>OY992507.1:12464390-15123848 GCA_963921215.1 Scoparia ambigualis
GAATACCTATTTAGATAGGGTACTGATTTTGATTAATGATAGGTATTAAAAATTTGGCTTTGATAATTTTATTTCTTTGACCCTTGACTTTGTTATGTAGGCATATCCACAGGAGCACGTTAGATTACATCAATCCAGAATCAGAAATGTTCTTTTTTGGATTTCCAATAACACCATAATAAATAAATTAATGATAGGTACTATGTCTAATAGTATGAAAAAAATTTAACGCTTGCCAATTCACATGGGTATTACTTTACTTAGTGTTGCAATAAAAGAAGGAGGCGCCCCTAGACCAGGTTTTTTATTTTTCTGGTCAGGCTTTAAATAATAATATTATATCACGGTATCTGGTGAGTAAAATGTTTTTTTTTGCTTTTACAGTTTTAGCTCATGACCTCTGGGATATTTTGTAAAGGCGTCATAATTTAAAATGGTCATTTTAGGTTGGTGTTTTGAGTCACACTTATTCAGTGGCTTTCGGATCTGGGGGAGTATTTTGCCCAACATCCCTTGGGTTTGCTTTTGTTTCTGCATGAGATTAGGTAGGTAGTAACTTTTTTTAACGGCCCTTTGTAAAAACTTTGTATCAGACATTAGGTACTAACAACTTTGTATAACACATTAGGGCTGCGTAATGTAATGTGTTACTATAAGGCTGTAAGATTCAATTTGATTTACAGTGAATACGACACTAATAATCACGCTAAACAATTAACTGAATTTCTGTGGGAATTGAACTCGTAGGTATGAATGAAGAGCGTAACCCATCTGTTTTACAATCATTTTATAGACAGACACTCGTCAATAAAACAATAGGTACTCTTAACAAAGAAAAATACTAGATCAAATATATGCATAAATATGTATACCTAGGTAGGTACCTAGATTGAAAACATACCTAGGTAGGTACCTAGATTGAAAACATACCTATGAATATTATCGATACGTAGTACTATTATTTATTCTGTGTCGATACCTGTAATTTAAATTGACGTAAAGCACATTTTGGCCAAAACGAGCTATGAATGCCGTCTTACTTTATTTTTTATTCTCTTTTTTTCTGTCTAATCCATGTAGCAATACGGCCAATAATACCTACCTAACTATTTTAGACACATTGAAAATGAGACTTAAAGAACGTTTTCAATGTCAAATTATACATTTTTAGGTGGCATGTCATGTGATGTTCATAAATTAATGCTTAACGTACAAAACGTCAAAATCTTATTTCGTTATACTCGTAAAAGCCCAACCATTAACTCCATATAAAAATGGTCATAGAGAACATTTTAATGACTTTTCTTAGATGTAAGGCACATCCATTTTCTAAAATAACAAACTAGACTAAAAGAGTAGTAGCAAGTATCGATATTATGTCCTTTTTTTGTAATGTTTCTTGAGATTCCTTTTTTGTCGCCTCTGCTTTTTTCCCATCTTGCACAAACTATGACTTTGGTCACGGAAAACTATAAGTACGAGTTTGCAAAATACTATTTGCAAAAACAATTACTTATTATAAAAATTATTTTTAAAACACGCTCTCCAGTCAAATGACTACTCTAGTATTACTCATGAAACACGCCGTCCGATCACTGTCCAAACTAAATATCAAATACTATTTCGAAATAGAAATTTTGCCTGCTCTCACACGCAACGCAGCACAGGTTCGTCTAGCAACACGTCTCGCCCCGCACTGACTGCTTGGACGAGAGCGGGGTGACAGTAGGAACTTAGTCGGAATTTTTGAGAAATAACATAATATTTATTGGATTTTAAAAAATTAAGAAAACCATGTTATTTCTTGTTGGTTTATATAATAGAATATAAATTTGCATACGTTTGTGATTGAAATTGAAGCAGTAAAATGGTTACAACTGGAAAAATAGGGGTAACTTCAGATATTTTTTTTATTTATTTTTTCTGGTTAAAATTGAAAAAGAGAAAAACCAAATCACTACTCATATCTTGGTAATTACTGTGTATTTTTTTTGTTTCCGAAAGTACCATATTTTAGGAAGAAAATGGTTACAAAGTTACTTAGTTTCGCGGTATTTTACGACGGATGAGCCTTAAGAGGACTATTACATCTCGACTGTGATTTTTGCGTAAAATGACCAATTTTGGGCTTTCCTGATCTCAGAAACCAAAATACATCAACAATTTTGACTTATTGAATAGTGTAGAATAGCTATTGGCATAATTAGTAGCGGTCTCGCTTTTTGAAAATTTTGCTTAACTTTTTAATTAAACCCAAAATTGTAGAGAAAGATTTTCATAAAATGCGCGAAGGCACTTTTTTGAGCTCATCGATTGAACTACTGTTCTAAACAAATGAAATTAAAAAAAAATAATGTTATCTCTTATATAGTCGTATAGTTCGTAGCGGCCTCGGAATTTCTAGATATCATTGATTTTATATTGAAAAATAATCTTATTCTAAACCAAAAAAACTTCGAAAATCGCTATAAGTTAACTGTGAATTTCTCCTATCTATAATATTATTGAGCAAAATTTATACCAGAATAATTGTTACTTCATGAGGAATAAAGATTTTATAATGAATTTATTTTCCTATTGCGATAAAAACGATAAACACAACTGCAAAATTACTACAAAATGCGATAGACCGGCCGTCCGAACTCAGCTTTTTCTCGCAGAATGGAGATTTGTAATATTAAGCATGAATTTATTATCCTATTTCAATAAAACGATAAATACAACTGCAAAATTACTACAAAATGCGAAAATGGGCATTTTAAGTAAAAATCACAGTCGAGATGTAATAAGCCTCTTAAGCATTTAATTTCTTTACACACAGAGCCGTTTTGATTTAGACGGCCACATACTTTGTTATTGTGATTTATATCTCAACATACCTAGGTACATGAAATCACGACAGTTTATCACATTTTTTATACTTTTCGATGCATGCAGGCATGCAGTACACAATGGACACACCAGCAGATCAAGTTATGGTAGGTTGATCCGCTGGCGTCCGTACAACGTAACTTCTAATAAAATATTTACAATGCATTCCTCGCGTCGATAAAAAAAATTATTAAAAACTAAACTCACTTAGGCAACTTGGCCAGTAGCTCCGATATCTTGTGCACCAAAAACTCCTTATCCGAAATGTTGCCGAGCAGAAAGCTGGTGTGATAAGAGGTGGTGATCAGGATGCTGCCCGAGTCACCAGAGCTGCCGGTCCCACCGGAGTCAGCGCGCTCCACTTGGTGCACATCGCGCAGAGGTATCGTTAGGCGGACCAGATTTCTGACCTAAAAAATACATCAGTACACATACATTTTATCTAAGGGCGCTTTCAATTTAGCAGGACGTTGGGGCACCGGGATGGATCATGTTATATTTGCTGTCCCTTGATTCACATTAAAGAGTCTACACTATTGAGACACACGCACGGCTGCGGTTCGTTTGTCGTACGTAGGCCAGAATACCCTGGTCGTTACTAATAAATAGTCTGTTTCAAGTGTAACTTGAACCTTGTTGGTCCTGCTCCCTGTTTTAAACCCTTAAATTGAAAGCAGGCTTATAGTTATTATCTTTGTGGCGTTAGGAGCCGTGTCGCGTACCGGCTCATTAAAAGTATACTACAACCCCCTCTCTTCCCTTGGGTGTCGTAAAAGGCGACTAACGGACTAAATACTCCACATACATCCAACAGCATAGAGCGTCGATGGACTCACCAACTATCACGCTGAACACATGTGCAGTCGTACCTTGGTGAAACGTGAACTATGGCAGTGGACTGGTGGTAGGTTGCACAAAGGATCCCAGTGGGTCCACGTGCTACTACGAGAGGGAGGCCTCTGCAGGCCCACTAAGATAGCATAACATACGATTCATGACTTATCATCAAAGGGTTAGTCAGAGACTAGGTAATGGGGACCGCAGAACTGACTCCTTAGTAAAAATGACTGCCATCAGCGATGTATACGTTACACTAGATAGGGCGTTCCGAACACGCACTATGTTGGACTCATCTGCGGAGTCGACTCGGCACCTTACTTTAGTGTGGCCTCGACATTTACACGGCTTAAGGGCCCTCTTCTCTCTTAAGTAGAGGGGGTGATTTGCGTGTCTGTGGTAGGCAAACGTCTGTCAAAGGGATTCGGTGCCAATGTCCGGCGTCTGTCCACGTCTGCCGGCGCGTCAGTTTGATCGGAGTTGCGATTGAGAGTGCACGCGTGCTTCTTGTGTTTTAATTCTCGTACCTACTTTCGTTTTGATGGGTGGTGAGTGGTGGTGGTTTGGTGGACGTGAATAAATTTTGTATACACGTTCAGTGAGATGAACAGATGAAAAACGTGTACAGGGATAACTAAAAAGTAAAAAATAAATTAAAAGTAAAAACCTTTTTAAAAAATAAGCTTTTATTTAAATGCGCTAAAAATAAAAAATAAAATCTTTTACTTCAAAACTTTTACTATCAACAGTTTATAACGTCATTTAACAGTTTAATATGATATAAAAGGCTGTCGTGTGATTTACTATAATGTATAAGTAAGTATGTGTAAATAAACAAGTAAATTACTTAAATAACTTGATGTGATTGATTTTATCTATTTAAATTACGAGTGCGAGCGCGAGTTGCGTCTGCCCGGAATGAACATAGACTGATCGACCTGCAGACGTGTGGACAGCTGTTGGAAATTCATCTGCGGATACATCTGTCAATGTCCGCGGGCATCTGCCGACTTTTTAGGCGCCTTTAGGCGCGTGCGGAGCAACGAAAATAATTCAATATTTCCTATCAAAGTGTACACCTAGACGTTTACTACAATTCAGTTGTCAAGTAAAAGTAAATTATTTGTTATTCAAGTCTTTAATAGGTAGTTATATCGTAATAATAGAATAGAAAAGATATTATTTTATTTCTGTACCACGGCTTTTACAATCATAGACGCCATCTTGATACACACAACGTTGTCTTTGACCGATCTGCGATCTGGCGCTGCGATGTCTGTCTGTTGATTACTTAAGACGACATAAATGTGTAAGAGCTGCAGCCACTGCAGTGAACTTTAGGTCTCTCATTCCAGAATTTGAACAAATGGTTTGTATGAACGTTCTTGTTATCTCTTCTAGGTCAATGACTGCCATAAGCTTGGCAATATCTTTGAGGGCGAAGAACCTAAAATCTTCTGGTTTCGGGTAAGCCGATCCCAGGAGATTCATTATTTTCCTACGTATAGGAATATAGGGTTAGTAAGACTACTGACTACTATCACAGAATAACTAATAGTACTACGTACAGAAGGTTCACTCTCTAACGACTTTCACGCGAAATTGAAACTTATCGTGTGACCCGAGCGTTCATATTCCGTTAAGCAACGCTGATTCGATATCGATTTGACGTCATGACATCACAGAGCGTAGGGTTTACGCGCGCGCGCAGGGATTACGAGTTAAGCGACTCGGCGCTCGGTGTTTGCGTCAGCGTCGGCTCGCGGCAACCTTTACTGCCATACGCCTAGGCGGCCTGCCTGGGAGGCGCGCCGGCCGAACGTACCTAAACTGCGGAGTGACACCTCCCTGCTACTATTATGAGCGATAATCACCGCAACAGCAATGCACTACCACAGTCTAGGTTATACCGAACAACCACTGCACATGTGTTCAGCGTGATATGCGGTGTGCCCAGCGCCGCTTTACTCTGTTGGATTAATGTGCGTGCAGTCTGAAGTCTATTAGTCGTTGTGGGCACACTTACAGTCGTCTTTTACGCCACCCAAAAGAAGAGATGGGTTCATCACTATCATCATCATAATCAGCCCGTGTTAGTTCACTGCTGGACATAGGCCTCTCCCAATCCATGCCACTGAGCGCGATCTTCGGCTCTTCTGAGAGATGGGTTAGTAGATATAAATTATTTTATTAATCAGCCGCAACCACATACAGCCAGGGCTTGAAATACCGGTATTTTCAATTACCGACTTAAATTAGGATTGTAGTAGTACCGGTATTATACAAATATAATACAGGTCCTTATACCGGTACTATAGCTTGGCCGCGATCGCTATACCGCTGCTACCATACAAGTTAGTATGGCAGCAGCGGTTAGCGGTCGCGGTCAAGCTATAATACCGGTACCAAGTAACCAAATTCATTAGTGCGAACGAGAAATACCGAGTAGATAAATAAGTGGCGCTTGGATTGGCTAACTGCACTGCATTTCGAACGGCCGCAGCCATAGAGGCCGCAGTGCACAGATTGCACTGCATATCACGTGAAAAACAGACTGGCAACGTCGCAGATAGATTAGGTATTTTTGAGGTACTATACCGGTACTCGTGGAAGAATCGGTATTCAAATCCGAAATGAAAAATACCGGTACTTATCGATATAATACCTGTATTTTCGGTACCGGTTCCAAGCCCTACATACAGCTTGAAAACCTAAATATTTAGGTACTTACAAAAAATTTAAAAAATCCACCCAGTTAGGTCATGATTGCTTCTATTAATATCAAAAAGAATTCTCTATTAATGTTTGCGGCAGCTATGCTCCACTGACACCGATTGGGAAATTGTGCCGGTTCCTAACTCGATATGCCGCCGTTCGCAGAATTTGTATACAGTGCCGACCGATGATACAGTATACTCGTAGTTACAGTGCCGAGTTCTAATTCATTATACTGCGCTGACCACTATTTATTGTACTGTGTCGACAGCTTATACAACATTATGTGCCGGTCACAGAAAAGTATGCGGTACCATCCGCTGATTCGGTAAACATTGCCGGACGCAGAGTCGGTATACGGTGCCGCAAGCCGGCCGCAGAATTTGTATACAGCGCTGTCCTCTGATAATACAGTTTATTAAAGTTGCCAACTTTAAATTTAGTATACTGTGCTAGCCGCAGAGTTGGTTTACTGTGCCGGTTGCAGATTCAGTAAACAAGGCCAGTCGCACTTATACGGAACCGGACGCTAAAGTGAGTGAGTACTAATACTGATAGAGTATACGTTGCCGGTTTCGCTAATAATTGCTAACATTGCACATCTGCAATGACACTTGAAACTTTTTGTTCAAAAATTCTGACTGTAGGGGACTGTACAAAAACAGTCCCCTACAGTTTTCTGTTTAGTATATTGTTAGATAGTAGGTATTGCAACAAATCAGTAATATTGAAAATAAAATCATCTTTCTAAATCAATATCAAAAATAGCAACGCTTGTTATCTTTTGACAATTGATACCGTAATGAAAACATGAAATTACAGTGAATCATGAAGGTTATTGTGGCATTTTTAAATAGATTGTTTTCATTAAGTATTTTATACTTAGACTAGCAGACCGCCGGCGACTTTGTTCGCGTGGACCCCGTACCCCGTGACAAATTTTCAAAATGACTCCCCTCTCAAGAACACTTATTGTGATGTAACTACTATATAACTAAAATAGTTAGACATATGCTATCGCGACACTTTTTGTAGATAATGGTGTGTTCTGCAAAGCCATGGTACATTATTTTATTCTATCATCAATAAATTTCTTACCGCACGCGATTTAAGGAATTTATTTGAGTTTTAGTTAGGATCCCTATTTTTTTTGTAAATTTTTTTTTTTTTTATTGTGGCACGCCATAATGACTTCACTCTGCCTGATGAAAAGCAGCCAGTGAAGCCCAAGAAGTGAAAGCGTTCGTCACAGCGCTACCACGCTATGCCGAACGCTCTCACTATGGCGGCCTGCATAAATGCTTTTTCACGCCCCGCTTAAATAACCCGGGAGAGAAAGAGGAAGGAAACACGTGTGCGGGAAGCGCATTCCACATACGGGCAGTTCGGCAAAAGAACGATTGTCCAAACTTTTTGGTACGTGTCTTGATGGTCAGCACGGTATGAGGGTGGCTTTTAAGACCTGATATAAGATATAATATAGCTTATGTCACCCGGAGATAGTGTAGCTTTCGAACGGTGAAAGAATTTTTTAAATCGGTCTAGTAATTTCGGAGCCTATTCAATACAAACAAACAATCAAATGTTTCCTCATTATAATATTAGTAGGTATAGATAAATAATTATAATAATTCTGGCCCACAGCAGGGTTCCAGTATTTCGTCTCCTTTCTTGACTAGCTTACGTGTAAGCGCCGTGCATTGTCACGAACAAAAGCACGAACATGTTAGCGGTAAGGGCGCTTTCACACGTACCAACTACAAGACACCATAACGCATCGTAGCGGCAATCACTGCTTTCATGTAAATAAAACACTGCGTTTTCATACGATATTGCGCTCGCCGATAAGACGGGGATATAGTTATTGTTATGGAATGTGTGAAAACGCCCTAAGCCTTAATAATAAACAGTAACTACACATTTAAGTAATCATTTATCAACACCATACCAATTGTATGAGCTAACAGGAGCCGATTATGGCGAGCTGTATTGAACTTGAAAGACAAATGGCGATAATGCGACGAGTAACGAAACAACAACGGTTGAACAAACAATGTCTGTTTGAACGTGACTGAGCTCCGACATTCGTTGCGATAACAGGTAAGTATAAAATGTCTTTACAAATTCCAGGTTTTTCCTCACGAGCGACTTTTCAAAGATATTGAATAATTTTTTTTTTATAATTGTAACGCTTAGTTTATTTGGAATGTGGTATAATTTTTTCGCACTACGCATTGGGCCGGCTCGTCCAGCGTAATACCACCCTCTCACGAATATCCGGCGTGAAATAATGGCACTTGGTGTTGTTGCTTCGTCTGGCCAGTGAGGGTTCCGGAGGCCCATCCCCCCCTCCCCCTCTCACAATACCTATTCCTTCCTTAAAGGCCGGCAACGCGCCTGCGATACCTCTGGTTTTGCGGGTGTCCATGGGCGGCTGTGTTTACTCTTCATCAGGTGACCCGCCTGCTCGTTTGTCTCCTTCTTTTATTAAAAAAACACTACACGAGTATTTAAAGGCCCATTCCCCCCACCCCTACCTTTCTCACAATACCTATTCCTTCCTTAACCCTATATTCCTTAAAGGTTAAAGGCCGGCAACACGCCTGCGATTCCTCTGGTTTTGCGGGTGTCCATGGGCGGCTGTGATTACTCTCCATCAGGTGACCCGCCTGCTCGGTTGCCTACTTCTTTTATAAAAAAAAATACTACGCGAGTATTTAAGCCGATTAGGGAGTACATTGTTTTGCACAGTAGATCTACAACTACGCAAAGTGTCGCAGCAATGGGTTGTAGGTTGACCTGCTGCAGCTGGCGTGTCTACTCACCACTATACAACATTTTTTTTTCACTTACAACTCTACCTAGTATTTGCCTAGTGCTAACAAGGTTTTAGGTTGTTTTGGGTTGAGGGTTGAAATAGCAAAATTGCTAAAAGTGCTACGTAGCAGAAGAGAATGGATGGAGCTAACTGTTTTCAGTTCAATCATATGTTTATGTTTAGACCTATCAAACAATGTTCTCAAGTCATAATTCAACAAAATAAATATTGATCTCCCATACTAAATAAAATCAAAATATATTTTCAGATTCACACAGATCGCGGACAACACCTTACGCGGCGCAGCTGCTGTCCGTCTAACGTTCGCGTCAGTAAAACTTTCTTAACCTGATTTCACAGTCACGCGTTTGACCAGCGCCGGCCACACGCGCCGCGCTTACAATTACACTAGATAGTAGTTGCGTTTCATAGTCATCACGCAGTTCAAAAGCGCAACTACTATGCAGTGTAGCGCGCGCGTGTGGCCGGCGGGCGGCGCTGATCAAACGTGTGACTGTGAAATCAGCCTTATACTATTATACAGATTTTACAGTCCACTGCTTTATAATTTAAATTCATTCTCTTCCCTTACAAATAAAGCGTTCGAGCGCACTTACCCGACTATCGAAACAAATGAAGTTCTGCGACAAATACAACCTTCCCCAATTGTGTCGTTTATTGTAAGGCGTCCACAATGTACACTCTTCAGTGCCATCAAGCTTTTCGGTCTGTGGCAATCTAAACCTTAGTGTGTACAGGTTAGACTGCTTTTTCGCATCCAGATCTCTCTTCAGAAATGATGGTTTCTTTGGTACGTTTTTACTCAGTTTAGTCAGTAGATCTTTATCTATATTGAAGGATCCAGACTTGTCGTCAATCAACCTTAAAAACAACAGCTCATTGTTTTAAAAAGAAAACACTAAACACAATGGAATATTGATGGTTTTCATATCAATTATTTTAGAGAAATTATAAGTCTAGCCACAGATTTCTATATTAGCTACGTAATCAAACTTCTTATAACCTAAGCAACGGGAAAATGAAATATTCTCTAATAATATAACTTGTCTTTCTTACAACGCCAACTAAATATTTTATAGAAAGCGTCGAGTAAAGATCAACAATTATCTTGTCCTTCTTATTTTTACATTGCCACTTAATTTACTAGCTCAGCCACGGATTTTACATCTCAACACCATTTTACGTTTTACAGCTTCAACAGAGAGTCCTCAAAAAATATAATTCAAGCTTCTATAGACAACATCATTTAGGTATTATATTATAACTGAGCATGTAAAATAATACATCATATTCTTTTAAAGGTAGGACCGCATTTGAGCGGCGCGGCGCGGCGCTGCGCTGCACGTCGCTTCACAGCACCTATCGCACTATAAACTGCAGGTAGCGGCAGCTCGCGCGCTTAATTCCTTTGGCTTATTCGCGTGAGAGCAACGTCTCCCAACGTTAAAAGATGGGAGAATACGACAGTTATGAGGTTTTGTTAGTTGTGTCTTTGTTATGTGCAGAAGAACAACGCAATAGAACATAAAAAAAGAATACGGAATGGATTTCTGAGATACCAAGGTCGCGCTATGAAGAAGATAAATACCACTGTCTGCTTCCTTGTCTACGTATAATGACTCTGCACGACGATTTCACACTTATGTCAGAATGTGTAAGACAAGATTGTATGAACTCCATCCGGTAACCAAAATACGTTTATTTCAAACAGATAACCACTTAACAAGTCAAACTCGTTTAATTCACAAATCCGATTTCTCTCAGTGTATGCTGCGACGCGCAGCGACGCTCACTGCAGCGCCGCCCTAATGCGACATACACCTTATACACGCTTAGATTAAAACAAATTGTTTTAATCTTAGCGGACACCATACAAAATTACTAAAAAAATATTTTGTTGCGCCGTGCCGTGCAGTGCAGTACCGCGCAGCGCCGCTCAAATGAGGTCCGACCTTTATCGTGAAAATAGCCACTGCAAGATTTAGCGCGACTCAGCGCGAGTGCGCGAGACGACAGCGACCGGCCATTTGCACTAATCAAATCAGAGATCGCTATTCGATTCATGTACCGACGAATAAGTCACATGTATTTGTTTATTGTCGTTCATGCGTTCGTATTGAAATTGTTTCATCTGTAATTAAATTGAAGTTTTCGATGAGTTTTACTTAGTTAGTTAGCAAAGGCACAACCGCTTTGATTAAAAAGAAAGCATGGAAGGCCAACTAAAGCGTGAGCTGTGTTAATAATACAATGTTTTTTTTTTCAATTTTGATTGATTATGATGTTTCTATTAATTACTATAAGTAGAATGATAGTACTTATTTCAATGCACAAATTGATTTTTCAAAAATAAAGTAACTTATTTTGTATCCCCTCAATAGTTTCTAGGTAATATTAGGTAATATTAGTGGTCATAATTTACTCTTTTTTGATGACAATTTTAGCAAAATTTTGACAATCAATTAACGTGGGATGAGTTACATTTTAAACATACTGAGTTAAAAAATTTGAAGCTTATAGAATATCTTTTTTGATGTCATATATTATTCTGTGGTCTGGTCACATATTAATATTTTAAAAGTTTACTGCTTGAATGCATGTTACAAATTTAGATGCTAAAAAATAGTATTTGGAGCGGCTTACATAGAAGATACCTAACTAGTGGCCAAGATAGTATCATTCAGACGCTCGTTAATCGTGGCTGAATTAGTAATTTAGAAGGCAATGTTACCGTCGCAATGTAGATTTTTAGAGGCAAATAATGCTATTAAAAAGAAGTCTGTTTAAAGCACCCATTATTTTTCTGATTTAAAAATAGTCAAATTCTCAACTTGTATGATTAAAAAGAACTTTCTACCATCTGGCATATAAAAATGCAATCAATAATTTATTCATTAGAAAATACCCTTGAACTTAATGATTATTGTGTTTGCATAATTTCACTATATTACTGCTGCAAACACTAACATTATTGTTATGAATTAATTAATAATAACAACAAATATTTTATCAGTGAACTGAGTACATACCCACTTTGTACTCATTTAAAATTTTACATTCACGGGACTCTGATAAGTATAAATGAATAAGGATAATTTTTTTAAATAACTAAAAGTAAAATAGTAACATGCCTTTTAAAAACAAGATTCAAATTGTATTTTGGAAATAAGAGAGCTTATGTGTTTTAGACTGAACCAAAAATTGGGACAATAGGACCCAGAGTGTGTGGAAAGGAGTTGAAGGGTTGACAGGGAAATGTGGAAGACAAAGAAGACAACACTGTAAAATGATTTATAAGTAGTAGTTGTAACATTTGTGTCATTCCACCTTCATTTTTAAGTTAAAGGTCAATCAGGCTACCAAAGGTTATTAAAGTATAGATTGTAATGCATACTATACATTGCCTGCATGAATGTGTATTTATGTGTGTATAATTGATTAGATCATAGATAATTAAAATACTTACTGTTTCATAGCAATGTTGGCTAGCTGTTGCATTAATGCATAAGTCTCGTTTTTCCTCAAAAACATTGTGAAGTAGTGTTTATCATCTCTAGTGACCACTTTGATTGAATCCGGGAAAAGGAGGCTGTTCGTTTTTGCTAGTTCTGTCACATCAGCCCATCGGATCTTGACTGTTGTCTTACGGCCAAATATGTATGAATAGAAACACATATAATGTACCGAAAGGTACATCCAACCCTGACGTGGCATTTTCCCTTTCCAATAGCTACAAAAAAAGATTTTTTTTTATTATAAAATTCATGAAGAGCGAAAGGAATCAAATACAATATTTAAATTATTTATTAAATGTCACATGGAGGTATACTTAAAAAATCTTAGAGCTTGGTTAATAAAGCATTCAATATTCAATATTATTGTGATTTTTAATTTATTTGTATTGAAGCGAATGTTAACTAACTACCTACTTTAAACATATTTACAAATTATGGCCTAATTTTATAGCACAACCTTTGCACTGTATGATCCATTTAGTTCCTTTCAATGATTTAATTTGTACTTGGTACACAGCACAGTCAGCTTAGCATAGAAAGTATTGTTGAAAATTTACCTGCATGAGTAATAACAGACGAGTTTTTCATCTTTAGGCATACTAAATCTTTGATGGAATTCATAATCTACGTTTTTGTATGTTATTGTGTCTTCATCTGTAAGAATATTTTAATTTTATGTTGATATACAATAAATAACAATCTAAGCAGGGTAACAGCTACATTATCCCATAATTGTTAGACTCACACTAGTACAAACCCTTACAACTAATTAATTTGTGACACACTTGGTTTTTGTAAACCACATATTATGCATAACAACATAGAAATAAAATATATTTTGTAGCTTACCTTCCGTTAAAATGTCTTGTTCAGTAGCAATAACAGAGTTGATTTTGCAACAGACAAAGTCTGTTACTTCATCTTCTTTATCAAAGGAATGTAAAGTTGGACAAACATGTTCAAACAGCCATTGCCAGTCTTGTCGGATTTCAGGTTCAGTCAAAGCTGTGGCTATTACTACCAAAAATACACAAAGTAAATATAAAATATTTCAATAAAATTTATTGATGTAGATTTTGCATGCTCATTGTTAATATACAAATCCAAAGTCAGCTTTGGTCTTTTTTAGAAAACTTTCAACAGTGAACTGGAATAATATAAAGCATTGCAAGTAACTACATTTTTGTTACTTTTCTATAGGAACTTATTATAATTTATCATTACATATCATCGGAGGGTGTGCAATACTGCAGAACCGACAGTGGTGAAAAAATAGCAATTGACACTTTGCGCATATAAAAAAACTCAATTTTGATTTTTTCAATCATTGTTGCACGCGCACAGACAGTATAATATTAGTGTTTGCCTGAAATTCATTAAAGAACATACCTATCACAATGATCAAATAGCTTTATTAATTATTAGAGAGATAATACAATGACATTAAAATTAATTATTTAGTAACTAGTGGCACAAAGCTGACCCTAGTTTATATTATTATTATAATATATCATTATATCATTAATTATATACCATAATAAACTTCGGAGTTTGGTGTTTGATGCAATATCCTGAAAGGCGCTGGTTTTGTATCTCTGACGCTATCCAAAGTACCCACTAATAACGAAGATAGGCCTCTAGATTTCCCGTGTCCTTTTCGTCTTTGTAAGACGAAATACAGGCTTGACTCATCACAATCCCTAAAGAAAATGTAATTATATCAATTGGATTTCTAATATATTTCAAAGTAAACTGTTTACAGATAAGGAGCAACGTATTTACCATAGTGCCGTCTTCAGAAAAACTTCTTGAGGTTTAACCCACATAATGAATAATTTCACAACAACTACAATCGCATTTAATATTCGCTGTTGAAAGATACACTAAATTAAGTACATTATAAATTTCAATAAGACATAAATCTCCAATATCAGTCGTTTTATAGATTTATCAGAACAACAGCAACCAACACAACAATCGACAGAAAGATTATTATATTGACAGACAGAGAACGGACTGACAGTTGGACAATTTGACGTTGACATTTCTCTATTGTCTTTTTTTAGATTTAACAAAGACACTGGAGTCTAGCACGTACAGACAGATTATTTGTTTCTTGGTGCAGTTAGCAAATAACCAGTGTCAAGCATGTAAAATATCAAGAAAAAGAGTATAATAGTATTTATATTTATATTTTCTTAGCGTACAGTGATGATATTACTATAACATTCATAGTAAATTATATTCTCCAAACCCCTTTGAGTTTCAGTAAAGATCTGGGACTTTACTGAAATCTTACTCGGAGGTCCAAAACTCTGACTTCTTGAGAGAATTTGCAAACCATTATCATAATCCACCATTATTTCACATTAATATTCAACAAAAGATTTTTAAATAAAAGAAAACAGCCTAGCAAAAAGCAGACATGACGTTCCTCCTTCCAATACAGATACAAGAAGTCCTTAATTTTCGTTGGTGTGTTGGGCCCTCAGAACAATAACTAAAGTGTTCTGAGGTTGGGCCCTCAGAACAATAGGTTGGGCCGTGAGCCCTGGTGGCTAGTTTTCGCAATATCTTTCAAAGCCATGTATCATTATGGTTTTGTCACAGACGTATATCTTATTATACGTCTGTAGATTTTGTGTTCGAAGTTCAAAGGTGTATTAATATTCTTAGAATAATAACGCTATAGAAACCAAGTTCGCGCGCCTATTTTGAAGCACATTAATTGGAGCCAGAAATGGCACCAAACGCCGGACCGCTCCGTAGTGTTCAATGTCACAGCGCGCCGAAGGTGTCTCGCGAAAACAAAAAAAAAATGACGGTTTGTGCAGTTAAATCGTGTCACAACACATCTGAAAAACAAAAGAAGTGTAATAACATCACTTTTCACAGGTAAGCTTTCAGTATTTCATAGTATCTTGTAGTTAATTAGGTCAAAATATAAACGTACTGCAGTGTGATTCTCTAAGTTAAAGCATCGGTAGCAGCGGGTGCCGCAGTGCTGTCTCTTTCATATTCATAGAATTGGAAAGAGACAGCAGATCACGGCCATGCGCGCACGTCACGCGTGTGTGAATCGGTTTAGTGCTTCATTTTTGACAGAGCGCTTGTATGAAGACTATCTTTCTATAGCGTTATTATTCTAAGATTAATATGACTACTTCGCACCTTTGCTAGTAATTTAGTCGAGCAGAACATTACAAATTGAAAAGATTTCCACGAGCAGGATTCGAACCAGTACCCTTCTGGCAATCCGGGCCAGGTGCTCTTTCCAGTTGAGCTAACGTTGACGTATCCAGAAGAACATTGCTTTGCTAATGAGCTTGGGAAAAGTATTTTTATTAATTTATTTTTTAAATATTTCCATTTTAACTTAAAATATGGCATTAAATTTTTTTCTGTAGTCCTTCAAAATACTTCACAATATAATGTATTTGGTTTTATTAATACGTCTGCTAAGCAGTGCGAGCACGGATCCTTTATCGACTGATAAAGCTTAGAGACCAACTTCAACCAACAGGAAACGACACGCAAAAATATGCAAAAAAGTCTGTCATTTCCTGCGGGGGGAAGGAAACACACATAGAAATTATTGTTAACACACTAATGCATTTTTGAATGACGTTGCTACGCACGCAAACGACAACATTGTTGAACATTAGCTTAGAATAGACATTGTTCTGTGGAATAGACGCACACTATTAAATTCACCACTAGAGATATTCCGTGCACAAGCTTAACGTCATTTATGTAAACGTCTATAGAGGTTGACACAATCGATGAAATTTTTCGATGTCGATTCAATTTAATTCAATTCAATTCAATGTCGAAATACAAGAAAAGTTTTTTTTTAAATTTAGGCTTTTCAGTCCACTAGAAAAGTGGCAAACGCTCATCTCCTGTCTATTTTTAATTCGCTGTACAAAGCGCGCGTGCTGCTGTACCTACTTTTCACTAGAAATTTGATCTCCTGTAATTGTGACAATATTTAATATACGTATTACCTACTATATTAGCTCTGTAATGGTAACCATTGGTTAAGATCACCAACGTGACATAGATGTCATATTGGTGATCCTTAAATATAGGTAAATATCGCCCGCAGTGCATTTGGAAAAATGAGAAAGGTACTTTGCAACCGAAACCTTATAATCGCCTTCCGAATACGTCTTCTCCAATGTTATATCAGGGGTACGATCGCGCTGAACAATCTCAACCAAACTACAATTGAACCTCAGCCGTTATAGTGCTATCGCGTTTGACACACGCGGTGGCGCTATACGAATTACGAAGTCGGCAGAACGGCTGCGGCTCAGTTGTAGTTTGGTTGTGATTATTTAGCGCCCCCCTGGCCTATACGGATGTGAGGCTTGGACTATAAAGGAAGATCTCAGGAAACGTATAGAAGCTTTTGAAATGTGGACATACAGACGCATGATGTCTATATCCTGGACTCAGAAAGTCACCAATGAGGAAGTTCTGCGACGGGTCAGCCAGTAACGTGAGCTTTTGCAAGCTATCAACCAAAGAAAAGTTTCATAATATGGGCATGTGCTTAGACACGACAGATACGAGTTCTTGGAACCGATAATGATGGGAAAAGTTCCAGGAATACGGATACCTGGTCGCAGAAGAAAGTAGTAGTTGCGAAACATTCGGGAGTGGACGGGAACAGCGAATGCCGCTAAATTCTTTTGCCTTGCCAAAAACAAGTCCAAATATGCAGAGCTGACTGCCCTTAGGAAAGCCACCCTTTAGGGTGGCTCTACAACAACAAGTGAATTTTGTAGTACTAGTGAAACAACTTCTTCTTAAAGAAGAAGAAATATAAATAAATAAATTACACATCAGTTTACGACGAATTACGAATAGATATGGAGTGAGCATTTGCCACTTGTCTATAGGGGCCGTATGGTTAGATAAGATAGACACTCTGCTTTTCATTATAGTTAAAATCGCAAGAGGATAGACTGATAAATAAGTAGTTGTATTGTAAAAATGCTGCAATATTATTTTTTTAAAAATACTTGGCTATCTAACCTTATGACTCAACTGAAAAACATGTATTTTCATGGTTCCAAACGCCGATCAATTATTTTTATGTAGTTAGTGTAGGAAGGGTAAAAAGAGGACTATGAGTATGAAAGTAGACTAGCAAGATGAAAATGAACCTTCTAAATTAACTGCTCCTATTACAAAAAATTGTAAAATATTCCTATTATTTATCTGAATAAAGGTTTTTCATCTTTAAGGATTTCTTAAAGTTGGGAAAACAAAATGAGACAACTAATAACAACCATTTCAATAATCTTTATTCGTAATGGAAGTATTTCAAAGAAGTAATGTTTAGTACTTTGGCATAATAAAAGCTTCAAACACCATATAAAAATAGATTCACAATCCTACTAAATCGTAGCGGAAAAGTGGCAGCTTTGACATATACATTAATTGACGTAAGTATATATGTTTTGGCAGAATTTTTGAAGAAGCTCTTCTTCATGTTGACATTTAGCTCACTAAACAAAATAAGTATCTAAACATCTCACTAGATAACAAACTCTTTTTTTGTGCAGACGTTTTGAGAGCCTTGATTGTGCATCTAGTTTTTCTAAGTGATCGAAGAATAAAAAGCTTAAATTCTGAAAACGAGAGTAGGCACGACACGCTTTTTCAATCTCCTCTTGTTATTGGATTGCATTAGTTGGAAATGCTGTGAGCAAGTGTGCTAGTGCGCTTAGGAGTTCACGAAACATGATTTCCATGAACTCGGATCCAAACATCTCGAATAATTGCATCTTTTGGAAATCTGAAAATTAATAACAAGAATAAACATTATGATGAAGTCGATATCGATATTTTGTACTGTCGTATCTCTAAAACTGTTTCAGTGTGCCAATGTAATGAAATAATTTTTTCCTAATTTTGGGATAAACGATGGGCTGTAAATATAATATATTAATGAAGTAGACCGATCATAAACAAACGGTCGTGATAATTTTTAAAGCAATTTAGTTAAAAAAGACTGAAGAAAATAAAAGTAAGTGTTCCCGCCAAAGCCGGGACGGCCAGATCAGAAATGTGCTGGTTGCCCCAGACCAGAGACGGTATCAGCTGATACTATGGCGGTCCTCACCAGATCACCCTCTGCTCACCTACGCCCTCAATACAGTCACGTACGGCTTAAGATCAAGCCCATATCATGCAATCCGCACCCTGCTCCAGCTGGCTGATGATGAAGGCCATCGCTACCCTGGAGCCGCTCAGGTTCTTCGCAAGTCTATCTTCGTTGATGACATCTTGTGTGGTCATGACACGGTTGAATCCGCCCAAGCACTTCAGGACGAGTTGATAAGTCTGCTAGACTCTCTCGCCTAAGCTGCTCGAGAGATTTCCCGACAACCAATGCGACATGCCCAAGGACTTCGACATGAACCCAGAGTCCACGTCCATTAAGGTCTTGGGTATACAGTGGAGCCCTCAGTCAGACGAGTTCACCTACCGCATCTCTCTGCCCCCCATCACACATGTCACAAAGCGGTCTATTTTAAGCACCGTAGCCTCACTTTATGACCCAAACGGTTGGGTTTCCCCCGTTATCTTCCGCGCAAAGCTGCTGCTTCAGCAATTGTGGCTACTGAAGCTGGAATGGGATGAGCCCACTCCCTCTGAAGTGCAAAAGGAGTGGCACCACATCTCAGAGGATCTGCCGCTGTTGTCTAGCATTCGCTTCCCTCGGCACGTTTGTGCAAGCAAAGGCTCAGCTGCATACTCGCTTCACGGGTTTGCAGATGCCTCTGAAGCCGGGTTTGCCGCCGTTGTTTACCTCCATGAGCTCGATGCCTCCGGAGATACTTTAGTACACTTGATTGTCGCCAAGTCGCGAGTCGCACCAATCAAGAATCGCCTCACAATCCCCAAGTTAGAGTTGTCGGCCGCCACCCTACTCTCCCAGCTCATGATCCGTGTGTCGGTTCAGTTATCGGCCCATATCAGTATACAACAACATATATGTTGGTCAGACAGTACGATAGTCCTGGCCTGGCTCAATACACCGCCTCACCGTCTTCAACCCTTTGAAGCCAATAGGGTAGTCAAAATCAGCTCAGGCTCACCAGAATGTACCTGGCGACACGTACCCTCCGAGCTCAACCCGGCAGATTGCGCAAGCAGAGGGATGTCTGCGCAATCCCTGTCAGCCCACGACCTATGGTGGTCTCCCACGTGGCTTGGACAGCCTTGTGAGTCTTGGCCTGCAATGCCCTTAGCTCTGGGCCATCACGCCCTGCCCGGCCTTAAGCCCAAACACGTCCCGTCACTGGTCACAGTGCCCGGTCTTGACTTTGACCTGCTCACTCGGTTCAGTTCACTAGACAAGCTCGTCGGAGTGACAGCTTGTCTAAAACGCTTTCTGCACAACTGCAGACACCACCCAGATTCGCGACGCTCAGGCCCCTTGTACGTCAGTGAACGAAGAGAGGCCCTACTTTACTGGGTGCGCAGTGACCAGCACAATGAGTTTGCGGAGGACATCCACCGCCTTCAAACTGGCAAAATCTGCTCCGTCAGACTCCAGCGGCTGTCACCTCTCATTAAAGATGAGCTCCTTAGAGTTGGTGGACGACTGTCCCATGCGTCTATCCGATATGACGCGCAGCACCCGCTCATACTTCCCAGCTCTAGCCCACTTGTAGACCTTATCATTGACCACTACCACAAAATACACTGCCACCCTGGCGCTGACACTTTACACGCTATCCTACGCCAACAATTTTGGATATTGTCCGCGCGCCGTATTATTAGACACCGAGTTTTTAAATGCATTAGATGCTTTCGATGCCGGGCCCAGCCGCAAGCGCCCTTCATGGCCGACCTGCCAGCCGATAGAGTTACGCCTCAGCCAGTATTTAGTCAAGTCACGACCGATTTCGCCGGACCATTCCTCGTTAAATCTAGTACCCTACGTAATGTTAAACTCTTAAAAGCGTACTTTTGTATATTCGTGTGCCTCTCGACTAAGGCGGTTCATTTGGAACCGGTCTCGGACCTCAGCACGGAAGCGTTCCTCGCGGCATTACAGCGTTTTATAGCACGCCGCGGTGCCCCGGTTCTCATCCGCTCGGACTGCGGTACAAATTATGTAGGCGCTAGAAATCAGCTCATCGAAGTACAAAACTTTCTTGTCTTGAATAATGACACGATTGCGCACAAGCTCGCTGGTCAGCACATTACTTGGTTGTTGAACGTCCCTAAGGGACCATGGTTCGGTGCGTTACATGAGATCAACGTAAAATCAACAAAGCAACTTTTATATCGCGTAATTGGCGAACAACACCTCACATTCGAGGAATTCTCCACACTTTTAGCTCGAATTGAAGCGGTCCTCAACTCAAGACCTCTCTGCCCACTTTCGTCTGATCCTTCAGACTTTGAGCCGCTTACAGCCGGACATTTCCTTATAGGCCGCCCACTAACGGCCCTTCCCGAACTATCCGTGGAAGATAGGCCGATCTCCACACGTAGGCGATTCCAGATGGTACAGGCCCTTTCCCAGCGCTTCTGGACGATGTGGACCCAGTCCTACCTGCATACCCTTCAAACCCGCTCCAAATGGTTGTCCCCATCCTCCCCTCCCCGAGTCGGCGAGCTCGTCCTCATCAAGGAGGACAACCTGCCTGCCCTCCAATGGAGACTGGGGCGCATTGCTCGCACCCTGCCTGGGAAGGATGGCGTCGTGCGGGTGGTGGACCTGGACACCGCGAATGGACATCTTCGGAGGCCTGTATTCCGGATCGCCAGGCTCCCATTGGATGAGCCCACCCTGGCCCCCGGAGGATGTTCCCGCCAAAGCCGGGACGGCCATTCAAACTATACCGCCATCGGTAAGGCGGTTGTTGACGACCGCGTCCGCCTATCTGCCGCGGCGCCACCGCTGCGCGACCCCGCCGCCGCTAGCTGGGTGAGCCGCGCGCGCGACCAGTCTGTCTGCTAGCTAACGCGAGACGCCCACAAAATACGCGCGCTGCTATCTGCCTTATTATAGTGACTCCTGAACCTAAAGTGAAGAGCCCGACCTAAACGCCCTTAACCAGTGCCCCTAGTGAACTGTTAAGTGTAGTGACTGTGCGCCAGGAACTCAACCTACCCCGCCGACCGTGGACAGCTCGTCTCCTGGTTCCTGTGTATCCCTGTAAGTAATTCACTAACCATAACCTACCCAACCCACATCTTTTATTTCTCCGCTGTTACTGCGAACGCCTTTCGCCGTAACAGTAAGTAACAATTAATAAATAATAATCTAACATTCATTTAATAAGCATCCATAGTGGAAAATAGTTTTAACAATAATGAATGGGACATAAAAGTTGTTTTTAATGTCAGCACATTCAACTTTAAGGGGCCTATTACATCTCGACTGTGATTTTTGCGTAAAATGGCCAATTTTGGCGTTATGGATCTCAGAAACAAAAATACATTAACAATTATGACTTATTGAATAGTGTAGAATAGCTATTGGAATAGTGCGTAGCGGCCTCGCTTTTTGTAAATTTTGCTTAACTTTTTAATTCAACCCCAAAAGAGAAAGATTTTCATAAAGTGCGCGAAGGCACTTTTTTGAGCTCATCGATTGAACTACTGTTCTAAACAAGTGAAATAAAAAAATTATAATGTTATCTCTTATAAAGTCGAATAGTGCGTAGTGGCCTCGGAATTTTTAGATATCATTGATTTTGTATAGGAAAAAAATCTTATTCTAAACTAAAAAACTTCGAAAATCGCTATAAGTTAACTGTGAATATCTCCTATCTACGATAATATTATTGCGCAAAATTTATACCAGAGTAATAAAATTGTTACTTCATGAGGAATTAAGATTTTATAATGAATTTGTTATCCTATTTGGATAAAAACGATAAATACAACTGCAAAATTACTACAAAATGCGATGCGCCGGCCGTCCGAATTCAACTTATGCTCACAGAATGGAGATTTGTAATATTATTCACAAATTTATTATCCTATTTCGATAAAAACTATAAATACAACTGCAAAATTACTACAAAATGCGAAAATGGGCATTTTACGCAAAAATCACATTCGAGATCTAATAGGCCTCTTAAAAGTTACGCAAAGTAGCAGCTTGTCGTTTTAGTGGCAACACTTTTTGATTGACATTAGAAATGTTTTGCCTTACAACAAAACATGTATTATGTGTGTTGAATAAAACACACAGCTTTTAGGTGAAGAAGCAGTCTGTGAATGTAGCCTTCATCTAATAAATAGCATAAAAAACCTTACCAGATTGTCCATGCATTTGTCTCTCGACCAATCGCTTACCAGCAAGAGCGCTCCTATACCGCGCTGTCACTGTCAAGTGTCATAGGGTCTTCACCACCAGCAAGCTTTACACTGCAACGCTGTATGTTTTATTCAACACTTATTACATGTTTTGTTGTAATGCAAAACATTTATATTATGTGTTTTTCTAAAACACAGCGTTTAGGTGAAGACGTGCTTGATATGGTGAAATGTAAATACAAACGCTATGTGATGGTAATGCTATTAACATGTCAATGGTTATTATGATATGAATACTTAGAAACATAGATGAATGATTGGCCTCGCTGCGCTCGTCTAGATACCGCGCTACTTATAAACCACAGCTGACAGCTCCGTAAATGCGGCAACTCATTATTGTAGTGTGTTTATGACAATATGCAAGGATGCTAGTGTGCGTGAAAAATTTGTTGCCAGCTGCTCAACTGTTACCCGAGTTAATGGGAAAAATATTTTTGCTGTGATGTATTAGTTAAGTTGCTGGTTATAAATGTAGCTCAGAAAATATTTAAAAAATAAATATTTTCAATACAATACAATTAAAAGCGAATATGTATCAATATAATTGTATATATTATTATGTAGGTTAGACGTAGGTTTCTTCTGTAGAAAAATGGTAGGTATGTATAGCAATGATTAGACCTCATTTTTTAGTAGTTTTTTTTTATTACTACCAACCCCTTTCTTCCCTTGGGTATCGTAAAAGGCGACTAACGGACTAAAGACTGCACATACATCCAACAGCATAGAGCGGCGATGGGCTCATCAAAATAATACTACCAACCCCTCTCTTCCCTTCGGTGTCGTAAAAGGCGACTAACAGACTAAAGACTGCACATACATCCAACAGCATTGAGCATGAGCGGCGATGGGCTCATCAAAATAATACTACCAACCCCTCCCTTCCATTGGGTCTCGTAAAAGGCGACTAACGGGCTAAAGGCTCACCACCTAAGCACATGTGCAGACTGTGCAGTTGTTTCTTGCTGAAGCGTGGACTGTGTGGGCGTGGTCTGTGTTGTCCATAGATTCAAATGATTACTAATTTTACCATAAACTTTAATAATAACTCTCTCAAAAAAGTTGTTGATCTAAGTAAACAGTAATAAGTCGAGTCTTTATTCATGATTATTCTACATATGACTCAATACTTTTTCGTTTTTGTAGGCTCACTGTCAGGTGGCAGACAAAAATTAAAAAAAAAAATTATTTTTCCCTTAGGGCAAGAAAAGCTATTTTAGCCTTGCTTTACAACGCTACAATGACGGTCTTTTTGAGCAAGAGGAGTGAAATATTATTTCAAACATTGTCTATGATTTTTTTCAAAACGAATACGTCCGTGATTTGCCGGTGACGGCACTGACACTGAGAACATTATCACTGACAAGTGAGGATGCGTTCATAGAGAATGTATGAAAAACACTGTGCCGGTACTGTGTCGGAACTGTGGCTTCACTGATATGTGTGAAGCAACCTTTAACCTATAATATTATCCGAATCATAAGCTATACACCAGGTCAGGTCCTATTCTCAGTTTCTAAAATCCGTCCAGCGGTTTTTGTGTGATGCGCGTCAAACAAACAGACAGACAAAAATTCCAAAAATGATTCTTATGTTTACGTATCCTTCATCCCCTAGATTATGTTTTTCGAATAGTTTATATTTCAGGAACATAGGTCAAAATGAAAAAAGATAGCTTTTCCATACTTGAGTCAATCAGCTGATTGCGCATTTTGTTTAGGGAAAAATAATAAATTTTCGACCCATGTTCCCTAAGGAAAGTTGTTCAGTTTCATCGGTAGAATCCCCTTGATATAGTGTCAGCTAACATTATTACACCTTTTTATAGACCACAAATATAAAATATAAGTAAACATGAAATAACATAGAACTAGGTTAAGAATATAGTAACTTTGTGAGACAAATGAAATAGGTTACCTAAATAATAAACGACAATATTAATAAATTCACATAATTAAAATCTCAACCACGGGGACTTTATTCTTGTATAAGCGGCAACACTGAATGACGTTTATTGTTCATATTATGTGATGAATATATTTTATGATGAAATTTCGAAAATAAACGATACTTACTGATGGTATGTGATCCCAGTGTCCTTCTTATTTTTAGAAGTATTATTTTTACACAGTTTTACTACGCAAACTGGCATTTTAGTTTGAATTAAGCCCAAAATTGAATAAAACATTCGGTACGTACACTTCACCCACAGCTGTCAGTGTGACTGGCTCGGGTACGCCGATTTCGGCGTAGTATTTGTTGCCGCATTTGACAAGTACGACGGAGGTATCTAGTCGAGCGCAGCGAGACCAATCATTAATCTAAGTTTAGAAAATTAAATCTACTTAAAAACATAGATTTAAGCAAACTTAAAAAGAACAAAACAATTTTTGAAACTTAGAATGATGTGATGTTATGACACTTATGACAAAGCAACAAAAGTATAAAGAAAACAATAAAATTTATAATCAGAAACACTATTTCCGTAATAAAATATTTTTCAATTAGATAATACAATCACATTGGTAGATAATATTTTGAGATCAATCAATAGTAGATTTATCTACTAAATCTCTTATCTTAATTAAATAGGGCGAAAATTTGATGATAATAAATCAGTTCTATCTTTGTTCGCTAACATAACTGGACGACAGTAAAAAAAATTTAAAGTTATTTCACTGCGCCAGTTTCCTTTTTCTATTATTTCTTCTACTGATCTGTTTTCTAGCCAACCTCTAGACGCCACTGCTGATCGTATACTGCCCGGAGGTGCTTCTATATTTGCAACTTTAAAATTGGATCTTATCCATCCAGACAACATAGTCCTGGTGGCAGCCTCAACTTTTCCTGTTACTGAAATAAACAGTTGGTCTATGTTTACTTCTGATCTTCTCCTTCTTAACAAATGCCAACCAGACTGTTGATATGTAGCTGAGTCTGTTTTAGACCCATGTTCCAGCCATAATATTATTTCCTTATCTTTTTGTAATAATCTGTCCTTTGAAATATGCAATAATGTTAGGTCATGCAATCTACGACAGATGCTATGAGCAAAATTAAGGCAGTTCTTCTAGAGATGTCAAATAATGAATCTGTCATTGGAGTGTCTTTCAACCAAGTGAATAGAAGGCTAATATCCCATATTGGTGCCTTATGTGGTTTAGGCTTAGCTAGAGCGATTGCTTTTAATATTTGATGGACAAAAAAGTTTGAAGAAATATTATCAACATTAGCACAGTAAGTCGATATTGCTAACTTATGTAAAAGAATTGTACGTACTGTAAGCGAAATTTTGATCTAGGTATAATCTAGCTAAGAATTGAGCAACGTCATTACCACTAGGAGACTTAGGGTTAATTTTATTTGTTGTGCACCATGAAATCCATCTTATTATTGGTGACTTATATGTTGCTAATGTTGATTTTCTCCAGCTGGTTGAAAGCAATTCTCTCTCTTCTTTCTTCCAATGAGCTACTTCTTTGCCCCACCCACTACTTTCCACACTAAAAGGTGGTAGCTGTGTTGTCAGGTCTATCAGATTCAGTTCCAGATTCTGTATTGGCAAAAGGTCTTCTTGCGCTCTCACCTCCAGATCCGGAAGCCAATAGCATTTGCTTAAAATGAGGGGCTACAACCATGTAAGTTCCCCTCGCATTGTTGAGGTGTGATAAAACTTGTGGCATAAGGTTTGGGGGAGGAAACACCCACGCTAGTTGCCAATCCCACTGGCGACTGAAGGCGTCGCAATATTTTGCACAGCCATCTTTTGACTCCAACGTTACGTATCTTGGCACTACGGCGCTTCTTTTTGACGCAAATAGGTCTAACTGAGGTGTACCCCATTGATGAAATATGGCCTCCGTAACCTGGGGTAGTAGGTGCCACTCGGGTAGTGATCGCCCTCTGGACAACCGATCTGCTATGCCATTCAGCTTTCCTGGGAGATAGCACGCTGATAACCTTACATTCAGCTGATCGGTCAGTTGGAGTAACTTTGTAGTCAGATCCAGAAGCGCAATGGACCTGGTTCCCCCGTCGTTCCTTATATATGCTACCAGAGTTTGATTGTCGGTCTGAACTAGAATATGAGCATCTTTTAAAATGCTCTGATGGTGCACAATGCACCGTAAATGCAAACATTTCCTTTACATTTGAGTGCCACTTCATTTGTGTTCGAGTCCACTGACCCGACAGGTAAGATCCGTTCAGGTGTGCACCCCAGCCCGCATCCGCTGCGTCTGTGGTCAGGAAATCAGATATTGGAGTCTTTTTTGGAGGGGTTGTGTTGTTTTTTATAGACCTGAGCCACCAATCCAACTCCTTCAAAGCTGGTTGTGGCAACACTCTCTTTTCTCTCAATCTGCCTCGGACAAATTTTTTGAGAAATATCTGAAGTCTCCGACAATGCAGACGACCTCTTTGGACTGTAATGTTTGCAAAATTTAGGAGCCCTAGCAGGCTTTGGATCTCCTTTAGAGAGCAAATATCCCGTCTTTTAATTGAGTAATTACTTGTTTTATTTTTACCACCTTTTTTGTGGGCAATGCTACTGTCACATTTTGTGTGTTCCAGGTTAGACCTAGATATTCCAGTCTCTGAGATAGGTCTCCACTTCCGACTTTTTGTAGTTTATGTGCCAACCCAACGTTTCCAAGGTACTCACAGTTTCCGCAACCTGAGTAATTGACTTGGACTGGTCCTGATTGACCAGGAGGTAATCGTCTAAGTACACAAGAACACGGATACCTCTGGCTCAAAGAATCTCCGCGATCCAATTCGATACAGCCGCGAAAGTACGGGGGGCAGAAGAAAGGCCAAAGGGTAAAGCGGTTAGTTGCAACACTTCCCCTTTGTAAATGATGCGAAGGTAGCGACGGTGGTTCTCCGAGATAGGCAGGTGGAAATAAGCCTGGTGGAGGTCCACCTTCACCAACCAATCCTGGTCTTGTAAAAATTCCATCACCGTTACTTGTGAGACCAGCTGAAAATGTCGAGCTGCAACAAAGTTGTTGAGATTTCTTAAGTCGAATATCGGCCTCTGTGTACCATCTGGTTTCTTTACTAGAAACATTTTGGAATGGAAGCCGGCATCCTCTTTTAGTGGTCTCTCTAATATTTTCTGATTTTTTTAAGTTTGAATCATCTTTGTCATAATTGGAGTGACCTTTGAAGAACAAGATCTTTGAATCTGCAGATTCCGTAAGCAAAGCGGTGGTTGCTTTGAAAAGGGGATGCGGCAATTTGTAATTGTGCAAAGAATAAATTGATTGGCATTGAGTTGAGACCATGCTGCCACATGATTCTTGAGGCAACCCGCCTGAAACGCAGCCCTGCAGTCATT
This sequence comes from Scoparia ambigualis, assembly GCA_963921215.1. Lineage (NCBI taxonomy): Eukaryota > Metazoa > Arthropoda > Insecta > Lepidoptera > Crambidae > Scoparia > Scoparia ambigualis. Next base: position 12,492,868 of record OY992507.1, read on the forward strand.
TTTGTGAATTCTTTTCTGAGTGGGAACCTCCACGAAAGGGCTGGTGTTTCTTTATTTTGACACTGTACTTCGTTTTTTTATTCTGCGATTTGTTTATTTTAGAATGATGATATTTCTTATTAGAATGAGATTTATTTTGATAAATTGATGATGAGGGTGTTGAAGTCCTTGGTTTCCTTATGTAACTTGGAGTATTAAGCCTCACCTGAGTACCACCTAAAGATTGTATAATATGTAGCAATGCATCTTTGCTGCAGAGTATGGCATTCGATAAACCTGCTAGAACTTGTTCTGTAGATGCTAGGTAGTCTTTTGAAGTCTGAAGATGACAAAGTTCTTCATTTACTTTTAGAGCTACAAATCCTGGAGTAGCCCCAAATGTCTGTAATGCTTTCTTGTACCTTATCCCTCTTCAGGCTGGAGATTCAAATTGCTGAAGTCTTATAAGATTCGCTAGCCGTTCTTTGTCAGCTTCGGGTACAACTTTATTTTCATCAAAATCCGTATTCAATTGACCTATACTGAGACTAGGCACTGTAGGAGACACTGGGTTTTGCAGATAGTTTATTTCGTGTGTAGGTGTTTGGATCTGGTTACAATTAGACTGAGTTATCACGCTCATATATTGAGTTAAGTAACTCACCTGAGATATAAGAGTGTCGATGCGAGGATCGTTACAACTTGTCCTCTCATTTGATGTCGCACGCCGTGGTCGCTTATTAGGCGGAGGGGACGAGATGCCCTCCTCTTCAGATGAATCCGAATCAGAAGAGGTACTTTTATGTTCAATCGACTGTTGAAGCTCCTTTTCAACATAAATATTTTCTTTCGAACCAGTTGCGACAGGTTCCTCCTCACACATAATGCGATGACCACTCATTTTACAAAACAAACACCAACTTTTATGAAATAATTTAGTAATTTATCACTGTGTATCTATTAAACACAAAACAATTGAAAATTTATAGGCTTTTAGAACTTTTTGCACTGAGAAAAAACTTTAGCAGTTACTCGCAAAGTTTTCACAAACGCTATGACACTTGACAGTGACAGCGCGGTATAGGAGCGCTCTTGCTGGTAAGATAGGTCTTTGCTGGTAAGCGATTGGTCGAGAGACAAATGCATGGACAATCTGGTTTATTAGATTCTATATTTATTAGATTAAAGGGGCTACCACACTGTTGTAAACAAGCCTTTCCCACCAGGTCACCTTGGCGGGAGGCTCGTTTACAACTTGTTGTGAACGAGCTTCCACTTGGTTTGCCACAGTCCACAGTGTTGCCATTTTTAGCAGGATCGTGCTTTATTAGTATTTTTAAGAGTAAAATATAGGCTACATCTGGATGTTAAGCATTATCGTAAAATTTAGCATATTTGACATATTTTGTTTTATCTGCGAATTTAAATAGCGCTATTGGCATCCCTTCCTTGATATAAGTATGAGGCAATTTAAAAAAAAAATTAATTTACTGAAGAAAAACGCGATTAAATTTATATAATTATTAGCTAAATATGAGCTTTTAAAGATGTAAAAAATATCGCGCTGTACGTCCATTAATATATACGAACTTGGCTTTTTCCAGTAACCACGTTGTATGTAGGTTGTAGGTTGAAGATAGCGGTTTGTGTGTAATGGTGTTTAAGGCAGTGGCAACACAGCGGTTTTCAACGCGCGCCTGCAAACAAAGGTCGTGCAAAGGTTGACCGAAATGTCGTTGAAAACAACCTACCACACTGTTGTAAACGGCGGTTTACAACAGTGTGGTAGCCCTTTAAGGCTACATTCACAGACTGCTTCTTCACCTAAACGCTGTGTGTTTTAGAAAAACACATAATATTTCTCAGTTTATTGCAAATTTAGTGCATTTATCAATAGTATAAAGACAAAATAATACTTACAAAGTTACATGTGAAAAGTAACGCTATCCTTTTGTACATGTGTGTATCTATTCGCTTTTTACACGAAAACACGCTGCAATTTGGCATTATTTGCTCCCGTCTTGACGCGTCAACTGTGAGATGCAAATGGTGCAGTGACACGCGAAAACTAGTTTTATTTATCGGGTATGACCATTGGGCATACCCTCTTGGCAGAGGGGAACGTCTGCCAGTGTCTTCTCCTGTTGGTTGAATGCTTTATGCTCAGAACAATAACTAAAGCATAGAAACCACGCTAAAAGACGAGCTAGACAACAGCTTATCTAACTCATATGACTTCATTTAATTCTGTAACGAGAGTGAATGAAACCTCTAATCCACATCCGTTTCTATTTTTTCTAGGTTGTCACAAGGTAAATGTCAAATGGATTGGGCGATTTTCCGAGATCAAAAAAAAAAAAAGAAATTGGTTCGTAAATGACTTCATAGATGGCGCTTAGCATAGATTAGTATGGCGCTTAGTAAAAGGCGGGTTCATAAAAAGCACGTGTATGGCTGCGTAATATTTATTCTATTCCAAAATAGAAATAGATTCTGGATGTCCTGAATATAAATAGGTAAGTAAATACTATTTTTTTATTCTTTTGGTAGACAAGTAAAAGTGTAGAATTTATTACAGCCCATAAGTAGCCCAGCTTTCATAAAACGACATCTATCGAGTGTTTTTGAACTAATTTTTACTTTTTAATTTGAGCTGTCAGTTAGAACACCATCAGCTTAAATGTGTCGTTATTTTCTTTTTGTTGCTGTGTAAATAAGTGGCAACCTAACTTGGTTACATTATAATGACGGATTATTTTCACGCTAAGTTGTAGCTCCTCTCAGATAAATTTAATTATTTGCAAGGTATTCTTCCGAAGAAACCTATAAACTAGCCATAGCATTGTTAGTGATATATATGCGTTACGTGTGACAAAATGACTTGTGTGATTGAGGGTTATAAATCCCTATAATTAAAACACACTAATAGTTTGTCTAAATAGTCATCGTGTTCAGTTCGGTGCTGATTTATGGCATTTATCAATGTTTTGTTCAAATGTTGAAGGTTATGTATTTCTCCTAGTGACGTGCATTTCTATATCGATAAATCAGTATTTTGTGTAAGTGGTTGGCACATCTATCTTTAAATTATGATATATGTATACGCCTCATTTACAACTTGTTTTACTCTTAACATGATATTAATAAATTATAACTTTAAAAGTTACCTGAGGAGCTCGATGGCGCAGCGGTTAGCGCGTTCGGCTTGCGAACTTGCCCGTTAAGCAACTTTCGCAATGCCGAGTCACTGGATGGGTGACCAAATTTAAAAAACATCTCGAGCTCCTCCGTGCTTCGGAAGGGACGTTAAGCCGTTGGTCCCGGTTGTTGCCGTAAGATGACAGTCGTTAAAACCCACCAACCCGCATTGGGCCAGCGTGGTGGGTTATGGCCTTATATCCCCACGTGCATTGTCCACGTGGGGGGCCTGTGCCCAGCAGTGGGACGTTTATAGGCTGATATCATGATCATCATCAAAAGTTACCTATTGATAATTTAAAAAATATACATAATTGAATGGTCTTCTTGATTACTACTATTACCATTTATCTGCATTTTCACTAATTTTAAAAATTCTACATTTTGGTTACAGGTTTCCAAAAAATGATAAATAAAGAATGGCTACGGGCGGCGTGTAAGAAGACTAAATTGGATATGGAATAAACGCAGTCATATGTTCTAAACATTTTACGATCAATCAATCATGAACAATGTCTGCGACACATTTGTACCAACAAGCATTTTGAGCAATTATGTTAATCATTCTCTAAAACAAAGTTTCGATGACAATCACAGAGTCCTATTGATAAAAGCCGTACCTAAGTTATATTTGACAATACGAATACCAAACTGGAATTACAGGAATGTGCGCCTCGTGACAAATTATGAAGCTTTTTAACCAAAACCTTCTTATTTAAGAGGCAGTGATTTAATAAAAATGTTTTAAATGTTTATTTATAAGTTTTTCATTTCCTTAGTAATCCTTTATATTTATATTTTACTCGTATCAATTTTCAGATTTAGTTTCAAAGCATAAAGTTCAATATATATCTAGTTAATTTGACAGATAAGGGTAGGCCGATGTGACACTGACTGTACACTGCTTCTCGTTAATAACTTGCAAAACTTGCTGAAGGCAAAAGTGACCACTTTTACCGTTAACAATTTTTTGGCCTAACAATAGAACGTAAAGTAGTGTGTGTACACACGACCACTGATCGACCTACCCAAATCTGTCAAAATATTCCAATTTATATTGAACTCTACATGATTGACATTAGGACGAAATTTGGTTGCGAGAATTTTACACATATAAGGATAGATAGATGTAACGCTGACTGTACAGGCAGCGTCATATCGCCCTACCTCGCGTTTTTACAGATTTGAGTAGGTCGATCTGACGCTGCTGTACCCTACAGTGATTCAATATAATATTGTAGGTGTTTTTCTTGTACACCATAATGTAGGTTTTGAAAATTTGTCCGATTTAGTTTATATCGTTTCCAAGGCAAGCGAAATAGCCGACAATGACTGAATTATTATGTTAGCGTCGAGAAGACAGGATTTGTATCGCTCTCCATACACTTCTGTCATTCTGTATCATTTTCTCGTGGAAGTGCATTTTGTGAGTAATGTAGTGCGTGTAGTGAAACGCAACGAAATATACAGAATGACAATAGTGCATGGAAAGCAAATACAAATTCTGTCTCCTCGATGCTAACATAATACTTCGGTCATTGACGGCGCGCTTAATCTTCGCCCTCATATTTATTTACATGTTCAATGTTTAGTTTCATTTTTGTCGATATAAAATGCCGAGAAATGACGTCCCTAGTGTGGAATAAACTAGTGACCACCTACACAAATTAGGACAAGTCAATCATTCTCCATCTCTTTCTAACTCATTAGCATGACTCGTAAGAAAAGAAGGATAAATATATTTCTTTGCTGCTGTTTTAGCGTGGTTTCTATGCTTGTTATTGTCCTGAGGCTTTTATGCGATAAAGTGACATTAGACGTCGACAAATTGACATCGGCGGTAATTGAGCTGTCAAATTTTATCGTCTTATGTCACTTTATCGGTCGATAAAAGATCCGGGATGTAATCGGACGCCCGCCGGGTGCGGGCGGCGAGAGCGGCGGCGAGGGTTATCGGATGCGATGACGTCACGTCACGTCAGTCGAGTGCCAGCGAACTAAGCGAGGTAGTAGTGTTTTAAGGAAATATTTATGTACAATAACTTTGTAAAAACTTCTCGTATCGAAGTGAAATTAAAACGATTGGTTTTAGAATAACGACTTCTATAATGGTATAAAGTGAAAAAGAACTTTTTTTTTTTTCATTTTTCCCAAGTCCATTATTTTGCACAAAATATCCCAATGGGTCGACGTGCTGCTGCGGGAGGGAGACGGCCTCACTAAGATGAGAATTCACGAATTTGAAAAAAGGTAGCCATACTTGCGACGCAATATACTTCTATTATTGGACATAAATGTCCATGCTTTTACTTGTCTTATGCTGGATTTACACGGAGCCAATATTTGAGACAATCCATTATGCCAGTCCAATAAGCCAATCCAATGAAAAGCGCAAAAAATCGTGCATTCATTTACACATAAGCCAGGCCAGCAAGCCCAGTTCAGATTCGTACGCTATGGATTTGGTATGGATAGACGAATTGCTTTGAGGGCTATGTTCAAAAATGTCAATTTTGTTAAAACCTTATTTGGTTATCACCAGAACATAAATAAACAACAACCAAAACAAACAACACGTATGTCCGGCTAATAAAAATAAACAACTAGTGGAATTGCTCACTGTCACTGGCTCGGACGCGTTCACACGAACGAAGCCATTAGACCGAAAACACGAGCCAATCCACTGGGTGAGTGGTGGGGGAAGCAGTGGCGCCAGCAAATTAGAAATCGTTCTAGTGCAATGGATTGGCTTTTTTAATGGCTTGAGGACAGTCCAATGTAGTGGGCTGTCTCTATTTACACGATGCCAATATTGGACTGGCTTAGTGGATTGTCTCAAGTATTAGCTCCGTGTAAATCCAGCATAAAATCACAAAATATGAGACAATAGGCTTACCTATACAGAATAAAGGGGTAACTCCGCAGACGTTTATGAAGTCTTATGTGGACCAACCATAGACACGCGTCAATAAATAGAAAACTAATGAGTAGTGTCCGATATGTGCGTTACTCCCATTATGACACATTTAGGTAGCCAAACGCACAATACCTAACTTATAGGTATACATATTTATTTATTTATTTTAAGATACAAATACAGCTTCCAACCTAAAAAAATACATAGGTATTAATACAGTTGTACAGAAAGTTCAGTGTAAATCTGAAAACCTTACTTTGTATACAACTTACAATTATTAACAACTAGTTGCCCGCCCGCGACTTCGTCCGCGTGAACCCCCGTCCCGGTATACCGCGACGAATTTCCATACAAATTGTAGCCTATGTGTTATTCTGATGTACGAGTATATGCTATATTATTGTAAAGTTTTATTAAAATCCATTCAGTAGTTTTTACGTGAAAGAGTAACAAACTGCCATCCATAATTGTAAAGTTTCATTAAAATCCATTTAGTAGTTTTTACGTGAAAGAGTAACAAACATCCATCCATACTTACAAACTTTCGCGTTTATAATATAAGTAGGAAGGATTATTATATTAAAAAGAAAAACGAAATCAAAATAATAAGAAATAAAATTGTAATACTATTTGAATTATACTTAAGTATTTCGGGAAAAAGCTATTTGAATTAATTAAATGTTTTCTTTATTTAGTTATATCTTTGAAAAGTAAAAATACAATTAATTACCTGAACTACTCCACACAGGTGATCGTTGGTTTTAATGTTCACTGAGGCAACCGCCCGCCGCGCCCCCCGCCCAATTTAGATATTTAGTAAGTCAAAGGAAAAGCTACATCAAGTTTACATCTATTTATTTCCACTATTGTTACATACAATAATAAAAACCACTGTTAAATAAATAAATGATGTTCAAATTATTTATTTACATCTCAATGATGCTCTTTTTCAGCTGACTTTCTCTGCGATTCAGCCCAACTTCTCTTATTACTTTCAGAGTTCGATAATGCGTGACATTTAGTGAAGAAATAAAATCCACCCAACATTCCCACAGGATAATACATCCATATCCAATTATTTTTGAAGTAGTAAAAAAAAGGGAATTGAGCGATTTTGGCTGAAACTGTATATGGAAATTTCATGTGACGTCCCGATTTTCTGCAAAAAAAAAAACAAAATTGCAAAGTTTTCAGAGATTCAGCTAGTTCTTAACCCGTTGAGCACCGTAAAACCAGACACAATTAAAAATCAATTGTTAAGCGACCGCCGGCGGTCTTATGATCCTTGACTTATTAACTGGCTGCTGTAAATCATTAAATGGATTTAGAAAAAATATTATACATATTATGGTCTCAAGCAACGAGGACCCTTTTGACGTTTATGGACCAGTTCTTAATTTGTCTTTTTCTGCTTAAGATCTCTATCTTCTTTCCCTAGTTTTGTGTTTACAATACATTCAATTTAGTAGGTATAACATTAAATAAACAGTAACAATATCTGATGATGATAATACCTATAATACGTCCCACTGCTGGGCACAGGCCTTCCCCTATAAACAGTGATAAACAACTTGGTGAGATTTTTCACCACCCTGTCCCAATGCGGCATTATGGGTTTAACACGTAAAACGTACCAATTTATGGGCTTAATTTATATATATAATCATTATCTAGTCATTTACTTTTTTTAATTTTTAATATCTAGTTTAAAGTACCTAACTCGGAGCAATGGGCGATAGGTAGGTAAGTACCTACCTACTATTTTTTTATTTTTTTGGTAGACAAGCAAAAGTGTAGAATTTATTACAGCCCTTAGGTAGGTACGGCTCGGCTTTCATAAAACGCCATCTATCGATAGTTTGAACTAATATTTACTTTTTAATTTGGGCTGTCAGAAAATTACCCATTACTTCTACTTGAAACGGATTGCGATAAGTGCTTGAAGTTTTAAAAAAGCCGCTTGCGCTCTCACCTTAGATATAAACAAAAGAGGGCTTTTACTAGTACTATTACTTATTCTGTGCTTTTATTAACGATTTTACGAACAACCCAAATTGATTAATTTAAAAAAAGAAACAGTAATATTCTAGCTTTGGAAAGTTTCATAATTAATCAATAATATGTACGCTTTGACATGTAATCAAATTAAGTACTGTACGATGATGACCATATTGTTCTGTGATGATGACTCACCCAGCAATAACACCAGATTCCCTACACACCTTTTCTAACTTGCCATAAATAAGTCTAAGTTGACTTGGGAACATTTTGATAAAGATGTACCTAGATTATACTTAAATAAACTTGATCTATTACTGTAAAACGTTTGAAGTTCTACGTAAATAATTTGTATTTTTTGAACTTATTTAAACAATTTTGATAGATGTACCAATGATATTAAAAGGTCATTGAGATGTACTAGTGAAACTGACATTGATGTTTAAATATTCTAAGTTTAAATTATTATTTACTTAAGTACATCCTCTTTGGTTTACATATTAAGATCATTTCATTTATTTATGCTGTGCTGGTAGCGGCTCAATAATATAATACTACCGCGCCCCATCTCTTCCCCTATGAGTCGTAAAAGGCGTTTAACGGACTAAAGACTGCACGCACAATCGAGGAAGTTCCCTGTCGACAACTTTTCGGCGATAACGCGAAATTCGCATGCACACGATCTACGCGCACGCAACTGTAAATACGCGCGGTTCGAATGGAGATTGGAGAGCAAGCGATTATCGCCGAAAAGTGGTTATACGGGAACTTCCTCGACTGTACATCCAACAGCATAGAGTGGAGACGATGGGCTCACCACCTGTCACGCTGAGCACATGTGCAGTTATCACTTAGTGAAACGTGGGCTGTGGCAGAAGACAGCTATTGCGTTCCTTATTGCTTTGTCTTTAACTAACCCATCGGGGGGTATAGTCGTGAACTCGTGATCGTTAATGTTATATGTAAGTAGGTATGCATTTAGGTATATACCGTAAAGTGGGGCTATGCAGGCCAAATTTTAGATAAAAAGGTTATTTTCTCATTAATAGTAAGTTTGATTATGCCGTGGTAAAACGGAATTACTGATTCACATTTTCGATAAAATAGCTTTGCAAAAAGTAATGGCTACCGGTAGAGCGGGGCTATTTGGTAACCGTGGGGCTTTTTGGAAAAAAAATATAATTTTTTAACGAACGCAAACAAATTAAAAAAAATAAACGTGAACGCAACCTTTTTTTTCTTTAGCAGCTGGTAAACAACTCCGTTAGCAATCTCTTAATTACAGGGAATACCTCGGAATTTGGTCCGAGGGGAATACTGTCGGAAATAGATGGCCATCTCGCGGATTTTTTTTGCCAACATGTTTGAACCTGGCTCCCTCTCGTGGTGTTATTCCACAACTTTTGACCAATATACATTACCTATAGGTATAATAGGAGCTAAATTTTAATTTTGAAGCATGCAAAACCCTTTGATTATATACATGTACGCATATACTTTTATGCGTTATACCTACATATACGATAGACATACCTAATTTTAAAAGTTATGTTATACTATGAATCATTATAAAATTGTATTGTGCATAAATATTTTTTCCCTACTTTATTGGAAATTAGGCATTCGCTGGCAACCATTTGCGCTAGTGTCAGTCATACGCGGCTGTCGCACGCACACTTCAAATTCAATACAAAAACCGGACGGATTTCGAGAAGCGTTTGTACCGCGATGCTCCGTCTAGACATGTATATAGTCAAAGGCAAAACCTTGTAAATCAGAATGATATGATTTCATAAATTTAATGTAAGTGAATTTCACTCAGCATTAAATTTATGAAATCAAACCAGCCTGATTTACAAGGTGTTGCATGCAACATGCAACAGCCAGTTTGGGAACTCAGAAATAAAACGACAATGGGCGATTTTCTGACAGCCCAAATTAAAAAGTAAAAATTAGTTCAAAAACACTCGATAGATGTCGTTTTATGAAAGCTGGGCTACTTAAGGGCTGTAATAAATTCTACACTTTTACTTGTCTACCAAAAGAATAAAAAAATTGTATTTACTTACCTATTTATATTCAGGACATCCAGAACCTATTTCTATTTTGGAATAGAATAAATATTACGCAGCCATACACGTGCTCTTCATGAACCCGCCTTTTACTAAGCGCCATACTAATCTATGCTAAGCGCCATCTATGAAGTCATTTACGAACCAATTTCTTTTTTTTTTTGATCTCGGAAAATCGCCCATTCATTTTCTTTTTTTATTATGTTTATGTTTCGCATAATACAATTTAGTTTACATTTTAGAATAATCATCCCCATCATATTTTAATTCTCCGCACAAAATTCGATTTATAACATTCATCTTTGTTGATTTGCTCAGAAGTGTGCTTTAATTTTACAAAAATTACTTTTTTGTGTATTCCAGCAGGTGATATTTAAATTTTTCTTAGAAGGTTTTTTAAGGATTTTGCAGAAGGCAATGTGAAACATTTCGAAAGAAGAGCATATTATAGAATGAGAGTGACAACATTTTTTCCTCATTTGTGAAGCAACGACTTTCGACGTTTCTCTAAGTTGAATTTCTGTAAATAGTTTTGCTGGTAAACTCATTTTTCCTGTAACTTTCTGTAAACCTTTATTATCAGACATTTTAATGGCACTAGCGATTTCTTAACCTGTATATTTCACTTTAAAGGTTTTTTTATTTCTTTCTGAATTATTTAAAATAGGCTAAAACCATGCGGTTGTCTCCTTGTATCTGCAAATAAAAAACTTATTACAACATGACATGCAAGTGAACTAATAATAATATGTGGGATGTGGGTTCAATCATTATTGTACCGATAATCGTTTCGGCAAACGGTCTTATAGCTAAGAGCCTCTCGCTGAAAGGTTTGATCAAGGGTCAGATACAAAAGGCAGTACTCCGTGACAAGGCACGTATTGTCAGGAAGTTCCTCATTCTGCAGCCCTACCCACCGATAGCTTTGGTTTATTACCACTGCCGGTGGCAGCCTAGATTAAGTTTTTTAGTTGCCGTTGATATTATTACTTCGTGCTGTTTCATTACCTCCGACAATAAACGGACCCATCCCTCACTCTTGGATTTTTTTGACAGTTTTTTGACAGTAACTGTCAACATCAAATTTGACAGAATCGAGCATAGACTATGCAATATTTTGCGATAACAATTATATAAGATGAACCACAGAACCGAAATAACCAAAATTGTTCATACTAAAGTAGTCTGTAAGTTTATGAAAACACGGTACAAAGTCAAGTGTGTTTTTGTAGGTGCGGTCTCATGCGACCGCTTGGGGTTTAAGGGGTTAAAGTTAAAGTTGACTAAGGTAGAGTAATAAAATGAACTGCTTTATTAAATGTTTGAGAGTTTTCAGACTTTTTTACTTTATCAACAAAATTCCCAAAAACGGAATTAGCGGTTTTCCAAAAACGGCTTTTTTTTCGTTTCGTATCTGGCAACACAATCGCTTGTGTCAAAGTCAACGAAAATCTTCCCTTTCTGTCCTCTCACTCCTTTCCACCTGCACGTTTTACTAATTCTCTTCTCTCTCATTCTTTTGGCACTGTCAAATTGTCAATCAGATGGACAAGTAGGTGTACAGACTACAGATACAGAATATTGTACATTCTCACACACACACAGGCGGCAGAATAATAGGTAGGTACCTACTCGTGAAGTGGAGTGAAATCGGAGGGCGCTATTAGAATTCAATAAAATAGATAATTTACGAAGTTACACACAATCATTTTGCATAACGTTGCAATGAGTGATAACGAAAAGGAAGAGGCATCAAACCTGGTACGTAAAGCGGATTGCTATACCATATTCGAAAGAATTGTGTGTGACGGATGCATTGCATTGACTAATGTATTGTAAATTTACTATATTCTGTCATTGTCGTCCTATTGTTTTCAGAAGGAAGAGTTTGAATGGGTTCTCCGTGAAGAGGTTCACGCTATATTACATCAGCTCCATTCCGTATTGGTCGTGAGTGCCACTGATGTATTACTGACATGAATAAATAAAGTTACATTAACGTTGGTGTTCTTGTAATTGGCGTTACTTTTTAGGAATGCGCTCACAGGTTTCCTGTACCGCTGTACGGGAACGAAGGGCAGAAGCAGGACAAATTCATTTTGACATCACAACCTGAGCAGCTGAAATGTATAGTAACACTCACTGGTGACAGCATTACCAATGCAGTAAGTTAGCATACCTTTCTTAAGACTATACCTTTGTTCTTCTGTCAAGTAGTACAGACAAAAAGTGGGACCAAGTGACAGAACCAGCCCTAGTCTGAGGTCAAAATCATCTGCTGAATGAAGCGCACATCAATAACTTTCAAATTTCAAAAAGGATTATTGCAATATATGTAGAGCACTACTTATTCTAAATTGATGCCCTTGAATATGCATGCACATGTAAATGTGAGACACACTCATGTAGTTTTTTATCAGCACTAAATGCCATTACCATTAGAAACACTGCCACAGTTTAAGTAATAGTTACTAACACTGCTTATATTATTATTGGTCACATGCTACATTGCTTTATGTAACATAACTTTACTAGCATCTTTTAATTTGAGCATCTCTTACAAAAGTAGAATAGAATGTTATTTGAAAAACAAACTTGCTAAAATACTGTGCACAATTTGTACATTGTCAGTCAATATTTATCTTATTGCAGTTTTGCCGCCTTACTCAAATCAAACTCGAATGAAAAAGTTTTTGATTATATTGTCTGTTACTGTCACTGCATCTGCATTTAGAAAGATGCAAGGTATAGATTGTGAGTAATGTTTCAGGAGCTTTGGGAATGTGGCAGGCACTTATTTTTCAAGATGACTTTGATACATAGTTACAGACATTGGCTATCTATCTAGATAAAATATTGTTTTCTACAGTTTACACAATTTAATTGGAAATAGTTGATATTATAGCTAGTTGCAAAAATAATATTGAAAGACACTTCAACCTCCACCACCACAGTTACCATGAAAAGATATTATGTAATGTGTTAAAGTCATATTTTATTATGTAAATAAATGTGAATAGTTAGAGTAAATAGGAATAAAAATATATCCCTTGGCGAGTTTGTTCCGTGCTCTTCACAATACAAGATTTTCCACTGTAGAATTAAAAATAGTAGAACACATGTCATTTATCAAACAAATGTATTTTTATTTTTTCTGTGTATATTCTATTCAATCAGTGAAATAAAGTATTTCCTACAATTAATTATTAATAACAGGTGTTGGTATAACCATGAGGAGCTCGATGGCGCAGCGGCTAGCGCATTCGGCTTGCGATTGCTCGCTAAGCAATTTTCGCTATGTCGCGTCGCTGGATGGGTGACCAAATTTAAAAAACATCTCTAGCTCCTCTGTGCTTTGGAAGGCACGTTAAGCCGTTGGTCCGGGTTGTTGTCGTAAGATGACAGTCGTTAAAACCCACCAACCCGCATTGGGCCAGCGTGTTGGGTTATGGCCCAATATCAACAATCCGAAACACTGCCCGAATTTGGAATAGAACCCTGGACCTCCGGTTAACAGGCCGAGCGCTTAGCCACTCTGCTATTTAATATTGACAGTGTAAAATCCAAACTGATGGAAGTTTTTAATGTTTTTTGCAAAATATACCATATTCAAAAATTGCTGATCATGTGTATTTGTACACATAACATTAGCATGTTACAAACTGATTAGATTATTTTATACGTATTAGTGATATAATAATATAGTGTTTAGATTACAAATAATATTGTTATGATGTCATCTTATTGGTCTAAAACTCTAAATGATTTTTACCTTACTTTACTACTAGGTACTTGCGGCGAAAGAATACTACCACCCCCTTTCTTCCCTTGGGTGTTGTAAAAGGTGACTAACGATCTAAAGACTGCACATACATCCAACAGCATAAAGTGGCGATGGGCTCACCACCGGTCACGTTGAGCACAATATGTGCATTCGTTATTTGGTGAAAAGTCGACTATGGCAGAGGACTGCTTTTGCGGTGATTATTGCCTAGTCTCTGACTAATCCTTCGGGGATAATAGTCGTGATTATATGTATGTATGTATTACTACCACTAGCTTTGTGCTACGGTAAGCTTTTTTTTAAATAACTCTACTGTAATTTATTTTAATTTAATGGGAATAGACGCTGGTTACCTATATTATGCAGGCAAAATAGTTTTTTATTTTATTTATGGGAATAGACGCTGGTTACCTATATTATGCAGGCAAAATAGTATGATAGTAACACTAAAAACATACTTAATTCCAGGATATAAGCTTCAAAGTGTTGCGGCAATTGCACACAATATGCCGTACATCAATTAACCAGGATGGCCCCTGGAAGTTGCAGCAAATTCAGGATGCCGCCAATCATCTTCAGCAAGCCATAGGATATATCGACAATGTTGACAAGCATTATGTGTTCAGGTACCTATTTAAAAACTTGTAAACGTTATATTTTTTGATTAGCCTGTATCTACTACTTTAAAGTCTGCTAAGCCGATCTATTGCTGCATTTTGATTTGTTGGAAGTAAAAACAAACAATCTAATAATGAGATTTGTAATAATAGATTACTCCAATAATATGCTTCAAATACATGTTGTAAATGAGCTAAATTACAATATTTTGTAGGCAACTCTAAATTAAATTATTTGTTTCTCTTACAGATCATCAGAAGAAGTTTTACACATAATTCAATGTCTTATTGGCTCGCTTCAAAGAGCACGTACTGCCTTAGTGTTACCTAAGAAGAAAGCAATTGATGAGCTTATGAAAAGTAGAAATATGGTAAGTTAGTGTAGTTTAGTTTATTATTTTGATTGGTTTTTTACATAGGTAATTGAATCCTCATAATGACATGAGATATATAAAATATATATTCTGTTTTCAGAAAGCCCTAACACCCAATCTACCTGAAGATTTGGCCATATCATTTTACATACAGTCACATAAGTTGATATTTGTAGCGTATCAGCTCAGTTCTGTGCACGGTACGATGAGGATTGATTCCTGTCAAGCGGACTGTGCGGTGCCATGGCTGAGTGATGTACTCTTCATGCTTACAGCCTCTCTACACATGTGTCAACAACTTAAGGATAAGGTGAGAAAGTAGGCTAAGGTCTTCTCTCTATGTATCCTAATGCGATGTTATCTATTTTGGACAGCTAATCAACTTCATAAGAGATATGTTAATTATCTGTACAATTAATGTGTCGCCCGGGCGCAAACATTTATAACCTTGACCTATATAAGATTATCATTAACTTTCATGTTATCTAAACTAATTACGTTGACGGTAGGGCTTGGCGGGCTGGAAAGTATTTTTTCTTTATATAACTTAGCTCGGGCTTCATCTCATCTGATGATAAGCGATAAGGCCAAAGGTGGTACATTAGTATAGTGCACTTTACCAGGAATCCTTCAACTTAATTATTGATTGCATATGAGCATGAAGAAATGCTTTACTATCAGAAACATCAATAGTGTATGAATACACTCAAAAATTTTACGAAGACAGTTTTGAAAACTATTGTCGGTTAATATAATAAAATTCATCCTACTAGTATTATAAACGCAGAAAGTTTGTAAGTATCGATGGATGTTTGTTACTCTCTTATGTAAAAATTACTGAATGGATTTGGATGAAATTCGGCATACAGATAGTTTATAACCTGGATTATCACAGGATACTTTTTATTCCGATATTCCCACGGGAACGGGAACCACGCGGGTGAAACCGCAAGTGGCATCTAGTCTCAATATAAGCTTTCTCCACATTGTAGCATTTTTATTTCTCATTCCATAAAGTATAATTTTGTGAAAATAACATGATATTTACCAAATGTATAGAAAGCTCCGGAAAACGGGCGTGATGTGTAGGTATGTATTTAATAAATCTGAATTTTACTCATGTTCTTGAATGGTGCAGGTTCTAAACCTTCTCTAGTAATTATTTTTTTCGATGGAAGTGTCTAGCCTGCCACAGTGGTAACTTAAGAAATAATGTAATTCTGCCTTATGTTATTAGGTATTCCAATTTGTTCCTTAACGCAAGCTAATAAAGTTTAATTTTAATAATACATTATGGTAGCGTAGGTAGTGAATTAGTTCATTAGCTTATAAAGCTATTCTGCCACGACTTATTAATTAGTCATTGGAATATGTATTTTGTAATTTCGAGGTTATTTTTTTTATTAGACAACAATAACAATACATATGCCCACAGGACTAATTTCTGTTGTCTAATAAAAAAAAATAACCTCGAAATTCAATACAATGGCTACGCTGCGCTTCGCGATTGTCTTAAATTCCTAACCTATCACGTGACCTACGGCAGTACATTATTTTTATTAAATAACCACAGGTGGCAGGCTAGACACTTCGATCATATTATATTGTTTTGTTTTTCTTTGTTTATTATGTACATAAACTAACGAATTTATCATGACACGCCCGTTCGTGAACGCGTTATCGTAGTGACACTCCAAATGAGATAGGTGTGCTTTGTTAGGCGATAAGATTTCGACTATTAGTCGAAATGGTGAGATGATATTGGATGTAATTGTACATGCATACATATAAATAGAATAGAGAGTAGATATGAATTTTCGAAAATTTATTAGGAACAAATGAATGACTATAAGGAACAAGGAGAAATGTCCTGCATACTCTGAAATATCGGGTCTGTTTAAATATTTTTTTAACCTTTGTCTTTTTCCGAATATATGTACATTGATTTGCATACATAAACAATAATATGCATAAGTCACGCCAGTAGAACAGTTATGTTGTTCCGATCAATTTGACGCTGACTGTACCTATGTGCTTCATGACGCTGACGTGACAGGGAAGGCGTAAAACTGATACCGTGATTTAGTTTGATTCCATTGCGGTAATAAAACTTGCATTATTATGATAAAATCATTTGTAGCTGATTCCATTGCGGTATTAAAACTTGCATTATTATGATAAAATCGTTTGTAAAGAAACTAAAACGGTTGATTTCTTAAATTTTTTTTAAATTTTCATCATAATTTTTACATGTAAATGTTTATTTTGAAGTACTACAAAGAACCTTCTAATTCATTAAATCCTATAAAGTCTATATAGGCAAAAAACCTATAAAAACCTATAAGGTACCGTCGTACCGTCCAGAGAGAGAAGTCAAAAGGACTCGTCGCTCGAAGGTACTTTTGACCTGTCCTTTCACTAGAATGTTTCCGATCTGTACGTTCTCTTCCCGAGGTCTTTCGCTTAAATTTTTCCCGTTCACTCGCCTCGTTAAAATTTTTGATTAGTCTTCTTTTCATCCTCTCGCCCACTCTCATATATCGATGGGTCACTCGCTCGCACTTCCTAATTAGACTCAGGGGCGAGGTGGTCATCCAATTAGTATATTTATAGTAAACTGTGTTGTTTTTTTACAGCTCTGTGTGTTTTCGCAATATAAAGACTTCACAGTTGGATCAAGATCTGCGTCCATGGTGTTCAACTGATCGTCACCACCCATGTTACCTGATTCTCAAGTGTATGTAACTAAGCTTATGCACTAGTTATAATGTTGTACATGTATTTATTTAGTAATAATTATCAAGTCCATTGTTGATATTCTTGTTGAGTATGTTGTAACATAATAATAATATTATAGATAATCTACTAATAATAATTAATTTATTGTAAATGTAATTATTTAGGATATAATAAGCGGAGGTCAGACCTTTGGCAATGTACGTTCTCATAGGTGAGGAACTGAAAAATTGTGTTTCTATTTTCATTATCTTCTCTTAAATGTTGTTCTGAATACCAGAAATGTAATATTACGATACACGACGTGTATTTGCTATTGTTTTTCAGTTTCAAAGTTCGCTTAATTTGTATAAATCTAGCCCGCATTGTGATATATTATATATATACTTAATGTATAACGCTATAATTATGTAGAGTCAAAGTATTTTTTAAATGAACATCATGAAATCCACAAGTATTTGTTAAATTCCTGTTAAATACCACAATGTATAAATTATCTTTATGAATGATAGATAACCTAATTGGATATGATTTCAACGAATTTGTTTTTAAAATAATATTTCAATGTGGTTGCGAACAAACGAAGAGCTTGAGAGCGCAGCAGCAACTAGTGGGTTGCGATCTTGCTTGTTAAGCACGTTTCGCATATTTGCGTTACCTAAATAGTGACCAAATTTAAATATCTAGCTCCTTAGTACTTCGAAAGGCACGTTGAATCGTCGTTCTCAGTTGTCAGAAGATGGCAGTCGTAAAAACCGACCAAGCCGCATTGAGTCTAAGGGCTCTTCACAGGTAACTGCACCTGTGGGAAAGGTTTAGCTCAACATCCCCTCTCCTTATTCACTAAGTTTTATTTGTACTGGCACCTCGAGACCAACCGTTAGGTTATGCAAGAAGTGCCAGACATCCCTGCGCCAGCAAAATACTCGCGCAGGAGACCATCTGCGTTAGGTCTTGACGCCAAATCGGTGCCCGCCGAAGCGCGCTCTTCATTCGGTACTCATAAGACTAGTGTCTCGGGAGAGTTTCCCCGTGAACACGTGTAGTTCACTGCCTATTGTCCAGATAGACCGGAGCTGTCGAGCTCGCTCACTTCTCGTTGCACGAAGGGCACAACTCGCAGTTGCCACTGCTCGGGTCGTCGACTCTTAGGAAGGGTTTAGCCCAACTGTGGAAAGTTTAATAAGCTATAATTATGATTGAGATCAAAGATCAATCTAGCAAAAAATGTGGTTATGGTTTGATTTTCCACGAGTGCTGTGGTATGTCCTACAGGTGTCCTACCATAAAGCTACCGTGCTTGTATCCAATCGACCCTATTTAGTCAACACTATTTTGAACAAGAATTTTGTTTAGTAATTATTAAGAAAGTCCTATTCTCGTGGAGGCTAATTTGTCTCGCATTAATAGAGTGACTTAGAAAGTCATGGCATATAGCACAAATAAGAGATCAGAGACAAAGTTTGGTTTCAAAATTCTATTTATTCTAACTAATGAAACTGGAGGCACTTTCGCGTTACTATTTATTGTAAATAAACAATTATAATGTATTGGTTTTCACGGAGCTGTTGTAAAATCCTAAACATTATGGTAAATATATTTTTAATGTAGATAGTTGAAAACAATGAATTATAATGCACAATCAACTTAAGCAATGTGTAATTTATAAATATATATTAATAGCATAATTTTTTGTCCTTCGATAAGGCACTGCGTCTTGGTTGTTCACCATACTGCAAGCTTATGTGTATATGGTTTATTATTGTAGTAGAATCTGTATTTCCTATTGCCATACAGTTAATCTTAAAACATCAACTTTTCTCTTGTGTGTTAATTCTATAAGTGGAATAGCAATAATATCTATCTGTGTATAGCCAGAAAGACATCTAGGCAAAAGGACCTATATAAGTCTTTCCATATGAACATTATGTATAAAATGTTCAATATGTTTAATTATTTAAACATATTGACAGGCTCATTTAACATGACAAAAAGCATTTCCCTATTTGCTATTGAAAAAAGTCTGCCTTAATTTGACAGAGACACGGATATGCGTTTTCCATTCTGACTAGTTAAAACTACTGTTATACCTACATACATAAATAAGTTTAAGATTTTTCAAGTGTAACTTGCATTCCATAATCTTCCGTGCTTCTGAAGACACGTAGAGACGGCGTTAGTACCTTTTGTTGCCGTAAGATGGCAGTTGGTTAAACCTACCAACACGCATGTAAGGTTGCCTGTCCAATGAATGAAGCGGAGCGAGGCTGCGGTGCGTAGAAGCGGAGAAATATTAACCAATATGATTGCATTAAATCTCCGCCCAGCTCCAGTGGACATCCCCTCTCTTTAATTCACTAAATTTTATTTGTACTGGCACCTCGAGACCAACCGTTAGGTCATGCGAGAAGTGCCAGGCGTCCCTGCGCCAGTAGAACACTCGCGCAGGAGACCATCTGCGTTAGGTCTTGACGCCAAATTAGAATCCGCCGAAGCGCGCTCTTCATTCGGTACTCATAAGACTAGTGTCTCGGGAGAGTTTCCCCGTGAACACGTGTAGTTCACTGCCTATTGTCCAGTTAAGTAACCGGAGCTGTCAAGCTAGCTCACTTCTCGTTGCACGAAGGGCACAACTCGCAAATGCCACTGTTCGGGTCGTCGACTGCCAAGTGTCCACCTTGGTCGCGGAGTAGTAAGCACACTCACTTCTCGGAACCCATCCGAGCGCCTAGCCAGTTCCCACGTCCTACGCGGCTGACTGGACCGGAGGCTACGGCATCCGCTCCAGTGGACAATTCTATTGGTTAAAATTTCTCCGCTTCTCCGCACCGCAGCCTCGCTCCGCTTCAATGGACAGGCAGCCTTAGACCGGGGCGGCGGGTGGGTTATGTATAGCCCAACTTCCCCATGCACTGTTGTCCATGTGAAGGCCTGCGGTACGTATAAACGTCACACAGCTGGACTTGTTAACAATGAATCACATTATTGTTTGGAGTTTCCTGAGTCCATGACCTGCTACTATACCTTTATTTCGGCATGGCTACAAACTAACTACCCACCTATCCTTCCTATCTAAAGGAACGCTTCAGTTTCCTTTATTGTTCATCCTCGCGCTCCTTACGGTCATCAGAAAATCTATCCCTTAAAACCCCACTTCACAACACTACCTTTTACGATTGTTCATTCACCGTTGAAGCTGTTCGTCTCTGGAACTCGCTTCCAGTTGCGATCAGGCGTGCTAAAACAATTCACGCATTTAAGGTGCACGTGAAGAATTTCTACCTTTCCCTTTAACCCTATCCTGCTGCATAGCTGTCATTGTCCGCTACATCCTACCTGAGACTATTATATTTAAGTATTTATATGTATGTATATATAATTGTTACACCCTATTATTTATTTATTTTATAATATTATGTATTATGTTTTGGTTCTTATTAATTTGCTTTTGTTTTTAATTGTTTTACTGTGGTATGCACCTCCGATCTTTGAGTGTATAAGTTCTCTCCATCCGAATGGTTGTCTGGCAGAGATCGCTTTAAAGCGATAAGACCGCCAAATTGTAACTTTATATTTGTGCTCATTGTTATGTGTTATGTAAATGTTTGTGGTGTTAAGTTACAATAAAAGTATTGTCTATCTATCTATCTATCTATCTATCTAACATTTACAAACTGTTTTACTATAAACAATCAGAATGAGTCAGTTTGTTAAAACACGTTGTTTATTAAAATTTAACTAAAAAGCAATACAGTTCTTGTTTTGACTAGGCAAAATAGAAAATTAACGCCCTGCAGTGCTGATGTAAGGCACGTTCGAAAGATTATAAAAGAAGAAGAAGTTATATTTCCAAATGTACTTTACGCTTTATAGCAGAAAACTCAATATATAAATAGTACTCTTTCACTCTTCTACATTAGCATGGTCAATTAAAAAAAAACACGCCTATGTTTCAGAAGCTATGTAACCATGTTATTGACTTTCAAAAATTACTAGATTTAAAATGGAAAGTTAATGTGATAATAATGTATAATGCTAAGAAAACCGTTCTGGTGATTATTTTACCAACCAATTTTCCATTGTCAACATATAAAATTACTGAATTGTAAAGAGAAAAGATACTACCCATTCTGAATTGTGTCAAATAATGCGTAAGGGTTAGTTTACACCGAGATAGAGACGCGACGCGCCGCTGCGCGAACTCTATGAGGTTGCAATACAGTACAATATAGAACTTATTTGCTACACGAAAGGTGCACATTTCGTTAAGAGACTTTAAAAATGCTGCGTGTCGTTTATGAATAGCGATCAGCGTGACGACGACGCCTCGCAGCTTAAATGTACACCTTATCGTGTATCAGATAAGTTCTATACTGTATTGCAACCTCAACAAGTGCGCGCAGCGTCGCGTCGCGTCACTTTCTCGTTGTAAACTGACCTAAGGGTACCCAGGTCAACCCTTATTAAAATTGTAATGGTAGTTGACTGTTGTTCTTTTTATAATAGTTATGAAACAATCAAAATAATAAATGTTTTCGTCTCACTCTAGTAGCAGCATAGGACAGAATGCAGTGTAGTAATTTATTTACTCGCAAACAACTTAAACTCTGTCCCTGTTACGTTAAAACGGTGACTAAATATAAACCTGATTTGATGCCTATATAAACAAAAATGAAACAGATGCTGTTGCATTTTTGTTTATATAGGCATCTGCCTATTCTCTATCTATAGATAGCCCTAGTTTTAAACCAGGTCTTACTTTAGTCAGTTTTTTACAGTCAACTACATAGTCCGATTTGTTTTGCGATTGTGCACTATTGTAAAATTTATATTAAGTAGGTACACAATTTATGATAATAATAAATAACCTAAACAACGGAATTGGATATGATTAAAATTGTATTATTGTGCACTTTTAATAATTCACGAATTTAAGGAAAATTAAATTGTTATTGTATTTTTCTGGAAAAAAGTAAAAATTTAAAATTTTTCATGTAGTTACCTATATCATTAACAATTTAAACAAGTGATTTAGAACGTACCCATAAACAGATGCATTTAATTTCAGCATATTTATTTTAATGTAAATGAAAATGGATGCCATGGAGTATGAGGAAACGAAGCGCGATAGATCACCGAAATCATGATCAAATGTTGATTTGACATGTTTGACAATAAAGTTATTAATACTAGTATTATTAGATAGTCTCAAGACTATTTTAATTGTATGTACCTACTGTATAAACAGTTCGTGATTGTGTTGTATCTTGTATTTCAATAAACCTAAAAACTGTTAATCTCTTGTTATTTCCTATTTTGTAGTGTTTGCTATTGGACTATTGCTATTACACTAAACATTTGAATTAAATTAAGACCCTTAAAGTTGACCACCGTCACGTCGCGCGTCGTTGCAAATTTTTTTCAATTTCATTAATATAATTTCTACGTTGTATCAACTGCCCCCGCGTACTAAGTGGAAATTGCCACTACGCTGCGTTGCAGCAAGAATTGGGCCGGCTCGCCCGGCGTAATACCACCCTCTCACAAAATATCGGCGTGAAACAATGGCAGACGTTGCTAGGGTTGCCAACTTTAAAAAAAAAGTATTTTAAGGTAAGACATGAAAAATAAACAGGATTTTAGAAAAATGGACAGTATTTTTTTAAAGATTTAAATACACGGTTGCTGCGCTACATCGAGCGGACAACGTTCGCAACTTTTTTACTTTTTAAACAGGTATGTTGGTTATGTATGGTTACAGTGCACTGCACAGTGATACCACAGAAAACTATAGTACTACAAAGGTTCACTCTCTAACGACTTTCACGCGTTTAAACTTATCGTGTGACAACGCTGACTCGATATCGATTTGACGTCACGACGCATTGATATATATACACTAGATTAGCAATTACCGCGCGAAAGCGTTGCCACCTCACATAAGGCCACAGCCTTATGCCTAGCTAATGTCAGTTCAGTCCTCAGTGTGATAGGGATGTCGTAAATGAAAAAAATATCGATATATCGATACATCGATATTTTAAAAAATATCAATATCGGGCTCGATATATCGCTAAAAAAATATCGATATATCGGTCAAATTTTTCACCGTATTTAAATAAAGGAAAACCACCTGCTTTTTCTTAAAATCCGTTAAAAAATTATTTAGGTAAGCCTAGCCCAGTAATAAAAACAGATTTTTTTATTTTAAATTATCGTTTTAGCGGTTCACAGTTCCGTAACCCACATAAGGGCCATAACAATTGATTTACCTATAGGACAGTGAACTTGTGAATCATGCCGAACAACTCAGTCGGCTCCTGTTGTTAGGAACCGCCATATTTACCGTAAAAGCCACTCTCTTTGACGGCACGGAGGAAGCCGTAGGTGTTAAATATTTCCGTTGCGTATACGTAGCACACATGCACACATGACATGAAGTAGATTGAAGCAACGCACTGACAGTGACAAATACACACTCATTACTGTGGTAGTGATAAGTGTAATCTGTGGATTACATCAACGGAATTCAGCAATAATAAGTTTTTTAACTATTTTTACGGCTTTGAATTCTAACGAGCTAAAAAGTTAGATCGTGATGCGATGATAATAAATAAAAAAATATCGATTTTGATACGAATTTCGATATTGGTTAATTTGTATCGATATATCGAAAAAAAAATATCGCCTAAAAATATCGATATATTGAACAAAAAATATCGATATATCGATGTATCGATATTTTATCAACAACCCTACAGTGTGACGCCGCCCAGGTTGAACCGGACGGAAAATGCGTAAATGCATAGTGAAAGAGTGCGATTAAAGGTCACAGAACCATCATAACTCAAGCGGAATTACTTTCCATACGTATGTACATTGTAAATGTATTGATATTGACGTAAAAACACACAAAAAATAATTAAATAACAAATATTGTGATTTATGTTCAGTGTTGCCATTAAAAACCTCGTTTTGGTTTCCCACTTTAATGGGAGAAACAAATAAATCAATGGATGAAGTTGTAATTTTTAATATAAATATTTTTTTTCATTAAAATAGTGACATTTTATCATGCAGCATGAGTAAATACCTACATAAAATTAGATTATGACTAGATTATTGACATGTAAATTACTTAACTTCTCAAAATGAAAAAATGGAATTATGTTTAGTAATTCAGAACACATTATTACTTCTTACTCGCGAAAACGATAAAATTTCGGGGGCAGGAGGATTATTTCATTACGTATTCTTACTTTTATGTATATAATAAGCAAGACATGTTATTTAAATAATACTAGCTGTTCCTCGCAACTTTATCTTCGTAAAGTAAACAATAAATAAATAAAGATATTTCAACAATCACACCAATGAGCTAGCCCCAAACTAAGCCGAAGCTTGTACTATGGCGGCTAGTTAACGGATATCCATACTTAAATACATATAAACATCATATTAAAACTATGTCAACGACACACATTGCAAGCAAAGGCCTACTTAGTACTGCTTGACATTCGGCCGCGGCACCGCAAGCATTTACTCAGAAAACGCATCGTGTCCTGGGGGGCTATCACGCTAAATAATCTCAACCGAACCACAACTGAAATGTAGTCGTTAGACGTACTTTTATAGTGCTATCGCGTTTGACACATGTGTTAGCGTTATACGAAGTCGGCTGAACAGTAAAGGTATAGTTTTGGTAATATCGTTGGTGCTTAGTGTGATTGAGGCCCTGTCCTGCTAACATAGTTTCAATTATGTTAAAATAGTAGCATATTAATGGTCAAAAATAATATTAAAATCGATTCAGTAGTTCCCGAGTATATCGGCTACATGCAAACAAACAAACAAATAATTCCTCTTTATAATAATAGTATTATTTATATTCATGTATTTTATAAAACAATTGCTTTCAAAAATATTCTATTTTTTTTTTCTTATTTTGGGGTAAAATTCATATGGCAGGCAACACTGGCCCGCCAGTGCATTACTATGTATCTGTCTTTATCTAATTTTAGTGACAGCATGGTTCTTGCGACTTGTGTAGATGAGACAGTTATATGTTTACATTAAAATGTTTATTGGTTTCAAAGCTACGTCGTCGCGGTTAAATAGTGGTTACATTTTTTAGGACGCGCGGTAATGAGGTTTGCTTCTCTATTAGTTTAACTCAATGTCACGACGTCACAGAGCGTAGGGTTTACGCGCGCGCGCAAGGATTACGAGTTAAGCGGCGACAACGCGCGACGTGGAGCATGCGTCGCGAGTGGCAACCTTTACTCCCATGCGCCTAGGCAGCCTGCCTGGGAAGCGCGCCGGCCGAACGTATCTAAATTGCGGAGTGACACCCGACACCCAACTGGTGATACTAAGAGCGCTTTCACATCTTATAGGCGTTATAGTCGCGCGGCTGCAGCGCTGTACGTCTAATCCCTTGCGGCTTAGCGCGGCTAAGTCGCGACGCCGGCGGCGCTACTGACAGCCGCGCTTCACAGTCGCGCTGCAGACCCGCGTTGAACGTGGGGGTGACTAGCTAATTTCCATTATGGATTCCAACGGTATTTCATCATTTTTCTTCGTCTTTTGGTATCAAACATGCTATGACGTAGGTAATAATTTACAACTTGCTACATATGCGCTTGCAACACTGATCTACAGCCGACTGAACTGAATCGACTGATCGCACGCGCGGGGCTAGGTACGCGGCGTAACCGCCACCACAAGCTCGGAGCGCTACTCGCGCTTCTGTCGCGGAAGCCGCGCGGCGCGGCTGTCGCGCTGCAGCCTACTTAAAATTGTCCATTTGACAGTTGTAACAGTAAAATATGTCGGTTATGGTAGTTTATAATTTAACGATAATTATCCAATAGTTATTTTTTATTAGGATAATTTCTATATATTTTATTTTTACAAAATAATTTTGTAATTTTTTTATTTGTGGATTACAAGACCCGAAACACGGGCGGCCATGAATGAGCTCCGTGTGACGTCACATTTCACAAATAAACAAAACTATCTGTCAGGTTTCAAGCTAAAATTTCTCTAGTATGTTTTTTTTTATAGCAGAAGGAGGCAAACGAGCAAGCGGGTCACATGATGGAAAGTAATTTCCGCCGCCCATGGACACCCGCAAAACCAGAGGAATCGCAGGCACGTTGCCGGCCTTTAAGGAAGGAATAGGCTCGTTTCTTGAAGATTCTTATGTCGTAACGGAAATACCGCCGCCGAGAGCTGGTTCCACAACATTACACTGTAGTTCGAGGCAAGAAATTTCTTGAAAAACGCACAGTAGTAGACCGCCATCCATCAAGGTGCTGTGGATGGAATGACAGTCGATTGCGTGTAGTGCGGTGAAGGAAATCAGCGGCAGGGATAAAGCCGAACAATTCCTCAGAACACTCCCCATGATAGGTATATACGGTACAATACGCAACGTCTCTCCGAAGAGCCAGTGGATCGAGCCGTTCTGAAATAACCACGTCGTCGACAATTCGAGCAGCTCTGCGTTGAATGCGGTCAAATGGAAGGAGTTGGTATTGGGGTGCTGTTTAGTGGTGTCCATGCCATATTTTTGTGCATATTATGTGCAATCAAACGTGTCAGTAATAATTTTTGTGCCACCACAACTTCGTTACTATGAGTTGTTTTATGTGTGTAAGCTGGAGACACGTGTCACCAGCTCGCACACGCCGTTAAGACAAACCATTGAGGATAGGGTTTTAGACTATAGCCAGAAATTTTGTGCATAATTTGTGCACTAGGAACAAAAAAAACTAACCATCATACTCAAATACTGTTGAAACTACGATCATAAAACTGTGTGCGAGCTGGAGACACGGGTCTCTGGCTTGCACAGCTGTATCTTCGTAATTGTTTAAGCTACGGTTATGAATTATACCTCAAAATTTTGTGCCTAATTTGTGCATAAGGCACAAAAATTTTCAAAACTTTAACTCACAAGGTTTTTGAGCTACGAACCGATAAGTATGTGTAAGCTGGTGACACGTAACACGGGCTAACACATGGTGAATTACTGTAACTGTATAAGAGAGCGTTTCGTTTTAAAGACCAACTAATACGTTATAATTTGTGCAAACACGAGGCAAAATTTCAAATCTCTGGGCCTCCTATTTTAAAAATTATAAACCAAAAACTGTTTTCCCGCCAAAAAATTCAAAATAATGGCTCGGAAGTGGCTAAGCGCGCCGTTGCCGTTCCGTGCGCTACACGACTGCAATCGAGTTTGAACTTAGAGCTAGCAATATTTAGAGTTATTTTAATTTGCGCTCTCGTTTGTTTTAATTTATGTACCGAGAATTTTAGACTAGGAGCCGTTTGTTAAAGCGATGCGCGACGCGACTAATTTAGTTTCACTATAGGTACCTAAGCTACCCTACTTTTTATTTTAAGGCCCCAGTACTAGTGTTGTTGCAATACTGATAGTTTCACTTTCGATAGTTGACCTACAAAAATAGTCGATAGCGTGAATAATCATATCGAAATGCTGCGATACTATCGATAGTATCGGTGGTGACAATTAGGTAATACTATTGAACTTGGTCGATACTATCGATTCTATCGATACTATCGACATACGATACTATCAATGGTATCGATACTATCTATAAACTATCAACGCGTTTCGATTTATCGATAGTTTTGCTTTAGAAACTATCGACGAATTTTCGATACTATCGAGTGAGTATTGTAAATCTAATCATATGATGTGATAGATGGCCTATGTAATTACCAGCTATATTACCTTTTATGAGCAAGCAATAGTATCGAAAAATGTTCGACTATCGATGTTGAACAACTTACTATCAATCGATTGGTTTTTTGCTGATACTATCGATAGTATCGAAACTATTGATCTTTAGCAATAGTATTACTTATTTTTATCAATCGATACTATCGATAGTATTGTCAAGGGTCGATAGTTTCGATAGGACTATCGATAAAATTACTGATTTTCGAAGTCACGATAGTATCATGATCCTACGCAACAACACTACCCAGAACACATTGGCGTATGTTGGCCCACTGCCGGCCATAGCCATTGTGTAGACGGGGTAATGGTGTACAGTCGCGGGCAATTTATCGATAGTGGCGCGCAATTTACCCCGTCTACACAATGGCGATTGCCGACAATGGGCCAACATACGCCAAGTCGCCATTGTGTACTGGGTAGTGGGTAGTGTTGTTGCGATAGCGATTGTCAATCGATAGTATCGTGATACTATCGAGACCTCGAAAATCAGTCATACTATTGATAGTCCTATCGAAATTATCGACCATTGACGATTCCATCGATAGTATCGAATGATCAAAATAAGTAATACTATTTGCTAAAGAACAATAGTTTCGATACTATCGATAGTATCATCAAATAATCAATCGATCGATACTATCGATAGTATCAGCAAAAAACCAATCGATCGATAGTTGATCAATATCGATAGTCGAACATAGTTCGATACTATTGCTTGCTCATAAAAGGTAATATAGCTGGTAATTACATAAGTCATCTATCACATCATATAATTAGAATTACAATACTCACTTGATAGTATCGAAAATTCGGTGATAGTTACTAAAGCAAAACTATCGATTCTATCGAAACGCGTCGTAAGTTTATAGATAGTATCGATACTATTGATAGTATCGTATGTCGATAGTATCGATAAATTCGATAGTATCAACCAAGTTCTATAGTATTACCTAATTTTCACTATCGATACCATCGATAGTATCGCAGTATTTCGATATTTTAGATAGGACTATTTGCGCTATCGACTATTTTTCAAGGTCAACTATCGATAGTGAAACTATTAGTATTGCAACAACACTAGTACTGGGGCCTTAAAATAAAAAGTAGGGTAGCTTAGGTACCTATAGTGAAACTAAATTATTCGCGTCGCGCATCACTTTAACAAACGGCTCCTAGTCTACAATTCTCGGTACATAAATTAAAACAAACGAGAGCGCAAATTAAAATAACTCTAAATATTGCTAGCTCTAAGTTCAAACTCGATTGCAGTCGTGTAGCGCACGGAACGGCAACGGCGCGCTTAGCCACTTCCGAGCCATTATTTTGAATTTTTTGGCGGGAAAACAGTTTTTGGTTTATAATTTTTAAAATAGGAGGCCCAGAGATTTGAAATTTTGCCTCGTGTTTGCACAAATTATAACGTATTAGTTGATCTTTAAAACGAAACGCTATCTTATACAGTTACAGTAATTCACCATGTGTTAGCCCGTGTTACGTGTCACCAGCTTACACATACTTATCGGTTCGTAGCTCATAAACCTTGTGAGTTAAAGTTTTGAAAATTTTTGTGCCTTATGCACAAATTAGGCACAAAATTTTGAGGTATAATTCATAACCGTAGCTTAAACAATTACGAAGATACAGCTGTGCAAGCCAGAGACCCGTGTCTCCAGCTCGCACACAGTTTTATGATCGTAGTTCAACAGTATTTGAGTATGATGGTTAGTTTTTTTTGTTCCTAGTGCACAAATTATGCACAAAATTTCTGGCTATAGTCTAAAACCCTATCCTTACTGGTTTGTCTTAACGGGCGTGTGCGAGCTGGTGACACGTGTCTCCAGCTTACACACATAAAACAACTCATAGTAACGAAGTTGTGGTGGCACAAAAATTAGGACTGACACGTTTGATTGCACATAATATGCACAAAAATATGGCATGCTTAGAATTTCTCTATCTCGAATGAGGAAGCTGTAGACATGGACACTGTTTAGTGAAAGTGACGTCACAGGGCAAAATGTCACGTGACCAACCGTTTTCGCGCAAAATATGAAATTAATTAAGAAAAATATGTCTTTTTTCCATTAAATAAATCTTTTTCGAGAAAAAAAATATTGTACGGGGTATAAAATAAACGTTTGTAATTTTTAAAATACTTTTCCAAAAACTGTCATGTTGCCAATG
The DNA here is from genome assembly GCA_963921215.1 of Scoparia ambigualis. NCBI lineage: Eukaryota > Metazoa > Arthropoda > Insecta > Lepidoptera > Crambidae > Scoparia > Scoparia ambigualis. The sequence goes on from OY992507.1 coordinate 12,523,501, forward strand.
GGCGATTTTCTGACAGCCCAAATTAAAAAGTAAAAATTAGTTCAAAAACATCCGATAGATGTCGTTTTATAAAAGCCGGCCGCCAGCCGTACCTACCTAAGGGCTGTAATAAATTCTACACTTTTACTTGTCTACCAAAAGAATAAAAAAATAGTAAGTCCTTACCTATTTATATTCAGGACATCCAGAACCTATTTCTATTTTGGAATAGAATAAATATTACGCAGCCATACACGTGCTCTTCATGAACCCGCCTTTTACCATGCGCCATACTAATCTATGCTAAGCGCTATGAAGTCATTTACGAACCAATTTTTTTTTTTTTTTTAATTCGGAAATCGCCCATTGTATGGATACCCAACCCAGTCAGTGCTACTGGAGCGTTACTTAGAAGCGAGCGCTGCAGTCGCGCGACTAAAACGCCTAGTTAAGTGAAAGCGCCCTTATAACTTAGAGCGTTGGTTAATTACTCTAAGCCTTATGTAACAGTATTTGGAAATTGGATAGGTACTTTATTTTTGTTCACATTTATTTTCTACAATATACAAAAGTATATTGTTGAAAATAACATAACTCGTAGTCATTAAAATGTATGAGTATGAGTCATTAATCATTACTATTTGAGGGGTTTATTGTCATTATTGTAATTACGATATGGTTTTATGGGCTAAATGCCTTTGCCTTTACATATGCGAAAGAAGTCATTGACGTCACGTCAGTCAGCAGTCAGTTGTCATTTCAAGATTGTCAAGTTTGTTTTCTCTTTATTTTTGTTGTTTACAGCACAAATTACTGATTTGTAAGACTTTATAGTTCAAATACGTGCTAGCATAATAGTAAGGTTAATATCTTACTATGGCGCGACGAATAGTTGGCTGGTTTGGCCTTATTTCGATAATCATTACGGGTCTGTTCGGTGTGGGATGGTATTTGAGTTTTCTAATATTTTTGTTGACTTTTTTAATTGGGTAAGTATTTTAATATTACACTTTGTTAATTTGCTACACAAAATCATAAGTATAACTGTAACTTGTCTGGTAATGTTACTGGCTAAGAGCTTATCCTTGGATTTTACTTGCCATAAATGGCCAGTGTGATAGGGCCTAATGAATTATTCAAATACGCTATGAACGCTAAGATGCAGCGCTCCCATAATATTTTATTACTTCAGTGATGGAAGTGATAGAAAATTTAATTAATTTTATATTTTGAAAATAATATGTCCTGGTAAATAAAAGTTTCCCACCAAACAGTTTTACAATATTCCATAATATTTGTCACATGACAAGAACTTTCTCAAAATAAGTAAAGTTATGAAAATTGTGGTGTATAAAAGGGGGAGGCATCATTTGAATTTACTTTACCCCACTCTTTTACTCTGAGTAAGTTTTTGAGTACTAACTTTAGTATATCCTTGAATTACAGAGTGATCACAGTATTATATTTCAACTATGACCACAAGAACATATTTTCAGTGGATTTAGACACACTTGATGATCCTTTACAACAAAAAAACTTTTCGATTCAGTTGCCTAAGGTACGTAAAATAACTGTTTATTTCAAATAGGGTGACTGTGGATATAATTGATCAATTAAGCAGGATTTAGATTTAATAAAATTTATTTTAGTAAAATTTTTAAATACCGAAAAGAGAAAAATGTTTTTTTAGCAAAAATAAAATGACATACAATGTTCATTATTTTAATGTATAAACTCATTTAGATGTTTAATCGAAAAAAAAATTCTTTTAAAGTTTTCCTTATTGACAAATTCCTACAATTTTTTTTGTCAAACTACCGCTATGATATTACCTAGGTAAAAATATATATTAACCTATTACCTACTAATTTTCAATCAACATTATACCTTATTCAGAAATGACTCTAGAAAAGCCTTAGAAGCTTTTATATTTTAGTATCTTTAAGTCTTACTTATCATTTATACACTTGTATAAAATATATAACATACCTATAAGTATATAGTGAGATCAAAACAGCCTTTCTCTATGTATTAGCTTTCACTAAGTATAAGATAAGTTTTACTTGTTATTTAGACACTTATATGTATAAAAATATATAACATATATCTTTATAATATATAGATATAAAAATATATATAGCTACTTAAATTAATCAATTTCAAACTGGTCAAACACTGACACTTGACCACCTGGTCAATTACTGATTACAAGACATTTAAGAAAAGAAACAATGTACTCAATTGAATTACTAATCAAATACGACTTATTTTCGCACAAAGTTAGCAAAAAGCCTAAATTTTAGTAAATGACAATTTTGGTCAATTACTACAAATCCGCCCATTTCAAGTTTCTTTAATTGACCAACACTGAATGTCATGAATTAATAATCACATTTCAAATATTTATATAATAAACACAATCTATACAAATCTCTCTAAATTTTAAACATAAAGTTTGCTCATATAACAAAGAATATACATAGGTTTAAGTAGATTTGAAAAAACATACCTTGCACAAGCTCATTACTACTTACTTACCTCGGTTTGTCACTCAGTAGTGCTAACATAATTAAAAAGACGAAAGACAACAAACCGTCAATTAGAAAGCTTAATATTCACGATCAAATTCAAAATTAGTCAATTACCTATGCATGGTCAATTATACCCACCGTTACGCTAGGTAAAAGAGTTAGGGTGTTTAGTACTAGTAATATGTTTTATACCTTACAATTTATTTTTAATTGATTTCAAAGCAATAATAGTACATTTTGATACAAGTGGTCTAACTTGGTTATTACAATAGAGGCAGGTTATGAGTCCGAGCCGAAGGCGAGGGCTCTTGAATCTGAGGGCCGAGGATTGTAATTACCAATGCACACGCGTTTCATACAACGTTTTTCAACACACTTGTGAGGAAAACACATTTTCTGAAAATGACTGCGTGTTTTTGTTGTTTTTCTAGTGTATAAATGTTTAGTAAGCCTACATATATTTTTCTTTGGACTTAGATGGTAATATGGCTGTCAATAACATTTTATGCTTCACTTAATATTTCCTGCGGTGTAGACTGTAAATTTAGTTCTTCATTACTAGAACTAGACATATTATTTTAAACTTTCAAAGTAATATTGAACAAGAAGCCGCTGTATGAATCAACAAAATATAGGTCTGTCTGTATGTGAAAGAGACGGCAAATTTTATTACGCACGCTGTTTCTCGCGCGCAAGTAACAATAAAAATAAGGCAGAGGACAACAGCCAAACAGCCTATAGACATTAAAAATATAATAAACTAAACAATAATGTTACAAATTAAGATTAATTTATTGACAAAATAAATAATTTGGTGAAATTACTCCGTGTTTATTTATCTAAAACAGTTAATTTATTCACAAAAATGTTTGCCTTTAAAAATCATTTTGTTTTAAAAACTTATGTTGTAATTCTATTTTTTTTAAACTACATTACCACGCTAATGTGTAACTGTGTAATAAAATAAACTACATTACGATACTGATTACCACGCTAATGTGTAACTGTGTAATAAAATAAACTACATTACGATACTGAAATTGGTGTAATAAGAGCCACTTTATGAGCAAGTGTGTTGAAAAAATATTTACTGCAATCCTGATTGAGTGAATTAAACTTTATTCACTATAAAATCGTGTAATTTATTTGTATTAATACAGTTTCAATCATATTTTCCAGGTTGTCGATTTATTTAAAAAAGATGCCTCATTACCTAAATATGATAACAGGATGACTGGTAGCGACACAGTGGACATGTTCATTAATGAAATTATTACAATAATTGTGAATGACTATGTGACTCCATGGTATGAAATATTGACAAATGATGAGGAGTTTACTTCTCATGCTATAAAACGATTGGTGCTGGCCGCTGGTGTTAATATAGCTAATAGGTAATTTATTTATATCATTTGTTTTCAACAAAAGAGTGTTGCCACTGGGGGCTGTTGCCACTAAATGAAAGGATAGAGGGCTTGTGTTATTTTACTGTTATTATTATAAAAGAGTATTATCAATTTTATGTAAAATTTACTGCAAAAAACCTGGTTGGCCTACAGATGAAACATGGTGATTAAGTTTATTTGATTTTAACCTACATTCTTTGTGTGTAATTTACAGAGTAAAAGGTGTTGATTGGATTCAAATTCTAGCTACTCGATTTCCAGAAGAGTTAACTACACATTTGAAGCTATTCAAACAGTCTAGGGTTAGATTAAAACATATACAACTGTTGAATGCTAGAGATGTCAGCAATGGTAACTCGAAACCGAGTCCGAAAAAGCATGACGAAAGGAAAACACATAGAAGAAATAAAAGTGATACGGATCTGTCGTGGCCACCAGGTAATTTCCTACTTTAATACTGCGTCTGTGGTTAGACCACTGGATCTCAACTTAGATGTCCCAAGCTTGATTCCCAGTAGCCAGTTTCCCAGTAATGGAGTGATTGGCCTCTTTTACAAAAAAATCTAATTGTAAATCTTGAGAAAAATGATTGTTTAAATTTTTAAAGGGATTTCAAGATGCTCTTACAGAAGCTGTTTTTTTTATTTTAGATGGGAACCATTTTTTTTGTTTTACTTAATTTTTTTATAGTCTTCTACTTTTTTACTTCTATTACTTCTATTTTTTGACGTGACAACGTCTTATAAATTGGTTTGCCGGGTGACACTTCAAGAAACTGCGTTACGCTCCGCTCACGTTATGCGCTCACAATGAGAGCGAGTGAGAGGCACGCGTCCCTTCCACTCGGGCATGGTTAGCCCGCCTAAGAGCGAGAGAGACAGACATAAAAAGTGAAAGGCACGCGTCCCTTCCACTCGAGCACAGTTAGCCCGCCTAAGAGCGAGAGAGACAGAGCGAGAGAGATTTCATCCTTCTTCCTACTATACGAATGAATATTCACATTAAAATTATTTTACCACTCAAAGTCGTTGTCACGTAAAACTTTCGCCCGTATACCGACTTTACAGGCAACCAATTTTTTTTTTAGTTAAGATTATTTTTATATATTTCAGATTCTCAATCATTTGGCAAATCAAAATTTTACGATAGCACAGAAAATTTAAATGATAAAACATTAACAGATCTGTTTTTCGACTTGGAGTGTTCAATAGAGAAAAGACAGATATGTAGAGATATATTTTGTACCAATGAAGAAAGGGAGTATGGTGAGTAATCATGCAAATTAAGTTGAAAACAAATAAATACATATAAGAAAGAGTCAAATGTTAAAAAGGGCATAACTACATAGAATCAAGAATCAATATCATTTATTCAGTTTAGGCCATGTTTAGGTTACAGCACTTATGAAAGTCATTATGCCATCGGTTCGTAAGTCTATCTATGTGGCAGGAGCCTTGTACTGAGAAGAACCGGCAAGAAACTCAGCAAGGGCAATTCTTTTCTCCCTTTCTATTACAGCGTCAATTAGAATTGAAAAATGCCCTCCCTATCATAAAAGGGCACTTTCCATTACAATAATAAAAACATAAAAAACATTAAACAACAAAAAACATAAAACAACAAAAAAACGTAAAACAACAACAACATAAAAAAGTTTAGGTATTCATCAATATAAAATAAACAATGTTTACATAGATTCACGACTATTATCCCCAAAGGGTTAGTCTTAGACTAGGCAATGACGAGCAGGAACAGTCCACTGCCATAGTCCATGTCACCAAATAACAACGCACATGTACTCAGCGTGACAGGTGGTGAGTCCATCGCCGCTTTTTGCTGTTTGATATATGTGCAATCTTTAGTCCTTTATGGCGGCTCCACATTAGTGCCGTGAATTCACGCACGAATTCAAGGCATGAATTCACGGCACAAGTCGTTCCCTCCACATTCACGGGATGTTCACAATCTTTCGTGAAACCCGCCGCGAAATGGACGTTGAAGCTGCTGCTGCAATAACTTTGTTTGCTGTGGAAACATACTATTTAGACGTTCAAAACATTGTTAGAAAGCGTTGGAAAAAAAGAAGACGGTGAAAGTATAGTCTGGAGTAAACTGATTAATTTCCTCTTTGGTAAACTGGCACAGGGCCGTGAATGTGGATTTGTACGCGTGGACGCCACGCGAACCCTTTGTCGCAGGACAAAATACGCGCGCGATCACGCCTGTTCCCCGATCAGATCGGGGAACAGGCGTGAACGCGCGTGAACCCCGCGAAAACTGTCCACATTCACGTTCACGCCTGTTTACGGAGCTTCACGGCACTAATGTGGAGCCGCCATTAGGCGCCTTTTACGACGACACCCAAGGGAAGAGCTGGGTCGATAGTATTCTTTTAATGGGCCACCACCACACAGCTCCAATAAATACAACAAGCAGGATGTACACACGGCGTCAGATTAACCTACCCTAAAATGTCAAATTTCTCCTATGAATATGGATCCTAAGTACCAAGCAATAAAGTTTAAAATTGATTGTAGAAATTTGTCAGTTTTGGGTAGGGTGATCTGACGCCATGTGTACTTTTTATATTTAATATAATCAGAACTCAACTCTAATACACTTGAAGCTGGATACTTGCTTTTACTTAGTAATAATTTAACATTATTCGCATTATACTAAACATATGTAAAATGTCATTGACTGAGAATAAAATAAAACACTCAGCATTAAAGTTCATTAACCGAAATGTAGGTCAAGAAACCTGATAATAATATTAATAATGTAAAGATAATGAAAAAGAGATGGTGCGACGACCTTGTGAACCACACAAGGGGTTGGCAGTCTTTGGCTCGGGATCAGGATCTGTGGAAGAGCTTGGGGGAGACCTTTGCCCGGCAGTGGGACACAAAAGGTTAAAAAAAAGATAGTACAAACGTCAACAAAAACAATCTTATAGCCCAGAGCTCCTGGGCGTAAGATAACAGTTGTTAAAACCTATCAACCCGCATTAGGTCAGCGTGGTGGATCTATCTATGGCTTCTATCTAAGAATCTTTCCATTAGCTGTGGGATGACCTCAGCCATCTGCGTAACGTTCAAAAACTGATGGTAAAAATTAAATTGTAACGTACAAATTAATTTCAGTGTTAATTAACGAGGTATCCGAAGCAGTATTATACTTGGTGACACCTGAAGAGGTCTGGAAGTGTCATGCATTAAAGTTGGTTCTCATAGACTTACTATCGGCCGTCGTATTGAGGCCACTGATCAATCTATTGAGTGACCCCGACAACATAAATAGAACTATTATCAGAATGGTTGGTACAGTATTTTCTTTTATTATAAACAATTAACCCGGCAGTTGAGTTATTATGTTCACGATAAAAAGTAGCAAGGTGAAATTGAAGCAACAGAAAGCAGGCATAATAAATATATTGTAAAGGAAAACTGAGCTTTCTGTCATTGGCATTAGAGTATATTTAAAAAAAAACACAATCAACAATTTAAAATCTTTGATTTAATTCGATCTTTAAGCCTAATTTTGCTAAGATAATAAATTAATGTAAAGATATTTTCCGACCAATTCGGATGCTCCATTCAATTCGATAAAATAATAATTATAATGGCGGCACTTCACTTGGCGTATCGTGTTCGTGTGGCGATATCGTTGTGTTTGCCCAAATAATCTGGCACATCGCTTGGCGTCAAACAAGCCATCCACACATGGCCTATACGGGCAAACAACGCAAATATTCACCATATTTGCTTGTTCACAAACAAATTGAATGCAACGGTGATGGACGTGTCAGTGGCAGCAGCTTATTATATTTATCTGAATGCGGCTAGCCAACACCTGTTTTTTTATTGTCCAGGGTTCTCCTAAGTTATTTTGATTATCGATTAATGCAACGTGTTCGGTTTTTGTTTTTATGAGAGGCATTTTTGGGGTCCCAAACACTAGGATGCATTTGGTATAATTCCAAAAATCGCAATACGGTTTCGTTTGTCCAATCCATTTTACTATGTTTACGTATAAAAAGCTGAACACGTCTGAACAGGACAGCCGCACGCGCGCTTCTGAACAGAACCAAGTGTGGACGGCCGACGCAAATATTTGCCGTATTTGATTCCTTTGATGTGTGATCAAAAACCGACAAGTGGACGGAAACGCATATTCGCTATTTGCGTTGTTTGCCTTATTCGTGCAAATAAAGCAAATATATTCAAATAGGCCGTCTACACATTGCCGTGTTCGGACAAATAATGCAAATACGCGAACACGATACGCCATGTGAAGTGCCGGCATAACATCTAGTTCCGTTTACACGTCTTATATTGTAGTACACACGCCAGCGGATCAACATATCCAAAACTGTCAAATTTCTCCATTCTATATACCCAATTGATAAGGTTCAAAATGTATTGAAGAAATTTGTAATTTTGTAGTAGATTGAGTTGCTGGCCTCTTCACATAGCCTAGTAGTAGAAGTACTATATACAAATGCGATTCGTTTTTTATCAGTGTTGCCGAGACTCGAGCCTGCCTTCAGAGCTGTTCCTATTAGTCATAAGATGCTGCGGCGACGCGGAAGAGTTGGATGCAACGCTAGAACTCGTGCAGAAGGATATACAGAAACTGGTAATTGTAGAACACAAGATAGTGTTAATAGAATGCCAGATATCTAAGGATCGGGTTAATTACATACATACAAAGGAAGTGTCTAGCCTGCACCAGTGGTTATTTAAGAAATATTCATGCACTGTGACTAGTGGTAAGTTAAGAAATAATGTTATTCTGCCGTAAGTTATTAGGTATTCCAATTTGTTCCTTAACGCAAGCTAATAAAGTTTAATTTTAAATATACATTATGGTAGCGCAGTGAAATAGTTCATTAGCGGCAGACTAACATAAAAAGCTATGCCCCAAGGCATATTAAGTCATTGGAATATGTATTTTGTACCTTCGAGGTTATTTTTTTATATAAGACAACAATAACAATACATATGACCTACAGGAATATCGCAGCTAGTATTTCTGTTGTCTAATAAAAAAAATAACTTCGAAATTCAAGACAATCGCGAATTCTAACCTATCACGTGACCTACGGCAGTACATTATTTTTTATTAAATAGCCACTGGTGGTAGGCTAGACACTTTGTACATATAATCACGACTATTATCCCCGAAGGGGATTTTTAATCAGACACTAGGCAATGAGGACTGCAAAAGCAGGACTGCTTTTAGTTGTAGAGGTTGTAGAGGACTCGACTAGGCCACTTTTCACCAAATAGCGACTGCACATGTGCTCAGCGTGACAGGTGGTGAGCCAATCGCCGCTCTATGCTGTTGAATGTATGTGCAGTCTTTAGTCCGTTAGTCCCCTTTTACGGCACCCAAGGGAAGAGAGGGGATAAAAAAATAAAGCCCCCATACTGCGTCTGCTATTCAGCATCGAATAGATATTTTACGCTAGCCTGCTGATCAACCTATCCAAATCTGTCAAATTGCTGAAATCTATATTGATCCTTAAACCCCTATTGACAAAGTTCAAAATGTATGGAGAAATAGGTTGAAGTGCTGGCGTTTGTACCAAAAGCTTCTTGTTCTTTATCATGTTGTGCTTCTGCAAGAGTAAGCAACAAAGGCTAAAATAATATCCGTGTAATGCTTTTGGTTTTTCAAGTTCTAATTCGTTATTGTGATGCTTAATTGATGACTTTCCTTAAATTTTAGAATTTATTCTCGAAAACTTTCTAATGGATTTTCTAATGAAATTAATTGTTTTCAGCATTCTAGAGACAGTGCTGGTGAATGGGAGCTGCCAGATCGTCAAAAGCTATCGTCATTACAATATTTAACTAGAATAATTCAAGCTAGACGAGCTACGTTGGGACCACAAGAAGGTTTGGAATGTACCTAATGGTACAATAATTATTAAATTTATATAAAAAATTTCATCAGCAGTATGTATAAAAATATTTTTTTTATTAACAAGACTATGTGCAGTGCTGTTTCATCATATTAACACTAATAACTATACTATTATATTTTTCAAATTAAAAGATAGCTAATAACAACAATATTTGGCAAAATCGAGGCCACCTGAAGGTAGGTAACATGCTTGTAATAAGACTTGTTCTTTTTTATGTTTTTAACGAATTTGAGATTATGGTTAATTAGGTACGCATCCGGTGACCCAACACAGCGAATGCTACTTGACTATCATAATCGCAATCCAAACGCGTAATCCGCAGCGTCTATGATCTCCACGCGCAATAATGGTTTTAAGATGCTTACTGCTACCCTGCAATGTCAAAAGTATAAATTATTTAAGTAGTCAAAAAGTGCGTTTTTAATTTACAGGTGCCTCAAATGCTAGTAATACGGAGAAAGTGACAGAGGAAGTGGCGAGATCATTGAAATTCTTGAGGGCAACGACCACCTGGAGATCTAGTGCCCAATATTTACTCGAAATTGAACTAAATGAAGCAGGTAAAACAATGAATATGTAGAAAATAATGAAGCGGTAGTCGAAAAGATGTTCGGGTTAAAGACGATAAATCGTGGTTTATTCCATGGAAATGGAATCACGGTTTAAGCATTATAAAAGAAAGAGGAAGCAAGAAAGATAAAAAAGAATTTATTGATATCATAAACAGAAACAAAAGACAATAGCGGCTCTGTTAGACTATAGGCGCGAAAGTGAAGCGTCAAGTCTGCAGTTTTGTTTTATTTTCTAAAATTTGTGTTTTTTCGAACATTAATGTGAAATAATAGTGGATTATTAACCGTTGAGTGTTTGTGAACGTGCATGAGTGTTGGCAAATGAAACAAAACAGTGCAACATCACTTTTCAAATTCTCTCAAGAAGTCCGCGTGAGAACTCAGTAAAGTCCCACATCTTTACTGAGGACACAAGGGGTTAGGGGAACATCATTTATCATTCATCATCATAATCGCCACTCATTATCATCAAGGGAAAAAAAGAAATAAAGAAACTAATGACTAGGCAGTATGGTCTCAAACCTTAGCCTGTTCCTTCACGGAACAAATATAAAAAAAACAGACTATAATGACGTAAACCCATTCCTAACACAAACGTATTCGCTTTCTGGATTGATTTCTGATACCAAGAATTTTTGTTAAAGTCCTGTTAATGTCTTGTACGGCAGAGAATCAGTCTGTATTTCCAGTTCTAATTATCTTCTCCATAACAGCAACTTCTTCTAACACCCCTTAACCGCTACTATACACGGCTCTAATGAAATAATCACTTGACTATAATATGTCCAACTATATTTTTTTCACAGATGCGACACACACCTCAAAAGCGGTGATAGAGAATCTCCGGTCGTCCGCTTTGGAGCTATGCGATCTCTACCTGTCACCGAATAGGCCTCCTGTCATGGGTATACCAGAAAACTGTTATTCGGAACTAGTGAGAAAGATCAATACGGAGGGGGAGGACTTTACGAATAACCCAGTATCATGTTTCGATGACGTCCAGAAATGCGTTTGCGACGCTTTAGAGGTAAAGTGTTTGCTGACTTAGTGTACAAAAAAAGTGTACCTAAAATTGGCTTGCTTAATAAATCGTTATGTACTTGTAACCTTAACGTTTTGTGTTTAGGATGACCCGTCTTGGCAATCCGACTTTATGATGGACGCCGAAGAAAGCTCCGACAAAAATAATACGTAATTATTTATAACTTTTCTTAAAGCTATTTTATTTTATTTTACCACACTGAGGGTTAGCAGTTATATACCGGTTATTACTTATACTTAGTACTTATAGAGATGCACATTTTTATCGTTTTTTGTTTTTAATGAGTTGAAATGTGCAAGACACTCACAATAATTATAAGGCAAATATTCTGATTTTCAGTGAGTTTAAGAAGGAGGACAAAACAGATAAGAAATATAGCGGTAAGTTTTTTTAATTTTTTTTTAGTACCCGGTCGATGTAACTTTGTCAATGCAGTTATGTTCGAGAGAAACTTCCTACATACAGTCACGACTCACTGCTAATATCCTCAAAGGGTTAGTCACAGACTAAGCAATGAGGACCGCAAAAGAAGGCCAGTGACCTGATTCACGTATTTCGTAATAGTCGAAATGTCGTTTACGTTTAGAAGTCGTCCTATTGAAAAACAGTCACAAATCCGTATTCACCTGTCATTTCGCTAGAACGATTACTCGATAGGAACGCAACTCAGCGATTTGTCAACTATTTAAACTTAATGTTGCCATTTCAGTTCTACCAAATAAATTCAAATACTTTTTGTTAACAAAACATGCTGAAATGTTTATTATTTTTTTTCCAACGACTTGGAAATTGTCTAATTTGACGTGTAATCACTGAAATCCGATTAAAACTAAACGTCAAAATAATAGGTGCATACCGCGGAGGCAACGATCGAACTTTGATTAGTGCACGTGAATACGCTTAAACAAAACCGACTTAAACAAAATCGTGCGATTGATACGTGAATATGAAAAGTGACTTCAGCGATTAAATCGCTTGCATGTCGTTGAAGTTTTGTTACGTGAATTAGGCTACAGTGGCACAGTCCACGTTATACCAAAAAAAACTTCAAATGTGCTTAGCGTAACAGGTGGTGAGCCCATCATCGCTTTATGCTGTTAGATGTATGTGTAGTCTTGAATCCGTTAGTCGCCTTTTACGACAACCAGGGGGAGGAGACGGGTTGATAGTATTCTACATATGGGCCGCCACCACACAGTTAGAAACTTCCTAAGGCTGGTTTTATTGTAACGCGTTTCGGCAGTGGGTTAGTAGTTGCGTTTCAAAGTCGCGCGCTTGAGCAGCGCCGTTCGGTAAATGCACGTCGTTCGCCGGCTTTGCCGAAGTTACAGCACGCTACCCAACGGTACCTCAGCGGCGTGACCATAAAACCAGCCTAATACTATTTTTTAAATCTATCGTCCGTGTATCAGAGAAATGCAAGCGAATAATGAAGACTTGCCTCAACCAGTTGTTGCCAAAGTTGCTATTCAAGTCCAAATACAAGTACGACTTCCCAAACAAGTCTTCCACGTTCCCACGCTCCTTCACCCGAAGAATGCCAAGTAACAAGAACCACACACTACCTAAGTGCAGTAATATTGGTAGTAATTTTCAAAGTTACGTGTTTGTAGATATGTAGGTATGCGGTGTTGGACGATTTGTAGTAGCGTCTGCTGCATAAATAGTATGTATCGAACTTCGATGGCTTACTTACAGGGTCTGATTCCGTGTTAAGGCGCTCTTTTCCCGTTTTTAACAATTTCGATTGATTGTACCGCCACCAATATAAAACATACAGTTCTAAAATTCATATATAATATAGTTAAACATATTATCTAATGACTCTTAAAGACAGAAACATGGTTGGTAATACTTCACTCGATAGAAAAAAATATCAATGATAGCTCTGTTAACATTTTAAAAGAGCTGTAAGTTAGATAATACATTAATTAATGACTTAATTTTTTTACCAATAGAAGAAACTTTTTATTATCTAGTAATGCAAAATCACATTTTTTTATTTCACTTATTTTTTCCTATAAAGGCAAAAAACCTAAAAACGCGCTTATTCGCGCCGCTTCGCTGATACACCCGTCTCGTACCGTCGTACCGTCCAGACAGCGAGAGAGAAGCGCTCGGAATACCTCGCCTTAAAGTGAAGTAAATTTATATAGGATTGTATCAGCGCCACGTGACAATTTAGTTTCTGATGATTGTTGAGACCGAAAGACGCTATGTATGCAGGCCTCCAACAAGGAACCGACACAAAGAGAGTACCCAGCGAGATGTTCAGGTCTCATTTCATTTGGTAACGTGCGAGCTAAGTGCCAACGTGACGAAGTTCTCCTTAAAAAGTTGCTATTCTGCCAAATCACATCGTCGAAATGTATATGTCAAAACTGCCACGATTTAGTATGAGATTGTTTATCTAGTTTTTATCATCATCATCATCAGCCTATAAACGTCCCACTGGACGTTTATAGGCTGATGATGATGGCCAGCAGTGGCTGGGCACAGGCTTCCCACGTGGACAACAGCACTTAGGGCTATTGGGCCATTACCAACCACGCTGGCCCAATGCGGGTTGGTGGGTTTTAACGACTGTCATCTTACGACAACAACCGACCCCAACGGCTTAACGTGCCTTTCGAAGCACGGGGGAGCTCCAGATGTTTTTAATTTGGTCACCCATCCAGCGACTCGGCACTGCGAAAGTTACTTAGCGGGCAAGATCGCAAGCCCAACGCGCTAGCCGCTGCGCCATCTAGTTTTATATGATGTGATCGAATTTTGTTATCATCAGCTGAAGGACGTACACTGGTTGTGGTTTGACTAAAAGGCCGTCGAAATTCGCTACTTCTATTTTCGTAACAGATATTGATAAAGATGGCTTAGTAGTGTAATTAGTCGTCGTAATCCGATTGTAGTCTTGTATATACAATGTGATAGGGGTGGTACTTCTAACCTGTTAAGGCTAAGTACTACATCTAAATTCATCGACAAAAAAAATAATATGGACATAAAAACTAAGTAATGATTTTTTCTCACCAAGATAATCTCAAACATACGAAACAAAGTAATTTATTAGTTAGCCAGTGTCATTAGCTACCGTTTGCCATTTTTTTCATGTTTCTCCGACGTATGAAACCTTTGATATCGCATAAAGTAAAAATGGTCATAAATTATAAGGGGAGGGGGTTGGACCCCCCATATTATTTATTTTGCCGATGAATTTAGATGTAGTACTTAGCCTTAACGCGTTAGAAGTACCACCCCTATCACATTGTCTATTTTTTATATTACGTAGAAATTTTTTAGTTTTTTCTAAAATATAATCCAAGTGAAATACAGAAACAGGTGATACAAAATATGCAACAAGTGAAATTCGAGCCAGTTCACGCTATCCATACTTAATTATATTTTGGAAGCCAAACTGTGCCTTATTCGATGACAATAACGTCGCGTAGTTAATTAATAGATAGCTTTATTTAAAAATATTAAATTAGAATAATGGGTTACTCTGCGTAGATATGTAACAATGCTCAAAAATGCACATTAAAACCACTATTAGACTTTCGGTGTTGTGTGTTTGTTACACATCACGTGTGTGAGTGAAATCGGTTTAAAATCTACTAGAAATAAAAAGTGCTAAATTAAGTCATGTTTAATAGTGATCATCTATAATATCTTATTTAACTTCAATGTTACAGTTCTTTTCAAAATATACTTAAATCTTTCCTGTTCCTACTCTTTCCTATCTGATCCTTATATTTTGTTATAACGTGTCTTTTATAAAGGTTTCTTATTTATTTGATGATTAAAGTATAATTTTTAAGTTTATTCTTTATTTTTTTCATATTATTAGTTTATGATAATATGTATTTTTATAAGTCAGTAATTTTCAGGTGAATTTATACCGACGCCTGGGACGAGACATAATAGGTCACGTTCAGATATAGTGGGAAATATAGCACAGAGAATGATTAACGAAAGTGCAGGTGAGAAAAAGTATTACGTATTTAAAAAATAATTTTATTATTAAAAATAAGAAGACCCAGTAGGTCAACTTATCACGAAATGTCAAATTACTTCTTGTAACTTTGAACTTTATTGTTCGGCTGAAAGGGTCAATATTGATTAGAGAATCTTGACAGTTTTTGGTAGAACGACCTACCGGTGTGTGTATCTGTGGATGTATAAACATGTAAGAATAATAATGATGTATTCTATTTTTAGGACCTTCTAATCTATCCTTGGCAAATGCGATATCACTTTCACATTCTGAAATAAGTTCCAATACAAAAAATATGTTGTCGCCTTTGATAGCATGTGTAATAGAAACTGGTGAGTCCTTATGCTTTGTCTACATTAACAAGTTCCTGTCCCCTGAGTTATACGTGGATCATAGACATTGATTTTCAATTATTAAAATTATATAAACTGTTTACAATGTATTCCAATTTTCAAGGCTTTTTATGTTGTGATTAGTATATAAATATTTGATAAACTAATTAAATGTACATAATGGTTGTTAAATAAATTTCAGCTTTAGTGCAAGATAAAGGCAAGACTTTTGGAATATACGCCATCGCTGTCACTCGACAGTCTGACAGCGAAGAGTGGCACATATACAGGAGATATAGTGACTTCCATGATCTGTACACAGCCATCAAGGAAAAGGTATAGCATACAGTGAGAGTGAGAATGAGTTAGTAAGTGAGAGTGAGCGAAAGTGAGTGAGTGAAAGTGAGTGTTAGTGAACTAAAACTTATTTTAAGGTTCACAGACAGACTACCATTAGAACATATTAATATGTATATTATTGTAATCCCTTCCATGACACTCAATTCGTGGAGAATACATTAATTGCAACAAGTTCGCCTGTTGCTGTTTCTATGCAATCAAACAATGTTATTGTTAATTTTTTACCAGTGGCCAGAGCTCGGTACCCTTCCGTTTCCCGCCAAGAAGACGTTTCAGAACACCTCTCGCTCGGTTCTAGAGAACCGCAAACGAATGCTGAATAGCTACCTTCAGGAGTTAGCGATCTACGCCCGCCAGCCGCAGTACCTCAGCATGTGGTCCTCAGACTATTTGGGAGGGTTCCTGAGTCCTGAGATACAGACGGAGAAACATATTAATGCTGTGAGTAGTTTTTTATAGACCGCCCCATAGATTTACGAACCGAGAGCGTAGCGACTTTAATAAGTACTCAATTTATTATTGTAGCCTAACGATATTGAATATTAAATTTTGTAGTTGGAACGAAATTTTTACCGCCTCTGTAGTCTGGTGGTTAAACAGTTTTAATGGTTCTCAGATCCGGAGATCACAAAGATTACTTTTTTTTTCAATGTCTATGCTATATTTATATGGTGATAGGATTAGCTCCAGAATCCAACTGGAGAGTGACCACCACTAGTTCTTATTTCTGCTACTTAGCAGCATTGATTTACATTGCATTAGTTTTATTTTTTTATTATCATTGTAGTTGGACATGCTGTTTGTGAACCCCTTGAAAGCCGGCATGAGGACCTTGAAGAACATGCCTGACCAGTTCGTCAATACGGTGGACGGTGTCATGGATGGTAATGGAACTTAATAAAGTTTTACATACATATATAATCACGACTATTATCACAGAATAACTAATAGTACTACGTACAGAAGGTTCACTCTCTAATGACTTTCACGCGAAATTGAAACTTATCGTGTGAGCCGAGCGTTCATATCCCGTTAAGGGGATCCCTGCACGAAATTGTGAAAATTTACGTATTTTTAAGTCACTTGTACTATGCGCTGAATTAGTTAAATACATTAAAAGTACTTACGTAAGTTAGCCTGATTATTGCACAAGGTCGTGGCCTTGTTGAAATTTGAAACAAATTGTATAAACAATAACAAACAATACATAAATCTAATGACTCCTAAAAACATTTTAGAAGTCATTAGATTTATGTATTGTTTGTTATTGTTTAAACAATTTGTTTGTTTAAACAATAACAAACAATACATAAATCTAATGACTCCTAAAAACATTTTTCTTCGACAACTTTCTTAATTTTACGCATGAAACAATAATTCTTACATAAAAATATTTGTATTGATATTTCGCAGGTCGCCCCCATCTTAAAAAAGTAAATTTTAATTTTTAACACAAGCGCGTGATGTTTTGTACATTTCGCAGAATAAAAACATTGCTCTAATCAAATTACTAGGTCTTAAACTTTAAAGCAGAATTGTTCTAATTTTAATGAAATGAAATATTGAAATGAAATATTTAATTTGCGTTGAAATGAAATATTTAATTTGCGTTTGAGAAAGGTACATTTTTGGTCTTATTCTACTTTTCTTCTCTTTCTCAGCTGACAATGGAGCATGCAAATAACTTAACTAAATATAACTAAATATTAATATGATTGATTTTGCTTTGAAGTTCATTATGAGACTTATGTCAGTTTTTGCGATCGCACGGCTCCGCGCGGTACCCTCCTAAGCAACGCTGACTCGATATCGATTTGACGTCATGACGTCACAGAGCGTAGGGTTTACTCGTGTTGCGACTCGGCGCTCGGTGTTCGGTGCTATGGCTCGCGGAAACCTTTACTGCCATACGCCTTGTTTCATCAAATTACAACTGCATATTAGCACAGAATAACTAATAGTACTACGTACGTACAGAAGGTTCACTCTCTAACGACTTTCATGCGAAATTGAAACTTATCGTTTGACCCGAGCGTTCATATTCCGTTAAGCAACGCTGACTCAATATCGATTTGACGTCATGACGTAACAGAGCGTAGGGTTTACGCCCGCGCGCAGGGATTACTCGTGTTGCGACTCGGCGATTTACTGCCATACGCCTAGGCGGCCTGCCTGGGAGGCGCGCCAAACGAATTTACCTTAACTGCGGAGTGACACCCCCCTGGTATTATCCCCAAAGGGTTAGTCAGAGACTAGGCAATGAGGACCGCAGAAGCAGCCCTCTGCCCTTGTCCACGTTTCACCAAATTAAAACTACTCATGTGCCCAGCGTGATGGTGAGCTCATCGCCACTCTATGCTTTTGGATATATGTGCTGTCTTTAGTCCGTTAATCCGTTAGTCGCTTTTTACGACCCAAGGGAAGAGAGGGATTGGTAGTTCTTTTAGTGAGCCGCTATATCATACGGCACTCTAGCACTATAAAAAAATTTGTATCTTCAAGTATTATTGTTGATTATCTTAAAATGTTTGCATCTGATTCAATGCTACCCTATGTGTTTACATTAAGTACTTTTATATCGATATTATTGTCATAATTTGTGGATTGTTTTCCAGGTATTTCCAAAGTGTTCCAAGGAAAAGGCGGCGAAAGCTCCTATGACGGATTGAAGAGCGGCAACTCGTCGGATGGCCAAGATGTAAATTCAAAATATATTTTCTTATGAGAGTTTACGCATTCCGTATTTATGTTATAAACAAGCTATTTAAATACCTGTATTTTACTTTAGCATGCAAAGCTTCATGTAAATTGGCTCAATGGTTTCAATAAAATTGATCTTGAAAGTTTGTATGGAAAACCGAAATGCGTAAAAAACCCTCTGAACTATGACAAGTGAAGATCCACAAATTTTCACACTAATCTGATATTTTATTTATACCAGGATGGAGATGAAAGTATGGCGCTTCGGCTACTCGAAGAGGTGCTTGGTATCAGGGGGTTGTGGCTGCGGAGGAGGCTCCTCGCTCCTTTGCGGACGCTCATAGCGGATAGAGTTAACAAGTAACTATTATACATACAGTCAAGGAAGATCCTGGTCGACCACTTTTCGGCGATATTCGCTTGTACACAGGGCTTGGAACCGGTACCGAAAATACAGGTATTATATCGGTAAATACCGGTATTTTACATTTCGGTTCCTAGATACCGATTCTTCCACGAGTACTGGTATCTGTCTGCGACGTTGCCAGTCTGTTTGTCACGTGAATACCGGTATCTATTTGCGACGTTGCCAGTCTGTTTGTCACGTGAATACCGGTATTTATCTGCGACGTTGCCAGTCTGTTTGTGACGTGATAATGCATTGCACTCCTCTACGGCTGCGGCCGTGCGAAATGCGGTGCAGTTAACCAATCCAAGCGCCACTTATCTACCCGCTCGCACTAATGAATTTGGTTACTTCGTACCGGTATAAGTAGGTACCTGTATTGTATCTGTATAATACCGGTACTACACCAATTCTGCTTACTGGTACTCATCGGTTAACCTGTATTATTAATACCGGTATCAAATCGATACAGGTACCGGTAATTGAAAATACCGGTATTCCAAGCCCTACTTTTACATGATCTACGCGCACGCTACTGTACGTACGCGCGGTCGGGGTGGAGCGCAAGCCAATATCGCCCACAAGTGGTCGACCGGTTCCTCGATCGTATGTAATCTCACCAAAATTAGAGCAGACACATCACAGGATATGCCGTCCTTAAATTTGCAATTCCAAATTTCTTGTACCTAAGTTCTTTAGCGCGTGTTTGTTTAAAGCTACTCGCGTCCGTAGGTTTATCCTTGAGACCCTACACGTGACCCCTGGGTGGTGCTAAATGAGTGACACTAACTGAGTGGTA
This sequence comes from Scoparia ambigualis, assembly GCA_963921215.1. Taxonomy (NCBI): domain Eukaryota; kingdom Metazoa; phylum Arthropoda; class Insecta; order Lepidoptera; family Crambidae; genus Scoparia; species Scoparia ambigualis. The sequence goes on from OY992507.1 coordinate 12,543,554, forward strand.
GAGCCACGCTGCGTTGCAGCACGCATTGGGCCGGCTCGCCCGGGGTAATACACGCATATCCGGCGTGAAATAACGGCACTTGGTGCTGTTGTGTTTCGTCTGGCCAGTGAGGGTTACGGAGGCCCAACTCTCCCTCCTCTCGCAATTCCTATTCCTTCCTTAACCCTATTCCTTCCTCAAAGGACGGCAACGCGCCTGCGATGTCTCTGCTTTTGCGGGTGTCCATGGGCGGCGGTGATTACTCTCCATCAGGTGAGCGTCCTGCTCGTTTGCCTGCTTCTTTTATAAAAATAAATAAATATAAATAAAACAGTTATAATAAAACAGTTATAAAAATAAGGTAATTAAGATGACTTATTAAATCATTTAATTTTATAGGAAAGTCTTCGATTTGGTGACTTCGTTAACTTCGCCCAGAAACGTAGTGCAGTACCTGAAATCATTTAAGTAAGTATTGTTACGTGAAGGTTCTTTATCACATGAGTTCTTATCTTTTTGCTATAAAACGGTGGAAATTTTTTGTTTAAGATATCGCGTCTGTAAACTCAATAAATCAATTGTTGTTTTTTTGATAGTTTTTGAGATAATTATCATTTTATTGCTGTAAAGGAAAAAATATCTTATCCTTGTATGTCGTTCAACCGAATTTCAATCTTATGGTATACGACGTATTTTTTGACAACGACCTTCTTTCGATTACAACTTCAGATCGAATGTCCACTCACCGTTGCTTCGTTATTCCAATTGCGTTTATAGTGTACAGACTCCAGTACTTCAACCTATCACAGAATGTCAAATTTCTTCAATACATTATGAACTTTGTCACTAGGGAGTAAGGGTCAACATCGATTTGAGAAATTTTACAGTGTTTTATTGGTTGATCTGCAGGCGTGTGTACATTTCCAAGTTTTAGACTTTCAATTGACGACCTCCTTGGTCGAGTGGTTTGTACACCGGTTTTCATGGTGTCGCCATCTCTGAGGTCCCGGTTTCGATCCCGGGCGGGTCAATTTAGAAAGTATTGTGTTTCTAAATGGTCTTGGGTCTGGGTGGTTTCTATGTATAATAATAATAATAATAATAAGAAGGCCTATGATTCGGTGCCGCATTCATGGTTGGTGAGGATTTTAGAGTTATATAAAATTGATATAACTTTAAAATCCTTTTTGATATCATGTATGCGGCAGTGGACCACGGTCTTGAGTCAACTAGGATGTCGAGATAGTGTTTTTGCCACGCAGGATCTTATAAGGATAGAGCGTGGCATATTCCAGGGCGACAGTCTGAGTCCTTTATGGTTTTGCCTAGCTTTGAATTCTCTCAGTACTTTGTTGAGAAATTCAAAGTTAGGCTGTCAACTGCGGAGAGGGGGTGAAGTTATGTCGCACTTGTTGTACATGGATGACCTCAAGTTGCTCGCACCAAACCGCCAAGACTTGGTGAAACTGCTGAAAATTACTGAGACTTTCAGCAGTGCCATCAAGATGGAGTTTGGTGTGGATAAGTGTGCGGTTATGCATGTACAGCGTGGGAGAGTAGTAAATTCAACCAATTTACAACTCTCCGAAACGATAAACTTCAGATTTCTCTCCGAAGTTGAAACATATAAATATCTTGGTATGTCACAGTCTTTGGGTGTTGTGGATGGGGACATAAAACAGTCATTACGGGAGCGATTTTTTTGCCGCCTAAGAAAAGTACTTAACAGTCTTTTATCGGGTGGCAATAAGACGCGTGCTTTTAATGGCTGGGTTATGCCTCTACTCACATACTCCTTTGGCATACTAAGATGGACTCAGACCGAATTGGACGCCTTGGATAGAAGAGTCCGTCAAATGCTCACGACTTCCAGAATGTTACACCCGCGCTCATCTGTTATGAGGCTGTACATCCCGCGGAGATGTGGGGGTCGCGGCTTTTTAAATGCCAAGGACCTACATAACCGTGAGGTGTGCAGTCTCAGGGATTATTTCCTTAACAGTGAGTGCGGGATGCATTTGGATGTCGTGGCAGTTGATAGACACTTTACGCCGCTCTCCTTGGCAACAGAAAACTGGCGCAAACCAGTGGTGCTAAGCACTCTCGATCGCAAGGACATATGGAAGAGCAAGGTGCTACACGGGCGCTACTATCGGGCTCTAACTGGGCCTGATGTAGATTTGCCTGCCTCGGTGAACTGGCTACGTTTCGGTGACCTTTTTGGGGAAACCGAAGGTTTTGTCTGTGCTATTGAAGATGAAGTTATCAAGACGAATAACTACCGGAAATATATAATGAGGGACGGTACGGTCGACATCTGTCGGGCATGCCGCCGTCCGGGAGAATCACTACGACATATTATTTCCGGTTGTTCTCATCTTGCTAACGGAGAGTATTTGCACAGACACAACCAAGTAGCCAGAATAATTCACCAGCAACTTGCTCTTCGATATGGCCTTGTTGAATCAGAGGTGCCGTACTATAAGTACGCACCTGCGCCAGTTCTTGAAAATGGTCATGCAACGCTCTACTGGGATCGCTCTATCATCACGGACAGGACTATTGTCGCTAATAAGCCTGATATCGTGGTGATCGACCGATCTCAGCGCCAAGCAATATTGGTTGATATCACCATACCTCATGACGAGAACCTCGTGAAAGCCGAGAAGGACAAGCTCAGTAAGTACCTTGACTTGGCTCACGAGGTTACCGCCATGTGGGATGTGGATTCAACCATTATTGTACCGATAGTCGTTTCGGCACACGGCCTTATAGCGAAGAGCCTCGATCAACACCTAGAGAGGCTCTCGCTGAAAGGTTGGGTCAAGGGTCAGATGCAAAAGGCAGTACTCCTTGACACGGCACGTATTGTCAGGAGGTTCCTCACTCTGCAGCCCTAACCACCGATAGCTTGGGTCTATCCCCGCTGCCGGTGGCAACCTAGGTTAAGTTTTTTATAATATTTTATATTGTAAATAGGTTTTTATATAAAATATTGTAAAAAATTAAACTTAAGAATAATGTTAAATAAAGAGAATAATAATAAAAATAATAATAATAATATGTATTTAAGTATTTTACGTATGTTTATCAGTTGTCTAGTAACCATCTAACGAGTTTCATAATGAAGATAGATAATTAGTGTGAATTTAGGAAAGTTTATTTATTATTATAATAATTTTGGTGTAAGCGTAAACAAATTCAAGTTTATAATTGTATAAATTGCTATCTGATTGGTCCAGGCAATGGCTTATCAACCGCCACAATACAAACTACAGCAACAGAGACGCCGCGACGAAAGCCCGCACGAGAGTTGCCGCTAAAGTGGCACTTCTATCGGCTTGTTCAGGTAACAATCATACAGACATAGACTCGCAGCTATAATCCCCAAAGGGTTAGTCCGCAGAAGCAGTCCATTGCCATAGTCCATGTTTCACCAAATTACAACTGCACATGTGCTGAGCCGCCGAGAGCGCCGCTTTGCTGTTGGATGTATGTGCAGTCTTAGTTCGTTTGTCTTTTGTTATATTATGATGTCATAATAGATTATGATCTATATTTATAACCGAATTAGAAGATTGCCTGGAGGGGCCACTACTACAAGGTGATTGATACAAAATGACTTGTGGTTTCTTTAATAAATCTTGTAGTTCTTAAGGGGGCCCTGCACGAAACTGTGAAAATTTACGAATTTTTAAGTCACATGTACTATGCGCTGAATTAGTTAAATACATTAAAAGAACTTATTTAAGATAGCCTGATCATTGCAGAAGGTCATGGCTTTGTTGAAATTTGAAACAAATTCTTTAAAGCAATACATAAATCTAATGACTCCTAAAAACATATTTTTTCGACAACTTTCTTAATTTTACGCATGAAACAATAATTCTTACAAGAAAATATTTGTATTGATATTCCGCAGGGCACCCTTTTCTTTAAAAAGAAAGCTTTAATTTTTAACACGTGCGCGTGATGGTTTTGCACATTTCGCAGAATAAAAACATTGCTCTAATTAAATTACTAGGTCTGAAACTTCAAAGCGTTCTAATTATAAAGTCAAAGTCAAAGTCAAAGTCAAATTATTTATTCAATGTAAACCTTTACAGGCACTTATTGACGTCAATACTAATAATAATAAAAAAACAGTTAACTAACTTATAGTTAAGACTTAATAACTAATCTAACGAGCTATTATAGTCTGTGCCAGACAAATGCGCATTGCTACCCCCAGTACCACTGCACGCCGAAACAGAATCGCGTCGAACCGAAATATAAGCCGTGGTCATAGAATTGTGTAATATGATTTCCAATTATCGTATTGATACTGTGGTAAGTAATATAAATTGGAGAGTTTTTGAAGTAAAATAAAGTAGCGGCTGAAATGAGTTTTGGAAAACATTAGTACCTAACCAATAAGGTTGACATTTTTAATCATTCAAATATCTTTTTTTATAAAAACTTAAGCATAAAAAAACGTCAAAAATTAATAAGCATAAACTTGTGTGTTTTAAAATTGTTTAGTTTTTCGTCTTGGTACAAGCACAGAATAACTAATACTACTACCGTACAGAAGGTTCACCCTCCAACGACCCCCACGCGAAACTGAAACCTATCTCGTGACCCGAGCGTTCATATTCCGATAAGCACAGCCGACTCGATATCGATTTAACGTCCGTCAGGAGCGCAGGGTTTACGCGCGCGCGTAGGGATTACGAGTTAAGAGGAAACACCACGCCGACGCGGCACCCAAAACTCCCACACCAAACACAGAAAAACGACGCCCCGCAGCCCCCTTCCAAAACCGGACCAACCCCCACCACCCCTTCAGCAACGGTTAAAGAAAGAGACCCTTCACGTCCGTATGCTTGATTCCTTTGTATTAAGTCATTTATTTAATAACCAGGAGCCTTCAAAATTAAGCGAAATCACTTCGTTTTAAGGCGTCTTCAGAAACATTAAGTAACTCGTTTAAAAAAAAAATCAAACATACAGACACGGAAAACCTTCTCCCCCAACCGACGCTTAAATAAAAATTGGTCCACCTCTGAAGGAGGAAACAGGGGACCACGAAACGCCGCTCCTCCGCGCCCCGCATGAGAATCCCGAACGCCACGCCGACGCAGTGTTTCCTCTCAAGGCTAGATAGATCGCGCTTTAAGTTTTTTCAAACCATCTGAGACATAGAAAATAATGGTTTAAATTCTGGAAAAAAAAAAAACTATGTATTAGTAAAGACTTATGTCAGTTTTTGCGATCGCGCGGCACCCCCTTAAGTAGTTTGTTTTTGTGAATAATAGTTTGTGCATAGTTTGCTTCCTAATTACTCTATTTTAGTTTATGCAAGTCGTGACATCAACATCTAATTAAGACAGCGCCTTAGAATGTAACCCAATATCTGTTGTTTTTTAAATGTACATGGTGTAGGTTTTGTTAGTTGTCCCTAAATGAATAAATGTACTAAGCCTTTTATTCAAGTTATGTTAATTTGTTTGTAACAGACGAGCTGCGACACATAGTGGGGTCAGACACGGCCCGGAGGGGTCTTCTCACAGTGTTCGACCTATTTCAAACGCAGGAGATCAACAGGAGACTCATTTTCGTATTGCTAGAAGGTAAATGTCACAGCTTGGTTTTATTACCAATTACCTATTAAATACACGCAAAAGCTTTGTTATTTTCCTGTTTTTTTAGTGTTCCGTACCCAAAGAGTAAAAATATGACCCTATTACTAAAAGTCCGCTGTCTGTCCGTCCGTCTGTGTGTCACCAGGCTGTATCTCATGAACTGTGATGGCTCGACAGTTGGAAATTTTCACACATGATGTATTTCTGTTGCCGCTCTATCAACAAATACTAAAAACAAAATAAAATAAATATTTAAGAGGGGCTCCCATACAACAAACGTATTTTTTTTGGCCGTTTTTTTGCTCGATATTAATAACGTCAACAGGTACGTTACGATACGTTCGTTTGAAATATTCGCAGAATATTAATATAGTGTCTAATGTTGTATAAATTATGGTACGGAACCCTTCGTGCGTGAGTCCGATTCGCACTTGGCCGGTTTTTTAAAATTAATAATGGTTTGTTGCGGTATGCACTTTTAGCTAGTGTCATGTAAGAGAGATAATAATTAATATTTTCTTAGCTTAAAGTAGATGATAATGCTTATGTTAATTAATGATATTTCACCAAACCCCACGAGTAAAGATGTGAGCCTTTACTGAAGTATCGCACGGAGTCGAGAAGAGATAAATGAAAAGTGATGTTGCACTATTTTGTTTTATTTGCCAACACTCATGTACATTAATTTATTTCGCATTAATATTTGAGCAAAAAACAAATCGTTACCTACCTGTCAATAAGTCTTAACTTCTTTTAATAGTGTGTGATAGAGAGAAAGTAGGGTGGAAGAGGGAGAGAACATAGATAAGGGTTAAGAAGGAGAGATAAAGGGATATACGAAAGATTGGGAAAGAGAGTTCGGTAGAAATTAAAAATATATATCGCAACACAGTAATACACAGTAATAATCTTGACGTCTGCTTCTATGCTATTATTACATTTTTGGGTTATGTTAAAATAACAAAAATAAAATTTCCTTGCAGCCATATTGACCAACCTATTTCCGGACAACAATGTTCAAGATCTATTCAGAAGGTTGTATTCGAACTCGCCTCGCGTGCCGACGGCCAAGAAATCGGTGAATATATGAGAACTATTCACACTTAATATAATATCCTAATTTATTTACTGTCAACAAGGCGTAAGGTCCTTAGGGAAAGCATAAGATGTCTTTCTTAATGAAATTTTCGTACGACATTCACAGGGCGGTCACAGGACCAATTTAATTATGTTTAAACATTTTGTGTAAGGCAGCAGGTTGTTTATTAGTTAATATGAATGGGTAAACTACATGTTATATAGGTAATCCTACACTTTTAATTATCGTTGTTAGATAGTTTGAATGTATTATTATTTTTTGTACAGTGATTTTTTTGGCAACCTAATATTTGCATAATAATGGTTTGGACTAATATTGTCAAAATTACCGATTCGCTAATAAAAAAAACTACTAAAAGTAGGCATATTGTGACACTATTGTTGCAAGAGAAATAGTAGGTAATACATTAGCGCAGCTACATGGGTACATGTACAGAATTGTAATCTTATTTATACTTAAAATAAGTTGTGTGCCAATGAAATTATAATTATAACTCCAATTGTTAATTGGCTTGCAATCGTGATATTAAGTACCTAAACGTTGAATCTTAATTATACACGCGTAATTATGTGTATCAAATGTTTTTATACATTTTATGTACTACTAAAATAATAGCTAAATTTACATTTAAAGAAAATGTATATAATATACAAAATAGCTTTTCGATATTTTAATATTTATTTAGCAAACTTAGATCTTTCTTATAATAATGTTAAAGTGAATTCACAAATTTTCATTTTGGAAGTAAGTAAATTCCTATATGTATATCATATTTACAACGCTCTATCGTAATTTTCTTATTATCAGAATTATAAAAGAAATTACGACCACGTCGGCGAGGGCTTAATGAAGCCGAGGACTGTATTACCAATGCACACGCGTTTCATACGACGTTTTTCAACACACTTGTGAGGAAAAATAAATAAAATAGTGGTTTTATTTTGTTACCTAATCAAAATTTTTATTATTAAAACAATGATAATAATAAAGCAAAGGAAAACAGCCAAACAGCCTTCAGATATTAAAAATATAATAAACTAAACAATAATGATACGAATTAAGGTTAATTTATTGACTAAATAAATAATTTAGTGAAATTACTCCGTGTTTATTTATCTAAAACAGTTTATTTATTCATATTTTAGTCAAAATAGTTAATTTATTTATTCACAAAAATGTTTGCCTTTAAAAAAATATATTAGTTAAGTATAAAAACTCTATGTTGAGATTAAATTTTTTTGCACTCGCCAAATGTAATGTAATTGATTAATGATTACATACAGCCTACTTCAAATTTATAATTTTAGTGATAAAATGCAAATATTTTATAACAACTTATTTTATTTTTTAACAAATTATTGTGAATTATAAATAATTTGATACTTAAGAATAATTGTTTTTTCGTTAGGAACACATTTATTTATTCCAATAATCTAAATGGATTTTCAGCTAAAACCTCTTTTTTGTTACAAAAAAAAAAACTCTATAACCCGGTTAAATTGAAAATGCTCTGATTACTCACATATAATTTGCAGTTAGGTACTAACTTAACTTTGTAGGGATAATTCTATTATGCACGTGTGTGTTATAGTTCGGTTTATGGCCCTAAGAACGATGTAATAGGGCTCACTTTACGAGCAAGTGTGTTGAAAAGTATTTTATAACACATTTGCTCGGTAAGAAGCTCTTATTACACCGATTTCAGTATCGTAATGTAATAAGTTTCGCACTAGTGCGGTAATGAAATTTAAAAATTAGTTATCATTTGAATCTATGGACAACATACGCCTTTAGCCCGTTAGTAGCTTTTACGACACCCAAGGGAAGAGAGGGGTTGGTAGTATTATTTTGATGAGCCCATCGCCGCTCTATGCTGTTGGATGTATGTGCATTCTTTAGTCCGTTAGTCGCCTTTTACAACACCGAAGGGAAGAGAAAAGTTTGTAGTATTATTTTGATGAGCTTATCGCCGATCTATGCTGTTGGATGTATATGCAGTCTTTAGTCCGTTAGTCGCCTTTTACGACAACCAAGGGAAGAAAGGGGTAGGTAGTATTATTTTGATGAGCCCATCGCCGCTCTATGCTGTTGGATGTATGTGCAGTGTTTAGTCCCTTAGTCGCCTTTTACGACACCTAAGGGAAGAGAGGGGTTGGTGGTATTATTTTGATGAGCCCATCTACGCTCTATGCTGTTGGACAAAGAAAAATATATGTTGGTTTACCAAAGATTCATGCACTAGAAAAAACAACAAAAAACGCAGTCATTTTCGGTTTTTTTTTTTATCCTCACAAATATGTTATAAAACGTCGTATGGCATACGTGCGCTTTGATAATTACAGCCTCTGCTTTCTTGTAGCCCTCGCCTACGGCTCGGTCTAGCAATATCGCCTCGGCTGTAATTTTCATCTTACCGCACTTATATCATAATGTACTATTAAAGTAAATCTCATTTGCAAATATTTATGTCACACTGACGTACAGTACAAGGGAAGAATCCATAAAGAAATATACACCCTCAATTTCACCCCACCCACGAAACTAAACATCTTTTCACAAGAAACCTATGTGCAAAAATGACAAAATAATTTCGACCTACACAAAACTGTCCGAACAGCTGACGACAATAGTATGGGAGGTCTATGGGTCTATGGGATTTTTTTGTCATTTTTGCACATGGGTTTCTTGGGGAAAGTTGTTTAGTTTCATGGGTGGAGCTCACCCTTAATTTCATTAAAACGAATAAAAATTGAGGGTGTATAATGGATGACGTAAGACATTTTGAAATTTATTATTTAAATAGTAAAGTGCAATGAATTATTTATTATCATTTGTCATTATACCGATCCAAGGGTCAATATATGGTCATCATAATATGGTTTATGTGTACGAGTATTCTAGTAGATTACTAATATAGTTCATCCTATTATAATTTTTATTACGCTCTGGTACTTTGAGTGTATCAATAACTATTAATAAAATAAATAAATAAACTATTTGAAATATTTAAACCTTTTTGTGCCTATTTAACTTAAAGTGTAAATAGTATAAGAAACTAACGTGAAATTATTGTATTTCAAATGTTAAACTAAATGGTCCTCTAAGTTAGTCGTATGATTGTAACTCCAAATTGAAATCATAGCTTTATTGAACAACGAACGTTGTTAAGATGTTTTCGATAAAACATAACGCATTGTTTTGGGCGTTCTCATTTTTAAAATTTTCAGTATTAAGTCCCAAAGTATATGTAGGTAGTATACTAACATTATGCGATTATTTCGTATTTATAAAAAAAATAACTATTTATAATTTAATTTGGGTAACATTGAGTTGAGTGTTAGTAATTTAAAGTTTAAATTATCTAAATAGAGTTAAATTGTCTTTTTCACTTTATGTATGAATCTTACACATTTTTACACGAAATAGAAATAATAATTTCTAGACGGTTGACATTAAAATGACTTGTTATGGCAACTTTATAAATAGTTAACTTATTAATGAGTTTGCAATATTGTGGATAAGCAATAATTTAATTAAACATAGTTGTCTTACTATATTTTGTATCAAGCCGTGTTGGTTTGAACCATACATATCAATCACATAGCTTGTTATGTAGCTAACATAAAGATTTATAACATTCCAAATGTTCAGATAGAAAATTCTTTATTTTTTTGTACTATTTTAAGTGAGAGTGTTTGGTTAGTTTATTAAAAATGTCGAACCTGATTGTGTTTTATTATTATTGTTATGATATTTTACGGCCTCGGGTAAAATATCATATATGATATTCATTCATTCAATGGATCATATATGATATTTTATTGGCAGTGGTAATTACTTTCTATCAAGGTGACCCGCCTGTTCGAAACATTACAAAATCAGGCACTGAGACAGGATTGCGGACGTTTTATAATAGCAGATTCTAGGCTATGCTGAGATGAAGGCATCCCAGTATGAGTCAAAGAAAATATTAAGCGGCAACATGTTTTACATACTTGTTCAATTTTTAATTACCGTATTTTTTATTTACATGGGTAAACGCCTCATGCACTTGCTTCTGTCCTTGAAAGGGCGGATTTGCACCGAGTACACGTCTGTGATGTGACCGAGTATAACCTGAAGAGTAACAACCTTCGCTTATCTCCTGTCGGTCACGAAGACCCCTTCTTTTTTTGTCCAATCCGCCTTATAGCACCTCACTTCCCGAAGGGAGGCAAGGTCCTGTCACAGACGTTACTATAACAATTGAATTGTTATTGAACTGTTCTATTTATTTATACTTTATAAGTATTGCACAAAATCAAGTACAAATGGCGGACTTAATGCTAAAAACACTACCAGTCGTCCAGTAAAAAGAGTTAGAAAAAGTATTTTTTTTTAAGTTAAACGGTTTTATTGAAAATAAAGATAATGACAAACTAATTAAAAACTAATTAAAAATGAAACGTGGGGCGCCTGAAATTTCTGTCAACACTCAACCGTTCATATAATTATAAATGCTGATTACACATTTATACAGGTACCACTACGCCCTACGCCCCTTGTTCTCGGACTCACACGAGGAAATTAGCCCGGCCCCAGGGAGGGTAGGGACATCTACCTTGCTTTCCACTGGGGTAATTCCTCTTTGGCGCGTCCACGTCGCGGGGTGGGCATCCTGCACTTTAGTAGGCCGGGGTGTTAGGATGGCACAGTTTGACAGGGACCCAGTTCTGCGGGGTATAACGCGGAGCCCTTGCCCAGGGTCACGGGTGAAGACTTTAACGGCAGCTGCGGCGGAGAAGAAGGGCTTCAGTAAGGCGCACGCTTGGCGGACGGGGCAACGGGTTCGGAGTACCTTTAGGCGACAGTAAGGTCCAACCTGAAAGAGTCCGCAACTCCTGTAACCAACTTGACTCCGCACGTAGCGACTCGTCGCTCATGTAGATTAAGTCGATGAGGTCGAGAGAAAGCCATGGATGCCGGGCAGGGCAAATCCGTGGTTTCACAACTGTGTCCCAGGCGATGCAGTGGCCTGTGGAGAGGACACTACTCGTGCCTGCAAAGGTGCGAATAAAAAAATAACACGGGGAGTCGCAGTCACCGGTTATAAGCCTTGCGCAAATGGGCGTAAGCGCTGGCGCCAGGGGTGACTCCCGACGGTGGGATATTCCTTTGCGACTAACTGACTAGTTATCGTCCGCCTCAAGCTGGGCAGCCCCCGGCCAGTAAGGTACCAGTCCGTCCCCCACCATGCGCTCCTATAGGTGTGTGGAGCAGCAAGCATGTGATACTGCTTGATAAATGGTGGGCCTGTTTAGCACCTGTCAGAAACAGAAGTAATGATTATAACAACTATATTCAATCACCAAACAAAACCAACAATACCATCTTATGATTCGCCACCTGGAATGTTAGGACAATGTTACCTGGACTTTGCACGCCAACGGATACTGCCCTAATCTGCAGAAAAAAGACCGCCACAATTGACAGGAAACGTCTGCGTCTTCGTATTGTCGCGTGGCCGCGCTGCAGGAGACCCGTCTCCCGGATGAAGGTAGTCTGCGTGAGGATAACTTCACCTTTTTCTGGAAAGGTAGAGACGCAGGCGAGCGGCGTGAATATGGAGTTGGTTTTGCAGTATGCAATAAAATACTTAGCTGCTGTGAACAACCATCGTCATTTCCGAGCGACTAATGGCCCTAAGAATAATTACAGCTTCTGGTCCCCTCACACTCGTCTCTGCTTATGCTCCTACGCTGAAAGCTCACCCAGAAGTTAAAGAAAAGTTTTATGATGACCTTTGAATGGTTTTGGCGAACGTTCGTGCATCAGACAAACTCTTGCTACTGGGTGACTTCAATGCAAGAGTTGGGAATATGCCGAGTATCTGGCCAGACTGTATAGGCCCACATGATATTGGAAAAATGAATGAGAATGGTCAACGCCTACTGGAACTATGCGCATCATTATCACTAAGTATTACTAATACCTATTTCCGGAATAGAACAGCGCACAAAGTCTCATGGAAACATCCACGGTCAGGCCAGAAGATCCACTCGGCTAGAAGCGCTTCTCATAAAATAAAAATTAATACCAGAGCCTACCTAGATGACGCGCTATATAAGCAGTTCACCACAGAACTTAAAGAAAAACTAGCTCCAGACGATCTAGGTACTGCTGATAATGCGGAAGCTATGTGGATCATGACCAAAGACACTCTTACGCAAACGGCTCTCCGAACATTTGGGCGACAGGATAAGACACAAAACGACTGGCTTGCTGAATGCGAGACTGAGTTGCGTCCGTATATAGAGAAGAAACGTAACTCTTGTATACAGGTCTGGTATAATCCGAGCGATATACGTGCAAAAACCCGTTACAAGGCTGCAAAAGCTGAACTGCAACGTGTCTCTCGCCTTTGCGCAAATAGGTACTAGAACAGCCTATGTAAGTCTATTCAGCATTCTAGGGATATTGGTGACTTTAGAGGCATGTATCAAGGCTCCAAGGCCGCCATCGGTCCAACTGTCAGGAAGCGCGCAGCAATAAAATATGTTAATGGATACCCCATCACTGACAAACACTTACAGTTGGGTAGGTGGGCGCAACACTATACCAGCCTGTACTCCGAAAAGGTTAACATCAGCCCAGAATCCCTGAACGCTCTACCATCTTACCCCGTAATTTCGAACCTAGACGATCCTCCTACTCTCGAAGAATTTCAACAATTACTCAAGAGCTTAATACTAGGTAAAAGTACCGGCCGTGATAATGTACCTGCCGAAGTGATCAACCTCGGCTGCGTGTCACCGATATTGTAAGTAGGTATAGCATCCTATTACGTTGCTGGGAAGAGGGCACAATACCTCAAGGCATGCGGGACGCTGACATAGTAACTCTCTATAAGGGAAAAGGCGACAGAGGTGATTGTAACAATTACAGAGGAATATCACTATTGAGCATCGCTGGCATGGCAAAGCATTCGCCAAGGTAGTTCTGAAAAGGTTGACGACTCTTGCAGATCAGATCTACCCAGAGTCGCAGTGAGGATTTCGACCTGGCCGATCCACGAATGACATGATATTCACTCTGCGTCAGCTTCAAGGAAAGTTCCGTGAACACCTTAAGCCTCTATACATGACCTTTGTCGACCTAAACAAAGCCTTTGATACTGTCAGTAGGGAAGGTCTCTACAGTGTACTATGCAAAATTGGGTGTCCACCAACACTACTATCCTTGGTGAGAGCCTTCCACGATGGCATGATTTGATTTTTGATGGTGATGCATCCGCGAACTTCAGCATGAACCGTGGTGTAAGACAGGGCTGCGTCCGGGCGCCCACACTCTTCGGGATCTTCTTTTCTTCTTTTTTCCTAGTATCATTCGAGGATTGCGACGTCAAGGTACATCTGCACTCAAAGACGGAAGACTCTTCGACATCAATCTTCTAAAGTCAGAGAGGAAGCGTCACGACGTAATAGTTCGTGAACTTTTGTATGCTGATGATGCCGCACTTATTGCTGGCTCGGAGGAGGATCTGCAGGAGTTGGTAACAAGATTTGGTAGCGCTTGTAAACGTAACGTAAACGTAAGATGAGTGTTAACACCAAGAAAACTGTCGTTATGGTTCAAGGAGCAAACTCTCCACCCAACATTACTCTCGATGGCGCTACGCTGCAGGTCGTTGATAGCTTTCGTTACCTTGGCTTACCTTGGCAGGGCAGCGACAGCCTTTGGCAACTTTTGGCCTTACCTCACGTGTTTGGAAAAACAACAAACTTACTATGGCTCCAAGATTCTCGTATACCAAATTTAGTATCCTCTTTGTCTGCGTCCAGTATCCTCTTGTATGCGTCGGAAAGGCGGACTACCTACGCCAAACAAGAGCGTCGCCTTAACGCCTTCCATATGCGGTGTCTGCGATCAATTCTGGAGGTAACATGGAAAGACCGGAAGACCAACGAAGCTGTTCTGACAAAAACCAACTGCAACAGCATTACAGCGATTCTTAAACAGAGACGTCTCCGTTGGCTTGGACATAATATTCATCTCATGGATCCCCATCGATTGCCACGTGAGGTCATGCTCGGACAAATCGCTGACGCCAGAAGACCTGTGGGACGTCCCATGCTAAGTTTTAAGTATTCGTGTAAGAGAGATATGGAGAGTTTTGGCATAGACACCAAGAGTTGGGAGGCACACGCTGATATGAGACCAGAGTGGCGCCACGACCTGTCTGCTGGAGTGTCAAGACACGATGAAGCCTGGCTAAGTAACCTAAAGCAGAAAAGGCTTCGCCTTCACACCGCTGTACCTGCCCCCCTATCTACTGACCCCTATAGATAGGGTATCGCAGCTGGAACTACGGGTCCGGCTGAGTTTCTCAGGGGTACTACGGGGTTCCAGTTCATGCCCCCCGCTTAAGGATCAAATCCAAAAAATGGCATAAAACCGAATGGGAAAAGCTACCCGGCATGAAACACTCAAAATCCTTCATAGGTGGAGACGCCCTAGGACGGAGTAAAATCATATGCGGAGGTAGCAAAAGGCAGGCACGAACACTCTATGCCACAAAACAAATGCTCCATAGAATGCAACTAGCAACAGACAGCTTGTGGGGAAAAACGGAGTCCATGCAACACTTACTGTGTGACTGTGACTCCTTGCTAGGAAAAGAATGAGTCTCCTGGGATTGGACTACCCGAAACCAGAAGATTTTAGGCTCTTCGCCAATCCAAATTCAACCAGACATTGCCAAAATTATGGCAGTCGTTTTCACTGAGGAAACAGAGTGATAGGATGTGGTTGCACAAAAGATCCCAATGGGTCGACGTGCTGCTGCGAGAGGGAGACCTCTGCAGGCCCCACTAAGATAAGATAAGATAAGATGCCCCCGCTGGTTGTGCCTTGACCGGCGCTTCCGGCGGGATCCGGACGTGGGTTGGACTCGTAGTGGCTTGTGGTTGGCTGTAGAGTTTGGGAATGTTCGTTTGTCCTATTATTGTGTGCCAGGACTTTCAAACTCGCGCACAGCGAGCGGGGCATAGTAGCGGTCTCTGTGGGGCCAGCAGCGAAAAGTCCTGCGGGGAACGTGAGTTTCCCTTATAGTTGGCAGCTTTGTCCGGTGGTTCTCATTGGACATTGGTGTTGACATCTCCGGTACTAGTCTGGAGAACTAGTAGAGGCGGCCCCCTAGATGCCGTAGCCTCCAGTCCAGCCAGCCGCGTAGGACGTGGGAACTGGCTAGGCGCCCGGACGGGTTCCGAGAAGTGAGTGTGCTTACTACTCCGCGACCAAGGTGGACACTTGGGAGTAGACTTTATAGTCGACGACCCGAGCAGTGGCAACTGCGAGTTGTGCCCTTCGTGCAACGAGAAGTGAGCGTGCTTGACAGCTCCGGTTACCTATCTGGACAATAGGCAGTGAACTACACGTATTCACGGGGAAACTCTCCCGAGACACTAGTCTTATGAGTACCGAATGAAGAGCGCGGTTCGGCGGGCACTGATTTGGCGTCAAGACCTAACGCAGATGGTCTCCTGCGCGAGTATTTTGCTGGCGCAGTAGGGACGTCTGGCACTTCTTGCATAACCTAACGGTTGGTCTCGAGGTGCCAGTACAAATAAAATTTAGTGATGTAAGGAGAGGGGATGTACCTTCCCCCGACTCACGTTTCATCTGGGACAAATGCGGCAAAAAATGCTGTGCCGTGTTTTTTTTTAAATAATGTAGTGTATACTACTAGTCAAGCCCTTTCATTTGATACTCATAGGTGTTGAGGTGGTTGAACAAAAAAATGTAATTAACCATTTTGTGTAGGCGGCCTTTTTGGATTTACAATTTTTTGATTATACATAATTGTATTGTCATCAGAACTAAAGGTGTGTACCAAATTTCGGATCAATCGGTCAAAAGAAGAAGGCAAAATTTTAAGTAGGTACTAAAGGACAATGTTCTGCGCCCATACATTGTTAGCCAAAGAACCAACAATTATGAAATACTCTTTTCTAGGTTCGAAATTGCAAGTAAATGACTGTTAAAACAAAGATTTTTGACGGACACTCTTAAGAACCTAAATATGAGGATAACTTATCATTATTTTGAGGTTATGTTTAATTAAATAATTTGAGTAGTGATGTTGCACTGTTTTGTTTTATTTGCCAACACTCATGCACGTTCACTTACCACTAAATAATCCATCATTATTTCACATTAATATTCGACAAAACACAAATTATAGAAAATAAAATAAAATTGCAGACATGACGCTTCATTTTCCCGCCAAAAAGTCCAGAACGTCAACTTTTTTTTCTTGACCATGGATACTAGTCCTTTAGTCGTATTATTAGAGTGCATTGATTATGCTTAAACTGATAATAATGATGAGTGATGATAATATATACGTTTAATGCTAAATGATATTCTCCTTAAGCCCGTTGAGTTCCATTAAAGATGTGGGACTTTACTGAGATCTCGCACGGACTTCTTGAAAGAATTTAAAAAGTTGTACTGTTTTGTTTTATTTGTCAAAGAGCGTCAACTGCACAGCCAGTGTTGCCATATCTTAGAGCCAGTGTTCCGTAATAACTGCCAAATTCCGTATGAAATCTGTATGGGAAGTTTTATTTTATTTTAATGCAACAAAGCAGGTTAAAGACATATAAAATACTTTATTTTATTGAAATTCTAAGGTATGTATGTACATACTTACAACTATATATAATTATATCAATAAAGGAAAAAGATAATTAATAACGGCAAAAACACACTAAAAAATATGGATCTCAGACACACACAATAATGATTCAAAACAAAGTGTTTTACGTCTTGCTTGCACTAACACTAAATAACACCATTAACTATCTATGGGTCTCATTCTCATATTAGCCGACCAAGAAAATATCTCAATGGGAATCCTCAAAGCCATAGTTTTTACTCTGCAGTTTGCTGGTTCAGTTCTGTAAAATTCTATGAAAATTAAATAAGACTCGCTAGTTTACGCAGAATCAAATACAATGTAACATATTTCTTAGGAATAATAAAAACTATTAGTAGGTACTACTTACTAAAAGTTATTACTCATTAAAAGCATTTGCCTGAAAATTCCGTAGTATAAATATCCGTGTGTATTAATTGTCCGGTGTGAACATTGACATTATTTTACGGACAAATCCGTACATATGGCAACACTGTGTATAGCAGACTACAGTAACGTCAGTCAGTGAGTGGCACAGCACCGAAGATTATTAAAATCCTCCTCATTGGAAAAGCAAAAGAATCCTAAGTCGACTTACGTTTTCAGTTTGTAATAAAATGCGATGTTTCGTATTCTAATGATGCTTGGATTATTTGGCACTAAGTATATCGAGTCAGCCATGCATGCTTAATATTATTAGGTTTGTTTGTACATATTCTAAATATTTTCGTCACAAACCTTTAATTCACTGGCTGAATGCACTGAACTCTCAATACCCAACCCATAATAAAAAAATAATACTCAACATTAATGTCCAAAAAGTTCCTTTTATTATTGGTTACCTAGCTAAAAGTGTCCGCCAAAATCTAAATACTGTTATCTGTCGTAAAAAATAAGCTAAGAATTATCATGTATGTCATGTTTGTGTTGGTTCTTAGGCTAACTTCAACAATGTCCTTTGACTCAACATCAACAAACAGGTCCAGCTAAATAAAACAGTTTATAAAAAGAAGATAGACGGCGCAAAATAGATAGGTACCTACTAAATATACTATTACCATTTAGGTATGTAGGATAAGTACACATAATATATCTGTTGGGTTTGGTTTTACGGCAGCTGAGCTCTCCTGTAGGAACGAAGTAGGATCACCCTAGGTCCTAGAGCCTGCACCACGACGCCGCGCCGCCATCGCCACGGCGCCGGCGCGGCGGCGCATTGCGCAGGCGGATTGCGGAGCGTATAATGTATGTAGGCGCGCCCGCTCGCAGTTTGGACAGGTTCTTACATGTCGAGTATTTGTTTCGTGCGCGGCGGATTCCGCCTGCGCGATGCGCGGTCACCAAGGATTCGGCCTAAGGCAGGCCTCAAGTGAGTGTGACGACTACACCGTCACCATCTGGAAATTGCTCCCAGTTGTTTCTTCGTAGGAAATGCTGTCATCAGATATTTACTTTAACACCATAACCACCTCACGTAAAGTGTTTAGTAGAATATATTGGAGACGTGAGAAGTTATCAATAAAGCATTGATAGAATAGGAACTGTTCTCATTATAAAACGCTTAATCATTTTGCTAACGACTAGAAATCACTTCTATAACATTTTGTCGAAGTCGCTTACGTCCAGTAGGCAACACGAGATATGTCGCGGAGGAGAGACGACAAATCATTTTAAGTTGTCATGTTAAGGTTTGTAGACAAAAATACCACAGTTTAGACAAAAACTACTATTAAGTCTATTTTTGACATATTATGTAGAGTTCTAAGCGCATCCATGTGACTTAAGTGTCGATAGACATTAGAGATAAATTAATAAAACACCAGAAAACGGGTCGAGACGAGTTCTCGTGTTGCGCGTGCTAGGCCGACAGAAGTCTTATTTGGTCAATCAAGACTATTCTGAGAGGTGGTTTAATTAGTCATTGTTGCTATATAAACATGTACCTACAGTCAAAAGAGTTAAGTATTTCGACAGGTCCAACCAATACCTCGGTGGCGGAATGGACAACGCAGATATTGCATGGCGGAGGACGTGTGTTTGATTCCCACCTGATAATATTTTTCAGAGTTTTCTAATATCTTCGACTGATATTTTTTTATTAGTCGATAAAAAAGAAATAGCAAGTAGGATTCGTATAGTTACCTGATGACATGTGAACATCAAAATTGTTATATATGGGAATTCCGTTTTTACTATTATGAATGAGGATAGGGAACGTCCAAAAATAATATTAAAAAACCCATGCCATCTCATATTTTGGTAGCTGCAACACCAGTAGGTACAATACAATGTGAAAATATTTCAATGTATCGCCTTCGGGCTTAAAACCAGAGGGCCTACTCTCTTTCCCAAAACGAAAGGAGATTGACCATTTTTGTATGGACGTTGGACCAAGAGTGCTGCCCAACATTGAATCATAGTGCTTAATGTTCCTTAGACTAATACTAGTATATAACCTAAAGCGCTCTAGAATCTATCCGAGGAGTATTGAGAAAAAAAATCTGTTGTACTTATAGGTTTTACATTAACGAAAAATAATAACAAACGTCATATTTTTAAAATAAAAGACGGTATGTATTATAAATAATGGATTTTAATAATAGAACAACATTAAGTTAAGGATAGTCATTCAATCAATCAATCATACAAAGCCATAAGATAAGTTTTTAGGTACAATATAACCCCGAGGATGTCTTTTTTAATTTATTTTATATCTTTTCATCTATGGAAAGAAATAAAAGTATTCCCATACTTGGGCAGCATTTGGTCCAAAATGGTCAATCTCCTTTCGGCCGATTTTGCTTTACTTTTATTTACAGCGGTTTCCATTCCTTTCGAAATTTCGTTTATAGAAAATAGGATTGGCATTTATACTTATTATAAATTTTTAAGAAGATTGTTTGAAAGGACCATGAAGAAAGTACGTCCCCCACCATCCATGATCCAACAGATATGAAATTAGTGTCATTTGAAGGGTCTAGTTTAGTAGGATAGATATTTTTTTACTATGGCGACATTCTTCAAATACGTGGGATTTAGGTAAAAAATATATTGTTTTTGAATATTTTTTTTTTCCAACAAAATAAGATTGCACGACAGACCAGCCTCCACAGGCGGTACCCGTTCACGAGTATGACATGTGAATCAGCCATCGCTTCGCTCAACCATGTTTTAGGGAACGTAACGACCCGACGCACATGCCACCACCGTAGAGACACTTTGAGAGAGCATGACACACTCGAGCAACTCTAAAGCAAGAAAATAATAAAAGTTTTTTTTAAATAAATAAACCCAATACTTTTTGCAATTAATACAGGTACTTTAGGCTTATTTGGGTCCCAATGAACAAATTGACACGTATTCCATGACTGTTGTAGGGTGGGGACGGGGTTCATACAAAATCCTCCATGGTCCTTTCTAATAAATATAATGGAAAACGCTATAAATAGCAAACAAAAATCGGCCGAAATTTCGTTTCGGAGAAAGAGAGTAGGCCCTCGTTGCATACATTCGTAGCTTTCGCACTAGTGTTGATGTAGCGTAGACTAAAACTCCATTGTCGGCGGATGCAGTCGTTGCTCGCGAGTTTGTGTGTATCTTCGCCGCATATTTACCGACATTCGTACCTACCTTAGCAAAAAATAAGTACCTACCTACTTATTATTAGACAGATACTACGTGCCATAAGTTCTGTCCCAATATGACGGTAGTACCTACTATTATTAGATATCCTGTCCTGATCTTAATCCTTTTGATTATTGCTTATGAAATACTTTAGAGGAGAAACCTCATCAAAATATCGAGTCGTAAAATTTTTTTCATTCGTACCTAAAGAGAATTGTCCGGTGGCCACCGTCTGCGTGTCTCTGAACAACTTCTTGGCTCTAACGATTCTCTGTGGTACCCCACTCCATGTTTACACAGCTATGTGTTAGATCGAAATGAATAGTTGTGTAAAACCTACTTATTATATTATAATGATATCTAATACTCGTAAAAGTACTAACGTCATATTATTTATTTTAAAATAACCTCATTTAAGTTGGGACAGAACTTATGGCAAGACTAGGTAGATAGATAGGAACGAACAACATAACAGGGGTATGAGCGCACATCGCTATGCAATGAAAGATTGCCAAATGAAGTAAACGGCGCGACCGATGTGTCGCTGGCTTGGGCTGCCGCCAGCGCCGCCCTGCCAACTCACTCCCGTAAATGTGGGGGATTTAAACTGTTGTTTACTAATTACCCACGTCCTGGGGTACTGGACGGCGTGTAATCACTTTTTTTAGGTGGTAAATGGTGATAAGCGTGCTAACTAACTAACTATTCCGTGCTTCGCAAGGCCGAAGGTGGAAGCGCGCTTCACCCGGAATCCTCAACCACTGAGGAACTGGCTATCTTATCTTAAACTGTCAAACTGTAGTTCAATTCCCAGTCAGGTAAAAGACATATTTTTTACTATGGGGCTTGGTACTAAATTCGAAAGTCTTTTAACTTAACGCCAATGTATAAATACTTGAAGAATACATTATTATCAACATATTTATGACCGTATTAATAATTTAAAGACCTCCGTTTTTCATATAAATTAAAAACCAACATTGATTTCTACTCGAAAATGGCAACATTATAGTAGGATTGTGACACTTTATGTTATTAAAAATGAAAAAATGACGCTTGTCTGACGTTTCATATGTCAATACGCATCGTAGACAGATGTCAGACTGTCAGCCGCCAGACGATTCCCGGCCGCGCTTTCGTTGTGTTAATTGTGTGTATCGTTGCTAAATACTTTATGTGCGAAAAAGATAACTGTGCAAACGATATCGTTTCTACATTAACATATACCTCATAGACTTACCTACTTAAAAACCCTGCGTTCGTTAACATTAAAAAAACCGGAACTTTCGTTCAGAAACGTACAAAACTTATCAAAATACAGTATTCTTTAACGGAGGCTTAGATTAAAACAAAAAGGGAAGATACGGCATGCGCGTACTTGTAGTCAATCAAAATATAGTCCTACTCAACTGACACGCATTGAAGTCTCTCGGTCGCTTCGCAACAGACGAGTACGTACGACCGATTTCGATGCAACTGCGGAGTAGCGTCTTTCTCTTTTTCATACAGCAGAATATCCGCAATAGTACGATGTCGCCTGTTCGCTCGGCAAATTGCGACTGAAGTGAAATTGTGCCTTTAGGCCTAATTTTGGCGGCTCACTCACGAGAAGGTAATGCCGTATCTTCCCTTTTTGTTTTAATCTAAGAACGGAGGTAATGAAAAATCTAAAAAAAAATATACAGAATGATAGCATTTAGTCTCTTGGACAAGGAAGTACCTATATGAATTGTTGCAGTTAATTTTTCTATTATTTTAGTACCAAAAAAATTATGTCCTTTAGAAAACATTTTTCTAAATTAGTCAAATTGAAACAAGTTTCAACAGAAACTTAACTTGGGCTAAATTTTGAGAGAAACAAAAATAGGAGGTAATAAATAATATAAAGTGGGTAATAAGTAATATTCTATCAGAGGATACCACAATCAGGACTTATGTCTCTTTCATAATTTACTTAAAAATAATTTACTGGGCCTTATTGTTCAGAGTAATACTACGGTCTTATATGGTATTCATTTTTGCCATCAGTTCTTTTCTGCCATTTCAAAGTTTTGTGTAAGTACTGTTCAATCGAGGAACCGATCGACCACTTTCGGTGATGTTTGCTTGCGCTCCATTTCTAATTCTAATTCGCGTTAATCGAGGAATTTCCCGGTTGACCAATTTTCGGCAATATTCGCTTGCACACTGTAGGCGCGGTCGGAATGGAGCGCAAGCGAATATCGCCGAAAAGTGGTCGACCGGGAACTACGAACCGTAGCGTACGCGTAGATAGTGTGCAATCGAATATTGCCGAAAAGTGGTCGACCGGGAACTTCTTCGACTGTTAGGACAGTATCAGAAATGAGGAGATTCGTAGACGAACTAAAGTAACCGACATAGCCCAAAGAGTCGCCAAGCTCAAGTGGCAATGGGCAGGGCACATCGCCCGTAGAACCGATGGCCGTTGGGGCAGAACAGTTCTCGAGTGGCGCCCGCGCACCGGAAGACGCAGTGTGGGCAGGCCTCCAACAAGGTGGTCCGACGATCTGGTGAACGTCGCGGGTAGCCGCTGGATGCAAGCAGCACAAGACCGGTCGTGGTGGATATTCTTGGAGGAGGCCTTTGTCCAGCAGTGGATGTCTTCTGGCTGATGATGAAGGACAGTAAGGACTGTAAGAACAGTCGAGGAAGTTCCCGGTCGACCACTTTCGGTGATGTTTGCTTGCACACTATCTACGCGCATGCTACGGTTTGTAGGCGCGCTCGGAATGGAGCGCAAGCGAATATCGCCGAAAAATGGTTGACCGAGAATTTCCTCGATCGTCATAGGTTAAGGCTTGGTTAAGGTGAGTGTTAACCTCTTTGTTAACTAGCCTTCGTAGAGACACGCCATCTCTTGGCAACCCTCCAACCTAGTCTTATTTTATCTACGCTTTATTGTATGCATGTACTGTACATCATACCAAAAATTGTTTTAAGTAATCATTATCATCATCAGATTTTAAGCCCTCAGATACGATACTGCTTAAGAGTTGACAGTATGGCTACTGAATGTAAAATCTTCTGTCCTCCTCTCCATCCATCTTCTGTTTCATCTTCTTGTGTATGTGTTAAATATGGTCGTTCTGGTTACCATGGATGAATACGTGGGCGGAACCCAGTGTTTAAACTTGTTCAAAGCATAACGTTTAGAACTATGTTGACTCAGTCTAGAAGTTGATGTAGAAGGCATTGTTTTTGCCAGGCCATTGTTACCAGCGATCTCTTACAATTTCAAGTATGCCCACTATTAAAACTTTATAGTATTAGTATCCCATCCCTATCATACGGTACGTAGGTACTCATATTGTTTTCTGAGGTTTAAGCTCTACACATTGAAATGAAAAACTTTTTTACGGATTAACTCGCGTTTAATTTACTATTTACATAGTTTTTTTTATATTATCCTGACGTTTCGAACCCTTTACAGGGTCCGTGGTCACAGGTAGGTACTCATTTCAAAACTAAGCTTAGGTAAGTAGGTAAGTACACGATTTTTCACCTTTGCCATTTCCATTCACTGCCAACTATGAGCCGGGCCCATTTCACCTTGAATGGTAAATAATTTCACGGGCAGTGGTTCAATTTAATTGGGGGATTATCTTTCTCGGCCGCGGCTCTGACGGACCGTCGTCAAACGCCACAGCTAACGAATGATGCAGCGAGCGTCCCTTGTCTACGATGGAAACGATAGAAACCTACCGAGCGACCGGTGTGCTCTCCTTTTGTGTTGAAATGTTTATGTAGATTAGGCGTAGGGACTTCATTGCATAAATTCTTATTCATCTGTGATTCATTGTGCGGCAGACCCAAACGACGGTATCGACAGGAGTAAAGTGAGATTTCACTTTGCCGCTGTGGATATGGGTAGTAAATACGACGTGTATTTTTTTAAATTTCGTAGAAAATAAAAATGTTATGTACATTGTCACATGTAAGATTACAAATTCTTTGAATTTATTTTGATTTCATTTGATCATTTCATCAATAGTTCAAGTGCAGGTTTGCTTGATCGCAGTTCGCTGTTTCACAACAATAATAATAGGTACTGTTGGTACGATGTATCGCACATCGTCTGCCAACGTGGCGGTACGTTTCCTCATCACCCCTCGCATTGTACAAGACTTACCTACGAGTAGACATTAAAAAGTGATTGTAGGTACACGATATTATTAAATATAAAAAAATGCAATAGAAGTCAACAGCAGAAGCATCCGCAGTGACTAAGTTAATAGCATCTAAGCTTCACTAAGAGAATTTAATATCCAGCACAATGCAACGAAACAAAATTTGAAATTCCAGCTTCCAGTTACGTTGACTGTATAAATTGCGTATCATTTCGTTGCCAGTTCGAATTTTACTTGCCGGTAGCATCATTTATAAACAAAAGCGTGCAACACTGTTTTAAAAGGCAAAATTGTTTCCGCTATTACTCGGGGCCGCTCCCCCGCGCCAATAAATGTAGGTGGGTATTTAGCAGGCTATTTACTGCGACACTCCGCTGTGCGACTCCGCTAATACTCTTAATTATTTTTGCCAGTGTAAGCTGTTTTTCTGACGGGGAAAATGCAATTGCAACATTTTGCATTTGGCGCGGGAGACGGGCGCCCCCTCATTACGTGCTGGCTTCCGCCACGGCTGAGATCGCAGAATAATTAGACTTTAAATCAAGGGTAGCAAAGCGGTCAACCGCTCAAATGTGGTATGAATAGTCAATCGTCATTAAATCGTTCAGCTTTGGTAGTCTAATGCGTCCCGGCGCCGGAGAGGTTGAGCCTTTATTCGGCCTCCATGCCCGTAGGTAGTCGGCTGATTTGCAAGTGATAACAGATGGACGGCCGGCGCATTAGGCCGTGCGTTACAGCTGCAGCGGTCACGTTACAATCCTATTACAATTTCGACTGCGTCAGCTTACAAATTGGAACACGAAGAAGGTTGACGCTGGATTTCGATGGCATTCAAACTTTTTTTAGTGGAAAAGCGACAGTGACGTTTCGAATTTTGTTCCATATAAAGTGACGAATTTAATTTTATTCTTTACTCAAACGTTCTTGTTTGGTAGACTTCTTGATGGGAATGTGATTGGAAGTTCCCATCAAGATTTTTTTAGTTTCTAAAACTGTATTTTTTAAAGTACGTTTTTGTATAAGTAGACCTTCGATCGATGTTGACCCTAAAATTTATGACAAATATCATAAACGTAGTATAGTGACAACCTTAGTGTTCTCCATCTTTTGGTACGGTGCCGAGACTTGGACACTGAAGAAAGCAGACCGCGCACGCATCGATGCCTTCGAGATGTGGTGCTGGAGGAAAATGCTGCGGATTCCCTGGTCTAACGCATCGATCCTCAAGGAGCTTAACATCAAGATGAGGCTATCCACCATCTGCCTTCGAAGGATCTTTGAGTTTTTCAGTCACAAAGTCAGAAAAACGGTGACCACCTCGAACGTCTACTTGTCACTGGCAAAGTAAACGGAAAAAGACCGAGGGGGCGCAATCCAATGCGATGGTCTGACCAGATCCGCACCACGCTTGACTACAAATTTCAAGATGCTCTCCACGTTGCCTCGGACAGAAACAAATGGCGTAACATCGTGAGGGAGAAAGTAGCATATCCAGTAGGTCACGACCCTCAGCATTGAGGAATACGACGCAAGGAGGAGGAGGAGGATCATAAACGTATTGTTTATTAGACCACTTAAAATGCACGACCAATGTTATGATGACTCTACTTACTTTTATAACTTCTGATTTTTTTTTGTAGAATAAGAATCAAAAACATTCAACACATCAATGCCTCAGTGTAAAAAATAAAATAGTTTGTCAATGAATCAATCATTTCAACAGCCTCTGCAGTCTAGTTTTTATAAAATTAAGACAACCCGGACCGCGCACTTAGCACCGCCGACAAGTATGTGGGATACAATATCAGCGATTCTCAGGTATTGCTGATATTATCGTTGTACTCGATTTGGTAGGTTGTATATCATAGTATCATAAGCAGCCATAATAACAATCTTTGAGCAATGTAAGTTCGTATAGTTAGAGATAATCTAACCGGTTAACAACACGATACAATATACAAAAATCATTGAATCACCCACAGTTCACTAACACAGCGGCAAAGACAAAACAGCATCAGCCCGCTAAAAACAAAAGAGGCAACAATGTATTCCGCATAGCGCGACGGCGAGTAAAATTAAATTAATACAGGCTCAGTTCGCTTCAAATTTAAGCAGCGCAAGATTTAAACGACAGCTCACATTTCGTAGGTAGGTACGTACGTAATTACGGCGTGGTTGGTTCGCCCCCGCTGCCGGGCGCAATGTGCCAAATCGCTTACCCGCTGCCCCTACCATTGTTCCCGGATTATTTATTAAGTCACTTTCTAAGCGGAAGCGAATTTGTGAGTGCAAGAAGTGTGGTTCAACTGTGCGTTTAAAGATTTTTTTTTGTCAGATTCGAGATTCAAAATAATACATGCTAAAATAATAATCTTATCTGAATTTTTTTACGATCGATGACTACATAGCTGATGGATGCCTACCATCGCCAAAACAATAGATTCAATAAAGTCGTTCAATGGTTGAAATGGTAGTAAGAGATATCTACCATTCTTTCTAAACGAGTGAGATGTTTACGTTTGGCCATGAAGATGTAAGTAAGGAGATGCAAAACAGTACCTAAAGTAAAAGTTTTCTATATATTCTCTACATATCCAAACACGAATGATAATTAATAAAAATGCAATGGTACATAATAGTGACGTCATTGTGAAGTTTTTCCATTAACTAAACAGTCAGCCACCCTATTGTTTTTGTTTTCATTTACAATGCTTTCGAAATAGGACTTAAAAAGTCAGCCTGAGGCGGGACTAAAATCAACGCCCCCTCGTAATACAGACGATATTTTCTACTCTTCCAATTAAGCAACTGAGACCCTCGTTGCATTGTCATTTCAAGTAACAAGAGTCCTTTCAAGGTTCGTAAGGTGCAGTGTAAAGCTATAAATGTTTAAGGTATACTCATATTTGAGGTTTTAATCATTATTAGATATCAAACTTTCTAATCAGCCAATACAATCACTGTTTTACTCAAGCCGTCCTACGTAAACAATTCCTAAGTTGGGAACCTAGCATAATAGAGTAGGTACCAAAGAAGAGGTTTTAAATCCAATTGTTACGACCACAACACGGATTAAACTCTTCATGAGACAAATTTTTGTGTTTAGTGATGACGTGCGAATAGATTACCTTTAACTTACTCAGCTATTTTGTTTACAAAGAGAATCTACAAAAAAAATCTGTAATGTCTACTTTAAATAACCGACAATCAGATCCCACTACTTGTTACGTTACGTAAAACACTGGACTGAGCTGGCCACTTTTCTAAAACCTTTATATTTTACTTGAAGACACACATTCTTTTCAAACCCAACCAATTTAAGTCGCTCTTACGCAAACGGCGTTAAGGTTCGAGTTCCTTTGGTACGGCCCCCATCCTGAGTCAGCGCGGCGCGCTCCGCTGCACCCCGCTTCCTGTCACCTTTACAGCAACTTTCAGTTGATTTCACCGTCGCCGCGTCGGTCTACGCAAATATCGCTAGATTGTGATAAAGCGTCTTCACTAGTCTCCATATCTACCTACATACATACACACACTTACGATTATGATCTTTAACCCTTCTTTGCATAGTGATGGAAATTTCCATCAACCGGTTTCATTGCTTTTTAAAATTTTCGTTATGTTTTTATACTATTATATTTATATTAAAATAAATATTTAGATTATACTCTGTTTAATTACATGTTTTTTTTAAATAATATAATAATAAATTGTTCTTAAATTTAACATCATAGACAAGGAAGTTTTGACGGAAACCTCTTTGGATACGAAAATGCAACTTTTTTTTTTTTTTTTAAATAAACAAAAATACTTCTTTATGTTCTATTTTAATAATGTTAATTGAAATAGATTCGTAATTAATTAAACAATTTTATTATAAAGTGGAAAATAAGTCCAGTCCTCGTTCCACCAAACTACTGTATGTGGTCAGCATGATAGGTGGTGAACACATGCCGCTTTATGCTGTTGGATGTATGAGCAGTCTTCAGTTCGTTAGTCTCCTTTTACGACACCCAAGAAGGGATGGGATGTTAGTATACTTTAAATAATGAGCCGGCACCACACAGTTCCTACTAATTATAAACTAGCGGCCGCTCGCGGTTTCACCCGCGTGGTTCCCGTTCCCGTGGGAATATCGGGATAAAAATTATCCTATGTGTTAATCCAAGTTATAAACTATCTGTATGCTGAATTTGGTTCAAATCCATTCAGTAGTTTTTACGTGAAAGAGTAACAAACATCCATCCTTACTTACAAACTTTCGCGTTTATAAGATTAGTAGGATAGTAGGAAGTAGGATAAATTAATTGCTGTTCGTTTAACTCGCAAAAACTCGAGAATGACCGAACCGATTTGGCTAATTTTGATTATGAAATATTGGTGAAAGTTCAAGGAAAACTTAACGGTAAGAAAAAATAGAAAAAAATCTTTAAAAAAACAATAAACATAAAAGGACGTGCAATATAGGTAAAAGTATTAATAATAATAATAATAAATAAATCTATTTATTTCAGGCAACAAACAATGTACAGGATGGTAAAGATACAAAGAGGCCCATATTATAAATACCTTACACGCATACATACAATATAAAACAATTTTGGTTGCTAAAAACCTTTTGCAGTTTTCTAACTTCTTCTTCGAGACATTTATATTTTTCCTGTCAGTTGAGTTGTCATTGTGATCTAAATTGTGATTTGGACAGTACAAAGTATAGAGGAGATGGGGCAAATGAGGGTCAGTGGGTAATGCGGGTCAGTTCAAAATAAGCAAAACAGAACGCGGCACAGAGTATGGCTATGTCGCACGTGGGCCCCCTACGCACCTCCACCGCGCAGGCGAACACGGCGGACCGCTAGTTGCGCTCGCGGCTTCGGCAGCGAGGCACTTGTCACAAGGGGGAATTTATTGTAATATTTAGGAAATTTTGATCCAAAAATTGAGTATTTACTACAGTAGGTTTTAAGGTTAAAGCTATTTGAAGTTGTTGTATCATGGTTGAACTTAGAAATAGTGGTTCGTATGGTTTGAATTTCTAATGTTTATTGAGTTGAATTTTGAATCAGAATCGAAAACCGTCATTGAGGTAATCAGGGTCTGGCGACTCCTATTACCCGCACTGTCTTGTAGTAGTATCAGTTGATGAAGAAATTCCTTACAATGAAAGTGGTGACAACGATTTAGAAAATATTGAACCACCAGCACCATGAACGCACGTGGAGATTAGTCTCTATGTATGATATGCCTTGAAGAAGGAAAGTCGAGAGAGGTTTGGTACCGGCGTTGCCGTCTCTGTGGTCCTATGAAGCATGCTCCGGATGTGATGATCCAAGTCGGTATTATTGTGATTATTGCCAAAACAAGCAATTACATTAGTATTATAAACCTTTTTGATTGTTAGAAGTCATTTAAAACTTTATAATTTGCTGATTTTTGTTTAGAAGTTTTGATTCTGATTACCCCAAGGATCGACTCCCATTACCCGTATATATGTGCGTAATTAGAGTCAAAACTAGTTTTGTTTTTTAATTTTTGTAGTGATAGCCAAAAATTTAAAGTTAAAATAAATAAAATTTTAAAAGATTTATAAAAAAATAAGTAATTTATGAGACTGATTATTTGTGACTCTACAATGACTATTTCTTAAGTGACTCCCAATTCCCTGAACTCCTCTATGTATGAAATAAAAATAATCTTTGCAAATTTTAATGGTACAAGCGGAGCCTTTAGCTATTTCCCACAATAAAACGTCCACAATCATGACTCGACAAAAATGAGGAGCTCGATAGCGCAGCAACTAGCACGTTCGGTTAGCGGTCTTGCCCGCTAAGCAACTTTAGCAATCCCGGGTCCCTGGATGGGTGACCAAATTAAAAACATCTCAAACTCCTCCGTGCTCCTCCGAGCTTTGGAAGGCACGTTAAGGCGTTGGTCCTGGTTATTGTCGTAAGATGACAGTCGTTAAAACCTACCAACGCAAATTGGGCCAGCGTGGTGGGTTATGGCCCAATATCCCCACGTGCTACTGTTCACGTGGGAGGCCTGTGCCCAGCAGTGGGACGTTTATAGGCTGATGATGTTGATGATTGGTTTTAGAAATCGTAAACTTGAAACGAAACGAACTTAGAATGGTATATCGAAAGACTCTTCGTCGATAGATAACTTCACCGAAATCACCCTTATTTGACCGTTGGTTTTACGAAAAAATCTTTCGCCGATAAAACGTTTCGCCGACAGAATGTTTCGCTGATACAGCCAATTGAACGTTTCGTCGATAGAACGTCTCGCCGATATCAACCTTCAACGATAGTTGGTTGAAATCGGCGAGTCTATTTTGGTGATATTTGTACAGATACACTGGAGTAATATTTACTTTTTGGTTATTTAAATTGTATTTTCGTTAATATCCTTATTTAGCCCATTTTTTACATCAAAAATAATAAGCTGAATTTTTTCTGTTTACCAGGTAGTATTTGGGATCTATCATTTAATTAATTGTTTTTGTTTTTGGGAAATTATTGTATTATTTCGTGTTGTGTTTCTCTATTGATACTTAAATGGCATTTATATTTAAAAATCATTAAATTAAACCGTGAATTTATTTCAACCGTGGTGTTATCTTATACCTTACGATACATATTTGTTTGTCGCCCTTGCCGTGCCGTCGAGACAGTGGGCGCAATCCCTTTATGGTGAAACGCTCATCGGCAAAATAGTTATTTCGGAAAACCAAACTAACTATCGTTGAAGGTTGATATCGGCGAAACATTCTATCGGCGAAACGTTTTATCGGCGAAGGATTTTTTCGTAAAACCAACTGTCGACTAAGGGTGATTTCGGTGAAGTTATCTATCGACGAAGAGTCTTTCGATATACCATTCTAAGTTCAAACGTAACGTGCTAATAAGGGGCGAAAATATAACAGTGATTTTTTGTGATCGTGACAGTTTGTGGATGAACAAAAACATTTTTTGAGATATAAACTCACAATGGATAATAAGTAGGTGCAAAACCTGGTTCAAATTATATGGTTTTCTATTAAATCGCATAGTCGGTCTACTAATCTCTCTCTCTCTCAAAATAGGTAATCAAACGCACAAAATAATTCGAAACAGTAAAAACACTTATTTTTGTTACTATTTACATGCTTTTGCTAAAAACAGGTTATGATTATGTACAAATAAGTTACTCTATGACTTTTATCTAATAATTAGTTGGCCCTTAAGTAAGCTAACAAAACGCACCCGACAGCGAGAGAGTTTTGCTTGCCAGTCAAATTAATCGAGTGTTGCAAGCCATCGAACCCTTCTAATGATATTTTTAGGTGGTCACCAATATAATAAAAAATATAATACATATTTTCAGGAATCTACGATTTTTCCTAGATTTTAGTACCTTTGAATCTTAGGTACATGCGAGGCCGTAGTTGTATGGGAAGACTATTTTCCTCAATAAAACCTCCACTGTCTGGGGCCTTGCCATCAACTCTTATAGCAGTACCTATTACTTTAATCTTACAATGCAAAATTCGTAAGAGGTCACAGTAGGGCCGTAGATTTTGAAATGGACTATGGAAAGAATTCGAAACACTGTTTTAACCGCCTGTGGTCTAGTGGTTATTCCGCCGGTCTCAGACCCAGTGGTTCCGGGTTCATTTCCATGCTGGGGGTACATGTTTGTACTCGGTTTGGTTGGTGCATTTGTTATATTCCGAAAGTTAGAGATAACATGCCAGTTCCTCAGGAGTTGAGGAAACCAGGTAGTAGGTACACATGGATAGATATATTCATATTACTCAATTATTGTAAATTCTACAGTATCAATTACGCATTTTTTTTTCTCGTGTTTGTGCGTCTCATTTATTTCCTTATTCGATAGAGTTAGGATTGTAAATACCATTACCAACAATTAGAGAGACTACTAAATCTGTTTAAGATGTTAATAGGATAAGCCTAGTTTAGAATCTAGTTTTATTTAGCCCATTTTTTACATCAAAAATAATAAGCTGAATTTTTTCTGTTTACCAGGTAGTATTTGGGATCTATCATTTAATTAATTGTTTTTGTTTTTGGGAAATTATTGTATTATTTCGTGTTGTGTTTCTCTATTGATACTTAAATGGCATTTATATTTAAAAATCATTAAATTAAACCGCGAATTTATTTCAACCGTGGTGTTATCTTATACCTTAAGGTACATATTTGTTTGTCGCCCTTGCCGTGCCGTCGAGACAGTGGGCGCAATCCCTTTATGGTGAAACGCTCATCGGCAAAATAGTTATTTCGGAAAACCAAACTAACTATCGTTGAAGGTTGATATCGGCGAAACATTCTATCGGCGAAACGTTTTATCGGCGAAGGATTTTTTCGTAAAACCAACGGTCGACTAAGGGTGATTTCGGTGAAGTTATCTATCGACGAAGAGTCTTTCGATATACCATTCTAAGTTCAAACGTAACGTGCTAATAAGGGGCGAAAATATAACAGTGATTTTTTGTGATGGTGACAGTTTGTGGATGAACAAAAACATTTTTTGAGATATAAACTCACAATGGATAATAAGTAGGTGCAAAACCTGGTTCAAATTATATGGTTTTCTATTAAATCGCATAGTCGGTCTACTAATCTCTCTCTCTCTCAAAATAGGTAATCAAACGCACAAAATAATTCAAAACAGTAAAAACACTTATTTTTGTTACTATTTACATGTTTTTGCTAAAAACAGGTTATGATTATGTACAAATAAGTTACTCTATGACTTTTATCTAATAATTAGTTGGCCCTTAAGTAAGCTAACAAAACGCACCCGACAGCGAGAGAGTTTTGCTTGCCAGTCAAATTAATCGAATGTTGCAAGCCATCGAACCCTTCTAATGATATTTTTAGGTGGTCACCAATATAATAAAAAATATAATACATATTTTCAGGAATCTACGATTTTTCCTAGATTTTAGTACCTTTGAATCTTAGGTACATGCGAGGCCGTAGTTGTATGGGAAGACGAAAAGAGCCTTGATTTGGCTATTTTCCACAATAAAACCTCCACTGTCTGGGGCCTTGCCATCAACTCTTATAGCAGTACCTATTACTTTAATCTTACAATGCAAAATTCGTAAGAGGTCACAGTAGGGCCGTAGATTTTGAAATGGACTATGGAAAGAATTCGAAACACTGTTTTAACCGCCTGTGGTCTAGTGGTTATTCCGCCGGTCTCAGACCCAGTAGTTCCGGGTTCATTTCCATGCTGGGGGTACATGTTTGTACTCGGTTTGGTTGGTGCATTTGTTATATTCCGAAAGTTAGAGATAACATACCAGTTCCTCAGGAGTTGAGGAAACCAGTAGTAGTAGGTACACATGGATAGATATATTCATATTACTCAATTATTGTAAATTCTACAGTATCAATTACGCATTTTTTTTCTCGTGTTTGTGCGTCTCATTTATTTCCTTATTCGATAGAGTTAGGATTGTAAATACCATTACCAACAATTAGAGAGACTACTAAATCTGTTTAAGATGTTAATAGGATAAGCCTAGTTTAGAATCTAGATGCTAATCGAATAATTCATCCGGCTCAGTTTAATAAGCATGCCGTGCTTAAACTAATAATAAATCAAGCTGATTCGATTACTTACTGTCTGCCGCATGCATTAGGTATCTACCTCTACATATAACTGAAAGAAAATAGGCAGAGCAGGTACTATTGTTTTTATCCTCATTATAAATTATGGGTGAAATTAAATCTTGTTCGGATATTTTCAGAACTTTTTTATCTAATCCCGCTCTTTCCTTTCCTGTCCCGCACTACACGTGCTGGCTTTAAGAACCACCATCATACTGTGCAGACTATCAGCACTCGAACCAAAAAATTTGGTAATGTTTTTCCCAGCTCCTATAGTCCCGGGTCTTTTAAGCGGGGCGTGAAACGGTATTTATGCAGGCCGTCATGGATGGGTGCGCTTGTTTCACGGTGAGGAGCGCAGTCGTTATTTTTGACTGCATCGGCTGCTTACCATCAGGCAGGATGTAGTCACTATGACGTGTGACATAAAAAAGGAGCTAGCTCTGTTAATTTGGATTTAAATTCTCGAAAGGAAACAATTTAACATTTTATTAAAATACCTGCATCATCAAAATCAATCTATCTACTCCGTTCATTGATCATTACTGTTGATGAAAAATTCATTCACACATCCAATATCGTGCATTGAATGTGTCATCATCAGGTTGTTGAATAACATAGTTTGTAATAGATTTTAGGGTTCTCTATTTTGTCTCATAAATCTTTTATCCATAATCTGACGTATTATAATGTTTTGTGACATAATCATCATGTGTTCGAATGATAACTTGTTCGAATTTAATGTTACATTATATCACATGCCTCAAAATTGATATCCCTAAATATAGTATGCCCTAAATTTGTTTGTCGTAAATATTACAATTCATAATATTTTAAAGACATGAAACGCTTTTCTATAATAGTTATAAGTCCTAATCCAGAATCCGTGCAATCGTTTAGAAACTTGAGAGCTAGATTTCAGAGCTAGATTTCTGAGAGCTAGATTTCAGACACAGCTGATCTACTCCTGTAGGTCACGTGATAGGTTAGAAATTGAAGACAATCACGAAGCGCAGCGAACGATTGTCTTAAATTTCAGCTCAGTCAGTCAAAAATCAGCTAGTGTTTCTGTTGTCTAATAAAAAAAATAACCTCGAAATTCAAGATAATCGGTACGCTGCGCTTCGTGATTGTCTTAAAGTTCTAACCTATCACGTGACCTACAGGAGTATAAACCATCATCTAAATGATGCTTCATAATAATTATAATATTGTTAGGACTATAACCATTCGGACTAACATACATAAAACAATATGACACGTAGGACATGTGACTTTATAGCAAGAAAATATAAGATATCTAAGTAATTATTATAGCACCCGATATTATGACACAAAAGCATTAGAATTAAAGAGGATTAGAGAAAATAAAATTTCGTATACGCGAACATTATGGATAGTGATAATTATAGCAAAAGCGTTAGGGATTTTTAGCGTTAGGAATGTTGATTTCCGGGCGAACGATATTTGGAGAAGCGAGGGACTACTGATTTTAAGATATTGAAAAAATTACTACCTTGAGTGGTGGTCTTTCGCAATTCGGGTGGCTGCGTTGACCACTCCGCCACCCATTCACAATTTTTATCGACGTTTCATTATCTTAAAGTATGTTTGAGCGTTATTAGCGTTACTCAAAAAATACTAATAACAAATTATATTACTACTATTATCTGCAGCAATAAAGCAAACGTACACTTAAACACCGCAAATTAAGGTCCATTAGAATCAGGAGTCAGGATCATGAAGATTTCATAAACCGAACATCGTACGACAATAAACTATTAGCAGAATGCTAAACAGCTCTCAACCACCAATATCTCGGCAGACAGCCTAGCAACAAGACAAGACATTAGGTCTTAGGTGATCCATGCGCTAACGATGAAATGGGACAAACATTACAATATTGTATTAAACACTTGTAAAATTATGAGAGCTTTAGATATACTACTTTTTATTGTAATGCTGACTGTATTATTAATTCAGTATCGTCATCAGCGGAAGGACGTCCACTGATGGAAAAAGGCGTCCCCCAAGGATCTCCACCACGACCAGCCTTGTCGGTCTTTATTGTCATTTGATCTTAACAATTTCATTATCTTTCGCTATCAGCGAGAACTTACTAAGTATCTACACAATAAAATTACAAGCAACGCATTTGACCCGCTGCTTTTTGCCTCTCGACAGACACCCTGCTATACGGAGCAGTCAAATTGCCCTCTGCAGCTCAATTATAATTAACTGGCGAGTTAAAGACGACGGTCACTGCTAAGATCACCGCGTAGACCGACAGTCACCGCGCTTTTAACGATCTTTCGACGACAACCGGAACCAACGGCTTTACGTGCCTTCCGAAGCACGGAGGAGCTCAAGATGTTTTTAATTTAGTCATCCTTCCTACGACAAAGCATTGCAAAAGTTGCTTAGCGGGCGAGATCAACCAAACGCATTAGCGGCATAGAGCTCCTTAATGTGGTGTGCTCCTCTATGTCTGTATTATCGGTCTTTATTGTCAATGAATCTTCAAAATTTCTTTATCTTTCGCTATCAACGAGTACTAAGTATCTATTGAAATAAAAAAATGTCCAAGGTTGTTTTTGCCTCTCTCGATAGACATGCAGTCACCCTGCGATACGGAGCTAGCAGTCAAATTGCCCTCCTCAGCTCAATTATAATTAACTGGCGAGTTATAGCCGACGGTCACTGCTAGGATCACCGCGTGGACCGACAGACACCGCGCTTTATCTATACTAATGGCGGCGACAGCGGCCAACTGGCCTACAGTTTTGCTGAGATATTTCATGGACATGTGATTAGTAAAGTAACGTTAAAGAGAAATCGTTTGACTTGGTAGGCATGTCAGCCACGCATGTAACTCAAAGAGTGTTGATGGATGGAGGGACCGGAGACTAATAAAATATGAATGTATTCTGTAACGGATGACAAAGAAGTAACTGTCCTGATGACGGCTGATCGGGAACAGTGGAAAAAAGACCCTTTGAACCGACCCGAAGTAAAATAGGATCAAGGCAAGAAAAAGAAGACTATTCCACTGTTAGACAAAGGCTTCTATTATCATTTGAATTAACACCACATGAACACGTCACATAGAGAGAATGGCCCAAAGCTCACCACGTTGGTAAGCTCAATCTTTTTTTTAATTTGGTCACCCATCCTGGCATGACCTGGCATTAAGCAAATTAGGAAATAACTCTTTATAAGAATATACATTTTTGTTACAAAATTAAACTTGCTAATAGTTAATAATTACTGAAATGTTGCTAGTAAACGAGCAGTTTGTATGGAAAGATGATAACTAGTACGCGAATAGCCACAAACCGAAACCGCTGAGATTTGAATTTTTAATGAAACGTTTAGTGAGCTACGCGATAAAATGAAACTTGAACGTCTTCCGTAAGAATTAGAACGTTGGACTTTTGTTTTTTTTATTTCGCTATGGAAAGCGACAACGCGTAGGTAGTAATCCTCAACAAGTTGGAGGTAAGATAGCCATTTTCTCAGTTACTGAGGAACTGGCTATCTTATCTCCAACAGTTGGAACACAACAATGCTACTAACATATTTTTGTCATTGCGACAGACTTAAATAAGATGATGGTAGCTAGTCGGGCGGACTTAAATAACT
This sequence comes from Scoparia ambigualis, assembly GCA_963921215.1. Classification (NCBI taxonomy): domain Eukaryota; kingdom Metazoa; phylum Arthropoda; class Insecta; order Lepidoptera; family Crambidae; genus Scoparia; species Scoparia ambigualis. The sequence goes on from OY992507.1 coordinate 12,581,971, forward strand.
ACCATTTATGTATACATACATAATCACGACCATTAGCCCTGAAGGGTTAGTCATAGACCAGGCAATGAGACCGCAGTCCTCTGCCATAGTCCACTTTTCACCAAATAGCGACTGCACATCTGCTCAGCGTGACAGGTGGTGAGCCCATCGCCGCTCTATGCAGTTAGATGTATGTGCGGTCTTTAGTCCGTTAGTCGCCTTTACTACAACCAAGGGAAGAAAGGGGGTGGTAGTATTCTTTCACCGCTATGCGACACGGTTAACTAACTACTACATTATTATATAGTACTAGCGACCCGCCCCGGCTTCGCACGGGTTACTACCCGTACCTAAACAAATTATAGCCTATAGCCTTCCTCGATAAATGGGCTATCTAACGCTGAAAGAATTTTCCAAATCGGACCAGTAGTTCTTGAGATTAGCGCGTTCAAGCAAACAAACTCTTCAGCTTTATAATATTAGTATAGATTATTTTAATAAATTAAGAGCTGTCACCACACAGATAATCTATTCAGATTGTTACATTAATACATAAACTATTTATTTAAAATGACATCTTTTGACTGTGAAATATAATTACATCTTTGTATATGGAGCCCCTGTGAAAATTGGTTACAAAACCAAAATCGAGTAACGGATTCCGGTTAAATATGTTTTTTTAATTTTAACGCGAGAAACAATTAATCTGAAAATAGGATTTTAGTCAATGCCCGCTGCTGTTTACTCTTTGTAGATCGTCGCTTTAGTCAACATTCGAATTCCCGATGGGTCGAACTGTTTGCAATTTTTCTAACAAAATGGAAAGACAGCAAATATATTCGGTGTTAACCTTTGCAATTTGTGTTTGTGCTTTTATGTATGATTCGGACCGGAAGGACATCTTGGTTGGTCAAATGAGGTTTATGTTAAGTTTTTTTTAAATAATTTTGATGTAAGTAAATCTTGTTTTTAAAAAATAAAGGAAAAATAAATTACTTAAACCAAGACGAAAGCATTAATAAAGCTACTTCCATATTGCTATCAGATAAAAGTAATAGTTAGATTTTATGCAATGTGATTAGCATATTTCTTACAGAAATGCTGCCACTTACTCAACAAATTGTACCGTGACCCACTCACAAAGCTCTGTAAGTAAAGGGAGAATCGGTTTTAATCAAAATGGTTCCTTACAAGTATCAGAATTTAATTTTTATAATTGCTGTTTAAAATGCGATGTTGCCAGTTTCTCAATGCTAGGTCACTTGGATGGGTGACCAAATTATGAAACAGTCGTTAAAACCCACCAACCCGTATTGGGCCAGCGTGGTGGGTTGTGGCCTAACATCCCCACGTGCTGTTGTCCATGTGGGAAGCCCTGTGTCCAGCAGTGGGACGTTGATAGGCTAATGACGATGATGATAACCGTGTCGCATAGCGGTGAAAGAATACTACCACCCCCTCTCTTCCGAGTGTGGCGATGACTTTCCGAAAATCGAATTTTTCTGCAAGCGATTTGTGCATTCGCACAATTACCCAATCGAATCGTTTCCTGATATATTTTATTTTCAGAGGTTGATTTTTTTCTTTTCGCATTATTTTTTAATCTAATCTTTTTCTGATAGTTTTTGTCCGGACGTTAATCTATATATTATTTTATGTTAATGTTACTTTTTTTTAAATAGCATAAAAATTATATAAGAAAAATTGCTTAAAATATTTCCTAGTGATCACGTAAGCGAATGTGTAAATTACGTGACTAGGAATGTTTGAGAATGGATATATTGCTTTAAGTTAAAAAAAAGTATTCAGAAATTTACCCTCCGGGAAAAAACTCTCATGAATAAAAATTTTCAAAATTTTGCGAATGCAAAAATTGGTTGCAGTAAAATTCGATTTTCGAAAAGTCATCGCCACATTATCTTTTCCCTTGGGTGTCGTAAAAGACGACTAACGGACTAAGGACTTCACATATATCCAAGAGCTTATAGCGGCGATGGGCTCATCACCTGTCATGCTGTGCACATGTGCAGTCGCTATTTGGTGAAAAGTGGACTATGGTAGAGGTCTCCTTTTGCTGTCCTCATTGCCTAGTCTCTGACTAACCCTTCGCGGATATTAGTCATGAATGATCATGACTACATATAAATGTATGTATGTATGTAATTTTCAATCACATGTGATCGAAGAAGTAAGTACTTTAACTATTTTCCTAAACGTTGGAACCCTATATAATTCCATATTAACATAGTAAAGTCGCGGGTTGTGAGTTCGTGTTCGCTCACAGTTGATTGTACATGCAACACCGAGGTATTTGATAACAGTAAGCTCTGGAGATTTGTCTTAAGCAACACTAGTTAATTACTCCGTATTTACTTAGTGGCTTAGTAGAAATTAGACAGATTATGGTGCACGTACATGTGTTGGCGTCTGCAGTTTACAGATAAATTGATTAAGTGGTCAATCGTAATTAGATAAATAAGAGAATTTGTGATCCGTTGGTAGCTTGAAATTACTCATTCTATACAGTTAGATGGTTTTTTCATAAACTATAAGATTTTGTTAGTCTTCTATATCTAGACAAATAAGATAAAAGTACTAGTAAGAATTTTACTAATATAAATATTTCAGACAAAATTAAAATTCGCAAGCGTTTGCCTCCTTTTTACAAAAAAAAAGCAGCACACTGATAAATCGTTTTAAACAGGTCGTGATGTGAAGACTACAGAGGGCCTAGACTCTAGACAAATGACAAATGTATGGGTTTTGACTTATACCAACGAAACGTTAGATTAGGGTAGCGAACTTTAAATTTATAATTTTCAAACTGAAAGAGGTAATAATTTATGAATATCATTCTTTATTAATTTATGTAAACTTTATTACAATTTTCTATTGACAAACGCTAACGAATGGATGAAATAGAGCCGTTGCCACTTGTCTAGGGGCGCAGGATTTACAGTATTTTTTTTTACAAAGTTGGGAGGAAACACTACGTCGACGTGGCATGTAAAATACTCATACAAAATAAAAACATTTTCAGCATAGGTTAAAGAAAGAGCTTTTCTATGTCTGTATGTTTGATTTTTTTGCATTACTTAGTCATTTATTTAATAACCAGGAGCCTTCAAAATTTAGCGAAATCACTCCGTTTTAAGGCGTCTTCAGAAACATTAAGTGGCTGCTTTAAAAAAAAACCAAACACACAGACATAGAAAATCTCTTTTTAACCGATGCTGAAAAAATAATAAAAATTGGTTCAGTTCTGAAAGAGGAAACAAATGACTTCGAAAAGTCGAATACTGTGTTTTGTATGAGAATTTTGCATGCCACTTCGACGTAGTGTTTCCTCTTAACTTCTGCTTTAACCTTTAAACTGCTACTGCGCACTAATCTAATCAGTGTTCAAATAATAGAACTTCTATTGTGTCGGCGCCGTATTCTAAGTTTTAAAAGATTGGAAGACGTCCTTTGGGCTTACGTCTTCCTTTCTCCTTCGGGTTCCTCGTATTAGTCCACATGATTGAATAACAATAACAATCGCGTCACTGCCATGCAGACGAAAATTAATCAACACCTTCGCCTTTTTGAGCACTCAACGGACAAACAAATCAACGCTGAGTGTACCTATGCGAATAAGGATTATACGGCGCGGCTCGACAGCTGAAAGCCGGGTCACGGGTTGAGTATTAATTAAATGTACTGTGTGCAACACGTAAATGCACTTTGGTGGACGGTTACCGACATCAGAAATTATCGGACCGGCGCATATTAACTGTGATTGGATCTGCGCCGGCTCATTTGTAGCTTGATTAAGCTAAAGTTGGAATGGCGATGCGACATTGTTTTAAGATGGTGTTTAATTGGACGCTTTCAACTAGGCGATTTAGTTTGGTATTTAAATTAGTCTTAAGTACCTAATTAATTGGTCTCTTCTTAAACTCGGTCCCGACATATAGTATTCTAGTGTTTATTCAGTGTATATCCACCGCTCGGTCTGAGCGGTGGACATTTCGAACATCTGTGTTTAAATTATCGAAGGTTGGACAGGTGCATATATAGTTTAGTTGGTGGTATGGCTTGTTATAAGTCCGCTTAGCTAGCTACCGCTATCTAATATTAGTCCGTCGTCATACCATGTCAACAATAAAAAATCCGGACAAGTCGGGCTCGCTCACCGAGAGTTCCGTACAAATTTGTAGGTGCATAATAATATTATATATTTTTTTCTTTTGGGCTTCGTCATAAATCGAAAACTATACATCGTAAAAATAAATAGAAATCTGTGTAAGCTTGTGCCAATGAAGCCCTTTCATACGACACGGTTAACCTAACCTCCGGTGGCATAAAGACCCTGTTTTTAATGATTTAATTACAAATGCATAGTTTTCAGATTTTTACCTATGCTTGTAGTACCTATAAGACGGTAATACTTGCAAAATTTCTGGCAAGTGTCGTGTTGAACCCTTGAAAGTGTCGAAATATACGTTTTTTGCGGCATAAACGGCCGTATCTTTTTTCTACGTCAACTTAGGAGTTTGATTTTTTCACAGCTTCAAGAGACTGTAGACTTGAGCATATCGTTTTAATTTCAACTGGATACCTGCACGCGTTCCAGAGATAAAGGGTCTTGACAGACAGACGGACGGACAACAAAGTGATCCTATAAGGGTTCCGTTTTTTTTCTTTTGAGGTACACTGAAAGAACAAAAAGGTTGATTTTGCACGGGTTGGCGACACATTAGTTGAATTAACAAAGTGATGGGTTAAAGCAACATGAACAAATTGTTGTTTTCACAGAAAAGTTTTTGTTGATATGAAAACAGTTGTTTTTACCTATTTGTACATGTTGGCGTAACAATTCATGCATAATTCAATAGGTAATTGTTGATTTTACTGTTCAAGTTGTTGAAATAACCATTTTTAAAGTTAAATTTACAAAATAAATACGGTAAAACAACAAAAGATATATGTAATAAGTTCAAATTACCGTAACTAATCAACAATACAGTTTTTGTTCATTCAACAAAACTCAAGAGTAGGTGCTATATTAACCTTAAAATTTTGTTGAAATATGGTAAAACCAACTAATAATTTCTTTCCGTGTACGGAACCCTAAAAATGAATAAAGCCATTAGCCTATAAACGACCCACTGCTGAGCACAAGCCTTCCCGACATCGACAACATCACGTGGGGAGGTTGGGCCATACTTAACCTACCACGCTGGCCCAATGCGGGTTGGTGGGTTTTAACGACCGCCATCTTTCGACGACAGAAATATCATAGTTGTTTCTTAATTTTTAAGGATACGTGGTTAGTGTATTTCCACCTTCCAAATGGATTAAAGTACCATCATGAACTAAAGTTACTTGAGCTCAGCTGCCATAAAACCGGACACAATAGACTTTTTTTTATTCTACTGGTACCTATATAAAAAACTAGCGGCCGCTTGCGGTTGAACCCGCGTAGTTCCTGTTCCCGTGGGAATATCGGGATAAAAAGTATTCTATGTGTTAATCCAGGTTATAAACTATCTGTATGCTGAATTTCATCCAAATCCATTTTGTAGTTTTTACGTGAAAGAGTAACAAACACCCATTCATACTTACTTACAAACTTTCGCGTTTATAATATTAGTAGGATATTTTAACCTAAATCATAACTAGTAAGCGCTTGGCCTTCATCTCACCTAATGTTAATTGACGATAAGGCCAAAGGAGGAAGCGCGCTTCACCCGGAAGCCTCAATCACTGAGGAACTGGCTATCTTATCTCAAACTGTCGGAACACAACAATGCTATAAACATCGTTGTTATGGCTGGGGCTTAGAATAATAAACCAAGTTCGCGCGCCTATTTTGAAGCACATTAATTGGAGCCAGAAATGGCACCAAACGCCGGACCACTCCGTAGTGTTCAATGTCACAGCGCGCCGAACGTGTCTCGCGAAAACAAAAAAAAATGACGGTTTGTGCAGTTAAATTGTGTCACAACACATCTGAAAAACAAAAGAAGTGTAATAACATCACTTTTCACAGGTAAGCTTTCAGTATTTCATAGTATCTTGTAGTTAATTAGGTCAAAATATAAACGTACTGCAGTGTGATTCTCTAAGTTAAAGCCTCGGTAGCAGCGGCCTGCGCAGTGCTGTCTCTTTCATATTCATAGAATTGGAAAGAGACAGCAGATCACGGCCATGCGCGCACGTCACGCGTGTGTGAATCGGTTTAGTGCTTCATTTTTGACAGAGCGCTTGTATGAAGACTATCTTTCTATTGCGTTATTATTCTAAGGGCTGGGGATAAGATGATGGCAATTAAATTGTTAGTAATCTCTAGGAGTGTTCATGACAGACAAGTGGCTATACTATAACTAAATTTGTTTAAAATATTGCACTCAATAATCGATTCCCCTGAATTGCTTTTTTTAATGCAAATAAATACTTTGTATCGAACCTAAGGCCTAAGACTCTTGTACTAAATGTCTATAAAAATAATACATCATATTACAATCCTATTGTCCGAATGTGCCGTCTATACAATGAACTGGTTGCACTTAATAACAACATCGAAATATGAAAATACATGAATTTAAAAAAATATCCGGGAAATTCTCGGTTCAGCATCTCCCACTTATTAAGAAACCTTCATAAAGTTGTCAACATTTATCTAGAATAAGTTTTCGATTTGTTCGATTTTTATTATTTTACATTCTATGTAAGTATATAGTTAGTTTTTAATTAAATATTAGTTTAAGATTAGATAAACGATGGACGCTTATTATTAATCGTGTTGTGTACACATGTTTTAGATAGGAATTTAGCTCTTATACAATTTGTGATGCTTTTTTGTTATTTTTTAATTTCTATCTGTTTTGTGTACTTAATAAATAAATAAATAGTTTGAACAACATTTTGCCTAAATAAAGGTAAAAAGAAAGTGAAATTCTGTTCAGTCATCGCTTTATCTCTTCTTTAAAATGCTTGAAAGATTGAGCACTCTAAATGTCACTGTACTACAGTAAGTGACCACTAATTACTAACTTACAAGTTCTCATATAAGTAAGTGACAAATGTCATAATGGGAATAAAGATCTCCGAACTTATATATTCAAGATGGCGTATTCGTTACACGGGTTTTAAAACATACATCTAGAAAATACGCGCTTCTCCATTCATGAATCTGCGGCATACATACGAGTAACATCACCTATAGCTATGTTGTGGATCGCGAGGTCTCGTAGATCCGACCCGCCGTCAAAACTTCGCGTCCTAGTCGCACTTTGAAAATTCATAACTTAGTTGGAGATTTTGAAAAATATGGCATAACCGGGGTCGAGGGCAACTTGGAGAGCAATTGCCCCCAGGGGAAACGAGATGAATCTTTCACACGCCTTATCGCTTCGGGATCCTGTGATCTCGCCTGTGTTATATTTGCGATAATGTTTTTTAAGATTTTATTTATTTCGTTGGACGCTTTACTTTTTGTAAAGTTGAACATTTTTATTAAGGTAAAAAGAAATGTGAAATGTTTTGTCAGCATTATTGATAATTTAAAGAATTTACATGAAAACATCACATTATAGTAAAATTATGTAATTTACTAAAAGTCTAAGGGTTTTCAATTAAAAAATACAAAATATTTATTAATATGTGAAATTACGACCATGTCCATACGCAAAAGTGGTGTTAATTATTCTTCTTAGTCGCTACACTTTTGGTAGAGTGGTCATGGTCGTCACTTCAGCAGTAGTAACCCGCCTTACAACGCGTCGCCATTCTCAAAATATTGTTATATCGATATTAGGAAATATAGCAATTTTTTTTTTAAATTTTATTATTCATTTCTGGCAGCCGCCTTCCTAGTGCACAGATACAAGCTGCTATCCAATTGGTATTGCGAAGTTTCGTACTCCTAAGTTACGACACCAGAGTTAATATGGATTCACATTGCGCGGATATTGAGTGAAAAAAATACAAAACTCAATGCCATTTAGTTGACCCAATATGAATGCAAATTAGGGCTGGTGTCGTAACCTAAACCTAAAAGTACGAAATTTCACAATATCAATCCGATCCAATACCGATCGGTTTCAAGAGTAAGGGGGCTGGTCCGTCCATCTCATCAGTGATCTACCGCGCGGTCGGGTGCCTTCAACTCTTCCCTGTACTACAAGCCGCTCTATTGAGGCACCACAGCGCAGAGACACATGCCTAAAGAACGACAGTATGCTAGCTTAAATAGTAGAGCAAAGACGCCGGCTTATACCGAGTTCCTGTAGTATAGAGACGTTCGTACGAAACCCTGTCCACGATATTCCAAGCATCTGTCTCCAGCACCACAATTCGGGGGCGTCTATTTTCTTCATCTCGCTTTCCCGCGCCGTCCACTTCTTCGAGGCGTACAAGAATATGGGGAACACTAGTGATCTGACGAGCTTTTCGACGGGGTTTCGTGGCTTTAGTTATGTTGCGGTTCCTCCATATCTTTTTGAGCCTGTCCATGGCTGACCTAGCAATCGCCATACGCTGCTTAATTTCATCTGCGCATCCGCCGTTATTGGTAATCAGCGCTCCTAGGTAGGTGTTAATGATACTTGTAAGTTAAAATATGTACCTATTTGGTGAAAAGTGGACTATACAGAGGACTGCTTTTGCGACTCTCGTTGCCTAGTCTCTGACTAACCCTTTGAGGATAATGATAGTAATTATATGTATGTATATGTATTAATTGAAGTCGTTTCTGTCTGCTTATTTGAAAGTTTGCGAGAATGCCTAATTGTAATAATGTAATAATATAAAATTTAAAGAACTAAAAACATAAGCATCAAGCACTGACACATTTTGACGGTTAAAAGCTAGACCTCGGTAGCCAAGTGGTTAAGGCAGCCGCCCGGAATGCGGAAGGTGCGTGGTTCGATCCCCGCCTGAGGTTGTCGTCTTTTTTCAGTGTTTAAAATTTTACTTAAGTATATTTAAGCGTTAATAAAACGCTAAACTATAAAACATTAATCTATAAACGCAGCGTCATCTTAACCAAATGTTCAAATATTTGTAAAAATATTTCTTTCGGATCTCAGAGGTGAAAACTTTTAAGATTTGGTGAAGCAATGTCGACTTAAAACATAAGCATCAAGCACTGACACATTTCGACGGTTGAAAGCCAGACCTCGGTAGCCAAGTGGTTAAGGCAGCCGCCCGGAATGCGGAAGGTGCGTGGTTAGATTCCCGCCTGAGGTTGTCGTCTTTTTTCAGTGTTTAAAATTTTACTTAAGTATATTTAAGCGTTAATAAAACGCTAAAATATAAAACATTAATGTAATAATATGTCAATCACATTTTTAAAAATATTTTTATTAACCTTCCACTCTAACACCAATTGTTATTCAGCCCAAGTTAAGCTTCTTTTAATACATAGAAAACACCAAGACCCGAAATCAATTTGGAATAAGAGTTACTTACTACTAAATTGAGCCATGCGGGAATCGAACCCGGACCTCAAAGATGGCGTCACGCCAGACCCGGCGTGCTAACCACTCAACCACGGAGGTCATCAAACATGTTTGTATAAAAAGTTTTATTTCAATCAGAGGTCGATTCAAATCTCACTTTACCTACCCCTTTTTAGCATTGCGATTTTTAAACCCCAAATTGTTTCATGAATTGTTCGCTACCCACTAGAGAAAGCTCACCGATGTTCTGTGAAATATTCGTTTATTTGAGCGATATATATAAATAAAGTTTTTGGCGGTAACGCGGCTACGTTAGCCCCTTCAACTTTGAGAGGCTGCGGCGAACCTCCCAACTATGTGAGGCGGGCACTCTGGGCACTCCTGACGCTGTCGGGCTAAAAATCCAGTTACACACAGCGCTATTTTAGGAAATGAATTTATTGTTGTCACTACTCCTACTGGTAAAACTGTGACACGGCGCGCTGGACTTTTTGGGTTAGTTTAACTATACAGCTACATATATATTGTAGCTTGGTAACCCTCGTTTGTTAAATGTGGTTTTTATTCTTGCTAGGCCAGGCTATAAATTCTTACTACAGACCAAAAAGGCTTCCCTCAAGTCCTTCCATCTAAGTCTATCCTGAGCCACCAAATGGGGCTTATGAATCGAGAAGAATATAACATTCCTAAGGATCTCAAATTGCTAAACACTAATCTTTTTTAAAGAAAATTATATAAGTGGTTAGCTGAGAATACGTTTTATGACATTAAGGAATATTTTTGTCTTGATAAATAATGATTTTTATTATATAAGTAATTTAAGTAATTTTAAATTATTTTTTCTTGCATAATATAAATTGTTTGATGGATTTTAATTATTGAAAGTTTTAGAGTATTACTGAGAGGACTTAATGTTTGCATGCTATTATGAAATGAGCTTGCTAAGTGATCTATGTATTTCTAATGTTATATCTTTCTTATCTTATCTTACAATTCGAAACACATTTTTGTACCTAGAACCTTCGTACGGAGCGAGTACTTTGCTACCAATGAAATATTAGAAGTATTGCTTCTTTTAAAAGTCTTGTGGCAATATAAAATACAACGTGATCCGGTGCAATTCATATACAGTAGATAAGTACCTATTAAGTTTCTGCATCAAATATTACTTGCTTCTGCTTGCCTTGGTGATCCCAGGCTTTTTCCATGGCAAATAGGGTACGATATTCTTAAGGCTTTTAATATGAAAGCCTGTCCTCCCCCCGTCGGACTTTATTTGTTATGGTGTACATCAGATGTATTAAGTATCTATGTAACCAAATAACACAAACGCATAAATATGTATTATAAACAAGTAAAATAATCTTTTTTTTACACTCCACAAAATTTCGGGTAGCGGTGAAAGAATACTACCACGCTCTTTCCTTGGGTGTCGTAAAAGGCGACTAACGGACTAAAGACTGCACATGTGCAGTCGCTATTTGGTGACAAGTGGACTATGGTAGAGGACTGCTTTTGCTGTCCTCATTGCCTAGTCTCTGACTAACCCTTCGGGGATAATAATCGTGATATGTGTACGTAGCTATGTCCTACTAATATTATAAACGTGAAAGTTTGTATGTATGGATGGATGGATGTTTGTTACTCTTTCAAGTAAAAACAACGAAATGGATTTAGATGAAATTCGGCATACAGATAGTTTATAACCTGGATTAACACATATCCTTTTACGTGAATACTTTTTATTCCGATATTCCCACGAGAACGGGAACCACGCGGGTGAAACCGCGAGCGGCCGCTAGTATATAATAAGATAAAGTTATGTGGTGGTAGCACATTATTAAAAGAATACTCTTGGGTGTCGTAAAAGAGTACTAACGGTCTAACTGACAGTATAATCCCTATCCCTATAGTCCCAGGTCTTTTAAAGCGGGGCGTGAAACGGCATTTATGCAGGCCGTCATGAATGGGTGCGCTAGTTATCGTGGTTGTTCCACGGTGAGGAGCGCTCTCATTATTTTGGACTGCTTCGGTTGCTTACCATCAGGCAGGAAGTTTCCACCATGACGGTAAAACTAAAATAATAAAATAAATTATAAATAAAGCGGCGATGGGCACTTCTCACTACTCTATCAATTTGTAGGCCGACGGGGCGAGAGACCTAGCATTCTGCGCTAGTACCAGGGGGTTGTCACTCCGTAGTTTAGGTACGTTCGGCCGGCGCGCCTCCCAGGCAGGCCGCCTAGGCGTATGGCAGTAAAGGTTGCCGCTCGGCTCGCACGCTCCACATCGCGCGTCGTCGCTTAATTCGCAATCCCTGCGCGCGCGCGTAAACCCTACGCTCTGTGACGTCATGACGTCAAATCGATAGCGAGTATTATGTACGCTCGGGTCACACGATAAGTTTCAATTTCGCGTGAAAGTCGTTAGAGAGTGAACGTTCTCTACGGTAATACTGTTAGTTATTGTGTGCTAGTACAAAGAAGAACTTATAGCAGGACAATTCTTTTTTTTTTTTTCTGTAAATAATGATCATCATAAACAGCCACTAGATATCCACGCTGGGTGCAGGCTTCAGAGCTCTCATCATCAGCCTTATCAGGAAAAGAGCACATAGGGAGTTTGCCTAATACGGGCTGGTTAGGGTGGTTCAGCTAGTAGATACCCACGGCAGGGTGTAGGCTTCCGAGCTCTCATCATCAGCCTCATCAGGAAAAGAGCACATGGGGAGTTTGCCTAATGCGGGCTGGTTAGAGTGGTTGAGCCAGTAGATACCCACGCTGGGTGTAGGCTTCCGAGCTCTCATCATCAGCCTCATCAGGAAAAGAGCACATGAGGAGTTTGCCTAAATGCGGGCTGGTTAGGGTGGTTGAGCCTTTAGATACCCACGCTGGGTGCAGGCTTCAGAGCTCTCATCATCAGCCTCATCAAGAAAAGAGCACATGGGGAGTTTGCCTAATGCAGGCTGGTTGGGGTGTTGGAAGTAGGGTTTTAATGACTGCCTTCTTACGACAACAACCGGGACAGACGGCTTTATGTGCCTTCCGAAGCTAAATCTTCAAATGCTTTCAGTAAAGTTCTGATGAGACAGATATGCAAGCGCATCAATTGTAGCGATGACTTGATATCAACGATGGAGGCCTTTGCTTGCTAAGCAATAGACTGTAAAGCGTGTAAAAAAGTGGGATAGTAAAAAGTACTATACCACATTAAGCCCGGCAAATTACTCCGATCTACCTGATGATAAGTGGAAGTTGAGTCCAGGCGCCAGGTCAACTGGTGCAGCGTAAGAGACGTAGCATCAGTCACCCTCACTCTGCCGGCCCACAAAGTGCCTCTTCACGCCTCGTTTGATGGACCAATTTAATTGTTTACTTTACCTTCGTTAACCGTGTTGCGTAGCGGCGAAGAATACTACCACCCCCTCTCTTCCCTTGGGTGTCGTAAAAGGCGACTAACGGACTAGACTGCACATACATCCACAAAAGAACGGCGATAGACTCACCACCTATCACGCTGAGCACATATGCAGTCGCTATTTGGTGAAAAGTGGACTACGGCAGAGGATTGCTTTTGCTGTCCTCGTTGCCTAGTCTCTGAATAACCCTTCGGGGATATATAGTCATGTTTATATATATGTATGTACTTTTCTTTCAGATTTACTGAACTATATATGATTGAAACAATCACTTGAAAGGGAAACACTCATGCATATCAGCAGATCAATACTTACTCGTGTATATCGGGAACAAAATTCAAAGGTCAATAAAACAAAAACTGCAATCAAGTAACTCAATAAAAGGCACCCTCGGCCTTCGTAGGCTATGAGGAGCTAGCAATACTCGTAAAGCCCTCATCGGAAGGTTGGGGGTAGTTGTACGCATGTGCAATGGCGAATGGTGCGTCTGACAGATTCGAGACCGCGTGGGTACTTACGTTTTCTATTTGTTAATTTATTATTATTATTCTCGTTATTTAACATAATTCTTAAGTAAATGTTTTTACAATATTTTATATAAAAACATATTTGACAATATAAAATATTATAAAAAACTTAACCTAGGTTGCCACCGGCAGCGGGGATAGACCCAAGCTATGAGTGGTTAGGGCTGCAGAGTGAGGAACCTCCTGATTATACGTGCCGTGTCAAGGAGTAGTCTTCTGTATCTGACCTTTGACCAAACCTTTTAGCGAGAGCCTCTCTAGATGTTGATCGAGGCTCCTAGCTATAAGGCCGTGTGCCGAAACGACTATCGGTACAATAATGGTTGAATCCACATCCCACATGGCGGTAACCTCGTGAGCCAAGTCAAGGTACTTACTGAGCTTGTCCTTCTCGACTTTCACGAGGTTCTCGTCATGAGGTACGGTGATATCAACCAATATTGCTCGGCGCTGAGATCGGTCGATCACCACGATATCAGGCTTATTAGCGACAATAGTCCTATCCGTGATGATAGAGCGATCCCAGTAGGCGTTGCATGACCATTATTATTATTATATTATATTATATTATATTAGCCCTCACTGTTCCACTGCTGGGTAAAGACCTCCCTCCATTTCTTAAACTGATCGTGGTCGTGAGCCAACTGTATCCAATTTTGGTGAAATGCATTAATATCGTCCCGCCACCTTCTTCTCGGTCTGCTGCAGCGCCGGCCGCCGTGTTGTGTGTTTGGCTTCCATTCGTTCATTTGGACCTGGAAATTGGCATGTTCCAATGTATGTTATCTATTCTAGAATATAACGTTTATAAGTTAAGCAAGTACTTAATCTGCGAAAACCCGTGTTACAAGTCATAAATCCTTCCTTAGACACTGCTATATTGTGTAGATATAATTAAGTACTACTTTTTAATGCAGTTTACAAATTTTGCCAGTCTCAAGTATCTACGGGAGATATAGTTAAACATTGTCTTAGTTTAAAGTAAATGATATACGGGCTCATACACACGGTTTCATATCTTATTTCGAGATTAAAATAAACCCTGTTTCAACCGTAACTCCCTTACCTATTTAAGCAGGATTAGCTGTAAGTCTAGATTTAAGATTTCGTTGCAAGGCTTTGTGAAATTTCTTTGATGCGTTATTAATCAGGTAGTAGCTTAGTATCATGTCTGCACTGTTCAAACAAAAGTCAAAAAATAATTGCGCCAAAATAGTTTGTCCTATAACAGTATAAGTAGTTATAGTAGTAATAATAAGTTTAAATCCCACTAATACATACCAAGAGTAAGAGTAAGAGTTTGCTCTTCAATGAAGCTTAATTGGCTTAATAGATTTCGATGTAACATAAACATATCCAAAATACTAATACATTTAGGAATTATGTTATTCTATTAGGAATTCTAAGGCTTGACGTCACTGCTTCTAAGACGTTCAGTGTGCAATCTTATTACAATGGTTATTATTGATTACGAACACAGTCATCGATAAAACGAGCAAATTAAATGTGGCACGAAAAATATGGCATAACAAGGAATACCTACGAAGAAAGTGTAAATGTAAGTTAGGTCACCTTATTAACATATTGTTAATTAAACCGACCGGACTGAACTGGACGCTCAGTTACCACAGATGGTGCTCCAAACTGTGCCACTTGCGAACCTCAAAGTGAATTCCAGCACTTGAGACTCAACCTTTTATCTTCCGCTTAAACATGGCTTTAATAGTGAATACAGAATTTTATTATCTAGAACAGGAGATTAAAGAACAGGTAGGTATTCGGTTATGGTGTTACCTAATAGTTTTTACTTCGTTAATACAAAAAGAACAAGAGTAGGTAAGTAAGTTTATTTTTTTTTATTTAGTGGCATTAGTGACGTCATTAGAGCATCATTAGAGCATCATCGGAACATAATTTTAAAAATTATCCACAAGTCCAGCTGTGACTAAATACTTTTCAATATTGGTTAAGTGATGTGATTCCATAATTTTCTTTTCTGCACTCACAGACCTACTTGATCTGTGTCTGCACTAAAACATGAGCTATACTAAGTTTTACACCAATAATATATCCTAGCTAATAGTTTCGCAGTTTAAGCATTCGGCCGATTTAAAATAGTATTTGTAATAGTAACGGTACACTTTTACTATGGATTAAATTTAAAATGGAGTCTCACAACACGTGTTGTTCAAAGAATAACTCGGGTGAAACTTCAAGTATTACACAAAAAGTCAAAGTCGAAGTCAAAGTCAAAGCTTCTATTGGACGTAGCATATTAGCTCGCGGCTCCGCTTTGTAGTGAGTTCTGTCACTCGAGTGAATTCGAGTTAGAGTTTGATGAGTCGGTAAGCATGACATGCTGATGTTGACCGACTCTGTAAGATTCAAACTCGAGAAGCTAACATGAAGACACATTGTGTCTCCATGCTTTATTAGAGCGTTCAGGGCGTTATAGCCGGTATAGACAATATAATAAAAAAATTAAAGTTGGTACGTGTTACAGAAGCGTCTGTTACGAAATAGTGTTTATGGTAGAGCACAAGAGAGAGCAGTATTACTAAAAACGCCTTTTTATCATAGCAACAAACTTGCATTGATAAAAATACTTCTCATCTAATTGCAGTGCTCGCCAGGGTCCAATGATGTACATTTACAATTCACAATAGCGCCTTTCTGTTATGAAGAAGTTGAGTACCATTTTTTTGTAATTAACTTTTCATGCCACTTCTTCTCTGGTTATGGCTTTCAAAAAAACCAGAGGGAAGTGTTCACCAAGTCACCACCAACAATGGCAGAGAAAAAATTTAAAGACGACCTTTTTCAGGCGGCATTCCTTCACTCAACCATGTTTGGGGAAACGCAACGACCCAACTACGCTACCGCAGAAACATTAGAAAGGATGGCGCGCTTACTTAAACGGTTTAACGCGTACATTTAGCGGAGAGCGGCTTACCACAACGACATGTGTTGCATTCAAGAGGAGCTTTGGTGATACTACGACTCCACAATACGGTCAACTCTAGCTGAGGTTCTGAGGGCATTCATCACTCTCATGGGACGGTAAGTGATGATAAGGGTAAACATAAACTACTGAGGAGCTGGATATCTTTCCTCTATTGCAGCAGAACAATGCTACTATGATCGTCATTAAAGCGACAGCAGGTCAGACAGTTATGATAGTGTAGTTAGCAAGGCGGACTTAGTCCTACCACCACTTCTAGAAATCATTTCAATTGAGCCGCCAGCATACAGTTTATTGTAATATAATTACATGATTCATGAAAAAAATGTACACCTACAGTTAAAAATACATTGAACAATTAAATAAAAACACTATACCAATCATAAAAGACATGGCTGCTTGTGAATCGCTCGCGAAATGTGAAGCGCAACGTCCCCGCAGAACTTGCGAGCCAGCGGACATGGCGCCATTATACAGCTCTCTGTTGAACAACGGAAAACCCAAAAAGTAATAAAACTAATTATGACATTCATTATAAGTCGGCAATCTTAAAACGGGCGCTTGACAATCCGCCGCTGATTCGCATGACTCGGCGCGCCCGGCCCGCAAAGTTATTCCGTACTGACCGGACAAAGACTCTTAATTATTTTAAGCTGAGTGAGTTCCTCGTAATTTGTAGTTTAGACTCAGTCTCCTACTACTCATTTTATTGTATCGTCAGCTGGGGCCCGGCTTAGCCGCTACCGGGTATTATTTTACAGATTTTCACGGCGTCTGCACATCAGAGAAAAGGATCGCTCGCCTTCTAAGTCCCATTCTTTTTTGAGTGCTCTCCATCGGTATTAAGCCGTCTACTTGAGAAGTTTCTGGTTGCTTTGCAAGTTTTATGTTGCTGACGTTCCAATTATTAAGGATTAAATTGGTGTTAAAAAGGAGATTGACCATTTTTGACCAAATGCTGCCTAAGCATGGGAATACTTTAATTCTTTCCTTACATGAAGAAATATAAAAAAAATAATTAAAAAAAAACATCCACGGGGTTATATTGTACCTAAAATCTTATCTTATGACTTCATAATATTGATTGATTGAATGACTATTCCTAACTAAGTGTTGCTCTATTAATAAAATCCATTGGATAAACAATTACATTATCGTCTTTTATTTTAAAAATATGACGTTTGTTATTATTTTTCGTTAATGTAAATAAAACCTATACAATATTAGTTATTCTGTGCGAGACGAAAAACGAAACAATTTTAAAACACACAAATTTATACCAAGACGAAAAACGAAACAATTTTAAAACACACAAATTTATGCTTATTAATTTTTGACGTTTTTTATGCTTAAGTTTTTATAAAAAAAAATATTTGAATGATTAAAAATGTCAACCTTATTTTTTGTTGTTTTTTTTTTTCAAAGACTGCCAAAAGCTAAGGGCCAAAGTTAAGATATTTTTTTACTTGCGATGAAAGTTGCATTATGTTCTTTTATTTAAATCAATAGTTTAATAATTAAATCATATTATAATAAACTAAATAGAACCATTTAAAATGTTGTGAGCAATTTACTCGCGCGCGCCAAACCGTGATACAAAAATAGGCGCGCCTTCTCACGGGTTAAGATGTTCTGTGTTCTGTGTAATCTAAAACTTTATAATAAGCTTTTTTAAAAACTTTGATTTTAAATTTATTATGGTCTAATTTCTGATCATCTATCAGTTTTGGACCTTATCGTTGTGTATATACGAGGTACATACAAACATCACGCCCTTACCTCGACGGGATAGGCAGAGACCACATCTTTCCATTTGCTACGATCCTGACTAGGGTTGCCACCTTTTTTTATTACGAAAAAAGTATTTTTCATTTTGTTAGAACAAAAATAAAGTACGGAGCATAAAAAAGAGTATTTATTTATTTGCCCATAAAATCGTATTTTTTGTTTCTCTTTGCGACATTTAACAAATATTTGACTTTTACGTAAATATAGTATTTTAGTGTACTTTATTGGTGTCGTAGATAATAAAGTACGCCTACATGAAAAAGAGGACAATACTCTATTTTAGAGTACGGTTGGCAACCCTAATCCTGACACATATCCTTATTAACCTTCCAAATATTAAGTCAATAAAGTTTTACGTATGAGAATATTATTATATTAAATGACACCCACCACTTGCTGATGTCAGTGGGCGGCGGTGACCGCTCACCGTCAGGCGCCCCGCATGCTCGTTTGCAGACTATCATTATAAAAAAGTGGGCTTAGTACCAGTAGTATCCGTATAGTCCACCCAGGTGAACCACGGGTCTGCGTCAGTATCCGTAGTCCACCCAGGTGTACCAAGGGTCAGAACAAGTGCCCATAATCCCAACCAAACCCAAGTGAATTTGTCAGGTGGACCGCGGGTAAGGGTGTTTCTTCGAATAAAATTATACTATATACGTTCTATAAAAACATAAAGCAAAAAATCTGAGCAATCTACAAGACTAGTTTTATCGCCATCATCTACATGAGATTATAGATATACTAAACCTCGTTACATCTCGAATGTAATTTTTGCGTAAAATGGCCAATTTAGGCGTTCTTGATCTCAGAAACAAAAATACATTAACAATTTTGACTTATTTAATAGAATAGCTATTGGCATAGTTTTTAGCGGCCTCGCTTTTTGTAAATTTCGCATCACTTTCTAAATAAACACAAAATTGCAGAGAAAGATTTTCATAAAATGCGCGAAGGCACTTTTTTGAGCTCCTAGATTTAACTAGGTACTGTTCTAAACAAATAAAAAATAAGAATATTATCTCTTATATAGTCGTATAGTTTGTAGCGGCATCGGAATTTTTAGATATCATTGATTTTATACCGAAAAAAAATCTTAATCTTATTCTAAACCAAAAAACTCCGGAAATCGCTTTAAGTTAAGTGTGAATTTCTCCTATCTACGATAATATTATTGAGCAAAATTTATACCAAAATAATCGTTACTTCATGAGAAATAAAGATTTTATAATTAATTTATTATCCTATTTCGAAAAAAACGATAAATACAACTGCAAAATCACTACAAAATGCGAAAATGGGCATTTTACGCAAAAATCATAGTCGAGATGTAGTAGGCCTCTTAAATATCTGTAAAACAATATTAAAATTGTTCGATTTTCAAAAAAAATTGAAACATCTTTTGATGGCCAGTACTTTCTAAAAATCAAAAGAGTTTTAATATATGCGCCATCTCCAAGCTCTAATAAACGATCTAGTTTATGAAGGTTTAAAAGTGTCAAAACAATAGAAAAATTAAATTTTTATTAAAAATAGTTTCTAAGTTTCCTGTTACAGATGTCCAGCACGTCATTAGTGTCAATTTTTGCCGTTCTGTTATTTTATTCATACAACGTTGGTCTGAAAGGAGGTACTAAGCCGCGGACTACTGAAAGTCATATTGCAAATATAAACTTTGCGAAAAACATTCATATTTTATGCATATTCATATTTAAAAAATGTACAACCCTGAATAGGGGCGAGGCTAACGCCACTTGTTAACCCCGGCAATGAACTCAATGAACTCATATCTGTCTCTTTCTCAAAACAGCTGACCGCCAGGGCTACCACAGCGTCATTTCTTATGAAATCTTTAAACAGCTGTTAATCTAAAATTATCAATTTTTTAGGTAAAGTTCTTAGACAAAAGTTATTTACTATCATGTATACTTTACCCTCCTTTCAGCTTAGTACCCCCTTTCCGACTGACGTTGTATATTTTAACAACTCTGATAATTTGATTTGCTTTTAAGTAGGTATGTACTGTGATGCAATCTCCACAGTGCACAAAAATACCGTCTGGGCACATGCCCTCGTGCCCCCCACCCCCTAACGCCCTTGATTTCAGCAATTGAATTTTACTAATATAGATAAATGAAAATCAACTGCCACGAATGTTTCTTCGCGTACTGTACCTATTTTATACACTTTTAAAGAGCTCGTGAAAAACCTCTACCTCTCCTTCTAACCTTATCCCGCTGCAAGGCTGCTATTTTCGCTACTCTCTACCTGAGACTATTATGTATAAGTATTGTATATCTAAGTATATTTACTTTACACACTATGTATGTTTGTTTGTTCGCTTGTTTGTTGAGTTTTTAATTTTTTTTTAGGTGTTAATTAAAAAGCGTCGTTAAAAAAAATTAAAAAGGGGGTCGAAGTTGCTCGCGTCCGTATGCTGTACCCTCGAGACCATACACGTGACCCCTAGGTGGTGCCAAACGAGCGACGATTTCCTGGTGGTAGGCTTTGGCTGTGGCTAGTTACCACCACCAAGGCAAAGACACGCCGCCAAACGTTATTCAACGTGTTCCGGCGTGATGCCTTGGGAGCCCTCACGAGAGGTTGGGTCTGGTCTGTTGCGCAGCACCGAGAAACCGGGTGCGACGAGGTGGTGCCGTTGTACCGGGAGCCTCATCTTGGAGAGCAGCGGGATCCGAAGCACGGTTTTTCCGCTGGCCGACCGCAGTTAGTAGGGGGCCCAAGTAGTAGGCCAGCCACCTATGAAAGGCTGCCCCGCCAACTCGCGAAAAATCCCAGAATGCTCCATCGTGCCGGTTGGCGACCGGATGACAGGACCCGACGGCCATTCTGGGGGGGTTCGGGCGTCCCCGCGGTCTCCAGATGAGTCCTCCATTGGTGCGGCGGTATCGCTGACGTTGCTGGGTTGTCGGTGCGCTCCATGTCCAACTGCCTTCCTCTCGCCTATTCACTCTTCCCAAATCAAACACAAAAGTGTTACAGATGTGCACTTGGAGTGACAGGAAGTGCTTCCGCTGTTGAAACTTTTTCCTTATTTGTGTCTTTGCCATTGTGTTTGATTTGGGAAGAGTGAATAGGCGAGAGGAAGGCAGTTGGACATGGAGCGCACCGACAACCCAGCAATGTCAGCGATACCGCCGCACCAATGGAAGACTCATCTGGAGACCGCGGGGACGCCCGAACCCCCCCAGAATGGCCGTCGGGTCCTGTCATTCGAGTCAATTCGAGGTTTGCACTCTAATCTGGTTGCAATCCACCACCACCTTGAGACTGATAAGCCTCACCTGCTCTTTGTCACGGAGACGCAAATCAGGTGTCCGTCAGACGCGGCGTATTTGAACTATCCAGGGTATACCCTGAAGCACAATTTTAAACCACGCTCTGGCGTGTGCCTGTATGCTCGCGATGACATCTGTTGCCAGCGTCTCCGTAACCTTGAAAAACCTGGTTTTTCTGTCATGTGGGTACTGGTGGACACAGGCGTTGAGAAAATTCTCTATTCCTGTGTCTACCGATCGCACAGCGGGGACCAGGAGACGACCAAACTCTTTGAGTACCTTGGTGCTACGGCTGATATAGTCCAACATCGGTATCCATCTGTGCAGTTAGTGTTTCTGGGGGACTTGCCTGGACCTTCTGCTGACTACAGATCCAGACCGCTACTCTGTGTCAGTTACTGCCCCTCTGGGCAGTTCTGACCATTGTCTGGTGAAGTCTGTGTCCAACTACTCCCCACCCGATCCCAGCCCTAGAGGCACAAGGCGGATGTGGCGATACAAGTCTGCAGACTGGGATGAGATGCGACATTTCTTTGCTTCTTATCCTTGGCAGCAAGCTTGCTTCTCTTCTGGCGACTCATCGAAATGCGCTGACGCTATCTCTGAGGTGATATGTACGGCTATGGAGTACTTTATCCCATTTTCCGACGTATCCCTCGATAGCCGAGCTCCCCGCTGGTTCAACTCTGATTGCGCTACTGCTGAGGCGGTAAAACAATCGGCGTACCAGAGCTGGGCTGAAGCTCGCGCACGTAAAACCTCCGATGTCAGCGCAAAGAAGAGAGCCTATAACGCTGCTGCCAAGTCCTTAAAAAAGGTGCTCATGAAGACTCGATTCGACCGTGTTAGCCGTATTGGAACCAAACTCGCCTCTCACCCATCGGGTAGCAAGGCTTTCTGGTCCTTAGCTAAAACGGTGGAATCGAACTTTTGCCGCCCATCTCTGCCACCACTGGTGAAGCCTGACGGATCTCTGGCCCACTCTGCGGTAGAGAAAGCAAATTTATTTGCTTCTCTATTTGCAAGCCATTCGCGTCTCGATTCTAGAAGTAAGACACCACCTGTGCTGCCTCAGAGCGGTTCTGTAATGTCAGAAATCCGTATACGCCAAAAAGAGGTACTGAAAATGCTCCGGACTCTTGACGTGAGTAAAGCCAGTGGTCCCGATGGGATTCCTGCAGTGGTTTTGCATAATTGTGCGCCCGAGTTGTCTCCTGTACTGACACGCCTGTACCGCCTCTCTCTTAAAACGGGACAAGTTCCTAAGTCCTGGAAGCTTGCCAACGTGCAACCTGTGCCCAAAAAAGGTAGTCGAGCCGACCCTGCCAATTATAGACCTATCGCAATCACCTCCATACTTTGCAAAAGTATGGAACGTGTATTAAACAGCAAGCTCCTGGCGTACCTCGAGGACAACAGTCTGCTCAGTGATCGACAATACGGTTTTTGCCGTGAGCGATCAACTGGTGATCTTCTTGCGTATGCCACACACCTGTGGGGCGAAGCCATCGAGAAATACTGCGAAGCACTCGCTGTCTCTCTCGACATTTCGAAGGCATTTGACAGGGTTTGGCACGACAGTCTTAAAAGCAAGCTTCCTACATACGGAATTCCCACCGCACTGTGTGCCAGGATATCCGACTTCCTGAGCGAACGGTCAATAAGGGTAGTCATCGATGGCTGCTCTTCTGACTTATTGGCTATAAATGCCGGAGTACCTCAGGGGTCTGTTCTCTCTGCGACACTTTTCCTGCTGCACATTAATGATCTATTGTGCCCAGGTATCTTCGGATACGCATATATGTCCAGTGCCCGCGCCAGTGTCGCTGAGACTGAATCACTTAGAGAGGCCATGGTTGAGCGAATGAATACAACATTACAAGCAGTGTCCGACTGGGGCGAGGCTAACCTTGTTGAGTTCAACGCCAACAAAACACAGGCTTGTCTGTTCTCCGCCAAACGGAGTCCATTTAATCTCACTCCTACTTTCCTGAATGCACCGATACCGATAACCGACCATCTCGAGCTCCTAGGTATGGAACTCTCATCTAACCTCAACTTTGGTAGCTCCATTGAGTCGAAAGCAAAAACCGCTGCCAAAAAACTTGGTATCCCCTTTAAGGTTCGGCGATACTTCACACCGGAACAGCTGCTCCACTTGTATCAAGCACAAGTTCGGTCGTGTATGGAGTACTGCTGCCACCTGTGGGATGGCTCTGCCAAGTACCAGTTGGACGCAATGAACTCAGTGAACCGAAGGGCTAGGAGACTCATAGGCGACGATGCGCTCGTTGGAACCAAACTTCAGAGTTTGGAGCATCGGCGTAAAGTCGCCTGTCTATCGGTCTTCTATAAGGTGTATTTTGGCGAGTGTGCGCAGGAACTACATAACCTGATACCACCCTCTACTTTCTACCACCGGACCACTAGACGCCGGGAGGGCTTCCACCCCCATGTCGTTGACTTTCCAACAATCCGTACCCAGCGGTTTGCTGCATCTTTTCTAGTACGCACCGCTAAGGAGTGGAACGCTCTCCCTGCGTCTGTGTTTCCGGATACTTACAACCTTAGTATCTTCAAGGCCAGAGTGAATAGGCATTTTCTGGGTAAGCGTGTACCACCGTCGGCCTCGTCATCGCTTACCACCAGGCGAGACTGAGGCCAAACGCAAACCCATTTTAAATAATAAAAAAAAAAGCTATTGAAAACCTTTGACATGTTTGCACATCCGATTTTAAAGTGTTTAAGCTTTCTCCATCCGACTGGTTGTCTAGAAGAAATCGCTTTATAGCGATAAGACCGCCAAATTCTAACTGTGTATTGTACTTCTTTTTCATGTTTTGTTACAATAAAAGGATTATGTTGTACTCTATTATTTAAAAATCAAGATATTGACAAATTACAAACAGACATTAACAATACAATCTCTGACATTTTCAATTGGATGAATAACAATAATTTGCAAATTAATATAAATAAAACTAAAGCTATACAATTTCATACTTACAAAGCAAAAAAAAATAACATTGACATTAATCATAATAATGAAAAAATTGACGTAGTAGATTCCACTTGTTTTCTTGGAATCACTCTTGACGAACACTGCAACTGGAAAAATCATATTGATGGTGTATGTAAAAAGATTAACAAATTTGTTTTTGCACTTGGTAGAATTAAGAGAATCGCCTCGTTTGATATTGCGTTACAGGCATATCATGGTTATGTTGCCGCAGTCTTACGCTATGGCCTAATAATCTGGGGAAATAGCGTTGACATAGAACGAGCATTTAAAGAGCAAAAAAGGTGTGTTAGGGCACTGTGTGGGATTAGAAGTTGGGAATCATGTAAGCTTCTATTCAAACAACATAAAATTCTTACATTACCATGCATGTATATAGTGGAGATATGTCTTTTCGTAAAACGATATCCCGACTACTTCGTCACACACAGTCAAAGGAATCCAAATGCTCGTGATTCCAGAAAAAATAAATAAAATAATAAAAATGTATTTTGTATGGCAGTTAAGATATACAATAAGTTGCCACGATGTTAGAAATCGCTCATCTGACAAAAACTCTTTTATTGTCGTTGGCTGCTGGAACGCGGATATTATTCGATTAATGAATTTCTAAATGACAAATTGTAATCTAATATATTTTTATTTATTCTTAAATTTTTAAGGTTATTATCAAACTATTAAAAGTTTGTATAATTCAAATTGTTATTTATTGATAAATTTTATTAGTTGACATTAAATATTTTTGTATTATTTTAATTATTATGATTTGATAATTATTTTCTTTTATAATTAACTTAATCCTATATTGACATGTAATTTTTTTTCTTTATATTTAAGCATATAAGCTTTATATTTTTATATAAGCACCATATTGACATGTATAACAATTAATTGAACTATCAGATCTGACTTTATGCATGATTAATAAAAACCTCAATGGCGAAATAGAAATAGTAAAGACAAATTGAAACACATTCTTGTTTTTGTAATTTCATTTGTGTGTTTTAGAGTTTAGAGTCGACATTTATAATTTAAATATTTGCACACCTACGTTATTATGGTAAAAATACCTTGATTGTACACAATATTTAAGCAAATAAATTATTTGATATTTGAGCAAATAAATTATTTGATTATCTATCTATCTATTTGGCTAATTATTTTTTGTTGTGTTTGTGAAAATCAGAACAAGGTTTGTGTGAAAGAATTTGTTTTATCTATCAAATAGTTTTGGGTGTGTGTGTATGTGTGTCTGTATGTGCGTGTGAATGCGTATGAAATAACCTCACTGCTCAAGTAATTTACCGCTAACAATATCAAGACGTAAAGCCACTATTTCGCTCTTGTACCAAGGACGGCTTCAAGAAGTCGTGCGGTCTGTTGCTATTTTACGACTGTTGGCTGCGACGTATTTATTTTGTAACATTTAAACATCTTCATATTGAATTTGCAGATATTAGTGAGTTCGTGGAAAAGTACCTAGCGCTTCGAAGGACGGACGACCTCTGTGGTCGAGTGGTTAGCGCGCCGGGTCTGGCGTCGCGCCATCTCTGAGGTTCCGGCTTCAATTCCCGGTCGGGTCAAGTTAGAGAAAAGGTGTTTTTTCTATGTGTATGTATGTTTATCTGTTATCTTACCATATTAAAGAGTTTTAAAAGAATACTTATGTTGGGCTTGATAATTGGTGTGAGCGTAAACAAATAAAGTGAAAAAAGTAAAAAAAAAGAGTTCAGCAAATGCTCGACTTTACTTTAAAGGCATCAGAATAGCAGAAGCTGTGGGTATGTACTATCTGCGGCTTCTCTGAGTAATGGACCGTTTAATTCTTCATAAAATTTTACCATTTGTGTATAAATGTTCCCTGTGTAGTCTGTATTTTAGACTGAAGACAAATAAATTCTTTATTATTATTATCATCTAGAACCTGGGGGAATTACCCCGGACGGGGGAAAAATAGTTATTTTGCGGGGTAATAAGGCGTAGGAAGAATTTTGTGATTTAGCATTTATCTGCAGTAATAGATTCACTTGAGTAATATTTTCAGAATATGGATAATCGTCAGTCGAACTGTTGGATATTGAGATCATTTTCTGCAATATTTTTTACAGAGTGGTAAAATCAGTTTCCCTAGTAGATCATAGGGGTACCAAGATTAAAAAGGTTAGGAACCACTGATCTAGAACCTTGTAATGTTGTACAGTCAGCATCAAAAGTAACTGAACAAAAACAAGGTGGCAAAAGTAATAGTCAAGTGTAAATGTCTCTACATACTCAACATTTAACATTTTAGAATTATATGACATTTTTTGTGTTCATAATAAATGGTTAGGGCAATAATACAAAAGTATATTGTCATGTACTTTTGACTCAACAGCTATGTCAGACAATTCTGGTAATTTCAACCGTAACAATCATTTAAAATTTTCATATGCTAAGCTACTTTTGATGCTGACTGTAAAATTAAACTCTGTAAATCAACACAGACCAGCCCCCCTAGACAAGTGGAAAACGCTCCATATCGTTCGTTAGCGTTCGCCAATAGTTAATTGGTCGACAAGTTTTGAAGCATTCGATCGTTACCACAGATAAAAAAAATGTATGATATTATGTTTTTTTATGGAATAAATAAATAATAATGTTTTAAAATTACCAAAGTTTGCTTAATTACGTATCGTTGACATAAATCCCATACATTTATCATTCTATTCTACAAGCGTTCATGCCACTTGTCTAGGCCCTTTGATGAGCATCAAATTGTCGCCTCGTATCAAGAGCAGCTTACGTGATTATTAAAGCTTAGTGGCTCTGTGGATTACCACTAATGATAGTGCAATTACACTGGCACACAGTCCATTTGCAGTGCATTTGAGTAAATTG
This sequence comes from Scoparia ambigualis, assembly GCA_963921215.1. Lineage (NCBI taxonomy): Eukaryota > Metazoa > Arthropoda > Insecta > Lepidoptera > Crambidae > Scoparia > Scoparia ambigualis. Next base: position 12,609,286 of record OY992507.1, read on the forward strand.
AGATTTTTTTGAAGATAACATTAATCCTCAAACGTATATACCGGGCGTCGAATTTCAGTGCGTACAAAACCACTATTGTTCGGTGTTCGAGTGGATCCTAAAGCAAACGCAGTTAGTGGCTCTGTGGCGATTATGATAGTGCAAGTACACTGTCACACAGTCCATCCAGTGCAATTGTGTAAATCGTGTTTTTTTAAAGATAACATCTAATCCTCAAACGGAGTACCGGGCGTAGAATTTCAGTGCGTACAAAACGACTACTGTTCGGACGATTAAGTGGATCCAAAAAGCAAACGCAGTTAGTGGCTCTGTGGCGATTATGATAGTGCAAGTACACTGTCACACAGTTCACCCAGTGCATTTGTGTAAAACGTGAACTTTTTTGAAGATAACGTGTAATCCTTAAACATTCGTACCGGGCGTCGAATTTCAGTGCGTGCAAAACGACTTTTGTTCGGTGTTCGAGTGGACCCTAAAGCAAACGCAGTTAGTGGCTCTGTGGCGATAATAGTGCATGTAAACTGGACTGTGAGTCCACCCAGTTCATTTGTGTAAATCGATAATGTTTTTGAAGATAACGTCTAATCCTCAAACTGAGTACCGGGCGTCGAATTTCAGTGCGTACAAAACGACTATTGTTCGGTGTTCGAGTGGATCCTAAAGCAAACGCAGTTAGTGGCTCTGTGGCGACCTAAAAACGTGCTTCGACAAAGAGTGTCGCAAGAGAGCGAAGGCCGCCGCCGCGAGGGCCCTACGCTTTGTCCCCGCGACAATGCGCGGAGGGCACTAGAGCGCACTTGTATCCGATGCAAGCGATGCCCGGATTAGGGTTCGGCGGGCGTAATTATGTGACATTTAAGTCGGCGCGCCTTCCGAGTTTGTACCTATTCATGCCACTTGTCTAGGCCCTTTGATGAGCATCAAATTGTCGCCTCGTATCAAGAGCAGCTTACGTGATTATTAAAGCTTAGTGGCTCTGTGGATTACCACTAATGATAGTGCAATTACACTGGCACACAGTCCATTTGCAGTGCATTTGAGTAAATTGAGATTTTTTTGAAGATAACATTAATCCTCAAACGTATATACCGGGCGTCGAATTTCAGTGCGTACAAAACCACTATTGTTCGGTGTTCGAGTGGATCCTAAAGCAAACGCAGTTAGTGGCTCTGTGGCGATTATGATAGTGCAAGTACACTGTCACACAGTCCATCCAGTGCAATTGTGTAAATCGTGTTTTTTTAAAGATAACATCTAATCCTCAAACGGAGTACCGGGCGTAGAATTTCAGTGCGTACAAAACGACTACTGTTCGGACGATTAAGTGGATCCAAAAAGCAAACGCAGTTAGTGGCTCTGTGGCGATTATGATAGTGCAAGTACACTGTCACACAGTTCACCCAGTGCATTTGTGTAAAACGTGAACTTTTTTGAAGATAACGTGTAATCCTTAAACATTCGTACCGGGCGTCGAATTTCAGTGCGTGCAAAACGACTTTTGTTCGGTGTTCGAGTGGACCCTAAAGCAAACGCAGTTAGTGGCTCTGTGGCGATAATAGTGCATGTAAACTGGACTGTGAGTCCACCCAGTTCATTTGTGTAAATCGATAATGTTTTTGAAGATAACGTCTAATCCTCAAACTGAGTACCGGGCGTCGAATTTCAGTGCGTACAAAACGACTATTGTTCGGTGTTCGAGTGGATCCTAAAGCAAACGCAGTTAGTGGCTCTGTGGCGACCTAAAAACGTGCTTCGACAAAGAGTGTCGCAAGAGAGCGAAGGCCGCCGCCGCGAGGGCCCTACGCTTTGTCCCCGCGACAATGCGCGGAGGGCACTAGAGCGCACTTGTATCCGATGCAAGCGATGCCCGGATTAGGGTTCGGCGGGCGTAATTATGTGACATTTAAGTCGGCGCGCCTTCCGAGTTTGTACCTATTTTGTGCGAGCTGTGATGATATACTTTGCGTCGTATCTACCTCACCACGCTGGCCTAATGGGTTGTATGTAACGTAATGCAATGTTTGTGAACAACGTCCCAATTGACGTCACAATCTCATTATGACGACTCGACGTAGGCAGGAATCTAGAGTGCACAATTTTCAGCGCTCCGCTGTGACGTACGTAAACCTCTTTAATACCATTGTGATGGCGGAATGCTCCCAAATTGCGAATGGTTTTAAATAAACGTCAGTTTTGGCCACCCGTTGTTGTTACCTTTGTATTTACACTGACTCGTTAACGGTGATTCCTTTTAAATGGTGACGTTGCTAGTTTCAAGTTTGCAGGCGGAAGCATGTATTCTTTTTACACGTAAATAATAACCTCTTTAAAATAAAAGAAAGAAATGTAATTTAATTTTTAGCTTTTAAAAAAATTATATGTTACAGACAAAATTCATAAGCGTTCAAAACAACTTTTGAGTGCAAAAATTAGGTAAAAGTGACCTATTTTAAAATTTTTGATGAATCTGTATAGGTACCTAGTTTTAACTAGCTTCGTTTTACTAGCTTTTATTCTGTTATTGATCACATGCCGGGGTGTGCTGCCTGGGGGACTGGCTTCTCTGCTCGGGGGTCTGTTATTGGTCACAAGTCTAACCTAACCGACAGAATTGTAGTTTTGCGTAACTATTTAGTTTAATGATTTTTGCAGTCAAAAGTGGTTTTGGCCGGTTATTTATGAGTTTGACTGTAACATATTATTTTATTGATTATCTCGTCAATTCAACTAACCTGCGCTGGGCGTGGTGGCTTTATTGACCAATCACTCTTTAAGACAGTATTCATGCGGTAAGGTCAAAGCTGACGCTTACAGGATGATTATGCAATGATGTAATATCGAATAATCGGTTAAAACGGCACTTAACACACCTCCAGCATAAACAAAACTAAAAAACGACACTTTTACAACACGCTCAAACTCGATATCGGCGAGTGGATTTCCTAAAAGAAATTCACGTAACTTTTGGTGAAGCACGACTTTCTTTGCCGTGTTCAATTGTGCAGCGCCACCTACATCTCTATCGTGGCGACCACTATTTCTAGTGCGACCGGTGAACGACAAGAAATAAAGGAGAACGAACAAAAAGGACACCCTCTCAAAGTTCTTTATTTCAAGGGATTGTTGCAGTAAAGTGCGGTTTAATTGCGCGAAGCCATTCGAACGAACCATTCCCCTCTTTTATTCCACGTGTTACGGTTCGATTTGGTTTCTCTCCAATTTTGCCGTATAACGTTGTAAATAAATTACTAATTATAATTCAGAAGAGGTGTTGAAAAAAACCTCGTCGCGTAGCGGTGAAAGAATATTACCACCCCCTCTCTTCCCTTGGGTATCGTAAAAGGCGACTAACGGAGTTAAGGGTATACATTCATCTGCATAGAGCGGCGATGGGCTCACCACCTGTCACGCTAAGCACAGTTATGTGCAATCGCTATTTGGTGAAAAGTGGACTATGGTAGAGAACGGCTTTTGCTGTCCTATTTAATTATTGAACTATTTAATTAAAAATGAGAAAAAACACGAATTTCTGCATTGATATTTTTGTAATGTTTAAAACACTTGACCTGACCAGCCCTTGAAGTTTCTTGCGTTTTCTAGCAGTCGCCTTTTATATTTACGTTGTAAATTGTTGACGTTTTCGTTAGAGGTTAGGTCAAGAGTACACAAAACCGACGATCATGTATAAAGAACGTTATAAGAGTAATTGAAACAAAGGATAATTGTGTGAGGATCGTAGCAAATCGAAAGTTGTGTTCTCTGCCTCCGGGAAGCGGGCATGATGTGTACAGTCACGAGCACCAATATGTATACATTTTGACTCTTATTCCATTGTATTAAGAGTTACAATTGTTTACATATTTTTGCTCGTGACTGTACATATCGACGCAAAAAAGCGGAACTGCTGTAACCCACGAAATGTAAAATGTCCACCAGAGCCAAACAACTTTTGACATTTCAGAAACACAATCATATCTTCTTTATTATTAAACCTACAAGTGCCATTTTAGACTTTTTAGAAGAGCGGAGGATTCGTGTCCTTTGTGAGGGTAGTTCCTCCGTGTCCTACAAAGTCAATGCCGGAGTGCCGCAGGGTTCTGTGCTCTCACCTACTCTATTTCTTCTGCATATCAATGAAATGTTGACCTTGGGCAATATTCATTGTTCTGCGGATGACAGTACGTTGCATGAGCGGTACATAGGATATCCTGCAGCAAAGCAAGCTGATATCGTAGTGAAAAGGCAAGAACAGGTTGCCAAACTGAACCTGACTCTCGATCGTGTCACTAAGTGGGGATCTGAAAACCGGGTCGAGTTTAATGCCAGAAAAACCCAGGTTTGTGCATTTTCGTCCAAGATAACTAACTCCCTTCCTTATACCTCCTTCTCTTCAGAACTCTCCTTTACCCATTTCAGCGCTGTTTGCTCTACAAGACTTAGGTGCGATCGAGTATGGAGTATTGTTCCCATCTATAGGACGGCTCCGCTAAATACCTCCTCGATGCACTTGATAGACTGCAAAGGCGAGCAGTACGCATTATTTGAGATACTGAGGTTACAGCCTTTCTTGAGGACCTCCAGCTGCGTAGAGACATTGCTTCTCTCGGTGTCTTCTACAGAAATTACTACGGAGAGTGTTCTGAAGAACTTTTTGATCTAATTCCGCGCTCTCCTTTCCTGTCCCGGACTACACGTGCTGGTCTTAGAAACCACCATCATACTGTGCAGAATATCAGCACTCGTATCAAAAAATTTGGCAAGTCGTTCCTCTGTAAGACCATTCGGCTTTGGAATTCTATGCCGGCGCATGTGTTTCCCAGCTCCTATAATCCCGAGTCTTTTAAACGGGGCGTGAAACGGCATTTATGCAGGCCGTCATGAATGGGTGCGCTTGTTACCTACCGTGTTTGTTCTACGGTGAGGAGCGCTCTTATTATTTTGAACTGCATCAGCTGCTTACCATCAGGAAGAATGTAGTCACTATGACGTGTCACATTAAAAAAAAATATTTTTGAACACTAATTTATTTTTTTCTAACTAAATACCTAAAAGTTACTTTTGATCGATATTTCTGTGGGTAACAGCATTAGCACATTTTTTTTGTTACGATAAAACGCTGTAAATGAAACAGATAATTGTATGGCTGACTCAAAATCAAGTATTTTCCTATAATGCCAAATTGTAGTAAGTACTTATTACAATATATTTCAATAGCCTTAATTTTGACTTAAATGCTGTACCTAAATCTATGTATTCAGGTGCATTAAAATATCATAACTGTTAAAAGTTAGAAAGGATAGTAAAATTGAGCGATGTAAGTATGAAATGACATTTATTTAAAGTCTTTTTTAAAAAAATCACTACAAATCACATTGAAAATATTAAAAAGAAATCAAAAGATAACACCAGACTTTAGAAGTTAGCCATTTAGACTTATTATAACATAAAGAAAAACAGCTTAAACAAAACAATATCACTTCTGAAGTTTCACTTGAGTTGTACCTACTTAAAATCAATTTAAGCAAAACAATCATCACTTCTCGTATGTGCGGACTACGGTACTCCCTTGCTACTCCTAATTTTTTTTGTCCTTAAATCCATAACATGTACATAACATACTATAAAATTTAATAGCCATAATGTTCAAAACGTCGAAATTTTTTTTTATAATTATCTTTATTTCTAAAACTTCCTATTCTGTTCTAAAATTGAGTAGGTACTGTAGAGTTTATACCATGTTAGGGCGCTGGCTGGTTTTACTTTAATAGTACTTTATAAAAAACGTAATTTGAATTGACGAGATGTCAAAACGGGAATTGAGGAGAAGGATCTGAAGTGCCAACATGGGTAGACTTGACCATGTTATTTTTATATTGTAAATATGTAATTGTAAATGTATATAAAAGTATACAATAAATGAATTCGTATACTAAATAAAGGTTGTTGTTATTAAAACAAACGCCCCCCAACCTTTACGAGTTCTACAATGGTGGAGTCGCAGCCGGGTAGCGGGCCGTGCGCGAAAAGTTTCCGTTTTTCAGGTGGCACGAAAGCACTGAAAAGAATGGTGAAAAAGCTAAGTGTTGAAGAATGAAGAATAGAAAAGAAATTAAGATAATCTTACCTGAAAGAAGAGGAAAATTATTTTTTTAAGCAAAATGGATCGCGTAGTCACTTGTTTTACGGGTCATTTTGATGAGTCGGTGGAAGAGTTTCTGGAGCAGTTCCAAGCAGTAGCAGTATATAAGAAGTGCACTAGCTTTGAGGAACTATTGTTGTTGTTGCCAGCATTTTTAAGAGGATCAGCACTTTTCTACTTTCGATCAATAAAAGCTACATGTAAAAGCTTTGAAGAAGTGGTGGATAAATTGAGGGAAGAATTTGAAGTGTGTGATTACTCCGAATTGTTTTATAGTGCGAAACAGGACCAGAAAGGCCTGAGCGAGTATTTTTATAATTTATCGGAGTTGGCTAGCAAAGCAAACATAACCAATGAAGCAACATTCATTACGCAATTTTTAAAGGGATTAAAGCCTTACTACAAGAGTAAACTGGCATATTCCCATTATGCGTGTAAAAGAGACCTCAGGGAGGTTATTTTGCAATTGGAGAAGGTGTGTACAAGCACGTGAAGAGCAGATGAACTTAGCGCAGAATCCTGCTGCGTTCGTTCATAAGTTTGTTGGTGGGGGAGGTGATCGTAGTACGCCCAATCCTTTTGGTCCGCCAATGACGACGAAAGTGCAAGATGAATGCCGCGTTGTACCAGGACCTGCACCTTCAAATAGCTATAATTTACGTTCTAATTTTAGGAAAACGCAGTCGCAGCCGGGTTTTCAACCTCGCCGACAATAAAGAAGGCCAATTGTCGCGACGGTGATGTTTTTGAGATGTCGTCTGGTCTTTTGCAAGCGCACACATCTGACGTGAAATTGCAAGCGATGGATGAAGCGAGTCAACAGGTTAGACCTTCTTCTGCGTTATTGCCATTATTAGTATTTTCTACAAATGAGGTAAATTGTGTAGCTCTTGTAGACACAGGTGCCACGGTTTCCTGCATCAGTCAAGCTGCCGCGGATGAGATAGGAATAAAATGTAGAGATATAGAAAATAGATGTGTTAGTGCGAGTAATGGTAGTAGGTTAAAAGTAGTTGGAAAATGCGATGTAATGTTTTCTTTGAGCGATTTTTTATTTAAACAAGAATTTATAATTATAACTGACTTAAAATGTAGTGTAGTATTAGGTCAGGATTTCTTAATAAAGAATAAAATGTGTATTGATTTTTATAACAATTGTGTGTCTTTTTCCCAAGGAAAAATTCATTTTGTACAACCAAATGTGTTGGGCCAAAAAGATGAATCCGCTTTTGTTGCAAGACAGGATTCGCAAAGATCGAGTTCGATTGTTAGACAAAAGTTAGGAGATATTCATTTAGTTCAGCCAAATGTGTCGAGCGAAATAGGTAAAGCCGCTATTGTTGCAAGACAGGATTCGGAAAAATCGAGTTCGCTTGTTAGACAAAAGATAGGTAAGTCATCGAATGTTCCATGTCAAACAATTGGTTTAGAAAGTTTGAAGTTAGAACAAAAGTCAGATAGGTCATCGAATGTTCTATATCAGGCAATTGTTTTAGAAAGTTCCGAGCCGGGCGCGGAAAAGAAAAACATTGATGTGTCAACAAGTGACAGGCATCAATCAATTGTTGACTTTATTGATTTTCAGAAATTGCGTAACAATGATTACGTATATTTCTTGAAGGCACCAAATAGTGGTGAATTTTCCTTGCCGGTGGAGGAAAAACGTTTTGTAACTAATGTAGATTTAGGAACGGGTTATCCTAAAACGAAAATTCGATAGAACAGGTAGGTTGTATGATAGATTATTTACGAAGGCACTACGTAAGAAGAGTTAGACCGGTGTTCTTTAACGTCAATGATTTAGTTTTTATTATGTTCCAAAGCGAGTTATTGGCAGATGTACGAAACTGGCACGTCTTTATCAATGGCATATAGAATCATTAAGCGAAGTCTAATGTTGGTGGTTTGTTAAGTTCGTTTTTCATACAAATCGCCTAAAGCATTTCATGTCACGATGATGTGTGTTTGTAGACACTATTGTGTATGTATGTTTGTAAAATATAATAGGTTTGTGTATAAAGGGAAGGCTTTAGTAGGTTAATTTTAAGTTATATGTTGTCATTGTTATTTACTAATATGTGTTTTAATGTTTCATAATGAACGAGGGAAATAAGAATAACGTATTTTAGGTAAACTAATGATGGCAGGGAGCATTGAATGAGAATTGAAATGAAAAAGAGGTCCTTGAGCATTGATGTTTCTAAAAGAGGCCCAAATACAAATAATAAGTAGTAGTTTGATATAATTAGAAAGGAAATATTGTTAAAAAACGTGAGATAGGTTTATTAACGTATATGTAATGTTGAATGCTGGTAAAGTAAATATTTGAGGAAGGTAATGAGATGTAAGGGTTAAGTAGAATTAGATTGTTATAGATCTAGTCGACTTATTCTATTATTTGGTGTAACATGATTAGGCAATAAGCTATTTGTCATGGATTCCTGATTTGGGTTTCACACACATAAATGATGGGATATAGGGTTAGTATCTGGTTTGTAAATGGTTTGTTATTATTGAGGGTTAAAGGATTGAGTATTTATAGCATAGTTGGTGAAGGTTTAGGAGTTAACAGTATGTAATATGCAGATAAAGGGTTGAGTATTAATAACATTAGTTTATGAAGGGTTAAGGAGTTAGTAGGATGGAGGAGTATGATGTTGTAGGTTATTTGATTTATAGAAGTAGTGTAATAGTAGTATAGGGTTAATTAATAGTTTGTTATTTTAGTAGTTTGTAGTGAGTTAATAAATTTCTCTCACGATAAGCAATTTCTGGTGTAGAATAGAGTGACTATTCTCATAAGCATTCGGAATTACTTAGTAGAAGTTCTACCTAAGTAATGGATTGGAAATAGAGGGATTATCTTTTGCCTTAAAGTTTAATCAATAATTCCCTAATTCTATAGATTATGAGGGAATATTGTATTGTTGAGTATCAAGTCATAACGTGGGATAGTTGACATGTTTTTGGGGATTCTATTTCTTACCTTGTACTTGAGCCTCTTGAATTCTTGAGAGTTTTAAATATAATGGTGTAGAATATTTTTTCCTATTGATAAGTTGATAGTATCTGCTTGAGTCTTGCTATAAAGCTTAAGTTTAAGAACGACTATCACACCATTAGAAAGTTGAAATTTTTCTCTGCATTAACATTAAATATTTTAACATGCAGATTGATAAAGTTAGTTATGTAATTTTTGTTAAGGGTGATGTATATGAGTCGTATATTGTTTTCTGAGGTTTAAGCGAGCACTACACATTGAAATGAAACACTTTTTACGGATTAACTCTCGTTTAATTTACTATTTACATAGTTTTTATATTATCCTGACGTTTCGAACCCTTTACAGGGTCCGTGGTCACAGGGAGACTGAGGTGTTGGTCGTCTCATTGTCAGAAGTTATTTGCCTACCGTCAATAATTTTTATATTTTACCGGGTGCGTTCAAGTTTACACAATACGAGCTAACAATATTTTTAGGTCTGGCAATGTGTTGCTGTTGGGGCTGGGATTTGATGACCTGTATGATGGGGGTGGGTTTTTTTTTTTCCAAAAAAAAAAAAAAAATCGTAATTTCAATAGAGAGGATGGTTGGAATTTACCACCTGCCTGGGACCCCATCATACAGGTCATCAAATCCCAGCCCCAACAGCAACACATTGCCAGACCTAAAAATATTGTTAGCTCGTATTGTGTAAACTTGAACGCACCCGGTAAAATATAAAAATTATTGACGGTAGGCAAATAACTTCTGACAATGAGACGACCAACACCTCAGTCTCCCTGTGACCACGGACCCTGTAAAGGGTTCGAAACGTCAGGATAATATAAAAACTATGTAAATAGTAAATTAAACGCGAGTTAATCCGTAAAAAGTGTTTCATTTCAATATATGAGTCGTGTTAGTTTGTAATTTGGAGGATGATTCGAAATAGGTATATAGTTTTGACGGGTTTATATGTACCAAGTTATTCGAAGTTCAGTTCTTCGAATAGCTAAATCCAAGTCGGGTTTAGGTTGAATCATTCTTGTATGAATTATTTTTCCCGTTTCTGCTAGGATGTTTAGAAATGGGTAGAAATGTAGAAAAAAAAAATTGGAAAATTTTTTTTTTGTTTCAAAAATTTTTTTTCCCCAGGTCGGGAGGAATGTAGAGTTTATACCATGTTAGGGCGCTGGCTGGTTTTACTTTAATAGTAATTTATAAAAAACGTAATTTGAATTAACAAGATGTCAAAACGGGAATTGAGGAGAAGGATCTGAAGTGCCAACATGAGTAGACTTGACCATGTTATTTTTATATTGTAAATATGTAATTGTAAATGTATATAAAAGTATACAATAAATGAATTCGTATACTAAATAAAGGTTGTTGTTATTAAAACAAACGCCCCCCAACCTTTACGAGTTCTACAGTACTAATAATAATTCATAGTCATCCTAGCCTTTTTCCCAGGTCATTTGTGGTCGGATCTCCATATCATTTTGCGCCATTCCTCTCATTATTGCGTCATAGCTAGGCTTACGCCCATTGTCTTCATATCTTTATTTATTGTGCTTGTCCAAGTCGTAGGTGGGCGACCTCGGTGTCTCTTACCCTCGGCAGTGTTGTTTATCGCACTCTTAGTCATGTGCTCGACATCTCTGCGCATCACATATGGCCAAACCATCACAGTCGACTCTCGCATATCTTTTCTTGTATTGGCGCAAACTTGAATGTGCCACGGATATATTCATTCCGAACCTTATCTATTAGTGTTACGCCCCCAGCCCACATAAACATTCACATTTCTGTACAATGCATCATAAGCTCCTCTTGCTTTCGCATCGGTCAGCATTCCGCACCATACAGAAGGGCTGGTCGAACTGCTCTCTTGTAGATATTCCTTTTTACTCGAACAGACATTTGCGAGTCACAAAGTACCCCAGTCAGTGCTCTCCACTTTTGCCACCCAGCTTGAATCCTGTTTTCTATGTCTTCTTTAGTACTCGCTTCACTTGTTATTACGGATCCAAGGTACTTGAATTTGGAGACTTTATTATGGGGAATATTATTTATTAGTGGTGGGGATACGATCGCATTTACGCTAGAGAAATTGCAGTGCATGTATTCCGTTTTTGTTCGGCTTACTCTGAGGCCTCGGCTTTACAAACGGTTGCTCCACAGGGATAGTTCGTTTTGCAGGTCTTCAGCAGATTCCGACACGAGCACTATATTATCGGCATATAGTAGTCATAGTCCATGGAGCAGGACGTTGCAGATCTTCAGCGACGTAATTGATGACAGTATTAATTAAAAGTGTGCTGAAAGTTGAACCCTGATGCACTCGTCTACTACGACTACGTACCCTTGTGGTTACATTATCGTACATCTTTTACTCTATCAATGTACTGTTCGTGAACGGGCTGTGCTCGAAGCGCTGTCCATATAAGATCTTTTGAAACTCTATAAAATGCTTTTTCTAGAGCTATAAAAGTGAAGTGCAGGTAATTTCCAGATGATTTATACTGTTGTAAGAGCAGTTTAATAGAGTCTATGGTTCCTACGCCGCTTGAGAAGCCACATTGGTTTGGAGTTAACTTTATAAGCTGAGATAATCTTATAGCTATCACGGTTTCCCAGATTTTCAAGAAGTGCGAAGTTGAAAAGTATCTTATAAAAACGTCAATTCCAGTTATAATTGAACCTCTTATCTATGTTATAAATTTAATGCTAGAAACAGGAACTTTTCCAGATGAAATGTAAAAAGCCAAAATTAAACCATTATTCAAAAAAGGATCAAAAGCAAACGTTGATGTTTATAGACCTAGCCTTACTTCCGTCCTTTTGAAAAATATTTGAGAAAGTTATTTATACTCGGCTTTACAACTTTTTTATTTGTAATGGGCTACTAAATAAAAATCAATTTGGATTTCAAAAGAAAAAAATCTACAGTTTTAGCAATATTTAATATTCTCAAGATGGTATGAAAAAAAACCTATTAACAATAAAACTGCATGCATCGGCCTATTCATTGATATGTCGAAAGCTTTCGACTGTGTAATACATGATATAATCTTGACTCAACTTGAAAATCTAGGCGTACGTGGTATTGCATTAAAACTATTTGAAAGTTACCTGAAAAATAGAGAACAATATACAATGATTGACATTTTCAATAACGCCAATATAACTTTTGAGGAAGTATCATCTAAATCTGGTAAAGTAATTCTCGGAGTACCTCAAGGTAGCGTTCTTGGCCCTCTTCTTTTCTTAGTGTATATTAACGAGCTTCCAGCGGTACTAAGTCATTTTTGTGTTATATTTGCAGATGATGCCACAATTTTTATTTCAGATGATAGTAAGAACACAACAGCTTTTGAAAATAAAATTAACAAAACGTTAAAACATTTGGTCGACTGGCTTAAAACTTTGAATCTTAAAATAAATATGAATAAGAATAAATTTGTACAATTTCGAAATTACAAGACGAACTCATTTAAATTAAACATTAAAGATTATGTCTAACTCAAAAATAGAAGAAGTTAACGAAAGCCACTTTCTTGGTGTTTCGATAGACTCAAATTTAAATTGGAAATCTTATATTTATAACATAAATAGAAAGATTTCTAGTTATAGCTATGCATTATCTATTCTGGCAGAAAATTCCTCTTTTGAAATTGTGCGAACTGATTATTTTGGTAATGTGTATCCTCTCCTAACGTATGGGATTATTTATTGGGGTAATTCTGTTAATTCACGTAGTACTTTCATACTACAAAAGAAATGTATACGCATAATTTACAACATTTATTATGATGATACCATTAGAAATGTATTTAGAGAAAAGAAATTATTTACTCTTACAGCGTGCACGCAAGCATGCAAAGATTACTCATAGGAAGATGATGGTGACTGTCTGACGGACCAGTGCCGAACTTGTACATCACAACTTCTTACCGAATGGCACAACAGTGACGAAAGATGTCTATTGCCAAGAAGTGCAAACAATGATGGAGAAGCTCGCAGTTCAACAACCAAGACTGGTCAATCGCTCTTCCCCATTGCTTCTCCACGACAACGCGCGAGCTTACACTTCACGATTGTGAGGATAGTTCCTCCGCGTTCTACAAAGCCAATGCCGGAGTGCCGCAAGGTTCTGTGCTCTCACCTACTCTATTTCTTCTGCATATGAATGACATGTTCTCCTTCGGCAATATCCATTGTTATGCTGATGACAGTACGGTGCATGAGCGGTACTTGGGACATCTTGCGGCAAAGCAAGCTGATATCGTGGTTAAAAGGCAAGAACTAACGAGTTACCAAACTGAACCTGGCTCACGATTGTGTCTCTAAGTGGGGAATCGAAAACCTAGTCTGAATTCTACAGAAAAAGTGGATACCACACCTACAGAAAGCAGCACGACTGATCGCCCTACAACAAGGGTTTAGCCAGTTAGCTAAGCTAGCACACGTCAGGTTCACATAAAAGGAAAAATGCGGTAGGCTCCTAACACAAGATAAAGACATAAATAAACGCTGGCAAGAATACTTTGCAGAACTATTAAACGAAGAATTCTCACGAGAAAGGGTGCCGGTCCAGTAGAACCAATAACACCTGAGGAAGTAAAATTTGTTATTCGTCGAATGAAGAACAACAAGTCGACTGGGCAGATGAAATTCCGGTAGAACTCTAGAAAAAAAAGTATTAGACACCGGCATAGTCTGGTTAGCAAACTTTTTGAATAAAGTTATAGAAGATCGCAAAATGCCTGACATGTGGAGAAAAAGCGAAAGGTATGATACCTTTCTATAAAAATAAAGGCGACGCTGCCGAATGCGGGAACTTCAGAGACATAAAGCTAAGAAGAGAATAGAATATAATATAATAGAATATAATAGAATTCCTTTATTGCTTAAACTGTGTAACAAGTTCTTAAAAAATTATATATAGTATCAACAGGTTGCCCATGATCAGGCATGCAATATACACAAATAAATATTATTAACATTAATATTAACAAAATTCATCGTGAATTTAACAACTAATTAGTCTTGAAACTAAAGTATTCATTTAGTTTATAGAAAACATTATTAGATAACCAAGTTTTTAACTTAATTTTAAATATATAACCATTCAATGCCTTTAAATTAGTAGGTAAATGATTATACACTTTAATACCATGTATGAAAGTATTCTTATCATAAACATTATTATTGACAATTGGTAAATTTAAATTATATCTGTACTTAAGACGTTGGTTACGGAGAGATTTACAGTTAAACAAGTCTATGTTGTTTTTAATGAATACACACATTTCTAGAATATAGATATCAGTAAGAGTAAGTAATTTCTTTTCTCTAAATACATTTCTAAGGGTATCATCATAATACATGTTGTAAATTACGCGTATACATTTCTTTTGTAGTATGAAAGTACTACGTGAATTAACAGAATTACCCCAATAAATAATCCCATACGTTAGGAGAAGATACACATTACCAAAATAATCAGTTCGCACAATTTCAAAAGAGGAATTTTCTGCCAGAATAGATAATGCATAGCTATAACTAGAAATCTTTGTATTTATGTTATAAATATAAGATTTCCAATTTAAATTTGAGTCTATCGAAACACCAAGAAAGTGGCTTTTGTTAACTTCTTCTATTTTCGAGTTAGACATAATCAATAATGTTTAATTTAAATGAGTTCGTCTTGTAATTACGAAATTGTACAAATTTATTCTTCTTCATATTTATTTTAAGATTCAAAGTTTTAAGCCAGTCGACCAAATGTGTATTTTCAAAAGCTGTTGTGTTCTTACTATCATCTGAAATAAAAATTGTGGCATCATCTGCAAATATAACACAAAAATGACTTAGTACCGCTGGAAGCTCGTTAATATACACTAAGAAAAGAAGAGGGCCAAGAACGCTACCTTGAGGTACTCCGAGAATTACTTTACCAGATTTAGATGATACTTCCTCAAAAGTTATATTGGCGTTATTGAAAATGTCAATCACTGTATATTGTTCTCTATTTTTCAGGTAACTTTCAAATAGTTTTAATGCAATACCACGTACGCCTAGATTTTCAAGTTGAGTCAAGATTATATCATGTATTACACAGTCGAAAGCTTTCAACATATCAATGAATAGGCCGATGCATGCAGTTTTATTGTTGATAGGTTTTTTTTCATACCATCTTGAGAATATTAAATATTGCTAAAACTGTAGATTTTTTTCTTTTGAAATCCAAGCAAATGCAAGCACACAGCATTTATTAAAATTACAAAGTTATTTGTCACACACAAGTCTAACCTAACCAACGGAACTTTTCCATAGGTACTTACTTAACTTTTTCTTTGTAGCGGGTTACTGATAAAACATTTATGATCAAGAAATATATGAAAACAAATATTAGTATGAAACTAATTTATAAAAATTGGCGTTATGTATTAGAATGATTAGGAGTTTCGATCGTTATTATTAGTAAATATAAAAAAAAAATATAGTAAAAACGAGGTGTATGATTAGAGATATTATGATTTCTGATGAATTAGGGTTTCGATATTTTTACGAAGAGTGATTAAGATGTAAAATGGTATGAGGAATATTTTCGGACTTCCGATAATAGGACTTAAAAAGTTATATGAAAAAATGTGCACCCGTGATCTTTCTTTTAGCGCACTGATTAGGTGCTGTACCCAGCTCCACCCACTGAGACGAACGCTTACGGTTGTCGTATAGGATCCACTTTTAATCGCAGGTAACAATTCGACTTAGAATTCCCTCGTTTCTTTGCCGATTCAGTAGTGCTATGCATGCTTCGACGCGTAAGTCTCGCAGTTGGTCGCTTAGTTCGTGTGGCACCCACATGTCTAGCTTTTTTATCTTTCCGATTTGCCGCAAGTGCTTCAATGTTGTTTTGACATTAACTCCAAGGCCCGCAGCAAACTCAGCCGTAGATTGAGTTGGATCCGCTTCCACTATCGCCTTCAATTCGTCGTTGTCGAGTTACCGTCCGATCGCGAGGCAATGACCTTTTATAAATAGACTAGTAATACGTGAATGAATTGCATTTTAAAATGGCGAAATTGTTTCTATGCCGTAATACACGTCGAAAGGGAAAATCATATCATTAGCCTGTTGTTAAAAAGAGATAGACAATATTTTGACTTTTGGTAGTTGACCAATGAGCTCATAAAATTTATGCGCGCTATCTCGGCCGCCATTGTTTTTCTCTTTCACTCTTACAGAAAACATAGTATTCGCTCCTCACTCATGCATATCGGATTGGCAACATGGCAAATGTCATTACTAAATGAAAATTTGTATTTAAAATTTATATTTACAATACTTACGAGTGAAATAAGACATTTTTATTGTCTCCTACGGTTGCAGTATATTTTTTACAATTTCTGGATACATAGGAAGGCATTTTAACCAATTAACAAATCAAAAACTTATAATGGTAACGATCGTGTAAATCGTGTTGACGTGACACTGACTGACGTGTGACTGAGTGAAACTCGGGCAATTACCTGAGTTTGTTCTAGTCATTACGGAGGGCAGACAACGTATCTACACATATAATATCATTGCCGCGAGGCTCGTTCTTCAACTCAAAATTTCCTGATTTAAAACGATTGAACCAATAATGAACCGTGTTTATGCAAGCAGTGTTAGGCCCGTTCACGTCGTTAATGTTTCGTGTGGTTTGCGCAGCGGCATTTCGTAGGAACTCATATTCGAAAATTGTTCGAATTTTCAGTTTATCCATGGCACCAAAAACTACCACAATTTTACGAAAACAAAAACTATCTAAAAACAAATGCCTGAATTTGAAATTAAATTAACAAGGCTTTCGAATAAAATTTATTTGAATTTAGAATTGCGCGTCAATCTACAGATAAATATAGGGGTTAATTAAAACGCTGTACAACATTTTCTATAGGTCGGAGTCAAACCATTCAAGGCAGATATTTTTTCTAATTCCGAATCTGCAATAAAAAAAAATTACCTGGTTGCGGGTTACAACGTTTTCGCTTTTTTGCGTCGATATGTATGTATTCACGTTGTAAGCTTTACTGATCCATAATCAATGTTACCAACTATAATCATCGAAATATCACATATTTCTTTTCAAATATATCAAAGTTTTGTAAAAATTGATACATAGTGAACTTTTAACCGTGTCGCGTAGCGGTGAAAGAATACTATCACCCCCTCTCTTCTCTTGGGTGTCGTAAAAGGCGACTAACGGACTAAAGACTGCACATACTTCCAACACCATAGAGCGGCGATGGGCTTACCACCTGTCACGCTGAGCACTGAGGAATGCTTGTGCTGTCCTTATTGCCTAGTTTCTGACCAACCCTTTTGGGAATAATAGCAGGGGGGTGTCACTCCGCAGTTTAGGTACGTTCGGCCGGCGCGCCTCCCAGGCAGGCCGCCTAGGCGTATGACAGTAAAGGTTGTCGCTCGCGACGCACCGAACACAGAGCACCGAGTCGCTTAACGTAATCCCTGCGTGCGCGCGTAAACCCTACTCTCTTTAACGTCATGACGTCAAATCGATATCGAGTCAGCGTTGCTTTACGGAATATGAACGCTCGGGTCACACGATAAGTTTCAATCTTGCGTGAAAGTCGTTAGAGAGTGAACCTTCTGCACGGTAGCACTATTAGTTATTCTGTGATAATAGTCGTGATTATTATGTAAGTAAGTATGTATGTATGTATGTACGTATGCAGTGAACTTTCTTACCCATATTATACCGCCAACAAATTATGATTCTGTTTAACTTTGTATGTATTCGACCGTGACGTATACAATAACAAATCGTACGTACGGGCAGCACCTTACCCCGACAAATAAAATGAAAAGTGATATGTCCGGTCGGATATTCGGAATAATGAATTCCATTTCACATATCTGCGTAAGTGAACTTTGTTTCGTAGCGTTTCTTTAAAAGTTTCGCAACAACAGTGTCCGATCGCAGCGCGACGTATGTCCCAAGAATTACCAAACTTTCCTGTGTCCAGTCCAGTGAAGAGCGTGGATTCGCAGTGAACAGGAATGGCCGGTAATGTAACTTCTGGAAAACTGAAGTTTTTTAGCTTCATAACAAGAGGACTTTTTACACTTATATGTAAAGTTTAATTTGGTAAACACTACACATTAGGAAACGTTTTGTAAGGGCATTTTTTTGTAGCTGAACTTTTAGTCCACTGCTGGGCAAAGGCCTCCTCTCTACGTTTACAGGCCTCACCTCTACGTTTCCAGGCCTCCCCTCTCCATGTTTCCAGGCCTCCCATCTACGTTTCCAGGCCTCACATCTACGTTTCCATGCGTCACGATCTCGGGCCTCGGACTACCCAGGCAAGGGTTATAGGCATTTACTTGCATATATTTTATAAATGATTTCTTGAGGTTTTGAAACCTTTGTAATAACTAATAGTGTAGAATATCTACAATCAAGTAGATAAAGAGTTTCATTCAATATTTTTACTTTGAGGCACGTACTGATAATGAAAATACCGTTTTAAATTGCTGTCCGTCTATTTTACTGTCAAAGAATTCAGTGTTTAAGCTAAGCTAAGTCTACAAACTGCTAGCTACGTTTTATTTAGTAACTTTTCGAGTATAGAGTCCTTGTTTGTTAGTTTCTTAAATATAAATCTTTTTCTAAATATTTGTATAAGCAAAGTAAAGAAAAAAAACATTACTTAACTTAGTGATAGCGAAGTTAGTGTACTGCCTATGTATTTGGCCGGTCGAAAGTTGGACGGCGCTGCACTGGCCGCCGCCGCCGCCCACCTATGCCCTCTCGAGACAATAGCGAGCCAATAAAACTTTTATTGTCCGCTATGATTTTGGAAACATCCACCGAGATGGGTTCTATAAAATTCGCAATTTATCCGAGTCACTCTCGACGGATTCGCGCCGTTTATTACCGTTTGCAAACTAAGCTTTACAACTGTGGAGCGCGAAAGAATTTTTCTTTTGTCCCCAACAGTCTAAGGATTGAGTTGAGAGTTGAGTTACTTCTTTGGCAAGTTTTAGTCGGTGGAGCGAAATTAAATGTGACTGACTTGTGAAATTCTATGGATGTACTCGTCGTGACTGTTGTTGAAATAACGATTTTTTATGTAGCAATTATTAACTGTTACTATTCCATATTTTATTTTTGACCAAAATTGCAAATGTTTAACATCAAAACGTATCAAATTTGTGTTACCGTAATAAATTTTTAATGTTGACACAAAAAATTGTTAAAACCATGGAAAAATCCAACTAAGTTTAATGTTGGAAACGCCACCAATCTTCTCACTACCTACGTTACATAACCACACCGTATAATATTATTTCCATTTAGGTATATTAATTTTATTTATCACCAAAATGTAACACTCCATTCTATCGCACTATCTCGTCACTGAAGCGAACTTTTTCTTTACAAAGAAAACATTTTACCTGTTTATTTATATTTTGGAGGTTCCCGGGCGGCGGCGCGACGGGGGGAGGGCCAGATAAGAATCAAATGGATGTTGTTTTGGTGCATGTAGCTCTCGGCGTATGCACGTGTTGACAGCTCGCTGGGGAATTTTGACACTTGCCCTGAAACTTTAGCACCGGCGTGGCCTATCGTCACCTCTTGAACAGCTAATGTAACCTTATTGCAACTTACAACTTACAACAGAGCTGGCAAGAAAGGATTGCGTTCAATGCAAAAAATATTGTGAATTTTTAAAATGAATTTTTGAATATAATTTCAAATATTCTAACTACATCTATAAGTGTGTTACCTACTGACATAATGAAGGTTAAATAAAAGGTGGCATTTGTTAATTTCTATCGAAACTATGTGTTTTGTTTACATCTAGAGTTAATAATGTTTGTAGTCTGGTTATTTTTTTTATTTTTTTTTTGTATAAAAGAGGGAGGCAAACGAGCAGGCGGGTCACCTGATGGAGAGTAATCACCGCCGCCCATGGACACCCGCAAAACCAGAGGAATCGTAGACGCGTTGCCGGCCTTTAAGGGAGGAATAGGTTTAAGGAAGGAATAGGAATTGGGAGGAGGGGGGGGGGGGGGGAAGGGGCCTCCGGAACCCTCACTGGTCGGACGAAACACAACAGCACCAAGTGCCATTATTTCACGCCGAATATTAGTGAGAGGGTGGTATTACGCCGGGCGAGCCGGCCCAATGTGTGCTGCAACGCAGCGTGGCTCTACCACTCAAAAACTTTACGTTTACTGGAAACAGGGTAACAGCAAACATCACAATATTTTGTATGTACTAAAATAATGTATGATTAGACAGACTAGACAGAATATCTTGGTAGCAAAACTGTGCCTTATATACCCGTATATGGCTCCCTATTTACAGAAAGTAGACAAAGTTGCTAAAGAAAAATTTCTTTTTCCTTATGAAATTTAAAAGTCACTTTCGCAAGCTATCATTTCAGGAACTTCACCCATTAAAACTCGACGCCATTTGTGATACGCAAGTGGAACTGAATCGTCCATAGGCTACGTTAATGGACAACGGGCCTTGGAGCAAAATCCACAGGGAAGCATAAATATAGAGGCACACTTGTTCCGACACCGGTCTGATTGGTAAGCCGGGCCGGAATCAAACGTCCAATCCGTGACGGATAATTACAGAGGACAATGTTAAGCTTAGAAGTGCTTGTAATTAAGCTCGCCTTTTTCCTTTTTGCTTTATCTTTAGAAAGGCAAATTAGAAACAGTTGTTTCAGACCAAAATGTTGGAATTGATAAAAGTGATTTAACTTTCCGTTTTTAGCAGTAATACAATAGCAGCGACATGACGGTTCTTATTGTAACTAAAGCTCGTCTTGCGGATTTAGAACATGCGCATTATCAATCAACGAATACGTTGAGAAAGCACACAGAGATTTGAACCCGAAGCTTCTGGGTCCCAAGTATAAGAAGACCATAAAGGCGGGTAAACTATGATTATCTACAAAATTATTTATTGTCTAAATTATATTCTGTCTAAATAATAACGATGAAACTATCAAAACCCTTCGCCCCAACTACATTTTTCACCTGAAGTATGTTTCGGCTGACGTAACAGTCATGAAACGTATTTTGGCAGAACGATAAGGAAATGACACAAGGAAACAGACTACGGTCCGGAGCTCCGGTCGAAAATTTGTGAGCAAGAGAACGGAGCGAAGGAGATAGCGAATGTGTCAAACTTATTGGAATGGTGTCAGAGATCGCCGCGCGCGGATACCTCCACCCTTCTCTTAGGTAGTATGAATATGAATTCTTTGCACTGACCAAATGACAGCCAACGATAAAAGCTACGGGTCTTCTTAGCGAGAAAATTAAAGGTCACGAATGCAGTTTTCCCAAGGGAAAAAACAAGTTTCCTAAAATGTTAAATTGGCCAAATGTGCAAATCGCACGAAGCCATTAAAGAATGTTTCTTAAATGTTTAAACTAGTTTTAGTAGTAATTTTTTTGTCTTCAATACTCTGTGTATAACAGATATACAAGCATTTTGTTATTTATTCCCTGGTTGTTATTTTATGTAATATTCATTATACAAATAAAATCTGATTTTTGTATTAAGGTTTGATTTTCTATACTTAACTCTTTATATCACATTAATTATTTGTTTGTGTACATTATTCTACTTACCTTTATATGCCATAATCTTATGATAACAACCGGGACCAACGGCTTAACGTGCCTTCCGAAACACGGAGGTGGTCCAGATGTTATTAAATTGGTCACCCATCCAGCGATCTGGCATTGCGAAAGTTGCTTAGCGGCCAAGATTGCTTACACACGCATACAACATAGTATACTGTCAGTGAAGCATCTGCTACGACTTCTTTCCCTTATTGTGAACGCCAATCGGCATTCCTAAATTCGACTCCAAATTAAATCGGGATTTAATTAAGATCTAATTTTTTAATAGCTGCCAACTAAAGTCTTAAGAATGAGAGAGGAATTCTCTAAATAGTTTAAAAGCTTTTTAATTAGAACTTGTATATTGTGATGGGTTTATTCAAACAAGTCATAACAAATTCTGGGTAATTTCTTTGGCGAACTGCCTTTTCGAAGCTAAAGGAATTCCGAAGTTATGTTAATGTTTAACGGTTGAGTAGTTTTAATTAGATTTCGTAGATTACAGTCTATTAGTAAGGCAAATCTAGTTACAAAAGGATTTTGCTATCAAAATAACCAACGGAGGAAATTATTGTAGGATTCTTCGTATAAGGTTAAATATGCCTGCTTATTTACTTTGAGTAACTTTAGTACGCGTAGGCAGATGAAATGTTATCTGAAATTTAAGGATTCTTGTATTGTATCATTTATGTTCACGTCAGTCAAGATTCAAGTCTAATTTGAACGTCGAGTATTGAGACAAGCTTATTCGAACGTTTTTGTTTATTTTTATAAACGTCCCTCTATTGCGCAATGGCCTCCTAGCATACATCGGCCCATCACTCGTCACATAGAGTCAATGTGAGTAGATGAGTTTTAACCACTGCTTTCTTAGTACAACAACCGGGATCAAAACGGCATAACGACAAGTCTTCCGATGGAAATCTAGTGACCGGCCATTAGGAAAGTTGCTGAAACTGCTGAATCGCAACCCGGCCGTGCTTATTGCTATATCAAGCTGATGCAGTTTGTACATAGTCTATATTAGATACGGAATAATACTAATTTAGATATTTATTTTTCGTTTATTAATAGTTTGTCATTTATTACTAACCGAAGAAAACAAAATCCTAGATTAAATATCATAAGTGATATAGATGTTGAATGATAAATCATATTTTTGCCAAACCCCTTGAGTTTTAAAAAAGACTTTCAATGCGACTTATAACCTGACGTGGAAAAATACAAATCTTTATTGATAAGGTGCAAAGATCCTTATATAAAAACGTAGAACGTAAATAATTGATCGCCTTTTTCGGACTCTCAAATTTTGTAGAGACTTCTTCGAAGAATTGATATGTGCAGGTGCACTGTTATGTTTTGTTTGCGGACACTCAAATATCTGTCATTATTTCACAAACACATTTTTTTTTAAATATACATAAGTATACATATAATCACGACTATTATGCCTGAAGGATTAGTCAGAGACTAGGCAATGAGGATAGCAAAAGCAGTTCTCTACCATAGTCTACTTTGCACCAAATAGCGACTGCATTACTCAGCGTAACATGTGGTTTATTTATTTATTTATTTAAATTTCATTTGCTCACTACACTTACAGTTAAACCAAAGCGTGCAGAGGCCAGTTACATTTTGTGTAGATATAGCATACACTTAACTACTAAATTTCTAAAAAACGTACAACACTATTAACAAATCTATGCATAGGTACACAAAATACATCAACATCCGGTTGCTGAACGATCAGAGCGTTGAGTAGATCCAAAGCTTGGGCAGTAGGTGCATATTTTACTGCTCTATGCTGTTGAATATACCTATGTGCAGTCTTTAGTCCGTTATTCGCCTTTTACGACACCCAAAGGAAGAGAGGGGGTGGAAGTATTCTTTCATCGCTACCTGACACTGTTAAAATATAAAGACTGGTAATCTCTCGCTTCAGGACTTTTTGAGATAAGATAGACAATTATCTGCAAGGCTCATAACATATTAGGATTATCAATAATATTTAGTACAATGTTGTTATTTACATGGGTCAGATACGAGTTCTACTCGCATCTGTGAAATAAATTGAAGCGCTTTTTGTGTGATAATCTAGTAACTATTTAATTATCATAGTTCAATATTAATACTGCGATAACATATAAGAAAAGAATAAGTATAAGAATAATTTATTTCTGTATAAAAACTTAGTCTAAATACATCAAAACTTATAAATATCATTCGTCCACATAATAAAAATAATGCATAACAAGAGTGCAGCTATTATTGTAAGTAATTTAAAATTAAGGTTAGTATTGCAAAATAATCGAAATGACACCTAAGCTAAGTAAACTAGTTTACCTGTCTTTTAGGCATCTAATATGTGAATGTAGGTTAGTGCTTACTTAACATTTTATTAGATAACAATAAATTATAATATCTTATTAACAATGCTATCATGCTATTAAAGTTGCAGTACGTATGTTTTGTAAACAATGATTATAATTATGCTTAGATACTACTAGAATTATATAATTGAAGAACATTTTAAGAAGGTCACTGATCACTGATATGATCATAAGAGTAGACTATCCTTCATAGTCAATAGAGCTGTGGTACCTAATTTCTGCACGTTTTTTTGCTGGGCATTGTTCGTCTCCCGTTTTGTGGTGGCTGGGCTTGTTAAAGCACTTACATGTAGCACACGCGGCAGGTTCTTGGCGTTTGCTGCATTCCTTGAAGGAGTGTCCAACGCATCCACAGTGTCCACAGGTAGAGTCTGACTCACGATAATACTTAGAGGAGTGGCCATACTGCTGACACTTGTAACATCTTGTTACAAGTGTGAAGTCTCTGACTGAGCAAGATGACCAATTAATGAACAGTCGCTCCTGTGCTATTAGAACTTTCCTCAATTTAGGTGGTAATTCTATTATGTAATTACAAAATAAGGCATCTTTTTTACCAGATTTGTGGCTAAGTCTAATAGAGCTAAGGAATTCTTCTCGATGTATGTGTGAATACTTGTCCGCGATGTTCTGTTTATACAGACATTCGAAAACTTCTTGTTCAGTGTTATTGGCGGGGACTCCTAATAAAATTATTTTTGGCTTCCTTTTTTTAGTCTCTTCGACCTTTAGCCATATAAAACATAAATAGATTCTAGTACTTATCATAAGTCGGCACAAAGGCGACTCCACCTTCGGCCTGTCATCACACAATACATTTGGAGCACAAACGAGGTACCAACACCGTCAGCCATAATGCGGACATTGTGTATTCAGCGGTCTAGTCTATTTCGGTTGCGCCTAACACGCAACGCAATCGACGTATTATCTTTAAAGGCCTTCAGGGAATTCCTGTAGGGTTCCAGACAATGTGGCCAGAACGATTTGTCAACGGAATGAATCTTAACAAAGCTAGGCACATTTGAATGAGGCCTGTACTGTGCCGCTTTTAATTTCATAAGTCGTTTGTCATAATCATCGTACCCGTGTCACTGTCTGGCGTACATACCTGATTGGACAATGCCCAATGCCCACGCGTTGAGGACGCCATAAATGCCAGATATGTACCTACGGTTTATGAATGTTTTCTTATGTAGGTGCATTCTTAAACACGTCGACTGCCACAAACTAGACACAATTGAAATTTAATTGTTTGTCGGTCACCAGCGACCCCCATGGCGCTTAAAGTCTTAAATGAAATCTTTTGGAAATATGAAGAGAGCTTTTTTTAATTTTCTTGTGTTGTGTGGCCAATGCTGAAATGGGATTAAATGGGTTACACTCTAGCCCAATGTATAAGGTGATGTATAAGCGCTGGATACCTGAAAAACGGTGGCGTAAGAGCCGAGAAAGCGTTAAAGAGTTTACCTAAGAGTTTATCGGCAGATCTTTAAAGATCGTAGGTATAAGCACATTTGCAGTCGCTATTTGGTGAAAAAAAGGCTATGGTAGAGGACTACTTTTTCTGTCTTCTATGCCTAGTCTCTGACTAACCCTTCGGGGATAATAGTCGTGATTATATGTATGTATGTATTTAAAGATCGCAGACATATACTTAGACTGGGAAAAGGCTTTTACCTAGCAGTGGAACCAGGGCGATGATATAATTAGCAAAAAAAAAATGTTTTGTTAATCGATCACTTTAGAAAGCCTACCACTTGTATTAAAAATGCAAAAGGATTACACAAATTTATTACTTTTTATGCATTATTAAAAATTTAAACATTGTCAACTGAAATAAAAAGAACTGTGAAGTCAAATTGAACCTCAGCTTTAAAACCCAAAATCAACTTATGAATAAACGACGAGGTATAGTATGTTTCGAACACAATCATTCCCACTCCTCTAAATAGTTAGTGAGCTACAAACTTAATTTAATATTCCAGATTTGTGATCCGTCTGCGCTCGACCTGCGATGTTTCGTGCGATGGGTAGTACTCAGGGTTGCCTCAACATGCCTAAGAATAGACACGTGAAGTTGCGCGGGAATAATAATACAAGTTGGCCTTTTGTGTACTAGCTAGAATCTTACCTACGAAGTAATACATTTTAATTAATTTGTATAATTATTAGTATTTGTAATACATACTTAGACCACAGATTTATGCTGTAGGGACGTACATCGTCATAATAAGTATTAAGGGCCAGAGCAGACATGCTACTTTTAGCATCGGCGATCGGCGATTTAGCCGCTTTTTAGAAGTTGAACGCAGTAACCACACATTCCACACCGCACACTTAAAAACGCCTAACGCGGCGATTGAGACGCTTCGTAAGCTCGACACAGCGTTTGAACGCTACACTCCGCATTCGGATGCCTGGTCGCACCGATTTTCAGTCAATGCTGCGCTAGATTGCCGATCCAGCATCAGACCAGTCGCCAAAACGCGCGATTCCGATACCGCGTCCGAACGCAGAGAGTCGCCAAAACGTGATGCAGCATCGATACAGTCGCAAAATTACCGATCGCCGATGCTAAAAGTAGCATGTGTGCGGTGGCTCTTAGACATATAAACATCTCATTAGTTTTAGTGCTTTTCTTATGAATTATTGTTATTACAACCAATCAAACAATTTAATCACAACTGATTGATTAATATAAATAGCTTAAATATATATTTTAATAATTATTTTTTCAGTATCTATTTAAATATAAGTACTTGTCAATTATTAATTCTGGACCGGTAGTGGCTACTAGAGATAGACTCTCGCTGTCACAGGCTATATGAGGAACCAATATCATATTGAGATTATTTTAACCATAGGCACATTTCAAACATTATTATATATTTACCCATTGTTAAAATACCTTTTGGCGAGGAGCTCGATGGCGCAGCGGCTAGCGCGTTCGGCTTGCGAACTTGCCCGTTCAGCAAGTTTCGCAATGCCTGGTCGCTGGATGGGTGACCAAATTTAAAAAAACATCTCGAGCTCCTCCGTGCTTCGGAAGGCACGTTAAGCCGTTGTTCCCGGTTGTTGTCGTAAGATGACAGTCGTTAAAACCCACCAACCCGCATTGGGTCAGCGTGGTGGGTTATGGCCCAATATCCCCTCGTGCATTGTCCACGTGGGAGGCCTGTGCCCAGCAGTGGGACGTTTATAGGCTGATGATGATGATGATGATGAAAATACCTTTTAAAGAATCTTCTTCCATTTTTGTGTCGAATTATTTTAAAACGTTTGCATAGAACCTCATTTTTTATGCAACCAATAATACTACCTAACATAAGAAGGCATTTGACAGTGAAAGTACTACTGAGCCTAATGTAGATATATCAATAGTTACCTTTTTTACAGACAAAGTACAGACTATTGCAGTGATACCCAACAGTGATAAATAGGAGAATAATTTTACTTTACAACTAACTATTTTAACATTTAGAAAATCGAGGCTATGCCTAGTTAAAATGCAACGCCAACTTGACTTTATGCAGCGTCATCGGTTTCAAAGTCGATGGATTCCCCTTTACGAACTTTAAAGGCAGACTCTACTATTCAAATGTCATGAAAACATGCATATTTAACACCAGGCTCCCCTCGCCTAACGTATGGGGCTACATTGTAATTCAATTCCTAGAACTTCACGGGGCTCAGTCAATAGATCAATAAAATATTCGCTTTGCCAATTTCAGCCGATTACTGGTGGGCATTCATCAGTTTTGATATTGTGCAGACTGTCTACTGGAAATGTCAGTGTACGTACACGTGTATTTCAAATCGGATAAGTCGGATACAGTAAAGTTTATTTTTAGGATAAAATGTTTACTAGAAAAAAACTTTTTTCTAGTTTTTCTAGTAAACATTTTATCACGGGAAGTGGCCGTTTAAAAAATGTGGCTGTAGCTGACCGGATCCATTTTATCCTATATCTATATAGCATTGTAAATGCAAAATTTCAACAATAAAGAAGTTTATTTTTGTTGGTAATGGTATACTTTAAAGCGAATGTAAAATAAAAAAAGGTAAAAGGATAGTAACAGCACTGGGATTGCAAATATCACATTTAGAAATAGTCTAAACTTTATGTTACTCGTTTAGACTTTATATTTTTATGTCACGATTTTCAGTCAGGTTTTTGATAGCTAAAACTAGCATTAGGTAGGATACCACAGCAATGTTGTGTTTATATTTGATTCATCACATAACTTTGATTCTGTTTTACACTGACATAACTTTATTTGGTGGTTCCATATTTTTATGTACACACGGCGTCAGATCAACCTACCCTAAACTGTCAAATTTCTCCAATGAATATTGATCCTTAGAGCCAAACAATAAAATTCAATATATATTGTAGAAATTTGAGTAGGTTGATCTGACGCCGTGTGTACATACAATATAGGGGAGAGATACCTATATTGTACCGACTCCTAAATTGTACCACCTAAAAATTTCCCACTAAACGGTGCCATTATTCTACACAGGCAACATAAAACGAGGCGACTACAGCGCCACCTGTCACTGCGCTAGTTCGTTCCTTCTTATCACAGATGACACGAGAGTGAGAATGAAAAACGTTTTTTTTGTGATTTGATGTTGTGGCATGTGGCTGCATGACGCCGCACATAGTTCGACACGAAGCAACACTTTCCCAACCGTGTCAACAGATGGCGCCACAAAAACCAACTGAACGACATCTCCATACTGCGACAGAAAAATAGTATGGGAAGCCTGCATCGCGGTAGCGAAGTTTCACCACCTCCTTCGCTATACATAGCACCTCCAACTAACACCCGTTGGACCTCGGTCCCCGAGCTATACCACCCAGCTCGGAGGAAGATCTTCCCTTTGCCTTCCTCAAAGTTGTCACCCTATCCACCATCGCTTCCCATAATTGGTGACCCCGACGTGATCCATCTACCGTCCGCTTCCCATAATTGGTGACCCCTACGGAGCACAGAAGCACCTTCAACATCATCGTCGCAGCCTCGCAGCGCCTATCCGTCACTCCTCATCCATCATCAAGTCTACCTTCGCCAGCAGACACAGCAAGCCAGCAATCAAGCCTCTCAAGGTTCCACCGCAGCATCTTGGACGACGCTTCCTGGACCTCCGGCACACTCGACGGCATCATCCCGACCTGGTCTCCGCAGCCCAAGACCGGTGCATCAATGTCGGCCGCATCACTTCGGCGTGGCAGCCCTGCACACCAGCAGCTCGGACCCACCGTCATCACCTGTCTCGACTCACCGTAGACAGGAGCAGCACACTGCATCACTGGCAACGCGCCTTCACCCCACCCGTCTCGACTCACCGTAGACTGGGGCATCCTGCAGCAGCACTCTCCACTGGCACTTGCAAGCACTGACGCACTGACTGCTAATCACACTCACTGACATCGACCTCCGGTCTCAGGGGGGAGTGATGTGGCGGCGCCACCTACCTGCATGACGCCGCACATAGTTCAACACAAAGCAACACCTTCCCAACCGTGTCAACAGATGGCGCCACAAAAACCATCTGAACGACATCTCCATACTGCGACAGAAAAATAGTATGGGAAGCCTGCATCGCGGTAGCGAAGTTTCACCACCTCCTTCGCTATACATAGCACCTCCAACTAACACCCGTTGTACCTCGGTCCCCGAGCTATACCACCCAGCTCGGAGGAAGATCTTCCCTTTGCCTTCCTCAAAGTTGTCACCCTATCCACCATCGCTTCCCATAATGTAATTTCTTCATCTATTGTCTAAGAAGGTAGCTCAACAAAATATTAGTAATGATTTAACACTGTAGGTATTCTTGAAAGCACGATTTCTACGGTTTTTAGACATCGTGAGTACAAATCAGTCGGTGATGGTTATGTTGTTGTTTTTTTAGATTGCTATCGAACTACCGTGTACAGTGCGACATAAAAGAGTAGAAATTAAATGAGGGCGCTGTTGTCGTTAACATAGCAACCCTGATAGGTCGATCAAATTGGTCTTGATACTTGTTTTTATTTAATATTTTTATATAATTGGAAAACATCACATACACATTGCTCTGATATAAAGGAAGTAGCTAAGGCACTTATGTTATAGAAATCAGAAACAACGACGGTACCACCACACCCAGATCCAAGACAATATAAAAAGTTGGTTTTCTACATTAACCCAACCGGGAATCGAACCCGGGACCTCAGAGATGGCGACGCCAAGTCCGGGGTGCTCGCCTCTCAGATAAGGAGGTCGTTAAAATAATTAATTTGAGTAGTTTGTATGTAGTACTTAAAGAAAAAAGCCATTGTACATATAACTTATTTTTATTTAGATATAAAACTAATAAATTAAAGTCCAGATACTCTTCAAGTTTCGCAAATGCTCGCGGCTTCCATCATAGCAAATAAGTTGCCTTAATTGAGCTATTAATTTGCATATTGTTGGTACCTACTTCTTTTTTTACAGTTTAAACAAAATCATTTTCTGACGGATTGCACACATATCAAAGTCATCGAGTTCCTTTGCAAGTCGACCCTTTCTGTGTTTAGCGGGAGTCGAAAATTTTTCTCCATTTTCGGAGCCTTGTTTAGCTATTCTCCGCACAGTACTTTCAGACACACCTAGAACAATAAAAACATATATGCATAAAAAATAACAAAACCAAAATTGTTCAGTCCTATGGACTGAGTTATAAACATAATTGGTAAAACTTTTGAATCGAGTCGCCTGAATCGGGGTGGAGGGGGGGGGGGGGGGTGAAGGTAAGGAGTAGGGGGAGGAGTACCCCCCATTTACCCCTCCTGTCGCAAACAAGTAGTTTTTAAGTTATGTTAATTTTCTTGTATTTTGAGGTTATGTATCATGGTAAAACTTTTGAATCGAGTCTCCTTAATTGGTGGGGGAAAGGGAGGGGAGGAGAAAGGAGTACCCCCCCTTACCCCTCCTGCCACAGACAAGTAATTTTTAAGTTATGTTTCTTTTTTAAAAATATGGAAATTTACAAAAACCTCATTTCTGGCGCTTCGCCGGCCACTCCCGCGGCACGCTCGCTTCGCTCGCTCGGCTCGCGCGTTTTGGTCAATATACTTACTAACCTAACCTAATTAACTCTTTAGATTTTTTTCATGGCGGGGGGCTTCTCCCCCCGAGCCCCCTCGTAGGGTGGCTGCGCCGCCCCCCCCCGTCCCCACACTTCGGTTCTGTTAATATGGTATTGTATTACCTAAAAACGTGTAATTTTTCGTGATTATAGCCGATTTTGGCAAAACTTTCAAGTGGTTTTTTAAATATTTCAACGCAACAGCGGCAGCTAAAATGTTAATAAACCTTTATTTAAGAACCCCTAAGACCCCCCCACAGTGTTAGTTTCTTCAAATTCAGGCGACTCGATTCAAAAGCCAACCCACATAATTTACTATACTTACCACATTCTACCCCTTAACACTTGATAAAATGTCCCAATAAATTCAAAAGTTCAAGATTCTCGAGTCGAACTATTATAATAACCAACATTTTTGTTTGTAATATCATAACCCCAAAACTTTTAAAAATATTTAAAAATACTGATTTTTTCACTGAATTTAGCCGATTGCACATAGGCATATTTTAGATAATTATACTTTCAACATCTTTTATAACTTACTTACCAGTATAATCTGCTGTACGTTGGTAAATATTGGTACATATCCTCCAGATTACGTAACAAAGTTCCGTATTGAAATTCTGCCAAACTTCGCAAAAAAAAACCTTATATATTATGTTACGAGAACTGCCACGGATGGTCATAATCATGTTATCAGTGTTTTATATCCAGGAATGTAGAAATATCACTAAAACAACAATTTATATCGTAACCACGGACAGAGTTGAACAACCACTTGACATTAATGACAGATAATCAGTGTTGCCAAAAAATGAGTGAATTTAGTTCTGGATTATTTAATTTCTACTCTTTTATGTCGCACTATACCCTATACTGGACCTCTTCAAGGTTCCAAAATGAGTTGGGAAAAAAGTCTTTTCGCATATAAGTGACATATAATAGAAGCAGACCAAACATTACAACAAAAAAGCGTGCCCATTATAGTAGAGGATCCGAGTATACAACGACCTTCACCGAGCGGTTAATGAATGAAAAGTATTTTATATCAAATTTAATACGTTAAAAAATATATTGCGAGTGGGTTGGCTGAAAAATTTCAGTCCAGTATATGATTAATTAAATATTTAAAAATACATTTTTTTAAATATTGCACTTGTTTCGATAATAGATAAATTAAATAGGTACCAATCGAAAGTATGAAGCCTTTGGAATATGCAAACGTTAGATTGATTTTTTTTCCTGTCATAACATTGGGTAGGCAGGTGTAAACAGGTAAGTCAGTATTAGTCATTTGCAACCGTCTGGTTAAATAAATAAAATTCATGTTTATATAAAGATAAGCTCATTACAAACACACACACACCAAACCAGTGCAATGTTAAAAAAAATATTTTTTTTAATATTAAATTAATCATTAATGTTACTGGACAGAAATTTTTCAGCCAACCCACTCACGATATATTATTTAACATATTAAATTTGATATAAAATACTTTTCATCCATTTACCTTCTCGGTGAAGGTCGTTCTATACTCGGATCTTAGACTATTACGCCTACAGACAAATTTCATGCACACATTTACAATAAAAAGGGCTGAACTCAGGCACGCAAGGGACCTCAAGTACCTACATTTATAATAATGTTATACATACCTACGTAAAGAGGATAATTTTATATTTTATAGACATTTGAAGATACTCATTAAATTTAAAAAAAAATTACCAGTAGAATGCTAAGTTATCTATCATTGAGTGCCAGGCAGGCTATGTCTGTATCTGTATCTGGCTGCGACGCCACCTTATTAACTTAATAGGCCTATTACATCTCGACTGTGAATATTGAGTAAAATGACCAATTTTGGCGTTCTTGATCCAAGAAAAAAAATACATCACCAGTTTTGACTTATTGTATAATGTAGAATAGCTTTTGGCATAGTTCGTAGCAGCCTC
The DNA here is from genome assembly GCA_963921215.1 of Scoparia ambigualis. Classification (NCBI taxonomy): domain Eukaryota; kingdom Metazoa; phylum Arthropoda; class Insecta; order Lepidoptera; family Crambidae; genus Scoparia; species Scoparia ambigualis. Next base: position 12,642,541 of record OY992507.1, read on the forward strand.
GCTTTATGTAAATTTTACCTAACTTTTTTATGAAACCCAAAATTGATGAAGGTTTTCATAAAATGAGCGAAGGCACTTTTTTAAGCTCCTAGATTGAACTATTTTACTAAATGAAAAAAAAATAGAATGTTATCTATTATATAGTCGTATAGTGCGTAGCGGTCTCGAAATTTTTAGATATCATTGATTTTATATAGAAAAAAAATCTTATTCGAAACCAAAAAACTTCGAAAATCGCTTTATGTTAACTGTGAATTTCTCCTATCTACGATACTATTGAGCAAAATTTATACCAGAATAATTGTTACTTCTTGAGAAATAAAGATTGTATAATGAATTTATTATCCTATTTCGATAAAAACGATAAATATAACTGCAAAATTACTACAAAATACGATGCGCCGGCCGTCCAAACTCAGCTTATTCTCGCAGAGTGGAGATTTGTAATATTAAGCATGATTTTATTATCCTATTTCGATAATAACGATAAATACAACTAAAAAGTTACTACAAAATGCAAAAATGCGCATTTTACGCAAAAATCACATTTGAGATGTAATAAATCTCTTAATAAAATGCATGAAATACTCGTAGTAGAACCGTTAGGTAAAATAAAAAAAAATGAAATAAGTAATTAAAAACAACATACATATATACTCTGCTGGTATTTTTTAACAAAGATATAAATTACAATAAATAATGTCACAATTATTAAAACTAGTGATAAGACCCGGGTGGTCGAGTAGTCAGTGACCCTGACTGCGGGTAACTGTATATTTTGCAAGTCCCGAAAAAATGATATCCGGGATACTTTTTACTGAGTCTGTTCAGAAAGTAATGATGAAGGTTTCTGAAAACAAATAAATTTATCATTTTCTGTATATTTTAAAGTAACAGAGTTGAGAGACTGCTCAGACCCATCTTCTTCATGTTATACCCTAGAATACTGTACAACAATATAATACTTACGTTAACTCACTTAATATACAGCACTTGAGGTAAATTAAATAGGTAAATTTTGCAAATTCCTCAAAACATGATCTTCACTGGCATTGCTTCTTACCGGACCTTTTAGTAAAGATTTAGATGAATTCTGAAAAACAAATGTAAAAAGTTATTATTTTATGCACATTTTCATACAAGAATACATCCCTACGACTACCATAGGGTTAAAGGGATTAGGATAGGATTTAAGTTAACAATATTATAAAAATAATTTACTCATATTTAATTTATCCCTAATGAAAAAAATATATTGCATACTTAAATCTAATCAATCTTCAAAAAATACCTATTAAACTAAACTGGAGCCTAAATACGGCCCCGTAAAATTGTACAAGTATATGAAACGTCAAACTAGATCAGAGTTACTATTTAATTGATTATTGTTACCACAAGAATCTTTTAGAAACTACTTTACGTTAAGATTTTACGAGATTTGCACTTATGACAATTATTCACTACTTCTACAATGCCGAAAGATTAATAATAATCACACAATGACTAAGAAAAACAAACTTACCAATGGAACGTAATTTCAGGTGTTTTTCTATATGAGGAGTTGCCGCACAAGGGCGCACTACACTTCACCATTTTATTTTAGTACTTTTGGCTTATAAACTTTATTAGATCACAAAAAATAAGCGCAAAAAACAATCTCCTGTACGTCCTTTGTTGACAAGTCTAGGAAGACATTTGTAGCTTAATTGTAGCTTGTCAAGATGGCGTTTTGCCTCACGGTCCAGTTTGTCTGTGTGTGGAAGTGTTGCGACATTAAAAAGAAACGAGATAGTCTCATTAATTTGTGGTTGGTGAGAAAGAAGTAGAAATATTGTTTTATTCTCATCTATGTAGTTGTGAAATAATGTTTGGTCTGCTTCTATTATATGTCTGTGGTATGTATAAACTTGTAATAAAGTCTCTTTGGCTATAAGTACTATTTGTATCCGGCTGGTTTTAGTGTCATTAAAAGTTAAAATTTTAAAGAAGATAATTCCAAATTCAAATTAGAAAAATGTGTGATTTTCATTTGTTTTTCTTACTGTCAAGCTAATGAAGAAATTAGATACATTTTAAAATTTTACTACAAAAAAGGTAAAAATGCAACGCAAGTCGCGAAAAAAAATTGCGATGTTTATGGATCTAGTGCAGTGTCTGAGAGTAGTACAAATTTGTTTTAAGCGTTTTAAATGAGGAAATCTTGATGACAAAGGTGCACGTCGCTTTGGTCGCCCTATTACGGATAAAATGGATGCCATTTTTGAAAAAGTGGAGCAAGATCGGCATATCAGTAGTTCGACGTAGCTGAAGAAGTGGGAATTACCACGAAACAGTTTTGGCGCATTTGAAAAAAACTGAGTACACAAAAAATCTCGATATTTGGGTACCTCACCAGCTCACTGAAAGAAACCTAATGAACCGTGTACTCTTTTGTGATTCTTTATTACGACTTAATGAAACTGATTCATTTTTGAAGAAGCTTATAATTGGTGATGAAAAATGCATCACGTACGACAAGAACGTGCGAAAAAGGTCGAGGTCAAAGGCCGGTCAGGCTTCACAGACTGTGACGAAACCCGGGTTAACTAGCAACAAGGTGTGATGCTGTGTGTGTGGTGGGATTGGAAGGATCATTATTGATTAAGAGCTGTAACCACCAGGCAGGACCATCGAAACTGAACTCTACTGCGAACAAATGATGAGATTAAAGCAAGAAGTTGAGAGAAAGCGGCCGAAATTTATCAACAGAAGAGGTGTGGTTTTTCATCATGATAACGCTAGAACTCACACTTCTTTAGCCACTCAGCATAAATTAAGAGAGTTTGGCTGGGAGGTGTTAATGCATCCGCCGTATAAGTAGTCCTGACCTTGCACCTTCAGGTTTTTACCTGTTTCGGTCTCTTCAGAATTCTTTAGGCAGTGTCAGGTTAACATCACAAGAGGACTGCCAAAACCACTTTGTCGCGGTATTTTGATCAGAAGCCCCAAAATTTCTATTGCAATGAGATTACGTCCCTACCTACAAGATGACAAAAAGTTATCGAATAAAATGGCACCTACATACTTTAGTTAAATGTAAATAAACTATATTAAAAAATGTTTTGAATATACTTTAAAAATGCAAAGAAACTTTTTCCCCTACCTACATGTTAATCGGAGGTAAGATTTACGATGTCTAGTTCCTATTATGCCAAGAATGATCCTTATCATTACCAAAAATATTGTTACTAATAATACGTAAATAATTATGATTAATAATTTTGTTTTATTTTAGACTAGCGGCCGCTCGCGGTTTCACCCGCGTGATTCCCGTTCCCGTGGGAATATCAAGATAAAAAGTATTCTATGTGTTAATCCAGGTTATAAAATATCTGTATGCCGAATTTCAGCCAAATCCATTCAGTAGTTTTTACGTAAAAGAGTAACAAACATCCATCCATACGTTCCCGTAAGAATATCGGGATAAAAAGTATCCTATGTGTTAATCCAGGTTATAAACTATCTTATGCCGAATTTCATCCAAATCCATTCAGTAGTTTTTACGTGAAAGAGTAACAAATATCCATACATTCTTACAAACTTTCGCGTTTATAATATTAGTAGGATTGCTACCTAAATTTTATGCAATGGGTTTTCTGTGGTACATTTTAATCATCCCGTGGTACAATTTAGGATACTAGTTCCGTAAATTGGACCGAAGGAAACCTATCAGTAGATTAATATTATTAAATAGTTTTAACTTTTAAGAAACTTAAGTGCGTAATATATTTTAACAGGAATACCAAGGTGTCACCTAATTCAGATTGGGTTTCACTAACTTACAAGGTATATGTTATTTTTAGTGTTATGTCAAAAGTGGTCCAATGTAGGTTACTCTCCACTATTATTATTACGAATATTATCCCCAAAGGGTCAGTCAGAGACTAGGCAAAGAGGACAGCAAAAACAGTTCTCTACCATAGTCCACTTTTCACCAAATAGCGACTGCACATGTGCTCAGCGTGATAGGTGGTGAGCCCGTCGCCGCTCTATGCTGTTTGAAGTATGTGCAGTCTTTAGTCCGCTAGTCGCCTTTTACGACACCCAAGGGAAGAGAGGGGTAATAGTATTCTTTAACCGCTATGCGACAAGGTTACATATTTTTATGTCTTGTGCAAATATTATTGTTAGATACCTACCGCATTACTTGTTCTGTTTTGGAAATTACTCTTACATGAAAAATAATCAATAAACTATTTATTTAAACATAACTGAAAAGAATATACGAGACAGTTTAACCACGTAAATAAAATTATTCTTAACTATGCAAACTAAACAAAAATATAAATAAATGATGTCCTTCAACTGTGGGGAAATGGGTATGTTCTCAAGAATGAAGAACCTCTTTGGGTAAAAATAACTATTAACAAATTCCGAAATCTAGCCAACAGTTACGCTTCTTCGTAGGTATATCTTAAATTGATATGAATATTCTGTTACCTGTTGTCATTATAAAGAAAAAAACCATTACTCGCCCAGATTGTGTTGCACGGAAAACTCGAATTACTCGCTGTTTGACGCGAAAATAGTAGACGGCTCTTCCGCATTGAGTACCTCAGGGAAAATCCATGTCGTAACGAACGATCGAAATCTAAATAATAAAGATCGCGAGCGCCCTTCCACGGCGTAGGCTTAGTCGTACAAAATTGGAGTAATAAAAGAGGAATGCCTGCAAAACTTTTGCAATAAAGCCGAAGAGTATCGACTGTTAAGATGTAAAGAGTTCTCGAGTATAGCGCTGTGTAGCTGCGTATGGTGACTTATGGCTCTGGGGTCCCGGCCTTGATATAACTTATTTATTTTTGTTGATAAAAACAAGTGTTCCAGAGTTTCAGCGCGAAACAATTGACTGTCTACAGACGCTGTCAATTATTTTTGCTGCACCAAAAGTTTCAGGAGGAGTTTAATAGTGCAGCGTTTAGCGGGTTGCGATTTTGCAAACTAAGTCACTTTTGCAATGCTGGCTCAGGGGTGGGTGACCAAATGATAAAATATCTGAAGCTCTTATGCGCTTTGTAAAGCACTTTAAGCTCTTAGGGTGGATTCGACCAAACTGGAATAAGACTTACTCCGAGATTAGTCTATACAAATTCGGCGTTTAATCTAGGTATAAGACCTTATTCCAGTTTGTCGAATCCACCCTTAGTACCGGTTGTTGTCGTAATATGGCATTCGGCGAACGTAGTGGGTTATTCTAATGTTCATGTGGAACGACCTGTGCCTGATAAAGGTTATTGATTATGATATTATTTAATAAAAAAATTTTGTCTACACAGTTTTTCAATTACTTAACCTAAAAAACGTAAGACGTAATTCCGTAAAGCATCTCAAAGCCTACCTCAAGCATCCTTCTAAGTACATACTTAACGAAAATGCATTGTAACCACTTTTCAGAGGGAAGGGCTCAGCTAAATTCTGAGCTCGCGAGATATGAGGGATTTGAAGCCAGCCATGCTGTCACTGTCGGGGGGTATCGATCTGGTAATGCTCCTATTTCAGCTAGTCCGTGTATCACTGCGCACTGTGTTGGTACTATTATGTAACTATAATAATACCCACCTGTGGTATAATTCGACGGTCCTGAAAAATAACGCCATATCTACAATACCACTATTGAAGATGTGACGTCATTCTTTCAAATTTCGATTTTTTTTACCGTTTAGTTATCTTCGAGTTTATTTGAGCGTTATTAACGCTCATCACATCACACTAATATTATAAAGGCGAAAGTTTGTGAGTGTGTATGTTTGTTACTCTTTCACGTAAATACTACTGAATGGATTTGGATGAAATTCGGCATACAGATAGTTTATAACCTGGATTAACACATAGGATACTTTTTATCCCGATATATCACACTTATATTATAAAGGCGAAAGTTTGTGAGTGTGTATGTTTGTTACTCTTTCACGTAAATACTACTGAATGGATTTGGATGAAATTCGGCATACAGATAGTTTATAACCTGGATGAACACATATAATACTTTTTATCCCGATATTCCCACGGGAACAGGAACCACGCGGGTGAAACCGCGAGCGGCTGCTAGTAATCAAATATTTCGAAAAATAATGAATTTGTACTTATACAAGTAGCCATTATACAACTGTGTTATTTTGTTCTTGTTTCATTCCTTTCGATTTTTAATAAGAATGCAGTGATTTCAGGTTGCTGTCAATACTTTTACTGTAGCACTCGGAGACGTCATTTTTTTTGAATACTTAATTCATTGAAAAAATTCCCTATCATGACGAACACTTTTGAAATGAAAAGTTATAGGTTACTGAGTAATTATTACACTTAATATTGCGTAAAATATTCTCTCTTTTTTGCGTTTTCGCAAGAAAAGAAGTAAAGTAACACACGCCAATTTCGTACATCGACATTTTCCGAACGATTCAACAAAACAATAAGTCCGCTCTAATTAGTAATAACTCAGCGGCGCCAACTAAGTGCCACGACCACAAATCTCTATTACAGGACGCGAAAAACAACACGACATAAGCTCCTTGCAAACTGGCCAGTCAACGCTGATGGAAGCTACAGCAAAGAGATCTTCAAGAAAAGAGCGTAGAGGTACCTAACAAAGTCGGCAGCTAGTGACGACGTAACTCATAAGTCTGATGTTGATTGTTGAGCAATATAATGACATCGATAGAGTCGCGGGAAAAAGTTGGCTTCGTGTTGCTATTCGAAGTCAACTGAGTATGCCAGTTGGCTAGGAACTTATTCCATAAGCTCCTTGTATACTGGTCAGTCAACGCTGGTGGTAGCTACAGCACAGGGATCTTCAAGAAAGGAGCAAAATGGTAACAAAGGCAGCGCGTGACAACGTCACTCATAACTCTGATGTTGATTGTTGAGCAATATAATGACATAGATAGAGTTGCGGGAAAAAGTTCGGCTTCGTATGGCTAATCTATACGAAGCCAACTGGCATAAGCAGCAAAGAGATTTTCAAGAAAGGAGCAAAGGAGACCTTTTTCAAGAAACAGAAAGAAAACAAAACCACACGCCAAGTTCACACATCGACATTTTCCGAACGATTCAACAAAATAATAAGTCCGCTCTAATTAGTAATAACTCAGCGGCGCCAAGTAAGTGCCGCGACCACAAATCTCTATTACAGGACGCGCAAAGAAAAGCGTGCGTCGCGTAGCAATGCTTTAATTGCTGGTGTTTATCGTGGCCATTACTCTTTGGGCTCCGCTTAAATGCGCACATACGTCACGGGTACCATGTAATTATTTTCCACGTGAAATACTCGAAAAACGTTAACCGTCTTTGCGAGGCGGCCGGTTATTTGTCTGCCGGGAGGTTAATGAAGGAGGATAGGTGGATGCGACCGGGTGGGCGCTGAGTACGTGTGTCGATCTATCGTGGGTTACATGGCTACGTACAGCTACTTTTTGTTTGCTTTTACTCTTAAGAATAAATCTACTCTTCTGCACATCTATATTAATAAAAAACAATTGCCACAAATGTTTGTACGCGCATCAATTTAGAACGGCTGCACCCTATTTGGATATTTTTTTTTGTTGTGTTTGTAATTCTCAGGATTAAGTTTGTATGAAATAATTTGTATATGTGGGATACCGGGACGGGGGTTCACGTGGACGAAGTCGCGGGCGGGCCGCTAGTAAATTATAAAAAGATAAAAAAATACTTATACGGAAAACATACGTTGTTTGGTACTTTTAATTTTTTTTATCACGAATTATTCTATGTATCATATTAGAATACTGTTGAAACAGCTTATTAAAAATCTTTCTGTTACTGACACCTGTACCTACTAGGTAATTTCGCTCCGTCGCGCATCGTATTAGGCGACAGCGAAGTATAATTTCGTTATCACAATTGGTAGAGCTGTGATCCGGATTGCGAAACATCGTCAATTTATTAATTACCTACATAGGGGAAGTACGTACAAAATTAAATACTTAGTGTTTTTATTTATAATCATACATTATTAATTAAAGCAATTACAATCAGCCTTTACTTTTAATTATTCTCTTTGGTCAATTACCTTTTAATAATTAGTACCTACTTAGAATGAAATAGGAATCATAAAATTATATTTCTGGAGCTTAAAATTTTTTTATCATATAAACCATTTTGTCCATATACTATGGGCAAAATGACATAACAAATAAGGGCATAATGACATACTAAAAAAAATATTACATAAATTTTTTGGTTCTCCTATGAAGATCAGCACACGATGCATGAGCCCAGCGAGCACACGTCATGCATCGTAACCAGTCTCCGCCAGGCTTGAAACGAGAAAAAAGTCGTAAGTCATTAGTATGTTATTTAGTCCACCGTTATAGAGGAATAATAATAAATTAACCATTTTTAGAGAAAGCTATACTTAATTTGTAATCCACTTCATATTACAACACAAAGCTGCAATGCATTGATTTCAGTTAAAATATAGGCGGAAAACAACGTAAAACTTATCAAAAATCAAAAGAAAGTCAACAAAAATATTTTTTTTTTAGGTACACAAACGTTTTTTTCAAATTACTCTGACGTGAGTGAGGCGAGAGCGCTAGAAATTTGACAGGTTTGTCAAGATGGCTGACGTCACGTGTTACGATGTCAATCTTTGCGCTCCTGCCCGCCACTTATGAATAAGCTGTAGTATGTCGTTTTACCCGTATAAATCATTTTGTACGTACTTTCCCTACATATATGTATTCACGACTATTACCCCCGAAGGGTTAGTCAGAGACTAGGCAATGGGGACCGCAAAAGCTGTCCCCTGCTATAGTCTACGTTCCACCAAACGACAAGTACAAATGTACTCATTATGATGGGTGGTGAGGCCATCGCCGCTCTATGCTGTTGGATGTGAGTGCAGTCTTTAGTCCGTTAGTCGCTTTACGACCCAATGTTAGAGATGGGTTGGTAGTAGGTACATTTTAATGAGACGCCACCATACATCTCTAGTGATAGTGTCATTCCATATTATCAGCCGAAAGACAGTCTACTGCTGAGCAAAAGTCTTCCCCAAGGATCTCCACAAAAAACATTTCATTCATGAAGCAAAGGCAAGTGTAGTAGTAACTATTACTTTGACAACCTCCGTGGTCCAGTGGTTAGCACGCCGGGTCTGGCCTCGCGCCATCGCTGAGGTCCCGGGTTCAATTCCCGGTCGGGTCGATTCTAAATTGATTTCGGGTCTCCTTCGAGACCTAAAAAAACACGAATTCCTTTTTTGTCATTTTTGTCATGTTAAAAACACGTGACCTAACCAGCCCTTGAAGTTTCTTCTAGGAGTCACCTTATATATTTATTTGATCTTGGTCTAGATAATTGGTGTGAGTGTAAAATTTATTTTTTTTAAATTTTTTATTCCTTCCTGCACTTTTAAACTTTCGCGTTCTATGTACATATTTAAACGTCGGGTATAAAAGGTATGTTCATAGCACGTAGTAGTATATTTTAAGGATAAAGTGTAAAATTGTAGCATTAGGAACAGCGCGAGTGGGCAATTATTACAGATCGCGCCGTACTGAGTGGACACTTGTGAAATGTCTCATTGTTGCAAACTTCCTCGAGTGCCGGGGTCATGGCAGCGAGGGCCCTTGTAGGCACAAATTTGAAGGGCTACGCAGCCCTGAAGAATACATAATACAAGTTTTTTTTGTTGTTGCGTTTTTTATATTATTAACTAGCGGCCTGCCCACGATTTTGTCTGCGAGAACTAGAAGTATTCACTCGACCCCAGAATTTCGATTATTTTTAAAAACAAACCTTGTTCAAACTATTAACAAACAAAAAAAATATTCACACATATTTAGACGGGATTTAACGCAAAAACTACTTAGTAAAGGCATTCTACGCATACCTTTTTATACCCGACGTTTCGACCGAGTTGCACCGGCCGTGGTCACGGGTGGACTGCTGTCGCGGTGTATCGCCTCCGTTTGCGTCGCTGAGTCTTCATCCACCGTCACATTATTTATCCAACTACCGTCACACACAACACTAACGGTGTCCCTATTCCGTATACAAGCCTTATTCTGGTTAGCCGATTGCAGACTAAAACGAAGTGGCGTTTTTGCAAACACTGGATTCCACGCTAATGATAGTTTGTGACCATATTCCCGATTGAAATTGTTCGGATGTTTCTTAATTTCAATCGCTTCACGCACTACTCTTGAATAAAAGTGGCGATCTGTGGAGAGGACTTGCGTACGATGAAATTCGATCCAACGATTTGCGCCTCTTTCAAGTAAATGCTCCGCAATGGCTGATTTGTTAGACTGGCGGTTTTTCACAGCCGCAATATGTTCCTTGACCCTCTCATGGACGTCCGTCCGTCCGTTTTGTCTGGCCTATGTAGGAACTACCGCAGCTGCAGTCTATCTTGTATACGCCAGGTGTTTGAAGTGGCAAAACATCCATCGGGGAGCCCACAATGTTGTTGACCTTTATGCCTGGAGTGTATATTGTCGGTATCGAGTACTCGCGTAATATGTGGCCGATCTTGTCCGTGACTCCTTTAACATAAGTCATATAGGCTGGTTGTCTTCTAACTTCGGGATGTTTGTCACTCTTAGTCGGCTGCTTCCGTAGTCGATTCACTCGATATCCGTTTTTATTGAGTACCTCCTGAACATGATCCAGCTCACGCTTTAAATGCTCAGGGTCACAGAGGTCAAATGCTCTGTTCTTTAGTGACGTTATCACGGATTGCAAGTGTCGAGGGTGGTGATGTGAGGTAGCGTGTAGGTATCTGTCCGTGTGCGTGGATTTTCGGTAAACACAGTGTGTTACGGACCCATTTGGTCTCACGGTCATCTTGACATCTAGAAAGGCCAACGACCTATTCGCCTCCATCTCATATGTAAACCTCATCTTCGGGTGAAAGGAGTTGAGATGTTGCATCCACTGATCCACTTCCTGCTTGCTTCCTTTAACGACGTTGAAGATGTCATCTACGTATCTTTTCCAAAGTCGGATGGTCTTCGGACCAAGGCTCAGTGCCTTCTCTTCAAAATGTTCCATCCAGATGTTGGCAAGTACCCGGGCGACTGGGCTTCCCATTGCGATACCATCAATCTGTAGGTAATATTGACCTTAGAAAAGAAAATAGTTGCCGTCCAAACAGTGTTCAAGCAGATCAATGTAATTTCGCGGCATTTCGTTGACCTTCAGTTTTTCCCGGACTACGTCCAAACACTCCTTGATTGGAACATTGGTGAACAGCGATTCCACATCGAAACTCACCATAAGTTTTACGAAAATCGAAACTGCCGGCCGGTAATGTCACTACGGAATAGACATGGGCGCCGCCGTGGCTCGCCTCGTTTATTCTTTACTCATGTGGGCCGTGCGGGCGCCGCGCGCGGGCGTCAGCTCAGGTGCTCGATGAGGACGAAGACGACCCTATTTCCGATCAAGAGAGAGAAGAATCAGAAGAACGCCCTTTGTTTGGGGACTTCGCGAACGTGCCTATAGCGTTAAGACGTCCACACCGACGCGTTGGCATAGTATCTTAGAAATGTTGGGGAGTCTGGCACACTGCTGTAACTGTAACCGAAACCCCGTCAGCTTTCTTATATAGCCTGGGCTGAAGATGCTCGAGCGCGCAAATCGTCGGGTACCCAGACCCTGAAAAAACCCCAGTTAAAGAACATTACGTAGGGCACGATTCAATCACATCGGCCCCATCGGTGTTAAACGTGATTCGCTCGCACCCACTTGGAAATACATTTTTTTCCACGGAGAGCTTTGAGTAGGTACCTCCCCGTCGCGGACATGAAGCTCCCCCATAAAAGGGTCGTCTATAGGTAATACAAATGGATGCGAAACATTTGGAAATACCTTCATTTCCACCGCTGATAAAGCTCACTGTAGGCTCACTTGCCCACACTGCAGCTGAGAAGGTAAACTTGTTTGCCACTCTTTTTTCAAAGAACTCACATCTGGAAGTCGCTAGCAGTTCCACCTAAGTTGCCTATAGCCGACCTTTTCATGAGAGAACCTCACATCCGCAGCAAAGAGTTACTCAAAGCTCTTCGTACTCTAACGTGAATAAGGCTAGTAGTCCTGATAGAATCCCGGCCATTGTACTACGTAACTGTGCACCTAACTTGTCCACTGTTCTAACACGCCTGTATCGCCTCTCACTTGAGACTGGTCTAGTTCCTCAGTCATGGAAGCTGGCTAATGTGCAGTCTGTGCCCAAAAAAGGTAGCCGTGCCGATCCATCTTACTGTAAGACGATTTCAGTCAAGTCCATACTCTGCAAGATTATGGAACTTTACTGAATTCTCGACTGATGGCATACCTTGAGACCAATGATCCCCTCAGTGATCCTCCTCAGTTCTGATTCCGCCTATTATAGTCATAGTATAGGCGCCTCGGCCGCGGCTGCCCGGCTCCCGCCACTCGTTGATCATGTACTTGTTGAGCTACGCGCTCGAAACTATTGTTGCGTAATCGTTGCGGCCTATGTTCCACCAATTTTATGCTCTGAGGACTATATTTGTTTTATTGAATATATTACCTATATACTGCAGAGCGGAGACGTTAACAGTTTTATATTGGCTGGAGATTTTAATTTACCCTTAATAGAATGGAAAAGTGTTAATAATTATGTAAAGCCCAATTTAAACGGTTCCTATGCAACATCCATAAAACATTTAATAAATATGATGTCTTTATTACACGGTTTTCAATATAATAAATTTAAAAATAAAAATGGTAGGATATTGGATCTGTTTATCACCAATATACAAGACTGTAAAGCGTTTCCTGTACAGAACGCACTTGTGCCTGTCGATGGACATCACCCGCCCTTTTACATTCTAGTTCCTATGATCAAATGTACGAATAGTTTCCATCTAAAACCACGCACCGAATATGACTATAAAAACGCTCCTTATGAACTTATTAACACAGAACTTAGTAAAGTAAACTGGATTGAAACATTTCGACAAAAATCAGCTAGTGACGCAGTAACAATATTTTACGAAATTATTAATTCCATTATAAAAAAAGCTGTTCCAACCAAAACTATTAAAAGTTAGCGGTTTCCCGTGTGGTTTTCTTAAGCTTTGATACATATTTTTAAGAATAAAGAGAGAGCGTGGATAAAGTGGAAAAAGTACGGAAATTGTTGTGATTATGAAACTTTTAGCATATTAAGGGAACGATTTAGAATGGAATCTAAGAAGTGCTACAATCGGTACATAAAATCAGTAGAAGATGGTATACAAGTTAATATAAAATATTTCTGGAAATTTATCAACAATCGTAAAAGTACTTCTGATATACCTAGCTGCATCTCGTACAAGAATATATGCTCAAATGATCCAATTAGTGTATGTAACTTGTTTTCCACTTTTTTTAATTCCGTCTATGAACCTTCGGATGTAAACAATAAATTTGATGTCACGGATATAAAAGATAGTAATAATAACAATGACTTATACATGTGTGATATATGCATTTCTAAAGAATCAATCACTAAAGAACTTAGTACACTTGATATATCAAAAGGTGCAGGGGTAGACAACATTCCTCCTTTGTTCTTCAAATCTACAGCCTGTTCCATTTCTATCGCTTTACATTACCTTTTTAATGCTTGCCTACGAGAGGGCGTCTTTCCTGAGATTTGGAAAACTGCTCGAATAGTGCCGGTACATAAAGGTGGCGCGAAAAATGACGTAGAAAACTATCGGCCAATCTCTATACTTCCCGTTCTGTCCAAACTATTCGAAAGACTAGTACATGACATCGTTTATCCCGCTCTTCACAACATTGTAATTGAGCAACAACATGGATTTGTGCAACGACGGTCTACGACTACAAACTTACTCGTTTACACGAGCTATCTTTATGAAGGGATGGATGATAATAAGCAAACAGACAGCATATACACGGACTACCGGAAAGCATTCGATAGAGTAGATCATAAATTGCTTCTCGAGAAACTTGCGTACAATGGTATACGTGGAAACTTGTGGAGATGGTTTAAATCTTACATCTCTAACCGCACACAAAAAGTCGTGATCAAAGGATTTGAGTCTGAGTTTGTATCAATAAGTTCCGGTGTTCCACAGGGCTCTATTATAGGACCTTTGTTGTTTATCCTATTTATTAACGACATCTGGCAATGTTTCAATTTCTGTCATTACTTGTTATATGCAGATGATTTAAAAATTTATCATATTATTAACAGTTATGAAGGTCACATTAAATTTCAACAAGATTTGGATAATTTTACCGAATACTGTACACGTAATAAGCTCACTTTGAATTTAAATAAATGTAAATCTATTATTTTTACAAAAAAAAAAGAAAATAAGTTATTACCCATATATGCTTTGCGGTGTTGGTATTGAATCTGTTGAGCAGATAAGAGATCTTGGAGTAATACTGGATAAATAATTGCACTTAAACGCACACGTTGATTATATTGTAAATAAAGCATACAAAATGTACGGTTTTGTCATGCGCTCGAGTGTTGAGTTTCACCAAGTTTCTACCTACCTTTACTTATATAAGACATTGGTCCGATCCCAGCTTGAACATGCTGTGCCTGTATGGAATCCTTTTTATGATAAATATACTGATTTACTTGAATCAGTGCAAAAACGGTTTCTTCGCAGCATGTACTATAAATGTTTTCATAGTAAGTTACCATATAACCTGTTACTAGCTAAGTATAATCTACTAACACTGAAATCAAGACGTTATCAACTTGAGACAATGTTCTTATTTGATTTGTGTCATTGCAGATATGATTGCACTCAGCTCAATAATAAAGTATCTTATAAAGTACCTTCCACGACACATAGTCGTAATTTAACACGCTTGTTTGCTACGTCCTTTTGTCGCACTAATGCTGGCAAAAGATCACCCTTAAATAGAATGTTCAATTCTTTTAATATGAACTTCAATAACATTGATATGTTTGCTACACGAATTGGTACATTTAAAAGACAACTTGTAGAAGCACTTCTCGTGACTTAATTTGTTATGTTTTATTAATTTAACCTTATTAGCAATTCCTTTTTATATACATACTTACTTTCACTATCACTCCTCACGCAATTAAATAAAATATATATGTGGTTAATGTTGTTGGTGGCACAATGAGAAATGTTTATCACTAATACTTAATGTTATATGTTATTGTGTACACTGTTTTTTAACCCCAATAAAGAGAAAAAAATAATAATATAGATATGGGAAGTTGGAACTCACGGGCGCATTGGACCTAGAAATAGTGGATAATTTATTATACCTGGGTTCCAACATCAGTAACGATATTTCGTGCGAGAAGGAAGTGCGCAGGATCATTGGCATGGCTAAGAGCGCCATGTCTCAGCTTGCAAAAATCTGGAGAGATCGCATTATTTCCGTAAAAACCAAAACCAGGCTGGTACGGACTCTTGTCTTCTCGATCTTTTATACGGCGCTGAGACTTGAACACTAAAAGCCGCAGACCGCAAACGCATTGGCGCTTTTGAGATGTGGTGCTGGAGAAAGATGCTCGGTATTACTTGGACAGCATTTCGGACTAACGTCTCTATATGCGAGAACTCAAAATCTCCTCGCGGCTGTCATCCTCGCATGTCTACACAGGATTCTCGAATACTTTGGTCACATTGCAAGGAAAGACGGTGACAACCTCGAGAAGCTCATCGTGACCGGCAAAGTAGACCCAATAGTTGGTCTGACCAGATCCACACCACTCTTAACTCTTCAGTTCACAACGCTCTCCACACCGCCAGAGACAGAAACAGATGGAGGAAAACCATAAGAGAGAAAGTGATGCAGAAGGGATTTCACGACCCTCAGCATTAAGGAACACGTTAAGAATCACCTATTTAGTGACTTTTCGCTCTACGGCGACGATATAATGTTTTGTTTTGTTTTATTAATCACTCTTATTTCTACCTTTAACTACAATAACCAAAAACGACTTCAAAAATCCCACGCCGCCGGCTTCACGCCGCCGCCGAGCATATTTTTAAGGCGCGCCGCCGCTGGTTTTATTTTACTCGGCGCCCATGTCTACTACGGAAGAGCGTCAAGCACTAAAAAACATTCGAGAAAACAAAGATGTGTTAGTGCTTAAGGCCGATAAGGGAAACGCCACTGTAGTGATGAATACCATCGATTACCAACACAAGATACACGCCTTGCTATGTAACGACAAGGTATATAAACCGGTAATTTACAACCCAAAGGCCAGAGTAACGCTTAAGATACGATTGCTTATTAATAACAACCAAGACCTATTTACCGAAGACGAGTATGAGTCACTGTACAGACCAAATCACATAAACCACCGAAATTATATGGCCTGCCCAAAATACATAACTCCAACGTGCCGTTGCGGCCTATCGTAAGTCAAATTGCTTCTCCTACTTACGACCTTGCAAAGCACGATGCGTCAGTATTGCAGCCACTTGTGGGTAAAACACCGTCTTTCGTCAAGGACTCACGCCACTTTGTCCAAACTATAAAAAGCCTAATATTGGAACCGGACGACATTATGGTGAGTTTCGATGTGGAATCGCTGTTCACCAATGTTCCAATCAAGGAGTGTTTGGACGTAGTCCTGGAAAAACTGAAGGTCAACGAAATGCCGCGAAATTACATTGATTTGCTTGAACACTGTTTGGACGGCAACTATTTTCTTTTCCAAGGTCAATATTACCTACAGATTGATGGTGTCGCAATGGGAAGCCCAGTCGCCCCGGTACTTGCCAACATCTGGATGGAACATTTTGAAGAGAAGGCACTGAGCCTTGGTCCGAAGACCATCCGACTTTGGAAAAGATACGTAGATGACATCTTCAGCGTCGTTAAAGGAAGCAAGCAGGAAGTGGATCAGTGGATGCAACATCTCAACTCCTTTCACCCGAAGATGAGGTTTACATATGAGATGGAGGCGAATAGGTCGTTGGCCTTTCTAGATGTCAAGATGACCGTGAGACCAAATGGGTCCGTAACACACTGTGTTTACCGAAAATCCACGCACACGGACAGATACCTACACGCTACCTCACATCACCACCCTCGACACTTGCAATCCGTGATAACGTCACTAAAGAACAGAGCATTTGACCTCTGTGACCCTGAGCATTTAAAGCGTGAGCTGGATCATGTTCAGGAGGTACTCAATAAAAACGGATATCGAGTGAATCGACTACGGAAGCAGCCGACTAAGAGTGACAAACATCCCGAAGTTAAAAGACAACCAGCCTATATGCCTTATGTTAAAGGAGTCACGGACAAGATCGGCCACATATTACGCGAGTACTCGATACCGACAATATACACTCCAGGCATAAAGGTCAACAACATTGTGGGCTCCCCGAAGGATGTTTTGCCACTTCAAACACCAGGCGTATACAAGATAGACTGCAGCTGCGGTAGTTCCTACATAGGCCAGACAAAACGGACTATCCATGAGAGGGTCAAGGAACATATTGCGGCTGTGAAAAACCGCCAGTCTAACAAATCAGCCATTGCGGAGCATTTACTTGAAAGAGGCGCAAATCATTGGATCGAATTTCATCGTACGCAAGTCCTCTCCACAGATCGCCACCTTTATTCAAGAGTAGTGCGTGAAGCGATTGGAATTAAGAAACATCCGAACAATTTCAATCGGGAAGATGGTCACAAACTATCATCAGCGTGGAATCCAGTGTTTGCAAAAACGCCACTTCGTTTTAGTCTGCAATCGGCTAACTACCAGAATAAGGCTTGTATACGGAATAGGGACACCGTTAGTGTTGTGTGTGACGGTAGTTGGATAAATAATGGAACGCAAAAGTTTAAAAGTGTAAAAAAAATATTATTCAAATAGATGCAGCTGTCTTGAAGTGATGCGCGAACATTTCGTGGAAAATAATTTTTAAAAATGTCGATTACTATCTGATAACTTTTTAAAGTACCTACGCTGAACTAGTAGTGCCTTACAAATAAACATAGAATAAGGGTCGGAACATTTTAGTCCGTGTTTTGTTCCTGTCATGTACACGTTATTTCAAATTAGTGTAAAAAAATCAAAACACGGAAAAATCAAAAACACGGAATAACTATTCCGACCATAATTGTTTATTTGAGGCACCTAGAATGTACAAGACGTCACCAGATCAACCTACTACAAAACGACAAATTTCTTCAATAAATTTTGTACTTTATTGTTTGCCAATAAGGTTCAATATCGATTAGAGAAAGAGAGAGAGAGAGAGACACATTTATTAACACACAGAAAACAATACGATAATAACAAATATACCTAATAAAACAACAATTGTCAATTAAAGACATTTGGGCAGGTTGCGCTTGGCGTGTGTACTTTAATAAAGAATTGCTATTCGAGCAATAAGATGTTAAAAATAAAAAGTTTATTCTTCCACGAAAGGCGTAAGTACTGGCGAATATTGATAGTGGCTATGCGAGGAACACTTTAGTTGCTATTCCATCGATAGCTTTCCGCCGAATATCTGATTAGAGGAGGAATGGAATATTTGTTGAATTTGAAGAATAATGAAGAGTTTTGATAAAATAAACTTCAGATTGGATTTATTAGTTAAATATTGTGAGGAATAGATACAATAATAACTTTATCAGGTTCTGCCTAAAAATAAAACAAAATGTAACTTTATAAGGAACTATCGATAACTATCGATTTGGCGTACTTTCGCCGAACAGGTGACCAAATTATTATAATTAATTTGGTCAATATTAAAGGTATGCCTGTGGTATGCTATATTTTAAGTGTTTTAGGCAATATTACTGTGATATAAGGAAGGTATACCTACAAACCAGTGCCGAATATAGGAAATATTCAATACAGGTAATTTGCATGCGCGTAAAATTGGAATTTTCAACAATATATAAATAGGTAGCAGATGATATTCGACACATACCTACATACTTAATACATGAAATCTTGCATTTTTGCTTGTTCATTACAAAAATAGGGAAGATCTGGGTTTCGGCATCTTTGTCAATTTTAGTGCAAAAGAATTAGTAATTAATCAATTTACAATATGATTTGTAATTAACGTGTCGCGTAGCGGTGAAAGAATAATATCACCCCTCTTTTCCCTTGGGTGTCGTAAAAGGCGACTAACGGACTAAAGACTATAAAGCACATACATCCAACAGCTTAGAGCGGCGATGGACTCACCACCTGTCACGCTAAGCACATATTTGGTGAAAAGTGGACTTGGCAGAGGACTGCTTTTGCGGTCCTCATTGCCTGGTCTCTCACTAACCCTTCGGGTACAATAGTCGTGATTATGTACATGCATGTATGTATGTATATATTTGTAATTTGACTTCAATTGAAATTGAAATAACGGCACACTAACTCAAAACCTAATTTCAGTAGTACATACAACAAACACAACGCCCAAAGCGTCCAAAACAAAACAGCATTCAACTGGAATATTTAACGTAGAGAGACACAGCCCCTCCCCCCCTCCCTTTCCGATCCACAAAACATTGCATCCATTATTCACCAGGATATCCCGCGTCCACATAATTACCGCAAGTGCGTCGATGATGTACCATTAATCCGGCAACTAGAATAAATTTGCATTGTTAACCGCCCGCGAACGCACAAGTGCATCTAACAAAACCAAATTTGCTAACGACCCGCGGCAGCCGCCGTAATGTACGGCCGATGACGCTGGAACTCGGAAAAACGGATGGCATTCATCACTGTTGACTTTAATTATCATTCAAAAATGGCGGCGCGCGATGACGCCCGCATAATGCCGCTCGGTAATGGCGTCAGATCGTGATGATGTCGGTGCGATACCGAAATTGTGATGGTGGACGGACGGTTGGACTTGCACTAATGTAACAATGTTTACTAATATCAATTTCAATTCTAGACCAGAGGTCGGCGATACATTGCGCACGGTTTGGTTCTTTTATTAAGGGGGTGCCGCGCGATCGCAAAAACTGACTTATGTCTCTTAACGAACTTAAAAGCAAAATCAATCATATTGATATTTTAAATTAGAACAATAATTCTGCTTTGAAGTTTCAGACCTAGTAATTTGATTAGAGCAATGTTGTTATACTGCAAAATGTACAAAATCATCACGCGCTTGTGTTAAACATTAAAGTTTACTTTTTGAAGATGGGGGTGACCTGCGGAATATCAATACAAATATTTTCATTTAAGAATTATTGTTTCATGCGTAAAATTAAGAAAGTTTTCGAAGTAAAATGTTTTTAGGAGTCATTAGATTTATGTATTGTTTGTTATTATTTGCAGAATTTGTTTCAAATTTCAACAGGGCCACGACCTTGTGCACAGGATCCCCTTAACCACACAGGTAAGTACTTTACTTTCATCTCACCTGATAATTAATGACGATGAGGCCGAAGGAGGAGGAGCGCGCACCCGGATTCCTCAACTACTGAGGAACTGGTAACCTTTTCTCTAAACTATTCTATTAACATTGTTGTGTCGCCAGACTTTATTTAAGATAGTTGTAGCTAGCCAGGCGGATTTAACAAGCCCTCATCATCATCAGCCTATATTGTCTATTGCTGGACATAGGCTTCTCCAAGAACACGCCACAAAACACGATCCGCGGCCACTCTCATCCAACTCTTGCCAGCCACCTTGCGAGAATTGTCGCTCCACTTTGTATAAGGGCGTCCTACGCTACGCTTGCCGATACGCGGTCTCCGCTCTAGAACTCGTCTACCTCAACAGTCATCGGTT
This sequence comes from Scoparia ambigualis, assembly GCA_963921215.1. NCBI lineage: Eukaryota > Metazoa > Arthropoda > Insecta > Lepidoptera > Crambidae > Scoparia > Scoparia ambigualis. The sequence continues at coordinate 12,663,311 of OY992507.1, forward strand.
CTGCGACTGCTATGGCCGGCCCACTGCCACTTCAACTTGCTAATCCGGTGGGCTATGTCGGTAACCATTTTTTTAAATATCTGTTACTCCCCGCGTTGTTGTAGGATTTTTTTACTTTTAATTCTCTTTTATTTCTTTGCAATTGGGGTTAGTGATCTTGAGCTTGAAGAGCTCTCTACTCTGTTATTTATTTTCTTTCTTTTATTTTTACTTTTAATCTCTTTTATTTCTTTTTATTTTACACAATACAGTTTTCTTAGTTCTATTACATTTCTTTTCTCTTAATTAACGTCACTATTCTTACAAGCTAATGTATATGTGTATGCTATTTATTATTGCATTTTATTTATTTTCTTTTGGTATTTCTATTACTTTGAAGCTTGAAGAGCTTTATTTTTTATTTTTTATTTATTTTATTTCCCTCTTTTTGTTTTGATTCTCTTTTTCTTTCTTTTGTCTGTTTTCTTTTATGCAATATATTTTCTTATTACTATACATTCTTCTTTCATTTTTTATTTTTACATTCTTTAACCAATACATTTTCTTGTCGGTTACCTTGGTTCTCTGCCGGATCACCTCGTTTTCCAACAAGCCCTACCACCAAGCAAACCATGTATCCAAAGATGTACACCCGCTAGGAATCAAACCTGAGACCTCTAGGATGAGTCTAAGACCGGTGGCTTAGCCACCAGAGAGAGGCGGTTGAGGTTTGGTTTTTTTATATTAGAAGGAGGCAAACGAGCAGGCGGGCAGGAATAGGGTTAAGGAAGCAATAGAAATTGTGAGGGGGGGGGGGGGGAGGGGGAAGGGGCCTCCGGAACTCTCACTGGCCGGACGAAACACAACAGCACCAAGTGCCATTATTTCACGCCGGATATTGGTGAGAGGGTGGTATTACGCCGGGCCGGCCGGCCCAATGCGTGCTGCAACGCAGCGTGGCTCCACTCAGTCAGCGTCACTCATTTAGCACCACCCAGGGTACGTGTAGGGTCTCAAGGGTAAACCTACGGACGCGAGTAACGTTTACCCCCAAAAGTGTTTATTGCCTCAAGTTACGTCATAACTATAAATTTGACAGTTTTTTGTGTTCCTCCGGTTAGTTAGCACAATAGCAGTTCTTTAATAATAAGCTACTTCACTTCAGTTGTAATCTTCAAAGATTTGATCTGCTCGATGATAAATCTTTTCTACAATCACACCAATTATCTAGCCCAAGAGAATCTTCGAAGAAACTTGTTAAATGGTTACTCGTCAAAGGATAAACATACTTAAAATACTTAAATACATACTTATTATACATAGAAAATACCCAGACCCGAGACAATTTAGAAAACAATAATTTCTAAATTGACCCGACCGGGGATCGAACCCGGGACCTCAGAGATGGCGACACCATGAAAACCGGTGTACAAACCACTCGACCAAGGAGGTCGTCAATGATGCCGTCAAACATGTATAAAGAACTAGCGGCTACTCGCGGTTACACCCGCGTGGTTCCCGTTCCCGTGGGAATATCAGGATAAAAGTATCCTATGTGTTAATCCAGGTTATAAACTATCTGTATGCCGAATTTCATATAAATCAATTAAATAGTTTTTATGTGAAAGATTAACAAACATCCATCCATACTTACAAACTTTCGCGTTTATAATATTAGTAGGATGTTACGAGAGTAGTTATAGCAAAGAAGGTGTGCCAAGATCGTAACAATCTTCATCTACCCCTCGGAGAAAAGGGGGTGATGTATTTTGTATGTAAAAATAAGTAAGTATGTAGGTACCAACTTAAAATTTGAAAACTTTCAGTGTCAAAATAATGGCGAAAACTTGTTAATATGAAGTACATCAACCATGTCGCGTAGCGGTGGAAGAATACTTCCACCCCCCCTCTCTTCCCTTGGGTGTCATAAAAGGCGACTTAGGACTAAAGACTGCTCGTACATCCAATTGCATAGAGCCGCGATGAGCTCACCAACTGTCACGCTCACATGTGCAGTCGCCATTTGGTGAAAAGTGGACTATTTCAGAGGACTGCTTTTGCGGTCCTCATTGCCTAGTCTCTGACTAACCCTTGGGGGATAATAGTCGTGATTATATGTATGTATGTTATGTTTTATGTATGTACAACCACTTCGGTCGATTTTCATGTTGAGATAGTGCCATAACCTACTTGACGACCTCCTTTTTCGAGTGGTTTGTAGGTACATCGGCTTTCATGGAGTGGCCATCTCTGAGGTCCCGGGTTCGATCCCCGGTCGGGTCAATTTAGAAATTATTGTTTTTCTTATTTGTGTCGGGTCTGGGTGTTTTCTTTGTATAATAAGTATGTATTTAAGTATGTTTATCCGTTGTCCAGTAACCACTCAACGAGTTTCATAACGAAGCTTCTTTTGGGCTAGATAATTGGTGTGATTGTAGGAAAGTTTATTTATTTATTTATTTATCATCGCAACACAAACTCGCAAAATGCTACGCCTTCCTCCTTTATCATCATTATTTTAGGCTTTGACGCGAGTAGAGTATAGCGAAATCTAATTATTTGTAGTTGCCAAAAGTAATAAAGACGGTCAATAGGAGGGAGATCCTGAAATATCTAAGGCTAAGGGCTCTTCAGGAGTCCCTCTTTTCACGGCCTCAGCTGGTCTCACTACAAGCGCCTATTCAGGGCTTAAGGACATTCATTACAGACGAAGAACAAGGTTGGACCGGTAAAAAGTATTCTTTGAGATTACCTTTGTTACAGAAATGTCGTCTGTAATGTGTGTGTATAGCAGAGATCGTGATAATAAAAAATATGTAGTTATAACAATGTAATTATTGCGCTTCATCGCCAAAAGCAGATTGAAGCCGAGCGATGCTCTATTGAGCTGTCAAATTACACTTAAAATCGTAGAAAATCATACTACGAAAATTTTCCCGAGTTAACGCAATTTTTAAAATGGCGCCACCGTGTAAAAACAATTGACAGTCAGATGAAACAAACTGCATTCTACAGCCAAAGAGTTCCATTTTCAAATGATGTAATTACTTTTTAAATATTGTTTATATAAGTGGCCAGTTCCGGAAACTTTTAGTGTGACCTATGTATTACACTATAATGTAATTCACAGTAAGTGAGTGAAGAATGGTTTAATACTACTTGCTTCATAAACTATAATTGGGAAACGACACTATCGGCGGTTGGTCAGAAGGTGTGAGTGTTTGGATTTGCTTTTAAACAATTTTTCCCACATTTTTTGTGTTTTTAGAAAGCTTCAATAAGAAAGATATAGGTATTGTTAAGTTATGGCAAGTGGTTAAAAACAGATAATTTTTTCATATTTGTAATATTAGTTTGGTTGCGTATTCGGATTGCGTTCTTGCAAGTTAGGCATCTTTCGCTATGGGTAGGATTAGGTCACCGGATGGGTGACTAAAAAAAAGTACGAGTATATAATAATAAAGATTCTTCGTATTAATCGTGTAGCGTAGCGGTGAAAGAATACTACCACCCTCTCTCTTACCTTGGGTGTCGTAAAAGGCGACTAACGGACTAAAGACTGCACATACATCCAACAGCTTAGAGCGGCGATGGGCTCACCACCTGTCACGCTGAGCACATGTGCAGTCGCTATTTGGTGAAAAGTGGACTATGGTAGAGGACTGCTTTTTCGGTACTTATTGCCTAGTCTCAGACTAACCCTTCGGGGATAATAGTCGTGATTATATGCATGTAGGTTGTATGTTCTCCGTACTTCGGACGTATTGGAGATGTTACATATTTTTACATATTTCATTAATATAAGTAAGTAAGTACTTAGTATTTTGTTTGAAAGACACTCTCAAGACATACCGAACAGAAGATAATCACACGTAAAAGGGCGTTGAATTAATCGCTGACCAAATATTACATCGAAAATTAATTTTGTTCCAAACTTACCCTCAAAACATACCGACTTAAAACCTTTTCGTTTTATCATTTCATTGGGCTTGTTGTAACTGATTTACGCGCAGACCGTTCCGGTTCTAACCTTTCCGAGAGCCACATCATAAACGGTTTAGTAACGGTTATGGAGCTCAAATTACGAAGAATGGAATCAGGCCCTCCCTCATTGTCTGCCCTTTATGAAGGGAAGTATATAAAGGAGCCCAGCCGAATGGCTCGTATTACGTATAACATTTCTGCGACCTATAAAAACAGGTTGAAATTGTTTTTTCTCCATGTCAGGTATGTAGGTCGGATTTGACGTGCATCCGAATCGTTTTTTTTTATTTCACCCAACCCCAGTCTTCCCTGTATTGGCGGGAATTGAACTGTCAAAGCACGAGACTTGTTAGAGCTTACAGAGCGGCGAAAAGAAAAAAAAAGTCAAATAAAATATTACAGCTGGAAGCGCCCGTCCCATTTCTAAACGATGGAATTATACCAGTGACCCAATTCGGTCGTATGAAGAAATTAATCAGCGCCAGTACAAGAACAAAAACTACAAATTAATCGTCTGCGATACGGACAACAATAAAAGAGACGTCCCAAATTGCGCGGTACTTGAAGCCGTTAATAAAAATCGTGGGGCGTCGAAATTAAGGCCCCTATACTGAGAGTCGTCATTAGGACCGAAACAGGGTTGTATCCTGGTGGTTGTAATAAGTCATGTCTGCCGCAGGACCCGCGCCCCGCGCCCGCCGCCGCCGCCCCGCGCAATCCCGCACCATTTCTCACCCCCATAAGGAAGATTATCGCTCGCTAAGTATGATCAATAGTCAATTTAACGGTCAAACGGTTGAAATTGATCTAATGAATCGGTGTCGAAACAATTGCATTGAACTTTGTCTCTTGTTGTAATTGAGCTGTATGATATTTGAGACGTCTGATTGATCGCCGTTGGTGCGCCTTAGGCTGCAGGCTGTAATTCAGTAATACGACGAAATGGGACGACATCTATTATGTGTAAATGCTTTCTCGACTGGATTGTCGCTTCCGTGACAATGTAAATGAGTTTCGCAACGATGGTAGCGCAGGCTGTGGGGTTAAAATGGATGTTCACGCTGACGTGGCTCGTTCCTTCTAAACTGGCTGCTACAAGTGATAGGTAATTAAAGTTCGCGCTCCAATTAAAGTTCCGTTTTTTTTTGCTCCTCAACAAAAGCTTCCCGCCCTGCGCCCCGCACAGATACCTCGCACACAAATAATCGTGTAAGCTCGGAACACTTTCCTGAGTCCCCGGTATCAGTTCGGTCCATAAACTACGCCCCCGCACCTCTTCCCCCGCCTCCCCGCTCTCTCCAAAGGGAACGTAAGCTGTGCCATTTTTTAAAATGCGTGCAGCGGACTAAGTACCGCCCTGTTATATTGGTGCTTCCAACTTGCTTTTGCTGTCAATTTTTTTTGTCAGCGCTCTTTCGGAGACGAGTTATTGACTTTATCACTTTTTTCGCAGAGTTATATTAAATAAATTATGGCAAAAATATATGTTTTGCTTCAATGATGATGAGCTCAGCTGTCGTAATGCCAGATACAATAAAAACTCAGTTGTTAGCAATCTCTGGCAGTCTTCGTGACAGACATGGGAAGGTACCTACTTATAGGTCTAGATGATTAATTGAACTGATACAGTATGATGAAATGTTTTAATTTTTTTTTAGCAGGCGGTTCACCTGATGGAGAGCAATCACCGCCGCCCATGGACACCCGCAAAACCAGAGGAGTTGCAGATGCGTTGCCGACTTTTAAGAAAGGAATAGGGTTAAGGAAGGAATAGGAATTGTGAGGGGAGGGAGGGGGGGGGGGGGGGTGGAAGGGGCCTCCGGAACTCTCACTGCATTACGTTTTTACCTAAAAAACGAATTCACTATGGAAAAGTCTTTAAAAATAATTTCTCTCTTAGTAAAGATATTCTCAGAATTAATTTGGGTAGACCAAACTGAACTCTCTTGATATGTTAAATCCCGTAACATAATACTTCTGGGAATGTTTCTTTTACCCCCAACTGCTTACACATGTTTGTAGCAAATATTTACAAAAAGATTCCGTCGAGTCTATTTGAAATTACACACTTTCTTCAGACGCGGAATAAAGCAAATAGCTAGATAGAACAATTGTTACTGAAGCATTTTTCTCTCTCACTACTACATATTCACCATCATGACGTCACGTTTACTTTTGTTTCTAATTATTTCGTAACAGTAATCTTCCCTATAAATAAAATAAATTGCGACGAATGTATGTTCGCGCACCATTTCAGAACAGCAGCACCTATATGGCGAATATTACCACCCCTTAAGAATGTATGTGTAGTGTTTAGTCCGTTAGTCGCCTTTTACGATACCCGAGGGAAGAGAGGGGTGGTTGTATTCTTATACAAGGCGCTAGATAATAAAAACAATATACTGCGATTCTTTCTACAACGTAAACTTTCGAGTACTTACGTCTTTCTTTATAAATGTTCTTCAAGAATGAAATAAGAGGTTATGATATACCACTGGTGTTGCAAGACTAAGTGTATTTTAAGCGGTAAGTACTCTTCCGTGATCTAGTGGTAAGAACTGTTAAGAACCACATTTGATTTGAACTTGTTATCAACGATGCAATTGTGCCGAGTAGTGGGACAATAAATTTAATAAAATTATGATTTAACGTTACTTGAAAAAGTTATTCCGTTCCACGGCTTACACCAAACCCAGTACATAGCAGGTAGGTACTTTTGACAAAAAAAAAACTTATTCATTTTTTTGACGGCAACATCGCAACAAAAGAAAATTAGCACACAAGTTGACTAGTCGCAACGTCTAGTTTGCTAGGCGGTGACGGCGAGCCCTCGGCCGGCGCGGCGAGTGCAGTGTGGCAATTAAAACTTGCGAATGTCAAGCACCGGCCGCCGTAGACCGCGCTTCACAAAACAAGCGGCTTTTTTTTCTCTCTCTCCATTCCACCCATTGAAGTATCATACTTAGAGACGATACCGCGAAGAACTTAGTTGCGGTCCATGATCTGCAAACGCCTAGTCAATTCTAAAGTCCCCAATGGCGTATGATGGCCCACTGCAGGCCATCGCATTGTGTACAGGGGGTAATGGTGTGTAGTGGCGGACAATGGTCTATCGCGTGGCGCTCAAACAGGAAGTTGTCGGTTTTTTGGGCACACTTCAAAGGAATCGTGGCGTATCGTGGCGTGGCCTGTGGTGTTCACACAATGGCCCATTGCTTAGTTCGTCACCGACCGCTGACCGGGATAGTGCAAACATTTTGTATTATGTAGTAATTAGGTACGATGTTATCAGGGCAATGATGCATGGAATCGCATTGCAGACTCCCTGCAAATTACTGTTTCGGAACTTTAAAAAAGAGACATTGATGTCAGCATTTATTTCGGATGCATAAAAAAAAAACAAGATGCGATCCGGTCTGGTATGGGAGAAGAAGAAAACAAACTATTTGGGTATTTTATGATATTATGGAGGCATTTTTAAAAGGAAAATATACATGCAAACGCATAATATCGACAGATAAACAAAGTGTTATTACACTTATTAGTAAAACAAATAAATAAATTTCAATAATTTTATTAAGGTATACCTATTACCTACTCGTTTTAATGTCTACTTATTATAAACAAATTAAATTAAACATCATTGGCACTACTACTGCAGATTCGATTTTGGTGGATGTAAATTCATAAAATTTGATCTTATTTGCGTAGCATTAACAGTAGGCCGACGAGGCACAGATTGTCGGTAATACGTCCATCGCAAGTGTTTTGCCAGGCAGCAATCAGCCATGCGCCATTGTGTAAGCACCAAGTGATCGTGGCCCATTGTGGCGTACAGTTGTGTATTGCAAATCATGGCCCATCACAGGCCATTGTGTACTGGGACCATAAGCGATTAAGTGCGTTTGTAACGCATGGGCCGCAACTACGTGCGCAAAATATTGTTTTGTGTTGTCATCTCTAGTTTTAACAGCTCAATGATTACACCCAAACAAATGATGGCGCCGTTGCTTACCTCATTTCGTACTCGGTTTTGAACCGCTCGGCTCCAGTGACTTTTACAAAAAAGCTTATTAAAATTTTGCATAAAGCCTTAGTCGCCTAGTATTTATAACGCTGTCAAATGATTAACTAAACGTGCCGTGATCCGAGTTCCATCTGAGGTTATGTCTAATTCTTTTTATTATTAGATTCCAATAAAGAAATGTCAACTCATAGATATAAATTTTGCTTATATTATGTATTTTGTAGTATCATGCTTATATTTCTTTTTTTTAGGAAAGTAGTCATATTTTTCGTATATTGAAACAAGTAAACTTATAAAAATATTCTTTGAGAACATTACCTAAAACGTGAAATTAGGTTAATAATAAAAACAAGGTCACACAGGACAAGCTTAAACATATTGTTGGTTACTTACTTACCTCCTTATCATTTGGCCCCTGATACTAGTGGTTGGTAGTGGTAAAAATCTTTTATTTCAGAGCATGTTCCATGTATGTTAGTAACAAGTATATTAGTAACACAAGTAAAAAAATTAGGACAAGCTTAAATATATTGTTGGTTACTTACTTACCTCCTTATCATTTGGCCTCTGATACTAGTAGTTGGTAGTGGTAAAAAACTTTTATTTCAGAGCATGTTCCATATGTAGGTATGTTAGTAACAAGTATATTAGTAAGTCTGTTCTATTCTATTCTAACAATGAAACTAAAAAAATATGCATATCCATACCTACATTACAATCACTTCTATTATCCCCGAAGGGTCAGTCAGAGACTAAGCAATGAGGACAGCAAAAACAGTCCCCTACCATAGTCCACTTTTCACCAAATAGCGACAGCACATGTGCTTAGCGTGACAGGTGGTGAGCCCATCGCCGCTCTACGCTGTTGGATGTATGTGTGCAGTCTTTAGTCCGTTAGTCCTCTTTTACGACACCCAAGGGAAAAGAGGGGGTGGTAGTATTCTTTCACCGCTACGCGACATGGTTAAACAAAAAGAAGGAAATAAATAAAAGCTCACACAAATCAGCTTTGATTTGAATTGATTTTGCAGCAAATTGTCTGTATTAATGAAACGTTTACAATAATTGTATGGTGTAGTAAAATGGTCCGAGCCGAGCGAGTATCCCTGTTAATAATACGTTATTAAGAAAATTAGAAGCACACCACAGCAGCTATTAATAATTAAGCTGCTAAATGTTTTACGCTTTCATTTACTTAATACTTGTAATGTTTCTTTTGAAGATGATTGGGTATTTCCTTCGGTAATAAAATATTATGTACAAGTAGGTATACAGGGTGGAATTTTGTAATGCCTCCTGAAGGGAAGGCAAGCGAATTTTCGTAAATCTTTAAATGCAGATTTCTTTATTTTTTTGAAAATATAAAGGAATGTTTTCTTTGAGTAAAATGTTCTATCTACAGTATTAAAGAGTATTAATACTGTCGATAGAACGTTTTACTCAAAGAAAACATTCCTTTATTTTTGAAAAGAAAGAAATCTGCATTTAAAGATTTACGAAAATTCGCTCGTCACACCCGGGAATCGAACCTACTAAAATCTGTAAAATCACACCCTGTACTTTTATTGCATCGATCGTTAGTCTCAATTATAAGGATGAAATCTTTATAACAAACTTGATAAATTAAATGAAAGGAAACCATGAAATTTTAAATTATTTTAATTATTTACAAAAAATGTTAAACTAACTAATTAGTTGCTCGAAATGGGCTCCACTTTCTTGGAGATAGAAATTAATTCATTTCTAGTAACCTTTAATAACGTGATGTGGTGAATATTATAAATCGTATTCTGAACTTGAACTCTCAACTCGTTTACATTCGCATAAGATTTAATGTAAATTTGATTTTTTACTTACCCCACAAAAAAAATCGTAAGTCGTGACCTCGCAGGCCATCTTATGGTGCCGTTTGTACCAATCCAGGTATTAAAATGGTTATTAATGTAGGCAGTAGTGATTCTGCTGTTATGGGCTGGAGCAACATCTTGCTGTAGAATTATTTGGTGTTTTTTTTACATATTTTAGTCGGTTCGATTGGCAAGCGAATTTTAGAAATTCTTTAAAAGCAGTTTTCTTTCTTTTCAAAAATAAAGGAATGTTTTCTTTGAGTATAATTTTCTATCTACAGTATTAAGAGTAGGTACTTTCAGGAGGTATTACAAAATTCCACCTGTATAATGTGTGACAGTGAACTGTCAAAATTTTACTGCCAAAGATTTCGAGTAATCTATACAAAATAACAACGAATTGCTGCGAATGTTTTTGCGCACTTCACTTCAGGACGTCTGCACCTATTTGGCTAATTCTTTTTTTGTTGTGTTTGTAATTTTGAGGACAAGGTTAGTATGAAATAGTTTTTGTGGAAATTCGTTCCAGAGTACGGGGTCCACGCAGACGATGTCGTGGGCGGGCTGCTTGTATAAATAAAAAAAAAATGCTACGAATGTTTGTCAGCTCATCACTTCAAAACGGCTGCACCGATTTGGTTAATTATTTTTTTTGTTGTATTTGCAATTGTCAGGACAAAGTTTGTACTTTGTATGCATAAGAAATTGGAAATTCGCACGAGGTCAAAACCAGAAGGTTTTCACGCGGACGAAGTTGCGGGCGGGCGGCCAGTATACATTGAAATACGATTATATTGTGTTAACCCTTTAATAGACACAAGCATCTTTTTTTAAAATTCATTAAATAATATTACAATGAGATTAAACTATAAAGCAAACCATAAATCACGGAGAATCGGTATGCCACAAATAAGTTGAGCTCAACATCTGCCCATAACATCAACAAAATGCAAAGACAATAAAAGTAAACTTAAGCTAGGTAGGTACTTAAATTAACACACATAACAAGTAAAATGCGATACAAATTAATCTAGACATTTTTAATTGGTTTGTGACCTTATGCTTAGGATAACCAAGGCCAGTCCTCCGAGTCCAATTAGGTAGTCCTGATTTTCTTCCACCACCGATTCGGAATGCAGTGTTCTATCTAGAAGATTCTGGCATGACACTTAATAGATGTCCTAATTACTTGACATGTTTTCCTATTATAACTCGATAATCGATCATTCCTTTCCTACACCGATATAAGCTTGATAAAGTCATCCAATTCCGATCTTAAATTTAATTATCATTACGTATTGTGTTACTCTGATTAGCAACGTCGACAAATTAAGGCTGCTACTTAAAGCCTCCATCCTTCTCTTCTCTTTCTAAGCTTGAAGCGGTATTAGCAACTTTTTCTGTAACAAGTTGCATACTATAAATGCAAATTGTAAACAGCACAGCATATTATATGATGTCCCACTGGTGGGCAAAGGCCTTCATCATTGAAATGAAGTCATGTTAATGATGAAGATGAAGTCATACTAAAATTGACTTAAATTTAAAATATCGTTGATTTATTAATCTGGACGTACTCAGTGAAGTGTTAATAAAGTTGAATTAAGTCTTAATTAATATAATTGTTTAAACATCCCTGACTGCTCCTTAGAACGTAATAATTATATAAACACACAGTACCTAGTATCTACAGAAGGTTACCAAATATTAAAGGGTCATACATGTTGTCATATATTATGCTCTGCGTAATTAATTTATTATCAGAAAATTCAACATAACGATAGTTCAACTCAATGGTCCTGAAGGATAAACGACATTAGCAGAGGCGTTGCCGTCAATGAAGCCTTAGGCTTACTTTGTTCATTTTGCGATTTATACAGTTTGCGTTTTGTACATTATGATACGAAGGGTTATTAATAATATCCATTTTTAGCTTGTGAACAGAAATATAAAACCGCAAACAAAGAGATATAATGTTTCTCGATCTTTTCAATACTACGAATGGTAACATTTTGGCAGTAAAAATTGTGAAACACATAGGAAATAACCGCTTGAAAAATAAAACGACCCCTGAGTGCCATTAGGGGGGTCATTATAACGATTTCATAGATGGCTTGTGAGGCATACTTCCCTCCCCCGTCGCATTTTCTATGGGTGTCGCCATTTCCGAAACAATGAGGGAATTATTAAATGCTGCGTTACAATTTTTTATGAGTCAACCCTTCGAATGAAAAGCTTCATACGGCTTTTTTATGTGAAATTTTGGCCGAGCAGGCGGGTCATGGACACCCCCAAAACCAAAAGAGTCGCAGATGCGTTGCCGGCCTTGAGGAAAGATTGGGAATCGGACGGGTTAACTCGAGCCGGTCAGAAGCCGCCCTACATTTATTCGAAATAAATATATTTTTTTCAAACGAGGCGTGAAAAAGCACTTTGTGGGCCGGCAGAGTGAGGGTGACTGATGCTACGTCTCTTACGCTGCACCAGTTGTCCTCGCGCCTGGACTTCATTTCCACTTAACATCAGGTGGAGTGATGGGGTCATATGCCGGGCTTAGTATAAAAAAAATAATTAAAAAATATATTTTAGTATCATCAGGTGGAGTGATGGGGTCATTTGCCGGGCTTAGTATAAAAAATAAAATAAAAAAATATATTTTAGTACATGCATACGATCGAGGTACTTTACTACCCGGTCGATTACTTTTCGGGGATATTAGCTTTTTTATTTTTTTTTATAAAAGAAGGAGGCAAAAACGAGCAAGGGGGTCATCTGATTACTCTCCGTAAGTAAACATCGTTTCACTTCATTTACGCAGTCTCCGTTGTTTGAGATCAAGGCTCCAAATTGAGGATGTGGTTATGAGAAAGAGGAAGGGGAAGAGAGGAATTGTATAGCACAAAGAAAGAGGATGCGGATGAGGATGCGGAAAATTTATTTATGAGGAAGAGGATGCGGATGAGGATGCGGAAAATTTATTTATGAGGAAGAGGATGCGGATGAGGAAGAGGAAGAAAAAAGAGTGTGATGAAACAGGCACATTAGTAAGTGTATTTCATCACACTCTCCGTTTTTCTTCTAGTTCTTAATAAAAACAAAGTACCTACGTAGTGTTTTATTTATTTGTTGCCGGTCGGAGATTTTGCGCGCAATTTCAATTCCTCTTTCATTCCTTTTAATTTAAGAGGAAACGATAGCGGACGAGGAATTTTTAAATTTCATTTATGGGGAAGCGATAGCGGTAGGGGAACTGTAATAATCGAGGAACTTCCGCTACATGTGGAAGCGGAAGAGGAATCCTCATCAGCCCTACTCCAAGGTATACATAGGTCTGAACCACGCCACACAATTTCATAGTTACTCCCGTGTAAATAATAATAATTGTGCTCTGCTGTTAATACGATGGCCCAGTTGCGGCGAGTTTACCTATAAAAAACTCACTACCAAACACTGTATAAAAATCCACAGATCTCGTGCTCTACACGACTTGAAAGGGCATTAAAAATGAACGCCTAATTTTTCTTTCGATAAAAAAAAAACCAACTTTTCCAAAATATTTTTAGATCATCTTCCTTCCCTTCGAATTCCGCGTCTTTTGAGCTATCACGCGGCGGGCGGCTCGCGTGCGAATCGCACCTCGCGCCGCGCAAACACGCGACTAAGGGCTCCACAGCCTCAACCGTCACTAATATCAAAAAAAGTGTGAAAAGGTAAAATGTTCCTTAGTTCAATACCGAGGTGTTTTTTTTAATTTGGCCCCGTTCTCAAGATATAAAACACACGATTTATCAGTCAAAAAAAGTCGGTTTTTTTCAATTTCAAAAAATATTTTTCGACTTTTCCAAAATATTTTTACTTAATTTTAAACCCCTTCTAATTCCGCGTCTTTTGAGCTCTCATACGTCCTCGTGGCCTCAAACCTCAGGGTATCACGGGCGAGTCGCACTTTCAGCGAAAATGGGGGCCCTATTGAAGCGAACGAAAAAACATTTTTAATGTTAAAATACATTTCTACATACTACAACAGATACTACAATAAGTATCGCAGGCTACACAATTGCAGGCACTTCAAATAGTATAATCACTTCACAAGTTGAACTCAGTCGAAATCAGACTGTGGGTAGGTGCATGTAGTTGACACAATTTGATATAGTATTGTTTGAATTGCTCTCGTGTGGGCATAATGGGCGGGTTTCAGCATTCCCAGAATCAATTGTGCCACATCACTATTGCAACGATAAGAGGAACTGTGCTGTGCCTTGTGCGCCGAATGTTTATGGCTGTGCGTCTACCGGCGCGGCGATATTGATAATATAAATTTATATAGCTGGTGCAGTGATGACGAACTATCGATAATCCTGGTGTCGATTGTTGACTCCAAAATCAGTTAGGATATTGATAGGATAGATAAATAGATAGATAGATAAAACGCTTTATTGCACACACAAAAATACAGAAAACATAAAATAAGCATATTAAAACTAATGTGGGCAAAGGCAGTCTATCGATACTATTGACAGCACAGAAAGTATTAATACTTTTACTATTATTATACATTGTATCGATAGTATTGAACTTTTATAGCAACTCTATTGATGCCTATTATCTATAATTATTATGATTTTTTTTAGTTTACATCATGTTCATTTCCATCAGGTTCCATCTGTCGCCAATCTGTTTATTATATTTGGGTGTTCATGATTTAGGATTTCTCAGTGTGGCATACATAGCCAATGGATTGTGTAGTGTACTGTTACAACATGACCTAACTAAATTTAACGTTGTGCCTATTTACAACTTTATACCTGTTACATAACAATTAACAACATTAAATAAATACATTTTATAGTGCTAAAGTCATTATTATATGCGTATAAACGTCCCACTGCAGGGTACCTACATGAATTTTAATCTGGACAAACGCGCATCAATACTGTCGATAGTAATATCGATATTTTTACTAGTGTCGGGCTTTCGATAGTCTATCGATGGTGACCTACGTATCTAGCGGTATCACTAAGCTGATGCAGCACCGCTCGTCCTATTCCAAATCCGCAGATGCCAATTTCCAACCTTGAGGTTATTGAGAATATTTTAAATCTACATAGGTAGGTACTATGCTTATTGACGCGCCGGTGGACGCCATACTCAAAATATGAACGTAATAATTTAAATGATATTACATTATGAAACTGTAGCTTCTATCTGTAATAACAGCTGAGCTGATGTGTTTTGTCATTGTTTTATTTTTATATTATAATGTTTTGATAAAATGTAATAAGTAATTTTTTTTTAAACACTGAATAAAGACGACAACCTCGGGCGGGAATCGAACCACGCACCTTCCGCATTCCGGGCGGCTGCCTTAACCACTTGGCTACCGAGGTCTGGCTTTCAACCGTCGAAATTTGTCAGTGCTTGATGCTTATGTTTTTAGTCAACATTGCTTCATCAAATCTTAGAAGTTTTCACCTCTGAGATCCGAAAGAAATATTTTTACAAATATTTGAACATTCTTTTAAGATGAAGCTGCGTTTATAGATTAACAAATTGGCTGTCTGGCTTTCAACCGTCGAAACAAATTTCGACGGCTGAAAGCCAGACCTCGGTAGCCAAGTGGTTAAGGCAGCCGCCCGGAATGCGGAAGGTGCGTGGTTCGATTCCCGCCTGAGGTTGTCGTCTTTTTTCAGTGTTTAAAATTTTACTTAAGTATATTTAAGCGTTAATAAAACGCTAAAATATAAAAAAAAACATTAAAATGTAATAAATTAATGAAAATAATTGTTTATTGTCACATTTAACATATAAAGTTAAAATCTTGTACATACCTCTATTTGTGCACAAAAATATTAGTATTTTTATGTTGCGAATAAATTACAATTTCGAATATATTGAAAAAATATTCCACGAGCTTTGCGCGGGCACTTGATCCGAAATGACAGAAGGTGCAGGTTCGAATCCTGCACGTGGAAATTTGTTTGAAAATTAAATAAAAATTGCAGTAGTGACTCAGAAAACCAACTTTGTTTCTAGCATCTTTCACGTGTAGGTGACAATTTAAATTACACGACATTGACAACATTGTTGCGACAATAACTAATTAATTGTTCCAATCGTCAATTGTAATACTGTTTAACATAAGTTCCAAAAATATTACTATATACCTATACATGACATCGCTCATTGCCGGTATTACGAATAATTTTGATACATTGTCGGGTTCGGCAGCAAATTCCTTCTTGGATTTAAGATAGGATGTAAGCATTTTTATCTCAGTAAAACGTGTGGATCTCTTGGGATGGATAAATTTTATTATATAGGTGCCTAGGTAGACTATAAATTACGCGTATATCACGCATTCCGAGATGTACTATCCGTTTTTATGGCAGAAAATGGCTTCTCACATGATGAATGAGGAAATTTTATTTTGATTAGTCAATAATAGTTCAATAACGAATTTAATGCTTACAAGCAATTGGCTATTTGACAGTTGTAACAATAAAATATGAAATTTGTCGGAAATGGTAGCTTATGATATAACGATAATTATCCAATGGTTTTTTTTTATTAAGGTAATTGGTAAATATTATATTTTTACAAAATAAATTTGCGATTTTTTATCTGTGGATTACAAGACCCGAAACACGGGTGACAAGGGGCGGCGTCATTGAGCTTCATGTGATGTCACATTTCACAAAATTATCAAAACTATCTGTCAGGTTTCAAGATAACTTTCTATATAAGCACCCTTGCGGGGAGACTTAGTTCAGCTGCTTACGCTGTTAGGAAAATTAGGCATTTTACAGACGTGGAAACTGCTCGATTAGTCTATTTTAGTTAGTTTCACAGTGTTATGTCCTATGGTATACTACTTTGGGGTAAAGCAGCAGATATAGAAACCATTTTCATTTTACAGAAAAGAGCAATAAGGTCCATATATAACCTAGGATCACGTGACTCCCTTAAGAAGCTGTTTAAAGAAATAAATATTCTTACAGTTGCATCACAATTTATTTATAACTGTATTGTTTACGTGCGTCAAAACTGTACTCATTTCAAAAAAAATTGCGATATACACAAACTAAATACTAGAAATAAGTATAAACTTGTAATTCCTAAATTTCGACTTCAGAAAGTTTATTTATCATTTATGAGACAAAGTGTCATAATTTACAATAAAATCTAAATTTCCTGTGCCTATCCATCCATCCATATAAAAAAAAAAAATTTTGACGATTCAAAACGCTTAATTTAAGCTCACTGAATAAAGTTATTTTGATTTTGATGTTATTATTTATTTAAATGTGACGTCACAGAGCAAAATGTCACGTGACCCACCGTTTTCGCACGAAATTTCAAATCAATATAGAAAATATGTTTTTTTCTATTAAATAAAGGTTTTTAAGAGAAAGAAAATATTGTACGGGATATCAAATAAGCGTTTCTTATTTTTTAAACACTTTTTCGAAAACCGTCAAGTAGCCAATTCCCTTTGGGTTTGTAAGTAGTGTTACCATGGTGGTCTTACCTTGATGGTTTTACCATAGTACAATCAGAGCACTCGACTGAAAAGTGTAAAGGTACCGATAGACATGCTC
The DNA here is from genome assembly GCA_963921215.1 of Scoparia ambigualis. Taxonomy (NCBI): domain Eukaryota; kingdom Metazoa; phylum Arthropoda; class Insecta; order Lepidoptera; family Crambidae; genus Scoparia; species Scoparia ambigualis. Next base: position 12,680,746 of record OY992507.1, read on the forward strand.
ATTACTAGCACGAAAGCATGCCACTATTAAGCAATTGCTACTTAGTAGTATGTGTGTCAAAGCGTTGCTAGTAATTAGCATGCTTATTACGTGTACACTTGTAATGCATGCTAATAAGCATACTTATTTAGTAGCATGTCTATCAGTACCTTAACTATTGTGAGAGTTCGAAGGTAGGTATATACAATAAGCATAAAAAATAAGCTCTGTCGGTTCACGTACAGTATAACATAATAAAAGAAGGTAAACCAAATATTTTAGTATCTTTAATGATTATTTAAGACGAAACTGTAAAGATAGTGTGTAGTACATTTAAAATTATCTTAATAACAAAGTAAAAAGATTTTCCGATGACATTGGTTTTGGTAAGACGTTTAGAGTATAAATTAGGCATACTACTTTAGGGTACTTAATTCAATTGATATGCAAGTCATTGTTCCCAACTGCTCAAAAGTTGTAAACACAAGTCTAAACAGAACAGTGACTCACAACTCGTTCAGAAGAATCAGAAGAGTAAACGAATTTGAAACTGTAAATTGATATCGCACAACCCATCATTCTTTTTTATATAGCCTGTAAGATAGTGCGCATTAGTTGTATACAGCAAATAGTAACGTTCTACTTTGGAACTTTGCAACTATTCACCGTAATGTGGACAACGAAAAAGCTAACCTTTGCGAGGGTATTCGCGGGGTATCTCAGGAAGTCCCCGCCCCGCACCCCCCCGCCAGTCGAGAGGGTCATTAGGCAAAAAATAAACGATTACACTTGAGAAATGGAAAAAATTTGCTTATTTTTATATTTAACTTCCTCTACGGGGTTCGACGAGCGTTTGGTTTTGAGATTTTCTAGTGATAACGATCTATGAATTCGATTGCAGTTGATTATGAAATTTACATACATCATACATATAATCACGACTATTATCCCCGAAGGGTTAGTCAGAGACTAGGCAATGAGGACTGCAAATCCAGTCCTCTGGCATAGTCAACTTTTCACCAAAAGCGACAGGCGGTGAGTCCATCGCCGCCCTAAGCTGTTGGATGTATGTGCAGTCTTTAGTCCGTTAGTCGCCTTTTACGACACCCTTTTTACGATGTTTGCAGGGAGAAACTAAACGTTGTTGAAACAAAAGTTCACGTAGCCCGATGAAACGATCGTATGTTTAGTTAGTAAGACTTTGTTTTTGCTAGCCTTTACTATTCCACTGTTGGGCAAAGGCCTCCCCTGAGTCCTTCCTATAATGATTTATAGTTAGTTATTATACTTCAAACAACCTAAAAATAACACGCTACAACTACAAACTATAATTGCCGTTGTCCAATGTCTCTAAAGCGTTTCATCATCGGCAACCGGCGTAGCCAGACAAATAGCAGTCGGAGTTGTCACACCCGCAATAGGTGGGCAATGAATATATAGATGTATATTTACGTATGCATATTAAGTTTTTTTCATAGTGCACAAAAGTTTATAACAAGCTAAAATCCCACGCTACAAACGACAATTCCCGTTGTCCAATGTCTCAAAAGCGTTGCATCATCGGCGAGCCACGAAGCACGAGCAGCCGGGGTCGTCACAACCACAAAGGGTAAGTAATAAACATAATGATATCTAGCTTATATTTACGTTAGTATAGTAAGTTTTATTCATATTGCACAAAAAGTTTAAAATAACCTAAAAATCGCACACTACGAACTATAATTCCCGTTGTCCAATGTCTCAAAAGCGTTGCATCATCGGCGACCCACGTAGCCCGACAAATAGCAGTCGTAGTCGTCACACCCGCAATAGGTGGGCAATGAATAAGCGGCCGGCGGAGTGCGCGCGATAAAAATAATATACGGGCCCCCGCCGTGGACATCGGTACAACTACTACTTTATTCGTACTTGAATCGGTACCGAATCGTACCGCTTTTTGCCGTCGCTATGCTACGCGGAGGGAAAAACGACGATTTTTCCGATATTTACGGGGCGGCGCACCACACAACTGGGGAATCGCTTGACAGATTTGCCCCCAAAACTTATTGCGTGCTATGCTGTAACTTCGCTTCTGGGCACTGTACAAAAAGTGGAATAGAATGACGCTATGCGGTTACGGCGAGTTTACGAGCGATGTTTTCATATTTTGTTTTGTGGGCAGCCGTTTGTGTGACGCCGGCTATATATGTGAAAGTTTAAAAGACACTTTACAGACAATTTGTTAAACGTTTACTTGGCTACGACTAGGTAGCGGCACGGTGTTCACAAAGTGGCTACAGCTAAGTGAGAAGAGCTTAGATCGGGTTGCATGTTATGCATTGGTAGAGTCTGAGGAAGATGTCTAGCAAACAGGACATACACGATTGTGATTATATTGAAAATGACGGATATGTAGAAACTTATACAAGAGAGAAACAAGTTAGTTGTAACAGGACAGTTGTTACAGTATTATACAGTTATTGTCAAAAATCATAAAAGTATCATCGCTTGATCAAACTGTCTATTTTTTTTATTTATTTATTTAATAAGGCATCACAACAGACATCAATCGAAAAGGCATTTAGAACATCAATTAAAACATTTTTTTTTCTCAAGTGCGATTGCGGAATGAGATCAGTACTGTACTCGATTTTGTTTATGGTTGGACTCTCTAAGACCTCTTGGCTTTCCCACCATCATACTGCATCTTCAATTGCAAAATCAGTAGCTTTGTTAGGTTACCTCAGGTAGTCAAGCTCTTATACTCAGTAAGGGTTCCGAGTAAAGGTAGTGGTCATCATCATCAGCTATAAACGTCCCACTGCTGGGCACAGAGCTTTCCACATGGACAACAGCACGTGGGGAGGTTGGGCTATAACCCACAACGCTGGCCCAATGCCGGTTGATGGGTTTTAACGACTGTCATCCATCGACGACAACCGGGAACAACGCTTTTACGTGCCTTCCGAAGCACGGAGGAGCTCGAGATGTTTTTAATTTGGTCACCCATCCAGCGACCCGGCATTTCGAAAGTTGTTTAGCGCGCAAGTTCGCCGAACGCGCTAGCCGCTGCGCCATCGAGCTTCACAGGCCTACTGTCACCATTTTCCATACAAATTTTGCATAGTAAGATTAAGGTAATACTGATACGAGGGCCTTAGATTAAAACAAAATAAGCATGGGGCACACTAAAAGTTTTGCACTTCTAGCTAATCGGAAGTATTTAAATTTCAAATGTTATATTTTTATAAACGTTGCAACCTTCTTAGTAATTAAAAAAAACAATTGGCGGGAAATCATTTGTCAATTGTTTTTTATCACACATCAAAGTTCTACGTACGCAACGACAATGGAATTAAGTCGAAAAGATTTTAGAGCGATGATTTTTTATGATTTTTAAAGTTCTCTCTCTCCGCAAGACTGTGCCGCTCGTCTTCAAAATGCTTTTGGGAGAGAAGCACCTTGTTTGAGCACCGTGAGGCGATGGTTTGCTGAATTTGAGAGAGGTCGAGTTTCTTTACATGACGAATTTCGTGAAGGGCGGCCTTCAACTGCCGTCAACGAAAATAATGTGGCTACTGTGTTAAGCGGTTAATTGAAGAAAACCCGCGGATTACCTATGAGACAATTCAAAGACTATTGGGGATTGGTATGAGCCAAATTCAGAAAATTTTACACGAAGAATTGAAAGTTCGGAAATTTTGTTGTCGTTGGATCCCTCATGAACTGACAGCGGAGCAGAAGCGGGCTCGCGTGGAATGGTGCTCACAGATGCTACTGAAGTACGACCATGGACATTCTAATGCTGTTTATGACATTGTCACAGGAGACGTAACGAGGATTTGTTGTTTTGAACCCGAAAAAAAACAGCAATCTTGTGTGCCGCGGGAGCGGTCGGCGAAGCGCCAGAAACGACATTTTTCTAAATTTCCATATTAAAAAAAAAATTACATAACTTAAAAATTACTTGTCTGCGGCAGGAGGGGTAAGTGGGGGGCACTCCTTATTCCTCCCCTTCCCTTCCCCCGCCAATTATGGCGACTCGATTCAATTTTTTTACTACGATACATACCCTCAAAATAAAAAAATTAACATAACTTAAAAACTACTTGTTGGCGGCAGGGCGGGTAAGTGGGTAAGTATCTTATTCGACTTCGTCTTAACATACATTATAATCATGACTATTATCCCAGAAGGTTTAGTCAGAGAGAATGAGGACCGCAATTGCAGTTATCAACCATAGTCCACTTTTCCCCTAATAGCGACTGCACATGTGCTCAGCGTGACAGGTGGTGAGCTCATCGCCGTTATAAGCTGTTGGATGTATGTGTAGTCTTTAGTCCGTTAGTCGCGTTTTACGACACCCAAGGGGAGAGAGGGGATGGTAGTATTCTTTCGCCGCTACGCGAAGCGGTTATTCGTCGTAACATATATTTTCAAAATACGGAAAATATCCTAATAAAGCAGATTATGACGGTCAATAAGAATTAATTATAAATACTCGTACCAACTCACGTATAGAATCCCGAAGCAGCGTATTAAGGAGCGACCGCAATTCATTTTCTTAGAAATCGTTTAGTCATGAATGTTCTAAATAAATTCTCATGGGTTGGTTTCAGTGCAAAAAAGGGTACCCGCTTGATTTATCGGTAAATACTGATCGCGGTAATGTACTATTTTGATTTATCGTCATGCCGCTAAGATATGAATGGAATCTTTGGAAAATACCAGCTAGTACTATCTACTACTAATTTAATGCGGATTAGCCTACATTTGAAATGTTTCTCGATTTCTTTCACACGGAAGATCGGCGTGAAACAATAGCAAATTGAAAATGAAAAAATGTTTTTAATATGAAAATGTTAAATAATATTTGTTTAAATATATTTTTTTAATTTGCTCTATTTTTTTTCTCTTATGATTTTGTAGATAATTTACGGTATGTTATGGAAAATTATTGTAAATGTTTGTTCTTACCTAGGTTGCGTTATGTAACAAAGGGTGAATAAATAAATGAATTGAATAAATTGAATAGCATTCGTTTCTGATGCTGCGTTTCGTCCGGGGTGAGTGGAAGGACCGGAGGTCCATTATCCCCCCTTCCCCTAATTTCTTTTCATTTAATATACCCTTATTTTTTATTACTGACTTTATGGATAGTTTCTGGTCATCATGTTGCACCACTTTTACTATGATACCAACTCTAAAAATATGTAAACAATTGTAACTCTTATTACAATGGAATAAGAGTCAAAGTGTATAAGTACATATTGGTGCTCGCAAAAGTACTCGCAATAAAATTTTGTAATTTTATTGCGAGTACTTTTTGATAGTAAATTGATTCTTTAAAATAAACATTATTTTTCGTACATCATCATTATCCTACTTAATATTATAAACGCGAAAGTTTGTAAGTATGGAGGGATGTTTGTTACTCTTTCACGTAAAAACTACTGAATGGATTTGGATGAAATTCAGCATACAGATAGTTTATAACCTGGATTAACACATAGGATACTTTATATCCCGATATTCCCACGGGAACGGGAACCATGCGGGTGAAACCGCGAGCGGCCGCTAGTCATATATTTAAACATCCCACTGTTGCTTTCAGGCTTATTTCTATTAATTGTAATGTTATTAATTTCTACTAAGAAACTAGCTTATCTTTTAAAATCCCTACTGCTGTACTATTGTAGTACAAACTGTTGACATGACAACCATACGTAGCTATAACACATTTCAGCCCCAGCCTTCGTACTGCGCAATCAAATGCGAACAACACGTCCTAAAATTGCGGTGCGGACTACTCATTCATATGTATTATTCGCAGGTAACTCCGAAGCGTGAACTATTTAATCAACTCATGAATATATGCATTCGCCAAAATTCTGAGCGGCAGTCCATCAGTTGGGCCTTATCGACGACGTCGCTTATCATCAACAGGTCCCACTACCAGCTCGTACGGTGTTATCTCTCGCTACAAATAGTCAGTTTCCCACCACTAGAGTAACGCTTTAACGCGCGAAAGTAATACGATACAAAATATTCCCTATTATCGATCATGTAAGGTTGCAGTTCCAGTGGGCGGGAACTGCCTACCGCATAATAAGGGATAAACGCATTGTCACAACGTATTACGGCACCAGTCGCCTAATGCGCCTAATTCACGACAATGTAGAGAAGTAGCTGGCTACTAGAATGCAGCTGTTTTAATTCGAATTTGTATTTCATTTATTTATTTTCATACCGTGTTGCGTAGCGGTAAAAGAAAATACTACCACACTCTATATTTCCTTGGGTGTCGTAAAAGGCGACTAACGGACTAAGAACTGCACATACGTTCAACAGCAAACAGCGGCGATGGGCTCACCACCTGTCACACTGAGCACATGACGTTCCGTTATGTGGTGAAAAGTGGACTGTGGTAGGGTACTGCCTTTTAGCACTAGGCTGCATTGTACAAGCCCTCCTCCCGTTTGGGAGCAGCCTGAACCAACCAGGCTGCTCCTCTGGAGCAGGGGACCCAGGTAAAGCTGGGTCCGTAGCGTGCGGCGTTTCGCGGGGCATCGTAGTATGGTACCGCGGCGCCGCGTCGCGCTTTTGAAGGAAGGTGTCGGTTCTTTTACCAGGTCGGGCCCGTGTGTCCTTACTCACCCGTTTCCCTTAAGGGGGCGGGTGGGGACACATGGGGTGAACCCTGGACAGTGCATGGAGTGTCTCACGTTCCTCTCGAGGCCTCATGCCAGTGCAGAGAAGCATTTTCTCCGACTAAAACAAAAAAAAAGGGTACTGCTTTTGCCTAGTCTCTGACTAACCCTTCGGGGATAATAGTCGTGATTATTGTATGTATGTATATATTTACACATATATATAGTACATGTATATAGTACATTATGACCTCAACTCGATTCTCGGTTAAATTCCTTGTGTGGTAAAGATATACATTGCTGTTTTAACTTTTTATACCAGTTTCTGGTATCATAACTCTTTGTAACATAATATGTCACGCTAAATATATGTTATTTTATTTTGTACATATTTCCTATAAATTATGGAACCTGGAACCTCGTCTACAGTGCGCCGTCCCAGAGTATCGAATCCACTAAACGAGCTTTCACTAGATATCTTGCCTTTTCAACACCAGGCATAACTTATAGACAACCTAACAGTCAAAGACTAACGTTCTTCAAAATGATAACTTTGTGAAGCCGGCGTTTGATAGCAGACTTAATGTTTCTTCATAAGATTCTAAATAACAAAATTAAATCCAAGCATCTTAAACCAAATCAGAATTAGTGTCCTCTATAAAATATTCTCGTTACACACACACAGAACAATTCTGGTCTTACATTTCCCTATTGCAAGAATATGGAACGCGTACAACGAGACTGTAAACGTGATACCGAATATTGACATTTTCTGTGATTCCTCTTATACATTCAGGAACAAATTGGTTTACTTACAGCCTGTCAGCACACATTCGGGAAATGCATGATTGTTTTTGTCAATAATTGTAACTTTTTATATTCTTTGTACGTAAGTACTTAACTTTTATTTTTTTTATTTGTAAATTTATAAGTAATTCATTTCGATATTTATTTTTAAATTTAAGTTTACAGTTTTAACTACTTCTTGTAACAAATGCTGTGTATACCAGTAATCGGCGAACATATTTGTATCTAAACCCTAGCGACTTATTTCGCGATTGTTTAATGTGTATTGCTGTTGGTGTACAGTCAGCATCAAAAGTAGCTTAGCATATGAAATTTTCAAATGATTGTTACGGTTGAAATGACCAGAATTGTCTGACGTAGCTGTTAAGTCAAAAGTATATGACCGTCACTATAGGTAATTACAGAGAAGTTATAATTATGAAAACAAAAAATGTCGTATAATTCTTAAATGTTAAATGATGAGTATGTATAGACACTTACACACGTGACTATTACTTTTGCCACCTTGTTTTTGTTCAGTTACTTTTGATGCTGACTGTACATATCTTATAAATAAATATAAAAATTAAAAACTATTAAAACTTTTAGACAGAGACACAACGAAGCAGCAATGGGCTCACCACATATCACGCTGAGCACATGTGCAGTTGTAGTTTGGTGAGACTATGGTAGTGGACTGCTTCTGTTGTGCTCATTGTCTACTCTATGACAAACCTTTTAGGGATAATAGTCGTGAAGCTATGTATGTATGTACAGTCACGAGCACCAATATATAAACCCTTTGACTCTTATTCCATTGTATTAAGTGTTAAAATTGTTTACATATTTTTTCTCGTGACTGTACGTAGATATATTACAACATTTAAAACACGAGATTACATAAGAGCTCAATCTTTGCTTTATCTTTAACATATTATTAAAGGGCAAATCAGCAAGGACCCGAGCTCGCAGCGTATATACATCAAAACTAGATTTACAATCACAGACAATATGTTTCCTTATTGACCTGAGCAATAACGTGTACGTGTATTTAATTAGCCGACGATCCGTCACCTTCATTACAGCGGGTCACGTGAGCAATCCTTGATAAATGGCCAGCCATAACGCTGATATATCATACGAATAGATATATTGACGTCAAGACGGAGATCGTCGCTCGAAACAATATCTTAAGCTATCAAAAGTTATTGTGTTTTCTTCAATCACTTAGAGGTATACGACTAAAAGTAATGTAGGCACTCTTAATATTAAAAAGAAAGGATTTATTAGCATTTTATATATTTTCGCAGTTTTTATACTAATAAAATATTTCATACATTTTGTCGCAAATTTTATAAAATCTTAAACAGCCCGTTTTTATGCGCAAATTATACACTTTCGCAAAGGACATTGGCGAACTCCCGTACAAATTTTTGTCAACTCTTTTTTTAAGCATCTATAAATGAAAAAAATATGTTGGCATAGAGTTTGTAATCCTGAACTATATGGTCTTGATTTTACTTCTTTAGTAAGTATACAATTAAAGGATATTCCAATTCAAAGTTTTGGAGGTTGTGTCTATCACAATTGGATAAAACTAGTACTTACCTACCTAGTTGTATTATCCTTTCAAGGATTGGCCAGCACAAGCAACAGACCGCGAAAAGTGGAAAGAGGGGAGGGTGGGCCTTTTCCAGCAGTGGGAAAATATAGGCTTATAATAATAACAATATGATTTTAACTAACTAATGACTAGGCAGTTGGTCTCTGACCTTAGCCGTATTTTTTTATAATTTGTTCCTTGAAGGCAAGGAACAAATTATAAAAAAATACGTTTTGCCAAATTAAAAATAAAAACGTGGACTTCTTGGCGGGAAATTGAACCGTCATATCTGCAGTTTTGTTTTATTTTCTATAATTTGTGTTTTGTTGTGAAAAAATGGTGGATTATTTACTGTTAGGTGTTCGTAAACGTGCATGAGTGTTGGCAAATAAAACAAAACAGTGCAACATCACTTTTCAAATTCTTCAAGAAGTCCGTGTGAGATCTCAATAAATTCCTACAGCTTTATTGAGTCTCAAGGGGTTTGAGGGAATATCATTTACCATTAAACGTTAATTATCACTCATTATCATCTACTTTATGCAATAAAAATATTCACTTTAATATACTGGCTAAATGTGCCAGTATATTAAAGTGAAAAATAAATAAAAATGCCGTCATTGCGCTAAACAGAACAGCACTAACTAGTAATTTACGTGTCTTTTAAACTTGTTTTTATTTCGAGACTTAGACAGGTTTTCCTATGGTTTCAAAAATCTTACGAATTTATTTCATCTGTATAAATCGGTCATTTCAAAAACCTCAATTAGAAGTTTTCAGAAATCAATAAAAACTATTTCATACTAAAACAAATGAGTTTTAAAGGGCTTTTTTATGTTTCATTTAGTATTTGAGTGGTAAAAAATTTAAATATCTTTACAGTTTATCAATAGAAAAAATGAAACAAAACTTAAAAACTGTTCTTGACTTAAGTTGTTTTAGCGAGAAACAGGGTTAGAGTTTACTATAATATCATTGGTTAGTGGTATATAATTTATCCTAAAACAATCGTAATCATATTTTTTATTGCTTATTATTGAGAATTACACTTAAAAATAAACTTAATAACAATTTACATGTATTAATTTTCCATGTTTTAATATCTTTATGGTTTATAGTAATATTTTCCATCATTCTCATCTGGATTATCTTCATCATTTGCAGTTAGCCAGCTAAAAATGTTGTTTTAAAGTGGCATTATGCTCTTCCAGAATGCTATCTTAAACTTGTTTTAAATCGTCTATTTTTTATTGATGGGCACTTTCAGATCATAGGCTTTGGCTTGGAGCCCTTTCGGTCGCATAATCGCCTTCGTCATAATGTAGTTTGGCATAACAATTTCAGCATAAAGTTTTTTCGCATAAAATTTGTATACCCATAATGGTTTCATGGGTATAATTTTAACTTACTATAATTGTCTTTATCATAATTTAAATGAGCATAAATGTAAAGAACATAATTGCTATACGTCTAAAGGACAATGGCGAAAATGGACCTGACCATGGGCACAAATCAATTATATTCTAAAAAATATGCTGTTATTAGTTAGTTTTGAAAATACGAATAATATACCTCAAGAACTTCTTGTTCTAGAGAAATTAATTAATGCGTAAAAATAATTAATATCAATGGGACAACTTAAACATAGCTTTTGAACGGTTTTGACCATAAACAATAGATCTTGACGACGATGTCAAGTTCCATTTCACGCGTAGGTCTACAATTTCACGTGCTTGCATGTAGTCCTCCCACCTTACACTCGTCGAAAAAAAGATTATACTAAGTATTCTACTTAGACAAAAATACATTTAAGTATTTTTAGAACAGTATTTAATTGCTGAAAATGATACAGTAAGTAAACGAAATAAAAACCAAATAAGCGTTAAGGGCTTGATTCTTTGACTTGCTTGTAAAGGAACGTCACTGTTAAAATTGAATGACAGGTGTTAATCATTGATTTTTTTTGCAGTCGATCTTTGCCAATCTTTGCGTTTGCTCCGATACGCACCGGTACCTACTGTGCGACAATTTATTAACATTTCCCCGGCTAGTAATGATTTAACATTATTCGCTTTAGGAACGTACCAAATCCGACAGGCTCGGTCCTACTATGGAGAACATGTGCGTTTCCTTATAGTTAGAGATGTATCAGCATTGTGTATCAGATCAGAATATCGCTTGAGAGGTATTGGAGATAATACGTTGATAAGAGGGAAAGTTAAATCCAGACACATTTCAAGACAACTACTAATACCTATGTACATAATATTAATAGAAAATAATGTGTCTGGAACGATTGGATGCTGTGCACATGTCATGACCGTGGTGTGGTACCTTGGGGTTTGCCAGGCACCAAGACAACATAATAGCAGCACCAGCAGTTTTTTTAGACAAGTACTCGTAGTGTAGTTAATAGAGACGATTTTGAATAAATCTTTATGTAGGTATAATGATACCATTCATGTGTTTTATTTATAAGCATCCTCTTTGTTTCATGTCAAATGCCATTAATTACATTTCTCTTATCACTATTTACGTAGTTATCAGATAGTTAAGGTCGACTTAAGTTAAGAATTTAATCTATTAGATCGTTAAAATGTTTTTCTAACCTCAAAAGCGCTAAAATTTTAAAAAATTATATCTCGCATTTGTGAAGTTATACATTGAATATGGAGTTAGGACACTGATTCTAATTATGTTAGGTATCTAATCAACACAAAATTAACAATGCCCATAGTCATTGAATATCAGGTCCAGCTAGTATGAGATTTTGCCGATGTCCTTTAATTTATCATAAAATACAAAACGCATAATGGATGAAGCGCAGCGTAGCTATTGTCTCGAATTTTGAGATATTTTTTTTTATTAGACAACAGAAATACTAGCTGCCCTACTCCTGAAGTAACTTTTTCTCTAAAATATCATACCCAGATTTTCGTATTTTTTTTTCATATATTCATATTATTAGGTAATTGTGTATTCGGTAAGGTTGTGCTACAAAAGCCAGTGACAGAAACGAATCGCGGCAAAACCGACTCCACGTAGTCTTGTCTGCTCTTGTCGGCTCCGCCGGCCAGCAAGCCGAAGCTGCGGTGGTGAGCGAAACCCATCTGCGACGATCTGTGCTTGGATAATGCTGCATGCTTGGTTGCATGCTTGCTGCATGCTTGCTTGCATACTGCATGCGTGGTAGCTTGCTGCATGCTTGCTTGCATGCTTGCTTGCTTACATGTTTGCATGCTGCATGTTTGCATGCATGCTGCATGCTTGTTTGCATGCTGCATACTTGCTTGCTTATATGTTTGCATGCTGCATGTTTGCATGCATGCTGCATGCTTGCTTGCATGCTTGCTTGTATGCTGCGTGCTTGCTTGCATGCTCAAACGTTGCTATGATTAAAAGTTGCTCGATCATGTTATGGATTTCAATTATTTGAAATGTTGTATTTTTGTAATATTGGAAACCTTTTTCTGAAAAATGAATCATCTAGCATTAATAGCTTCGGCCAAACGTTGAGTGGGATTTCAAAACATAAAGATTTTGAAAAAAATAACAATCGACATTAGGCATTTCAAAACTTTGCCAATTGTGTTTTCGGTAAAAATAAAATTATGGAAAACAAAAAATTACAAAACGTTTTCGGCTAAATAAAATTCGTACAGAAAAAAATCGAATTTAGGATAGGTAACCATAAATGATAATTTTGTGGTATTCTATATGACTGCCAATAATGTTATGATTAGTAATCGTTATTGTAAAAATATTTATGCATAAACATTTGATGCTGATATATCATTACTATAAAAGAAGTTATGGGGAAATAAAGTATGCCTAATGATTTATTCTGAATGAACGTTATGCGAAACGAAGATAATGCCAAAAAACGTCATGCAGCCTTAAAATATGCCTCTTTAATTTATGCAACTCAATATGGACCCGCTTTGGCTGATGGAAGTGAAACAAAAGTTGTAATTTTTTTATTAATAAGAATGAATGTTTAATCAATCCATCAATATATTCCTCGGCTATGATAGTTCCTTTTCGATCTGAATCATACTTACTGAAAACTCATGTATACTGTCGAAGGTGCGAATGACTTTTTCTGGTCCTTTAGGACTTTTTCCCCTAGGGTTCAGTTGACAAACTTGTTTTTTTCTACAAATTTGGCCACCATTTCTTAAATTCCAAAACATCTTCTGTTTACAGCTCTATGACTGTAAATGTTGAGCTGGAGATCGAAACCAAATCAATGTATTCTTCTGGGACAACTCAGCCATAAACTACTCCCGCCATCTAGTAGTGCATGCAAAAGCCTCATAAGTGACTGACTAATGTTGTTTATGCAATGAACGTATTTCAAGCATTGGAAGAGGAAGGAATGTATCGACTTACGTGATTTTTACCCAGAATACGCATCTCCCTTTTACGGAACCATTTTCAGATAAAAAAGCATGTTGGAAAAAATGTGACTTATGAAGTTTTCGAAATGACCAATTTAATCAGCAATGATTTCGCCATTGTCCTTTCAACTTTCTTTATTGTTAGTAGAACAAATGTCATATTCTCAAAAACTCGTACCACATATATAAAAAATCTCTTTTTGTAAACCTAAAGTACAGTCAGACACATTACCTCTAGTTGTTACTAGAGGTAATGTGTCTGACTGTTTGGGTGTTACCCAAAGATTGTCAATTTATTGCTTGTCTTGATATAAAAACAAGCAGGTAATAAAACGACCGACAGTCAATAATTCAATGGTGTATTTATTACTTATTTTATAAAAAATAAAATATTATTATTGGTATTACATACATACATAATATAATCATGACTATATTATATACCCGAAGGGTTCGTCCAATGAGGACCGCAAAAGCAGTCCCCTGCCATAGTCCACGTTTCACCATAATAACTGAATAGTTTAACAATAAAACAAAAAACTTAATTACTTAAATAAAATTAAACTACCTAAACTTAACTAAAGTAAGAAAAAACCTATAAATAAAAGATGTCCTCTAACTGTTATTTATAATGCTGGCAACGTTACCTCTTTGAAAAAAAAAACTAATAAAGGTACAGATAGACATGCTACTAAATAAGTATGCTTATTAGCATGCTTATAACAAGCGTATACGTAATAAGCATGCTAATTTCTAGCAACGCTTTGATACACATACTACTAAGTAGCAATTGCTCAATAGTGGCATGATTTCGTGCTAGTAATGAGCATGTCTTTCTGTACCTGTACGAGTGGATTGGCTGAAAAATTTCAGTCCAGTACCATTAATGATAAATTTAATATTAATTTTTTTTTTACATTGCACTTGTTTGGTGTGTGTGTGTGTTTGTAATGAGCTTATCTTTATATAAACATAAATTTTATTTATTTAACCAGACGGTTGCAAATTACTAATATTGACCTGCCTATTTAGACCTGCCTACCTAATGTTATGACAGGAAAAAAATAGTCAACCTAACGTTTGCATATTCTATAGGCTTCATACTTTCGATTTGTACCTATGTAATTTATCTATTATTGAAACAAGTGCAATATTGAAAAAAAATATTTTTAAATATTTAATTAATCATATACTGGACTGAAATTTTTCAGCCAACCCGCTTGCAATCTATTTTTTAATACATTAAATTTGATATAAAATACTTTTCATCCATTAACCGCTCGGTGAAGGTCGTTGTATAGTCGGATCCTCTACTATAGTCTTTTATAAGTTACAATAGGTATATCATAGTCAAATTTACATAATTTATTTACCTTCGCGCTCCTAAAAGGAATTTACATGCTTGCCCCAAAAAATGAAATCACTGCTAGGAATTTAGGTAAGTACACAGGAATGTATGGGGACAATACTTTGATCGAAAGTTGAATAGGAGCGGTGTGTACAATGCGGAGTACCTTATAGATTTAATACACGTAATGGCCAAAAGTGTTTTATTGAGATTAGATACTGAAATAGCTCCATTCCTCTTCAGATTCACTTTTAGATTCATCTTCTGGCGATAAGGTGTATGTAAATTTTTAGAAAATTAAACTAAAAACGTGTGTCGAAGCTAATGCTGCTGTGATCTTTGCCTGCTCCTGCAGGAAACGGTATTTAGGTACCTATGTACTTATCATATTTTCTATTGTCTTAATATAACTATAACCCAAAAAGTAGGTAAAAGCCACGAAAAACGGCTAAATCATATAAATACATGCGGTCCACTACCATAGTCCACTTCTCACCAAATAGCGACTGCACATGTGCTCAGCGTGACAGGTGATTGGCCCATCGCCGCTCTATGCTGTTGGAACCTCTTAAGGGGTCACAAAAAACCCAGAACACTGTGATAAAGGAAAACTTTTCGTCGTCTTATCAATATAATAATATGTATGTGAATGTTGGCTCTGACTATAGTTGTTTTAAGCTATCATCTTGTGTCTATAAACATCCCACAACTGGGCTCAGGCCTTCACTCATAAATTTTAAAATCAAACGAACATAAATTTTATTTTTATTTATTTAGCTCGTTAGCGCGACAGCTTAGGCGTTGGGTTTGCGAGTTTGCTATGTAAGTGTGGGCGGCGGTAGCTCTATCTGACACAGGGGGGGTTACTCTCGAACGCAAACTCAATCTCAATACAATTCCAATGCGATTAATATGTATCGATATTAGGATAAGTAAAGATATATAATTCCGGAACGCCATCTCGATAATAATTTGTTTAATCAATTTCCACGCAATTTAATTCTAATGTGGCACTATTGTCGCTTACAAAAAGTGCCATTTGACATTTTTTAGATTTGTGATTGGAAATTGACTAATGCAATTGTGTTTCAAGAGTAAGCCTACAGGTCCGCGATCGCTAAGCTGCTACCAACCGGCACTACTTAACTGTATCAGAAGGTCTAGTAATAAAACTGCGATAGTCTCTGTAGATATATATATTGCACTGTACTGTATAGATACACAAGTTAAAAGTTATACGTTTCTATCAATCACATATAATATCATTGGTTTCTATATACTAAGTTAACAGGTTAGCTAAGGCTAGTGTGCGGAACGCGTGACGGGAGACGACTGAGGTCGCCTGACGCGTGTGTTCGCAAGCGGGCTATTTATATATGGTTGCATTTCGTTACATTGTGTCCCTACAGCTAGTTTAGCCATTTTCGCAATCTCGGGTCACTGGTTAAAAAAGGCATCTCGAGCTGCTCCGAATATTAATAATGCCCTGTATCACAAGAGTGAGTATGTAACTGGTATCCAAATTTTCAATCATCTGCTCACAGATCAAAAAGCCTCAGTAAATTTAAGCTGTTCCAAAATTAAATTAAAAAGATGGCTTATAGATAAGGCGTATGACTGAATATATTGGTACAAAAACAGCATAGTGGCTGTTTCTATGTAACATGTACCTACCTACTAAAAATTGCATGCCCGACTAGGGTAAATTGTTTGCTCCTATTATTTTATGCATAACACTGCTATGTATTTACACAATTTTATGGCAGTAAAAATTTATCTTATCATATCTTAACCGTGCGTCAGAGGGCTCATATAGCCGCTGGTTCCGCAGATGCTGCCGTACAGTGGCAGATGTTAAAACCCACCAACCCGCATTGGGCCAGCGTGGTCGGTTATGTCCCTACCTTCCCATGTGATGTTGTCCACGTGGGAGGCCTGTGCCCAGCAGTGGGACGTTTATAGGCTGATGATGATGATGATGTCAACCAACCGTATCGCGTTGCGGTGAAAGAATACTACCACCCCCTCTTCCCTTGGGTGTCGTAAAAGCCGACTAACGGGCTAAAGACTGCACATACATCCAACAGCATAGAGCGGCGAGGGATCACCACCCGTCACGCTGAGCAATTGTGCAGTCGCTATTTAGTGAAAAGTGGACTATGGCAGAGGACTGCTTTTGCGGTCCTCATTGCCTGGTCTCTGACTAACCCTTCCAGGATAATAAGTCGTGTTTTTTTATAAATATTATATGATGATGAAGATGACGATTATTTACTTAGCACATAGGAAAATTAAACTAAACTAAAATTAAAATTAAACTTTTCTACAATCACACCGATTATCTAACCCAAGAGAAGCTTCGAAGAAACTCGTTAAATGGTTACTAGACAACGGATAAACATACTTATAACACTTAAATACTTTTTATACATAGAAAACACCCAGTCCCGAGACAATTTAGAAAAACAATAGTTTCTTAATTGACCCGACCGGGGATCGAACCCGGGACCTAAGAGATGGCGACACCATGAAAACCGGTGTACAAACCACTCGACCAAGGAGGTCGTCCTTTAAAATTCCTAATCTCCAAATCCCCGAATTTCCTAATTATCAATGAGCATTCCTATTGCTAAGTTATTTATTTAGTGACAACGAAGTAGCATAGACTGCTATTAACTTCGGGTGATAAATAAGTCATTGTGAAAGTTATTTGGCTTTCGTGTTTGAAACCGCAACGATGTAGTCAGTCATGTAACTCATGTAGCACGAAAAAACAAAATCAACTTTGTAAATACCGAGATTTGAGAAAGAACACATCGTCCCTCCAGCCATTTTTTAAGTAACGAGAGACTACTCGTCACTTACCCACTTACAAGAAAGTCTACTTGAGTATCCGTGTTTTACAACAAGGTTATCTGTTTATTATTTACTAGCAACCGCTCGCGGTTTCACCCGCGTGGTTCCCGTTCCCGTGGGAATATCAGGATAAAAAGTATCCTATGTGTTAATCCAGGTTATAAATTATCTGTATGCCAAATTTTATCTAAATCCATTTTGTAGTTTTTACGAGAAAGAGTAACAAACATCCATCCATACTTACCAACTTTCGCGTTTATAATATTAGTAGGATATCATTATAATTATAGGAACTAAGAACAGTCACTTCTGTTGAGGTTCAAAACAAATTTAATTATACACACGTACATACATACATATAATCACGACTATTAACCCCGAAGGGTTAGTCAGAGACTAAGCAACGAGGACTGCAAAAGCAGTCCTCTACCATAGTCCACCTTTCACCAAATAGCGGCTACACATGTGCTCAGCGTGACAGGTGGTGAGCCCTTAGCCGCTTTATGCTGTTGAATGCATGTGCAGTCTTTAGTCCTTTAGTCGCGTTTTACGAAACGCAACGGAAGAGAGGGGGTGGTAGTATTCTTCCACAGCTACGTGACACGGTAGAAACCGCCTAAAATTAAATTTAATTAATGTCTTTTTTTATAACATTCTGCACAAATATACAAAGTGGCCTCTGACGCGATACGTACATTCACTGATTGATTTCACTTTACTGCTGTACATTTTCTTATAATTATTAACCGTGTCTCGTAGCGGTGAAAGAATACTATCACCCCATCTCTTCCCTTGGGTGTCATAAAAGGCGACTAACGGACTAAAGACTGCATACATACATCCAACACCATAGAGCGGCGATGGGTACACCACCAGTCACGCTGAGCACATGTGCAGTCGCTATTTGGTGAAAAGTGGACTAGGTACCTATTATGGCAGATGACTGCTTTTGCGGTCCTTATTGCCTAGTCTCTGACTAATTCCCCTTCGGGGATAATAGTCGAGTATATGTATGTATGTACGTATGTATTTTCTTATAAATTTATTTTATGTTTATTATATTTGTTAAGGACAACCAACAAAACATACATCAAAAAAATTACAAAAAAATAAAGAATCATTGGAAAAAGCCTAAATTTACGAGTAAGTGCTGTCTTACTGAAAGGCTGCCACGGCATGCAATTGCAAAATGCAATAATACACTAAAGGTACTAGACATGCTACTAAATAAGTATGCTTATTATAAGCGTATACGTAATAAGCATGCTAATTACTAGCAACGCTTTGATACACATACTAGTTAGTAGCAATTTCTTAAGGCTGGGTGTTAGTGAAAAATTAAAATAACACGTTCTTAGAATTAATTTTTGAAGTAGTAAACAGTAAAATTTAAATTTGTGAATATTATGAAATACTGTTGAGGCTTTAATCTGTGAAATACACCCAATGGAAACACGATTTGATAAAGTTGGCTCGAAGAGTTTCGTAATCGTATTGCGAGCTCGATGCGACGACGAAGGTGACGTCATCAAAAAGTAAGCAGAGATGTGCCCGGTGAATGAACAATCGCAGCATATTGAACGAATGGATACGTTCAAAAAATAGATGAAGTGGTTTTGAAAAAGTTACACAACAATTATATGTGTATATTAGAGTTAAATGCAATATAATATTTAGGAAAGTTTATTTAACTGGTTATTAGTGTATAAATATAATTAAAAATTAATAAATGTTCCTAAAATTCTAATGAAATATTTTGACTTTGTTTTGATTTCTGAACGACATCACATAGAATTGCTTTCGCGGCAAAGCCAACTTTGTTTACTTTTACTATAAAACACTTCACAAACAATCTTTATGTTGAATTTAGTGTTACGTTTTAGGAAAAGTAAATTTAATTATTTTAAATTGATCAAAATGAGGACAAGCCATGCACAATACGCAATGATGGTAGAGTTTATGGAAAGGTAAGCATACTTACTTTGTTGTTTGTGACTTTATGTATGATTGTTGCAAGTTCGATGGTTAAGATGTGTGATTATTATTTTATTTATAGAAATGGAGATTCATCTGAACCCTCTGGAAGCCTGAGAGGTCACCATTTCATTCAAATGAAATGGAAGGAGCTTACGCTAAAATAAATATCTATGGGACAGACAGGACACACGGCCAGAAAAAAAGTGGCGCAAGGTCAAAGAAAATATACACTACGCAAGGTAATAGTTTCAAGTTAGTACCTTCTTTAACTTCAAAAGTGCTCGACCTAACACTAACTCATCACAAATCAAAATTATTGATCAATAGCAACATTAACCCCTAGAGCACCGTAAAATCAAACACATTGAAAATCAATTGTTTCGCGACCGCCGGCGGTCTTATGATCCTTGACCTATTAACAAAGTATTAATACATACAGACTATATTGTGCAATGTACCTATACGTATCCAATGGCAGCCTTATTTCTAAGTGGAATCTGTATTTAGTAAATTTTAAACTAACAATTTTAATACCAATAATAAAAATCACATAAAATATTTTTCAAGGTCAAGACGCAACGCAACGCTTTCCACACCTTAATTTCATCCCGACGAGTCAAATTCTGAGGTTCTTTTCCATCGCAGGAGAAAGGCACAGGTAAACTTTAACAACAAAGATTGACCCATTGACTTTATTATGTTTTTGACATACGAAATGAAATTATCGGTGCGTGCATTATAAATACACTGAAAGAACAAAAAGGTTGATTTTGCACGGGTAGCGACACATTAGTTGAATTAATAAAGTGATGGGTTAAAGCAACATGAACAAATTGTTGTTTTCACAGAAAAGTTTTTGTTGATATGAAAACAGTTGTTTTTACCTATTTGTACATGTTGGCGTAACAATTCATGCATAATTCAATAGGTAATTGTTGATTTTACTGTTCAAGTTGTTGAAATAACCATTTTTAAAGTTAAATTTACAAAATAAATACGTTAAAACAACAAAAGATATATGTAATAAGTTCAAATTACCGTAACTGATCAACAATACAGTTTTTGTTCATTCAACAAAACTCAAGAGTAGGTGCTATATTAACCCTAAAATTTTGTTGAAATATGGTAAACCCAACTAATAATTTCTTTCCGTGTAGGCATCTCTCATGCTCTTCGTAAATAAGCCTCTATTTAAATTAGTCTTAATTTATATTAAGTTCATGCATCAAGGCCGCGGAATAAATATTTTGATTTTACTGTTCAAGTTGTTGAAATAACCATTTTTAAAGTTAAATTTACAAAATAAATACGTTAAAACAACAAAAGATATATGTAATAAGTTCAAATTACCGTAACTGATCAACAATACAGTTTTTGTTCATTCAACAAAACTCAAGAGTAGGTGCTATATTAACCCTAAAATTTTGTTGAAATATGGTAAACCCAACTAATAATTTCTTTCCGTGTAGGCATCTCTCATGCTCTTCGTAAATAAGCCTCTATTTAAATTAGTCTTAATTTATATTAAGTTCATGCATCAAGGCCGCGGAATAAATATTTTTATGTTAGATTTTGTCCTAATTATTAACAGGAATTTTATTTGGGGACTATATTTCTTGTGACCAAAATTTATATTTGTCATCAAGTTGTATCACCTAATAAATAGATCTATCGCCAAGAAATATTTTCGTTCTCAGATAAACAAAAAGTGTTCCCAGGTATGAATTATCAAATTAATGTTAATATATGTGTAAAATAAGAGATAGATTACCAATAGAATTGTAGTGCATTAGATGAATATAAACTTCGTTCTTATAATAATAGTTTTATTACTTAAATAATAGCTTTGTGCTCAGAATGGTACATCTGTCACCAAATAAATCGATTATCGATTCCTGACTGCGATTCCTTTTTATTTGTTATTTTGTCATCAATAAAGTTATTACATTTTATTTCGTTCAGTTATTAAAATAATAGTATTCGTTACCAATTTTATACATTAATTTATTATTTTAATTAAAATAATGTTCAAAGAGGCGGAGACAAATTGGCGCGCTTTTAAAAATTGACCAATCCGGCCTCAACGATGGGTCGTAGTAGCGTAGGTAACTAGGTACGATCATACGATGCGCGGCGCTTATCGGCCAGAAAAGAAAAAGGGGGCGCCACTTCAAAATCCAAACCAGCGCTGATTATTCAGTGATTATTATTTTTAACAATAAATATTGATTATTTTGACTTTAATTAAGTTTTTTATTTACTATTCTGCTAGAAATTTTATTTAAATACATATGTCCAGTTAAGTAGTAGACTCTTTTGGTTGTAACGATGATGATGATGACGACAACCCTAAATTTAATAAAATTTTATGAAATTTTGACATAATATATTATTTATTGGTGATCTCTTTAAATTAGTTTGCTTATATACTTCCTAGGACAAACTTATTATAATACATACAATAACATTTATTTGGTACTAGACCATATATCTCCATGATTTTAGGTGATTTATTTTGGAATTGATTTTATATTGTTTGGTGACTACATTTTGGCGACAAATCTACTATTTTGCGGGCAAACCCTATTATTTATGAAACACAAAACTAATTAAATTGGCGATAGCTTAAATGATACCCATTTTATTTATATTACAGGGGATTGAAATGCTCTTGGAACTAGCAGCCAACCTACTGTAGCTGTTCCAGCAGACGAGCAGCCTACTATAGTTTCCCAGTAGTATCAATAGTTATTAACCTGGAGAAGCAATGGTTAGAGTTCATGAAAGAAGCTATGAATGTATGTTTGTTAGGTAACTAACTAGGTACTTTGAAAGGGGAAGGCACATAAACCCACGAGGTTTTTGCTGAGGATTGATGTTGTAAAATTTGTTTATAAATGTTTTAAACGATTAAAAAAAAAAAATGTAATTACTTAATTAATTTAATTTTGTTTTATTTAATTGTTTTATTGCGCCGATTTTCCTTGTTTGCCAACTGCCACCCTAAATGGTAAACTAGCAGACAACGACAATTGACTATGACTATTGATACACAGCAAAAGGCACCTTTTGGCATTAAGTTCGCCTTGCTGTGTTGCTCTGTATCAATAAAGATAAATAAATAATTAAAGTGTAGGTACTTTGTACATTAGGATGTACTTTTGAAAAAAATATAATATTAGAAAATAGAATAAGAAATAAAAGAAAATAAAAAAATTGTAGACAAAGTAATAAAATGTATTAACTAAGTATGACATAAATTCTCTCTACTAGCATGTTTTATATTGCTCTTCCCCTCACTAAGTCATCGCCTACTTCATTTTATTGAAAAATATGCCTAGAAAGTGCACTTTGGCCATAGAAACAATCAAAAAATATTTTACAAATGATTTTAAAGTCACAACGATACTTTTCTCACCGACAAATTCTCCGTGTAGAAACATTCGTAAGTTCACGCTAGCCAGCCTTCGTCATCCACGATACCTTACGTCAGAACTAAGTTCGTGCTCGCAAATTTTCATATAAACATATCAAGTAACGTTGGTGTTACGATACGAAGGCGATACGCTTACGATACCTTAGCGTTCGTGTTTCCAAATTTAGTTAATTTTACGTCCGGTAGGGGCGCTGCTCAATTGTCATACAAATTGTTGACGATGACGATACGAATACTTTTTCGCAAATTGTTCGTGCTTGCCCTACTCTGTACCTATACACACGTAACGTCGTTAGGCAGACACCAAAGCTTTCCTTTTCTGCAATCCTGACACTCATCCTTTGCTACACTTACTCTCATAAGCGGAGCTAATTTGACATAGTATTATAAAATAAGTATTTTATTTTTGATTATTTTTAATTAATATTTAATAATTTTAACGAATAAGATAAAATAATGTCATTATGTGAATGTGTAACTGGTAGTTTTGTGACTCAGTTTAATAGTGTAAATGTAATTTTAAAATATTGTGTAACAAGAATGTGTCCGATTTGATTTATGATCTCTTTAAAAATAAAATGAATTAACATATTATATAAAACTTTGTGCATTGTCGACTATGGTTTTACAATTTTTAAATTGTATTATAGAATTATGTAAATCGACTACGAGTTATATCGACAACTCTTAAGAGGGTTTACGCATTTCGGTTTCCCATACAAACTTCCAAATCTAAATTTTTAAAAACCAATAAACCAATTTTGATGAAACTTTGCATGCCAAAGAACAGGGGATCTAAATAGTTTGTTGAAAACATTTTTCAAAAATGTTTATTTAGCTGATTTATTGCGATTTCAATTCCACAATAGAATGTTTAAAATCGCAATAACTCAGTTAAATAAATATTTTTTTAAATGTTTTCAACAAAATATTTGGATTCCTGTATTTTACTCTAGCATGCAAAGTATCATTAACATTGGCTGATAGAGTATCATTAACATTGGCTGATAGTTTTTTCAAAATTTCGACTTGGAAGTTTGTATGGGAATCCGAAATGCGTAAACCCTCTTAAAGCGGTATCAGTTTTAACCAGGATTACAATTACTTACAATTACTGACAATTACATATGATATTGAAACGTAAAAAATGACTACCTCAGGAATCTTTATGGTGGAATAGTCCACCAACGCCACAAGAAAGTGTTTAAAAAGATGACAATAAAATGTTCCAGGTATCCATTGTTCACCTTTTCCCAGAGAAAGCAATATAAAAGCTAACAGCCAACCACTTAGCCACAATGTAAGACTTCAATAGAGGCGTTTGCAACAATATACGCAACCGACAGTGGTTTTCATTGCGCGCCGCCGGCCGACAGTAAATTGTTCAATAAAAAGTAGTTAAATAACTAACAAATGACAATTGTGATACGGAAAAGGGTTCACCAATTTTCCACGAGCGGGATTTGAACCTGCAACTTCAGACAATCAGGTGACTTACTAATTAGGATATTGTGACTGTATCCGACCCGTACAAAAGACAACACTATTTAAAAAATGGGTCACGTTGAATCGCGACAATTGCGAATTCACGAAGAAAAAGTTGAAGTTGCTAAAAAATATAGAAATGTACTTACTGGTTTCGCTATTAATCTTTTAATTCGTCACAAAAATGTTACCTTACGTTATTATACGACTTTCACCTCCTTTGGCAGCGTTTTAACGTCTTTTACTTCTTCATGAAGGGAACAGAAAAGTCAAGGATTGATAAAACATAAAAAGTAGCCATAATTTTTTTTTGTAAAACTGACTTACTGTGGGAGCGATTTATTCAACCGTTAAGGGTTGAATATGGACAACATTTAGGGGTTAAATACGGACTAATGAGTAGGTATTTTTATCAGGGGTAGAAATTTAGGGGTTGAATGTGCATTAGTTCCTGATTCGCCGGATTCTTGTTTTGCCGGATACTTGTTTCGTCGGATTCTTGTTTCGTCGGAAATATTACTATACAATAATATCACTTATGTAAAGAAAACATGTAGTTATATTTATTATTGCATGAATTACTATTTTGTTGCCACTATCGGGCATAACTTAAATTACCTAGGTACTTAGAAATGGGTTCGATTCATTTTTTTAAATTTTTTTTTTATACTAATCCCGGTAAATGACCCCACTCCACCTAATGTTAAGTGGAAATGAAGTCCAGGCGCGAGGACAACTGGTGCAGCGTAACAGACGTAGCATCAGTCACCCTCACTCTGCCGGCCCACAAAGTGCTTCTTCACGCCTCGTTTGAAGGACCCTATGTTATAGGTAGGAGGGAATACGTGTGCTGGTAGACTATTCCATCTTTTGGAAGTGCGGCAAAGAAACGAGTCACCAAATTTCTTTGTGCGTGATGGAATGTTAGAGACTGTAAATTGGTGACTCCGGAGAGCAGCACGCGTACTCCTATGGAGGAAGGGAGAAGGAGGGATGAGGTCAAAGAGTTCTTCAGAGCACTCGCCATGGTATAAACGGTAAAAGACGCTGAGTGACGCAATATCTGTACGCAATTGCAAAGGCTCGAGAGTTTTAGTGACCTCCGCATTGCCGATAATGCGCACAGCGCGGCGCTGCAATCTGTCCAAGGCATCGAGAAGATACTTTGCGGAGCCGTCCCAAAGGTGAGAGCAATACTCCACGCAAGACCGCACCTGTGTCTTGTATAATAGACACAACTGATCAGGCGTGAAGAATCGCCGCACCTTGTTCAGGACACCGAGTTTACGTGAGGCATTTTTAATCACGGTTTCGATGTAGTCCTTTTGGTTCAGATCGCAGCGGATATCCATACCGAGCATGTTAATACTGCTCTGTATTCCTAGAGAAGTACCCTGAAGAGAGGGAAGGGGAAGGAATGGCGACTTTTTCGCTGTGAACGCGCATACCTGTGTTTTCTTGGCATTGAACTCCACCAGATTATGGGACCCCCATTTACAAATGAGGTCCAACACCCGATCGAGCTCAATGACAAGATTTGCTCGCTTCATTTCGGTGTCTACCCGCCCAGCCGTTGGGTGACCGTTATATCCCCCATGCACTGTGCTATCATCTGCATAGCAATGAATGCTTCCAAGAGGAAGCATGTATTTTCAAAGAAATGACAATTTCCATTTAATACTATTCATATTATAATAATATTCACTCAATACAAAACAATTCTTCTATGTACAATGAAAAATATATGTCTGCCTTTTATTTAATAGATAGGTAAAGCCGCGATATTTCTATAGTTTTCCTTCAACAAAAAATCCGACTAAACAAGAATCCGGCGAAACAAGAATCCGGCGAATCAGGAATCCGGCGGATCAGGAACTAATCGACTAAACGGCATATTGGACTGGTTATTGGTGTCCTATTTTTATCCGACGTAAAAACTTCGCACATCCCCCCTTCGATTGTTAAATTTTTGCCTGACATTCAAAACCACAGAATAGAATAAAGAGCTTCTGTTCTAAACAGACGACCTTTTTGTAGGACGTGTGCGTTGGATTACAGAATTCGTATTCCATTCGCTCCGACAAAAAACGCGACACCGCTTATTATCTGTCGTGTGCTTTAAAGAATAATTACGTATAGAAAGTAAGTACGCGCGCACATTTTGAAGCACTTGTTTGGAGCCAGATATGACTCCAAACGCCGAGTTTGTAATGTACCTACATTACGGATTTACAAGTGTATACGTATGCGTGTCGCCGAGAGCAAGCAAGTAATCGTCACGAAAGTGTAAGTGCCTTCGCACACGGCGGCGTATCGTAAGCGTATCGTAATACGCGCGTAGGACGAGAGCAATACGAGCACGTACATTTTTAAACAAGTCCGCACACGAAGCGTTGCTGCAGGGAATCGTAGGAGACACCGCTTCGTGTGCGGACTTGTTTGAAAATGTACGTGCTCGTATTGCTCTCGTCTTACGCGCGTATTACGATACGCTTACGATACGATTACAATACGACGCCGTGTGCGAAGGCACTAAATCGGTTTAGTGCTTCACTTTTGACAGAGCGCTTGTATGAAGACTATCTTTCTACATGTAATTATTCTAAGGTCGTGTGCTTCGCTTAAGTTGTCTAAGCAGATGTACGTCGACGTTAAAACGTCATACCTGACACTACAACCGTCTCTTGAATAACCTACCTGTTGCGCGAATAATCATAAAGCAAGCCGTTTTACGTACGCCATGTTGTCGGGGGTTTACGCCCCATAACGGCTCGGCCTTTGGGGCGCAATTAAAACAGTTGTCGAACGGCTAGATTGTTGCAACCCTCTCTATTGAAGTGTTACACTGTAGCTAAGTGGTGTCGTCAACTTAATTGTTTTTTGGTGACGATTTTGGTGATAATTAAATTTTAGTACGAAAAGATTTGTCGGTTGAGCTGTGTAGTGGCGGTCTATTATTAAAATAATGTTACAAACCCATCTCTTCCCCTGTCGTAAAACACAACTAACGGACTAAAGACTGCACGTAGATAAAACACACGTACATTTACAAATTTTACCTGATACTTGAATCTGAAACAAACACCCCTCTCTAGATATGATACTGTTCCTGGATGAGTAATCTTCATTCATTTGCATAAAAAAATCTATTTAATTTTGATACGGGAAGAATACAGATGCGACGACCCTTACGCATTTCTACGGCCAAGCGGCATTGTTTTGCATTGCTGTATTCCGGTCTGACGAGTATAATTACCGAGATCTAATTTATTTACATTACGCAGAGGCATACGAACTAAAATATCATGGTCGCCAACATGCGTATTTTTCATGGTGGCTATGGTTTCCTAGATCAGTAATACAAAGAAATATTAAGTTTGTCTGTCTATCGCGACACTGTCTTGATGCTGGGATCTGGGTACACCACTTTTATTTTAATAACAATTATTACAAATTTATAGTTTTCTGTAAACCCATCCATAAAGTTAATACGGTTGTTGATAGTGAAACGTTAAAGAATGATTACCTCAGGTGAGAATCAAACCCTCGCGTAACGGGCGGCTGCGTGCCCTCCGTGGTTAGTTCACGTCTTACGGAGCAACCACGATTTTTCGTGTTCAACCCACTCATGGGCCTATACATCCGTTCAGCTACCGCTGCTTTTGCATCATACATAATACCTACAAGTATTGCCATTAATTACATAGTTACAGACTTCAGTATTCCAGTAATAAGCACAAGATGTTCAACTATCGGTGTCAGTTACTCCGAGGAACTAGTATTTATATACCCGTGTTCTGTATACGCTAATCGACCTACTGTCAGACGCACATGCCCCTTCCGACCGATCACCCAGAATGCGCCGCATGGTAAGCACCCAACTAGCGTAGATCACGCCAAAACACACCTTATAACATTGAGAGTATAGAGCCGTCAACACCTGCAGAGTGAAGTTTGTGTGTCGGCACAGAGACCCCTCATCTAGATCAAATCAAAAAGGATTTTATGATCAGGATTTAAGAGTCATTCGAGCTGCACAGTTAAATTTGTAAGGTGCCCGAAATGAATGTAGTGTCCACTACGCTGCGTATCGATTTCAGACATCGTAAATGGCAACGATTGTAAAAAAATAGGAGAGGCATTTTTATGTTACGTATTATGTGATTTGCAGGTGGGGTGAGTGGTGGGGAAGACATAACTGAGCCGACATTAATTTTACAACTTTGTTTATACACTTTTAACCGACTCGAAAATTGGGACATGACTCTTTTTCGGGTGAGGGTTACTACGTTTACAGATGGAAAGATTGATTGGAGTTGCGAGAACTTTTGCATGGAAGTAATGCTAAAAAAATATTACATTGAGGCACTGTTTTGAATTGGCATTTTAGAGACCTTTTGTTGTTTTAGTTGTTTAAAGGAGACTGAGGTCCTCAGTCACTATCTTCACTATTTTTTTTACGTGGTTTTAGGAGAGATCAAAATTTTATATTATAAATGTTAATGTCTGTCTGTTGTTCTTCGTTAGATATTACAATAATATATTTTGCTAAAAGATTACATAGAAACTATAATAAGTTACCTCTATAATAGTTATGAAGAGTATTGTGAAATGATATTCTATAAACATTCTATGCACAATATGTTATTATGTGTGACAGAGTGAATTGAACGCAGGGAAAGTTGCATGTCGCAGTATTAAACTAACAACATAGTTTTAACGAACACTTGATGAGAAGGTGTCCAAAAGTAAAATCTTGTGTACGTCAACGTGAATAATAAAATAAACTGAACATCACTGATAACCCATACAGTTAGTCTTTTGTGGATCGCGTAAGTATCTACCTACAAGCGCACAATAGACTTGCGCTAAAGTTTCTTTAAACAGTTTTCTAAAGGACTTCACTATTTATTTTCAATGCAAATAGCATTAGGTATAACAAAATGCATTACGTGGAGTCTGTTCTATGCGGCAGCCATATTTTATTTGCTATTGTCCCTTTGTAGCGAGCGGTATAGATTTTTATAAGGACAGAGCCAATTAAAAAAAACAAAAGAAGCTTACTTAGGTAATTAAGAGTCTCCAGCAAAAAGTGCTCTAGAAATTTCTTCGCTCTCATTGGACGGATACTTTGGAAGAACTGATTAAAAATTTGATATCCATTGACGGCGAAATCTTTGTTAATTCTTGTCGAATCCAATTAACAAAATGTGGGGCGGGGCGAGATTGGCAACTTTGTGGTGCCTTCTTATACTCGTATGATTGTTATCTTTAAGGTGACCGTGAACTAGTAATATTATTAGATATTTATTACTGTTAGATATTTTTGACATTTAATGATATTGTAGAGTGTGTACAGCTGATTGTAACAGCATGTTTAATGCATACAAAACAATATCATAACAGATCAGGTAATTCTTTACACGATTTAAGACTAAATCAGAACAGCGGCGTTTACCGACTAAAATAAAAAATCTCACAGGTGAATCGACATCTTTACTAATTATATCTTAACTAATAATTGTTACCGCCTCTGTGGTCTAGTGGCAAAGCCACCGGTTTCAGACCCAGAGGTCCCAGGTTCGATTCCCAGTGGGGGTACATCTTTATGTGCTCGGATTGGTTGGTGGTAGGGCTAGTTACCACCATCTTATCTAAGTCTGACGCCATAACAACGATGTTTATAGTCATTGTTGTGTTCCGACTGTTTGAGATAAGATAGCCAGTTCCTCAGTGGTTGAGGATTCCGAGTGAAGTGCGCTTCTACCTTCGGCCTTATCGTTACTTACCATCAGGTGAGATGAAGGCCAAGCGCTTACCCGTTGTAGAATAAAAAAAAATCTTTACGTTTATAGTAGTATGAATTACTTTTCAAAATATGATATATCCAAATAATATATGTATAATGTATGTCTATGTCTATTCTCCTATAAATATGACATGGATGCAATTCATCGCCTGTTGTGCTTCTATATGTTACAGTTAAAAGCGATTTATATTTAAAACTTGGTTTGACTATTAAAAAACTAGTTTTTACTAAATGTTTTAAAATGCCTTTGTGAAACTAAAATTTACTGCTGCTCAAAAATGAAAATACGTTAAAACTTGAGGAAACGCGTTATGTCGAAATGATTCAGTTAAAACTAAACCACGTTCAATAAAACAAGAAACAATTTTGACCTACCTATTTTGTTACAAACACTTAACGTATCTACGCCAAATAAGTGTAACAAGTTAATTCAACGACGCTCCGTCAAACCGGAGTTACTACAATGTTGTCGGTAACACATTGTGCATGGCGCACCGTAATAATATCGTCCAAGTAAACGAGCTTTGGGTATGCTGGTCTAACGAAAATATTACCTATTAACTGCAGCCTGTTACATTATATTTTATACAGACATAGTACCCACAATACGTAGGTGAGCAATAAATACGGCAGAGAGCGTGTAAGATACAATAAAAGTGAATTATTAGCAGCAAACATATTTGAACGTAGCCGTATCTTACATCATGCCACTTTCTCTATGTTTTTGCACGAAAATGTTATGGAAAAAAATGTGCTTGTAAAATTTTAGGGCGAGCGAAAGGGTCAGATAGGAGATTGTGGATCTTGAGCACAGGTGAATGTGAAAGGGGACATTCGACATTTCGTTGGTGTGGGAATACGCGACGCTGACAATTATTTGCTTTTTGGTAGACTTTTTGGTTTAGTGTGCGATGGTGTTGGTAAGATATTTCTAAAAGTTTTCGTCGACATTTTAGATTACTTACTTACTAATTGAATTTAGATTTGCGCAAAGTAATTTATCAATTAAATAATTAATTTCCGACTTAGTCGTTTGTTTCACTATCTTTATAACGGAAAGTTAACTTTAGATAATGTTTTGCATTTTTTTTCATAATCATCTACTGAACTGGCTATCCTATCCATAGCTATTGAAAAATAAAAACGATCCTAATATTCTTGTTAAAAGACTTAAATAAGATGGTACATTATTTACTCTTTCGCTGAGAATGAAACCTAGAACCACTTGATCTCATAAAAACTAATAATTCCACGATAATTTTTAGAAAAGTATTATTGTTTACTGAAATATTCGTTTGCAGCTTGCGTTATTTGCGTACAGTTTTCAAAACACCGTTCTTAAAAAATTTGCACGCCGTTCTTGGTTGGGATTACTTATAAGGAAAAATTTATAACGTTATTAATTAAAGTGTTCATGCCAGAGCACCATATTAAAAGAACTAAAGTCAGCAGAGCGTATTATCAATGGAATATAGATTATCCGTAGAGCGTGTGCCTGCTGAAACTCAGACAGGGCATGTTCATTTACATGTTAATGGCACGCGTGCGGTGTCTAAGGATGGCGAGCGAGCTGAGAGCCTTCTAACTCAGGGGTGCGCAACAGCGACAACGAAAATTAATAAATAAATAAACTAATAAACTTTCCTACACTCACACCAATTATCTAGCCCAAGAGAAGCTTCGTTATGAAACTCGTTAAATGGTTACTAGACAACGGATAAACATAAGTACTTAAAATACTTAAATACATACTTATTTTATTATACATAGGAAACACCCAGACTCGAGACAATTTTAGAAAAACAATAATTTCTAAATTGACTCGACCGGGGATCGAACCCGGGACCTCAGAGATGGTGACACCATGAAAACCGGTGTACAAACCACTCGACCAAGGAGGTCGTCGAAAAACTTAACAAGAATTTCAAGAAGTTTATTTTTAAAATTGTTGCTCGCCGAAATATTAGCCAACATAGTGTAAGACTTAGGCTGGATTCGACCAAGCACTTATATTGACGTGATATACGACTGGAGATACTTTCGTAATATTCTAAAATTTTTGTGTCAATAAAAATATTTGAATTTTTTTTGGGTGGATATTATTCCCTGCCTGTTGATAAGATTGATACACATTTTAAGATATAAATTAGTTAATATAAAAAAAACGATTGGATGCGAGAGACCTACATTTTCATATTACGAGATTTTTTGCATCCACAAAATTTTTTTTTTAAATTCGTTGCCGTATGTTGGCGACCCCTGGATCTAGCGATAGAGCACACGTGTCTTCTTGGAACACTCTTTGTCTCGGTCGAGATTATTCCTCGGTAATTGCTGGTGGGAGGGTGCTGTACTAATCATTACTTACAGAAGGCTTTTTCTTCAGCAGAATTATACCAGGAAAGAGCTTTACATAATCGTTATAGAATTTGGAGTTACGTTAGCACTTTATTTTCGCGATTTTGCAAATTTTAAAATACTATGTATGTGTACGAGTAATAAAAGACCAATGGTTGTAACTGATAATGTTACATACAGATATATTGTACTTATATTAACCGGTATTTATTGTTTTAACCTTTTTTCCATAGACTGTTGATACATTTGTTAAAAACTTGAACTCTTTATTTTTTAATTGAGCCATTACTTTGTAGCGTGTAAGACAAAAGTCTCTAACTTCTTGCCTAACCTTATATACAGATGTGTTGTGTTGTTACCTTCTTTTCTTCTTCTTGATTATAAAGGTTATAATATAAAACAAAAAGCCTTGCCATAAATGTAGGTTACGTTGTATAATATTTCTTATACGAAACGAGTAAAACGCTCAGTCGACCTCCGCATATACTAGTTCCTTTTCACAAGAAACTGTCCTTATGGTTTGCTTTGACGCACAAATGACGACAGAATAGGAAGCCATTAACTCGTTCTAATTGCGGGCCACTGGCAACTTGGCCATTGCCGTTGCAATTTGTACGGAACGCAACGGAGATATATTTCTGTGACTGTGTTCTTGTGTCACTCAATAATATAATAATGCTATGTAGTTTTTTGGATTGACTGGGATCAATAGATGATGATGATGAGTTTATGATAATATTGCGTTAATTGAAAACTGAACCGTAACCGTGTCTCGTAGCGGTGAGAGAATACTGTCACCCCCTCTCTTCCCTTGGGTGTCGTAAAATCGGAATTGTATAAATTTCTAATTAGATAAGGATTATATAGTGAAAAACAATACTTGGACCTAAAAACAATTTTACTAATTAAACTGACATTTTATTTATTGATGGATGACATTTGTATTGACATTTAATTCATAGTTATTATTTTTTTCTCTTTTTTAAATAAGTGATGGTTACATGCCTACTTGGCGAAATAAAATATTAAATTGTGTTACTTATACAAATCCAAATATTTATTTTAATTGTTTACCTAATTTATTTAATTGTGGTTTAATTTATGCGATCAATTGTTATTTTAAATAGGCAATTCAAGCACCTAAGTAATGGTGAAATTATTAATTTAATTATTGCTGTAATATTGCTTGCTGTGTGACAGTAAAATATGTGGAACTTTATAAATATGTACTAAAAACACCACTATGTCCCATATTTTTAGCAATAAAAGATTTATGATTATGAAAAGGCGACTAACGAACTAAAGACTGCACATACATCCATCAGCTTAGAGCGGTGATGGGCTCACCTCCTGTTAAGCTGAGCACATGTGCAGTCGCTATTTCGTGAAAAGTACACTATGGCGGAGGACTGCTTTAGCTGTCCTCATTGCCTAGTAACCTACTAACCCTTCGGGGATAATAGTTGTGATTATATGTCAATATGCA
This sequence comes from Scoparia ambigualis, assembly GCA_963921215.1. Classification (NCBI taxonomy): domain Eukaryota; kingdom Metazoa; phylum Arthropoda; class Insecta; order Lepidoptera; family Crambidae; genus Scoparia; species Scoparia ambigualis. Next base: position 12,714,898 of record OY992507.1, read on the forward strand.
GAAAAGTGATATTATGCAAAAAAAAAATCAGCTTATAAACGCACCACTGCTGGTTCGGGAGTGCCCATATGAACAGTGTTTACATGGGGAGATCAGAGCATAATCCATGGAGCTGTGGTCGGTAGGTGATCACCTTCTGACCCATCTGGTCGGTGGTCTACCAGCGCTTCGCTTGTGTGTGCTCAGCAGCCATTCCATCAGGGTTTTACTCCGTCGGTCATTACCGCTATGATTCCTACGGGTACCTACGTCCTACGGGTTGGTAGTTTTAATACATACATATCACGACTATTATCCCTGAAGGGTTAGTCAGAGACTAGGCAATGAGGACAGCAAAAGCAGTCCTCTACCTCAGTTCACTTTTCTCCGAATAGCGACTGCATATAATATTTGCTCAGCGTATCAGGTGGTGAGTCCATCGCCGCTCTATGCTGTCGGAAGTATGTGCCGTCTTTAGTCCGTTAGTCGCCTTTTACGACACCCAAGGGATGAGAGGGGGTGGTAGTATTCTTTTAACGCTACGCGACACGGTTTTAATACCAGAGTTTTAAGTGTTTATAACCTGGATTAACACAAAGAATACTTTTTATCCCGATATTCCTACGGGAACGTATGGATGGATGTTTGTTACTCTTTCACGTAAAAACTACTGAATGGATTTGGATGAAATTCGGCATACAGATAGTTTATAAACTGGATTAACACATATAATACTTTTATCCAGATATTCTTACGGAAACGGGAAGCACGCCGGTGAAACCGCGAGCGGCCGCTTTTAAATTATATAATTTATTATTTATACAATTTCGTTATATTCTACTATTGAAATCAGAGGAGTGCTTAAATAAAATCTTTAATGTATATTTGTAAAATTGATTAAATCCAGAAAGATTGGTAGTTTCAACAGCAGACTTGAGGAGTCTGCTACTGAAATCATAGGAGTATTTAAACGAAATCTTAGATTTGTCGTTGTAAAATTGATTAATCCACAAGTTGTCGTTTAATTAGTTTGTTGCGAATGGATTGGGTAATGATGGATAACTAAGTGAATGGTCTAACTTTCTAAAGTTTCCACGTTTATTTATAATTATTACTTGAAGGTATCGGGCCACAATAACGCGGGACTGCAAATACAACTAGGCACACAACACGCAACATCAAGCTTTATAGCGATTGAAATAGAGTTTACGAGAACCAGCATCTGGTCCCATTTAGGGAATAGTATTGCTATAGGTACACATTCAATAATTATTGGAGTGAAATTATGTATTGGGTTATCCAACTTTGTTTGAAAACATAATTTATGATGCAATGGCTAGACCGAATAGTATTATTGCCTTTACATTTAATAATTTATTATGCTATAACACTTCGATATAAAAATATGAAGTCAGCAAAAACATTAACGCTAAAATTAAATATAGTAATATAAATATATAATATAAAGTTCTAAACCATAATAATGCAAGAAGAAATAATATAAAAAAGGAAAGTGCAGCCTGTATGCTGTCCCAGGCAACTATAGATTTATAAAGTTGGTCAAAGTCGAATTCTGATAAATACATTAACATTGTTGATTCAGATCGAAACAGTATAATAATACTTATGCTGTTATGGTCTAAAATCAACTGATTGAAAATATCCCAACTACTTATTACGTTGAGCTTACCTGTAGAACCGTCGCTGACTGTACAGTGAAATGGCGGGTGCATCATAATCCGATTAGGCGGTTGACGCAAAATGGTACAAATAGGCTTCGGGGACATTTCCTGAAACAGTATGGCCGTTTCGTTGCTCTGTACAAAGGTCAGCTTTACCTTTGTTCGAAATGGAAAACTTTACCGTACCTGAAGTAATTAACGTCCGTTATGCTTATGTCTCAGAGTGCGGCCGTAGGTGATATTATAATTATTTATTTATTTATTTATAGAGTGGTATAGCGGCTCAATAAAGGAATACTACCAACTCCTCTTTTCAATTGGGTGTCGTAAAGGCGACTAACGGACTAAAGACTGCACATACATTCAACAGCGTAAAGCGTCGATAGGCGATAAGGTTATAGGTAGTGCCTATAACCTTGAGCTTATGTTCAGTTGTAATTTGGTAAAACGGACTACAGCAGAGGACTACTTCTTCGGTTCTCATTGCCTATTCTCTGACTTATCCTTTGGGGACAATAGTCGAGAATATATATATATGTATGTATGTAGGACGTACTAGTAGTTGAGCTTAATGCCCATTAGAGGTCTCTTCTAGCCAATTAAGTGGAGACGAAATGGTATTCGCATTATAATGTCATGAGGAAAAATAGAAGTATGTATTACTTATATATAAGTAAAAGCTGGTACATGAAAGTATGACGTCATCCCATGAGTTGGTTTAATACATAATAATCTCGACCATTATCCCCGAAGGGTTAGTCAGAGACTAGGCAATGAGGACAGCAAAAGCAGTCCACTACTATAATCCACTTTTCATCAAATAGCGACTGCACATGTGCTCAGCGTGACAGGTGGTGAGAGCATCGCCGCTTAATTCTTTTAAATAATTAAAAATTACTATTAGTAAATAGTTCGTTTTGTGTCCAATGCCAAAATTAAACTGTTCAATTAAGTTCATGTTCTGAGATTAATAATTAAGTGTGGCATGCCACAGACGACCTGCTAGCTGTAGAATAGCCGATGTATTGATTCGTTCTATTTTTGAAGTCTATCCATTCGTGCATTGCTTGTTTGAAACTGAAACTACAAATACTGAAAAATATTTGAAAAACACTTCTAAACATCTTTGGTTTGACGTATGCGTTATCAATAACAAGAACTAGCAACTTAAAGTCCCGAATGATTAAAACACCCAGCTCGTTAAATTATCATCATCATCATCAGCCTATAAACGTCCCTCTGCTGGGCTGGGATATTGGGCCAATACCCACCACGCTGGTCCGATGCGGGTTGGTGGGTTTTAACGACTGTCATCTTCGACAACAACCGGGACCAGCGGCTTAACGTGCCTTCCGAAGCACGGAGGAGCTCGAGACGTTTTTAATGGTCACCCATCAGGCGACCCGGCATTGCGAAAGTTGCTTAGCGGGCAAGATCGCAAGCCGAACGCGCTAGCCGCTGCGCTATCGAGCTCCTCGAGCTCATCGAGCTCGTTAAGTACTCGCTAGCAACCTCAACTTGTAATGTAACGTATTACTCATTATTAAGTAAGTATTTTACGTTAATGGCGACATAAACAGCAGCCTGTGTGCCTCAAGAACATTTATCAAGCAAAAAGTGGTAATTATGTCGATCATATTTCTCGTTATGTCAGTTATAAGGACTGTTAGGCTCTCAAACTTTGTCGAAAACGCTGAGAGCACGATCGATGTATGTGAAGATATTCGTGTCTTTAAAAATAAATTGCCTGTAGAGAGAAATGTTTTCAGGGAACATTATTTTATAGGCCGGCAGCCTTGCAGTGGTCTAGTGTTATGAACACCACCGTTCTCAGATTCTGTGGTTTTGAGATTGATTCCTAACGGGAGCGTGTATTGTTCTACCGGTTTAGGTTCTGCGGTCCCGGGGTCGATTCCCGGTGGGGGCACATAATGCGTAAACATGGTTGGTGGAAAAGCACTAAGCACTAAGTCTACCTGGCCAGCTACCACCGTCTTATCTCAGTCTGTCGTGTCGCCATAACAAAGATGAAAGGAGATAGGGAAATATGATCTAAGAAACGCAGTTCATAAGTGGATGAGTGCTAGGGAATAAGAGCGCTGGCTCGTAGGCTGACTTGCTGACTGGTTTGTTAGCTAGCTGGCTATCTGGCCATGCGTGCGATGCGTGGCTTTCTGGATAGCTGGCTGGCTCAACAAATATACTGAATCTACCCGTAACGCCACAGTATCAACGTCTCAAAGTAACCTCAAGTGGTTGTGCAAAAGTCAATCATTTTGAGTAGGTACGTACCGTGCGGCATGGAAGGAAACAATGCGAATATTAATCAGACAATCTGAATGGGCGCACTAATTAGGTCTGACAGTGACAGCCGAGTGAGCGGTGTTTGTGCACCGCTCTCATTGTGGCGCACTCATTGTCCGGGCCGCTTTGTCGTCACAACTCGCAGTTGTTATTGACTGTTTAGCCGAGCTTTTTAAATTACCTGTGGCTCGTTATAATGTTACGCTGCGGTCTAGATTTTGAAGATAGTGTTATTTTTTTTAAAAGAACTGTGACATGGTGTTTAGGGGTAGATAAGTGAGATATGTTGAGGTGAGAGCGGTAGCCTACCTACTACTGGTTGTAATCAGTCAAGGTGGGAGACAGTCACCCTCGCAGTAACATTCTACTAATATTATAAACGCGAAAGTTTGTAAGTATGGATGGATGTTTGTTACTCTTTCACGTAAAAACTACTAAATTAAATTGGATAAATTCGGCATACAGATAGTTTATAACCTGGATTTAACACATAGGATACTTTTTATCCCGATATTCCCACGGGAACGGGAACCACGTAGGTGAAACCGCGAGCGGCGGCTAGTTACTTATAATTACGGTTATGCATGGTACAGATTTTAGAATAGGCAACGCTTTAGTGATACCTCTCGTATTGCTACGGTGGTTACGGTAATCGCATACCATGGGGCTGGTCGTATGCTTGATCTGATTTGGAAAAAGACTGTACTTTTTTAAAGTAAATTTTGTGGCCTATGTACAAAAAAAAATAAGACCACCGCGAGAGAGTAGTAGAGTTTAAACCGCCTCTGTGGTCTAGTGGCTAAGCCACCGGTTTCAGACCCAGAGGTCCCGGGTGCGATTCCCAGCGGGGGGTACATCTTTGTGTGCTCGGTTTGGTTGGTGGTAGGGCTGTTAAGTCCGCCTGGCTAGCTACCACCATCTTATCTAAGTCTGTCGCCATAACAACGATGTTTATGGCATTGTTGTGTTCCGACAGTTTGAGATAAGATAGCCAGTTCCTTAGTGGTTGAGGATTCCGGGTGAAGCGCGCTTCCACCTTCGGCCTTATCGTCACTTACCATCAGGTGAGATGTAGGCCAAACGCTTACCCGTTGTAGAATAAAAAAAAAAGAGTACTAGGTCGTCAAATCATAAAGATTGTTCCCAGCAGTATTGTCCGAAACTCATTGCCACTACATAAGAAGATGAAGTAGCACATGAAGAAGTAATAAACAGTTCTTGCATTAGGTTAGCAGTTAAGAGCCCTTTTACATCTTGACTGTGATTTTTGCGTAAAATGGCCAGTTTTGGCGTTCTTGATCTCAGAAACAAAAATACATTAACAATTTTGACTTATTGAATAGCGTAGAATAGCTATTGGCATTGGCATAGCTCGTAGAAGCCTGGCTTTTTGTAAATTTTGCATAACTTTTTGATTAAACCTAAAATTGCAGAGAAAGATTTTCATAAAATGCTGCACTTTATTGAGCTCCTAGATTGAACTACTGTTCTAAACAACTGAATTAAAAAAATTAAAATGTCATCTCTTAGATAGTCGTATAATTCGTAGCGGCCTCGGAATTTTTAGATATCATTGATTTGGTTTAATAGATTGATTGATAGAAATAAAATCTTATTCTAAACCAAAAAACTTCGAAAAGTGCTTTAAGTTAACTGTGAATTTCTCCTATCTACGATTATATTATTGAGCAAAAATTTTACCAGAATAATTGTCACTTCACGAGGAATAAAAACAAAATAAAACGATAAATACATCTGCAAAATTACTACAAAATGCGAAAATGGGCATTTTATGCAAAAATTACAGTCGAGATGTAATAGGCTTGCTAGGACTTTTTGGTCCTGCATTGGCCCAATCTGTCTATGTGTTATTGTTCATGTAGGTAGGCTTATAACGTTGGGACGTTTATAAGCCTAGGGTGCAGACGTTTGAATTTCGAACACTTCAGACACATTTAAACTTTGTTACTTTGTTACTTTGTTACTTTGATAATAAATTGCAAAACCCGTGTCGCGTAGCGGTGAAAGAATACTACTACCCCGTCTCTTCGTTTGGGTGTCGTAAAAAGCGACTAAAGACTGTACTGAGCACATGTGCAGTCTCTATTTGATGAAAAGTGGACTATGGCAGAGGACTGCCTTCATAGCCTAGTCTCTGACTAAGCCTTCGGGGATAATAGTATACTATGCTGTGTTATGCTAATTTGACAAAAAGGTTGCAAAAGTCACAATACAACCGGTTTGCTAAGCGTCACCCTGCCAGTGTCAGGGCTAATTAGTGCCATTGGAATAGTGTGATTAATATGCGTGACCATGGCACAGCACGGCGTTTGCTCGATTGTGTGCCAACTGAATTATAACCGGCTGAGGGCTGGACTGAAATCCGTTCGTCCCGAAAAATAGTGTTGGTACGGTTCTGTAACATAGGTGAAAATACCATACCATGAAATAAGTGAGGGTTATAGGTAATGTAAAGCGGTGGTCGCTGTCTTACCGTCGTGGAAACGAGCATGATGTATATATATATATAAGTATGTATGTATGTTTGTACTATACTTAACGTATTAGTTACTTTCTGCCTCTGTCTAATGATGACATTAGTGCAGTGGTGGTTGTAACCTAATTCTATGGTTTAAAAAAATCTTGTCCAAGCTCAAGTTTCAAGATAGCTTTATAGAAATGATAGAGATTTACCCTGTTATTATAAACGTTGCTTAAAGTTAGACTTCGGATGTAATTGACGTTGTCTCTATCTGTCTTCTTTAACAAAACGAGACAGCGTCACTTTAAATCGAGGTGTAACGTTTGGTCATTTTTACAAGCTTTTATTTGACTTCCCCTGTGTGTATGTTAGTGTTACAAATCTAGCAACTGTTCAATCTAGCTTTAAGATTTTTTTAGAATAAGAAGTAGAGTAAAAGTTAAATTTTCGTATCAGTCGAGACAGGGAGTTACAAATGTTGCTACAAAGGAGCACTTTACACCACATAGCGTTGATTAATACAGCTCAATAAAAAAATAAAGAACAAACAGCAAAAATTAATACAATCATAGTACGATGAACAATGAGTATCCATCTGTCACGGGGCATGACGAAGTTAAACTGTGCCTACGGAACAATGCCGTGTGCAGCCAGCGCCGTCCCCGCCAGGCGCGGCAAACATTCGGATTGATTCGACAAACGCGCTTCTATACGCCGCTTGTGTGCGACAGACGATTAACGCAACTTGTCAGTTGATTGGAACTGTGCATGTGATTTGTTGGCTTACTTTCAATATGATTCATTAAATGTTTCTTTTAACATTGCGTATTCCTAAACATTAGCTTCTTCTAATGTTTAGAAATATGCGATGGAACAATCGAAATGTTGGTGATTTGTTGGCTTACTTCTATGCAGTGGATTAAAAGCTTTTTATCTAAAGTCTTGAATATTCGATTGAAATATAAGGTAATTAATATAAGGTAAATCTGTGTATCATTACACTCTACTGTGTGAATACTCAGATGGGTTTGTCGAGTAATTTTTGAGTTACTTATCAAATTGTTGTCCAACGAACGTTCTATGTACGACACAAAATTAATGTTTAGAAAAACCACTTTAAAAAATTTAAAAACCTTTTTTTAAACAAGTTACAGATTGCAAATTGTTGTGCGATAAACAATTAGTTTGATTTAACAAACGCGCCTTGTCATTAACGCCACTTGTCAGTTGATTCGAACTGTGCATGTGATTTGTTGGCTTACTTCTTTACGGTGAAAATGAAAAAGAGAAATGAATGGTGCGTTAAAATCTTTTGTCTAAGCTATTAAGCTTCTTCGAATGTTTAGGAATATGTGCTACAACATTTGGATTGTTTGGTCTGACACGCTTCTATACGCTGCTCGTACGACAGACGATTAAAGAAACTTGTCAACGACTAGACTGACTAATAAAATATTTAATTAATTCTTATTTAAAATACCTACCCTACAGGTAAAGTGAATATTAAGTTTCTAAAAATAATTATTATTTCGCGAAAAATATTTAAAAAGATTTGCTCTAAAGTTAAAACACCGTCTTGCAAAAAGATACTCAACTTATCTTCAAACGTATCAAGTCAAAATGTCTAAAGTAGTTCTTACTGAAAACAGGTTTGATATTACTTACTAAAAATTAAAGGCAGCATTAAATAATAACAGTTTAAAAAAATAAATAATCGTCTTTTGTAACCGTAAAACACAAAATTAAATAGCATAAAACATTACAATTAAATGTGATCGGTGTAACTGGCTGCTAATTTCGTTGTAGTATCGACGAGATCATTCTATAATTCAAGAGGTTAATCTAAATGATATGTCCAGCCGACGCTTACACAATTCGTTCAGCTAATAACTTAATAAGCGGCGCTCCGGTCATTAACAATTAAATTGGTCTTCTAACTAATTAAAAATGGGCGCTTCTTTGACGCAATTTGGACTGTTTAAGTGCTTACGAGGCCGCCCCTGTCCAAGTCTAAGTTGTTTCGAATGAAGAATTAATTATGAAGTGAATAAGGCCAAGTTGCTGCCGGGGCGACCAACTTCAGCTTACAATTTGTGGGAAAGTAGCAGGTGTGACAGAGGCACGGCAAACTTGGGAAGTCTCGTACGCACGCGTTGTTGCCTTCCCGGATGATAAAGTTGATTTGAATCGCAGATTGCAGGTGTTTTAAAATATAAGTCCGGATAAGTAACAGTTCGGAGCGGGTCTTAGCAGTTATGTGCTAGTGTGACGCTCCTTTCGGGGCCATTTGCATTCGGGCCACGTTAAGTTTGCAGCGAACTTGTGTTCGCAGCTGTCAAGACTTTTCGATTCTCGCGCTCAACGCTGTTTGTATGTATTAGGGAGATATACCATTTTCTTATTCTCAGCTTGTAAACTGTAAATGTACAATGTGTTAACGTAGGTCTCTACACATTTTTCAAAATAAACTCTTTGTTGAGCAAAATGTGTAGAGATAAGGAAAATTTTATGTTCATTATTATCCATGTAAAACTTTAAGCTCTAGTCTTTATAAATGTACGTTTTCTGGCTGTTAACTTATGCAGAAGATATAATTAAGTCTCATTATTATTATAGGTGACTCGTCATGCTCGTGATCTAGGATAAAAAAGGCACTATACCGATAGCGTTTGCATAAAACGGAATTTACTAAACGTAATAATAGAAATAGACGCGAATGTCGAACGAGCCAATCCAACAACGACATCGCATAATAATATTACGAATTCCAGATTATCGAACGTACTCATTTGACAACACTACATCATAATCATTTCCTTGCCCTTATCTCTATTTAGTCAGTTCTACGGTTACTCCTTTCTTCACCATTATCAGCTTTAACGCAGTCCATCCATCTTTTTCTCGGCCTAGGTACCTTTCCCCTTATATCCATCCACAGTCATGCTCAACACTCACTTCGTCAGATTGCATTCATCCCTCTTCATTACATGTTCATACCAAGACAGTCTCTTTCCTCTTAACTTCTCTGTCACTGGTGCTACTTTCATGCTCCCTCTGATATACTTATTTCTTATTTTGTCCATTCTTGTAACCCCACACATCCATCTCAGCATTCGCATCTCAGCAGTATGCAAACGTCTTACATCCGTCTCTTTCGCGGGCCAACATTCCGATCTATACAAAACGACAGGACGACAGGACTACACATCCATACGATTATATTTGTGCCCTAGATGAGGAGCTCGATGGCGCAGCGGTCAACGCGTTCGGCTTGCAATCTTGCCCCCTAAGCAACTTTCGCAATTCCGAGTCGCTGGATGGGTGACCAAGTTTAAACATCTAGAGCTCCTCCGTGCTTCGGAAGGCACGTTATGCCGTTGGTACCGGTTGTTGTCGTAAGATGACAGTCGTTAAAACCCACCAACCCGCATTGGGCCAGCGTGGTGGGTTATGGCCCAATATCCCCACGTGCTATTGTCCACGTGGGAGGCCTGTGCCCAGCAATGGGATAGGCTGCTAATGATGATTGGGTGTCGTAAAAGGCGACTAGCGGACTAAAACTGCTCGTACATCCAACAGCTTAAAGCGCCCAGCAATACTTAGCGTGTCCATGTGGACACATAATTAGTAGAAAACTGACGATTATGGTCATTAAGTATTTTTTTTGGTACGTCAACAATGTGTTATTACTGTAAACGTAAAAGTATCAAATTGCACTTAGGATTACCAACCGTCAATATTGCGCGCAAAATAGTGTTTTTAAGAGAGTCCAATTTTTAAGTTATTGAAAAAATGGAAGAAAGTAAAGCGTAGATATTTTTTCATACAATTTATTCTCCCGACGAAATGCTTTTTGCATAGGATTATGACCAATAGTGTTTTCTTACGTTTACAAATATAACCTGAGTAAATTTTATTATGTAATCAAGTTTTATTACTAATTTGTCTATGTGTTCAAATGGACACGCTAAGCAATGGGCGATTTTCCGAGATCAAAAAAAAAAGAAATTGGTTCGTAAATGACTTCATAGATGGCGTTTAGCATAGATTAGTATGGCGCATGGTAAAAGGCGGGTTCATGAAGAGCACGTGTATGGCTGCGTAATATTTATTCTATTCCAAAATAGAAATAGGTTCTGGATGTCCTGAATATAAATAGGTAAGGACTTACTATTTTTTTATTCTTTTGGTAGACAAGTAAAAGTGTAGAATTTATTACAGCCCTTAGGTAGGTACGGCTGGTGGCCGGCTTTTATAAAACGACATCTATCGGATGTTTTTTAACTAATTTTTACTTTTTAATTTGGGCTGTCGGAAAATCGCCCATTGCATGACTTAACAACGCTTTGCTTTGTTTTGTCACCAGGTACGTAGATTATGGAATATTCAATAACCAAAGCACTTTGAACGAAATTTTAAATGCTTTAGTAGAAAGTGGAGATGAAGATGATGAAGAATGCAGACCAGTGCCTGATTAAATTTTTGTCACTCCTCCAGAGCCCTCGGTTTTGACTGATGAAGATTCTGGAGATGAGGTTGCTGGTGGCCGAATCGATAATTTGAGTTCCAGGTAGTTGCTGGCAGAGGCTGAAGTTCGTTACCGAAACGCGATAAAGAATACTGGACCAAACTTTGACGACTTTTTTGGTAAAAAAAGAGAACCCAAATTCGTGGAGTCTTGGAACTTTTTTAGGACCATTTCCAGAGCAAGTGGTAACTGCTTTGAAAAATTTGATGATATGTTGGTTTTTCAATGCAACAATTATGCAACTTTTCATTTAATTTGTCATAATTAGCGCTTAGAGTGTCCACTTGGACACGTTAGATATTTTTACAATAAAAATTAAAAAAATAAATTATACGTGTTTTAGTGTATATTGACTTTATTTTGAACAGACTTATATCAAAATATTTACAATATAAAATACACCACAAAAAGAAACCGAGCATTGCTGAGTGATGGGTCACCACATATCACGTTGAGTAGATGTGTAGTTGTCATTTGGTGAAACGTGGACTATGGCAGTACACTGCTTTACCATAGTCTCATTACATAGTCTCTGACTAACCCTTCGGGGATAATAGTCGTGATTATATGTATGTATGGTAGGATTGGTAGGTACTCAACTTCGGGCTGTACTACCTCCGGTTCTATTTAAATCTTCGTTGCGAACGAGTGAGTGTCGTGTTCGGTGTGAGATCCCGCAAATGATAATGGCTGACGATAGTTGTACACGCTCATGGCAGCGCAGTTAAGACTATCTCGGTTATAAATACGGAGTGACGTGACGAATGCAAATTGTTAAGCTATGAAGATTTTGACGACTGACATCTTCGCGTCCCTGATGATCTTGTTTTGTTTGTATGTACTCAATTTTTGTGGATTGATTTAGTAGTATTATATTAAAAAAATATATTATTCCTTATCTTCATTACCATGGGAACCTCTGTGCAATTATTGTCATTTCTGACAGGTTAAGTTTTATTATTATAACACTCGGTTTTGTATCTACTGACTTGAGCCTAGCCACTACTATTTTATACAGAATGTCCTAAAAAATTAGATAGATTTTATCTACATCATCTGATATTAATCTAAAATTTCGCTATAGTTACATTTTTTTTTATTTGACTCGTTTTAGTGTCTGCGTCCTGCCTGTCCTGCCTGATGGTAAGCAGCCGATGCAGTCCAAAATAATGAGAGCGCTCATCACATCGCCGCAACCATATACCTAGTGTTTATTAAGTAAAATAGCAGTTACAACCCAACCACGCATTTCCATAAAAATATTCCCCGTCATTATGCGCAGTAGTACACATAAACAGCTTAACATCACAACATTACTAGACATGCCATTTGGAACAAGCATCATAGCAAGCAATCAGTCTTAAAATCTCCATGTCGTTAGCTTGTTTACGGTCGAACGGGGTGTCCCGATTACAAGGAGAGTTCGGGCTATTATCCCACCATGCGGGTCCGAATCGGATTAATGAGGGTGTTATCTTGGCTGCCAGGCTAATTCTTCAAGTTGCCGTATAATAACGCATTGTCAAGCAACTTACTTGTACTTTACGAAGATTACTGGCTAAAGAGTATGTGGTAAATTAGTTAAAAATCGTGCATGCGTTGGTGGTAATAAAGAGGTTCCTCACTCTGCAGCCCTAACCACCGATAGCTTGGGTCTATCTCCGATGCAGCGGTGGTGGCAACCTAGGTTATATACACCTTTATGGTAATAAAACATTTGCATACACATACAGCGAAGCGAAGCGTACCTGCCGAAGTAAAGTGTATCGAAGCGCAGTGTACCCAAAAAGTGTACTGGAGCAGAGAATCTTGATGAAGCAGGTGGTCAGCGTGATTCTGCAAGTTAAGCCACTTCGTCAAGCAGAGAATCTTGATGGAGCAGGTGGTCAGCGTGATTCTGCAAGTTAAGCCACTTCGTCAAGCAGAGAATCTTGATGGAGCAGGTGGTCAGCGTGATTCTGCAAGTTAAGCAACTTCGTCAATGGGTTGGGATCACCTGATGGGTTGACCTTTAATTATCTCGATCTCCTTCGAACTTCGGGAGGCACCTTTACCGAAAGCAACCAGGTTATTGTCGTAAGATAACAGTCTTAAAAACCCAACAACCTGCATCAGCGTCGTGAATTATGTCCTAATCTCGTTTATGTGACGGTCTGAGCCCAGCTGCAGTAGGACGTTTGTAGAGTGTTGATGATGTCGTTGAATGTTCTGCATTATTTAAAAAAAAATGTAAATGTTTAAAACAGTAAATTCACATCTCCAACATTTTATACATTAGCTTCATTTCACACACAAAAAAATATTTCAACCGATGATAGTTTACCTTTGGCATATGGCCTTTATGTCACAGCGTATACTCGCAGGAACAACCCCTTGAGAAGTTTTAATAAAGCGCCCCTCACTTGACGCGGTGACAGAAACAATCACGCAAGTAAAACGTCATTATGTAGACCGATACGCAGCCAGATGGGGAGTGCGCATTACGTGTCAGATAGGATGTTGCTATGGCATTAAATTTTTGCGTCAATCGCTACTCTCTTCTACCTTCTGAGTCACAGAAGATTTAGAAACTCTTTTTACTTTGTCTCTTAGAACAAATGAGCCGTGAATTTGATTGACAGCGTAGAATTATAAAAAGTATAATGGTCGTATCTTTGAGTCTCACTCGAGCCAATAGATAGTAAATAGTAGTACTTATATACTTAAATAATTGCACTGTTTAATAAGCGCATTATCTTATTTAAACCGCCTCAGTAGGGTAGAGTAGTTAGACCACCAATCTTAATCCTTTAGATCACAGGTTTGATACCCATATAGAGGTACAGCCATTACTAGTTAGTATTTATTACAATCTTAATTTAAATCTGTTTGCTTAATAATTTTACATACATATTCACGACTAATTATCCCCGAAAGGTTAGTCCGAGACTCAATTAGGACCGCAAAAGCAGTCCACTGCCACAGTCCATTTTTTACTAGATGAAAAACTGCACATGTGCTCAGCGTGACAGGTGGTGAGCCTATTGCGGCGCTATGCTGACCCAAGGGAAGAGATAAGGGTTGTATTCTATTAATGAGCCGCTACCAGCACAGCAAAACAATTTTAACAAGTTAAGAGCCAAGTGTATCATCTGTTATACACCGCTAAGAGATGATACACTTGGCGCTTAACGTGTTAATAAGTAAAATATCATAATACTAGCGTACCGCTCGCGCCTTCGTTCGCATGAACCTCGTACCTCGAGACGAATGTTTGAAAATATTATATAGCCTAATGCCACCCGGAGAAAGTGTAGCTTCCCAACGGTGAAAGAATTTTTCAAATCGGTCTAGTAGTTTCAAAACATATTCAATACAAACAAACAAACAATCAAATCTTTCCTCTTTATAATATTAGTATAGATAGGTACGTCATCTTTTTCAAATTTAAATATAAACTCTAAATATTGTAATTGAATATTTTTTCCCGAGATACAATAAATCAATACCGTCACAAGTCCAACCCCTATCGCTATCACAAAACAGCGTCAGATTTAAATACATTATAAGTAAAAAAAAACTACCAAGGTTATAACTAATATTTGACTAAAATGTATTAAAACAAGACCGTCACAACTCAAAACTCTATTACCATCACCGCAACCACCATGCCGCCACGTAATGGAAGCGAGTGGCTATGATTAATACCGGTCGAGCGGGTGACTCGTGCTCAATCGCCATCTGCCCTTATTAATTGCCTTGTCAGCCGTAATCGTGTCCTCCGCTGTCCTGCTCTACGTTACATACATACGCAATCTGAAGAATCCGCCTATTGTCTCCAATAAGAGTGTTTCCGATTTCGGCAATCACATTATGTAACTGGATTGGGTAGGTTAGGGAGAAATCATTTGAGTGGCCAATGGGGCATTTGGTTTTAGTTACGTTACGTTATGGTGTAAAAAGTTGAGTTTTTTATTTTATACTAGTAGTAACTAAGTACTCGCAATAGCTTTTAATAAAAACACAACTTATGATTAACATATCTACACGTTTTACCTTTTTTATGTAAGACTATGCTCCACCGTATGATGCCCCATTCAGACTCTCCACGAGGCTTCACGAGACAACGCGAGTACGAGAGTGAGGACGGTGCGCTCGTGTTCCCGCGTCTTCCCTCGCCTGCCACGCTGTCGCTCCGCTTTGTGTCGGTTTTTCGGATGCGAGTCAAAGCACGCGAGGGAGCGAGGCGTGGGGAATCAACCACACTCGCGCGCAAACCCAAAAATCCATATCACAAGGATAAAAGTAAAGTGAACGACGCGTGGGATCGGATAAGCAAAGAATTAAATATACCTATACAGGTTTTAAAAACAAAAAAAATATCATTAATGGCAACGTTTTGAGGGCACCTGAGAAAAAAAGGCACTTAGAGTAGCTAATACTGTCAATTCAATGACATCCATCTTGTAGTAACAAGACGTAGCGGGCAACTGAATAAATCGGGAGTGTGGATGGCTAGCACTCCTGTAGCCTCCATTCGCCAAGACTCGTGCCGAGAGCCTCTCGGAGGCGCCTCGCGAGAGTCTGGATGCAGCATAATAAGTGGAGGTAGAGTCGAGATGCAAGGACTGTTAATAAAGAAGGATTGGCCGCACTATGTAACCCAGCAACTCGCATTGGACCAGAGTGGTGGCTTACGGCTCAATATCCCCATGTTGTTGTCTATGTCTATCTATCTATAGTAGTAGTTCTCAACCTTTTAGTCATGACATGAGGGGACCATTTGACATTTTTTTGTGTTGCTATGGACCACCAATACTTAGGTAAATGTATATAAATACCTAAACTTTAGGTAAGTACCTACTTATTGCGTACTCTTTACTAACTTCTGAATCCTTGGTTTTGAGACTCTGAGCCCATATCTTATTTATCAGGATGGCTCCGCGGACCACTTGGGATGCTTTCAGGGTGGCCCCTGTTGGTACAGATAAGAACCACTGATCTATAAGGCAGATGATGTGCACAACGTAAATCACAAACTACTAGAAAAAATTCAAACGGCCGAGCCGGCCAGCAAGCCGAAGCCGCGGTGGTGAGCGAAAACCATCTGCGACGGTAAGCTCGCGTGGGATCGCCAGAGCCTCGCAGCGCAGGAGGCGTGACAGAAAACATGCCTGCTTGCTGCATGCTTGCTTGCATGCTGCATGTTTGCCTACATGCTGCACGCTTGTTTGCTCATTACATCAATAAGTTTTATATCATTAGATTATTATATTTATTATATGCATGCAAATGTAGCGAATGTATGCTTTTTGAAATTATAGTAAAAAAACAGTGTTATCCTGTAAGAGTTTAGGTATTTTGTCAGTTATTCTATGCAATAGCATGTATGTTTTTTAAATATTATGTCTTCTGAACATTTTGGCAAATAAAAAATATGCCTTATGCTTATCGAAATTATGCCTTTCTATGGTTATGCCTTTTAAATTTTAGCCAGTTATATTATGCGTTATGAAGTTATGCTATATAGACGTATGGCAAGTAAAGATTATGGCCATTAACATGATGCATTGTCAGTTTATGGCGAAAAACTTTATGCGTTTCAATAGTTTCAAATCAACCCTCCCACATATATAACTGTATGTTTTCCTGAATAAATAAATAATTAATAAATAATAAAATCCAAATTAGCTCTGGTGTCGTAACTTAGGAGTACGAAACTTCAAAATACCACTCTCGATCAACCGGGATCGGTTTCAAGAGTAAGGGGGCAGGTCGGAGCTGAAAGATGTGATGTGGTGACCCAAAACACCTGCACAGCAACAACGATGCATTAGCAGAACTATTCGGCAATAATCAATCGGCTATTAATTCCAGCAGTCATATTAATTACAGGCGAGGTCGCACTTGACTTATTACCAGATAATTACTGTGAGCTGTTGTTAGGTAAACTACTGGTTTTGAGTAATGACATCTGTGGCTGTGATAAATCGTTGATATGCTATAATTAGATTAATTGAAGATTTTGTGTCGAGAACGCTCAGCTTGGTTGAGAAATATGATGATAATGATAAAAGCAGCTTAAACCTGTTCTGAGCTGGTGGTCTAACGTTATTATATAAGGAAACAATATAAGCGGATTTGGACTTAGCAGCTTTGTACATGCATACATATAATCACAACTATTATCCCCGAAGGGTTAGTCAGAGACTAGGCAATGAGGACAGCAAAAGCAGTCCTCTACTATAAATAATAAAATAAACTAATAAACTTTCCTACACTCACACCAATTATCTAGCCCAAGAGAAGCTTCGAAGAAACTCGTTAAATGGTTACTAGACAACGGATAAACATACTTAAAATACTTAAATACATACTTATTATACATAGAAAACACCCAGACCCGAAACAATTCTGAAAAACAATAACTTCTAAATTGACTCGACCGGGGATCGAACCCGGGACCTCAGAGATGGCGACTCCATGAAAACCGGTGTACAAACCACTCGACCAAGGAGGTCGTCACGTCGACTATGGTAGAGTCCACTTTTCACCAAAATACCGACTATACATGTGCTCAGCGTGACAGGTGGAGAGCCTATTGCCGCTCTATGCAGTTGGAAATATATCCCTAAAATTTAATTGCGATTAAAAATAAATTACTAATACGTGTTTATTCGTTTTAATATATATATAACAAATATGTCTTTAAACTGTTTTTAGCGCTTATTATTCTCCACGGCCAAAGACGACCAGAAGAAGGCAAAAAATTGACGGTTTAAAAACACTTTAAAAAAGTTTCTTTAACCAAAAATACACTTTGAAATATATTTTTATACTTAGACTTAAATGTTAGTGCATTTTTCATAATAAAAAAAGTTTAAAACACAGTTGCTGGTTTCACGGAATAAATATGTGGTTGATTTCGTGTAGTCTTAATTATTATGAGTAAGTACCTACATGCATAAAGCTTTTTCATTATTAGTAAATATTTTTGCTAATATGTAATTTAAAAATCTAATTTTATTAATCTTGAAGATAACGAAATGTATGAAAAAATGACTACGTCAGGTTGAAATTGAACCGTATTATTTGACCGTTATTAACGCAAAAAAACCAATAATAATTAATTAATCTCAAAAAATACTTTTCTAATAATCACGTCTGTTATCCCCGAAGGGTTAGTCAGAGACTAGGTAGTGAGGACCGCAAAAGCAGTCCTCTACCATAGTCCACTCTTCACCAAATAGCGACTGCACATGTGCTCAGCGTTACAGGTGGTGAACCCATCGCCACTCTATGCTGTTGGATGTATGTGCAGTTATTAGTCCATTAGTCGCCTTTTACGACACGCAAGGGAAGAGAGGGGGTGGTAGTATTCTTTCACCGCTACGCGACACTATCCCGATAATATGTTATATCTGTGGTTATATCTGACCGCCCACTTGACGTATATAAAAACTAATTACCGATGGGAGAAGAGGAAGTTTGTGTAGATAATTAAGACTAATGACTTGAGTGGGTTACTGATTGTCAGGTAATTGATTTAACGAAATGAAGTGTCATATCAATTTGTACCGCGAAGCCAATCAACTATTTATCACCTATTTCAACGTTTCATTAACTAATACCTAAAGTTTTTTTTTTTATAAAAGAGTGAGGCAAACGAGCTGATGGAGAGTAATCACCGCCGCCCATGGACACCCGCAAAACCAAAGGAATCGCAGACGCGTTGCCGGCCTTTAAGGGAGGAATAGGTTTAAGGAAGGAATAGGAATTGGGAGGGGGGGGGGGCGGTACCCTCACTGGTCGGACGAAACACAACAGCACCAAGTGCCATTATTTCACGCCGAAGATTCGTGAGAGGGTGGTATTACGCCGGGCGAGCCGGCCCAATGCGTGCTGCAACGCAGCGTGGCTCTACCACTCAGAAAAGTGCTTCGAGGAGCTCGATGGCGCAGCGGCTAACGCGTTCGGCTTGCGATCTTGCCCGCTAAGCAACTTTCGCAATGCCGGGTCGCCTGATGGGTGACCATGAAAAAATATCTCGAGCTCCACCGTGCTTCGGAACAAAGCCGTTGGTCCCGGTTGTTGTCGTAAGATGGCAGTCGTTAAAACCCACCAACCCGCATTGGGCCAGCGTGGAGGGTTATGGCCCAATATCCCCACATGCTTTTGTTCACGTGGGAGGTGTGCCCAGCAGTGGGACGTTTATAGGCTGATGATGATGATGATTAACTATTCATTAAAATAAGTATTACATTTTATCCAAAACAGGCACATGATCAAATGGAAAGAATTACCTGATATGGGTCACTCCAAGTCTTTCTAGGTTAAAAATTCTTGGGACGGAGTACGTTCACATGCAGAGTAATCAGAGAACGTAGGCCATTAAATCATAGGTAGATAGGGTACTAAGACACAAAACGAAAACTTCATAAAATTCAAAGACTATCAACGACCACTAAGCACGGATAAAATATAATAAGAGGCTCAATGCACCAATTCCTGCGTCTCTGACTAGATAAAAAAGGGACTCCTGGGGTATATCCTATCTACCTCTCTATTCTTCTATCTTCCTACCTATCCGAAAACTTAAGATTTCAGGCTCTTCGCTCTTCAGGACATTGCCAAGCGCTGTCATCTTCACGGAGAGGGAAATGATCCTTTCTGATGGGTAGAATTGCTACTGAAAAAGGGAAATCTCGAGAGGGCCACTAAGATGAGATAAGATATAACTTACAAAATAATAACAATATCTACGCTAAGTTTCTCGATACTAAAACAGAAGTTCACTATATCTTAACCATGTGACGGTCAATCCGTAAAATATCTCTAAACGTAAATAAACTCTCACAGTGATCTAATTTCATGTTCTATCTCTAAAAGCAGAATAGCATCATGCAACATGCACCCAATCATTTTACAAAAAGATACCCGTCTTATCACCCCCAGCCTTCAGCCGAATAAAGCCGTCCATTTGACGAATTAAATTTAGGTACTGCAGAGTGGCAGTATTTTTAAAGCTTATTTTTGGACTGTACGAGACCGTGCCTCGTTTGCTGTCAAATGTTAAAACGATTTTTGTTTGTTGAATAAAAATGTGGAATAGTCCGGTGAGTTATTTCAGGATCTCGTGAAATATTTAGATGATGCTCTCAATGGATTGTTGTGTTGCCTATTGCTTTTGTTTTGAAAAATACATGCCTTCCTGCCGCTGTGGAAACTGATGAGTGTGACACGTGATAGTGTGAGAGCTTAAATGGTGGCATAACTGTAGTTAAATAACTTTGAACGTATCCATTTTTTCAATGTTTCTGAGCTAGCTGACGAGCATACGGAGCACTTGGTGGGCCATCAGAGTCTAAGGTCCCTTAAAAAGCCAAGGGTCTAAGGGTAATACTACACCCCCCCTCTCTTCCCTTGGTAACCGTGACGCGTAGCGGTGAAAGAAAATTGCCACTCCCACACCCTTGGGTGTCGTTAAAGGCGACTAACGAACTAAAGACTGCACATACATCCATAAACATAGAGCGGCGATCGGCTCACCACCTGTCACGCCGAGCACATATGCAGTCGCTATTTGGTGAAAAGTGGACTATGGTAGAGTACTGATTTTACAGTCCTCATTACCTAGTCTCTGACTAACCCTTCGGGGATAATAGTCGTGATTATATGTATATATAACGCGCGTGTAACCCAGAAGCTTTAAAGTTCATGCTAATGCTTAACGTGTGCCTTAAATGTCTTAAATTTGACAAACGGAAAAATTATAACATCAGAAAAATTTTTAACACTGAAAAGAGACGACAACCTCGGCGGGAATTGAACCACGCACCTTCCGCATTCAGGGCGGCTGCGTTAACCACTTGGCTACCGGGGTCTGGTTTTCACCCGTCGAAATTTGTCAGTGTTTGATGCTTATGTTTTTTAGTCAACATTGCTTCATCAAATCAAATCTTAGAAATTTTCACTTATGAGATCCGAAAGAAATATTTTTACAAATATTTGAACATTCGGTTAAGATGAAGCTGCTTTTATAGATTAATGTTTTTTTTTATGTATTTTAGCGTTTTATTAACGTTTGAATATACATAAGTAAAATTTTAAACACTGAAAAAAGACGTTAAGGCATCCCGCCCGGAATGCGGAAGGTGCGTGGTTCGATTCCCGCCTGAGGTTGTCGTCTTTTTTCAGTGTTTAAAATTTTACTTAAGTATATTTAAGCGTTAATAAAACGCTAAAATATATAAGAAACATTAATTATAACATCTTTTAAGATTATATTCTAGTTTTTAGCACCTTGTCTCATGATAATGATACATAAACGTTCTGTATTCGAAAATGGACTACAAATTTTCGTATTTCGGTAGCGTTCAAATCGTTAGCGTTGTGAGTGAAACACGCGTTAATATCAAAATATGAACAATGGAGATAAAATATCGTGTTTGTCGAACGAACGTTTACAGTAATTTTAACTTTTATCTAAATGAGATAGCGGCGTACTCATTTTCATTTCACTGGACCATTTATAAATTATCATAATTACTGTCATGGAGTCCGGCTACTGCAATAATGTAATAACCGAATCGTTTATAGTTAACGTACATGTAATTTTCTAAGTTATAAGTTAACTTAATGTATGGAAAAAATGCACGAAGTAAGTGGATGCTATAGATCTACTATTTCTATGGATAGCACGATTGAATTGGTTTAAAAATTACACCTTTTAATTATCTTCATATTTCGAATTAAAAAGCTAAAAAAAAGGTGACACTGTTCCAAGCGACGTAGCGCTAACCTATTTCCGGGCACAAACTCACGAAGCAGGTGGCTCCAACTGCGTCTCAATTTCAGGCCTCTACAATGCCACCAAATCTGTCCCCGTCCGTGCGGACCGGCGTTTTTGCACCACTGCAAATTAATACCTACATACCTATACAACCCTGGTTTTAATTTCGGCAACACTGATTTACGACGTCCATATGAAAGAGCGAACGCATGGGGTGCAGACCTGTCACAGTGGACCTGTAACTTAATACATAAACCCCCTTTTGGACCTGGGCGGTGAGAGGGCGCGCGGGGCAGGGAGGGCCGGCTCCGGTGGCGCGAACTACCTTTTCAGGTCGGTAACGTAGAATTAGTTCGTGGCTATTCATTACTCGTCGGCACGCGGTGTGATGTTGATTGCTTATTGAAGTTGTTAAATAGTTGAGGGGAATTGAATGGTATGCTGTGCGGTTTAATAAAATTGATGTAGTTGGTTGGTCGTATTCTTTTTGGGGTGGGTATGTTTTTTCTTGAGTGTATTGCATGCATGATAAAATGTGGATAAAAAGTACAGTTGTAGATGGATAGATGTTTTTTGCATTGCATTGCGGTCTCGTAAATTTAGCAATTTTCTTATCCTCTGATAGCAAGTGACCCTTAGAATTAGATAGGTGTTAGCTAGCCAAGCGCACATAAAACCAGCCTAACCACAAATCAAACAGAGTACAATGTCGAATATACCGCATCCAGGTACCTACCGCTTGTTAGCAATTGAACTTGGGACTTCTGGGTCTGATACTGGTGGTCTTACTCTCGACAAAGTAGGCGGAAGAATAAGTAAAATATGTAAATTCCTATTCAATATCGAATGACGGCAGCTGAATCATGAAAAGTGCGAATGCTTAAAATGTAGTTTGATGCAAAGCCTTAGCATATTCAGTTGTGTCTTGGCTTACTAAATCACGTTATTGACTTATTTCAAAATATTACTAAGCAGTATTCCACTGTTAACAATGCACTGCGGATTTGCGCAGCCAGCGTCCAACGTACCCAGGTCCAGGTAGAATTTCTGAATGGCCATAAGCAGTCGAAATCCGAATAAGGCTGGCACATTTCGCAGCTTCGCAAATATTTCGCTATTGCTCCTCTAACTTTAATGCTATCTTGTGAGCTCGCAATCTGCTTAATATAACTAACTTTGTTACAATGGCGGAGATATCAAAGTTTTTCTCGATTAGTTTCCGAAACTCGATTGCAAAGTCATGAGTTTACGAAAGTATTTTTAGGGGAAGAGGAGAGAACTGTTTGTTTCTGGGTTATGTTGTAGTGTTATTGAGTTTTGTTGTTTTGTTGTACGGCTGATCGATGCAACGTGGGTGCTTATAAATATCTATCGACGGCATTTAGGAATAACAAACCTCTCAATCATGTTATTAAAGTAAGTTCTTGAATAAAACCATGTAAGATTTAAACAAAAGTTTACTGAAACATTAAGACTTCTATTGCTATAGAGATGATGATCATTTAGCAGGTAGTAGATCATATCTTTAGACTATAACCGTCTCACTGCTGGGCAGATGATTTCCCACATGGACAATAACAGCACATGTTAATTATACAACTAACATTTTAATTGTAAATGTGTGTACAAGGATGTTCCGTATAATAGGTACATAATCCCGCAGCTAGACCATCATACCAAGTGCAAAGAACAACTATTTGTAAGGAATGACATGTCATGTTTTAGTCATAGTCCTTAAATTATTTTTATATAGAAAAATTTATTTATTTATATAAAGAAAAAAATACCTATTTGTATAGGAGCAACCTGATCAGCTCTTACTTGACGCTGGCTAAACGTGCTGATCGCACGAAACCATTATTTAAGAGAAAAAAAACCTAATCACCTGTGTGTTATAAATAGTATGTGCAGTTTTGTAAGGAATAGTTGATTTTTTTCCCTTTTTTTAGATTGCTTCTATACAAAAATGTCTTTAAAGTTGCGAAGTCGACCATCGAGAATAAGAAAGCAGACCGTAGTAGGTTTATTCAGGATAGGCGTTTGTATGGTTGACAACCTTACGCAAGTATACTTGCAGTATAGGTAGGGGTAAATAAACTAATGTTGGTACCCCCCCAATGATTGGCAGTTTACTAATTTATCCCATAAAATAAGATTATTTTTGTTTTTAAGCTGTAGCAACATACATAATTGGTAGAATATACTATCTCAGATGCAGGCAAGACTTAGTTATGTATCAAACGTCAACCATTTTTCTTTGGCGGCAGTTTTGAAAATGTATTAGGACGAGTCTGTTAAAATTTAATGAAAAGTGTAGGTTTGGTAGCTAGATTTCGAAGCGAAAAGGGGGATTATATGTGAGTTTACATGCAAGTTTCTATTTATTCAATCAGTTTACCTATTTAAAGCATGTTAAACGTTATTTTAAGTTTGTAAAGTAAATACACCGGCTTTTTTATCGGTGCTAATGACTATATTTTAATTTGTTAGACTACATAATGATTCGCACGTATGCCAAACACATAGGTACTTTTTAATATTTTGGTTTAACTTGTCAAATTCTTTCCAAAACAATGTGTTGATCGATTTTAAACTGTATCTGTTAACAGTTTAGGTTTGCTTTTGTTCAAATTTAACTCTTAGCACTGCCAATCACTATATTATTTAGGTTATGCCAATGGTGTACTTTTTTTTAAAAAGAACGTCAGGGCGGGGAAAAAAATATTCACAAGGATATTCAAAGGCAGATCTGAAAAAAGCTTTAGAAGCTATACAAAATTGTGTGGATAATAAACAGTTTTCTCTAAATTGACCCGACCGGCAATTGAACCCGGGACCTCAGAGATGGCGCGATGCCAGACCCGGCGAGCTAACCACTTGACCACGGAGGTCATCGAAATACAATACCAAACTGTGGAACTGGATAAGCCGAAAAAAAAGCCTTCTTCTTCTGAAATATAACAGCTTTCAGATAAAGATCTACTAAGAATATTAGAAGATGAGGTATAATTAAGAAGGATCTTAAAGAGTTCAGAATGATCTATACCTATAAATTCTTAAGACTGCCATAAACGCCAATGATTAAAAGACTGCCAATAGTGCCAATAATTATACTTAATTAATAGTGCCATCCACTATGTTCAAGTGCCAATGGTTGTACAAATTCATAGACGTAAGTTAAATTATATTTCAAAGTCTATAAAACGATTATTTTTTTATTTTAAAGCGTCATTTTATTTATGCCTGTGTAAATTAGTGCCCAAAAAAACCGTTATAATTAAAAAAATGATTATTTATAAGAAATAGTCACATGCTAGTAAAAGTCGGCTTA
The DNA here is from genome assembly GCA_963921215.1 of Scoparia ambigualis. Lineage (NCBI taxonomy): Eukaryota > Metazoa > Arthropoda > Insecta > Lepidoptera > Crambidae > Scoparia > Scoparia ambigualis. The sequence goes on from OY992507.1 coordinate 12,739,975, forward strand.
TAGTGCCAATCATTATACTGTTTACCCTAGTTACTTTTTGCAAAGGACCAAAAATAAAATGAGTTTTGTCACGCAGTGGGTAAGTTAAGTAATATTACAAGCTTAATTTAATTGATTTATTAAGGCTCTATGTAATTCAAGATAATGTATTGTATTCTTTTAATAATTAATTCAATAAATAATAAACATTCAGAATCAGAGCAAATTAACTGCTGCTACGAATATTCGTAGCGGTATTCGTAGCGGCGAGGTTGCAAATTGACACCGTGTATTTGGTGGTATATAAGATGACTGCTAGAAACCGCAAGAAACTTCTAGGGCTGGTCAGGTCAAGTGTTTTATACATAACAAAAAAGCCAAAAAAGGAATTCGTGTATTTTCGTAGGTACTTATCGCCCAGCTGACGGGTGCAACGGCCGGCCGGCCGGCCATCTGTTGACCCGTCAACGTAGGTACTTATTGCCCAGCTGACGCGGACGGGTCAACAGAAGGCCGTATGCTTTAAAATAAATTATATACTCAAAGACTTTCTTTCCAATTAAAATTCACAAAATGTATTAAGTCATTAAAAATGAAAAAAAAAACACGAATTCCTTTTTGTCATTTTTGTCATGATTATAACACTTGACCTGACCAGCCCTTGAAGTTTCTTGCAGTTTCTAGCAGTCACCTTATATATACATGTACATATATACATACCAACAGGCATGTACCTATCTACTCGTTTACGTTTACTTTATGCATATGCTTGAAATATTATGAACTGCACCAAATCAATTTTGTGCAGTCCAAATTATCCTATGCAATTAACAATTCATTTATCAGAGCTCACATTTAGGTGTACTTTATATTAGTTTCGGAATGGATACGAATATATTGTGATATTTTGACTGGCCTAATTTGATGTGACATTTAAGTAATAGTTATAATGGAGCTGTTTGATACTTTGTGACACCCGTGGAAAATAATATTCAGTTAATTATTTTGGCTGGGACTTGGAAATGTTGTTTAGTATGTTTATATTTCGTCACTGGAAGGTAGGATATGTTTTATTTTATATATGTGAGTGTTCATACATTTAACATTTACATTGAAAAAGCTACTTTTAGCTACTTACTAGATAGCGGCATTGAAAATGTACTGTATTATGTCTTGTCGTATCTTTTCTTGTTTTACATGCCATATTACTACTTTGTTATTGCTACTAATTTGTATTTGTTGGTGGTCTAAAAAACGGACACTTATTCAAAATAATCAAGATCGGTTACTTTAGGCTCTTTACACATCGCGACTGTTAACAGCGATTCAAACGCGATATAGTCAAGATTTAGTAGCGATGTAGCCGCTATCTTTAACACGCGTGCGATATACATAAATAATAATTTTAAAAAATTATAATAAATACATGTTGTTCAATGCACAATCCTTCATCGTACTAACGCTTGCCTGCTTCCCAACAAAAGTCGCAGTATTTATATACTTATGGACTAATGAACTTTAGGTACTGCAATACGGACAGAAATTTTATTCAAATTTTTTTTCGGCCTTACATAGCCCTTACAGATAAGCGGATTTATGGACGACGACTATCTTCACATAATCCCCAAGCCTAGGTAGCCGAACCACTTTGTAGGCTTTCAGGGTGAGACGTGTCTTGGTGGAATATTGTCATACCGCACTAGACTTGCAGGGGCGTGTGAGCCGGAATATCGTCAGATCTCCCGTACTCTGTACCTGTTATAGCGAGTGAACGGCTATTCGGGCTATTCGTGCGACGACAGGTATGGTTTTTTTTATGACAGAAGGAGGCAAACGAGCAAGCGGGTCACCTGATGGAGAGTAATCACCGCCGCCCATGGACACCCGCAAAACCAGAGGAATCGCAGGCGCGATGATATAAATGATTATATAACAATCAGGATCAACGGTATAACGTGCCTTCCAAAGCACGGGAAGAGCTCGATGTGTTTTTAAATTGGTCACCTATAATAACCGGGCATTGCGAATGTTGCTTAGCTGGCAAGATTACAATCGCTCTATCTCCGTCGAGCTCTTTCTCATTGTAGTGTATGACATGAGTGGCAAGAATTGGGCGAGAGAAAAAACTAACGTAATATAATTTCAAAATTATGGTCCATTTGTTTTAAATTTAATTGTAATATTTATATACGAGTATGTAGGTAGGCACGGTTGACTTCAATAATAAACGTGCACACTTAGATCTTGTCACAGTAAAGTCGGTGTAGTGGAATATATGCATGGTAATCATAAATACAAGAAAGCGACAAAGTATGTAGGAAATATAGTACTAATTGAATTATACTATACACCACATCACATTAAATAGGCTTGTTAGACTTAAAAAGTCTTTATGAATCGCCCATTCTCAGTTGTAATAAGCTACATACACGTAAAGCAAAATAAATAGTTTAGTAGCACACCCGACATTGTGGGGTAATATAAAATATGAGAACAGGTGCTTTATCATACTGCAAATCCGAGTGTCATGGCGCCGCCTGGCTGATGTACACAGACTTTAAGGGCTTACGCTCAATCCATGTGCCGGCTCCAAAATTAGTGGTGCACGGAATAGATTTGGAAGTTTCTGAAAATTCTACCAAGAAACATTTGGAACAACAGATGCAGTAGGTAGGAATTTGTTAATGTTGAGCCGAATGATTCGTTTGACTTAACGTGTCCGCGTTTATGTGAATGAATGATCGGTCGGGCGCGGATTCCCTAAATCGCAATTCAATCAGTTTCTCACTTCGTACACATCGCAAATTGTCTTAATCGCAAAATGTCTAAATTACCTGCCTACCTTTAATAGATTGTTACACTGTCATAATTTTATTGAGTAAAGTTATATAAGTTTGCTATAAGATAAGATTTTAAGAAATATTGTAACTTTGGAAGTCCAAATTATAAATACTTTATATCGCCGGAACTCTACATACTTATAATTTGGGAGATACGTTTATTATTATTGCTTAATTAATGGCTTCGCGTTTAGCATTAAGCCAATTTTAAGTGGTTTAAAATTATTTTTAATACATTTAGTATTGTACGGTAGATTGAATTAAAATGGAGTCTCCCAACACGTGTTGTTGCGAAAAGAACACGGGAGAAACTCTTTGATCGGGAGATACGTTAAAGAAAGTTGAAAAAGTAAGACGTCACTTGGCAAGTATGTGCTTTGTCTATTTATACATACATTACATAGGATATACATGGGACAGTGACTAACAAATACATAATATTTATGCGGGAGGTGATACTTAAGAGGGATCTTTGCTTTTGTAGTTGAGGTTTCTGGGTGAAGTGCGCTTCCCACTGGTTGTTGGTTGGTTGGTTCCCAAAAATGTTTTAAAATTAAGACCTTTTCATTCTGTTCCTAACTGTCAGGAAAGATTTGGAAAAAGTTAAGTACAAAATGTCTAGATTATGGCAAAATGATAATTACTGTTAGTTGTATGCCAAACTAATGAAGAATTTTACTTTATGATAGGAAAATAGTAGAAAAAAAGCATTATAAGTGAAATTCTTCAAAAAAAAATTGCTATTTAAATACAGTTTATTTTTTTAAATGCAGTTAACCCATTTTGATACAGCAAAATCGTACTTAACTAATTTTGATCTTACAATTAGCACTTAACTAGTTTTGATAGTTAGTATTTTGTATAGGAATTAACCAGTTTTGTTAAAACAAAATCGTTTATAACTATTTTTGTTCCGTCAGTCGGATTTTTAGGTACTTTTGTAACGAAAATAACTGATTTTGTTTGGACTTAAATCAACATCGAGTAGGATATAAAAAAATTACGCCTTGACATGTGTCATGTCATTTTCTGCCTCTAGATCTCTCCTCAAGTGATTTGGGTAATATTTTAATATTTATGAAAAAAATATATTATACGTTTTAAATTATTATAAAAATCTATTATTATGTATAACAATATAAGCTAAACCATCATAGGACATGAGTGTGCGTTCCACTAGTTAACTTTAAAGGCACAGCGACCTTTGTTGCCAACTATACAACCAGTTGACAACGTAACGCGCGCTAATATGCCCGCTTTATCGCCAACATTATTCCGATAGATTTTCGTGTACAACCCTCCTATCTATTAAAAGCGACAAGTAAATTGGTGACGCCCATTATTTATACGAAGGCTGTGCACTATTAAAAAGTACGCGGCGTACGTGGCGTAGATCCCGTCACCGATACGCTAGGTGTCCGTTACCACGATGTAGTAATAACAGTAATTATACAGCAGTCGTGACGCTCCGTTAGAGTAGTGGAATTAGTAGTTTCATTTACATGCCCCCGTGTAAGTTGCATACGATTATGTTTACAAAGTGAATTTTAATTTTATAATAGTGGCATGATAACCGGCGTGTTAAAGTGATGCTTTGATTATAATTTGTATTTTTATAGTATACTAGCGGCCGCTTGCGGTTTCACCCGCGTGGTTCCTGTTCCCGTGGGAATATCGGGATAATAAGTATCCTATGTGTTAATCCAGGTTACAAACTTTTTGTTTGCTGAATTTCATCCAAATCGATTTAGTAGTTTTTACGTGAAAGAGTAACAAACATCCATCCATACTTACAAACTTTCGCGTTTATAATATTAGTAGGATTATAAAACGTACCGCAATGGTAAAGAGTTGTATATACGTAATGAAGATTCATATTAATTAGCTGCCTTTAAAGGGCCTTAGGCGGTGAAAACGGAAAAAATGCCTTTTTTCTATTAGCTGTTATTCAAAATATGTTAGATATTTTATACTGAAATTTTTAAAGTGTATTACAGAGCGTATGTCTGAGGGGATGAACGAAGCCAAAACACGATTGGAAAAATTTGGCTGGATAGAAAAAAACCCTGAAGTTACCTCTAAAATTTCATATAATTGCACATTACGACCGTGTTTTACAATGATAATTCCTATAAAATCATAAACACATAGGTATCTTTTCGGTACCTTTTTAATTTTTTGACTGATTTACATTTTCAAAAAACTTAACATATTTTTTTACTTTTTGATAAAAATGTGAATGGCGCTTACGAATTACCGCGGACCGTCTAACCCCCCTTTATCCCACTGGTGGTGGGATTAGACCTTCCTTCAGTGGGAGGTTGGGCCATGACCATGCTGGCTCGATGTGGGTTAATAGGTTTCAATACTTTGAACGCGCCTCCAATAGAAACGATAAAAATTATATTATTCATTGAGTACTGATCAGTGCGCGTCCGCAGTTGAAAGGTTAATGAATGCTAGGTAAAAAAGACCGGGACTAACGGATTGACGTACCACCAGAAGAGACCATCACGAAAGAGTTTGAGATGTTTTGATTCAGTTACCTGAAAGCAAACTATGAAAAGTGACGTAAATAAGTAATGCTATAATCAGTCAGACTCACAAACTAGATACAGATACAGCGATAAATAGCGAGCTCCTGCTCTAATGAAATCACAAGATTTTTATGAAAGTAACTGTACTTACTGCTTTAATTTTGTTATTCATGTTTCTTTTTTTTTTTTTTTTTATTGGCAACGGGTAAGCGCTTGGCCTTCATCTCACCTGATGGTAAGTGACGATAAGGCCGAAGGTGGAAGCGCGCTTCACCCGGAATCCTCAACCACTGAGGAACTGGCTATCTTATCTCAAACTGCCGGAACACAACAATGCTATAAACGTTGTTGTTATGGCGACAGACTTAGATAAGATGGTGGTAGCTAGCCAGGCGGACTTAACAGCCCTACCACCAACCAAACCGAGCACACAAAGATGTACCCCCCGCTGGGAATCGAACCCGGGACCTCTGGGTCTGAAACAGGTAGCTTAGCCACTAGACCACAGAGGCGGTTAAATTCTACATACCATTTAAGATTATTCTGTCTGTTGCGCTCATTCTTTTCTACAGTTATAAGACGTATTACATACATACTTAAAATCACGACTATTATTCCCAAAGATTTAGTCAGAGACTAGGCAATTGAGAACCGCGAAAGCAGTTTCTGCCATAGTCCACTTTTCACCAAATAGCGACTGCACATGTGTTCAGCGTGACAGGTGGTGAGCCCATCGCCGCTCTATGCTTTTGGATGTATGTGCATTAAAAGAAGTCCTGAATGGATAGCAGATAAAAAATGTTTGGACGACTCAAAGTGGTTATAAAATAAGTTTATTTGAGTAAAGACTTTTTGACTTTGACTTGACTTTGTCGGTTTTATGACTGAGCAGCGGCCTTTAGATTTAGGATACCTGAGTTTGCGCCAATTTCCGCTGCTTGCGCTGATTTATGGATAAAGATTTTTTGGTGGATAGATAGTGAAATACTATTTAGATATCTGTATTTCACTTAAGCATGCAAAGTTTCATTAAAAATTGGCCAATTGACTTGTAAATTTTTGAACATTTTATTTTATTTTATTTTATTTTATTCAGAAAACCAACAGCGTTTACAAACAATTCATCTTATATAGTATAAACTTAAATTAAGGCCAATTACAGGTTTTCCTAATGTATCAAAAAGTAAGTTGTTGAGCATAAACTAATAATAAATTAAATAAAAGTAATCGTTGACTGACTCTTTTTAATGAAACTGCTTATGCGATGAATTGAACTTTTTCTAAATAATTTATAAGTCTTGCAAGAATAAAAAACAATATACCAATTTAGAAATCACATAATTCGGCAGGTAAGGTAGGTACTTATGAACATTCAAATTGACAACACAAATGCAGAATCCTCGAGTTTATTTCGCAAAAAAATTATATTACGAATAACTAATGGTATTATTATACATAAGAAGATATTGCATTATGATATTAATAAAATTTCTGTTAAAATAGATAAATAAACAAATAATAACAATAAAAAATAATAAAATATTAAATAAATACAAACAAATACTTACACTCCTTTTTGTATTTTTTTTTTCCTTGCAATTGTAAATAAGTAATTTTATGCATCTATAGCCTCTGCCAAGGCATTAACTATAGCTTTCTTAAACTGCTGTTTTGTACATGGAAGTTTTTATTGGCAAACAGAAATGCGTAAACTCTCTTAAAGCGTTTCTGAGAGGGATTTCTTACATGAAAGAATACCGAACTATCCAATTAGGCGACCTCAATATCATGATAGAATATCATTAACACATACAATACATCGAGCTCTTTTCCCCGTGGGGTAGTAAGACGGGCCTAATTGGATAGTCCAGTATTGTTTCATGAAAGAAATCCCCATCAAAAACGCTTTAACACTCCTCAACAATGGAAAGTGAATTAACCATATTATTATTATTAACAGAGCGGACCATCCCGAAATTACCCCGCAGTTTCCTTTTACGAGGAAAAACCAAAGTTTAAGGCAATTTGCTATTCCTCAGATTATCCAATTACATGTCCATCTTGCGAGCCCAGTCTAATCAAAGGAGAGCCACAAAAGGGAATAACTTATTCGATTTATCCACTAATAGAGCTGCGAATAAACAAACAAAATTAAGGAGTAAGTCGGCTTTATAAATTTATTACGGGAAATTCTTAATTTTCAATTTTGCCCACTGATTTTTTAATGTGAAAATAAGTTACAAGAAAAAAAATATTTAATACACCCATAAAATTAACCACACTTTTCATTAAGTATATTTTATTTTATCATTGTTGTATCGTCGAATCGTCAAGTGACGATGTTTTAATAAAAGTTAGCAAGATTTTTGGGGTGACATACAGTGTAAAATTTGTCTTATGTTTTTGGTTTTGTGTTGTACTTGCATGCATCGGCGGTTTTTTTCGCATTCCGCGATCAAAGATAACTCTTGTAAAGAGCAGTAATAGATCTTGCAGTACGCGAACACACTAGCAACGCCGCAGATCGGCTATTCCGATGGCATTTGGAATCGCGAAACTTCGCAAAGTTGACTTTGAGTACATGGACCGTTTAATAGCTTTTCCGTTACTCACTATGATTTATACGACGTTATTATTTGTTTGACTCAGTAAAAGTACCCAGTTCAGATAACGCACTCTCCCATCATAATGAACAGAAAGTAATATAAGTTACAGGACAGAACGCGATGGCAGTTATAGCGCCAGTGACGTGAGACCCCCGCGTCTCTCCACAGATTGTGCCTTCCTAGCCATGGAAGGGTCAAGTTCAAATATCCTCGGGACCAATTTAGATTGGTCGAACGCACGGCTCTTTTCATATAGAACTCGTAAATCAAAGACACCTACTGAAATTAAAATACCTCTTCAGATTTGCGAAGACCCTTTGCGTTATGAGTTCACTATGTCACGGTATCGGTATTTAGTCTCGTTTTTGGTTATAAATTGTAATTAATTGCGAGTAATTTCTTGCCTGGGGTACGGTTATTGTTGTAATAAATTACTTCGAGATACATTTTGCATTGAATGCTAACGTATTTATTAAAGTGTTATTGTTAATGGTTGGATATGTTTTGTTGTCATTTTGTTGGTTATGTTTATGATGTTTTATGGGAGGGACTTGTTGTTATAAATTAAACATGTTATTATTTAATGTTGGTGAAAAGTTGTTTTAATATTTTTTATGGTCACATCACCTTTTCCCACCGCAGATATTTGCAACTACCGTGTCATGTCATGTCAAAAAATGCCCTTCATAAACTTTCAGCTAAAAAAATTTATAATGTAATTTTTTTTATTTGCCTATTTTACGTTATTTTTTACTACCTCGAGTGATTAGAACGCCGGGTTCAATTCCCTGTCGGGTAAATTTAGAAAAAAACTAGTTCTCTTAATTGATTTCGGGTCTGGTTGTTTTTATGTTTATGTGTGTTTATCCGTTATTTAGTTAACTATGTAAACAAGATTCAAAAATAGCTTAACAACTTGGGCTATATAATTGGTATGCGCGTAAAAAGTTTTTATTTATAGTTGTATGAAACAACATACATCACGTCACACAAACTTCTATTCTATTTTCTAAAATATTGACCAAAAGTATTTTTATTGAATATCTAAAACAAAAAGGTTACTAAGACCGCATACTTTCACAACCCAAGAGAAACTGGAAACAAACATACTCCATGTAATACCTCCTATTACGGAAAACATGATAAAACTGTGTCTTTTCGACTTCAGAACATGCTCCTCAGGTGAGAGCTGCCCCCAGCTGTTGGTTTAGGACTGCCAACATTATTTGGCTTTGATTCTTACATACACATAGCTTTACATTTTATTAACTTGAAATATGTTTTGAGGGCTCATTTCGGTTCTCCCTTACACATTAATTTAGGCTCGACATTAATTGACTGTTTCTTTTCCTAAATTACATTTCGGTATACAGTTGTGTAGCGGACAAACTTTGAATAAAATTAATTTGATGAATCTTCTTATTCCTTTTTTGGTCCTTCGAGCCGGATGAAATATAAGTAAATTATAGAATCATTAGAATTTGTAACCTACATACACGTTGTGTTTGCTTTTTTGTTGTATGTAGATAACTCTTTAATGTACATGTAAAAAACAAATATAAAACGAAAGATACAATCGTACCTTAAAGTATTCTAAAACCAATTGCCAACTATGCTACGCTAGGTAAACATCTTAAAGTTATTATATTGCAACTAAATATCACGAAAGTACACTATCTAACTTCCTTAAACACAACGTGAAAAGTGAACTCTTTATAATACCTACTCCAGACCAAGTAATAACACAGCACAGTCCAGGTATTACTGCAATAACTCGTTTGAACCGGATAATACTGGAACACGACAATACACGGACAGAAAAGGAGATTATCTTGGATTTAGGTGGCGGTACAATTCCGCGACTCGATAGGTAAAAGAGGAATCGATTAAAATGCACCACTTTAGCTACCATACGAGAAAGGCGTGTAATATTAGACTTTACAGCTTTATACAGGATTGAAAGTGGATTAAATTGTTTTATGTGAGTAATTTCGGATCTAATCTTACTATTTTTTTTATTTTACTGAGATATATTCGAGAATTTAATATAATCATAAAATACCATCCAATACCCATCTATTGTAGCGATGGCTTGATTTTAATGATGGAGTCCTTTGCCCAGCAGTGGGACAGTATACAGGCTGTACTTTTTTAAACTGGGATTTTTTTCTTCTTTTAAATAATGGCTTCGTGCGATCAGCACATTTAGCCGTGTCAAATAAGAATAATAGTAAAATTATTTTCTTTACATTAAGTGGATGATAATGAGTGATAATGAACGTTTAATGGTGAATGATTTTTCCCCAAACCCCTCGAGACTCAATAAAGCTGTGGGATTATAATGAGGTCTCACGCGGACTTCTTGAGAGAATTTAAAAAGTGATGTTCCACTGTTTTGTTTTATTCGCCAACACTCACGCACGTTCACGAACACTTAACAGTAAATTATTATTTCACATTAATATTCAACAAAACACAAATTTAAGAAAATAAAACAAAACTGCAGACGCTTCACTTTCCCGCCAAGATGTCACACTGGGATTATTTAACATACATAAAATAATCTCTTTTTAAATGAAAGGTTTTAGTTCCTAAATCTAGAGTTAACTTCTATAAACCTATTAAGGGTATACGCAAAATTAGAAGGGTCGCCAAACTCGTAGTACCCTAATACGTTCGGTGGGATTATTCGATACACACTAATGTTGTTTTGGTTTGATCAAATTTATTATTGCCGGTTTCGGTCGAATAATGCGCCATTTTGGATTTAAAACGAAGATTGGTGTACCGATTGTGCAGTCTCCTTTGTTGGAGATACTATTAATTTTAATTAAAGTTATAAGCAAAGGTAATCTATGACGTTATTTTGATTCCAGCTTTGAAAGGCATGAGCTGTGTTGTCGCAGCTCATTATTAAGAGTACTAGGTACCAACCCATTTTATCTTTTGGGTGTCGTAAAAGACGACTAACGGACTAAAGACTGCACATAAATTCAACAGCATATAGCGGCGATGGGCCCACCACTTACTCGTATCAAGATGAGCACATGTTTAGTTGTTATTTTGTGAAAAGTTGTGGTAGTGTACTGTTCTTGCGATGCGGATTGCCTAGTCTCTGATTATAACTCTTTGGGCAGAAACCACAAACTTTAAATTGTTATTTTTAAACTTTTTCTCACATATTTCTGGCTTTTAATAAAAAATCTGACGTTACAAAGATATATACATTAATAATTTCAGATTTCTATAGATACATTTTGCTACCAAGATTATTTTATACAAGCTAACTCATTGTCAGGTTTTCAAATGTATGGGCAGTGGGCATTGTCCTTTGGGTGGTAGGGTTCTTTTAGGGTATAGATATCCGCTTAGAGAGTACTTTTCATTCCCTCAGGATAACAGGATACGGTTGTTCACACGGACGTGGTCGCTAGTTATATTATGTCTGAGTATGTTTGCGGAGCTATGTTAGACGATCCCTTTTTTCTACTACCACATAAAAAAATTATGAAAAAGTATGTATCACAGATCTACATTAAAGAATAACATAACAATTTTGTAATTTTTTGACATTGTTATGTAATAAGTTTTGAGAAAAGTAAGTAATTTTAATTTATATATTATATAGCTTGTTAGACAACAACTGCGAACAGAACTTCAACGAAATCAACAAGAAAATAATCAGAATAATGTATTTTGGCCATTGATTATTTTTAACGTTAGAAACTTTTAACTTTGTCACTTCCGAGTTATTATACTTAGCCTTATGGAGCCGTTAAAATATATTAAACAAAACTACTATACCAAGGAAAACATTAAACAAACACCACCGCCTAACCAATATTTAAAAGTGATTCAGTAAAAATATCCTTAGCATAGCGAAGTAACACAAAAATACACTTAAAACGATAACATTAGTTCCAACGCTCTATCGATTGTATCTATGTAATTGAATATGTATGCTTCGGTTTATTACCAATTATATAATATGACGCACTTGTAACCGTTAAATGGCTCTATTCGTCAACATAAATTGGCCATTACAACTACAACACCAGTTGTGTCGACGGCTCAAATTATATAGGCATGAACATCCGAACTGTATGTCAATTAGTTGTGACTTTATTTGTATTTTTTTTCTTTTTCGTTTCGTTTTTGTTCGGGATCTATTTTATTTTGCTTTGTCGGTACTAATTGTCTCCCTCAACTTTTTCCTCTAAACTAGTCACTTAAATATTAGGAGCAGGAGCTGAGGACCCTCAGAATAATAACTAAAGCATAGAAGGAGTACTATGACATTTGAGTGTGCACTACATTTGTATAGGTCGCTTTTGAATTCGGTATCGTAAATGGTGACCGGTTTTTTTTGTTCTGGACATTTGACGTTGTTATCAACTTATTTTGTCTCTTTTCTTTCAATGTATAAGGCCCATTAGAAAAATAGGACAACTATAACGAGTCTCATTTGATCTCCTTCTATGCTTTAGTTCCTTATTATTCTATGTTGGGACTTATTTGACCACATGCCACTTTTAATTTTTTTATTTGTTATCTCTTTTTTTCTGTGTTCTACATTATTGTTGTTAATGTGCTTGTGATCAATAAATGTTTCTTTATCTTTTTCTTTAAATTATCTTATCGTGCAGAACGTTCAATCACCAATTTTTTTAAGACAAAAGGAGCTGTGTGGGGGCCTCTCATTATTAGAATACTACCCACAAATCTCTTTTCTTGGGTGTCTTAAAAGGCGACTAACGGACTAAAGACTGCACATACTTCCAACAGCATATAGCGGCGATGGGCTCACCACCTGTCACACTGAGCACATGTGCAGTTATCATTTGGTTCCACGTTTCGGACTATGATAGTGGACTTCTTTGGCGGTCCTCATCGCCTGGTCTTTCACTAACTCTTCGGGGATAAAGTCTTAAATATATATGTATAAGTATGTCAAAGCAGTATTAGCTAAGGTCTATGATTTGTCGACTTGCCTGGAATATCTATTGACAACCTCCTTGCTCTAGTGGTTTGTACACCGGATTTCATGGTGTCACCATCTCTGAGGTCCCGGGTTCGATCCCCCTTTCGGGTCAATTTAGAAATTATTATTTTTCTAAATTGTCTCAGGTCTGGGTGTTTTCTATGTATAATAAGTATGTATTTAAGTATTTTAAGTATGTTTATCCGTTGTCTAGTAACCATTTAACGAGTTTCATAACGAAGCTTCTCTTGGGTTAGATAATTGGTGTGAGTGTTGGAAAGTTTATTTATTATTATTTATTGTTTATCTATTATTATGTACATAATAATCAAGGCTTTAAGGTTTAAAATGCATGTAATACACTCTAGTCTAAAGACCGCATACCGCGACAGGCATACAATAAAAAATACAATAAGCTCGTAAACTGCTTACACTAGTTAACTTTTAACTGAACTATAAGAATTCCACATTCACGTTCAATATACATAGTACGTAGACAAAAGGCTGGCTCCTCACATTATATCACTCAGTGAATACCTCTTAAAGTGTATTAGGAAGTGACTTTGTATTTCTTCGGCTTTCACAAGAATATAATGGGGGGCCTCCTTTCGAAAAAGTTCCGAAAGTAATCAACTAATAAGAGTGATTTTCATATGTACTTAAAAAAACTTGGCGAATCATTGTCAACCTCTCATTATAACTCGTATTGGGCTGGATTCCTGCAAAAGTCGGCCAAAAGTAATTGAGTTAAGGATGCGGAGCTTAGTATAGACGATTTGTTTGAGGGCTCTCGTGGTTACCATCGGTGGTACAATATATTATATATGTAGGTGTTCTAACCAAATTAATACTCAGTTCAATTAATGGGACGTAATGATAAGTGGTTATTGTTGTAATATGTTGTTTCATGATCTGTTTTGTACTTTCGATGTACATTAGCAGAACGTTGTTGGTGCTGTACTAACTGAAGGTTTTAATTTTGAATGATATTAAATTTATAACTTTTTAAACTTTAAGGTCACATACAATTATTAGGTAACTAGGTTATTACCATGTTTAGTATCTTTTTATACAGATTTGTTACTGAACAGAAGATACCTCCGTGAGATTCATGCTACTCCATTTTAAACAAATATCGTTATTAATTATAGACTATCCTGGAACAAAGTAACCTACCTTTTTACATACAGTATTGTTTCAAATAATAAGGTATTGTGAAATACTGAAATATACATAATCTTATGTAGGAACTGATATTATAGTAAGTCTTAAGTTACTTGCATTAACTTTATCATTACTGTCGCATTATAGTTTAAGCAAGCGTAACCTTGTTTCATTCGCATTGGCCTTGTTTTTTTGTTTGATTTGTAAACAAACGTCTAATTAAATTTCAAACGCATTTAACTTATTGATAAACCTTACATCGCTATTTGGTAAGAAGTAGACTATGGCAGAGGACTGCCGCTATTGCGAACCTCATTGCCTAGTCACTGAATTGGGACAGCATGGTGGGTTATGCATGTCACGATCTCCCCATAAGCTATTATTGTTAATTCAGGGAGGCTCGAGTCCAACTTTTAAGGTCGCTATCACAGTATAAATATAAGCTAAAGCAGTAAGGAAGCTACGTACAAACGCTTGAAACGACGCACGCCCACAGACGCCACGCCTCACGCCTGATCAGTAGTGTCTATTATACAGACACAGGTGCGGTCTTGCGTGGAGTATTGCTTTCATCTTTGGAACGGCTCCGCAAAGTACCTTCTCGATGCCTTGGACAGATTGCAGCGCCGCGCTGTGCGCATTATCGGCAATGCGGAGGTCACTAAAACTCTCGAGCCTTTGCAATTGCGTAGAGATATTACGTCACTCAGCGTCTTTTACCGTTTATACCATGGCGAGTGCTCTGAAGAACTCTTTGACCTCATCCCTCCTTCTCCCTTCTTCCATAGGAGTACGCGTGCTGCTCTCCGGAGTCACCAATTTACAGTCTCTAATATTCCATCACGCACAAAGAAATTTGGTGACTCGTTTCTTTGCCGCACTTCCAAAAGATGGAATAGTCTACCAGCACACGTATTCCATCCTACCTATTACATAGGGTCCTTCAAACGAGGCGTGAAGAAGCACTTTGTGGGCCGGCAGAGTGAGGGTGACTGATGCTACGTCTCTTACGCTGCACCAGTTGTCCTCGCGCCAGGACTTCATTTCCACTTAACATCAGATGGAGTGGGGTCATTTGCCGGGCTTTGTATAAAAAAAAAAGAAAAAAAAGACGCACGTCTTTACAGGGCCCCTAAGCGGACATCGCAGTAGCACGTAGCGCGTGCCGCGTCGAGACGAGTTGTGTATTGCGTGTGCGCTATCCGCGCCATTTTTAAAAATGCCGCGAGTGTATTGCGTAGTTTGCGACTGTTTGAACTCGGCTGTATAATTAATAAAATAAGTAGCTAAGTAACAATTTTATAGTGCCGTGTCCATGTTTTCCGATAATTTATTTAAAAAGCTATTCATTAAAATAAGAACTTTTTACACTAAGGATGGATTCGACAAAACTGGAATAAGGTCTTATACCTAGATTAAACGCCGAATTTGTATTGACTTATCTCTGAGTAGGTAAGTCTTATTCCTAGATTAAACACCGAATTTGTATTGACTTATCTCTGAGTAGGTAAGTCTTATTCCTAGATTAAACACCGAATTTGTATAGACTAATCTCGGAGTAAGTTCTATTCCAGTATGGTGGAATCCACCCTTAGTGCCTTACAAATAAACAGATAATAAGGTCGGAATAGTTATTCCGTGTTTTTTCTCTTTTACTCTAATTTGAAAATATGTAATTACATGACAGGAACAAAATACGGAATAACTATTCGTAGCTTATTCTTTGTTTATTTGTAAGGCACATATACAATTTAATAATAAAGCTTTTCGAACGTGTCGTAGAAGGCGAAAGTATTTTTCAGTAAGTAATTTATAATACCTAATTATCGAAGAATAAAGACTTCTTAAAATGTTGAAGATTTTTTTATTACAGAATTTTGTTTGTAAACTAGTCAATTCATTTGATTATTTGATTAATATAGAACCCAAATAAACGTTTTGATAAATAATAAAAAAATACCTTTAAGTTTTATAAAAATTAAAAGTGACAACCCTAATGTTTTGGTAGTTATCTCAAAAAAAGCGCTAACTAGCTGAGATACAGCGCTAACTAAACAAAAACCTTTTTAATTTTACAAAAATAAGAGGACAACCCTAACGCTCAATTGGCGCGTAGGTATATAAAACAAGAAAAAGGCCTAGTTTCCGTTTCCGCTTTAGTTTATATTTATACTGTGTCGCTACGCTAGTTTCTGAAACCTGGTAAAATTTCGACTTGCTATGCAATCGCTACATACCTACTTCGTTCTAATCAATAACATAAACAACATTAGGTATGTAATACGTACGTGCTCTATTTTATAGACATAATGGTATACTATACATTATCGTATTGGCTATTATGTGAAGCCAATCGGTGTAATCATCCACCTGGCCCACTCTCCTGATATGATTAATTTGCTTGCCGAAGAAAAAATGGTTCAATATAGGTACTTACGCTCCGCACATTTTGGATATTTTTCCTTTTTTTGTTTGTTCAGTATTATGGTTTATATACTTCAAAGAAAACACTAATTACATTTGCTACGGTCTACGCAATTTCTTATTTTCTTATTACCTTATATTATGTCTGCAAAATCATCTAGGGCTTCCTTTTTTATAACCTTCTCTAATATTACAATATCGGTTTTAGATTCTGTTTTTTGTACTTCTGTGTAACAGTTAGGTGATCATTCGATATTTCCTTAGCGCGTAAACATTCCAAACACTCCAGAAACAACTATATTATTCAACACATCTATTAGAGACTGTTTCCTTGTACTGTAAGATAGTGTTAAATCTATATTTTCCCCACCGTGTAAACGTTTTCCCTACACACCAGAAACAATTGTCTAGCTAATTCCAACATGTATTTTAGGCTTTGCTTGTTTGTAGTGCAAATGAGTGCTAAATCTAGATTTAAAAACAACTATAAATGAACTTCTATTTAGGTAGCTAATCATTGGCATTTAGCTAAACACCCCAAGAGGGCAGGGCACAGTGTTCGACAATGCAATCCACTAAATCAGATTACTCCACTGAATGCGAACAGATCATGTATAGAATTGATAAAACCATCAGAGGCCTGAATGGCGCGATTTGTTGAGCACCAATGGATCTAAGGTGAAGTTAAATAGATAGTTTAGCTGCACAATATTCTATTTTCTTCGGCTCCGAGTGCTTAGAGGGATCGTCAGAAAAATTTACTGTCCATAAACGTCTCGCTTACAGTTTCTGTAGTGCGCTGACCCAGTGGTATTGAGATCTTGCGTTGTATATGGCAGCCATTTTGAATTTAGATAATGTTGCCGATGAATAGAGATTTATACGACGCGACAGTCGATATCTGAATGTGGAAGTTAGTGAGAATTCACATTGTTTTAGAAAAATAACAATCGTCTGCTGTCTTCACGTGAATGTATAATTCATGTAATAAAAAAAATAGTAAAATATACAATGAAGCTTTTTAACACAAGTTTTTAAATAATTAAACGATAATCGCTATAATCTGTTGCTACATACAAAAAACAATAATATTGACTTTTCAAAATTAGATTTATTTTACTTTTTTATTGTTTTGTTTTCGAATCTTGCATTCGCAAATTATTTTTACAATCAAAATTATTATAATTGTTGTATATTTTTATTGCTGCGTTTACGCAACCAACAAAAATTACTTAGCTCTCGCCAAACTAATAAGAATGCTTACTTCTATGATAATCTTTACAAATAAGTCCATAGAAATAAGCACATAGCCTAAATGAAACATTACATCGAATTCAACTAATTACATTGGTCGAAAACATAAGATTCGACCGGAGCATTTCGTCCGTAACTACTCTCATTCGTACCGAGATATCACCGTCAAAGAAAAATGAGACCTGTTGAAGGCAGAAAATAATAGGCCACCGTGACGTGCGAGCCAGCGGCAAAAAAAAGCGCCGTATCCGAAATTGGAATTCCATTTTAGGCTGTGTTCGTAACGTATAGGCAATTCCAGCTACATTGGGCCTAGTGGCCTTTATTCGAGTGCCGGCAAGTGAAAGTCTCTGTTTAATACAGGCCCTTCTTGGGCGCTACGTGACTCTATCCCGGTGAAAGGCAGCTCCTTCTGGCCATTCAGCCCGTTTCAAATGATCCAATCTGTTAGATGTCTGTTACTATAAGCACGCTTGATCGAATCCGATGTAGTTAGCTGTGTTTGCATGCTATTTGAAGAATCAATCGGGTTCGGTGATTATTCTTTTTGGAATTGGCGCTTTGGTAATTGTTTTGAACTTTCTTTTGAGGATTATAATAAATATTAGAAATGTGGTATTGAATTAAATACATATAACATACATAGGTATTTATAATCACGACTATCATCCTCGAATCAGAGACTAGGCAATGAGGACAGCAAAAGCTCTACCATATTTTATTGCCTCCTTGAGGGAGGTCTTTGCCTAGAAGTGGACGTCTTTCGGCTGATGATGATGATGATGATTTTGATTGCAGGTCGTTTACGGATGAACTTTTTAGGCTAGTTTTTCAGATAGGCCGGTTTTAATCACTTGACCACAAAATGTGCAAAATTATTTTTTTGCCTGTATGGCTAAGTACGACTATATTTAACCTCTCAGTCTTGGCAATGAAATGTCTAAAAATTTTGACAGCAGGTGCAATTTGGCGGAAATTTAAATTTGCGAAAACGGAAAAAAAATCGAACGCAGTTGATGTTAAATTTTGAGTTCACGATGCATAAAATGTACCACAGAACCGATATAATTGACCTTTTTCATACTAAAGAAGTCTCTAAGTGTAGCAAAACACAGTACAAAGTCAAGTGGAGAGCGCGGCCAGCGCGGCCTTATATGGCCGCTAGGGGTCTAAGGGAATAGCGAGTTTTCAGGTGCGGCCAAATATAGCCGCTTGGGGCTTGAGGGGCTAAGGGTGTATAAAATTGTAAGTACCTATAATGTACATTTTGATGCTTCTGTAAACCAGATAAATTTCGCAAAATTCTAAACCATTTCAACGAGCTAATTCAAGCCACACTCTTTGACATATTGGGTTGAGTTCTCGAATCTAATCTCAATGTCGATATCAAAGCCGTCGAATAACAATACCATAATAAGTGCGTACTCTTGACGCGCTTAAATTCGGGATCAGATTGAAATCGAAATAATGTTCATATCGGAAAGATAAGTATGAAGTTTGCTGCCAATAATGTCATCGATAGTGAGAACCTTTTGTGTTTTTGACGTATTGATAAATGTAATGCATAATAAAAATCCACTTTAATATCTAAAATTATAGCTGTATCTAATTAATGAAGTTATAACTCATTTTATATCAATAAATCCTTCAATGTTAAGCAGAATTTACAAAACAATATTGCATTATATAAAGCGACATCAACATTTTAGGACGTATGAAGCGCTGCCTTCGCCTTGAAATGCTTTAAAAAATAAAAAGTCTGTCTGTGGCGTTGTCTGTCTGTCTCTGATTTGACAACATCACTTTCTATCATGAAGGACAATAAATTATAATTAATTTTCTGCGATGTAAGATCTAATAAATTTGTTTGTTGTGAAAGTAAAGATTAATGTTACACTTGCTAAAACTGACCGACGACCTAAGTTTTACTTATTCCACCAATAGTCAATTAAAGTGACAGTGAACGTTTCAAACTTTCGTAACGTCTTGAAAAAAATTTGGGATTATCGAATCAAATATCATAAAATTCATTGTTCACCTTTATTTTATAGTATTGGGCTCAAAAAAAGACCACTAAAAGCTCAGTATTCGGTTTTGATGAATGAGGCAAACGGGTAGAGGCAGTAAGGAAAGTGGTTGGACCGTCTCAGATGCAGTAGAGCCTCCAGCACAAGATATTTTTGAGGCACGGACGTGAGGTTACCAATACTCTCCAACAAGCAGCAAATAAATAAATAATGAAGCTAATGAAGACATGTGTATTTTTTGTTATCTGGATTAAATAATTGTAAGCAAGCAGTAGGTATACAATTGTGTGTTAGGCAATAAATTTTGCTGAATAGTATTATTGTTTTATTAAAAGAGTATTTGTTTTGTAAAGATACTGAGAGTTAAATAAACTGAATATAACCTTACTTAATTTACCAAACAAACTTTATTTAAAATTTATTATAAATCATATGAGGCACCCTGTTCCCCAATAAGCAACGTTATCTTTTTCTGCTTAATTTTAGCTCGGTTCTTAGAGCGTTTCTTCAAATAAGAAAAGAAAGAGCCAAACTCGCCATCATAGTACTTACAAATAAGTAGGTACATACTCGTATATACATACATATAATCACGCCTATTATCCCCGAAAGATTAGTCGGAGACTTCAGAGACTTGGCAATGAGGACCGCAAAGCAGTCCTCTACCATAGTCCACTTTTCACCAAATAGCGACTGCACATGTGGCCAGCGTGACAGGTGGTAAGCCCATCACCGCTCTATGCTGTTTGATGTATGTGCAGCTTAGATTAAAACATTGTTTTAATTTAAGATGTGCAGTCTTATTAATCATTTATTTAAGTAGGTAACAAGTCTTATCATATTTCACACATTAATAATCTTTAGTCAGTTAGTCGCCTTTAAGACACCCAAGGGAAGAGACGGGGTGGTAGTATTTTTACACCGC
Source organism: Scoparia ambigualis (assembly GCA_963921215.1). Taxonomy (NCBI): domain Eukaryota; kingdom Metazoa; phylum Arthropoda; class Insecta; order Lepidoptera; family Crambidae; genus Scoparia; species Scoparia ambigualis. The sequence goes on from OY992507.1 coordinate 12,760,712, forward strand.
TACGCGACACAGCTGCATAAAAATGAGTACCTATTTACCGAAAAATACGTAAATTCAATACACATAAAGTAGGTACCACTTTAGTTATTGTGACAATGTCAATTGACAGCCAATCTAAACACCATCAGAATACCAAATTTAACTGTCAAAATAGCGTCCAGGGTACGAATTTCAACAAAACTTAATGTCATTTAGTTCACGCAATATCCGCGCGACATGAATCCATTTTAACGCTAGTGTTGAAACTCAAGAGTACGAAAATTCACAATACCAATTCGATCCAATAGCGATCGGTTTCGAGAGTAAGGGGGCTGTTACTATCAATTTATGCTATGGCGGGTCTCTCCGACCCATTTATCAACACTAATTCTCTTTACTTGTAAACCAAAAAGTAAATTGTTTAATAACCTAATTAGTAATCTAGTTGACATTACTAATGATGCTATTATTCCCTAACCATATATAAATATGCCATATGGTGCAAGCGATTTAAATTTCAACTGCCCTTGTAGTCTAGTGGCTAAGACACTGGTCTTAGACAAAGATCGCGGGTTTGATTCCCAGCTGTTTGTACATCCTTGTGTTCTTCGTTTGGTTGGTGGTAGGACTTAAGTCCGCCTGGTTAGCTACGTCCCACTGCTGGGAACCGGCATTACTACGTGTCACGTAGCGGTGAAAGAATACTACCACCTCCTCTCTTCCCTTCATGGTCGTAAAGGGCAACTAACGGACTAGAGAATGCACATACATCCAACAATGGTCGTACTTTGGCTGTGGAGAAAAATGGGCGCAAGAAGCAGCTTAAGATGAGGAAAAAATTATTATACTGTCAGGGTTCTACTAAGATAAGTAAAACGACAATATATATATATACAGAATACAAATTTATTTAAGTCTAGGTCAGGTCTCAGGGTCGGGGTAGGTTAGAGGTTAATCAAGGTAGAACGCCGTAGTAGGGCACTCTCCTGTACTTCTGCTTCAACCGTCGGCTCTAGGCTCCCAAAGCGCGAGACACGGGATAATACTTCCAAGTCCAGCAGGCCCAGGATGTCCAAGATGTACTGAGGTCAATCTCAACCCGTACGGTGTTCCTTTTAACAAGTCAATGGTTCTAATTAATACTCGGAACGACGACGTCTGATACTGCCACTAGTCTCATTTCCAGTAGGTAATCTTAAAGCACTAGTAAGTACAAGGAGTGAAGGAGTGACCTAGATATTCTAAACTGTTCTGGCTTGAAGTGGCAGTTATAATAAAAGCAGTAACGGTTACAAGATAACTGTTGGCATTTAAAAGCTAATTACTTATTTTATTAAACAATGTATATAAGTAAGTACCTAATAATTATATTAACACATACTTTATTTACAAACAGCAGTAAAAGAACTACAACACACTTATTGATGATTAAACGAACTTACCTGAAGTGAAGTTCTATCCCAATTACACGAAGGCTCTGTCCGAAGAGATCAAGAAGACATATGTAGTAACGCGCAGGTACTGCTATCCTATCACTAAATTTGAAATCAACAAATAAAGAAAACAATCACTAGTAGCGCCCTCTCTCGGTAACTCATTTAGTTTAAAGTAAGGAACGGGATTCTATAGTTACCATACATACATAAACGCATGAGGGTCTCGTGGATCTTAAATGGTATAATGAGAGTGGGATTGGGTGGGTGTTGATCTCTTCGGACAGATCCTTCGTGAAATTGGGATAGAACTTCACTTCAGGTAAGTTCGTTTAATCATCAATTACACTCCGCTCTGTCCTCGAGATCAAGAAGACATATGTAGACATTGAAAGCATTAAAATGCGTTGTATGTATGTAATAACACTATAATAATATAAGAAGGGATAATACATATCTTAGTAATCAATGTAATAATCACTATAACTATTGCTTATAACAATATTAATTTGCACTTAAAACAGATAAGGCGAAATCAATGGGATTATTAGTTAACACTGGTCTTTGATAGAACCTGGCTAATACAGATGAAAACCCACTCAAGCCTGCAGTCTTTCTAATTAGATCTATGGAAACGCCTGACTTAAGGGCTGCTGAAGTAGACGCATGTCTGGTGGAATGGGCCTTGAATTTACTGGTATCAACGCCACTGTCGCATAGAACATCCTTTATCCAGCGACTTAAAGTCTGCGAACCTACAGCTTTATAGGGGCTTCTAAAGCTTATGAAAAGATCTTCTATTTCACCTCTAATCGACAAAGTTCTTGAAATGTACGATTTAAGTGCATTTGCAGGGCAAACTTCTGGTTGCTGAGTAAAAAATGGTAAATAAAGACAGGGTTGTGTTGAACCAATACGCGAAGTCTTAATCAAGTCTGGAATTTTAACAGACACATGGTTTGAATTGACACAAATGTTTTTAATATTTATTTTCGAAATGGTCTGAACTCTGTGGGCTGTAACTAATGCTATTAGAGTAACAGTCTTTTTGGTTAGACAATCTAAGTCCAACTCATTGGTAGGGTACAAGTTAGACAAGTAATTTAGTACAATAGTCGGATCCCAAGTTTCATTATATTTAGGTAATGGTGGTCTTAATTTATAGAAACCTTTAAATAAGCGAATAATTCTGTCATCTGATCCAATTTTTGAGCTAATTATAAGTGACAAAGCTGAACGATGACTGTTTAAAGTTCCATATTGAGCTCCGTCATTAAATAATCGAGTAAGAAAATATATGATATTTGGAACAGAAGCTTCATATAAAAATCCACATTGTGAGTTTGACAAAAAAGGAACCATCTTTTTAAACCTGTGTTGTATTGCTTAATAGTATTCTTGGAAAACGAAGCAAGCATAATATTGAGAGATGAAGGAGGGACTCCTCTCTTTAGTAGTGCCGTCCTGACAACCTCCCTGCAGCCAGGGTAAGCGGTGGTGGTGGCGGTCTGTGGACACATGACAATAGAGCTTGATCACGTGGTTTAAACAGAATGACTTTTGATACTAATAAAGACTGGAACAAGGGGAACCATGGCTGAGTGGGCCAATATGGAACAACAACGATGCCTTCAGCTTCGTCTGTAATTATTTTTCGGAAAGTTTTTAATATGATAGAAAATGGTGGAAAGGCATAAAAATTTAGATTGTTCCAATTCAAAGTAAAAGCATTTACCGCGTAAGCATCAGGGTCTCTTTTCCATGACACATATAAATTACATTTCTTATTGACTCTGGATGCAAATAGATCAATAGTTGGTGTACTGAACGTAGTGACGATCTTTTTGAAGGCATTGTTACTTAGTTCCCATTCTATGTCAGGATGGGTGGCCCTAGATTCTGCGTCTGCTATTTCATTATTTTCTGAACTAATATAGGAGGCGAAAGCGTATAGATTTCTCTCCTCGCACCACTGCCAGAGTTCTTTTGTAATTTTATTTAGATGTGGGAACCTTATGCCACCCATTCTATTTACATAAGATATGGCTGTGGTATTATCGATGCGCAAAAGGATCTGGCAATTTTTAAGATGTTTAGCAAATATCTTAAGCCCAAAAAAGGCAGCCATGAGTTCTAATAAATTAATATGTAGATTCTTTTTCTGCATCACTCCACTGCCCGTTTGCGGTCTCTTCGCCACATGCTACTCCCCACCCTGTTTTGCTAGCATCTGAAAATATTTCAACTGAATATTTTTCGACACGAATAGGATTTACGTTATTCTTAATAGCGCTCAACCACCACAATAAGTCTTGGTGTATGTGTGGAGGTATATTCGTGTAACTCTCATAATTATCGGACTTCAACAATGCTAGGTACTTACATCTCTCTAACTCTTTTGTATATAACCAGCCGTATTGAATGCCTGGACAAGCAGATACAAGCAGACCCACTAGACGAGCGAGACATCTAATCTTGCAACGCTTAAGGGACATAAATTTATTGATCTCGTTCATAACGTGTGCCTTTCTCTTATCAGTTAATTCTATATGAAATAAATCTGTGTTAATAATGAAACCGAGATATTTACAGGTAGTTTTAGGAGTTAGTGAACTTTTTTCGTAGTTTATAACAAAACCCAGAGACTCTAAAATTAATTTGTTAATTTTAACATTCTGTAGACATTCCTTAAAGGTTCTTCCAATGCAGCAGACGTCATCTAAATAAATAGTTGACAACAAGCCTAAACTTCTTAATAATGCCATGACAGGTTTTAGAAGCTTTGTAAAAACGTATGGCGCTGTACACAAGCCAAATGGAAGGACATTGAATTCATAAAGATTGTTATCTAGGCCTTCGATTTTTGGTATTTGAAAACGTAAAAATTTTCGATAATATTCATTAATTGGAATTAAAAAATATGCGTCCTTTATATCAAGTGTAGCTAGATAATAATTTTTTGAAATTAATTTAACTGTAGTGCGTAGATCTTCTAATTTAAAATGGTTTGTATTTATAAATCTATTTAAGGACTTAAGATTTAATATAAATCGTTGTTTTCCATCTGGTTTGGGTACAAGAAAGGTGCTTGAAACATATTGATCATGACACGGTTGACAGGGCGATATTGCGCCCATTATTAATAAATCGTTGATGATCTTTTTATATGATCTCAAATCACAGTTATTTAATATTGGCAGCGATGGCGTGTTATTTTGTAACACACATGTATGGAATGGTAATTTATACCCCTCAATCCAAGATAAAAGTACTGTGTCGCTAGTGATGAGACGCCATCTATCTATAAAAAACGACAAACGTCCTGAACGACTCACCAGATTTAACGGCGGCGCGGTGCATGGATCTGTGAGCGCTTGTAGGGTGCGCGCGGCTGCGGCTGAGGCGGGGGAGCTTGGCGCTGCAGGCGCTGGTATTCCGGACGGTTGATCGGAGCAGACATCAACGGACGTCTCGCCGCAGCTCCCGTCTGCCTGCTCGTGGGCGGAAGTGGGCGTCTCATGTTTAAATTTTGTGTCAGGTTAGGTAACCTCCTTGAAGGTCCAGGACCAGAAGTTTCGGTTTTCATTTCCGCGCCTGTTTTGTTTATTGCTTTAGCCGCTTTTAAAAGGTCACCCAACTGGCTGCCAAAAAGGTGTCTGTCTATTTTAGTTGTGTACAGGTGATCTTTAATTTCTTTTTTGATAGAGGAGCAAACAAAACCTCTGCGGATCATCGATTCCGTGTGTTGCAAATCACAGGCTAGTGTTCCGGCGTCATTTAACGACTTTATAAGCTTTATGTTTGTATTGTCTGTCGATAATACCTGTGAAAGGGCATCCCCTTAACAAGTGATTATTAAGGCAATTTGTTTCTGTTTAGTTTCAATTGCCTTATCTTTCTTGTTAAGAACCTCTGACAAAGCTGCTTTAACCTCCTGATTGAGTAAAGGAGCTTCAATATTTTTACAGTTATCTGGAACCACATGATTGTCAAAAATGTCTTTCTTAGCTTCCTTAGAAAGGCCATTTGTTGCTGTATGCTCCCATCTGATAGCTAAATTTGCATTCAGAGCTGGGCCAAACCTTTTATCCTTTATTGGAGCTTCTCCTAAAATATCCAAAATCTCGTTTGGAAGATTGTCTTCAGCTGCGTTATTTTCGACAGGGTCAGGCGAGATACTTAGTAGGGCTGGTAAGACTGGAGGCTCCACCGATGTGTCGACCATATCATTGTGTGGAACATCTACCTCGTTAGGAAGGTCTGTAACCTGTGTGGTCTCAATGACCTCTTGGGGGAGCTGGAGGCATTCATCACAAGGATCACTTCTATGTGGTTCGTCTGGAAAGGACGTACAAAAAGGTTTTTTTTTTGTATATAATGTGGGTAGGCGTGTTTTTGGCACGTAATAAGTAGCCGTAAAAAAATATTAATAATTATGTTATAAATATAGGCCTTTTAGAAAACATGACGGAAGTATTACCAATTACATTGTAATGCTCACAATCGTTCTCTTAAAGCATTGGTATCAATCCCTATCAACTGTACACAGCTTGGTTGTTGTCAACGGCGGCTACATTCCATTCAAATGTACACGACCAACAAAACAAATAAATTAAAAACATAATAATTCCTCGTTCGATTTGTACGTACCTATGAATTTTAACGAATCTTGCGATGATGAACGTTGCCGGTGTGATCGTCTTTTTCTTAACCTCTTTTCAATTTTTTTCATTTTACGGTTTACGTAAGCCTCAATATCTTCATCACTGTAACGTTTTTTCGGCATAATGATAACTTTACGATTAAAAACCGTAACCGGTAGCACTTAAACTGCCTAAAACACAGATTTTTCTAAATAAAATAATTATTTTTAGAGAGGAACGAATAAACGTGACGGATAGCGTATGCACTAAAACGCGAATGAGTTACCGAGAGAGGGCGCTACTAGTGATTGTTTTCTTTATTTGTTGATTTCAAATTTAGTGATAGGATAGCAGTACCTGCGCGTTACTACATATGTCTTCTTGATCTCGAGGACAGAGCGGAGTGTAATTCTATTATATATAACACATTATATTAAATGAACAACTTACCCAGTAAGGGATTTTAATCAGGCACTATAAATAACTGCTGAACCGATTAAATCGTAACGCAGTTTAGTCTAATAGTATATCTTAATTACTAGGACAAGAAAAACTTTAAGTAATTATGGTTAACGTAAGCAAGTTTGAAGTTAAAAATCAATAATTTATAGGCGTAAATTACAATACGGTTCGCACTGTAATTTCTTTGGCGCCAAAAGTGACAAAGCGTATTTTTCATGAGGCGCGTGGAAGACGGAAAAAAGGGCGCAAAGAGTTTTTAATCTCGCGCGCGCTTAAAGCCTTCATGGTAGATCCTTAGGTTTTCTAACTGCGTCGCGTCCGCGCAAAAGAAGTTTACTTACCTTGTCACGAAGCGGTGAAAGCCTCTCTTCCCTTGGGTGTACTAAAAGGCGACTAACGGACTAAAATCTGCACATACATCCAACAAAATAGTGCGGCGATGGGCTCACCACCAGTCACGATGAGCACACATGCAGTCGCTATTTGGTAAAAAGTGGCCTATGGTAGAAGACTGCTTTTGCGGTCCTCATTGCCTAGTCTCTGACTAACCCTTCGGGGATAATAGTCGTGATTATTATGTATATGAATGTGTGTACCAATTACTTTTTTAAGTTATCTTTATAAAGCGGTACCTATTTGCATTCGTTTTGGCGTTTAACAGCTTTTACTAAACTGGTAAGTAACGAATATTCGGGCGGAGTGCACTAGTCTACAAAGAGTGCAAACGGTATCTCTGGTTTTCCAAAACCAATATTGGTGTGTAGTACTTCAAAGTTTACGTTTGCACTATGTATTTTTAAACTGCGGACTATTACGCTTCTACTATGCAACGCTACGTTTAAAGTGATTCAGTAGTTTCCGATAAAAACAATAATATTTTTGCTTTTAGAGTTATCTGTTATAGCAGCGCACTGATAGAATTCTACCAACCCCTCTCTTCAGTCGGGTGTCATAAAAGGCGACTAACGGATTAAAGACGAAGAAGTTTGTCACGTAGCGGAGGAACAATGAGGAGAAGAAGAATGAAGATAACAGCACGATGAGTGCAGACGTATATTATTTTAAATAAATAGTTAGTTATTATATGAAGCACAATTTAAGCGTTAGACACACACGACTAGGTAAAGGTTTAGGTTATAACTTATTATTATTATCAGGATGTATGCCTGGAACTGCCTAGTTATACTGTTCGCAATAACAATAATTCGGAAGGAAAACAATAATTAGAAGGAGCTCAGTCTAACTCCGCGGATGAATCTGAACTGCTTTTACACCAAAGAGTAGAGCTATAATGAAAACAGAGGCTAGACAGAGAATGCCAGTAAATATTTGAATTTTAAATTTAAAACTAAATATAAAAGAATGTTATTCACAAAGAAGGTCACAAAAACCAACAAGGCTTTAGTTGCCTTGTTACAAGCTCATACTTCTAATATTGTAGTTCGTCTAAAATCATAGCTTATTCACTAATGAATTTTACCGTGTCGCGTAGCTGGGCACAGGCCTCCCACGTGAACAAAGCACGTGGGGATATTGGGGCTTAACCCACCACGCTGGCCCAATGCGGGTTGGTGGGTTTTAACGACTGTCATCTTACGACAACAACCGGGACCAGCGGCTTAACGTGCCTTCCGAAGCACGGAGGAGCTCGAGATGTTTTTAAATTTGGTCACCCATCCAGCGACCCGGCATTGCGAAAGTGGCTTAGCAAGCAAGATCGCAAGCCGAACACGCTAGCCGCTGCGCTATTGAGCACCTCCTCTCTTCCATTGGGTTTCATAAAAGGCGACTGACGGACTAAAGACTGCACATACATCCAACAGCATAACACGGAGATGGGTTAACCACTTATCACGCTGAGTACATGTGCAGTTATAACTTGGTGGACTATGACTGCTTCTGTGGTCCTCATTGCCTAGTCTCTGGATAACCAGACGACGACCTTGGTCGAGTGGTTTGTACACCGGTTTTCATGGTGTCGCAATCTCTGAGGTCCCGGGTTCGATCCCCGGTCGGGTCAATTTAGAAATTATAGTTTTTCTAAATTGTCTCGGGTCTGGGTGTTTCCTAATAATAAGTATGTATTTAAGTATTTGAAGTATGTTTATCCGTTGTCTAGTAACCATTTAACGAGTTTCTTCGAAGCTTCTCTTGGGCTAGATAATTGGTGTGAGTGTAGGAAAGTTTTATTTTTTTATTTATTTTATTTAACCCTTTGGGTATTATAGTTGTAAATCTATGTATAAATGTTAGAGTTATCTTTAATATAGAATCAATTAGTGTTTGTTCATATTAAGGTCCATTCACACGTTTTAATTTTATTTCATTTTTTATTGTTATTTTTTTTTATTAAGATTGTTTACGCATTTCGGTTTCCCATTCAAACTTCCAAGTCGAAATTTTTAAAAACCAACATGCCAATTCTTATTTAACTTGCATGATAAATAAAGTAAAATATAGGGATCTAAATTGTTTGTTGAAAACATTTTTAAAAAACGTTCATTTAACTGAGTTATTGCGATTTTATCTTTTCTATAGTGGACTTTAAATCGCGATAACTCAGCTAAATAAACCTTTTTTGAAAATGTTTTCAACAAACTATTTAGATCCTTGTGTTTTACTTCAGCATGCAAAGTTACATCAAAATTGGTTTATTGGTTTTAAAAAATTTTGACTTGGAATTTTGTATAGGAAACCGAAATGCGTAACCATCTTAAAAGAAAATCCGTTTCCGCAGCCTAGCGAGTTCTCTGGGCAAAAACTGAAAACCTTTGTCCTTTGAGCAAAGGTATAACTGAGTTTTTGCCCTTTTGCATCGCTGCAGCACATATGCTACCAATTACCAACATGTTATTTGATAGTTTTTTTATTTGTACTAACTAAGCATGTGTGTTTTTTAGTTGAAAATAAAATTAAATGTTTTATCTATAGATAGGTACCATAAGTTTTGTACTTAATTACATATAATTACGGCTAATATCTCCGAAGGGATAGTCAAAGACTAGGCAATGAAGACCGCAAAGCAGTCCTTTGCCATAGTCCACTTTTCACCAAATAGCGACTGCACATCTGCTCAGCGTGACAGGTGGTGAGCCCATCGCTGCTCTATTCTGTGGGAAGTATGTGCAGTCTTTAGTCCGTTAGTCGCCTTTTACGACACCCAAGGGAAGAGAGGGGGTGGTAGTATACTTTTACCGCTACGCGATACGGTATATATGTTTACCGGTATTACACGGTATTACTTACCATTCAATTAAATACTTACGGAGTTCTAGATACTTGAGAAAGTCGATGCTGCAGCGTGTAACCCGTCGTTGAAATCTTGGAAGTTAAGCAACTTTCGCAGCTTGCGTTCGGGTTGAATGGGTGATCAATTAAAATATCTTAAACGTCCACCCTTCGAATGGCACGTTAAGCTGTTGGACTCGGTAGGTAGTACCTACATATAATCAGGACTGTTATCCCCAAAGGGTTTGTCAGAGACTAGGCAATGAGGACAGTAAAAGCAGTCCTCTACCATAGTTCACTTTTCACCACATGTGCTCAGCGTGACAGGTGGTGAGCCTATCGCCGCTATATGCTGTTGGAAGTTTGTGCAGTCTTTAGTCCGTTAGTCGCCTTTTACCACCCAAGGGAAGAGGGGGGTGGTAGTATTCTTTCACCGCTACGCTACACGGTTACCCGGTAGTAGTTATAAGATAAATAAAAACCACCAATTCCACTAAACTCCAAAAAACTTTCTACTTTAACTCCAAACCACTTTTTAGTGAATATTTTATTTACATTTAAATCATTCCACTTTGACTCCAAGATTTACAGTCAGCACGTGAATTCTCAGTATTCAGTGAACTAAACCAGTTCTAATAAATTATAAAAAAGTTTTAAATAGATTTGTTGACTCTACCAAAATTATTTAGGAGTCAAATGGAATTGAAGTACGTTCATATTTCTACATGTAAATTAATTGCCTAAAATCATTTTGGAGTCGAAGTGGAAACAATGTATGGACGGTGAAGTTTTGAGAACGATGCCTTTGGAGTCAAGTGGAATAACCCCAACTCGCATTGGGCCACTCTTATAGATTTAGCTTAATCTCCTCATTTGTTATTTTTTTATGTTTTTATGTTACTAGACAAGCAGTGGAATGGCTAAGAGCTGATGATGATGGTAAACAGTTCCATTCCATTTGTGGATATTTATTATGGTAATCATTACGTCATATGATAAAATAATGACGCCGTTTTCCTTTATCTGTTTATGCTGGCTCCGATTTCTCCTTGTTAAGCACGCAATGGATATTTCAAGGTCATCCAGTTCTCTTTACCCTACAGGGGCAATGATTCTCTAAGCTACTATGGGTGTTGTTATAATCTGGTTTGATTTACTCAGTCCCCGATCAATTTATCCAATTATTCTTATGGAAAATTGACTGACGAGACATTAGTATACCTACAGGTTTATTGAAAAAGCTCTTGGCATCTTTCAATCTGTAGTGTTCGATTTTCATCTTATCCATTGTAAATGCTAAAAGATAACTTTTTTATTTATTTTTTAAAATAGCACTTTGAAAGCGTCACGGACCGTTTGATCTATCATTTTTATTAACAATATCTGTGAAGGTGGTTGGTCCCTGATGTGTTCAAAGTTAAACATAGATTAGAAAAGAGGTTGATTTCTTTCTTTCAAATATATTATTGTATATCGAGGTTTGAATTGAATTGAATAATGCAATAGGCGATTGTCGTTACATTATGACAAGGTACTAAAATGTTCAGTGAAATGTTCAGTGACTTGTGGTTTGTACCTTTTGCATTCTTTAGCTTATTTTGTACTTTGTTTCTTAATAATAAAGGGCTGTAGTATTGGAGAAATAAATAAAACAACTGGTTATTGTTTGAACAATGTCCATATTATATTTATTACCACATACACACGGCACGATGTGAACCTTGTCTTAAATCATTGTATTATAATAGGTATATGTACATTGCACAATGTGTATACATACATCGCCATACACGCACGCCCCGAAGGGCTGTATGATTATATATCTCATAGTATTATGTACGTTATATAATGTAATATTTCAATAAGAAAGTGCACGGGTGCACGCATCGGGGCGGCGGACATGCCCACCGCTTTTTACAAAACGTTTGATATTATCATTATTTTAATAAAGAGATGCCGTAAAAACTAATTTATTCATCATTACGATTTATATCCATATTGTATACAGATTCATGTAACATATTACACACGAAGAAATGACGAAAATAATGCGCCGAACCCGTGACAATGCGTCGCGGCTCATTCGCCAATCGTTATCTCCATTCTCTAATATTTTAAATGTACATGACACCAAATTCGAACGTATATAAATCCAAATTTATTTAATGTAAAATCTTAGGTAATTGATTTTTATTGCTATAGAAAATCAGTCAGCACGCGAAGCACGCAATCGAGAAGTAACCGCGAGAACGAAACCAAGCGGGCGGCGTTGCGCGGGTGTGAGGTGGGGCAGTGCGGGTGGGAAGCGCGGGGAAGCGGGGCGGGGCGGGATGCGCGAGCGCCGGCGGCGGTGGGCGCGCGCCGCTCAGGGCCCGGGACCGAAGCTCCGAGTCCTGCGATGCTCCCGGTTTACAACCTGCGGAGGCACGGGTCTAAGACCTGCCGCGGCCGCCAAGCCCGTTAGTGAATTCTCATAGCTATACTCATAGACACGCTCTGATGCTGCAATGAAACAACCGATCGGCTGGGGTCGGTTCGTGCGGAGCCAATGCGCGTCCGGTTCTACGCGAATAAGTATACCTTTGGTCCTTGAAACATTAAGTTGGCCATCGCCGAATATGCAAAGCTACTGATCTATGGCCGCCACAGCGACTCTACGAACTTTACCAGTCTGTCACGTTATTAGATTAAAATTAATTATTATCGTTAATAACAATATAAAGTAGATCAAGTGTAAAATAACGTAGAATGTCATTATACAAAATATAATAAATTATCTTTATAATTTTATTACATATATATACGATAAGTCGCAATATTAGGATCACAATTAACGAATTTTTTAAAATAAATTTGAGATCTCGCTTATCATTACGTAGTCTTTATTCTGATATAGAACACATTTCTAAAATGGTGACTGAAACAAACTAATGCGTATACGAAAAAGCGAGAGAGGATAGTGTGGCGAGGCGGTGGCCAGGCGGTCGCCACGCAGTTGCGTTTTGGTCGCAGTAGCGCGATCGTGTCGCGTCGCAATTGCAAGCGCGCGGGCACCGCCTCGCAGCACCATTATGGTAACTTTTATGTCACGGACTATAAAATTGTTCACAATATAAAACTTTCCTTACAGATAAATTAATATCAACGAGCCAAAGATTCTTCTTCGTAATAACATTGACGTTTTAAGGGCCACAACTATTTTAAATGCAAAATCTTATAGTACACAATTGATAAAATTTTGAAATCCATTTTATAGTCCCCGAATAAAAGCCCTAAGGGTGGTTCTAAAACAACCTCACAAAATCGTATTAACAAACTATAATAATAACAATAATGAAACTAATATTCGTCAAGCTAATCCTTATTGCAGCTCGAATGAATCTAATATCGATCAGATGGTATCTAAGCAGCGCCAAACTTTGACCGATTACACATTGCCTTTTTAACTGACCTAGTGTCATCACGCCGATGGATTCTGACATCGATCACTTGTTACCATCCTCCATTACCGATAGTGCTAACACTTCAAAGGTGTATTCGAAATTTCCCGAGAATTTTATACGAGTGTCGGAACAAAAATAGTGATATTCTCAGCGGCAAATTTCGAAGGTCCTCCCCAACTATTAAGTAAAAACTCTTTGGTTTCCTACATTTGTCAGGTACTAGGCCCGTAAAAAAGCAAGCGTAGACAATGTCGCTGTAGGTCGGTGTTGCGTCAGCATCGTTGACGGCAGATGGACGGTGCATCGGTCGCGCTAACGACAGTGAGGCGCTTCCCTACACTTTTTACACATGCGGCTAACTATGTATTTACAATATCGTGAATGTATCGTCTCGATGCAGACGCGGCGAACCGATGGCTTCTCACGAACGCGGCGAAACGTACGACTCTCACTATATGTTTGACAGTATGTTTGTACTCATACTCGCACGGGGACAAGCGGCCGTGTGCGCTTCTCCTACATTAAAAAGGTCGGTAAGAAAATATAATTATAGTGAGGATGTGAGAGTGAATGAGATGGCCGACGGCGGCGAGGCGCGTGCCCCTTCGCCGCCGGCCGGGCCTAACAATTATAACATCTCATCGTAATAATTAAATATTCTAAGAAAAAATGTCTTAAATACCTATAACACCGTAAATATAAAACAAATAATTACGTTAATTTGTTAGGTATGATATCGTTATTCCGACCGTCCTACAGACTTCACACCTTCGATTTCATTATCAATTTCCTAGCTAACGTTTAACAACATAATTGCGGTCGCGTCTCTGTTGTGTGCGCGGCGCTCGAGTTGCCTGCCGCACGTGACGTCATCTCAGCGAACGAACAAAAACGCGAAGCGAGCGCGCCGCCCGCCGGCGAGCGCACTCCGTCTATCACTCCATTATTCAATTAACTACATACTCATAAGTAATAAATTACCTTTAAAAAGAATATTGATTTATTTCGTATCATTTTCAATATTTTTTTTTGTAACAGGAAACATTTATATTTATAACGTATTTATATAATAATAGCATTTAAAAGATTGTTTATTATTATTACCTAAAATTTAATACCTAGATTTATAATATTAATGTTTAATTGATGTAGGTAATGATGAGTAATAATAATAGTTAATAACGAATGATTGCAACCGAGTGCATGTGTGTTGCGAGCGGCGGCGGCGGCGCGTGCGCAGCGGCCGCTGCGAGCAGCCGCGCGTGCAGCCGCTACGATCAGTCGCTACGAGCTGCCGCTACGGATAGTCGCTACGAGCAGCCGCTACGCCGCTACGTAGCGTCGCAATGGTGTTACGGTGGGCGGTGCGCGCGCCCCGCTTGCTCTCCCTAACTGCTGCAAACTAGACAAAGTGGTCGATAAAAATGTCACCAGTACCTAACGAATATGATTAGTGAATTGACTTCATATTTTATTCTATTACCTCAAACCTGCGCCTTTGGCTGTATTTTTTTTATTTATCCCTGTCTTTATTTTATTGAAATATTTGTGTCGTGTTACTAGTACCGTCTGTACGAAAATTTACTGTTAATTTTATTATTGTGATTAAAACTTTAAATATAACTAAGTACGGTGTGACTCCGCAATTTCAGTGGAGTGTCATAATTTTTCAACAGTGGTCTTATATTACGGTAAATACAATCGTAAGAAACAATGAAATATTATTACGAAATGCACAAAATTGTTATTTATTATAATTACAATACCTACTTTCAAAGGTATAAGATAGAAACGAATTATTATCTTAACGCGATGAGAGACATCTGAAATGTTCCGACTTAGCTTTCCAAAACGTCCTTATGAATCGTTATAATATGATCATATTATCCTTAGGATAAAATTTTATATCATAATACATAATATTAGAAGTATGTATACTTGTAACTAACATAGTTTTATACGGAAGTAATCAAGAAACTCGTTCGCTACTGAAACAGAACAGCCGTCCAAAGAGGTGATTTTATACAATTCGAATTAGGCGAAAATAATTACATTCATAGGTAAAATATGCGTAATATATAATAGTATAATTATGTTAATATTTGACATTAATATTAAAAATAGATAGAATTAAATATGTGTTGGTGGACGAGCGAGGAGGCGCGCGGACGCAAGAGTCGCGCACCGTTATTGTCTCCAGTGTCCCTCGCCGCGCCGCGCAACCGCGCGACCGCGCGACCGCACGACCGCAAGGCCGCAGGACCGCGCGACCGCACCGAACGCAACCGGCGGAGCGCGGCCGGGGCGCCTGCCGACCCGCGCGGGCAGGAGGACAAGCTTATTGCGACGACGCGACCACCACTCCCGGTCGCACTAACCACTTCCAACTACCATACCATAAAAGCTTGCGATTATACTGAATGCAAAACGCGCTCGGTCGGCTACGAATCCATAGACAATCCGATGACATCTAAAGAAACGAATCGTCCCGTGCGCGTAGTGGACATGTAGTTACACCTTAAACTGTAATTAACTATGAATAATAAAATATTTAAGATATATTATGTACTTCCCTGCAATACAATCGTCTAGATGCAACTTTATATAATTATGAAATGTATTTTTTTGTAGTTTAAATCGTTTATTACTCTGACAACACATCTACGGTACAGTCGAAAGCGAGAAAAATTTGAAAAAATACCTGTTCAATCGATAGACTATCTCTCGTTCACACGACAAAAAGTAGATAATCGTTATTTACAATAGACGAGGTTTCCTCGTGTCGGGTCGGTGGGGGATGAGGGGACATGGGGGTAGGGGTAAGAGGATCGAGGGTAGGTGCAAGATGGTGTCGCCGCGGTCCGTGCGGTGTGGACGGTGGCGCGATGTAGTGCGCGGGCGGCGTGCGCACGCCGTCGCTATGGCCGGCGCGGCGTGGTGGATCGCGGGCGCGGGCGGGTGGAGCGCGGGCGCGGGCGGGTGGCAGGCTGGAGGGGTGTTATGCGGCGGCCGGCTGCGCTCAGGGGACGCTACGCGCCGCCACACCGCTCGCCACCTACACGCAATGGACTTTTTTTTACTCATCTGCTCGCTGAATATAGCAAAACCTTATTTTTAATGAAACATTAGTAATTTAAGCATTCGCCAAAAACATGTATTCGCCAAAGACTTGATCAAATCTAATTATTTGTAAAAATATTATATTGCGCCTGTTAAACATTAGTAACTTAATAAAAATACTAAAGTTTACATTGGTCAACTTTAAAAAATATATAAAAATACAGACGTCATCTACTTCCATCAAATAGTCATTATTTTAGTTAAATTAGAGGTATGAACAAGTAACTAGTGAATCATTAACCACTCTGGCCGCGTGTAATTCTTACAAGTACATTTAAAAAAACATTTGTGTTAATTTTCAGTGTTCATTTCTGCGGCGGCAACGATTACACACGCCGACATTTTTATAGCGCTATGTTCACCGTAACGACATTTTAATAGAGTGGGACGAAAGTGCACATAAAAATTATACTCACGTAAAATATTTGTGCTATAACACTTTCAATGATAACCGTTGGTGAAAGCCGCAGGAATCAGGGGTCCCTGGAAATAAAAGAGAAACAACATTACTACGGGCTCTGCCACCACGCACACGCCGCGCCGCGCAAAGTGCAACAAAGTTGTGAATAAAATTGAATTAGTTAATCGGGCTCGCGGCTCATAATTGAATGGGGCATAAAGCGTTCAGTCGAACATTAACCTCTCCTGGGGCAGATTTAAAGGTAGTAAGTTTGGTGTTCGCAGTCGATAGAGCGGTAGCGGGCTCGGCCAACAAAATAAAAACAGCGAGTGGATGAGTTAGAGCGGCGCGCGACCGCGCGGCGGCGGTAATTACACCGCTTGTACTCCTTGATTTACGGTTATTGCCCGTGGGGCATTCCCGTTACCTAATAAGACCGTTTTACACCCGGGTACCACATGCGCCGTCCGGCCGGCGCGACGGCTGGACCGTTCATTCTCTCATTAGCGACGTATTTGTTTTGCCCCAGCGATTACGGACGATTGAGTTAATATCCCGTTTGATATATGACACAACTGAAACGGAAGGGTGGCTTAGTGTTGCGCCGCGAGAACTTCACGCTCCGCGGCGCAATCGGACCGGGCCCGTAAATGTGTAAGCTCGGTTGTAAATCCCCATCCGCTCAGCTAAATTATCAAAGTGAAAACCTTGGACGGTCAACGTGTCATCGTCAGCAGCCATTCTACGTTAACAACAGCACACGGGTTGATTGGTCCACAACCCACTACGCTGGCCCAATGCGGGTTGGTGGGTTCAACGACTCACATCTTACGACAACAAACTGACTAACATAACGCTCCTTTAAAAGCAGAGAGGAGCACGATATATTTAAATATGTTTTTGCCAAACCAAAACCATATTTATGATTGTATCTTGCAAGTTGTTAAGCCTGACCGCGCAAGCCGCTACGTCATCAACCACCTCTTGCCGACGTGTAATAATAAAATGGTGCACCGTACCACCGTTATAAAAATTAAAGAAGCTTTCGAGCGCAGCATGAAAAATGTGTTCGAGATACATGGACGTGAGGAGTTAAGATCTCGGCGGCTGGAGGCGCCGACAAGCAATGAAGACTGATGGCGTCTGAGGAAGCAGTTACGGAGCGCGGTCGCAGTTTTAAAAAGCCATTACTGGCAGTGCAGCGCGTAGATTGCGCCCGCCCGCCCGCCTCATATTTCGGTACACTTTATAATCGCATCTCTCACGCTTTGCTCGCTCGCTAACTTATGGTGATTACGCTTTAAGAGCGACAAGGAAGATCGGTTCAGTAATGAGATTGGACCGTCTCGCTAAAATTTTAGTGTCGTCGACTGCTAATTGCGTCTGCGGTGCAGGGCTGCTATCTTCGGTATTACTGGCGATGTGCTGTGGAAGGTACGGCTTAATTTTCAGCTGTAACCATTTTTGGAGGCAATCTTTTATGGAAAACTCTTTAGTGATACTGGCTTGAAAAAGAAAATGTCATTTCTGTCGCTTTTAGCGGTACGAGCGTGTGAACCATGAACTTTTTATCTACTAACGACTTCCGGCTAATGAATTTTTCATCCAAATTGCTTGACACTATTAAGGAGGCACTAGCGAACTTTGCTACCTCATAAATATCAGGAAGGGATGGGAGGAATGGGGAAAATGAATTTCTAACATCTCGAATCGCGAATCAAAAGCCTCGAAGAAAAACAAAACAGAACAAACATTAATTTGAATTCCGTGACAGTCGAAAGTTCACGAACAAGGACAATTTTGGGAATTGCCTTCATTTGGGTCCTACTGAAATAGGCATTTTGAATATGACGTTATAAATGAAAAAAGTTAGAATCAAAAGTTAATAACTTTATCCCATTCATCTCGAAAGTAAAATAAATGAGCAACTTTTCTTATATTCGTTACTGGCAATAGGATAACGCTATTTTACAAGATAATACGGCCAAATACTTGAGACCTCAAGAAATAATATAAAACCAATGGTATGCCACGCCAGTCGTGTTTTCTTTCATTTCTATTTAACACACCAGTTCAACATAGTGTATTTTTAAACGGAAGAAGTCTCCATTGACCATCGAAGCCATTACAGTTAATCCTGAATTTACACACTCGTATTGATATAGTTAGAAAGGTTAAAAAGCGACATTTAATATTAAAATGATAACAAAACATCGATATCACAATACATCCAAAGGAATAAGCAAAATAACAAAAAAGGAAGAAAAACATTCAATGTTATTCACAGTGACAGGAAGTACAAATAAAAGTTGTTTTTTTATATAAGTCTTAGATATTTTACCACCCTACTTTCACTCTATGAAAATTTATAATAATTAGTAGATACCCAAAATCTGAATCTACAGCATCATTTGATTATGCAATTTGAATAGACTCAATAATTTCACTTGCCTTGGTAAATATTAAAACCAACATTGTAACTATTGTTAATATCAGTCTATTTTGTCCCAATGCAGGGTAAAGACCTAAACTTTCTTTTCTCGACTTTACAACAAAAACCAACTTGTTTCAAGAAATTAAAAAAGAAACTAAAACCAAAAGTAGCTGTTGCCACCAGACTTCTTAGGTATAATACATTTTACGCAGTTAAAATTTATTATTCGATTTTAATAAATTATCTTAGCAAGGAAAAGTAAAGTTATACATAAAAATGTTGCAAGCAATTGAAAATCAACGTTGCTGTTGACCAGACTTCGAAGAGGAATCAACATTACCATTGACTAGACTTCGTAAAGAAATCAATGTTATTATTGACCAGACTACGAAGAGAAATCAAAATTACTATTTACCTGACTTCATAAAGAAATCAAAGTTACTATTGACCAGACTTCGTAAAGAAATCAAAGTGACTATTGACAACACTACGAAGAGTGATCAACGTTGCCGTTGACCAGACTACGAAGGGAAATCAAAGTTATTATTGACAACACTACGAAGAGAGATCAACGTTACTATTGACCAGACTTAGACAAGCAGTTAATAAAGCACACTCACTGGGGTGTAATTGAGGGGCGCGCGGCTTACTGCGATCGCGGGGAATCCGGACGGCTGGGGGCTGGCCGCTTGCACGTATCCAACGCTGTCCGCCGCCGAGCCGTAGACGTCGAGCGCCGGGCCCGGCGAGCTCGCCGCCGGAAAGCCGGCACGGCCGCCGGCGGCGTGCGGCGACGCCGGCGGCCCAAAGCCGGCCGCTGCTGCCTGGTAGTTGTTCATCACTGGGGACGTGTAGAAACCTACCGTTAGTTTGTGCAGTGTGCACACTGCTTTAAGTTCACGGTTGCCAAGGCGATGGAAAAGGTTTTAGGATCAGTTGCTCTTTAACCCTTTATTAGGCATGTTGAATGTTTCATTGGTTTTGAATCTTATCTCAATTAGCTCAAAATATTGTGAGCATATTATATCTACATGCCAGCTAAAGGGTTAAGATAAATTCAGAAGACGCAAGACTTATTCTTAAGCTTTTTCACAATCAATGACAGAGATTATAACTAAATAATTATTTCACATTAAATTGTGGGTATTCGAACAATATCAGTCAGTTGAAAGGTTGTATAACGATTTGGCAACCCTGTTTGTTCCCACTGACTTGTGGACAGGGACAGGGATATCAACGTAATTAAAGTTTAGTGATAGTGTTAAAGTTTGAAATAATTATATCGGCTCAATGTTTTCACCTTTTATCATTATAATAAAATCACTAATCATTATAGCCACTTGTGTTGATTGAACAAGGTAGGTAGGTATATATATAAATATTGACAGGTGAAATGTAAGGACATCAGAAATGTTTAGCGGAGCACATAAAGCGACAAATGGGTCTTGCTTGTTAGAGCTGTGATGGGGTTTGTATGTGGTTGAGTGACCGTTCTCCAACAGTGAAACTGCGGGCGCTGCGCGATAGCATTACTTTTTTTTAGTGTAGATAGGCGTGTTCACGTTCATAATAGAGTGGGCACGATGTGTCGTGCGCAATTTGTCCTTTAACCCGTTCAAGCTTTCATTCTGTAAGGGGCTAACGCGCCTGCAACGAGCGTGCGAATCCCTCGCGTTGTAGCGGCGGGCGGCGCGAAAAAGCGAGCAGCGGGCGGCGTACAACCCTAACTACTTTATTTCACCGTGGCAGAGCGGTTAACTGCGCGGGATACTATCTTATTAAACACGCAGCCTCTCTCTTTCGTTAATTGTGAACGTTAACGCGTTGAACATGTAATTTCGCCGCGTTGCGCCCGCGCTTTCATTGTGAGAGAGCGGTTAGGGTGATGTAACATGGCGGCTCACCTGAGAGCGCCTGCGCGAGCAGCGGTGTGTTGTTGTTCGGTGTGAGTTGGCCGTTGGTCAGGTCAACTGCAAACATACACACGGTTCGCATTCACACGTACGACTCACTCGTTAATCACACACATCCATGACTGAACCATCGAACTCGGTACACCCCACTAACCCACAAAACTACACTGACGTAAATGCATGAATAATTCTCCCGTCTCAGACAGATGCTGTGCCGACGAATGAGGGAGACACTGTCGAGATTATGTCGGAACAAAAAAATATCATGTATGTCACGTGCATTCAAATGAAAAAGAGAGCTGGAAGTTTCGCGGGTATAAATCACAGAGGGCGAAAAAACTTTTACAAAATATCCAGTAAATTATCCGACGTGAGTTTTCGCTGGCACGCGGCGGTCTGCTTATTGAATAGGGAAGGGCATTAGCATACGCCGCACGTCGCGTCTTGACGCCGCGCGCCCGCCGCCGCCCGCGCCCGCGCCGCGAACGCGCCGACCCACGCACTACAACTACTCCGTTGTGTATACGCAATTAGTGGCTTGATAACGAGCTCTACGTTAAGACTTCTTCACTGTAAACTTACTAGGAAATTGTGATTTAAATGTTGTTTTCGAATGTAGTTTATACCACTTTCTAAATTATACTTCAGTGTTAGCATTGAGTAAAGTTCAAAGTTTTACTATGGTTTAAAGTGAGAGTAGATTAGACGCCTACAAAATAAATAATTTCATCTCATTATTGTAATATGAGACCTAACATTATAATTGTATTTCTTTTGAATTTCGTCACACAGTAAGTATCTAACTAGCATTTAACTCATTAGGTTGGTCACTGCATCGTCACATTCAAACAGTCACGAATCGACTTTTGTGCATTCTCATAGCATCCCCATTACCCCTGTTGGCTTGTACGACAAATTTTATTTTTGTCAGATGCGCGAGTTATGACTTAGTGTGAAAAATGGAGGAGCGCGGTCGCACCAGGTGATTACCGGCCTGCGAGTGAGTCGGCACAAAAAGTACAATATAAGTAATGGGGGATGGATGATAGATCGCGCTGGCCGCGGCCGCACGCGCTCGCCGCTCTGCCCAACCAAAATGCTGACACATTTTAATAACATTACTCCGGATGTGAGTCGCTGTTTACTTGAGGATCGCCGTGTAATAAACAGGCGTTTGATAGCGCGGCCGCTCGCGCCGATATCGTTCGATCGTCATTCTTTCCCCATTACAGCGCAGTCATTATTGATCAATCGAGTGAACCTATTTGTTTCCATTAAATATCTATGTGATGGATTGTTGACGAACATAATGTTCGCCGTCGTTTCCGACTTACTGGTTATTGATGCTATCAATATTCACGAAACGAAGCAAAAAAAAACAAATATGCCTTTTGTTTTGTTTACGGTGACTCGCATGAAATCTCCATAAACTGGGCCATGAACGGCGGTAATCCTTCAATCAAAGTTTACGGCTCGCCTCACAAGCAAAGTCACAAACAGGCATGACTAACCGGTGCGAGGCGTGTTCCACCTCAAATAATTTACGACTTAAATCGAGTTAACAGGCGAACGGCACTAGCTATCTACACCGGTCATATCTGCCCCCGACACTTACTTACAGTGAACGTACGTCCCAAATGTAATTTGTGCGTGTAATAGTTGAAGTTTCTTGGAGCTTTGCGCGGCAAAGGAGCCAGAAAATTGAGTCATCTAAGCAGAAGCGTGTTCATTTGCCAGACCGTGTAGTGCGCTCCGAAATGAATTGTTACTCAAATGCACGGATGTGACGTGCGCTAGAAAGCGTTTGACGTCACATGCAACTGAACTAGCGAACTTTTAAAATGTGACGTCAATAAAACAAACGTACGTACGCTTCATAAGAAATTTCAAATTAATTAAGCTCGTCGCCGTTTCCGAACGCTTGCTGTGAGGTAATTGGTAAATTATGCCGTGCGCCATAAAGGTGTGCACACATCCATCTATAAATTCAGAGGCCGTCTTACGAGAGCTATTCGAACTTTCATAATTGCGAAGTTCGGCAAACTTAATAATTCTTCTTCTGAAGTGGGATGACGGTCGAACGAAATATTCACGGGCGTACGTACTCCCGCCCTTCCAGCTAGTATATTACGCGGGCCTTTTTATGTATAACAATGTTCAACTCCACTTCGAAAATCGGTGCCCAGAATATTCGCGAGGTATGTGCGGGTGCTTTAGTGTTACATGAGAAATAGGAGTTGGAACGAAATTTGTCGGCAGTTAGGGGAATAAAACATGAAAAGTTAGTGTTCGGTGGAACGGGTACCTGGAGTAGGCCCGAATGTGGTAACATAGTAAACTTTTAATTAAAACTTATTATATTAAAAAAAATATGTCAAGATATTATTCATAGTCATATACTTGAAGTTAAAAACGCAGTGTCGATACTCACCTCCTACTAGAAAGTTAACTAATGCCTTAATAGTCAATCTTTTGCATTACACCAAAAGATATTTATTGAAGCTTAGTAAAAAACTTATGACGTAAGCTATGGAAAGTAAAGAGCGGTCGTTAGCAAAATTCCTTGAAAAAACTCGCATAAAGAAGAGTTGCGCGCACCCATCCCTCACATGCCAGAGCCCAATACTTTATCCCACTTGGCGCGATTGAAATGTTTTATTTGTACTGGGGGTAGCGATGCGCATTTGTCTGGCACAGACTATAAGCTCGTTAGATTAGTTGTTAAGTCTTAACTATAAGTTAGTTAACTGTTTTTTTATTATTATTTGTATTGACGTCAATAAGTGCCTGTAAAGGTTTACATTGAATAAGTAATTTGACTTTGACTTTGATTTTGAGCGTTTACTAGATAACCTGGCTCATGGCGCACCGAAAACGTGTATTTAATAGGTGCCATCAATAACTCCACGCGAGGTAATACGCGTTCGCAAGTTCCTGATCGTTTAGCCGCTGCTACTTTCTTATCACAATTGCAAATTAATTGAATTCCTATGCTGACGTTGCCCACTCGCACGCTTATTTGAATAACAAAAAAGGGGTGTTCTTTGAATCTCGCGAGAGGTCCGTAGTACGAGTACCTCATAAAGTAAGCCCGCCAAAATGTCGCGTCGCCTTGTGACGCTCGGTGCCGTGGTTCAGTCATAGACTCCGTAAGAAACATGTAAAGCCACATTATTAAAGCGGAACCGAATATAAAAAATACTCTTTTTTAATAAACACACACAGTATTAAAACGGGAAAAACTCTACAAAGTACCTAATCTAAGTCTTTGGAAAAAAACATCACTACCCATGAGTCAAATTATAGTTGTGGAGCAGCACCACTTACTTCTACTTAATTCACTACGGCTTAAGTTAAACTATTCTATGTATAACCACAAATTTGACTATTCTAAATTGCTTCGATAATTCTGTAATAAACAATACACTTTATGTTTCTTTACTCCAATCTAAGGCACAAATCGATTAGTCACAATAAAAATCTATTCTAGTTAAAATCTTAAAGCTAAACATTAAGATACGGCTATAAAAAAGAGTTTGCACCACCAATCACGAAAGTATAATTGTTTTACCACCTATTGCTATTTGCTTACTTGCTACCTACGTTTTCAATTAATAAAAGCATCAATTAATTATCACTTCGCCACTTTTCCAAATAAAAACTCTTACAACTAAATCTTGAAGCTGATCTAATTAACAACATTATTTTCAAAGAAATCGCCCGTTTTTTTCTCTAATACTAATTATTAACTATTCAGAAGTTTTCTAATTGTCCTTCTTTTTACAAATTTATTTCTACATTTACAACAGCTCTGTACCTACTCATTTATTTCTTTTTTTTCTCGCAATTATACTAAACAGTTCGTCTATTCTAGTTTCTATGTACAATAATTTCTAATTTACTTTATAAACTCAGAAAACGCTATTTGTTTTCTACTTTATTTCGCTTTTACTTGTTCAAAAAAAAACTCTGTCCAATTTAACTATTCTAATTTCCATAATTACGATACAAATCAAACTTTATAATGTTCAAAAGAGAAATTACTCGCCCTAGTCTGCAGCGGACGTCTCCGTACATTCACCAGTCTGCGGTATCTCTTGGCATCACATACTTTTTGTATAAACACGCGAAATATTGCTACGTAAGTACAAAATGTGTAAGTAAATCCCTTATCCCGAAGCATCGCGGGAGCAAAAGTGACAGATGTAATGTGAGTTAAGAAGAAAAGGCTCGGCCGTTAAGCCGTCGGCTATTCGACCTCCATGCAGGGAGAAAGGACTTACTACGCGCATGTCAACTCAATGCGCAGGGTTATGCACTCCATCTGACACTAACTAGAAGAGATTAGTATGCTAATAGTACCCATTATCATCGTATGGACACACTCCATTTCGGTGAAATTCTACTATAAAAATTTATGGGCGATGGAGCTCGCTAGACTAGCGTTTTATAGTCAAAATCTATGGACATCCATAAAACAAAACTATATCTAAACAAATAAAAACAAAATAAATAAAATTTCTGACCCATCCAAACACAGCACTCGGGTCTAAATCGGATGAGCGCCGGTCGCTATGCAGGTACCTAAACTAGGAGCTATTATTTACATGAATCTAGGTAGTGCCGCGGAGTCGGCGCGCCACGAGGCCGCCGCTCCGTCCCAAGCAACAAGCACTAAACTTAACAGTTACTAACACAATTAACGGTCAAATATCTTAAATTACAAACGGAGTTGGCACCGCTCGCGACACGTGGCCACTCGCCGCCACGCTAGCTAATTATTTGGATTCAAACCGACGACGGTCGGGCGACTCTTTAAGGAATTTCGTTTCAAGGTGCTAATTTGTCGTAGCGTTAGCGTTTTTTTTTCGCGCAACCTACATGTAAATTGCTCATTCGAGTTAGACGATTTGGGAGTTAAGTAATGTATTTGATTTTTTATAGAAGCGTCCGTTCGGCTGAAGAGAGCAAGTGAGAAGGGAGTATGCAATAATAGTTGCGAGTCCGGATCGCGGGCTGCATTCTGAGGGCGGGCGTGTTGTATGTGAGGAATGTTGGACGGGCGGCGGCGAGCGGGCCGTGGCCGGACGGCAGCACCGGGCGGACCAGACCGGACCGGACCGGACCGGACCGGACCGGACTGGACCAGTACCGCTACCGGTGCCGCTCCGTTTGCACATGCTCGCTTACCGGCTGGCTGGGCAGCGCGCCGCGGACACCACGCTGCGTGAACCGCGTTGGATGAGTCAGAAAAACGAAATGCCACCGTTAAAACACACACATCCGGCACGCGAAAAGGACCGAACCGTGCGCTGTGCACGCTAGCCAACTCCGCGCTAACACACTATCTCTTCCAGTTTATTTCGGTCACAATCGATATATGGTATGTTAAATAAGTGAGGCATTGATCGACCTCGGTTTCTGAATGATTGGACAATAAACGATAAAACGTATTGCTTATACAACGGCGATTTCCTTTATTTTAAAATATAGCGGCTTCACAATATCATAAACTTACAATTAATGTTATATTAAGACGATATGTCGGAACAGTGATAAGAACAATGCTATTGACTTATGAATATAAAGTAGACTTAAATACATTAAAATTTGACACATGGGTTACACAGTATTCGATTATGAAATATTATTATGCATTACGAACGACACCTAAATTATTATATCTAATGTAAGTATTGGAATTACTTCCTGAGGGATACCGCAATGTGTCTAAATCATTCTGAATCAGTACAGAATCGGTTACAAGTGAATTGGCATCGGGCTATATGGGCGAGCCTAGTCGGGCGAACCGCAACACGCATCTGCGAATTCGGGCATAATGGAAACTGACTTTGCGACATTGCATTCCTTGGGGTTTAAGCGGAGGGATTCGTAATACCAAAGAACTATTCGCTTGAGAAAAGATTTATTTGTGTTCGTTAGAAATTCCGGGAGCCGTAAACGGATGTGTCCGGGTAAGAGTGGGTGTAGTGGAGCGGCGATGCAGCGGCGCCGCTTACGTGTTCTGGCCAAGCACACCGGGGCCTACGTACTCGCCGACCAAGAGGCGACTTTCCGCCGGTAATACGCCCACTACACCTGTGGCAACAAAATAAAAAAAGCTACAAAGCTCACCGAGATGCGGGGAACCGCGCTTAAACAAACAAATGGCACAACCGAAAGCGGCCCTCGCTGGCTCTCATTAAAAAATTAAGGGAAAAAAACAAAAGTCACAAAACAAAATGTGTCCGCCATATTATAGGCGAGCCGTAGCGGAGGCGCACATCGCCGCTCCACTCGTCGGATCTTTATGGGCAAACTTGGAATTGATGGTTTCCTGTTTACTGTTTTAGGACTATTTAAAATTGTTTGCACGCATAGATACGGAATGATAGACTGGCATCACTATGATTCCGAGGCCCTTTCGTGTAGGTAACACGCGTAGGCACGATGCAAGGAGCTGGGGTCATTCCGTGCTGCTCTAAGTATCGATTCGATCATCAAAATTGTATCAAGAACATGGTGTTATTTACTGAATAATTCATTTGGTATTAGTATATCTGAACACGCAATGGATCACGTAATAGGGGGAAAGTCAATTTCAAAGCACGGCCTAGTTTGATCATGAATTTATGAATCCCTTATTGAAGTTCGACTAATTTTAATGACTGCGTTATATTAGATGGGTCGATTTCAATTTAAACATATAGGTATTTATGTCGGTAGCCACACGTTAACGTAACCTTACATTATGCGATACAATATTTCAAGCTTATACGTATGACTAGTTTAGAGGATGGCGATAGGGACGGTCGCACACACAGCGATTAAAGTTCCAATGTCAAACTTATAGTTACGTAATAATTTTGATAGAACACCTTAATTTGCTTCTCCTTGCAAAACAAAAGAAGAACATCTCAATTTTGACAAACAATTGATTGCGAGGTGTTGTGACAAAGCGACGGACCAATTGCCAATGTAAAACGCAAAGAGGTCTAACTCACAATTCCATATCACCAATCACATGATCGACTCTGGATCGCTTTACGCCTTAAGTTAGCAATAACACGAGGCAGATTGCATAAAATACTTGCATCCAAAAATATTTAACAACAACGATAAATATATCAATAACATTATTATTTAAGCAGTGTAAATATAAAGTATAATAGACAAATAACTTTGAAATTAATATTAAATATATTACAATTATAGCAAACATTTAATTCGATATTAAAATAACACTTTTCAAGCTCGACGTATAGTGTTCGTATATGATTACTTTAACGAATGTAAATGATAAAATAAGTAATCTAAACTAATATACTATAATAATCATTATGATTGCTACGCAAATAAAAATTCTAAATGTTGGTTAATTAGGTACTCATCCTCTAAACTTAGTAATTTCAAAATTAACTTCTATCAATCTAAAAGTTAGTATTAGCTAATTGATAATTATTAAGATTACCTGATTAGATTTAAAACCTTCTAAATATATTTGACCGAACACAACGAGAGTATTTGTGCTACGGCTGTTTTCCCATATACGAGTATAAGTTTATTTGAGCATGTTTCTAGTAAATGAACCAGTTAAAAGTTCTAGACGTTCTTGTTGAGTTCTCGGTCCACGGTGGAGACTGTTGTCTACATCATCACGACAGATATGGATAGGTACGGCGCACATGAATTATTTAACAAGTAGGTAAGGCTGCGTGTAAAGGAAATGCGTCGTTTCGTATGAAACGTGTTAATGTTTAATTATTAATACGCCTTTTATGTTATCCCGTGGAACGTATTATTGTATTATGCAGGCAGTCGGGTATAATTGGCTGTAATAATTTTTCGAGAGCGTCTTTGTTGTTTAAAAAAATTAAGCACACGTATTTGTTACTCGATAATAACGTGACAATACTTTGTTCCAACTTCTGTTGAGATGACGAGACTATCTGGCTTTAAAATTTATTATATTATCAACAGGAAGCGGATTATGCAGTCGCAAAAGTTGTGACAACGTAATAAGAGTAGTTAGGGAACTTTGTGCCGTTACGAAGCATATAAAATGTGTGTGTATGCAACGTAACAACTTGTATTATGTCACTAAAGTGTACATAGTAATGTGAGCTCTAAAAGCTATGGCAAATGAACATCTATTTGAATAAATATCTCGTTCACTCGAAGCATCTAATTTGTTCGTGAAATGTAATAAATCACTCAAATCCACGACAACAGTATTAACAAATGTGTTGTGTATTTTAAAGCCACTTTACCGTTAACACATTGAAACAAAACTCATCGAAGCGTGACGATAAATCTCATACATTTTAATGAAAACCTACAAATCACTCCGCTGTGTTCGGCGTACCCTATTCCTATTTGAAATCTAAACGCTAGCCTACAGTTTACTATGTAGTGGAATGCTAAACTCTGATTAATACACTGACGCTACGAAATCACTACACCTACCTACTTGCCGATTAATACGATTATATCTAATATAATAGAGAGGAAGAAGTGAAAGTATATCTATTGAAAAACTTTATCTATCAAAGAGTCATCTAAAACTTCCGTCTAATGGAATACTTATTTAGACCTACCGACTAATTTTACAACACCGCCCACCGTTTGAGAAAAAGTCTAGCAATCTCTCACGCCTGACGGAAGGTACATGCGAACGGAATTTTTCCAAAACTTATTCGCAGACGCGCCGCAAACTATGTGTGAACTACGCCCCAGCGGGAACAATCCTACCAGTACGAGTACGTTCAACGTTTCCGCATTTTCAGAAATAAATACCGCAATAAAAACGCGCTGGAACGCGCCGAAAGTGCGGAGTCGCGTATAATTTAACATTAATTCCGTTCCATTAGAAACTAGCAAAGTTGTCTATGTACGTTCGGTAACTGTCTTCGGCGAGTCCCAAGTTCGAGACTACTCCATATTAAAGGTTCGAAACTAAGTTGCACTTTTATGGCATCTGCCGCATCGAAGTTCCAAAATGGAATTAAAAGCGCGTGCCGCGTAGCGCTGTACACACACTTATTAATATTCACGTCGTGAAATTTAATTAACCGCCTCCGACCGGACATATTATGTTATAATTTATAGCAGATTAGATATCGGTGTCGTAGATGATGTTACCAATAAGCTGGTAGAGGCACCGGCTGAGGAATGCTAATGGGACAGGCACACATTAATTGTGGCCGGCAGCTAGCGCACACTGCGCGCCGGCCACAAGACGCGGGGTAAACGGATTTTCATACGTTGAACTTTGTCGTTATCGATGGAGTAATGGGAAATTTAAATTATGCACGCATCTAGGAATAACACGGCTTGTGAAATGTTTTCAAATAACTTACGACCCTATTGTCATAGAGTGTTGATAGGCTATCGTTTGATGTTTTTTGCGTAAAACAACTTTAAAGCGCTTAAATTATTACTTTAGTATTAATTAAGTAGTTACTACTTATCATTGATGAGCGCTCTAATTATTATTTTTTATAACTACCCACCGATCTGTTGTTTTAATAATATTAACTATTGAGCGGCGCCCAATTGAAGACTTTTTTTTAAAAGCATGAGTCGTCCGAGTCGCGTGCTACAAAACGCTCGCTCGTAAGTAATTAACGCGGAACGATTTGTACGACTAATACGAAAGAAAAACTTGACCGAACTCGGCCACTGGCTACGCCACGATAGCATCAATCGTGTACGTCGAACGCCGAAAAAGACGACTGCGCCTCGCGTCTCGTTTGGTCAATTAAGAATTTCGAACAGCGCTTCTAGATTTACGCTGTGTAGAACCGAAAAATTTGCGGGACGTGCGGCCCAGCCACAAAAAAGTGGAAAGCCAAAGCTTAGTGGCGTAATTATGGTCGAGCGGCGGCTCAAACACGGAGTGTGGACAAATAACGAGAGGAGTATTTGAGCAGCTGCGCCCGGCCCCCGCCCCCTCCCAAGGCCCGATCCCTCTAAGGTTAGTTCCTCACGGGAGAACGCAACAAACTAACCTCCGAGGCATAATAAAGACCTCTCAAAATTAACATTCCGGTCTCATTCGACGGGATCGGCAGGAGCCTCCGCTATGCTCCTACTTTTAATTAGTGAAAATTCTTTTTTGTCCGCCCCCGAGATTTACATAGAAGTCACCACAAAAAGGACGTCATATTTTT
Source organism: Scoparia ambigualis (assembly GCA_963921215.1). Taxonomy (NCBI): domain Eukaryota; kingdom Metazoa; phylum Arthropoda; class Insecta; order Lepidoptera; family Crambidae; genus Scoparia; species Scoparia ambigualis. Next base: position 12,791,939 of record OY992507.1, read on the forward strand.
TCTGTACTTTTGTTTGAATCTGTTTAAATCTCTTTTAAAAGCTTTCTCTGTTAATGAGGTGATGGTGCGATGCCAGCGGCGGGGGCGTGGGGGCGGGCGCTGTTTGCGCTGGAGTGTTTGCCTGACGCGGAACATTTGAGAACCGTTAGGGCGAATCGTCTGCAAACATAGAGCGGGGCGCTCGCAATTGGCCGGATTGTCTCGACAAAATTCTGGAGATCAACAATAAGTACCTAGCACATCTCAAAACACAACATGGACGTTTCGTAATTGGCGGCGTGGCAGATTTATCTAGATGGTTCAGTCAAAAGGTAAAGGGTGTTAGTAAGATTGTTAGTAGAATTGTTAGTTTGTGCGCACGTTTGTTAGTAGCGCTAGGTGGTTAACACAGTGACCTAGGAGATCAGCGTTGTGGATGAGTGGCATGTTAGTAGAAAGCAGTCGGTGCTAGTCGCGATTGTTAGCGGTTAACGGAATGCATTGTCGCGACCCAAGCTCACAGATGCATGGCGTGTACATTGTAAACCCCGCTGAGCTCGAGCGGGTGGTAAGGCAGGAGTGTCGCCAGGTGGTGGTAGTGATTGCCGGACAGTTGGTGGTGCAAGCTCGCCAGGGGATTACCTGCAGGGTAGGGCAGCCCGAAGCTAGGATAACCCGAATAGCTACGTCCTGCCGCGTAGGCGGCGTACGCTGCGGGAAAACCTGTGCAACAAATAGAAAACACTTTAATCATTCATTAAAACAATTAGCGTAATGAGATGCGGTTGTCATTCATTGCATTGCTTCGTCAAAATGTGTTTAGTCGATAATACTGATTTATGAACTTTTTTTTATATCTAACGAGTAAATTTTCCGGTGGCCCGATTCTAAAATGGAGGCGTCGTATAAAATGGTACGACATCGCTTTGGATAATGTCCAGCGCGTGATCTTTTCTAAACGTTGATACTACTACAGTCTATAAAACGGCTTAATCGTGTAGAAGAGACAAGAGATACCTACCGTGTTTCAAAAACAAACTCACTAAATTACCAAACAAACAACTACTCTATATTATAAAATATGACATTAGTCGTACAGCTGAAACGAATAGTACACTAGAACGTTTCGACTTTATAGAAGATTATTCATTAAAAAGCTAATTAGTACTATCGGTTTCGTTAACAACTTAAAGTCCTTTATAAAAAGTAAAATGAATGATGGCCGGACGTCCACATCGGCTGATATGATTACTACACCGGATCGTTTATCATATTATTGCCAATCAAAATAGTGTATCTGTCTGGCCACGTCATCCATCATACGGCAGATGGACCGATATTATACAGTTAATTAAATGTAACGACATCTAGCAACAATTAAGTGAGTTAGCGAGTCCTGATTAATGTCGTGATACATTTTACCTCCAGTGAGCATTTCAAACGTATATCGTTCACCAGTCGATTGTAGAACGTGTGATATATGATCGGACAGATGCAAAGGAGGATAGAAAAGAAATGACGTGACTTTAGAAAAAAATTGCGTGTTAACTTACCGTCAGGAAGAGCACCCAATGACCACATGAAATCTAGAAATGTAAAAACATTTACATAAGTCGATCGATCCTTACACCTTACATTTACATTATGTGTCTTTTAACATTAAGAGAGAAAAACTTTAAATGTGCCCTGAGACACTATTTTGCTTGGCGAGAGAGTTTGATATTACACAAATATTGAATATGTTGATATATAATACATACTTAGTTTACGTTTATATAAAGAGCATTCGACATCATCTAAACAGTGTCTAACACCAAACAGCTTCTATAGTGGCTCTATGCATTGTGGGGTATGTTAGTACAACCGGTCATCTGCGATGACGCGTTTTACTCCAATGTTAATCTATTCTACACGTTGTTAGTCTAACGCTAAACATGTTAAACAAACAGACGTTTTTTAATATTTTAGAAATGATATTTATTAATCTAAACTCTACCAAAAATGCCTACTTACGTTAATACAATTAATTCTATTAGTTTACGAGAACTACTATAGATAATACAACTTAGATGTATAATGAAAACCTTACTGTTAATTACAACAGTTCCAGTTAATTATGAAGTATCGAAAAGGTAATATACAACTAAATATAACTAATAGTGAACATAATATATTTGGTCCTAATTTGGCAATGCATGATAATATGGATAAATAATATGTAAAGAGTAAGGATTCAAATAAAATAAACTTATATTTAAGTGACTAAGAACACACATATTAAAATAATTAAGTACCTAGGCTAGTTTGTCTTACAATACATTTTTAATAAATAACAAAACAATAAACAACAGTGTCTAAAGATCCACAAAACTCATTTAAAACATCCAAAGATAATAGGTACCTCTTTTCATCCACAGATAACATTTTTTGAAAAGTCGACATCAACACTGTAAAACTATTCATGGTAAAAAAAGCTATGTAAGATAAAGGTCAATTATGAAAATATGTTTCGAGAAATTTTAACAATTTTCCGTAATCAATGGCATAAACTAGACTCTGCTCGCTAATCGGATTTATTTTCAATATGGATGGATATGTAGCATACTGGCAAGATTCAGCAGAACCGCGAGGTTCTTATTAATATTATTAAACGCTACTTGAAATCAAAACCCACCAGGCTCTGTTCTATATCTTCTATCTATTTGTAAATCAAGTTGCATTAAGCACCTACTGCCTGGTAGAAAATATTGCTCACTATAAACCATACTTAAAATTGATCAAGTTTCTTTAAGTCTACTTCTCATTTACAATATCATGAAATTTATGTAAATTATTTTATTAGAACTGATTCAATGGCTTTTCTAGAATGTTCGTACATATTTCGAAAAATTGCTAACTAACTGACTTTCTAATGGCATTACTATAAATAAGACACTTTGGATATTATCAGTTTCCTTATGGTATGCTTTAGTATTCTCGTTGCAGGTAAAAGGAAAAGGAAGTAGGAATGTAAGAAAATCAAGAGAGGATTCAGTGCAGAAATAGAGGAATGCAATGAAGATATCATTGAAAAAATTTAAATGCCTTTAAGAGGGAATAAGAACTGCTTCAGAATGGATGATGCGGATGTTGCTGGAAGAGGATCGCGGATCAGAGGGGCATCGGCGTGGGCAGTGAATGAGTCGGAAGGGAGTACAGGGCGGGGATGTCGAGTGCGTGTGCGCCAAGGAGTTCGGAGACGGAGTAGGCTAAGGGTGGGAGGGTGATGGGCGCCATGGTAGGTCGTTGGGGTCGGGGCGCGGGGCGGAGGGCGGCGAGGGCCCGGCGGTAGGCCGCGTGCGCGCTCCCCCCCGCCCCCGCCACCAGGAGCTGCGCCTGCGCAGGGACGGGGTACGGCGCGTAGCGGACGCCGCCGCCCGCCGCCACGGCGCTACCTAGCAACTCACCGTACGCGCCACGTCCGGCGGCTCTCGTCTTCGCCAAGTTCGCTGGTAGCATGACTTCTTTAGGCTGTGCTTTTTTGCATTCCACCTGTAACAAAATAACCACCACTTTTAGGACCACTGGAAACTTCAATTGTTTACCGTAAGAGCGCTTTCACATATAGGCGATTTAGTTGCGCTGCTGCAACGCGACAAGCGCTTAACTGTCTGTCTGTGGCGAAGCTGGTGCTATAGGGTACGTAAACGCTATATGTGAAAGCGTTTTAAATGTTTATGTTGAAATCTGCCACTTGTTCATGAACACCGAACTTTTATGGGTAATAAAGCCTCGGTCTAGAAGGTTCGTACCGACGCGAGGGTGCATCGAAATCTCAATAGATTTTACTGGATTTTCCAACATCCAAAAGTTCAGACATAAATTTCTACCTAGGTAAGTCTAAGATGGAACAAGGGTAATAAGAATATAGGTACTCTCATTGTATATTTGCTGTAAAGCGAGAAACCACGGGGTCTATAATTATGAATGTCAAGCTTCACAGCTCGTAATGATATTCGCTGAATTCTAATAAAATCTTCAGGATAGAACAAATACTCGTGCCTTCTCGAGATCGAGGCAGTCAAGAAATTATGGAAGAAAGGGGGTGACAAAATCGGTTGACAATCCGTTATGCTTCACGGTTTGAGTCACAAATTGAATTTTAATTTGCTTTGCCAAGTTAAGGAGCTGATCATTATATATTTATTATACAGCAGGCTAAATTTCACTAGCAGTCAGTTATTATTATAGACGTAATCTCAGATTTTATCTCGTTACCGCTTTATAAAAAATTATGTTTATTCTACGTAGCAAGTTTTAAGTTGTGTGATGAAAATACATTTCATTTGCAGATAATCGGAAGTAGTTAAAGTTGGGTGAGTAAAACCAGGCCATTTAATCGACTCATTAAGTAATTTTAACGAAGAGTATGGCCCCGCTCAGCACTTGCCTCCCCGGGCGAGGAGGGCAGGAGGCAAGTATAAATTACCCAATCTACGTAACCCAAACCTCTAGCAATAGGATTTTCGCTACCAAGTAGCATCGTTACAGAAAAGTACGTAGGCTTAAATTAAAGTCGGTGGGATAGATCGCTTTAAATTTACTCTCGCATCTTATTTAGGATTGACGACTCCTCCAAATATTCTGGACGATTGAGTTAATGACAAGTCAGGAGGTATATAATCGTTCGCTAGATGAAGGACGACACGCCAACATTTTTCATAGTGGTGTATAATCGCGATGTGCCCTCGGCAATATAAAGTCGCGTCCACATTTGTCACGCGGCCGTCACGAGTCGACAAATGAAGGCTTTGCGCACTTTGTGCACTTTGCACAACTTTCTGCGACGACATGGAACTACGTGCTTTTGCATTAACGCGGTGAGAGTGCGCAAGGCTTTACGGCGTTGAGTGTCTTCCCTTCAAGTTTTATGATTAGTTTAGGCTGAATAATCAACATGTAAAATAGGTAGGGGGTTATGACCCCCACCTAATACAAACGGCTCAGCGACAAAAAACACATTTCAGCAGTAGCACTAAAACGGCATATGTGCTTCTTAAACTTTGTGTATCGAAAGTTACACCGTACCAAAGTTGTACAATACGAGTCGAAGCTAAATCGCTCCGTAACATGAACGGTATTCTTCGATCGTACGCGACATAAAAATAGTGAGTGTCGCCATTTGTCAGGTCCGATAAAGCTTTACAAATGAACCGGCGCCTACGCCAGCGGCCGCCAGCGCCGTGGGCACCCCCCATTTGTTCGGCAACACGCAACCGAGGGGACATGCCAGAATAAATGCTTGCCTGCTTTAAAACTAAGATAGTGTGACAACGAAATTTGTTAAAACCACCCTTTACTATCTCACTCCGCCGTTCGAGAATTCCATCGGAAAGACGCAAACAAAATCTCTCCTAAGCATTGTTTGGCAGTAGAAAATGATTCCAGTTTAAATCTACCTACAAATGATAGCGGGGGCCATGAAGAAAATTCAGTCGACGGGGACCTGACGTTAATTGATGTCGCGTCGCTGGCGAGCGGAGTGGGAAACAAAAGCTCACAAACAATTCGCATCGGAGTTCGCAATCCCGATCGAGCGTTCGAGATCGCGACGCAGTTTAATGACACGAAAAATAACAAAGGTAAATTGTATTTAGCCCCGGCTAGGCAGGCGCGCCCTCCGCCGATATATCGATCCCATCGAGTACTATTCGGCGCCAATTCTCGAAGAGTCGGCTCAACCGAGCGAACTTCAGCCCTGCTCCAGTGAGCACCGGCTTAATACCCAACTCCAGATACGACCGAACTCGTTCCTAATCCCACCGATGTATGAGGAATTTAATTGTTGCGCGAGAAAACACCACGTTTTATGCTCCAACACTTCGCTGAACGTTCGCACGTAAAGGTGAATTAATACGAATCTGAAAGCAGTCATTAAATTTTCGCTCGATTGATTTTGAGTGAAAACCTTTTAAGGTAAAACAGTAATGTCAATAAATTCGGAGCCGAAGAATTTTGTCTACCTTTTAGGAGCATTGATTTTGTAATCACTTAGAAACACGTGGAGTTTATGAATTACTTCGTCTAAAAGTGAAACATTATTCGGGCATTATTATTTGCTTTTAGATTCGTTAAAACGTGTAGGGCGTTTCGGAATTATTCTTTCCGTCGCAATTGGGGGCCGGTTGATGTTTTTTTAATCCACCTTTACGGACTTCGTAAGGAACATAAAAAAGTGTCGAAATAAGAAAGATGGAGGAAAATCTTTCTATTATAGCTATGTAGTTAGGGACGAAGCCGATGCGTTTAAGTAGATACACCCGGGAGTTGATTTATTAATTCGGGCAGCTAGAGGTTGTATATTGCGGGCGCAGATGAGTTATGGCCGAATCAGGTCGAGCTAGGGGCCTTTGAACAAATACGCTTATATTAAATGTCGTTAGCGTGCGTTTCTCGCCACATGCCACCACCTGAGCGCTAAGATTTCCTAGCCGCGAAAAGTTCGGAGGCAATGGACCTCGTTCGAGGCGCCTTCGCAGTTGGTGCGACTCAAGAAAATAAAGTAAACACGCATGAGTGCTTGCTCGGCGAACCAGCCCGCATGTGTGTTGACGCTAACTGCATTTTATAAGATTATGCGTTTCTTTCCTTGTTGTGGAATCTCAGTTTCCTACGGAGTTCTTGCGGCGTACTATGGGCAGACGGCCAAATAGACGACTTTATAAAAGGATAAAGTATCGTGGCTTGTTTTATATGAATATAAATTGGAATGGTGAAGAAATGATATTTTGATGCTTAAGAGAGTTCTCGAATATATATATCCGAGGAAAATAGAAACCCTTTTATTCGTATATCCACGCGAATATGTAGGGAAAAGGGGAGACGCAGCAGATAATTTATACGAAAATTACTCTCATATAAATGCGATTTAACGCACCGATAAAAAAGTCAAAATGCACAAGCAAGCAACTTTGTAGAAGAGCGACGCGGTGCGGGCGTAGCGTACGAACATACGTGAGAGATAAACGCAGACGACAGGGGGAAGGGTTAGGGGCGGGGGAGGGGCACGCCAGATAAGTTTATCAGGGAAACCTCTCGCCTTCGTATTGACAGAGCGTCGCAAGCCAGGGCTGATTGCCGCTAAACGGAAGCCCGAGCGTGGGAACCGGAGGCCAGTAAGAGCTTTGGAAATACCTACAGATAAAAAAATATACGGTTTGCAACGTCGTCGACAAATTTTATGCTCCTCGGATTTACTGTACGGTTATTCGAAACAAATTCGCGACGGCAGACACATGCTGGCTTTATTAAATTCTGACCTATTTACTGGAAGATAGATTTCGATCGAGAAAACGCTTGCTCTAACTTCGTGAGCTTTATCTCGTGTAAAAATTGATAAGCAAAATGAGAAAAAAAATGTCCTATTGCGAATGTACGACTTTACGTGAAGGAGATGAGTCACAAATCTCGCGCTCAACAGGTCACGGATAATGAAATACTCCGCCGCACCCCGGGAACTCTTTCCATATTTACGTAACTGTTGTTCGAAGCAAGATAAGCGCGAGTCGTCGTTTTCCGTGGAATTTCTGAGTTACTTAAAGTGTCTGAGTGTTTAGAGAGGGCGCGGCGGGGGACGGGCTCGATGGGTCGTAATGCGCGAAATTCAAATCAGATATAAGCGATGGAAGCGATCGAAGCGATCGAGTCGTCGCGCGTCGTCCGCTCGCCGATAAGCGAGCGGTAACGCTACCTGCAAATAGGGCTGACAATTTTTGAATACACATCGAGAAATCGTGATTCGTGGAAACATATAATTGTAGACTTTAGGCATTAAAGTAATATGTATGCTGTTTATAATTATATAATTTACAGCGTGCGGTTTCAAGTGTTATGAGAACATATTTAATATAAATATGAAGACAAAATCATAAACGACTGGAGGTTTGGGCGTTAAGGACTGCAACTCAGTCTATGACTACTGCAGTATTTATTGCACTTACGTTAAATTAATTTACTTACTTCGTTTTTGTTTCCAAATAAATATATTATTAATAATTGTTATTATTATTATTAATAAAACTTATATTACATATATTTTCTTTTTTTATGTGAGAGCAGGCAAACGAGCAGGCGAACCCGCTTGCTCGTTTGCCTGATGACTGATGGAGATCTGATGAGAACTGATAGAGAGCAATCCAATTCCTATCACATTCTTAGCCAACATCTTCAAAGATAACCTACCAAATTTAAAGAGAAAATAAGTACAATTTCTAAAGGAGGATTGAGGACCAAAATCATCGGTAAAGTACCTAGGTACTAACGACATGTTCAAGTTGGTGTACAAACTCATTTCCAACTCGCCCACAAGCCTACTTACTGTGTACATAATTCAGTCGTGTTCTAATTGAAATGACCCGGGTAAACATCAATAGGAACAACATTCAAAGTGCAATTTATAAGGTGACGGTAATAATACCCCTTCGTGCGGTTTGGAAACAGTACGTGCCGCGGAGACGTGGAAAACACTATTATGTGTCACATTCGAGTTGAATTTTATATTAGGACGCCGTCATAGAAATGTTAGTTAGGTATTAAATATTAAGGGGTGTAGCGAGGCCCCTGCAACATTCATAGCGGTGGAGCTTGTCTACCGCCAAAGGCTATTTCTGGGGGATCGATTGCGATGGCGGCCGCGACTTGGTAACGCAAAAGCACAAGATGTTTACATTACTCACTCGCCATCCAATGCTGTTTGTCTGATGTGTCCGTTTTAAACGGTGATTGTAGGCTTTTTAAATATTTTTTGTCAACGACGATAAGGAAGGGAAGTTAAAAAAAGTATATTCACGTGTTAGCTCCTAAAAGTATGTAGACGTCTTTTAAATAAGAGATGTAATCAGTCATTTTTCTAAACGAAAAACATTGAGTACCAAAGAACACAAAAAAAAAACTGAAGGATAATCTTTCGTTTTAGCATAGTTAACACAACTTAATTCTGTTTCTAAAGTATCAGTTTCGAACAATTAAGTTGTCTGCGCTTTGTTTTCCATTTTCATTTTGAACGTCTTGCTACATCTTTTAATTTTCTTTTTAGCGAGAACTTGTAGTTAAATAAAGAGGCTCAGTATTGAGATTAAATCTAAAGCAGAGTGGAATCCGGCGCTAATAGTCGAAACTGCCGCAAATTCGAATAAAAAGGCCAATTAAGCCGAAAACAAAACTGGGAACAGTGCATTGGCAGATACTCAGTGGAATTAGCGGCCATTTGCAATTGTAAGTAAACACGATTATCGTGGACTCGCTGCTTCGCTAATACGGACCACACTTAAAAGTGCTTTCCCATTGCAAAGAAAAATGTTACCGACGAAAGTATTCACTATTTAGTAATTCAAACGCATAATGAAATTTGTATATTAGCCACAAACGGAGCGATACCCTTTAAAAGTATTTCCATGTACGAACCGAGAAACTGGAAAATTCAAATAAAATTGGACACGATATATTGGGTACCTACGAAGTGGATATGAGTGCAATTTGCATTAAACTATTCCAGCCTTTTGTGGCCTCGCCGTTATATGTTAAACGCCAATTTGCAAAATTAGATGTTTACATTTAAGTTCTGTCTTTATCTTGGCTACCGCAATGTCTATGAAACATTTATGAGATCTTTTTAATACGGAATGGTCTCTTGAGAATGTTAAAATGTAAATAAATTATGTACTTAATATTGGTATTCCATTATTTATCAACATAACATTAAAACGACATTTAAGTTTTATCGTACCGTAAATTTCGTTTCGAACTATTTTTATGGAGAAAGCTAAGAATGTTCATACTTAGTACACTTTGCATTTCATTTGTTTGCTTTAACTGCGTCAGACGGCAAATACGCCTAAAGCCGAGCAAACGCCGCCGTAATTAGGACAACAAATTTTATGTCCGAGACAAATTCGTGTGACATTCGGAATTAATAATACACCGTGAGAAAGCAATTAGTAGTAATTAAGTAGGTTGAGCGCTGGGCGGCGGCGGCGCGGGCGGCAGCGGCGCGGGTGGCGGCGCGGGATGCGGCGCGGGCGGCGGGGCGGCGGCTGTCACACTACCGGCTAGATTAAGGTTTGCGAAACGCAGTCCCGCCGCTCGTAACTTGTTTTGCATGAATCTGTTCGCGACTTTCATACGACTCTCCGAGGAGACTCGGCTCAGCACCTCTAATGTAAATGAAATTGTGCGCAAGAAATAAAGCAGCCTGCTCTGCTGCTATTTATCGCCGCTCGCGCCTCTTAACTCCCCAGTAATGGGAATGCGGAGACGCCGCGCCTCGTAATGAACCGGCCTGCTCTAACATATGGCCTTTATTGATGACACCCGAGCCCTCAGCACCCACTACTATATTGCACGCAGCGACGCCGTTTCAATTACGCGACGCTTCTTGCAATACTTTATAGTCGGTCGAATCATTTCTCTCGCCTCCGTCGCCGGGATACTGTCTAATCTGTCCATAAAACTGGGATCTCGGTAAAGCACGATTTTCATCTTGATAAGAGTACTCAAGCTGGCATCGTTTATTACTTCGGAATATATTTTTTTGCGGCCTCTTTGTCAACCTTTGTGCGTCACTCTGTAGGACAAGGTTTCTCTTTTAAATTACTTTTTTTTATCAATTGTAACACTTATTTATGCGGAGTGGAAAAATTATTATTCTTAAAATTAACTCAAGACGTTCATATAAAACTATGATGGCAATTTAAAAGTCGTAATTCTAAAATCAGTCGCTTTAGCTTCATAAACATGCCATAAATGGTAAAATAATTTATAGTACACTCCCCTTTGTATTGAAAGATATAAATTCTATTCAATACAGCATTGCAGTTGAGTTAGTATGAGGGTACGTCATCGTTCAGAACATTTCCTGAGCTTCTCTGTATCTCTTACGCTCGGATTAATATTAGTAATAGGATCGTAGGCTTACACGGCCGCCGGCGAATGCACTGTTCTCACGTGCACGACTATGAGTGAATTAGACCTAGACTTTGAAATTGGCGGCTAACAGTTAGCTGCTATCAATTTGCAACAGGATCTTGGGCTACACGCTGATATTTTAACCAACAATATAACTACGTTTTAGTTTTGTTGTAGACATTTTAATGGTGGAGGCCTTTGCTCTTCAGTGGAGCAGTACCTATATATTAGGCCGAAATCTCTACAAAGTAAAGTAAAGTATTACTGTACTATAAAGTATTACTTTACTTTGTAAAGATTTCGTTAGAACACTATAAAGGATTTTATCACTTAAAAATTCATAAAACAAATGTTTTTTTGTGTTATTGGTTAAATTTAAATAGTAATTATGCAAAAGGGTACAAACCGTTATAAAGTATATTTAAAAAAAAAAGTTTATTGAATAAAAAGATTCTGACTTTGAATTACTCAATGAAATCGATATCTTTGGAAACGACAAAACGCACCCAAGGAGTGATTAAAGAATAGGGGAATGTTTTCTATGGCGTGCACTGCGTGTAATTAATTAATTTTCTTTCACGCTTCGAAATTTGAGTTAGAGCAGAAATCGTTAAAGGCCGGAAAGGCCTGTTGAGCCTTAATTTACGTCTTTGCGTTCGACTTAGTTGCGTCATTTGGAAGTTGCGTGCCGTGGGGCCAGAGACCATTAAATTTATATCGTATACGTATATAGGAAATTAGGTAGTTGTTCAAATAGCGATCGTTATCAGATTATGATCGAACTAGTAATTTTTTTGTTAAAAACTTGAACGAGGGGAAACCTTTACGGAAGGAATAAAATGGCGCAGTTTCTAATTGGAGATGAAGGGTAATTATGATCGTATAATGATTTTCAACTGACATTCTTCGGTATGACTTTTATGTTTATTATGGATTTATATTTTATCGGTAAGTTAATTTTAAGTGCGTGGTGTTAGTTTGCAAAATTAAGCAGTTTTGTTATAAAAAGTAGAGGTATGTTAAAGGAGGATATAGAGAGACTACTTTCCAATATTCTGGAGTCAGAAAAGAAAGAGAAAAAAAAATAAACGCCGTTTATGAGTTTCTGGCCTGTTTACAGCGGCAGATCTTAGTACGAGATCTGCCGCCGTAGGAACCGAACTTAGAAACCGAAACCGTTACAATCAAAACATCACAAATGTAGCCTAAAATGAATAGTTTTGGCATAAAAATCATGTTAGTATTACACTTCTTTATCTACAATTGACACCTTGTTTCAACGTTGCTTGCTTATGATATCGCAATCTACTCCTCCAAACTGCATATGTCTTAACTCAGTTAGTCGCTACATCTCCATAAGTACCCTTGCAGGTAGTTATGGAACCCTCTAGGGTAAGAAAACCTCGTTAACTGTAAGTGTTGCACACCATAAACCCAAGATTGGGACCACCTTTCTATCTTACCTCTTAATAGTATGAATAAGGGATAGGTAGTTATGTAGGAGGTAATCTTCTAACTCAAAACTTAACGCTATTATGTCTGTTCTAAGCGCATTTATTTCATGATAATGAACTGAAAGTATCGAATGATCTGATTGGCCGAAAGCTGATCAGGTATATGAAGTTTCCATTCATAACGTCGAACCGACTCTGAAATTTGTTTAGACCAAATTGTTCAACGCCAAATTGGAGCTTGTTAAAACAGCTTTACGCCGTAACGATAGTTCCCAAGTCGGGCAGGCCCCGAAGTAGACTTGGCCGAAACTATCGTCATCGACTCAAATGGCAAGGGACCAAAGGCGTAAAAGGAGTTAACTGAAATTTACCGATGCCGAAGTAACTTTTCGGGTGTGACATTGATTCAAAGATGAGAAACTTTAAAAGAAAAAGGCGACTAGATAAAACCTCTCCCCGAATCTGGGGCCCGCGAGTTGCCAATCGCAACTTTGAATGGAAGGGACGCTCTTGATATATAGAAGGCGCAAAAATAAGGGGGGGGGGGATCGATAAAGCTTAGAAGAAGCGCTGGGTCCTGCTAAAACGGCAAGTTTATGGTAATCACGAGTGCGGAGGAGCTGTGATTGATTGTTCGACGCGGCCCACTCTGCGTAGGGATCGGACACAGAGGAATGTTGCTATGTACGCGGGACGTGCCTTTGATGTAGTTAACTGCGTTGCCGGTATATGTCGGGGATATGTCTGCGCCCGTTTCGGTGGATGTTTGCGATAAACAGATCTGATAAGTGATTGCAGGTATAACGACACAACGTTGCACATAAATAGCTGTCCATTAGCCGATTTTATGATCAATGACTTCCATAAACATGTCAACACGAAAAAATGTTCTTCTCAAATCCTAACAAGCGTCTGCCTGGCAGAACATAAAAAACTTTGCATTGCATGATTTTATGATCAATAACAATTTTTAAACTTTTGAACACGAACAAATGTCTTTCTCAAACCTACAAGCGTCTGTCTGGCAATCTCTCACCTATGGCTATGGTAAGCGCCGAGATTGTTCCTCCAACTACCAAATTAATTTATAGTACTAATATGAATATACTAAATATTTGCTTCAAAATGTCCAAACTGAAAATGTTAAATGTAAGTAGCATACTCCATTTTCGTTTTCAATTGTTTATTCGATTGTACGCATGTTGAAGTAGTCTTTAGAACTGATTTAAGCTTTTAACATAGACCCCTGCACTTATCAAGAGCTATTAAAACAATTGTATCGCCCGTCGGTGTGTAGACGATTCTTTAGGTGGCATTAACGACAAGGGTGCGAGACGAGCTACACCAGTTAAGAAGCTAAGAGAAATGGCGATTGAGGATCCCAAGATTTAAGTGGCACTTTCAAATGTGCCTACTTTTAGTGTTATTTCCTAAACGGAAACCATTTGTTAGCCTCTTCTACGATTGAGGAGAAATTTGCTAGCCGAGTCCGTTTCGCTTTGGGCCTCGATGCAACCGTGTAATATTTCGAAACGAGTTCGATGCGAAAACAGCCAGCGTGTGTGTGTACGTGAAAAAAAATTGCGTATGAATCATGGAGTCCGGCTGTCATGTTGTTTTGGAAAACCATTAGTTAAACGTCCAATAAAACGTAATTCCACGCTCGGAAATAAAATCCGAGAAATTTTGGGTGCTACACTCATGTCACACAAGCTGTTTGCGGTAACACTATAGTTCATACTCATACTTTTTACATAGGTACATACATATAATTACGACATTATACCCGAAGGATTAGTCAGAGACTTGGCAATGAGGACAGCAAAAGTAGTCCTCTACCATAGTCTACTTTTCACCTAATAGCGACTGCACATGTGCTTAGCGTGACCATCGCTGCTCTATGCTGTTGGATGTATGTGCAGTCTTTAGTCAGTCGCCTTTTACGACACCCAAGGTAAGAGAGGGGGTGGTAGTATTCTTTTACCGCTACGTGACACGGTCGTATTGAAATATAATCACATGTAATTTGGTTTTAGCGCATTCTACCTAAGATTCATTGCTATACCTTTAATGCAAGTATTATCCTAATCAACATAATTAACTAAGGCGGAATAAGTAAAAATGTCTTTATATTCCAATTAAAAGACACGCACATACGCAAAGAAAACTTACACGAATTGTACCTATTCGCCGTAAACTCATTTTAATCTTCGTATCCACAAACTTGTCCCTCCCTAACCAATGAGTGCGATCGAATCTCGCCTCACGGCCCACGGTCAATAAATTCCATGTTTCTTTGCTTTACACGGTGGCGGGACAATTTTAACAGGTGTGACCCCATAAAGAAACGCAGGTGTATGTGTCCCAGGGCCGCCTAAATCCAGCAAATATAAATTGATGTTACAAGGCGAAATCTAAACTAGGTATACTCTTTATTTTAGCCGCTCTGCGGGCCATTATGCTACTTTGTAGTTAACTTATGGTAACAGTGAGCAATTAAAGAGTGGAAATGTGTCAAGATTTCACATTTATATTACACATTTAATCGCATTTAACTAGTGTAATTTTATTCGCATATAATTATGATTAATTCAGGCACTTTAAATAACATCTTTTTAACGAGAAATGAAAATCGTCGGTGTAATATTAAAGAAGGATCAATCAATCAAACCTTTAATATACCTTTAAATATTGAATAATGACGTGTTCGAAGCAGCTAGTGGGCGGAAGAGGTGCGACGATGATATGTTAATTAATATTACTGGATAATCTATCATAACGGGCTGTCAAAGAGAATGAAAACATTTTTTTTTACCATGCGTATACCGCGATATCACCCTATCACTCTTGCGCGAGAAGGCGGAGTAGCTATTAGCTTAACGACCATTTTAATATAAGAGATGACAATATATTAAATTTACGAGTACAGCTACTCGCAGCGTAAACGTCGGCGCTGACGTGACGCCTCTGTCTTCTTTATTGCGTACGTAAATATAACTATCAGATGTGTTTATGATATGCCGAGGCGAATTTTTAATGGCTTTATTTGTTTACGAGTCACGCACCGACTGTATATCCGAACGTTGTAACGTTCGTACAACGTTAAGTGCCGTAGAGGCGCTCTTCAGACGTCATTTCCTCTACTATGTAACTCCAGCTTTACATTTACGAAAAGCGAGTAAAAAGGTTCCCCGTAACATTGATCATTTGCGTCGACACGCAACAAAAAAGGGCCAGAATAATAAGCGATTAGTTCCCCGTCGCCAGCGCCGCAGACATTACGGGAGCGTTTCGAGCACATCTCTCGTTTCGCACGGAAGCAAGCTGTAATTACTCTAAAACACTACCCATTTGTTTGATGTCTTTGTTCGTTGTTTGTTCCACTTAGGGCGAGCATCACCCTTGCGATTTCGCTCGACACATGCCGCGAGCTTGGTGCGGCCATTACGCGCTGTATAATAGAGCGAGACAAAAAACGAGCATTAATAATCAGGAATATGCATCGGTGACGGGAAAGGGGGTATCTGTTCCCGTCCTTTCAGCCGGGAGAATGATAATGGCGTTGGGAACTTCAGCAGCAAAGACAATGTAGGTAATGGCTCGAATGGCGTGCGTCGTTGCCGCGCTGCCATGCCGCACGGATTTAAAAAAGTCCAATGCAGTTTACAGTTTGCAAGGCATTGTGCTTTACCTGAAATAGGGAACAAAAAGGTTGAATGTACCGTGAACTGTGGAATGAAGCAATATGCCATCCAGATGAAATACGGACGCGTTGAAACTAGTGTTTGTCGTACAATCGATATTTCTGAAACGATATGTACCAATTTTGTGAACCCCTTCAAACAATAGTCTCAGTCGCTGATTCGAGTTGATTTTAGCAAAAAGACCCTTTTGTAGTTTATACGTTGAATGTTGGTAAGACTGGCAAAAGTGCGAATTGCTGGTTATCTTGTTTCATTTTGCAACAATAACTAGCAGTTAATATTTCATGTTTAATCTTTGACCTCACACTTGCCATCAGGGGAGTTGAAAACCGAGCGCTTAATACTTAACTCGAATGAATAATATCTTATAGGTATGTCGGTCGCGAGAATACGTCAGGAATCACTAGTGCTAATTATAGAGGGGGCATCGGAGTGCAAGCAAGGGTGAGGTGACTAAGGGTTGATGTGAACGACTTACCTATGTGCAATCGTAATAATACGCGCACGGGCGGCTGAGCATTGCTGTTCGACGCAGTTTCCCCCAGAAGTTTTCAATTTTAATTTAAACATTTCCTACCGAGTCCCTTAGGGGCGCCATTTAAATCAAAAAGTGTGTACATAGCTGACATTTCTAATACTCAAGCTAACCGTGATGAACAAAGCAAACAGTTTAGTGTGGACATTACTATTCAGTGGCAAATGCGACGACATTATTTTTATTAGTGTTATGATGCGATGCGTGGATAGGCGCAATTAATTTGATTATGTCCAGGAATTTTGGCTGGAATGAAGCGGGCAGACAGCGGCCGGGTGCGTGCGAGCCACAAGTTAATCGGCCGAGGTTTATGACAGCACATGATTCTAATAGTCTTGTAAATGGTGACAGGTTTAGTATGCGATCATTCACTTTATGGAGCGCTCGCTGTGCCTGCGTCTCTGCTCGTCTGGACCTAAGCTTTTGCGTTGTGTACCTACCTTAAGGGCGGGTTAGGTGGTGAAAACGGAAACATTTACTGTTTTCTATTAGCTGTTATTCAAAATGTTTTAGATATTTCGCACTAAAATTTTTATTATGTATTACAGAACGTATGTGTGAGGGGGAGACTGGTTCCAAAACACGATTGGAAACATTTTGCTCGATATAAAAAAATCTGGTAATTTCAAAAATTTCTTATAATTGTCATTACGACCGTGTTTTACAACAATAATTCCTATAAAATCATAAACACATAGGTTTATGATTTTATACCTTTTCAATTTATTGTCAAATCCTACTAATATTATAAACGCGAAAATTTGTAAGTATGGATGGATGTTTTTTACTCTTTCACGTAAAAACTACTCAATGGATTTGGATGAAATTCGGCATACAGATAGTTTATAACCTGGATTAACACATACGATACTTTTTATCCCGATATTCCCACGGGAACAGGAACCACGCGGGTGAAACCGCGAGCGGCCGCTAGTTTTTAATAAAAATGTGAATGGCGCTTACGAATTACCGCGGACCCCGCACAGCGCAACACCCGCGAGGGCCCAAAATTTTCGCTGACCACCTAACCCTCCGTTATGTTTTTACATACCCGATGAAGGTAATAGAAAGATGATATTTTTCCGTAAGAAAATACATTGATTCTGACGGATGATCTTTCCTTTCTCTCCCGAAAGATAAACCCTACAAATTATTTTAATTCTGGTAATAACATGTTCCCATCATCTTTTCATTCCTTCATTACATGACTATCATACCAAAATGGCATCTACACTGGCCTGCAAAAATAAGTATCACACTTTTAAAATTGTAATAACTTTTAAAGTACACAAGATGAACAAGACACCAAGACTTAAAAATGTTACTATTGTATAATTTACTACAGTTTCAAAGAAAGCTGATAAAATTGCTATGAAACGTTTTTTTTTATTTTAAATCTCTAACATCTATACATAGTTCAGAAAAAAAAAAAATTTTGAAAGGTTAATACTTATTTTTGCAGGCCAGTGTAGTTTAAATCTTGATCTCAAATGACTAATATAAAATCTATAAAGCTATACCTATAACGGTGAAACTCAATATCTGTAGGTATAGCGACAGTCTTACCTAAAACAGTGATAGCTAGCCAGGCGGACTCAGAAAAAAAGCCCTACTCGGAATTGAACCGGGGACCATGGATCAGACACTGTAGCCCTTAGAGCATTCAATGGTTTAATGCTCTAAGCTGTAGCCTTACCACAATACCACAGACACCGTTTTATTATTATCATCGAATCACAAAAAAAAACTAAGAAGACATCCAGATAATTGTAAATAAAACCTCTTTATATGGACGCGCTCGTGTTGCGCCCTCTGGCGGGGGCGGGGAGAATCTCGACACAGTAAAAGCGCCTTTGTGGCATTTTATTGGCCCTGTTTGGACCGCCGCCAGTTCTCCTTCTTCTAATTGATATTTGACGGACAACAAGGAGATTGGGTTGCAAAATATACCAGTAAACAACTGTTGTTTTAAGACTATCGATCCGGCTGGCTGGATACATAGCAGGCATTTTTGTGATAACGTCCTTGCCGGCGTGATATTTTACGACCACCTACTTGAGACGTTGGTAATGTTTATCTGTTTCAGCCAATCTATATTACACTGATGTGTTTTATATAATATATATTTTTTATAAGTAATAAAACTAAGAATTGCTTGTCCTTCGCCTCACATAATTGTGATTGCCGTTATGAATGATGATAATAAACAAAAGTTAAACTTACCAGTAGGCATTTGTCTTTCACGACCTGGTCATTGAACCCAGGACATTTGGATAAACAGGCCCGAAAAAAGTAAGCTTTCTCTACTCATGATAATTTTTAAATAAACACGACTCTATCGTCACTAAAGGCTTTCATAAAAACAAACAGTAGTCCTCTTTACAACAACATTGTAGTTTAAAGTTACCTACATAACAAAAGTTTTTCTTATCCCCGACTTCGAAATTGATATTTACTGAAGGTGGAGCAAGAATTTCGGGTCACGGTACTTAATATTTGTTTGCGGTTTAGACTGTCCTAAGAGGTTCCTAGGGATATCGTTAACTAAATCTATAAATTAAACACGCCTGTCCCGGCGGCCGACTAATAAATGACAATGGAATTTTAGGTTCTCCATATAAATTGGCCTTCGATGTCATTGTGGAATTCTATAAATCGTGTGGGAATTTATTGAGGCGAAATATTATGTATTTAAAAAACTGTTTTTCTTCAGTTTTGTAGCTATATTTTTTGTCAAAGTAGGTAAGTAGTAGTAGTTTGTGATATACAACCTTCAAAATACTTTTAGACTCAGACTTTTAGAAAAGGGCTATTACACTGTAAGCGATACTGATACAATGACAAAAATGCATGGAATTAACATTCCTCTAGTTTCGCACACATTGTTCTAATGCGTTCATAGTGCCAGAGTAAAACTCTTCTATTCACCTTTTGTTTTTATCTTTTCTTTTGTATAATTTGGTAACGACATATTGTTTTGTAAATGTCGTTACTTCTATATTATTATAAAGCTGTGGAGTTTCTTGTGCCCGTTCTTCTCCACAGCTAAAAGATGTCCTGAATGGGTGGGGTGGGTGGGTGGGTTCCTATGCCTATCCATCCATCCATAAAAGTAAAATTAAATTTAGACGATTCAAAATGCTTATTTTAAGCTTACTGAATAAAGAAATTGTGATTTTTGATTTTTTTAAAAATAAAATTGACTGTTGTGAACGTAGCCATTCAGAAAAAGGTTTTACATACATACATACATACATATAATCACGACTATTATCCCCGAAGAGTTAGTCAGGGAGTAGGTAATGAAGACCGCAAAAGCAGTCCTAGAGGACTACTAGGACCTAGTGGACTTGGTAGAACATAATCCACTTTTTACCAAATAGCGACTGCACATGTGCTTAGCGTGACAGGTGGTGAGTCCATCGCCGCTCTATACTATTGTATGTATGTGCAGTCTTTAGTCCGTTTGTCGCCTTTTACGACACCGACGACCGAAGAGAGGGGAAGGTAGTATTCTTTCGCTTACTTACGCGAGACGGTCAAAAGGCTTTTACTGGCATTTGCAATGGCATAATTATTGTTTTATTACCAGTCCTGTAATAGTTTTACCAAATACAATTTATGAACTTAAAC
Organism: Scoparia ambigualis; assembly: GCA_963921215.1. Taxonomy (NCBI): domain Eukaryota; kingdom Metazoa; phylum Arthropoda; class Insecta; order Lepidoptera; family Crambidae; genus Scoparia; species Scoparia ambigualis. The sequence goes on from OY992507.1 coordinate 12,812,185, forward strand.
CCGTGACCAGTTAAGTCATTAACTTAAACTTAAGTTAAAATTAAATTAGCATTAACAACTTTAGAATTCATAATTCAATAGAAATGGCAGTTATCTTTAAATTATAATTTGAATGTGCATGTAAAGAACCGTAGTGAGTTTAAACATAACTTTTTTAGCATTTCAGAAACTTCTAGATTCTGAGAGACTTTGTGGCCCAGTAATTAGGCCAGTGGTCACACACCCAGAGGTCTTAAGTTACATTTACAACTGGTGTACACGTTGTACTTAAATTAAAACTGTGCTTAAAAGTTAACCAAAACGTTATTTTAGCAGTGTAAGATTTATTAGTAACAAGATTTTTACCATGTCTGAGTTGTTGGTTTTGAGTCCCGATTTTTTCATAAAAATAATTGTAGTGACCATGAAAGTTTAAAATGTTAAGATTTTATCATGTTTTTTTTAAATTATCCAACGTTTTTTTCACGTAATACTTTAAAAGTTTAATTTTAGTTTAAACATTGTGCCCAGTTATTCCCTTCGGTGAGACCGTTGTTCTTAATGGCTTACGCGTCCCTTCTGTGAATAACACAAATAGAAACGTGTTCATTTCCAAGTGGGAAAAACACATAATTGAAAACATTAAGCAAATGCTACTTACCATTTTGTTGTTGATTTCGTGAAAATGTATTTCGCACACTTTGTCTACTATGTCTTCACTTTGAAATGTGACGAAACCGAAACCTGAAACAACAGAAATGTACGTTAGCATGGCAAAGTTAGCATTTAACCGCAACATTGACGTAGGCATTCCTAAAAATAAGTGACAACATGTTTTATAAAGGCAAATTTTGTTAAACAAATCACAATTTGAAAAAAAAAATTGAAAAAAATTCCCACAAATAAGCACTTTTGCTGACGATAGTACGGGTTGCATGATACCAAAGAATTTATCAAAGCCAGCTTAGTAAATTGTCGACAATTATAATTAAAAATGTACTAAATTGTAGCAGATAATTTTAACGTGATGCTTTATGATTTCTAACGGTATAACATGTTTCGTTTAATATGACATGCCGTGGATTTTGTGTTGAGTGTATCATTATATATATTATTGTGAATTGTTGTTATACTGTGTATAAACAGGGTCGTGGGTTTGATTCCTAAGTAGAGTCTGTTGTTGAAGTCGACATTTAGTATCAATGTGGTATTTGTTTTGAAGGTGAATTTGATTTGTTATTACATTTAATTAAGTTTTGAAAGTTGAAAGTAGACACCTAACACATTTATTTCAGATACATTAATTAACTGTAAACCTTTAAGCACAAAAGTTTAGATATAGTACGGCGCACAATAAACATTATTTGTACACACTGATGCAATAAACAAACACTGTTAAATAATTTACTCTTCAAATTCTACCTAAAACGTAAACTGCTCTAACTACATTCCTAACCAAATTGGAAGGATCGAAGTCGCGTTAGCTCACGTTTCCAAATCGGAACTAACATTCCACGATAAAAACAAGTTTCCAGTCTAGACAGCGGCGCGGCGTTTGATTAAATTAATACTGTACATCCCAAACACAATCTGTCACACGAACGAACCCTGAACTTCGGGACGTGGCCCCGTTACGCCGAGTCACGTAATCACCTGCCGCCGACAAAGTTCCAGCAACAAACAAAACAAGGCGGCCAAGCGTGTTTCGTATAACGATTAAGACACACACACGTGACGTACGCGGCCACCTACCGCGCCAATAGCATTATCTCGCTCCGCAAACAGCGGCCGTCGCGGCTCTGATTATGCTGACGCTGACATGTCCACCCTTGTACCGCTCAAAACTTTCAGCTCATCCCTTGTCCACGTGTTGATATGGGCACGTGCCACTCGAAGATCAATATCGCCCTCCAACTTCCCGGACGGGATGGATCACCCCAAAACAAAGAATGTTTAACTGAGCTCCCGAACAATACTCGCGCAAATGTTACACCTTCCACGGCTGACATTTATAATCCGGCATGCGATGGCTCTTTGTTAATATTTAGTCCATCACCTTTCGCAGCGGCGGCTGGCCTAAACAAACAACGCGTCCGCGCCGAAACTAGGCCGCACTTGGTATTTCACGCGCGGCCGGCTGGCTTTGCGTACGAATCGAGCCGAAGATAGTAACACCCCGAGAGGCAAATAAGGGTTCAGTCGAATTTCGTGGATGGCCGTATTTTCTTTATGCATTATAAGGTCGGTACGGTTTATCACGGAAATCGTTTCCCCGTTATTGCTTTCCCAATAAAAGCGATTGGAAACAATATCCCCACTTACATAAAACATGGTGTTTGGAAAGTCGTTGGGAAGTGGATATAAAGCATTGTTTGATGTTTAGATTATGAGCTGGATAGAGATGCGGGGGTGGCGGACAAATATTATGTAGTTGCGTGGCGAGCGGCGAGCGTTCCCTGTGTAATTTATGCGGGTCTGGAAACTGAATAAAGCCGCGCACTCACCGACGCGACGAGTGCCGACGCGACGAGTGCCGCCGCAGCGTCACTCGCGGCGCGGCGACCGTGCGGCGACCAAGCGGCGATCGTGCGGTAACCGTACGGCAGTCGTGCGACGCGTGCGACATTAGCCACGTTCCCTAGCTCGCGAGAACTTGGCGGACAAAAAGTTTCACCGCACACCATAAAAAGACAGTAAAGTGCAGGTAACGGTCGCTTTCGTTTTTTCTATGCCGTTGGATTAGCCACTATCATTTTGCTAATAATGTTTTCTGAGAAATATTTTAAGTACTATGTAAAGTAGCCGAGCAAAAAATGGTTCCTGGGTAGCTCCCATCGCAGCAAAAGGTGAAGTAACTGTGAATTAGGATGATGATGAAGGATGAGTTACCTACCTGTAATAAGTAAGCTCTATCAACAATAATATGCAATTATAATAGTTTTTAACAACCAACCCGATATTCTTCCACCTCTAAATCTGCGCATTAGCTAAGGCTGTTTGCGTAGCTGAAATCGTACTTAAAAAGGACCAAAACAAAGTCCTAAACATATCAGCGCCCCGCTCGCCCTACACGCGAACTACCACAATGGCAACAGACGCAGCGCTAAGAGAAAAGAGGAATAGCATTGTCACTGACCATGTAAAAAGTTTTGGGTATCGCGCCGCCTTTTGTGCGGAATAAATGGGGTATTTTCGTGAAATTCGTCCGCGTCACTTCTCGTAACAATGGAGAAGATAAATAATCTCCGGGTAAGAAAAGGATTCCGTAAACATAATTATTTGAACTCGCAATTGTAGCTGTGAAGCGCTAATGAAAGTTCTCTAGAGCTGCTCCAGGAATTAACTTTATTTTTCCCGGCTTCAATTAGAGCGGGGGCCACCTTTATTTTTCAGATGGAATACTTTAATTAAATCTGGAAGCTTACAGGTGATTTGCCGAAGCGTCAGTTAATTTATTTTCAACATTGCATTTGTGCGTCAATTAACTTTGAACGACAAAGAGATTCTTGAAAAATTCTCATGATTAATTTCTAAAAAAATTGAAATTTAATAAGCCATCGAATGTAATAAATACCGAATGTGGAGGGTAGTAGCATTCCTAAAACGCAAACCGAAACTTTATCTAGCAAACATTTTTTAGCTCAATAATTCGATTTTAAAGTATCATTCCGAATTCCCCTTCATAACTCACAAAAGTTTGCCCAACAGTAAGCCGAAAGACGAACAGGCGTCGCCCTTTTTTATTAATTCACATCGAGTTCGCACCTGTGATGGCGCCGTTCGTTATTTTAATATAAGAACCGGGAGGTTGGAGACGAAGATTATGAATGTGTCTCCCGATATCGGATATCTCGACACATCTGTCGGGCGGCGCGAGGGGTCGGCGGGCGGCCCCGCCCTTACCCCCAAATCGGGGCCATAGGCAGTATAATCGGCCCTGGCACTGTATGAAACACCGGCCGGTGGCGTTTATGGCGCTATAATAACCGTATAAAACGCGACTTATTGTTGCCGTCGATAACGTTACAACCTTAGGTGACTTCGTGCCTTCCCTCGGTACCCTAACTCGGTGTTACCGGTAGCCTAATTACGGAAGGTAGCGACCGGTTGTGATAACAACGTTTCTTTTGTCATATTCTGTTTCTTTAGTTTTCTTATTCTATTTCGTTGAGGAAAGGCGAATGGTTATAAAGCTATCAGTTGTTAAAGGGACTAAAAATTTACCTAACTATTGTTTTGACCAGAAGACGTCAAACTTATGGCAGTCATTTTCATTAAGGCGAGGTATTCTGAGCGCTTCTCTCTCGCTCTCTCGACGGTATACGACGGTACGGGACGGGTGTATCAGCGAAGCGGCGCGAATAGGCGCGTTTTATAGGTTTTTTGCTTAAATAGGAAAAAACAAGTGAAATAAAAAATATGTGCTTTTTGCATTCACTTGATAATCAAAAGTTTCTTCTATTGTAAAAAAATTAAGATAAAATAAGATAACATTTATTGTCATAACTGTGTGCATTGGTTGTTACAATTAAAATGGTGTCAACAGTCTGTCCATTTCGGACGTACAATATTTTACAAATGTTTATTATAAGTTATTTATTATTGTATTATCTGACATAAGGCTCTTTTAAAATGTTGACAGAGCTATCTTTGAATTTGGTTTCTATCGAGTTAAGTATTACCAATCATGTTTCTGTCCTTAAGAGTCATTAGATAATATGTTTAACTATATTATATATGAATTTTAGAATTTTTGTTATATATTGGTGGCGGTACAATCAATCAAAATTGTTAAAAACGAGCGTCTTAAGGAACTAGAATGAAAGGATATGGGTTACTCAAAAGATTTCAATAGTTCGAAGTGCGACTGTGAAAGAGAGACCTCGGCAGTCCCCATTAAGATGAGATAAGATGTAAGGCTGAAGTGACGCATCGCACATCAGTCATTCGTTCGGTCGCGACCACCGACTCAGTACATTTTTACACATTTTTTACATAGTAAAGCCGCCGAATAAAAGTAACGCTCTATTGCCGTAGTCACTAGCAAGTTTTCATTAGGAGAACTGAACAAGTACTCAAATGAGCAACTGAAGTTGTCCGCCGGCCGCGCTCCGTCGTCCAAACTTTTGTTATTGTTTTGCTTCATTATTGTAATACGAAATACGCAGCAACGATAATTAAGAGATGCTCGGGAATTGTCCCCTCTGACGTAATAGTTGGCTGAAAGTTTTATCAACGAGCTCTCATCGCGACAGAATGTTTGCTACGTAAATAATTGCAAGATTGCTTCTGAGTCCACCTAATAATAACAAGTTAATCGTACTAGTTATTAGCGAGGAAAAGGCTCAGTCGAGCATAAGAAAGGGAAGTGCCTACGCCAGCGTTGGCCGTCCGTCGTTAGGCGATCAATGCTTATTAGAAACCTATTAACTAGAATGGACCCTTATTATGTCAGTAGAAAGTGCTTCGCTTTACAAAATTACAATTGTTTTAGAAGATATTGGCTTAGTACAGTTTTTCTGACGTGTCAAGCAGATTAAATTACATTTCGTTTAGGTAGTTCGTTTAAGTAGGATATGTAGACGACATTCATAAGAGTTCAATTATTGTAGCCTAAATTTAATAAATGATTAGAAATTTGAAAATTAGGTGTTAAACCAATGTAAAACAGAAACCAGAACCAGAACTCAGCCATGTTTTACGCAGTAGTAAGTTGAGTTATTTTAATTTGACGATTTTATGAGATTGACGGTGAAAGTTTCAAATTAATTTAACAGAACACTGTGTTAGATTGACATTCAAGAACCAATGACCTAATAAAAAGTGTCTGAAAATGTAAAAAAAAGCCAAGTTCTCCTAAGGAAACTGGAGGTAGATAAATAAATGTTAGCTATAGGTTAAGTTGAAGCAGCAATAATTCTCAAGAGGAGAGTTGCGCTTGTAAAGTTCGATACCGAGCTTCTACTTACGAATGTTTCCTGGAACTTACGAGGGGATCGGCAACATTAATCACCCTTTTTTGAGGGAAACCATCGTACGTGAACGCCGGTAAAACTTGTTGCCTACAACTCGGAGGCGAAACAAATATTCATATCAATCACATACATTTTTAAAGCAGTTCTAATATGTGTTTGCTTGCTATAAGAAGCACGCTAAGCCGTTAGTGCCGGTTGTTGTCGTGAGATGGCACTTCTTAAAACATGCAAATTTTGTTTGCGTTTCTCCGATCTTTCAATGTGAAAGTGTCCATGTTGAGAGGCTTAGGAGACGTTTGTAGGTTGACGATAAATGATAATAAGAATTCACTTTGATTGTGAATTTAATTTGTATGCGCAATGGTGCCTATAATATTTTAACAAATTTTTGTGTGTTTGCCTTTTACTTTTGTGCCTATGTCACGTGAACTTGTGTGCTGGTCAATTAAATGTTTTTATTCTCTACGTCATGTTCAATAGACACTCGCTATATTTCGAAATGTACAGTCACTCTCCAGATAATATTACAAAAGAAATTCAATTCACTACATTTCTTTGCAACAAACTAACCAACAAAAGTTAGTGCGTTGTGTAAATTTGAATCACGCTTCGAAGCAGTAAATTCAACTAAGAATCACCACAAAATGTTGCACCAATTGAAAACGTAATATCTGAAGCAATAACAACGATATGTAAATTCGATACAATAAATGTAGCACTGACATAAACGTCTCGACTATACACACAGAACATCGAAATAGCTGTTCCGAAGAACACATCCACTTGATGCCAAGACAAATATGTGCGCACATTCTAATGCATTCACAGAGGTGGATTCAAAATGTAAACTTTCGGCAAACGAACGAAATGGTGGATAAAAGCTGTTGCATAAAGCTGGCTAGTCTTCATTTTCTCCATTGTGAAGTTGAATGGAAGGCAAACAATCAAGTGGCTCGTCGGCTGATTGTGTGGAGACAACCATATTGTCTACAGCCAGGCGAAATAGAAATACTGCAACTCTACTTGGTACCTGGAGATCCCTAACTTATTAAAATACCAGGTAAGCCTAGTTACATAATCTGCTTACCAAGGCTTTTGATAAAAACGAGATTTACTCTCGAGCAAGCAATCGAAACTGGTGGAACGTACCAAGGGCGTTCAAGGAAATTATGCCATAAATCAAACACGCATCGAATTTTTTTTACAGCGACGTGTAGTAAGAGAAATATTTGGGAGTGGCCGTTAGGCCGCAAGCGGCAGGACAATTTATCAAGGCGACGGAACCCTCGTCCAATCGGTTGATAGCAATGCCATAAATATTTACTTTAATAAGATTTCGTCCTTTTTATTCGCGAGTGTTGTTTTACGAGACACTTTGGCCCGCGATTGCGACCTGGAGTGGCGTAAGCGCATTGTTTTTTTAGTGCCGGAGTTTGCAGCAAAGTGTTAGTTAAAGCCCTTCCCCAAACCCCATTGAAACGGGGCCCTAAAACTCACCCGTAACAAGATAAAAGGAAAAGAACTAAGTGGATAGTAAAAAAGAAAATTTCTGAGTTCATGTACTCTGTCCTCCATTGTTCACCTGTGTGACAAAATTGTACCTCCAGTTAAGTACTTTAAACTTGTGAGAGGACTTGGAATTCATTTATTTTAAATCTCGAGAAGAAACCGAGCAACTTTAACGCGGACCGACTTGTTTATACGAGTTTTATTAACATCCAGTCAATAAAGAAGGTTGTCTCCTAACTTTTGCACCTTCTCAGATTGCCATGAGAAAATTCTGGAACATTAACATTATCGTACCTGATAATTAGAAATGACACATCATATAACTATCACTGGGCACTTTAGCCAAGGTTCCGTATGATTGCTGTGGTCGGAAGGCCAGTAATCCCCTCTCCAAGACGTGCCAGTCCGAGCGGAATGGGATTTGCAGGATCATTGGACACGAGACGCAATGCTCTGTGGTTACAAGACTTCGAATGGTTTTGCGTGCCTCAAACAAAATGCTTCTACTACGTAAGCCGTTGTACGCCTTGGAAATAACTTTGAAACTGTGATACACTATTTCCTAAGTTTATTACTTTCCAAAATAGAACTTGGAACTGTAGTATTTTATATGCTTGGAATAAGTTTGTAGTTTATTCAGGTTTTCAAAATAAAATCAAGTTTATAAACAATAATAAGATAATTATGAGTAAATATCTGTTTCTTGCATGTAAGCTGTGTTTAATAAAGTCAAAAAAACTTTAAATGAAAATGTTGTATGTTTAATTTATTAGATTCAGTATAAAATTTCAATTGTAACATCATATAACGCAATTAGTTATATATCAGCTTGCAACATAACAACAACCATTTCAATATAACAAAGTAAACAAAATCTAACGACTAACGAATGAAACATTATTTCTACCTTACCGAATAAGGTTTCCTTCGCAGAAATCGTTAAGCCATTACCAACCGAGATGTGTATCAATGCAAGCTTAATCACGAAAAATATTCTTGGAGATTATTTTTTCGTTGACGGAAGCGAAAATAAAAATGGAGGGGAATGAGGTGGAGTGTATGATCCTGATAATATCGTTTTAATTGCGAATGAAAGTGGAGATGCGGGCGCGGGCTGGGGTGGCATCATTGAGGTATAATAACTGAACACAACACTGCAAAGCAACTTTTTGCGCACTGATTTGTGGCCGCAACGTCCACAGTCACTTACAAAGATTGAGGCGTTTGCAGCCTATGGGCCGCAACTAAGTGCGCAAAAACTTGCTCCGCGGTGTCTCAAGTTATACTACCTAAAAGGGTGGCATGGCATTGTAATGCTGCGGGCGCGCGCGCGTAATGAAGACGCGCCTCACGTTCGCCACGGTTCACTTGTTAAGAAGACCGCAGTGTGAAAGCCAAATATTTACAATTGCATCCGAATTACAAAAGTTTCCACTCGAAAAAGAGCCATCTTCAAGTTGTCGGCGAGTTGTGCGCCGCTGTCCACCGGAGTTCTCGAGTGACCGACACCACACCGGTTTATTGCGACCTAGCTTGTTTGCTGAACACTACAAAACAGTTTTCGTGCTGATTTCGGCAATACAGTAGTTGGACGCGCGGTGTGCGATTCATATGCAACTGTTTCACGATGTCTCAACTTGCTTGTGCTTGCATTTTTGTTTTCTGGTTTCGAAATATTTTTGGATTTATAGTTTAACATATTAATTAGTTTATGGTAGCTACAAATAGATGTATTTATTTTACAATGAGAGTATAACAAAGCTTTATCTATTAGCTTCAGTTCTTAATTAAATTTATTTATTGATGTTATTTTCATTTTCAGCCTATTTAAACCCACTACTAGGTCTCTATTTGTTTTTCTTTTTTTAGCTTTTAAAGCAGGAAGTATGACAAAGATCTTCCGTGAAGCCTTTCAATCACATCTACCATCAATAATTCATAACAAACATCCCAAAAACTAATTCAACAATATAGAAAACGGGAGTGGGCAGATATTGAGAGGCCGCGCCCTTATAAGTCGATCCTCAATACAGTTTCATCCCGCTTTGTTCGTACGAGAGCATGCGCATACATTGAACACCTGTTACAAGAGGCTGGCGGTGAGTGCTCGGCGTATTTGCGCTGCGCGATTACGAGTACTCGCTGCCTCCGAGTGAGTGACGTACGCTGGAACGAGTTCGATACCAGAATAGGGATTTACATGGCTTTCAAATTGGGGGCGTAAGAGTGTGTGTGAGTTTTGTAATAAACGAATGGAGTAGTGGGACTATTAATGTGCTAAATTATATTAAGTCATTTGTAGACTTTTTGACATAGTCACCTAAAATAGGCGTATGTGTACATACACATTGCAATCACTATATTTTTTGGTGAAAGGTTTCCTTTTAGGTAATTGGTAACTGGTGACTTCTTGATTTAATAATAATATGGTATTTCTATAATTAGAATTAATATTAACTGATAACTGACAACGTTAGATGACGTTGCGGCAGGCCCAGAACTGGAGCTGGACTACAATCGGAAGGACTGGCAAGTTACTGCTCTAAACCGTGAAGAGTGGAAGGAGGGTAGGGAGGCCTTTGCCCAGCAGTGGGACAAGCCGTACTGAATTATAAAAAAAATGATAACGGTTTACTGTTAAGTTTTAGATGCAGGCATTGAATTAATCAAAAAAGCGCTGAAATTACAAGCTGCATTTGATCGTACCACATAAAACACAACCAACAGACCGGTAAAACCTTAATGGAAACCTATGAAAAATTAGCAAACAGGATTCGCGGGCTGCTTAAATCTCATAAAGTTCTAATCAAAGACTGTTAGAAGGCATCAGATTACAAATTTTCAGGTAGGTCGGCCTATAAAGATGAGTGTAAGAGAGAGTTAACTGCGCTGTGTAATCGGTCGTTTTATGAGGTCGAGTTTGCATACCCAACAGATGGTGGAACAATAAACTGTAGAGATGTTACGTGGTGCCTGGGGTCTGTCCTTCGGCTAAGACGTGCTCAGCGGGAATTTTATGAAACTATCCAATGTAGGCCGAAGGTTATTGCTAGCGAGAGATTCTAGATTTTGGACGCAATGCCAAGATGGTACATGTAACGCGGTCTTGTACGATACGCTATATTTTGGGGATGTATTTTCAACCACGTTAGAGGAGTCGGTTATGTGTTTTTTCCGATTTCCGGTTATGTGTCTCAACCGCCTCTGTGGTCTAGTGGCTAAGCTACCTGTTTCAGACCCAGAGGTCCCGGGTTCGATTCCCAGCGGGGGGTACATCTTTGTGTGCTCGGTTTGGTTGGTGGTAGGGCTGTTAAGTCCGCCTGGCTAGCTACCACCATCTTATCTAAGTCTGTCGCCTTAACAACGATGTTTATAGCATTGTTGTGTTCCGGCAGTTTGAGATAAGATAGCCAGTTCCTCAGTGGTTGAGGATTCCGGGTGAAGCGCGCTTCCACCTTCGGCCTTATCGTCACTTACTATCAGGTGAGATGAAGGCCAAGCGCTTACCCGTTGCCAATAAAAAAAAAATAAAAAAAATTTAGGTTTAACCTGGTCTCAGTTAATCTGCAAAGTAATTTTATGCGTCCATTGCAAAATAATATATATAATCTTAAGTTATTTTATTAATCTCCAATTATAACTTTACACCAAAAATTCACTGTTAATCAGAACTTTACGCCTTTAAAGAATATCTAGAGTGATCGGTCGGATGTCTATTTTGTGTAGTGACAATCTGCTACTAGAAACAAAAAGAAAACAAAGAAAAATATGTCATTAGTTACATGCATGTTATTTCATTTGTCATGTTTCAATGTCAATTCTCATTGATGGTTGTTTGCACACCCGTCTTCATAATGCGTGCGAATAAATTTCTAAAAAAATATTTTAAGACTATCGTTTTTTGTGAAATTAATTTAATGGTTTTTTCTTCTTAAAGGGTTGCGCTCCTAGTATACCGCCTTGGCTTAATCAATTAACGGCTTTTCTCAGAATATTTATCCTTTTATCTCCTTATTCTTATTAAAGTCGCCGGTACTAAAACGCGAAGTAATTCAAGTGTTCCAACGTAAAATATTTCATTTATAAGCAAGTTCATCAAGGATGCAACAGCAATAAAACTTTGCAACATGGCCTGCAGGGAAACAAAGTGATTCAAACATTGAGTTACCTACTCACTTCAATTTTCCTAAATCAGATACAGTTTTAAAAACGGAATCTCTTTCATATTTAAATTTGAAAAGTTTTCCGGCCCGATCCAACAACGGTAAAAGGGTATTACTTTTAAATCAATAGTTAATGAGTATCAATAGGGGGCTTTTGAAACTCGCCCGCCTGTGTGCATACTCGGTGCATCATTAATATTGAAAGTTGCTCCGTCCATTGTCTCTCGAGTAGCCGCCTCTTTGTATATTACACTTAGACTTCTGTACAGAATGAACTACTCATTTCCTTTGGTCAAAAGTTCTCCTCTTGAAATCCTACGTTCGGACTTTTAAAAATTCATACTCCTTATTTCGGTGGAACGTAAGCAATTATGATGGCGTAGAAATGCCCAAACTTTGATTTCGTTAGAAACTACTATTAAAAAGTTTCAAAAGCGACTTCTACATAATGGAAATATAACAACCATTTTGGTATGCTCTCTACGTACTTAATAAACCTTTATTTATAAGGCTCATTCGAACTCGGACCGTGCAAAGCGCTGTGAACCGAAAAATTGCCATCGTACCTACTATACTCGCACGAAAATGATGTTTTTCAAATGGAAAAAGCGAACGGCGGCCTATAAATGAAGTTACTACCTTATACTATTTTTCCTGTGAAACTATTTTAATTAAAGCCGGTCGACTGGAAGGAGTTTATAGAGGGACAAATCGACCGGGAGCCGATAGATTGGGAATGTCCAATTTCGGAGGCAGCCTCTCGATGAAGCTCGGTGGTAATTGTCGTGGTCATTAACGTTTACGATAATGACTCAGCTAGGATGGGATTGACGTTGGTATCGCATCGCCTATCATATAACAAGCTGGAGATTCCAGCTATCTGTCTAATCCGCGAGAATGTGCGCGCTCAACGACGTCATGCGACGGCGAGACGTCTAAACCTATGTTATATCTTAGTAATTCACTACTCAGTTATAGCGGTTCATAATTGATCGCGGCTCAGTGCTTAGTTTCTGTCTTACTCCATTGCAATTTACGCTCTATCGGTAAGCGATACAACACATTTTCCGATGAATCTAGACTACACGTGCCTGTTCAAAGTATCAAAGACCGTGATTTTAGTAATGAGATAAATTCGACACTGCAATTACGTTACGACAACGAAAGGGAGCGATCCCGCGTGGTCTGCAAATTTACAACGCAAACTAGCAAATAGAATGAGAAGTTGAACAGATTTTAATCAACTAAAATGTTGTCCATGCAAAGGACTCCATGAAGTTTCCGTTTGCTCCGTCAGAGTTAAAGTTTACTGAAGTTTATACAAAAATTTTATTTCAACTTTCATTTCGTTACTGCCAGTGATATTTATCACTACGTTTTATTAGTTGGTAACTTTTTGAAGTTGTTAGCGCTGTTTTATTAAGGCACGTCAAAGTTTGAAAGTGAACGTTGTACAGTAGGGTGTTTAGGACGTAATCCGTGGTGAATGAGCGTCATTTTCATCTTAAAAATCTTTTTGAAAACCTTGATAGCGAGACGTAAGATTCTTGTGTGCACTTAGTCAGCAAAGACCAAAGACGCAAGGCGGGCCGCAACGTGTAAATATACCTTCAAATGAGGCTTTAGACCGCGTCTTGACTTTAAGCGGTCAAGCTTTGAGCGGACTCGAAGTAAGAGCTTTATTTTTCTTTTAACTTTTCGTAATACTTACAATTAATGCGTACCACTTAGAGTCACAAAGATTTTTAATGTACTATTTTTTGTTACGTTACGGACGAATAGCGAAATCACTTTGATATAAGATATCTTCGTAATAGTTACAATAACCACCATTTTATTTAATTCTCATTTTATAACTTTGTTAATAATTTAGATAATTCAGTATCCTCATCTCTTAATATCATCTGTAGTTGAAATAAAAAACTTTTAGTGCTAAAGTGTGAACGTCCAGCGTGTGAGGACAAACCGAAACAGGTTTCGTGATTAACATAAAACAAACAGCAATTATTCAATTTTGTTTATATACAACGAGTAAATATTTATCAACCGACACTTAACGCAAACAAGCTGTGATTCGTAGAAACATTTTAATAACAATTTAATGGACTATGACGTAGGTACCTAAGCTATTCAGAACAGCAAATTTTCACAAATTCACAGAAATAGCAACTAATAGGTTTCACACTAGTCAACAAAGTTTTCACACAAAACTACCGTGAATTTAGAAGGTGTAATTTGCTAGTTTGCAAATAAAACAGCACATGAGACGAAATTTAAATGAAGGTAGCAAAATACTACGTATTCTTAAAGGAATAAGTATAATAAAGAAATGAACTTCACTTGTTAAAGTTTAAATCAAATATTATAATTAAGATAAGAAATCAATGTAGCTTACTTTAAAGGGCTATCGTGTGAGCAATAGTATTATTCGAAGTAGATTATTTTGTATAGATGATGAGTGCTTCGGAAGACACCTTACGTGATGGTTGCATTTGTTGTCACAAGATGGCACTCGTTAAAACCCACCAACCCACAGTGGAGGCGTGTCACCATCCAATCTCTCCAAGTGCGTTTGTTCATGTGGGAAGAGTAAAGCCCAGCTGTGGGAGGTTACTCGCATAATGACATATTTAGGTAGCCCAACGCACAATGACACATCGTGTCTACGCAAATTGACACATGTTCTCATACACGAATTGACACACGGGAACGACTACGCGAAATGACATACGCGAATTGACACATATTTCATGATTCTTTTGCATAGAAATAGATTTGGTCACGGGCTACTACTTTTTACGGTGGGAAATTAACAGAATTCAACATCGTAGGCGAAGCCGCTTGACGGGAAACTAGAGTTAAATACTTAATTAAACCTCGTGTGTCAATATGCGTGTAAGTCAATATGCGTGTAAGTCAATATGCGTGTAAGTTGATAAGCGTGGAAGTCAATATGCGTGTAAGAAGTTAGTCATTATACGAGTAACCCGCTGTGGGACGTTTACAGCTGCTGATGATGAAGATGATGATGGTAAAGGTTATTTTTATAATTTAGTTTTTTGTTACGATTGGTATTTTTTTTATTTCTTAATCAATTAATTAATTTAACTTAAAGTTTTTTTTTGTAACGAACATGCCAAAATTGTATGTACATGTATATGAAGGATTAATTTTCAACTTTAAAACAGCCACGTTCGCAGTGAGGCCACAGCCTTACCCCCCTCGCGCCCTCGCCTTCGTAATGATGCGTCTCAAGAGATGCATGCCGTCGGCAGTCTTGCAAATTTTAACTGCGGCATAATATTTGTTTCTTTCCCGTTTAATGCGCGGTCACGCACGCATTCACCCTTTTTTCTATTTTACGAAGACTCGTCTCTAGCATACATAACATTTTCTTTGAAAACGTTTCTACCTAACGTTGACTTAAAGTGTTTTAACGACTGAACTTTAACTATGCAGTGTACTCCCTTCGCTACAAAACTAATGATTTATGGAAACTTGAGTGTTCGATCTTGCCTCTGACGTTCATTATGATGCTGTTGATACGGAACTTTGACAATTATTAATGTGCCCGCGACCGATAGCGATTTGGTCCGCGTGAACCCTTTACCCAAGGGGATTAAAAAATAATATTGTTGACGAATTTAAATTGTAAAAACTTCTACAGTACAAAGAAACTCTACAAGAAACATACCTGTATAAAAATACTAACAAAAATTTGTTTTTATAAGTATAGTAATAGCGACCCATCTGCTACGGTTGTCTACGTGAACACCTTCTTATTATACGTCTGTGGTGAACACTCGTATTTCTGATCTTAGGAAGAAGAAGCAAGTTACCTTGCACGGAGGTGCTCAAGACATTACAATTTGGTCACCGATCAAGTTACCCAGCATTGCGAAAGCTGCTTTACTTGCAAGATCTCAGCACAAACGGCCTCGTCGCAGCTCGATCAATACTCTTACAGTGGTGTGTATAGCTATGTTCAATTTACGTAGAACTAAAACTAATATTTTATGAGCATGTACCATTATACACCAAGATTTGTTCGTAAACCAATCAGCATATTGGCAAACACGAGCCGCTGGTGTAAACACGAATTAATAGGTTTAATTATTGACATCCATGGCCGCATTACACCAATAATCAGTAGGCACTTAAAAAAACAGCAGTATAAAATTGCTAACGATTTCGGATACAATTTTTAAATGCAAGTTTATTTAAAACTAGCGGCTTGTCCGCGAGTTCGTTCGTTAGAAACACACTATCTCATAGGAACCAAAATTTTTGACTATTTCTGTGAATTTTCCAAATGTTTTCTTTTATACAAAACATAATGAAAAAAGTTTTCAAAGTCAACAGTCAATTTAACTACAGAATTGATTTGTAATTGTAAATGTGATAGGTTAATACCTCATTTTACCTAAATCACATTTGGTATAGTACACTGTCTGTCATGAATAACAATCCTTGTAAAAGTCTCTTCTCAGACTAAAATAAAACGTAAAATAAAAGCGAGTAGAAAGTGTTTCGCTTCAATTAATTTGTAACTGCAACATTTACCACGTACACTCGACGTCATAATACATTTTATGTACAAGCTTCAGTTAGTTATAACAAGGGTCCTCGCAGCGTAACTTTTAAAGCCCGATATGCCATAGTTACGTCTGTACATAAAAGACAAAGTATACGTATTAAAACCACTAACAAAGTTGACATTTCATTTTTGGCTTCCCATTGTGCACGAACACTATAATCATTAGCGTTGGGAGTATTTATAACGAAACTTCGAGCTGTGCCGGTTCTTTGTAACGCAAGTTGGGTTACAAGTTAGTATTTATATAGAGTTTTATATGCACCGAATAACTTGACGTTGTAAAGCCAGATAAGGGTCGATCCACACGTATCCGTGCGGATTTTTGGACTTTGGGAGCTCTAATGGAACAAGAACGCATCAAAATGTCGGCTGGTAAATGTTGCATGTGTTAATAGTTGGCCAGTGCTGACGCAATAAACATTACTGCAAGCACTAGTCCGTGACTTGTGGACAGGAATAAAAGACTTACTCTTGATTAATTTAGATAGATAGATAGAGAGAGAAGAGAAACAATTAATGCTTTTTTGCTCAAATATTAAGGTAATATAATAGATAAAAAAAGAAACGATTACATCAGGTGGGAATCGAATCCACGTTTGACTCAGACGACATCGTAATGGTTACTTCTTCTCAAACAGCACATCTCGACTTACATACATCAACATAACATTTTGCTGATCATTGCGCTATCTGTGACATGCATCATGAATATAGTCTAACATAACGCTTACAGCGTGCCACTCACCTCATCTCAAAAGAGGCACGAATGTACGATGATCTCCAATGATTCTGCGACAACGACGATTCCTTACATGATCTGAGTCTCTTACACCGCAGTACATGTGTGAATTAACCTTTACTAGCCGTTGTAAAGCCGGATTATTCTGGTTTAGTGTAGCCATCGTTGTTTTCTTATTCATGTTATTGTTGGAACGGGTATGCGGTTAATTTAATTTCGCACAGCTTAGATGTTAGTGCTTGTAGAAGTCTGCAGTACTAAAGATGTAATAAAGATTTAGAAAACTAATCGTTTGAAAGTACCATTCTCCCAGTTTTCTCTACAGATAACTATTTCTACAGAATACAACTAAAATGTTCGTTTGTGGTTCGAATGTTAAATACAATATGTTTCGATGTGAATGTTTTTTGTTGTAATACAATGTTTATGCATCAGACTTTCAGTAATAAAGGGATTTGCTTTTAAATTCTTAATATCCTAGAGATTCGATGTCTTACAAGAACTGTGCCATTAGTTTATGGTAAAATGGAGCCTGGTGATTTGGAGCCCTTCCAACACTATCGTAAGTTCTGCTTTCTATCACTAGATGGCTCTGAAAATCACACATTGCTAGATGGCTTCGATCAGGATAATGGGTGTTTAACATGACACTTTAATTAATTTACTGTCACTTAGCTTTTTATGACTTTGAATTAGGGTTGATGAGGATTCATCATCCCCTTTCCAATACTACGGAATTTCCTAATTTTTTAAAATCCTAATCTTCTTGTTCATCCTTAAAAATCGACCACAAACCCAGGTTATTTATCGACAAACTGGTAATTGAAGCCGGGATCTTCGGTTATCGAAACAAGTGCTTTGCCAGTCGGTCACTAAGGCAGCCAGAACTTAGTGGTAATCCATTTTTAAAAACCAATAAAAAAACCAACAAAATGTTCTAAGTACTAAAAACGTAACTAACTCCTGTATATATTTATTTATATATTTATTTTTATAATATTTTATAGTAGGTAGGTATCTGTATTGTAAGTTTATTCAATTTATTTTTATATTACTTTAATTCTATTTTTTTATTTCATATTTGCTTGGTTCTGGTGCACTGCTTGTCGTTCTTTTTCTGTTGTCCTGTACCGCAAAGGTTGTCTGGAAGAGATCGCTTTAAGCGATAAGACAGCCTTTACCCACATTATTTTGAATATGCTTATTTTATGTTTTCTGTATTTTTGTGTGTGCAATAAAGCGTTTTAAATTTCTATCTATCTAACAAAAACATCCGTCTTGCATCATGAGCACGAACCATCTAAAAGCGCTCGTCAATGCGACGACGAAAAATTGAATTCCTTAAAATCGCGAAACTGCAACACCGTATATTTCTTTCCGTATTTCAGGTAATGCAAATGCAATGTAAACACCGCACACCGTCCTGGCGAGATAGAAAAGTACCTTATACATTATACTTGCGACTTCCAGTGTCCAATTCCCTCTAAGGAGGACCAAAAGGAGTGACGCTGCACTCCCTTGACACTATAGCAGCCCCTAATGAAGCCTCCTGCGGCCAGCTACAAGGCCTCTCCTCCTCCCCCTCTGTTTTGTCAACAGCCGCTCTTAAGTATACTCAGCCCGGAAGATATCGTATCTTTTAGTCGCAGCTAATAATCATCCTTTGACGTGGAACGATAAATTTCATAAACCGCCCGCAATTTTGGTTGTTTTTGACATGTCGTTGTAAAATTGATAATTCCGTTTTTTAAAGTGGCCGTATAAAGTGACTGAATATTGAACGATTAATATTAACATTATTTCTCTATTTATTGACGGTGGAAAATGCATCATGCATACCCGCTGACATATCATGTAGTAATCTTAATCGTTATAATAAGTGATCTTGAGAAATGTATTTTGCGAGTTAAAACGTCAAGTAACTATCACAATTCCAAGTCACCAAAAAATAAATTGACAGTATTGAGCTCCTCCAGGCTTCGGAAAAGCAAGTTAAGCTCCTGGTCCCGGTTGGTGTCGTAAGACAGTAGTCTTTAAAACCGCATAGGTCACTGCCGATTCTTCTATAAACTGTCAAGCTACGCTTATTATTATAAAAACCTCCCCGAAAATTACTGTAATGTAAAGTGGTTTTCATAAAAGACACCGTTATCGAAAATGGAACATTCCACAAAGTATTCAGGTGACGACGCGGTCTAGAGCGTTGCACCTTTCCATTTCACTCGCTAAAAGCGAGATACGGAATTTAAAATTTACCATTCGCCGGATAAAAATATATCATATCTACCCACCACCTACCTGAACGTATATAAGATAAAACACGATCGCTCAAAAAGTACGCAGATGCGACGACGAATTCAACTGATCCCTGCCCTCGGGGAATGTGAGAAAGTCGCGGCTAACGCCGGCGTACATGGGTTGGCATGGGGAGTGGTGGCATACACGTTTCTCCCACGTTTTTAAAAGTATTAATAGAAAAAGAAACATTTCATTAAACACTTCAAAATTATCATGAACCATGGTGAAAAGGTGTCAAGGTAAGATAGCGTCAAACATTGTTTTTATAATGATCAGTCAGCATTATATTCTTATAGTCAGCATCACCAGCCAATAAGCGTTACACTGACACTAACGTGCCTTAAAAGGCAAACGCTCATCAAAAAATTCTGGCTCGCTGGCCGCAAGTTCAATGCGTGTGGTATGTTTTTAGCAGCATATTATTATTATCATAAAACATTATAAATAAAATACTGTTTGTAAAAAGGAGTATTAAAATTCTTTACTCAACATTTAAAGTATATTAAATGAAGCGTCTCCAAACTATTAGCTCTTATATTGCCAACAAATTAAAATCGTAAAGCGGCTTTAGCATGTTTTTAATCTTTATTATTGAAATTTTGCATTCACAATGCTATATATACTCGTAGGATAAAATGTTTACTGGAAAAAAATGGGTTCGAATCCCATTCGAGCTTATTGAGACTGGTTGTTTTTTCTAGTATCCTATGTTTTTTATCTTCAGACAAACGAACAGAAAACTCCAAATAACGATAACATGTTGTTACCGATTAAAATGTTCGTAAAATAATTTGTGTTCAAACACAACACCGCCACAGTTCAATTGTAATAAAGACCACGAAACAAAAACAGGCGAGTCTCACGAGCAAATTACCTATTCACCAAAAGGTATTATGCCGTAACAAGTGGGCCCTTTATCAGCTAACATTTTGAAGTGTGCATACAGGTAGAGGTACCCGTTAAAACAAATGACACGTATTTTTCGCGCAAGGTACACACACGGCGAAATGTAACGTCCCCGAAAGCGTCCGCAACACACCAACATGTTTACGAGTTGCGAAGTTTCGCTTTTGACAACACTACCACGAAGAACGCGCCGTTCGCGAGGTAAACAATTCGCACCGGCTTTGGGAGCAATATATGACTGTCTTGACATAACGCTCTCTTATATTAATGTTTCTGCGATAACTTGCTGGGCAAATTAAACTTGCAAATGTACAGAGGTACTTAAAATAAATAGTCTTGGATGCTGAGAAGTTGGCAATGAACGTTTATGTTTACATTTTATTTTATGGTGCTTGCCAATTTTCTTTTATATCATTATTATTTTTTATTGACTGCTACGGCTAGTCTGGCTTTTAAACAAAACATTGTTCTATGTTAAAGATAATAATAATATTTGAACGATTCAAAGTACTTATTAATTAAGTTTATTAAATAAATATATTTGACTTTGACTATATAGAAGCACTGTAATAAAAGTTCAAAGATTGAAGTCATATCTTCAAATAAAGAACTTGTAAACCTGAAAGTGGATAGAGCGATAGATATATAGACAGATAATACATATATTTAAAACACACAATCAGCAGATAACAGCAAATAAACAATTCACAAAATAAATCTATAATGATTATTTATTTTCTCAAGACATTGACAAACACTTAATTTACCTAAACAACCTTAAGATTTTACTACAAATGTTATCATAACAATTCATACACCCGCAGTACTCAGAGAAAAGTAATTCACAATTTTCAGTCACAACACCGCTGAAACTCGAAAGTAAGAATATGTTTACAGGAACGCTCGTCAGCGAATCCTTTGCCTGGAGCGTCTCCCGAAATGTCGCGTTATGAAAACTCCTGTACACAGGTAAGGAGCTGGCGGCAAACAGTTTGTTCGCCGCTTACACGCTGAATAAACATGCTTATCTCGAGTGCGATAGTGTTACAGATCCCAATATATTTCACGTGTCTATCGCGATGTTAATACGTCATAGCCTTTTGTTTTTCCTAGTGTGGTACACGTTTGCGCAAACTCAGCGCTTTCGTTTCTAAACAAAAGAAGGTAAATAAAATATTTCATCAAAATACGTATCAATTTGGAATATAAAACATTTAAGAAGCAAATGCCGCAACAAAAGCGTTTCTACGTCAACATCAATATCGCCCTTAGCAAATTAACATAGTTAACAAACTGCATTAACGAATATTAAATCCGGTTTATCTATTTAGCATCAACGCAATATCGGGCCTTTAGACTACTGCGGTTGGAACGCCAAATTATGATTACGGAAATTGTTACTGCTATTGGCGATATTAATGAATAAATTATGATTTTAATAAGCTCAAAACTATGTGTAAAGTAACTTTGTGTTCGGCGTAGTTCCCCCAGGATACGTAATGACGACCTCAAATTATAAGCATCCACTTCTATGGTAATTACGGTGAACGTCTATTTAATAGGAGCGACGTAACTGTTAATATTATGTACCAGTTATTGGCAAATCTCCGTATTTATGTAAACAATTATTTTCCCTAATTGCTAGACCGGGACGCGGGGTCGCATTTCAGCACTAATGAACACAATAATGTAATAGATATTTTCTGACCTCTCAGAATAATGGTATACATAAATTGCTTACAGTATACCAAGGGAAAAATATTACTTACGACGAAAGAAAATACAAAGTATCGTACAATTAACTAATTCAATACAGAATTAGAATCGGTTTTCACTGTACGTGTTGGTAACTAACTAGTTGCATTAAATGTACGAGGAATACACTATATTGATAAGAGGTCACCAGGATTAATGTACAAAAACAATGTCGCCGTAACCAAAATTGTCGCGACATTATATATATATATATATTAAGCGCTATTCGTATTGTGTTCGTTCGGTTGCCAGTCCAAAGTAAAACAGATATTTAATAAAGCACCCACCGTGGTTCTGTCTACGTTTTATATCGACTCAAAATGTCTATCAAAGAAGTTAATGGCAAGTTTTCACAGTGAAATCGGCGCTTGATAGCCAATTAAAAATACGTAAAAGTTTTGACAAGGCCGTAGAACAGATAACGAAAGAAAGTAACCATTCGAAAAGGTTTCGGTGCGATGATATCAATGTTGCTAGCGGTGATTTGTTGAGGCATTAATAACAAGTGGTTGCAAATTAGAGATGTAGAATGGTATTTTTTATCGTCGATCCCTCTCTGATAGCATAAGGAAGGAAAGGGTCGGCGTTATGGGCTTACAACACGACGCTGATAATTGCCGGTGGTGCGCGGAAGTTGATAAAATATGTACACGCACGTTTCGAGTTGTGTGAAATGGTATTATAGGCTTACGGGCTTGCGGGGAACGGTATATTAGCGGTTTCAATGGAATCCTTTTGAAATTTATACGCCGTGTACATGTTTGAACGAATTGAGATATGCGTTCAGTCTCTTATCACGTACGTCTAAGTTGTTGGAGCAGTTTGTGCTTAGTGTTTTAATTTATTCAGATTACTGTCTCCCCTAATTTGATGACGTGAGTCAAAAAGTGGAGTGCCGTGTTCGGATATATTTCCTTAGTTTGTATAATTATTACAATTATGCTTGGTGCGTGGTGTAATTAAGAAATAATATTCAATCATATTAAAAAAAAATATTTGGAAGAAGGTATTTGTTAAATACGATTCAATGGAATTAGTTTTTTATTGTTTTTATGAAAAAACGGGATTTTTTCCAAGTTTGAGTTGTTGTTTTTAGTTACTCCAGTTACTCCGTGATTATGGTGCATGCAACTGCGCCGAAATATTGGGGACTTTTTTTATAGTAGAAGGAGGCAAACGAGCAGGCGGATCACCTGATGGAGATACCAAGTGCCATTATTTCACGCCGGATATTCGTGAGAGGGTGGTATTACGCTGGGCGAGCTGGCCCAATGCGTGCTGCAACGCAGCGTGGCTCTACCACTCAGTCAGTGTCACTCATTTAGCACCACCCAGGGGTCACGTGTAGGGTCTCAAGGGTAAACCTACAAGCAACTTTAACCCCAAAGCACTCATAAAGAACAACTCAAAATGGTAAAAATACCGTTTTTCATAAAAGTAATTGTGTGACCATTAAAGTTTAAAATATTATATTTTATTACATTTAATATTTTATCATGCTCTTTTACCGGCTTAGTAACAAGAGAAATGACTTAATCAAATACGATAGAACAGTATTTACATTAAAACGTCTTAGTCAATACAAAGATAGAACCACCGAACAGGAGTTAAATTGTTTTGCCTTTTTACTCCCAAACTTAGTTGAATTTAAGCAAATCCAGTGCTCTAATAAGTATCCACTCGGGTCGTAGAATTGCTAAAAAGCACGTTCGCAGGAGCCGGGTGGCATTACGTAAATACACCTAATCTCACAGTGGGCGAAGTTGCACGCAAGCTTTGTAAACAACTAGGTAAGTCTATTCTGCATTGGGTAAGGCGCCGTGTACGCTCACCCGAAAATGTCGTCTTGATGTGGTTTTTGTCGAAGAGCGATTCTGTAAAAATCACTTTGATGACGGATTAATTTTGTCAGAACCGGCTTTTACAAATATGAGCTCCACAGAAATATATAATTTCTGTGATGAGCTCAGTTGTCGCAATATCAGACACAATAGAAATTCAATTGTTAGCGACCTCTAGGGGTCTTCGTGACAGACGACAGATTTACTCAGAACTCAGAACCGTTGCGGTACCGCACTGACAGGGCCCCGGTTCCTGTTGCGCGCTGCGACGCCGACCACGCTGATGTACCTTTCGCGCCTGCACTACACCATCACCGTGCAGGATGTGATAGAGTACATCAAGACGAAGACCAACTTCCTTCTGAGGGTGGAGCCGCTGGAGTCGCGACACAATGTCAGTTTCAAGGCAGTTGTGGTGCGAGTCCCGACAGCCAACCTGGACACTTTTATGAAGGAAGACTTCTGGCGGAAGGGCGTGATGTACCGGCGTTTCCGCAGGAGATTGCCCACCAACACCACCGGAGCAGCACAAACTAGTGCTAAATACTAACATAGTTATAAGTTATATTTAATAACAACAATTGTTTATTTTGTACTTATGTTAGTATGTAAGGTATATATTATATGGGCCTCATTGTATTTTTACCATCTTTAGATTGTATGTTGCCAGAATTAAAGAATTTTATTATTATTATTATTACTAAAATGCACGTCTATTAAAAGAACTTGTAACCGAGTACAGAACCAGATTATAATATACTAGCGGTCCGCTCGCGGTTTCACCCGCGTGGTTCCCGTTGCCGTAGGAATATCGGGATAAAAAGTGTCCTATGTGTTAATGCAGGTTATAAACTATCTGTATGCCGAATTTCATCCAAATCCATTTAGTAGTTTTTACGTGAAAGAGTAACAAACATCCATCCATACTTACAAACTTTCGCGGTTTACAATATTAGTAAGATTTTAATTTTTACTTAACTATACACACCGAAACTAAAATATGTTATGAACAAAACGATTTAGTATATTGGAAAACAATACTAAATCATGACGAGGTAATTCGTAAAAACGGAAAAGGCTGAATAAAAAGACAAGTCTTTGGCATAATTCTCGATTCTGTCAATCCATGAGGTAGGGGGAAAAGAAAGGAAAATCATTGGCTTGTTTTCAGTAAACTTGTCGAACGCGAGTATAATGAAGAGGTTACGTAAACGTAAATATCAATATATTGTTAAAAATCATGCAACCGAATTATCAGCGTTTCCCGTCTTTTCTGGGTATAGTATAGCATGATACTTTTCTATCTCGAATGCAGGCTTTTCGTTCAGACACCGTTTGCATGCACCCTAACGCTACTTCGACTCGAAATGTGATTACAGAGTCGCAGCCTTACGCTCTCTCCGCCTTTATTCAACTTTTTCTCAACTAATGCTAGCAACAGTGCGAGTTCAAAAAAGCAATTTTATTTCCTCTGTTTATGGTAATGTCCCACTGTTCCGTCTATACATTAGTTTAAAACTGTGCAATACTCGTTCGGGGCGGTCGCAGTATCCAGGTGAACCTTACACAATGGCAAACTTAGTTTGGGAATCTTTGTTCGGTTGCCGGATGCAGTTTGAAATACTGATATATATATTTTTAAAACGAACCACCAAACAGTTTTCGGATGGGGACGCTCCTTTTGTGGACTTCATAGGCGATAGAAGTTTCGCCTTTACAGAACTGTCACAAAAACGGAACTGTTTGCGCAAAAGTTGTTTTCCGCTCAGTAGGTGAACGGTAACGGATCATGTCATATTTTTGGACGGTCTCGTTTCGAATTGGCACTCCTGCAACTTCAATATAACTCGACTCCACTGCAATGCAACATTTGATACAAACGAAAGTAGGAAATGTTCGTCTTTTGTGAAAAATACCAGCGTAATGCAATGTTCTGTACCAGTGCATACCGGCGAAATATTAATTATCCTAAGTGTTAATTAACTACTTATACTAAACCCGCTAACTTCCACAGAGTACATTCCACCAAACGAGGTGCCGTGTTAAGGTGTTAAACACGCGTTAACATTTTCAAGTCCCGAAAATCAAGTGTGAAGTGAAGGTATGAAAACAGAGCGGTGTAGTTGCATGAACGGGTAAGGTCGGGACTTCGTAGCAGCGATTAGCGTCGTAGATATTGCTCGTAGCAGATTGCGTAGCACGGATGTGTGTTGTGTCGTAACGGTTTGCGGTATAGCAACATGGCGCTGTGTACACCCGTAGTGCTTGCGCTTTGAAACAAATGCTCTTGGCGGGTTGGAGCTTTATGGCAGAGGCATGTTTCCGTCTTTAATATTTTTCCGTAACTTTGTGACTTATTAGTAAGCAAATATATTATTTGTTATATTTGAGTGATAATTTTTAAAATGGGATTTTAATATTATTCGGTAAGTACAATATTATGAGCACACTTCTATCCTATGTAACTTAAAATTTTGCGAAATACCAACGTAACCTTATTTAAACGTAACTTAACAAACACTACGCGAAATAGATGTTATAATTTAAAATAAACCATTAAACTTATCGCACAACAATTGCACCAATTCACGATAAAATAAAAATCATTAAATTCTTTTTTTAAAAAGAAAATGTTTACAAAAAAAATCAAAACATTTTCAATAAGCTACGCTACTCGCTACTAAATAAACCGGACCCAACAGATACTAGCCTCAGGCCGCAGCGGCCGCCGGTTCCGGCGCGGCTTATCAGCGGCGATAACGGCTATGTTCATATACACGCTTGCACGTTTTAACCCAGTTATGAGCGAGCATCGCTTTATATGGCTCGGCGATTTCGATATGTAATGTTAATTACAGTTCTATGCATGAGGTATGTATCGTCAAACATCTAACAAAATATACTCCATATCTGTTTGATGTTAGGTGTTAGGAAACACAGAACAGTGTCGCAGGAGATCCGGCTTAATATGTTTAAGGCATTCGCGTGAATCGGTGATGTGTGTTTGCGAAATGTGAATCACTATTACTTTATAAAAAACAACTGAAGTATTTCTATAAAAACATATATTGTTAGAACTTTAGTTAACATGTCCTAAAATTATATTATTTTGTGAGCATGCTGTGGGCTGTTTTAGCTAAATATGCTTTTAATTATGTGTATAAATTTAATATAGGATTATTTGAGCATGCTGTGGCTGTTTTGTTATAGATATGATAGATTGATAAACGCATTATTGCACATAAACAAGGAACAGTTACACATGATATAAACTTAAAAGTAGTATATACAAAGGCAGTCTTATCGCTGAAAGCGATCTCTTCCAGACAACCTTTGGTTAGGAGATATACTTTTGATTATGTCTATAAATTTAAGGGATAGGATGTAACAATTATTTTACTGGTGTATAAAGAGAAGAGTAAGTATGTTATACCAGTGAACAAGTCACAAGTTACAAGTATCTGAATAAATATTAAAAATGTTTATGTGCTATACAGGCGTAACAACGTACCTACAGCTTGAAATGAAACTCTCCAAAATCTCATATAAACAATTTGTATCAACACACAATGGCTTCAAAGTGCCATAAAAGTTCGTGGAAAAATGAGTGAGCATTTGCTGCGCTGTTGCCCCTAAATTTCTGGGTTTAACTGCTTTTGTAGGCGTCGTTTTAGATGACTTCGCGCGGGCCTTTGCACGAAGGCACCCAGGTTTGTTTTCTAATTTTTTTGCGGCGAATATGAGCAAACGCGGCACAATGAGCGGCCGCAAAATTAACGCAAACACCGCTTTTATGAAATGGACTGGTAATTATGATGTTTGATGTATTTCTTGTAGCGGGAGATAGTGTTGGACTTAATTTGGAAATAGCTAGTAATTAACTTTATATCGTGAACGGTGTCCTGTGACGACGACTTGTATTTCTGGCCAGTGTCCCCTTGAGGCCAACATAGTAAGTAAGTAATTAACTTTTGCTTAAATACCATGTACATTGGTAACTGGATATTATATTAGCTTAAGCCAACTGTATCGACAGAACTTTTGATAATATATTCATTACTTTATAGTTATTTTTAATTGCTTGTTCCTTTAATTTATATAAGAAAAGCTTTACCCAAAAATGCAAAGATTTACGATATTTTTGAAACTAGGCAATTCCACTTCTTTCGCCGTTGGATCTACTTCTTAGGAATCTTCTTTTACTTAAGTCAAGGTATATTGACCGTAGCACCAGTGACTTATATAACTTGTAGAAAATAAAATAATATAGAACACAGTGAGTTTTATATTATACCTAAGTTATGGAAGTTCATAGATCGAAATAGTTTCTCACACGTCCTGAGCCGTCTTACGGGAGGCGTCTCGTTTAGGCGCTCTGATCCCCCTTTTTATAAGTTGATCGAGTAGAAACCGAGATAACTCCGCTTATTTCCCGAAATTAGTTCCCAACTACGGCGTTATCGGAACTTGTACACGGCCTGATTGGCCCAATCTGCGTAATATTACACAAGTTCTTGATTAAATTTAATAAAACCAAGACGGTTACCTAATTGCGCCGGAGGAAGTTTCATTAACGACTGTTCGATTCGCACCGAGTTTGGCGGTGAGTATTCCGTCGATGTCGCTGCCGCCGAAGCTCGCCGAACAAAAGATACGGCCTGAATTTTAATTCTGGGTACGTCACAGGATTGAATCATTTGGAAACGATGAAGCAGATTCGCCGGCGCGACTGCTAGCGAGTGGAAGCCGTATTCCAATTTAATGAGATTTATAAGAGCGGTTGATTTCGCGCGCCGATTACGCCATTGTGAACCTTGATTTTCTTATGATACCATTTAAAGTTATAGACGCCGGGAATTCTTCTTATTGGAAAATCCATTAGGATTTATTGCGCGATCGAACCGCTCTGCCAGTTTTTGCGTAACCGTTTTTTTAAGAGTTAGGTAAGGTTTTAATTAAACTCCGCTATGACTGGTTGGTTAGGTACTCCGTTTATCAAAGTTAGACGATGTACTTTTAATGATCTCACGGTGAATCAATGTCAAAGTCAAATGATTTATTCAATATAAACCTTTACAGATACTTATTGACGTCAAAATATGTATATAAAACTATGTAATTTAATCTTAACAACTAATCTAACTTTAACTACTACTACCTACTTACCTAATCTACCTTATTTGTTTTTTTAAAGATTATTATTATTAATCCCTCAAGCAACGTAAAGCCAGACATAATTGAAAACCTATTGTTTTGCGACCGCCGGCGGTCTAATGAGGGTTAATGTGCGTTTAACACATTCATAATAGTTCTGTAACCCACCAGTTTGGATTTTGGGAGAGTCTTCGACTGAGAAGAAGCTGGCAAGTAATTCAGGAAGCCTTACTTTTTTCCCTCTAAGTAATAAAAGTTACAATGTCGACTCCAAGTCATACAAAGTACATTAAAAAGAAATATATTAATACAATTACTAATTAATAAGTTATTCTCGTACATTCACTATGACCATACATATTTGTCATTAACATGCTGACTTTATAATAATCTTTACTCATGAGGGTTATTTTAAAATGTGCTTTAAATGTACCTACGTAAAGGCATTTTAGTAAAGTTTATTGGAAGTTTGTTATAAAACGTTTCACATTTACCCAAGAATCTTTCTAGGCTCTTGCCACCTGTTTTATGAAGCCTAAAACTAGGGAAGGCAACACAGAAATATTTATTTCTGTGGACGGCAAGCTTATTTCTCCGACAAGAGTTGTCTCAAGTTGTCTCTTCGTCGTTGTTCTCCAGTATTAGCGATTGTCGGTTAATCAAAACTAATATCTCAATTTACTTTTAAACACTCAGCTTAAACATACATATAATTACGACTATTATCCCTGAAGGGTTAGTCAGAGACTAGGTAATGAGGACAGCTTAAGCAGTCCTCTACCATTGTCCACTTTTCACCAAACATCGACTGCACATGTGCTCGCTGTTAGATGTATGTGCAGTCTTTAGCCCGTTAGTCGCCTTTTACGACACCCAAGGGAAGAGAGGAGGTGGTAGTATTCTTTCACCGTTACGCGACTCAGCTTAAAATAAGTTTTATTTTTTGCAGTAAAAAGTCTTAAGTACCGATGTCGTATATAATTACTCAGACATTAAACAGGAGCTATACTAAATCAGCGTATGAGTTCTACATCACCTGATGGTAAGCGAAAATGAGGCCAAAGATTAATGTAACATTTAATATAACATTAAATTTTAACATATTACTAAGCTTTAAACGATATCGCGATTTTTGCTACAAACTCCTAATTCCTGCTTATTAGTGTATTATATCGAAGCGGGGCGTTTGAACACTCCAAGAACTTAGAACAGCAATATCGTGTTAATATCAGTTTTAAACTGTGCACGCTTGTTAGGGGGTTAGCGGCGCCGTGTGATGCGCGCTCACTTTCACTTTTCATTTCTGCGTTGGTGAACTTGGCAATCTTTGTATGCTCGAGAGGCTGTATAGTGGTGGTGGATCAAATAGTAAATGCTTGTGTGTGTAAGCTTCGAAGGTTTTTCATTTTTAATATAAAAGGATAAAAAAATGTAAAAAAAACTCAAGGAACAGTGTTCCGTAAACTATAGAAAACAATACATTATTTTTATTTTTTAACTTCTAATAAAAAAATTACTTGTGCTACTAGGTATAATTATATTACAACTGTATACCTAAGTGTATTTAAAATTACAGTTCTAAGAATCTACTGTCGTGGTCTCCGTCGCTTTACCAGTCTAAAGGCCAAAATCCCTTGCACACCGCGTCGTCTACTTGATACAGGCACGTACCCGGGCAGGCGGTGCGCTTCATACGAAAATTTCTGCAATCTGGTTAAGCGACGGTGACTCCGACCGTACGCGCAAGATTATAAAGAATTAGTTATTTAATAACACTCCTTCCTGTTACTAAAAAATGCATTGTCACATAAAATCAAAGCTCGGTCGCTGTTATTTAGAATTATATACCTATTCCATGTATAAGTAAAACAATTTTGCCGTTAGCTTGAGAAATACGACCTCATATTTAAGCAGATTTGTGTATTATGGAAATCGGTTTGAATATAATAACCATATCAATGAGCGAGACTGATTAGCCTTCTACGAACATGTAGATAATTTGAACTTTGAAATTGATTCGGATATTAGGAATACCTTCATGAAACCGCATTTAAATAATTTGATTTGCATTAGAAAAGTACTAGGTAGGTACTACTTTAAATACCATATAGCACGAATTACCTATGCGCTATTATTCAAATAGAAAGGTCTGAAAGCAGCGGTGGGAAGTAAATAGGTGAATGAAGATGTTAACGATGTCGCGAAGCGGTGAAAGAATACTACCACCCCTTCTTTTCCCATGGGTGTCGTAAAAGGCGACTAACGGATTAAAGACTGCACATACATCAAACAGATAGGGCGGCGATGGGCTCACCTCCTGTCACGCTTAGCACATGTGCAGTCGCTTTTTGGTGAAAAGTGGGCAGAGGACTGCTTTTGCTGTCCTCATTGCCTAGTCTCTGACCAACCCTTCGGGGATAATAGTTGAGATTGTGTATGTATGAAGATGATAATTGTGATGACAATGACGGTTTATAAGAGAAGAGACGGCTATTTCATTAGCCGTCTTCATTCTCTTCTTATTTGTCTAGCGACTTCCGTATCTATTTTATATAATTGTAGTTTTTTATAATTAAAAACAAACCAAAGTGCTTAGAAAGTGCACAATTCCATTAGAACAATATTGACATTAATAGCCGAATCCAAACAGCGAACGAATGAGGCGAACGATAAATTGCAACTAATGAACCATATTTTATCAATTATCGGTTTGTGAACGGATCGCTAAAAAAGCTCACGTCTCGCATAAAGGAAATGGCCGGTATTAATTTAATCGAAACTCCTCTTCATTAGTTTCAGTCGTGCGGTTGAGTGGGCAAACAAATAAAAATGTTTGATCCCGACAGCTATGCAATTGGAACGATATTTCGATTCATTACGAGCGCTCCGTCGGTTCAGGCTTCGCCGCTGGCTAGCCGGTGCTATTGTACCTGTTGCTCGGAGATCAGCCAAGAACCGTTTTAGTTTGATAAACGGGTTTGCTGGGTTCAGTATTAGTAAACTGCCCGTTCTTGATTTAAACTGCGCTTCGACGCATTCGTCATTGTGCGAACCGATGCGCTACGAGCTCGGACTTGCAAGGGGCTCTTCAAATGATTGTTATGTAGATGTTAGACTGTTTTTAGTTAGAGGTAAAGAGAAATATTTTATTGTAGTATAATCAAATAATTCAATGAGTTAGCGATTTGAAGCTGCTATTTTGACGAACACAAAAATATAATATTCGAACCGAAAAAATTCGTTACATAAACGATTATTTGTGTTAACGTAAACAATTAATACTTTTATTGTTTTTATACATATTTTTATTGATTTTTATATATTAATAATTTCTCGAGCTCGGAGGAGCTCGATGCTCGCAGCTAGCGCGTTCGGCTTGCGATCTTGCTCGCTAAGCTACTTTCGCAATGCCGGGTCGCTGGATGGGTGACCACATTAAAAACATCTCGAGCTCCTCCGTGCTTCGGAAGGCACGTTAAGCCGTTGGTCCCGCTGTTGTCGTAAGATGACAGTCGTTAAAACCCACCAACCCGCATTGGCCAGCGTGGTGGGATATGACCCAATATCCCCACGTGCTATTGTACACGTGGGAGGCCTGTGCCCAGCAGTGGGACGTTAATAGGCTGATGATGATGATATTATTAATTTATTTGAATTATTTGTCCGCATAATCCTGGCCATTTGTTAAACATTGATAAATTAAAATTAAGATATTATAGATAAATTTTATTTAAGCTTATCTTGAATTCGTACAGACAAACGTTTGCAACAAATAGAGTGATCGGTCCAAATGCTTGATCAAACATTTGATGTCGCATAGTTGAGAGGCATTCGCACTAATAAGCCGAGGGCGGCTTGAAACCAAGGCACACGTCAAGCGAACACTTGAGCGAGTCGAGTGGCCCACCGCGTTCGTTAGCAACCGCGTGACGAACTACACTCCTATGTCCCACTCCTCGGCTCTTTTCATTAGGAAGTAATTCAGAGTGCTGGGCACTCTTCCGCTTCATTCCTCCACGTTTGTATGCGGGAAGAGTGCTCGTGGCCTCGCTGAATCAGGTGAGGCTTTTGTGACAAGATTAAAGGGAACACGCTTTCTTAACCAAAGGTATTCTTGGCGAGCTAAATTTGGAATTTAGGTCTTCGCTGTAAGGTAGAAATTGCTGTGCTGCAGCAAGTGCTATTAACGTGTTGTCAGAAGTAGAAACCAAAAATAAGGGGTATAAAATTTCAGTTTTTAAAATAAACTTCGCTCCGACCAGCGGGTCTAGTTTTATCATCATATTTCTATATTTAAAAGAAGGTTTTTCAAATAACGTATGCACAGATAAATGGGGCAGGTGGGTTTAAAATTCAGAGTTCTTTCCCAAACAAAATACCAAGGTAGGTACACGTTTTGTACCAAACAAAATTATAATTTCAGCGTCATATTTATAGTCACTTAAGAGCCAGCGTCCTAAATACAGAACATCGCTCAGAAACTTTTACGCCGACAGTCGTTATCTTGCAACACCTGCTTTTAGCGGAGTAGGTACAGTGCGCGTAGAAAATTCCATGACATCTCACGGTGGCGCGCCAGGAATTACAGCGAGACGTCACTGTATGTCGGGAAATTACACGCCCGCCTTTATAACAGTGTGCGCAATTTGGTAATGCACTTTTATCTGCACTAGCTCTCAGTCGAGCGATCGCATGGCGTGTTTGCCCCGTCCGACGATTGAAAATGTGTTTGTTCCATTTTATTCCAATGGTTTAGTGGAAAATATCGGAATAATCTATATATAAAAGAAAAACTAACCGAGGGATCGATCATCGCACAGAGCAAACCAATAAGACTCGAGACTGGAGATTTTGAACAAGAGTTTCTTGAATAATATAGAGGATTGCTAAGAATGAATTTATGAAAATATTCTCAGGGGTAGTAAATATATATAAAAAAGCCGTTCGGTGGTATGTATTGGGAGGAGCTATGTCCGATGTTGCCTAATGTATAATATTAGTTCCACTACAATAATTAACGAGGTTTTGATTAGATGAAATCTCTAGCGTTTAAAACTAGCAACAGGACAAATAAACTGCAATCGCCTGAAAGCTTAAACAGTTGTCTAACATATTAAAACGATTCCAGCGTTTCCATAATACGAATGTATTAAAATAATCTGATCCAAACAAACCGACGCAATAATCCTGTTACACACAAACGGCCGACATTATGTGATAGAAAACTTTAATCCAGCCAATTAAACTCGTGATTACAAAACGCTAGGGACAAAATAAAACAAACATAGCAGATAATATGGTCTGCCTTTGGTGTATTCCCGACTGCCAAAAAAGGTTTTTTAAACTTTAAAATAATACTTTACCCATTTATAAATGAATAAAAATGTAAAGTGACGGCTGAAAAAAGTAATAGGTAACGATATACTGAAATAAGGTACTGTTTCAAGTGTTATTATGTTTTTATAATTGTAGAATGAGCGGACGTAGTGATATTTTTATCGCAATAACAGTAAAAAAATACACGACAATGACAAACCCAATGATACAAACCATAATAATATTATGCCTGGACTCACCAGCTAAAGAAATTACCGAAACTTCACATTTAATAAACTAATATTATTATTATTATAACTTAATTAATGGCTGTCTTGTGTAGCATTAGGCCAATTTCAAGTGGTTTAATTTTTAAATGTATAATTTAGTATTGTACGGTAGATAGAAATAAAATGGAGTCTCACAACACGTGTTGTTGCTAAAATAACACAGAAGAAACTCCCAATAAACTAATTTAATGCAGTTATCGTGTTTTAATTTAAAAGAAACATGTGAGTGTCAGTCATGTCAGAGTTATACACTATTATTGATGTAACACCGTACTAATTTATAATATATTTGCGAGTACATTTTCAAAAATCTTAATTTATGATAAGTATTTAAAACACTGTTTACAAATCAAATTAAAGAAAATCAGACCATGCGTTAGATATATCCTTTTTGAGGCCCAAAATCCCAACAGCGATATATTAATCGGTGGCAGTTGGGAATACACTGATCCGACCCCGGTGCCTAGTGGAGGACTATTAAACAAGGTCGGCACACTTGAAGGGGCCCCCGGGATCGCAGACCCGATTTACTGGACATTGAATGAGCAATAAAAATATAATTACGTTGTTTCACTTTGAATTAGCGAAGATTGGTGAATGTGAGTGAATGTTGTATTTTTTTCTGTGAATTCCACAGCCTTTTTATAATGAACCATTTTAAGTACGAAGATCTTTTTTAGTCTGATTATAAGAAAAAAAAATGTATGAAATGTAGCGGTCAATATATTAATCAGGACATCAAGAACGCGTCTTAAAACATGTTCAGGAAAATATTTCCAAAAATATATGAGAACGTTGCATAAAATAGTTCATTAACGTAAATAGATTGACCTACTAAGTTCCCACCTGCAAAACGCTGGTATTTACGCAAAAAGCGTATCGCGAGAATCAATCGGCAGTTTATCACCAGCGGGATCTGCTGCGCGCGTGTGGAGGGAACGTAGCGCGCGTTATCGCGGCGATCGCGCGATATTAGTACCATTCGTCTTTGTCGTACCATTTCCTAATTTGAATAATCGTAGGTGAGAATGCAGAGTGATTTGCCGCAGTGTAAACGCTTAAGAAAGACGTCAGCGAGCTCTAGTGGCGGCTACAGGGAAAACGTTATTACAATCACGGCGAAAGCTCTAATAACGCTTCATTGTAACAGCAAAAAAATGAGATAAGATAATACAAAGGAAGAAAAAATTGCAAAGTGAGAATTTTCTCATTACGCCACAAATCAACTGTTAAAACAAATATTTAAAAGGAGAAAGGAATTCGCAGACTACAAAATGCTCCTCAGCCCTGGCTGGCTACTGGGAAACGCGAAAATCCGATTTAATTTATTTTTATCGCGGGGCTTTATAATTTCATTTTCGCACTTTCCATTTCGAGAGCGCGCCGGCGCCGCAGACCGCTGCTCTATCCGAATGAGATCTCCACGAAATCAGGTACAAAAGAACGATAATGAACGCTACGTAATCTAAATTATTATACGAGTCGAAATTCTTACTTGGCAGCGAAAGAAATCAACTCTATCTCGGGCACCGGGAGATGTTTAATAAAATTAAAACGTTCGAGGGCCCTTTCCGATGTTTACAGTGGCTCTGTAACAGTATTTCGATTCTAATTTTCTCTCGTCGCCCAGAGAAAAACACTTTAATCCGTCCCACTGTTCTATATTTTAAATAGGGGGGGGGGGGGGGGGGACACGAATGCTTTCATATAACGCTCCCGACAATGTAAGAGAAGCGGGTAAGGGAACTTCTGAAGACAATTTACTCTTCGAAAACTTTTGACGTACGATTAGTGAGATCGCTAAAAGTTGGAGCATTAAGATACTATAAAACTATGTGCTTCGGTGGAACGAGAGTAGCGTGAGTGTACAGACCGGTACGCGCATAGGATTGTCTGCTCGAGTTGTGAAGGCACGGCTCGATGGGGCTGTCATAAGATATTGCGTTATTGGAAAAACTAAAATGGAGGCGCAAAGTTTTCGATGTTGCCCAAAATACACGGCAGCCAGCCTCTGCCGGCGCGGCGCCACTGATCGATACCTTCGACCCTCTGCAACTCTATTTTTTGACTTCCTTTTTCCTGCCAGCGGTACGACTGACTTATATTAAGTTTATAACTTGTTAAACACAACTTTCAGAAATATGAGATAAGTAAGTGAGAACCCCGGAGAGATTCGAAAGAAATGTTTCAGACTAATACCTATGTAACGTCGCGACTAAGGTTTTAGAAAGCTCTCGTGAGATATTGAGATATTGTATTACTGTATGCCGCTGCAAGTTCCGTGCTTCATTTTATAAGTAATGTGAGATATGTCGCGGAGTTGATGTCTGAGTTTCCCCGTAAAGTGTTGTAATCTGGAGCGGGTTAGACGTCTCCGGCACGACCGACCGTTGCGGTAATCAGGAATTGTCACACCAGTGAGCTAAGTTGTAATTAACCAAATGCACCATGTACCGCGCCGCTCCTTCGCCGGAGCGGCCGCCCAGCCCGCCTCGCTCAGCCGGTATTATTCCGTAATGATTATATAACCGTACTTTTAGTACACAATTAAAATTTAAGCTTTCCTAAATTTGCACGGTACTCTATTTCATCTCAACGGAGCGTAGCGAGCTCCCTAAAAAGATAGCCTTTAAAATCAGAAGGTACTTTCACGGACATAAATATTGTAGGATTTTCCAGACGCATTTACAAGCAGTTAGCAATTGGATATAATAAAACTTCAGCAATTTAAACTCGAACTTTTTGATTCTGAGAGACACAAAGTAGTCCAATATTACGCTGTCAGTCTATTATAATTGTGTTTATTAGTTACATTTTTCTTTGACTAGATAATTAATTGACATCTTATAAAAACAAAATATATTAGTCAAATCATGCCTAAGGCCTTGGACCACGTTACCAGTTGTTAAAAATGTGTTAGCGTTACACCTTAACTATGTAATTAAGTGGCATAGTTCGAGAAAGCTACGAAGTGAAGTAACTCGCTTAGGTTCTACAATATTAAAAGCAACACACCGTTAAGAAGAATAGAAACCAACAAGGGTTAAACGCTGTCGTCGGCAAGTTTGCCGTGGTGCCGCTCTCTGTTTATAAAGCACCTTATTCGAAATAACAACGCCAACCAGCGCGGATGTCTAACTTAAATAAGATTTAATATTCCTATCCGGCAGGAACTTTCCTGAAGGAGCGTGTGTAATCAAAATCTGCACTGCAAAACTTTTCGCGGGAATCTCCTAGCAATTGCAGAAGCGGGTAGAAAAAAAAGCTCGAAATGAACCTGTCGCTTAAAACTAATTTCATTACCAAGTTTCGTGTTAGAATAGTTCTTTCATGTTTCGCAGTTTTTTCCATTCTAACTTGTTCACAGTTTAAAAATCAATTTCTTGCGAGTCGCAGAAGGGCAACTTGCTAGGTGTTTACTTCGGAACGGCGGGCAACGAAAACTTAAACCTCCTCGAAGAAATTTCTTTCTAAAATTAACCAAGTTTATGAAAAAAAAAATATAAACAAGTAGCTTCACACAAATTCGGTCTGCTCTCGAGAAATCTTTTCACCAGGTTATTCGAAGAAAATTAAAATCAGAAAGTTTTTTTATTTGCATTTTTTTAAACAAAATCCACCCAGGATTTTGTTAGAAAACACAACGCAATGTCAAACAAAGGCTTTGCTGTGAAGTTTCCTTTCAAAGTTACAAGTTAATTTACAACGTATGGCAGAAATGTTGTTTTGATGGAAGAACAGCTGTATTAAAATATTTTTTTCAAAGTATATGTAATGTAACTATTGCATGATTTAATTTGTTAAAGCAAAATGAGATGAGCTATCAACGACGCAAATATTACTATGGGTTTAAATTGCACATTCCTTTACTTAGTTGCCTTACCGTTTTACTCTGTAAAACTAATGAGCAAAATAAAATCTTGTATAATATTATGTTAACGGAATACGATTACAGAATGTTTTATTTGTTTTGCTTTTAAACCTGGATGCCCAATTATTTGAGAGGCTTCATTCGATACTCAGCAGCAGAAGATGGCTTGGTGACAGAAATACGTATGAAAGTGGTATCTTGTAGCTTTGTGTTCCAATTTGAAAGCTAGATTAAAAATTGAGAGTCAGTTAAGTAATGAGATTCAGTAAACTACTTATGACGTTGCAAGCGCTACAGACCATGTTGACCACACAGTTTACGATCGAATATACTAATTCCGGACAAAGCCGAACAAAAAAAACCCCTTCGAAATCACCCTTTCTGACGGATCGCCGTCATTGGCGTTTTTTAAAATAAAAGTTTGGAAACCCCTCGCCAAATTTTTCCTTCAAAGTTTTTGTCGTGAAATGCTTTTTCTGTTTCCCCCAGACAATTTGCTCAACTTGTAGCACCATTACTCTTTTATGTAGCACACTAAACACGGTATCGAATATATTAATCGGTATCTTGTATTTACAAAAGGGGTTTGGTCTCATAAAATATAATAATTCTGTAAATATTATGCATGCTTCTCAACAAAACATCACGACTATTTATGCGACAAAATTATTTTTTTATATGTTTTTCGCATTTTAATAATTTTAGAAGACGTGTTTGGTGGGTTCGATTCTCACCTGAGGTAATTAATATTTTTTTCAGTGTCACATCATCTTTTGTCATTCATTTTTAGATAATTATTTACAATTTAATTCAAGAGATAACAGTTTAGAGATTTCAATTTAAGTATATGTTATTACATATATACAATAATATTTTTTCAGATAAATGTGAGTGGATGCGTACTCGGAAACGGACGCGCTCCATTGTACAGTAAGAACTTTTAATTCGTGATTTGCGCGCCACTAGCCGCTGCACGTGTTTGTGACTATGAGTCCCCAATTCATAGCCAACGAGTTGTTGGCGTTTAGTCAAAACGCCAATGACACCATGGACGAGGTCAGCATTTTGCAGATCTGCAAGTCCAACTTCAAGGAGGACGAGATTTCCAGTGGCAAGGCGCTGCTATTCCAGACTGTCGGTAAAGCCAACCAGATGCCATCTCGCCGGAGGGATGGAACAGAAAGGAGTCTCCAGGACATCATCAGCCAGCTGAAAGAGACCGGCCCAGACGACGTGTCTTCATTCGTAGCGAAGGAGCTTCACAAGCTACCCCCCGTCACGTTCGACCACGTAGATGTCACCAGGCTGTTAAAGGACATCAACTTCCTCAAAGCAAGCCTGGCCGAAGTAGTGGAGAAGTTGGAGGCTTCAAATAACACCATTGGTGAGTTGCGTGTCCAGGTTGTGTTACTGAGCAACACTGCTTCGGTATGTAGGTCACCCAAGGCCCCTAACGTTAACACTCGTCGCGGGGCGCAAAATCAGCAGTTTCGAGTCGGCGTATATGGATGTGTCACCGCCGCCGCTCTGCAACCTGAGCGGCGACCGCCTCAAGTGAAAAAGAAAAGTAGCCTTATCCATGAGGCTACGTCTGCGGCACCGCAAGTTCATCGTCTCGACGAAGAGGGCTTTGTCAAGGTGGAAAGGAAGAAGAGGAAGCCCGCTTGTCGCAACCTGTGCGGTGTTGCTTCGACCAGACCGAACCACCTGCTGCGTCCAGCCATACCGACGACGCTGCTGTACGTGTCCCGACTCCATTACTCTATGAAGGCGGAGGAGATCGTAGAGTATATCAGAATCTAGGGCTTTCAAGAGCAATCAAGAGAAATTCACTCTGAGAGTCTAGCGATTTGAGTCACCATAACGTGAATTTTAATTAATTTGTGGTGAGAGTACCGACCGACCATCTGTCGACTCTGATGAAAGAGAAATTTCGGCCGAAGGATGTCATGTTCCGGCGGTTCCGCAGTTGGCTACCGGACACCACGCTGTGTCGCATGACGCCGTGTTTACGTGAAAATTAGTTATTTTTTTTGTTTTATGTTATTATTGTATGTATGTTAGTCTGTAAGGTATTTATGTTGCTATGGGCCATTGTCGCTTGAAATAAGTAGTAGTAGATACAACAGTGGCTTACTACAAACTCTCGAAGAACTAATACAAAGAACCGTTTCCAACAAAGAATTCCTAACAATGCTGAGTATCGCAAAAGGTGACAACACCGCCTGTCATTTGATTTTACAAGTATCAAAACAGTGATAAAAATCATGGAGGTTGATTAATTTCAAGTAGCGCCGTCTCCATTAATAAGCAATAGAGTGAAGCGTGCCAGCGGATCCTGAGGGGAAGAGGGGGATGAAGAGGGGGGAGGGGCAGAAAAACGCGAACGTGACTAAGTGCTCCGCGTCGCGGGGCGAGTGACCCACGTCCTTCAAGATCGCAATTAGACGGCTTTTTGTTGCAGTCTGAGTAATGATTGGAGATGTTGCCTGTTTACTCTCTGTGCAAACGCTGATTTATCGCCGCGTCCTTGCGACTTGAAGATTTTGGTTGGAATGCATTTCTCATGTTTCTATCTTATTCCGACTTGGATAGTAGCTTATATAGGAGTTACATAAACTGTTTCTCTGATTCAGCTCAT
Organism: Scoparia ambigualis; assembly: GCA_963921215.1. Taxonomy (NCBI): domain Eukaryota; kingdom Metazoa; phylum Arthropoda; class Insecta; order Lepidoptera; family Crambidae; genus Scoparia; species Scoparia ambigualis. Next base: position 12,853,219 of record OY992507.1, read on the forward strand.
ACCACCAAATAAAATGGACGTTTAAAATTACCAGAAAAACAAAATATATATTTTGATTTTAAGAACGTTACTAATACTAATACGACGCAATTTAATTTTCAAATTATATACCAATCAACATTCGATATTTGAGAAAAAAAAGATAGAAATAAAACAGGGCTAATGTGAACCGATGGTAGGGTTTAGCTACTAGCACAGTTTGTATAGTATCCACAGGCCTAGGTACTAGGTAGGTACCTTACTCTGCTGACTAGCAACAGTGAAACTGCATTGCTCTGTATCGGTGTGAAAGAGAAGCGAAAACACAGACATATATTGCTTTAACATCGAAACTTGCGAGTATACCCGCGGTGCTTATTAATTGCCAACACATTCAAATTACAAATATTTTTCACTCTCTAAATTAGAGTCAAGACGTTTTCTTAAGTTCCCTATAACAAGCATACTTGCGAACGTGCTCGTATGCCATCAGTTGTCAGAATGACGTCATACCAGTTTCATCCAGAGGAGCAAACGGCATGTTTATCTGCTGCCTAATAAGAAATAATGAGGCGTGCCTATACTCGGGGGCATAAAACGAGGACTAAGTACGGTTGTGACGGAGCCTGGCCCGGCTAGTTGGAGTACACAATTAGTCGACTTTCAGTTTGTACTGAAATATATTTTTTTATATTTTGTCAAGTTTATATTTAAACCGAGCCGTGTGCAATAGCGGCTTACTAAAATAATAGGTACTACCAACCACTCTCTTTCCTTGGGTGTCGTATAAGGCGACTAACAAACTAAATCAAATCGCTCAAATCGCTCTCAGAGCACCCACAAAGGTTCAGCCCACTAATATATTTGCCTCCATCTTCTTCCAACTATAGGCAGAACACGTATATTTAGCAAGCGAGTAATAGTTTTAATACAATGAGTAAAGAAATTGATATTGACCTTTTTAATACCAGTGTTGCAACGATAAGGCGTCTCATGAGCCAGTTATTTTTTGGAGGTTACATTGATGAGCGGTAGATAGTGATTAGTGAATAACTTCTGTACCTATTTGACTGAGTTTCTTGTAAGACTGTATCACAGTTTAAGCTACTCTATTTTTAACAGTGAGAACCTGTAATTGGCTTTCTGACTTTACCTATAAGTTTCTACAGTGTGACATAGCTGTTGGTTTTCGTATCAATAAATAAATAAATAAATAAATACTGCACATACATTCATCATCATAAGCGGTGATGGGCTCACCACCTATCACGCTGAGCACATGTGCAGTTGTAGTTTGGTGAAACGTGGACTATGGCAGTGGACTGCTTTTGCTGTCCTCATTGCCTAGTCTCTGACAAACCCTTTGGGGATAATAGTCGTAAACCCATATCCATGTATGTATGCAAAAATAGCTGCACACATTAGAAGTCATAATAACATGGCTGCATGCAAATGTGCGGGCAAGGAAACTTGGCAAGAGCGCGCAGAATGAACGGTGGTGCGATCCTGCAAATCTGCACGACGCTTATCAGGCGTGATTCATATGTCCTTAGTCCCTTGTACTTTTGGCCGGATGCTATGCTCAAACCGAGAGAATCCACTCGCTGCATGCCATTACATACGACGGATTTTAGTTGGTTGTACGTTTAGCCGGATGTTATGCACAAACCGAGAGAATCCGCTTGTTACATACTATTAGATGTAACGGATTTTAGTTTTAACCTAAGCGATGTAGTACTAAACTAGACATTTTAAATCTATATTCACCATTGATCCAAATATGTTGATGAATTGTTATTTTAACTTTTATATAGTCAAATAAAAACTTTAGTAAAAAAACTATTTTTTATGAGTGTGCAATAAAATTTGTATGTATCAATAAACTTAAGATAGTCTTACTTATAATAAAAGGAAAAGAGTGAAACAATCTTTCAATAAAATATTGTTCGGAGAAAGAATTTACGGGCTCATTACTTTAAAGAATGCTCCGCCCCTGCAAGATACTGCACAAAGTTTAAAATTGAACTTTACACAACAATAGAAATTGTTCTAGCAGTTAGTGCATTGTCATGTTGTAAGTAAGCAAGCATATCCTGGCACGTTACTTTGCAACTGTAGCAGAGTTCACTTTATTCTGCGGATAAGTCCGCTCATATGTCCCAAGGATTCACTGACGCTTTGTCGACGGCGAAAAGAATGGATCGTGATGAGAAATGCGCCCGAATAATTTATCTTTGGGTTAGTTTACGGAATGAAGCTTGTCTCCGACACAAGGATGACGGCTTATTTCTAATTCAGGGACGCGTTTCCGAAGAGATAAAGCGTTGTGGGCGAATAACTGAATAAGAATGATGATGTCGAGCGCAACGCTCGAGAGACAAAAAATTGTTTAAACTTCTTTTGTTTCGCCACTCCAAGTTAAGATGTAAACAGTTTTTTCAGCGTGCCGGTCGTTACAAAAATACAGATAACAGCGCACGTGCCGTTTATGGCTGGAGATGTTGAAGGGAACGCTTGCACAAAGTGGTCGAGATTTATTGGCCCGCCGTAAACGCGTAAGAGGAAGTTTGTACACTACCGCTCCGCGACTCGCAATATTTAACGTTCAACTATTTCCATCAATTTGTTCCGTCAAGAAAGAAAAACTTAAATTGGAGCGATTAAAGCGGGGCCCCAGATTGATTCCTTGCGAGACGCTGCCCACCGCGCATTGTGCCCATAGATTTATTTCTGTTTCGCCGTTTTTATTGCGCACTCGGAACTTATAACGAAATAGTTACGGCTGTTAAAAGGTTTTATTGGTTAACCTTCGGCGTGTGCGGTCATAAAATAGATTCGAAACCAAAGGAACGTACGCACCCCGCTAGATTTATAACTGAATCACGTGAAAAAGAAACAAATTTGCTCTACAGTAGGATATAAAACGGGAGATATAGCATAAATTTATCGGCAAATTGTGGAAATCTCGGTATAATAAAATATTTTCTATTGAATATTGTATGAAAAGAGTTTTACGGGTCTCACTCATTTCACTCCATTTTACTACCTGCCTTTTTATGCAGGTCCTTGTATCTTAGAATACCAAATTCGAATTGCCCTTATGAGCGGATAAAATTTGCGTTACCAGTGGCGCCATCTGTGCTGACTTACCTGAAACAAAATACATAATCGATAAGAACAAGTTAAAACCTTTTATATTCTATGTAAAACAAACGAATTTTGTTAAAATTGGGTACACAGGTAGGGGTAATAATTATATTCTGGAAGATCGTAACATTCTTTCGGAATTTTATTCTCAGTGGTATACAGAATCTATCGCCAAACTACAGCGAAATTTTATCGCGACCATTGAGATAACATGTCTCGACACTCTTCAATTATGAAAACACCAATGATCGAGGTCGCGAGCTCCAAGCAAGACTACAAGCGGATTCACTTAATTTACCGCTCAGCGAGACTCCGCACAAAGTTTACGCACTTAATAAACTCTGGGACGAATTAAAATTCCGTCGGTTTAGTAACAATCGTGTCGGAACGTCGTTAACTCTTTCGCTTCGCGCCGAGTTATTAATAAGGGACACGCCTCACCCGCCTTGATTTATCTACAAAAATAATGACGGCGGACGGCTAATCAGAGTTAACAAGTTTATGACGGCCCTCGGATTAGGGCAAGTCGCGTCGCTTCTTTATTTAAATATGCAAATTATTTTTGAGTGTGCGCCGCTGTAGTTCAGTTGCACTTTGTTTAGCATAAACAAATCGCCGCCTACCCGCTTTTCCGACCGCAGCGTTAGACGGGGGATAAATAATCTCGCAGTTAGACGCTCCTTTCGCGAGGGCCCGCCGTAAATCAGGACGAGACGAAATTTTCCCCGTCTAATGTGAATGTAAAATATAGAGAACAATGCCGCTGTAGTTCGGTGCGAGATCTCTTAACAAAGTTGTGCGTATTTAAATGAGCCCCATCGCTGATTATCCAAACTTTATTCGCGCTGTGTACGACGCGTAGTTGTTTGAAATGTTAATACAAAACAGTCTCGCGTTTCGGAATGCGGAGCCATTAAAATTATAATTCAGATTGACAGAGGCAATCTACGCTTGCTACAGGAACTTCCTGAAACGAGTTCGTATATTAAGGTTATCAATTAAACTGTCAATTAATACTCGGATATATTAGCTATCACGTGTATTGGATAGTAATATATTAGTCCTTTTAAATATTTTTCGTCAGTCCATAATGTGATACAAATTTTCGTTTCATCCGTTGCCCGTGAACATGCATATTCAAAGTTAATTTACTTAATTAGCACCGTGAATCAGAATGCAATTGGTATTAACTGATTCGTTTAAATTTATTCTATAAATAAACTCACGCAGGTGTAATGCGATTAACTACTTACAATAACTACATCAATTGAAAAACAATCAGTGTTATGAATTGCTCATTTGTTAAAGCATCATGGTTGATAATGATCGTCTGTGTAAAGTAATAATAAGACAGGTTTATACTTTAAACAAAATAACTCTTTTTAGAAAGAAACATTCTTTAGTGCTTTTAAAGGACTATTTAATATCTATCACATTCTTCAATGAAGAAGGAGATTTATAAAATGTTTTCCGTTATAACGGAACTTTATAGGTGACAATTTGTATACTTTTATATACCCAAATCTTTATGGCCGCTTGCACAAAATAAATGCAGATTTAAATACACCTAACTTCGCGTCAAAATATCGAAAACAATAATAGACAAAGTGCAATATAAAGATTTGAAACGGATAAGCGCTAAATCCGGATTTAAGTTTTAAGGGTGAGCGTTTGGTTACTCCGGTATAGTCACAAGCACAGCAATGTTAACAATTTTTAGATTTTATGAGACTTATCACATTGTATTAAGTGCTACTATTTTTAATACACTAGTAGCTGTGCTCGTAATGATGCTAGAAATACTAAACTCTTCCTTAAAACTATCCTGTCACCATTGGCTGCTACACACCTCATTATTTATAATTTTTATAATTTAAGAGGCCGATTTTTCAATTAATTGTTAGGTAAAACTTATTTGTCTGTTGAAGTATTATACCTACAAACATTATAAAAACGTATTGTCTTATCATGTCTTTTCTTTTTAACAGTAAATGGTGACATTTTTAGGGTAGAGGTTGAGCGCGTTGTACTTTAACAGATGGATAAGTTTTATACAAGGATTGGGAAATCAGGCCTAACTAAATAAGTTAGCCCTATAAATTGCCCAATGTACGACTTCCTTAATAAGAAATGAAAATTCCTTACAAACATAAATGTCAAAAGGTGTCATAAATTTCACACTTCAAACAACGAAAAGTTGCACTTAGCTCGATACTATCAAATAACAAGTCTCGAATTACACGAAACCGCAGTTCCCTAACAGTTGTTACATCAGATGGCCCCGGGATTGGGCCAGGGCAATATTAACATTTTGAATGTTCCCTTACTTCATTTGACCGTATTCTAGAGCTTTATCGGTGTTTGAACACGACCTATTACGTTTGAATCCGGGATTACTGCTAAGTTCCTCCTCATTGACCCTTTGTACGGTCATAGTGTCGCCGAATTGTGAACCCCGCACTTATTTACGCCGAACTTAAATAGTTTAACCGAATCGGTATTTGTGCTAGAGCACGTCCATTTATATATACGATTTAATCAGGATTGGTGAAGATTGTGAAGAAGTTTGAAAGCTTACTTGTGATGTAAACTTGCTCATAGATGAAAAAAAAACATAAATAAATATATACATATTGTTTTCTGAGGTTTAAGCGAGCACTACACATTGAAATGAAACACTTTTTTACGGATTAACTCGCGTTTAATTTACTATTTACATAGTTTTTTATATTATCCTGACGTTTTGAACCCTTTACAGGGTCCGTGGTCACAGGGAGACTGAGGTGTACACCTCACACCACCTCTGTATGACCCTGTAAAGGGTTCGAAACGTCAGGATAATATAAAAACTATGTAAATAGTAAATTAAACGCGAGTTAATCCGTAAAAAAGTATTTCATTTAAATATATACATATTTGAAATTAAAAACACGTAACGATCTAGAAAGGCAAAGCAATGTTAGTTAAAACCAAAAAACGTATAAATATTAGCAGTGATGGTAACTGCGTCATGGTCTAAGAATGTACTGTCAAAGATATGAAATTTAAGAGAGTTAGAGACTTGCATAGTCTTATCTTCCTATCCTAAGTTGATCCTAACTAATATTATGAATGCGAAAGTGAGTTTGTTTGATTGGTATGCTTTCACGGTTTACACTGCTATACTGATTTCTATGAAATTTGGCTGAGAGGCAAAGGCAAAAGCTAGTCAGCAATAAGTGTAAGACTTGTAGAAAGCATTAATGATATTGCATCTCGCCCGTACAAATATCTAAGCGGCGCTCATTAAGGTAGTCAGTAAAGACGTCCTGGCAGAAAACCGCCCGTTTAAAGTTGGAACCAGACGAGTGTAAATAATAACTGAGCGGGCCCGAGATCCTTGCCGCCGCCGTCTCATTGGAGATAAGTGTTTCGGTGTAAAATAACAATTTCCTTCGAGTGTTACGAAGTCAACGACCGCAACGAGAATGAAACTTTAATACGCGTGGGAGTAGTATTTTTTAACTGGTTTTTAATTCGTCTGCGTCGACAGTCACGTCGTCGCATTATAGTCCACCGTCAGTCTGTACTTGCAATACTAGTTAGAAAATTCGGGTTACTCGCATAATGACTAATTACGTACACGCATATTGACATACACGCATATTGACTTACACGCATTTTCACGTACACGCATATTGACTTACACGAAATTAAACTTTAACTACTTTCTAAACATCAAAAATTGATTCGGATCTTTTACCTATCTAATCAGAGTATAGTACTGAATGCATTGTACTGCTGGTTGGTGAATGAATGATGAATGCAATATTTATTTGCTTATCGGTGGCAGCAATAGGTAAAAGAGTGATCGCCATCCTATAAGGTTCAGTGCGGGGTCCCTAGCAACGAGTAAAGTTTTAAATAAAAAATAATGACAGTTATGTAAATACTAGGAATCCTAAATACGATACCATTGTTGCGGGTTTAGATTTCACTAGGAATAAAATGTTCATGTATCATAGTAATAATACTATATATACAAATTCAGAAAGTTAGACGGCCAATATAACTTTGAGTGCGCTCAATATGAATAGCGCCAAGGACTTGTAGGCGAAACCGACTAATCCTCAAGCTACTGGCCCGTAGATTTATATATGAGACCGCGTAACGCACTGCGGCTACATCTCGTAGCTTGTTCTACGTGCTACGTGCTACGGTCGGCGTAGACCGGCAATTACTTACAGCTCTAAGGCAACATTTTGTAGGCTGCTACTTGGTAATATTAAAGATTTCGATTGCGTATCGATTATAAAAATATACGATAAACTGTCTCATTTCATATAATGACAAATGAACTAATTTCAAAGAACATTGGATATAATTTTTTTTGTTCTAAATATACTTCCTTTATCAACATTACGTATATTATTCATTTGCTATAATACTCATATTCTCTAACAAGTTTTTCTATAAAACTATATTGGTAAAATAATCATATTCTATATCTTCATTTGATATAATTGTTGCTAAAAAATAAAACTAGTATTTTAACCCTAAATTGATTTCAAATATTGTCTTTAAAAGTTAATACGTTGTATTTTCGTTTAGGTTGTGCTAAAAAATCAGTGACAGAAATAAATCGCGGCAAAACCGACTCCACGTAGACTTGTCTGCCCTACGCTAGAGTGTAATTTACTGAGGAGTTAAACTCACCTGAGTTTAACGGTCTGCAGCTTCGGCTTGCTGGCCGGCAGCCGCGTCGGTGAGCGAAAGCTATCTGCGACAATAAGCTCGCGTGGGACCGCCGGAGTCCCGCAGCGCCGGAGCCGTGACAGAAAATTAGCCTGCTTGCATGCTGCATGCCTGCCAGCATGCTGCATGCCTGCCTGTATGCTGCATGCCTGCCTGTATGCTGCCTGCCTGCCTGCATGCTACATGCCTGCTTGCATGCTGCATTCTTGCTTGCATGATGCATGCTTGCTTGCAGGCTGCTTGCATGCTGCTAGCTTATTACATGAGTAATGTTTTATATCATTTGATTATTATATCAATAGTACATTATATCAAATGAAATAATATGAAATGAAATTGTATTATCTGAACGTTAGACCATAAGTGTTTATATCAAATATTACACACCCGATAGAAAGCTCTGCCTACCACTTTGAGGAACAATCGTGATGTATCTATCTATGTGTGTAAGTAAAATTATATACATAACATAATACTTAGAGATTTGCGGAACGACGTAAAAAGTCTCGTAATACCATAAGAGCCTTTATTGATAAAACAATGGCACAAAAATACATACGAGCGTAAGACAGTGGCATCGTTTCGCGGATAAAATAAATCCTTATTCAACAACTTACGCTCGAACGAGTGTCCTATTACGCATACTACGGATGGAGGCAACATAGCTTCCAATATTACTTACTAATCTTTCTTCAAATGTAGAGAGGTTGTATGATTCTCATGCTTGATTTGACACTGACGTAGTCGATTAAATGGGATTTCATATAAAAATGTAGGTAGGTACATCAAAAGCCTTTTGGCGTTTAGCAAATATATAAAATAAAGCTTGAGTATTAAATACATATAAGACGACCTCCTTGGTCGAGTGGTATGTACACCGGTTTTCTTGGTGTCGCCATCTCTGAGATCCCGGGTTTCGATCCCCGGTCGGGTCAATTTAGAAATTATTGTTTTCTAAATTGTCTCGGGTCTGGGTGTTTTCTATTATAATAAGTATGTATTTAAGTATTGTATGTATGTTTATCCGTTGTCAAGTAACCATTTAACGAGTTTCATAACGAAGCTTCTCTTGGGCTAGATGATTGGTGTGAGTGTAGGAAAGTTTATTTATTTATTTATATATTCACGACTATTATACCCAAAAGGTTAGTCATAGACTAGGCAACGAGGACCGCAGAAGCAGTCCACTACCATAGACAACGTTTCAGCAAATTACAACTATAAGGATAGTTGATAGGCGGTGAGCCCATCGCTACTCTGTATACTGTTGGGTGTATGTGCAGTCTTTAGTCCGTTAGTCGCTTTTTACGACACCCAAGGGAATGTTAATGTTATCCACATAAGAATATATAATAAAATTGAAAGATTATTCGACATGTAGAACAAGCGTATGGTGCGTACATAGATTAAGTATTTTACAAGTAAATAAAGAAGAACAGCATCACCTGACGCCGCCTCCGAGGCTCCCACGCGTTTCGCCATATGAACGTTAATTTGCTTTTGTTCTTACCGAATTTCAGGCTACTTGTGTGTGAAAGCGTTAGGAGATTAGCCTCCTTAGAGTTATTGTTCCGTTTGTTCACGTTTTCGGTTTTTGATACTGAAAATGCTTTGCTAAATCTTTTAAAATAGAGTTTGTCTATGTAGGTAAAATATTTGGTGTTTGCACACAATGTGCCTTTTTAGATAGATACAATATTGCTTAGAAGATTCGAGTTGACAATCTTTTTGATGAACGTATGAAATAATGTGGAAATGGTGTTTAAATAACTTTTTGCGAGTTAATTATTAATAGAAACAATTTTGTTGATTTTGGTTGATTACATTTTGAAAGTAGTGTTCAACGAGTCACAAGATTATTAATTTGACAGACAAAAAAGAGTTCTTGCATGGAACACAGTAATGAGTCAACCCTCTTAACTTATTTTGGTATGAGCCAATATTTTCCATATGTTGCCTAAGTTTTTTCGTTTATACGTAAGTATTTTAATAAATTCTATACATAGTATTGGAAATATTTGAACTTCTACATTTACGATACTAAAATATATAAGTAGAGCTGCAAAATATCTGAGCTTTCACATTTACGATATTAAAATATATAACTAGAGCTGCTTTGCACGCGACGCGTTACCAATAACCTGTCTAATATTTTTTTTAGTACTGGCTTGACACAGACAGATATATTTGAACATAATTTGGAGTGAAGAAGAGGTATTTCTATAAATAAAAAATACTATTGAATCACTTTTTAACGCACTGTACTATGCACGAAACTGTGTACAATAATAATTATGACGATAAATAAAAAGATAAATGTTTTTAATCCTATATTTAAATAACTTTTTATTAGATACGGACAAAAAACATGGATAGGTAATGTTGGGTGACCACTAACAAAGCAATCGTTTTAAAATTAACTTTTGTCAAAAAAACTATTAATTTAAACGAAGACCTGTGAGTATGAAATTATTATGATATCATTGTATTCAACAACAAAAAGTGTTTTTAAACATAGAAGAGTTTAAATAATTTTGATAATGTTCTGCGGTGGCAAATTAAGTACGCGATGGTGGAAACAGCGCCATCAAGTCTTACAATTTGAAAAACATACTTTACGTTTCACCGTCGTGTCTTTATACCTTCGCAAGTATGTTATCATATTTTCGCGTATGGCCGTTGACCTTCCACTTGGTACATTCATTACTCTGAGCCAATACTCTCACGTTCCGTTCAAGTTAGCGACAGACGTCCTCTGATCGCGAACCGTATAATCAAAGTTAAACTTCAAAGACTCAGTATCGGTATAATGCACCCGAGCTGGTTCGGCAAGCTTGCAGATAAATGAATGGTTGAAAATAGAAGATACATGATTTCAGTCTGCAGATTTCTATTGGTGTGCTCAATCGGAATAGTGTTGCATATCGATTGCTCGTTAAAAGGAGTTGCACTAATGATCATTAAAAACCAGTGACATGTTATATATCTTAACTAATATAATAAATACAAAACTGAGTTTATTTGTTACGCTTTAACACTTAAACCTTAAGTCGATTTCGATGAATTTTGATATAAAGACGGTTATAGGCTGTTTTTTTACTAATTTATGAGAGCGTAGCCACAAGCAAACACTAATACAGATGTACTTGAAATTCTTTAACTTTTGATTACATGCTTCAGGCATTCGCACATGGATAAAGCCCAGAAGGAGATTCGGCCATAAGCCAAACTGGACCAATATGATTTTTTAAAATTATTTCTTACCGTACCTAACTTGACCTTATTCTCTAATATACCTGATAATAAGCGACGATAAAATTGAAAATGGTAGTGCGCTTCAAACAGAATCTCCTCAACTACTTAGGCACTTGGCTATCTTATCTCTAACTGCGAGAACATAACAATGCCACCGACATTGTTGTTACAGTGACGGGCTCAGATTAGATGGTATGATAGTCAACGGCAGGCAGGTGGGTGTTAGCGTCCGTCATTTTACGTCAACAGTCGGGAACGACGGCTTAACGCGCCTTGCGACGCTTAGAGGAGCTTGAAATAATTAAATTTGGTCACCGAGTCTCTCGAAAGCTAATTGTAACCGAAGTAAATATGGATTTTGGAAGCTGCAGACTGATACTTTGGAAGAATACTAGAAGTATCTTTTTTTTTTATATTTTTTGGTAAAAATTTGTTTATTTTATTTATATACGCATTGCTATATTCTGCTCAGTCGGCTGTTACCTCACTGCCACCGTTACTCACTTGTTTAACCACGTTCGCACACTCTAACTTTAAAATTATTCAAACAAGAATTTCTCGAACATTCGAGAATAGTTAGGAGCACGGGTGCGTGAGAGCGGCGATGCTGTCGTCTCCTTCCTTAGTTGAATTATGCTCGCATCATTAATCCCTGAAATTGCGATTACGTGACCCTCCGCCCAGAATCTTCAATTAAAGCTAACTTTCCAATTTCATCTATCGAATACAATTTGGGCGGCGGATACATTGATGATTAGCTGTGATGATTTAAGGGTTGAACTTTATAATTAATTGTTTGGAACGTTGGAGCGGTGTCATCAATTCCGTTAACTACTTACTACTCGAAATGAGCGTATCGGAATCATTATTCTGTTTAAGAAGTACCTACCTAAATAGTGTTTAGGAGAAATCTTGTTTGAAATGTTTAGTTAAAATTTATATTGGGAAACCCCACAAGCCTCAAGCGGTCGCATGAGACCGCACCTACAAAAACACACTTGACTTTTTACCGTGTTTTCATATAGACTTACAGACTAAACAAGTTTGGTTATTTCGGTTTTGTCGTACATCTGCATTGTTATCGCAAAATATTGCATCGTTTATGCTCGATTCTGTCAAATTTGACGTTGACAGTTGCACCAATTTTTTTGTTAAAAAAAGTGCTACGAGTGAGTGGTTAAAAAAACTATTACACAAAAGCGAATAACTTTGTGAAAAATGTAAGAGTTCGTTTGTTTGAGTTATGGTTAATGTCAGAATTAACCATTTTGAAATGCAACACTTTATATGGATGTATTTATTATATATAGGTTATTATATATTTTTTGTGACAATTGTTTCGTCTTAGCTTAAGTAATGATAATTAACTAAAAATGATACATCTATTTTCAGAAGACACGAGACTCTTTTATCTCCTAATCTCCTCATCATCATGATCAGCGTATAGACGTCCCACTGTTGGGCACAAGCCTCCCACGTGAACAATAGTACGTAGGGGTATTAGGCCATAACCCACCACGCTGGCCCAATGCGGGTTGGTGGGTTTTAATGACTGCCATCTTACGACAACAACCGGGACCAACGGCTTAACGTGCCTTTCGAAGCACGGAGGAAGGTCGACATGTTTTTAATTGATCACCCATCAGGCGACCCGGCATTGCGAAAGTTGCTTAGCGGGCAAGATCGCGAGCCGAACTCGCTAGCCGCTGCGTCATCGAGATCCTCATCATGAATGTTATCTCAACACAGCTCTCTAACAAACACACCCATCTTTTGGTATCATTAAAAAAAATCGTTAATTTAAAAATCATTGTAAATTTTACTGAATGTCGTGAAGACCCTAGCATGATGGTATTTGCCTTACATACACACGCACCTTCTGTTCTCATTAAAAAAACATACCAATTAAAAAAATCTTTGTAAATATTACTGAATATCATTAAGACCGTAGAATGATTGGAGGTGTCGAACATACACACCCACCTTCTTTTCTCATTAAAATAACATAAAAATTTAAAAATCTTTGTAAATATTACTGAATATCGTTAAGACCGTAGAATGGTGGAATGTGTCTTACATACATACCCATCTTTTGTTCTCATTAAAAAAACATATTAATTTAAAAAAATCTTTGTAAATATAACTGAAAATCGTTAAGACCGTAGAATGATGGGAAGCTGACGCTGAAGTTTCGATCAATCAGCCGGTGAGCGACGTCATCTATCAATATGTCGGCCGCCCGCCAGATGGCAGTAGCGGCTAACGAGAAATTAGAAAACAATTTTCGCTCACTGACACATCAGCACGGCGTTCACTTCAAATGCAAAGTTGGCCGACAAAATGCCAGAGGTAACCGTTAGTTTAGGAAAAGGACAGGCCAGCTATGGGACAGTCTAGGCTAGAGAAAGAAACACCGTTAACTTATGTATTAACGCTGTGTCTTACAGGGTTACTATTAAATCAAGTTTTTCTAGATTACAGATATTCTTGTAGCTGATTATTGGTATTCTTAGCGTTCTGGGCTTCTGTTGTAAAAATCTTGGTAATGATAGGACGCAGGTTGACGTACAAAAAACTACTTCAGGAGGTGTGATCAATACTACAATTGATACAAAATTTCGACGGTAGCTACATTCCAGAACGTCTCATGATCTGTTATTTAGCCTACTACTGCAAGTGTTTCATTCCTGGTACATACATACATACATACATACATACATACTTAGATATAATCACGACTATTATCCCCAAAGTATTAGTCAGAGTCTAGGCAATGAGTACAGCAAAAGCAGCCCTCTACCATAGTCCACTTTTCATCAAAAAGCGATTTCACATGTGCTCAGCGTGACAGGTGGTGAGCCCATCGCCCATCTATGCTGATGGAAGTATATGCAATCTGTAGTCCGTTAGTCGCCTTTTCTGACACTCAAGGGAAGAGAGGGGATGGTAGTATTCTTTTACCGCTACGTGACACGGTTAATTCCCTGTAGGTTAATATTAATCAATCCCTCATCATAATTATATTGTGCATTATAACAAAGTCATCGATATTTTAAATAATTACTATGGCAAGCTCCAACGTTTCACGTAACCATAAAATCACTATCAGTGAAATAATAAAAATAACTCTGAAATTAAAGCAAGAATCCATTCAGAATCCTTCTCATTCCGAAATTACCGCTGACAGACTAATAAGCCTACTTTACTTTCGTTCACAAATTTACATACAATTCCAGCTTTCTGAGTAGATTAACATTCACATGCATGCCTACATATTACAACTAGTTAATTCTTAAACGCGATCAACCCTACGCTTGTGCCTACGCAGTGGGAATAAACAATGAGCTGTAACGTCACGGTTTGTACATTTTTGCGCGTGCACAGAAGCTGCAAATACAAGAGCCTACCGCCCCCCTCGTTCACCAGAGCGTGTCTCTCAATATAAGCCGAAAGGATTATCAATACGATAGAGGACATCAAACAAAACAACCTCATAATGAGCTAAACGCCTCATAACATTAAAACGACGCAAAAACGTTTACAAAACAGCGAACGCAAAGCAGCGCCGCTTATCCAGGTTCTTATTATTTTAACGTGCGCCTACATAACGCATTATGAGATCTTTATTTTTTATTACAGGAAAGAGGATCGTTTGGAACAATTTAATCGTAAATTTAACGTCCGCGGCACGTACCCAAATCGGACACTTTTATGACATTGGACACTCCGCGTTAAATGCGGAGGCTTAAAAAGGGTTGATAGCGAGTAGCCTTGTCACCTGTAAAAGCCGAGGACATTTTGGTACCTTCATCATACGACGGCCGGACGTTCATTGATAATTAATGGCTGTTGCCAGTGTAACGAAAACAAACGACGGGTGGCACACGATACGATTAATATCTTCGCGGCGCAAAAACAAACCTACGTAGCCTTGGCGCGATAAATCATATCTTCTTGAAGGCGCAAAAATAAATGAAGCTAATGATAAATGGGTGAGTTCGGTACCAGTCGATTGAGTTGAGTGAATTGGAAAATTAAAATGGTTACAGGTGCATGCCTCGGACGGCCGCGCCCGCGGAAGCGCGCTAATTCAATTAAGAAAGAAAAAAATGCGCGGCGCCACCGCCGCTGATTTATGCACTGATAGAAATGTGCTATCACTATCATGTTGTTACCATTTTAATTGTATACTGCGAACTCAAGGTTTTCATATTTGCGAGTTTTGTTAAAATGATTGAGATATAAAATTTCATAATAATTTAAGACTTTAAACTATCGCGTTGCATTGCATTAAAACTGTCATAACGGGACCTAACAGCTCGCTTGTGACCACGGCCGCAGCATCGCGGCCGAAACATCAAGCAGTAAGTAGATATGTACTTACTTACAAAATTAATCGTGTTGGGTCCCATTTAAACAGTTTCATAATAATTATTATTGCCAGACTTATTATTGTTATAATCACGAAATTTATTTTCACTTTATTTTGCATGGGTATTATTATAACCACAGAAATAGATCTAAATAGAAGCCGCATGTTAGCTCCATTGTATGAAAACCAAAAGTGTCTCTTTTTTCTGTGTCAGTTTAATAACAAAATTACTTACCGAAAGGAAACTTTTGATTATTTCGGTTGAACCTTTCTTGTGCAGTTTTTACAATTCGATACGACGCAATTAGTAAGATTTTTCAAATTCCACATAAGTCCGATGCTGCCAACAGCTAAATGGAACGCGGTCGAAAGATGGGATTTTACCATCCTTTTAGTACTATTTTGACACACAAAGTACGTACACAGGCGGCTTCTATTTAGATATATTTCTGTGGTTATAATAATACCCATGCAAAATAAAGTGTGCTTCATCAAGAGTAAGTTTTAGAATTCAAAACAAAACATTTAATATTTTTTTAAGATAAATATGATCATCTTTACTGACAATTAATATACAAATAGGTTCTTTTACATTGCAAATGAAAGATGGCTTTATTTCATTCTCAGTATTTCGTTTTCGCAAAATGAAATAAAGACTTCTAAAAAATAACTTGCTATTTTTAGTTTTCAATGTGGTTCCTCCTAATGTGGCATTTCTCCATTCAACCCTTTGAAGGTACGTTAAACAAAAATCAGTTGTTACATTGCGTTAGAGAGAAAGCCCCGAAAAGCGGCCCGCATATATTGTCAATCATTCAGAGTAGGGAATTTTCCTACTGCGAACTGTCAAATATTTATCTTTTTTTTCTTCTCTTATTCTTGGCAATGTCAATATCTGGGAGTCGAGATGCTGGAATGGAAGTATTAAGACGTTTCGTCTCGCGAGTTATTCCACCGTTTTGGTCTTAATAAAATAAACATACTATGTCATCATTTGGATGGATTGTTTTCGAGGGTAACGCTAAATCCGTTCGTCGTGGAGTTCTTAAAACATATTATCTTTATTTTGTTGGAAGGTAAGACGAATTCGTTTTCTCAAATTCCATTCCTTTAATAAGATTTAGATTAAACTAACCAACAATAATTTGTCAACAGATTTTTGTCTTTTTACCGTCTCTTTCATTGATTTGGTCAATTTACCTAAATAAGATTTAAATTAATAGTATGTGAAATTTATGATGACTAAATATTAATTAAGCGTAGTTGATCAATTAAACACATTTAATGGTCTAAATGTCTTATTAGGAACAAATAAGGCTACCTATTCTTCAAATACAAGGTTACAACTGCAAAAAGCTACATTTAGTTATACAGACTTATTTCACCATTCCCCGTCAAGTTAACGGAAATCGTCAAATAGCCCCAATTAAAGGCATTTCAAGCCAACAAAAAGAAACCTCGTCCGAAATAAAAAAAGAGAAACATGTCTTTTCGTACGTATTGACAATCATCTCAATCGTGTAATTCGAAGGAATCTTTTTATTTGATTTAACGATAACGGACTGAGATGCGGGCCGCTCGGTCCCATGGCAGTACCTCAGTCTCGGAAATTGCGTTAACCACATTCAGCTACCAGGAAATTAGAAACGTTCGAGGATATAATCGAATGTCTCTCTCTCTTGCATTGAAATAAAGTTCCCCTTTTGTTATCGGTGCAAAAGTGAATCACGTAAGGATTTTGGGTATTACACTTTATGGGGAGGTCTTGGATTACCTACTCTCTGTCGGATGTCCTAAGCTTTCATGAAATAGCTTCTGACGTGTACATTTTGACGACGTTTCATTTGTTTTCATCACATTGTTGCGAAAGGGATTTCAAAATTAGAATGCATCGTAGCATCGGCCAATTGTTTTCGATTCTTATTTGTCACGTATCACATTTAGAAGCCAACTTTCCCTATTCACTATCGAGCTGAACATTCAAATATCGAATGGAAACTCAAATGATTCTCCGAATGCGAAATCAGAGATCGCTTAATTATGCGAAATACACGATCCTCCGATTCGAGACTGTCGGAACTGCAATTTTTCCCTAAGATTTAGTTCGCAAAGTGACGCGACTACGACCACCGACCGACTGCGCTAATTACGTTAGCAATCCCCCACCCTCCCCTTAAGTAAACGACTCCGCTTTCTGTGTAAACAACCGCTCGACTTTACCAGGAAAAATTCGCAAACCCACTTATTTACGTCTCTAAGGTATACAGTGACAACTTGGCGACATAACAATGTTGTATGTACAGAGATAATATGACACGAGTTCAGTTTATTCTAACTTCTGGTGCTATAGCGCGTGTCGAAACAATACTTTTGGGGTCATCACTTTGGGGTCACATGTCATTGTGTCTACATAGTAGCCCGAGACACAGCGGATAAAGAACTTACGCAATGCTGGGTCAATAGGAGGGTGACCACATCAAAGATATATCATGGGGTCCTACAAACGAGGTGTGAAGAAGCTACTTGCGGGTGGGCAAGATTAGAACAGCTCGTCTAGCATTATCCTGCTTCACTACTTGTCTTTGTATCTTTACTCTGCTTTTTTTATTCAGCAACGGGTAAGCGCTTGGCTTTCATCTCACCTGATGGTAAGTGAAGATAAGGCCGAAGGTGGAAGCGCGCTTCACCCGGAATCGTTAACCACTGACGAACTAGTTATCTTATCTCAAACTGTCGGAACACGACAATGCTATAAACAACTTAACAGCGCCATACCACCAACCAAACCGAGCACACAGATGTACCCCCCGCTGGGAATCGAACCCGGGACCTCTGGGTCTGAAACCGGTGGCTTAGCCACAGACCACAGGCTTCTGCTTAACATTGAAAGGAGCGACGGTTATGGCAGAAACTCTTACGTGCTGTGGTCCATGTGGAATGACTTGTGCCCAGCAATGGGGCCCAATTTGGAGGGAGAGCACCCTCCCCCTACCTTCGACCCTTCATCACTCGTGATTAACGTAAATTCAATGTAAAAATTTACCTAATCTGACAATTTTTTCACAAAAGAGGTAACAAAAGGTTAAAGGTACATTTCTGTTGTCTAATAAAAAATATAACCTTGAAATTCAAGATTAAATTTCTAGCCTACAGGGCAGCTAGTAGACTTATAAGCTCAAAGAATCAAATCAAATCAAATCAAAATATCGTTATTCAGTAAGCTTAAAATAAGCATTTTGAATCAAACCGAAAACTTTGAAATGAAAGAGTACTTAATAATATCACTTCTAGAAACACATTTTGGTTTTTGTCTTTTATAATTCATTAGTAATGTATAATGAAGTATCACAATATTAGTGGTAACAACACAACGTGAAACAATCTTCTTTAATGACAAGAGCTTTTGATAGTTTAAAAAAAGTTACATAATTCCTACAAACTTGACAGCAGCACAATAATAATACGAGAAAATATTTCTACCATAATATTTCAATTTATACAAACAGAAAGATAGCTATATTTGTTACGCAGCTGCTCCTGGTATCATTAAAATAGTTTCGCAGAAAAGAATTTAAAAGGAACTCAGTAGCAAAAGGTCAGTGGAGAACATTCGAACGAAAGCCACCTCGCAGATCTTAAGAAAAGATTACATTGCAAAGAACTTGAAGCAAATGGGACAGTCCGCTGTATAGACACGAGTCACTAAACACAGGGAGATATGAGAGGAATTTGTGGAAAGGGATGTTTCGTTCGAACTCGCAAAGGAAATATTTGAATGTCTTTATTGAGTTGAGTATTTATAGTCTTTGGAAAAAAACGATATACTTACGAAGTATTGGATCGACATTATCGTAATAATATACAGCGGTGATCGGTAAATTACAATACTCACTTAATTAATTTTACACAATATATTTTATAAACTGTTTTTCCTTTAATTTAATGTAACAAAATGTTTTTTTTTATTCGTAAACATACCCTTTATGTTGTTAATAAACTAATATCTAATTTTTTTAATACAACGTAATACGATAGATACCATATAGCTTGCCTATATCATTTCTCGTACTTTGATAATTAGTCATTGATCTACGTACCTAAAGCAGAACAATTTAAATCCGATGATATGAATATAATTTATATGAATTATGTCACTTTCAATAATAAAAACATGTTTAGAGTAACAGGTTTATATCATCGCGTTTAATTCGTATCGCAATGTTAAAACTTAAATCCGAATTCCACGGGAGAGCTCTCAACCTAAAACGAAATTGGCGCTAAACTAATAAAGAAGGGACGAAAAAATACGTTACAAAAACTCACAGTTCTCAAGTCAAGCGGGAACTATCCGCGATATTATATTTCCGGACGTATTGATCCCCCAGGATCGCGTGTTCGGTTTCGGCTCGGCAGAAGTTTACAATCCCTCTGTGCTATGGGAGTTGCACTGGACAATCTTATCAGGGGCAGGGGAAGATTTTCCACTGTCCAGCGCCCTCTCACCTTGGAGGATTTCCCTGGGTGGGCGGGCCGCGCGATTGGATTTCAAATTATTATGCATGTAGGCGGCTTTTAAGGGATCTACATTTTAACGTTTTTCTGGACGGCTTACCCGGCCCTTTAACTGGATTTTCTGAGATAGCTCTCTTTGTATTCGGCGGAAACTTTTTTTGTTGTATGTGTGAGACTTGTGAACGGAGTGTAATACCTACATTTTATTGTATTTATAATAAGAGCCTGTTATAACGAAACTATGATAGTACAGTAACTTACGAAGATACAGTCGTATATCAACCGAGGTGCTATTGCAGTGTAAAAGGAATACTTGCTTGTACTAAAACTCTTTTAACGTTTCTTTTAGATTTAATTTTTCAAGTGTGTGCAGTACAGTAAATGTAGGTATATTCTTTATTTTAAAAATGTAACGTAAAGGGCATTATCGTCGTTAATTCTAACTATTAGATGAGTTGATAATAAACGCTTCCCTATTGTGTATTAAAATATGAAAATGTTATAAAAGCCTCTCATATCAATCACAAATGTGAGTTTCAATAATTTATTTTAACTTTCACCCAAACCAGAACAACACACAAGCTAACAAAATGCTAGTTATACTAATTCTCTAGTGCACATAAGCGCAGGAAAGAGGTCGTTACATGGACCGGTAGGCGGCAGAAGCGAACGAAAGTTCTTAGTCGAGCGCATTAGAGACCGCGGCCCCGAAGAGATAATGCCATTGCAATACCCGAGATCCGATTGTATTGGCAAATTGGATCAAATGCAGTGCTCAGCGCACAAAAGATAAGAGCGCGGGCACAGAGGTAATATTATGTTGCGGCTACCGAGCGGTCAGCGCTTCCCGATCCGGCCGATCTGCCGTAATCGCTCCGTGTATGTACTTCCCCAACTTTTTTAATCTCTCCATTCCAACCTTCGTATTGTTAGAGATCGATCCTCGAAAGGATTATTTTCTCCATTGAAGACTAAAATGTTCGGCGTATTAAACGGCAGCTTTTAATGGAGCACAATAAATCAGATAAGATAATACGGCAAGCACGACCGCAACTGTTGCAACGAACAACGGACCGTTCAAACATATTGTCGTGTGTGTGTTCAAAAAGTTTGTATGTAATAACGGGCGATATCAAACGTTGTGCCGACGGCACTCGCGGTTTTTGCGACGGATGAAAAAATACTGGCCGTGTTGTAACCGACAATGCAGATTATTACTGCCCGCTGGGGATACATAGAGAGGCAACGCAAGAAATGTAATGGGTTTTCCGGCAGATAAGATATGACTTCTACCTTGCAGCGTAATGAGGGCGACACGTGGGAAGCGGCGTTTGATAGTGTCAGCACTTCACTTCTTTTAATTGAGGCACGTGTATGGGTTTGTTTTAATGACAGTTGGGTTTTTGAGTAGAGAAACCTTCTGAATTGTATGTTTAGTTAGAATTGTAACGATGAAGGCGCATTTTTGTGTAAATGCTCGTATATGTCTATTACACGCAAGGATCGGATAAACCAGGATATCATAAGTGGCAGCGAACTTGATTCAGATTATCAGAAAAACGTGAGTTCAAGTCCCGCTCGTAAAAAATAAAGATACAACTTTTCCAATTAAAAGGTCATTGGTATATTTGATCCAGATAACAAAAGGTTGCGCACAAAAACAAAATATGTATTAAATTAAAGAACTGAATCTTACTTTTCATTCCAAAACAAATAAATCAAGCACTGGCAGCAAAAACATTAAAGCGTTATAGTTTTGTATGCACATTCTGGCAAGATCACCTCACGAGTCGCAGTAAGTAGAGCCACGCTGATAAGCCCTTCCTTTTTTTTTATTGTGTCACTATTTACTTTTTTGTTAGTAAAACGTTGACTTTAAAGCATAGTTGTTTTGCATGCTTTTGTAAATATACCGAATAAATGTTTCTTCTTCAGTATGGTTTTATCAAAACGAACCATAACAGAGATAGCTCAGTGGAAAATAAGCCGGGCGGGTGCTAATGGAAGCAGTCATTTTCGCTCAGGCTAGGCTTGATCGGCATCATTGCGGTCAAACGCCCGAGCTCATTCCCTTGTAACGGGGTGAATTTTAAATTTATTGCGAGGGTGTCCCACTCAGCTATGTATGAAGGTGCCCTTTCTGAGCGAGACGCATCCGGTCGCACGCATACGCTATGAGACCTCATTGTCTGCTAGAATTCAGGGTAAACCGATTACGTGCTAAAAATTCATAAAGCCATTGTCATCTTACCGCTGAGCACCTAATGTTTAGTAAGTGGGCCAGCTCATTACGCACGTATTTGCACTCACTTTGAAAATATACTTACATTCTTTATAAGCTTAGACGTTTGCTTATAAAAAGTCTCTTGTTGATGATACGCTTTTTACGAGCTGTAATAAAGCTATTATTAAACGGTTTGATACCAAAGGGAACGGAACAAGAAAACCGGCGAAAATCTCAATTGAAACACGTTAAACAGCATGGCACGGCTTAGGCTTATCTGGTCTGACTTATGATATCATTATTTCCCTTTTTGCAAAAATTTACCGAGCAAAAACAAGAACGGGGCTGGCATACTAATTTCCTCGGTCAATATATTGGTATCGGTGCCGCGCCGTCAGGCCCGTCGCTATACAAATGGTAAAATCTATTCACAACAAAACAGAAGCAAGCAATTTCAGTGTTAAATCTCATAATTCAAATTTCTCTCGTTGTTTACCGGCCACGCTTCGGCGGCTATATAAACTCTCAAAATCTACCCACATCCGTTACGAAAGCCTGCTCCGTTATTTATGGAAAGCCACGTTTCATTGTTGTTGTCGGTTTTCATTTTAACATTTAATACATTTATATATATTTTTTTCTATTTATTGTATTTTTGTGATCGTCGGTCGGGGGCTGCGCGATCATTTGTTTTGTGCGCTCTTCCGACGCGTTTAAGTCCGGAGTGTGATTTACACAGATATTTACATCCCGCACTGGCCACTCCGCGGTGGCATTCATCACTTGCGAAGAAATAATGCGTTTAAAAGAAGAACGAAAAACAAAAGAAATGTGTTTGTCTGCGTTATGCAAAAGAGGATAGAACGCACACCGCCTTACGTACCATAAAATAACGCGCAATCGCATCGTCAATACATCTCTATCGCAGCATACAGACGTTAAGCCGAATGGACAAAATAATAATATAAATGGTCGTTTGCACGTAGAGTCTTGGATTTTATAGCCATCTCATATATCTCTAAGTGAAATATGGACCGATCCCATATTCAATCGCCTTGATATTATTCTCTAAAGTGAGATAAGTACGTACGTACCTACTTGCTGAAGAGAGAATTTCTATTTTTCGATATTTTCAAGGAGAATTTATGGCTACTAAATATTGTTCAAGCTTTACAATGTATGCTTAGCAACAATAAATCGCAAAGCTGTCAACTGAGCCAAAGATTATGCGATGTCTTGAGGCGGTCAGGAGTCCGTATGGAATTACGGCGTACGGAGGAAGCTGAAATAGGGACATGAGACGTCTTTACCGGATTGTAATCTGTTCCTTGTCGTCCTAACAACACATTTGATGCATCACTTTGATAAAAATCATGGTCCATTATTATTGTACCTACTTGGGACGTTTTAAAATAACATAATCTTGTTTTAAAACTAGTTACCGTATAACGATACTAGATATATAAACTATAACCCTGTTATTAATAAATGATTGTTTGTTTGTATTGAACAGGCTCCGAAACTACAAGACCGATTTAAAAATTCTTTCAACGTTGGGAAGCTACACTATCTCCGGGTGACAAAGGCTTTATTATATTTTCAAAAAGATAGGGATCCTTACTAAAACTCAAATAAATTCCTTAAATCGCGAGCGCTAAGAAAACTTTTGATGATAGAATAAAATAATGTACTATGGCTTTGCAGAACACACCATTATCTACAAAAAGTGTCGCGATAGCATATGTCGAAACTAACTATTTTAGTTACGTTACAATAAGTGTTCTTGGGAGGGGAGTCATTTTGAAAATTCGTCACGGGGTACGGGGTCCACGCGAACGAAGTCGCCGGCGGTATGCTAGTTATTAATAAGACGGTAATAGTATATTTCATTACGAGTGCGGAAAGCTCGTCATTGTAAAGAGTTCCGACAAATGTCTACCCGAGCCGAGGCGCAGCCATGCGCAGCGCAGCAACGTCTTAAACGGGATTATATATTTTGTTTTGCTGTCTTTGCATATCCAAACCTCACATCACATTTTAGTTAGCATTGTTATCTTGTTAATTATTACTTTAAACGTAAAAAAATTGGAGACCTTTACACATTTATTACTTATGTAAAAAAACTCAGTCTATTATTAATGTATAATGCAGCGTCCAACAATACATCATGTCTTGAATAACGCTACAATGTGATTATAAGTAGCGGAGCGAGCAGAAATGTTAATTAGTACTTACTAAAAAAGATTATAACACACAAAAAGGTGCTCTATAACTTCATAAGCACGGCTCCATTCGGCTTACATGGAATTTTTCATCTTTTAAAATGGCTGATAGAGAAAGCTGCGTCGGCGTACACCATACCAGCTTTGAATGAGGCTTCAGCTCAGCAAGGGTTAGCTTTTTGTGTACTTTCCGGAAACTCACTCGAGAAGGGTCTCTGCCCTTCCTAAATACTTGAACGCGCGAGCTTTAGTATCATAAAAATGTAATTAAAATTCACATCATACGACGGCTCTGAGGGAGGGAAGATAACTATGATACTATACGTGTATTGTTCTACATGTACTGCGCCATTCTTTTTGCGTACAATAGAGGGGAGCGGACATGAGAACCTAAAGATAAGTATGAATTGAGCTTTTACTTTGTACGGATTGAAACTCCGTTAAGTTTTGTTTTTATTTTTACGAAAGATAATTTAGATTTATTTGTAAGTTGTATAAGATGGAAAGTGTTATTAAAGGTAAACGCAGTAAAAGAAAAAATGTTCAGTAGGTATAGGTACTGTATCCGACCAGGCTTACGAACTAATAGCGTGTGACTTTCACAATATGAACTCTAATGTAGCCTAAAATAAATAGAGAATTTTCAAATTATTTACGAATCGTACTAAATGCATGACGCTGATATAAATCAAAAGGTAGGAATTTGTTAATTTTATATTTAAGCAGTCATTTTATTAACTTTATAATGGGCTCAGTTTAGTCAAAGTACGAATGTCAAATTTAGACTTGCGAGCCTATTTTTATTTCTTCCATATCGAAACATTGGCAACACCAGCGTCCTTATTCTACTTTGCTAAAACTTACCACTAGTCCAATACCAAAATAAACAACCTTTATTGTCTCGGGCTAGAAAACCAGCGAATACGTACCTGCAAACAAAAGAAACAACATCATAAATACACGTATCTAAAACACGTAAATACGAAACAGAAACTCGGCAACCATTAAATGGAAGAGCGATAAAGATCAAAACACAACGAACGGTGAAAGATTGTGAATACTGGCAAGGTGTGGTGGAATTCATTTTTCACTAGCATCAGTCGTCTGATAGCAAGTAATGCTTTACGCTACTTCGCAGCAAGGCCGATAGATAGGGAATGAAGACAGATTAACCTTGCGTGACTTTACACGGCTGGCTAGGGATGGGGTGCTGTTCCAAAATGTTGTTACAGCTTTCAATATGTCGCGAGATCTTTTTAAAGCTTTTTATATCTATCAATATAATTATATCAAATTATAAATATTTCACTTGTTGAGGAATTCTAATATGAGCAATATCAATATCAAGAATAGCACATGTGGAGATAGGGTTGTAAGAAAAACCTATTACGCTATCCCAAAAGGTCCTGATTGACCTTTGTTTTTTATTTTAAATTATGTTATTATCGTATTATTTTGTGTGTCAATAAATGTTTCTCTCTCTCTCTCTCTCTCTCCAATACATGAGTAGGTTTACATTTTTAAATCAATATAAGTGTTTAAATAAAATGCTTTTAAGTGTTGTTTACTTCACTTTACTTTAAGTATTGAAATAGAGTTGCATCTGACCGTAATCTTTAGTATTGTAATAGATTATTAATTCGTTCTCTACAAAAAATGAAATGCTTGTGATAGTTCAGTGATTATCATGGTTTGAGCGAACTATGGTTTGTCGTAATATTTTTTTTAATGAAAATTTTATATCGATGAATAACATTTTTTTCAATAAACCTTTATAAATATTTCAATTTTAAGCCGGTCCTCATTGCCTACTCTCTGACAAACTTTTTGAAATAGTCGTGACAGTATGTGTCGTGTCGTCAAATATAAAACAAATGACTGTCACTTTACGTTTGTTTTTTTTTCTAAAGAACTGATTAATATCGAATTCGTTTTCGCCTCCCTACGCCGCCGTTAGTCTGAAGGCAGTGACGGGCACGACCACTCGGATAAATATTGCGTTCGCCATCAAACTCCGAGCTCGCGTGGTTGCATGAACCTTATGAGCGATAAAAAATCTAGCAACACGTGGCCCAACTATAAAAGTGTGCTTGCGAGAGAAAACAAGAAAATTTCGGTGTTAAAAATACAATGTGCCGCTTTTATAGTGATGTCCGTCGCTGATTTATCACGATAAAAACTTGGAAAGTTAAGGTTAAATACATTGTGTGCTTTGAAAGGCAAAACGAAACAAATGAAAGACATAACATTTTTTACTGTATACTAATGAGCTATTAGAACGAAAAAAGTTTCATTTCTAAAACAAAACCTTCCAAACGTAACATTCGAAAAATGATTAATGTTCGACATAATGCGTCGTATGTTGCAGTAGTAAATTTTGAATGCGTAGAAAATCTGCCTAGTCAACGCGGTAAATAAAAAAACATTAGTACACCGGTATTGCTATGCTGACCCATATCGAGGTGCGTGTCTGAACACAATCACAGTTTACATCGCGCTCCATGTTTACACATACACGCCAATTATTGTAATTTTTTGTCTCTTATCTTCCTAACCCCACTAAGTTATTGCTCTATTAACAAACACTTTGAGATAAACAAACAGGTTTTGTCATCAAAAGCGCTCTATCATTAAGCTTGCGAAACAGATTTATATCTGAAAAAGAAAGTCCAAATTTGGAAAATATATGAAGAAAAGGTTATTAAACGCGTATTTAGACAGTTAATAGCGATTTAAGTCGGCGTTCATGTAATATTCAGATAGAAAAAGAAAATGCTAATTTATTTCGGCCATTCTATTTGATTCCGTAATCAAGCCGAGTTTCGTTTTAAAAGCCGAAAGCGATGTTATGTTAAAAATTAATACTAAACGCGAAACTCTCGTTTATTTCTATTTTGGGGAATCATTTATTTTTGTTAAACAATTAGGCTGGGCCCTCGTCGCTCGCAAGGCCGGCGGTAGCAGGCCGGAAGAAACTCCACGTCACATCGGGCCGGCCCCTCCAAAAAGGGTTGTTTCAACACACTTTTTTGCTGCATAATACCACGCCCGCCCCCGTTCGGATAATGCGTTGGACGTTTTTAAAACGTCACTCGCAGACCCGCTTAAATCCCAGATTTGTTGGTGAGTGACTTTCTAATTCCGCCGGCGGTAAGAACTTTGTGAAACGTATACCGTGTCCATGAGACCTGCTAGTGACCGCGACCGGGCCCCGCTAATCCTGTCCGCCGAGCGGCCGAATGTTGCCGAAACTTGTCCCCTCCCAGCCTCAGGATTCCTATTGCAATATAGGTAGTTACATTGATTAATTCACGCCGCAACCGATATAAAGTTTGGTGCTAACGTTAAAACAGTACCGTTGTTTCTACACTCTAATCCTTATGGGCGCCGCCTGTGAAAGTTGAATGTTAATCTGAAAAGGATATCGTTGCTGTAGCTGTGTTCGTTGGAGTTAACCGTGCTACGTTAAGTGAAATCCTTTAAGCGAGGGCGTGATTGAGGGTTAAGCAAGCCTGACGGGAAATCGGGCGATGAACTGTCCACCGAGCAGATGCCAACTCAAACTAAGGAGACGCGATTGTACGGTGCGGTAAGTAGATTGGGGTTGCGCAACAATGACGACTCTTCTTAGTAGTTGTACATAACTATATTATTAAAAAAAAACGTTTCTAACATGTTACAATTAAATATTTAAAGTCCTTCGTTCAAGCTTTTCAGTTACTTCTCTAAGCTATGGGTTAAATATGAAAAAAACCCTCAAACACTTAGATAATATTCCCATGAGTGTAATTAAAAAATTTGAACCATAAATAAATTGAAGTAAGTCCTTTAAAGCGACCTTAGCAAACTATCAAGTCGGGGTGTATAACCATTAATTAGAATTTCCAAACTTGGACGGCGCTGTAATATGATAGATTGCATAAAGTAATCTACTCTCGGAATTCGGGCGGAAAGCAGAATGGGTGGCTTACAAGCCAATCAGAGGGCAGCAGGCTTTATTAACCCGTCACGGCACTGCGGGTCTACTAGACCTAATCAATCGCTGCTTGCGTGTCGACCGCGCTATCTGTCTTTGGCCGATTGGACCCAGATAACAGCACCGACGCAAGATTACCTACCTATACGGGAATGGCCCATTTATAAAATTAACTTCTTTTATCTTCCCAAATAGACAGTATTAGGGGAAGTAAATAAGTCTAAAGTGCTTCTTACGAAATGAATAGGCCGGTATTAATGCTCGATCGCCCCCGTGTATCCTTAACTTAGGGACTTGCAAGGAGGCCGGGCAAATATATTGTGATTATTATCAAAGTATGGGTACACGCATCGTGCCTAAATATCGATATTACTCAATACTAAGTAGGTTCGTACTACGCGCTTGGAAAACATAATTTCTGCGAGAATATCAAAGTGTACCCTCTTATTGAAACGAAGCGGCTACATAGTTACTTATAGCAATGAAAAATACATCAGGATTTTCTAGTTTCCATAAATCACCAACCGTTGAATGGCTGAGAAGTTGAAGTTTAAAAGTAAAGTCGGGTACATTCGCAGCGAAACTTTCTATGAGATTAAACTCATTATTTACTTGATGAGAGGGCGTTATGTTGTCGAATATGAAACTGGGTACTCCATTTAAGGGAAAAAAAACTGATTTCCCTAAATGGGAGTTGGCCAAAATTGAAAGGGAAAAACCCTTGGGCTCGAGATAATTCCTGAGTATCGCGAATTTCTCCGGCATAACCGTACGTCTCCGAGATAGCGAAAGGGACCGCCTCATTAACGTCAGCTCAGATCCGGGGCCAGTTTATGCGCGCCGATACCTTTAAGGTATTTACAAAATAGCTTAGCGGGGCGCAGACAGCCACAACGAAAAAACTCCAAGCCCCGTAATCCTGCTGAAATGGCGTTTAAGAGCCTCACAATTTAATGCTAAGTATCGCATTTTCAAGAGATGCCGACTCGGTTCTCTGGAGAGGGTTGAAAAAATGATACACGCGGGGTAGCGGGTGGGGGGGTGGGGGCAATCACGGTTAGTTAGCGGCCCAGCTGCTCCCTGCTTGCGATAACACTTAAGGTGTTTTACGTCACTTCCCGTGCAACTAGTTAAGTTGTTGCGGCACATCGAAACATAAGTTCTTTCCGCGTCGCCTTAGCTGCCTTCTAATATAACGCTCTCACATGATATCCGTCCTCCTTTGTTATCCCAATAAGGAAAAGACGTGACGGGTAACCTTAAGACTGATAAAGTAGACAATGAGACTGCAAATCGGTTTATCAATATTATTCTATTTTTGTGTAACGTAAAAATAATAAAAACGCAACAGTATAGCTGCCTTATCTGGTGCTCATAATTCAGACACACTTTTATTTGTCTGGACAACGAAATAATACGTAACAGTAAATTAGCCAAATTTATCGCACTCCACAAAATGTACTATGAATAAAGCACGAAATATAGCGGTAAATATAAAATTTACTTCGGTAGATAAACATAATCAGTTTTATTAATCAGAACGTACCTACGTAGTATGAAACAATTTATTGGATAGTTCGAGCTCGTTATGAGGATGATCGCAAAGCTCTTCGTTTAAATTATGTACAGTCACAAGCAAAAATATGTAAACAATTGTAACTCTTAATACAATGGAATAAGAGTCAAACTGTATACATATTGGTGTTCGTGACTGCACTTGTATCTCATTTAGTAGCAACACACATGTATATATATAATTAAATAATCTTAATTTGCTTTGACATTCTATTATAAAGGAATCATTAAACAGTCCAATGAAAATTAGAAATCTTTACTTTACGTTCAAGTACCTACATTACTTCCAATGTTTGTATTTGATTGGACTTACAGCAATCATACGGTTTGCATGAGAGTAAGCTGTCATCGCAGTTATTATAGATTAATGTAATTTTCGCTTCACCAACCCTGAGGCAAAATATTAAAGCATTTATTTTCCTTCTATAGTAAAATAACTAGGCATACTCGTAGGGGCTTACAGCCTCCATGCCTAGTTATCTATATTAATATTAAAAAGAGGAAACACTTGATTGTTTGTTTATATTGAATTAGCTCCGAAACTACTAAACCGATTTTAAAAAATTCTTTCAGTTGGGAAGCTACACTATCTCCGAGTGACATAGACTATATTATACTTAAAAAAAAATAGGGATCCCTACTAAAACTCAAATAAATTCCTTTAATCGCGTGCGCTAAGAAAACTATTGATGATAGAATAAAAGAATCACTATGGCTTTACAGAACACACCGTTGTCTACAAAAAGTGTCGCGATAGCATATGTCTAACTATTTTAGTTACGTCACAATAAGTGTTGTTGGGAGGGAAGTCATTTTGAAAATACGTCACGGGGGACGGGGTACGGGTACGGGGTCCACGCGAACGAAGTCGCCGGCGATCTGCTAGTTATACTATAGAAGGAAAATAATTTCTTTAAAATTTTCTGAATTCGGTGCACGTTTTATTATATAAAAGAGTTTTATCATAATGTTATAATTAAAGCGTTTTAAGAAGCCAGTACTTATGTAACTCGCCGGTGAATTTACATTATACTCGTAGTTCAAGTAATTTATAGGTAAAACAAAAAAAGTTAATGTGATATTAACTTGTCAGATGAACAATGTGGCGCAGACTGTGGATTTATCGCCGTAATTGAGGCACTTGAACGAGAATTTAAAAAAAGTGACCCACATAAGTGCCATGCATCATTTTTAACGTCACTGGTTAACATTTTACTTTACTCTTAAATAGAAAGTATGAACCCATATTTTTCATTATAAATACTTTAATAATAAAACATGTAGAAATAATTTACTTAGCACCCCTGACAATTAAAAGTGGTTCATGGAGGTTGTAGAATCTCCTTGTCTGTGTGTCTCGAAATTTTGGGAATATGATGATGATGATAATTTAAAGAGGGTTTAGTTCCTTTAAAAAAGTTTTGCTTCAAATTCCACAACTTTATTCTATTTGCCTACCCTCGAAAGATCAGTTAGTTTTATATGTCATCGTGGTCTGAGGAGGTTTGAGCACGGCTCATAACTTATAAAACATGTAGAAATAATTTACTTAGCACCCCTGACAATTAAAAGTGGTTCATGGAGGTTGTAGAATCTCCTTGTCTGTGTGTCTCGAAATTTTGGGAATATGATGATGATGATAATTTAAAGAGGGTTTAGTTCCTTTAAAAAAGTTTTGCTTCAAATTCCACAACTTTATTCTATTTGCCTACCCTCGAAAGATCAGTTAGTTTTATATGTCATCGTGGTCTGAGGAGGTTTGAGCACGGCTCATAACTTATAACACCAACAAAGTGGTACTGCAATACGTCTGATGCAGCACTTGTGCCAGCCATTCGTTCGCTTTATACTGCACTGTAGTAAGCTACGCAATTTGTACTGACTAAACGACTACTTTGTGTTAAAATGATGTAATTTCAACTCGGTAATATCTCAATAAGATTTTCACGGCGTTGGACTTAACAGCTGGATTTATAATGCCATTCTTTGTCTTGTTTAACTTCGTTGTGAATGATGGTTCTTTTTAGAAAAGTTGACTATTTTGAGACGAGATCAATATGTACCGACTTTAATCTTTTCTAATAAGGCAAGCTCTGCTAGAGTATTTCTAATTAAAAATATAATTGTAGACAAATCAATTTTCAATCTTAAACATAACGGATCACGCGATTGCCATTCCAAAATAATCTCATAAAAGAACAGAAACATAGCAGCTCATTTAACACTAAAACATTACGACTTGCTTATAATTTCGAGGATTCCACCCTAGCGCAGGAATATAAAATATTACCTAACGGATAATAGAATACTAAAAGTATTAACTTCTTAAGCGAAATACGAGATGGTGCTTAAGTAACTCAATCCCTTCGCCCCAACGGTGAAATAGAAATAATTTTATCGGAACAAGCAACAATTTCGAGATTTTTAGTCTTGCGGCTGGCGACGTTAAAATGGTTTGCATGTGTATTTGTGCATGTATTTCAGTTCCGTTAAGGCCAGCGTTCCTATTACCTTTATCGAAATACTTTCGTTTGTTTTTTTCACATTTGGAATTGGCAACAAACATGATAGATAACTAACCAAGCTGATCAGGACTCATTGAAAGATACGATTTAACTTCAAAAGGCTAGAAACAAACTGTACCAGCCAAATTAATGGTAGCAACAGCTTTAGAGCTACGAATTGCAATAGTTGCGGGTATCGTATGCCGTAGTAATGGCAGCTGGTGAATTAATTAACGGGTATCGTGTAGGCAGGTGTGCGGGTAGCTTTACAATGCGCCATCACGCGGAGTAGGTATACGTCGCTTAAGCGATTGTCCGCGCGTTTCGGGCCATTTGTCCACGGTTTTGAATACCCAGTTAGCTATTGCCGTGCGCAGAAGGTCGTGTTGAGAGATTTTACTTGAAAAAAGACTGTTAAAATATGTAAATTATTAACTACCTATGTAGTTTTTGCTATGTACCTACATTTTTAAATATCGGGGAGTCAGTTATTAATGTCTGTATTTATCACACGCACATGGGACATCTTATGGGATGTAAATCTAGACTTTAAAGTTAAATTAGTTGGTCGTCGCTTACTTAAGTTTACACATTACATAGAAGTGAGCCTTACTTACTTCGTACTCGCCGTAATTGTAAAAGTAAACTTTTACTGTACTTTTATATTACTAGGTTTTAGACACACGCCAAGTTCTTAAATGAACATCGAATACGTTAGGTAATTTAAGGATTTGAAATTACATTCCTCTTTTTAACAGGGCTAATATTTAAGATAAATTCATTATCTAACTGATCTTTAATGGTATATATCTATACTAACATTATAAAGAGGAAAGATATGATTGTTTGTTTGTTTGGATTGAATAGGCTCCGAAACTACTAGACTGAATTAAAAAATTCATTCACCGTTGGGAAGCTACACTATCTCCGGGTGACATAGGCTATATAATATTTTCAAAAATTCGTCATGGGGTACGGGGTCCACGCAGACGAAGTCGCAAGCGGTCCGCTAGTATACTATATTCCAATAGGATTCAAAAGTGTCGAATTGCGAATTCAATGGAACGACAAAACGGCGCGAATAGTCCCTACGCAACTCGACATGCTACTGTTATATCCATCTCCAGTGATTAGCACCGAGGCTACAAAATTAAATTATATTCAGAGCACGCTTAGTTGATAATATATTAACCGTGTCGCAGCGTTTAATCAAATCGCTTTCCAAATAAATGGAGCGTAGACGAATCAATAACGAGAATTCAATTTACAATTCTACGTACATCACTGACGTATCAATTGTTCAATCTAAGCGAAGACAGATAAACGCACAGATCCGCCGATTGCTTTCCGATGAAAAAGACTGAAAGATTCATCGATAGGAGGCGCGAGGCCCAAAGTGAAAAATGTACGTTTGGATGGTGTTAATTCGTTTAATTTCCGGTGAGAGGGTGGGGCGCGGGAGCGGGGCGCCCAGTCCGCTCAGATTAATTCAGCGCCAAGCCTGTCACAGATAAGGACACTGAAATAAATTGAAAATGTTCAGAGATTGATTTGAATAGTCCCGAGGATATATCGAAGGCGGCCGGCGCGAAATGACAAACCGCATTCTTATTCCAGATTTTTCCAGGGGCTTATCAAGACAAACTGTGGCGTTAATGAATAAATTAAACGCCGCCAGCCTGAAATGAGATGAGCTCGATTTATATTGCCGCTGACACAGCTCGGCGAAATTCAATTTGGATAATTATGCCAATATTTCATTTATGAAGTAGTAGACATCAGAAATGTGACGTTGTTATATTATTAGCGGTTCGCAAATACCCGAATCTGAAGACTGTCTATTAAATCGTTTCGAAAACGGTAAAATTAATGCTGTAAAGGCGAGCGAACCAAGATGGGAGACATCGTTCGAGCCGCTCGTGATCCGAATGTCAAATGAGGTGTCCTCATTTGGGACCCTAGGCCTCGGGCTCCGGAGCCCATCCGACCATTTACATATTTCGATTTTGTATCGATAACAATTAAGAGATAGAACATTTGCCGTGCTCTGCTTAGCAATCGGTGTTTAAACTGTGTGACAACAACGGTGCCCACAGCAAACGAAACACTCACCAAGTTGATTGCAGTACGGCGGTGACGTCACAGCCTCCAGCAAACAAAACAACATAAACTTGCAAATGAAGACACGCCGCAACGAGCATCCAGTCAATGTCGTATTCCCGTGGAATTCACAGAATCAAAACGTCCGAACATGAAACAAATTGATTGCTGCAGAGGCGCTCGGTAGGCGCCAAGCTCGACAGCAGATTGGTAATAGCGCATGCTAAACTTATTAGCCAAACGGAAAATGGTATTAGCAGACATACTGCAGCCCAGCCTGCCGTGAAACTGCATTCGTACGTCACAGTTGACACTGCTCTAAGTGATTGTTACAGCCAATCAAACGTTAGCTAAATTGACTCGGTGTGCACATAGAGGGTGAATTAAAACTGTACTCTGAAAGCGAATTTAAAATAAGTCCGGCGCGCGGAGTTTTAACTCTAAAAGATAACAAGCGTCGACATAGAGTTAAATGGCCGCTTTCGAAACGTTAAAACAATTTATCCTAGGTAATCCGGGAGTGTCAGATGATAATAAGAGTGACATTTAGAGCCGGCGCACGGGCTGGTTTATTCAGCGGTGGCAGTGCCGGCTCATTGTAACACGAGCTAAATCCTGTTGCCACCAGTAAACCCATCAGGTGCACCAACCTAACATTGCGAAGCTACTGACTGGCAGATCACTTAACGTTGTTCCGATGTGCCCGATACTTTCACCGCTGTATGCTAGTCTAGTGGCGGTTTTTCAGATTTCCTGCACAAGCTCAGCATCTATTTTTGGGTATGGAGTAAATGGACTTGATATATATCAATATGACTATACAGTAATTTCACTCAAAATTTGTAGACGAATATTTATGAAAAGGGGGAATAGATAGAACATGTTAGAACTTTATGGTTGAGGACATGTATTTGGGTATTGATGACTCACAAGTTTAGTTTAATGAATAATAAAAATAGTGGGCATGATAATAAATAGATACACTTTTTCTCATTCATGTACCTACCACGTACTAACATTGTTGACACAGACATTACGCTACAGTACAACTATCTTTCGAACGAGGTGCTCTCCTATTTACGTTTTTGCAACAACAAAGATAGCCACACTTAGCAAAGTCATCAACTAGAAACACAAAGTGTGTCATTACTTACAGAGTAAACGATCTATACGAGGCAATTATTTCCGCTATGCCAACAGACTGCTACCTTCCTAAGTACGAATAGACCATTTCATAAGTTCAAGATTTACTGGCTTCATTTCTAGCGAATGGCAATGCAATAAACTCTATGGGCCCTTGCGACCCCTTGTCAGAGATTTGGTGGATGGTTCTAATGTTACACATTAACAATATGAGTGGGACGAAGCACCTTATTTTAGG
Organism: Scoparia ambigualis; assembly: GCA_963921215.1. Lineage (NCBI taxonomy): Eukaryota > Metazoa > Arthropoda > Insecta > Lepidoptera > Crambidae > Scoparia > Scoparia ambigualis. Next base: position 12,889,200 of record OY992507.1, read on the forward strand.
ATTGAAATTAAAAGGGTCAATACAACGTCAGCCTATAAATATCCGAAATTATGATGTCAGTGCGTTCCTTTGAAGGAGACGCAACGTTGCGGCATCTAAAGTGAAAAACTTTTTATGGGTCTACTACCGTTGAGTATATTTTTTTATTCTTATATTTCGAACCTTTTGCAGGATCCATGGTCAAATAGAGACTGAGATATTGGTCATCCCAAAACCAATTTGTGACTCGCTACCTGTTAACTATTTTTATTTGGCTGCTTCCGTTTTATGCACATTTAACGTAAAGCATATTTTAGTATAGCAGTGTGGTGTTGTGATTGGGATATAATAACATGTATTATACAACAATGCCTGGCAGGTGATAAGTTTTAACCATTAACTGTATATAAATCTGGATCATTTAAATATCAATAGCCCTGGCTATAAGGAAGGAAATGAATTATTGTTTCTTAGCAAGTATTTGGCTTTCTCGAATCTAATGAAATTGTTGTACTACATGTTATAAAACCTTTTGTATTTTTTAATATGACTAACAATGTTATGAAAGTGGCAAAAAGCTCTTTCAAAAGCTTATATGGTTGAGCTAATCTAATAAATTGCTTCTCTAAGATTATGTTAGTTTTGGCTTAAGATCGGACTATAAGATGATGTACATGCACCGTTAAGACAGGTCAATCTGAAGCGGCCCCCTGCACCCTGGTTTACCAAATGTGTGTAAATGGCTATGACCAGACGCGATCGTGCTTTCCGAAGGTTCAAACACGAGCGCTCAGACGGCAACTAGGAGTCATACAAGATTGCCAGAAACCACTGCAAACAGATGGTGCCGCCAAACGCAGAAACATACACAACAACGTCACAAATTGCGCTCCATCTGATATCTGGAAATTTTTAAAAAGTCTTGGCATTTGTAAGGCCTCAACCGATACCCTGCCCTACCCCCCCACCCCCACATAGCTTCCATGCCCTCATACATATAAGAATATTTTATCTTCTCTTCGGTGTCCTCAGACGAACTTTGTAAGCTTATCCACTCAATCAAGTCAAACGTGACTGGCGTTGATGACATCAGCCGGACCATGATTATCACCATCCTGGATGAGATTGCCCCTGCCCTTTTACACCTAGTAAATTTTTCCCTAAGTACTGGAATTTTTCCTGCTATCTGGCGTAAAGCTTATGTCTTACTCTTACTAAAAACGTCAAACCCCAGTACTTTAAACAACTTTAGGCCTATCTCCATATTACCATTTCTCTCGAAAGTCATTGAAGCTGTAGTAAGTAAGCAAATATCCCAGCACGTGCATAAGAACTCGCTTTTAACTGATTTTAAATCCGGGTTTAGACCTGCTCACAGTACATGCACTGCTCTGCTTAAAGTGACTGAGGATGTGATGGTGGAAATGGAGCACAGTAAGGTTACTGTGTTGGTCCTCATCGACTTTTCCAACGCCTTTAACACTGTCGACCATGACCTGCTGCTAGCCATTCTATCACATTTAAAAGTCTCTTCAATAGCGTGGGAGTGGTTTTCCTTCTATTCGCAACCGCGAACAAGCTGTCAGAGCTGACCACAAATTATCGAAATGGTGTAAGCTCATCACTGGTGTTCCACAAGGAGGTATCCTATCCCCCCTTCTTTTTTCCCTATTCATCGACACTCTGATTCCCCACATTTACTGTTCCCACCATTTGTGTGCTGACGATCTGCAATTGTATCGGCAATGTCATGTTGAGGATTGATTGGATTGACGAGACGATAGCTGCCTTGACTGACGACCTTCGTAGTGTAAATGATTGGTCCAAATAGTACGGAGTGTGTTAATCCCATCAAGTGCCAAGCTATTGTTATTGGCAGCCCACGACAACTAACTCCGCAAACTTGACGTCTCTGTTGTCTCGCCAGTCTCTTTTAACGGTGTCAATAATCCCTTCTGCTCCTGTGTGAAAGACCTTGGTCTGCAGATCGACAGCTCACTAAATTGGTGTCCTCAAGTCACCGAGGTTTGCCGGAAGGTGACTACTGCGTTACGTTTTCTCTATAGGCTCAAGAACTTTCTGCCTCTAAAAACCAAGGTTTCTCTTGTACAAACCCTTATTCTACCGATTATTGATTACGCTGATATTTGCTATCCCGATTTAAATAAAGATCTTCTGAACAAATTGGATCGGCTTGTCAATAATTCATTTCGCTTCATCTTTGGCTTACGTAAATATGATCACATATCATCTTATTGCCTCCAGCTGAAATGGCTGACCATCCCGCAACGTCGTAAGGCCGGGATTCTTGCAACTTTATTTTCAATTTTAAACGATCCTCACTCTCCCACTTATTTAAAATCTTGTTTCCCTCTTCTCAGCTCCTCTCATGCCTGGCATCTTCGCCCATCAAACAATCTTCTTCTTGCCACTCCCCTTCACCATTCAGGTTTCGTGGGCAATTCCTCTACGGTACAGGCCATCCGTTTATGGAGCGCTCTCCCTGAAGAAGTTAGACGGGCCCCGAGCAAAATTGTATTTAAGAGAAGGATTTACAATATGCTTCTCCAAGAGTCTTTATCATCCCCGTAAGAGTTTTCTATCACTGTATTTATTATATCTAAGTAAGTTCATGTAGTTTATCTTAAATTTATTATGTAATGTTATTTGTTGTATAATTACCTATGTAAGTGAATTGTGTATTTTATTCGTTAGTTCACAAGATTTTGTATTGCACCGCCTATAACTCTTTCTGCCTAGCCCTAAAGTTGACTGGTAAAGAATGTAATTTTAATTGACATTAAGGCCGCCTTTTGTAAATTTTTGTTCTTCTTTGTGCAATAAAGATTAAAATAAATAAATAAATATAAGGCTTTTAATATAGATTTTGGGCCAGCTATACATTTTTTTCTTAGGAAAGAATTTGTACCTACACTGTCATAGGCAAGTAAATCACTTAACTTGCCAACATAATCCTTCATGTTCATTACTGCAGTGAAGTCTTCGTTATCGGCCTTAAGCACCAAAACTTCATCATTATCTCGAAGCATATTCAGTGTCAGAGGGTGTTCGGTAGTGATATTACCGTTGGGTAACGTTGATTTGCGCCGAGTAACCACAACATCCTGCTTCAAAGCATCGGCATTTGCAAACGCAACTTTATTGGGCGCTATCGTTTGTTCAACGCTACACATAATGGTTTCGTAGGAAATTCTGAAATTCTCTGTGCTGTTAAGCAGAAAATCATTGCTTTCGCTATCGGACATTTTAAAGTAATTTATGTACATGCGTCTTTTGTTTATCGAAGAGGTTAATCACAGTGCTATCCAAATGTGTGATCGTTTGTACTGGCACATTATCATCATAATTCTACTAACGGTTCTACTGCTTCGTTTCAGGTCATTCTATATAAAAATAGCAATGAAGCCAAATACTTTATCACTAATTCAAATATCAAAAGCTAAACTTTTGCTTTCGTTTCTCGAACAATGTTATTTTAAATTAATTTCGTTAAAAACACCATATTTTTTTTTTTTAATAAGCTGTTTAAACTGACAAACAGTTTGCGTATAATTCTTTCGAAGGTGCAGTTTCAATTATATTTATTCCACATTAAAGCTGCATGTACGATAATTAAATTGTGGATTTACTTTACCTCTTTTTGAACATAATAAAATATAAAATCTTATAAAGATTTGGACCGTTATCTATAATTGCTGTAGAAAATTGTTACAATAAACAGAGATTTTACAAATAAATTATTATCGTATTCGCGTTTGAGCTCAAGAAAAACAAAAACATTTGGATATCGCACTTGTTGCCTTGCCGAGAGCGTGGCGGGGCGGGAGGGGGTACAGTCAACTGATAAGAACAGTAAAGAATGATTGTAGCAACACAAAATGTTGGCATTTCATCTAAGTTAATGTACTGTTAGTAGCTCGGAATAATAATATGAAATTCAAGTGATTTTTAACTAGGTTGTAAATGTGGTTAAGTGGAGACTCTTTAAGCTTAACTAACATGTTTTTTTTTAGTTTGAAATATTTCAAATATTAAATGCTATCCAATCATTACAAAAATGTAATTTAAAAAATTTAAAAAATAAACTTGAGTCTTTTGGTTCTGAATTCGTTTAAGAATATCCAAAGACATGACTTTGTCGTCTTTGTATTTTAAACGACACATATTAAATCCACTATCGAATTTATTATCGTTGCACTATCTTGAAGTTAACTCATAACCTGTTAACTAGTTGTCTTACTGTGCACCTCTTAATAACGATAAGGCACCGGGATCCTGGCCACACAATTCCCTGCGAGGATTACGGGAGAGAGAAAAGTAAGACGATTAATCCCAACGGATGCGGCCACCCGAGAATTTATTATAAAACAGTTTCATTTGAGGCTTTGCAGCGCACCGGTGCGTTGCGTCCTAGTTATCGGGCCCGATAGGATACCATCTTATAACAAGAAAATGTAAAGCACTTTTTTAAAACTAATTGTCGCAGGTTTAAATTTAATTTGGAAGCGATACGGCTGGATTGAAGTGTCTCTGCGGTGATAATGTTTTGTAACAGGTTTTTTTTATTAGTCGATTTGTACTCAATAAGATTCTAATTTTATTTGTTTTAGTATTATGAACTATTCAGGGTAAACAACAAAATGGATAAATTAGCGGATTAATTCATTTTTTTCTCAGAACGAACTCACTGAATAACTTATTACGAAAGAATGCTAAAGTGTTTTATTTACAACCTTCAATTTTATCTAAGATTTCTTTGTAAAGAAACTTCTTTGTAAAGTTCCGATATGAATTTTGAGATCACAAGATATGTGTTTCTAGTTGTTCAAATAAATTTTTTGAAGATTTGAAATTAGAATAATTAATTAAGACTATTTTAACTGCCTCCCGTAAGTTGGGTATTCTCAATAAGATGAGGCGGTTTTTCACTCCCGAGCAGCGCTGTTTGCTGTACAAGACTCAGGTGCGATCGAGTATGAAGTATTGTTCCCATCTATGGGGACGGCTCCGCTAAATACCTCCTCGATGCACTTGATAGACTGCAAAGGCGAGCGGTACGCATTATTGGAGATGCGGAGGTTACAGCCTCTCTTGAGGACCTCCAGCTGCGTAGAGACATTGCCTCTCTCACTGTCTTCTACCGAAATTAGTACGGAGAGTGTTCTGAAGAACTATCTAATCCTGCCCTCTCCTTTCCTGTCCCGAACTATACGTGCTGGTCTTAGGAACCACCATCATACTGTGCAGAATATCTCGTACCAAAAAATTTGGTAAGTCGTTCCTCTGTAAGACCATTCGGCTTTGGAATTCTCTGCCGGCGCATGTGTTTCCCAGTTCCTATAATCCCGGGTCTTTTAAACGGGGCGTGAAACGGCATTTATGCAGGCCGTCATGAATGGGTCCGCTTGTTACCGTGCTTGTTCCACGGTGGGGAGGCGCTCTCATTATTTTGGACTACATCGGCTGCTTACCATCAGGCAGGATGTAGTCACTATGACGTGTCACATAAAAAAAGACATTTTTGGTACTCAGCATACATTCAGCAGGCTTCAGCTGTCCAAATTTTAATTAAACTACTTCATGATTTAAAAAATATCCGTGAGTAAAATAAAAAAAAATTAGGTAATCATTTTTAATGCAGCATTTTATAAATACAAGCCTTTGTTCGACGGCCTTTACACAATTCAGTGCTATATTATTTTTTGTAGGCTGAAAATTTATATGATAACGGAAAACGTGCTTGTTTTATAGCTTAAAAATGAATTAATTAAAAACAGCGCTCCATTATGTATTTGTGCAAGAGATGAAAACAAAATAAATAGTATGTAATAAAATCATACCTGGTATCGAAGAACAATGACGCTTAGAAGCAAAAATAAAATAACGATGTTGCGATTTATTGTAAACAATATTAATATAGGAAAAAAATGGTGATATTATGCTTGAAACCACAGCGCAAAGGCTTCTGTTCTGTTCTTGAAACGTATTTAGACACATTCATATTCTAAATGCTATGCCTGCCTAATAATTTGACGACATAACACTTTTGACTGTACACACGGCGTCAGATCAACTTACCCAAAACTGTCAAATATCTACAATCAATTTTGAACTTTATCGTTTAGTTTTAAGGAAGAATATTCATTGGAGAAATTTGACAGTATAGGGTAGGTTCATCTGACGCCGTGTGTACATCGACATGTTTTAATAATATAAGAAAATGCCACCATATTGGACACTTCGTATTATAATGCCACCCCAAGCGAACTATCCATTCCATTTGCCACATCTCAGTGCCGCAACATCTTAGTCTTTCTTAGCTCTATCGGCACGCTGCATACATTTTTAAGTCGTTTTAACGTTTATTATTAATTGTATGGGTCAGTAGTGGCACAAAACGAAATCTGCTCAGCTGAAATTTGTTACTGGACCATTAAAGTCCATTTATCTCCACAGTTAAAATAAAAAATACGAAAACGAAAGTTAAAAGCAAGAAAAGGACAACGTAAAGCATTCCTTCTCTAATGTAGATAGTCCAATGTGTATCAACATGGCGGGTCGTTTTAAACTTTCACGACATAACAACGTATTTATTAGAAAATGGAACGTTACAGTATCGGCCCCAATTCGATAAATAACAGTCATCGTTTGATTGCCGTGGAACCTTTTCAAGAATCGCGTGACAGAGTTGAGGTTATACTTTTTTAGTGGCTACATAAAAGGTTATTTAGCGTTATCGATTTATTGCGATGTAGTTTGGTTTGGTATAGGCTGAATGTTTAATAGGCGCCTGCTTACCGAAATGCCGGAATTGGTCAATTGTTTTTGTCATACCACAAATTATATAAAGAGAGAAAAATGCAGTAAAGATGCCTAAAATCGCTAAATAAATAGTTTTTTCCCTTAAAACTATTTCCAGCCCATTATAAGCAACAGCTTTTATAATTCCGTCAATAATATTGATACATTGGCATAATTATATTCGAAATCACCTACACATACATACATATATCACGACTATTATCCCCGAAGGGTTAGTCAGAGACTAGGCATTAAGGACCGCAAAAGCAATCTTCTGTCGTAGTCCACTTTTCACCAAATTGCGACTGCACATGTGCTCAGCGTGACAGGTGGTGAGCCCATCGCTCGCTCGCTCGCTCTATGATGTTGGGATGTATGTGCAGTCTTTATTCCGGTAGTCGCCTTTTACGACACCCAAGGGAAGAGAAGGAGGTGGTAGTATTATTTTAATGAGCCCCTACACGAAACGGCTGATCACCTACACGCACTTTAGAAATACAATATTAAACAATTTACTTGATAATTTAACAGGTTAAATGCTTAATGCGGTGCTCTAAAGGGATGAACATTGTCACTTGTTACAGCTAGCTTCATGACGTTTTGAACACCTGTCTGTCATACGGAATAGCCATAAATCCCGTGGTAAAACTGGTTTAGAAATAAATTTACATGATGATATAAACTTTTACTACATTTAATATACTTTTCTAACGTTTGACTAACGTTTTCTCCATAAAACAACAATATTTCGTGGAAAAACTGACGACATTCAAACGATCCGATCGTTCTACTAAAACAAACTTAGAGACAGTTGTGTTTTTCTAAGACTTTACGCTCGCAAGACGCACCCTAAGACCAAATTCTATTACGGCTTATCGTGATTACGTATTATTCCACGATGTTTTATCGTCGCGAGGTGGCCGCGGTGCGATACGAGGAAGTACCACCACAACGGCATAAAAGTTGCGTTTTGTGACATTCCACTGTCTGACACGCAGTGCTGCATGATGTCATTGTTTAGTTTTACAAATATGGAATATGTAACTATCATGCATCCGCTCCACTGCAAACAAAAGAATATCCGAAATAACGGTGCACCGGATTTACCTCAGTCACGCGAGTCCTTGGACGTTTTATTTATATGTAAAATAAATTCAAAATTTAAATAAAATTTTCATGGAGCTATATGCATTCGGTATTTCGTCGTTTTGTTAAACAGGATGCACTATAAAATAAAACGTTGATTATAATTTTTGTCAATCTCTCTTTTAGATTTGTCTTTTGGATTGTTTGTATGAAAAGCGACCGTAAAAGGTTTCAAATTCTTTTTATTTATATGAAAAAACGGGATTTTTATCATGTCTGAGTTATTGGTTTTGAGTCCCAGATATTTCGGCGCAGTTGCATGCACCACGATCACGGAGTAACTGCAGCTAATGCGGGTGGATGTTAAGACAGACGAAACGGTCTACCCTCTTTCTTGTTCGTTTATTGCGCTCGACACCCGTACCAATGTTTTCGACCGCACTGTCAACTCGAACTTGTTCACGACACACATAACTCACAGTATCACTACGAGAAACGCCACCGTTTTGATTCTTGCGGTTTTTACATACCTGAATCACTGGATTCCAGACATTTGACAATTTAAACCCGTCTTCACGATTGAAATTATTTTTATGCTTTTTTATTTCAATAGCTTCTCTGACCAGTCTTGGTGCATAGTGGCGTTCTGTCGAAATAATCTAAAGGTTATAAAACTCCTTCCAGTGATTCGGTCCTGAGTGAATAAGATGTTCTGCAATGGCTGATTTCTGAGTGTCGTTATTCTTGACTGCATTTATGTGCTCCTTTACGCGACAGGCTACTGTACGTTTTGTTTGACCTATATAAGAGCTACCACAACTGCAGTCAATTTTGTACACGCCAGGTTTTTCCAGGGGAAAACTGTCTTTTGGTGAACGCAAGCATTGATTCAGTTATGTAAAAACCGCAAGAATCAAAATGATGGCGTTTCTCGTAGTGATACTGTGAGATATGTGTGTCGTCAACAAGTTCGAGTTGACAGTGCGGTCGAAAACATTCATACGGGTGTCGAGCGCAATAAACGAACAAGAAAGAGGGTAGACCGTTTCGTCTGCTCCTAATATCCACCCGCATTAGATGCAGTTACTCCGTGATCATGGTGCATGCAACTGCGCCGAAATATCGGGGGCTCAAAACCAATAACTCAGACATGGTAAAAATCCCGTTTTTTCATACAAATTTCTTTTGTTTTGTTCGTTGTCTATACAAAAAAATTATAGAAAGATAAATAACACTATATTTTGTGTTATTAACCCTAGATGATGATGATGATGATGACGTGAGGTACGGGGGGGCAGCTACTAGAACGCTTGACCTTTACAAAATAACTTAATTTTTTGGCCGCGCAAAAGGCTCGCATTTTGCGCAAAAAAGCGCGTGCCTAGTTTTTCACTGTAATTAAAATTATATTAGGTTTATTGTGTATAATGTTGTTTTGATGTAAACATCGTGTTATTATTAATATTGAGTTGGTTTTGATTAATAATTGGACGTTTCTTTATTTTTTATATTGCGAACGCGAACACATTGCGAAATAACAAAAGAGCAATTCCACCTTGCTTTCTAGCTATGAAAGCTATGAAACCGAGTACAATGTTCGGATTTGGTGAGAAGAAGGTTCTGATATATACCTAATAAACAGCAAATAAAAGTGATTCTCCTATTGTTAACTTTATATGATGACCGGTGCTGCTGAGAAACCAGAAATCACCACATATTACAATGGAACTAAAGGTGGAGTTTAATGTAGTCGATCAAATGAAAGAAAAATATTTCGTGGGTAAAATGACTTGCAGATGGCCGATAAGATTATTTTTCTCAATGCTGAATATTGCAATCATAAATAGTCTAAAAAAATACTGACCACTTATGATAACGTCGATTTTTTTTAATGATATAGCTCTGGCTATGTCTAGACCACATATAATCAGAATATCCGACATAAATACTTTGCAGTAACTGCTGAGAAATCAAATCGGTCGATTTGTGCCATCAGAACATCAAAATATACCTTCAGGTAGAGAAGGAATGCGCAGTATGCCTATCCAAGAAAAATAGAAGTAGCAAAAAAGGATGCACTAGATGTGTTAAGTTACTGCACAACTAACATTATATGTACATGTGTCAAGAATGTTTTGCTAAAAAACATGTTGTAGAAAATGAAAACGTTTAATTTTGTTACTTATAACTTTTAATTTATCATTTTTTATGTAGGTTAAGGTAAAGAAGTTCTTAATTTTTTTTTTAAATACCTAAGATTTCTCAAATTATTTTTCTTTAATAGGTACTAATTATATAACTTTAATATGTCACTTTTTCTGATAGTCTATGTTTCATTCTATCCTTTTAAAATAATTGTAGATTTATTTAACTATTATTAGCCAAAATAAATCATTTTTAGGATGGACGGCAAAATGCTCCCCACGGTTTCACGGAAAGGCACGACTACTCTAGGGTTAAGTTGAATCAAGAATAAGAATGTGTAGTGGTTAAACCGAATACTATTTATATTATTTGAGCGTTATGCTGCGTTTAAGAGAGCAAATTCGACGAAAAAGACCATATTTGTGGAAAGGGAATTCTTGGATTTTGCACCATGATAATGCGCCTTTGCACAAGGCCATCATTGTGAACAAATTTTTAACCAAAATCTCAACAAATACCATCGAGCAACCACCTTATTCACCAGATATGGCTCTAGCCGACTTCCTTCTTTTTCCTAAACTCAAATTATCACTTCGTGGCATCCGTTTTCATTCGGTAGAAGACATAAAGGAAAATTCGCGGCGAGAACTGAACTCAATTCCGGAAAAAGCGTTTAAAATATGTTTTGATGATTGGATTATTCGTTGGCGTAAGTGTATCATTTTTGAAGGAGCATTATTTGAAGGCGATAAAATAAAATTGGATGGATAACAAACATTATGTGTATTATTGATCTTTTCCCGGTACTTTCTTGACAGAGTAGTAAGTAATAAGATGCACTTCCCCAGTGGTTCATGATTCCGGTTAAAGTTCAAGGATGGAAGCATCCTTAGCTTCAGCATCACTTAATGAGATGAAAGTACAAAACTACTCCAGATAGCGAAAACGTATGCAATGACGCAACTCGGCCCCCGATTTCTTGAAAAAACATCATTCAAAATCAACATTTCCTATATCGTTGACATTTTCGTAGAAACCCATCAAAGGGAAACCTGCAACGTCGGTATAAAATCGTATGTGTCTACAGCACATAAAATCCTTAAAGTCAAACACATAGCGCACATTAATAACGTAACCACTCCATCCCTATAATACGGATCATTTTCTGTAGTGTCGGCATGACATTCTAATTTAATTCTATATGTCACTGTCAAATTAGATAGTAAACCGTAGGCAAACAGTGACATTTAGCGGAGGGGACAAATGGATGTGACATTCGCTAAGTATTCAGGCAACCTTGACTCTCTAATGACTCTAAGTAGATGGATGTCGTATTCAATTAAGATTTGTAGATTATGGCGAATTCAAAACCGTGTCTGGTAAGGAATAGTGCGTTAATAATATTAGTATGTTTCGTGATTGTAGGTAAAGTACATACATACTTATTTAGTCACAACTATTTATCGCCGAAGTGTTAGTCAGAAACTGGGCAATGAGGACCACAAAAGGCTACTGCCACAGTCCACGTTTCACCAGATAATAATAACTACACATCGACGCGACGGTCCCGAAGAATAACGTCATATCTGCGAAACAACTATATCGCAGATACAACGTTATTCCTCGGGACCGTCATGTGATCAGCGTGATAAGTGGTGTGCCCAACGCCGCTCTATGATGTTGGATATATGAAGTCTTTAGTCCGTTAGTCGTCTTTTACGGCACCCAAGAGAAGAGATAAGTGGTTCGTATCTATTAATAAGCCTCCAGCACACTGCTCCACAGCTCTGCAGGTAAAGTATTATTTTCAATACTAATTAACAATTTGTAAGAAAGAAAGGTAAAGTGCTTTTTTAAGGATAATGGGGTATAATATAACCAACTGTTTTAAGTTTTAAGAGTTAAAAAAATGGCGTTTTCCAGACAGGACGGGATTGAATTTCGATAAATAAGAAAATACGAATTTTTCTTTAAAGCGATCTCATTGTTTATTGTCGAGCGCTTCTGAAATGCGAATATATGTCGCTTCTACTGTTTTGAGTCAAATACGGTTTGAATCACAGATATATTTTAAAATACTGGGCAATTTTTTGTTTTTAATCTAACTGTTACTTTCGTTTTTGGACTATGGTCTAAACATTCCGTGACTCAGTGCTTTATCATTAATGGACGTAAAGAAATAAATATCTGTTAGCCACACACATATTTTCATAGACTTATTTTGTTTTATCAAAAGTTATAAAAATGTTAAGGCGGCTTATTGACGACATACATATACATATTTGTAAAGTTTATAATTACTTTCTATATTATAATATTATAATACGTTTCTGTAACAAATTTTTATTACAAACGACTTCTTAAAGCTAATGAACTTACTATCTTACATAACTCACTTATGGCAGTAACTGATAATAAGACCGCAGGTAAAAGTATACTTCAATCGAGATTGAAATCACTAAGAAGTTACCTTGAACCACCGGAACAATGTTACTGAAATTGCTTTTATGGCGTATAACATGGGGTAGCTAGCAAAGTACTTTATAACATAGTTTAGTTTTTAGTACGTGATGTAAATTTGCTAAATTACATACTTACCTACTATTAAATATTGTTTTTTAACAAAAAGTGTCCTTTTTATGTAAAGATGTTATTTTAACTCTCAATATTATCATCTCCTTTATTTATTTTGAATGATATAACAAGAAAGTAGATTTTAAGTAATGGAATATAAAAAAAATATATAAATATTTTACAAAATCTTTGAAGCACACTTGAAATATTCTTTCTAACATGCGACGTACTTGACGTATTTAAAAGCATACAAACAATAGTCGTGTTTCTTAGGAGTAAATAAAACATAGACAGACAAGCAATGATATTTTTAATGTAATATCATTGTAGAGAATAAAGACTTAAGTTCGACTTAAGACACCATAAACATAAGCACTGCAAAACGTCGAACGCCTTCGGTTGTACAATAACATACCTATATAAATTAATTATCTCTAATTAAGGTCTTAATGATATTAAATATTATGGGGTTTTATTAATCAGCATGTATTTTGGCGACTTACTTGTAGTCTTTTTTTATATAAGAAGGAGGCAATCGAGCAGGCGGGTCACCAGGAGAGCAATTACCGCCGCCCATGGACACCCGCAAAACCAGAGGAGTCGCAGATGCGTTGCTGACCTTTAAGAAAGGAATAGGGTTAAGGAAGGAATAGGAATTGGGGAGGGGAAGGGGAAGGGAAGGGGCCTAGTCGTCAATATCTCGAATAATAGCGTATAAATTTTATTGTTGGACTCATTATTTAACTCGGGCGTAAATTACCTGTACTGGTAATATGCGTACTGGATTCCATGCCACCTAATATTGACATTTTTGAGATTACATTTCTTGTTGTTATTATGTTGCGTGAGGCACAAGTGGCTGGTGATTTTGCTAACGAGACGTCGCGTGACTTTATGTCGCTTGGAAGTACCCAAATAGCTGACTCAGCTAAGCTCCATTCTTGAACTGTAGTGACTAGGAAATTAGTAATAATATTGTGATTTGCTTATGCCAACAATGTCACTGTGTTAATTAACGAGCGAGCATATTAAATTATTAATTAAATTTCACGCGAACAACTGAAAATACCAGTGCTCTTAAAGATACATTGTATTACACGAAATACGCTGTGTACATAAAATACTTTTAATGACAATTACTAAGATGTAGCTGATAGAAAATTTACACATATCTACGTCACTCCGTCAGAACACGAAGCTACCGAAAAACATCGTAAGAGGTCGAAGTGAAAAAGGTGGCTCCACAGGCAATCTAAGAACAAAAACCTGATAAACACCAAGCAATTTGGACGTCCACAAATAAGGAACAGAAAATTTAAAGACAAATAAAAAACACTTGTAAACTATCTAGACGCCGACACCGAGGTTAGTGCGAGGCGGGGCGGGGCGGGGAGTGACGTCACGCCCGGCGACGGTGTAAATAATTGCTCTGTCGAATACACCTGCCGGGAAAGAAAATTAAGCGAAACGCAATTTGACTGAGTGATGAAGCACCCACGGCGGATCAGTTTAATGAGGAGTTGCCGACGAAAAATTGTTCTCGCATAATAAACTCACAATTAAAATTATTATCGCCCGCTATTAATCCTCGCAATTATCCAATTCACGTGCCCCGATTATATTTCTCGTACGTTACATTATTGTCTGCGTGCGGCAACTGTCTACATACACTTCTTTATGTCTTTGTTGCATGATACGCCGCCTTAAAGACGTCGACTAATGCCAATCAAGTCCAAAGACCTCGTAAAAGTGACTTTTATCCAAATTACTATTGGATGACTTTTTACTCGACCCACTCCGGATAATTAGCGATAGCGGACGAGCGGATATTCAGTTGTGAAAATGTTCGCTCGAATTGCGGAGGTAACGGGCGCAGTCGGGCGTGTTTATTAACTAATTCATAAACATCGAGTCGCGAATGAAACCGGCCGCGGCTCGCGCTCCCGAGCGGCACACGCGTCCGCTTTCATGGGATTCAAATAAAAATAAAGTGGATGACCAGAGGCGGTCTAATTTAATATGAGCGGGTGTTCCGTCATATGGGAGATGTACCTGCTTTTTATTGTTTAGCCCTGAATGAATACGGGAGTGTTTCGACCGCTCGTCAGCTGTTAAACAGTTTTATTATTGCCGGACGAACATCGCACGGTCTATTTGCATAATTGAACGGCCACTTGGAGGCACTACCATTGTTATGATCTGCCGTGCCATTTGTCAGATTCGCCGTATCATTTATGCATGTAGCTCATAACGAGAGCCGTTTTTCTGGACTATTCATTATTTCGCCTTTTGTGTTGTTCGTTATCCGACCACTTTTACCCTAAGAATGGGTGACGTGGAAATATGTTGTACAATGGCGACTTTCCTCCCTATTGACATACAGCCGCAGTTTTAGGTGGATTCCTAAGAAATACGGGGTGGTAGTAGTCTAGAATCTAATATAAACAAAGTATAACAATTTAATAATAAAATTTAGCTCCTGTGAAATTTGACGATGTAATTTGTACTTAGCATAAAAAAATAAAAAAAAACATTCAAATGTTCATGACAATAATTACAGTGGGAGTGTGATGAAGGTCTGTAGTCTTCACGTTGTAAACATTTAAGCTAAAAACGAAGTATTTGAAAAAGAGCAGCAGTTAATGAAAGGTTTTATTCCAGTCGGTTAAGCAGACAAACATTGAAATTCACCTTCCCACCTGGGCGGTACCATCGAGGTTTTTGTTATAAAGAGTTGAAAGGGCTTAGTCTGGAAATTGGTCAGGTAAAATAAACATTTACTTTTCGGTGTGTGTCAACAAGCTAAGGCTTTGAGCAATGAAAAGTAGCCAATATGAACCCTGTAACTAAATCACTTTGTGCAAACAGATAGAAAGTCAGCAATTAAAACGGCAGAATTGCTAAATTTATTAAATTTCTTTTGATTGAATTTGTAAGCCCCTCCAGAATATCAGCGTTGCAGTGGCTTTATATCGCTGTAGCACGTGCTGAGGCCTGAGGCTGGGGCCTAGTTGGCCACACATTGTCTTTTGTTTTAGCTTTATATTGTTACTGTAAAAATCGTACTTTTGTATTTATTCATATAATAATTATTATATTTTACAGTAGGTATGTAATTTTGTAGTGTGCCAATAAAAGTATTTTCTTTCTTCTTTCTTTCAAATTGTGTGAGTGGTGGTGATTCTTTAGTCCTAGAATACTACCAACAGATCTCTTTCCTTGGGTGTCGTAAAAAGCGACTAACAGACTGAAGACTACACAGCAGCATAAAGCGGCGATGGGCTCACCAATCATAACCATATCACGCTGAGCACGTGTGCAGTTGGTATTTAGTGGAAGGTGGACTGTATTAAAGCACTGTTTTTGTGGTCCTCGCAGCCTTAGTCTCTGACTAACCTTTTAGGGATAATAATCGTAATTAGATGTATGTATTATCCTACTAATATTATAAACGCGAAAGTTTGTAAGTATGGATGGATGTTTGTTACTCTTGCATGTAAAAACTACTTAATGGATTTGGATGAAATTCGGCATACAGATAGTTTATAACCTGGATTATCATATAGGAAACTTTTTATCCCGATATTTTTACGGGAACGGGAACCACGCGAGTGAAACGGCGAGCAGCCGCTAGTTGTATAATAATTACCGGCATCATTACTTTTTCTCCCCTTGGGTGTCGTAAAATGCGACTAACGGGCTAAAGACTACACATACATCCAACAGCATAGAGCGGCGATGGGCTCACCACCTGTCACGCTGAGCACATTTGCAGTCGCTGTTTGGTGAAAAGTGGACTGTGGCAGAGGACTGCTTTTGCTGTCCTCATTGCCTAGGCTCTGACTAACCCTTCGGGGACAATAGTCGTGATTATATTATGTATGTATATATCCAATGGAAGCCGCATATATAGAATTTGGCCGGCAAACTCAGTTCAGCAGCATACGCGATTAGAAAAATTAGACAATTTAACGATTTTGAAACTGCTAGGACTGTTTACTTTAGTTATTTTCATAGTGTCATGTCGTATGGCGTCCTTTTGTAGGGAACAGCGGCTGATGTTAAAACTTTATTTATTTTACAGAAACGCGCAATAAGAACAATTTATAGACTGGAATCACGAACTTCTTTAAGAAATATTTTTAAGGAAGTTGGTGTTCTTACTGTTGCATCGCAATATATGTATTTATAATTGCATAGTTTTAGTGCGTTGCAATATTAACAGTTTTTCTAAACACGGTGATGTACACAATTTCAATACTAGAAGTAAGTCAAAACTAGTAATGCCACTGTTTAAATTACAAAAGGTTCTCGGCTCTTTCTTGGGGCAAGGTAAACACTATTATAAAATACCAAGAACTGTACAAGATTTACCTTTAGATAAGTTTAAGAATCATGTAAAATCAAGGTTATTATACAGTTAAGTAATTTTTAGATGACAAAACCGCCTGGTTATATTAATATATTCACATTATATTTTATTAATCCATTACCTTTATAACTAATTAATTTTACACTGGTAAGACAGCCTTTATCAGCAGTGTCTTACAGACAAAGGTACCTAGGTACTTAAAATTTATGTAGCGTATGAAGGTTGTCTAAATGTTCTCTTGCTTTAGTTGGAGTTGCTCGAGTATGTCATGCTCTCTCAAAGTCTCTGCGGTGGTGGTATGAGCGTCGGGTTGTTACGTTCCCTAAAACATAGTTGACTGAAGCGATGGCTGATTCACATGTCATGTACTCGTGAACGGGTGCCGCCTGTGGAGGCTGGTCTGCTCTTGCAATCTTATTTTTATTTGTAACAAGCGGCCGCTCTCGGTTTCACCCGCCTGGTTCCCGTTCCCGTTGGAATATCGGGATAAAAAGTATTCTTTGTGTTAATCCAGGTTATAAACTATCTGTATGCCGAATTTCATCCAAATCCATTCTGTAGTTTTTACGTGAAAGAGTAACAAACATCCATCCATACTTACAAACTTTCGCGTTTATAATATTAGTAGGATAGAAATCGATGGCACAGCGGCTGGCGCGTTCGGCTTGCGAATCTTGTTCGCTAAGCAACTTTCGCAATGCCGGGTCGCTGGATGGGTAACCAAATTTAAAAAAAAAACATCTCGAGCTCCTCTGTGCTTCGGAAGGCACGTTAAGCCGTTGGTCCCGGTTGTTGTCGTAAGATGACAGTCGTTAAAACCCACCAACCCGCACTGGGCCAGCGTGGTGGGTTACGGCCCAATATGCCCACGTGCTATTGTCCACGTGAGAGGCCTATGCCCAGCAGTGGGACGTTTATAGGCTGATGATGATGATGATGATGAGGATAGAAATAATCTTTCTTTTTCTTGTTTCAAATATACTGTAAGACGTTGTTCATTTTATTTTAAATGGAGTACCTAATACTTTTCGAATGTGTTGCGCTGTCTTGTAATCATATTAAATGGTTTTTATATTGTAATGGAAAATCTCCTTCTATGATAGGGAGGGCATTTTCCAATTTGTATTGACGCTGTAAAAGAAAGGGAAAAAAGAATTGCCCTTGCTGAGTTTCTTGCCGGTTCTTCTCAGTTAAAGGCTCCCGCCCCTTAGTTAGGACTTACGAACCTATGGCATAGTGACATTCATAGTGCTCAATTATTGTTGCCTAAATTGATTAAATGAATTTGACTTTGAATTTATGACCCCTTGTCTGTTACGAAGACTCCTAAGAGGTCGCTAACAATTTGAATGTCTATTGTGTCTGGTTTTACGACAGCTGAACTCATATACAAAAAAGTAGGTAACAAATGAAATACCATTTAATACCTAGATCTGTAATTATTTAAAGCAATTCCCTCTGCCTTCTAATTTAGATTTGTAAATTGCATTCTATTATCGACATCGCTAATGAATAGGTAAGCTAATAGTTTCCGTTCAATTACTCCTACTGCACGTTGTACTGGTGATGAATTAATAATGACAACTTGTAAAGTGGCCGTTTATGAAGTTCGTATCATTTTATAGAGATTGATTGTAAAAATTGTAATAAGTATTATGACATATTACATTAATGCGGTGTAAATCGACTGCTTGACGAGCGAACCATATGTTATAATTCAGAAATTCATTATTTTTTTTTTTTTTTATCTATCAATCGAGCCCTTTCTGAGCGTTAAAAGTTATCTTACTACCAAAACAAAAGCACACACAGAGAAAACGTGATAGTAGGTAGTAACGGCAAAACAAACTCAACAAAAACAAAAGAAGGTTAACCGAACGCGCCAATCAAACTTCACATGCGAGAATTGTTTGTAACATAAGTGGGTAAGTGGGAACAGTGGCCCCGATCAGATCAGGGACAATAAAAGAGTCGTAAAATCTCCTTCTACTACACAAAAAGCAGACGTTATCTTCAAGCGTTAATGTTTAATGGCCCCCACTGCGACTGCGCACCTTGCGATCGGATTTTTAAACTGATGACTTTAAACTTACGGAAATAGGTGCTTCGCTCGTGAAATGCTAGTTAAATTCACTACGTGTTGTCTTAAAGTTTCAAAGAATGTTTCATCACACGGCTGCTACGTCGTCCGCCAGATGAATTAACAGTTTTATCTGTTCGAAATCGTTTAAGTTTACTTTTACGACGTTAATTTTGTATAAAGTAGTTGTTGCGCGACCAAATTGCGGATCGGATTTAAGTACTTATATCTGTTAAAACAATTGCGATTTTTTGTATAATGTAAGTAATTGCCAGTGCTTTTTACTTAATAAGTTTTGTAATGAACCAAGTCGCAACTATTTAGCTATTCTAATGTATTTCAGATCGCAATAAAAATATTTTTGTAGCAAATTTACAACAGTTAACATTGATCAAATTGCTTAGGTTGAATACAAAGCAAAAAAATGTTGCAGTATTATCATTTCTATACGAATAACTAACTAGATAACTTAGACTTAAAGTCGGAGGTGTTAACAATGCGACCAGCTAAGATTTTGGTAAAATATTTAAGTAATTCTTTTTTTTTAGGATTCTATGTTCTTTAACAATTAATTACATATCCTCAATTAAAATCGTATTATGTAGGAAACAGACATGGTACCTTCGCATCAGGGCACGTATAAACAATAAGGTAGACATTTTTCATGAGCTTCTAAATTGTGTGAACGAATTGCCCACGTCTGATCGCAACTGGATTTGAATTGAAGAGAAACCTTGAACGGTGAACACCTGTATAAGATGGTGCTGTGTGTGTGTGTGTGTGTGTGTGTGGAGTATTCTTAAGGCTCAAGTTTTATTGTAAGTAACTAGTACAAATTCATACAATGAGGCATTCTTTTAAGATTGGATTTCATAATAATATGGTTCTATTATCCACGTGGGAAGACCCAGCCACTGCTTAGAAAGTTTATGGGCTGACGTAGATTGTAAAAAAGACTACACATTCTGGCGAAGACGAATATAAATCCTTATTGAGCTGGTCCTCCGAGAGATCAATATAACAGATGCTTGTAGTTCAAAAGCTTAGCTATTTAACTGTGCCTTATAGTTCAAGCTTGTGACATCAATAAGCAAACAACTATTTAACATTATGGTAAGCGGACTCCTTTGTCGTAGCAATGTTATAATATTTTAAATTAGGTTTTAAGATAAGTCAAATTGTGTTACGTCGAATTGATGGCTCGACTTTGATTTTGACAATATATAACGAAAAAGCTTCGGTTGACAAAGAAAATAACCACTTTATTCCACTATTTTAAGCCAGTAAAAGCAAACATAAGCATAGAGATTTATTACAAGTTCTACACTAGAACTGATCAGGTATAACGAATCATGGCAATAATTACGTGAGCTTCAGTCCCGAGGGTATCAGTGCGGCGCGACGTTGTCAACCCAGGCATACCTGTCTGACGATCCCTACTGGGATTACCTTAGCAAGTTGACAGTTATATATATATATATATATATATATATATATATATATGTATATGTATGTGTGAATCCAGATATTATTAGCATGAATGTAATATTAACTGGGATCGACAATCGAGCGACATGTTGTATTAAGCGCGGCGAATATATTATTGGATTCAAATTTAACCGTGTCGCGTTGCGGTGAAAGAATACTACCACCCCCTGGCTTCCCTTGGGTGTCATAAAAGGCGACTAACGGACTAAAGACTGCATATACATCCAACAGCATAGAGCGGCGATGGGCTCACAAGCTGTCACAGTGAGCACATGTGCAGTCGCTATTTGATGAAAAGTGGACTATGGTGCAGGACTGCTTTTGCTGTCCTCATTGCCTAGACTCTGACTAATCCTTCGTGTATAATAGTCGTAATTTTTATGTGAATCCCAATATTTTTTGCATGAATGTAATAGTAACTGGGATCGCAAAACGAGCGATATGTATATTAAAGCGCGGCGGATATATTATTGGATTCAAAATTAAATATTTATACCTACGCGTTAAAGTATTGAAACGGTGATGACTGTACTGTAATGTACTGATGATAATTACATTTTATTGAAGCTTTAAACGAATGAAATTCCAAGCGTCTGCATATTATTTTCTACCGCAAACCACTGATAAGTTAATTACATTATCAACGGCAGAACTGATTTTGCACTTCCATTTTGGTATTATACCAATAAATTATAAAAAATATTATTACAGCTCAGTTTACAGGTTTTTTTTTTAAATAACTGTAAAGTGTGGTCGTTTGGAATAGAAACTTATTAATTAAATATTATAGCTGTTCACTTTAAAGAAATTATATTTTTTTACTTTATGTTTATAAAAGTCATAATGTTGATAAGCTGCTGTGTTATTAACTATTAATATTGCTACTATGGCAACATACATAGTATAGATCGCAGCATCTTGTCAGGCTAACTTATAACAAATACTACTAGGTACAGACCATACATACCGGCTTACAGCCCACTCCAAGATTTTGGTCCCAACCGCTTCAAGAGTAAAATTATATAATAATAGTATTTTGTTTTCCCCTCGTGCAGTGTCCACGTGGGAGGCCTGTGCCCAGCAGTGGGACGTTTACAGGCTGATGATAAATATTTTGTAAAATTGTTCCCAAGGGCTCTAAAAGCGTATGCAAATATATTTCTTCAAAACCTCTGATCTCCATACATTGATTCCCAGGAGCTCCAAATTTTTTTAAATTTTTTTTTAGGACGTTACTTGTTAAACGATTTTTATGTTGAAGTATATTTTTTCTTGGAGCTGCTGGGACCCAAATTTCAAAGTACCTAGAGAATGTTTTGTAGCTGTAGGGAATGAAATTGGTAAATGTGGTTTTATTTATTACTTTAATATGAAAATCATTGGAGCTCTTAGGAATGAATGTTTAAAAGTGAAATTTTGGAGAACAATAGATTTTGGAGCGCTTGGGACTAAGCCCCTACACCATACACGCCCGTTTCCCGGAGGGGTCAACCAGCAACTAAACCGAATAATGTTATGCTTACCCAGCTATACAATGTTTAATGATTATACCAGCTATACAATGTTTAATGATATATCCCATACAAATTTCCAAGTTAAACTTTTTTAAAACCAGTGGGCCAGTTTTTATGAAACTT
This sequence comes from Scoparia ambigualis, assembly GCA_963921215.1. NCBI lineage: Eukaryota > Metazoa > Arthropoda > Insecta > Lepidoptera > Crambidae > Scoparia > Scoparia ambigualis. The sequence goes on from OY992507.1 coordinate 12,911,383, forward strand.
TGCATGCTAAAGTAATACACAAGTATCTTAATAGTTTGTTGAAAACATTTTTAAAAAACGTTTATTTAGCTGAGTTATTGCGATTTAAAGTTCACTATAGAAAGTTTACAATCGCAATAACTCACTTAAATAAACGTTTTAAAAAAAAATTCAACAAACTTTTAGATCCCTGTATTTTACTTTAGCATGCAAAGTTTTATTAAAATTGGCATAATGGTTTTTAAAAATTTCGACTTCGAAGTTTGTATCGGAAACCGAAATGCGTAAAAAATCTTAACTATTTTTTAAAATAACTTGCCAAGAGTCATAAAGCTTTAAGCACAATGAAAGCTACTATGACGTTTTGAAACCTAGTGAAAGACATTCCAGTGAAGTTCGTAACGGGCTGGAACGTTCATAAAAAATCAACCGTTACGTAAATTTCATAATAAATTCAGAAAATAAGGACGGTCCACCAAAATCCTTAGCTATAACCACACTATAACAATTCTCATTTTAATATCGCGGTAGGTACGTACCACAATTTTATGAGTAGTTTTATTACGAAATATATTATTTAATAAAATTTAATATCACCGCTTGGGATGACCGAGCTCGCACATAAATCTGAAGTATCCCAGTATTTTAAATTCGCAACCTTTTCTTGAATGGAGTGCGGTAAGTAATTTTTTTTTCATATTATTCTTTATTAAAGGTGAAATTAAACGAGACTCTTTCCGGACATCAAAACAACCGCGGGCTATTGTTAGAGATGATTACAGGAGTATTTTACAAAGCAAATGTTAATTTTTATTATTCAAATATTCATATTTACACACTTTGATGTATTGTTGCCATAAAAAAGGCTTTTGACGGTTTATTGTATTGAAAACCGTACCGCATTTGGAATAGATTGCATCTATGTTTCCATTATATTGTCGTAATTTGTCAACTGGGGATGTTTTTGTTTATGTTTTCAACAAGTTTTGTATTGCTACGAATAACTTTTACATAAACCTTTTTAGAGTACGAACAGTTATTGTGCTGCTTATTTTTATTATTATCAGACACTAGCCCACCCTAGCTTTGTGCGTACATATAATCACGGTTATTGTCCCCGAAGGGTTAGTCAGATACTGGGCAAAAGGGCCGCAAAAGCAGTCTTCTACCTATAGTCCACTTTTCACTAAATAGTGACTGCACATGGGCTCAGCGTGACAGGTGGTAGCCCATCGCTGCTCTATGCTGTTGGATGTACCTATGTGCAGTCTTTATTCCGTTAGTCGCGTTTTACGACAGCGAAGAAAAGAGAGGGGTTGGTAGTATTATTACATAAAAATCATAAAAAAATATTACGTTGAAAATATTCATGTTGCGTATTTTTTTATTTAAAAACAGATTGTTTTACTTATAATTAACTGGGAGGTGTATGCTAAGTATTTTAACTTAAGCAAACCTTTTAGTGCGAAAAATAAGTCGTAACAAAACAAAAAGGTTTTCGTTATTAGTATTACTTCCATCTAAGATGAAACGTACTTATTGTTGAAAACCATTTTCTAGTTTACATATTTAGTAAAAAATAGAAATTTCAGTATTACTTTGTATAAAATAATTGACCTTTCGCACACATCCGTGGAAATATACCAACAGATTGCGTATTTTTCACCAACTCATTAAGTTACGAGCGAAAATGGTTTGTTCATTAATTTTCTTACACTGTAAGCGCGGATGAATGAACTCAATTAAGCCAAATGCAATTAATAGCCACGATTAATGGCGCCGGTGATTTATCAGTAATAGCGAGGTGATTGACGTTTTTAATTTGCCACCTGGTGAATAGGCGTAGCGATGAAAGCAGGCGGCGCCTACACTTGTCAAGGTGAGACAGAAACGGTCAGCTCTTGATTGACTGTGAAAATTCGCTGCCTAGATTAGTTGAGGGTTAAATTGTAAGTAAGCTGCCATTCTTACACTCTAGACTAGTGGCAATGGTGTGGTTTTACTGGTTTTTAAAAAGTAATGTGACCTAATGAGTGGATATCATGATATTTCCTAGAATAATGTTTACGGTAGGTACATACAGTTTTACGATTTACTGACTGTGATGATGATGAGACAGTAATATCAATATGTAAAGTAGATTGGAGTAATCCAAACTGTTGAAACCAGTATTCTACGTTAGATTAGACTATGCTTTAAGAAACGTGAATCCATTAACACGTTTTCGTGTTAAAACAATACTGTTGAAAGGGAAATAACATTTTGGTAAAAAGCAATTCTATGAAAACATTTTTAATTTACAATCAAATTAACGTTTGTTGGTGCGATTTTATTTGGCAATGAACATTTAGGCGTAGAACTGAAATCCAGAGGCGCCTGAGCCCGTCACATCAGGTCAGAAAACGGTCAGCTCCCGAGGCTGACTCGACACGTTAACCCCGACAGATGGAGGGTTAAGCTTCAAACAAATTTCAAAATTGAATTTTTAATATCCACTACATTGGAAGCAAACACTACGCAATATTGTTGAGTGTTAATCATTTATTTTTATATTGCGAACACATTTAATTTTAGTCACAATCACGCGAAGTGGCATTACATTCATTGGTTTCACGATAAAAATAAAATAAAATGATGTACAAACAAAACTATTAAGGCAAACTGAACGCGCCATGTTTTTATTTGCCCAACGGTTGGGAGAGCTGAAAAATTCGACGTCGCGCCTCCCGCCGTCAATACAAATGTCAGCGGAACGTCATCGTCAATGAAAAAAGCGGGGGACCGGTTAAATTAACACCCAGCATCGGAGCTATAACAATAACGTCGAACCGCATGGCGTAACGGCTTTAATTTACGAAACCATTATCGCGAACATGCGAGCGACTTCTCGTTCTACCGCCAATAAATCCACTTATCAGTAGAATGTGAAGCCTTTCAAAACAGATAATGTTATGGGAAAACGTATGTTTAAAATGGCGCCTCGGGCAACACACCGTTCGAAATCTTATTTGCGTCTACGTCGATTCATGTAAATAAAACGAAAATTAATAACATTATCGCGAGTGCTAAATTATAATTGGCAAATGTTTAATATACCAGTACAGAATAGTCCATCCAACCCGCAATGAGTTAGATTAGTGGGTTATATTTCAATATTCTCATGTGCTATTGTTCATGTTTAAAGACTTAGCAGTGGGTCGTTCATAAAGGCTGATGATAATATAGATAAAATCATTAACATTTTTTTACCTTAAATTATTATACCTAAATAATAAATTATTATACCTAAAATATATAATATATAGTTGGAATACCTACTACAGTGCGAAAGCCGTATCCTTGTTAAATCGACGTCTCGTTACTGCGATGTTGCGACGCCTTGTTAAATCGACGTCTCGTTACTGCGATGTTTCGTTTCATCGAAAAACTGTACTGTGAACGATTTTACAGCGAAAAAATTATACTGCGAAGCCTTGTTTAATCGACGTCTTGTTACAGCGACGTAATGTTACTTAGACAAAACTTACTTTGAACGATCTTACTGCGAAATTCAAGTACCTAAGGACATAGATTTTTTTTTAAACAATACCAAACGTTAGTTTTTAAAAAATTGTTTTATTTAGAAAGTAAAGTTAATATTAAGTAATTTTTGCTGAAAGGGTATAAATTGAATAAGTTAAAAAAAATAGTAAATTATGGTCACTAAGCCAATTTGCTATTGAATTTAATAGAAGTAACAAGACGTCGATTAAACAAGGCTTCGCAGTAAATCGTTCACAGTACAGTTTTTCGATGTAATGAAACATCGCAGTAACAAGACGTCGATTTAACAAGGCGTCGCAGTATAGACATGTCGTTGAAAGGTTTTCGAACAAACAAAATTCGATGATACGGCTTTCGCACTGAAGTAGGTATTCCAAATAAAACATGTGTGCGCAATACCTGCCTTTAAGATTTTTCATTACCGTTGGCGTACTATTTGATATACACAAACTACTCTAGCGATCCTAATGAACGCTAAATCTCTAGCAACCAACCCTCATGATGTGCTAATTTTTCATGTAAAAAGTAGGAAGTTGCAGTGACCATTCTCAGTTCTGAAAACAACGGTGCAGAGCTCATTTTCGATAGGCACAAAATTGGTGGTTCAGTTGTTATTCACTTGGTGTCAGTCAATTATAACCTTCTATTCGATTTGATGCCGGCCCGCTCCCTAGGGCACGGCCGCGGCACAGCGCTGTTCGCTTTGGCCAGCAAAGTTTAAATTAATTCTCGATTGACACATCACATCTCTCTCGCCTGCTGTGATTTAAAATACGCGCTAGATACTTCTGCGGGATTAAAAGTGCTTTGTTGCGGCCAGTGTACGTTGTTTGCAAGTTTTCTATTGAATTCGTAGTGAACAGTTTTAACGCCATTTTCTTCATTGTACATAAAAGAATAACAACATCACTAATTTATTGTTATAAAATATATATATCCGTGTCGCGTAGGTGGTAGGTACGTAGGTAGGTAGGTGGAAGAATAGTACCACCCGCTCTCTTCCATCGGGTATCGTAAAAGGTGACTAACGGACTAAAGACTGCACATACATCCAACAACATAGAGCGGCGATGGGCTCAGAAGGGTTAGTCAGAAGTACACACATATGACTATTAACAGGCCTATTACATCTCGACTGTGATTTTTGCGTAAAATGACCAATTTTGGCGTTATGGATCTCAGAAACAAAAATACATTAACAATTATGACTAATTGAATAGTGTAGAATAGCTATTGGAATAGTGCGTAGCGGCCTCGCTTTTTGTAAATTTTGCTTAACTTATTAATTAAACCAAAAATTGCAGAGAAAGATTTGTATAAAGTGCGCGGAGGCACTATTTTGAGCTCATCGATTGAACTACTGTTCTAAACAAAATAAAAAAAATATAATGTTATCTCTCATATAGTAGAATAGTGCGTAGCGGCCTCGGAATTTTTAGATATCATTGATTTTATATAGGAAAAAAATCTTATTCTGAACCAAAACACTTCGAAAATCGCTATATGTTAACTGTGAATTTCTCCTATCTACGATAATATTATTGAGCAAAATTTATACCAGAGTAATTGTTACTTCATAAAGAATAAAGATTTATAATCTGTTTTAATCTAAGTTTATAATGAATTTTTTATCCTATTTCGATAAAAACGATAAATACAACTGCAAAATTACTACAAAATGCAATGCGCCGGCCGTCCGAATTCAACTTATGCTTACAGAATGGAGATTTGTAATATTATGCGCAAATTTATTATCCTATTTCGATAAAAACGATAAATACAACTGCAAAATTACTACAAAATGCGAAAATGGGCATTTTACGTAAAAATCACATTCGAGATGTAATAGGCCACTTTTAAGTCGTGATTAATGTAACTATGTATGTTGAAATATATAACTATGTATGTCGTGATTAATGTAACTATGTATGTATAGATACCTACATAATAGCAAGAAATAAATTGTTATTTGGTTTGGCTTAATTTTTAACACCTTGTTTCTTATTTAATAAGCGAAATGAACAATTTTTTATGTTATCAATTGTATATTAATACGAGTACCATTTTCACTTTGATTCGTGTATGTATTTCCATATTTTTTTGCTTTTTCAAGACATAATGGTAACAGAACTATAAAGTAATTGTTACAGAGATTGATTAAAAATTAAACGTCACAGCGTTCCATAAAAAAATATATCGACGAAACAAATGAATCAATGCACAGTGTATCTTCTCGGTGTACACGAAGGGTACTCGTACGGAGGCAGAATAAATTTTTTGCACATCGCACCGTTGCCGTTGGGTCAGTAATAATTTTGTGTACGAGTATACGAGGTAAAGTAGACGAACGAATAAATCTGGGAGCCGCACACATTCGTTGCGTGTCTCGGCCTGTCTCGAATTTATGGACACCGACGCAGATAACTCCATCCGAACTTCTAATATACATGCATTAGTCTCCGGCACTCATTCTGACGGATGGCATACTAACATTTTATTATAAAAAAAATTTAAATGGAAATAAAGCTCTCGTATGTTGACTTTTACGATATGAATCAAAATCTTGAATATTTTGTAACGTTTGAATAGCTTGTTAAGAACACAAAAAAAGAGTGTATAAGTATAACAAAAAAAACACCACAACTAATTTGCTTTGTTATTCAAAGCAACGGCTACACATTGCACTAATTACTTTTCAAATGAAATAATGAAAAAAAAAATTAAAAGAAAGAATCATTTAATATTCGCCCGCCGATGCGAGCTTTAATTCGAAAAGCGTAATTTATGCAACGCCGCCGAATGCCGGGTACCGGCGGTCGGTAACGTCCATTGAAAAATTAAAACGACAAATTACGCGCGCCCGCCCGACGCGCGACAAACGAATCCGACCCAAACTCGATTCCGCCGCCGCTGCAATGTAAAGGCCCAATACTTACCTATGTTTTTCCATGCAAATTTCCAACTGACCAGTTGATATTCGCGACCGACCGCCTATATTTGCAACAGATCGGAGCGACACTTAATTGACAAGTGAATCAAACGCAACGCACTCGTGCTACTGGCATAACATTTTTCATTGTTGCGACCCGTCGCATTCTGCAGTCATTATGTCTATTTGGACGATTTAAATTAAACCACTGGGGGCTGGAAGTGACACAGCCGCACCGAATGAAATCTAGTTAATTAAAATTGTTTTAATAAATCATATACTCGTATGTTTAAAGTGGGATATTAAAATTTTGCGGTTGGCCGATCAATGTATCGGTCACCTGTTTATACTAGATGTGTCGAGTAATAAGCATTTACAGTTTTTGATATATTAATTTTAAACAATACATTATTCATTATAATTGTCGCCATTTTGAATATGTGGTCGGTAGAGTAGTAGACAAATGGAATAATGTTTTCTTGGTGATCACTGATGGAACAATCAAAGCGAGTCCCTAATACTATACAAAGGACTTGAGTGCATACTAAATATAGTAAAGAAATACCCATATCGAATTGATTTTTTCAAACTAACATTAACACTTTTGTCGCTAACTTAGTCGAAGTTTTACTAGTTTTGTCTACAAATTAATAGTTTACTAATACAAATGTTCAGGCAAACTACTTATTTTTCTGATATTTCTTTGTCCGAACCTTAATTATTTATTACTGATTGGAGCGCAAGTGTGAGTTTCGCATGAAGCAACGCTGATCTCTCAACAAACCCATCTGTAAATGTTATACGACTATAGTGTCCTTATTAGCAGCATAAATTAACTAATGTGTCATTGCAGTGCCATCATATAATTATAATATCACTGGCTTGACACAAAGCAGAAGTGAAAGACATCAGCAACATTAATGCCCTATTTACCCACCGACTGCAAGCAATCGTTATGACTACGACTCTCTGGGAACATAGTGTGCACCTGTTGCCTCTACGACTTTAACTAAAATTTAGTGGCATACGTGATATGAGCTTGCACGACACTTGTATATAATTTTCGGGCAGTTGAACTGCGAACGCTGGGATATGGCTGTCGGAATGGCGATGCGGGGTGTGGTGTGGACCGAAAGTTTTTATGGCCAGTGACGGGTTCTGTCATAATACAGGTGTGCTGTAATCTGTTTTTGAATTTGGAAGCGGTGTCGCCGTGTTGGAGGATACTTTGAGAGCTTCGAAGTTAATTTTATTGTAACATTATTGTGGTGGGTGAGAAGCGATTCATTTGTTTTTTTAACAAAATGGTAAGATGAGGAATCTTCAATAAGGTAAATGATCAAATACATAATATACGTAATAAAAACTGAAGCAAATTATATTAATTATAATAAATTATACCTTTAGTATGAAATATTATTGAAATATATTTGCATATAAAATGACTGAGGAGTTATAATTGCATGATTAATCAGAGTAATAATATTTTGCGTGTACACAATTTTTGTGGTGACCAATATTAATACGGTACTTACTTATTATCGCATTTCCAAAATCATGCATGCATACCATTTCATTTGATTATAATATGGTTAACCACGTTAATAAACAAAAATCAAATTCGAATAAAGAGACAAACTGCCAACAGCTAAGTATAGCTTTATTATTGAAATTTTGCATTCACAATGCTATATATGTATATATAGCTTTTTCATCAACTATGCTACAATTTTGCTTATCTGATTCCATTAAAAAAAAATCAGTAAATGCATTACAACTAAGCGCGATGGCGCAGCGGCTAGCGCGTTAGGCTTGCGATCTTGCCCACCAAGCAACTCTTGCAATGCCGGGTCGCTGGATGGGTGACCAAATTTAAAAATAAACATCTCGAGATCCTCCGTGCTTCAGAAGGAACGTTAAGCCGTTGGTCCCGGTTGTTGTCGTGAGATGACAGTCGTTAAAACCCACCAACCCGCATTGGGCCAGCGTGGTGGGTTATGGCCCAATATCCCCACGTGCTATTGTCCACGTGGGACGCGTGTGCCCAGCATTGGGACGTTTATAGGCTGATGATACTGATTACAACTCTAAGAGTCCTAAAAACTCTACCAACATCACTTCGTTAACTAAAATACATTTTAAAGTGCTCACAATAACATCACAACAGAAACGTTGCACCCACCATCTTAGCAAACTAAGTCACCAACGCAACAAACTAACGAGGTAACTATTTTAAAGGTTAAAACTCGTCTGTAACATTTCTCCATTTTGAAGTTAACAAGTTGTTTGAGCGGCGCGCAGTGTATCACGTGGCGAGCGAATTTGTCTTACGCGAGATGCATTGCGTCTCGCCACAATGAGAGACAGAAGGACCGCTTAACACAAAGAGCGTTGGAACTTCACGCACTTACAAGTGTCGCTTACGTACTCGTGCTAAGACGAACTTATTAGTCTTTTAGCGAAATTACAGTAACCTCGGTCGTACGTGAGTTGTAGCGTATCTACGTAGAAATAAAACTTTTGTCTCATCTTTGTATGGGCAAACTGTTAGTATAAAAGTTATATTAAACAACCATTTTCTTTGTCTCAATCAAAAGCTAAACTACTGCTTTGGAAATTTAAATTATAATGTCAATAATATTAGCAACAAATAAAAAGGTACTTATCTAATTCCATTTAAGTAGGTCTTAGGCAGTTTACGTTTCTGAATTGGATATTTGACAGTTTGTAACAATAAAATATGAAATATGTCGGAAATGGTAGTTCATGATTTAACGATAATATCCAATAGTTTTTTTTATTAATATACCTAATTTGTAAATATTTTATTTTTACAAAATAAATTTGTGCTTTTTTGTCTGTGGATTACAAGACCCGAAACACGGGCGGCCATGATTGAGCTCCGTGTGACGTCACAATTCACACAAAAATATCAAAAACTATCTGTCAGGTTTCAAGATTTTGTTTGTAATTATTGAAGTGTACAGGGCAAATTGTCACGTGACCAGCCGTTTTCGCATGAAATTTGAAATTATAGAAGAAAAATATGTTTTTTTCTATTAAATAAAGCTTTTTCGAGTAAAAAAATATTGTAAGAGGTATAAAATAAGCGTTTGTAATTTTTTAAATACTTTTTCGAAAACTGTCAAGTAGCCAATTCTAAAAAAACTATAATAAATAGTATAAACCGTCTCGCGTTCTCTGTCTTCAATTTTACTGTGCCGTACGTACCTAACGGGTTGGAACTGTGCACAGTAAAACTTTCAGTGGATTGTTACATTGGAGCCAACTAAATAAAGGCTATAGGTTTGCACCCGTTTCATGGGCGTCTCCTTTACGCCAGTTTTATGTTGCATGAGCGAAATACGGGTGTAATTCCGACACGAGAAAATGTATATTATGCCGAATCCTGAGTAGTCTCAATGCGGGCCCCAGGCTAGGTGAGGGTAGGCGCGACTCGAGTTTGTTACACAAAAATCCTGTTATAGCTGGCGTCGCAACAAATTACTTTCTTGTTAAGAGAACAGAACAAGAGTTAGTTCGCACAAGACGAGGAAATGGGTGTGAACTTTTTAAGTGTACCTCATTTTAACGTTTTTGTGGTGTTCTCTGTTTTTCGATGTTGTTTCCCTTTTTTTTTCTCCGTTATTAATAACGTTCATTTTTTTTATGTGTCCGCTTAACGGATCTTTGGATTCTGCAATCGCGTTTTGTTTACGTATTTATAGTAGTCGTGTTTATTCGAAAAGTGTAGTTTTTTTTGTTTGCAGGAATAACTACACAGGTTGGATGTGTTGATTGGTTTTACAATGATTCTATTTACTAATCTTGCTAAGAACATTTGAAACGTTTAGCTTAAAAAGACAAGAACATTAATAAAAGATCTTTTGTTTTAATTCGTTTGCCTAACCTGTCAGACTAGGATGAAGTTTAATAATCATGATGTTCATTTCAACACTAATATTGAACACTTAAAATATTACGTGACTTTACAATGAATACGAAAACCACGTCGATAATAAAACAATTTGTTTAATCACAGTAATCATGCACAATGCAATATAATTTACTTTGCACTGGCAATTACGGTTACAAATAAAAATGTGTAGTTTTCCCATTAAAGAATGAGGTAATCATATGTTGTCATTTAATAAACAATCATCATACATAAAATATGCAATGAAACAGTTTACTAGCAATTGCTAGGTAGGGACAAAAAGATAACAGTATCGTCGATGCCAGCTTATATTTTTCTATTTAAACAATACCTACAACAAAAGTTTGACATACCTACTTAATAATATCTAAGTAACGATTTCAAAATGAAAAAAACATGATACAATGTCATTAATAAAAATAAACAATTGCGGGGTGGTTCGTTTCAGCAGTTTAAGGAAAATCGTTTTGAGCTGTTCTTTTCAAAATCGAAATATTTTTTGTAAAAAAGACTTAATTAAGATTGCCGAATGCGGGTTGGTGGGTTTTAACGACTACAATATTACGACAAGAACCGGGAACGGCTTTACATACCTTCTGAAGCACGGAAGAGCCCGAGATGTTTTTTTTATTAAGTTCACGCATCCAGTGACCTGACATTTCGAAAGTTGCTTCACAGGCAAAATCGCCTAAGCCACTGCCCTATCGCGGACCGTAAGAATATGATTATTATACTATTAACGTCCCACTGCTGGGCACAGATCTTCCCACATGTGGAAATTAGGCCATAACCCACCACACTGGCCCAATTCAAGTTAGTAGGGCCGTAACAACAAAGCAAAGCAATACGTAATAATTAAAAGTAATCAGTCGATTTATGCGTCGCAGTCGCGGAATGATCTCCCGCCGCTGCGGCGGCAAACACACAATTTGTCCACGGCGTTAAATTGACCACAAACAAAACGGACGCAGCGCTACGCCGCCATTCGCCTGTGGTCGTCCATGATAATGAGATGGACCTACTATCCAACATATTAGGCTGATTGCTATTGTGCTCGGTAGGTGAAACGGCGACCACACCTGCCCGCATGCCGTCCGATTGAAATTCGACTATTTGGGGCCGCTACAGAAATTTCGTGTATGTGCCAGTTCGTTCGGTCGTTTCATTAAATGCAACGTTATCGGGAAGTCGCCGCCGGTACTGGTGGTACTAATTATTTAAAAGCAACACTTGTAATGGATTAACTATAGGAGGTAGGTAGAGTAACCTGATCCATTGAAAAATCAGGAACGTGAATCTGATTACTATTACGTTTTTTTGATATCCAATTACTTTATACACGCATAACTTAAAATATTTTCTATTTAGCTTTCGTTTAACGTTGCACTATTTTTAATATTTTTTATATGAAAGCTATTGTAGTATTATACAATTTATACATAATAAATAATATATAAAAACTTTCGGCTATAAATGTAGTATTTTTAATTCCATTTTCTTTTTTTCTCGGAAGCAATGTAGAAGCGATCAGACGTACGTCCTGCTTGTACATTAGTCATCGCTATAGTATTTTGATGAATGTATAGAAAAATACCGACCCTGAGGTCCTTGTTCAATGACCTATGTTCCTCATCAGCATTTACTTAACCTTAACCAGTTAAAAAAAATTACAGGACACTACTTTCCAGAAGTACGTACAAACAATGCACATGCAATCATTCAAAGCCCATTTAAATGGTGTTGGTACATTAAAATCGTATTTTATTTGTAGTTTCGCTACAAAAAGGCCATCAGCAAACGCGCTGCTAGCGTGACTCGGCGTCCGGTGCGTCATTACTCAACGGCGGTCAGCCAGGTAATGAGATAGGCCTCTACTCGTGTACCCATTGTCCAAACACCTGACTACTCGCAGGATAATGTTGCCTATACATTTTCTGCCCTCCGTGATACTGTTTCTTAACCGCTTTATTCGGAAGGGCGGAATTAAATAGCGACAAAAGATACAAACGTAATAAAAACTCATTAAAGCTTCATTCACGTTAGATCTATAGTTTAGATGTACTATTCAATTTGCAGGGGGTGAAGTTAACCTAAGTATAATATATACAAAGCCAGTAAAAAATTAGATATTTTAAAAATGTGTTGTTCGATCACCCAGTCTCTCGTGTTTTAGCTTACATACTTACTTACCTTCATTTGTTTTCTAAATAAAATAAAGTGAAAGGAACAAAAAACTACTTACTTACTTACTTACTTACTTACTTACTTACTTACTTACTTACTTAGTTACTTACTACTTTTTTAATAAAAAAAATGAAAAAGAGATAATGGCGTTTTTTTACGTAAATATAATCCCGCAAACGCCTACACCTAAAATCGCAACAAAGGCTAAATATGTCTATCTATCCCGTGCCGATGTTGCCTTAATTCTGACGACAGTAATATATTGAGGGCCATAAATAAAAGTAAGTGTTTAAAGTGGCCGAAGGATTTTTTCCCTAATTTTATTAAAGAAGTTATGGACATTAAAGGTACCGTTTCATATCGCGCGAAGCAACTTTGGCGATATCGCAATGGGGAATGACGTAAAGAGATTTCCGCGGAACTGACTCTGTACTAAATTAACGGTATAACGCTCTCCGGTCTAAGTTTTACTTGGTTTAATTAACTCGGTCTCAGTAATTAGGATGGTTTATAGATAGGTGCGTAGTAAGTCGCTTTGTGATAATTATGCCAGGCATCCCTTATTATAACTAAAACAAGCGGAATATCTCGCGTTCAGGCGGACGTGTTAATACGATTGAGGTAGTTAAGGAATGCTCAAGAAATAAACTTTCGTAATTCGCTAGTTGTCGGTTAAGTTTATTGTTAGACGTGGTCTGATTTTAAGTACAGTTTAAGTTGTTATGACAATTTTTGACTTTCATTTCATAAGGGTATCTTTATGCCTGAGTCATTAGTTGTTATAAATTTTATAAGGGTCTATCTTTGAGTCATTGGATATTACAAATTTATCGTTGTTCTCATATATATAAAGACGAGACGATTTGTAAGCTACATTACCGGTAGCCGTCGTGTAATTAAGTCGGCGGGGTACTCACTCGCTTTAGTACCTTTACCAGCTAAATTGGGTATCACAGCGCTCAGCAAAGGATAGCACTGCAAAGCCCATACTGATGATTCGTAAATTAATTATGGCCGTCCGGATATTTGCAATCGCTGTAACAAAAATCGGGTGGGATATCACCATCATGAACAACATAGAAAGCAATAAAATTATGCTGACATCTATTCCTATGAAAATATGGAATATGTCAAACTTTGAAAGTTACCATAAAAGATTATTAGTCATTTAGGTGTTTACTGACGACTATTCAGTAAAACATTCTAGAAAAACAAGATATTGAGATTGATTGATAAAAAATAATTTTATATCAGAATGATTTTTTCGATTCACCTACGTTTTTATTATTCGATTGAAAGAATAAAGCTTCGTGAACCCATACTACAAAAATATCCACAAGCAGGATCCGAACACCACCTTTCTAACATTCTGGCTCAGTTGCTATCATATAGTGTCGATAAAAGCGATTAAGTTTTTTTTCAAGCTGTCCTTTAATAGCGCTTCCGCATCCCGTGCGGAACAATCCCGAGATTAAGGCGGCAAGCTCCCGGCTGTTATCAATATTGGAAATGCGGTTACGTTCAAAATCTCAAGTCGCATCAGTCCGTGCTGAGAAATAATTATCGATCTACCAACGTGTCTCCCCAGAGTCTTAACATGCGAGGAAACTATTGACAGTTTCGACTATCTAAGCCAGAACCTCGGAATGGGAATACACGCTATAACTGTGCTTTGGACATGTAGGACAATTGCTTGAATTCCACTAAATGTTACCTGGTAAGTATTGTAATATTTTTAAATGTTTAATTTACCTATGGTGTATTCCGCATTTAAGCACCTGCGCTGATTAAAGAACATTCTTATCTCATAAACCATTAAATCCGTCTTTAAAAAACACTGACGTCATCTACTCATCGTGTCCGTATCATAGTATATTCGTTTACAATTCCATTTCTTAAATTGTTCGATAAGCATGTAAGTAGCATTATTGTATACCAACAGTTATAGATAAAATTGCCAGTTCTTCACTAGTAATGATTTTGGGAGAAGGAAGTTCTACGTTCAACCTCGTCTTACCATCAGATGTGAAGACCAGTGATATTAAGATATGTTATTAATATGTTAGTCCCTCTGTGGGTAGGTCTAATATTCACGTTAGAGACACAGGCAGCCATGTAGCTTAAGTCAATCATTCAGTCAATTAAGGTTTTCATTTGTCTATTATATGGTGGTAAATCTCAGAATTATATACGTAGAGCAACGAGAGAGTTGCATAACTCACGTGAATAGTTAAGTTTCTGAGATCTTAAAGCGGTTTAGTCCTATTTACACCATGTATGTAGACACCTAAGTTTGTTAATGCCACGTTACTTAATAATGCAATCATGTCAGATCCCGGCGAATATTTAGTCAGTATTTGTCTTCTTTACCTTAGAAGGTAATTTGTATTCAGGCAGCAACTCCGTAGATATATTAAGTTCACCTAACATGGATTAGGCAAGAAATGAAATTTACAGTCATATTGTTGGCAAGACCGAGTTGGGGAGTACCTTTCTTTGTTTGTGTGTATTCAATTTTGGCAAAGTTTTGATAAATAGATTCCATAATAGGTCTGCAGTGCGTAATAATGAGAAAGTTAAGTCCATTTCGAGTACAAATTAGTTTTCTATTCTGAATTTCTTTGTGTGGCCCAAACAAAGGGCTGCAAAATAATTTTTGCGCAAGTAATTCTAGAAGATATTGTGTCGAAATTTACTAACGACGAGATAAAGTCGTATGTGAATTTGCAGCCTAAACTGTAATGAGCTCTTAATGGTCAGCTTTTAGAAAACAATTGACAATCGAACGGCAACTTGCCTTCAGACGCGCAGCGCACCTAAAAGCAACTTCCCTAACAATAGCTTTACTACCATCTGTCTTGGTAATTACAACACCACGAATTATTTACTCCAAGTGCTTTCGCTCATTGTTCCATACGACATTGTAGCCGGGGCCGATTCTCCATAGTCATAGCCAGTATCGGAATGGATGACTTTTCAATTGCCACCACTTTATTAACCTTGGCGGGCGAGGAGCCGGTGAATGGGTTTTTCCACAATGTCATTTCCTGCTCTTACTTTTTCTACCCATCCCTTTCGGTGTGCTTTAGGAAGTGATTCGCTAAAACACACTCCTAATGTATATTGTGGAAGCGTCAACTCCTTAATGCCCTATTGACGATCAATGCTCGTTTCGATTTATTGGTATCCGTTCTTAAGAAGCTATTGTTGCTGATACCAATGGAATTATTGGGCGCATTGGGTTAGAGGACGAAGTGCCTGCTTTCGCCACGAACGTATATTGGATGAATAACTGTCTTTGTGTTACATTTTATTGTTATGTTAAGCATGCTCTCAGATTTAACAATTGTTTTGGTCATGTCTTACTTATATTTCACTTTCATAAGGAAGCTATTCAGTTACGGGGCGGGCGGTGCGATTTTGCAAGTTAGGCAGTTTTCAGAACACCGGATAGGTGACCTCCATGATCTCTTTCGTGCTTCAGAAGGCACGTAAAGTTAGTCCTGGTTGTTGTCGTAAGATCTATCTTTAAAGCCAACCCGCATTGGACCAGTGTGGTAGGTGTTGGCCCAATCTCCCCTGTGCTGTCCATGTGGGAAGCAGGACTAGGGTTGCCACCCGTACTCTAAAATAGAGTAATGTCCTCTTTTTCATGTATGCGTACTTTATGATCTACGACACTAATAAAGTACGCTAAAATACTCTATTTACGTAAAAGACAATTATTTGTTAAATGTAGCAAAGAGAAACAAAACATACGTTTTTAAGGACAAATAAATAGATATTCTTTTTTATGCTATGTACTTTATTTTTGTCATAAAAAATGAAAAATTACTTTATTCGTCCTAAAAAAGTTGCAACCATAAGTGCGACGCTTATAGGCTGATGATGATGAATCTCTATAGTCGTATCGTCAATTATTATGGACGTATAAGCAAAATAACTAAACAAAACAAAGTTATAATCATCTGAGCTGCAGATAATTCAAAACAATTTAATATTAATAATTGGAAGCGTTGTGCAGGCACACATCACCGCTCGTAGCAACAGTTTAATTTGTTGTTGGTAAATAACAAAGATATCACTTATTGTGGTTTTTACTGGCGCTCATTGAAGTGGCTTTGGGGAGAGCTGAATTATGTTTTTGCAGGAGTAATTTGCCTGCCTGTATTGTTTTCTTTATTGATATTGAGAAATGAAGGTGGGGAAATCACTTCGAGTGCCGGATTTGGAGAAATATATTATATAGAGTTGGATTAAATTGAAAATATACATTGTGTTTGATATTTTAAAATGGCTGTTGGCTAAAAAATTCTAAAATAGAATTTTAGCATTTTTATGATTTTGAGCCTGCAAACAAGTCTTACCGGTTCTTCTCAGTACAAGGCATCCCGTGTAGTTGACTTATGAACAGAAGAAGTGAGGTGACTTCCAAATAATTACAAAAAAACGCCTAAAGAAAAAAGAACTTAATTTTCAACTTCAATTATGACAGCACGAGTTGTGTATTTGATAAAGTTTTTGTGATTAAGTGTTTAACGTCTCTATTATTGAGAATAAATTTTAAATGTACCTAAAACAAGTCACATTGCAAATACGAACATTTCTATAGACAGGTACATTCACATTTCCCTGCACGCTTTAGTCGGTGCCAAAGAAATCCAGATCGTCGTACCGCTAAAAGAAAACCGTTTCAGTGCTACTATTTTTCAAGCGTCGAAGAGGTGTTCGAAACAGGTGATTACTATGCGGTCCCTGGGGTGAATCCCACTTTCTCATATCCATGCATCAGCCGTGGTGGATGCACTTTCCGCCGAGGCTCGTGGGAGATTGCGAGTTGAGAACCGCCTCAAGTACCTGACAGTCGCCGCAAACTGTTATGCTACACGCTTTTTAACTTTCGCGTTCTATTAGGCACACATATTTGGACGGGATTTAACGCTAAAACTGCTTAGTAAAGGTATTCTACGCATACCTTTTATACACGACGATTTGACCGAGTTGTGTGTGACGGTAGTTGGAAAATTAATGTGATGGTGGATGAAGACTCAGCGACGCAAACGGAAGCGATACCAGGGGGGTGTCACTCCGCAGTTAAGGTACGTTCGGCCGGCGCGCCTCCCAGGCAGGCCGTATGGCAGTAAAGGTTGCCGCTCGCGACGCACGCTCCACGTCGCACGTCGTCGCTTAACTCGTAAACCCTGCGCGCGCGCGTAAACCCTACGCTATGTGACGTCATGTCTTCAAATCGATATCGAGTCAGCGTTGCTTAACGGAATATGAACGCTCGGGTCACACGATAAGTTTAAATTTCGCGTGAAAGTAGTTAGAGAGTGAACCTTCTGTACGGTAGTACTATTCGTTATTCTGTGGCGATACACCGCGACAGCAGGTCCACCCGTGACCACGGCCGGTGCAACTCAGTCGAAAAGGCGGGTATAAAAGGTATGCGTAGAATGCCTTTACTAAGTAGTTTTTGCGTTAAATCCCGTCTAATTAACTGTTGTACTGTTTATTGAAAGGAATGGTGTGTCTGAGTGAGAATGTTTGAGTGCCTGATTTCTACATGATCAGCTACATATAATTCAGAGATAAGTCTTTTTTGGTGTGTATTTGTGCTCATTATCAAAAGAATACTACCAACCAATCTCTTCTCTTGAGTATCGTTAAAGGCGACTGATGGACTAAAAATTACACATACATCAACAGTATAAAGTGGCGATGGACTTACGCTGAGCACATGTGCAGTGGTTATTTGGTGAAACGTGAACTGTGGCTGTGCACTGGTTTTATAGTCATCATTGCCTAGCTCTAATCCTTTGAGAATACAGTCGTGAGTATTTTTACGTACGTTTTTTTTTTACTTTGCTTGATATTCGAATAAGAAAGCAACACGCAATTTAAAAAAAATAAAACTGCTCTATAAATTCCAACTCTTCATCATCAGCATATAAACATCCCACTGCTGGGCACAGGCCTCCCACGTGAACAATAGCACGTGGGGATATTGGGCCATAACCCAACGCTGGCCCAATACGGGTTGGTAGGTTTTAACGACTGCCATCTTACGATAACAACCGAGACCAACGGCTTCACGTACCTTCCGAAGCACGGAGGAGCTCGAGTTGTTTTTAATGGTCACCCATCAGGCGACCCGGCATTGCGGAAGTTGCTTAGCGGGCAAGATCGCAAGCCGAACGCGCTAGCCGCTGCGCCATCGAGCTTCTCAACTTCCAACTATTAACGGAATACAATCGTAAAACTGTTCAATTTCATGTAAAACTTATTATTATTATATATATCAATGGTCGACAAGGAGGTCGAAAGACCGACCGAAAATGCCTGGAAGAGCTATTGGTCTATGAAAGAGTTGACGAAGTCTCCATGTCGCACAAGCGAAAATTAATGATCATGTGCATTCTTCCCATCCTGACAGAAGTCCAGAAGTCCAAACTCAAGGTTTGTCAACGTGCGATGGAACGTAGCATATTGGGTGTCAAGCAAACGGATCGAATTTAAAACACCGACCTCCGCTTCCTAACGCAAATTGCAGATGTGACTCTGAAAGTAGCTCAGCTGAAGTGGGATTGGGCTGGTCACGTTTGCCGCATGCCAGAAGTGTCATGGGCCAAGTTGGCAACAGACTAGAAGCCAAACACAACACGGCGGCGCCGTAGCAGACCGAGAAGAAGATAGCGGAATGAATTTGATTCTTTTCACCTTAACTGGATAGAGTTGGCTCACGACCGCGATCATTGAAAGAAATGGAGGGAGGCCTTTGCCCAGCACTCGGACAGTGAGGGCTAGTATATTAATAATATCAATGGTAGCAGGCTCTATAAAATTGCCCTATTACAATGTATTTAGTAAAGTTTCAGTTAAACTTGCACCACAATACTCCGCAGTGCAACACAATACTACAGCTATGCTAACTGAAGCGAAGTCAAACCACCAAATAAACAATTCACTATCGTATTCCACAAGATTATTATAAAGTGAATTAGTTATAATACACGTATTATTAACAGAGGCTCTTGGTTTCCCGTAAGATGCATCTAAACCCGGTGTATTCTGCCCTCCTGGGGGCCGCGTGCTACCACTTAGCACTCCGCAAATACACCCTAGGAACCACCACTCTGACTCTTATCGCCCCCACTTAAAGGTCACTTTCTATTGTTCCGTCAGTCCGTGTAAATTTGCACACTTTACACTGTCTGAGAGCTGTGCTTCAGAAGCTTTGCCAGTATTAGAATGCCTCGACATGAACAAAAATAGCAATTCTAAAGCAATTTGAAATTCTGTTCAACGGAAAATAATATTTATATTAACCTCGGAACGAGTAGCGACGTAAAAGATGATATTGGATACCAGTGCTTTTATTTGACGGATACCTGTCATTAGATAGCGAGTTACGGTTACGTATAATAATTTATGACAACAATATACTAGGGAATGACGCAAAGAAACAATAGGAGGAAGAAGTAAAAACAAATTGTAGCACGTGGAAGGTTAACTTTGAAAATGTCGCACGGCACGCCCTTTCGACTTATAAAGAATTTATGGTACAAGAGGTAAACGATCGCCATTTATGATTCACGCGATAGACACCTTTGTATGGCGCCGGTATATAAGGCAGTGTCATGTAAAGTGAGAGGTGAAAATTTCAGGGTAACAAGTGCGCATACGAAGGAATGTGTCCCATAGGCGCAGAAGGTGACGTCAACCAAATAGTATGCGCTCCGTCGAGATTTGTCGAACTAGTTTCTTTTTTGTTTAATATTTATGAATTTGTCGCTCACGTATCGGGTTTTACCTTTCGTAATGGCATTTGCTTCGAGCTCCGTTGACACTTTGAATGGTAAACGAACGGGAACACCCTTAGAAACGGCTTGTTGATTATGGGTCGCGTGTGTTTTGTGTCTTGTAGACGTACCTACACGATAAAGCGCCTCTATGGTAATGTTTTGGTTTGTTTCGACATATTTCGGGTAACCCTTATTCTCAAACGGTTTTATAGTTTTAAATTGGGGTTTATTTTTATTTCACTTTGTCGTGTTTATGTATTTAAGAAAGATAATTATTCTAATAGTTCGCAACTGAAGATTTCATTTGCGCCAATCTGTGCGTAAAACGGCGAATTTGATTTTCCCATTTAAGGTAATAAAACATTAAAAACACTAATAATGTGTACAAATATATTGTCCAAACAAACATTATTCAACAGACATACATAAAAAGACAATGGGAATTTAGGAGGGAACACCGTTAATTATTTTTCCCACTGGCAAAAAGAACATAAACAATTGTAAAGGGTGCTATTAAAAGAATTATTCGCGCATATTTAATGTACTGAAAGGCTAAAAGGTTTAATTTTTTTTTTCATAGATTCAACAGCTTTATACGAAATTCATGGTCCCTATTCAACGTATGATTTACTTATCCATTAATAAAGAGAGAGCTTTTATATAATCACGAAATTATCGAGGCACTTAGGCGTATGCATATTGAATTGGCTTAATTTTTGTGTTCCTAAGCCTACAAACATTTCAAAACAGAGGTTATGTTAGTCCCACGTGCTGATCCCTAGATGTCAGCTCTTTTCCTTAAGGCGAGTCACCGAGGATATGCGGGAAAAACTATTTTGCTAGATCAAATGGTTTATGTATTTACTAATTAAATAACGCTCTTATAAAAATATATAATACACTAAAGGATATTGTCTAAAGAATGTGATTTTTTTTGTTACGCGATTAGATGTACTTTACTCGATTATGAAAAATCCCGAAAACTGTAAAAATAAAGGTCTAGAACGGATGATTTTTTACATTTAAAAAAAGTTACATAATTTTTACATGTAAATATTTATTTGGAAGTACTACAGAGAACCTGCTAATTTATGGAATCCTAGTCTTTAAAGGCAAAAAAAATATAAAAACCTATAAAAGGCGCCTATTTGCGCCGCTTCGCTGTTATTCCCGTCCCGTACCGTCGTAACGTCGAGAGAGCGAGAGAGAAGTGCTCGAAAGGACTCGCCTTAACGCCTTCTTATTTTACAGTCTCTCTTGATTTTCAATCTGAAACACGGCAATGCATAAACATGGCAGCTGTATTAGTTTCCATGTTGATTTTTTATTTTCTATATAAGTTGGGATATAATCACTAATACCTATATTCGAAGTCGCTCGCGTACCCACTATTCTGTGGCAACGTATCCCCTTTGATTAGCAAAGAGGAGTAGTAAATAATTCAGGCGCTAAGAATCGGGTATCTTACGACGCCTGTCCTCGCGGGCTGCCCCGAAAAATAGATAATAAAATGTATTGAAATGGCTGTGGGCCGGCTTATCCGGTTGAAAGTCAATGAATATTTGATTTCAATTTTTTTTGCCGACGTCGCCGTGAAGTATTCGCGCCATACCTAATTCGATTTTCGCCATTCCGCCCGTTCGCCGGGGCAGTTTGCATTCATATTCAGTTTGAATACGCGTTTGGGTTGCCTCTTCCCCGGGTTTGATACAAATAAACAGCGGATATTTTTACATTTCTTGCCAGGATAACCCGACCCAACTGATTACGTTTCGGGATAATAACCGGTCGGCGGTATTAGGGATGGCCTAAGGAATATTTATATTAGATTATTGCAAGAGGCCCTATATTCATTATGTTTGAATCACATCGCAGAATCTCGTAGGGATAATTAATCCCCAAAACATATTAAAGCGTTCGAGCGAACGTATTATATTTTTTATACGAATTATGTAAATCTGTATTATTATTATTTGTTTGTGTATCACCCCTATGTGACCAATAAACTATCAAAAGCCAGACAGCGTTGGAAGTGTTGTTCATTTGAAAGATTAAACCATCAGTCGCCCTAGGTTTATAATTAATTTTGTTTCGTCAATTAACTGTACTGTACTGTACTAAGGGTCACTACCTATACATAATAGAACAAAACATAACAAGGTTGCCATCACAGCCGGCAATTACGGGCTGAGGGATTTCAAAATATCATCCAAATGACAAGCAAAGGGCACAAAAGTTGGAAGTAGCGGACTGCGTGTGTAATTTACAATCTTATTTGTTTAGGAGAGGACTGTCTTTTCCTTGCCCGCCTAGTAAAAGGATTCGTTTTTGCGAGCTTGCACAAAATGACGGCGCAACAATATTTCACCGAGCTTGAATATTTGGGTCAACCTGTTTTTGTGTAATGGGGATTACAAAAGCAAATTTAACATTGTATCTGTTGTAACTGTTGCAAACCTCCGTCGTCGGCGGTAAAAGATGGACCCTACTTTATGCGATTTTCGTAGGTTTTAATTAAAATCTTACGCGCTCTGCTAATGAAAGAAACTGATTACATAAGCCTTTGGGACAGCTCGCTCGTTCATGTCACCATAATTGCACTATCAACTGGAATTCCCAAATGAATCGCGCTCGGTGCGAACCTTTTGCACAAACAAGGATGTGTTTATATTGGAGTGAGTGCATTTATTTGGAGTGCTTTTTGTTTTTTATCGAATAAATGCTTTTAATTATTCTGAAAGGAGGGATTTGAAAATATTGTTTTTGTGATCAACAAGTCATTTCTTTAGATCCTTGAATGATCAAATATGTTAAGTAATCTATTGAGCTTTTTATAGAGCATTATGTTATGTTTGATATGTTTTACAGCTTTTATATGAGATAGTTTTCAGCTTTCTAGCCACGACTTTAAACTTGCATTTAAAACTTTCACCGTTGAAAGTGTTTTAATTATACCTATCAAGAAAGCGTCTCATTTCTTATTCAACTAAAACACGACCTTAGCAACAACAAAACAAAAGGCAAATAGTTAAACAGCAAACATGGACTTAAGCGTGGTTTTTTATCGTCAGAAACAAATAAAACTTGCTCCTAAAGTTGGTTATTTTATTTGCTTCAGTTATTTCAAATTGAAAGTCGGAACATTACAACGAACTTTCCCTTTCGCCCCAGTACAAAATCTCCACGAGAAAACCATATATTTTATTCGGGTGTCGATTTGTTATTTATTAGTCGGGAATAGTCGTAACACGAGGGAGGGAAGCACAATACCGAAAACGGTGGACTTATTTAGTACGATACCACGTCGGAGGTCCGTTTCGCTTCAGTTTGCGCGACGCACAACGACCAACGTTGCGTGAGCCCCCTCCCCGGCGGTAACGCGTTGACAGATATGAGCGTGTACAGATTGTGACATGTCAGCGTCTGCTGGCTGCGTTCCATCGAGGGTCGGCGCTTGTGTTTATCCATTGCTAGTTAACTGGCGACGCGCGACTTTGTGGCGAATACGCTCGAGAAATGAGGCGAGACGCGAACAAAAATGATATGTTTCCGTGTGTGACGTGCAAGCCTTTGGAAACTCCGTCTGGCTGGGATAAACAAGGTGACACGGCATCGTTCGTGCGTGTTCTCAAGTCACGGCCAACCAAACAGTGATAGATGTTATTGCCTCGTGAATTTACTAAGGTTTTGCTCCATTTTGATATTGATGCGCCATCGATCGGCACGTATCGGAATGCCATAATTTCACATTTGGACCGGTATAGAATTTCCTAGAACAATTCGGTAATCATGACGGAATGACTAATAGCCAATTATTTATTTTAAACCAAATAGTAACCTTTAGGAGGTACCAGCACGCAATCGAAACGTTTACTAACAGTGGTTATGGACTTATGATTGACTACATCTACCGTAATTATTTTACATATTTGGGTCAATTTATTCCATTACTTTTAGTTCGTACAAGTTACAATTGGAAGTAGAAGTTTTACTTTTACATGCGCAGTAAAATTACATGGCTAGGACTTACCTCTGTGCCTATTGGTTTGTTTGTCGAACATTAACATGGCGTCCTCGATCTGCAACAAGAAAAAAAGGGCATAAAATAAACTTCAAATAGCGAAAAGATCGCGTGGAAAAATAGCGAAAAACAAGGGCGTCGCGCGCGATTTGAACCCCGCCCCAGCAATAAAACACTCCGCCGTTGTAATAACGAATAAGCACCGGTACAGAGTAAACCACACGCTGCAAATAAACTTTGATAAGCGGGGGCGAGCAGGTAATAACGTATTCATAGAGAAATAAATGAAAAGTCGGCGGTTAGGACGCGAACAATACGCGCGGAGATGCGCTGTCACCCCCTTGCCCACAGCAAGCCGAATGTGCCCGCGGAGGAGCTTAAAAACATGATAAATCTGGGCGGAATTGCACCTTAAATATTTATGCGCGCGCGTTACGCGGGCTTAAATCACAAATTAAGTTTGCAGATACGTCACGCGGAGGGAATGACCCGCGATGAAAAATGTGTTTCGCCTGTAAAAGCGAGTGTACAATAGTGGTGTACCAACAAACGCGAGCGTTATCTTTCGTGTAGGTACTGAATTAAAGTCAAATGTGCCACTTTTTATTTCTAGCTCTCTCAAAATGAAGGATAAAAATACATAAATATTATGAAAATATCCAAGAATAAACATAAACACACCGATAAGTCTAGTCTAACCCTTTTAAGATAGTCATTAGGGATATCTAGGGGCATTGCCATTGTATGTAGGTACTGAATTAAAGTCAAATGTGCCACTTTTTATTTCTAGCTCTCTCAAAATGAAGGATAAAAATACATAAATATTATAAAAATATCCAAGAATAATCATAAACATACTGATAATCTAATCTTACCCTTTTATGATAGTGATTAGGGTTATCTAGGGGCATTGCCATTATACCGGTAAAGCTCAGTGCATTTCTTCATAGTAAAGCTATGGAACGTGAACTGGACTAGGTGTCTTTTATCAATCTTGCCTACTCGCAGTTACTACAATCGCGAGCGTTTGTTTCGAGATACGTCACATGGTAGGAATGACCCGCGTTGAAAAATGTGTGTGTGTATAGTAGCGGACAACCGAGGGGCCGGCCGGCGGGTTTTGTCTCGTCGGCCGTTCCCGAGGGCGACATTACGCGGAAGGTCGGAGCGCACTCCCGATGATCGATGCCGAATACCCGTAACAGGTGACCTTTCGTTGAATTATTCGTACCTGTAGAAACGTTTGTTTAGTGGTGATTTGTTTAAGTGGGAATTGGCGCGGTTTCGCCGGAAAACCCGTGCGCTCTCCTTTTTTTGGGGAGACGCGTTGTGTTTATTTTCCACGAATGTCATTTGTTTCTTTTTGTATATTTTTTAAAATTTTGTTTGTATGTAGCCAGTGGAAGTGTTTCTTTAAAGTACTTTTTCCGATGTTGCCGTATTCATTGATCGTTATCTCTATTTGTGTAGTTAATTTTGTTGTTGGCATTTTCAAATGTATACAGTGATTATTAGGAAAAGCTGGAATAGTCGGTCGCAATCCTAAATTATAATTGAAAATTGGATATCCAAGTCATATGGACTTGTCCAATAATTTAGTTCATTTTGTAGATAATATCACGAAAATGTATAAAACAAAATAAATAAGCAAAAAAAAGTTGAATACTGTCCGAACCTACGAACCCACGTGATCTTTTTAGTTTGATTTTGCCTTGCGTTGTCAATAATATTTTGCTTTACAACAGATCGGCTATCGCCTAACAAAGCAAAGGATACGTCAGGAAAAAAGTAGATTATGACAGATCCCATTATATAGGTACATTGTGACCTAATGCGGTATTGTTACGGGCAATTTGTGGGCCCTATATTGTCATTACCTTCTTGCGTATTGCAGTCGGGGGAGTGCGACAGGGACGGATATATCCGGGCACTCCCTGGGGCGACGTTACGACGAAACCGAAGCCGGTTCAGTGATCAATGTCGAACCTCCAAGGTGTCTTTTGAGTTTAAGTTGGCGTGATCACTTATATTTTGGTTTGTTAGATTTGAATCTGGTTGAACGCTTGACATTAAAACAACTGTTCGGTAGACTGTCCAATAGGGTGTATGGGAATAAAGATTTATTTTTGAACAATACAAAAGGATTTATATCAGGATCGAAGCAAATGCAAAGATATGGTCTCTGCCCAAGAGCGTCGCCAGCCGATGGCCCGGGGGGGGGGGGGGATATAAATGAAGGAGGCGATTGTAATAAGAACGGTACAATGTCCCAATGTGTAAACTCAACGATCTCTTCACTGTATTTATTTATTTTTAACTGTTAATTACGTATTTTTTATCTCTATCTTTTTTATCTCCCCCTTGGCGATGCCCTTGTCTGTCTATACCCATCCGAGAAACGGGCGTAATATAAGTATATTGTTTTCTAATTATGAGACTCCGTCTCCTACTACTACGACCCTCTAAAGGGATCGAAAGGTCAGGATAAAATATTATGTACACATAACACAAACTAACTAGTGAAACGTGTATTGTTTTAATGTATGTATTTCTACAGTTCAGATACACACAGAATAAATAATTGACAGAAACGTCACTGTAAGTAGCTCGTAGGTACTAAGAGATTTCTTTTGTTATAATACAGAAGCCGGAAAAGTAAGCGCCTACTTTCTCCCACGCTCCACAATGACCTTCGCCCGCCCAGTAGGGTTGTTAATACGATGGAGGACATCAAACGAGAAAAAAAATCCTATATGAAACATTCACTTTTATTTTATTCATCAAAAAAGATATATTATTATGTGAACTCTATGGTCTTTATGGTAGAACAGTAAAAAGTTTTAATAACACAATCGGTTGAGATGTAAAGAAGGTGGCGTTAGACTTATGACGACTGCCAGACAGGAATAATAGACGTTAATTTATTAACTTTCATCTAGACTTACTTATTTTCTAATTACAAAAAAAAAGTTGAAAAATAAATATATTATTTGTAAACTCAGCTGTTGTCATACAAAACACAATCGAATTTCAATTGTTAGCAACCTCTAGTAGTCTTTGTCACAGGCATGGGAATATGCTATCAAAATACTAAAACAACAAAATAAAAATAAATCAAACGACCATCTGCGGTTTGTCTACAAAATAAAAAAAGAACGTAGCCATTCATGTCTGCATATTGCGCACAATATTTATACCATATAAAAACAGCGAGTCAAGTTAAAAAAGGGTTAAAATTAACCCTATAACCTCAAACGTAACAAGTGACCCAACAAGGACATTTATGGGCGCTTCGAGGCGCGAGTGACCACTCTAATTCCCGTTTTAATATTCGGACGATGTGTAGCGGCCCCTTGCGGGATTCCCGGGCAACTTTGCTAATTCCATACCTAGCATTTTTCACGAAAGTCGGCGAAATTGGAGACAGTGCGTCCTGTTAGGAATTTTTATAGTTGACTACGTATAGCGCGAGGATGTAGCAAGTTTTTATTGTTCGACAAAGTTATAGGGGATAAGGAGGAAAGTTATTTGTCTTACGGTATGAGGATTCTATTGTTGGGGAGATACGGTATCACGATGTGTCTATGTGTGAGTAGTCCTGTAATTATATAGCACACTAGACATTAAATATCTGTTTGTTTGAAATTTTTATTTAAAGTCATCATTTTCTTTATGACTATCTGAAAATTAGAAACGCTGCATTTAGAAGTTGTGGGTCCAAGGAACATTTGCGAAATGAGATTTTGCGGCTGTCATGTAATTTATATTAAAACGATTTAATTAAACGACAACCATTTTAGATAGGTAATGATTTAGATAATGAGTACAAAGTAATTCACTTAAAGTGTTATCTTTAAAAAATATTATTATATTTCGCTAAAGGCAGAAAATATTTCAGGAAATACCTAAATGATTAGTTATATAAGTTGCTACAGAATATGTACTTAAATACTTTTTTGTAAAAAATAAACTCATGACTCAAAGCAGATCCAAATGATTAGACATCGACGTAGACTTGAACCTTCTTTAAACATAACATCGTTCCCACGACCTCGAGTTGAACACAGATATCAATGAACTAACAAGGAGTACACACAATTTTCTCAGTCGTCGCCCTAAGCCGGGGCATTATTAAGTATTTCATTTAAGGGGAGACACTTTGCCCCCGGAGATACCTGTCGTCGTAATTCGCTACGTGTACGTACTCCCGGACTGCCGTTTACTTTTTACTTTGCTCAACAGATTTAATGCACCTTAAGATTTAAGTTGATCTTAATGTCATTGCTTTAGCGACGGTGGTTTTAAATAACAACTCCACTGACAGGATTGTTAGCCCTCCCTTTGTAAAACGACACTCATCATAATTTTGTTTCATAATAATATTTCGAACTCTTCTGTGTTGATACGCTGTAATCTTTTTTTACAATTTCATGCTCTTTAGCTGTGATACCTACTTTATTTTTTCTTTTATATCCTTATAATATTTGTTTGGAATGTGACGGTTTTTAACCATCGTAATGAATAACATTTATTATCAATTGCTTATGAGATTTTTTTGTTAACAAAAGTAAATAATAATAATAACCAGAAAAGTCATGATTTTATTGAGAATGATTGCATTGATTGCCTAAGACTTTTTAGGTAAGTTCCACAATACTATTTCCCTATTACTTTCACCTTGAAGTTCATCTCAGCACAAACACAACGTCGCAAGATAACAACGGAAAATTAGGTACGCCCAAATTACAACTTTATGGCCTCTAAAAAGGATCTTTATTTATATAACACTTGATCTTCGGAGAATAAAGCGCAGTCACATGTAAAGGTTGGATCTATAATACTTGACCTCCTTCTTGACCTCGCCTATCAAATTCCTGTAATTTGTTATTTCAAAATAGATATTTCCCATGGCTTTGTGTAAGGATGTAGGCTAATCTGTCGGGTGTATTGTGATGGTATATAAAGTTTTTGTGTACCTCGCTGGAGTGAATGTTGGATATCGTGCGTAAAATTATTTACCATCATGATATCATGTTATTTTGCGACTACACATTTTCCTGCTTCTACATGAAGAAAATATAGCGTATTACTTTACTTAAAGAATAACCCACCGTTTAGTTTTATTATTTGAAAACAAATCTAATTTAGAAAATGGGCTAGATACAACAATCTTGGTGTGAGACTGGAACAGTTCTACCTGATTGTTAGACATCCCCTATCCTTATTCACTAAATTTTATTTGTACTGGCACCTCGAGACCAACCGTTAGGTTATGCAAGAAGTGCCAGACGTCCCTGTGCCAGCAAAATACTCGCGCAGGAGACCATCTGCGTTAGGTCTTGACGCCAAATCAGTGCCCGCTGAAGCGCGCTCTTCATTCGGTACTCATAAAACTAGTTAGACATGTGATAAGCAATAATCATAATTGTATACAAAAAGCTCTGCGTTTTATAACAACGTATCGTATCGTTTGTATCAATCCGGATGGATGCCCAAAACTTTGCTCCATACCTAAGGGTGCTTTCGCCCGTACTACGACCATACCACACCTCAACCACAGCGCATTTACAAGAAGTGGTTACGTGTCAATACCACAATGATTATTCATATAATAATGTGATTATCAACGTGGTTATTGTTAAAGTGTGGGTGTGGTACAGTCAGCATCAAAAGTAACTGAACAAAGTGTCTTTACATACTCATCATTAATTATATGACATTTTTTGTGTTTATAATAAATGTTTAAGGCAATAATGCAAAAGTATATTGTTATGTACTTTTGACTCAACAGCTTAATGTCAGTAATTCTGGTCTATTCAACTGTAACAATCATTTGAAAATTTCATATGCTAAGCTACTTTTGATGCTGACTGTACGTGTGAAAGCCATAAATCCTCTCAAAGACTCAAGTTGACTAAAATACAGTTCTTTATTATTGAAATTTTGCATTCGCAATGCTATACAGATATAGGATAAAATGTTTACTAGAAAAAAATCAACCAGTCTCAGGAAGCTCGATTGGGATTTTATCCTAAAAGAAAGTTGTTGCCCTTACTCTCAATGTGCTAATCTACGCGCGTTCACTCCCAAAACGCCAGTCCATCCGGAGATCTGACCATCTCTCATTGCGCCGGTTATTTGTACGTCTGTCGGCGGTACAACAAACTATGCAGCAGTTCAGTGGTTACTTCAATGAGTTGGCTAACAATTGCCCAACGGTGGCCTACCGCGCGTCACTCAAACTGGGACTTGCGTTGTTCTTGATAGTTCGGCCTGCCAGTTCGCGAACGCCGTTAGTGGAGGCGCTTATTAAAATTTGGGTTGTGTGTAAAATTAATTACTACACGGTATTGGTTGGAATTGGGAAGCATTTGCCTTGCTGTGGTTAAAATGAGGCTTATATTGATAATAATAATGAATAATAAAGTTAAGATAGTCGGTTCTTCAACGTTTGTCCTGGTTCTTGTAATATTAATGAATAGTTAAGATAGTCGGTTCTTCAACGTTTATCCTGGTTCTTAGTAACGAGCTTTCTAAACTTCATACTTCTCTCCACCCGACTGGTTGTCTGAAACAAATCGCTTCACAGCGATAAGACTGCCAAATTGTAACTGTGTATCGTACTTGTTTTTTTTTCTGTTTAGTGTATAATGTAAAGTAATGTAATGTATTTAACTGTAGCAATAAAAGAATTACCTATCTATCTATCTTACTGACAGACATTAATAAATTGACTATAAAAATTATATCTTTTTGTTTTCTTAGCTATTTTGAATGTTAGTGTAGGTAGGCTTCCTCCAATAAAATGATTATAGTTTTTTTAAATCTCTGATGGTAATTGACTTCTCTCATTGCGCCAGTAAGAATAATCGAATTTGTTTATCATTCCAATCAAAACTAAGAAAATTTTAAAAACCTTCAATTATTGACACACTTCAATGGGCGGTATTTAATTAGGAAAATATTTTAGTCGCTTTATGGTTTCCTTCTAAATGACCTCCCCCTTCTACATTCTTCCGCTGCCAATCAATAAAGTCCAGCATAGTTGAATTCCGGCATGAATACCATATAAATGAAATATTCATTATATTGCCATGTTATAAATGAACCAATAGCGACATATTTTAGGCACATATTTGTATTGTAATAAAAATAATGTTTGATTTTATTATTTTACGATATTGTTACAATTGAATAGAAATGGTAATTAAATTAATTAATCATGTATTCCCACCTATTAGATTCAATAAAATAAAAGTCGGTAAAAAAAGTTTTTCACGTCTCCCTATTGTTGGAGCCCGCTATAACCTTAACTCGGATAAAGTAAAAAGTTTTAATTCGGTTAAATATTTCTAGCTCCCCCGGTGCCACTCAACTTCGGCGGTGTAGCATCGGCTAATGACACCCACCTGCTCTTAAACGCGACATAACAATTAAGATGGAGAAGAAAATATTAGTTGAGCCAAAATACCCACTCAGATACCGGGCGCAGCTCTTGCCCCCGATAAATAAGGCCCGTTCGTAAGGCTTTACAATATTGTCGTATTTTCATAATGATCCCCCGAGGAGGTCTGATGGTGCGATAGCTCGCCCTGTGTTTTTACAAGCGAATTGATTGAGAACTGGAAATAATCTCGAGCGGGATTAGTTTTCTTAGGGAACTTTCTCGTAACGCTTCCTTATTAACAACGTTCGCGAAATATTTTATTGGACAACATTTATTAAAAATAGACTCTCCGAAGATGGACGGGAGGAGGGGGTTTATAAGAATAATTGGAAATCGCCGCTTCGAAGGAAATTATGATATTGACTTTGTATCTTACCAATTTATAAGTAAACAGCAACCCTTCGATATAATGGAATTGTATTTATGGAACATACCTACCTAAATGAACTCGTTTTTTAGCTAATATTATATTAATTCTAATATCATACTTTATTATTTTCAAAACAGCACATAATTGACTGCTGGCAGTTAAATATATTTGTTAAAATTAGGGATCTGACACACGGGCGGGCGTCACGTTTAAGACGACAGAGGTAATTGCCGATCGTCTGTTATTGTTATTGTAAATCAAACATAGAAATACTTCTTTTACGTTTTTGAAATAGGGGTTAGTCATTTGGCATCTTAACATCCAAATAAACAGTTAAATATTACGAGCATGTAGTGCGCTAATAATTATTATTACGAATTTTGAAAAAGACACTAAATACATACGGGAGTATAAATCAATTGACAAGTTTCACGAGCTGTTTGTAACCCATATGCTTAGTTAATTATCTTTCTTCCGTTTAATATTTAAAAGGCAAAGTTCAATCGTTGCTAACATAATTCGTATACGATTTCATGAGAAAACAAAAAACAGTTCTCTTATCAGCGGATGCGGGCATCTCATACCGTGAAAATCGGTGAATAAAATATGAAGGAAGTTTAGGGAGAAAACCCGAAAACGTTTTTCGTATTTGAATAATCACTTTAACAAACAAAACTCAGCCGATCCCACTCCATTACTTATTAACCTGCCCGAACGAGACAAACAGGAAATAGGAAGGCCGATTGAATTTTCAGAATTGCAAGTACGGTCTTGAGGGAGGATTTTACGTTTTAGAGATTTCTGATGTCCCGTTGAACTCTTCGAAGGTGGCGAAACAAAACGTATCTTTACTTACTAGGAATGACGAAAGTTTTCTTTATAGAGAATAGTGTTTCAGACTTGTTACGTGCCGTTTACACTATAGGTAGAGAAACGTAAATATGCCTTCAATCATGCTCCGTCTAAAATATTTAAACGAAACTACGGAAAATGACTGCAAATATTCGTGGCTTTATTTGTTACGAGCTACGTTTTGTCGTAGCATAACCAATGTAGTCGCTACGACAGTGCGTAGTCGCTACGGGAACCATATAAGTTATCAATTAAATGTAAAAATATTGTAGATAATTTTTCTTTTTGTATAAATGATTAGCTACATTGTGTATATTATAAAAAAATAGTAAATTGTTTACCACGTTAGCCTTACCTTTAACTTGTTATAACATAAAGGTTGATCGCAAAATTGCTACTAAAGAATAGGTAAAATTTTGTTTTAATAGTTAATAGCCTGCACAATAAAATTTAAACAGCTTTATTAAAAAATATCGCCACAATACGATGACACTTTCGAAAAAGTTCTGCGTTCGTCGAACGCAACTTTTTAATTATATGCCTTATTCGATCGCCGGCGAAACAAAAACACAGCAACTCTCGATTTTTAATTATTGAGGGCATTTTCGAAACTTTTGAACGCTTCAGAAGTAGACCCGACCTGGTTGTGTTAATTACCAACTTTTTAAAACTGCGGCTCATAACGGACGGCCCATTGAAAGATGGATGATGTGTTGGGCGAAGTCTTTAGAGTCTAGTTAAAAAGCGGCATAATTAAGCAAAAAATTACTCAATTATGTGATTTCATACTTTTTTTGTAAGGTTAGATTAATGTAAATTATTTGAAATAGTTACATTACATTTACTGCGTCTCGATTATACAAAGGCTAGAAATTTAATGTAAATTTATACTTTTTACGATATGGTATGTCTATTTATTGTGACATGTTAATGAAATAGAAATGTTCATTTATGATAGTAAATCTATTCGACACAAGTAAGAAGTTGAATACGATATAATGTATACCTACCATGATAAAAAAAAACCTTCTATAATTTTTTTCATCATCTTTAATGAATGCGTTTTTATCATAGGTACCACAAAAATATTGACATCTAGTCATTTGTGTTTGTATAATGGGCAGCGTTCCACAAATCGTATCCTTCATTTTAGAAACTTCAAAAGTAGGTTATCCAGTGAACTATAGGTGCATCCAGTAGCCAGTGTGTATAATGGTCAATACAATCTAATCAATATCGATTGCGAATGCTTTAATAATCGCATTGCATACATTAGGTAGCAGCAGCTCGAACGTTGATAAAGTAAAGCTAATTCCTGAATAAACAGCTTAAATGCAACCGAAACTTGCGCTGGTACGCTTAATTGATTTACAATGTCGGTCGGTATTGGATAGCATAAATACTGCTCAGATTATACGCGAGGTGAAAAATGACTATCAGGCGAGTGTTCGATGCTGTGTAAGCCATAGTGTAATTCTATAACGATGTTGCCCTAGACTTATAATGCTGCCAGTCATTTGTTTCAAGGTTTTGAACATTCCATTTTTTAATCACAATTATGAAAAGTAGATTTTTTTTTTATAAAAGAGGGAGGCAAACGAGCAGGCGGGTCACCTGATGGAGAGTAATCACCGCCACCCATGGACACCCGCAAAACCAGGGGAATCGCAGACGCGTTGCCGGCCTTTAAGGGAGGAATAGGTTTAAGGAAGGAATAGGAATTGGGAGGAGGGGGGGGGGGAGAGGGCAGGGGCCTCCGGTACCCTCACTGGTCGGACGAAACACAACAGCACCAAGTGCCATTATTTCACGCCGAATATTCGTGAGAGGGTGGTATTACGCCGGGCGAGCCGGCCCAATGCGTGCTGCAACGCAGCGTGGCTCTACCACTCAGAAAATCTTATACTAAATCGTAGCGGAATAGTGGTAGATATAACATATTATATATTATTATTAAAATATATATTAAAATCAAAAATCAAAACGATACCTGTTTAACTATTTTATCCTAAAAGTACATTATTTAAAAAAAATCGATCATCAACAATATTTATTTTGCGTTTTCACCAGTCCGCATTGGGCCAGCGTGGTGGGTTATGGCCCAATATCCCCACCTGCTATCGTTCACGTTGGAGGCCTGTGCCCAGTAGTGGGACGTTAATAGGCTGATGCTGATGATGATGATGACATTTAATAAATATTATTTATAAAGAGGCAACAAAATTACAGTTAATTCATAATTTTTTATTATCTAACCCCGTAAATATCAACATTGCTGTAGTCAATTCGCGAGCGCTAAGCTACCGAGACAGAAGATTCGTTAAATTTTTTTTAGTAGTTGATGATTTACGCTGCAATCAGTAGACCGGCAATCCAAAGATCATGGGTTTAAATCCCATTGGAGCTTCCTGAGACTGGTTTATTTATTTTTCTAGTAAACTATTTATCTTATATCTTTATAGCATTGTGAATGCAAAATTTCAATAATAAATAGAGCGTTGATTGTGCGTCTTTTATATGTGATCGAGGTTCCATCTCTAAAATTGTCGCGCAATTAGTCTTGCATTAAAACTCCTTTCAATCAAATCGCAACGTCGTCAATTTGTATTACCCACGTCATGAAATAAAAAAAAAGATATGACGACTGTCAATTGTTAGCTCCATTTACTGACAGTGTGGCGATTGGCATTAACCGACCAATTAACGTAGGAAATAACTCTACGCGTATAACGTTAATGAGTCTTTAATGTTAGGACAACAGTTTACAACTTGTTTGTTCCTATCTACTTTTGCGCGATAGGGTTAGCAGTTGAAACAACGGGTACCTATGGCTGTCAGAATTATGTGTACCACGGGTTTTCAGCCACAAGGCCTTTTTTAATGTATTGTTGGACCAATGTAGACCAGTTTAGTCGAGCTAGGTATGGTGACCATCTTATAAACCTTATAAGATACGCTGCGCCGCCGCCAGAAACAAAATCGTGAAAAAACAGATAAAAGATTCAAGCAAACTGTGGCATATATACGCGTTTAAATACACATCTTTACAC
Source organism: Scoparia ambigualis (assembly GCA_963921215.1). Classification (NCBI taxonomy): domain Eukaryota; kingdom Metazoa; phylum Arthropoda; class Insecta; order Lepidoptera; family Crambidae; genus Scoparia; species Scoparia ambigualis. Next base: position 12,947,500 of record OY992507.1, read on the forward strand.
CAAAGAAAGCTTCTACTACAAAGTAATAAGACCCAAGTCGTATTGTTAAGCCTCTCAACAGTCCTCCACGTCAAATTCATTCACATATTCCTACGTAATATCTGATTTTCTGAATTATGCCGCTGATGTACTTTATCTCGGATACTTATCATGAATAGAGTTGACATCCATTGTGATATTTTATTATTACTCTGTGAAACGTAACGAGGCGAGAGAAATTGTTAAATCTTACAATGGAGATTCTGTCTTCGTCGGGTCGAGTGGGCAAAAGTTGAACGAGCTACTCGGCTCCGACGGCAATGTAAAGGGAAGGGATTAATTGTATAATCTTCGAGCAGGATAAAGTTGAAGATTGCGGTTGGTTAGTGGGATTATTTATGTTGAGCGCGGCCGAGGCGGCCACGTGATGGCGCCGCGGCCCGCCCGTGACGTCACCGCGCCGTCACCGCGCCGGGACCGCGCCGCTCGCCACTCCAACCCCAATCTGCATATAAATCGGATATCGATAATGACGTCGCCATCGGAAGCATCCCGAAATTCGTTCAAAATCCGATAAGCCTTGCCCGTGAAAGCCCTAATCCACAGAAGTTTGAATGACCCCGATAGTGGGTAGACCTACCGTCTTCTATTATGTAAATTATCAGCCACATGAAACTTTCGTCCGGCCACAGCGGCTACTAAGTTTTCGGGCAAAAGTTACGATATTGACTTTGGGTTTTATCTATGTAAAGATCGACGCCGTTAGATAACAATAACCAATAACGGGTTAAAATACTTGGTGTAAATAATTAAATGCGCTCGGGTGATTATGTACCGTTGTGGGGGTGTTCCGCGTAATATGTTTGTATTAAATATTAACCCGTTGAATGGTGAGTTTAAAAATGTAGCGCCGGGCGAGTAACATTTTCTGTGAAAATGAAGAGATCGTTGTGCGTGTGCCTGGTGCGGATAACGGCGGGTGCAAATGACCCGCGCATAACATGACCGCGGCCGCGCCGCACCCGCCCCGCACTCGCCCCGCGCTCGTCCCGCACCCGCCACGCACACGCCCCGCAGCCCCGCGCGACGTATGCTACCAATTACAAACTAACGTTCGCTGTATTGCATTTTTTACGCTTGCTATGTTTCAGTTTTCAAACTAAGAAAATAACAAAAAGAATGGAACCCGATTTTTCTGTAATATGATTTCTAATTTGAAACGCCTGCACATAATAGGTAAAAGGCCTACGTAAAAAAAATAATCGTAGTTTGAAAAATTCAAAGATTGATTGAGACTTGATTGAGATTTATACAGAAAGCAATTAAATAAGAAATATTATTACTAAACCGTGTCGTTCTTCCCTTCTTAACGGAATAAAGCCTGCACATATTTCCAACAGCATAGAGCGGCGATTAGCTCACCACCAGTCAGGCTGAGCACATGTGTAGTCGCTATTTGGTGAAAAGTGGACTATGGTAGAGCTTTTGCTGTCCTCATTCCCTAGTTTTTGAATAACATTTCGGGGATAATAGTCGTTATTATATGTATGTATTATTACTAAACTATGGATAAGCCTCGGATTTTGCAAGAATAAAACTTTTAAAGTGTTTTCTTTTACAAAATTTCTGGTTATTTACCAATTATCCATATCCGGTTATTTACCAATTATCCATCTAACGTACCTACCAAACTTAACTGATTGTGCCTTCCCTATTATATTCTTTCATAACAACCCGAAGATTCTATTACGAAGGTTCGATCCGATAAATTGATTTAAAATATTTCAATTAATTCCCAAACAGATCTGAAGTTTAGCGTCGCAAAATGGAGAGCTCTTTAATAATACAAAAAGCATGACCCTTCCGAAACTCCCTAATGAGACTCAAAATAAGAAATTTAAATTTCAATAATTATTCATTTGCCGGGACGAGTGGGTGATATTGCGAAGTTCCCGCTTCATTTTTTGTCCATTGACGTCTCCGAAACTTTTTAAGCGGCCTCCCATTGAGTGCATGCAACTTTCCTTTTAAGACGTAAGTACAGCTCAAAGTAAAGGAAAGTTAGTGCGATTGGCCGTTCCATTCAGTTGCTAATAAACCTTAAAGTGTCTTCGAGCAAAAGAAGCCGCGACAAAGAGAAGTTAACAACGGACAGATATTGCTACAAGTTGTCCATATTATTGTAGGAAGATACCCAAACTCTGTTATTTTCATAAGGTACGGGCCTTGCCCTGACCTAGTTCCTTTTAATCCATCGCTTACCTATAAGGTTTTATTGGCAATGGCCCATTACGACCTACATTATCAACATCATCATCCGATTTTACTATTTCCAGTCACGTAATCTTGAACGACGAATATAAACCATACGGCTATAGATCCACAACTGCGGATGATTCCTACGCGGCACGCGTGGAGATATTACGGGATCAATGACCAATAGGAGCGCGGGCATAACAGAAAGCTCGGCTGCCATTGGCCGGTGATCACGTGATACACACATGCACACGAGCCTTGTTAAACTCTACCTCGGGCTTCCAACTTTAGAGTAGTGTATCCAATTTGTATGAATGGCAAAGTGAGAGTAATACATTTCGGCAAACTTTTTCAATAACAGCGATGCCGTAAAACATTTCCATTTTATTCCGTTGCGTGGTCCTTAAGGTTTTTTCGTGCAAGAGTCGACTCCTAAGACAAATATGAATAGGGAAATGAATTATTTGGAAAGCTCCTTCGCCGTGACGTGTGAGAGATTGCGTCGCTTTGCGTCGACCTCAGAATTTAACCAGTCGTTTGTGCCGCGTACAAAACTTGCCTCGAGGCTACATTAAGCCGATTGCCCGCGTCAATCAAAACACGCCTTTTTCGGAGATACTATAATGTATGTAACCATACTTTGGGTAATGCTTCGGTTTTTGCTCCGTTTTGTAGTAAGGGAAATTGTGAATGTGCGGGATTTAGATAATTTACTTTAATGTACCTATAGGCTTTTTGTGATAAGCCTCGACCTTTTTGTTACATTACGCTTTTAACATAAAGTTTACACAGCATTTATTTATTTTAATCTCTTTTCCGCCCTAAGCTTGGAGCAGATTAGGTAAAAATGATAATGTACTGGAATTAAGTAGCAATTTTATTGATTAAATTACCCGTAAGCTTTTTTATTAAGGTTATAGCCTTCGATCAACAATTGTTGATCGAAGGTTATTATAGCAATAATATTCCTCATAATTTTTCAACGCTAATTAAATAAATTACACAGCATTATAAGGTTTTATTCTGACTCACATAGCTTGGATAATAAAAATGGAATTTATAAATCTGCCTAGAAAGGTCTCAATAAAGTCCAAGTTTCATTCAGGATGTCTTGTAAGATCTTTAAAATAAAGGCGGCCATTTTCCGGGTGACCGGGCGGATTCCACGGGATACCGGACCCGGGCCCATACTGATAAATTACAAGTCTTAAAACCAGTGGCAGGTAATTCTGCACAAATTCCAGGCTTGCCCCTCGCCCTGTCTTAGGAAACTTTCAACGATTACTTTCACTCGTAATTTATGTCTTGGGGCACCGATAAAACGATACCCGGTCACAGGTGAGACCTCGGGAATTTATCTTTTTTAGTTCACTGCGACATGTCTTTTCACAGTTTTCAAAGTGACTGACGCGATTTTATTCAAATGTTTTTTTAAAATATCCGTGTCGCGTAGCGGTGAAAGATCAAAGAATACTACCACCCCTTTTCTTCTCTTGCGTGTCGTAAAAGGCGACTAACGGACTAAAGACTGCACACACATCCAACAGCATAGAGCGGCGATGGCCTCACCACCTGTCACGCTGAGCTCATGTGCATTCGCTATTTGGTGAAAAGTGGACTATGGTAGAGGACTGCTTTTGCTGTCCTCATTGCCTAGTCTCTGACTAACCCTAATAATAGTCGTGAATATATGTATGTATGTTTTTATGTTTTGAATATATCTTTATTCATACATACACGTATGGTACCGAAGAATAACGTCATATCTGCGAGTTGGTTGTCGGCAGATATGACGTTATTCTTCGGAACCATCGATTCATTCAATTGTGTCGCTATATGTTATTTCGTTACAAATTAAACTCTTTACTCTGTGGACTAGGTACTTAGAGCATTACCTAGTTACAAATTAGTGTAGAAGTGCTGTTCCTAAATATAACGTCCCCATTTTCGTAATAAAGCTTTTCTCTCCATCGCCTCTTGTGTGCTAGGGCAATTTTTTTTCCAAATTGGCCGCATGTGTCAAACTACATTCGTATTACTTCCTGTTCATATCCGGTCTAGGTCTAATGACGATTTCCATGAATTTTTCATATGGAATACTTTTACTCTTATCTTCAAATGGCAATTATAGCGTTACCAAGATGAAGTATAGACGACAACAGTTTTTTATGATATGGATATACATCCATACATATAATTACGACTATTATCCCGGAAGGGTATTAGTCAGAGACTAGGCAATGAGGACAGTAAAAGCATTCCTCTACCATAGTCCACTTTTCACCAAATAGCGACTGTAAATGTGCTCAGCGTGACAGGTCGCCGCTCTATGCTGTGGGATGCAGTCTTTAGTCTGTTAGTCGCCTTTTACGACAACCAAAGGAAGAGAAAGGGTGGTAGTATTCTTTCACTGCTACGCGGCACGGTTATAATAGATAGGTTATCTAATAAACGATTGTCGATAGATATTTGTTACTCCCCAAGTCGCAGACTCTGGAATACGGTCACAAGCTTATGTATGTTTTATGAGAAACGCTACATATTCACAAAGAAGGTCTATTAAATTACAATAAACTGTTTTAAAGAGAAATAAGAACGCTTCCGGGTTCAAATAAAACGCCATATTAAAACGAGCAATGGGAATATGCAAAGTGGTTGTTGCTGTACATTTACACAAATGCTATGTATGCAAAAACTTTTAAATTAAAAGTAAAGCCGACTTCGATGAAGTTTATTGAGTCGCCGCTTACATATTTAGCCAGAGCCTTCTTGCTCACAAGAGTTTTTCGAAGAGCAAATGCAATGAAAACCGCCCCGAAATAAGGACTTTTCCATATTTCAAATTTAAATTTGGTGCGAATTTACGATTTGACCTACATTTAAATTAAAAATGTTTTTTTTTTCAATTCCACTTTTTAAGAAATTTTTTTTATAGCAGTTAGGTACCCAGATTATTGTTAAAACCATTAACCAATATTTAGTGGTCCCTAAGAATCTGCTTGCTAAAGGAATACGTAATCTTTTGTTTTTTGAGTGAGCTAGTGACTAGAGCGTCTTAGACCTAGAATTGCCACAATATGTAACCGAAGGTTTTTTTGAATCTCTTTTTGGCTTTCTTTAACTAAGTAACATAGCCAGTTCCTCAATAAGGTAAACTGCGTTTCCATTATCGGTTCTAGCAAAGGCTGGCGAAAGTAGGCCTTAGACTTACGGCCTTGTGATAAGTTTTCAAAAGTAAATAAACATATAACAGACGTACGTTTAACAGCCCCCAAAGAATTCACTCGCCGTAACAGTTCTGACGCCGGGTACGTGCGTACGCATTCGGCGTTCGCGTGATGGATGCGCGTCGATTCATCAGCGGCGGGCAGGCTGCCTCATCTCGAGTATTAATCAGCTCCCAGTCTGTATACGCAAGATCTTCATTTCGAGATTGTCGACGTTATAACTAAATTACCTACCTATATTTGGAGTAACGTGGCTGTTTATTCTTGTACTTATTGTTACTCCATACGAGTAGCCCACCAACCCGCATTGGGCCAGCGTGGTGGGTTGTGTTTTGGCCCAACTTGTGTAGGGAAACGCTCGGCCTGCTAACCTGAGGTCCAGGGTTCAATAATTCCCAGATGGGGTAAGTGTGATTTTTATTTTTCGGTGCATAGCCTTGACTTGTGATCACCAACCGTCATTGGCAAGCATTTTTTTTTAATAATGTGAATGGGTTTGCTCTTGATCCCAATCAAGCCCAGGGGCTAAGACAGAATCCACGATGTAGCAAGCTAACCCAGAAGGTGCCTATTCACTCTTGCTTTGAAGATGGATGGGTTATAAGTACTCGGAAACACAGACGCAGTGAGGGAGTTCCACTCCTTTGCTGTGCGCAGTATAAAAGATGTTGAGTAGCGCTTTGTGCGACATTTAGGAATATCCACCAAGAAAGGGTGGTAGCCCGCAGTGCGTCTGGATGTCCGATGGAAAAAGGGGGATGGCGGTATAAGCTCATGCAGCTCCAGAGCACACTCTTCGAAGTGCATCCCCTCTCCATAATTCACTAAGTTTTATTTGTACTGGCACCTCGAGACCAACCGTTAGGTTATGCAAGAAGTGCCAGACATCCCTGCGCCAGTAAACTAGTCGCGCAGGAGACCATCTGCGTTAGGTCTTGACGCCAAATCAGTGCTCGCCGAAGCGCGCTCTTCATTCGGTACTAATAAGACTAGTGTATCGAGAGAGTTTCCCCGTGAACACGTGTAGTTCACTGTCTATTGTCCAGATAGATAACCGGAGCTGTCAAGCTCGCTCACTTCTCGTTGCACGAAGGGCACAACTCGCAGTTGCCACTGCTCGGGTCGTCGGCTATAAAGTCGACTTTCAAGTGTTGACCTTGGTCGCGGAGTAGTAAGCACACTCACTTCTCGGAACCCATCTTGGCGCCTAGCCAGTTCCCACGTCCTACGCGGCTGGCTGGACCGGAGGCTACGGCATCTAGGGGTCCGCCTCTACTAGTTCTCCAGACTAGTACCGAAGGTGTTAACACCAATATCCAATGAGAACCACCGGACAAAGCTGCCAACTATAAGGGAAACTCACGTTCCCCGCAGGACTTTTCGCTTCTGGCCCCACAGAGACCGCTACTAGGCCCCGCTCGCTGTGCGCGAGTTTGGAAGTCCTGGCACACAATACCAGGACAAACGAACATTCCCAAACTCTACAGCTAACCACAAGCCACTACGAGTCCAACCCACGTCTGGATCCCGCCGGAGATCCGGAACCCCGTAGTACCCCTGAGAAACACAGCCGGGCCCGTAGTTCCAGCTGCGATACTCTCCGAAGTGCTGTCTGTAAAAGACCGACAGACAGGCAACTTTGCGGCGGTGAGTTAGGGTGTGCAACTAGCTCTTCACCAGTGCTTGGTGATTAAGCCATTAACGATCAATTGTAGCGAAGACTTGCTTGATTTTAATGATAGAATCCTTTGCCCAGCAATGGGACAATAAATTATATGCGTTTAAGTGAATGTCGCAAGTGTGATAGCGTGCCAACCAACCCGCCACGGGTTTTATATTTTGGGTTACAATTGCCAAGAACCCGTGGTGGTTTTTATAATGTATTAAATACAATAGAGCATTTATTTTACCTGCACTAACGTCAGATATAGAAATAAGCCAGCGATATATACCCTTTTCACTCTAGTACGCGTCCATTGGACTTCACAGAGAGAAATTCAAAATTAGTATTTTTTTAATCTTATTCTTATTGTTTTCTGTAAGATTTTGTGATATCTCTCTTAAGTATTCATAAGCATTATATGCTTATAGATAGATTATTTCATTAAAATACCAAAAATATTAAGTTTTATATATGTTTTCAACCAAGAAATTGCTCTAATCGTTGTTGGAAGTTCCGAGTACAAAATTTTGCGTCGCTATTTTTAATGGCTGGCAATAAACGGCATCGTGAAAAAAAAATTGGCAGCAAAAGGGTCTTGATTTCAATGATAGAATCCTTTGCCCAGCTATGGGACAGTAAATAGGCTATACGTTTAAGTGAATGACGCAAGTGTGAATGGGACAATAATAATTGTCGTATAACCACAACGTGCCTTTTGAAATATCTTAACCTTCCGTGCACTAAGATTAAGATATTTTAATGTGGTCAGCAAGATCACAACCTACACGATAACCGCTGTGCCATAATGTGTTTCAGATTGAAAGTCTTGTTTGCACATAATGTAAAACATATTCTTATACAATAACGTTTTTAATGACGATGGAGAACAAAAAAACTAATATAGTATTAACTAGGAGCTCGATGGCACAGCGGCTAGCGCGTCGGCTTACGATCTTGCCCGCTAAGCAACTTTTGCAATGCCAGGTCGCTGGATGGGTCATCAATAAAAAAAAGTTGTCATAAGATGACAGTCGTTAAAACCCACCAACCCGCATTGGGCCAGCGTGGTGGGTTATGGCCCAATATCCCCACGTGCTATTGTCCACGTGGGAGGCCTGTGCCCAGCAGTGGGACGTTTATAGGCTGCTGCTACTTCTGATAGTATTAACTGTAATACGTAATAGCACAGCCAAGTTAACTTCAGCCAACTCATAATAACGTATCGTGACAAGTTTAACAGAACACAAAAGAATAATGCAATCGATGATGGAGGCAAATAAAATCGCCAATAACAGAACAAGGTTTGTGAACAACGTAATCCATTTATAGCGAATGAAATAAAGATGGCGAGATTGGCTGGATCACAACGCACTTACACAAATTTCGTTCCCGTGTCTTCGAAGATGAATAATAGATGTTGGCCGCAAGTTCATTCCGACCTTTCGTGCTACCTACTTTGTTGTTTCGATGCCATGGGGTAAGAATGGAGGAAATTCTCGTCTGTCAGCCGGTGAAGATACGGGTTGAATCAATGCTGTTTGTAAAGACCATTTAAATAAGAAAAGAAATATTTACTAGAAAATACTCGGATGAAATATTGTATGTTTGGACAGAAAAGCATATATTTTTCAAATTATTTTGAGATAACCCAATAGGTACGTAACTAATAAATAGCTTGATTGTAGAGTCTTTTGAATATATAATGTCTTTTATCTTGTAGGTACAGATGCATCAATTATTCAGATATGCTCTTGTTCTCTCTCAGAATCTAGGCATATCACGGGCACAATCACCGGCCCGGAAAGTATATGTCCCTTTCATGCTGATTGATCTGCACTTGTGCTTTTCCGAAGCGTATTTCTGGCAAAAAGCGTTTTTGTACAGAGCGCGATAAATAAAAACGAGAGGCACATTTCGTGGAGTTACTTTATAAGCGAGGCACATCGGCCGGGCGCGGCAACTGCAAATGGCGCGAAACGACAATTTTAAAGCACAACATTGAATATACTTATGTAGGTATCTGTGCTCGCACGTGCGCGGCGATTACTCGCTTCCCGCCCGCACTGAGCAACTTGTATACCGGCTTTTAACGCATTACCATGAATAATATATACTCAAATTGAAATGCCGCATTCGTGTCGCTCCCGCGCCTGTCTGCTCTGCCAGCCTCCTTCTGTATTCTGCCCCTCTCGTTCTGCCAATAGGCTTTGGCTTTTATCGAAGGCTTCCAATGCGATTCAGACTTTTAGGATTGCAAGCGGATGGCACAGCGCCGTATCCAAATGGCGTTTGATTGATTCCTGCTCCATTTTTGCAGTACGCCGCGTTGTCTCCCCATGCGCGCAACAAATAAATTGACGCAAAAACAAGTGTTTCATAAAGCCCCCTCGGCTTCGCGCAGTCGTAATGACAAAATAAATTGACGCGTAACGTTTGACTCCTTACTGAGACAATTTAACGTAAAGCTGGGCTTAATTTCCCACTCAAATTAAACGCTTGTTAAAGCAGACCAGAGAGAGATAATTATTGCAGGATCCAAAGGCGAAGTAACAATATAATTTTGAAAATTACTCTCGCCATATACTTTGTTCTTTATACCGCGCTGCGTAAAGCGGAAGCGCTACAAATTGCCGCCTTAAATATTTAATTTGAGAAGAAAACGGATTAGCGGGTAATTGTCGAGAATTTAATACACACAGAAAGTAAAGCTACCAACGAAATCTCACTAATGGAGTCACCGCAACATAAACTACGGTATTCGCACAAAGAATTAAGTACACGGATTAAAACGTTGATTACTCGCGTGAACTAAGATATTCCGTGGTACTATTAAAAGGGATCTGCGACCCGTGAACCGGAGGCGCAAAGTTACCTTCAGAAATCAAAGCCGGGCCTTATTTATGACCTGGACTAACAGTAACTGTCCTATTTGGTTAAGATAAGTCCCTGTATTATACAACAAAGTTTGTACTGCTAAGAAGGGCCACCTTACTCCATCTCAGGGTGGAGATAAGATCTCCATTAGTCCAGGATTCATTCATCGTGTGCGTGGCGCGGACCAAAGTGGGCCAACCTACGTAATCACGATTGTGCCGAGCCACTAACATACATCCCCACTAGAATCAGATACGGCTAAGCTTCAGTGATATTTTATTACGGATAATTACCCCTTTTTCTACCCAGACTTCAAATAGGTCTGCTTTTATGTGTACAGTGTATTTATTAAATTTTATAGAATTATTTTACTAATTAATTTGGGATATCATGGCACTTAGAGGGAGTACTTAAGTGGAAGATGATACCAAGTGTATTCAACTTTATTAAGAAAGCTCAAACCGAATATGGAGGTTCGATAATCAACAAAGCTTAGTCATTCTTAAATTTACTTAGCCTAGAACGAAACATGAATGAAAAAAAAACTGATAGTCATTACATTAAACAAACAAGAATGTGTTTACACATTACAATACTTTTTTATTGTTTAACTTTTACTTAATTTGTATTGAAAACTCTATAAAGAGCCAGTGTAATTTTTCCAGACATTCTCTGCAGCTTATGGCTTATGAAAAGGACCAGCATAGTAATCCATGTACCATCGGGGGACAAATAAGTTCATTTAATACTTAGGAGTGCTGCGCATTAGCGCTGAGTGTTGCGGGTCCGTATAACCAGATTAATTAGACGATTTTGTGGGCGTTATCAAAAGTTGAGCCTGCTTAAACAGAGCTTCGTTCCCTCTAAGATAGCGCACTTATGCTTCACGTCTACACACTACTAAGCAGATATTATACGTGCGCCGCGAATGCTCTTTAATGTATGAGCATTTTCGACTGAGGTTGCGAACTCCTGGCCGTTTTGTTTGTGCTCCACAGTGGGCGGCCGGAATAATTCACTTAAGCTTAACTGGGAAAGATAATTAGGATTCTACGTCGGTTGATGCAAAATGAACGCGAAAAACAAGGTAGGTGGAAGATTTTTTTGCGCTCATTCAGAAATTGAATTTTATATTTGCAGACGAAAGTTTTAACGAGATGAACATATTTTATTTCACGTTTAGGCACGAATCGGAAACTACGCTTTCATTTTGATAATTAGACCGAGCGGGCGGAGAGGGTAGCTCAGCGCGCGGCTGCGATCGAACTGTAGCGGTGCAATGGGGTTGTAATATTTTATGTGTGGGTGGGATGTGGGCAGGAGTCTCTTAGCGGCGCATCACGGTCCGGTAGTCACGGAACGCGCGACCGGACACGGCCCGTGTGCCGTCAATCATAAAACAAAAAAAACCCGCTGAAATGCCAGCGGATAACCCCTTGTTTAGTACAGACAGGCACGCGCCAACCTTTTAACACAAAGCCACACTGCAACTGAAGTTACACAAAGCCGTTACAATATAAATACCAGATAGAAACGTTACGCCGCCCACTGCGCCGGTAGTGTGCGCCGTAGTTTTTTGTATTTTCCGATGCATCCTCTCGTACGTTTTCGATTAGGTGCGTTTCCGTCTTTTATGTTTTTTTAAGAGGAACGGTGTACGTTAAACGAAACATTTTTAGTGAGCAGTCAGAGTTGAATGTATCGGTGACGCTGTTTTTTTCTGTGTTACTCGCTAGTTATAAAGGCCGGCGTCGCACGTACGGTTCCGGGGCGAGCTCGATAATGCGGCGTGTGGCGATTCGTCGACTCCATTCTTTTGTTATTTCCTCTTTGTTCCCTGAAAGGTGGCTGTATTGTTTTCTCGTTGGAATTGCTGGAGATTGCGCTAAGAGTCAAGATTAGCGACAACGTGACATGTGTGTGTAACAGCCCTAATTTAGTTTCGATAATGCCTTAACCGCTACCAGTTGAAGGCGGATTGCAGTTGTTTTGCTCTCACTTAATTTATAAGATAAGTTTGCGATGAAAGTTCACTAACACTCATTATGTGGGTGTGACAAATGATCGGTGCTGGCGCAGTATTTTAGGGCCTTTACGTTTTAATATGACCGATAAAATTTAAAGAGAATGAAACTTGATTACAACTTATTTATATTTAAACATTACTTTAGTGGGGTTATTCAGAAACATGAAAATCAACATTTTTAGTTATGCGATTCATTTATAACTGTTTTTAACAAACAGTAAGCCATGGTGCAGACACAGTTAATGACAATGAAATCGTTCATTTGTCTGAAATTTTTTCCTGATTATTTTTCATTATTGTCAAGCTGTGTTTGCCTATAGTTGTCGTTGCATTGTAACTATTATTTCTCATTACCATTCTAGATACAACTGTAATGTAACAACGTTGGCAGACCTAATAAAATAATTAAATAAATAAAAGATTCCGTAGCACCCACGTGCATTTTTTTTTGTTTTAAATTCCCAGCTACGCAATGCTATAGACTGATTCATACATATATATAATCACGCCTTTAATCCCCGAAGGGTTAGTCAGAGACTAGGCAATGAGGACAGCAAAAGCAGTCCTCTACCTTAGTCCACTTTTCACCAAATAGCGACTGCACATGTGCTCAGCGTGACAGGTGGTAAGCCCATCGCCGCTATATGCTGTTGGAAGTATGCACTGTCCTAAGTCCTTTAGTCGCCTTTATGACACCCAAGGGAAGAGAGGGGGTGGTAGTATTCTTTCACCGCTACGCGACATTGTTATTCATATAATAACGCTATATATATAATATCTCCGACTGCATTCGCATCTGCGCATTATGCAAATATTACACACCTCAGATTTGATTAGGACGCTCCTTGCTAGCGGGCATGTATTGAATTCAATGACGTAATATCCATCCATGATTATGATGATACGCTTCACGGTATCTATTAAACATTGGTCGGTGGAGACGGTTGCCTGATCTTTGATTAGGCATTAAGTTTGCATCTGATTTAAATTATTCCGATTTGGCGGAACAAATTATTTTATCTGTTTCGTGCAATGTTATTTGTAATACCTATTCGTAATATTTGATGCTTTTTGCGTTAATAAGTCAAAACTATGCTTAAACATACTAAAACGTAAAAGAATTACTAATTTGTATGAGAATCAAACCCACGTCTTACGCACTATCTTTATGTAATCAAATTATAAATGACTAGCGGCCGCCCGCGGTTTCACCCGTGTGGTTCCCGTTCCCGTGGGAATATCGGCATAAAAAGTAATCTAAAAATTTGACATACAGATAGTTTATATCCTAAATTAACACATTTAGGATATAAACTATCTGTATGTCAAATTTTACCTAAATCCATTAAGTAATTTTTACGTGAAAGAGTAACAAACATCCATCCATACTTACAAACTTTTGGCGTTTATGATATTAGTAGGATAGTAGTTATAAATGCAAACAAAAACTATGTAGCAACTTTGCAATGTTACTTTTTCTTTATTTAAGTATAGTGTCTTTTCACTGATGTACTCGTACCTACACTTTTTTGTGTTAATAGCTTTTGCTTTTAATAAACACGAAATAAGGTTTCGACAATTCAATTATCGCAATCGCAAACTACGCTAAGCAGCGCACAAAAAAAATAAATAGCGCGAACTTTTAATGAAATTCCTATCCGAGCGGTCGAAAAAACACAAAAGGGCCGGCCGGCGTATACCCATATGTATAATGACTTACTTAACGTGGGCACAACACGGCATTATCGGCCCAAATGGACAGTCTGGCCCCTTGAGGAAGCCAAAGGGTTCGTTCGGTTTTCGCAGGCACTCAATAATTGAAGTCATTGAAATTCCAAACCGGATTGTTGTGGCGCCGCAGGGGCAGGGAGGGAAGGGCTCTTAACGGGAAACAATAACGTTAATGTTTATTATAATGCCCGATTTATTGGCGATTCTCATTTACGGGCCGCGCGCCGAGTTAAACTCGCGTAGCTTATTAACACCGCACGCGCTGCGTCGATTACACTGCGCGGTCCGGCTTAACGCGGTGTAGCTTAATTAAAACTAAAACGACTCTGTAAATACATTGATCAGCCTAATACCCTTTGTATTCATTGCCGTTAATCAAGCGGACTGCTTTTTGCGGGCGGCAATGGCTTTTGGAACAGTGTGGACGAGAATGATCAGGCGGACTACTTTTTTTGGTAGCGTTTGGAAAAACTTGGAAATAAATTGCTTTTAAGTGTAGAAAGGTGTAGGTTTTGCCAAAGCGTGGACTATGGAAGTAAAGAATAATAATAAAATGGGTATTTAAAATGATTCAGAAGCACTTGAGGTGACGGCACGCGTGCCACGGCAAGTTTCTAATTATCGAAGTTCGTTAATGGAGGTCCCATAATTTCTCGCTGTTTAAAGTTTTAGTTGGGTGCTCTATCTTTAGTTAGCAACGAGAAACTCTTACTAATTATTATTTTAGTCTTTATATTTTCTATTTATCTATTATTTTACCGTAATACTACCACCCTCTACCCTTAGGTGTCCTAAAAGGCGACTATCGGACTAAAGACTTCACATACTTTTTAACAGCATGAGCGGCGATGAGCTCACCACCTGTCACGCTGAGCACATGTGCAGTCGCTATTTGGTGAGAAGTGGACTTTGGCAGAGAACTTCTTTTGCGGTCCTCATTGCTTAGTCTCTGACTAACCATTCGGGGATAATAGTCGTGATTATATGTATATATGAATGTATTATTTTAAAGAAGGACTTATACCCTGTCATAACTAAACTTGGAATAAAATGAATGAAAGGGCTTAAAAGACTCATGAATGGTCAGACTTAAATTCAGTCCCAAGTTCTTTACAGAACTAGGTCTATACTGCGTGCGTACGCACGGACCGTACAGACCATGCGTAAAGCTCTGCGACCACATACAACGTTTCCGAGGGCACGCGATAACGCTTTTGTGACAGACCGAATGTCACGTGGGCGAAGCCGCGGGCGGAAACGAGTAATAAAATAAGCATATTAATTGTTCGAGGTGGTCGCTAGTACACGCACGGCCCACTAAGCCTGCAATTATCGGAGTTCATTAGCAGAAGGCCCCATAATTTTTCCCTTGTTAAAGTTTAGTGGAGAGCACCGCTTGTAAACGGGTAATCCGCAGATATAATAGTTCACGAGCTCATAATGAAGTTTGCTTGATTGTTAAAAGTTATTACACTACGGCGATCCAACTGTTGGCCGCAATGGACTAGATTTTGCGTGCGAACGCGAAATTTTGAAATTCTATTTGACGCGTTCTAGAGTAAATGCTCTGGGTTAATGGTTAACTATTTGTTACACAATTTTACCAGTGTAATAACTGAATTATATTTTCTTTATTTCTTTTTTATGTTGATTATTCTATCTTACATAACAACTGGGGACAACGATTTGACGTGTCTTCCGGAGCACGTTAGAGCTCATGTTGAGAGACGTGAGATAAATGTTTGAAATGGCCTGTTTAGTGACCCGGCATTGTAAAAGTTGCTTAACTTCGAAAACCACAACCCAAACGTGTTAGCTGCTCCACAAATGAGCCCCTCAAATGTTAATCTGCTTTTAAATTATTAATAATATTATGTGGTCCTGTTATCTTCTCCCTAACGCTAGGAGTGTGTTCACTTCAGTAAACTAACGTGGCAGTTATCATTGGGAATGAACCAAAACTATCGCTTTCAACCCCAGCATCTCCCTATCCGGCAACGCTTCAAAATGTCTTTTTTCCGTGCCGAAAAAAAGAGAAAATCTTTTTATTACCATCATTATAATTTATTAATTACAGAAAAGAAAGATTCCGGCGCTCATTAAGCATCGTGAATTATTACTTACAGCACATTAAATTCGTTTGGCTACCCCCGCTTACCTTCCCGCATTAGGCGCGAAGGGGAATTATAAAAGGCGCGTACATTTTCGACGGCCGACATGTCAAAAAAACAAAGGTCGATCGGCGGAGAGCCAAGCTCCAAGGTATTCACACGTACGGAACCTCTTGAGGGTGTGGGTAAGCGAATTTATGTGCAAATAGGTACGCCCGGGGACTGGCCAATGTGCTAATGAAAGGTAATACATTATTCAGTCCTTGAATTATACAGTGGCATGTAAATCGATATTTGCACCGCATAACCACAATTACGTCGGAATTATTGGCAGGATGGACGTTTTGGACCCTACGCTACGTCCGTCGCGGTATGGCCGTGTGTACCGTAGATTTGCGGGTATTGTATTTTTTTTGTTTCATTTTTCATTGCTTTTCGTTATGTCTGCTTTGATATAACGCTTTCAACAGTTTGCTTTCGCCATTACAATTTGCTTAGATTTTTGGAATTGATTTTTTAACTAAACAATTTACGTATTACTTTTTAATATGTAACTTATTATAATAATATTAACTAACCTTCTTCAATATTTGAGATACATTAACTTATAACAAACACGAAATATGAAACAAGTCAAAATATTTTATTTAAAGGACACAAATAGAAAGCCCATTCGGTAGGCCATGTTCGGGCGTTGATTAGTCTGGCAAAAACAAAAACTATTCCCGAACCGGGCGCAACAAACGAAGTGGAAAAAGTCGATATGAGAGAGGTACGACGATACTGATTGTGGAGCGTAAGCGGCAATCGCCGAGATGCATTTCCCAGTGAATGAGCACCATTTTTAAATGATTACACTCCACACCCTTCTGTTATTAGGGATGCGTCTGTACGGCCAAGAATATTCGAGATGCGTTACTCAGTTGTTTCTACGTTTAGCCAAGTTTTCAAATTTAGAGATGCATTTCACGGTGAATGAACGCCTTTTTTAAATGATTACACCACCCCCTTTGTCTGAGGAGAAGCGTTTGTACAGCCAAGAAAATCAGAATGCGTAGTTGCATTTGAAAATCAAATAAGTAAGCGTGGAACTGTTTTTTAAATGATTGATGAATAAGGTTTTATGTTTATTACGACATAGTTAAATACTTTGTTTTCATCCTAACATCGTAAAATATACACGTGTAAAACTAAGAATAGGACAGACAGAACCTTCCTTTCCAAAATTCACGTCAAATTATACAAAAGGGATAATAAAACTTGCGAATGACAGACCTATTGTGTTTTGCTATGGCTCTACGAAAAAGCCTGGCCTACGATTTCCGACGAAATTTTCCGGTTGAATAATAATGTTTTCTCTTTTTCAGCTGTACGAATCAACATTGTAAATAAAAATCGTTGCTAATGTAATGATTTTTAAGAATGTTTTCCTTTAACACACTTAAGTAAGTAGCTTTAAGAAAACCTACGATACTCATGTAAATATAATTTGTTTTAGTGTAACTAAATAGATTTCCTTTGTTTTATTTTTGATGACATTAATAGTTTTGCAACTTATGATTTTTTTAAACCGATTAATTGTTTACACCGTAAAACACCTCAATAAAAAATATTTAAAAAAAAAATGTTTACGCTCACATCAATTATCAAGACCAAGATAAGTATCTTTTTAATCTCGTTAATATGGTAAGATAACGGATAAATATACATAAACATAGAAAAAAACACCCAGACCCGAAATTAAATTAGAAATACAGTTTTTTCTCTAAATTGACCAGACCGGGAATTGCACGCGGAACCTCAGAGATGGCGCGACGCCAGACCCGGCGTGCTAACCACTCTACTATGGAGGTCGTCAAAACTTATTGAGACAAAACGTATGACTTAAGTTGTGAATCAACAAATTCGCAACGCCATACGCCATTTTTAATTTCCCGGTTCACCAAAAAAAATGTTGACAATATCCGACAGCTTATTTGCGGCAAACCTTTGATTCCCACCATATTTGTGACAGCACAAAGGTTTGCTCACGCACTACCACCGTTACAAAGAGACGTTGGACCAATTACAAAAAAAGGTACGCGACATCGAAGATTTTCATTATCCCGTCGGGGGGCGCGGACGTACTCTTTTTGTGACTGACGCTCCATAACGTGCCGGGATTGCTCCTGAACTAATCAAAGGTCATAATAACTGCGCTTGTTTTATACAACTGTATTCTTTTGTTCGCACTTAGCTCTATGGATCGCATTTGCTGGTGACAGTCAATTGTTATTTTGGATAGTGCCCTAAACTGACGAACACGTATTAAGAATGTAATGAGAGTAGGTAAGTACTCAAATGTTACAGCTGTAAACATTTAATTTAAAAAAAAAATATAACCGCCTCTCTGGTCTAGTGGCTAAGCCACCGGTCTCAGTCCCAGAGATCCTAAGTTCGATGCCCAGCGGGGGGTACATCTTTATGTGCTCCGTTTGGTTGGTGGTAGGGCTATTAAGTCAGCCTGGCTTGCTACCACCATCTAAGTCTAATCAAATCTAAGTCTGTCGCCATAACAACGATGTTTAGAGCATTGTTGTGTTCCGACAGTATAGAGATAAGATAGCCAGTTCCTCAGTGGTAGAGAATTCCGGGTGAAGCGCGCTTCAAACTTCGGCCTTATCGTCACTTACCATCAGGTGAGATGAAGGCCAAGCGCTTACCCGTTATAGAATAAAAAAAATGTATAAAATTAGTATCAAAAGTAACATTTTTAAAAGTTAACTTTAAAAGGCTTTAATTGGTATGGAACACTATAGACCGGTATACTCGAGTTTGTTTGTAGATGTTGGTCATCTAAACGCCACAGTCTCCCATGTGACCACATACCCCACAAAGGGGTTGAAATTCAAACGTCGAGCTAATGTTTAATTAACGCAGTGTTATAACATGGTGTCCGTGTAATATTTTTAAAATGAATTATAAAGGCCAGTGTAGTTGTTTCGCCAAAAATTAAGAATCCTAAAGACCTTGATAACGACCGGTGTTGCTACTCTCATTCAGCGGCTACCCGCGCCCCTTGCCAGATCGTCGATCTACCTTGCTGAAGG
Organism: Scoparia ambigualis; assembly: GCA_963921215.1. Taxonomy (NCBI): domain Eukaryota; kingdom Metazoa; phylum Arthropoda; class Insecta; order Lepidoptera; family Crambidae; genus Scoparia; species Scoparia ambigualis. The sequence continues at coordinate 12,966,456 of OY992507.1, forward strand.
CCTACACTGAATATTTTTTTTTGCCAATAGTAAATATATATATATTTGAAAGACCGAACAAGTGACAAAACGAAACGATTCAATATAAAGAAAAGGGTATCGCGCCGCAACTCAAAAAACAATTGCGCTCCACAAAGACAACACACCGCGATATGTACATAAACAAAAACGTATCATAACTGAATAAAACGAAAAACCGTCAGTTGCGCGAACGTATTCATTCGTCGGATATGTAAAATGTTAAAACATTCATCTATCCAGCTCGCACACCGGAATACATGGGCAAATGTGGAGCGCACAAAACTGCCACGACAGCCCTGCATCACAACAACAGCCGACACATTTGATTAAAATAAATAAAAGGAATCATATGATTCTAGTGGTGTGCGCCCGGCAAATATTCGTATCAATGTAAAGTTATCTTTATGGAAACACTTTCAATTGAATGAAGTTCACTTTTTTATTTTACTCGATATCGAGATTGATGTCATGAAACTTTGATAGGACGAACGTTGGCAAATTTAAGCATTCTGTTTTCAGCAACGCATTTTATTCTTATCGAAATAAAATAATAGAAACAAAGTAGTTAGATGTCATCCGTAGAATCTAATTTTAGTTTGTACTTTCCAAATTCAGTCTATCAAGACCAAAGCGCGTTAGTAGAGTGACCAAAATATCGTGTTCCCGGCAACATTGTATTTCCAACCAAAAAGTTACGGTAAGGAAAGGTTTTGTTCTTGTGCTAGATATACACAGAGATGGCAATGATCATGTCACCTGTCAACTCAAGAAAGAAAAAGGGAGTTTTGAAAGCCACGATCGCTACGAGACTGTGACAAATGACATGCAAAACTTTTTTTCGGGCATCTCTGCCGTAGGTAAGACCTTGTTCATAATACTTCTATCATTATGATACTGAGGAGAATAATGACTGCACGCAGATTTATCACACAAATCGCAAAGTGCATACCGTCATAAATATCTTCGAACGCATATCGAATACGAAAGAGACGCAACACTAAAATGGAACATCTATTCTAAACGGAAGCTCGAGTAGTATCGAGTTACAAATCGTACTGAAAATCTAGACATTGTTGGCTAAGCTCCAATCGAGAAGTGATCATATCTGTCAATATTCTTTGAGCATACGATGCGTTTAAAACCATTCTATTACGGCCATGCAGAGTGAACAATACAAGAGTCTAGAAACGCCATCGGATGAATTAAGTTATAAATCCCTGTTCAAAATCCTAGTCGACCCGAGCCAGACTAATCTAATTATGACAATTCACTGAGTTACCACTTCTCGAGGCCTCAGCAATTTCTTTTAATAACTTGGAATTTTCGAGGAAGTCTAAAACAACTTTTTAATTAAAGATAATCAGGTTGAAACGTCAGCAATAACGCGGTGACACGGAGCGAAAGCCAACTTTATAATTCGGATGCGGCCCGTCGACCTACCATCAGCTAGAACACATTTTATTGGTAATTATGGCAAGTGGCGAATCTGAACTTGGCTCGGTACGCTCGACAAAACGTACGCTAGTAGAGTTTGTACCTCCCAAATGGATTCAAGTTTAAAACAGAAGGGGTGCTTCTGCACAACGTAGTTAGATGATATTGGTCTCGTTAAGGTACTGCAGTACCGTACTCAACATTATATCAACTGTCTACGTGTACATTCCCAACGCCTTAGCTGAATTGTACGCGGTCGTCACCTTTGCACAGATGTGTATATGCGGGGCGTACGTAGACGACAATCTAAACAATTTATTCAAACAGTCGGTCGTAAACTAGAAACTCGCATGTTTTGGTATAGTCAGTGCAACGTCACCCGTATATTTACAGCGCCGTGGAGTTGTCAACTTGTGCGGCAACATTTGGTCGTCATTTACATGTAATTTCATATTCATATCAGAATTAGGTGGTGGTGGTCGGGAGGTATCAGATGTCGTGCGAGTCTACCGTGGAACTCACTGATCCAATGATAACTGTATCAGTAAATATTTTCTTCTATTAGAAATGTAAGCGGAGACGCATTTGAATTTCGCTCCGAAAATAAACTTACAGCAAACGTTGTTAAGGCGAGTTATATCTGAGTTAAATAATTTGAATATTATTTAATTTTATCATAAACCCGTGCATTGCTGATGCGAAAAAGACAAACGGAAGATAAAACAGTGCAAGTTATATTGAATAGAAACTTTACTCTTGCATACTAATGCTAAAATTTGTATTCGACTGAGTTTGCTTGACTTTTCATTAAGTTTCTCGTTTCGTCGAGCGAGAGATGAAAATCAAAGTAATCATTAAGTCTGATTAAGCGTCTAACAAATCGCAGATGCGATGTTTTCTTTGTTTCAACTAATTAAGGATAATTACGCTTTGTCTTATAATCTAAACATTTCATTAATCATTATTAATTCATAAATTTCATTTGTAACATCAACAATGTTATTTTAAAGTTGAATATTGTATTACATTCCGACTGTTAAAAACATGCGCAAATTTGTCATTAATACTGCAACTTGTATTTGTCTAGTCATTGCATGAAGAGATGTAGGTAGAATTAATAACAAGAAGTGTCTCGCTTTACAAAAACGGCGTTTCAAAAGTTTGCGCTAAGAAAAATGGAGTGTATTCTAGACGGAGCTAAAATAAACTGCTCACAATGCAACAGTCGATGTGACAGAACACTGTGTACGCTGCGCGTTCCTAGAAGAGTGCACTTTAGGGGGAAAGACAGGTAGGTACTCCGTGCATTAGGCGAATTAAAAAGTTTTCCTCGTACGGCTCCTCATTTGTTTCTGGCTGCAGAGCGGATGGAACGCGACGGTGAATCACGAAAGAGTTGGAATCAAACGTTTCTAAGCGTGGCGGGTTCAAAGGGCACGAAATGAACATTGAACACGCTCAAAGTGGAACGCATTCGGATAAGTTGCAAATGGCCGGGCCGTGGGTAATCACGTCGATCGGGGCGGAATTAAGTTTTCATGTGAAGAGCATTGAGCTGTGGCCGCTTGTTGCATCCGCGCGGTGGAACTATTCATTGAAAGTATTATGTGGGCTTTGTTTTTTTATGTAGGTATTCTTATACGAGTAACTCACGGTTTAATAGAATTTGAGTAACTTAGGACGAATTAATTTATCAGTATTTTTTTGATAAACCAGCATGACGTCGTGTCCGCGAGTATAATTTGGGATATCACAAAGTGTACCGAAAATAATGCTATGTTATTCAAGATTATTATTGTTATTAAAGGCAAAACAAATTCACAGTGGAAAAAAATTGTTGGAATTCTATGTTCCAACCATTTCAAAGTTCTATAGACATTTAGAAGTTCCAACCAACAAAAATTTAATACACTCTCATTGTAAACACCTAGCGCGGATTATCTATATCTTCCCGTATAAATAATGTACAGTGGCAAATATTAAATGACGGTTTTCCACGAAACACCAAAACGTATCCCTCGGCACCAAAATCGATCTAATACCCTTGAATACTTCACGGATGGGATCAAACCAAAACTTTGTTAGGCCCGATACTTTTATACAACTATTTTGTAACTAATAAAATATTTAGTTGCGTATAAAACCGCAGCCGCCAGCCGCAAGGCGCACCTTTGAAAGCCGTCCGTTCAGTGCGCATAGAAAACAGCCAGGAAGAATTACTAAGGTCAAACGTAATAAATTTAGTTTTAGCCCACAAACTGTGCGGTCAGATTTTCGGGGGCGGCCGGGACTTTTGTTTCGTCTGCTTTATTCCATGTAATCCATTAAGACACATAACGAATAGTCCGAGAAGGGAGGGATTTCATTGACAGCGCTCTTAACCGGCCCGGTGGCAAAGATTTGTAATGTGTTTGCTAACCCCTTTTTGTACGACAGTTCGGGGTTTGGATGTGGTTTTCTAAAAGGCTATTTGTTATGATTTCAAACAAGGTCCTGTCAGATGGAATGGCTTTTGTGTTTTATTCTCTGAGTCGGATGTTCTTAAGACCCTACACGCGAGCGAAATGTGTTTTACTGCTTTGTAATAGGTATCACGGCCTTTCCTTTTACTGTTTCGACAAAGAAAACGTTGCTGTGCCAAAAAATATCGCAAAAAAATGTGTTACAGCTGGTTGCACTAAACAGTTCAATTTTTAGGATAAAATGTTTAAGTACTACAAAAAACAACCAGTCTCAGGAAAGCTCGAACGGGTTTCGAAAAAATTCAACGAGTCTTCTGGGGTCTCGGTAGCTTAACGGTTAGAGCAGTGGACCGGCAATCCAAAGGTCACGGGTTCGAATCCCGTTCGAGCTTTTCTGAGACTGGTTGTTTTTTTTTTCAGTAAACATTTTATCCTATATTTATATAGCATTGCGAATGCAAAATTTCAATAATAAAGTTTAATTATTGCTTTTTTTAAGATTTTGACTACGGAAAAATTAAACAAGAACCTTTAAAGTGAAGAAACGTATATCATTTTAACGTGTTAATAAGCTAGTTAAATAACTTTTTAAGGAGTAGTATATTATAAGAAATTAAAAATCTAGCCCTTAAATGACTTTATTTTCAATTATTAAGAAAGTTGCATATTTTAGGTTGAAGCTGTAAATTTATGTTTCAACTGTATTTTTGCGAATAACAATAAAAACAAATGTTACATAACATGTTATGGAATAGCACATATCCTCACTTTAGACTTCAGAGGAATTTATTAAAGAAATATAAACTTTTTGAGTGTTCTTCATCAAACCAAAAATGTGATAAATAATAAATCAGGCAGATCCACAAAACTCTCGTCGTTGATTTTAAGTTCGGAAAAGATGTTCCTTCTTATAAAAATAAATCACTCTCGGGGAACTCGCACAATTGCTTTATGTTTTTCTCGAAAAGAAACAGAAAAGTAATAACTTCTCAACCAATTACAACACTCTAGTTACATTAATCCACTGAACCCGGCCATTTTGTTCGGAAAAGGAAAGTTTCAAAGCAACTTACCCTCTGAAAGAATCCCGAAAAAAAGCATAAATATCAATGGTGAGGGCTTGAAGCGAGGAGGGGACAAACGGGGCCAAATGCATTTTACGACACATAATATCGAGATTCGGAAATAATCAATACGGCTCTCGTAAGAAAACTGCTCCGAAAACATAAAGCATAGAAATGGATGTCAATACGGCAGTATTTAACAAGTGTTGACAAATGACCCGCGTTGCGAACCACGTTTGAATCGTGAATACTTTTCCCATGTGTACGGTAACATGATTTCATTAATAACGCTTACTCGCACGCACACAAAGCCCGCTAAATAAAGCTTACACTTTGATATGATAATAAATTAAATAAGCGTCATAAATACCGCACCGAAATTAAATTAAAGGATTATTTGCGTACGCAAATGTAAAGTAAGTGATTAAGCGTTTCCAACACGTGTTCGCTCCCAAAAGACTAATACGTTATGTGGCATAATTACTTTAGGTAAAGCGGCGTGCCAGTTTAGGGTAAGATGAAGAAGAATCGCAGGTGTAAATGGCCACCTATTGCGCTTTCCATCACGCGCTCTCCCGGGTCGTGTTCGCCCCCGAATCTCGCACTAAGATACAAGTGCGCGCGGTCTATTTTGGCTTGTAACGACGCGGGTTTGGACTATTACAGCGAGGCGCGTTTGCGGTGGAGCTGCCACCCGGCCAGCGGAACATTTAGAGCCAATTCCCGGCTGGCTTGTTGTATGAACAATTAAGTGTGCCAACCTGCCCTGTGCGGGAAGAAACGTAATTAATGTTTACTGTTGCTAAGTGGTATGTCTAATCGCGGAACTTTAGAGAGATAGTGTCCCGCCCGGCGCCCGCGCGGACGCATCGCTCCCACCCGCACTTGCGTCTCGAGAAAACCCTTTATATTTCCACTTCCATAGAGAAATATAATAAGGCTCGCTTACACGATGCTCCAAGCATCGTCGTTAAATACCAACGGCGTTCAAAGAAAAATCCTCACCACAGCCATTACACTCGCAAACGCTTCGGGAACTTACCTGTAATGATAAAAATAAACATATAAAGAAACAGCCTGCTCCATCGGGTGTAACAATGTGTTGTCTAAGTCTGAACAAAGCCCGTTCGCCGTAATGAGCGTTGCGTGCGGCGCGTCAAACATGTAAGCAAACAATTTAGGCACGCCTGAGTAAATACGACTGCGAAATATCTTTGCTTGGGCCTCGTCTGAGTGGGGCTTTACTCGAATTTGCTCATGGGCTGTACCTAGAGAGCCGAGCGTCATCTTTTCAACAAAGCTTTTGTTGATAATGAAATACAAATACTCTTCGGTGGGATTTTAGGTGCAGCGAGTTGTGTTACAGCGATCCGACGGTTCCATTTGCGGCTTCTGCTCAATATTTTCGAGAAAAACATTTCGCATAAGGCACTGTCTGCTAACAAACGGTACTACGCATTACTAGTGGGTAAATGGTACGCGTTTTCACTCAGAATACGACAATGAAGTTTGGCGTAGGTAACAGGAAGAGCGGGGAATACATTAATTTAAATTAACTTAGCGAAAAGGGCCGAAGAAATGGCCCAGCAGCTAGAACCCGGAACCTCGCCTGTATTTTAATAGCACCGAGACAAAGGTGTAGACACAAAGGGATTAACTGTATTATTGTTCTATGTGCTTCTGCGAAAACAATGAATTACATTAGAAGCGATAAAAATAAAGGCCCGTTTTATGAGAAGCGGATATTTGCAGAAAGACTGTAGCAAGTTTTAGTACTAGAGTATAAAATAAAGAAATATGCTTTTTACTCTTTTTCTTTGTGTTAAGTTGCGTCAAATTAACTTCAACTGGAAAAGGTGTTAGCTAGATACAAACCTAAAGCTAAAGTCAGGAGTCAGCGAACAATAAAAACTCTTGACCGTTTACGAATAGAAATAGGAAGTAGATCGATATAGTTTCAGTATTCATACAATCGCACATACTCGTATACGCAGGATGTCATTCCAATTTCATTGAGTATTGTACAGCACAATTGTATTTTGTTTTCTTTACACAGCGTAGGATACCATTTTATTTGTTGGTCCATAAAAGTTATCTGCGTTTTGTGTTTCGATTTCATGTGCAGTCGTACATATTTGACCATACCAGCTATTCATTTTTAATTGCTTTACATATTTTCATCTGAATGTTAAATGTATATTACTATGGAGCTAAAAAAGCGTTGTTGCGATGGCTAGATCATTCAGTTGGCGTGACATTCGTTCAGCCATGAAAAATTTAATGAGAATAACTCAAAGTAGCAAGAAGGTTTATGACTGGCAAGCAAAAGATGATTAATTACTTTAACTACTGTTGGCATTACCTACGCTTTAAAAAACAAAAAAAAAACATTATACCCTAACAAGACCAAACTAATTGTGATGTAAGCAAGAAAAGCAATGTACCCAATTGAGAGCCTTGAGAGATTCCTTTTGAGAGATAATTCTTGAAACACTGGACAATTAACAAAACCAAGATGTAGTACAATCGTAAATAGAAACAACCGACAAACTTAGTGCATCAGACTACAATACGTGTTGCCGGACTGCATACATTAGCGTCTTGTCCTTTGGCCAGACGCCGCGCGAAGTTGGTCGTGGCCACGATTTACACTGCTTCCGAAACAGTGGGCACTCCAAAACAGTGGTTGGAATTCCAGAAACTATTTGTAACAAAGAATTTATGTGGTCTCAGCGTGTAACCCTGTGTATGGCGCTGAATGAGGACGGTGTGGGAAAGATAAAGGAAGTTAAATCTTGGTAGCGAGAAATGAGGTGTATACCTAAACACATAGCTACGGTATTGCTACAGCTGCAAATAAAGAATGTACTCTAGGTTTTACTTTAAACAAAATGATTGTTTTTCTAAAATAATTTTGCAATTTTTGAAATGAAGATTCAGAATCAAAAACTAAAGCAATAATTACAACTTACCAGAAACGAAATAGCTGCCATTCGAAACTTTTGCACTCTTACCATAAATGGTCAACGATAAATTTTATGACAAATAGAGGGTTAATATGAAAACCACGAACAGGTTCTTTGTTGACAGTATATTGTGCAACTAACGTTTTTTATTTAAATAAAAAAAGTTACAGCGACAAAGCAGGTTTTCGTATATCGCATTACGCCATTGACTGCCAATATTTGTCACCAAACTGTTCGAATTCACAAAAACAAACGCATAACTGATGTTACGCTAGCACCGAAGGCAGAGGTTAACAAAGCCGTACTCATTAGGCTAACGAGGTCGAAGCACTATCTAATCACAGCTCAGTTGCCAAATTACGCGGTTGGATGTATAAATGTGGGATTACTTCGCTGTAGATATTGTAGCGGCGATGTACCGACGCAATGCTAGGTTTGAGTGGGATGAGATTTAGAAATCTACGTTATTAGCTTTAAAGTGTTGTGATGCAGTTTAGATTATTATTTCAGCTAAACTTTTTATACTACTTAATACCATTTCACCCGTTCAGCGCCACGTGTATATGTCATTATACACCCTAGTGCAACTCTCACCACGTGGCGCTAATGTGTTAATTATGATGTATGTAATGAATGTTGATGTGATAATGATTCTGATTACTCTGTAGGCAAACATAAGCGTTGACCCACCTTATACTTTTAATAAAATTTTCACAATTGAATGGCGTGTCCGTTCATTTACGTGAACCAAGATAAGCCTGTGTTTCTGCAAACTAATAGGTTTGTTACCCTGAATTCATTTACACGGTTTGCAATCTAAAGACAATACGCCAGCGTATGCCAACTAGGCACAATTGCAGTAAGATAAGCACGAGTTCTCGTGGAACGGTATTAGAAAGTGTGAGCGTGCAGCTATCGACGCAGATACGTTTAATGTTGCAATAAACCACCACGATAAGTCAGGCTACATGGGCTTTGAACTACGAAAGGCATAAAGCAACTCCTATACAGCCACGATTTAGACGTGAGAAGAAATGCTCTTTTACACACTACACTTTGAGACCACATTTGTTCGCACCAAAACAGACTGAAAGCCACCGCAATATAGCTCATTGTTTTAATTTACAACGCGTTTTACTAACGTCTACACGAATGTTATCTTTATTGTTAAATACCGAGAAGTTTCGTTAGTTATTGTCGCAGACTTTAGGTCCTACATAGAAGATTGGCGTGCAGGGAAAAACAAATAGGCACCATTTCGGTAATCACCTCTTATTTACCAAGCCGGGCGACGTCGTAAGTTTCGATCTACGCGCCGTCTGCTAACTTATCACTTAGCCGCGAGCAAATTAATCCAAAAAGATTACCGTCTTAATACTATGACCCGTCCCGATAACTCAAGAGCGTGCTTCGGCTTTTATCGTTCTGGGCTCGATATTGCCGTAATTTATTCCGCGGAGAGCCAAATTAAATATAAAACGTCGTTGCGGTGTATCACTGTTAGTGACTGTGATAAATGAAGCCATTAGTAACGCGAGCTGTACTTTTTTCGGTTCATCCGGCGTCGACGGGCCGGGGGTTGCGGCGCGGCGTGCGGGAGTTTGTGGACAATTTCATTAGAAAACGTTATAAGTGTGTTCGCGGGTGACGGGGTGACGCGGGCGCCGCCGGCGGGTGGAGTTGGCGGGGCGGAATTACAAGCGGCGCGATAAATTTCGTCGCCTCACGACTAGGCCCGCGGCGGTGGCTCGGCGGTGGCTCGGCGGCCAGGGCGATCGGGCGCACCGGCCGCGACCAAACGGGAAACACGTCGATCCTTGCGAAATTAAAACAAGGAGCGTCCGTGGTGAACTATAAAAACGTCCTATAAATCTCGGGTGCGCTCTCGATGTGTGGACTGCAGAGCTTTATCAGGGCCCTGCGTTATTTGTGTTCTACGCTTTACAGATGCTCTCGCTACGTGATATTGATCGTTGGTATCACATTTTCTCAATGCAAATTTTTTTGTAGGTTAAGGATATTATGGACCCTATTAAGTAGTAACATTAGTAAGTTATACTGTAATTATTATTTACATAGCTTATTTAACTGAGAGGTGTCCTGGATGCCTGTACATCATACAGGCATCCAGGCATCTTTCGCTTATCTTAGGCACCAGTCTCCTACACAGTTATAAACTGTTTACAATCTGTTACTAATAAAACTCGATACATACGCGTATCCAGTTTTTTTTTTATTTTTACTATTTCTCATAAAAACATTTCTATACAACATTGTATTAATTTTGATAAATATTTTATTACTTATAGATACCTAGTTAGAAGTAAAAGTGTCCACTCGTTTTTATTTGACATATTATTTCATCCCAACGTTTTGAACCCTTTGGCCCTTTGCTTTACATAGGTTGTCTGCGGTGTCCTCAAAATTAATTTAAAACGTGCTGCCTACCGTCAACTATTTTTAATTGGGTCCCGTTTCACGCACAACAAACTTACCAGTATGTTTTGTTCTTGCAGTGTGTTATTAGGACTGACTTATGAACCCGGATTTACAATTTTAACTGGTTTTTAGTTTGCTACATTGTTCGATAACCGATTATTTCAACACCATCGTTTGACATTTTTCTTTTTTTATTCTATATTATCTATTGGTTTTTAATACTATTACTTACATACATACAATAGTTATTATCCCCGAAGGGTTGGTCAGAGACTAGGCGATGAGGACCGGAGAAGGTAGTCCGCTGCCACCGTCCACCTTTCAGTAAATAAAAACTGCACATGTGTTGAGCGTGATAGGTGGTGAGCCCATCGCCGATCTAGCTGCTCGATGTATATGCAGTCTTATAAGGGAGTAAAAAAAAAAACTTTTTAAAAACAAGTTTTTTTTTAGTTTTATATATTTATTCACTTATAATTTCAATAACGTTATGTTTATTCAAGTTTTTGGTGGACAGATAGATGAGCTCTATTATTTAGTTCAACTTTGTAGCCTTTGTAATATTTAAAATTATTATTTAATAATAAATACAAAACTAAATGTCAATCACTACTTTTGCCTTTTTATTACCTGTAGCACTGTAAAAGGGTTAATGTAGAAAAGAGGTACGTTTTGTGAAATGTGTATTTTGCGAAAGGTACATTTTGCGAAAGGCACATTTTGCGAAACGTGTATTTTGCGAAAGGTGCATTTTGCGAAAGGTGCATTTTGCGAAAGGTACATTTTGCGAAAGGTGCATTTGGGAAGAGGACGTTTTGCTCATGGGGTGCATTATACGAAACGTCGTCGTAGTCGCTTTTTAACACCCCTAAGGGAAATTTTTAAATCCCCTATGATGGGATTGTAGTATTCTTTTAAATAATGAGTCAACGCCACACAGCTCTTCGCTTTTTATACCACTAAATAAGCATTGAATACTGCCGACTTGATAGTGACATGAAAGCGGTCACCATGTTTATGGACGTCTGCAACGCCAGAGGTAAAACCTACTCAACACTTACGCGTTACCGACCCTCGTATAAAAACATCTCAAAAATAACACTTTTTAATATATTAAAAGTGAAATTGAGCACGACTCTGAACACACCGCAATCATATAACAATTAAAACAGAATGAACTTTAAGCCAGCGCAGCGATCGCTTTACCAGTCTTGGGCCGTAAGAATGAGGCGTAAAAAAACTAAGTGGGAGTGAATAAACATTAAAGAGGGCACTTAAGAGCGTTTTCATTAAGACTGTACAACGTTGCGTGTCCGGTGTCTGGGATGATTATAAGAGCAAGAAACTGAACAACGATGTAAAATGGAAACAGTTTGAATTAGTTTGTAGTTGGACACCAGTGCTTTACTCCAAGTAATGATGATTACAATCAAAATCGTTACACATTAGTAAATAAAAAATTTTTATTGCTTTTTAAAAGTTACATCTGTAATTACGTTAGCGGTACGGTACTCAAATGTGGTTAATTATGAACTAAAAAAGTCCTATGTAATTAATTAGACACGAAGATACTTCTATACCCACTGTCTTATTTAAGTTATTTGTGTGCCTATAATAATGCCCTCCTTGTGGCATGTATTAATTTACGGCATATGTTACTTCTCATAGTTACAATTTTGATGTTTGTTTGTATTTAATAAACTATTCTTTACTTATTCATGATATAATATTATTTGTAAATTTAGAATGTTATTTAATAACTCTTTTAAAAGTGCAGGTTTTAGTGTCGTTTACCTGCATATCAAACATTTAAAATAATATTTTTAAACACTTTTAAAAGTGCGATTGTATTGTATCAAACATCAATGAAATCCGATAGTACCTACTAAGTATTGGTTGGTGAATTTGTTTAGATTTAGTTTACAATGACACAATCGACCAATGAGTAGCTTGACCTCTGATGTCACAAAACGCAGACGCTAAAAATACCTAACCTAGAGAATTTTCACGAATAGATCTAAGAACATTAACTTGAATTGATCTGCAAACTTACGACTTTACACAATAAACTGTATATTACACAATTACACATTTATCTACGTTTGTTTCGCCATAAGATTGGAAAAATTCACTGGCTTAGTATAATGAATAGACTGATAAGGTCTACGAGTAGCCGCTACGCCGATAGAGCTTCTATTGGCGTAGCGGCTATAAGGCGTTCGGTTTGTGAACTTGCCAGTTAAGCAACTTTTGATGATTCGGAACGCACGTAAAGTTGCTGATCCTGGTGGTTGTGAGATGGCAGTCGTTAAAACCCACCAACCCGCATCGATCCAGCGTGGTTAGATATGGACTAATCTTCCCATGGAAGGCTTGTGCCCAGTTACTGCAGTGGGTCGTTTATGGCCTGGTGACACGTGTATCCTATACACATTTTATAAAAAAAAATGTCACCGTGTCGCTTAGCCGTGAAAGAATACGACCACCCTCTCTCTTCCCTTGGGTGTCGTAAAAGGCGACTAACGAACTAAAGACTGCACATACATTCAACTGCATAGAGCGGCAATGGGCTCACCACCTGCCACGTTGAGCACATGTGCATACTGCAGTCGCTATTTGGTGAAAAGTGAACTATGGTAAAAGATTGCTTTTGCGGTCCTAGTCTCCGACTAACCCTTTCGGGGATAATAGTCGTAATTATATTGTATGTAAATGTAAATATTTTATAAAATCAAAGATGTCAAAGCCCCCAATCAGTAGGTACGTTTCCATGAAATTGACGATATTTAGTTTCGTAAATTAAGCTTAAATTGACAATAATTGTCGTTTCACAGAATGGTCTATTGAGTTTACAATACCTACTCTCGAATTCGATATCTTTCCTTAGAAATTTGGGGTAAGAATCTGTAAATAAGACTTAAGTTTAAGTAGAACCCCAGAGATTTCCTAGAGGCTGTCACGACTCTTTCGATAGTGTGCCTCCATATGAGGCAAAGGCCTCCTTAACCTCTTGACATCCGCCTGGCATGTCCGCATGCCATGAACAATAGATTTTCTATTGTGTTTGAATTGGCGGCTTTCAATTGGAATGTAGTCATCTCTACAATTGATGGGTAAACATCACGTTATGCCGAATAAATCACACCGTGATAGCCCGAGAGGATAGACTGAGCAGGATTTATCGCACATAAGTGCCACTTTTTTTAACAGTAATCATTATAAATTAAGAGAACACTTTTGATATGTGAATGATTAAGACGCAATAGATATCGAATAGGCTGGTTTGGTCATTCTCCTTTCATTGATAAATTCTGAACTTTCAGGTGGTTTTTTTTAATATTGACTCGTCATAGTGAGCGCATCCTTTCTGATGGTAAACAGCGGATGCAGTCCAAAATAATGAAAGCGCTCCCCACCGTGGAATAAGCACGGTAACAAGCGCACCCCATTTATGACGGCCTGTATAAATACCGTTTCACGCCCCGCTTAGAAGACCCGGGACTATAGGAGCTGGGAAACACATGCGCCGGCAAAGAATTCCAAAGCCGAATGGTCTTACAGAGTCAACGACTTGCCAAATTTTTGGTACGAGTACTGATAGTCTATACAGTATGATGGTGGTTCCTAAGACCAGCATGTGTAATCCGGGAGAGGAAAGGAGAGGGCGGGATTCGTAGTAATACCGGTAGAAAACACTGAGAGAAGCTAAGTCTCTACGAGCTGGAGGTCCTCAAGAGAGGCTGTAACCTGTCGGTTTATAGATCAATATCAATTAGAGAAAGACAGTTTTGGGTTGGTTGACCTGCTCAGCAAGTATCTGCCAGGACCTGCCAGCTCGTTTAAACACACGCTAGCAGGTCCTGCTGCGCTACACAGGCGCGATCGAGCTGGCTTTACGCATTGGCGCCGAAATATTCAACACTAGCGGCCAGGTTATAAACTATCAATATGCCGAATTTTATCCAAATCCATTCAGTAGTTTTTACGTGAAAAAGTAACAAACATCCATCCGTACTTACAAACTTTTACGTTTATAATATTAGTAGGAAGTAGGATGGCTGATCTGTCGCCAACGTAATCTAAACTTTTTACGGTATTACTTTTTCCTCGTCGCCACCCACAAATAGATGACAAAACTTGAAATAAAACAATTATAAAAGACTATAATAATGTTATGACGCGGCACCATTGTAACTTGTCGTTGTCAACTTTTATTGGCGAGTCTCTGATGTCTTTGAGTTGTAGTTTTATGACGTCACGACAGCGGCGACTTCTACATAATCTGTATGAAGGTGCCTCCACCTATTTTACGGTATGTATTACATTTATTGATAAAGTCAATCTGAGAGTTAGTCGTTCAACTTACGGAAAACTTCGAAATGGTTGTATGTAAAACTGCGTTGGTGTTGTAAGTTAATAAAATATTTTTTTTAGTTTATTTGATAAATAAACTACTAACTGTCAAAGTTACATTTGCGGCTATCATTTTAATATATCTTAATCGTGCATTGATACAAAGTACAGAGCGAAATTGAAGTAACTATAAGTATTCGAATGTGAAAACTATTTTTGTTACTTACAGTTATTCCTAGTGGATTCAATGGAACAGCGTTAAATTGATCGATAGATATAGCGAACGAACATGGAAAACAGTTTTATGTTCATACACTTTGCACAACAATACTATAACTCCAAACGGGTGTAATCTATCAAGCATATATAAAATTCTTCTGTAAATGCACATGCACGCTATGAATATTAGGTATAAATATACTTAGTACGAATACGAATCGGGTATTCAAACGGGCTGCAGACCATTCGTCTGGCCCGCGTATTACGTCAAATACATAAAGGGATTACGTTATTACAGGAACCCTACTGTACGATGACAAGAATTGGTATCCACGGATCCTTCGGCAATTGTGAGGGTCTTATTGGCATGCATTACGGAGCCCTGCGTGCCCTATCGGCATTCTGTGACACGGCTATCTGTCCAACACCAAATATTTATTGCCAATAGCAATTACACTTTTACTACTTTAAAGTAACGAACTTTCCACTGAGATACATTATCTAATTCGACTGTCGCGGATCACATTAAAGTCGGCTTTTATTACCCCCGCCGTTGATGAAAGTAGGCATTTTATTGATTTTAAGTACGCATTTAAAAGTATTTAAGGCTTTGTGTTCGACATAAAAAAGTTTAGGGCGCGTAGTTAATAGATACAATTTTTAAGGGGCGGAAATTGTTACTCTATAAAAAGGCAGTTCGCGTTTCGATTAAGGACCTCGGTACATTGTGGGCTTATGAACTTGCATGTTTGTATTATAGGTAGCTAAAAAACATAATCTTTTTTAATTAAGGAAAATTATATTTTCTGTTAAATTTCTATAACAATATTTGACATTTTTTTTTATTAAATATGTATTACATATGTGCTTTTAACGCTAATACACTTGTTTTAGGCCGGCAACGCGTCTGCGATTCCTCTGGTTTTGCGGGTGTCCATGGGCAGCGGTGATTACTCTTCATCAGGTGACCCGCTGCTTGTTACCTCCATCTTTTGATTTGATTTCACACTATGCCACTCATATTTAAATAGAATCTCCCTGCTTGACTACCACGATTTAGCCGAAGTCGCGTCTTTTATTCAATTTCATTTTCTATGATATCCTAACGAATGTGAAATATCTATCAAATACTACTAAATCTAATCTAAATCTACACATCACTACACTACACCGGATAAACAGAATCAGACCTAAAAAGAAAAGTCATTCAGAAGAAACTATTAACTGGGATACGGGGGGGTAACATTTGAATAAAATTTTATATCTACAGCTTACAAAGACCATAAAAACTTTACATACGGGCCGCATTCGATTCGAAATCTTATTATGACTTTTCAACATGTATGAATGCAACTCCCGACTCCTGCCCCACGTTCCTTTGCCATAATATTGAATCCTTTCTATGTAGGTTCTCCGTTTTCAATCTGGTATACACTTTCGTAGTTTGATGTTACGAAATACGACTGAGATGAGATGATATGAAACACATGTTGCGCACAGTATGAGATCTGTGGGACGTCCAATAATTCAAAAATGAGTTAAGCCCGTCTTGATGAGATAGTTTATTGCGGCTTATTCCATTCAGCTATATTACGAACGCTGATATGTCTTATGTGTATCTTCATAATGTAACAATGTTTATATTTATCTATCTTCTTCTAAGTATATAAATAAAAATCAATCTTAGTATGTTTGTCCTCTATGCGTACGGAAACCATTGATCAGATTGTGATGAAACTTTGGTAGGGTGTTCTGGACGCCCGTGAGGGTCCCTGGCCCAAAAAAAGTGGCATAGCAACGCATGCCAGATCCAGCTAGTGCTGTTATAAATATGTAGATACATATAAAATTTCCATCGAAGGTAATACATATTTTAAGTAGGAAAAACGTAACAAAAATATTTTACTGACTAGAACCTACTACCATTTGCAATAAGAGCGAATGTCGCTGGCAGTCGTCTTTTGTTCAAGCGCTATTTTCATTCAGGAAACCTTAAAATACGATGTTCAAGATACAGAAAAAAAGGCAATTACTTTTCGAAGTAGACACTTTTGAAAATCATAAATCACTAATCTCACCACGTGAAATTAATTTTTTTTTCCAATATTAATGTTATTTTAGGTGAAAAGGTTAAAAGTACTTTATTTCTTGGGCATGCACCATCATCTGAATCATTAGACTAAATAGGAAATTAATTAGGTTTATATAACAAGTTCTTAGCTGATCTAACATAGACATCGGCCTAACTCATTTCTAATTTTGTGATTAATACGTTTAACTTGTATGATGTAACAATGACTCGATTTCACTGATGCAGGCATATACGCAGCACTAAGGTTAAGTAATACGCTGTACTTTATTTATTATAATTAGGTAGTAAGTTGTCTAGACGAAATTTCAACGAGTATAGCATTGAAATTAGCGAAACGTCATACCAGGATAGCATACCATCAAAGATAATGGACAGAACTTTGTTAGCCCACTCACGTGCGTCGGTCGCGGGAGTAATCCCATTAATCCTTGGCATTACCATGGTGCGACAGGCGGCGTCGTTTGATCTGACCACAGCTTACTTATAATACTCCATATTAATGCTGCTAATGAATTATAGTTGCAGCGTACGAGTGAAAGATGCGATGCGAAAAGCTTTTCCATATTAAAAGTCGCTATAAGTTGATAATGCTATAAACATTAGCTGATTAAAAGAGATAAAATAATATTACGTAATTACTCTAAAGGTATTTAATCACAATACCTTTCCATGTTTACTCATTGACGACCTCCGTGATCGAGTTGTTAGCACGCCGGGTCTGGCGTCGCGCCATCTCTGAGGTCCCGGGTTCAATTCCCGGTCAGGTAAAATAAGAGAAAAACTGTTTTTCTAAATTGATTTCGGGTCTGCGTGTTTTTTTATGTTATATTTATGCGTTATCTTATCATAATTACGAGTTTCAAAAGAATACTCCTCTTGGTCCAGATAATTGGTGTGAGCGTAAACAAATTTAATTAATTAATTAACTACCCACTGCTTTCATACATTTAACATTTCCTTTTGAGTTAACTTAGTATCATTTTTGTTACTAACTACATACATAATGTAATCATCAATAACATACAACATTAACTTGCTAATTATCAGAAAGTTTGATTGACTAAGCCTTTTGAAATATCTACCCGAACTAGGTATTTGAGCGTGTAACCGAACTTTCATAGCGTAAGTCTAAAGCTAACACGAAGTCTGTACAGAAATCGGAAGGATAACTCTTGGAGCGATTAGGACATCACATCCATCGTCAAGAACTGTTAGTTTCATCATATTATGAACCCGTATTAATAGTCTCAGTGTATTCTACGGTGATTGTAAATCTACATAGGTACCACATTTTAAAAGTAAAACGTTAGCTTCAAATGTCCTGTCTCTGTCCAAAAGTATAGGAGAAAAAGTGCGAGCATCTGTTTTAGACTTTGTCTAAGTTTAGAGATTTTTGTAGTAAGACGGTTTTAGTTAAAATTTTTGCAATTAACTTTCATGGGATAAACACGCTCTTATCACTTCTTGTATCGTCTAGAAACGTCTTTTTCTACCGATGCATGCGGCTGACTGGCTAACCGTAACTGTCATGACACCTCCATTTATACCCAAATTCGGTAGAGCCCATGCAAACCCCCCGAATAATCCACAGAGGGCCATTCTACGTTCTCGTTTGTTGAAACGCCAAATCGCGGAGCATTATTCTAATTCGCTTTCGCGATAGCTTTCGAAGAAGCTATTTATTTGCGCTGTAAGCCCGATCCCTACGGCTTGAGTCTACGCAGTCTAAATGATGGTTCTGCGAGAAATAATATTTCGGACAGAGCGGTAGGCACTGAACAAGTTGGCGTAATATCTGTGATAGAATACCCCGTGGACAGACTGTTAGTGAGCAAGTATATTATATAGATATGTGATAAAATAAAAATACTATACTACGTTTATGTACAGAAACGTTTGCGGTTGTTTTAAAAATATTAATATAAAATTTAATGACCTACTGAAACCTATACTATATTTGTGTAGTAATATTTTCAAATGTTGTAGCATTTTACTGTTGTACTTTAACCGAATTAAAAGTTTTCAAATAAACACACTTTCATTCTGCCTGACGCTAAGTTATCATCGCGGTCTATAAACGCATGCAACACTCTAAGCAAAAGTAGAGGCCTTATTATTAATGTCTCTATGCCAAAGTAATTTTGCCATGTAACATACACATATTTATTACTCCTCAGTCCCTTAACCGTAAACTAGCTACGAAAAAGTTACAAATGCTTTTACGACCTTCAATATAAGTAAGCCGCGCAACACGCAAATAAAATCAGCGTTAATTCCCAGGTTTCACCGGTAACGGCACTTACAATAAATTATAAGAATGGTAAGAAATAACTTCATCTATATATCATAGTTACAAGGCGGACGCACATGTGGCAATCTTTATTCCGCAGAAGTGCCACTGGAGTGAAAGATATTTCAGATATAAAAACACGTGCCCAATGCTAATAAAGTAAGGCAATATCGGAAAGGTATTTGTATGAACGGTTTTCCAGAGGCCAGAAAAAAGGGACATAAAACGGAGAAGAAACGAAAGTGGAAATATGACCGAGTCATATTTTATTTACTGCATACAATCGCTTTTATCACGGTTACAGTGTTTTGAGTATGTGCCGTTCAAGGGTATGACCGGGCGCGGGCGGGTTCGCACCACTTTTTGCGCGTTCCTATATTCTACATTATTTAGGCGTCCCCAATGCTTACAATTTTTTTTCGTATTTTTATCATCGCATAACAAATTGTACAAACAAGATTACTAGCATGATATTCAAACAAGCTTTCAACATAATTAAAGTTAAAGACTATTTTATAATATAGCAATTGCAATTGATAGCAGCCATAACTTAATCTGTTGCGGTCCATAAACTAACCGAATATGTAAAGGCCGGAATATTAAATTTAATTTCACAAAGCGCATACAATAACCAAAGCTATATAGGCCCACGCTTTTGTTTGATGCTTGCACAACAAACCAATTTAGTCAGCCTCAGCTGAGCGAAATTGCACATCCCATTGTACCAAACGTACGGTAAAATAAAATTAGAGAATGCCGAAAACATGTTTGCATCGAGAATATTGCTGTAGCGGCCCTTCCGACCGCGGCGGGACAATATTTAGCCGGTACCTCTGCGTCTTTTTGATATTCGAAACAGTTGAACAAAATGATGAATAAAAAGATACATGAGTGAGCAACGCCGTGACTGCAGCAAATGAGGGTTAAACCTATGCCCGGGAGCAACAATGGAGCAAGGAAATAAAGCACTCCAGTCCAGACTGAACGCGTCGTCGCCCACCGTCGGTAAGTCTCAATAATTGGAGTCGAACGAAAGGAATTTTAGCGAAAAAAATGTTCGACAATTTGTCAGTCAGCTAGGCGGGGATCGCGGGGACATGATCGTGCTTCATCATCGTTTTTCGTCAAAGTGCCTGCTCCCCCGCGCGCCCCGCCCGCCGCGGAATTCTTATTACCCGCTTTGGATACGTTCTGCGTATACCAAAGTGAACTTTGCTCAAAAGAACTTTAATTCTCTCAGTCCTAAATAGCGAAAATCGAGCGGCTTTATTACTTCGGGCACGCTTGCTTTTGTTTTCTTTTACGATACCTAAAACACGACGTTACGACATTATGCCGTTAGTGAGGGATGTTGCGTTGCCTCGCTCGGCGATAAGATTCTGAGAAAATAATAAAGACTTCGCACTCAAAAGGCTACTTGCGTATAACACTTTTCCCTGCTCATAAAATGGTTCATTTTAATTAAATCACTTGAGCATGTGGGGACAGTTTTATGCGATTGGAATAAGCAATTGGATATTTAGTTATTTGATGTTTAATGGTAAACAATAAAATTGTGTAGTTGTACAACGAAGTGTTATATTTAAACAATTAATATACATTATCATAAGTGGCTCTGCATCTGTTATCATTTCATTGGTCAGTAGCAACTATAGACGTAACGCATTCCTCTTGCGAGCCGGCAATCAGCTTAATAAATTAACAATATAGACCTTGATATTTTTTGTAATTCAGCTAAATCAATAAGACGGCTTTTAACTGAGCAATACTTTAAGAGTTAATTAAAAAAAATATATCTTTGTTGGATTTTTTTTGTTGGTATCCAAAGCACAAATTTGTATTTTAGTCGTATTATAATTATTAGGTCTCTTAAGTTTCTTTGAAATTTGTAATTTACAAGTGAAAATTTGTAAATGGCTTCCAGTTATTAATTATCATAGTCTAGTTCTAGTTATATTGCTGTAAATTTTCCTTATTCATAAGATAGACGCTCTGGAGATGTGATGTTGGAGGAGAATGCTCGGGGTCTCTTGGACCGAGTTCCGAACAAACGCCTCCATCCTTGATGAGCTTGGCATAAAAGAGCGCCTATCCACCCAAGTGCGCAGGCGGATGTGCGCAGGCGGATTCTGAAATTATTTGGGCATGTTAGTCGGCGTGGAAACGACTCCATAGAACGTCTTGTCGTGCAAGGGAAAGTTGAGGGCACAAGACCACGAGGGAGATCCCCAATGAGATGGACGGACCAAGTGAAGGCTGCGGTGGGCGCTCCCGTGCATGAATGTGCCCGATTAACGACCAGCAGGCAGAGGTGGCAGGATGTCGTGCGGCGGGCACTGTCTGCTGCCCAACCTACCGGAACGTGATAACCACGACCACTCTGACAAGAGTGAAGCGACTAAGAAGAAAAAAAAATCCTTACATAAATAATTAAATGAATTATATTAAAACCACGCCCGTTTTACGGAGGGGCAGACAGAAACCACAGATTTCCATTTGCTATATGATCCTGAAACACATCCTTGACTTCACTTGCTCTCATAGCGCTATTTAAACATTCTCCTAAAATTAGGGTACTCATAAACGATTAGTGACATGTACATGTTTGTCATAAGTAATTCTAAATAAGTAATAAAACCACATACATACAAAGAAATATCATAATGTTATGAATCGATACACGAAAGCCTTACTGTGAACAGCGCGTCGCGGCGCGTTGGCGCGACTAACGCCGCGAGTGAAAAATACCTTTTCATCTTGGGAATTCGTGCAGATATGCCGAACTTATATTTAGGTGGAGCGCGGAATAAACCAACCGAATGGATAGAAAACAGTAAAGCTGTAGATCTCGTTGATTGTGAGAAACTATCCGTAGGTACCTTGAATTATTTGACAGTTGGAATTGTCACGGCCCGCCCGTTCCTGTTGTTATTTTTCGCCGTTTCCTTTGTATGTCAGTGGATAATGCGTGTGTAATAAAACAAACTGAAACTTGTTACAGGACCTCACTATTGTTTGCCCGTTCGGGATGGCAACAATGTAACTCATAACGTTACTTTTTTGTGTTTTCGGGTTTGTCCTAGTTCGTACTTTTGAGACTTTTGAACTGTATTGGAAATTAACAAAGCCCAAGGTATAAAGACATAAGATTAGAAATGTTAGTATTATTTGAATATTTGTGTTAATACTTATTGTTCTAATAATAGTTTTTTTTTGTAGTTAGTATTTATTAATAGTTAATTTAAATAGACTTAGCTTACTAGCAGTGACTAATTCATTAATAATATACTAATTATTATATTTAGTTGCAGATATTACAATAGGAACAAGAGTTGAGTTTTAATATTAGTATGTTACTTTTGTATTACTATAATATTAACATACATTTTTATATTTACTGTATAACTGACTGAATGTCGGACACACATACATACGTAATAATACTAGTAATAAACATCCATGACTCCATCGCAAATTGCTCATGTTTATCACACAAATATTTGCTCCTAGCGGGATTCGAACCTGCCATCGTGGATTTCGCAGTCAGGCCCACTGACCACTCGATCACCCACCACCCAACCAGAGTTGTTTAAAAAAAATGTCACTTAATTAAATCAGTTTCAAAAGTTAACATTTCAGTTGTGCTGAATTTAAATTTTGTATCCTTTAAAGGTATAAAATTGACCTATCTCCGTCAGCAAAATTCATGAAACAAAAATTAAACGACTTCCACGTATCGAATAAACAGGAAAAACAAGTGTTTGTACAAACTTCGACAATATTTACATGCGTCGCTCAGTAATGACATCGAATAGCGTATCGTGTCTGGTAAATATTTCGCGAAAACGTAAGCAGTGACGTCTTTATTTAGTATAGGTTAAATAAATACTTTTATAAATTATGTATAAGTAATTTGTACAATTTTACATACATACATACTTATAATTACGACTATTAACCCCGAAGGGTTAGTCAGAGACTAGGCAATGAAGACAGCAAAAGCAGTCCTCTACCATTAGTCCATCAATCACTAAAATAGCGACTGCACACGTGCTCAGCGAGACTCAGAAATTTGTAACGTTTTAGAAACAAAAAAAAATTGTTACAATTAAAAATATAAAAAATAATTTAAAAAAGAATCTGTACCTTTGTACATTACAGGCTGATGATGACGATAAGAAAAAAGTACCGCGTCCTTACACAATTCAGAGGACAGCTTTGCTAATTGATATACAGACATTGGTTTCCTTGTCGAATGCCTCTTTATGCTGTTATCGAGCGTTGTTTCATTAATGTTCCGATAATACACATCAAAACCAATTGATATATTACATTAAGTTGTGTGCTTTTGTTAAAGACTTGGAGGGTAGATATAGAATCTGTGTAACGGTTATCCTCAGAGGAAGGCCACGCACGATCCATTAATTACCGCAGCTCCGCGTGAGACGTCAACCTTGCTATCAGCCCCCCCGCCCCACGCAGCCCCCTCCCGGACCCAGCCGGGCGCATACACCGAACCTCCCCAAATCCCAACACCGATCTTTTCTCAGCAATTTTTTCACAAAGCCGTCATAAAATAAATGAATTAGCATACCTAATTGTCCCTCGAAACGAGAATGAAAAAATGAAGAGACCCTCCCCAGAATCCGGACGGATTTCTACGAGGCAATCAAAATTTAGGAATAATTTAACAGCTTGATCCACATGCAAAGCCAGCTTTAAAAAAATAGAGTTGACGTGGTAACAAAGAATTATGTAAGTCGTCAGAAGGTGAGGCGGCGGATAAATTATAATATTCCAATTAATGTCAGACAGAAAGAGATGAGGGGATGATTTGCAGGCTGAAGCCTACGAAATGAAAAAGTATTCACACATAACGTATGTAAGCTAGCAAAATTTTTTTTTGTATAAGAGTGGTTTTTATTATTAGTTGTTATTGTATTGACAATAAAATACCTACATATTCAGAATCATAATAACATTATGAATAAAGTGGCTTCCTCAGGTGGAATTCAAACAAGATTTCCAAATTCGGGTGACCACACTTCCATTTGAGATATTTACATTCCTTACGATAATATTAAATAATTTGACACATTTATACATTTATTCATATTTATTTAAATATATTTTACGTTTTTACGTGTTAAAAAGCATTTTTATAACTTTTATAGTATGGTTTGCAAAAGATCATATCTGTTTTTTGCTAACTGCATTATATCAGATCTGAATATATATAATAAAGAAGAATTATATGCGAGAAGTGACTTGTTTTTAATTCCTTCTTCGTTGATATTCCTATTACCATCCTCCCATCGCATCGTGGCAATGACACTTTTGATTTATTTATCGTTTTGTTTACGGGAAAACGAGCAATTTTTCTTTTAAATTTAACACAGTTGTGTACAACAAATAAATAATGTAAGCTTGCATTATCTCTTTATATTATTATAACAAGAACAAAAATATAACAAGGATTGATAAATGATCAGCTATTCAACGAAGAAAATTGTAAAAAAAATTGTCCGCAATATTACCTTTATCACATTTATCTGTAGCTATTTTCGTCCCTCGTTTTTCGTTTGAAATTGTTTTTCATTTCGCAAATGATCGGCTTAAACCGCCCCATCGGCTCGAACATTGTAACAGGATCAATCAGTTGACGCGTGAATCGCACTCATAGCATATCAATTGAGTTTATAGAGAACCTACCAAAAATTTCGAGTGCCGGTAAAATTATTATGATACAAATAATTATACATTTTTCTACTCCATTTAACACGGAGCCCTCGGAATACTGAATCAAATCGAGAACAAAAGACGGTAGATAATAAAAAAAAGAGAATTTGGGAAGGCTATCGATTGAAAGTCTCTCATTACTTTTTCGGATTTGCCCCTCTTACGGGTTTGAGTGCGCGTAGCTCCGGGCGTCGACAATTACGCGAACAGTACTAGACGGCTAATACAAATCGTTCGCCCGGGGGGTACGTTTATCCGAAGCTACCTTGCCCCTCCTACACCTCTTACGCCGAGAAAACTATTACATCATTGTCCCGATTTTATTTCTCTCATACAAAAATATACCGAATGCCAAGTAAAATAGGTTCGTTTTTATGCGCATTCAAAATACTTGAGAGTCCTTCCCAGCAGACAGCAGAGGGTGGTTTGTGATATTGTTTTGAGTTCGCGCGTTCTTTGTCAAATGAGTTGAACGATCCTTCTTTCGTTCTTCGTGATATTTCTTGAAAATTATGTAAGCTCAATTTAATGTTGTAGCTGGTATTTGAATAAATTTACCTAATGTTGTTTTGTAGTACACACTTCAGAAAAGATCTCCTTGAGGGGTAATTATGTGGTCCCCTGAACCGTTCAAGAGCGTAATTAGTTCTCCATTAGGCTAATATATTGGCACTCTGCTGCTGCCCCTTTCGCTTCGGTCCAAACAAAAAAACAAACTCTCAAATCGGGAAATTGGTGTTCGTAATTTTATAAACGTGCAGTTTGCGTTCCGTGCTTCGGAAGTGAATTTTTACTTGTGCATTATTTTTTGCAGACGGAAGACATATTCGGAAATAGGTTGAAACGGTTTTTAAATAAGCGAGTTAGTAGAATTTACATTGTTTTCTTTTAACCTGTTTTTTCTAGATTTATGACACTCCTCACTTTTGAAGCGTTCGTATTCACTACAATCTGCATTTATTTATAGAACATAATATCGAGCGAGTTTTACATTTATGTAGTAAGTCATCGTACAAGTAACATTATAAATCACTCTCTTGACATTATAATGATGATATGATTTGTTTATTGATTATATAATCTGTTATGACTATATAATATAATATTCAACATTCTATTTAATTCACGAATACAAATGTTTACTGACACTTATTCATTTTCCAACTCATTACTAAGCTGACATGAACTATTCCAAACCTAAGAGAGAGCTTCAAACTGGAAGTGCCGTCGAAAACCAACACAAATTACAGGCCACAAACGAATGTCGCTAGCGCTCCGGGCTTTAGCAGCCTTCGATCACCCGTCAGCGCATAACCAAATTAGAGCAATTTAAGTCAGGAAATTGGAAACGCTATCGGGCGCTCGATGCGCCGTTGCAACGGGAACGCCACTACCCACTGGCATTCCAGACATCCACCGTTTCGGCAGCCGGAGCTAATGTCGGAACAATGCACGAATCTGGACAGACAGATCCGAGCGGCCCCGAAGATAAACGACAACCGTGGAGCGTTGTAACAACTGATTGATATACGGCCGATGATGATATCGTACCTATCGTAGGTACCTACGATGGCCCGAATTCCACCCGCCTCAGTTTCAGTTCGAGTTCGAGTGCTGTTGACAGTAAACAATGTTTAGATAGCAGTCGAACGCGCAAGAATTGTTTGTTTAGCTGAGCTGATAGGATAACTTGAAGGCCGACGCTACGAGTGCTCTTATTGAATACAACTAGTTGCATAAATTTACTCCGATATCTACCACGATATTGCAGAATGAGACTCAAATTAATATGACTTTTCAATTATCTAGTAAACCTTGAAATGCCATTACATTTCATCATTATGAAATGAATGAAATTCTATATTCAACTGTGGCACATAAAGTGCGCATTTGGACGACGAAGTTACGGGCAAACACCAGACTATGTTTAGTCATTTGCAACTAAACCGGAATGCTAGTTCGCAGTCACCGACAGAACATTCGATTGCCGATACAAAGTTAAGAGCGTATGCTAAGATAATAACAAGTAATCGTGCAAGTTGCAGGAGGCAACACACTTGCGTACTGTGCCAGTAGTTGTCGGCGGAGCGCTGGTCAGAGTTTTGGCTTGCTCGACAGCTAAAACAATAGCGAATCAAGCATGCAACGGAACTTTCTCAAAGACACCCTCTTGTGCGTGCGACGCTTAGTGAAAGCCAGCTCACTAACTTTATATTGGTTAGGAAACTTCGACGTTAGTTCGGAAGCTACGAGTAATATAAGACGCCAAATTGCAAGAAAGCAGCATCATTATTAATTTAAGCGTAAGCCTGTAGATTGGAAATCGATTTTACAAAGGAACTAATTGAGTACGCTATGAAACCCAGGACAATACAGCTATGGAAATAAGAGTATAACAACATAGGACAGCCATAATCTTTCTTTGATCCTCCAAATCTAAAAATAATAGAGCATAATATTTAACGACAGAGGATATTCTTTCATAGGCATCCAAGCCAAATTTTCTTGGGGATAAAGTTGCCCATTTAACATTAACATAACGTTAAATATACAACATCGCTTTAGTAAACCAGATAGAAAGATAAGTGACATATATTTTTATAAGAGAAAAGAAAAAATAACAAAA
Source organism: Scoparia ambigualis (assembly GCA_963921215.1). NCBI lineage: Eukaryota > Metazoa > Arthropoda > Insecta > Lepidoptera > Crambidae > Scoparia > Scoparia ambigualis. The sequence continues at coordinate 12,994,161 of OY992507.1, forward strand.
GCCATCCGCCGCGAAGCTGTAGTATCAAGCGTGCGTTTTCTGATTAAGATAGGGTTTGGCAGACAGATTCGGGAAAATAGAAGAGTGATATCGCGAAACCGCCTATCTGAGTTACAGAAAAGGGTACATTGAAGCAGACATTTTAAAGTTCAAATTACGTAAGCAACAAGCCTTCTAGATAACACTTAATCGGCGTAGGCTCCAGCGATTACACCGGTCGTTCGGCTAATTAATTTTTAAGTCAGTATCTCCGCGCCGGCAGCTTCGAATTTCGAGTGAATTCGACTGCAATCTACATATTATATAGGGTTGTTTTCTTGATTTCAAATCTCGATTTGAATTTTGTTGTTGTTTGAGGGACGCGCGTCGGCTTTTAGCTTATTTGTTTATTGTAAACGTTTCATTTTAGGGGCGTTCATTTCCCGAGATTTGATTAGAATTCAAGCATTGCAATAGAGTGAAGAAAGACTATGTTCTATGACTATGTTAAAGACTGTGTTCCGGTCCGATATCCCACAGTCGCTAAAGACCAAGGTATTCGACCAATGTGTACTCCCGACCATGACATACGCATGTGAAACGTGGACTCTCACCGCCACGCAAGTTCGGAGACTCAAAGTCGCCCAGAGAGAGATGGAACGCAGTATGCTGGGATTAACCATGCGCGACAGAGTAAGGAATGATACTATAAGACACCGCACAAAAGTGACCGATATCGGGAACCGAGTTGCAAGGATGAAGTGGGCTTGGGCCGGTCATCTCTGTCGCCGTGATGATGAGAGATGGAGCAACTGCGTTCTATTCTGGAGACCAAGAACGGGGAAGCGGAGCATCGGCAGACCTCCAGCTCGTTGGTCCGATGACATCAAGGCGGTCGCAGGGCCGATCTGGACCAGATTCACTGCCGACCGGGCTAGTTGGAGGAGGACTGGAGAGGCGTACGTCCAGCAGTGGACGATGATACGCTGAAGAAGAAGAATAAGAAGAAGAAGAATAGAGTGAAACAGTAAAATTGATTGTATAATGTTCGGAAATCTCAGTACGCTTAAACAAGTTGTACTGTAAGTGCATATTCATTTATTTTCCTGTATGAAATCACACGGACTTACAACACTTCATAACTAACAGGATTTGGCAAATTACCTTCGCCTTAAAACCGTTTCTGAAAATGTATGCCCGGAAGTAATTTCGCGTACGTGTTTGTTAAAGCTTAAGCGTCCCGCGCTATAAAATTAACTCGCTGCAATTTGTATCTTTTTTTAGCACACCACAGCTGTGCAGTGGAAACTAGGAGGCACGTTATCTCCATAACTCTTTAGCTCCACTTAAAACTTCCGAATGCCCCGAAAGAATGCCCAGACAAAAGTCTCGCAGATATTATGCATGCGATAGAGAAAGCAGTGTCGTGACGAAGAAAATTTGCGCGAGCCGTTTGGCCCATAAATCCGACGGTTCCTAAATCCTTGAAAAGGCACTGTTGAGCAGCTTTCATCAGAAAATTCTCCATTATCTGAAGGAAATCGTTACCGGGGTCGAAACTCGCCCACCCTTCGGCCCCTTTCCTTTACGGCGTTGCGTGCACGCGTCCCCGTGGCCTTTGCTCCAGGTGGGTGTAGTCATTGTATTCGGTATTTAAGTGGGCTCATTTGATATTCTGAGACAGTTTGCATTTGGAAAGCTCGCACGTGAGAGTCGAGCGGTATCGAGGCATCGGAGTCACGGATCGTACGCACACAGCGGCCAGATAGGACACGTCACAGTGACGTAGTACAACGTGGTAAGTCATCTTATCAACATAGCCCTGTATGCGGTTTTTGTATGCAAGCGTTCGTCAGCAACGCCCACGTTAATAAATTACTAGATGCTGACCAGATTTGTGTGACAAGGTCGCAACGGCTACGCAAGACGCGCTTGACGTAGTCAGTTACGTACGTAACGAACTCGCCAACTACAGACTGTATAATAGTAGGTCAATATTCAATCGAGAGTGATCGAGTCCCGCGTTGGATAGGTAAGATGACTTACTTTAATAAATCTTTATACTATGACAATGACACGTCTATGGACGACCGCACACGACCACGCACACGCACGCACTGCGGATCGCGTCGAGTTTGCTCAATGTTTATCCACAAATACACTAATGAAGGCACCTACAAAAGCGACTAGATTGTTAATTAAACTTGCTCAAAATGTGACACCCTTACGAAATGACGCTGTGCCGGGAGCACAGTGCACGGCTTCAATGTTATTGAATTAATTTGTAATCAGAATTCTCGGTGTGCGTTCTTGGATGTAATAATGGTATAACGTAATTTATTTACCACCTTTCAGGCACACTGCGCTTGTTAAAGACACGTCATGTTTCTATTACTTTAAATGCATTTGTAGTCGTATAGTCTCCCGCTTAATTCAGTTACAGTTTTCGACAGCACGTTGTAATAAAAATATACTACGTATATACCTAAAGCCTCATTGAATTTTACGATTATTATGCATACTTCGAATAAGGTAACAATAATCGGGCGTAACGCGATTAAAATCTGAATATCATTGCATAATTTCCATTTTGTTTACTCGAACATAACTCAAGAATAATCCGAGCGGGTATTTAATTAAACTAAATGCGGTTACACATTATTACATAGACACCAAAAGCGATTCAAAAGACCCTATCATTAGGCCGCCGACCAAAAGGAATAACCATTCCCTTTAATCATTATTCTTAAAGACTCTTCATTAAATTCCTTTTATCTCTCCCGGGATATTTCCTTCTCGCGGCATCAATCACATTCAGTCCGAAAAACTCGTTGGCTTTATTCTTAACTCTCATAATAGGTAATGAAGGTTTTGATCGTCGTGGGCTGGCGGGTGCCGATTACTTTGAAAGCCAGCACAATGACTCTCCGGCTGTAGCCAATGTTGAATTCTGAAAAGTTCCTTAGTCCGCATCTACTAGATAGGCTGCTAATTACGACGAAACTTTTGTAGATAGACACCTGCGCTGACTCGCGACCAGACAAAGACCAACTTATCGCAGGCTAGCAGGCCTCCGCGCCGCGCCACTTTAAATTTATCTTAAACCTCTCACACGAAGGCACTTTATGGCGCGGCACGCCCCGAAAGACGATTGCTGCTAACAAGAGCTAGGTCTTATTCAATATCGATTCTACACATTAATAGGACCAAGTTGTGACTTAAACTGCTTACCCTTCTCGATGGAGGCAACCATTTTTTTTAAAAGTCTGTGGTGGTTGTATTTTTGACACGGAGAAATGCTTCTAACGTCACTTTACCTCCAATGAAGAACATTTGTGCAAAATAATCATAATACTGTTTTCAAGTTGGGCAAAACCGCCAAAATGTTGGTGGTAATGTGTTTAATGGTATGCGCGCGGAATTATTTGGCTGTTGGAGAAATTAGCGCCGCCTAATAACAAATGGGACATGACAGCGCAAATTCAGCATACACTTTTCCAAAAAGTTATGTGTAAATTAAATTTCGCGAGCGAAGTTGCTATAACTCCACTCTCTCAACGCTGACGTGTTGCGTGGAACATGACGATGAAACATTCCAAATTCGTTTCGTTAACGAATGCTGCGTAGTCGAAATGCTCGCTCATAAAATTGCGTTGCCTATTAGCGTAAGTGTCTGGTACTCACCGGTCCAAACTGTTCGAAGTAATTTTTTACGTCTTCAAGCGTTGTGGGTGCCGATAGCCCTCCTACGAAGATTTTCTTTGTCCTGGTGACCATCTGTAACAAAGAGTACACGTTTGAGTACAAACACTACAAAACAACGATGAAAATTTTAGTCCGTAACCTAAATATCATAAGCACCAATGGGTGATTAAACAATTGCCTTTCATGTAAAATTAAATACTCCCGGAATAAGTAAGTACATTTCTAAAGAACGCACACATAACATCCCAGCGTGATAATAGCGAGCAGCGACCTACGGCAGCACAGTAAACCGACTAAATAAACTTTGTTGTCCAGACTAAGTCTGGGGAATACATTTTTTTGCCTAACCTTCCAAACTCTCGAAACCCCAGAGACTCGTTAAACATAAATTCACTTTATGAAACTCGATGAACATAATCGTCTGCGAGTTACAGGTAATATTTATTCAATGCATATTTTAAGAATCAAAGCGTAGACGTTTAACGGAGATTTCATTATAATGTCAATACAGCAGTGTTTTATCTCAAAGCCGTGCCTGTTTTCTCTTTGAATATTTATAGAGGGTAATAACGAGGTAAAAAGTATGCGACAACAACTTAACAATGGCTGTTGAGATTTTCAGGGAGTTTCCGATCAGAACGGAGGCTGCAGCGGTGGCTATACCGTAATTACATCATGGCAAAGTTAGCAATGTCGCGTATAATAGACGAAAGGGTCCGGACTAACCCGACGTTTATGTATCACCTGACCGGCGGAGTCGGCGACAAAACTCAAACAATTAACCCACGCAGACAAAACTGCAACCTTTTTATAAGTTTGCGGTTGAAATGTGAACTCAATTTCCATAGGCGGAGAGCGCTGTTTCAATTATATAGTGGAAATGTTTTGTGAAGCATAAAATTTTATCCTAAGCGAAAATGTTAGCGTTACTTTTGAAGAAAAGACGTATTATTTATTCATCAAAATGGCTGGGTAGCAGTTGATTTCACTTCATGATATCTATCTTAGCGCAGTTTAAATCCTTTGTTCCATTTATTATTTCTCGAAGACAAACTTTCTCATTTAAATATTTTTTTCTCTTTGTTTTTTAAAATAAATCAGGTTAAATCTACATGAGATAAAAACCTAAACTGTGTCGTTGGTTTTAAACATTATGTATTCGTTTTAAATCATTAGTGATGTCATAGAGTTGTAGGTAGGTAAATAGCCCGTAAATTAAGAATGAACATTAAACCTTTCAGGCCCTAGAAATACCCAATAAATATTATTACATTTCATAAAGAGAATCCCTATTGCTAAGAGTGGCGAAAGATAATAGCTCAGTGGAAATTGAATGAAACAAGATTCGGTAACGTCTAATGTAAGTAATGTAACTGAGTAAGAGGCACGGACTTCTGGGGCGATCCCAAACGAAATCACACTCAAATATACGTAAATGATGAATAAGTGGTAGGGGGAGGGTGGGTAGGACGTGTCCAAGTAGTGGCGCCCACCCGCGCCTCCTGCCTTTTCCCTGTAAATCTTGAGTGTGACAACATTCCCCGAATCCCCGCGTTGTCTCTTTGAATCAAGGCCCTTTTTTCCCGCGTTTAATTTCCCCGACTTTAGACACTCACAGAGAAGTGAACAGGTAATTGGCGAAAAATACGGATAGCTACGTAAAAATAATAAGTTACCGTCACGAATGATAAAACTAATCCAGTTGAACCCAATGGTTGTATGAATTTTGGGAGCGATCGTGTTTTCCGTCACTCGCCTATAAACGAGGGAAGGCTACGAGTATAAATAGAGGTGCAAAAGATGTTATTGACTATATTTGTATATTTTACAACTGGACCAGTAATAAATGACAGTCTAAATAAACAAGAGTGAAAAACTAAATTGGAATGCAAAATGTGGCGATTGGCATACACAGACAAGCTGATTGTCATTTGTTGATTACATAGGTCATCAAAATCAAAGCATTAGTGTCACACACGATCCAAATCATCTTTGGTTATTTTTATTTCATTAGAAAAAGTTACTAATAAAAGCAGTGTTTGATCAAAGTCCAAAAACATACGCGAAATTTTTATTATACATTTATTTTGTAATGTTGTTGATTGATTGAATTGTATTGATCATTTAACAGTTTTTAGCCACTTGCTTCTTGTATTAAAGTTAGTTGAATCCTTAATTTTAGGAACTAAGGTCGGAACGCTATCTTTTAAATATGATATTTAACTATGGTATAGAATATGTACCCATACAATTTAAAATATTGTTTAATTTTCCATTGCTTGAACTTGAAAGAGACGACTTATTAGTTGTTATAAATTGATATTTACATAAAATTTAATATCAATAACGCTAGAAGTGATAATTTTGTTTAAATAATGACAACCACAAGACAGCATTAGTGACGTTCATAACTCAAATACGTTGGGAGCGATAAATTAAAATTTGATTAAGCGGCATTTATAAATGCAAAGGAATGTAAAGGGTGTCCCTCTGGGAGCGAGCGTCAGGTTTACCGTTGGCCACGTCAGCCGAAACTGTTGGCAATTACCTTAAATGTGGACAACACAGCCCACTCCACCGGGAAAATTATTATTCACCGCATATCCAATTTTTGGCCCGCTCTAAATTGGAACACGCTACCTGTGATTGCCTGAATTAATCGCCACCACGAATGAGTTTGCCTAGCCAAATTGTTTGAACACTCAGCTTAAGTAATTTTATTCTTGATCCGAATACTTATCATCTTTATTCGAGTTTGGCACAAAACGTTGGAGAACTCGGAAGCGAGGTGCTTGACAATTATTTTTGGTCTTCACCAATAATTTTGTGTGAGCAGTTCAAAAGTTAGAGAACCCGGAATTATTTTTTCTGAAATGGTGTCGAGTAAACGGCTAGTATGAATGACGTAATGAAACGCTTTTTTTCTGTACGCGTACACAGACAAATGACATTAGGCGGACCCTCGTTAACGGGCATGGTTACTCGCAGCCATTTTGTCGTGAAAAATACAACAATTTAATTTAGTCCAACTTGACCGCGGGCGGTGGCAAACACCAAGCCGAACAAAAAGCTACATACATCAATTACGGTGGAACGCTATTCTTTTACGCGGTGGCTCATGAGTTGCTGTAATCCAATTCATAATATACCCCCGAAAAGTGCAGCGAAGTTTTACGTTGCCAGTCAGTGCCGCGTCGAAAACGTGGTCTCGAAATTATGACGCGCCGTGTACAATGTAGCCGTGTATTGCACGGACAAGTTGTATTTTTCTGACAGAAATAATATGTTGTCTTGCACTTGCCGGTTTCTTGGCTAAGAGCAGACGCGACGTAACGCTAACAATTACGGTCGTCATGTCATTTTTATACTAGCTTTTAAATTCACGTGACCGTTTCGCTTGGACGAAGAAAGAGAATATTATTCTTATAAAGACATATAGCTCGTTCACCTAATCGAATTGAGTGTAAAGATAAAGTTTCAAACGTATAAAATCTTTAGTTAGAATCTATTTTCTGCGATCACTGTTAAAATGCATCATTTACTTGCGCATTTCCTGTGAACATTTATTTTTTATTGCTTCAAATCCACTCAACGTAACACACCTTTTTCTTAGAAAAAAAGGGAAATTACAGCTGGCGAAATCCAACTGAAAACATTTTCCTTCTCGAGTCTTCTGCAACGTAAAAGTGTGAACATACCATCTATTGCGGTACTAACGCTTGGGACAATATTAATCAATTTTTACACAGAGGGAGTTTTGGAGGATCGCCCGCACAAAGGTCGGCCCCTCCCGAAGCTGACACTGCATTTCATTTTTGTTTGCCCACAGCCACCGGACCGCTTGTCTGCTCTTTGTCTTTCTAAATAAATGCGTATTTCGAAGTACCAACCAATTTTTCATTATCTTGCACCCGCGGGAAGAATTCGTATCATCAAGAATCACGTAGGTATCTTTTTTGTACACAACTTTTATTGGTATGTACATGGAGAAGATTAAATATTTTTAAAGATTAAATCTTTGCTACGGTTTATAGTTATTTTGTAGTTATGTAGTATTATAACCGTGTTGCGTAGTTGTGAAAGAATACTACCAACCCCTCTCTTCCCTTGAGTGTGGTAAAAGGCGACTAACGGACTAAGGTTGCACATAAATCTAACAGCATAAAGCGCCTGTCACGCTGAGCACATGTGCAGTCGCTATTTGGTGAAAAGTGGACTACGGCAGAGGACTGCTTTTGTGGTCCTCATTGCCTAGTCTCTGACTAACCCTTCGGGGATAATAGTCGTGATTATATGTATGTATATGATATAATATAATTTTTTATTATGATTATAAAACAGTATTCAAATATGAACTACATAATAATAATTTTATCGATTAAGCTAATGATCAATACAAAAAAGCCGCACTATATATAACAAAGAAAAATCCTTTAATGTGCAACCAAACATTACTCCGATAGCGGTGCCATTACATGTCTGCCTGTCTAGCAATACCAACACCGAAACGTTCCGTCCTCTGGCGCATTGAGCAATGAGAATTCCGCATAGATAGGGGATGATCCCACTGCCTTGTGCAGACCTTATCTCATTCACAGCTCATTAGGTAACGTACGGGTGCTACGAACTGATCTATGCCATTTGTAACAATACACAGCTCGCGCGGTTGGCAAATGGTGATTCTTAGACTTATAGGGTGGATTTCACCAAAGTAGTATAAGTCTTATTCTAAGAATAACTCCCTATTTACTCGCGTGAAAATGAACTTTACGTTTCACCAACGCTTAACTTAGTGATAAAGCCACTACACTAGAGTAAATTCTTATACCGCCAATTTTGGCTGAGATAGACCCTATTTTTAGAATAAATGTCACTAATGTCATTTGAAGCAGCCTTCAAATTAATATAGTAACCTAAAAATGGCGCGTCGTATGAGATTGTTGATTGAAGAAACTGATAGCAGTGATGAAGATTATTTAGGCCCACGCCTGAGATAGTTCAAGGAAAGAACCAATTACTTAGAAGAATAATAAGAACTACATTTTTTTTAATCCATCGTCAGAAACGTTACGTCAAACAAACAATGTTACGCCAGAAAATAAAAAACTGCAACTATAATTTGGTGGTTAATACGCTTATTCGTTCGATCCGCTTATGTTCGTTCAATAGAAACTAGGTAACTATGCGAGAGTAAGTTATTCTTACTTATGCGTGGTGAAATGAAATACAAGTTACACTTATGATAAATCTAGGGAATAAATTTATACTCGAGTAGCTATTCTCGTGTACTTTTGATATTGGTGAAATCGGGTCAGGTTGCCAGTTAACCGGCTTGCCGGTTAAGACAATGCGAATTAAGTTCCTACCAACCCTCTTTGGACCTGCTTGGTGGGTTATGTCTCTCCCCATACAATAGGTAAATAGATAAGTGAGACATTTTAATCATTAGACATAATGGTGACTATAGTAAACATAGGTGACCTATAAACAGTAATGAAAGTTATTATATTAAAATGTCAAAGAAAGTTTTCTAAAAATTCACAAAAAAATTAATAGTTAAATTATTTAGTTATGACTTGACAAAGTACACATGAATACCGTGACTATAGTTATTGACTGTATGAAAAGAGGATCATCAACGTAATATCACATTATCGTTTGCAAGCATTCGTCCAGTATAAATCTATCTCGTTCTGACGACCGTCGTTTCATATCGCTCTGAGAATAACTATTGGCTAGTATTGTTCTTGTAAATTAAACTATCTGGGTGTTAATTATTCAATACTCAGCTTGCGTTAGATGATTAAATTGTGCTATTCTGTTTTAGTTAACGTCTGAAATCTGTCTTAAAATATCTATACGATTTAGATAGATAGATAGATAAAACGCTTTATTGCACACACAAAAATACAGAAAACATAAAATAAGCATACTAAAACTAATGAACATAAGAAAATTATTTTAAAAACCCACTGATTTTAATTTGCCTAATAAAGCCTGACTCCCTACATGGCAGGCATGATAGGCATGTGTTTTAAAAAAAATATTATGTGTCACGTGATAACAATTGTAACCAACATTGAGACATAGGTTCAATACGTCAGGATAAACTAATATGTAATCTTTAGAGCGAGTAGATTAATATATAGTATTTTATTTCAATTAATAAGCATATACTTATAGAATTAGGTAGTTCGTAACTTACTTGTAATATTATCGATTATATTCTAATTATTTTGATCATAATACAATGCCTATTACAATACGAAACCTTATGGGACCTTCAAAGCATTCACCTCCCAATAAATTTTTATTTAAAATCCGTTACGAGTGCAAACAACCGAATTCCAAAATACCTAACGCATGTAAATGAGCATCTCAGAATTACTCCGTGAGCTGAATAAGTAAAGACTGATCGATGCGTTGATAAGCCCATGAAAAATTTAAAAAGGATCCGCACAATAGTATAAAGAAACGAATGAAGTAAGTATGAAGTGCCTCCTATATTGCTTCTTTCACTCTATTACTCGTACGAGGCCCTCCATCCCGAACAAAGGACCACTCCTTTCAATACGAATATATGTACCTACTGGAATAGCTTGTAATCTTATTATTTTCGCCTTTTGAATTCTTATAACTTAGATACTGTCTTCATCCAATCGAAGAGTTATCTGATGGGATAAGATATTCATTGTCTGGTTCATTGTTAAATAATTTTGTTATGACAGTGGTCATTTCATTTTGTGGGATGTCTCTGAATTGGGTACAGAGCTTTATAGTACAATGGGTTTCAGAAACCTTGAAGGATAACCTTGATTGACATTGAAAGGGAGCGTAATGACAATTAATTTAAAGTTAGATAAAAAGTTGGAATTAAATTGATTATTATGTCTCAGTTTATCAATAATTCTACACACAACATTAGCAAAAAAAAACAGAATTCGGTCTTCAAAAGGTTTGACGTATGTTACGTCAATACATTATTAAAAATTTACTAAAAGATTAAGCAATTTAATACGTTCTTCAACAAGTGTCAGCTCAAAAGATTTACATGCAACAGCCCAAACGATTGTATTCGTACCGTAATCATCGTATATGTAAAGTTGAAAATTTTCACAATTTCAAATACGCTGCAGCGCGAGCGCTCTAAAGAAAATTATTCCGCCCCCGCAAAAAATGTGCTCAGAATGTGAGCACTACTCCAGAAACGCTTGCACGGCCGAAACAATAGGCGCATTTTAGTCGTCAAAAAGTGAAACGGTTCACTTGTCATCGAAAGCCATTCGAAGCATAGGAGTAATACGCAAGAGTTCGACTTTTATACTTGTAGATGTATGCGAATAGGTACTTCCTTTTATCCGGAGAGTGGATGAAAGCAAGCCGTCGCGGGACGCCTTGCGCTTTCTCCCCCTTCGTGTTAACTGCAAAAAACTACGCCTATACCCAACCCCAGGCTATTGTTAGATTGAAGACTGCTTTGTCTGAAATTTCTGGCAGATGTGTGTGTAAGAAATGAAAGAGTCTGCTGTAGGTGCTTATTACTAAAGACACGGGCTCGAGCAATCCAAGTAACTAATCGAAAGTTGCCAGTCCCCAGTCCGTCACACCAACCTACCGCACAATTATTTTTTGAATAAAAAAGAAATCAACAACATAGCGGGTGAAGAAAACAAAATTAAGTTCACCCAGTAAATCATTACGGTAGAGATTTTTTCTCTATTAAAAGTGAAGGATACAAGATATTCTGAGTTTTCCTTTTGGTACGTATAATCAAATAAAACTCGATTTTATGTTTCGAGTCAAATTATAAGCCGAGGGGAGGGCGAAATAAAAAGTGAATAATGAATGCGGAGGCCGAATCCGGGACCGCGCGACCGTACCAATTATTTTGTTTCGAGTGCCATCAACATGGTTCGTTCTTTCAAATTTTCATACATTAAGCAAATGTCGAGAATGCGTAATAAGGACCTAAATGTTGTAAGCCGTCGCCGGGTCGCCGAGAGCAGCCATCAAAACGCCAAGGGACTGGACGCTATCGCACCCTCCAGACTCTAGGTCGAAGTGAAGAATTACATACCTACATTCTCATTACCATTTTTACTTTGTACACAATTAATTTGTAATTTGTTTCAACTCCATTAAGATCATTTAGGGTCTGAAGGTCACGTTCTTGAAAAGGTAAGTTTACATAAATGTTTTCGATTTCCACTACACGTTAAAGGAGTCAAGCTCAATGGCCACCTTGTATTCGCGCAAAACATAATTGCTGTTTACAAAAATTTAATCAACGCGTGTATTTATCGACACACTGTTGGATGCAACTGCAATCAAAAGTACTTTCCGAAGTAATTACCGTGCTTTGTACACATCGAGCGTATTTATTATCAAGGGCGAGTTAATAGAATAAAAGCACAAAGCAAAATGACTCGTCTTCCCTTGGCACGACAAATGCATTTCGCGCAACAAGCGGTGGTGTCTCTAACTGTCGTTCGGTATAGTTAAGGAACAAAATAAGCCCCCTCCGAAAAGCGGTGTCAAGAGGCTATAGGATTAAAGTTAAACTAGGTTTGCCCCGAGTTTAATAATACAAAAGTTATATGTATACCTACCAGGCGAGTAGGTACTTGTGTACTTGTGAAAATGTGCAATGAGGCGCTATGTTAGAAATTACTTAATTAGGTATATTATCATTTAAACCAAGTCGAATGCTTAGGGAACGTAAAATGAGACATCTAGTCATCAGAGACAGATGTTGTGAAACATTCTAACCGCAGCTTAGTCACTTGAGTAAGTGAGAAAGAAAATGAATATTGTACTTTCAATATTTGTAATTCCACAAATTCGCTTCGTCTTTTACCGAAATTACTTAGTTAAATAACATAAGTATTTGTAAAGAAGGTTCGTAACGATGAATTTTCACAAAATGTTATGAAAGGAAGACTAACGTCAATAAATAAAAACTGTTCCAACAAGCGTGGTTGAAAATACAGAATGAACGTTATATTTCAAGATTACGGGATCATAATCTCCTTTGAAATTTAATAATGTAGATCATACGAGGAGAAATTGCTATTTTATTAAATAGCGGTCAGGAGCAGCTGTTTGGTACCACGGAACTATTCAAATTTGAATATCATTATAATGTTTATAACATGAATGCTGTTTCACTTTAAGCAAGAATGCTGGTAATTCATAACCGGCTGCTTGGTTGACATGGAAAATGTGATTCTCTCGGAATTCATTAATATTGAACATAACATAAAATTTTTGATACTTTGAAAAATGTAACCATAAAATGTTACTTCAATACCATATTCTTATATCAATAATACGTTTTTATCTCGACTTTAGAACCATTAAATTCAACTTAAAGTTGTAAAAACCTTTGTATAATCCAAATTATTATCATCTACTGGACATATTACTTCCCACATCGACAAAAGCACATGGCGAGTTAGATCACAACCCACCACCCTGGCCCAACGCGGGTAGTGGGTTTTAACGACCGCCATCTTACGACAATAACCGGGGCCAACGGCTTAACGTACCTTCCGAATTAATTACTTGGCGATAAATCGTCAATGAATGCATCTTGTCTGAGGCACCTTCTACCATTGCGCGACAGATTTGCACCCTCCCTCCCTAGCTGACTGTGTTTGACGCGTGATTTATCTCCCTGTGTAAGGACCGAAATTAATGCATCGAACAAAAACTTCATGTGGGGGAGATAAAAAACAATAAATAGATACTACAGATTTTTACTTATTACATCAGACCTTTTTAGGGCATACAAATTTTAAAGTGCTCACGCTAATTGTAAAATCTGTAAGCTTAAGTCCGCTAGGGAAGATGTTCTATATTTTTTTATATACCTAACATCAGTAATATTTATTACATAAAATGGTGAACTGGTTACTTATAAGATTTTAATCTTCTGTATTGCTTATTTTTCAATGTGCTTTTCAAATAAATTATTTAGAACGTAAGCAAAGTAGCGAAACAGAGCTATTTGGCGAGGGTCACTTCTAACTAGTTTGTGTATAACTTTGGACCAGTAATACTGGCATAATACTGTGCCCGACTATAAATACGGAACAGAGTCGTTTGATAAGGCGCCTTGTGTACACACACCAGCAGGCCAACCTATTCAAAACGTCTAATTTCTTTTTTCGATATTGATCCTTATACCCCTTACGATAAAGTTTAAAATGTAATGAATTATGTACATTTTGTAATAGGTTGACCTGCTAGTCTCTGTATTTTAAATTTATCCGGCACTTGAAGCGCCGTTATCATAACCGAACGCTGTTGTTATTTCAGTGTGCGGACCTTGACCGACTGTTTCTTTCCATTTAAAAATAAATTGGTTTTCGATATTAATTCGAATGATGTCATTATCCGTCCTTTTATAAGGAGTAAGACGTTCCGTTGGATACCGATTTTTCATGAAATCACTTTGTTATGTTTCGATTTAAAAACTGTTATTGTTAGCTATTGCTTATTCGGGCGACTGTGAAAGTTAACTTCGATACGAATGATTTAAAATGAAAGGTGCGTTACAATTTTATAAAATGTATTTTGCTTTTTATTTGTACTGCTAAAACTGCATTTTCATTTTGATAGATATAAAAGTTCTTATTACGTTACATGCACTTCTTTTTGAGTTCTGGTTGACATAATCTGTTCTCGGTTTAACGAAGTTCCGTAGGTAGCATCATTACAAAGCCGCAAAAAACAAACGTACAAAGTATTTTGAGTGGTAAGATATAAAACTAGTTAGATGCTCGTCTCGTACTTATGGCGCTGACGCCGCTTCCGGCTGCGGGCAGCTGACACGCCGCAATATGGCGAACTTCCGGTCCACGCGACCGCGGATAACGGCTACCGACTTCGAAATCTTTGAATATTTTTCGTCGGTTGACAATAGCTCTTTACGGGCAAAAAGCTTTTACTTGTTCAAAAAGTAATAAACAGTTGTGTTATCTTAAGCGTTTAAGTTCTTAAAGGTTACAGTTGAATAAAAATTTAATTACATGCTTATTTATTATACCCTTTCTAACCACCGATAAAACTAACCATTATTGCCAAATGTCATTCAGAACCATTTCCACGAAACACTTGATGCTTCACGTAATGTAAGCAACGTGTTCAGTGTCGTCCGTACAAAATTGAGGCTCAACTCAGGGCTGCATTTAATTGTAATAACCTCCGCTGGGGAGGCAGCCCCGTCACCCTCTCCCCTCCCTCCCCCGCCTCTCGCCGTTGCGCACGCGCACCGCGCCGGCCACTCGAGCACGCGCCGCCACTCGAGCGCCCTCCACGGCCACTCGGCGCTACCCGCGTCGAATGAAAAGATACCTACCGACACCGCACTGAATATTCGCTCGACGTATCAAAACCGTAAAATGCAAATCTATGCACTGCGCTCCTACTACTCAGACTCAGTGCGGCGTTCCATCAAATGCAATATGACTTAAATTATCATACGCAAGTAGTTTATCAACGGTGTGGCTTTGTCGATCACCGCACCAGCTTTCGTATCGTACTCGTAAATACGGATTTTCGGTTCGCCGACGAATCGGAGGATGCGAAATCAAATTATAACATCAATCTAGCAGCCTTAATAGTGTTCGGGCCTTTAATAGAAAACGCAAACGAATGCGGTGCGACATGGGATGGAAGCGCAGGTTCGCAGAAGCGGGGACGCCGTTCGTTCCATACGCCACACCAAACGAACTGCTGCACGTACATATACGTATACTCCAATTTATAATGCGGACAAGCAACACTGAAATGGATTTACAGCTGCAATCCTGCTTGTCTTTGATGAGGGTCTATTTTCAGATGCGGGCCGAGCGCAACGAAACATTCCAATATTTCGTGCCGATATATTATTATTACGTTCGAATTCGGATCGATGCCGTGTTATAAAATTTATTACGCACTCGTCTCTTCGACGTTTCTTATTTGTAAACAGCTGCTTGAGCAACTCGCGGGGCCCTCGATAATGTTTGATGTCTCGTTAAAAATAAAATCGCCCGCCGATTGACACGAATAAATCCGTAACTAATTCGTCGAGTGACAAGATGGGGGACAGCCTAGAAATAATTTTCAGTGACGTTCGATGGCAAGAAATTTATGATTAAAATTTTAATAAGATTACCCAGAAACGAGGTGAGCTGTGTCGCGGCTCGAGATGTGTCAGGAATCGATTAGGTATGTTCATAATTAGCTTCTGTTACAAAGATACGAAATGTGTGCATGGGCACATTAAAACTGTGTCGGAGGTGGAAACTGGCTATAAATTAGTTTGGCAAACGGATAAAGGCTTCGGGGCGGTTTGGTTTGTCGCAGATTTAGGTGGCATGTTTAAGTTTCGTTTAATCCGCTGTAGGTAAACTATACCGCAGTGTCTTTTAGGCACGCCTACTCAGTATGCAAGCGTTTTCCACAACATCCGTTGTGCGCGGTCGCGGCAGGACTTCCGTACACAAAATACTATGTTTGTGTTCAAGTTCTTTTAGAATTCCTCGTCGCAGTGACTCTTCGTGCCGACATGTCGCGACACTGAATAGAGAATACAGCAACATACTTTAAAATTCTGTACTGGAATTAATTTTAAGATACATTTATTTTCTAGTCACATATATCTACCTAGATATGTAAATAAGATGACACGATTAACACGTTTTGATTATGTGAACTATATTCTAAGTATAACACGAATAGGCACTTTCTGAAGTGGTAACCCTATCCCCTACTACTTGAACGCACTCCAAACCGTTTTTACTCAGCGTTGTAGTGGCTTTATGAACGGATGGCGCAGTTCGAGATATTTGCCGTACTAATCTCCATTTTAAGAACGGTCGTACGATCCTAGAGCCTAGGATTAAGGAACTTGCGTGACACTAATTAAAGCGGAATTAAGGGCGAGCCTATATCAAGAACCACAGAGGGAGTTATAAATGAAGGGGTATTAAGCGTATTTACTATTACAACTTAGGTAAACTGCTGACTGGCAAAATAATTCATATCAGATTTTGTGGTACCTGCTTGTCCGTACCTTTGTGATTTATGTAGGTTTTCACGTTAATGTTCCCATTTTGATTATATTATAACTTGTCTTTACGTACGATGATGTTTAACATTTTTTGAGTATTTAAGTAAGGTTTTTGTGTTTTTATTTATCTGTGTTAATAATTGTCAATTTTAACTTGACATAATTATTGTATCAAAACAATTGTTATATCGTCATCCGAAGTTTTAACGCGAACGTTAATTACCTCTAAGTATATATTCAATGTTGACTAAGTAATTTAATGTAAAATAAAGTTAGCCGAATTGTTATGTTGTCTCTGTTATATACTCGTAATCCTTTTGAGGAAACATGAGTCTAACATAAATCCTACTTAGTTGTAACTTTTGCCGAAGTAGGCTGGATGGCTCTCAACATTGACGGGCCATGAGGAGTTAATTCAAAGTTTTCTACTTATTAACTTGCCTATTAAAGGCTTATTTACGTCAACATTTATGACGACAGTTATAGATGGGCCGTCAAACTATCATACTTCGATATTGACAAGGGAAGTCGGCTACTCCTCTCGACCGCAACTTTCTTTGATTTTTTCGACAGCTAAGATTTAGGATCTTCATTTTTGGTACAAAACTTATTGTTAAGATTGTGAAGAGTTCTTGAAAAGTAGGTAGTACAACTTTTGACAATTTTTATACGTCCATTAAATACAAAATCACACGCTTGGTCCCCAGTGTGGTATAAGCAAGACGATTTCCACTTGCTACGATTTTTACATAATTATCTATATCCCGCACTTTATTTCACGTCTATCGGTCTTAGATTTTTCACTTTAGCATATTATTAATTTTATTTAAAATAAATTTAAACAGTTGTAATCAAACGAAAAAAAACCTATAATAAAGTTATATTTTAAAACAGCGAATATAATATTGTTACTTTCAACATGACATATTAAACTCTTAAAGAGACTAAATCATTGAGTCAGAACCTCCATAATCCTGATTATCTGTCACAGAGTCGAATCAGAAAAATATGAAAGTACCTACATAAATATATGCTTCGGCAAGATATTCTGAAAATGTTCGAGTCCGCATTAATCTAAATACGCCTTTACGTTTCGCAAGCAAAAATGTATTAGATCGGGCATCACTTGAGCGTGGTATTGGGCCGCTCTGTAAGCTGCGCTGGCCTAATCCGGGCTAACGTCGGTTAGGCCTACGTAAATTTGTATAATTTGGTATCCAGGTCAAGTGCCAGGGGATCGCAGCGGCAATGGTGATTGATACGACGCCGCGCTGTAAGTATCAGACCTAATGTCAAGTGGGAATTTTATTGTCGAAGTTTGTGTTCCGATTTCAAATTACGAATTTGCGAATCAACTTTTTTTGTTTTTATATGCTTAGTAGAAAATGATTTTGGGGGTTAAAGTTACTCGCGTCCGTAGGTTTACCCTTGTAGCCCTACACGTGACCCCTGGGTGGTGCTAAATGAGTAACACTGACTGAGTGGTAGAGCCACGCTGCGTTGCAACACGCATTGGGCCGGCTCGCCCGGCGTAATACAACCCTCTCACGAATATCCGGCGTGAAATAATGGCACTTGGTGCTGTTGTGTTTCGTCCGGCCAGTGAGGGTTCCGGAGGCCCATCCACCCCCCTCTCACAATTCCTATTCCTTCCTTAACCCTATTCCTTCCTTTTAAAGGACGGCAACGCGCCTGCGATTCCTCTGGTTTTGCGGTTGTCCATAGGCGGCGGTACTTACTCTCCATCAGGTGACACGCCTGCTCGATTGCCTCCTTCTTTTATAAAAAAAAAACAAGTTAGGTACTTGTTTTGTCGATTAAGAAAGGATTTACTCGCTTTAAATTATATGTCAGGTACAACATTAACAACTGACTGATATTTGATAATTTTATGTCGTAACGTTTAATTATTTATTTAGTAAGAGAGTTTAGCTCTACAATTAAATTATAATGTAATGAAGGCTAACATAGCAAAGCTAACTTACATTTTACATTTATAATTAGGTGACCTTTTATAAGAAGTCCATGAAAAAGGTATCTAAAAAGTATTCAGAGTAAACATTTTTAAAAAGGTTTTTCTCTTTTAAAAGTTTGTTTATAACTCTTTCTGTTGTATACCAGTTAAGGTAGAAAACATTTGAACTTTTGCCTGCCTAAGATTGTAAGCTCTTTGTGGTTTGCGACAAATACGAAGCGTGCGGAAGTACATTACTAAAGTTCTAGAAATTTAAAATAAGTAGGTTATCTGTATGTAAAATATACAAAACATAATTAACATTATTCTTAGTTTAAGTTTTGAAAATGTTTTGTAATGCAAAGCATCAATAAATATATATTTTTATAATTCTTAGGATGTCTCATAGTTTAACATTAACAAACGACGAACTTCATACATAAAGAATGTAAGTGGTGTCTACTCGGGGTAAAACGGGCGTAATATATATTACATAATTTAATCACGACCATTATCCCCGAAGGGTTAGTCTACAGTTGTAAACCAGCGGCTTGCAAGCCGGTGGTTACCGAAACCAGCGGCTAGAAACGAATAACCAGCCGCTTGATACTGGGTAGATACCCGACTTGAGCATTAAAAAAAAACAATTTTTATTACATTTTTTATTGTTAAACTCTTATTTTTGTTAGTAGGTAGCACTTATTATGTTCCGCTATTTTAGTTTTTTTAAATAAACACGGAAAACACCGTTTATACCTACTAATTTACTTAATTCAGAGACGAACAGGGAACTATGAAACGTTTGTGTTTAAGTGGTGGTGTATTTATTTATTTATTTATTTATTTATATACGGTACACAGCACAGATTATAGCCAAAACATGAACAGGATACATAGCAATATATAAAGTATTTTGTTAAACTACAATCCGATAATGAGTGCACACATCATAACTTAAATATCCAAACTATAAAAAGGTGCTTCCTATGTTACAATTTAAACTATATCAATATAAAACTAAAACTAAATTACAGTAGAAGGTTTTATCGAGACTTTTAAGCAATTTTGGAATTCTGAAAGACTAAGTTGGAAAATATCTACACCCGAGTTATTGTTTTTATTAATGAGGTCATTATATAGACGGCACATGCGAATCATAGGGTTAAAGAAAGATGTATTGTTTTTGCAGACTTGAAGTACAAAAGTGTGTGGATCCTTGTCACGAGAACGAAATTTAATTTTGAAATTTAAAAGGGCCAGTAAACTAGAAGAATCGATGTGGGAGAGAACTATTTTATATAAGCATGAAAGCGCGGTGTTATTGCGTCTGTTTTCCAGGGTATCTATCTTAAATTTAACCAGCCGGTCTTTATACGATTTTATTTTGAGATTCAATCCAAACCTGAAGCATAGTTGATTAAGAATTTTTTTCTGAACCCTTTCTATGCGATTAGCATGAAAATTATAATAAGGTGACCAAATAACTGAGTTGTATTCGAGAACAGTTCTAACCAAGGTGCAATAAAGATATGAAAAAGTTTGCGGGTTTCTGAAATCCTTGGTAGATCTGGAGACAAAACGAGCATCCGGGACCCTCTCCCTATCACATGATCATAATGATTGCGAAAAGTCAATCTATCGTCGAAATAGATACCTAGATCTTTCACGAGATCTTTTCGACCTAGCACATCATCATTTATTTTATAATTATACTTGAGTTTATTTCTTTTAAAAGTAAAAGATACCAGTTGACATTTGTTGATATTTAAATGCATACAGTTCTGGTGACACCATTCGGACACCATATTACACCAGTATGAAAATTATAAGAATAAAGGTAGCTAAATTAGTTTACTTTTGATCTAATTACCATTATAAACCAAACGCGGGAATCTCGCGGCAAATCAGGCGCACAGGCTTTTGGTGCATTAAAGAAATACAACTAAATGCTTACTATTACTAGGTATCTGGCCACACTTATTTCATAGTTATATATCTATTTCAAAAACGTCTCTCACAAATAAATTATTAAAAAAGTCGTATTCCACTGCTGTGTCACATTTTGTATGAGAAATGTAAGTTTTTAACACATAATACACATGCAAATGTCATTGTTTATGTCTATTTATATTAAATATATACTATAGCAAATAAATCAAAAGAGAAAAAACAAAAATAAAACTAAATCATGTGAATATATCAATGAAATGTAAGCAGCCGTTTCCAGCCGCTAGTTATCGCTAGAAATGATAATAAGCCAAATAAACTGTTTCTAGCCGCTAGGCTAGAATATGTTAGAAACCAGCTTTACATCTATTTAGTCAGAGACAAGGCACGCAAGGCAGGCAGAGGACAGCAAATGCAGTCCTCTAATCCACTTTTCACTAAATATCGACAGCACATGTGCTCGGGCGTAATGTACGATGTATATGTAGATGCGTTGTGAACATAATAATTATCGTTATGATATCACTATGTTATGGTTGCATTATAAATAATTACGTTACTGTAACATAATATCTTATCTGTGATATCTTATCTCCCGAAGAACATGCGCGAGTTTAACGACATAATGAGGACACATTCAGAGCGGGCTCTGCTAAACGTCCTGCTATTTCCAGAGTTCTTTATGTCAATCGTGTTTAAAAGCTCACTCTTTATGTCGTATTGAAAGTTCGTACAGAATAAAGAGTATATAATGTTACAGACTGTCCCAATGCTAGGCAAAGGCCTCCGTCGATGAAATGAAATTATTGCTTCAGAGCGACGATGGTTTACCACCTAACACGCTGATCACATGAGCAGTTGGTACTTGGCGAAACGTGAACTATGGCAGAAAATTGGTTTTGCGGCCCTCATTGCATAATCTTTGACTAACCCTTACCCTGTTATTAATAAACGTTGATTAAAGTAACACACAGGATTAAATTGACGCTGTCTATTAGAGACTGTTACAGATATGAAATGAAATAAAATGAAATGAATTTCTGTATATTTCTTATATTTATACATATTTGTTTCTATATTCAAACGTAATAAGGTAAATACTTTGAAGTGTATAATTTCCTAATTAATTCCATTCAATTTTAATAAATGTATTGATCATTGTACGGGGTCGAAGGCTAACTACTTGAAATGCAGGATTTTTCAAATTCGGGTACTAGCCCGCCATAGTCTATACTGCGTCCCAACTTTACTGTGCTCTAGTTGTAGTTCTGTTTGATTTTATGTTACCTACCTACATTATACACTGTTTTATAAGTATGTTAAAATTTTTGACTATGGTGAGAATAAAGTTATATTATATTAAAATATATTATATTACTATCTGTCTTCTTTAACAAAAACGAGACAGCGTCACTATAAGCCGAGTTGTAACATTTGGCCATTTTTATTAATGAAACGGCTAGGGTATAATAGTCGTGAGTCCATGTCTGAACACAAACCCGGGCTGTGCATCCAAAAGTCTGAAACACACTTATCCCGATCTGGGATAGCCCAGATACAACTACAGAACAAGTATAGCGGTACCGAATTATCGGTCTGTTGAATCCCGGGAAGGTATCAAGGGGTTAACCGTGTAGCGTAGCGGTAAAAGAATACTACCACTCCCTCTCTCCCCTTGGGAGTCGTAAAAGACGACTAACGGACTAAAGACTGCATATACATCCAGCAGCATGGAGGGGCGATGGGCTCACCACCAGTCACGCTGAGCTAATTTGCAGTCGCTATTTGGTGAAAAGTGGACTATGGTCGAGGACTGCTTTTGCGGTCCTCATTGCCTAGTCTCTGACTAACCCTTCGGGGATAATAATCGTGAGTGTATGTAAGAACACAAACCCGGGCTGTGCATAAACAAGTCCGAAACACACTTGACCCGATCTGGGATGACCCAGATACAACTACAGAACAACGATAGCGGTACCGAATTAGTTGTCTGTTAAATCCCGGAAAGGTATCAAGGGGTAAGTCGGTGTTGGTGTGTACATAAATTCGCGTAATTTCGTATCCGGGGTATCGTGGGACGTGTAGTGATTGATATGACGTTGCTGCATCGTCTGGGATGCTGTCGTTTGGACAGACAACGAGTTGCATTCGTAATTTGCTGCGGGAGTGTTGTGGATAGTCTAGTGTTTACTATGTAATTTTAGAGTAACAGGCGGTTGTGGTAGACAGATTTGCTTTGTGTGTTCCCAGTTTTAATTTCATGACTGTTATGATTAATAATGTAGATGTAAGTTTGCATGTTCATTGTGTAGTTTGGTACGACATTATTCATTTGTAAATATCGTTACTTCTATGAAGCTGTAGAGTTGCTTGCGCTTATTTTTCTCTACAGCTAAAAGAGCAGACAAAAATTTATAATTCAAGACACAAAAGCACTTTAAAAAAAAGATTAAGTATTTGAATACGTGATTTTTGACTTAAACTTTAACATATAAATGTAGATAAGAAAATCTTTCAACTAACTGTAACAGAAGAAGAGTTTCACCCGACCTTTTTTGTAACAACACGTGCTGTGTGACTTTATTTTTAATTCAATCTTTCCCGATCAAAGTGAAACAAATATACTGGCTACCAGTATATTTTATTTTCATGTAATTAATATGAAATCAACCACCAACCACGTAGACGTTTTTTGAACTCAACCGCTGCCACGTATCACATAGCGATCGCCAATCAAAAAGTGTTCAGTGGTAGGCGACTGGCATCTAAAAGTTAACTCAATCAACATTAAAAAAATCCTTACAAATGTACAGCGCAGTGGCAGATACATGACGTAGCAGCTACGGTTACCTACGGTGTGCTATGCTAGTAACAGACGACTGACGATTGTGTTCGGTCGCCGCTTTTGAATAAAGCGCAACTTCAGTTTCTTGTGATAGTATCCAGTGTGGGCAACACTTTTGCGCGGTGACGGCAACACATTTGCGCAGCACCTAAATGTGATTCTTGATAAAGCAAACGTCATAGTGTATCAATAAGGCGCTGCGCAAACGTAGACACTTTCTATTGCCGACACGGGACACCGCCATCGCCTTACAAAACGCGGTTGTAGTGTCCGGTAGCGGCAACAGAACGCAATGCAAATCGCGTTTTTGTATGGCGGTGTCCCGTGTCGGCAACAGAAAGTGTCTACGTTTGCGCAGCGCCTAAATATTTATCTCTCTCTCCCATTCTCTCTTAGAAATAGGTTACGGTGGATGCTTCCCAAAGCGCGGGTTATATATATATCTATTGTTGCTTTAAAATGGTAAACTTTAACTAAGTAATAATAAATATAACTAGACGATATCACGATAATCAATACTTAACAGCTAAAATTTTTATAAATAAAATTAGTAATCTGGACAGATCCTATTTGAAGAATTCTACCATTAGTAAAATCAACTAGATAAACCAAAAGTAAGAAAACATAACACATAATAGTAAACTCGCATATTTCGTTAAACTTTCATTTGTTTTTATTCATAGTTAACAAAAATAATGAAGTGACAGCGACCAACTACGGTCTGAGTTGGCACTACCCAACAAATAATATCGAAATGTTACCACTCCAACGAGCCCATTGCATGACAGCTCTTAACAAACGGATTACGCTTTTATAATACTCGAAAACGGTTTTAATTGCCATTTCAGTTGCGACAAAAAATAACAGTTGCGTATCTGCTTTTAACGCGAGCGAAGTGGTCTGGTATGTTATGTTTCAATAATTACCTATACACGAGTGAGAAGAGTCAAATCGATACAAAAGCAGATTTAACATCGGCAGCTAAATAGTTGGATGCGTCGGGATGCTTTAAAATTCCGGTTCCCGCAACGCGTTTAAAGCGATCCATCTCCTCGGTTTTCAATAGAGAAATTTATAAAGGGCGGTCTACACAGTCGATCGCTCTTTGGAACCTTCTCAGCGCCGGTAGGTACTGAATTTTGAATACGCAAAATCCTGCGGTTGCTTCCAGAGCGCTCGCTCTTCAATTTATGCCATTAGTAGCCTTCCGCTACTAGTAAAATGTATAATGTTTGCAACCTTTTGGTATTTCCTAAATAACAAGCCTAGGCAACGGCGGGCATGGGGAATTCAGCAATTTACTACATAAAGTAGCTCGATAACGGAGGGGGATAGTGGCAAACTTTTTATTTTGAGGATTATGAAACGAGTAGACGGTGAAGTTTAATGTTTTATGATCATTTTTGGTATAATTTATTGTTGAGAAAGTTTCCTCAATATTTTATGTGATGGGATGTTGGTAAAAGAATCTGTAAATTAACGTATTTTGTTGTCGTTAAGTTTGTCTAAGTTATTTTTAAGTACTGATAAGGAAATATATTTTTGCCAACCTACTAAAATTTATTTAGATTTTCTGATTTTCGGTTTCAGGCCCAGCAGTGGGACATTAATAGGTCGATGATGATAAACATTAAATCGAAAACATACTTACATCACCGAACAAAAATATTAAAAGTAATCGAATGAGCGCTCACTTTGTAAGCTCGCATACTACATTTGTTTGTGTTCCAAAAACCCTAATACGAGCCTTTCTTCTCTAAAAACGAAGCAACAACACAAACGCTCCCCAGAATGATAGCAACAAAACCTCTGTCAGTTTTGTAAATTACAATAAACCTTACAGTAGATCGTGGGCAGAATTCATGATGGCTTCTCTTCCAAACGACAATGGGCTTAAGCCCGGCCGGCGTACTGCAGATGCGAGCTCTCCGCACCTATTAACTGGACCGTTCCGCTGATATAGAGATATTATCGGCTCTGCTACATACGGCAGCTGAACAACCGATGACCAATCGATACACGCACTCGTACTTACTATAAAACCGATTGAACAAATGACAACGCCACGTATTCTCGTAAAGCACAAAAGATCGGGCGCGATTGTTTCCGAATCGCGATATCGGGCAGCGCACCGCTTGAGAAGGATGACCTCGTTATTATTTGATGGCTCCCGTGATGGAAGTCCTCGCGACACGCAACTTTCTTGGCGTTCACTCGTCAGAATAGAAACGACATTGTATGCCGCTTTGTTACCACGCCATGAATATGAATAGAGCCTGGAGCCCCGAAAGGAGACAATCTTGACAACCGCTGAAGGATTGACCTTCATCACGCACGAATTTGCCCGGTAAACAGCTCCTTACACGCGCGCGTACGTTATGGTAGTGAAGTAGCGTCGATAAAAATTGAATTTCTACCTTTTACCCGCGAACGAGCCGAGGACACGCCGAAGATTTACCTATAACGCCGTTCTATTTGCAGACTTGGAAATTCTATTTGCTTAAAGGTCGGATAGAGGCAATATCGTGGCCGTCGCGACGTTGCGGGATGCAATAAGCGGCAGCGGCTAGCGGAGCCGCCAATTTAAAGAAAGCCCATTGAACCGAAAGACAAGCGCATTGGCGGCTCACGATCCACCCGCACCGCTCTCTAAGGCTTCTCATATAATTTTCAATCCAGCGAGCTTTAAAATCGATTGCGCTTTGTAAGTGCCAAATGAAACAAGGGCCGTCTACGACCCTACACCTCGGCTAAATTAACGAACTAATCCGCAAATTTTCAACTGGAAATTAAATGGTACCGGTTTCACTTTGATGTGCTATATTGGTGTCTTTTCATCGTTTTACCGCGTGGATATGAGACACGATTATTGTCGTGTCATGTCAAATGAGAGAACACACACACACAACGAAAATATACTTTTATGAAATACTAGCGGCCGCTCGCGGTTTCACCCACGTGGTTCCTGTTCCCTTAAATATCGGGATAAAAAGTATCCTATGTGGTTATCCAGGTTATAAACTATCTGTATGCCGAATTTCATCCAAATCCATTCAGTAGTTTTTACGTGAAAAAGTAACAAACATACACACTCACAAACTTTCGCCTTTATAGTATTAGTGTGATGTGATTATTAGAAGAAAAGTTGTTTCATTTCCTGCGAAAAAAAAATATTGTACCAGCACTATTGACAGTAGAACAGCAAATCACTTTTAATAATTTTAACGTTTAGTAAGTTACTACCACATAGTTAAATATTAATTAACCATATCACACTGTAGAGCCCAAAACATTTTCTAATTAATTCATAAATCTAAGCGCGACTGTCTCAAACTGCTCACTTGTCTAAACTAACTGGGAATTAGCGTTATTCCTATAATATACAGCGTGATTTCACCCTCCCACATGCCATTGAAAGTTTCAGACCCACCTACATATAAATTAAACCGCAACGCTTACATACATATTAGGATGAATAGTATTGGAGTCGGGTCTGGCCGTTTTCGTTTGTCTGTAAATCCTTCGTACAGTCCGCATCTTAATCTAACGGGTTAATATTTTATCATTGCTAGTACCCTATGTTTATTGGTATGATTTGAATACGCTTTTGATAAACCCCATAAGCATTTATAGTGCTATTGAAAATTGAGTCTTATGCGCTAGTAGTATGTACCAATCGTTAATCATTGGCTGTCGACCGCAACTCCTTTGTCAACAAAGTCCTTTTACTTTTAGAAACTCTAACAGGTAAAAGTTGTCTATAATTAAAGATAAATTAGGTCGACCTTTAAGACTTACGGTACCGGTAATTATTTTAATTTTTTACTTCATAAAAATCCCTAAAAACTGACCGCTTGGAGGTAAATGGTGATCGCGACATGTTTAGCTGTAACTTCTCACATGGACATGGTGGGAATTGGGTCATAACCCACCGTGCTAGCCCCTTGCCTGTAACAACATTGGTAAAACTCGAGTAAAATCGACCCTAAGGGCTTACTTTCCATTGGACCGTGTCGCGTTGCGGTGAAAGAATACTGTCACCCCCTCTCTTCCCTTGGGTGTTGTAAAAGGCGACTAACGGTCTTAAGACGCACATACATCCAACAGAATAGAGCGGCGATGGGCTCACCACCAGTCACGCTGAGATGACTATGCTGTCCTCATTGCCTAGTCTCTGACTAACCCTTCGGGGATAATCGTCATGATTATATGTATGTATGTATGTAATTTCATTGGACCTTGAACACTTCAAATCGGAACACAGTAACTATCAGCGCTGCTTGACTGCAGAACACAAAAAGTAGTACCAATATCAGGATAAAAGATAGGTATACATAGAAATAGAAAGTGTTGTTTTGACAATTCGATGTTGACTGTACCCTCCACCACGAACAAGTGCGTACCGCCAAGCGTTATCAGTTTATTTAATACCTGTTTAACGAAAAGGTTGATCGTAAATCTACATGGTTGAACTTAATACGTAGGTACCGAGCCTTAACTCCATAGCAATTAATGTGCTAGCATCACTGGCAAAGTTTTACAACTATGAGTATAGGAACAACATAAGTATTAAAGTTTGAATCGAACCAAGAGGTGTTTGCTTTGAACTTTAATTTATAAACTATAAAGTTTAATTCGAGTTTAAACATGTTTGATAATTACGTGTGCGCCGATCTGTGGTATATGATAGTTGTTTTTAATGAATTTGTTGCTATGGCGTGGTGTATAAAGATTAAACTATTTGAAAATTAGAAGCGTTATCATACTTGGCAAAACGACTGGCTAATGTAGGATTCGAACCCATGTGATTGTTTCTTTAGCTATTATCGTTAATTGTATTAATTATAAAATCTAGTCTAACTTTGCTCATTTGATTTAAGATAAACCTACAGTACTATAAAGGGAGGTTGTCGATTTAAAAACCATGTCAGTAACTCGATCGAACAAGTTAGTCTTTTTTTTAATTATTCAAAACATTCAATATCTTCATTCATTTATTTCATTCAGTACTCATTATGGCCAGGCGCAATGCTGCTAAGGCAAGATACAAGAAGGATCCGTCGGATGCAAATCAGAACAATTATAAGGAGTTGCGAAATCGGTGTAGTAGATTGTGTGGAATGCGCAGCGTCGTCACATACATTCTTCTGTTGCAAATAGTGATCCTGTTAAAGTATGGTCATTCTTAAATTCTATTGGTATTGGTAAGTCTAAAACATCTGTTCCTAACAACCTCTACCTAGCTTCCTTAAACCATCACTTTTCAGCTCCTTCCTCCATCCCATATTATTTGAAACAAAGTACACTTCAAGCCCTGTCTTCCTCTCCGAACCTACATCATTCTGCATTTTCCTTTAGGCAGGTCTCTGAGCGCGAAGTTGAAGATAATATCCGGGCAGTAAAATCTAATGCTGAAGGCATGGATGGAATTGGCTGGAGGATGATTCTGTTAGAAGTTGATATTGTGTCTATCATTTGTCACGTTTTCAACTTCTCGCTCAACACCGGCAGTTTCCCTAGCTACTGGAGGCAAGCAGTAGTCATACCCATTCCTAAAATTTCTAACTCTTGAAGAAGGTAAGAACCTTCTCATTTTAGACCAATTTTCATTCTTCCCTTCTTTTCAAAAATTCTAGAGCGTCTTGTCCTTCACCAATTTAGTGCCTTTGTTAATTCAAACAATCTCCTTAGCTCTTTTGCATCCGGCTTCCGCCCGGGGCACTGTACGACCACTGCGCTGACTAAAGTATCCGATGACATACGTCTGGAAATGTCGAATCAACGTTTGACAGCGCTTGCTCTGTTGAATTTTTCCCATACCTTTAACACCGTTGACTTCGATATTTTCTAGCAATGCTTAAGTCTCTCCTTGTAACTGATCGGGTACTAGAGCTAGCTACCATTTTGGCCAGCGGCCCTGTTGTGCGTGCCAATGACAAACTGTCATGTGCTAGCAATGTCACTGCTGGTGTACCCCAGGGTGGTGTCTTTTCTCCTTTCCTCTTTTCGATTTTCATCCATTTTCTCACTCTACTCTTCTTCAGTTAATTCCACTTGTATGCTGACGACCTGCAAATCTATTCGCAATCATCCGTCGATGATATTAAGAGTATGATTGCCAGCCGAAAAGACGACTATTCATGGACAGAGTCGAACCCATGGCTTAACGGTCAATCCCAATAAGTCCCAGGCTATCATCATATGGGGCACAAAACAGAAAGTTAAATTAGACAAAATTGTTATATCTTTGCGTTCAACAGTGTATTATTAAACTACTGTCCTACTGTTAAGAACCAAGGCGTCCTCTTCGACTGCACTTTTTTTTGGTCTCCTCAAATGTCTGGGATAAGTCGAATGTTGTTCGCTGCCTCTGGGTCACTTCGGAGGTGGAGGAACTTGTTCCCTGCGAAGACCAAGGTTGAGCTTGTGCAATCTCTCATTTTACCGATTTTGGACTATGCTGATGTCTGCCTTGTTGATTTAAATGAAGATCTGCTTAATAAGCTTCAACGCCTACAAAATCGCTCAGGTTCATCTACGGTTTGCGCAAGTTTGACCATGTATTTGAATACCGGCATAAGGCTTGAATGGCTTCCTATTAGGTTGCGTCGTGAGGAACATATTCTTATTATTGGTTTTAACGTGCTGTATGATCCTCGTACTCCTTCTTACCTTAAAAAATGTTTCCAGTTTCTCAGGGAGGATCACAATCGTGGTGGTCCAAATCAGGCAACGTGCTTAAGGGTCCCTTTACGCGGTCATATATATATATTATAAGGACTCTTTTACAATCCAAGCTACTTTCCTTTGGAACAGTTTACCTTCGGAAATCCATCATCTTTTGGCTCTGTCATCTGCTAGTAACATCTTATAGTTTATTTATTTATTTAAAATGTATGTAAGTATGTATATTTTATATAATTATGTTTTTTTTTGTTTATAAATATATATAAATTCATTTATTGTTTATCAAATTATCTTTTTATTAAAACTTGTGCACTTCTTCTATATGTATGTATGTTCCTTCTTAGGTTCCATTAACCAAAGGTTGTCTGAAAGAGATCGCTTTCAGCGATAAGGCCGCCTTTATACATACTAGTTTTCAGTTTATGTCATGTGTAACTGGTTCTTGTGTATGTGCAATAAAGTGTTTATATCGAACCTATAAACAACAAATGTAGTAAAAGCCAATTTTGGTCAAAATAACCTTTTATCAGCATTATACTCAGTTTTTCAAGCTCTATCGATCTGTCCATTCAAAGTGTTTGAATTCGCAAAACATGTCTTTTATGACGTAGTCCAATTAACAGTTAAAGTTCAGTTAATTTGTCGTAATGATCAATTTAGACAGTGAAATTTAAAAAAATATGCTGTAAATGACAAATTTTGAAACTACCTGGCTTTTAATACAATGTGTGATACAGTTCGAAGAAAAGAACCTAAGTATATTTGTAGTGTAATATAGTATGAATAGCAGTAAAAAATATTTTTTTGAACGAGACAGATGATGAAAACGTAATTAGTGATGATGATTCAGACGCTTAATATTTTAACTTGTCATTACAATTTTGTGTACATTTAATGTGTCTTTAAATTTTCGCTTACATTCTGAGAGAATAGTAATATTACAACACATACTTTTTTGGTGCCATAATTTGGTTTAGTTATAAAAATATCGATAAAAGTAGATACATTTATACGAGGTACCTGTTGAATACTAAAAAAACTGATAGTAGGTTTTCAAAGATTGTTTTAAGTAGGTATACCTAGTAATGTGGCTAACAACAGCTGTTTATCTAGAGATACATGATAAGGTCTTTAACTTTCTACTCGATTGAAGGAAACATCTTTTATGAATTTAACTTGAACGTCAGAATATAAGTAGGTGTTTAATATTTATAGTTTAATTTCGTAAAAGTTGTTATCTTTACTATAAATATTACATACTTAGTTGTGAAAACTCAAGAAAACATACATTTCTGCAGCTTAAATAGTGTTAACTTAGGTGCACGTCTCAACTATGGAAATTATAGAAATTTTATGTTTATTTAGTAGTTAGTTATTTCATGTCGAGACACATTTTTATTTAAAAACCATATTTATATACTTAGTTACAAAAGCAAATATTCGAAAAAAAAAGGATTTAAGAATACAGAGAGCCCTTCTCTCTTTTAAATAGTTTTAGATTTAACTATTTCATTTGCGACAATGTTAAATTTGATTTAAAATTTATGAAAATTCGTGGTATATATAAAAAACACATTTATTTGTACTGCATTTGCTACAAAAAAAACATT
This sequence comes from Scoparia ambigualis, assembly GCA_963921215.1. Lineage (NCBI taxonomy): Eukaryota > Metazoa > Arthropoda > Insecta > Lepidoptera > Crambidae > Scoparia > Scoparia ambigualis. Next base: position 13,025,948 of record OY992507.1, read on the forward strand.
TTGTTTTGATCACATTTTGTCTCTTAATGCAAAATCACCTTCCACTAAACAATCGGTGAAGGCTACTACCACAAAAGTAATAATTGGTTAATGTAGTAGAGTTTGATAAAAAGGCGTTAAGGCCAGTTACTACAGTATTATTTTGTAGTAAAAGCCATGCTATCTCTGTAACTATCAAAGCAACATCATTTTAAGTTTTATATTAGTAACAACTCAAAAGTCTAAGAAAAATGAGCTTAGGTGGCGCATAATAGGTACGTTAATTTTATAAAAAGTTATGAAAAAAATAATGTTTACCGATTTTGTTTTTTGCTCGTCCTGTAAAATTCATAATTCGGCTTTTACTACATTTAACTTTGTTATTTAAAATATATCTCCAAATTGAGATAATAATATATAATAAATCTACATCACGAAATCTATAAAGGGAAGGTATGGAACCTAAAAACAATCAATCTGACAATTCAAAAATAATATTCAACACAACATAACCTAATGTAACAATAACAAAACACTAAACATTCAAGATCTCCTACGTGAGATAATAATTCGGCAAACGTAAACAAGCATATCGAACTACATCAGTGTCATGAAATATGAAATTCAGTGAGCGTGCTATACCGGCGGGCGCGCAGTTACACGCACTATTTTTGGAAACTGTTAAGACAACAACTGGCAAAGGACGTATCGAACTATAAATAGAACCTGAATCGAAGCTTATAAAAACGTATGTACATTTTTGATTGCTGAGAGAGCTTTTTAAAGCTTTATCAATAAAAAGTAAAGTAATACTGTCACACTACAGGGCAAATCATTGAATTCAAGTGATCGCTACTGTTATATTTTTGCGTTCAACGGTGTCTTATTAAACTACTGTCCTATTATTAAGATCGGCGTCCTATTAGGCGTCCTACTAGGCGTCCTCTTCGACTGCACTTTTTTCTGGTCTCCTCAAATATCTAGGATTGTTTGTGAAAGTTTGTGAAAGTTGTTCGCTGCCTCTAGGTCACTTCAGAGGTAGAAGAACTTGCTCCCTGCGAAGACCAAGGTTGAGCTTGCGCAATCTCTCCTTTTACCGATTTTGGACTATGCTGTATCTGCTTTGTTGATTTAAATGAAGATCTGCTTAATAAGCTTCAACGCTACAAAATCGCTCTGCATCAGGTTCATCTACGGTTTGCGCAAGTTCGACCATGTGTCTGAATACAGGCATAGGCTTAAATGGCTACCTATTAGGTTGCGTCGTGAGGAACATATTCTTATTCTTGTTTTTAATTTTGTTGTTTATAGGGTCGATATCTCCAAATTGAGATAATAATTTTGAAGCTAATAAAAACGTGTGTACACACGGCGTCAGATCAACCCACCCTAAACTGTCAAATTTTTCCAATGAATATTGATCCTTAGAATCAAACAATAAACTTCAAAATTGATTTTAGAAATTTGACAGTTTTGGGTAGGTTGTTCTGACGCCGTGTGTACGTTTTTTAAAGAGAGAGCTTCATAAAGCTTTATCAATAAAAAAGTAAAGTAATGTAAAGTAATACTGTCTCACTACAGGGCAAATCATTGAATTCAAATGACCGCTACAATTGATGAACGTCTAATAATAAACAACGTCTAATAATAAACAAAGTGATATTTCAAATTAATACATAAGAAGGGTTAGTCAGAGACAAGGCAATGAGGACCGCAAAAGCAGTCCTCTACCATAGTCCACTTTTCACCAAATAGTGACTGCATAATATGTGCTCAGCGTGACAGGTGGTGAGCCCATCGCCGCTCTATGCTGTTGGATGTATGTGCAGTCTTTAGTCCGAGTCGCCTTTTACGACACCCAAGGGAAGAGAGGGGGTGGTAGTATTCCTTCACCGTTACGCGACAAATCAAATTAACAAAATGTAGATTATTACATACGCCGCTATTTGATTAGCTAGAGATTTCATAGAAATGGTTGACTGAACAAAACTGAAAAAGCAGGACAAAATATGACCTAAATATTTTTGATTTTACGCTGTGCACTGAGGACTCTTTTTTAATTATAGTCTCTTAAGAAAATTTCAGTTTAGTGTACACCTTTAAAAACCTTTAAAACAACTAACTAAATTTAATTTGAAGCAATAAGGAAGATGAAAATCATATAAATTTTTGTAAATTCACATTTTTAGTACAACTGAAATAGCTCTTCTTGTAACGATTCAAGGTGCAAAATTGAAGAACAACAACGTATAACCGACAAACAAAATCTGTTATCTTCAAATCTTTACGTATGAACGCCCAACGAGAATTTATATCCGATTTGTGTATTAAAACGTGAAGATATCGAAGCTAAGCCCGGCATAAACACGGAAATCGCATGAATTAATAACGTAACAACCCATAACTCTCCGGGGAGGCACTGGGCATGTTATAAGCTCCAAACAAACTACAAGTAATTACAACAAAAACAACTACAATTACTACGTCAAACAGCTTAAGGCAGTGTCGGTCGTTTTATATTCAACTAGGTCCAATTAGAAAGCAAACAGGACCCATTTGTGCCAACGACAATTTGTTGGTCTTGCGTGTTTGCCTTATGATCTTCACTTACGAATGAGTTTCGAACGGAACAGTGTTATAATGTTTTCAGTCAAGCAACACAGGGTTAAAGGTAAGTCAGACTGAGCTAATTGACTTGTTTTTTTCGGCCTTCATCTCACCTGTATGTATAGGGCTGAAGGTTAAAACGAACTTCAACCGATATTTTCTAGTACTCTTTTGTAACTGCCTAATTTACCTCTAGTCGGTGCAACGCAAGCATGCTTAGGCCTCCATCTCACTTGAATGTAATATAGGGCTTAAGGTAGAATGTCGTTAAATAACAAGCAGATTTGAAATAAATTACAAAAGGCAAGCTCGACATATGCGCGACTGATACAAATGATTAAGCCGCTAGACCAAAAAGGTAAGACAAACATTTACTGTCACTGTGGGCTATATTGTATATTTACTTTAAAACCAAAATATCCCGGATAAATGTTTAAAAAAATCCACTAGTCTCAGGAAGCTCGAGTGGGATTCGAACCCGGTTTGCCGGAATCGAAATTCGATTGCCGGTCCACTTTTTTATAGTAAACATTTTATCCTTTATCTATATAGCATTGTGAATGCAAAATTTCAATAATACAGAATATCCCGTTAACAAAAAAATTCTGTTCCGCCAGCCATACCTTTGATTAGTATTTTTTTGTGTTAAAATATTTAATTCAAAGAAATTAAAAAAAAAGATTAACCGCTTGATTTATAACGCACCACATGATTAGTGACGGAAAACCCAAAGAATGGAAGCACACTCCACCCGGAATGTGAAGAACGGGTTATCTCAGTTCTAACTGTTAAATAACAATGTTGTTTTTTGAGTTAATAAAACAAACACTGTTTCTGAATATTCTTTTCCATACATATTAAAATGAAGCACTATAAACGGATATATTTGTATTTTTTTTACATGTTATTATTTTATCCTGAAGTTTTCAACCCCTCCGTAGACTGAGGGATTTTTTTTGTCTCAAAATCAACTTACAACATGCTACCGTCAACTATTTTAAATCGGTTGCGTTCATTGTCACGCAAAATATAAGGGCCTCGACATTTCATGATATAAAATTAAACGTGTTTAGATCTGTTAAGTTTAAGTGTTTTTATTTCAAATATTTTATTTGTAATAATATTACAGATAATTTTTGCCGAGTCCGCACGGACTCCGTTCAGATCCAATAAAACAATAGACAAAGTGGCATCTATACAGCAAAGTTTGGACATAGCGAGCCGTCAATATGATGGCGGCCGATATATCATATCGCATTGCGACCGAGTTAGGTGTGCGTAAGACATTTAACTTTCATCTATCATCCACGCAGTTCGATCATTAGATGTGTTTGCTCGCTGCTAAGACGGGAACACCAGTTTGCTGTTAGTGCGGTGGGATTTCTCAGTTACACGTCAGTTATAATCTCGATTATGACAGTTTAGAACGCTACTGAGTTACGAGCGCGCAGTAATCGGTATGAAAATTCTCGGAGCCGTCACACAACAACCCAATTTGGGGCGGTGTGTCGGGTTAATGGTTCAATCTCGCAATTTGATTTAGAAAATTTAAATTCCGTCCGACATTTTTCTGGTGCAGCGAGAATTATCTGCTACATTCGTCGGCTACATTTTGTTGTATTTTTTTTTGTAATTGTGACATGATTTTCTGATCTCGCTTCTATTGTTTTAATTTTCGGGTAAAGTAAAGGTAACAATAAAAAATCTTGGTAGCTGTATGTAATGTTGCGAATTTAAATTTTAGGTACCATTGCTTTTTGTCTTTATGTTAAAGTCCAATCTTCAACTAATCCATTATCTATAAAAATACAACGTATTGGTTTATACAATTTTTAAGGAAAATACCTGCAACAATTTATGAAAAATTAAAGTTATTTTTAGTTAGCTGTGTGGCTTATTAAAAGAAATCTACCAACCCATCTCTCCCCTTGCGTGTCGTAAAAGGCGACTAACGGACTACATATACATTCTCCAGCATAAAGCGGCCATTTTCTCACTATACACGCTGTTGTTATTGGTGATAGTCAGGTAAGGTACTTAATTTTTAATGTTATTATTACATTTTATTGACACCACTTATTGAAGTTTCAGTTTCATCTGTTGATCCATTTGAACTTGACATTATTATTAACGTAAACAGTTTTTCATGCTTCATTTTATCACTTACGGCTACAAACTACGGTTAGCAAAATGCTGCCGACCGAGATACAATAGAAATAGGAAATATTTGGGTAATCACGTTTATTCTCTAACTTCAAAGAAAGGCACGCGATACAAATATTATCAGACGCTGCAAGTGTGCATTGGAAAAATAGAGTATTTACTATTGTGCCATTATTCCTTTTGCGTATTTTTTCGTCGTTCGTCATATTTTTTCGTCATATTAATGTTGTAGTTTATGTTGCAAATGTGAAATAAAGGACAAACAATAATTTATTAATTTTCTAGCTTTATGAAGGGTCATCGGTGATCGGCAGACAATTTAATTTTTATATTATAGTGTTTTATGACAGTCAACGTGTAAAATTTGTATATTTTTTTCACTCATGTCTTAATTGAATTTAAATGCCGACTTAGGATGATTGGACCTAATCATATGTGGTTAGATAAATGAAGCGATTTTTTCAGGTTTCTAGCAATAATTTTGAGGTTGTCATGTTTATGCCTTTCTACAAAAAAATTGAATCTTTTTTGTTAAAGAAATATTGCATTAAGGTTTTGGAAATTTTCCTGGATATTTATTTAAAACGATCGATATTGATATATGTTTTAATGATTAAATAAACACTTACACATTTTATTGATACGATGCTATATCGTGAATTGGGAAATCATTACAAATAAATTTTCGTTAAGACATAGGTCTAAAAATAAATTCATAATGTCAAACTTTTTTGTTCTAGTTTTATAGTTACTAGTAACTTTAAAACAGTTTTTAATTACAAGTTTTAGTTCAAAAGATAGCTTCCGCTCGCGGCTACGTCCGTGTTAAAAACAGCCTGTCTGTCTGTCACAAGTCTTTATCGCGTGCCCAAAGGGAATAGCATATTAAAACTCCCTCCTCCAAAAATCGACGCAAAAATCACGTCGATCTGTTGCTCCGTTTCAAGGTAAAGGAAGGACATTCTACTTTTACCATCTACTTATGCTAGTAAAATAATTAATGCACATTATCTAACAATATAACAATTGATAAGCTTGATGGCGCAATCGTTTGGGGATAGGGGTAAGTAAGAAAGTCTTAACGACCCAGCGACAGCGGTGGGACATTTTTTATACAGATTTTTTTATCATGTTTTTAAATATTATTTAATAATATATGGAAATGAAAAATATTAAATAAATGATGGCACACATGTAAAACTAAATTCAAATAAAACATTAAAACCGTAAATGATTATACGAGTACCTACCCAACATTGACTGAAGGAATAATTAAATAAATTTTTGTGAACGTGATCAGTATTTTAGCGACGCGTATGTTAGGTCGGCGCGGTACGCATGTTTATTTTGTTTTTTTTCTCCTTCCGCTATAAGAAAGGAGAACACGAATTCAATCTGAAGGCAGTCGTGCGTTTAAATTGTCGCACACCGCCGCGGTGACAGTGTTGCCAACGTAACGGCTGATATTTTGATAAATGAAAGTTTTGGCTGAGCAAACGTTTTTGTAATAAAGATAGTTGGATAGGTACCCAAGCTTCGCAAGTGTTTCGCAAAAAGGCACTTGCGAAAAATTGTTTCAAAATAAGGTAAAATCTGTTTTTTTTATAAATTTTTTACAAAACATTTTTTGACCTGAAGTTTCTTAATAAGTTAGTAAATATTTAAAAAAAAAATATTTTTTATCATTTTTTTTGTTCATATTCTTTAATTATTTTAAAATAGTTGCAAATTACTGAACACAACCAAAAAAAAACACTTAACCCCAAAATTTGCAAAATATGACCTAAAAATTACTTTATGAAAACTCCATTTCGTTGTGACAAAATCCTCTCCCGACCATTAAGCTTACTGCAGATGCAACTCAAACTCGGTTCATAGTTGGCACTCGCCTACTATTGCAGGTGTGCGCGTACCGTATCCACTTTTGATTGTATGCCAATTTTGGGAACTAAATAACAACGTTACAGGTAAGCACTCTATCCCACTAAATCTTTGCAATGTATTGACGATATACGCGCTCCAACAAAGTTAAATGCTGTACACTGGTATTAGCGAAATTTCAAGTCGTGCGAGTTTTGTTTGGATGTTTATGCTAATGTTTAGCTGGTTGGATTGGTCGCATTAAATTATTGCGAGACGGCAAACATTTTCGGAAGGTTTTTAATTTTTTTTTATTTGGAAATAAGCGTATAAAAATAAAGCGTAAAAAAGAATTGTTTTAGTTTAAACTAAAGCTTTTGCTAAAAAAATTTAATGTTTTTATTTAAATTTAATGTAAACACGGTAAGTACGTGAGATATATTTTCGATTTTTCAATAATTAATAAAAATGCACATTTTAACAACAAAATGAAAAAAATAATAATAATAAGATACTTACACAATAAAACAAAAAAAGAAAAATGAGTCACTTATTAAAAAATAATTAAAGAGCTTAAATTGATTTTATCTTGTTTTTTCTTTATTGGCGACAATTTTGCCGTTCTTTGCAAAATTATTTCAAAATCAAATTATTTGTTTACACTATTAAATATATATAAAAACATTATACAGACCCTTTCCTTAATTTCCAACAAAATAGCCTACCAGCGTAATTTAAGAAAAAAGTAGGTAAACTTGAACTGTTCACAGTTAATATCACCGTTACATGCGATTCCACAATTTTATTTCTGGCTATTAGCGTTGCCCGTCTTATCTTATCGCAATATTTAGGCATAAAAACAAAATTTGTAGTTGTTGTTCGTCTATTTATCTTCCGGAGTGCAAAAACAGAGGAGCATCGGCGTCATTAGTGTCAGTACGAATATAACAGGTCGATTGATCTGTTTGTTGTTTTTAGTGAGGGCCGAGAGGAGGGAGCGACACGACGGCGCCGCCCAGCCGATAGAACCACTTGCGGCTGGGGCAATGTGCATCGGACGCGCGCACTCTTAACTTTACCAAACTTCCCGAAATAAACTTTTTAGAACACGCGTCACAGCACCGGCGTCGCCGGCGTACGTATACTAACCCTGAGCGGTGTGCAGGTCGGTTCCGTTCGAGTCGTCTGCGGGAGCACTGTCGCGGTCGCGATCGGAAGCACTGAGTTAAGCACTGTGGACATGTACGGCGGCGGGCACTGCGTGTTGTCGCGCGGCGCGGGCCGGCGTCGGCGCGGGAGTTTCGCGTTGGTGTGGACTGCGACGCGGGTGACGAGCGACGAGGCCGCTGCGAGTGTGCCCGCGGCGCCGCGCGCCCACAGGCCGCCGCCTCGCGCACGCGCCGCCCGCCCAGCGCCCGCCCCCCGCATCGACCGCCACCACCCACCCCCCACCGCGGCTCACCCGACTGTTTTTCTCTCGGCACCCGACCGGGGGACGCACCTGATTTTTTCCGTGATATTTTTTCCCTCCCTTCTCTTCGCGACGCGATCCGTTCGCTTTCATTACGGTTTCGAGTTTGATTTATCACCGCGGCGGGTCTGAAATATTCTTACTATGGTGGTGTCGAACGCTCACCTAACAATTAGCATCGATTGATCCAAATTAGTTAATTTACTGGCACGCAATACGCTTCTTTTATAATCTATGAATCCATGAAATCATTCTTTCTCATTATTTAATAGAGTCACCCATTTCTAAGTTAATTAATGTAAACATTTGTTAATAGTTCAATAATCAGTGAAAATAAACATTAACGCAGTTCTAATGGCCGAAGAGCGTAGCATGAACACCCCCAATAAATTCTATTGTAACGTCAATCAAGCGATAAATCGATCAACTACATAGTGTGTCTGGGCCCTAAGTTCGCCGTCGTAGCCGAGCCGTAGCTGGCGTAGCTCGCATCTGACCTGACGGCTAGTGACGAATGCCATGATTGCTATTCACGGCCACGATTCCCTACATTCCCTTCGACTTAACATATTTGGCGGCGATTCAATTTTAATGTTTTCATATTTGTGTCGTAAATTTCGGCAAAAGGGAAAACAGAAATTACCGCGAGCCAAGAGAGAAGTTATTTGTTAACGGTTGACGTCTCAGTATTTTTATGCAAAGTGTGAGCGGCGCTTGTTACCTTTCGGAAACGTTTAGGTGGCCGGTATGTGTTTTGTTTACAGTTTGCGAGGAAGAGCTGTGACGACAAAGCGGAGATTTTGTGGGGCTGTGTATCTATCATATTATTCGCTGCAATAAAACTTGTAGGACACTGACAAATGTAATATGGAGTGGAGACACGCGAAATTGTATAAAACTTTGTCTTTGGAACTTTGTATTGTTTTGCTATAACTTGAAGTTTACATCATCCGCATAAAATTTGTTTTATAGCTGAAATGTCACCATGAAAATCTTAGCTTAGCATACAAAGATGTTTGTTGGTTTAAAAATGTAGGGAAGCATGATTGATTTTCCTTTTTCAAAAAGCTTTGTATTTTCACGTTGGTAAAATTCTTTACAACATTTTTATTCCTTAAACAAAGTAATGCTGGATAGAATAACTAGATACAGAGAAAGATGGATGGAGGATATAGTCTTTATCTAGTAACTTATTTTTAAAACATGTAATTGATCATTATCTGCCTATAAACGTAAACAGGCCTCCCACGTGAACAATAGCACGTGGGGTAATTGGGCCATAACCCACCATGCTGGCCCGATGCGGTTTGGTAGGTTTTAACGGCTGCCATCTTACGACAACAACCGGGACCAACGGCTTAACGTGCCTTCCAAAGCACGGAGGAGCTCGAGATGTTTTTAATTGGTCATCCATCAGGCTACCCGACATTGCGAAAGTGGCTTAGCGGGCAAGATCGTAAGCCGAACGCGCTAGCCGCTGCGCCATCGAGCTCCTATATGCAATTGACTGTGTTTAATTTACTAAAAACATTCTTATTCCCTAACCAAAGTGATGCAGGTGAAAACGAAAATAACTAATGATAATGAGGACTGTAGAAAATGAAATAAATTTTACCTTGTATCGACTAGTTTTCTGGTAGAAAAATCACAATTCCAACAAGACAGCAATAATAAAAAATATTCGAGTTTTGATTTAAAAGAAGTAAAATAATTTGGAATCACTAAACAGTTATTACATGCTAAAGTTCGTAACAGCAGGAATATACAAGAAGATGCATTGTGTATAACGAAAGTAATTGTATAAATATAATATATAAATATACAAAAATATTTATTTCAAAACCAGATTACAGCTGTTACTAACATATTTTTGGGGCCCCCTTTTAGATATAAGGATCTGTACCTGAAGACCCCGCTCTTCCATATCCATAAACATTTTCTAGTTTTGCAATGCCGAATTATAAACTTGTAACAAGAAAATTATGTAATTTTTAACTATGTGAATGTGTACGATTGTGTTTCCGTGTGCGTGTTGTGTGTGTGTGAGTGTGTGTGTGTGTGAGTGAGAAATGTATCTGTGTTTCTATGGATATAGTATTTTATAAATTTATTTTAAACACAATATATTATAAATATCAATAAATAAATTAAGCATTCATACAACACATTTTAGAACATCTTCTGTCTCGCTATAGGTTAAAGTTTGCAGCCATTTAATTATTATGTTTTTTTGTAGTATGATTGTTTTTTAAGTATATTGTGTAAGTTTATTTATCTTATTATACAAGAAAGTTGACATTCTATGAAATTGTTGAGCTGCAAATGTAGTCCTGGGTTTGGTTTGGACAGCAACCATTTCATTTCTTTTATTTTGTTTATTTGGGTCGAAGCCTAATAATTTATGATTTTTTAGGATTACATGAAGAATAAAAAGTTTTCTTATTGAAAGGACGTTACCTAAGCTATTTAATTCTTCAGTAGGAAATCTACGCTGCTTGAAGTACATTACCTTTAGCAAGGACCGTTGGGATCTTTCTACTTACTTCTACAAATTTTGTTTTGGACGACGCACCTCATATAGAGAGACAATAAGTTAACACTCACTGTACAAGTGCAATATAAATAATGTATAATAAAGTTTTATTTTTATTTTGAGTAGAATGTGCACTTGTAGTAATTGGTACCACATGTCTCAGGGTTTTGAACATCCACGTTAACTTCCATAACCTATTTGATATTTGTTCTAATTGGTTATGGCATATCAATTTTTGCTCTACAACAACTACCAAGTATTTTGTGTGGGAAACCTTATTAATTGTAGGGCATCCACGTGAGTTACGATCATAGTTATTTATATTTTTGCATTTGTTTATTTTTATTTGTAGGTCAGTTTTTGGTTGTGTTTTATTAGTTATGCTAAAGCAGATGTAATTAATTTTTTGTGTATTTAAGATTAGTAAATTGTTATCAAGCCAGCTCGCAATCTTTTCTATTCCCGCCTCTGCTTGAACACGTAGGTTGCTCCAAGAAATATAATAAACTTGATACTTTATAGTAGGTAAGTATGTGTTTATACACATGACACTTATCTATTTACAAAAAATGTATTTCCTACCATTTTTAAATAAATTGCCTAACAACATTTACCGTAAACAAAGTTACATTATTCAAGCATTCAATAAACACTTAATAGCTTGAACGCACCGCATAACACAGCTGTCGTGTCAGCTAACACACACGTCAAAGTCACGGCGCGACGGCGTTCATTAAAAAAAGCTCACAACAGTTTGTAGAACATGCTGTTTAACAACGAAAAGGTTGAAATTAAAAGTAATCACCTGCACGGAACGCCCGGTAGGTGCAGATATGAAAAATAATAGGTGTGTCTGCGGCGCGCGGTATGCGGCCGCGATTGGTGCCGGCGAATTCTTGACGATATTGTTTTGTGTTTCTTTACACTTTGGGTTACGCGGTTAGCAAAAAGTCCGGGCCCTCACAGGGTCCGTGGTTATTCGTAAGTGCCATTCACATTTTTATCAAAAAGAAATGTTTAGTTTTTTGGAAATCCAAAACAGTCAAGAAGTTGAAAAGGTAAATACCTATGTATTTATGATTTTATAAGAATTATTATTGTAAAACACGGTCATAATGTGCATTTATATGAAATTTTACAAGTAACTTCAGGATTTTTTTCTATCGAGCAAAATGTTTCCAATCGTGTTTTGGAAACAGTCATCCCCTCACACATACGTTCTGAAATACATATTAAAAAATTTAATGCGAATTTTGATTAATAGCTAACAGAAAACAGCAATTTTTTTCGTTTTTACCGCCTAACCCCCCTTAAGAGGGTTTACGCATTTCGGTTTCCAATACAAACTTTCAAGTTAAATTTTTTACAAGCTAGCGGTGGGTTAAGGCCCGTTTTCCTCATGTGCATTTGTCTATCTGAAAAGGCCTCAGCCCAGCAGTGGGACGATTATAAGCTGATGATGATGAAGTTCGGGAACTGTCTCGGTTGCCGAGTGGCAGATGTCCTAGATATCCGGAGGTCCTAGCTTCAATTCCTAGGTAAGGCATAAATGTTTCGGATTTTTTAGATGAATAGCCCGCGTTTGATATCACCAACTCGCATTTGGCGAGCAAGGTGATTAACACATTAAGCGCCAAGTGTATCTTCTGGTATACACCGCTGTGCCTCTGTCCAAGGGATGATACACATGGCGCTTAACGTGTTAAGCCAATAGGATTGACTTGATTTTAATAATGAAGGCCTTAGCCCTGCAATGGAACTTTTTAATAGACTTTACAATACTTTAATAAAATCTTTAATCCTATTTATAGTTATAGATTTAGTTAAGTTATTAGTTAACTGTTATTTTATTAGTTTGGACATCAATAAGTGCCCTTGAAGGCTTGAATAAACTGTTTGAATGTTGACTCTTAAGTATTCTGTTATTTTTCTCGTTTAAAACAGATTCGTTTTCAGAATTGCTTAAAACGTTTTTTTCTCAAATTGATAATGGAGTATAACTTTTATTTTATCTTTACAATTACAATTAGCAAATTAATTAATCTGTTATTTTTCTAGTTTAAAACACACTCATTTCCAGAATTGTTTAAAACGTTTTTTTCTTGTATTGATAATAGCTCATAACTTTTATTTGATATTTACAATTACAACTAGCAAACTGTACCAAAGCCACTTATCGTATTGTATATTAGGATATACACTCACTCACCCTATGGTGAGCTCATGGCGAGCTTAAGTTATGCAACACATACATATATTTACGACTATTATCTCCGTTGGGTAAGTCAGACACTAGAGGGCCTACTTCTCTTTCCTCGAAACGAAATTTCGGCCGATTTTCGTTTCCTATTTGCAGCGGTTTCTATTCCTTCCGACATTTCCTTCATACAAAATAGTACTTATTAAGTATAAGAAAATTGTTTGAAATTTCAAAAATAATGGAAAGTGCTATTAATAGTAAATAGTACTATTTTGTATATATACCTAGTTATTCGTATTAGTATTACAAATATATTTTTATAGGTATAGGTAATTTTGTCTTTTTTTTTGCACTTTTTGTCACCCCTGTAACATTTTTCTCACACACTCTCTGGGTTGACTGGAAGAGATCTCTTTTAGAAATATGTCCACCTTTGCGTACAATGTCTTTTGTCACTATTGTTACTGTGTTTCTGTGCAATAAAGAATATAAGTAATACTTAGTAACCGAAAATCGGCCGAAATTTCGCCCTCGGTCCGGCCCTCTGCCGCAGTCCATGTCCAAATGATAACTGCACATGTGCTCAACGTGACAAGTGGTGAGCTCATCGTCGTTCTATGCTGTTGGATGTATGAACAGTCTTTAGTCCGTTAGTCGCCTTTAACAACACCAAAGAGAGGAGATGAGCGGTAGTATTTTATTAATGAACCGCTACCAACACAGAATATGCAATACGATATGACTGGATAGGTTGCGTTACTATTAACACACTGGTATCGCAATCTATTAAAAGCTCTCACCGATTCTGGTAAACGAGATCGGTACTTAAGGAGATCCTGCACGAAATTGTGAAAATTACGTATTTTTAAGTTACTTGTACTATGCGCTGAATTAGTCAAATACATTATAACAACTTACGTATGTTAGTCTGATCATTGCACAAGGTCGTGGCCTTGTTGAAATTTGAAACAAATTCTTTAGACACTAACAAACAATACATAAATGTAATGACTCCTAAAAACTTTTTTTTTAACAACTTTCTTAATTTTACGCATGTAACAATAATTCTTACATGAAAATATTTGTATTGTTATTCCGCAGGTCACCCCCCTCTTAAAAAAAGTAAATTTTAGTTTTTAAAACATGCGCGTGATGGTTTTGTACATATTGCAGAATAAAAACATTGTTCTTATCAAATTACTAAGGTCTGAAACTTCAAAGCAGAGTTTTAATTTTAAATATCAATATGATTGATTTTGCTTTGAAGTTCATTAAGAGACTTATGTCAGTTTTTGCGATCGCGCGGCACCCCCTTAAGCCAATACAAATGATTAGTACTGAGTATCGCAGCACGTTGCAGTCTTTACCGAGCATTATTACGCCAATAACCTCCCGCTGAGCATTGATTAGGGATTCGTATGGCTTTAATATCGTTTATGTATGGGTAAAATAAAATTTATATATGTGGCCGGGTTGAGGTAAATCATTGGGTACGGGTCGTTCCGTCGCTAAGAGGTAAGTTTAACTCAATGAAAGGAATTTAGGTAATCTAAAGATCGTGGGACGTTACATGACTTAGTCGTAGGTATACTTAGGTATTATATACTCTTAGTACTACTACAAAGTTATATCAGTTCCAAGAAAGCCTCCGTGGTTATACTATCAATAGGCTGACTGAGTCCAATGATATATAGGATTCTATTGAGAATACAAATGAATGGAGCAACTTTCACGTTTAAACTGTCATATTGATTTTGATGATTTTGACATAGAGATAAGATAAGATACCGCTACAAATTAATGCAACCAAAGCCGTGGGGCAAATCTAGCAAGAAATGAAACTTAACGGACGTTATCGTAATACTCTAGGTGCTGTATGTTAGTGGCTATGGGCTGCGGTGGCCTCTAACCAGCGTATAGGTCGTGAGCTCGTTTTCCGTATCAGTAACACAAATAAACAACACAGCATTGACTTCAATTCGGCTGATAAATTAAAATTCAAATCGTTATCGAACGAAAATACGAAACAAAAGACAGTCCTAAAGCAACGTCAATAAAAACAGCTACAAAAAAACAAAATACAGTCGTGTAGCTGCGTAAATTAGAAAAAAAGAACTGCTAGCTCCATTTATTAACAGGCCAGTCAAGGACAACATAAAGTTTTTCCACCGTGAACCTTCTCGAAAGCCGGCGCAAGCACTAAAGATTACAGCAGAGCGGCACTGCACCCGACTGCTACCTGCCGAATGAGGTACTCGCAAGTGCTACGGTTAGTTACTTTTCCGGCACCGTGAAATATGCGAGGAGGTAACATTTGAGTTCATTTGTTGCAGTAGATTGTGCACTTTTGGGGTTTAATTTTTACATTGTTTGCTGTGGAGGTGGGTAAAGTGTTTTTATGCTAGCGACAATAAAATGGTATCAACCTATTTAGACGGAGACTGTAAACTACATTTATGTCATTGTTGTGCATTTTTTAGTCTTGTAATGTTTAAAGTTGTTAATAAAATTAAATTTTGTTAGTGTTATTGTTCGACAATGATCTTTACACTCTAACTGCCTCACTCAGAGTTCATCATCATCAGCTAGAAGACGTCCACTGTTGGACAAAGGCCTCCCCCAAGGATCTCCACCACGACCGGTCTTGTGCTGCTTGCATCCAGCGGCTATATACCCGCGACCTTCACCAGATCGTCGGACCACTTTGTTGGAGGCCTGCCCACACTGCGTCTTCCGGTGCGCGGTGGCCACTCGAGAACCGTTCTGCCTCAACGCCCATCGGATCTACGGGCGATGTGCCCTGCCCATTGCCACATGAGCTTGGCGACTCTTTAGTCTATGTCGGTTATTGTCTACGAATCTTCTCATTCCTGATTCGATCACGCAGAGAAACCCCGAGCATAGCCCTCTCCATTGCTCTTTGCGTGACTTTGAGCCTTCAAATCACCTATATTGTTTTAATGATAAACTTTTTAAATTCTTTAAGCGCCATGGCAGACAAAAAACAAAAGCACAGCAATGCCAAAAACAACAAAACTCATCGCATCTCTGAATAATCTGTCTCTAATAATACAGGTAGCAAAAATTATGAGTTCAAATAAAAAACGCTCGCACAGTGTCAAGCTCGCTATCGATCCCGGTTAGAGAGTTACGTACTTTCGCTATGAAAACACTTCGCATTGTGGGTGTGATTAATTGTTCTCTGCGTGCGGCGACGGCTGCAGCCTCGCAGAAGCACGCTGCGTCACACCCAGATACTGTGAGAGATTGGCTTCGATCCGCGCCGATGTACTTAATTAATGTACGCCGGATTTATGCGTTGTATGAAACGTGCTTAATTATTGTACGCCAGATTGATGCGAAGCATGAAATATATTATCTTGACTTTTAACATATTTAGAAACGACAAACCGGTATACGGTTCAATTAGTAGAAAGTGATCAATGCAAAGCATACTATTTTATCGATGCCTGTAACTTTGAAGCTGCGGTGACGTACTTTAGGTGGTGGTATAGCTACATTAGTCTCTGCGTACAGCGACGGCTGCAGCCTCGGAGAAGGATGTTGCGTTGCGTCCCACCTAGATACTATGAGAGATTGGCTTCGATCCGCGCCGATGTACGTAATTATTGTACGCCGGATTTATGCGTTGTATGAAACGTGCTTAATTATTGTACGCCAGATTTATGCGAAGCATGAAATATATTATCTTGACTTTAAACATTTTTAGAAACGACAAACCAGTATACGGTTCAATCAAGATTCAAGATTCAAGATTCAATATCATTTATTCAGGTTAGGCCATGTTTAGATTACAGCACTTATGAATGTCATTATGCCATCGGTCCGCAAGTCTAACTATGGGTCAGTAGAAAGTCTCAGGTCAGTAGAAAGATCAGTAGAAAGTGATCAATGCAAAGCATACTATTTTATCAATGCCTGTAACTTTGAAGCTGCCGTGACGTACTTTAGGTGGTGGTATAGCTACATTAGTCTCTGCGTAAGGCGACGGCTGCAGCTTCGCAGAAGGAGGTTGCATTGCGTCCCATCCAGATATTATGAGGGATTGCTTCGATCCGCGCCGATGTACGTAATTAATGTACGCCGGATTTATGAATGGTATGAAACGTGCTTAATTATTATGCGTAGTACGTAATACATTTTCCTAACTTTTAACATTTGTTTATAGAAACGGCATACAGGTATACGGTCCGATAAGTAGAAAGTGATCAATGCAATGCTAGCCGCTAGGATATCATTATGTCGTCGATGCCAGTAATTTTGATGCTTTAGTAACGTGCTTGGTGGTTGTAGCTACATTGTTCTCTGCGTACGGCGACGGCTGCAGCCTCGCAGAAGCACGCTGAGTCACACCCAGATACTGTGAGAGATTGGCTTCGTTCCGCGCCGATGTACTTAATTAATGTACGCCGGATTTATGCGTTGTATGAAACGTGCTTAATTATTGTGTTAGCATTCATTTATTTTAATACAGTTATTGTCATAATTATTATTCATATTAATTTAAGATTGTTAAATGATTCCATAAATCTAGTGTTGCTGATTTGACCTCTTTGGTATATGACGTCTATGATCATTGTTCCCGCCGACCGACATGCGGCGGTCACTCACTTTTAAAAAAGATTGGAACGGACTCGTTGTTGGATATAAGGTTAGATGGTCAATTCAAGTGAGCTTATGTTATGTATTCGTATTTAATGTTTGAGTAATATAACAACGTTCTTAGCATTGTACTGAAGTATTGTGAATAAACCACCTAAAGCAAGAGTTGGATTTTATATTTATCCACCCGATTTTAATAGTTCAGAAGTGGGATCACATCGAGTGCTATTTAATTAGCTTGGTGAAGGGTGCGACGCCCATAAAGGTACGTAAATCATGTAATAAAATAAAAATTATTGTAAATTAAATGTAGGTACTTAAATTAATTATAAAGGCAGAACGGAATGCAAATTACAATGATTTTCTAAATTGATTCATTAATTATCAATCGACGACAATTAAGTGTTACAAAAAAATGTTTAACAAACAACGAAAACAATATTGCATTCATCCTTTGGTAAAATCACTGAGTTTTTACTTAATTTTTAATTTTGGAAAATCTTAGCAGGTACTTACCTTGATAAATTCTTGTAGTCCATAAAGTAGATAGCAAAGAGAATTCAATAGTATGATTTGCGTAGACAGAGAATCCTATGGTTTGGTCTCAGAACAATATTAGTTATTGTTCTGAGGATTTGGTGGAACAATCATACCTTAACATGTTACTTTGAGGAATAATTATACCAAAGAGGATGTGAGTCAATATACCTAACAGTATTAATATACTTTATTGTACATACAAAATTAGAAGGATGGCATGACTACTTACTTTTGAGATTAGTTTTAGAAGGGAAAGGGTGTTAAACTTAAGATGCGTTTTCTTCCTTATAAATTGTGTTCCCTTTTATTGATTTTAACAATGTGTGATATTTGAATACAAAAATTCGACATGGATTTAGGATACTTTTCTTTTAAATATTCTGAAACTCTATGCATATTTAATTAATTAAATAATGCAATTAACAACATTTACTTTTGCATTATTTTTAAAACATTTCAGTGCAAATGGGAAAAGAGAGGAAATCTCGCAAGCGAACGATGAGTCGTGATGACTCTTTAAGTTCTAAGTCATCAGAGTCAGAAAGAGAAGGCTCGCGACGCTACAGGGACCTGCGTTCGCGTAAGAAGAAACGTTCGCGACCAGAAAGGAGACATAGACGTAGTAGACGGAGTACATCACGGCGTACCGCTGATACGCCGCCGCCGCTGCCGCCGCCGCCGCGTGCACCTGAGCCCCGGAACTTGGAACAGCTGAGCGATGCACATGACTGAGAAACCAGAGAGCTGCCAGCCAGGTTACATCACGAAGCGCTGCAGCTGCGGCGGTGCCACCAGTAAGTACGACGAGCACTTCTTTCGAATTAATCACGGCTTTTAAAGAAATTATTCAAGGCATAAAATCAGATAGTAATACTGTTGTGGATCGTTTTCCGGTTATGAATGTTATTCCTGAATTCGATCCATCAAAACGGAATCAGACTATTGACACATGGATTTTGAAAGTAAACGAATCTGCATCTATTTATAATTGGACCGAACGACAAATTATCCATTATGCATTGCCTAAATTAGTTGGCTTAGCACAAACGTGGTACCAAGGTTTACCAAGTCTGTTGTTTTCATGGAGCGAATGGCAGGACAAATTAAGATTAGCTTTTCCTAGTGATGAGAATTACGGACAATTGTTGACGGAAATGGTAAGGCTCGATTTGGAGAATCTTTAGAGGAATATTATTACGAGAAAATGGTTTTGTTAAATCGCTGTAATATATTTGGTAAAAACGCTATAGACTGTATTTTGTTTGGCGTTGAGGATAGGTCTGTGAGAACAAGTGCAGAAGCGGCACAATTTACAGAACCTGATAAACTTTTGGTTTTTCTTAGAAATGTAAAAGTAAATAAAAGACATGAAAAACCTGTAGTGTACTCACAAACCAGCATTTCCGAAAACCGACGGCATAAGATTGTTAAGTCTGCTCAATCAGGTACTGAGTTTAGGAACCCCAAGTGTTATAACTGTGGTGAAGAGGGTCACCCATACTTTAAGTGTAAGCAACCAATTAAAAGATGTGACGCATGCCATAGGGTGGGTCATTTAGCGACTGACTGTCCAAAACGAACAGAGGCTACTTCAAGCAAAACCGTCTTACGTATCTCACAAGAACAGAATAATGATCAAAAATATTTTAAGTCTGTTATGGTAAATGGTCATATATTAGATTGTTTTGTTGACTTTGGAAGTCAGTGTACCATGATAAAGGAATCTGTGGCCAAGAAAATATTTGTAACGTGGTCTACTATTGATTTACCGGTCTTGAGAGGATTTGGTGACTCCATGGTCAATTGTTTAGGCAAGTGCGCAGCTCCCATTGAATTAGACTCTGTAGTAGGATCCGTTGAAATTCTTATAGTACCTGATCACTTTCTGAGTGTATCGCTTCTAGTCGGGCAAACATTTACTGAACAGGAGCATATTGTAGTTTTCAAAACAAAAGATAACCTTAAATTTGCATCTCGATTGACTATAGAGGTTGGGAAAATTAAGTTGTACATTTCAGAATCCGTTACTGTTAAAGAATTGACTAAAGTGAGTGTTCATTCTACACCAGCGTTTGATGGCGATTTATATTTAGAGTCTTGTGTATCTCATAAACCCAGTAATGAATATGAAATAATACAAAGTATCATAAAGTTAACAAATGGGATCATGTATATTTTTATTAAAAGTTTAAACAGTTCAGAATTTACATTAAATAAGAACGTCCTTATTGCTCGTGCACTCCCTTTGAATGAAATTTATATATTGCACATCAGTAGAGTAGAATCTGATAATATTGAAAATAGTACTCGTTCAGCAGTGACACAAGAGATGATAAAAGTGAACGAAAATCTAAGTAAACAAGAATTAGATAAACTTACAAACTTGTTGAATGAATTTCGTGCATGTTTTGCTTTTTCTGTCGATGAGTTAGGTTGTGTAACTGACACTGAAATGAAAATCAATCTTGATGATACTACCCCAGTGGTTTACCGACCCTATCGGCTTCCTCACTGTGAGCGACAGGTTGTTCGTGATATCGTCCGAGAATTGGAAGATTCGGGTATAGTAAGACAATCTACGTCTGAATATGCACATCCTATTTTACTAGTGCGTAAGAAAACAGGCGATTACCGTCTGTGCGTAGATTTTCGTTCACTCAACAAGAAGACCGTAAAAGAACATTACCCGTTGCCAAGGATAGATGATCAGCTAGATAATTTGTCCGGTTATAAGTTCTTCACGTCTTTAGATATGGCATCAGGATACTATCAGATCCCGTTAACCGAATCCTCAAAACCTCTTACTGCTTTCGTAACGCCCGATGGGCATTATGAATTCACCCGAATGCCATTTGGATTAGCCAATGCCCCTTCAACATTCCAAAGAACCATCAATAATATTCTTGGTAATGCTAGATTTAAGGATGCATTCGCATACATGGATGACGTAATAATTCCTTCAAGAACAGTGGAAGAAGGTTTTCAGAAGCTTCGTGACATTCTCTTACTGTTTCTTAAGTCAGGCTTAACTCTAAAATTACCAAAATGTAATTTTTTCATGCAATCCATAGAATACTTAGGATTTGAAATTAGTGAGGATGGAATAAGACCTGGCACAAAAAAAATACAGGCAGTCGAAAACTTTCCAATACCTACTGATCAACATAAAGTTCGACAATTTCTAGGATTAGCTAGTTTCTTTCGTAGATTTGATAGAGGCTTCTCAAGTATTGCAAAGCCATTGACGCAACTGTTGAAGAAGGATTCCAAGTGGCATTGGGGCGAAATAGAGACAAACGCAGTTAATACTTTAAAAGGGCATTTGATAGACAGACCCATTCTTGCTTTTTATAATCCAGCTTACGAAACTCAATTACATACAGATGCATCTAAAATGGGAGTAGCGGGTATCCTTATGCAAAGACCCAGCAAAGAAACTCCTTTTAATGCTGTAGCCTATTATAGCAGACAAACGTCACCAGAAGAATCCCGTTTTAGCTCATATGACTTAGAAACCTTGGCTGTAGTAACTTCTTTGCAACGGTTCAGAGTATATTTATTAGGAATTCCTTTTACTATTGTCACTGATTGCAACTCACTCCGAGCAACTTTTGAAAAACGTGACATGCTGCCTAGAGTTGCTAGGTGGTGGAGTGCTATACAAGAGTATAACTTTAAAATTATTTATAAGCCCGGTGTTACTATGTCCCATGTCGACGCTCTTAGTCGTAATCCCATCGAAACCGGTCCAAATTCTCTTGAAGTACGAACCATAGATGTAAATTGGATAAGTACTGTGCAGCAGAATGACTCGGAATTACAACGAATTGCTAATATATTAAATGATAAAGATACTGACACTATTATAGATATTAAAAACAGTTTTGTTTTAAAACGAGGTTTACTCTATAGAAAAACGACTGAGGGTGATCGATGGGTAGTACCGAAGGGAGTTAGGTGGCACGTGTTAAAGGCTAATCACGACGATATAGGACATTTTGGTTTCGATAAAACATACTATAAAATAAAAAATGATTATTGGTTTCCTAAGATGAGAAAGTTTATTAAAAAGTATGTAAACTCCTGTTTAGAGTGCGCGTATGCCAAAGTTCCGTCAGGTAAAAAGGCTGGGGAGTTACACCCTATAGAAAAAGTCGACCGACCTTTTCATACTATCCACATCGATCACCTGGGTCCCTTTGTACGCAGTAAAAAGAAGAACTCGTATTTACTTCTAATTATAGATGCGTTCACTAAGTTCATTGTTTTGACTCCAGTAAAAAGCACTAAAAGCATACATTCACTAAGAGCTATGAAACATTATTTCCACACTTTCGGAGTACCCAAGCGTCTTTTATCCGACAGGGGTACGTCATTCACTGCCAACAAATTCAAAAAGTATTTAGAATTGTTAGGGGTCAAACATATTATGAATGCTGTAGCGACACCTCGTGCAAATGGTCAAGTCGAGCGCTACAATCGCACTGTCTTGGCTGCTTTGACAGCAAGCAATCATGGCAAACCAGAAAATTCATGGGATGAATGTATTTCTGAAGTTCAGTGGGGTTTAAACAATACCCACAATAAAGGCATAGGGAAAACTCCTGTCCAGGCATTATTTGGTACTAATACAAGGGGCCCGTCAGATTCGTTATTACAACTAAGTACGCATGATGAAACGGAACCTTGTCAATCCGATATAGATGTTATTAGGAATGAAATATCCGAGCATATAATAAATAATCAAAAGAAACAAAAAGAAAACTTTGATAAAAAGCGAAAGAACGTTAGTTACAAGGTAGGTGAGCTGGTGCGCATCGAAAGAGACATTCCGTCTACTGGTAAAAGTCGCAAGTTGATTCCAAAACTTAGGGGTCCATACCGTATAACAAAAGTATTGGATAAAGATAGGTATGTAGTAGCAGACACTCCGCTATCTCACAAAGGTAATAAACAATTCAGCGGTATATTCTCAGTTGATAAAATACACCCTTGGCTGGTTTTTAACAGAACCAGTGATGTCGATGAGTCAAACACTGACGACGATGCATAGTCTATTTTTGATTGGTTACACATTAGTTACTAGTTATTTTAAGTTACCAAAATCATTAAACCGAAAAGAAAATTTGATGTATTTATTATGTTAATGTTAAAGTTAGAAAGTTACAATGAGTTGATTCGGTTTTTGTGAAAATAATTGGTGTGGACGTGAAGGGGGCCACAACAATTATTATAAGTATTCTTGATACTTAGAGGTGACCAAGTTCATGTTATGGTTATATTGTTGCAGACGTGCAGGGGGCTACAGCAATTTTTTGTGAAATAATTAGTGTGGACGTGAAGGGGGCCACAACAATTATTATAAGTATTCTTGATACTTAATAAGTATCGAAGTTCATGTTACGGTTATATTGTTGTAGACGTGCAGGGGACTACAGCAATAAGTTCTTAAAAGTGATAGATAAGTTAATTTTAAACACATTGAAGACATGTAAGGGGCTTCATTGTGATAATAAAATGGCGGTGTTGTAGACGTGCGGAGAGTTACAACAACGCTATTTTAAAAAGAATACTTAAATAATAATTAGATTAAATACACATTGACGACACGTATGGGGTGTCAGTGTGGTAGGTGTAAATATATACTTAAATAATATTGTGGTAGACATGCAGGGTGCTAAGACAATTCTGTTAAATTAAAAAAAAATTTAGCAGACTCTTGTCGAACAATGAGATGATACTGTCAAAATATGTAATGTACAAATAAATATAAGTAGATTTGATAGATTTCTTTCATCACTTATGTATATTCACCAGCGGTCTACCTTTCAAATGACCTAATTGTAATTTTTAATTTATTATGTTGTGTGTATTTTGCATTTTGTTTTCACGGGACGTGAAATTGTCAGGAAAGGCCGACTGTTAGCATTCATTTATTTTAATACAGTTATTGTCATAATTATTATTCATATTAATTTAAGATTGTTAAATGATTTCATAAATCTAGTGTTGCTGATTTGACCTCTTTGGTATATGACGTCTATGATCATTGTTCCCGCCGACCGACATGCGGCCGTCACTCACTTTTAAAAAAGATTGGAACGGACTCGTTGTTGGATATAAGGTTAGATGGTCAATTCAAGTGAGCTTATGTTATGTATTCGTATTTAATGTTTGAGTAATATAACAACGTTCTTAGCATTGTACTGAAGTGTTGTGAATAAACCACCTAAAGCAAGAGTTGGATTTTATATTTATCCACCCGATTTTAATAATTGTAAGCCAGATTTATGCGAAGCATGAAATATATTATCTTGACTTTTAACATTTTTAGAAACGACAAACCGGTATACGGTTCAATTAGTAGAAAGTGATCAATGCAAAGCATACTATTTTATCGATGCCTGTAACTTTGAAGCTGCGGTGACGTACTTTAGGTGGTGGTATAGCTACATTAGTCTCTGCGTACAGCGATGGCTGCAGCTTCGCAGAAGGATGTTGCGTTGCGTCCCACCTAGATACTATAAGAGATTGGCTTCGATCCGCGCCGATGTACGTAATTAATGTACGCCGGATATATGCGTGGTATGAAACTTGCTTAATTATTATGCGTAGTACGTAATACATTTTCTTGACTTTTAACATTTGTTTATAGAAACGGCATACAGGTATACGGTCCGATAAGTAGAAAGTGATTAATGCAATGCTAGCCTCTAGGCTATCATTATGTCGTCGATGCCTGTAATTTTGTTGCTTTAGTAACGTACTTTAGGTGGTGGTAGCTACATTGTTCTCTGCGTGCGGCGACGGCTGCTGCCTCGCAGAAGCACGCTGCGTCACACCCAGATACTGTGAGAGATTGGCTTCGATCCGCGCCGATGTACTTAATTAATGTACGCCGGATTTATGCGTGGTATGAAACGTGTTTAATTATTGTACGCCAGATTTATGCGAAGCATGAAATATATTATCTTGACTTTTAACATTTTTAGAAAAGACAAACCCATATACGGTTCAATTAGTAGAATAAGTGATCAATGCAAAGCATACTATTTTATCGATACCTGTAACTTTGAAGCTGCGGTGACGTACTTTAGGTGGTGGTAGCTACATTAGTCTCTGCGTAAGGCGACGGCTGCAGCCTCGCAGAAGGATGTTGCGTTGCGTCCCATCCAGATACTATGAGGGATTGGCTTCGATCCGCGCCGATGTACGTAATAAATGTACGCCGGATTTATGCGTAGTATGAAACGTGCTTAATTATTATGCGTAGTACGTAATACATTTTCATGATTTTTAACATTTGTATAAAGAAACGGCATACAGGTATACGATCCGATAAGTAGAAAGTGATCAATGCAATGCTAGCCGCTAGGATATCTTTATGTCGTTGATGCCTGTAATTTTGATGCTTTAGTAACGTACTTGGTGGTTGTAGCTACATTAGTCTCTGCGTACGGCGACGGCTGAGCCTTGCAGAAGCACGCTGCGTCACACCCAGATACTGTGAGAGATTGGCTTCGATCCGCGCCGATGTACTAATGTACGTCGGATTTATGCGTTGTATGAAACGTGCTTAATTATTATGTGTAGTACGTAACACATTTTCTTGATTTTTAACATTTGTTTAAAGAAACGGCATACAGGTATACGGTCCGATAAGTAGAAAGTGATCAATGCAATGCTAGCCGCTAGGATATCATAATGTAGTCAATGCCTGTAATTTTGATGCTTTAGTAACGTGTTTGGTGGTTGTAGCTACATTAGTCTCTGCGTACGGCGACGGCTGCAGCCTCGCAGCAGCACGCTGTGTCACACCCGGATACTGTGAGAGATTGGCTTCGATCCGCGCCGATATACTTAATTAATGTACGCCGGATTTATGCGTTGTATGAGGCGTTTAACGTTCGTTTAAAGAAACGGCAAACCGGTATACGGTTCAATTAGTAGAAAGTGATGAATGCAAAGCATATTAATCTATCGATGTCTGTAACTTTGATGCTACAGCGACGTACTTTAGGTGGTGGTAGCTACATTAGTATCTGCGTACAGCGACGGCTGCAGCCTCGCAGAAGCACGCTGCGTCACCCCCAGATAATGTGAGAGAATGGCTTCGATCCGCGCCGATGTAGTATGCCGGATTTATGAGTAGTACGAAACGTGCTTAATTATTATGCGTTGTATGTCAAACATTTTCTTGTCGTTTGAAGTTTGTATCTAGAAACTGCAAACAGGTTATAAGGTCTAAATACTAGAGAGCGATCAACCGAAGGAGGAGCTCGATGGTGCAGCGGCTAGCTCGTTCGGCTTGCGATCTTGTTCGCCAAGCAACTTTTGCAATGCCGGGTTGCTGGATGGGTGACCAAATTAAAAATATCTCGAGCTCCTCCGTGCTTCGGAAGGCACGTTAAGCCCATTAAGCCGTTGGTCCCGGTTGTTGTCGTAAGACCAACCCACATTGAGCCAGCGGGGTGGGTTATGGCCTAATAACGTGCCATTGTCCACGTGGGAGGCCTATGCCCAGCAGTGGGAAGTTTATAGGCTGATGATGATGATGATGATGATCAACAGAAATGGTATACGGTTAAATAAGTAGAAAGTGATCAATGCAATGCTAGCCGCAAGGATATCATTAAATCGACGCCTTCACCTCTTCGATACTGTGGTGACATTCTCAGCTACATGCGGACTTAAAACAACCCAAGAACAAGTGGTAATTATAACCTCTTAGATATTGAAAAAGTAACAAAAGAAGAAAAAAAAAAATCGTCAAGTCGTATGTAAATATCAAGGGTCACCCTAAATAATAACAGAAGAAAATTAAGTTATTAGAAAACCATTTAATAATCTCCTCTTAAAACGTAAGGTAATATATTAATGCTACTTTAATAAGAGCATAGTTGTTTAATTATTAGAAACCTATAGAATACTCGGAGGAAATATTAATTCTGTTATCAGATTATCTCGTTATTATCTAAACAAACGTGAGTAATGTTTCAAGCTTAATTGTGTTTGATATCTCATAAATTGTTTTCTGATGTGTGTGTGTGTTTGTGTTTGGACAATGCACATTAAAATTAAAAAAAATATACGATTCTACACTTTAGTACCATGTCAAACCAACTAATACTGCGTTCATACATAATACATATAATCACGACTATTATCCCCGAAGGGTTAGTCAGAGACTAGGCAATGAGGACCGCAAAAGCAGCCTCTACCAAAGTCCACTTTTCACCAAATAGCGAACGCACATGTGCTCAGCGTGACAGGTGGTAAGCCCATCGCCGCTCTATACGGTTGCATGTATGTGCTGTCTTTAGTCCGTTAGTTGCCTTTTACGGCACCCAAGGGATGAAACGGGGCAGTAGTATTCTTTCACCGCTTCGCGACACGGGTAAATTCCATGGGTTTTATTTCCATGTCGTTCAAATTGTGTTCGGAATCCTTCGATAAGTACATAGCAATAATTGATTTGACATTTTATTATAAACTAGCGACCCGCCCCGGCTTCGCACAGGTTACTACTCGTACCCGTACCCAAACAATTTAGAGCGTATAACCTTCCTCGATAAATGGGCTATCTAACACTGAAATAATTTTTTAAATCGGACCAGTAGTTCCTGAGATTAGCGCGTTCAAGTAAACAAACTCTTCAGCTTTATAATATTAGTATGGATAACATTATATTTTAATCATTTTTGTTTGCCTACTACTTTCATATCAGACGAATGTAATTACCACAGCAATTACCTATATTTCTGCTTAATCTGTAATAATTGACATTGTATCGCATCTGACAATAAGCTTATCTTGGCATGCATGTAAGAGATGTTATCAGTTATCATTATTTTGTTCAAGTTGCTTGAGTTTAATAGAAGTATTGTGTCTTAATTATGGTATCAATGTAATCTAATCTTGTAAGCGCTTGGGATGGAAATCTGTAAGCAACAAAAATTTTTAATGATATTTTCCATTGCTCAGCAGTGATGCAGTATAATTCACTAAAGTATAAACAATACATGTTGTTTTGCAGCACTATTTATTTGCTATTGGAGTGTGACAATGAATTTCGTTCTCTTTGAAGTAACGAACCAGTGAACAAAGCGATCGACTGGCCCCTGATAGGTAATGAATCTGTCTATTAGACACTGGACGGCAGCATACGGTGGTATAGAACTAAGAACTTTGTAGGTATTTATGTACATATTGCTCTGAAAGTAGTCTTCAGTCTAGCTTACTAAAATGTTTATAATTTTATTTAGATCTTACTAAATATTTAACTTAGGAACCGTAACCTATTTTATTACGTCCATAATTCTCAGGCCTTCCTATATAATTAAAACGATTGCAACGAAACGCTGTACGCACCCCACGAAAGTTTCTGAGTTGATAAAAATGATATAGGTACATATATTTAATCACGACTATATCCCTGAAGGGTTAGTTAGAGACTAGGCAATGTCCACTTTTTACCAAATAACGAATGCACATGTGCTCAGCGTAACAGGTGGTAACCCATCGCCGCTGTAAGCTGTTGGATGTATGTGCAGTCTTTAGTCGCCTTTTACGAAAAATCCCACTGCAGGGCAAAGTATTCCTTTTCCTTTTCCAGTTGTTTTATACGCCGCTAAAGAAACAACTTTGAAAAATCTATTGATAGCTTGTAGAGATGCAAAACACTTATTCCAATATTTATAAAACAATTTTTATCGTAGCATTTGTGGTTTATAAAGATTAACAGGCTTTAACTACACCGAGAAAGCGATTCGACAGGCGATAGTTTCACTCCAGAGCCTTAGGTTTCAATACATTTTCTAAAATCCATAACAGAACCTAAGCTTCATCTCTTTGTTAGAAATTATAGAATGTTGCTGACATTGTTATGTTACTGAGCTAACTAAATGCAAACTGGTGCATTAGACGTTTTCGGAAACTGTCGTAACTTTGTATCAGAGGCGATTCTAGCCAAACTATTTAATGGTAATCTGTGAGCCGAGACCGACCGAATAAGGTTCCTTATTCCAGACCATGCCCTAACTCTTAACTCATGGTTTAATTTGGAGAACCAAAATAGTAGTATCTTTTACATTGGATATTTTTAGATTAATATGTAAATAGGTAGGTGTATACTACACTATTACTATAATACTGTCGTATACTGTCATCCAGTGTCTATACTTAAACATATTCAATACTGTCAGTGGTCAGTTATAGTATATTATAAATATTTTATTTATTTAAAAGTTTTAAAATTCGTTTATTTATAAACACAAGTCACTAACAGTATTAGGATAAGTCTCAGCCATTTAAGCATTAAAACCTGTATTAGGTTAAGACTGCTATTACAAAGTGCACTTGTAAAACAATGAAAATGTTTACAAATTATATTAAAAGAACAATGGGTAACATTCAGTCACTGCTATAACATTCTTATATTATTCTGTTTTTACATTATTGTGAGGACAGTGATTTACATTATTGTGATTTTCAAATGCAAGTTTGATTATTTATAAAAGATTTTTCAAAACGTAAAGACCACAAACCTGTAAAGATATTGCAGAATTAGCATATAATGTTAAATATTATTACATATACTTTGTTACATTATTATATTATATTAAATACATCATATAATATATAAATAATCTTAAAGAATATTTACACTACTTTTATCATACAATAAACAGAAAAATGCACTTAGATAATATTAAACATAAAATATATTTATGTAGTATACCATTTAATTTTTATTTTATTTATTTATTAGAGGACAGTAATACCTCTGTGAAATCATAATTATAACCTGCTATTTTACCGATTTATGAACTATTTAATAAATTTCTGGATTACGTAAGGAGTACCATAAACCATATTCTTAATCAATCATACATACATATATCACCGACCCCAGAAGGAGTGGGCAGAGACTACAGCCGATAGTCGGTACGATGCTGACAAGCATCTTTTGTTTCATTCACTCTCAAAATATTAATTAATCAATTAAAGTTAAACCACCTATATAAGGCATTCAATATGTGATAGCCCCAATATCTAAATGGCCGGTGTTCCGACTAGTTAAATACGTAAGGGAAGCGCAGTCAGTACTAATTGAATCACAATAGGCCGGTGACGTCAGGTCTGCCGAGATATACACGCTGCCATTGATGTTTCCTTCGGGCTCTTAAGATGCCAATCTTCAGTAACTTCGAGAGATCTGCAGGGAATTGAAATCATGTTCCTTATATTATTATGGTGAGCTTCATTTGTTAAGTAATGAAATATTAGGTACGTCCTGGATATCGGAGAAGCGAAGAATAGCGAAGAGGAGAAATGTGTCGTATACATAACTTATAAGATTAATTTACCTATCACCTCTGCGCTTATTAGTAATTTCCGATGCATCTTCTCTCCTGTTCTCCCATCGCCGCTTTTGTGAGAACCAGCATTTAATGTTACATTATTTAAAATAAACTTCTCTGGTTCAGCAGATACTAGAAACTAAAACAACACTATACTTTGGATTTGACGATCGGCGAGGACCTTTAGTTACCCATCGTGGTCAAATCAATGTTAGCTAACGAAAGGTTTTGGGTGACCAAGGTTTTGGGTGACCGTAGTCTCCTGCAAGATCGTTATGTCGTACAACTACAAGAACAGAATATATCTTTTCTTCTGTTCTGTGCCTGCAGCGGAATCGTGTGATTTTTAACCATCTTGGACTTCCATTACATTTCTAAGAGGAATGTCCATGTTATCGTAGTGATTTGATTGGTGGTTGAGCTTACCCTGGTTAGCTACCATCATCTGATATAAGTCTGGGTTCACAGCAAAACTGTTAGTAATACTATTGTGTTTAGACGCTTTAGACTCGCGGGGTTATGTAAAGAATTTTCTCTTATCAAATGTACTAAGAACAGGGACCCTACTGTCACCCTTAGAGCAGTATTACTTTAAGCTTACTATTCATAATTCGTATGGGAATTTGCAAGTAAGATTAAAGTGATACTTACTGCTCTAAGGCTCGTATTGTAAAACCAAACTAAAACTCAAATCTATGCTTGAGTACAGTTAGAAAGGGATAGTGCTATTCATCATATATATCGTCATCCCTTTCTAACATTCAAGCATAGATTTGATTTTGAGTTTGATTTTAGAATACGAGCCTACGGCAGTTATTCCACCGCCGACGATGAACGAGAAGCGAGTCGAGCTAGAACTAGATACGAATTGGCGAGCAGCGGAAAGCGATTGTGTAGTTCCTATAGTTTTGTCGCTGGGCTATAAGCGAGTGTACGAGTGAGACGGGCGATTACTGGCGCCGTGTACAGCAGTACGATTCTCTAAGTTAAAGTGAGTGGTGATCTCATCGCCGCACTATGCTGTTAGATGTATGTGCAGTCTTTAGTCCGTTAGTCGCCTTCCACGACACCTAAGGGAAGAGATGGGTTGGTAGTTTTCCATTATCAAGCCACAATCACACAGCTCCATTATACAGATTGTCATAAACAGCTTAATCGCTTATACCCTGAGATATTCAGTCGTAGGCTGGCCAGTTCCTTAATGGCCGGTGTTCCGTCCAGTTAAGTGCGTAAAGGGATGCGCAGTCAGCTCTAATTGGATCACAATCGGCCGGTGACGGCGAGCCTGCCGAGATACGCCGCCATTGATGTCTCTTAAGCCCTTGAGATGATGTGCTCTGATAAATTCAAACGTTCCTTCGAATCATTCTGCTCATGATCTGCTTGGGATTGATTGTACTTTTGTGAAATAAGTTATCTTAAGTCGTACCATAACTAAAATTAGGTAGGTACCTTTATCATGAGAATATACAAATTACTTATAATTTTTTTTTTTTTTACAATTCTGGGAAGTGCGTTTACTTTGTCTTATCTGATGGTAAGTGAAAATTATTCACTGAGGTACTTGGCTTTCTAAAATATAATTAAAACGAAAATAAGAACAAACCTATCTAACAACCAAACTGAGCAAAACATGTGCAACGACAGAGAGTTGAACCTAGGCATTGTTAGTCTGAGACCGGTAATTAACCGTTACACATTTAAGGTAGGTAACTTTAGTTAGTAACTTTATTTTAATAACCTTCTTAAAAACGTTATATTTGTAGTAAATAGCCTTCAACAATTCAAAAAACAAAAGTTATCCTAGTAACACAGACAATTAAACGCCTTAACAAAGTTTCTGCTCCGCAATCAACCAATTCCATAGAACAAAACAGATAAAACTCTCATCAAATACAATCAGTGGTTGTCTGGACAGGACTTAAAGCACTAGGCCTCTGTAACCCCGCCATTTCCTCTCGGCGAATTTCATTACCACTAGCTTGTCGAATGCCGAAGTGCCTTAATCTGCCCACTGCCGGTTCAATTCCAACTCTTAAACGCACCGCTTGCTTCATTTTTACTTATAATCCATTTTAAATTGCCTTCTTACTGTGCTGTTATTAAATTCTCAAACATAAATTAATTACTAAGGCAAGTTCCGAAGGCTGCCGATGTGACAATAGATCTTATCGGTGTTAATTTATTAAAGAAAGCCGGCTTAGCAGACTTTTGTTTCTGATTGATGTAATTCGGGAATTAAGATTTTTGATAAGCAAAGCGACCCGACGAAATAACAGCATCGAGTTTTTAATACGTTTCCGATTTCATCATTTACCTAATTTCAAAAGTTTAATCCACTCAAATTCGTTGCGACAAACTTTCAATTACAATTACAACATTCTGCGTCGAACAACGTGTAGTAACAAAACAAATTAATCGGCGATGGTAACGGTGAGTAGTACCCGTGTAATCTGAAAGATAATTGGCATAATCCCCTGACAATATTGTATAAGATTAACAGCAGTTTTATCGTGGTTTGCGGTGATATACACGGACGGATAGGTTACGCCGCTGGGGAGCGCGGCGCGTCGCGTCGTTGTGTCTGCGAAAGCGGGCTTTAATCGAAGACTGCAGTTACGATTAGTCGATGATTAATGCTCGCACGAACGCCATCTGCCGAATTAATTGCTTCATTTCCTCTCGACGGCACCAAATGGAATTTTGTATTTCGCTTCGTAAAACGTTTTGGACTGTACCTACGCTTGTTCAGGTGTTATGGACTCTGTGATTTATCGACACTTCGCACTTGTATTTTTAACGTTCGCCCGCTTCGCCCGAACATTTCCAACGACAAATTATGCATTGTTGATCCTGATTTCGGTACCATTATAACATTTGTAAAGGACAAAAAACAAACAACAACATACGGGCACTGAATTTAGCGCCTTAAGAACGAGTTAAGCCTCCTTTGTAAGAGCGAAACTTTCACAAAAGAAGGCCCGCATGATTTGTGAATGCGTGTAATTTTTCAAACGTCATATTTTTTGTAACAGTTTTCCGACCTTCCAAATAAAGTTCGCTATTGTGCCGAAACGACTTTTCGGTGTGTTTTTGCCTTTTTCTTAGTGCTTTGTTATGGAAAGTTCGATAGTGTTGGACGCGAGCACCGGTGGGTTCCGTTTTCGCTTAATAAAATTCAATGTTCCATAAGGATTATATTGGACTTAGTTCGTTGGAGTTTGTTCTTACATCAATGTTGCCCGATCTCGAAAACTGTCTGTGCTCCACACAATGCCGGACTCTTTTCTGTCCAGGACTTTTATGTTTCTTATCGCACAATTTACTTTTTTTATCATCATGAATATGTTTATATTGCATATGTTTTAGATGAAATGAAAAAGAAAGAGCCCTTTTTGTCTCTTTGATGAAAAGACGAGAGATGCGTTAAGATAAAACATGCTGGTTAGGAAATACCGCTTGCGTTGGTCCAAGTAATTGGTTTGTCCAAGATAAAGTTTTGGTATATCCAGCATTAGCTTAGTTCCCTTTGCACGTACAGTTACAGCCAGACAGACGAAGTAGTTTCTGTTGAAACTCGTCAATTTTAGACAAAGACGGTGCCACGTTTGACATCATTAATATCCAAGGAGTACGAATAGCTCACCGTGAAAGGAATGCTTTCACGCCTGGCAACGATGCACTCATATTTCCGGATTCATTCCCTCCGCTCTGTATTAACACATGGCAGATCCAAATGTCATCGTAACCCGCCGTTCCGTGTAGATTGTAGAGAGGAATGAGCTTGCAGACAACTCGGAGCTCTGCGACCGCCCGCGTAGATATGTATGCAGCTACATCATTCTACCTCTTTCCTTATCTAATCTCCTGGTACCTTATATGTTTTAACATGTTTTTTATTTTTGTCATTTCTCACTTGAATTTCTTGTTCTTTGTTTTTTTTAACATTAAAGGATTCGACTATTCCCTACTTGAATACCTGTGATAACTATATTATGAGGTTAAACTTAGCAAATACCCACCTGGGTACTAGAAAATACTTTACCGAGGTTTCTTCTAAAGAACAAATAAAATAACATGCCTACATATTATTTTATGTCGTTGTTAGAATATCCATTTAATTTTAAATCATTAAAATGGATTAAATTATATTAATGTTTTCTTGATAGTTAAGTGCTACATCTGTCTCGCAGGCAGCTCTCTTTAGAAATACGCTTACTTGTAAATAAAGATAATAAACCATAAGAAGATCTCGGCTTCGCTTTGGTAGAAAAGCTCCGCAAAATTTTCGTACAAACATAACTGTTTCATGTAGATTGCATTAAACAAAGAGGAATTAGGTTGCTGACAACAGTGTGTTCTGAGTTGTGGCTGACCTGGATATTTTGCAACACAATTTTACATCTGTTTTATTTTCTGAGAGCCTGTAGCTTCTTAGAGGTCTAAATGCAACCTACTTATTCAAAATTTGCTAATGACTATCTATGAATGTGAGAAATATAGTTCTCGCCACGATTATTGATATAGGTAAGGAGAAAAAAAGAAAATCTTTTTTATAAAAAAATCATACTGTTTCACTTTAAAGGGCTTGCTGGCAATAAGGATTATAAAAAATGTTTGTAGGCCCCTTCACTTTTTACCCAAAAAGGCGCAAAAGAATACTTAGTACCGTTATTGGTAGTAAACTTTGGAAGTCCCCGAAGTTTGTAGGGCAAATAAACTGTAATACTTTTTATGGGTAGTTAGCTTTACAGCATTTTTTCTAAAGAATTAGAAGAAATCTTTCATTATTTTGAGTTTTGGGAAAAAAATACGTTTTTTCAACTGTCGTAAAAAGTTGACCAAAATTTAAAAACGAATTAATATCTTTTTAGAACCTAGACTTTTTACTATATTAAACTATCATAGTTAGTACTCGTCTGGTTGTTTTTCTTGTTTTAAAGAACACTTTGCATTTAAAATGGATATAGTAAATTAAGAACTCCCAAGATTTAATTCTGTTAATTTTATGGTCCTTTGGAGTAATTTATTTTATTTCATTAATTCCTTTAAACTCAGGCAACACAGGCCCATTAAATGTAAGTAAGGAATTCTCATTGTTAAAACAAAAAGCTGCGGTTTCGAATATTGCCACCAACAAATTGCTTTGTCAAATATTTGTCACTGACGGAAGCTTTTAAGGTACCTATTTACCAGGTTTCTAGTAACCACTGTACTTACATACATTTTGCAATAAGCAAACTATGTTTTTTTGTATCTGTTTACATTTATCACCGATGTACGTCAACTTCGATTGCAAATAAAATTAATAATAAAATTAAAAATATAATAGATCCCTACTAAAATTCTCCAATCAAAAGTAAAAGTTGAAAGTGAGAACCTAAAGTATGTTAACCGAATGAATACAGTTACGTATGAAAAAACACTTTATTTTCGCCAGAGTATTTTAATATTTATTGCACAAAGAAAAATAAAATGTACAAAAGGCGGACTTAATGCCAAATAGTATTCTTTACCAGTCAACCTTAGGGCTAGGCAGAAAGAGTTGTAGGCGGTGCAACACAAAATTTTATGAACGTGACTACATCAACGTGTAGTGTTAAGTTTCAAAAAACATCCTACTCCTAGGCACTTAAGCATTTTATACAAATAAACTACACAAATAAACTACACGAATAAACTATACAATAAATAACATTACACAATAAATTTAAGATAAACTATTTACATGAACTTAGATATTGTCATTTTTACATATTTTAGCGTTTTATTAACGCTTAAATATATCTAAGTAAAAATTTTAAACACTGAAAAAAGACGAATCTCAGAGGTGAAAACTTCTAAGATTTGATGAAGCAATGTTGACTAAAACATAAGCATCAAGCACTGACAAATTTCGACGGGTGAAAACCAGACATCGGTAATCAAGTGATTAAGGCAGCCGCCCGGAATGCGGAGGGTGCGTGGTTCGATTCCCGCCTGAGGTTGTCGTCTTTTTTTCAGTGTTTAAAAATTTACTTAGATATAATAAACATACGGTGATAGAAAACTAAAAGCATGAAGACTTTTGGGACTCAGAGTAATAGGTACATGATACATACATCCATACATGCATGCATACATACACACATCCATACACACATACATACACACATACATACATACATACATACATTACCGTTTCCTGGAGGGGTAGGCAGAAACCACAGCCTTTCATTTACTATGATCCTGACGCTATTAGTAAATTAAAGTACAGCCCGTAAACTACTACTACAGCAGGAGAAAAGCCTCTATCGACTTCTTGGCTGGAAAGTGAAGCGTCATGTCTGCAGTTATGTTTTATTTTCTTCATTTTGTGTTTTGTCGAATATTAATGTGAAATAATGGTGGATTATTTACTGTTAAGTGTTCGTGAACGTGCATGAGTGTTGGCAAATAAAACAAAACAGTGCAACATCACTTTTCAAATTCTCTCAAGAAATCCGTGTGAGATCTCAATAAAGTCCCACAGATTTATTGAGTCTCTAGGGGTTTGGGGGGGGGGGTGTAATGTTTGATATAAATACTTATGGTCTAACGTTCAGATAATATAATTTCATTTGATATAACGACTAACTTAATATAATAAACATTTAATATAATTTTAGATTCTATAATTTCATTTGATTTTTTTTTTTTTATAGCAGAAGGAGGCAAACGAGCAAGCGGGTCACCTGATGGAAAGTAATCACCGCCGCCCATGGACACCCGCAAAACCAGAGGAATCGCAGGCGCGTTGCCGGCCTTTAAGGAAGGAATAGGCTCGTTTCTTGAAGATCCCTAAGTCGTAACGGTCCGGAAATACCGCCGCCGAGAGCTGGTTCCACAACACTGTAGTTCGAGGCAAGAAATTTCTTGAAAAACGCACAGTAGTAGACCGCCATCCATCAAGGTGATGTGGATGGAATGACAGTCGATTGCGTGTAGTGCGGTGAAGGAAATTAGCGGCAGGGATCAAGCCGAACAATTCCTCAGAACACTCCCCATGATATATACGGTACAATATACAGAGAGACGCAACGTCTCTCCGAAGAGCCAGTGGATCGAGCCGACCTGAAATAACCACGTCAATAATAATGTACATTTGATATAATAATCTAATGATATAAAACATTACTCATGTAATAAGCAAGCAGTATGCAAGCAAGCAAGCTGCATGCAAGCAAGCATGCAGCACGCAAGCAGCATGCAAGCAGGCATGCAGCATGCAGGCATGTATGGAGCATGCAGACAGGCATGCAGCATGCAAGCAGGCATGCAGCATGCAAACAGACATGCAGCATGCAAGCAGGCATGTTTTCTGTCACGGCTCCGGCGCTGCCGGGATTAAATTACACTCTAGCGTAGGGCAGACAAGTCTACGTGAAGTCGGTATTGGCGCGATTCGTTTCTGTCACTGACGTTTTTAGCACAATCATAACGAAACCACAACGTATTAACTTTTTAAGACAATATTTGAAATCAATTTAGGGTTAAAATGGTATTCTTATTTTTAAGCAAAAATTATATCAAACGAAATTCTATCAATATAGCTTTATAGCATAAGTTGTTAGAGAATATGAGTATTATATCAAATGAATAATATACGTAATGTTGTTATAGGAAGTGTATTTAGAACAAGTAAAAATTATAGCCAATGAACGTTATGTTCTTTGAAATTAGTTCATTTGTCATTATATGAAATGATACGCACCCGTTTGGGGGAATATCATTTACCATTAAACGTTTATCATTCTCATTATCAACTATCTATAGTATGCAAAGAAAATAATCACTAACTATATCTTACTTGACACTGGCTATATGTGCTGATCGCACGAAGCCATTATTTAAGAGGAAAAAAAAGTCTTTGCTACAATTGATGGTTATTGGCTCAATCACCACGTTTGCTACCAGGAAATATAAAGAGAAATTACCCTTATTCCAGTGAACGTCAACAGAACACAGCGACAAAGCGAAATCCACTCGATCATCCACTTAATTACAAAGAGTTACAAAGCAAAGTAATCACTTTTAAGTAAATAAATGAAGGCGACACCGATTACTACTGCCGAGTCAAAACGGACAGCGCCATTAACATAATCTCATTGCGCGAAGTTAATTTAAGTGAAAAACATCCAACATTTCCAGCCGGCTTAAAATCTCACTGCATCGCGATATTTCCGATTTTCGAACACCTTTTGGCGAACGAGTGCATTTTTCGCAGCGCACGCTCCATTTACACGTAATAATTGTGTTTGGTCGCCGTTGCCGACTCATTATCATATAAATGAGAGAGAGAGAAAAAGCAACGGCTCCCCATTAATCAGTAGAATGAAGCAACAACACCGGCTAATACACTTATCAAGTTTAATTCAATAATCCGCCGCCGTTGGACCCCGCTCGGACTTTTCGTAACGTGAAAAATAAGCGGGAATTGAACGCACGACCTCACACTCTAATCCCAATTAATGGCGCTACTACGGAGTACCGAGGTAACTTTGGATGTGGAAAATTAAATGTTCGCCCGTATTTTCGGTAGTTTATGCACTTCGTACCAAGTAAGAGTTGATCTTTGAGAATAATTGTGTGTTATGGAAATAAGAACATACTAAATAAACTGGCAGCCACTGTAAATACACAATTAAATATTATTTTGTTGCAAAAATACGGCGGCGTTTTCAAGACCACGAAAAGAAGTGCTTTCACAGTTAGGTTATTAATAATTAGCTACAAATGAGCCTGTTACACAATATTTAAGTAGTAAGAGTAAACTAAAAATTAATTAAAAATGGCGTCCATGCATCTCCGATATGGATTACACAATAACACGATAAGTTACTGAAAATCTCTACTTCAAGTCACACTTCACCGTCGGATCGTGAATAAGCAAAATTACTCTCATAAAAGTCAAATTCTCCAGCGAAAGATTTAAAAGCAACTTAAAGCTCCTCAAATATTCCTAAAGAGCGTAAAACTATCAGTATCCAACAGGTAAGTGATAAATCCAGCAACAAAAACTAAGCTAAATTATTGCAACGCATAAATAAGAGACGACCGTAGCATCGTAGCCTGCTCTACGAGATCTTCGTACATTCGTAGCAGCGTAGTATCACACTAAACGGATCTTTAGCACGTTGAAATAAGGTGTATTACTTTTATAACTTGACTTTAAGTGGGTTCCTATGCAGAGAACAGTCTACCTCAACCTTATAATGTATCAGAATTTTTGGAGAGCTTTGATAATAAAAACTTATTATGAACGAAATTTTAGATTGGAAATGTAATGCGACAGACAGTATTTGAACTATTCATTATTTTTTATAGCTTTAGAAGCTAAGCAAAATCAGTGTTTTATTACAAAATGTATGGAACATGTTCAGTACAGTGTTCGCCGTAAATTCAATTTCACACGTGGCAAATACAAGGGCAGTGTGCAACGAAATTCGGCGCCCGGAAACTCCTTAAAACTATTATCATAATTCCAAGCAAGCATTTTGTCAAGGCACATTCCGGTCCGAGGAAAAGTTTCTGACTTCATGCATGTGCAATTCGTTTCTTGGTGATTAATATGTACGGGCTGTCCTTTGCATCCGCGACTGTACAAGATGCAGGTAATGATAGCACTGAGACACAGTTTAAGTTGCAATTAATGTAGTGTTGTTTTCATGAATTTTCCGAGCACTGCCAGATTGTTCGCATAAAGTTTCTTTGAAGAGCCTGCTGCAGTTTTTTTTTAAGAGTGATAAAAGTATCTTGTCTCCTATATTAAGTTGTGTACAAACTCTTTAGTCTTTGTTCTGTGTGACAGAATTGCTAGGAACTTCTGTACTATTCGCAGATGATACGTCTCTTATTTTTAATGTTAAAAAAGGCCTTGAAAATGTTGACGATGTAAATAGTGCACTTTCAAAGGTATTACATTGGTTCACAATTAATAATTTATTATTGAATTCAGCAAAATCAAAGTGTGTTAAATTTTCTTTACTTAATATTAAGACAGGTCAGCACAAAAATTAAGATGAACGATATTGTAGTTGAACTAGTAGATTCTACTGTGTTTCTAGGCATTAAACTGGATTCACGCTTACAATGATACCTTGTCAGGAAGACTGAGTTCAGCTGCATACGCAGTTAAGAAAATAAGGCTTCTAACTGATGTTGAGAAAGCAAGAATAATACATGGTTGAGCGAAGCGATGGCTGATTAACATGTCATACTCGTGAACGGGTGCTGCTGGTCTACTCTTGCTAGCAAATGTTTATTATTAGTATATTAGTAGTTGTAGTCTTACTTTTTTTGTATACTGTAAGTCATTAATTACATTGATTATTTTATATTTATGAATATCTGAACTTTTTATTTTTATTATTACATTTTTTATTTTTACGTCGTTGTCGTTGTCTTATGTTTTATTATTGTAATGGAAAGTGCCCTTTTATGATAGGAAGGGCATTTTTCAATTTTAATTGACGCTATAAAAGAAAGGAAAATTATTTTGGATAGTGCAGCAGATACTGGATAATTAATTTTTGATAATTATATTTATAATATTGAAGTTATCAAATGCCAAATAGATATCTCACCTGAGTTAACTGCTTAGAATTTTTTATATAGCATGAACGTATTGTAGACGAAAGTTTTACTTTCGTCTACAATACGTTCATAATAAAAAATAAATAAAATCATAATAAAAAAAAATCATAAAAAAGTTAATTTTACTAAATATATATCTGTATTCTTACCCTGAAAGAGATAGGAATTCTCGACCTTTGGTTGTTTA
Organism: Scoparia ambigualis; assembly: GCA_963921215.1. Taxonomy (NCBI): domain Eukaryota; kingdom Metazoa; phylum Arthropoda; class Insecta; order Lepidoptera; family Crambidae; genus Scoparia; species Scoparia ambigualis. The sequence continues at coordinate 13,067,087 of OY992507.1, forward strand.
CCTTTTCTTCAGTTTCCTAAGGATATTAATTACTTAAAATTACTTTAATAATTAAAGTGGCGTTTTTTATACCTCAATAATTCAGGATCAAGAAATATTATTGTGAACTGTGAATATTTGTATATTTGTCAGTTTGTGGATCTCATTCCAAAACAAAAAAAGTATAAGCTGTTGAAAGTTTGTATTTACCTATGATTGTAACCATACTACGGAGAGAACACGTCAACTACATCAAATATTTTTACAAAAATTACATAATACCAAACTGTGAATAGATGAAAATGTGCTATTCGAAACAGAGCTCAAACCTAAACCGAAACCTCAAGCGAAACCTGTGAGAACTTCGAGAGAGAATATTTAAATTTATCCCATTTTCCTATCTTAACACAAAATTTTCACCACAAAATCCCCACATGAGCGATTGCTTTTAATTTAAAAGAGCACTCACCTTACTTCGAAAATTCCAAAATCAGCTATGCTCCACTTCTAAGATCGTTCACGATCCAATTTCATGCCTTCGTGAGCTCATGCACCAATGGTCGAGCAGCAGAGAAATTTCACTAACACAAACTTATGATTAATTGAGGCAATAACATGAGGAGCGGGCTACATTGTCCTACGCTGAAATCTCAAGAAGCATTGCTAAAGCACTTATCATTTTACATAGATATATTCACGACTATTATACCCAAGGGATAAGTCAGAGATTAGGGAATCAGGACCGCAGAAGCAGTCCACTGCCATAGTCCACGTTTCACCGAATTACGACTGCACATGTGTTCGGCGTGATAGGTGGTGAGCTCATAGCCGCTTTAGGCTGTTGGATGAATGTGCAGTCTTTAGTCCGTTAGACACCTTTTATGACACCCAAGGGAAGAGAGAGATCGGTAGCTTTTAATGAGGCGCTATACCACACATATATTGTTGAAAATTATGCCGATATACGATTTCTCGTACTTACTGATTTATTTTCAAAAGAACTGCTCAAGTTACAGCGTAGATATAACTATAACTTTAACAAATACATTATTGAAATATACCATATTGAATTTTATATTTAACATATTTTCTAAGCTTAAATATCTACCAAATGAAAACAACGTTTGAAAAGTGTGCAAGGTATATTTGAAAATAAATTTGAAATATTAAAGGAGCGTTTAAGTTATGAAATGTTAAGCAGTATCAAAGGTCAACAAGTCAAAGCTAGACCCAACGGATAGAAATACAACCACAGCAGTAAAATAAACTGCCATAAAATTTGCTCTGGACTTTGCATTATTCTGTAATATTATAAAATATAGCAGAAAAGGGTCCACCGGGGCACTCGTAATCTACGGTTTACTCGCATTCAAACTACACATATTTGATGTGGAACTGCTGTATACTACGTAACGCTTTATGTGTGACCCAGCTTACCTTTACTCGAAGTAATTATGAGTAAATTCGCAAAGGTTAAAACTATTTGCACGGGGGATTTTCATATGTTTACTTCGCAAGAGTCTAATGAATATTTGGAAGGTTTCATTACTTAGCAATGAGTAATGACACATGTTGCTCTATCCGTGATGGCGGTACAAAAGCGCGAGTTTAGATTTTTGTAGAAACAATGGCCACACGACGCTACGAGCTTGGTATTCCTTACAACAGTTCTGACTTTCATAGCGAAGACAAAGGGACTTCCTACGTCCCAACAAAAACTCATCCACGCCAGATGATGTGTCTATGGCGAGAAATTGCGAAAAAAGTACGTACCATACGTACGCGTGGAATTTTAAAGCAGCCTGCATTTTTCCTCCTAACGTTCTGAAGAAACTGTAGCGGATGCGAGAGGATAGACAAAAGAAATACTCTATACTTTGTTAGGTATCTGGTGTGAGTAAAGGCGAATGTAGATGAGTTCGGTCTCGTCCCCTGCCCCCCTCCCCCCTGCTTAACTACTCGTACAAACACAAAAGTCCTTACATAAATCTTGTCCTAGCGCGAGCTTGAGCACCTTCTCGAAGTAACTACGCACTCCCCCTGCGTATTCGATAACACAACAAATTAGAATTTTGTTTCGCGCCTCCTCGCTTAATACATATACAATGATAAAAATGGGAATTTATCACCTAAAGCTTTAAGCACACTTTATTGAGTACAGCGTAAGTGGCTTGTTCATTTTTAAGACACGTTTGGTCACGATTTACTTGAAATTATTTTGTGAACACGTATAGTACCTGCGGAATTGGGCCTGTGATGTGTAATGAAAATGTATTTCATGCTCCTCACTTTTCCGTGGTAATGTATTTTCTTTGAATTATATCTTAATTTGTTATGATCTGATTATTATTTAAGCATTATTTTCTAGTTTCATCTGAGTAAATACTCATTTAACGTTATCTCCAGGGATTATAAAAAAACCTTATATACAGATACACTCTATGAGCAACCTACCAGCAAAATTTTCGGCAAAACGCTTTCTAAAATACAGGTTTTGAGCTCACAATATCTTATATGCAAAATTACAGAAAGAGGTTTGTCCGTAACTAAAAAGTATCTAAACAAAAACAAATGCCGTAGGAAACAAGTCGATGCTGTTTAAGCCGTAACAGCAATAAAATCTGTAATAAACCTCCCTCCAGGCGTATGTATCAGCGAAGAGTTCTGAATCTGTGTAATATTTAAATAAAGAAGGCGAGTTGTCAGGAATATCCGCGCTGATTAGCCGAGGGAGCCCGGAGATTGGGCGCGTTTCGTCCCGCGGCCGTGCATCAAATATTCTACAAGTTTATTTCTACTAAACGCTTTCAATGAAAATGAGACTATAAACTTTCCAAGCGACGCAGAATGATTCTATTACGAATATGAAATGTTATTACCTCGGACGGATTATAAGCAGTAGCAGGTTCTCACAAATGAAATTGCTTCCCTCCTTTGGAATCCATTTTCAGGATGAATGATATAATTCTTGGGTGGAGACTTTGTCAGGACCGTAGTCTTTGTGAATGTCTTGTCGTTTCTATGTTTTTGCGAGTGACGTTTTCTAACGTTTGATTGACGTAATTTGGAGACAATCATTTTGTCTACGTTAAGGTATTTGGATGTAATTCATTCACATTTTCGTTTATCTGTATCCGTCTCCTAATTAGCTTTATGTGATGGGCATAATACAAAATGTCAAAGAAGAACTGTAAAGAGAACTTGTTTTAGTCAATTTCAAATTTCTTTGATAAAGTTACTTAATTACACTAATACACATTAATTTATATTATTATTATAAATGTAAGAATATTTATAGCTCTTACTAAGATATCTCATTTGCTACGTAATAGATAAAAGGTTCTATCACTTTGAACTGTTTTGCTCAGTTTTCACTTTTTAATAAATTACTTTTTTAATTTTTAACAAGTTGGTATTAGCTTATTCCCCATGCTTTTCTTGTGTGGTTTTGTAATCACAAACCCGGGATATGCATCAAAAACTCACTTCCTTAATGTTGTTACTACGGACGTTTTGACTAAGCTACAACACAGCTACACCGGCCGTGGTCACGGGCGAATTGAACCGTTAAATACTTTGTTTATAATTTATAACAAAAGTTTTAAAGATTGATGATTTATATTGATTGATTTATATCAAATGTTTATTTAATAGTCATCATTATTATTAATATTAAAGTCTTAGAGCTGCTTGCACCGTTATGTACGAGCCCATCGTCATAGCACTTTTCTTATAAAATATAATTTCACTCAGGATTAAGTCACGGGCAAAGTACAGCCTAAAATATTCAAAAAGTTACAAGACAAACTGTGCTCCCCGATTCGGAATCCAGCCGGACCAATTCACGAATGCTTTATATTGAAACAAACCGTTTATTATCGATATTGTACATCGCTTATCAGGGGTTGAGATAACGCAAACTTGTTTGTGTAAAGGTAATTTGATCACTATTCGATAATGATAAAATTTTGGGTACGAATAGAAATTTGAAAGTCGGGGGGCTCTATACGAAACTATCCGTGAATCGCTATTGTTATTCTCTCTCAAGGCTCTGTTACTGTTATACTGTTTAATGAAAGCATCCAGTTGTATAGGGTCTAGCGGTTGCTATCCCATAAAATGTTAGAAGGATTTTGTTCCGGATTAATTTTCCAGTTTGATGATAACTTCTAAATAGTATTTACGCCTTTTCAGTTCCCAGTTATATGATATGTTTAGTATTATAAAAACCATTACGCCATAAAGACTGCAACATACCTGAAACAAAGAATACATAAAAATAAGTCACAATTTTAAAAATAACTTCAAATGTATATGTACATACTCGTGATTTGAAGACTAGGACTATAATTATAGGTTGACAGTACAACACAAACAGACAGTTGCTTATAAAAATAATCACGCTATTTCAATTCTGCCCACCGGACAAGTGGCAACTGCTATATACATATAATTATGTCGATACTATAGCGTTAAACGTGAACGCCGCCGAAGCGTTGTCTATAGTTAATTGGTAGACAAGTTTATAGGTACTTAGCGAATACTCCAACAACTCCCGCTATTCGAACGCTACTACAGAATTTAATTGAATAAAGAATAATGATGTTTATTAGTTAGCTCCATTAAGTTTTAAAATTACCAATTAAAAGTTCTCTAAGTGTTTTTTTTTCTTTAATTAATGACGTATCGATGACGTAAGTCAATCCTATACATGCATGCATCAATCGCGTCTGCGCCACTTGTCTGGGTGTCAGAATAATAATTATAGTTATTTTTCTGGGAGCTGGGTCCTCATGTTGTTACAATTTTGACTGTCGATAACAGAGATGTTAAAGATAATTTCTAATAACAAATGGGTAAGTCCCTCGTAATCGGTTGTAAACTATTAGTAGTAGTACATTTTTTACTTTGGGAAGTGATAATAATAATGCTAGGATAAGAACAAAGAAAATGTCATTAGCTTGCTTGCTTGTTTGGAATGTACACACTATCATATCGGAGAGATTACCCAGTTCCCAGGTTGTCATACTTTTGACTGTCAATGACTCACTCACTGTTTTTGTAATTAATTACTTATGTGCCGTCTATAGCCTATACTTTATTATCTATTAAAACTATCACAACATTATACGTAGATCCACCACTACGGTCCTACGGTCAATCGCGACCTTCCAAATATGTTTCAAAGGGAGGGTAGTTCCAACTTTCTCCACCTACTTAACCCATTAACAGTTACTTAAAGTTGTGTCTTTAGTGGTGTAAATGACTATAGTTACATTTAAGCGATTCATTTCAACTTTATAGAAACATTTTAAAAGTTTGTATAGCTACAAAAATTACAAACAAGTGGAATTTCGAGTTCCGTTTGTCGTAACTTCGTCTTCTCATGTTTCGTGTTTTACAAAGAACGTTATTAGAGTGAGGTGTTATATAATAATTATTAGAATTGATAAGAATATAATTAATATAGTATTATAGCAATGAAAGTTTAATAAAGGGTGTTATGACATTTAAACCAGCGTTAAAAAGCTTCGGTACCTAATAAACTTGTTATTCATTTTAATTACTTTTTTTATATATTTTCGAAGCAATAATCGATGTTGGCATCTCTATACGGTATGACGGCATGACAAGAAGTGGCAGCGATTTGTTTTTAGATACAAGTAGATAAAAGGAAAAAGTTGTCCAGATACTCTTCTAACACCCCAAAATCATATATATCGAGTACATACCTATACCACTAACAAAAAGTGTTTGAATTATGTTTAGATTTTAAGTACTGAAAAACCGCTGACAATTTAATTAATATAAAAAAAAATCTAATTAATATTAGAAGACTTTTATGTAAAAATGTTTCATATTGTTTTCTGAGGTTTATAGTGCGAGCACTACACATTGAAATGAAACAACTTTTTTACGGTCTAACTCGCGTTTAATTTTTGAAATTAAACACGTGTTAGTCTTTAAAAAAGTGTTTCATTTCAAAAATGTTTCAATGTGCTTGTTTAATCAATCTGTCTTTATAAAAAGTAGACTCTATTCTTGTCTTTTTGTCTTTTTGAAAGTTGTCTTTTTGTCTGTTTAAAACGGTTTGCTATTGCGCGATTCATCTTGAAAACTATCACTTAATTTGGTTAGTTCTTAAATAAACAGCATCACAACATCACAACATCACAACTTGTAAAAACGTTTATGTAAACAAGCGGTTGTTGACTAGACTTCCATTTATGAGAAACTTTGCATGCCAATTTGCAGCAAATATCATTTCTTAGTATCGGATACCTGTTGATCGTTCATTTGATAGAAACAAGTCAATGTTGTTCACACTGACAAAATAATCGTAAATAAATAACTTTTAATTAGATTTTATTGAGCGGGACCTCTCTATTACCTTTTTTTCCTTCTTCTCGTAACTCTTAAACATACATTGGCATATTTAGTTTAAACACTAAAAAAATTAAGGATAAACCAACACTAGAAACAGACCGCAAATGTTCGAAAGAGGGGAGGGAGGCCTTGGCAGAAAGCAGTGGGACGATATGGGCTAATATAATAATATTATAATAATGAAAGCAGTAACCTAAAACTTGAGGAGCTCGATGGCGCAGCGGCTAGCGCGTTCGGCTTGCGATCTTGCTCGCTAAGCCACTTTCGCAATGCCGGGTCGCTGGATGAGTGACCAAATTAAAAACATCTCGAGCTCCTCCGTGCTTCGGAAGGCACGTTAAGCCGTTGGTCCCGGTTGTTGTCGTAAGATGACAGTCGTTAAAAACCCACCAACCCGCATTGGGCCAGCGTGGTGAGTTATGGCCCAATATCCCCACGTGCTATTGTCCACGTGGGAGGCCTGTGCCCAGTAGTGGGACGTTAATAGGCTGATGATGAACTTAAAAATATTTCAATTTGAGAATATTCAAGCAATTCGTAAAACATACTTTCAACAATGGATCACATTTTGCAAGTGAACAATACTTTACTATCACCAATCAAATTCAATTGGCGACCTCTCAATCACGCTCGCTCGTGCATTAAGCGAGCGTAGCGATCGCTAATCGCTTCCGGACTCACAATGGCCGCGGCCCGAGGCCCGTGCAGTGACGCGTGAGGGCCTTAGGAGGCCCAAGCCTGCGTATGACAGCCCTTAGTTACAAATCACTAAGTACATAAGTATATAGCTAACCCTTTTGTTTTTGTCGAAATATTAGCAAAACAGTTTTTTGTAAGACGCTTTGCCTACTTGTAAATAAAATGGTGTCGACAACGACAGGGTTATTTTTTGCGCACAATTCAATTGATACAATCTTGAACTTGAACATACAGAAACATTATAAGTTTGTGTTATGTGACTCATTATATTCATCGTGATTACTGTCTTTTTTTTTTGAAAAAATCTTTGATAAATCCCACAATCTCAAAATTGATAAGAGGTTTCTCTCCCCTATCTTTTTAAGCACCAAAGCGCGCGCAAAATATTATTCTATCCAGCAATTTCAGTAGCCACAACGTACTCCTTGACAAATTAGATTTTTGCCGAGTATTCTTGGCTAAGACAAAATTACTGGTGACTTTGAGTCAAGTGCAGGCTTTTAAACGTGAATTAGAGGCCATGTCACTCAAGCGTTAATGGCATATTATGACGAAGTGGATGTCGCTAGCAAAAATTATGTGGCCATTTTTGAGACTTTAACAACACTCAGGAATGCTATTTGCTGCATCTTAATAGTTTTTGTCAATGGGTTCTATACTGGCGGAAAAATGAGCTTCACCTTAAGTAGAGAGTACATAATATACGCCATAACGAACAAAATGAGAATGCACTCATTAATGTGATAAATATTCTTCATGTTCAAACGATATTGGGCAAATAAAAATTTACGGCGACTAAACAAAAACGGGATTGCCGTCAATGTTATCTTTCAAACAATTGAAACCGAATACAATGTCGTGTCCATACCTTCGCCTCAAAATCCGCTTAGCAATGTTATAAAATTTTGCACATATTGTTTGGTTGGTACATTGTGCCCATAGCGTGGCAACACAGCCGGCGACCGCCCGCCATCTGGCGGAAGTTTTACAATGTTTATGAGTACCATCGGGAAGTGTACATAAATTCTGACGATTGTACGCTGCGAACGATAACCATACAATGGTTTAACCCTATTAAGCCATAATTGCGTGGGCATAGATTAAAATGTTTGCTGATATTTCGCGTTCTGCTCGGGAACGCGGCTAACCACATTGTATTTTGCTATTTTAAAATTTATCATTATGCAAAACAACTTTGATAAATATTTTTAATTTATGAGTCGTTTCAATGCGGATGCAAAACAAGTTCAAACGAAATAACGAATTAAAACATTAAAATCTGAATAAGTTTAGCAAGTTTCATTACCTTATACAGACGCAAAATTTACAATGACAAATGGAAAACCAGTGAAATAAACCTGACCAGATTATTTCCAAAGTTTGTTTTTTTAAAGAGATTCTTATCTGATCGCTAGGGCAATATTTAAATAATCTCCAAACTAGCGAAGCGCAAAGTCGAAGTTAACGTACGATATGCAACGTTATCAAAGTTTACTGCCATCTATAATACAGCAAGGAGTTCCAAAATCATTTCAAATTCAGTATTAATCCTCCAACTCAGTCCGGGGCATCGCCTTCCATACTTTGTGGGATTTCCGAAAGAAAGCTGCTTCCAACTTCTGTTCCAACTCTTGTGTAATCTTACTTATAAAAATAAACTTTTGCATTAACTGATTTCGAATTAGGGGTGAGCAAGTTCGGTGAGGTGCCCTAAACCGTCTTTTTTAAGTTTGGGAGTCAATCAGGCGTAAAATAGAAACAAAAATGTGGACGCTTACGTAGTTTTGATACAGATAAGTAGACTTCGGAAGCTGGAATTTATGGTAAAGTGCGACAGATAATGCAAAAGTTGGCAGATAAAATTGGCTTTGCTAGGCTTCGGAGCTCAGCAAGAATAGAATATTACCGGCGTGACTTTGTAGGTTATATCCTAATATTATTATGCTTTTACATGCTTGCGTTTAACGTCACGTTATTAACATCCAACTGGTGGCCTAAGCCTTCCCACTGGGGAGATCGGGCCATGATCAACCACGCTGAGCCAATACGGGTTCTAATGATAAACATATAATCACGACTATTATCCCCGAAGGGTTAGTCAGAGACTAGGCAATGAGGACCGCAAAAGCAGTCCTCTGCCAAAGTCCACTATTCACCAAATAGCGACTGAACATGTGCTTAGTGTAACAAGTGGTGAGCCCATCGCTGCTCTATGCTCTAGGATGTATGTGCAGACTTTAGTCCGTTAGTCGCCTTTTACGACACCCAAGGGAAGAGAGGGGGTGGTAATATTCTTTCACCGCTACGCGACACAGGGTTAATGATAAAAATCGGAAGAGTTAGCTTAAGATACCTGTCTCCCGGAGATTCAGATATTTTAATTAAAATAAATTTTGGTCACCCATCCAATAACCCGTAATTACATAAGTTGCTTGACATTCAAGATCGCAAACCATTGCGCCATCGAGCTCCAACATTCTAATTAATAACATTATTCCGAAGTGCATTTTAGTAATATTGTTTTGTTTTTATCTGATTTATGTACGTTACTAAAATTGTGATATTGTAAAGTACCAAAATAACGATATTACTATTACTATTAACCTAAAGATTATGCTTGACATAAAAACACTGTCTAATGATTTTTGAATGAGAAACTCTTTGTTTATTTTTTGCACAAGTGGACGAAATACGTAAACTGAACATCTCAAGAACAAGCGAATTTTCCTTCCTGGGAGCGTCCCAGCAAATGAGAATATCCTTCATAATTATTCAATTACAGAGTTAATAAGGGTTTAACCTCTTACTCCCAGAGCCAGGAAGTCAACTCTCTAAGGGTAATATCAGATTCATTTAAAAATATAAGGTATAGAAATTGACTTTTTGTCTATAACGAAGAACAGCTTTTAGTTTTAACAGAAATCACGATCTTTACAAAATTAATTAGTGAAAATTATTTTATAAAAACATTTGAGGTTTAGAGTAATGAAATGGTTAATTAAAGCCAGATAAACCATTGTCGTACTTACTCGTTATCTTTTATCATTTATGACGTAAAAACTTGCTTAAGCCCAGCTAAATAAACTTGATCTTAATTATTGACTCCCTTTCCGGTTAAAATAACTTATTTTAAGGTTAAAATTTAATTCAGTAAAGTGTTAAAATTGTTTCCTTGAGCGCTGGATTCAAACACGCAACTTAACATACCGGGCTAACATAATATAGGGTCATGTGCACTGCCAACTACAAAAAAAATGTTTGAACATTTTTTCTGAACTTTAATTTGTTGCATACATTTTTACTACGTATCTATCTTCGATCCCATATTATAAAAACATATCTATATCTATATTAATATTATAAAGAGGAAACATTTGATTGTTTGTTTGTATTGAATAGGCTCCGAAACTTCTAGACCGATTAAAAAAGTTCTTTCACCGTTGAGAAGTTACACTATCTCCGGGTGACATAGGCTATATTATATTTTCAAAAAAATTAGGAATCCTTACTAAAACTCAAATAAATTCCTTAAATCGCGTGCGGTAAGAAAACTATTGATGATAGAATAAAATAATGTACTATGGCTTTGCAGAACACACCATTATCTACAAAAAGTGTCGCGATAGCATATGTCTAACTATTTTAGTTATGTCACAATAAGTGTTCTTGGGAGGGGAGTCATTTTGAAAATTCGTCACGGAGTACGGGATCCACGCGAACGAAGTCGCCGGCGGTCTGCTAGTGTATAAATAAAAATCAATCGCTATGAATGTATCACTTTAGAACGGCTTCACCTATTTGACTAGTCCTTTTTTGTTGTGTTTATAATTAATAATTGTCCTGACAAGGTTTGTTTAAAATAATGTTCATAATTATTATAAACACAACAAAAAAGGATAAGCATTAGGACAATTATTATTGTCCTGACAAGGTTTGTTTAAAATAATGTTTTGAAAATTCGTCACGAACCGCTAATTATTAATATTTTCTACTAATACAATGTAGGTATTGCATGTTGAAGGTTCAGTAATGCGGACATTTTTAAGAGAATCCCGGTTCCCGAATACCCATTTTTCTCGTATCTCATTTCGGAAAATAAAGATACGTGTCTACTTATGTTGAGGCCGAGTGCAATTAAGGTGCAAAGATACCCGACGTCTGGGAGGCTCTGGGAGGGCTCGAGAGCCCTCCATTGGTCGTGCACTCCAACCTCAGAGTGTTGCGTAGGCTGCCTCACGATCAAAAGATTCAAAGCCAACTTAATTGGGTTAAAGTTTTTTCCTTCTTCGGATTTTTGGTATCTCCGCTTCGTTCTTTGTACAAATCGAATTGAAAAAAGATGTGAATAATATTGTACCATTGCCACAGCTACATCGTCTCATCATTCTGCGTAATTGTTGTGAAGTTTCAATAAAGAAATCTGACTAGACCAGTAGAAACAATGTATATCAAAAGATATTTAGCAATTTACAAAGACCGCTCTTTGTAAATAATTAAATATTTTTTTTGTTTTATTTCTGTTAGACATAAATGATTCACTCCATTATAAGCATTAGACTGTTAAATGTCACACTGTTGGGCTTTGGAATAAACAAAAGAATTGTATAATATTTGTATAAAACTCAAAGCATATTACAACAAAACAATTTAAGAATGTGTGAATCATTAAACATTCGAACCTAAGATAGGTCTTTTATAGGTAAATAATAAATTAATCCTCCGGCTCTAACCGTCCTAAACTTATATCAAACTTGTGGCATTCCAGCACATATCTCCTAAATGAAGTCAGCGGAGAAACAGTGAGAAACACGGATCCCAATCTTATTACGATGCTCTAACTTATATTTCACATTACATTAATTTCTCCGGAGACGTCTCGCAAACTAGGCAATGGCAGCTGCCCGCTATGGTCGCATGTTTATTGAGAAATTGCCTAATCTTGAAGAGCTACAAAACAAAACCGCATCGAAATGTTGAACTAAAGTATTTCTTCTCTCCGAGGTTGTTAGTGGTGGTACCCTTGTCGGCGCTAACCGATCATACCCCCAAGGCTCCCGAATTACTGTCCGGGCTGATTACCGCCTCCCCTCCCATACGTCTTGCCGCGCCTCTCGCTCGCCCGCTCCGCCTCTAGCCCTACGCCAACTATTATTTGTGTTTCCTACTTATAATTTGCGCCCTGCAAAAGTTCGACAAATACCAGTCACATTATTAAATATAAGGAAACTTGCCCGTCAACTTCTCGGCTCAACTTTTCTAGTGAGCTCCGCGATCTTTTGTTATTGTATTAGTTCACTTACTGCTCGCCGAAGAGAATGAGAATGCTATAATTGCCCCGATCAGAGTTGCTTTCAATTTATAACGGCAAACTTTATAATATCTAGCCAAATAAATCTTGTTTTAACAACTCGTAAAACCTGATTTAATGTCTACTACATAATAATATGTAATAAATATTTATGTAAATATGTATACGCGTGCGAAAGGAAAATAAATTTCACTTCATCGCCTTCTCTGCTTATTCTCATTAGAGTGAGAGACGAGTAATACATTTTATCTGAGCACGGCGACGAGAAATACACTCTTTTTCTCTATGTTAAACATTCGGAACAAACAAAAAGGCAAGATGTTCTAATGCCATTCCATTTTTGATTTCTGTTGGAAACGAGAAAATGTGTTCATTGCCGCGTAACGGAATCATCGCCCCAAATACGTCTCTAAACAACAAATGCCTCGTGGGTACGTGTTTTACATACTTTTCTTTAAGCCGAACGCAATATACAGCGGGCTATGTACCGTCTTAACTGGATAAATAATGGCGGGTCTAATGTGTGCTGCATACGAGACGCGTGGTATCTCCACAATAGACCGCGGATGGTAATTTGACACAGACAACTCATGTCATGCCTGCATCTCGTATAGCAAACAGTCGGCGCGTTTATCTAATTCCATACGGTTCTGGAGTTTCATCTATTTCGAACAGTTTTGTTGTTTTAACTGAGAATGACCCTTAACATAAATCATGTTTCTTCAGTAGATTTATTTACAAACGTCAGGTTTAAACACTAGTTAAAAAACTTTAACCTAAGATGTTAATTAACAGTTGCAAAAAAAATTGCAAAAATTTCTATCTTAAAAACGGACATCACTTAAATTACCAAAAAAGTTTATAAAAAATAACACTTATTTAATAATCGATAACTTTTGAAGCGTTCAAAAACTAGACTACCGAATACTAAGAACGCTGTATAGCTATTAAACATTATTAACATAAGTAGTTCAAATGAAACTAATACCATCGCTAAGTTATTAGCGAACACCTATCCACGGCAGAATAACTAGCTGGTCGTTATCGTCTACCCCGAGTGCCGTTTGCATCGATACTTCCACTCGCTTGAAGGTTTTATTCAGTTTTTTATTATTTAAAACAGTGTTATAATATTGGAAAAGAGACTTTATTATTGTGAGGTTTGTTTTTGTTTGACTAGTCACTAATTGGTGTAGTCTTTAAATGTATTCCTTAATTCACTTCTCTCAAATTATGTATTTTTATAAATTACTAGCAGACCGCCGCCGGCGACTTCATTCGCGTGGACCCCGTACCCCGTGACGAATTTTCAAAATGACTCCCCTCCCAAGAACACTAATTGTGACGTAACTAAAGTAGTTAGACATATGCTATCGCGAAACTTTTTGTAGATAATGGTGTGTTCTGCAAAGCCATAGTAGTACATTATTTTATTCTATCATAAACAGTTTTCTTAGCGTACGCGATTTAAGGAATTTATTTGAGTTTTAGTAAGGATTCCTAATTTATTTGAAAATATTTTATAGCCTGTGTTACCCGAAGATAGTGTAGCTTCCCAACGGCGAAAGAATTGTTTAAATCGGTTTATTAGTTTCGGAGTCTATTCAATACAAACAAACAATCAAATGTTTCCTGTTTATAATATTAGTACAGAAAACAAAATTAATGTAACTGTGACTATTATTAAAATAATATATATTTTTTTATATATTTTCTTTTTTTTGTGATCCTAATCTAGGTACAACGGCAACACACCACCAATAAAAAAATCTATTACATATAAAAGAGTTTGTTTTTGTTGGTGATACTGCAACTGGCTTAACGTTTTGTCTTTTGTTTCGCTAGGTATAGTTATTTTAAAATTCTATTTTTTTAAATAAAACGAAAGTCCTTCGTCATCAACTACGTCATTGACGCACATTGTAAATTTATGACATCTATAATATGTTTTTTTATGAAAAGTTAAAAAATAAAACAAATTCTAAAGTGCACTAGAACTGCTTTTAACGGTGAAGCCTCAACAAACCTCCGAAGATGTTGGGCGGACTACGTCAGCCGTATCGGAAGATGGATTGCAGCGGTAATCAGTTAATGCATTATGCGGTTTCAACTGCGAACCGGAACGTTGTACATAAATATTTATACAAATTAAAACTATTATCAACACCTTTATATTATTAGCTGGTCTGGTCTTACGACGTAATTAATATAAACGTAAGTGCGGATGCTTGCTTGCGGTTTCACTGTTAAATTGAGTTTATTGGTAATTTATATTTGAATTATAATTGCTTAATAAGTTTTATAGCTGACTGAGTCTTACAGCGTTTTGGTTTAAATCGTAAAAGCTAAGCTACTTCTGAAATGGATTATATTAAGATGGCTGACCATAATAAAAAACTTTTACTCCGCCTTGTACCAGAAATAGGTATGTTAACGATTTTTTCGTAAAAGAAAATAATGTCCCTAAAACTTCTTTATTCTCGTATAACCCAACGGTTGATAGTTAGACAACCGTAAAAAATAGTAACGATATGAAGGTCTTTTTATGTTTAGGTACGGGTTATAACAGTTTTACTTACCATAGGAAAGAAGTTAAACGTAACATTGCAAATGTATCATTAATTTGTTTTTTCTACATTTCTTGAAATGTTGGTAGGTTTTTAAACATATTGATATTGAGATTAAACCAATACCCGTTAATTGTAAAACGTTACTATAATAGAGGTATTTGTCCTATAGTTTAAAGGCTTACACTCTACTTCACGCAGACAATAAGCAAACTCACACATACATATATCATCCATGAAAAAATCACCAGGTAATCATACACGTGCGCGTATACAAACGCACACGCCATGATTATACTCAGACAATAACGCGGGCGCGGCACCAACAACGCACCGCGGCCAAAAGTAAAGGTGCACATTTAAAAGATGGATGGCGTCATTCGGATAATTCTGTTATCAGCGGCGAGAGGGCGCCCCTGCGCTCGTATACTCAGAAGGCCGTTTCCTGCGACGTTAAGTCCTTATAAAGGTAACTGTTCCACTGAAAAAGTCCTATTTCTGTGACAAAGCGCGCTTTTAACCACCCAAGTGAAAATTCTAAGATATACCGCGCTTATTTCGAGTAATACCTGATTGTTGCCTTGAAAGAATTTCGGCCTACTCATTCCGTTACTAGGATAGCAGAAAACGAAAGTAGCAACGAAACAAATGGCACGATTATATCGCGACACACGCAGTCAGCAAATTACAAAGTGTAGTTATCTCTTGGGACAGAACATCGCATAAGCATAGAAACAGAATTACTTTCTTCGGAAGTTTTGATTTATTGGTTATTGCGTTACTTCGTTCGGTAGCTTTAGTTGTTCTTAATACTAAATCATATCTTTGATCACAAACTGCTGACGAATGAAAACGAGGTAAGGAAAATATGATAATAAAATACTCGTATCATGCGTACAGAAGATTGTTAAAATATATAGTTCGTTACTTTTATTTAATGTGCGGATTTTAGAAATGGTTAGGTTATCTAAATCCCAAGTAAAGTATTTTTATATTAAAAAATTAACAAAATAATTAGACACGATAATAACGAAAATATATTCCGTCATTCCATACCCTCATATGAATTATGGATTCAAGTTCAAATTCAGCTGGAAATGACACATTCGTTACCAACAATGGGGGCCATTTTGTCGGTTCGATTCTCCCATTCACTCTGCCATGCAAAAAGTAATTCCAAGTGCCCTGACGCATGAGTGCTTAGTGTCTATTTTCGAAGAACGCACTCCACGATCCGTTAAATCAGACATGGAGTGAGTGGCGCTGACTTCCGCACATGTGTGCTTCATACGCACCGTCTCACTAACACTGTGCACGTGAAAACGTCTTGTGTACGCCAGCACTTCAAATTAACTTTAAAATAGTCTTTATTAAAATGTGTACCATTTTCAAGAGACACTAAATTCGAAATTTTCATACACATAATAAAACTAGATGAATGGGAAAGAGAGCTTTCCATGAAATTAATTAAATGTCTAAGCTACTATGTTTAGGTTTCTATCAAATATTAGTTACTTAATTGAGCTGACTATTGTTATTATTTCCATCTAAAAACGGTTTTAGGTTTACATTATTGAAATTATTTCACGATTATTAAGTCATTTAGTCGAATTTAATGAACACTAGCAGTTGCTTTGTTAATTTACAGAAGCTTAAAATCGGAAACCCTGAAACAGCTCCATTTTAGCAACTAAATACTCAAATTGATTAGCGGTCTTATCTTACAATTTATAACACTCGCCGACACTGAATAAACTAAAGCGGACCACGTGGTTTCAGCATAGCCTGACCCAATGAAAGGGCAAGGTGCTGCCTCTCTTCGAGTGGCTACTAACAATGACGACGCAGATAAAGGGGGTCGATAAAGTGAAATAGCAACGTGAAAACGTGGCGAGAAAATAGCATTATTAACCTCCAGGGCATAATACGCGCGCCAGTACGCCAGATATGGTAATGATTATGTAAATCCTCTCCTCACAGGTACATCTCGGGAACGTTATATACTTATTAAAACCAAGATTGCGAGACCAAGGGGATTGTCTCGCATAAAAACTTTGTCCGAGCTCCGAACGCTCAAGTGTTTATCGGCGCTCAATTTTTATGACATTAGTAATTCGAATCTCAGGTTTTCCTACAATCGTACTATCGACATTGCAGTCTTACTTGGCGACTCTCTTTTCAATTTTCTTAGTTTCCCGCTCGAAGTAGGGAAGCATTGTATGGCTAGATTCTTATCTCTCTCAAAAGCTATTTAGCTAAATGGAATTTACAGAGCCCGCACTGCAGTTCGACGAAGTACATTGTAATATTTAAAATCTCGAAATTTGAGTCTAAACCCGGGCATTGTATTTATGTGTTTGAGATTTCTCAAGATTCCTTTCCCCAATGTAGATACTTCCTTTATTTTGGCACTTCGCAGATTGTCTGACATTCTATGCGATCTCTTTGTGATCAAGTATGAAAGTTTTGAGTTTGTTATGTTAGAGTTTGCAGCTGTAACTGATAAACACGCTCAACAATTACACAGAAGCGCCGTTGAAAATGTTTAAGTTAAAGCACCTAATTGAGCCCCGTTAATCAAGAGCAGAAAGTTTTCACAGTGCTTAAATTATTTACCTCAAACATAAAACATCGACATTCAAAGCGTTTAAGGAATATTCTTGCTTACACAGACGTCGGAACACAAAGTAAATTATACGAATAGAAAATATTGAAAGCGAGCCGGCAGCATCAAAAATACTGACGTTGAATTTTGTTAATGAACTTAATGAGTGAAGAAACCGAGGACTGAGGGAAGTTCGGAGGCATCCTGCAAGTTCCCATTTCTGAATGCTATAACAATGACAGCGGAACTTGGGAAGAAATGCGTCATAAAATAATTATTAAACTTGTGTAATTTGTAAATGGGTAGTGATTTGATTGTTAGAGAAAAATAAAACAAATTAAGAATATACTTAATGTACGCGTAGGTTTATACGTTTATAATTACGTTAATAATTATTGTTTAAACAATATATGACCGTAATTATAATTATAGTTCGTCATTAATTTTCAAGAATATAGTTGTCCATGGTCAATATATTATATATAATATGACAACAGCCCATGTGGGCAGACCTGTGCCCAGCATTTTGACGTTTATAGGCTGATGATAATGATGATGTGTATTTAAATAGTCGGTAAGCAAAATACCACTTTGTTTGCGAATATAGGAATAAACGTTAAAATAATTGAAATGTACAAAAATTGTTGTGTTATCATAATAAGCCGACGTATGACGGAAACAATTAAGGGCAAAAATTCAGACGTGGCATTTACGAGAAAGCAGTGGTGTCTTTGTTTATAGTCTAAACCGCCACCACCACTAACAGCTCCGCCGGCCAGCCTCAGCCACGGCAGCGAGCGTTAAGGGGAGGTATTTCGAGCGCTTCTCTCTCGCTCTCTCAACGGTACGACGGTAAGGGACGGGTATAACAGCGAAGCGGTGCGAATAATCGCGTTTTATATTTTAAAAAATTGATAGATGTAATAAATAAAAAAACGATCGGATATAATTCCTCAAGTTATCTATGAACTTCATTTTGTTAAATGACTCATAATATCATATCACTTATTTTAAGAATAAAACCTGTAAAAGAAGATAAAATGACACAAAAATATGTAACTTTGTGAATTTATTCTATCGAGCCAACTTTATCAAATCGCGTTTCCATCGGGTGTATTTCACGGTATAAAGCCTCAACAATATTTCATAATTTTCGCAGATTTTAATTATACTGTTTACTACTTCAAAAAGTAATTCTAAGAACGGTTTATTTTAACTTTTCACTAACACCTAGCCTTAAACCTACCTGTCCTCAGCGCGCGGGCCGCCTTGCCCCTCCGCGCCTTAAATTACACTCTAGGGTAGGGCAGACAAGACTACCTGGAGTCGGTTTTTCCGCGATTCTGTCACTGACTTTTGAAGCACAACCTTACTGCTTAACGTATATAAGTAGGTATGCATCATAGTAATAATAGAAAATAAATTTATGGATTTTTACAATTATGTATTATAAAACTATGACTTCATTGAGTTTTGCATTTTTAAGTATGCTTAATAAAATTATGTCAAACATTATATAGATTTTAACGACTATGGTTTTTATTAATATATCTTTCAACGATTCTGCGTTTTTATGTTTATGCGTAATAAAAAAAATTGCTACAAGCTATAATATGCTTTATGAATTGTATGCCCATGATGTACGCGTATGTCAAGGAAATTATGACAATAAACATTATGCGTTTCAATGCGTCACCACATAATTCTTCTGCATGAATGTAATACTTGTAGTTTGTATGTAATATAATACGAGTATACAATAATTATATGGAAGGTGTCTGTGGTATAAGGCTGACTTCCTGTCTTTTTAAATTCAACACAAATCTTTACCTGTTCAAAATATTTGATGAAAATAAACAAAAAAATGACAATTACAAAACTTAATTATGTGACAAACAATCACAAAAGAAATATTAAAAAAATGATAAACTGATGTGAATTTTTATCAGAAGTCCAATATTTGTTTTAGTAGAAAGTATTTTTACCAAGTTATTATATCAGAATAAAACCACTGAGCCAAAGATATTTAGCGATTTCATCTGATAACATTGTTTTTTAACGACACCTACGAAGATATAAAAAAGAACAGAGTAAAATTGACACTAGATATATAATAAAGAGATTGGAAAATAATTCCAGCAAAAAGCAAGTCGCCAAAACTCAGGTCAGACACTCAGTAAAATGAAATACGTAGCCGGCACCGGCCTTCGGCAAATGGTTTAATATCGAAATGTGATCACTTAGCGCAATCTCTTACAAAAGAGAAAAAAAAACACAGGGAATGCCGAATGTACTTAGCTTTTACCAGAAACCGAAATATGTTTCAATTTTTATCAAAATCGCAAAATGCGGAATAGGATTGATAGCTATTCAATTCATCTCCTTATTTAGATAGATGAGAAAAATTGGGTATTCGTTAGTTCGTTTTCCACTTTTCATTTCACGGGAGGCTATTTTTCTGTTTTTTCCCTTTTAACAAAGCCCTTTTGGATTGGCGATTACCTTCTAAATTCTGAAAGCGAGAGGCGTATGAGATTAGGCCACTTAGGGCCGATTTTTCAATACTCAGTTAAACCACCAGTTAAGATTTATTCAACAGTTAACAAAATTCTCGATTTTTCAATCATCAGTTATGCCCTAACCAAGAGATAAACTCTCAAACAGACAGTTAAACTTAACTGGCCATTCACACCTCAGCTAGTAACTATCTGACTGATTATTTGACACTTCAGTGGTCAAAAAAAAAAAATTACTTCAGTGGTGTTTGTTTCTGTGTGTTTGTTGTTTGTTTGTGAAATGGAAGTTTTTGATTCGATTGAAGACATGGCAATCGAAGAAGACTACGCAATATTGAACTATCTAAATCCAGACAGAAGGCAAAGAGTTATTAGAGATCGACCCAATAATATGTCTGAAATTTTTTGTCGTCCCAAAAAATTTCACAGGCGATTTCGGCTTGAAAAACATACTGTGCTATCATTGTTATCCTTGATTGAAAGTAAAATTGCCAACACAACGAATAGGTTAGTATTTTAATTCCTACCTTGTAAAAGGATTAGGTACTTACCTATATTCTATTTATAACAGCGATCCATGTGATTTAGATTTGATATTACTGATAACCTAACCTAATAACTGTCTTTGTTTCAGAAACCAATCTGTTCCACCGTTACAGCAATTATTGCTGACTTTGCGTTTCTATGCCTGTGGTAGTTTCTATATAACAATTGGTGATTTTGCTGGAATACACAATTCCACAGTTCATAAAATTATAAAAAAAAGTAACTGAAGCAATTACATCTCTACGCCCAAAATTTGTTAAATTGCCCAATAATAGGGAAGAAATACTACCAGTGCAGGAAGGCTTTTATAATATTGCCCGTTTTCCAAGAGTTATAGCTGCATTGGATTGTACACACATCAAAATAATATCTCCAGGTTAGTTTGTAGACCTACCATCTTAAAACAGTATTGAAAAGTAATAATAAATTAGGATTCTTTAATTTTCATAATAGGTAGGTATTAGTTCAAAAGGCGTTGAACCTCATCAGATATATTATACCTACTTTTTAACAAGCATAGGTAGTAAAAACGAAAACGACAGTCGCACTGCAGTTTTCTCCTTTGTAATCTTGACTGTACAAATACTCGTAGATATTTATAATTTGGACACTACATCTCTATCATAGTACCTACTAACTTTATACTATTTTTTAGGTGGTAGTAATGCAGAAGACTACAGAAACCGAAAAGGATTTTTCTCCTTAAATGTCCAAGCTATGTGCACAAGTGATTTAAAATTTGAAGATATTGTAACAAGATGGCCAGGCTCAACACATGATAGTTTAATATTTTCAAATTCTGCAGCTAAATTTCAATTGGATAGTAACAGGTTCCAAAATGCAGTGGTTCTAGGAGATAGTGGATATTTTTTAAATAATTATTTATTAACTCCGTTAAGCGATCCACAGACCGAAGTACAAAGATTATATAACGAGTCTCATATTCGAACTCGAAATGTAATCGAAAGATGTTTTGGAGTTTGGAAAAGAAGATTCCCTGTTTTAAGCATAGGAATGCGTTGCCGTATTCCTCTTGCTCAAGATATTATAGTAGCAACAGAAATTTTACACAATATTGCAAGAAGCAGAAATGAAAGAGAGCCTCCAGTGGACCCTGAAGTCCACATTCCACAAGAGCCACAATTTGATCCCGTTCCTGGTGATCAAATACAAATAGAACATAGACGTAGTAGCACACGGGATTTTATGCTAGAATATTTTGAAAGTCTAGTTGATCAACAGTAAATATTGACTTTATTTTCTACTATTAAATTTTAATAATTAAACTAAAATCTTTCAATTGAACCTTCACTTTACAGAAAAGCAGTCTAGCCTAGTGATAGGTGCATCTCCTTATAATTTGCTTTTAGATTAACCATTATAAATAATAAGCATTTCTAATGCATTGATTAAAAATCAAAATCTACCCCATGGCAGGCGATGCCATGGTCTCCAAACTATAGCAAGTCCTATGTTTAGAGACCTTGTATTAAAAATTTTATATCAGTCAGTCAATTTTATTTAATCAGTCGCGCGCGCGCACCCCCCCGCGACGGTTGCGTGTTTGCTTTCGAGAGCGTTGATTAACGAAAATGACGAATATATTGAAATGTGATAAATGTAACATTGTGATTGACGAGATGTTAGCTTACATCCAAAATAAAGTGTCGGTCGCTGACGAAATGACGTTAGTACGAATTTGTTTATCGTCTTTTAGCAGTGACGAAATCAAGAAATCGAAATCACTTCTGTTTGACTCGATCTCAACAAAACTAAGAAAAATAGTGCGCAAAAATAAAGGCAAGGAGGAACGCGACATTGCAGATATAATAAACTTGTTTAAATCTGCGGATACAGATGAAATGCCAGTGTTTGTGGCTCGACAATTAGAAAAGTTGCCGCCCATCACCTTTGACCACTTGGATTGCACCAAACTTTTGAAGGATATCCTAAAAGTACAATCGGAGATAGCCGAAGTAAAATCAACATATGCTACGCTGGAACACATAAAGGATTTAAAAGCTGAGTTCCTACAAATAAAATACGACTCCTTGCCACCTCCAACAAGTGCTTTTGTGAGTACGAGAAGGGGTGCGTGGCTGTCGGACAGCGGCCCTGTGGCACTTTCTCATACCTCTTTGATTAACGATTCGGGCAGCGAAAAAGACGTTAGCGAATATAGAAATATTATAAGGGAGGTAGGAGATGAAACAACGCAGCGCAAACGGCGGTCAGTGGATTTCGAATGCGCACCGTCACACATTGAGCCGACTGTGCACGAAGGCGACCGAAGTGCATTATGCACCGCTGTGGTGACGTCACGGCACTCGCCTCCCGCTCCCGTCGGACAGCTGATAACGGCGCAACAGCTGACTACAGCCGATACCGTTACTTGCACTACGAAATGTTGTAAGGACACGGTTGCCTCTCACAGCGATGTTGAACCTTTGCACGTAGATAATAAGAACCGTGGAGGATGGAATAAAGTATTGTATCGGAAAAACAAAACTAAGTATCGATACCATGGTAAAGCGGGTCTAGCAAAAGACGCCGAATGCAACTTTAAGGCAGCGGATAAAAGAATTCCGATATTTATTACGAATATCCACAGTGACACCACCGAAGACGATATTATAAAATATATACGCGGTAAAACGCACGACTCCGTGTGCTTGGAAAAGATAATGATGAAGAAAGAAAAAGGCCATAAAGCTTACAAATTTTTTGTGCCAGAATCGAAATTATCTCTTTACCTTGATGAGAACTTATGGCCCCAGGGCATCGTGTTTAGGCGTTTTATACATTTTAAAAGCCGATACCCGAATGGACTTTCGTCTGTTGATGGCCCAAACAAAAGTAATAATGAATAGCAGCCTATACCGTTTTACTAGCTTCAATTGTAAGAACGTTAAACGCTCAGTAGATAGTGTTCTGGAACTGTGTCGCAGCTGTGACCTGATAGCACTGCAGGAGACGTGGTTACTACCGGACGATATACCGTATTTGGGAACCATCGACAGCGGCTTCGGGTACACGGGTACTTCGGCGGTGGACACGTCCGCGGGCATATTGCGCGGGCGACCGTTTGGCGGAGTCGCCTTGTTATGGAAGAACAGTGTATTCCAACAAGTGTCTGTGTTACAATGTGATAGTGCTCGAGTCTGTGCTATTAAGTTAATAACGAGAGATCGCCCAGTGATAGTGATGAGTGTGTACATGCCTACGGACTCGCGAGAGAATTTACCGGATTTTACGGATTGCCTCAGTACGGTAAGCGCAATTGTAGACGAATACGGTGTAGAATCGGTATTCATTTTGGGTGATTTTAATGCCGACATATCCACGCTATTTTACTCTGAGCTTCAACTTTTTTGTAGTGAGAATCTCTTATCGTGTATTGATGTCGACCTACTTGGAGTAAACTCGGGCACGTACACATTCATCAGTGAAGCACATGGGTCTTGTAGCTGGTTGGATCACTGTGTAGTGACACAATCAGCAAAACAAACAGTTGTTAATATTAGTGTTAAATATGACACTCTGTGGTCCGACCATTTTCCCCTAATTGTTGAATGCAACTTGAACTTGTTAAAACTAAAATTGTCACAAACAATACTAAGTGCGGATAAGGGCGTTGTTTGGGGTAACAGGGACGATGAACAGATTGTAAGATATACTGCCGAGTGTCATAACCGTTTAAAATGTATTGATTTTCCCATACAATTTGTGAGCTGTGCTGATAAATATTGTAATGACCCTGAGCATAGGCATACTCTTGACAGACTGTACTCTGACATTGTGACCGCCCTGCGCGATGCTTCTGTGGCGGGGCAGGGGCATTCGCCGCGTACGGGTCGGTGTGGTACACGGATAGTGGGATGGAACAAGCATGTCAGCGCGGCTCACAGGAAGGCCAGAATAGATTTTAAGGAATGGGTATCGTGTGGTAAGCCTAGGGTTGGTTTCATGCACAGTCAAATGTGTGAGAGTAGGCGAATATTTAAGTCTCGCCTTAAATGGTGCCAGGATCATCAAGATCAGATAAAAATGGATGCACTTGCGACGAGTCATTCCAAGGGCGACTTTTGTGGCTTCTGGAAAGGTACCAATAGGGTCAACGTGAAACCTGGGCTTCCTGTGAGCATTGATGGGAGGAGTGACCATAAGGGCATTGCTGATGTGTTTAGGGATCATTTTTCAGTGCAGTCCGCACTGGGCCCGTCGAGGGTATGCAATACTGGGCAATTAAAGGGAGAAGCTAAGGTCAGCTTCAGTGCAAAAGATGTCGCTGCAGCCATTAAAAACATGACCACAGGCAAATCCCCGGGTCACGACGGGCTCAGTGTGGAACACTTGCAGCATGCAGGTCCACATGCTGCCAGAGTACTGGCAATGTTTTACTCGCTGTGCGTGAGCCACTCCTACCTGCCTGCAGATCTTATGAGAACGGTTGTAGTTCCCGTAGTCAAAAACAAAACCGGTGACATGTCCGATAAAGGAAATTATAGGCCTATTTCCTTGGCTACGATAGTGGCCAAGATATTTGATGGTCTGCTTAATGCACAGTTGGTCAAATACGCAAACCTACACGACAACCAGTTTGGTTTTAGACCTAAACTGTCTACTGAAAGTGCAATACTGTGCCTTAAGCACACCGTCAGATATTATATGGCTCGCAAAACACCGGTTTATGCATGCTTCCTCGACCTGTCCAGGGCATTTGATCTGGTGGCGTACGACATATTATGGGAGAAACTAAGAAGTATAAACTTGCCCGATGAAATAGTTACCATGTTCCGCTATTGGTATGCGCACCAGACCAATAACGTCAGATGGGCGGGCGCAATGTCAGAGCCGTATCGGATGGAGTGCGGTGTGAGGCAGGGCGGTTTGACCTCGCCAACGCTCTTTAACTTATACCTAGATGCGCTGATTGTCGCGCTCAGCAGCCAACATGTCGGCTGCCATGTCGATGACGTATGTGTCAATAATCTGAGTTACGCTGACGACATGGTGCTGCTGAGCGCGTCTATATGTGGGTTGAATAAGTTGGTGAGGGTCTGTGAAGAGTATGCTGAGAGGCATGGTCTTAAATATAACGTGCTGAAGAGTCAGTTCATGGTGTTTGAGACCACTGGTGCTAGATGTCCAGAGAGTATACCACCTGTCATGCTGAACGGTGTCTCTTTAGAAAGAGTGACACAATTTAAATATCTAGGACATATAGTGACCACTGGTCTCGAAGACCATGCTGACATCGAAAGGGAACGAAGGGCTTTGTCGCGGAGGGCGAATATGTTGGCTCGTAGGTTTTCGCGGTGTTCGGACGGGGTAAAAATTACCCTATTTCGAGCATACTGCACAACACTGTACACCTGTGCCCTGTGGGCCAACTACTCTCAGAAAGTTTACAACGCCCTTCGTGTTCAGTTCAACAACGCATTCAGGGCGGTGTTGGGGCTGCCCCGCTATTGCAGCGCCTCGGGCATGTTTGCAGAGGCGCGGGCGGACTGTTTTCATGCGACTATGCGCAAGAGGCGCGCGTCGCTGGTGCGCAGGGTTTGGGCCAGCTCCAACACCGTCCTGAAGATGATTGCGGATAGGGTCGATTGTCCCTTTATCCGTAACTGCTGTAACGGACATGTTTCCGTGGCTTCGGGTGGGGCGGCAATAAAATAATTTTTTATTGTTACATGTCTTTATTATCATTTTTTTTTAACCTTTTATTTATTTTAATTGATTAGTTGATTGTTGACATTTCTTTATACTATTTATTTTATTAATTATTTTATTCGTTTTAATGCTTATTATTAACTATAATTTATTAATTTTACTATATTATTTGTGTCATTGTTGTAAATGTAGGAATTTCATTAATTTATATTTTATAAAATTATTGAATTGATTTAGTTATTTTGCTTTTAATTTAATTTGTTGAATGTTAATTTTGTTATTTTAATTTTGTAATCCATATTTTTAATTCTATTTTTTTTTTTTTTTTGAATTATTTGTTTTTGTACATGATTATGATCCCATGTTGGTTGAAATAAACGCATTTTATTTATTTATTTATAAGTACTGTACCAAACTTTACATAAAACCAACTGTCTTCAGTTGTAAGTAAAGAAGCTCTACTAACTAGGATTTGGGTTGGCTATACAAAGATTATAAAGATTACAAATACTGCTAAATTAGTATAATGTACAGATGAAATAATAAAACAATAGAAATATAAAATCAAATTTATTTTAGGGATTCTAATATGTTATTTTGATTAAGCACCCTATTGCTCAGCTGGCGTACAAGAATTTCATGTAGTTCTTGTTTCCTCCTCTCATCATTTTGCAAATGTAGCATTTTTATGCTATGTTCTTCGGCAACAAAATCATGCTCCTTTCTAGCAAAATCTTTTTGCAGTTCAACTAGCTCTAAGCGAGCTTTACTTAGCTGGTCCAACACTGCAGTCACTCCTGCTTTGGTTGATTTTAAATGATTGGGTCTTAGAACCGGGTTGATTTTAGTCTTCAATGATTTTGGAGTCCATGTCGACCAATCGTTTTCTAAAAACAAAGTTTTTTATTAATTATTAAATAGAATTATTAATTAATTTTACATTTGTGATGCTATTTATATTACTTATAAATAAATACTAGAAAAAAGTGACCTCCCTCCGACTCGCAGGAGGAATCCTACCAAAGCTACTCGGAGGAAGGTTCCTTTTATGTAATATTTATACATTACATAGAAAATATAAAATTTATCTAACTTGATCTTGAAGAGCATACCTTTTTGAGTTTGATTATTTTCTATAATGTCATCCTCCATAGGTTGATATGCATCAAAAACAACTTGATCTAAGAAGAAAAGAAAAGAATTGTAATTTTATAGTTAATTGTGAATCAGTACACAGTAATAAATTGATCAAAATGACAGTAACATACCATTTTCTATTTCTGCAACCATTGCATTTGGCTTTGGAACATCAGGAATGATATTTTGATCTAAAAAAGAATAAGTACCTTGGTTATTGTATTGAACAAAACAAATTATTATGATTCATCGTACACATTTTACAACACACATTGCATATTCTTGCCTAATCATCACATAATTATGATACTTTACCTATGGCAGGAATATCATCACTTGGCAATATTATGATGTTTTCTAGTGGTTGTGATGGCCATGTTTCCACTATAACTTTAGTGACTTGTTCAGGCACGGGTGCTGAAAAAAAGTAGTTTAGAATAGTTAAAGTATGTCCTACTATATTGTATAAATGTCAACAACAGCTGTCCATAATTTAACTTTTGATTTCATTCATCAATATGATAATCTCAAGCGAGATGGCTCCTATATATTGGGTAAAAAACCAAATTTTACTCCATACCTGCAATACTATCGCTATCGTTTCGAGCATCGAGTCCAGTCATGTTGGAACAAATTGCCATCACTTTCTCCTCAACATCGGTAAAATATGGGGCTGAAGACGGACCGCCGCCAGTTTTATAGAGTTCCTGACGATGTTTGGCCATAGTTTTTTTTGCTTCTTTTTTGACGCTCTCATATTTGAACTTCAAAGTCTTGGCACTTCGCATTGTGACGCCTGTAGCAGCATTAAACAGTGAAGCGACTTTATTCCATGCTGCTTCTTTGTCTTTGTTTGTGACGGCATCGGTCTTTTTATTTTCAATTATCGTGCGATGTTTCGCTACTAACTCGGTCAACAATCTTACTTCACTCTTCGTATAATTGGTTGTACGTCCCCGTTTTCAAGTTTTATTTTCCATAATTACAGCAAAATAAATTTTAATAACACGCGAGCAACCGAAACTACAAAAACACAGGAGATGAAGGTTATGACTTGTGTCACTCATGTTGTATGACATTCGCTGTCATTTATGCATAAGTGACTATCTCTTTCTCTAACTGCAAGTATAAATAAGTGCATCTCGCTCTCGCAGTATTAAGGTGAAGTTAGCTATAATTTTCTACCACACATTTTTTATTTCATCCGGCAACACTAGAGTCTTGTCTCAAAAATCGACTGGATAGTTAACTGATTGCTAACTGAGCATTGAAAAATCGTTTTTTTTTATTCCTTTGTTAAAGTCTCAGTTAAAATAAACTAACGGATAACTAACTGAGATTTTAACTGGGTATTGAAAAATCGGCTCTTAATCAAATAAAACTCGTGTTTTTCTCCAATCCTGGCCGCACAGTCTCGGAATCGGCTATTAATTTGAGCATTAAATATAGTCGGTTCAATTGATTAAGCGCAATTTTGCCGTTTTAAGATCCCGCCCAGGCCAGCGGTCAGTGTATTATTTGCGATTTGCGGACTCCATATTCTAAAGCCAACAAATTGGAGTGAGCATAAACGAATTATTTGTAATTTATAAGGACTTATATTTCTACATCGCCGAGATTTGTTACGGTAGCAATTTAATAATTCAGAATGTTGAAGCGGCCATTGAATTCTTCATCGCTGCAAAAGCACCCAAGAGAAAAATATTTACGCTATTTCGAAATGCAGAAATCAAGTAACAAGGAATCGGTTTTAGCGAAGAGGAGCGTTAGGGACCGACTGTTGAATAAAACGGAAGAGCACTGAGCGGTAATAATACCTTACTGAAGTATGAGTAGGAAATTCGAGCATGCTGCATCGCCGACCATCATCCCGAATGGCTAGTAATTACTTGGCTCGTTTTCCCAAGAATATTTTAAGAGAGTAATCGTTTATTAGACCGCTTAAACGGTGATTGTGTGTTTTAGTTCCTTTGTTTTTGTCTAGCGCTCTAAGTTAGATGTTTCCCTTTGCAAACTTAAAAATTTGCAGAATTTAATATTATGGATTTATTTTTAAAAGCCACGTGGTAAGTACAAATATTTCTTCATATTAACTTCTTAGAATTTTTACTAAAAACTTTTTTAAATCATCGTCATTAGAGGATAAACGTATTATTGATTGATTGATTGATTGACGACCTCCTTGGTCGAGTGGTTTGTACACCGGTGTTCATGGTGTCGCCACATCTGAGGTCCCGGGTTCGATCCTCGGTCGGGTCAATTTAGAAACTATTGTTTTTCTAAATTTTCTCGGGTCTGGGTGTTTTCTATGCATAATAAGTATGTATTTAAGTATGTTTATCCGTTGTCTAGTAACCATTTTACGAGTTTCTTGAACCTTCTCTTGGGCTAGATAATTGGTGTGATTGTAGAAAAGTTTGAGTTTGATTAATAGATTTCTCACATGAGGTGGTCGGATTATAATCCAACCTAGCCCAATATGGTTTGATGGGTTAAACATTTTAACAACTACGTCATCAACCAGGGCCAAAGGCAACAGTTTTACGTATCGTCCAAAGCACGCAAAAGCTTCAGGTATTTTTAATTTGTTTACCCAACCGGCGACCTGACATTGCTTGCTACTTCATCAGCGTCATCATTATCATTAGCTTACAAATGTCCCACTGCTGGGCGTCGTCATGGTCAATAATAAGAGAGATTGGGCCATAACCCACCACGTACGCCCAATGCCATATGGTAAGTTTTATCGAATTAACCTGAAATATCACGATGAGAATGCATAAACCGCTGCACCAATAGTGTTCTTTCCACAATAATAATTTATTAACAAATCTAGTGTTTTAACCAATCTACCATTTTAATTCTATACCTACTTATATCTTTATTGACAGTATAATTTGTTGCTAATTGCAACTGAGTGGATTAGATAGTTTTTTGCAAATCAATATTTCTGAAAGAGATTCATTTATTTTGGCCAGTGGAGTCTCAAACGGACAACGGATCACTGTTATTCAAAAATTACTAACTGAAAATTAGAGAGTTTTACTAGCCCATCTTTTGGAATAATCGGGAATGGATCTAAGACGTAAACTGTGCTGTTCCACTAGAGCTCATATAACTATTAAATCTGTTCTCCTTTTTAAACACAACAACAGATTTGGTTAACCTTCCGCATATGAGGTGACCAAATCTCCCATCCCATACTAAATAAATATAAGTTAAATCAGCCAATAATAGCTTTTTGAAAGATAGATAAATAAAATATTGTAATATCTAATAGGTTTTATTAAAACATATATGTAATTTCAAATGATAATAGACTTTGAAACAAAACTAAAACATAACTTTTTTTTACTTAAATAAATTAGGTACTCTTTATTTGAGGTCTAAAATCTATTGACACGTGTTACATTACAATATATTATTTTTTCAATAAAGGATACTACTATTACATCCGCTAATAAACTAATAAGAAAATTACTTAAATATCAATTTTTTGTAAAGATCATCAGTCTCAAAGTTACCGCAATTTTACAAAAAAATCTGCACGGTCCAAACATAACGGCATGTTACATTAATGACAGCTTTCTAAGCCATCCAAATCAAAAAATGGCATGTCAGCTTTAGTAGATGATAAGATGCTACCAGGCACAAGCAGCAGCCTGTGTCTCTTTGTATATAGGATCAGAATCATTATCAGACACCCGTACTGCATATTAAGTTACAAACTTAAAATTTTCTTCGAACGACGATCGTAAAATGTCAGATTCCTTCAATTAAGACATGTTTTAATGAAGCTATTATCTAAAAAAAAAAAAATATGAAATTAATATTGGATACGAAAATAAATGTAAAACAATACAAAGTGTAACAAACCTTTTAGGCAACGCGCCGTACAAGGTGGGGTGTGTTATACCCGGGCTCACTTTATACGCATGTAACTTGCATGTAGACAGACTCCCGACAGAATTAACGGCACCGAACAGGACAGCAACATTGCATTTGCACCTACTAAGAAAACGAACTCGTAGGACTTTATAGATAAGCTTTTTTTCCACTAAGGCCTATTAAGGCTTTTACCGTAACCATGTCGCGTAGCGGTGAAAGACAACCACCACCCCCTCGCTTCCCTTGGGTATTCTAAAAGGCAACTTTCGGACTAAAGACTGCACATACATCTAACACCATAAGCGGCGATGGGCTCACCACCTGTCACGCTGAGTACATGTGCAGTCGATATTTGGTGAAAAGTGGACTACGTGGTAGAGGACTCTGACTAACCCTTCGGGGATAATTGTCGTGATTAAAGGCTTTTTTACCTTCTATAAATTTCTGGTCAAGTTGTAACTCACTGCAGCCAACAAACAGCAGCAACACTTAAGAAAAAGGTTAATACAACAAGAAAATATTGAGTTCGAATCTTGATTACATCCATTTTAAAATTGTGCATTACTTGTTGGGATCCATTTTTTTTGCCATTTTTTTGTCTTAATTTGATTTGGCATAACGAGTTAGGCATATATATTTTTGTTATAATAATGTTTTGACTTAATTGTTTGTTGGCATACTATTTCAGTAAGCATAAATATGGTTTAGGCTAATGTATTTTTCCCTAATTATGATTTGCATAAAGTTATAAGGCATATTGTTTATTCGTCTAATAGTTATTAGGCATAAAGATAGTCTGGTGGTTTAGACAAGACAGAAGGTGAAGATTTTTTTCAGGATTTGCCTTTGCAATATTTTTTATTTTATATATTTGGTGTGGCCCATGGGCCACCTCTAAGCCACCAACATGTTTATATTACGTAAAGTATTTAATTAAATGCAAACACAAAGTTTCCAAAACTTACTTTTTCCCTTTAAAATTTTTATGCCTATCAAAGTTATGCTTAAAAAATATGTGCCTTAAAAGTTATGCCTAATTAATATTGTGCGTTAACTATTATTAGGATAAGTAAAAGCATGCCATGTTAAATTATGACATAAAATTGTATGCAAAAAATAGGGAACCTTATTTGTTACCTACATATTTTTTGATTAATACATAGCTTGAAAGAAATGAAAAACAAAACTTAAAAATAATCCATAAAGTTTATCTGAAGTTGGGTTCAAAGTATTTTTTCAAGTTTTATTTCGTAACCACCCATTACACAATCTTTGCAGCGTTCCCATCTAATGTTAATCCAGACCAGAAAATCATTTCGAACAATAAATGCCCAGCAAATATAAGTACAAGGAGAAATAATATAATTTTATCACAGTCGGATCTGCGTTGGGAAGCTAATATCCTTATTTATTTCCGCTGGGTGTTCGGCCGCTAATTGCCAGGCTACTCAGTGATTTTCCACGATCTCGCTTCTTATTGTAATTGCTTGCAATATTTATGCCCAGTTCTTAGCATTAATACTGCGGCGTCTTATTTGCAAGGCAACGTTGAACTGCTGCAACCGTTCTGTTACCTTTCCAGTTCTCATTTTATTCCGTTCAAGAATAAAAAGTCTTCATTTTGTTACAACAAATATTAAATAATTTTAACAGTAACAAAAACATGTGATTTAATTAAGATTAAAAGTGGTATTGGTTTTGAATACAAAATAATTAAATATGAAAAAAGAATAACATTAGTTGTAGATTGTGAAATATGGTATTTCTCTTGGAATATATCAATTTAATATGTCTATTCAAGATCAAGTCGATATGTTGTTATTTTTAATGAAAGAAACACTAATGGAATGTTAATAAAGTTAAAAATAAATTTTGCATAAAATACGATAAGCAACTGCAACGCAATGAAAAAACAAAACTTTTATTAATGGATCTCACGGTCCAATATTTATACCGTTCCGTTCACTATCATAATCAGCAACATAAAATATCATTTTAAAACGTTCGACAGTGAGGTTTTTAAAAATACACGCTCCAGTGAAAGACTGTTTTTCGTATAAATAGTCAAAGATTGATGGATTGGTTTTATTCATCAAACCATTTTATTGTCGGCCGGTGTTTTGGTGTGGCAGCGAAAATGCCGTAATAGCAACTACTGAAATGCAAATACGACTGATTGGCTCACTCAGGTTTTGTGTACGTAGCGTAGCTTTCTTCATTGTTTTCAATGTTTTGACAGTGGAACATATATTTTTAACTTGATCCTTGCTTTTATCAATTGTCAAACGCGTATTTTTCATATCATCCGTCAGTAAGTGACGTAAGGCTGAATAAGGCTGTAGGCGTAAGCGTAATTCACTCGGAATTATCAACAACTGAGTAAAATTACTCGCCATCTTAATTATAATAATGTCAGAACACATCAATTACTCCTTTAAGGTAGTAGGTGGCCAGGTGGATCTATTACAATCTCTAGCACCAATTGAACTAAGGATAAATACATAAAGTAGGCGCTGGTGAAAATTAAACTTACAGTCTACGGCAAAAACTAGACCTCAGAAAGTTAAACCAGAGCCAAAGAAGCGTCTTGTTGACCGATCATTTTCCTATTGACTATGAAGTCTTCTTCTATACTCATACATTTTTTCCCTACTAAGGATCACAATATTTAAAACACAGCTATAGGCTGAAATACTCATACGTGACAGCCCCACGGTATGCGGAACGGGGAACGAATTGTTACGGGGGAGGCAAAGAAGAGCGCGGGCGGCGGTAAGGCCGCTAGCCTAAAGTACAAACACATTTTGAAGCGTAAAAGGGTCTTCCGAGACCACCTCGTTAGTCTCATGGTAAAACGCAAAAGGGCAAGAGTGCAGTTTTTGATAGTGGCCCACCAAAACGCGTGGCCGGCCGATTCCGCCGTCATTTCTGGCTGAGTAAATCGGGGAGTGATTACCATTGGCGAACTTGCAATCCGACTTTCGCGTGCATTTTGTAATTGGAGTGCCATATGACCGATGCCGATTGAATTATTCGAAAATGCACAGCGAAGTGGATTTCCGAACGGGTGGAATAGTTATTGCTATCTGCGAATAAATGGGGATTTATTGCCTACAGTTTTGTAGGATAACTTACTTTTCTTCGTCGTTAAAGGACTCCGATGTTTTAGGATAGGCTTACGGAATGCATACGTAGATTCATGCTTATTATCCCAAAAAGGTTACTCAGATACTAGGAAATAAGGACAGCAGAAGCAGTCCACCACAGTCCACGTTTACGTGATAGGTGGTAACCTGTTAATGCTAAGTACTACATCTAAATTCATCGACAAAAAAATAATATGGGCTTAAAAAAAGTGATCTTAAATCACAAAATAATTAACTAATGATTTTTTTTCTCACCAAAATAATCTCAAACATACGAAACAAAGTAATTTATTAGTTAGCCAGTGTCATTAGCTACTGTTTGCCATTTTTTCATGTTTCTCCGACGTATAAAACCTTTGATATCGCATAAAGTAAAAATGGTCATAAATTATAGGGGGAGGTGGTAGGACCCCCCATATTATTTTTTTGTCGATGAATTTAGATGTAGTACTTAGCCTTAACGGGTTAGAAGTACCACTCCTATCACATTGTATAGTCTTTAATCACACAGCTCCGGAATATATTTTTGCTGTGGATAGAGTGCCACAAGCGGCATTTTAGTACGATCGGTTACGATTCCGTAATTACGGCATCCTAGTGCAAAGTGTAGGCAGAGCCACAAGCGGCAACATAGTACGATCGGTGACGATGCCGTAATTACGGCATCCTAGTACAAAGTGTATAGAGTGGAACAAGCGGCATTGTATCTCAATCGGTTCGGGAACCGTAACATATTTTTTATTTGCCAAAAATTTTTAATTGCCATAGAAATTTAAGACAATCGCGAAACGTAGCGTAGCGATTGTCTTATACTATCACGTGATCTTAACCTATCACGTGACTTACAGGAGTAGGGCAGCTAGTATTTCTGTTGTCTAATAAAAAACTTGACGGCAGATTAGGCGGTGTCACTATTATACCGCAAAACTTACGGTTCCATATACGAATACAGTGCCGCTTGTGGCATGTATACACTTCCTATATTTTTTTGTTTTGTCGATGGCGCAGCGGGTAAGGCATTCGGTTTTCGATCTTGTCAGTTTAGCCACTTTCGCAAGCCAGGTCATTGGACGTGTGAATAAATTTAAAAATCTAGATCTCCTCCGTGCTTAAAAGCACGTAAAGCCTGCAAGTATATAAAAAATTCTGGTATCAATAGCAACGTGTGTGATTCAATAAATCCTCCATTCGATAAAACAAACTTTTTATGAGTATTGCAAAATCATCCTTCAATCTAAGAAATGCGATACCAGTGTTGTGCATCCAACGTTGGTATCTATTTTATGAAGGGATCAGAATGTCTAGCCTATCTATTATCGATAAAAGTATTGAAACTGATATCCGTTGCATCCATACAGAGACAAAGCCAAGGGTCGACAAACTACGATGCTACATGTAGGTATTTCGTGTGAGCTTACCACTATAATACGCGATGACAAAGCGCCTTGAGCGTACGTACAGACAAACTTATTTGTTACTAGTGGTGTGCCGGATATTCGTGTCCGTGCACTGTTCTCTTTTCAGTATATGGTGACTTCCAAATTCATTGGCTGAAATGAGTTTTCGACTAAAATAAAAAGTTCAAACGTAGTTAATAAACGCGAGTTCACCGTAAAAAGTGTTTCATTTCAATGTTATGGGTTGGTTCTTATCACGACTAAGATAGGGCTATAACTTAACGCAATATGAACAGTTTTTTCGTCATTAGACTGCATAATATTTACAAACACAGCAAAGAAAGGTGCTTAAATGAATTGTAAACTGTATAAAAATATTTAAACTGGGTTTTCATTAAAAAAGAAGTCAAGTTTTGTTTAGTTAGTCAATAGAAGTATTGTGATGTAAATAATTATTAACTGAGGCATTTTTTATCGATAGTAGATTTTTCTCTTTTTCACGTGTTCGATTTCTTATAATTTCATTAGCGTTAAACAAGATTAATCTACTTATAATCTTACAGAATGATAGTTTTGTAGCAACTGCTAACAATGTGCGAGTAAAATTACTGGGACTAGCGGATGGACGTATAGTCATGGCGAAACTATAAGGGCTACCATTCCCTACCCATTTCTTTTTTTTTATAGCTTACACTTCCCATCACTGCTGGGAATGCTTAGAAAATTAAAAACGTTGGCGGTTTTAGCCCCACAAATGATAATATGTATAATTTAAAGGTGGATTGCACAAAGAATAACATAATCCTGAATAACTAATACATTATGTGCATTCGGGTTTTGTGATGTAAAATTTAATATTGTTTATGATTGATGTGTATTATTAACTATGTACAAAAACTATACTTTGCCAGTAGTTAACTGTAAGTCTAAATGTTATTTTTTCTGTGGGTTAATTAATGTAAAATTCTTAAGAGTAAAAAAATTGTATAACCGTAACTACTCAACCGATCATTTATTTTACATGCACGTCAGGGGAACAGAAAAGATATAGGATACTCTTTATCCAGGTAAAAGTTCATTGCGCCATAATGATGTAGTCCACGCGTACATAGTCACGGGCAAACGCTGGTATTTATTAATGAAACCTAAAATTGGTGTTTAATTTTTTTTTGCTATGACTACACTAATGCAAAGATTTTATTTTAAGATAAATTTTTAAACTTTTTTCAAAGAAAGAAAAAAAACAGCATAACTTAACTAATTAAAAAAAACCTGAGTAATTGAATTAATGTACCTAACTACTCAACCGATCATTTCTTTTTACATGCACGTCAGGGGAACAGAAAAGATACTCTTTATCCCGGTAAAAGGTTATTGCGCTATAATGATGTATGTAGTCCACGCGTACATAGTCACGGGCAAACGCTAGTATTTATGAATTAAACCTAAAATTGGTGTTTATTTTTTTTTGCTATGACTATAATAATGCAAAGATTTTATTTTAAAAGATTTTTCAAAGATTTGTTCAAAGAAAGAAAAAAATAAACAGCATAACTCAACTAATTAAAAAAAAAACAAAACGTTCACTCCAGTAGTTACATCAAACATCTAGGTTTACTTTAAAAGTGCTCAATAAAACTTCTATCTAAAGCTTATTAACTAAACCGAAATTTTAAGTTTTAGGTCAAAGTCGAAAGACCCTATCACACATCTTACCTGAAGAGTCAACTTTCTTGGTGTATTCATTGATTAATCTTATTGAAATTATGTTGCTTTTCTTCCTTACATGCAGTATAATTAAAAAATAAAAGTTCAGAAATTTTTATTTAAATTACATTTTAGCACAACCCTATCTACTTTAGATACAAAACATAACAATCGGTATAATCCGACGGACTTGCAAACAAAAGTTATACGGATGTTGAGCATACTGAATAATTCTACCGGCCAGTCATATTACGAGTCTGAATAGACTGATTCTGGGAAAGAAATAAAGGCCTAGATTTTATATTTGGGTATTATCTTGTACACCCTTCCAATGGTAAATTACTGAGAAATATATTGGCTTATGAAGAAGGGTTTATTGTTGTTTAATACATTTTATCGGTTTCTGTTATTAAAATAAAATATTTCAGAATAATAATAATATTAATTTGTGAAAAACATGGCTGGTATTTCAGTTTGTTGAGTAGTTTTTATTACCAATTCATTTAAATCTATTTTTTTTATTCAGTCTATTTTGTCCCACTGCTGAGCAAAGGCCATATTAAATCTATAATTATTACTATTAAATAGTTACAATACTTAATAAAGTTCAAAATTGATAAAACATTTAATAATATTGGGTAGATGTAGTCCCTTAATGTTTGAAAACAGAACTGAACAACCTCCATTTTACCAAAAACCAACCCCGAAATCATTACCATGCCACGCTTCGAAACGGAATACTCCATCAAAACAACTACAAAGTTCCGTGGGAGCAATCCTAACAAAATCATTATTAAATCTTTGTCGGTAAGCTAAATTTTGGGGTTGGAACTCATAACAGGTGTAACTACGGGTATCGCAAAATCTCATTTGATTGAATGATAACAGCCGCAAGACACGACTCTGTTTATGTAAATTCGACTCAGTTATTAGACCTCCCTCAGACGATTAGCTGGTGCCGGGCGAAATTGAGAACTTTATCGGACCTAGCCTCGTTCCACCCGCTATCATAGCTCGTGTTTTTGAATCTGTTTTGCATTATTTTCATCTTCAACAGCGGTTACTAGATTATTGCGTAGTTGTAGAAGTTATTACGTTGTCGGGTCGGTATTAAAGCCAAATGACAATCGAGTGCCTAAACGGATTATGAGCGAATAGTTAAATCTCATGTTAGTACATTTTTATTATGTTGCATGTTTTAACAACAAGAGTTTTTCTTGCGGAACTACTACTCGTTTATTTCCATGTGGCAAGCTAATAAACAAATGAAAACCAAACCAAAGTTTCACGAGGTAGAGGTGTTAGTCGGAATATTCAACAAAAATAAAGCAATAAAAATCAACAACGGCTTTTAACAACGAATTTGTTTTCGCCAAAATTACCTCGAAAGGAACATCAACGCGAACCATTACATCCAGTAACGATACGAAAACAATTTCACAACAATAGGGGTTAAGCCGGTATTTTTATCAGCCGCCCATTGAGACTTTATAAATTTACATATAAAAGATTACAGGTCGGCACAATTCTCCAAGCAAAACGCTTATACGTAAGCATTATGGCTATTGAGATTACATTGTTGTGTACGTGACAATTTTGTGAAGCTAAATAGTCGGATAACGCAGTAACAAGAAAGTGCTATATAGGTATACCAACCAATATCAAATTCTGAAATACAAGAAAACAATGAAATAGAATGAATGAAAAAAAAAAAAAAAAACTAATATTAATACGTTAAGTAGGATTTGAACCGCAATCCCAGTGACTGGTCGTCCAATTGAGCTAACGCGTTGCTAGATTGTCTTTCAATTTTTTCTAGTGCTTTCTTCTTACATTCAATTAGCCATGGGTCTTTTTTATATATACTTGTACAATCACATTTGAATACATTTTTTTTCTTTCACTTGTATTTTTTAATAATATTATACTTAGAAACGTTGATAAAAAAGCAATTTAACAACATACTAATCACGACTATTATCCCCGAAGGTTTAGTCACAGACTAGGCAATGAGGACATCAAAAGCAGTGAAAAGTGGACTAAGACAGAGGGCCTTAGTCCATTTTTCACCAAATAGCGACTGCACATTGCTCAGCGTGACAGGTGGAAGCCCATCGCCGCTCTATGCTGTTGGATGTATGTGCAGTCTTTAGTTTGTTAGTCGCCTTTTACGACACGCGAGAGAAGAGAGGGGGTGGTAGTATTATTTTACCATGTAGTGTGCTCCATTAGTAGTAAGTTTGGAGACTATCATTATATTCGATTAGTTAGAGGTATTTCAAATGTTGGGGACTCGGGTAATTTAAGTACCGCTTGAAAAAACGTCTTGCCTCATATAAGACTCGAACCCACAATCTTTCGCAATCCAGTCAACAGCTCTTTCAACTGACTGTTTTTTTAAATAGACCTGCGTCTAATAACTACATTACAGATTATTTATTAATCCTAACGTTTTGTTTATGTAAAAATCTGAACTTAAATACAAATAATTGACTGTCGGCAAATCACTATTAATTATTAAGCGACTAATACCTCAGTCTTCCTGTGACCACGGAACCCGTAAAAGGTTTGTAACGCTAGGATTAAATAAATAATCAAGAATATAGTAATTAAACGCAAGTTAATCCGTAAAAAGCAAATCGCAAATGCGGGGGTAAATTTCTGTGTAACATGTAGTTTTAATATACATACATACATTATAATCACGTCTTAATTATCCCCGAAGGTTAGTCAGAGACTAGGCAATGACGACAGCAAAAGCAGTCCTCTACCATAGTCCACTTTTTACCAAATAACGACTGCACATGTTCTCAGCGTGACAGGTGGTGAGCCCATCGCCGCTCTATGCTGTTGGATCCACGTGCAGTCTTTAGTCAGAGTCGCCTTTTACGACACCCAAGGGAAGAAAGGGGGTGGTAGTATTCTTTCACCGCTACACTACACAGATAACGGTATTTTACTTTTCTTCAATATTTATTTGTTATTTAGATATTGTGCTTTGTAGAGCTGTGTGGTATCAGCTATTTTTAAATGAATACTACCAACCCATTTCTTCCCTTGACGGACGGACTGAAGTCTGCACACACATAAAGCGTCGATGGGCTCATCTGCCTGTCGCGCTGAATGCTTGCCATGTTCCCATGTTATTTAGGGTAGGCGCAGTACCTATGTATTTTTCTTCCATACAACTCGGTCATTCGTCATCAAATCATCCAATCCCTTCTCATTTACGTCATCCCTCAAACATCCATCCATCTTTTCTTTGGTTTTCTTTCCTTTCCTACCTTCAACGCTCATATACATCATTCTTTTAGTTACATGGCTTTTGTCCCTTCTCATTACATGACCATACCAAGACAAACGGTTCCCTTTTATTTTTTCTGTTATAGACGCCACTTTCATACTCCCTATGATGTATTCATTTCTTATTTTATCCATCCTCGTCATTCCTCACATCCACCTTAACATTCTCATCTCCACTGAACACATGTGCAGTTTTTATTTGGTAAAACGTAGGTTGTAATTTGCGCTGCTTCTGCAGTCCTCATTGCCTAGTCTCTGACCAATACTTTTGGGATTAACCCGTTGTCTGTGACGTAGACTTCTAGAAGTTGCTAGCAAGTGAATTTCTTTTGTGTCAGGTATTGCGACAGCTGAGTTCTTAAAGTCATGAGTGTATATTTAGATATAATAGGCTTGTGTCCATTAAGAATAAATCTGGTGGATTGGCATTTCTAATGACCAATTGTGATTTATAGAAACTAAATATATAAAATATTCATTATAACAATTTCGGGATTATTAATATTTATATAGAAAAAAATCGACAATAATACGCATTCAGTTATATGCTTAGATTAAATCAAAATAGCGGAACATAGGCGACTCACCTCTAGCGCATAGACCGCTTAAATCAGGTCCCCGTCGCCTAATTTCCCTCAGTCGCAGGTCTGGCAGGACTCGACTCTGACGCACACCAGTGTAGCTGCATCGTCACCTTTTTCAGTGGACGATTATAAGGACGTGCCGTATCTTCCGCTATTTTGATTTAATCTAAGGTCATATGACATTAAACGCCAATCAAAAGCCGTGACGCCACGCCGCCGTGCCAAATGTCATTTTATTGTTGTGACATTTCTATAGAACAAATCTCTAACGAAACAGATGTTTGGCACGGCGTTTTTGCGGTAAATTTATATAAAAACGCGCAATAAATATTGTAAATAATAGATTTTTTGAAAAATAATGTATTTTAGGATAAAAACTATACATTAAACAGGTATCGTTTTAATATGATTTTGAAATTTAGTCAACTAGCCTATTCCCAATGTTCACTCCAAACAAGGAACTCAACCCCCCCACACATACATCTTACAAAAGATACGAAATATTTGGATTACGCTATCGCAAACGGGGGTACAGCATTATGCGGTCTGGAATAAGCACTTATCGACACCGCAATGAGACGAGTTTCCTAGCTAGATCGCGCACGAAGATTGCTCTATCACGGCCTATGTGCGACGCGCTTTATGCCATAATTGAATTATTACTCACTCACCGAGGTGTTCGACTCGATATTTATGGTCCCGTAAACCGTTGATGTTGAAAATCTACGCAAATTGTGAGCTGATGGTACGTTAACGGGTGACATAGCGACTTTTTGAGTGCGCAATGTTACG
Source organism: Scoparia ambigualis (assembly GCA_963921215.1). NCBI lineage: Eukaryota > Metazoa > Arthropoda > Insecta > Lepidoptera > Crambidae > Scoparia > Scoparia ambigualis. The sequence goes on from OY992507.1 coordinate 13,109,321, forward strand.
GTTTTATGATTAAAACAATTGCGAGTCAGTCTTTTTTAGTTGTTTTTTTTTTAGTGTGTGGGCTAATTGCAAGCTCAAATTTCTACAGTTTTCTAACAATGTAATGTAGACCCAAAATACACATAACAACTTATGTATCAGTTAAGTTTAGTGATCAGAAGTTACGATAATAAATTAAATAGATTTGTAACAGTATCGTTAAAGTATGTTTAGATTAGGATTTATTTTCTAAACACGTTTATTCTATTTTTGGTAGTAAATTCTTTTGTATTGTAACATCTTTAAGATTTAACATGTACATTTTTAGTGCAGATTTAAGTTTTAAAAGCAATAAGTAAAATTTAAAGTGTACTTGTTCTGTAGTGAAATATTCCCAGCAAATGTACCTAAATAATCCTACACAACAACACCAAAAGCTTGACGCTAGATAAACAATTTTCACTTGAACATCGTTCCCGAGGCAGGGGCAATAACAGTGAGCAGATTCAAAGCGGTTAGCATCAAATTCTATGCACATTGTAGGCAAGCAATTTTCACTCAATCCCTCTCGTCAACAAGTACAAACTTACACAGCGCACGTGCGCTCCTATCAATAGTATAACAAACAGGCTGATATTTCGTCAGAAATAACCCGAATCAAGTTTCAGTGCGAAAGCTTTGTGTGTGGCAGGTGAAAAAGTGAGCGGCATGATTTATTCGTGCCGGCGCCGCCTATCGCGGGATGATTGAACGCGGAACGTGTTTATACAGAATCGGCCAAACCGTGAAATATGACAACTGGAATACGCTACCAACTCCTCTATTTTTAATAGTATGCGGCGATCTCGAGTCCTTGCGGTGCCTGGGAGTTGTCCGTCGTGACTCGCGTTTTTAATGTTAGAAATATCGAGTACGGTGTAGTAGTGTGACGATACAATATTTTGATTTATGTCACTATGTTGCAATAGCAAGGCGTATTGTTTCTTGCGACTCGGTGCCGGTTATTGTTTCTTGCGACTCGGTGCCGGTTATTGTTTCTTGCGACTCGGTGCCGGTTATTCCGTTGCTGTCAAACGCCTTGCAACCGTTCACGTTGTGACCGACGACTGTATAGTTCAGTTCGGTACAATTTCGTATTGTGACGTGTGTCGTGTGACCTGTGTGTGTGTTGAGGGGCAATTGTGAAATATGACAAGTGAAGTACGCTTCCAACTACTCTATGTTTAATAGTACGCGGCAATCTCGAGCCTTACTGTGCTTGGGAGCTGTCCATCGTGACTCGCGTTTTTAATATTAGAAATATCTAGTACGGTGGTAGTGGTGGGGCGATACAAAATTTTGATTTATGCCACCGTTGCACGTCGTGTTGTATCTTGCGAACAGAGAGCTGAGTGTAAGTTTGTAAATGTGCAAACGTTACGTTAAGTTTTGACAGATAGATCTTAATGCTATGTAAATAAGATCGAGAATCAAAACTCTTAACACAAACGCGATAGTAACGTTTGCACATTTACAAACTTACACTCAGCTCTCTGGTGCCAGTTTTCGTTGATGTAGAACGCCTCGCAACAGTTTACGTTGTGACCGCCGACTGTATAGTTCAGTTTGGCTGTATTTAAATAAAAAAAATATGTTAAAGCTTTATCCACGGAAAGCTCACCCTTGCAACTTTTATTTAGTTTATGATTACTTGTAGGTATATTTTGTTCTTTTGTATTATAATTTAGGTATAGGATAATATTATAAAAGTTAGCTAAGTTTTATGTTAGTTATGCGACGCCCTTGCCATCATATATTTTTATAATTACTGTATTGTATGATAGTGATACTATAAGTAAACATAAGAGTAATTAATAAATTAATAAATAAACAATTCCGTATTGTAACGTGTGTCGTGTGACCTATGTATGTGAGTGGTAATTGAGAAATATGTCAACTGAAATACTCTTCCAACTCCTCTATGTTTAATAGTACGCGGCGATCTCGAGTTGTCCATCGTGACTCGCGTTTTTCATATTAGAAATATCCATTAAGGTGTAGTGTACCAATACGAAAGATTTTGATTTACGTCGCTGTTGCACGGCATATCTCCCTTACGACCTGGTGCCGATTATTCTGTTGCCGTTGAACGCCATTAATTTGTGGTGGCGGCTAAACATCAAAAGAATAGTACCAATCTATCTCTTCTCTTGGGTGTCTACTAAGCTAAAAGCCTACTAACGGATTAAGGGGGTGCCGCGCGATCGCAAAAATTGACATAAGTCTCTTAATGAACTTCAATGCAAAATCAATCATATTGATATTTAAAATTAGAACAATTCTGCTTTGAAGTTTCAGACCTAGTAATTTGATTAGAGCAATGTTTTTATTCTGCGAAATGTACAAAACCATCACGCGCTTGTGTTAAAAATTTAAATTTACTTTTTTAAGATGGGGGTGACCTGCGGAATATCAATACAAATATTTTCATGTAAGAATTATTGTTTCATGCGTATAAAATTAAGAAAGTTGTCGGAAAAAAATGCTTTTAGGAGTCATTAGATTTATGTATTATTTGTTATTATTTAAAGAATTTGTTTCAAATTTCAACATGACCACGACCTTGTGCAATGATCAGGCTAACTTACGTAAGTTATTTTAATGTATTTAACTAATTCAGCGCATAGTACAGTTACGTGTACCAATAAGTAAACACTTTTACTCTTATTCCATTGTATTAAGAGGATTGTCTACATATTTTTGCTTTTTACTATACGAGTAACTTAAAAATACGTAAATTTTCACAATTTCGTGCAGGATCCCCTTAAAGACAGCATATCCAACAACATAGAGCGGCGATGGGCTAACCTATCACGCGAAGCACATATGCCGTTGTTATTTGGCGAATCGTGAACTGTGGCAGTAGACTGCTTTTGAGGTCCTTATTGCCTGTCTCTAACTAACCCATGGGGATAATAGTCGTGAGTGAATGTATATGTCGCAGGGATATGATAAAAACAGAGATTTGGTCAATTCCCTAAGTGATTTGATCAAATCACGGAGGATGTTAAAATAACAATACGATTTAATCATTTCCCTAAACAAATCTAGGGATTTGAAGAAATACCAGAACTGGTTCCTGGACCAAAAACAGGTGACCTACAGGAGTAAGGCAGCTAGTATTAATCTCTACGCTGCGCTTCGCGATTGTTTTAAATTTCTAACCTATCACGTGACCTACAGGAGTTGGGCAATTTATGTTCTAGTGGTGATTTTTGAGATCAATGTTACAGTACTACACTTACTAATTATTATAATTATGAATGTAATTACAAATATTTACGACGTTTAAAATACCATAGAAAAGCTTTTTGTCATTTCACGTAACCAGTTCTGGTATTTGTTCAAATCGATAGATTTGTTTAGGGAAATGATAAAATAGTGTTATTATTTTAACATCCTCCGTGATTTGATCGAATCCCTTAGGACATTGATCAAATCTCCGTTTTTAACATATCATTGCGACATATATATTATTATGATATGGTATGGTATGGTATGTAATATCGAGTATTTTGATTTCTTGCGACCCGGTGGCGGTTATTCTGTTGTTGTCGAAAACCTAGCAACAGTTCTGTTTACGTTGTGACCGCAACTGTATAGTTCAGTGCGGCTGTACAATTCAATATTGTGACGTGTCGTGTGTATGTTGAGTGGGAATTGTATGAATATCAAAGGAGTTGATGGGAAACCATTCACTTGCGCTTGCGACTCTTTTTGTACTCGTCCAATAAAATATAATAAGTGGTTCTTAATCGTATTATAACGTTTTTTTGGTTTTATATCGCTTAACTTAGAATACAGTCATAATGTCGATATAAATTATTCGAAGATGACAATATTAATAATTATTAAGTGTTAGTAGCGATTTTTGACTTGTTTATACTTACAACTTTTACAACAAAAGGTATCTCGGTTATGTGTGTCTCGGGTAATGGTAAGATGGCAGTTGTTATAATCCAAAAAGCCGTATCTGTACCGTAGCGTTACCCTCATGAGCCAAAGGTCAGAGTCTAGCTGTGTGACTTTCCATACTGCCTTATGACAACAGCCAGGGCCAACGGCTTCAGGCAACGTTTAATCAAAGCAAGGAATAATTCAATATTTAAAAATAGCCGTAAGTTCGCAACCATCCCGGGATCTGGCTCTTCCTGCATCAAATTAGAACTTATAAAGGCACGTATACGCGTACCAAGCAAGGTACCAGCTATAATGTGTGTGTCTGAACGTCGTCGTCTGTCGATATTGACTTTGATAAACGAGTCCGTGTCACCCCACAAGAAGCCACGTCACCTACTTTGGTGCATTGCGGTTCGTACATCTCACCAGCCCAACCCTTGTTTACACTCGGTCCTCGCAGTTTTTATGACTGCTAACACAGTATTACGTCCAACAATACTGCTTATGGTAGTTATTTATTTGTTTGATACAGTTTATTGCAACTAAGTGGAATATTGTATGCGTACGTCATTGCTACCGGGTGATATATTCACTTGTTAAATGTAACATTTAGAATTGAGTCTACCCGCGTTCGTTTTATGATTGAACTGACCCTACAATTAATTGGTTCGAAACGTTGAGCTGAAACGATGTCATGTGTGTAAGTTGTGACATTTCAATGTTCGCATTTCAAACTTTAGAAAACAATATTACATTAACCTTTAGCTACAGACGTGTTTTATTTTTTCATAAATACTGACGTGAGGGCCTGACTGGCCCACGCTTGTAAATAATTATATTAGCAATACACTAGGCCTTTTATTTTAAAATAGTTATTAACTAGCTAAAATAAGTTAAGTAAAACAAAATAAACTGTCTTTTTTAAATTCTTTATTAACTCTTGGGATGCCTGGTGAATCTGACGGACCCGTTTATAAAAATACTATATAAATATATATTAATAATATAGAAATATTTCAGTTTATATTTTCTGTTATTTTAGTGATATATTTATAAAATAAAACTAAATATGTATTAAAAAGCTTCATTAACCAATTCAGAATAAAGATTCATTTCGAATTAAAAATGCATCTGACTTTAGGTTATAAAAATAGTGCCTGATCGTATTTCTCTGACCCAAACGCACTTAACAAACGTGCTACTCCGCCGCAAGTGCACTGAGGGCTGCACGGGCGGTAGCAAAATTAGCTGTAGCCTTTATTGCAAAGCTACTCTTGAGCACCGCAGGCTTGGTTTCATATTTAAAAAAATATAGACAATTACTGAAGGTGACGGGTCTGTCAGACCCACCACGCACCCCAAGGGTAAATGATTTTGACGTAAATTTTGTTGCGAACAAATTACAGATTGAAAAAGACACTGTCGAAAAAATTTCTACAAGCAGGATTCGAACCCGCAGTACAAACAAGTTTGTTGTCATTTAATGGACGCCTTTGGCTTACAAAGTAAAAAATAAAGATGGCGTTGATTCGTTTTGGCTGGCTGGATAAGTTCCCGGTAGCTCATCTGGAAAGAGCAAATGCCAAAGGGTGCGGATTCGAATACTGTTCGTGGAATTTTTTTCGACACTGTCGTTTTCAATTTGTATTTATTAATGACTTATTTTACAAAATTTAGTTAATCTTTGAATTCTAAAGGTACGCGTTTGACAAAACTTTTATGTAAAAGTATTAATTGATTGTGTGATGTTTTATTATAAAGTTTATGTGGCTAGAACCAAAAGTAGGTCGTTAGGACTTTTAACTATACGTTTAATGATAAACTGAACTAAACTTGAAAAACTTGTAGGTTTTCAAGAGTTCGATGACAAAAGAACGTTCAGTTTTATCCGAATGTAGCAGTATAATAAAAGTATTTTACATACAACACCTTAGAAGCAATGAATTCTTATTGTCGAGCTAAATCTTAGGACGCTCCCAAACAGTTAATGAACTAACTAGAAGTCACTCAGAGCTATGGGCCACAGTATGCTTGGAATTTCTTTAATAGAGCGAGTCGCAAGTTCTGTGGTTCAATGTAGGAAGGCTTGCTTGTACCTTGAGGTGGTAGTTCAAAATGGAAGTTTATTTATATTACTTAATAATTTAGTAGGTCGAATTACAAACCAAATGAACATAGAAAATACTAACGAACAAAATGTATTAAATATAACCAAATATTACGAAACTATTTTTATCAGTTAATAAAAAAAATAAGGGATATAATGTAACATGATAAATTCATATCTTCTCAAAACAATGAAAATATCACCTTTACAAAATACTTACCCAACTCAACCCAGGACCTTTCCCAATTCGGACGACATCTCTTTTAAACTTTGACATAATTCGAATTCGTCTGTTTTGAGTGCTATTTCATGTTCTTAAAAATATTATTATTTTAAATACAAAATCATTACTCAAAACCAATCTAATATTTATCCAGACAAACATTTATAAACAAAACAAAAAACCTAGGTAGGTACCTCTTGTTTTCTTTAAAGTTTTATTTCGAAAGTTACAATCTCCTTGCTCAAAAGTTTAGGCTAACAAAATAGCGCAAACAGTGTCAGAAATTTCAAAGTTTGCGAACAAAGCCATGTGTCCGTATTCAACAAAGAAATGTATCCCAAATATTGGTACTACAAATATTTATGTCTCCTTTTCCTATAGTCTACAATGAGATCTAGATCGCTTTTCCGTTAATTACAATGTTCCGATCGAAATGGTAAGAGTAGTCGTTACATTGGAATATAACAGTGAAAGACATATTACTCTCAAAACCACTAGAGAACTGAAACCGACAACCAGATTTTTTTTAAAACGAAACAGTTTCTGTATCAACATTGTAGGTGACATACAATGGCAAACATGAATATTGGTTTTTTTCCTTATTTTTCTTAACGCTAGCTAATCAGTTGCGAACCATTATTTTCGTTTATTATTTAACCATTAGTTTATTTTTGAGTTGTTGTCGAAATAGTAGACGCTATCAACAACTTGTGAGATGTTAGCCCAGACGGCATTACGACATTTGCCCAGATTGCAAATGTCCTAATGCCGTAAGTTCGAGTTCCGTCTGAGGAAGTAATATTTTGAAATTATTCAAGAGCTCTTTTCAGATGTAAAATAAAATAAAAAAAATAAAAAAAATTCTTGAGCATTTTTTGATATAATATCATTAGTTTCGAAAATATCGTATTTTTTATACATAATACTATTTCCTAATAAAACTATTGCATTTTCAATGCACCTTAGCATCCGAGTAATATCCCAACCGCGTAGAATAGTTCGATATTGCTCAGCAAATAAACTTAACCATTTGCATAATATAGTAACGTCAGCAATATAGATCTGGGAGCTAATTATCGTAATTGATCGGCTTGCCTCCGGGCCGAATCAATCGCACGTCCCGCCATTGATTCACATTAATTACCGAAGTGTGTGTCACATATCAGCCGTTCATATAGCGAATGATTATTTCGGTGGACTATCGCGGCGGCCGCTTATGAAAACGCTGTTGTTGGAACGGTAAATGCTTTCAAGCAAATGCCTAATGAAAGCTCGGCGCCAATAAATTTGTGGCGAACGTTTTAAATGTTCTGTAGATACGCATCGGGGGTTGATTGGTGACGTCCCTCAGTCGTTTGCATTGCATTGCGACTGATTTGCATTACCTTTGGTAATGACCGGACCGGGTTGATTCTGACTGATTTCAATACATTTTAATATGGAAAGACATTGTGCGAATATACTAGCATTTTTTAAGTCGACGTTAATGGAACTAAGTCATCCGGTTCTCATGTAAAACTGGGAGTTCCACAAGGGTCAATTCTTGGCCCTTTTTATTTTTGATATACGAGTATATCAATGACTTGCCATTCTTTGTAGTAAACTTCTGTGATATTGTATTGTTTGCAGATGATACTTTACTCATTTTTAATGTGACTAGATGTAAGAATAATTATGACGATGTTAACAATGCTCTCTCAGAGGTCTCAGTTGGTTTAGTGCTAATAATTTACAGCTAAACGATAAAAAACGAAATGTATTAAATTTATACTACCAAATGTCAAGACCGAACAAACCGATGTTAGAATGAATGGTGTTAACCCCTCAAACCCCAAGCGGTCGCACAGTTTTTCTCGACAGTTTTCCTAGGGATAACCCTTGACTCAAAACTCCAATGGAATCCGCATATATCGAATTTGGCCGGCAAACTCAGTCCAGCAGCATATGCGATTAGAAAAATTAGACAACTAACATATGTTGAAACTGCTAGGACTGTTTACTTTAGTTATTTTCATAGTGTCATGTCGTATGGCGTCCTTTTGTGGGGAACAGCGGCTGATCTTAAAACTATATTTATTTTACAGAAACGAGCAATAAGAACCATTAAATAGACTGGGATCGCGAACTTCTTTGAGAAATATTTTTAAGGAAGTTGGTGTTCTTACTGTTGCATCGCAGTATATTTATAATTGTATAGTTTTTGTGCGTTGCAATATTAACACTTTTTATAAACACAGTGATGTACACAATTTCAATACTAGAAATAAGTCAAAACTAGTAATGCCACTGTTTAGGTTACAAAAGGTTCTCGGCTCTTTCTTGGGGCAAGGTATACACCATTATAATAAAATACCAAGTACTATACTAGATTTACCTTTAGATAAGTTTAAGAATCATGTAAAATCTTGTTTACTTAGGAAAGGTTATTACACAGTCAAGGAATATTTAGAAGACAAAACAGCCTGGTTATAATAATATATTTACATTGTTTTTTTCTTAATCCATTATCTTTATAACTGATTGTATAATTTGGTAACGACATGTTGTTTTGTAAATGTCGTTACTTCTATATTATTTTAAAGCTGTGGAGTTTCTTGTACCCGTTCTTCTCCACAGCTAAAAGACTTCCTGAATGGGTGGGGTGGATGGGCGGGTTTCCTATGCCTATCCATCCATCCATAAAAAAATAAATTTAGACGATTCAGAATGCTTAATTTAGGCTTACTGAATAAAGATATTTTAATTTTGATTTTTTAAGAATCTAATACCCTAACGTATCAGACCCTAAAATAGGGAAACAGATATGTCACAGAAAATAATGATAAGTAAAATAAATGAGAGTTGATTTGTAAGGTTTAATTACAATGTGATTAAAAATACATCGTATTTTTTTTCAGTATTCAGTATTATCATTATTATTTTAATCCTAATTTATGGCTTGGTGCGCATGTAGCATAACTATGCAAACCAAAAAAATATTAAAAAAGTTGTCAGTGTCAAGTTTAAAAGACAAATAAATATTTTCTTAGGGTACTTAGGTGACATCTGGTAAAAAAAGCTGCAGACATGCTGATTCACTGTTGTTCCTTTGAAACAACACGTAACAAACAGATCTGGAGCTCTTGAAAACCGCAACTGTCATTTGATAGAAACAACGTAGTAGAGGCAAACGCTGGTATACAAAAAGAAAGGGTAAACATGGATCCTCATGTTTGATTTAGTCAATATTGCTTTGTCTGCTTACTCCTCCGTGAATAGAGACTTAGGTTGTGTGTGTATGGATGTGTGTGTATGGATGATGATAATCGTAATGTCTTTTATATAACTTGAAAAAGAATAATCTATTTTTTATGTTACAGTGAAATATTAACGCTTGTACTGCGCAAGTTATCTTAATTTGGAGAATCTAATATTGCAATTGGAATCGGCGATAGACTAAATCTAACTAGATCCACATAAAAGTCGCAATCAAGTTAAGGTACTGCAATGAGAAAAAACTCCCACTATCTACTGCTACCGTAAATCTGGAAGGAAAAACATTCTCTCTGCGAAGACAAAAACGAAAGTATTACTTTTTGAACAAGTCACTTAAGATCTAAATCGAACAGTGTAGGTAGCTAATACCTTCATCTTGAAACACCGCAAACAACAGAGGCTCCGTTTCAAAACACACAACTTTGACATCTGCCAAACCAAAACAAACACAATCCAACGGAAGGCGGCGGCACACACCCGACTTAAATCAAATAACTGTATTGCTTTTAGCTTTGTAAACCTTCAAATGCAATAGCGTCAGTGGCGGATGTTCGCCCCGTCTCTGTCTGTAGTCTATGATATTGGTCTACGCCCTTTACATGTTCGCGGGGGATAAAGACGGCAGCAGGCGAGCGGCGTGACACGCTCTCCAAGATATCACGGCCGTGACGATTCACCTAACTGCTCCAGTTTATCCCTTTAATTGCCTTTTTTCTGGAGACTGGCTTTAAGCGTCGCTGCCATATCTCCTCACGTCGCAATTACGGAGACGTCTTATGATAAATCTCTCGTAATTTGCATGAGATAGCATACGCTCTCAACTTTCACGCGAAGCTTCCTACTCTTGTCGTTTATTACGTTAAGGAACGTTTCCGAGACTGAGAATGAGCTATTTAACTGCTAACTAGATAACGTTAACTATCGGATGCGGGGGAATTCTTTAATAATTGAGCTCGTTTTTGCCACTTCCCGTTTTGCCGGGTGACAATTTTCGGGTGGAGGGGCGACATGCAAAATAACAAATTTTGAGTCGGATGCCCGTTCGTACAATTTCTCATTGCGGAAATAAGACGGTAAGAGGCAAACAAAACAGACACAATCTCCGCGCTGCAACGCGGCGGATCGGCCGACACCCCACGGCTGCGCTCGCCGCCAATCTCGGCATTTTTTCCCAGCCGCCGATGGCCCGGTGCGCGGCACAAATTGTGGCGTCAGCGTACCGCCCTGCGGACTGCGACGGCGGCTATTTGTCGAACGATGCGCCAAAACATCGCATTGCAATCGCACGGAAAAATTATTCCTCGCGAGATTGCTACTCTGCTTTTTGAAGGTGCATTTACTTTTGCACGTTGAGCTTTATATTTCACCTTAGCAATATGAGCTTTGGATTGTATTATCTTGTTGGCAAGCTATTCAATGCAGTCTCTCATTTCATTTCAATGCGAACAAGCGAAACGAGTATTTTTAACGAGTTTGGTGGAAATAAGCCTAATTGGAGAGAATCCATTATTGCAAACCTCAAAGCGGAGTTGCAAGTTTTTATCATTCAGTCTTAATGCAAGTAGAGCAAAAGCAAAAAACATTGAGAGTGTTCTAGCCTTGCTCCTTGCAGCAAATAGAACTTCCACTAAGCAAGTTCGACACAAATCTGCTTCACTTTTAATTGTAGAGCAGTATCTAGATCTTGCAAAATAACTTTAGCCTAGCTGCCTTTGAAAGTTAAACAATGCTTAAAGTACATAGATGCTCTCAGTTTTTTGTCAATACTCTAAGACAGAGACCAAATATTTCAAACACAATGATATGTTTAACTTTTAACTATTTTTAGTAAATACACATACACAGTCATACTTTGATAGTGAAACGGCATCGTTAAATAAACAGAATAGATTAACACACTCAAGTCAGGTACAACACTTAATTTTAGAGTGACACTAAATATTTTCCAAGAAACACTGGTCGATAAACTTATTACCTCCTGTAGAAATGATCGCTGGCGAGGGCGAACTCCACCGATGACATGTCATTAGGAGCTAAGGCCTATCACACATTGAGAACGTACCACAAGTTACCAGAAATTAACTAAGCAGGTTCAAGAGAATATAATCTCAAGTTCCGCTTCGAACTAGTAGTGTTGTAGCTCAAAGATAAAAGTTTCCAATGGATTTGATTCACTTTATAAAAATAAATGCGACTGCAATTGGCAAACCACATTGGATGTAAATACATCGAATTAATTAATATCTATACATTCGATACTATAATGGGTAAGTGTCTTTTTATGAGGGTGACTGCTTTCTCTTTACTAACTTTTAACTTTAGTCTTATTACAAAAAAAAGTATCTTAATTATATAACTAGACTTACTCACCGGTAACCTATTGTTAAATTGCCATTTAAGAGACGTTATCGTATGAAATTACAAAAATAAATTTGTGTTCTTGAACATAACAGAAGTTGACTATATCTTTAAATTATAGTTATTCTACTTTATAATATAATAAGTGCTGTGATTAAAATTAATATTGTAAGGTAACTTTTATGATTTTAGCCTTAAGCTTTTTAGGAGGAAGGCTACCTTTTAAGGTAACTTTTACGTTTATAGCTTAGCTTAAATCAAAAAAGCGGAAGATAGGTGGCTCGCCTCTAGCGCATGGACCGCTTAAATCAGGTCCCCGTCGCCTAATTTCACTCAGTCGCAGGTCTGGCAGGACTCGACTCTGACGCACACCAGTGTAGCACGCTTGTCTCGCTCACGCTATCATCAAAACCAATTGGTTTGTCTCTTTACTTCAACATCAAACGTCAAACGTAAATCGTTAAATCAGAATCACAGCGGTGTGAGTGTGCGTGCATGTAGTTGTGCATCATGCCCGTTTTCAGTTGACGATTTTATGGACGTGCCCTATCATCCGCTATTTTGATTTAATCTAAGGTTTTTAGGCTATGTTTATTCTGAATATATATTTTTTATCTTATCTTATCTCACTTATGACTATTACATATGGCTTGTCGCTTAGTGAGCGCAAGGCCTAACTCCATGGGAAGCAACACGTGCCAAGCAACAGTGATCTATATCCGATACCACTAGAGTCTCAGCCTTGTGTGCAATTTTTATAAGTTACGTGCTTTGTAAATATTCAAGTAATGAGTGGCTGTCACAATGGCATGTTTGTAATTACGTCACGTAATCACTACAATTTGCATGCATTCAAATGCAACTTTGCTTTTCTTCATATCATTTATAGTGCGAACCTGTTATGTTTTACTGTAATTTGTAAATATTTAATATAAGTCGACTTTTAAATTATGATATCGATACAATAATATCGCTTATAGTATCCGTATTCTAACTCAAAGAATAACATAATGTTTTAACGTTAATGTATGTTAGAGTTTAAGTATTTTAGTTGTTAAAAGTATCGATTCTCTTAGCCGGATGCAGCAAGCAGTGCTAGGTACCTTCTACGTTTTCAGTCATTACTTGACTAGCTATACTAGATTTTACCTCGCCTGTCACGATAAGCAAAATTATGATCGTATGCCAATTTGGTGAAATATTATCTTTAAATACAGGTTTAACGTAGGTATAGTTTAATTTTATTCTAGAACTAGGTAACGGCGCCACAGAATAAATAATAGTACTTCCACGGCGAGTCAAGGTCTCACTACACGCCGCCTTCGGTTTAGAAATCGCGCGTTTGACGAAATAATAAATACACGTGATATCTTACTACACCCCCCCTTGGTGATATTTCGTGATTTTTCCGAACCCCTCCCCCCCTTTCGAGCCTCACGTGATTAATGGACGGCCCCTTACATAAAAACAAAACATGAAACCTCTTTTGTTTCACTAATTTCTTAAACCAGTATAGCAGCGTACATTTACATTTGTCGGTTTTGATTAACCGTGTCCACTTTTAACACTGCAGTACACGCGCGGGCTACATATGTAGCCCACGGTATTGTTTATAGCAATAACTTCGTGAAATCATGCGATTTGACTTCGAGTGTCTAGCTAACCTCCGATTGGTTGTTACTCGATGCATTCAGTATGGTGTGAGGGCTGACATCTTGCAGATGTGCAATAAATCAGTACTTAAAGTTGGTGGGCTACATATGTAGCCCGCGCGATCACTAGCGGACCTTTTTAGGTACGTGATATTTTTTTAAACAAAGGTATCTATTTCATTTCTTGTAATATTTTTTTTATTCTATATTACATTAGTAAATTTTAAAACTTACTATTCATTCATACTTTGTTTATAGATTGCTAAATATGGATTCTAGAGTTGAGGAAAATGTGTAGAGATGGCTAGAAGAGGTAGAAGAGGGGTAAGATGAGGATGACCTGATTGAAAGCGAACAGGAGGAGGATTTGAGAGAAGATGAAAATATGATAAAGTCTTCTCACGACACTGACACCCAGCAAGAATATAATGAGCTTCTTCGTTATATTCTTGCTGGGTATCAGTGACAGACAACAGAAGGTAGTCATTCGGATGATAATATGCCACTATCAGTTTTAGCAATATAAAAGTCATGAAATGAAACCAAGTAGAGGAAACCACATTTTCCTGCGACAAGGGTTTGTTCTTATAACGTTATACAAAGGCCACCACGGCTAAAAGGTACAGCTTCTAATGCTACTTACTACACCTCTGCAATGTTTCGAGTTATTTTTTGACCCTGATATCTTTGAATCGTTGGTAAAATATACAAACATTTACATTGATGCTATCAAGACTAACTATTTTTGTTGGTTTACGTCTAGTCTTAGTGTCAATAGATCAAGACGTCAAAATCTTAAAGACTTTTAGGACAATTCTATCTTGCCAGAAACTCCTCAACAAGGAAATATACCAATTCGAGGCGGCGTTGCACGCTGTTCCTTTTGTACCAGAAAACGAGATTGCAGCACAAGAAAAACTTGTTCCAAATGTTTCAGACGTAACAACCATCAAATATTTATTCCTTTATGATATAAAAATTATAATTTTTTCTAAAAAATATGTCTACACTATAAATCTAAAGGTGATTGATCTCGAATAAGTAAAAATGATGTAATGTCAGAAGTCATGTTGAGATATTTTTAAGAGAGAAAGGGATTTTTTTTTGTCCAGTTAGTTAATTAAATGTCATTCATATTAAAAAGGTATTTTACTAAAACAAAAAACTAATATTTTTTACTACAGCGGAATTTTATATGGGCTACAATTGTAGCCCGCGCGGGCACTCACGAGTATAGCAGAGGCGCGTGAACCGCAGTGTTAATGAAAATGCTCTAAAAAGGTTAGAACTAGTTTCTTAGATTACACCATAAAGTTACTATACCTAGCGGAATAGAGAAACAAAGGGCTGAGCGAGCAGGATGTCACTAGCAACAACACTGTGGGATAAAAAGAGATGCGTGATGCGACGTCACAGAACTGTTTTTGGCTACTGTTTGTCAGCACTTATCAGCACGCTGAGAATTTGGGTTGTGCGAATTTTTCGGATTTTACGTGAAATCGTAGATATTTTCCCATCCCATCCTATTTTAGTTTTATTAATACTATTACTGTTAGTAATTAATATAATCGATATCGATGTTAATGTGAAAAGCAACATGACGTAAAATCACTGAACGCATTCTTTACACACACAAATGCCGTCATATTTCGGTTTCGTTTGACAGCTCATGTTTGTTGCTCTATTCCGCTAGGTATAGTAACTTTATGGATTACACCTAACATAAAAAAAAACAAAACACCACACCACACAACCTCTTTCGTTTCATTAATTCCATATAGCAGTCTTAGCAGCGTACAGTTTCATTTGTCTGTTTTGATTAACCATGTCCACTTTTAATGAAAATGCACCATTACATTTTCCCCAGTGGTAAGGGCCACCGGCTATATATCATTGTAAAACGAGTGCCAATATTAGGGTGCGAGCGGTGTCCCCGAACTAGTGACTCAACTCATCGTGTTCGATGACACTCTATTAAGTTAGGTCCGCGGTTGGTAACCACTTTTGCTGTAATACTTCGCTACGTTTATGAACTTTAGAAATTAGGAACTAAAACCCAACAGTTAGGTAGAATTCAATGTAGGTGATTCAGTGAAGGTGTTCTTCTTAGGTAATGTAAAGTTATGTCATAAAAATGAAATTGGAAAAAAGGAGACTATATATAGTCCTTATAAGGACTGCCAAACCGCGTAAACGCAGTAATGGAAGCACGAGGAGGCAATAAGAAGTATTAAAACTCAAAAAAGTCGTAATGTTGTTCAAAACTGTCATGTTTTCTACTTTTGTTTTAAGGCGAGATCAGCAGTTTTTTTTCTATATGTAATTTTTTGTAAATAAAGTGTAGTGACTCATAAATTTTATTACTTTCATTTAAGGAATTAATTGTCTATTAAACTCAATTTATTTCATTAAGCTAGCACTCTTAGTTTCCGAGATTTCTTTAAGTGATTCCTTGCTTTCGAGTGTATTAGAGTTTTTATTTTGAATAATAGATTGTCTGCTGTCATCGCAAAGTATTTTTTGAGATCGTTTGTGATTATTTGTAGATGATAGTTTTACAATTTTCCTTTTAATTGTTTTAAATATTAAAAAGTAAAACATATTTACATCTTAATAATCTAAATTGTGTAATTAAGATACTTTAAATATAGCATAGACATGAGACTAAAGTAGATAAAGATAGCGTCGCAAGTTCACAGCGGACTTTATCATGCCCTGAGTTCAAGTTAAACGAATAGAATTTTTTAGATCCCTATCTCTTCGCTCCTGCAATCGTTACTGTCATTATTTACTTTCTCAAACAGGTCGTGAACGAACTGGTCGAACTATAAGTGTTTTGGTGCACATTGATCCGTAGTGCTTGACTGCCGGTTTCAGACCAGAGGTCCTAAATTCTATCACCATACATTATTATACAAGGGTTGCGCTTGTTTAAACAGTCCGAGGAAGAGCCTCCAAAAAAAAATTGGCGTGTTTAATGTCGAGGGGTGTAAGTATATAAATTTTTTTATCACTTTGATTGAAATAGAATATTTTTGGTTAGTTGAAAGATACATATTACATATTAATAGAAAGAGGATGAAATTGTCTTTATAGATAATGTTGTTTAATTACGCTAATCTACTTACATTTTAGTAAAATTTGTTGATTTCTATCAGCATTTTGTTTTTGTTTATCGTGACATAAAATTCGGTGTTCGAAACACTACTTTGGTGATATATTATCACATTCTCACTACACAACACTAAAAATTATCCATTCACGAGTAGATTTTACAAAAAGTTTATTCGAAACTAAACGAAACACTTCACAAACAATATAATGTTTACGCAGAAGCGCAGCGCGTGCGCTTGTTATGGCGGACTACAATTCCGATACGGTAGCGAGTGACTGACAGTGAACTGACACTTGAAGCAAAAACTAAATTCCTGAATAAATTTCCAACAAACTTATCTATTGCACAACATTTAGAACAAAACAAAAACTACCATTTTGGAGATAAACCGGGTTCGTACTGTGCGATTATGACGCCAAAACAAAGTTCGATGCTTTTTTCACCAAAATATTTCGTAAAACGGGTAAAACAAATACTTAAAACACATTCTACACTTATTTACCAGTAATTGAATATATAATACATGTAGTAATCACTCAACGTTTAATTGTTAGAGACATTTTTCCAGAACACAAACACAAGCAGAAGTCTCAACGTATTGTAAAAATGACGGACTGTTTATTTTCTATAACATATTATTAGATATTTAAGCTTTAAATTTGTATTGTCAATGAGCCCCAAATGCCAGTATAAAAACATGACCACACATAGAATAAAAATACAGTTATTTGTCAAAGACAATAAAATCTTCAATCGAACAACGTTGTTCGAAAGGACGCGTCTCGCCATATTTTTCTATCGAACAGCGTTCTTCGATGAGACGCGTGACGGGTTAAAGTCTTCAAGGCTAGCTACCACCATCTTACATAAATCTGGTGCCATAACAAACATGTTATTTATTGTTATGTTTCTGGCAGTTGTGACACGGTCTATACCAGTACAACTGCCAACGTAAACCTCATACTATAAGTTACATTGTTAATTGTAAAAAAGAGATTAAGAGGATAATACCTGTAATTTAAATGACAAATAAATTATTATTATTAATTTATCTTAGGACAGCATTAGATGGCCAGTGCATTAGTTGTTAGGAATTCCTACATACGTCGTCACTTACCGTCAAATGAGATGAAAGATAAGCGCTTCCTCGTTATGTAATAAACAAAATATATCCTCATTAATAAGACTGAGATGATTTCATCGCTTACATTGAAACATTTTACGTATCTACTTTTAAAGTTACCAATAAGAAGCGTATTCATAAATTCTACCAAAATCCTACTAATATTATAAACGCGAAAGTTTGTAAGTATGGATGGATGTTTGTTACTCTTTCACGTAAAAACTACTGAATAGATTTGGATGAAATTCGGCATACAGATAGTTTATAACCTGGATTAACACATAGGATACTTTTTATCCCGATATTCCCACGGGAACGGGAACCACGCGGGTGAAACCGCGAGTGGCCGCTAGTTTATTTATATAACTGTGTCGCGTAGCGGTAAAAGAATACTACCAAGCCCTCTCTTCCCTTTGTTGTCGTAAAAGGCGAGTAACGGTCTAAAGACTGCACATACATCAAACAGCATAGAGTGGCCATGGGCTCACCACCTGTCACGCTGAGCACATGTGCTATCGCTATTTGGTGAAAAATGGACTATGTCAGAGGACTGCTTTTGAGGTCCTCATTGCCTAGTCTCTGACTAACCCTTCGGGAATAATAGTCGTGATTATATGTATGTATGTATAATTAAAAAAAAAAACAAAACATGTTTTGTTTCCACAATTACATAGGAAAAAAAAACAAACAACAAAAAAATTTCGTGATATCGTAGCAAAAAAAAAGATTAAGCTAGCTTTGTCCTACGTTTTGTTGCGTCACGGCTGACCAATTTAAGTATTAATAAAATGACAAAACGTGACCCAGCCGGCGGCCGTCATCTATCACAGCTGCCCGTCAACTGGTCAACCGATTAAAAAACTGTACCCGTCCGATGTATAACCCTCGCCGGGTAAAGAAAGAATTTCGGGGCTGTCTATAACCCCTAAATGGATGTAGATAGTAATATCTGGAGAATGAACACTTGTATTTAAAAAATATCTGCCCAAAAAAAACCTGTTAATATAATAATTGACCGCTTTTGGACATCTCTGGCATAAGGAGGCCACAGCTAGTTTCTTTTGTTTCATCTTATTTCGAGTCCTGGCTAAATACTATAAGACCGGGAAGTTGCAAGAGCACTCAAAACGCTTATTTGCTAAGGGATTTACTGCTATTTTATCTCTAACAGTTGCAACGGAGCATCCTTGTTAATGTAGTGTTCAATTTTGATTAGAGATGTAAATGCTAGCAATGCACCTAACTGCCTTACTCAGTGACGTCAATTAAGTTTGAATGACAATTAAGTCTCTTGCTGTCACTTTCTTATGGATAGTGCTAAATAGAGAAGGAAAGAACTTTAATTGTCATTAAAACTTTATTGACGTCTCTGAGTACGGCAGTAAGAATAAGACTAACCACCAGTCAAACTGAAAACAATTTATCAGTCAAATCCTTGGGTTCTGCAACCCCAAATTGGGAAAAGCTACAAAAAATATTTTTTTGGATAAAATGTTTACTAGAAAAAAAACAACCAGTCTCAGGAAAGCTCGAATAGGATTCGAACCCATGACCTTTGGATTGCCGGTCCACTGCTCTAACCGCTGAGCTACCGAGACCCCA
Source organism: Scoparia ambigualis (assembly GCA_963921215.1). Taxonomy (NCBI): domain Eukaryota; kingdom Metazoa; phylum Arthropoda; class Insecta; order Lepidoptera; family Crambidae; genus Scoparia; species Scoparia ambigualis. The sequence continues at coordinate 13,128,674 of OY992507.1, forward strand.
GAAGACTCGTTGAAATTTTTTCTGCTAGTTTGTGCTTACGCTGCAAGCCAGCGGTATTACGTCACTGTAAAGTTTACCTTCACATTCGAAAGAAATATTTTTTCTAGTAAACGCTTTATCCTATAACTATATAGTATTGTGAATGCAAAAAAATCAATAATAATGATTATATTTTTTTACCATGACTCACTAGTGAACCATGGTTCAACAGCTGCACAAACGTCTAGAGGATCAGGCACAGACCGTGGTCTGTGGGATCAGGGCAATATCAATACTGCCCAGGCAGACCATAAAGCTTGATTCACATATGTCAGTGAAGTCACAGTTCCGGCACAGAACCGGCACAGTGCGAAATATTCTTTCATACATTTCTGACTCGCCGGATTTTTGTTTCGCCGGATTTTTGTTTCGCCGGATTCTTGTTTCTTCGGAATTATTAACATACTGTTACGTTATTAAATTAAGAATTAATAAATATTTTTATTAATGTACCGAAATGTCTGTCTTTTATTTAATAGATAGGTAAAGCCGCGATATTTCTTTGGTTTTCCTTCAACAAAAAAATATGACGAAACAAGAATCCGGCGAAAAAAGAATCCAGCTAAACAAGAATCCGGCGAATCAGGAATCCGGCGAATCAGGAACTAATCGAACGCACTAAAAGCACTGTGTCGTCACTGACACTGACAAGTGGGGATGCGCTCATAGAGAATTTATGAAAGAATAATTCGGCACTGTGCCGGTACTGTGTCGGAACTGTGACTTCACTGATATGTGTGAAGTGACCTTTAGTCAGCACACGCTGCGTAACAAATACATTTCTGTGGTTTCATAAATGCATAGATAAGGCAATTGTATTCGTTACAATTATAAGTCGTCACTCGCTTAATGCATAAACCGCGTCAAGCCAGCAAATATTAAAAAAAATACGTAATTGTTCTCGACAAGGGTAATATTAAATATTAAAATGTTCGGTTACAATTTCGAGTCGAAAAGTGACGGTAGGTAGGGATAACATACTCATCCAGGGATATTTCGAAACATGTTTAGCGAAAAATAAAAGAGTGCAGCTAATTAATTATTACAGGTACCTACAACGCGAGTGAAAGAGTTCGAGACCGTGGTCTGTTTTAAAGTTACTAAATTATTAATAGACCTTTTTTGTGTCTCATTAGTAGCGCTTAACGAAAATGTAAGTCTTATTTTCATAACTTAAATAATATCTATTAAACTTTTGCATACTTAAATGGACCGTTTCGCTCGCGTTTAATTCGGTCTGCTAATAAATGTCTATGTAAAAAATATATTAAATACCTTTTTTTGACATCGTATATTCGTATTGCCGCTGCGGGATGTTTTACGATTTAATAATGACTTAAGGGGGTGCCGCGCGATCGCAAAAACTGGCATAAGTCTCTTAATGAACTTCAAAGCAAAATCAATCATATTGATATTTATAATCAGAACAATTCTGCTTTGTAGTTTCAGATCTAGTAATTTAATTAGAGCAATGTTTTTATTCTGCGAAATGTGCAAAACCATCAAGCGCTTATGTTAAAAATTACTTTTTAAAGAAGTAGGTGCCCTGCGGAATATCAATACAAATATTTTTATGTAAGAATTATGGTTTCATGCGTAAAATTAACAATTTTTTTGAGTCATTAGATTTATGTATCAGGCTCACATACTTAAGTTCTTTTAATGTATAAAACTAATTCAGCGCAAAGTACAAGTGACTTAAAAATATGTAAATTTTCATAATTTCGTTCAGAACCCCCTTATGGTGTTAAATGCGTAACTACCATCATCATTAGCAACTAAAGTCTCAAAGCTAGGTTCCGGCTTTCCCACAACGTACAACAGCACACGGAGCACTCAGTAAACAGGGAAATTTCAATTTATTTTTATCGTAAACATATATAATGTTATTACACCTGATATTCCGATACACTATTTTCGTGCATTACCGTTAAATACGTAGAAAAATATGCAACCGCCCGCAATGTCATAAAGTTTCGGCAGCGTGTTCGTGTAATACCGTCGGAAGCTGAAATACGGGCCATTATAAAAACTAGCGAATTCATTTGAGCAGCTATGATATTTACTGGGCGGTTCTGGTTCGATTACCATATACGGTGTCCATATAACCGCTCGCGTAGCGGTGAAAATACTACCACCCCCTCCTTCGCTTGGGTGTCGTAAAAGGCGACTAACGGACTAAACACTGCACAGACATCCAACAGCATAGAGTGGCGATTAGCTCACCATTTGTCACGCTGAGCACATGTGCAGTCACTATTTGGTGAAAAGTGGACTATGACAGAGGACTGTTTTTGTGATCCTCGTTGCCTTGTCTCTAACTAACTTCGGGGATAATAGTTGTTATTATGTATATAAGTATGTATTGTTGAGTGTGTACAGTATAGCCGACACGCACACATCCTCTACCACTATACAGGGTGTTTCTTGTAAGGTGTCAAGCCGATGCGTAGTGATAGGGGACTACCATACCTATATATTGAACTCCCATGTATGTTAAGCGATTTTTGGTAGTTTTCGAGCTATAATTTTTTTTCTTTTCTAAGTAGTTTAAATATTTTTTTTGTAACTTGTATTGATATTAGGAAGATGATTACTTAGTTAGAGAAAAAAGTGCACAGAAGTGACTTCGCAAAAAAAGATAGGTAGTTACTTAAAAAAAATAAAGTCACTCGAATAGAATACTTAAAAAAAAATAGCTCGAAAACTACCAAAAATCGCTAAACATACATGGAGGTTCAATAAATAGGTATGGCAGTTCCCTATCACCACACATCGGCTTGACACTTTACAAGAAACATCCCGTATGTAGGCTAATTACTCATATGAAAGAGGTTTAAGATTAGTAGTTTTATTATTTACGTTGCGTCGAACCTTACATTGCACGAGGTAATGGCCATCGAGGTAACGTCATTCGAACTAGAGTATCAGACCTCAGTGCTGCCCATCGGCGGAGCTGGGCATCTGCCCAACATCTGTTTAGGAAAGTGATAAATAAAGACTAATTATATACTACAATAATAAATTGACGACCTTCTTGGTCGAGTGGTTTGTACACCGGTTTTCATGGTGTCGCCATCTTTGAGGTCCCAGGTTCGATCACCAATTAGAAATTATTGTTTTTCTAAATTGTCTCGGGTCTGTATGTTTTCTATGTATAATAAGTATGTATTTAAGTATTTTAAGTATGTTTATCTGTTGTCCAGTAACCATTTAACGAGTTTCATAACGAAGCTTCTCTTGGGCTAGATAATTGGTGTGAGTGTATCATATTATACAATTATAGAGAATCATATTACACAATTCTATGACCACGACTTATATTTCGGTTCGACGCGATTCTGTTTCGGCGTGCAGTGGTACTGGGGGTAGCAATGCGCATTTGTCGGGCACAGACTATAATAGCTCGTTAGATTAGTTGTTAAGTCTTAACTATAAGTTAGTTAACTGTTTTTTTATTATTATTAGTATTGACGTCAAAAAGTGCCTGTAAAGGTTTACATTGAATAAATAATTTGACTTTGACTTTGACTTTGAGTGTAGAGAAGTTTATTTATTTATTTATTTAAATTGAAAATGTGACTGCTAAATAAATAAGTGATACACAGAAAACAATGGTGTAATGGTGGACTAAACAGTAGTAACTTTTAAATAATGGATATCGACGATGAATAACAGTAAGGGTGTATCCCGTTAAAAGGTCGTAACTAGACTACGGTAATAATCAGCTTTTTTTCTGTGTCGAACAGTCTGGGTCCGGCTGCTCTACGACGACATAAAATTCAAAACTAAAACAGTGTAAGGAAAAGTATTTTTAATTTTTTGGGTGTAACTGCCCAAAAAACAGCGTAGGTATTTATACTGTTTACTTATACGACTAATAGAGGTTTGTGTTTTAATTAAAAAAATAGTTACGCTGTTCCTATTTATATGCACTACAGTTGTTAGTAGACTTATTTGCGGGAATGATTTTTTTACTACCTTGCTTACGACATTTTAGCGGTTCATATTTTTCTAAAGACAAAGAATAAATTCTGACATACTACAATTTCATGGGTGATTGAAATCAACCGAAACCATGATAAAACCATATTAGGTACCAGTATCAATATTTTGTACTATGTAGTTAATTCGAGTAATAGGTCCCGTCATTTCTGGGACATTCCGGTTTTTTCTAACATACGCTCCAGACAAGTTAGTACCTTCGTCGCTGCGCGGGCGCAGTGAAATCGTTTTGCGGAAACTATGAAGTGTATAATTTCTCTAAATCAAGGTATGAATGTAAAGTTGCACCGACACGTGACCTTTCGTTCGCCCGGTATCTACGAGTTATTTTTTATTGTGCCGGACAAATTAAATAAATAATGGAGAATGACCTTTTTACTATGGGAGTTAGGCTAGTTTTTTAGCTAGCTAGCGTAACACAGCGCTTTAATGAAATAAATAGTAATCAATAGCAGCAATGCTCTGAATTATGAAGAAAAAATTACATTACAATATCATGCGGGAGTTTGAAGCTATCTTCATTTTTAGCTTAAGACTTTTTAGGTATTTTGAGGTTATGACAACTTATCGTATGACTATCAGTTCAGTTCAGCATTTATTCATCACTTGACTGTTAACGCGGCGTTCTATAGAAAACCTTTTTTAACAGTAATCATTATAAACTTAAGAGAACACTTTTGATATGTGAATGATTAAGACGCAATAGATATCGAATTGGCTGGTTTGGTCATTCTCCTTTAAAAAAATGAAAATTATGTCTATTAACGTTACTGAATGATATACAAATTATGTACACTGATAAAAAAAACCTGTCTATGCTCAGGTTACGTAATGTGTGTGGGAAAATTATTCTCAAAGAACTTCAAGGAGGGTGTGATAACTTTGTTTATGGGCATGTGTGTAAATAAGGAACATTACTATGTATTATTTGTCAAATAGATCATGTGGTTGCTCATTTACTCTTTAATTAACATTTATGTCATTTGTGATATTGTAACAGTTATGTAACTACCTGTATAAAGATTAGGTACTAAAATAATAAACTCTTAACGTTTGCTAAAGTAACTTGTGGCATAGGATGAAATGTTTACTAGAAAAAAATCAACCAGTCTCAGGAAGCTCTAGTGGTATTCGAACCCACGACCTTAGGATTGCAGGTCCACTGCTCTAACCGCTGAGCTACCGAGACCCCAGAAGACTTGTTAAAATTTTCCTAGTAGTTTGATTTACGCTGCAAGCCAGCGGTCGTGGGTTCGAATCCCACTCGAGCTTCCTGAGACTGGTTGTTTTTTTTCTAGTAAACTTTTTATCCTATATCTATATAGCATTGTGAATGCAAAATTTCAACAATATAGATAAGTTGTGGTAAATGTTGTTGGCTTTACAATAAGGAAATTTACATACAAGTATTAAATAATGTAATACATTATACTGTAAACTAAGATATATTGTGAAACGGTTTGATGAGCTAAATGAAACTGTGAAAAATAAGTAGGTATATCGTATTGTTATACCGCTAAGGAGACAAGTAATTTGTTTTATATTGTATAACTAGATAAGCTAAACTTTTTTCCATCCATATTCATTTGTTTTTATACCTAAGGAGTTAAATTCCTCTCCTATAAAACGCATTTACATAAACATACCTTAATACGATGTATTAAGTCTCAAAGTCCCAGTAATGTAACATACTGTCGCGCTAACATGATAAGAGGGGCTAATGATTGATACACTCACGTCTCAAGTGACAGGGTGAGCCTGTTGACTTATTAATTAATATAAGAACTATTATTTAGACGACGGCTTTAATGATATTTGAAAGTTTGTCAATGTCGTTACGTGGTGAAAATTGAATCGAAACGATGCGATAAGGAGCTTATTTAATTCCATGTCATTTATTTATTATTATTTCAGTTTTATTTAGTTAGTTTACTTAGCTAATTATGAAGTCCGGCTTCGGTATTTTGAAATTTTTGATGCAACGAGGAGTTTTACAGTGTATCTGGCTTGCGCGTTCGGTTGAGATAATGCTAGTAAGTAACATGGTGGTCAAAGAATCTTTTGCTTGTTAAAATAACGCAATAAAATTGTAATTTTTTTAAAGATAGTTTCGACGGGTCCTACGTAAAATTGCTACTGCAAGTGCAAAAGCACAACTTTACAGGAGAGCGATCAAAAGGTTCTAATGCTTATAGCTTTGACATAATTTCACATAAATATTTAAAATTTTGAAATGTTATACTTGAACATTATTGAAAAAAGACAGCATACTTAATTTTTAAGATGTTTTCAAACTTTAGAAAATAGCTTCATTTATATTTGTTAAACAAGTTTTTCATAAAATATTACAACACATAAGTGGTGTAAGTGGCCAGTTATGACCAGTTTCCAAGTACAATATCTTTTGCACATTAAAAAAATAATAAGTAATTACAAAACATTACTTTTAACACTCATTTTTGTGTTAATTGTTATCACTAACAAAAACTTGACAAATGTGCGTAACTTTTATCAAATGAATTTAATATATATATTTACTTTTATGAAATGAATAATTAAAGTATTAATTTGATAAAAGTAACGCATATTTGTCAAGATTTTGTTAGTGATAACATATAACACAAAAATGCATGTTAAAAGTAATTAATTAAAGCGGAACTCCTCGCAGTTATACCAGTGTCGCATGTCCTCGCTATAACGGCGCCGCGCGCATACCATACTAGTGTAACGATCACTTAACTTTAACCGCCTCTCTGGTCTAGTGGCTAAGCCACCGGTCTCAGTCCCAGAGGTCCCGGGTTCGATTCCCAGCGGGAGGTACATCTTTGTGTGCTCGGTTTGGTTGGTGGTAAGGCTGTTAAGCCCGCCTGGCTAGCTACCACCATCTTATCTAAGTCTGTCGCCATAACAACGATGTTAAGAGCATTGTTGTGTTCCTACAGTATAGAGATAAGATAGCCATGCCATGCCATAGCCATGTAAAAAATTTTAAGGCCCTCATTCCATCTTCGTCTCGGTCTGCCATGCTTCCGGTGTCCGTCACATGGAAACCAATCAGTGGTGACCTTCGCTCATCTGTCCGGGCTCACTGTCTGACGTGACCTGCCTAGTTCCATTTAAGCCGCTAGGGTAGATCGTTGTACTGCCGTGCGATTCTCTAAGCTAAAGCCTTGATAGTTGCGGCTGCCGCAGCGCTGACAAATGACTCTGTCTCTTTCATATTCATAGAATTGGAAAGAGACAGCAGATCACAGCCATGCGCGCAGCGTCTATGTGTCGCTTAGAGAATCGCATAGCTGTACTCGTACATACTTACTTACTTACTTCGCTGGCTCATTCTGGTGACCCGAAGTGGATCTTGGCCTACGACAACAAAGTGCGCCATTCTTTCTTATTTTGTGCCAGGTTGGACCAGTTGGGCACGTCAAGCTCTATCAGATCTTTGACGACCTCGTCTTTCCAGCGATACCTCGGGCGACCCACCAGGCGACGTCCAGTTGGTCGCCCAAGATATGCTCTTTTTGCAGCACGATCCTGACCCATCCTTTCAACGTGACCAAGCCAGCGAAGTCGGGCAGCTTTTATTTCTCGTACATACAAAATAATCTTATTTAACATAGATTACATAGATTCACGAATATTATCCCCAAAGGGTTAGTCAGAGACTAGGCAATAGGAACTGCAGAAGCAGTCCACTGCCATAGTCCACGGTTCACCAAGTTACAATTTTATTTATACAGGGTCTAACAAAATCAATAAGCGAATGTTCAAGGGCGGTATCTATACATCATTCTGAATACAATGACAAAAAATGGGCTCCAGTTTTATAGTGATTTTTCAAAGTTATGTTTTCTAACAAACTAAATCAATCATCGCTTTAGGCGATAAGACCGCCAAATTGTAACATTGTTTTTCTTTCTTTTTTTTTCTTTTTTATGTAAATGCATTGTACATGTTTGTGTGATTATGTTACAATAAAAGTTTTATCTATCTATCTATCTCTCTAAATCAATTAAATTAATGCACATCATGAAACATGCTGTATCTTTACTAACACGCACGCAAGCGTCAATAAAAAGATAGCTCAGTGTGCTCTGAGTTTAGTGTGCATGTTCGGCTATCTTTGTGTGCGTGTAGTACAGCTGTACGGGTTTGGAAAGGGTGTATTTTTTTGGTGAATTATGATAATGATTTGTTGATTATCTCGGTAACGTGCCTGTAGTTTCGGACCAAATTTGGTGAGCACAGTGTGATGTATAGATGCTCCTATTATACTATTAGACCCTATATATTGCTAATTACAAGATTTCACAAATTATTATATCATAAAATAATCATACCCAGAATAGGCGCGACCCTTCATCTAACAAACTATCTGACAGTCTTTAACGATTAGGAATCCTTAACTATAGCGCGCCAAGCGTGCGCGGCCTTTACGCGGATCAATTTCTTCCGTGGCGCTACCACGGATTCTGATTCTGATTCTGATTTCAGATACACGGATCTGGCACTGATTTGTCTGACTACAAATATAAAATTATTTGTCCTACAAGGTAGGTTAATATTATTGTAACTAATATTTGTAAAGACAAATCAGTGCCAGACGCTACCAAGGAAGAAATTAATCCGCTTAAAGGTCGCGCACTAACTTGTCGCGCTATAGTAAGAACGTTCTTCCTATTGCTGATAAACTAATTAAGATTAACTGATGTGTGTAGTTTGTTGTTTAATGTGACTCTGCCCAGAACAGATGACTTACCTGTTACTACCGAATACCCGATATGACTGTCAATGTTCTGCTGGCCCGCACGTGAGGGAGTGATTCCAGCAGCCAAAAGATTTTCTTCAATTCAGATTCTCCCCTTTACCGAACCGAGTAGAACTAACGCTTTGGATGCAAATTCGAAACGCTTACGCTTTCAACCGCAACTTTTGTTTGAGTGCACGACTACTTCTTAATCCCAAGCTAGTCTCGTACTTTTTAAATTTATTTTCGGTTTGTTCGTCAGTAGTGCGCGAGTTGGGAGCTTCTCTCGCGATGTAACGACAATCCAGTATTTGCCCTATACGAATGTGTTTGATTTTGTAATGCAAACGCGAGCTTTTGGACTTATATTGGGTAATCATCAGCATCTTGAGGTCCCAATGGCTGGGCTAGGCCTTAACTAACCATATTAGACAAAAGCGGGTAGCTTAACAACTGTAACCAAAACTGCTCAATATGCGACAACAGTGTTTTATTTTTTTTTCTATTATGACTCGTCATAGTGACATCCTGCCTGATGGTATGTAGCCGATGCAGTCCAAAATAATGAGAGCGCTCCGTGGGGTATTCTCACCTTATTGAGAATACCCAACTTCCGGGAGTTAAAATAGCACTCTCGATGTAGCATTTTGGATTAAGTTCTTGACCGATGTCCATGCCAAGAATGCTGAGGTTCTGAAGAGAAGGAGGAGTAAGGAAGGGAGTTACCTTGGACGAGAATGCACAAACCTGGGTTTTGCTAGCATTAAACTCGACCAGGTTTTTAGATCCCCACTTAGAGACACGATCGAGAGTCAGGTTCAGTTTGGCAACCAGTTCTTGCCTTTTCACCATGATATCGGTTTGCTTTGCCGCAGGATGTCCCAAGTACCGCTCATGCACCGTACTGTCTTCCGCATAACAATGAATATTGCCCAAGGACAACATGTCATTAATATGCAGAAGAAATAGAGTAGGTGAAAGCACAGAACCCTGCGGCACTCCGCCATTGACTATGTAGAACGCGGAGGAACTACCCTCACAAAGGACACGAAATTGCAGTGTTACCTATAATATTCTTTGTTTACTGACTACGACTTAAATAGTATATTGTAGATTATCGTAAAGTTGAGTGGATCGGTCATATAATATGCAAAAAGACCGATCCACTCGATAGTTAAGGCTAAGTGATAGATAGTTAAGTGTTAGTGAAAAATTAAAATAACAGGTTCTTAGAATTAATTTTTGAATTTATAAACTTTAAAATTAAAATCTGCAAAAATTATGAAATATTGTTGAGGCTTTATTCTGTGGAATATACCCGATGGAAACATTATTAGATAAAGTTGGTTTGATGAAATAAATTCACAAAGTTACATATTTTTGTGTCATTTTATCTTTTTGTCTAGGTTTTGATTTGATATTATGAGTCATATACCAAAATGAAGTTCATAAATAACTTGAAGGATTGTAACCGATCTTTCTTTTTATTACATTTATCATTTTTTTTTTAAATATAAAACGTGATTATTTGCGCTGCTTCGCTGTTATACCCGTCCCTTACCGTCGTACCGTCAAAAGAGCGAGAGAGAAGCGCTCAAAATACCTCCCCCTAAGCATGCATGTCCTGGATTGAAGACCGCGTCTAGGCAAACGCAGTGTAGAACGCAATGAAGCGCAATGTTTGTTAGATTGTTGGCGCTCATTAGAGCAAGCTATCGTTCACCGTAGATAGCAATGAGCTGAAGAGAAGTGCCATTAGTGTAATAAAACTCAGCATAAGGACAAAGGTCCCTACCGAGTATTTCAACAGCGAAGGACCCTTACACTCGTTCTAATATTAGAAAAAAAAAAGTTTCCGAAAATATGATATCAACCGCTACGCGTTTGAAATTCGTTAAGTTCCCAGAGTATGGCGATCCGAAAGTTTTCTCAACTTTTGTAATTTCATTGCGTTATTTGTTTTACGCGCGTTATGATATAAGGGCTCCTCATACGACCTTCTCAAGTAATTGTTGACGCGAAGTATGTTAAGAATTTACAAAATAAGCTTGCCGCGCCCATGCCCTAAGGGGGTTGTATGGTTTTAAGATCAAATGCATGCTTTAAAACAAATCTAATCTGTTTTACCACACTGATATAAAATAGCACATTTTTCGTAATTTGCTATTTTATATCAAAAAACGAGCAGGTAGCAAAAATATACATTATAATTACGACTACTATCCCGTAAGGTTAGTCAGAGACTAATGGAGACCGCAAAAGCAGTCCTCCGCCATAGTCCACTTTTCACCAAATAGCGACTGCATATTTGTTCAGCGTGACAGGTGGTGAATCCATCGCCGCTCTATGCTGTTGGATGTACGAGTATGTGAGTCTTTGTTAGTTGCCTTTTACGACACCCAAGGGAAGAGATGGCGTGGTAGTATTCTATAGCCGCTATGCGACACGGGAAAAATATTAGATACATAGTAATAATGCGAAATCATCATTAAAAAAATCGAACAACTTTGCCTATTATCAACATAATCATTGTGCGAATTTCAATTATTTTTCTAACAAACATGTAGTTTTCAACATTTTAGAAAATGAAAAATGTAACAAAGTTTCCCATTTTCAAGATTGACTCAGAAATCCTGCAAAGCATTGAAATGAAAAGAATTACTCGAAATGTTAGACTTCTTTTGAAGGTGGCAAAACGCTTCAGAATTTTCTCAGGTGAGAATGGGATAAAAGTTACTTACAATGTTTAGGAATCGCAACTTTGTCCACGAATTCTATTCTAAGGGATTTTTTAAAGTTAATTTCAAAAAGTACTGCTTACGCAAAAAACTTGCGGTGTCTTCAATAATAAAAGTTTTTTAAATCACATCATAATGGACTCTGTTTGCGCAGTTTTTATTACATGAACTTATAAGACAGTCAATACACATTAATACCAAAAATTAACGTACCAGTTCGTATATTGTTCAAAATTAAAGCACATACGTTGAAAAGTTGAAAAAATATTACTTCAAAGTATAAATCAGATAGGACGATAAGCAGATATGAAAAATGAAATTTGGTGTGATGCCAATTTTATAAATGAGAGCTACTTTTATTGGGATTCTCTTTACAAGAACCCCGGCGAAAAAATAAATTGTACTACACATTATGTGTTAAGTAACCAAATTACTGTTGAGAATTTAAATCCCCTGCCTAATGTATATTATATAAACACCGCTATCCCCAGTGAAAATAATTTCATACGATTCAGTCAAAAACAATTATTTATTTAATTATTTATTAACTAGCTTTCACCTTCGTGGTTCCCGGGGAATATCGGAATCAAAAGTATCCTATGTGTTAGTCCAGGTTATAAACTACCTGTATGCCGAATTTCATCCAAATCCATTCTGTAGTTTTTACGTGAAAGAGTAACAAACATCCATCCATACTTACAAACTTTCGCGTTAATAATATTAGTAGGATAAACACCGCTATCCCCAGTGAAAATAATTTCTAACGATTCAATCAAAAACAATTAAGATTCAATATAAAAGCAAATTAGCCAACATCCATTTTTTTCAGAATGACAACTTTGAACGCAATCTGTCAGTCTAACGCCATCTTTATTTATTTGAATTATCATATCCCTGTAAAACCATTACTGAACCATCTTCATTTTTAGTATAGGTTAGTGTCAAACACAGCAACGTCCTAGCTCAGAACAATATGCTTTAGATAATGTTCTGAGCGTCCTAGGTTGTTTACTGCATAAACAGCATCTTTCCTCTCGACCAATCAGATTCAAATGTCCGCGTTACTCGCGATTTAATATGGTGATTTTGTTTAACATCAACGCGAGCGTGCAATTTGAAACAATGATTTAAACTATATAGAGTACTGTTTACTACAAAAAGATTAAATTAATTGCGAGATGGACTGTTACCCTACCCTCATGAATAACAATTCCAGAAGGAAAAGAAAAAATGAACCTTCAAAAAGATAAACAAATTTGGCCAAAAGACAGAGGTAAATTGTAGTGGTTACAGCGTGACCACGAAAGTTTGATCGTTGTTCTTTTACGGGGTCACATTTTTTCGCGTATAGGTTATGTATGTTGTATTACAGTCGGATTTATTGTGATACTTTTTATGTCTCAATTTAGTTTAATTATTTATTAATATAAATTATTAGCCCTTAATGTCCCACTGCCGGACAAAGGTCTCCCTCCCCTCTTTCCTATATTTGCAATATCTTCCTTGTTGACTAAAAACAATTGCAGCTCATAAACATCACACTGTTGACAAAAAAATACAAGCTGCTTAAGATAATATGAAGTGACTAAACAATGGTACAAAGCGCAGAGTGACGGAACAGATGTATCGAATGACTTACGAACGACAAAGCTCATAACTATCGTCGGGGGGCTCATAAGTTCCGCAACCGCAGTCTGAGCTGCAACCAAAGCTTATATCATTCGCAGGCTTGTGGGGTATTATGCAGCAACCTTGATTTCAATAACATTTACATTTAATGTTATGTTCTTTACATTTCATTTAGTCTTTTGAGGTGTATAAAAAGTGGTTTCGTACGTTGAAATCACTTAAGACACACGCATTTGAGCAGACTGTCAAATATTGTTCTCAATCAAAAAAGTAAATATGCGTTATGATACAATATATATTATTTAAAAATATTTAGCTAAAGTAAATGTACCTAGTCTTCGATTGTAGGATGTAGGTTTTTTTTTTTTAATTATCTCTAGCATTCTCCAAAAGACACAAAGGACTGTATGTCCCACTTTTGTAGTGGTTGACTTACCGATGGGTCATCGTCAATGGAGAAGACTTAAAGCCCAGCATTGGGACGTGTCTAGGCTGATAATGAAGCTTCGACTAGGATCTATAATAGGTAATTTATCTATACAGGTAACTTAAACCATTTACCGGCAAATAATTTCAAGCGAAGTTTCCAATAGCGTGATCGCACGTAAGTGGCTAATACAACAAAATTACTGATTCCGTGAACTCGGCACCGTTCGCAAGTCTTCATTTCATTACATCCTCCCTAAATAGTTATTAGGAACTTTGTTATTTGGCTGTCAGTCAGCTTTTAAAAGCCCACCAACAAAGTTAAAACGAAGTAATTAAAAAAGAAAAAACAAAATACTTACAAAGTCGGAAGCTCCGTTCTCTCTACTTAAATTACTCGCGATTACACCGACAAAACGTTTAATGAAACACGTTAAATCGAGCCAAGTGCCTTATCCGCCGCCCGCCACCGCTGTACGCCACGCCACTCGCCATCGCCGCCATAGTTCGGCAACTTCGCCACTTACTGCGGTGGGTGGTAGTTTTTCCTCAAATATCTTAACCTTAAGGAGAGTTGGAACTACTTCCACAAAGTCCATTAAAGAGTATAAACTCACGCCGCGTGATTACAAATGCCACCGATTTCGGCGGCCGTTTCGTAGCGAATTAAAGCTTTTTAATTGAAATTGTGGCGATTGAACTTTGGACTCGCCGCGCGTCTTCGTCGGCTGTGACTTGACTAGTTTGACAATTAGAATAACGGCTCCCAAAGTTTTGTAAATAGGATGGCGATTTGGGTTTTATGGAGTATAAAGCACGTAATATTTCTTATTTGATCAAAACTTTAGTTTCCTTGAGTTGCAGACCACTAAAATGGTATTTAACTTTATCGATGTCCGGCTACAGTATTCAGCAATAGCAATCCACCAACTTGGGCTAACTTGGTGGGTCAGATGATCGGGCTACACCGCTGACCTACCACGCTGGTCTGGGTCAAAGTCAACATTACACTACATACAACACAACAACAACGGCATAACGTGCCTACCAGAGCATGGATACATCTACACAAATGTTTTACTAATTGGGTCACATAAGGTCGATGTGGTTGATCCTGGCTCCATGATTGGCCTATTAAGCATAGTGCTACAGATCAATGTCAGAATAAGCTGTTGTATGCAAACTAAAGGTGACGTTAACAAACCCACAAATAATCAAGCTGATGATAAATTAAATTCCTTTTAAAGAGCGATAATGCGCAGGCTCATTACTTTTTCCACCGTATTTTATTGAATAATATACTCCCAATGGTCAGATATGATAGACGAATGGTGGAAACGCACTTCACCCGTCTGATAGTCTTACACTACTCATACCATCTCACCTTAACCGACGGAACACAACAATGTTACAAATATAGTTGTTATTTTGACAGACTTAGGTAAGGTGGTAAGTAAAAATATGGTAAGAAAGATGAAAGCGGTCTTCACATGCAAGCTTCAACTACTAAGGTACTCCGGCTACCTTATCTGTAACTGACAGAGTACAACAATGCTACCAATAACATTGTAATGGTGACATATTTAGATAAGACGATGGTAGCTGGCCAGGTCACCTGAGAATAGAGAGATCATCCATTCAGGGTTTATAGGTTTCAAAGTCTTCTTCTACTATCGCCATTGTTCCGCGTAAGCCCATCACGAAGCCAACAATGCTCATGCTGTAATCTGAAGTAACTAGAGGCAGCCAGCCAAGCGTGGAACAAAATGGCAAATGAAGTCATGCTCAATCGGTTTTGTCTACAAGGCAGGTTTTGTTGAATTTATTTCTGGAATGTGTGCAAAAATTAGAAGGGTAAATAGATTTTTTGCACTGTACGGTCGTGTGCGATACGGTTTATAATATTGTCTACCACTTTAATATTAAAATTCAGGTGCACGTGATAAAATGATAAGGCAACTTTTACCATCATTATAGCAAGAACTCGTATCTGTCGTGCGATATGTCTTTCCTTTGCTTGATGTTTTGCAAAAGCTTGCGTTTCTGGCTGACCCGTTGCAGGGCTTCCTCATTAGTAACTTTTTGAGGCCAGGATATAGTCAAACTTTATAAATATGGGTAAATAAATAAACCTTTAAATTGTTGAGAAATACTGAGCTACGATGAAATAGATGGTAGTGCAGTGAACCTGACTCGGGATGTCAGACTTTGCAGGATCGAATCTTAGTTAGACATGGACTTTAGTATTTTTTTTTATTATATAAGTTTTTGAGCTCATACCACCATCGCTCTTTTACCACCGAACCTCCAAACGTACTGAAGGATTGATATCATCTCCACCTGGTAGAAATTCCACTATGTCGCACTAAACGCTTCATGTCATCATTTTTGCTGCGCACTGGCAAGGAGTGGAATTCTCTGCCATTGTCTGTGTTCCCTGAATGCCTTAAGGCGAGAGTTAATAGGCATCTTCTGGGGCAGCTCGCTCCATCGTAGACCTCATCAACGCTCACCATAAGGCGAGATCGAGATCAAGAGCTGTCTTAATAAGCATTAATTTACAACAGGGCACCCACACAAACCAAAATGTCGGACCAACTACAGACCAAGAACGAGAAGGCGAGAGGAACTCGTCAAGTTACAGCAGGCAACACAGTACACAGTGGACGAAAAAGGGACTTCTTGGCGGGAAAGTGAAGCGTAATGTCTGTAGTTTTGTCTTATTTTCTAAAATTTGTGTTTTGTCGAATATTAAAGTGAAATAAAGGTGGATTATTAACCGTTAAATGTTCGTGAACGTGCATGAGTGTTGGCAAATAAAACAAAACAGTACAACATCACTTTTCAAATTCTCTCAAGAAGTCCCTGTGAGATTTCAGTAAAGTCCCACATCTTTACTGGAACTCAAGGGATTTGGGGGGAATATTAGTCATCACCCATTATCATCTTATAAGCGCTAAAATTAACTTTATTATTTCGACTGAAGGAATAGTATCCATAGTCAAGATACAAATTATCAAAAACAAAAAAAAATGGACGAAAAAGGGGTTGTCTTTACTCAGCAGTGGGATATAGAACGCTCAAAATACACAAAGTGTAATCGTTATCTGCTGTGGTGAAATCCGGTTGCTTAAATTGCTTAAGCCCCACATAACCATCTGCGTCGCCCCGGGCGCAGTATGCATTATGCATTTTCTCCTGTATAAAAAGGGTGTGGTCAGACAATTACTCCGTAAACCTAAACTGATATCAATATCCTACCAAAATCTCAATATTTTTCATTTCTTTTTTGTTTCTTCAAGGTTTGTAAAATGCGGTAGAGTTTTGTTTTTTGGCTGTGATTCGTGTTCAATGCGATAGTATTTTCATTAATAATTTTCATGTGTTTTCAAAATTAAACAAGCTTTAAAGCAAGATGATATTGCTCATGAACATAGTCTAAGATCCGAGTATAGAACGACCTTCACCGGGCCGGTTAATGAATAAAGGATGAAAATATAACGCGAGTGGGTTGGCTGAAAAATTTCAGTCCAGTACCTATAATGATCAATTTAATATTTAAAAAAATAAATTAACATTGCACTGGTTTGGTATGTGTATGTTTGTAATGAGATTATCTTTATTTATACATAAATTTTATTTATTAACCAGACGGTTGCAAATTACTAATATTGACTTACCTGTTTACACCTGCCTACCGAATAGTTATGACGGGAAAAAATAGTCAACCTAACGTTTGCATATTTTATAGGCTTCATACTTTCGATTAATACCTATGTAATTTATCTATAATCCAAACCAGTGCAATTTAAAAAAAAATTAAAATATTTAATTAATCATATACAGCACATCAATTTTCTAGCCAACCGCAATATATTTTTTCACATATTAAATTTGATATAATATACTTTTCATCCATTAACCGGCCCGGTGAAGGTCGTTGTATACTCGGATCCTCTACTAACACGGGAGCGTGTGGCGTGACGTGGTGCGTTCATCAACGTGTACGTATGTGCGGAAACCACGCCAATTAACTTGCCTGAGATGACATATCACCCTTTGTGCCATGTTGTGACCTGCTTTAGATATTCGGCGAAGACGTTTGAATTGTGCTGTAACTCTTGGTCAAATTTGTTTAAAACATATATTCAAGGGCACAAGCAACAAATCTCTAAGCGAAAATTTGATTCTATTTTTCAACATGATTTTTAACTGTGATACAACCAGCTTCCATGTAGGCTGTAGTGAAGGCTAATCATCAAGAGGGCTATACGCATGATTGCAAAAAAAAGCACGCAATAATAGACTTCAATGATGCATCTTTAAAGTTCAAATACTAGTAAAATCCACTGGAGGAGGTTGCGTCGATAAATAATTGTAAATGTAAGCGGAGGAAACGCCACGCCGACGTATGAGTTCCGTTGCGTCTGAACGGAAGCCGTGTCAATTAACCCGGCCGCGATGATATATTAGCCTTTGTCCCCTAAAAGAAGAAGATTTTTTTTTGAAATAATATAATAATGTAGATATATATTTCTATGGTAACAATATAATTTCGTCTCAAAATAAATCTCCTTTTTATAGGGGACGTCTAAATTACGTCATCGCCACCGGGTTAATTGACGCGGCTTCCGTTCAGACGCAACGGAACTCATACGTC
This sequence comes from Scoparia ambigualis, assembly GCA_963921215.1. Classification (NCBI taxonomy): domain Eukaryota; kingdom Metazoa; phylum Arthropoda; class Insecta; order Lepidoptera; family Crambidae; genus Scoparia; species Scoparia ambigualis. The sequence goes on from OY992507.1 coordinate 13,146,918, forward strand.
GGCGTGGCACTTCTTCCGGTTAAATATTAACAATTATTTATCACATTTTTGATGATTTTTAACTATGTAAGAAGCGTTCATAGTCTGTAAAATGCTTATCATTAAGTGGACAATACGTTATGTTTACAAAAAAAAAAACATGCAATAAGAAAATTTCAATTAAACACTAGTAAATTCCACGGAAGAAGGTTGCACCGATAAATAATTGTGAATATGTAAGCGGAGGAAGCGCCACGCCGACGTATAAGTTCCGTTGCGTCTGAGCGGAAACCACGTCAATTAACCCGACCGCGATGACATATTAACCTTTGTCCTTTAACAGAAGAAGATTTTTTTGGACATAATATTATAAATGCTACCATAAAAATTTACTCCAGTTACATTACTTTTAAATATTATCCTGATTTTTAAACTATGTAAGAAGCTGTAAACGCTTATCATGAAGCAGGAAATACGCATGATTTGCAAAAAAAACACGCAATAATAGACTTCAATGTTGCATCTTTAAAGTTTAAAAAGGTACTAGTAAATTCCACGGGAGAAGGGATCACTGATAAATAATTGTAAATATGTAAGCGGAGGAAGCGCCGCGCCGACGTATGAGTTCCGTTGCGTCTGAACGGAAGCCGCGTCAATTAACCCGGCCGCGATGACATATTAGCCTTTGTCCCCCGCCAGCTCACCGGCGCACACTTTCCAGACGTTTACAAGAAAATTTCAAACAAAACCATACGACATTTAAATTATAATAACAGCAAGCAGCATGTAAGAAAGCATGTAGAATAAGAACAAAATGTAATTAGAGAGTAAGAAATTAGTAGTAATTAGTTTTAAAAACCAACTGTTTTAAATATTAAGAAAGCTACTCATTTTTCCCAAGTAATTAGATATAAGATCTGAATAAAGAAATAAACATAACTAGACCCAAGACTAGCCAGCTCAGGGCCTCGACAAATAGCGGGGCACCCACCGCTATGGAATGATTGGTGATGAATGAATGTGTGGTATAAAAGTGCGAGAGGAATAAATGAGAGAACTGGCATGAATGAGAAATAGAGTAAATACAGGCGTCGGCAACATATGTCCGCGGTTAAAGAAGAAAACAAAAAAAAACAAAAACGGATTATAAAGACTGCGCATTCATCCAACAGCATAGAGCGCGGATGGGCTCACCACCTATCACGCTGAGCACATGTGCAGTTACAAATTGGTAAAACGTGGACTATGGCAATGGACTGCTTCTGCGGTTCTAGTCTCTGGCTAACCCTTTGGGGATAATAGTTGTGAAGCACCAAAATGTATACTGGTGACTTTGACTCTTATTCCATTGTATTAAGAGTTACAATTGTTTACATATGTTTGCTTGTGACTATACCTATGTATGTAAGGAGGCATATATATCGTTATTTCAATTTGATCTGGTTGCCACTAGATTTGCATAATTTTTTACAACTACAGTTATCAATTAAATTAAATAAATTAAAAAATTAAAATAAATAAATTAAATTTCTTTACGCTCACACCAATTATCTAGACCAAGATATGTTCATAGTAAGATAACGGATAAATATACATAAATATAGAAAAAACACCCAGACCCGAAATCAATTTAGAAAAACAGTTTTTCTCCAAATTGACCCGACTGGGAATTGGACCCAGGACCTCGGAGATGGCGCGACGACGCCAGACCCGGCGTGCCAACCACGCGACCACGGAAATCGTCACATTAAAAATTTTTGTTATCATTAAGTCACCAGAGTGGTTATTGTAATTTTATTTTTACATTTAAACAAATGAGCTATAATAATCGATAGAGTAGAATCAATCACTTTCACGATATTTTCTTAGGACAAATTTTAACCAACAAAAGGAAATACATGATTCAAGCACATCACAAAAAGTAACACAACATACGTTTTATTATAACATCTTTAATAACATCATCATTATTTAGGACAAAATTTTAATGGTATCTTTTATTGAAAATAGTATTTTTATTATTTAAATTTTGTATTCACAATGCTATATAGATATAGGATAAAATGTTTACTAGAAAAAATAGTATTGATTAAAATTTTCCTGTTATTTTCGCCTTCTCTAAATACTGATTGTAACTACTTTTCTATTTACCATCGCAGTTACGTGCACTTTGATCAAAGAAAAACTTAAATGCTAGTTAATGTTACTGAAGTTAATGACGTCTATGCCAGTACCATATCGTTAAATACCGGCAGTGAACGCAAAACACCAAAAAACAGATAATAGACTGGTTTTTCTGCTTGTCACCAGCTTTTTCGTCTTCTTTTTTAAATGTCAACAACATACTTAAAGGCATTGATTGATAGATAAGTAAGGCAGGGGTTAAAACTACTCGCGTCCGTAGGTTTACCCTTGAGACCCTACACGTGACCCCTGGGTGGTGCTAAATGAGTGACACTGACTGAGTGGTAGAGCCACGCTACGTTGCAGCACGCATTGGGCCGTCTCGGGGGTAATACCACTCTCTCACGAATATTCGGCGTGAAATAATGGCACTTGGTGCTGTTGTGTTGTCCGGAGGCCCTCCCCCCCCCCCCCACACACAATTCCTATTCCTTCCTTAACCCTATTCCTTCCTTAAAGGACGGTAACGCATCTGTGACTCCTCTGGTTTTGCGGGTGTCCATGGGCGGCGGTGATTGCTCTCCATCAGGTGAGCCGCCTGCTCATTTGCCTCCTTCTTTTATAAAAAAAAGACGTTAAGCTTGCGATCTTGCCAGTTAGGCAACTTTCGCAAAGACGGTCACAGCATGGGTGACCAATTTAAAAAAAGCCCATAAAGCCATTGGTTCCAGACGTTGTCGTAAGATGGCAGGTCAACTTGCTGAAGAACCTGCTTCTGTTTGAAGAAGGGCAAAGAGACTTTCGTGGCAATAACACCAGAACCATTTACAACGCGGCAGTTAGCAATTACGAGTATATCTAAAACAGGTACAAAGCGTTTCATGACATGAAACCTTTTTAGGCAAAACTGTTAAGGGTTGGAAAATTAATGTTTAAAGGCAGTAGAAAGCAAGACCGACTAACCATTGAATCCTTAATAGACAGAACAACCAGTTCAGTTTACAGGGCACGCGGAAAAGACTCCCTGGCAAAAAAGTATTGAAATCTCTAAGATCGATCTATACGTAACTAGAGGACATCGCCAAGCATAATTTTGGCTTGTTATTAAATAGTAAAAGCCTATAATTAAAATTAAAGAATAATTCTAAATGATGAAGAGTGTAGTGTAGTGTGTTAGTTAGTTATTAGGTGGTAAAGAGCGGAATGGGTTGAACCCATGTTCGAATGCTTAGATCATATTCACCCTCCTCAATGTCAGTTTTTTGTGATCGCAAGGATTGAACCTGATCCAACATTTTGAGAGACTCTCTTTCTGTGACCACGGACCCTGTAAAGGGTTCGAAACGTCAAGATAATATAAAAAACTAGGTATGTAAATAGTAAATTAAACGCGAGTTAGTCCGTAGTGTTTCATTTCAATACAAAAAATATATTTTTTAAGGTAAAGTAAAGTAAAAAACATTTATTGCTTCTTATTGCATTCCAAATAATGAACAAATAACAAAAAAAATTAAACAAAACAAAGCAATTGGAAGTAGCTCTGCATGTGCTGACCTAGGGAGAGGATCTCAGGTAGCGCTGATTTTCAGTCACTCCCACTTCTCCAAAGATCTTTAATGAGAGTTTTTCACTTTGTAACCTCCCCCCCCTTTTATATAATTTGCTACACCTATCTATAAATTCTCTATACCTAATCTAAACCTAAATCTAATGCCTTTCACACCTATATGCCTAGCTAGCTTATAATACATACACACATCATCGCCGCTTTACCTTAACTTAACTTATTATCTAATTCTTAAAACTAATTAACCTAATTTATCTACAATCTAATGGTTGTGTCTGGAGTTTTTGTTTAGTGCGTATTGTTTGTATGATGATGAAACCTTAGCATAGCTTAATTCTATTTGCAGTGAATTTCAGTCAAGCAATGTAATATTATAATAACTACTATTTTGGCCAGATCGTCTAGTGAACCCTCCGTTGTTAACCGCATTTAAGTAACTCAAGTTCTTTCGTGAAAGTTTAGTAATTGGCTTATCCCTGTGTTAAATTATTTTCTCCTGACCTAATTACCTACCAGTCTATAAATCCTAACATAAATATGTGTAGCCTAGCAATGACTCTGTCTGAACTGTGACCTAAATCCTTCACTGCAGCTGCGGGGAAGATTTGTAACCACTCAAAGGTAATCAGATGATAGCTTAGCTTGTAGGTATTATTATTTATTATCAGTAGCATGATACATAAGAAGCCTGGTGCAATTTATGAGCCCCACCACCGCTCCATAGCGTACTGTACATCTCATGGTTTAATTACAGTTCCGACACATTGGCTTTAACTTTAATTATTAGCTTGTGCCTTTAATTCTTTAACTGAGAATTTACATCTCTCCTCAAATTTAATTTCATTTTACATTATGCACTATGTGTTAGCAATTTAAATTCTTATTATTCCACATAAATCAATAGAGTTTATCTCAAGGCTTGCTATCATCCAAATATCCTTTTCACATTAAGAACTTAATTATTCAATGCAATAACTTATATTCAGTTCCGTAAAGGGTGGATAATTTAATCAAACGCCACTTCAGGCGGTGGCTAAAGTAGAATGCTATTAATTCAGGTAAAACTACTTTTATTTACTCTTAGTATTTATTATACAGGTCTTGTAAAGTTCCAATATAACTACATTGGATTGCTGCATTGGCAGATTATTACATCTTAAGTTTATTAAAGGATGTTTAATTCATTCAATATCCTTGACTTTAGGAAGTGAACTGAAATAGAATACTATCATTTGAAGTAAATTACTTTGGGTTACTCTTAGTGTTCATTATACAAATCTTATAAAGTATAAATACATCTCAAGTTTATTGAAAGATGTTTAATTCATTCAACATCCCTGACTTTTAGAGAGTGAATGTAGTTAATTATTTTCCCATTAACTTCCACCCTCTGTCTCTCAGACTGAGTGGTTAATTTGATAGACTACTAAATCATAGTTAGTATACCTTTAGTAGGTAGTAAATTAGGTAGTTAATTATCACTGTTAATCATTAAATAAATTACATTTAGAAGTTATCTTTTACTCACTTTAATAAGTTTAAATTAGACTGTACTAGGTATTAGTCCGATTGATTAGATTGTTCCCATCAAATATTTCTATGTTTCATATTATTAGAAGTAAGTACTTACATATCTTAAGAGGTCTATTCAAATGGTATTAGTAGACCATTGTCAGGCTAATTAGCTGGTTGTTATCAATCAATTATTTCTATGTTTCAGATTATTAGAAGCTCATAGCTTGCAATGTCTTCTTTCAACGACTTATCCTAGGTTCTAAACTGGTTTTAGTTGTTCAGTTTGTATCAGCTTATTTTTGCTAAGGTATCGGATGTAAAATTTTCCATACTTTGAAGAGTATAGCCATGTGAGATCGTATTGCATCCCAGGGAAAGCTAACAAATGCCTGTTTGGTCATATCAGTGTTAGAAATCAAACATCACAGTACGACTAAGCTTATTTGCTATAACTTTTTAGTATTTTTCTTGTAATAGAAAACCAGTCTAGACTTTTAGGTACTCCAAAGTAATGATGGTACGATATTATCATACTTCTATTAATTATTTAAAATGAATAATTAATTGGTAACAACTTTAGGAAAACAATTAGAATTTTACCGGCCTGCGGTAACAGATTACTTGCCTAGCTAGGACCCACATCACTTCATCATAATTTTATTTAGCGCCGTAACTTAATTATCCCTGCCTTATTAGTCTGAATTAATAACTAACCATATATATATCCGCCTACCTATAGATTCCTACAACTTTCCTCACTTGAAAATGCCTATATTTTGTCGAACTAACAGTCCCTCTTGTGTACCTTGCAAACTAGGCCAAGCCTCATTTAATTTAAATTCGTGGTGTGTGGTGAGAGTCGCATTGCCCCTGAAAGCAACTAACTCCTAAATGTTCTATCAGTCGAGCCAGTATACTCAGTGTGTCATTTTCCTATCACTACACTGTATGTATGGAGACAGACTCGAGATTGGACTGGGTCATACGGGTCTACCTCCAGCTAAATGGTGTCTGACCTATCTTCAACTTTCACTAGGGAGACAACTGTCTCTCCCCCATTACTCCGTCGAAGATAGTGTATTGTTTAGCGTAATAGTGTAAAACGCCGATCTTATTAAATACAATCAAAGATCATCCAGACCGAAGTCTGTTGAAAGGTACATAGGGTTTTGTTGTCACCGTGACTCGTTTCCGCCGATGTACCCCAGAATACTTCATTCTGTTAACGGATTCGAGTTGCGATCGCAATAGTTTACTTTATTAATAACTTTCAATTTCACAAATCTTAATTAATATCGCAGCTCGAATATCACTTAGCGCACTATCAAGCTCGGACGCTATTTTTCCCGTATGAGTCGTACCGCACTCTTAAGTTGGACCGCTCCGTTGACGTCCCAAAACTGAATGTCCGCTAATTTTCCCAAGCATCTTAACTTTCCCGCCACGCGCGCCTTCCCATTTTTCCGCGCGAGACCGCTTTTCTTCCCTTCCACCAATCGCTAGCCGTTTCCCCGATGCCCCCCGCCTTCGCGTCCCGCCACGTGGAGCTATCATCCGACCTCTCTTTCTGTCTTTTTCTCAACCTCTCGCTCGCTCATTGCCGCTTTCGCCGCGCAATTCTAAAATTTTTCCATAATCTAACCAAATCTCGTCAGATAGCCAATATTACATCTTTGAATATCTAAAAGTAGCCTTCTATTAACAATTCCCTCTCAATAATCATCCACTTAAGCCAATAATCCTGTATTTTGTGAAATTATAAAAAGTTCCGTATTCCGACCATAGATGGCGTCCGCCCATAGGTGAACCACTTTGCCGACCCCAGAGCAGTCCCCGCGAAACTCAAAATAAAATACGGTCCTAGTCAACCTAGCAACCTTACGCGAAGCCCAAATAAATGACTTCCGCTAGACGCCGCCTATGTCGCAAGGGACGCGCAGAGCAGTCCCCGCGAAATTCAAAATAAAGAAGTCAAACTAGCAACCTTATGCGAAGCTCAAATAAATGACTTCCGCTAGACGGCGCCTATGTCGCAAGGAGCACACAGAGCAGTCCCCGCGAAATTCAAACTAAAGATAAAGCGCTAGACCACTGACCATTATTCTGAACTAGTTTATTATTCCCTTTTCATGCTTATTATTAATGGTGCTACGCATTAATATTTATTTTAGTGCTACTCCCATGCATTCCTTACTAACGGACGGATACCATTCATTCTGTACCGTTACAGCCGCCCCCGATAGAATTTAAGCAGATAAAGTACCACTCTTATCTGCGGCGAATTATATCTAAACCCTGTACTTAATTAAGTACAAAATAGCACCTCCTTCCTTGCCAACCTCATTGTCATCCTAGCCCTCAAAGATATTACTACTATTTATAGTTCCTCCCCAAATCCCTAATGACTCCTTCCTCCATAAGCTTTCTTATTGCAAAATAGCCCACACCCCTCATTCTATTCAACTGACACAAAATCATAATCGCATACCCAGTTCTCGTGTTCGAAACGAAATCCCAGTAAACTTAGTCTCGGTAAATATTTCCCAATAACTTAGACATCTACCATTTCTCTAATCATACACAACCTCCGAATAATGATTTGCCTTTTGTTTACCATCATAACAACAAATCATAATATAATATAAATCAATATAACAGTCTCTTGCTCTGTCTACTAACGCCCCCTAGCGAAAACTCTTCAACTCTATGACGATTCCGACGTAAGTTTATAACATCTTCCGAACCATTCAATTATTCTATTCTTTAAATTATTTTCCTAGAATAATTTCAAGTACATCTGTCATCATGGCCTTCTTTTAACTTACGTCCCTTCTTACAACTTGTTTCGCATCTAAATGTTGCAACCTAGGGATCGAACCTGGGATCTTTCGTGGGTGAAGCATCAACCACTTCGCCGTCATGGTCTTTTAGTTCCAACTAGGTTAATGAATAATAATTAATAATTTGAATTAAAACTTTCCTTCATACTTCAACGCTACCAATCTCATCTTAGCTTATATAATTACCTAAGATAACGAAACGTCGGAACAATTGTCTACCTCAGGCAGGGATCGAACCCGCGTCCTCCACAATCCCTAATTAGCTACCTCTTTCAACCGAAACCTATTTTCCTCTCCGCGGATAAGAAATCTTAACCAAACCCCCATATCAACCAAAACCAGTAGGCATACCATCATCGCCCAAGAGTTATAACTTTATTTTAGATGAGATACATCTAATGTCTAATCCTGCAAATAACCGAGATAGAATACTAGACTCGCTTCCGTCCGGTACGCAGTGACACCCACTCACCGTGCATACAAATAGAGGTCTTAACGCCTTACAATAAGGTTGTCGATCGTAAATACCTAGGAAAAACTCATTCACTCCAAGGGGGTACGCATCTCGAAACACGTCCTTGAGTTTTGAACTAGCTACCCCGTAGTTCAGATCTATTAGAAGTTTGTGTGCTATGTATATCTAACTGTCAATGTATGCGTCATCGATAAGTACTTGTTAATACCCCGGTACGCGTTGGACGTTGTATACTAATTGACAAGTACTGAGCTTATGTGTATAAGCAAATACTTATGCTAAAACCTATCTAGTAACTATGTCTCATCCCTAGTTATTACTATGTACGAAAGACAACATTTAGTCTCATTTGCTAATATATAATACGTCAATATCCCCTTACTTTCCTATACCTTTGAAAAATATCATTTTCTTTTTAAATTAAACAGACCGGTAACTATCTTATCCGCCCCCACAACTCTACTTAACTTCCTACCTTTTATATTACTAATAATCGGTCAAATCGGTAAATAATAAGTCATTAAAGGTGACACTTCGTCTTAGTATTCATGGTAATTAATATCGTAAGTTCCTTCTCGTATTTACTGAATTCCAAACTGCGTGATTCAATAGTGCTAGTTTCTTTTTATTTTTTATTTTTTTATTAGATGATTTTAATTTTACACTCGCACAAGACACATTATTAAGATGGTAATCTCCCGAATGTTTGTAACTCTAATTGGTTACTCATTATGCATTCTACTTTACTTTTCAGCCTTCCGTCCAGATGGTAAAATTCCCCAGCAACACGAGATCCCCTGACCACGCCAAAATGAAATGCCATCAATGGCCTCTGTTTCTGCAGCCTAAGACATTATCTCTCTATAGGTTAGTCAAGTATAATTGTCCTGATTTAGACTTCACAAGACGCCCCCAAAGGAACCACCTTACAGCAGAATTTCCGCAACTTTAAGAAAGGCTAGTTTAGGAAATGAAGCTAAATGGAAACCACTTAATTTTATTGTGTGCTGAGTAATTCCCACTTCTACAGCACAGTTCCGAAACTTCGATTCAATTACTTCACCAGGTAAATCAAAATAAACCCTACACGCTTAACTAAGTTCTATTTGTGCCCAGTGCGACTAAAAATATTCGAACACCCTAAACAAGCTACTTTTACTAATTTAACAGTGCCAATTAAGAATGCTCCCTTGTGTCATCTATAATTTTATTGTGTGCATAGACGACCAAAGACCTCGCTTTCAGCATGCCTTCTTCGTTGGACCCGCTTAGTTAAATACTCTAATCAAAATTCTAAAGTTACAATTGAAAATGTCAAAAGTTCGAATATTATGCAATAGAGAATTTCTCTAACATAGTTACTCCATCTCTTCGCACTATTTAGTCAGGCATATTGCAATTCAAGTATTTATTTTAATTTATAATGACCTATCTTCTCCACCCCTGTTCACATACTTTAGCCATCCCTATCCACAGCTGCGGTGAAGATAATTAGTTAATGAACAAAACATCCTATAAACACTCTATGTTGCTACCGCAATCACAAGAAATATTTACTAGGAGGATTATCTATCATACAGCTGACTATAACAAAATGAGTCCCCCTTATCTTTCTCCGTTCCTTCTCTAACGTAGAAGACAGCAACAGACAATTAATATTTAATTACTTATAATTTAGAACAACCCTAGGTAAAACGCTACCACAAAACTAGACTAGAACCGAATAATACTAACCGAAGTAAACTTTTGTATTCACACTTGCAAATAAAATATCTTTATCTTTCCGTGATGAATAATATTTTGATAACACTATTTCATCAACTCAATGTCCCGGCCTACATATGTGAAAACTCCCAATCAATTAGTTTGTATAAAACAATCTAGATGCAACATGCAGTTCACATTAACTAACAATTTTAAGGTTGTGCCATAATTTCGACAATAACCTACCTTAGCACTAATTTTAATCATCTACAATTTCATCACGTACATATTAGATGCCAATAATCTAGATTATTTAAGAATTCTAGCAATTCATATTAATATAATAAATAACCAAAACAAGTTAATACCGCTTTGACAGTCTGCGCTGACCTTCCCACAAGTCAAAACCGCGTTTCGTTCGTCCTATCATTTCTAAACCTGTAGACATTTACTTTGTACTAAACAAATTCTTGAGTTAATAATTAGTTGCCAATTGTTAAGCAACCTTATTTAATTTCATAATAACAATTTTAATATAGCAGTATTAGAATATTATTATAAATCCCGAACATCTTTATTTATTATAATCAACATTACCGGTTAAAGTATTTGAATGGCCTAGTGCGAACTAGGTTTCAGGTCGCACCTCGGGAAAATAAATTTACTATTGACTTTAAAATCTACTACTTATAAATTTATTATTTTCTTCTGACATATAAAGATAGGCTATGACTCTAGGTCGGGTTTAGTAAACTTTGAACTATGGCTACCTCCACAATAATCTCGATTAAATATATATATCCGCAAAACGAATTATGTCTAATTCGGCCGATTTTATTAAATTTAAATTATGCTACTAAACAGTACGTATCCTAAGAACGTCACACATCCGAAACCCATTTCAGTTCTAATTTCTTTACCCATCTAAATTAAATTTTGTACCTGTCGACGCGAGATAACATCTAAATAATTACTTTGTATGATTCGAATTGTGATAGTTGATTTTGTATTGTAATCTCGATAACGCAATATCAGGGATTTACTTATTAATAAATTTTACACTAAGAAATTTATTCTCAGCTCGCAATATCATCGCTTTATTTCCGGCTTGAATGTTTCTGCGGACTATGAGTTTAAATTTATCCTGCAACTTAAAATTGTGGTATATATAATCGATCACTGTTTTATAAGTAGCTGGTGTTAACTTTTAAAATGATAAAACGATTTAACTAATGATTATGACGTGACATCCGCCCGCAACTCGCCTTTATAATTGATGTGATAACATACGCTATTGTTATCCCTATAGCGTAACAGTGCTATAACTCGTTAATTTAGCAGTTAAATCTCGACTTCAAGCCAGTCAACTATTTTTTCTTTTTCTCTACCACTATTATTATATTTTTCTTTCGACACCTATTTTGCTCCCAAGCTCAATTAATATCCACCTTCCACAATTATCCATCATCCGTTCAGGTATCCTCGAGAAGCATTTCTTTTTTTTTTTTCTCTACTAATCCGCCTATCGTATTCCTACTAACATCTCTTCAGCATATATAATTTCTACCGTTCCTCAATTAAATATAATTAAAGCCGGCTCTAAGATAATTATAAATATAATATTTTAGTGTCGTGTGTGTGTAGAATCAAACTTCGACTAGTCAATGATCCCTAGTAAGTCGGCATGGTTGCCCTAGAAGAACCATCAACTAACCAAAGCTAGCGTCTGGGATACGCGTCAGAATATTCTCCTTCGGCACTACCCGATTAGTCAGTACCAGCCTCTTGTACAAGTGCCTCTTTCGATTTACCCACAAGCAAAGCTGCTGGCTTATGTAGACGCGGTCAAGCATCTGATTCAATGTTTTTGTCTGTAAAATGGGTGATTATGTTTTGCTTTGTGTACTGTAATTGAGTATTGTAACAAGTACTGATTGGATATGATTTATAAAATATATATATAATATTTTGTAGTAGAATAAACTCACTACTCCCTATTCTGTGCTATGCTACCACTAGTATACTTCCTACACTTTCTCACCCACAAGAGTATCTCCGCCCAAATATATTTATATAAAACCAATAATTAAATATAACCAAGTGCAGGTTCTAATGTACTTATAAATATAATAGATTAGTGTCGTGTGTGTGTAGAATCAAACTTCGACTAGTCAATGATCCCTAGTAAGTCGGCAGGGTTGCCCTAGAAGAACCATCAACTAACCAAAGCTAGCGTCTGGGATACGCGTCAGAATATTCTCCTTCGGCACTACCCGATTAGTCAGTACCAGCCTCTTATACAAGTGCCTCTTTCGATTTACCCACAAGCAAAGCTGCTGGCTTATGTAGACGCGGTCAAGCATCCGATTCAATGTTTTTGTCTGTAAAATGGGTGATTATGTTTTGCTTTGTGTACTGTAATTGAGTATTGTAACAAGTACTGATTGGATGTGATTTATAAAATATATATAATATTTTGTAGTAGAATAAACTCACTACTCCCTATTCTGTGCTATGCTACCACTAGTATACTTCCTACACTTTCTCACACAACACTTAACTAGTAATATCATTTTTTTTTTTTCAACATCTTAATCGTTCAACGGAGATAGACAATTGTGCAAGATACTCTTCTTAATAGGCTAATCCAACCCAGTGAATTTAATGATTTATCTATCTCTACCTATCCTAACTAATTAGTCATGTAGTAAGGTCTTTTCTTTTCACCGCTCTCCCGACTTAGATATTTCTAGGTAACTCACAACTGATAATATTAGTTAAGTAGGTATAGTAAGCTTTGCCCAGCGAGCTTTACCTCTGCGTACATTAACCTCATCTTAGGCTAATAATAGTCCTTTATAAACCTTCATAATTAACTATTTAACACGATTTCAACTATACGGTAAGAAGCGACGATTACCGGTAACGACTACTCACAACGCTGCAAGAGTATTTCAATTATACATATTATTATTAGACCGCACCCTTTTACCATCATCCAAAATAAAATCTTTTATTGGTAATCCAACGCCATCTAGCCTCGCTAATAGGTAACCTCCCCACAACAGAGTAGATATTAGATAGTTGTTTCCAGACGGTAACGACTTTTATCGCCTACTAGACGTATTTATCCGTTTATATTATGCATCCCAAACTACGTTGCTTTTAACCCAAAATTCCTACTAGCAATGAATAGTCATATGATTCTATCCCCTACATGACATCCCTGCTACTTGTTATTACTTATAATCGCGATTCCTCATCAACGCGTGTGTTTTGAACCGTAATACTATTTTATGTTACTTTTCCTAGGATTTTAGCGAACTAACTAAATGAAGCGGCATTTTCCTTGTGCAGAGCAATTGTCCCCATCTACATGTCACATAATAATAATTCCACCACAATGTCATTGCATTCCAATCTACTACGTGATAAATATTAGGAAAATCTCTTTCAATGTAAAAATCGCAGGTATTAAAAATAACAGGTATGGAAAATAACAGGTGATTCCGCTTGCTATTACAAAATCACATGATTACGCGATAAGGAAGTTTCCTCTCCGATTGGTTTTATGACGTCATGTTTTATAATCATTCCTAATTCTAGATTGTTTATGGTGTCGCTAAATCATTGGTCTCTATGGTCCAACCATAGACAAATGATTTAATAGTCCTTGACTAGCCTAACTACTCTATGGATTTCAGATGTGAGACTCAAGTACATTATTATATTTTTTTTCTCTAACATAACCAACAAAATAAAATATAATACGTGGAATAGCACATCAACTAAAAACCGCAATCGCTCAACGATTATTAGTCAAAATATAATTATTATTAGTTTTATATTATGCTGTTAGCGTCATAACTTTATAATATTGTACAGCATATCGCCGTCCTATAATATAAATTGAATCCAGCAATAATTAAGTTGGTTACCTCTGTCCAATCTCGCCCCCTAGCCTTCCCATACGACAGCAATAATAATTAAACCGCCCCCTATTCCACAAATCTTTCTAAATCAATAAATGTTGAACTATGTCACCCTATCGACTTTTTACGATCCTAAAAATAACTCAACACAAGGCTGTATGAACCAGTTGCCTATGCCTATATGAAATCTATCACCAGGAATAGAAACAAAACTACAGTTACCATAGCTCCTAACGTCAACAACAAAAATTGGATACCTGGTTTCAGTATTCAAGAAAACAATTACTAAAGGTTTCAGTATTCACAGATAACTCAACAATTTTAAAATTTAATACTCCAGACCCCCGGATAAGTTTGGTTATTGACTATATCTAAGTACTTTGTTCACTCATTAAACTTTGGAAAACCAACAACGCACGGTACCTGATGCTGGCGAAATCCGCCATTAAATAAAGAAGAAAAAGATAATAACTGAAAGGTATTGTATTTCAAATAATACTCATTACGCTATTGTTTTGTAGCTTTATCTCCTCCTTTGACCTTTAACCTAACCTGAGAATCTTTTTGTTACAGATTTCGTACAACAAAATTTAGCTCCAGCTCTCATTGCGACTGTCTACAATATTGGTCGAACCCGTAATACAAAGTGTATGAATCAACTTTAGAAGATAACAACGTTTATTGTGAAAAGTGTCAAATTATAATTCACCCACTATCAAGAGCCCGTAATACAAAGTGTATGAATCAACTTTAGAAGATAACAACGTTTATTGTGAAAAGTGTCAAATTATAATTCTTCAATATCTCTGAATTAATTAATCTTCATTGAATTATTCCCTATTAAGCCAATTCTAAACTCACACATCGCAACACGACAACAATTTGTGGGAAAAATCCCACTTCTAAATTAAAGTATTACCGCTTGACTGAAATCCAATACAACTATATTAATGATAATTCATAACTTAACTTTCTAATCCTGGTCACGGCTTACCAAATTGTAACCTCCCCCCCCTTTTATATAATTTGCTACACCTATCTATAAATTCTCTATACCTAATCTAAACCTAAATCTAATGCCTTTCACACCTATATGCCTAGCTAGCTTATAATACATACACACATCATCGCCGCTTTACCTTAACTTAACTTATTATCTAATTCTTAAAACTAATTAACCTAATTTATCTACAATCTAATGGTTGTGTCTGGAGTTTTTGTTTAGTGCGTATTGTTTGTATGATGATGAAACCTTAGCATAGCTTAATTCTATTTGCAGTGAATTTCAGTCAAGCAATGTAATATTATAATAACTACTATTTTGGCCAGATCGTCTAGTGAACCCTCCGTTGTTAACCGCATTTAAGTAACTCAAGTTCTTTCGTGAAAGTTTAGTAATTGGCTTATCCCTGTGTTAAATTATTTTCTCCTGACCTAATTACCTACCAGTCTATAAATCCTAACATAAATATGTGTAGCCTAGCAATGACTCTGTCTGAACTGTGACCTAAATCCTTCACTGCAGCTGCGGGGAAGATTTGTAACCACTCAAAGGTAATCAGATGATAGCTTAGCTTGTAGGTATTATTATTTATTATCAGTAGCATGATACATAAGAAGCCTGGTGCAATTTATGAGCCCCACCACCGCTCCATAGCGTACTGTACATCTCATGGTTTAATTACAGTTCCGACACATTGGCTTTAACTTTAATTATTAGCTTGTGCCTTTAATTCTTTAACTGAGAATTTACATCTCTCCTCAAATTTAATTTCATTTTACATTATGCACTATGTGTTAGCAATTTAAATTCTTATTATTCCACATAAATCAATAGAGTTTATCTCAAGGCTTGCTATCATCCAAATATCCTTTTCACATTAAGAACTTAATTATTCAATGCAATAACTTATATTCAGTTCCGTAAAGGGTGGATAATTTAATCAAACGCCACTTCAGGCGGTGGCTAAAGTAGAATGCTATTAATTCAGGTAAAACTACTTTTATTTACTCTTAGTATTTATTATACAGGTCTTGTAAAGTTCCAATATAACTACATTGGATTGCTGCATTGGCAGATTATTACATCTTAAGTTTATTAAAGGATGTTTAATTCATTCAATATCCTTGACTTTAGGAAGTGAACTGAAATAGAATACTATCATTTGAAGTAAATTACTTTGGGTTACTCTTAGTGTTCATTATACAAATCTTATAAAGTATAAATACATCTCAAGTTTATTGAAAGATGTTTAATTCATTCAACATCCCTGACTTTTAGAGAGTGAATGTAGTTAATTATTTTCCCATTAACTTCCACCCTCTGTCTCTCAGACTGAGTGGTTAATTTGATAGACTACTAAATCATAGTTAGTATACCTTTAGTAGGTAGTAAATTAGGTAGTTAATTATCACTGTTAATCATTAAATAAATTACATTTAGAAGTTATCTTTTACTCACTTTAATAAGTTTAAATTAGACTGTACTAGGTATTAGTCCGATTGATTAGATTGTTCCCATCAAATATTTCTATGTTTCATATTATTAGAAGTAAGTACTTACATATCTTAAGAGGTCTATTCAAATGGTATTAGTAGACCATTGTCAGGCTAATTAGCTGGTTGTTATCAATCAATTATTTCTATGTTTCAGATTATTAGAAGCTCATAGCTTGCAATGTCTTCTTTCAACGACTTATCCTAGGTTCTAAACTGGTTTTAGTTGTTCAGTTTGTATCAGCTTATTTTTGCTAAGGTATCGGATGTAAAATTTTCCATACTTTGAAGAGTATAGCCATGTGAGATCGTATTGCATCCCAGGGAAAGCTAACAAATGCCTGTTTGGTCATATCAGTGTTAGAAATCAAACATCACAGTACGACTAAGCTTATTTGCTATAACTTTTTAGTATTTTTCTTGTAATAGAAAACCAGTCTAGACTTTTAGGTACTCCAAAGTAATGATGGTACGATATTATCATACTTCTATTAATTATTTAAAATGAATAATTAATTGGTAACAACTTTAGGAAAACAATTAGAATTTTACCGGCCTGCGGTAACAGATTACTTGCCTAGCTAGGACCCACATCACTTCATCATAATTTTATTTAGCGCCGTAACTTAATTATCCCTGCCTTATTAGTCTGAATTAATAACTAACCATATATATATCCGCCTACCTATAGATTCCTACAACTTTCCTCACTTGAAAATGCCTATATTTTGTCGAACTAACAGTCCCTCTTGTGTACCTTGCAAACTAGGCCAAGCCTCATTTAATTTAAATTCGTGGTGTGTGGTGAGAGTCGCATTGCCCCTGAAAGCAACTAACTCCTAAATGTTCTATCAGTCGAGCCAGTATACTCAGTGTGTCATTTTCCTATCACTACACTGTATGTATGGAGACAGACTCGAGATTGGACTGGGTCATACGGGTCTACCTCCAGCTAAATGGTGTCTGACCTATCTTCAACTTTCACTAGGGAGACAACTGTCTCTCCCCCATTACTCCGTCGAAGATAGTGTATTGTTTAGCGTAATAGTGTAAAACGCCGATCTTATTAAATACAATCAAAGATCATCCAGACCGAAGTCTGTTGAAAGGTACATAGGGTTTTGTTGTCACCGTGACTCGTTTCCGCCGATGTACCCCAGAATACTTCATTCTGTTAACGGATTCGAGTTGCGATCGCAATAGTTTACTTTATTAATAACTTTCAATTTCACAAATCTTAATTAATATCGCAGCTCGAATATCACTTAGCGCACTATCAAGCTCGGACGCTATTTTTCCCGTATGAGTCGTACCGCACTCTTAAGTTGGACCGCTCCGTTGACGTCCCAAAACTGAATGTCCGCTAATTTTCCCAAGCATCTTAACTTTCCCGCCACGCGCGCCTTCCCATTTTTCCGCGCGAGACCGCTTTTCTTCCCTTCCACCAATCGCTAGCCGTTTCCCCGATGCCCCCCGCCTTCGCGTCCCGCCACGTGGAGCTATCATCCGACCTCTCTTTCTGTCTTTTTCTCAACCTCTCGCTCGCTCATTGCCGCTTTCGCCGCGCAATTCTAAAATTTTTCCATAATCTAACCAAATCTCGTCAGATAGCCAATATTACATCTTTGAATATCTAAAAGTAGCCTTCTATTAACAATTCCCTCTCAATAATCATCCACTTAAGCCAATAATCCTGTATTTTGTGAAATTATAAAAAGTTCCGTATTCCGACCATAGATGGCGTCCGCCCATAGGTGAACCACTTTGCCGACCCCAGAGCAGTCCCCGCGAAACTCAAAATAAAATACGGTCCTAGTCAACCTAGCAACCTTACGCGAAGCCCAAATAAATGACTTCCGCTAGACGCCGCCTATGTCGCAAGGGACGCGCAGAGCAGTCCCCGCGAAATTCAAAATAAAGAAGTCAAACTAGCAACCTTATGCGAAGCTCAAATAAATGACTTCCGCTAGACGGCGCCTATGTCGCAAGGAGCACACAGAGCAGTCCCCGCGAAATTCAAACTAAAGATAAAGCGCTAGACCACTGACCATTATTCTGAACTAGTTTATTATTCCCTTTTCATGCTTATTATTAATGGTGCTACGCATTAATATTTATTTTAGTGCTACTCCCATGCATTCCTTACTAACGGACGGATACCATTCATTCTGTACCGTTACAACTTTTAATGTTTTTTTACCGTAACAAAAATGTTATTCTAGATTAAAACAATTGAGTTCGGAATCAAACACAAATTAAATAGATCAACTGCGAGTATACAAAGTTTAGTAACTGTCAATGTCAAACAAAGAAGATGAAAAAAGTTTCCGTACCAATTCCATTTTCTTTCACAATTCCTCTTTCAGTGTCTCTAAAAGTTTTCAAAATAAGAGGTTTTCGCGAGAGTCTCAATTATCGATAAAGAAGATATTAAAAATTCGTTTGTTTTGTTCTTAGCCTGCGCCTGGAGAGCGGTGTTCCCTTTTTTCCATTGTTTGCGTAAGAAGGAAAACCAACGGCAACAAACGATAATCGGAAAATTTGAATTTCGCCCCCGCAAGTACCTACCTACTGACAAAATCATCCGATTTTGTGCGTCGTTTATCATCGCAATTAATTAAACGAACAAAAAACTTATTATCTTTGTTCTTAAAGAAATTGTTTATGTCACCAAACAGTTTGACGGAGTTAATGTAAACTTTGCCTTTTTCAACTTTCTTTGCGAATTAATTTCTTAGACGGAAACCGGAAAGGCATTGGAATAATTTGTTTTTATCGCAGTCGTATCTATACGGGCTGTCAAAATTTACATGCATAGTTGCCGTTTGGTTGTGCTATGATGAAGGAACATGGTCTAAATTTATTCGTGAGCATTAGAGCAGTGTAACATGTACGTGGCAGTGCTTCCTTAATGTATTCATGTAATTCGCATAGCCGGCATCCCCTTTGACCGGCCACGCAACACCGCACTGGACGTCCGGATAGAGTAATATAACGTGATGTTTTAAAACCATCCATCACATTTAATGTCCATATAAAAGAAGGAGCTAGCGTGCCGGCTCTTTCCGCGCAATTTTTTTTGTGACGAGCGAACAAAATAATTAGGCTCATGTTTTGAGAAAAGCTTAGTGTAGTGGTTAGCACGTTCGCATTCTGTTAAGCCGCCAGACAACATTCGATGTTCAAATGAGTTTGAAAACTGTAACTTCTTCTTCTATGTATTTAAAAAGCAAGTGAAGCAGTTACAAGTGGCTCAGACAATACACAGAAATTCTTTACAATGGGAGGAAACCTGACTAAAAATAACTAAAATCTAAATTATTTCAATTATGGATTTTTGACTTTGACGTTGGTATCGAACTAGGAAAGATACCTCCTAAGCTGCTATCACGTCGAAGGCCTGTAGGTAATGAGTAGAATGGATAAAGAAGGATGGTATTCTCTCATACACCAACAGCTATTCGTCAGCTCTGTAACTCCGAAATCAGGACTCCAGAACTCCAGAGAATCCGTATGCTCGCATTACTTTAGAATCTTACAATTATCATATAATTATAAAACAGTTAAACAGTTTGAGCGGATGATTCACAAATAAAAACAATCTGTCGAAAAGTAAAACACTTCATAGAAACTACCATCATAATGTAAGACTTGTCCAAACAAGTTTATACGTCAAAGCAAACAACTGAATATCAACATTACTCCTAGACACTTATAACCTCTTTTGCAATGGTAATACAATTTGTCTGTTTCATACTATTCATTATTCAACGATTCAAATACAAAAGAGAGTGCTTCCTAACTACCCGTTGTAGGTTAAATAAAACCTCAAGTATCAGCTACTTGAATGTAAAAACGGTATGATGCGGCCGCGGGCCGGGAGTCGGACTGATGCCAATTTACATTAAATGCGGAACACCACTAGTGATAACTTACACATACCGAAGCACAGTGAAGTTGGGCGCAGTGCACAAATTGAAGTGAGGAAAATGCTTTAAGATATCGTCACTGATGATGACCGCAAGAAACGTTTTAATTGAGCCGGCACGCGCCACAAAAACGAGCTTATGCGCTAATATTTTTTATATAATTAAGCGTTTTGAACACTGAAAAAAGACGACAACCTCAGGCGGGAATCGAACCACGCACCTTCCGCGTTCCGGGCGGCTGCCTTAACCACATGGCTACCGAGGTCTTTATAATAAATTTTAAAAAAAATTACATGAGCTTATGCGCGTAGGAAAAACGCTGATCTCAATCTCTGATGCGCTAATGTTTTTTATATATTTTAGCGTTTTTTAACGCTTAAATACACTTAAGCAAAATTTTAAACACTGAAAAAAGACGACAACCTTGTGCGGGAATCGAATCACGCACCTTCCGCATTCCGGGCAGCTACCTTAACCACTTGGCCACCGAGGACTTTTAAAATATTTAAAAAAATATTTATTTAAGCTTATGCGCGTAGGAAAAACGCCGATCTCAAACCAGCAAAGTAAATTAAGTACGAATATCCAAAATTTGTATTTACCAATAATGGACATTCATTTTTAATAAAATAAGATATAAGACAAAACCAATATATTCAGTACAACCCAATAAAATTAGGAAACAGGAACAATTTAAAAAAACAGAAACAATGCTGTGGTACTGAAAAGGCATGTATTCAGCATAATTATGCCGTGGTGTCACAATGACTCCGCGACGCTATTCTTCCGTACTTGCCTACGTGTTGAAACACTAGCTATCTAATAGCTTTAGTGTACATAGAGACACTATGTAAAATTATAAATTTAATTGTATTGTGTTTCACAAAATCCAAAACGCCTCTCATAGCTGGTGATTTTGCATTCAAACTCCGGTGGAAATATTATTTTTAATATTTATCTGTGCGATCAATTTCTGTTAACTTTGCTAAAACTAAGGTAAGCTAATTAATGCTATTTCAAAGATAAAATCAGGCATCCTTCGATGGTTGGTTACGAATGCTTTAGAACCCTCATACATCGCAAAACATTAACATCCGATAACGTTGTAAAATATTTCTGTAGCGAACAGCAAATATCCCTCTAAAAATGGTTTGTTACAAAATGTTTTCCAACTGTTCTTATCATCACTGTACCAGAGTAGTACTGAGCTGAAAGCAATTTCTAGGATAAAAGAGTTTCGTATATGACAAATATGCGGTTTCCACTTTTGTTTCGTAATGCAGTTTGCGTTGTCTCAGTCATCATGGCGAACTTTCATTTATATTGTGGTTACGTAGCTATACTGCAGGACTATGTTTTATTAGCAGTGGCTTTCATGCATTTATTGTCTATTATTTGTGGAAGTAATTACGTTATACCAACCCACACAGTTCTATTCATACATACACACTCATGACAATAATTTTATAATCCTCAAAGGGTTAGTCAGAGATCAGGAAAAGAAAACCGCAATATAGTCCTCTTCTTCACGTTTCACCGTGATAGCATCCACGGTCGCGCCATCGCATCAAATGGCGTCATATACATCCAAAGTTTGATCATGAGTATGAAACCGGTTGGACTGATGTAAAACTCTGGATTTCCATTCGCGCCAAAATCCACCGCTCTGGGCCGTGGCGTCGCGCCGCGGTTTCTCGTGAATGCCCGAACCCAAATCCATTTTGAACTTATATCAAACGTCTTTCGACCCTGTCAAACACGTAAATGAAAGAAAATTGGAGTGATCATGAATGGGATATAGGTTTGGCGTCTATCATTTTGACTTAGGTCGTTTGGAGTCACGCCAAATGGCGCTACCGCAAATGTCCATCCTTCAACCCATCGTTGCTCTATGCTGTTGGATGTATGTGCAGTCTTTAGACAGTTAGTCGTCTCTTTCGACATCTGACGGAAGAGATGTGTTGGTTGTATTTTATAAATGAGCCGACAACGTACAGTTCTATTCAGAAGACTAAGTCATAATAAGGGTGTAGTTGATTGTTCAAATTGCTTCAGCACTGTACGACGAAGCCTCACATTCTACAGTGGGCTACAAAATTATTGTCTACGAATATTTTGGGTGGTTTTTGAAGGGGTTGATTTAAGCCGAATCCGAAACTACGGGTACCTAATAAAATAACTGGAGTTGGTGACAACAAATGGCATGGCACGATCTAAATTGGACGCAAAGTTGAAAAGTTGGATGAAGCACTCAAATGTATTTAACGAAATAGAAAACGAACGCTCGCCTTATTTACTAGCTGACAACAAACATTCTAACGTCAGAAAATTAGTTTTAATCATAATCATAATATCTTTATTTGCAAAAATACAGGTACAGGTACAGTTGTTCATTTTCACATTTGAGCCAATGCATTCTATCAATTTATTGGTGTGCAAATATTTTAAAATCTATTTTCACAATATTAATAAAAAATTATCTCTATAGCGATTACTAATTAAAATGGTCTATTTTAAAAATCATGAAAACAACAAATGTCAAATAAAAAATTAATAATAATAATAATTACAATAAAGAACGAATCTAAACAAAAAATAATCATTAAGACAATCACAATAATAATGAAATAGTAAATTACACAATTTAGTACCTATATTAATTAAATCATACCTTCATCATCATCAATCATTTATTTGAGTACCTAATGCTGTCAAAATATAAATAATTTATTGTGAAGCTCATGATGCTAACACTACTGGTAAAAATCAGCCAAGTATTAATCGAGTTTAATTCCATAGAAACAAAGAAGCGAATGAAAAAAATATTGAATCTGTGTCATATGTATCCGCCTTGATGGTTATCACTCCAGTCTCTATTTTTCCTGCCAAGCTAATGATTGTTCTAACGAGGCATGAGAATAAACAAAAAAGTGTGACAACACTTGGGCCTCAAAGTTCAAGATTACCCATTGGTGTACAAGCATTAGAAGGCTACAGAAACAACCCATTGAAAGTTGACAAACTTACAATGGAACCTCTTTTTAATCTCATCATGAAAGGTCTTTGCATTGCAAATACACGATGGCACCAGTCTAAATTAAATACAAAATCGTCAACATTCCGCGCGTAAAACAGAACAGCAAAATGAAGACAAACAATTGGAGCATTTTAAACAACATTCTCGATATTAACTCCATTACTCCATCGATATTTGCCAACAACAAAGTCATTCGATACAAAGTCACCATCGGCATAGCTCTGTATCGGCTATTTCCTTTGACGTAAAAAGGCAAAAAAGAAGCTGCCCCCGAAATCAGATACGCGTTTAATGTTCTCTTTATTAAATTAACTTGCAGAATTCGAGGAAGAGGGAATCGACTAAATAGCTCGTAATGCAATTCAATCGCGGGATCTAGGATAGGAGAGGACCGCTAACCGCATACTAAATTATTAGCCCTCAGTTATTTATGCATCGTGACCCCAACATCTTAATAACAGAGAGTTATGTCTAGCCTAAAATAATATTTTGCACAAACGCTTGAAAATAAACGAGTGGCGCTCAGGCAGGGTGTGCTTTACCGTCACAATGTGTCGTAACTTCGCAATGCCGTGCCGTTTGTGGCAATTTAAATGTTGAAATGAGTTATTAAAAGGGTTTCATTCTCAATTTATGTTGGACTGTTATCAAGCGCACTTACCTTTGGATGTGCTCTTCTAGGGAAGGCCACTTTGGGGTCAATCTGAAACATGAAATAATTATGTGTTATTAGTTGTGTCACCTATTTCTGTGTACGTCAAAAATATAAAAAAAATCGTTGTACGTAATTATAATATTTACACATTACACATATATGTCAAAATGATACATACATGTGTGCCGTATACGGCAACTGATCTTTTGTGGTTTTTGTTGCAGAGTTAAGTTATAAATATAAATTATTTTTAACTTTTACACTCACTTTTACTTTCACGTGTTATAAACGTGAATATTGTGACCCTGTCTTTTATTTCGGATTTGATTGCTCGTACGAACATTTGTTAAAGTGGTACACGCGAACCTTTGTAGTTGAATACTATTATTTAATCATGTTTATTTGTGCTAGATGAAGTGCTGGGGGTTAAATTATGCTTAGTATGAACTAGATTATAGTTTTGAAAATATTAATAAATAAAAAGTCTCAGTATCTTCAAATTATGATAAAATTTGTCACTATCCTATCTTGATGTTCATATTTATATTTATTTCATATTTATTCATATTATTAACCACTCAGTCTTAAAAACTTTTCAGACACAGAAATTGGCGCAACTGTCAACGTCGAAGTTGACAGAATCTTTGCGATCACGATGCATAAAATGTACTACAGAACCGAAATAATCAACCTTGTTCATATTAAAGTAGTCTGTAAGTCTATGAAAACACGGTACAAAGTCAAGTGTGTCCTTTGTAGGTGCAGTCTCATGCGACCCCTTGGGGGCTGAGAGGTGTGTACAACATTATGGCCTTATGCTACTTAGGGTGGATTTCACCAAAGTAGTATAAGTCTTATTCTATGAATAAATCCGTATTTACACGCGTGTAAATGAACTTTACGTTTCACCAACGCTTAACCTAATGATAAAGTCACTACAATAGAGTAAATTCTTATACCGCCAATTTTGGCCGTGTTAGCCCCTATTCTTAAGATAATAATGTCACTAATGTCATTTAAAGCAGCCTTCAAATTAATATTGTAAATAAAAAATATCGCGTCGTTTGAGGTTGTTGATTGACGAATCTGATAGCAGCGATGAAGATTATTTTAGGCCCACGCCCGAGATGGTTTAAGGAAATAACAAATTACCTATAAGATTAACAACAACAACATTTTTTTGATGTCATTGTCAGAAACGTTACGTCAAACAAACAATGCTACGCCAGAAAATAAAAAAGTGTAAAGCGCCTTTGCTCTCGTACGACATAAACTGCAACTAAACTTTGGTGGCTAATACGCTCATTCGTTCGATCCGCTTATGTTCGTTCAATAGCACAGAGTAACTATGCGAGAGTAACTTATCCTTACATTAGCGTGGTGAAATGAAATACAAGTTATACGTATGATAAATTTAGGTAGTAAATTTATACTCGGGTAGCTATTCTTGTGTAATTTTGATATTGGTGAAATCGGGTCTTAGTATTATATATATGCTAAATGTTAGTAGATATTATTGCGAAGTTTCTCATTTTTACACTAAATTCCAAAACAGTTCGAACGTCACACGCTTTGTATTTGAGTTCCAACGTGCACAAAATCTATACTAAGTTCTTTGAGAAAAATCGCTCAGCCGAATCCTATACCCAACTAATCATGGACCGCACGTCCGCTATGGAAACGGGCACTATAAATTCGCATCGCCAGTGCGGCTGCAATGTCCAGTCCTAAACCCGCCTGCAAAAAACCATCGGACTGAAAATCCTGCGCCGTGGTCCCGTCACTCGATTTCGCCTCCCGTCTTTTTCATGTAACCGAGCGCCACTATTTCATACGTGGCACTGTTTAAGCCCTCAGATTTTCTCCCGGCAGCGCGGGCTCCTGGTTCTTTTTGTTCGTATCTCGACGCGACGCGCTGACCGCTATAAACGCAAAATATAAACCCAAAGAAGCTTTGACATTTTAAAGGTACCGTTCCATTTCAACTCGTCGGACGTTTTTCGATTTCTGCATTTTAGGGTTTATGCCTTTTTGCAGTGATCCGCTTTAGCTCTTTGTAGGTGGGCAGTGTCCTGTTGACTACGGGTTTATGTGACAAAGCTTCGTGTGTATCGTCAATGGAAACCGGACACAGAGTACCGGTGAAGACGTCGGTAGTCGTCTGTCTATATCAATGAATTTCAGTAAACTAAAGCTTAGTTTACTTCAAAGGTTTATGATAACTTCGTCTGCAATCAGTCGGGTCAAGTGGTACCAACACTCAAAAGGCAGAAACTTAAGCCTCTTTGTTATATACCTTGGAATTATTTACAATAATCCTCTCGACAAGAGATTTTCATCAAAGTATTTTTTGGATTTAGTCCTGTATTGATTTACTTAAAACATTTTAAAAAGGCTTAAGACAAAACAAAGCAAGACGTTTAGTATTTTTTGTCTTTCTTTATCTCACACCGTTATACACATTTGAATTAGGTAAGTTCGCCTTGAGAACAGGCCAATGTTACTGTTATAGTGAGTGATAAGTTGTATAGTTTGAAGTACGCATGACTGGTTTTCCTCGTTTTCTGTAAGTCGTAGCATACGCATTTTGTGATTCCGCATTCGGCTAAGAAACTGGTCTGTTTTTCACAATACTGCCTGTTTATGAAAAGTATGTAAACTTAAAAAGAATTTTTACTGTTTTTCAAATACAGACTTTGAAGTTTAAGACATCGACCGAATGTAAATTTTAAAGCAATGTCCATGAACACAAAATGCCTATTATCTTTAAATAAAATGTGTGTAAAATTATTCTACATTTAAAATACTTACCAATGGATGTAAACATGTATAAACCGATTTGCAGAAAAAAAACACTCTGCATTAATAATCATAACTTTCAAAAACCAACACATTAATTCACTGTTCAGAATATATCAAAAAGTGTTCATCATTATTCATATTCTATTGTGGGGCGGCTGTATATGGTCCTTAATTTTTCACAGATCTCTTTCTGTTTCAAAAACTTTTTAC
Source organism: Scoparia ambigualis (assembly GCA_963921215.1). Classification (NCBI taxonomy): domain Eukaryota; kingdom Metazoa; phylum Arthropoda; class Insecta; order Lepidoptera; family Crambidae; genus Scoparia; species Scoparia ambigualis. Next base: position 13,174,183 of record OY992507.1, read on the forward strand.
GTACTTTTAGGAATTTTCCAAAAGTTTCCTCAGTATAAAACCACAACACAATACATGCGCTGGTAGGCATCCACGTCCACGTCGCGTAATTACGAAGGAAAACCGTGAGAGAATAATTTAAAAGATTTTGCCCAAGAGGACTGCATTATTACAATATCAGGGAAACGGCTTTACAGCGTCATTCATACATTCTTAATTATTTAATTATCTTCTGAGTGCGCAACAGAATACCGCGGCAGCTGAAAATCCAGCGTAATATGATTAAATTAGATTTGCTACGACAGCTAAAATTCATTTTTCCATTGAAATCATGATGTTGTAATTAGAAGGCTTTAAATTAACGCTTACGCCGCGGATAATAGGCGCGGAAAGTATGTTGGAAAGCTTTTAACCAGTTCACGCAAGCAATTTTGTAAACGTTATAAAATGACCACGAAAGTATACAGAGCAAGCAGAAAAATCATAAAACCCCAGATGGTGGCGCTAAAGCGATTAAGCGGGCCGATGATAAATTTTAACGAGTTATTTTAATGGGGCGATCGCAGTCAGTGGCTGCCAGCCTGCGCCGATAGAAAAATAAAACGAAACTCACCCAAAAGTCTGTTTAAATACGTGACTCCGTGATTTTTTTTTATTTTTATTGCCGAATGTTTCGTGAAGTTTTAATGATAATGACTTTTACAAACAGCCTTTGTGAAGTCAAACTAATTTCATTGAAATATCTTGGTTGGCGTGCGCTTCTTTTTTTTGTATTCAATCGGACACTTAATGAATCTTTACAATATATTAAATATGTTTTACAAATTTCTGTGTCTGATTTTGAATTATGCTTTGATTCAACCATATTAATTATAACATTTTTAAATGTAATTTTTTAAAAATATTTAATTTATCTTCTTTATTAACTAGCAGACATGATTTACTATCAACGAAAGTGTTTCCGCTACGAAACGAAATATCGGGAATAGTGAAGGGAAAGAGCAAATACTCCTGCGCAAAAATGACAACGAAACATCGATAGCAATGTGACATTTTGATATGGAGCCATTTGCGTGATTACAATCGACGCGGTGCCGCACCCTCCTTACCCGAGTTAGACCTCCCCCTTCCTACAACTTCCCTTACGATAAAGATTGACATCACCGCTTTTAAATTTCAAATTATCCTAAGTCAAAGTGCGTCGCACAAACAAAAGTGCACCTCATCACTCACGAAATACGAGCCGATTTCATTCCGTAGCCGGCACAAATTTCACCATGTCATCCCAAGGAAAGATTGTAAGCGAAAGCACATTAGTGGGATATCACTACTGGTTGGAAAGAGCATGTTCGTTTTATGTATTCGCCGTGATGGCATCGACGTAAAGTCGATTACGTTAAATTTTATATTAAGCAAACAGTGGATGTCAGTGTCACGTGCGTTTACGAGAGAGGCTTGTTCACGATTTTATTAAAATATTATGCACAATAATTTTCTACAGAAAAGAAAACTGAATTACTCTTTTCATTCGCCTTCCGTTTTATAACAGCAGTATTAAATTTTGACGCTATGTTTTTAACGACAAACCTTAATGATTAAAATCGAAGGAGAACTTGTAACAAATTTACCGCAACAAAATGACGCAACAAGTTCACATGACGCGCGCGGTGACGCGGAACCAGCAGCGTCGCGACAGCATGCCACATTCATAACACGAAAGCGTCGTGCAAGAAGATCGGTATCGCGCTATAATAATATCGATGTTGCAATCTCGAGCCACGAGAAACGCTCCCCTACGAAATGCTTCACAAATTAAATTCGCAGATGCAATTTTGATTACCGGCAACGCTGCTAAATGCCAATAAGTAACAAACGTCTAGGTGAGGACAAGAAAGTTTAATGACGTGCACTCAGTGCAGGGGGTAACTAAATTTATTTACGTGTAGACGAAACGTAAGTGTCGCCGGGCGTTAAGTGGGGACCGCATCATTTGCTGTTCACTCGGCGACGCGCTCTCTAACTCCTCCTAATTGGAACGAATTTGGCTGCAGGTGCAACACTCGAGTTGGCTCAAGATTAGGGGCGAGCTATTGCGAGCATATTCCAAGCCGTTCCCCTTGAAATATTCGATGTGCAACGCGACTGTGGCCGCTCCCGCCATCACCCACGTGCGCTCTCACTAACTTGAATTAAATTAAGAACAATATTTACCCTGCTGCTGAGATAAATGATATTGCACACTTACGCTACAGTTAATGTTAAGTGACGACTTATGTGCCCACATTCTCAGCATAAGCCACGGCGAGACGGAGACGGCTATAGACAGCCGTATCGAACCGAGGGAGACAGCGGCACACCTCGACGAGACTTAACGAGGCGCGGGGTTGATAAAATAATAGGGCAGCAATTTTACGCGACATTCTTAATTGATACGGCTTTTGAGAGAAAAATGCAAACAAGATGCGATTCTATCGGGAAACACTTGACACAGATTGTTTGTGTTGTAGACTATGCTTGGGCGCAGACACGGGCTGTAATGAAACCCGCAAGGGAGGCTCGACAAACGTCATTACTGGGGCACGCATAAATATGCAAGGCAGGTAACGCACATTTTCATGCGACGTCGCAAGAATTTTATCGCTCGTTTAATTCTGTGAGGAAAAAAAATGGGATTCTTTTCGGGTGTAACATGAGATAGGCGGCCGCGTGGGAACCGACACACTGCCCTCCTTTGAGGCTCGAGTCCGCACCTCTAAGTGCAGCCGAAATATATTTCATCCACTTTGTCAGATATTACTTTCTCCTAAATACCGACGTCGAAAGCGTAAACGGCGGAAGAGACGTAATCCTATACATCAGCGTCTTATTCGTTAGGCGCTAATGTGGGAGCTTTGTGTAGTTAGAAGGGCGCCTATTAACGTGTGTTTTATTCATCGCCCTTTCCTTCAGAGTGTTACACATTCGCTACAATTGCCAGGGACCTTAACGACATAGTTCTCTTTTCTTAATGCCCTTGTTTATTTCGTTAACATTTGTTTAAGTGTTGCTCTTGTTTATTTACTTTGTTCAGGGACAACTGTTGCTATGTTGGCTTAACTCCCCACTACCATTTAAGAGACACATATCTCTTACTTGTATTGTAACTACAGGACGTATTCATTTGAAACATATTTTATTGTAGAAAATTATTTGTTTTTAAATTACCTAAAAATGGCACTATTATTTAAAATCATTAAAACATAAAGTCAATAATAATAATTTAAATTCATTACATATCTCTAACTCTATATAGTCAGTCTGCACTGATATACTCCACGTTTTACAAAACTACAACTGCACAGTCATGTGCTCAGCGTGAAAGGTGGTGAGCCCGTTACCGCTCTATGCTGTTGAGTGTATGTGCAGTCTTTTTTCCGTTAGTCGCCTTTTACGCAACCCAAGGGAAAAGAGGGGTTGGTAGAATTCTTTTAGTGAGCCGCTACACACACGACTATAATTAAACTTAAGTACATACATACATATAATCACGACTATTATCCCGAAGGGTTAGTCAGAGACCAGGCAATGGGGACCGCAAAAGCAGTTCTCTACCATAGTCCACTTTTCACCAAATAGCGCCTGCACATGTGCTTAGCGTGACAGGTGGTGAGCCCATCGCCGCTCTATGCTGTTGGATGTATATGCAGTCTTTAATCCTTTAGTCGCCTTTTATGACACCCAAGGGAAGAAAAGGGGTGATAGTATTCTTTCCCCTCTACACGGTAAAACCACTTATTTTAATAAAAAATATAAAAACATTAATTACTTTGGTAATAATTGAAAAATCTAAATTATTATAAAAAAAGAGTTCTTTCTATAACACCAGCTATCAACTCTATAATCGATACTCCATCGAACCAATTATCATTTAAAAGTTACAAATGAACGCCATCCGCCCACCATTATTTACTCCCAACTGGAAGTGGTCAGCGCGAGTTTGCATAAAGTCCGCTGGCCGGCCGAGTTAACAATTGACAGGAAAGATTAGACGAGGTGCAAAGTTTCAGCTTATCTGGCGATTCAGGGCACAAAGGCCGGGTTGGCCAGGCATTAGGACAATGCGGCCGGGGCAGCGGTCTCGTGAGGCAAAGATTACGCACTGTTCGTCCGTGCTCGGGTACACTGTATATCTAGATGGGACAACTTTATAGCGCAAATACCAATTTACTACGGACTTTGAATTTTAATGTTCACGTTTTGCGACGTTACTCGTCTTAAGATTAAAGATTGAGCCTTTCAGTTGTAACGATAGCTTAATTTCAATGAAAGACTGCTTAGGAGCGGGACAATATATAAATGCTTATTACCTTTTAAACTACTATTTACTTACGTTTAGAACTGAAGCTATTGAACAATGATTTTTGGAAGAGAAAAAATTCACTAAACTTTTTCACTGGACTCTACGTACAATAAAACAATATTATGATAAACTTTATTAAGTACAGTTAAGTATACATTGTTATCTCTGCTCATATAATAAAAGGTCGAAGACTGTATGTAATTAAACTTGCAAAGGTTGAATAAATAAAATAAATAAATTCGGACAGACAACTGACCATATGATATTGTATACTACAGACTAGATAGTTCATGATTTATTTCCTTTAACTTTTAAATAAGCGTCACGTAAAATTTTATCTACTAATTAAATTTTGTAAAATGAACACGGTTTCAATACGACAAAACAAAAATGTTGACAGCAATAATGTTGGAAACACATTCAATAAAATTAACTGACACGCATGACTCCATTCGTTGATGAATGCTATATTATTCTGTTTACTCAAATATAGGTACATAATTACTTAATTATGTACTTATGAACCAATCAATTATTATATTTCTCAGAATGACGTGATTTTCGCAAAAAAATTGGTACCAAAATTATATTATAATAGTTCTTGGAAACTGTACGAGTATAAATCAGACTGATTGCTAATATCTATAGCATCACCTCAAACAGTTAAATAAAAAAAATAACGAAAACATTTTTTTTTTTAATTTGTATTCGTGTATCTGATATTCCAATAATCCCGTCAGTACTTGTTCCAATGTTTATGACTACAAAAGTTTTAAAAGTTACATCGCTACCTGCCAGTACCTAACAATGGCGCAAAGCACCTGATTACCCTCCATATTCAACTGGAGCATTGATCAGCACTGATTACTCAAAGGCCTATCCAGCAAACAGCGGGCAAGTCATGACATCCGGGGACAGATATTATTATTTGCAGTCAAAACAGACTTAGGGTGGCCCTGCACTCTGCGCATGTCACTCCACTTCTGTATTATTTATTAACTCCAACGAGCTTCCGATGTTACTTTATTCCATTGTGAAACTGTATCCGCGCTTCCCAATGTCCGAACGAAGTTTGCTCCGGACTGACACGGCCGGGAAACTTTCCGTGCATAGAATGAAAGCCTGTCAGCCAAAAGTAAACACGGATCTGGACTGTACTTGGGGGTATTATTTAGTCCGCGGATTGTGGACGCTCGCCCGACCCGACGTGAGGGAATTTAAAAATATTTAAATTTATCCCATTCCTTTGGAGGCACGGTAACTTAGAAGTTTGGTTGGTATCTAACTAAAATAAGATTTGAATTTTAATGGGGGTTCCGTTCGCCCGTGATAAGTTGGCGGTGTCGGGTGTGCAATATGTAAATCTATCGCGAAATTTAGATTGCAGACGTTGAAAGATCAGAAACATTATGAAATCGGACGGTTGTTAAGAACATTTTGTTGTACAGCTGATTAGATAGGTACTATATATACATGGTGTTTGAAAACAAATAAAAGGATGTTTTTTTTAAATTAGTAATTAATTAATAGACGAGCTGAATAATAAAAAATAATAATAGACGATCTTATTAACATCGATAAAAAACCATGACAAAAAAAATACACTTTAAAATCATCATAACACAATCTAGGGATGTAGGTAGGTATATGACGAGAAAAGGTTTGACTTAGATTATGTGCATCATTGTCCACAAAAACACACGCTGATTTGCCAAATCGAATCACCAATAGCAACAATGCTTCTAAATAAATCACTCACAAATTGAACGGTGTAATATAACGCTCGAGGGTAAAGTGGGCAATGTTATTCAGAGGCCCTGCGCTAGTAAAGGACTCTATATTAAGCATTCCTGTGCCCAATCTCCCAGGTGAGCTCGGCCCATGAACTACACTCCAACTTATTATTTCGGGACCGCGCTGGCTCGCTGTTTTTCTACCCACGCCTCTAAACTTATACATATGTAACATATTTAATCCTTTTATTAAATTCCTCCCGCTGTTTTGTCTCAAAAATATATCCAATTTGTTACTTCTCCTTTTGCAGACCTTTTTAGGTAAAAATTAAAAGCGCGTCGCGTAGCGGTGAAAGCCATACCTCTCTTCCTTTGGGTGTCAGAAAAGGCAACTAACGGACTAAAGACTGCACATGCATCCAACATGCATTGAGCGGCGATGATACAGGATACTTAGGTTAGGTTACCTTTAAGTTACACGTGTAAGTTACACGTTATCGTTCGCCCGGTATCCACGAATTATTTTTTAATGTGCCGGACAAATTAAATAAATAATTAATAATAAATAAAAAAATGATGTCTATTAACGTTACTGAATGACCACAAAATATATCCACATATAAAAAAATCCTGTATGTTGTTTTCTGAGGTTTAAGCGAGCACTACACATTGAAATGAAAACACTTTTTTTAAAACACCTCAGTCTCCCTGTGACCACGGACCCTGTAAAGGGTTTGAAACGTCAGGATAATATAAAAAACTACGTAAATAGTAAATTAAACGCGAGTTAATCCGTAAAAAAGTGTTTTCAAAATCCTGTATGTATGTATTTATTTGTATGTATTTAAAAGCGCTGATTATGTTTACACGCCTTAGTTGATGTTAGCTATAATTCGAATTGTATACTTTAGTGTTAATAAATGAATTGCAACTTGTGAATAAAATTGTCTTTGCTTACATTTTTTTGCAGGTCTGCAAATAGAACCGAAAATATGTCGTTTAAGTATGCAGTAGTAGTTTTAAATTACTATTGTACAAAAACACGATTCAAAATATTTTTTTTACTCTACTTAAATCATTTTACAAAGTCACGTATGAATCAGCTTACAACGAAAGTGACAATGAAAGTCTGTAAAAATAATTATCGTAAGCGATCAACATCGAGTTTAATGGAGGCACAGTCACTTGAATAAATGCCACGTCATTAACAAACGAGTAGTTGTTGAGTTAGCAAGGGTTCATAGCCAGTACACTTACGCCATTAATAAGGGCAACGGCGGAGCCCTCTGTTACACTCGAAAGAGATTAGGACACACTTTTCTTCTTTCACTCAGACCGGTTTAGGTACCTCAATTGTTTCTTACGTCAGGCAGTGTACAAAGGCTCTAGTGGCTCTAATGCACAGCTTTTCTGAAAGCTTTTCTGAAATCTATATAAATATAAAAATGAATCGCCAAATTTGTTGCTAAATATAAAACTCGAGAACGGTAGATCGATTTGACTGATTCTTTTTTTGTTGAGTTCGTAATGGTCAGGACAAAGTTTATATGAATACTAGCAACCCGCCCCGGCTTCGCACGGGTTACTACCCGTACCCGTACCTAAACAAATTATAGCCTATAGTCTTGCTCGATAAATGAGCTATCTAAGACTGAAAGAATTTTTCAAATCGGACCAGTAGTTCCTGAGATTAGCGCGTTCAAGCAAACAAACTCGTCAGCTTTATAATATTAGTATAGATATTTGGTTTTTGAAAATCTACTTAAATGTTCCATACAAATTACATCAAATTTCTAACTCTACTAGAGTTAGAAATTTGAATTGGCAGAACAACAAATAGAATGATTCGGCCGTTAGTTGGTTTTGATCACCAAGATAAATGTAGTAATTAAGATACCGTTTGGTGTAGGATGTAATAAACCGGCAGATGTTCTGTTTTTTTTTAAGCCCAACCATTTTATTTACCTGTAGTGTGTATTTTTAAAATTTTATTTATATTAATGGAGGAGAATGATTCCACTCCACCTCATGTTAAGATGAAAGAGAGTCCTAATGCGAGGACGACTAATGTTCCATGCCGTGCAACATTAGCTAATGTTAATAACCAAATTAACAAAAAGGGTTAGGTATAGCTTAACCTAAACCTTTTTTTTGTAATTTGGTTCAACCTCTGTGGGAATATAAATTTGCGGAAAAGGAAAAAAAATCGAACGCAGTTCATGTTAAATTTTGCGTTCACGATGCATAAAATGTACCACAGAACCGAAATAATCGACCTTGTTCATACTAAAGTAGTCTCTAAGTGTTTCAACACACGGTTCCAAGTCAAGTCGAGAGCGCGGCCAGCGCAGCCATATATGGCCACTTGGGGTCTGACGGAATAGCGAGTTTTTAGGTGCGGCCAAATATGGCCGCTTGGAGATACGCCGATTGTGTCGCGTAGCGATGAAAGAATACTACCACCCCTCTCTTCTCTTAGGTGTCGTAAAAGGCGACTAACGGACCAAAGACATACATCCAACAGCTTAGAGCGGCGATGGGCTTACCACCTGCCACACTGAGCACAGTCACTCTCGCTATTTGGTAAAAAGTGAACTATAGCAGAGGACAGCTTTTGCGGTCCTCATCGCCTAGTCTCTGACTAACCCTTCGGGGATAATAGTCGTGATTATATGCATGCAAACACCGAGGCCAGGGGCAACCTCGGGTTAAGAAGGACTCCCCTCCCCTTCTCCCGCCCAGCCAGAAAGAGCTCGACGGGGAGATAGGTGGCCTACCCACTTAAAACCTAGAACCATTCCTTCTGTGCCACAGGGATGGCTCTGGACCACGAACGGCAAGCGCCAGTGTTAGCTATACCCACCCTGCCGAACCACAAGATACATATATTCACGACAATTATTAGTCACAGACTAGGCAATGAGGACTAGGCAAAGCAGTCCTCTACCATAATCTACTTTTCACCAAATAGTGGCACATCTGCTCAGCGTGACAGGTGGTGAGCCCATCCCCGCTTTATGCTGTTGGAAGTATGTGCAGTCTTTAGTCCGTTAGTCGCCTTTTAAGACAGCTAATGGAAGAGTGGGGTGGTAGTATTCTTTCACTGCTACGCGACATGGTTATCGAACTCGCCGCAAGATACTTCTTGACATTACGTTTTAAAGACCTGATGTGAAGAAGTATAGACAGGTACAAGGCATAAAGTTTTGTATCATGTATCCGAACACGTGTGATGGGAGAGGATTCAGTTTTTTATATGTACACCAAATAAAAACCACTGTCAGGAATAGTAACTTGGTGACACCGTAGGAAGACCACTACTCATAGTGTTATTAAGAAAAAGAGATGAAAGAATTTGTAGAAAATGTGCTCAGAAAATTCGCCGTGGGGAAGCGCTTTGTTTTTTTTTACATAGGGCGCAGCTGGACTGTTGCGAACAACCGCAAAATGAAATCATACAAAAAGACATCTGATTATCCATAAAATGAAAATGGAAGAGGCAAACAAAACATTTTTTTGTTTCCCCCTCAAAAATGTTCTGGAGATAACAAAAGAAGAAATCAATGTTGCATCATTCCATGAGCATTCGGCTATGTGGGAAAGCTCTTGGCTTGCCGTAGGACACAAAATAGACCAAGCGTGGAGACCACATACAGTCAATGATCTTCAATTATTTCATGATAAGAAATAAACAATTTAATGCTCAATCAATGGCAAAAAATAAAAATAATGTACATCTAAGGCCAAGGCTGTATTGGCAGATACCACATAAAATCTTTGATCTTCATTTATTATCATCTATAATAAATAAACTATTGAACAGTTATTCAACAGTGAAAATGCATAACTAGACTTACTACTACGTCCAAGTGTGTTTTGGGCACTAAATTCCAATTACACTAAACGATTCATTAAACTGTGCGTCGCTGGACAATTTTTCCCCCGCACACGGCTCGTCCCGCAGCGTACATCATTAATGAACTCGTTATAACGTTAATTGTTGCCACAATCGGACCGAGGCGTGACATTAAAGCGACATCAAATATGCATGTACACTATTTAAAGATTCCCATTTCGCGGCAGCGTCCGCCCGATTTACGAAAGCCACTGGACCCGTGCCCATTAAAGCAGATTACGAGCGAACAAAAAAATTCAACGTTCTAGGCGTTATGAGTTAATTTCGGAAGAATAACGCTGGAGTCGGTTAACGTTTCCCTTTATTTGGCGTTCCGGCCGCTCGGTTTGTTTAAACCGGTAATCCGGCGCAAAAAACGCGGTTCCGCATTACGTAGTGGCAACTGGCAACACAAATGTGTTGCAAACACACTGTTGTTGGGGCTTAATCGTTGGGCAATAAAAATCACTTAGCACCCGCTGCTTAGACGTTATCTTAACCGCTAACTACGGTGTTAAGTAACATGCTTGCTCTAGACGGGATTTCATAAGGCGAGATTCGGTTTTGTTTTTAAACGGGAAATCTCCTTGTTCCTCTTTTAAACCTACTTATCTACTTTATACTCGTATGCGTAAATCTTCAGATTTTAATCAGCCAATTATAGTTTATGATCGAAGAGCCAATTACAAATTAAAACCGTAATTTTGTTAAACCATGAATACAGAAACCAACTCGTTTTGATAATTAAATCTATTTAGTTCAAATAAATAATAACACTAATAAAAAAATATATATACAGAACTATCCTATCCTACTAATATTATAAACGCGAAAGTTTGTAAGTTTGGATGGATGTTTGTTACTCTTTCACGTAAAAACTACTAAATGGATTTGGATGATATACGGCATACAGATAGTTTATAACCTTAATTAACACATAGGATACTTTTTATCCCTATATTCCCAAGCGAACGGGAACCACGCGGGTAAAACCGCGAGCAGCCGCTAGTATTTTATATATAGTACTAGAAATATATAGTAGGTAGTAGCAACGTTGCTTAACTTGTACGATCGAAAACTAAACGCGCTATCCACTACACCAACGCCTGTAGTGATATATAATAAAAGAATACATTACAATATTATTTATGTACAATTTGTTAAAGTATTCGCCGGGAGAACGTGCGAGATAAAAGTTTAGAAATTGCTTTAAGATTGTAATATTCTTTTAACTTATAGCGGTGCTCGATGGAGCAGCATATTGCGGATGCAGGTTGTGATCTTGCAAGTAAAGCAACTTTTGCAATGTGAGTTACCAGATGGGTAACCGATTTCAAATATTTGTCTAGCTCCTTTCGTACTTTGGTTTAAACCAAATCTCTTCCTCTGTCATAAACAGTGATCGGAATAGGTAGTGCAATTTAGGGTGAATGACCTTAAACTTTGTATTAATATGGATAAGACTTACGGGTTTCGGGATTTTATAATATCATACCAAGTTTACAAGTATTAAGAAAAGTCAGATTGCATTTTCATGAATATTATTTATAGAAACAATATCAATTAATCATTTTCATTTACATTTTCAGTGCCTTCCACGGAATTGAAATAAATTACAATTATTTTCTCTTAATTTTCAATCATTAGTCGATTTCTCTTTACATCTAAAATCTATTTATACTTATGTGGAAAATGATATTTCAACTTATTAACTTAACATATCCATATTAAGAAAACGTCACTAAATCCCGCAAAATTGCACTACCTATTCCGATCACTGGTCATAAATCAAAAAACAATTGATATTCATTTGTGTAGATAGTTTTTGGACTGGATTCATACTAGTTTTCAGTTGTTTTCTTTAAATGGTAGTCATTTATTCGAAACCGCATCGAACAATAGTAGGAGGATAAGACCTAATCTGCTTATTGCTATTATTTAGCGACCTCCTTGGTCGAGTGGTTTGTACACCGGTTTTCATGGTGTCGCCATCTCTGAGGTCCCGGGTTCGAACCCCGGTCGGGTCAATTTAGAAATGATTATTTTTCTAAATTGTCTCGGGTCTGGGTGTTTTCTATGTATAATAAGTATGTATTTAAGTATTTTAAGTATGTTTATCCGTTGTCTAGTAACCATTTAACGAGTTTCTTCGAAGCTTCTCTTGGGCTAGATAATTGGTGTGATTGTAGGAAAGATTTATTTATTTTTATTTATTTATTATTTTATGTGGGTAGGCAAGCCCAGCAGTGTGACGCTAACAAGCTACCGGTTAGTGGCACTGCAATTCGTATCACATTTTCAGTACGTACCTAATCTGTTTCGTCTACCTTTAACGTGGCGCAAAACTTTTGCAATAATTCAAATAGCGTACGGAAAATTTATGCTCGGGCACGGTAACACACTTGAACGGCTACATTGGAAAGCATTTTATATCCGGGGACGATTCGGCCGTGGCATCGTATTTTCGAATTCAGCCAGGGACCGTCGGACGTGTTAGGCGATATGAATTTATGATCACGCCGCATTAAACGCATTTAAGTCGAACGCAATTCGGCGCCGCGAAATCTAATTAGGCATTTTTGCGCTCCGCCCCGTTGCGTATCCAAACACGCAGTTTGCACTACATATTTGCACTACATATTTATGGTGGTCGTTTCTGATGTTTGTGAAGTGCGCGTTTGAAAGCTATACGCTGGACTGTCAAGACGAATGAGGGAGCGGGACTCTCACAATTTAGGTGTTGACAGACTCAGAATTTAAACAAAAGAACAGAAAGGAAAACAAAGCACAAACGAACTTTGAAGCCAACAGTTGATACGATTCTTGACAGCAGTTCGTTAGTTATTTATTTTAAAAAAACCTATTTAGTCACATATTAGACCTAATACGAATTGGTCAATAAAAATATAAAACCATGATATTCTATGCACTGAAATCTTACTAAATAATCTGATAGTATTCATTTGTTAGATATCTTTATTTATTTCTAAGCATGACAACCAAATGTCAAATTAAATTGAATAAGCCAATTGAAAACCAGCGTCAGGCTCCGTTGGACCCAGGGAGCATAGTCTTTGGTTGGACCTGACAAAACCCTGAATTGGCTGCCTGTTTAGCTGCGGCTGATTAGGTAGGTACTTTATAAAGTGTTTGTATAAATTATTTGATATTTTTTTAATTTAAGTTGTTAATAGTTATAATGAAACTTTTTGTTCTGATTGTCTCGTTTGTTGCAGTTGAAAAAAATTTGCTATTACTCACTCACTCAAAGTAATAATTTTAATAGAATTTTTGTTATAACTTGTGCTTGCTTAACAAATTACCCAACAAGTTTAAAATCTTATCCTCCAAATATAGGGGGCTCTCCCAACACTTCACCGAAGACAGTTGCCAAATAACGGCCTCGCTTGTTGGATTGGTGAAATTGCCGGTACCCCTCGAGAAAGTGCTGAGCTGGTTCCAAGAGAGCCCTTGCCAGCCATACAGCTGCTGTCTGTACGTAGTGATTTCTGCTAGACAGGATTCGCATTGCACGAGTACCTCTGATATTGCATGCAACTTTTTGCTGGCGTTACCTTTTCCTATTGCAGTGTTTGGCGCAGTGACTTTTTAATATTTTGTTTTAGTTTTTTAAAGCGGTTCGCTTTCTTCTAACTTAGTAATGATGAGACTGAACATTTCAGCCCGTATATGGAACTACTCTGATAAGCTGGCTATCTTAACTTTTAACTAATGCTGGCCTTCTTGGCCGGAAAGTGGATCGTCATGTCTGCAGTTTTGTTTTATTTTCAAAAAGTATTATTATTTGTACATCGGACACACTGACAAACATTACGAACTTTATGAAACTTTAAGGATACCCTATTTTAACAAGCCTTTTTTTTATAAACCTTATTATATAGCGCTTTAACGTACGGAACAGCAAAAGAGATTTTCATAATAGGCTTATTACAGGCCTTAACACATCCAGCAAGTCACGTGGCACGCTGTCATTTGCTAAAACATTTTTGCAATTTCAAAGAATATCTCTCGCAACAAAATAATAGCGGTGCGCGCGTATATTTTGTTGTTATTTACGCGGGCGTTTTTATTCGGAGGCCAATTAAAAATTCCTTTCTCTCCACCCTTGGCCCCTTACGGCCTGCGTCGGATCTGCGCGAGACCCAGATGACTCTTAAATTTCATGCAGCGAGCTTTAACTAGACAATACGCTGTTTACATGAATTACTATTAATTACATGCTCGTACCTTAAGAGGCCTTAGGTGGTGAAAACGGAAAAATTTGCTGTTATTCTAAATATTTTAGATATTTCGCACTGAAATTTTCGATGTGTATTACAGAACGTATGTGTGAGGGGATGAACGAAGCCAACACACGATTGAAAACATTTTGCTCGATTGAAAAAAATCTGTATGTTACCTCGAAAATTTTATATAAATGTACATTATGACCGTGTTTTACAATAATAATTCCTAAAAAATCATAAAAACATAGGTATTTACCTTTTCAAATTCTTGACTGATTTGGATTTCCAAAAAACTATACTTAACTTTTTGATAAAAATGTGAATGGCGCTTACAAATTACTGCGGTCCCCGCACCGCGCAACACCCGCGAGGCCACGCGCGACATCCAAACTTTCGCTGACCGCCTAACCCCCCCAAATGGTTCTATCAGACAGAGAGCGGTCACGCGTTCAAGCGTTCCGCGTTCGCAGCGTTTGCTAGTTGTTTAGGCCAGACTCTTCAACGCTTGACCGCGTGAGAGCTTGCTTGAACGCGTGACCGTTCTCTGTCTGATAGAACCCGTAAGCCGACGAACATGTATGAATGTTTTGTAAGTAAGTAAAGCTGAAGAATTGTGAGTAAGTTGAGGAGTTGAACGGTGAAGCGGCTAAGATATTCGGTTTGCGACCTTGCTAGTTAAGTAATTTTCTAAATGCTGGGTCACTGGATGGGTCACCGAATTAAAAACATCTCGAGTTCCTTCATGGTTTAGAAGGCGCCTAAAGCCGTTGGTCCCGGTTGTTGTAAGATGGCAGTCGTTAAAACCACCAACTCGTATTGAGCCAGCCTGGCGGGTTATGGCCGAATATCCCCACGTGCAGTTGTCCAGGTATGAGGCCTGTGCCCAGCAGAGGGAAGTTCATACGACGACGATGATGATAATGACAGGCTCGTACCGTAAGCCAACGACCATGTATAAAGAATTTAATGTAATTTAAAGCATACATACATATAATCACGACTGTTATCCCCGAAGGGTTAGTCAGAGACAAGGCAACGAGGACAGCAAAAGCATTCCTCTACCATAGTCCACTTTTCACCAAATAGCGACTGCACATGTGCTCAGCGTGGTGAGCCATCGCCGCTCTATGCTGTTGGATGTATATGCAGTCTTCATTCCGTTAGTCGCCTTTTACGACACCCAAGGTAAGAAAGGGGGTGGTAGTATTCTTTCACCGCTACCAGACACGGCTAAGTTCAATTGGTTTAATTTCCATGTCGTTCAAAGTGTGTTCGGAATCCTTCGATACATAGCAAAAGTTGGATATCATTAAACTTTAATTTAAAAACAAAACTTTGATTGTTATCTGCTCACAATTGCATACTCAAAAATAGGCATAAGGAACGAAGCACTACATCAACTCCTGCTGGCGATGACCACGCACACACAACGGTAGCCAATTATCAATAGACGCTGGCATGTTGTCGGTCCGCCATTATAAAAAAAATCCACATCAATTTTTATCACGCAATATAAAAGTTCATACATTGCCGCTCGGAAGTGGAAAGAGCACGACAATTGTTTCATATTTCCGTAATGGTCGAACAACTACTCGTATAACGGTGAGCGTCATATTTTTAAACAGCACCAATATGAAGCCGCATAAAACATCGGCCGCTTCCTGCGGAAGTGAAAATTTTTTTATAATTTTTTCAACAAAAAGTTTCGACGCTATATTTTAAGAGGCGGCATGATTTATTAATGTGCCTCCCGTGAATGTCATAATGTGTGTGTGTACGTACGTACGAAATGTGAGGGGACATTTTGCATCCATTGTGTCAAGTCCAGGATACGTCAATGATATTCTCATTATCACAACGCGTTAAGCACAATGAATATTATATTTATAATATGTCCACTTAAATGACAGACGTGAAAGCGTTCGATCGCTATTCAATACTTTCGTAGCATTTAATACTTCTATTTTTTAAGCTATTCAATACTTTGTCAACTGGGATTAACAAAGAGCACTTTTTTATTTTTATTCCATGAAAAGGTATCGCTTTTTAGTCTCATCTGATGTTAAGTGACTGTAGGCAGATCATAAAAACGTATATTACCTGAAATGCTCTACTTCTATTACCACATTGTAACTGGAAAAAGAATAGAGTAGAATTTCTTTATTGCTTAAACTGTGTAACAAGTTCTTAAAAAAATAGTATCAACAGTTGGACTAATCACTGACTGTTTAAAACAAAAGAATTATATGAAGTGGTAGTAGCCAGTACTAGCCAGGGGATTACAATTTTAAGTACACACGGCGTCAGATCAACCTACCCAAAACTGTGAAATTTCTACAATCAATTTTAAACTTTATTGTTTGGCTCCAAGGATCAATATTCATTGGAGAAATTTGACAGTTTAGGGTAGGTTGATGACGCCGTGTGTACAATAGTTTTCATCAATGTGAATCTTACCCAGTTTAAGATCAGTGGTTATGAATGAATAGATGCTTTAATACCTACAAATTTCTCCTCAATATTATACGTGTCCTAAATACTGCAGCTTCCTTTCCCTTACTGTCATAATCATAACCAGCACAATCCTCATAATATTTATAACCTCAACAAATAATGTTTTACTGTTTTGCGCCGGATACTACTCCGGATCTACATTACATACTACCTACCTACCTCACCTTATTATAAAATATTTTTTTCTGGCGTATCTTGAGTGTACCTGACTTTGAACTAAAGATCAGACAGTAGACATAGCGATCATCATTAAATTAAATTAAATTAAATTTGTTTACGCTTACACCAATTATCTAGAATTCTAGACCAAGATAAGGGGAGCCATTTCGATCGCATAATCTCTTTCGTCATAATGTAGTTTGGCATAACAGTTTTAGCATAAAGTTTTTTCGCGTAAATAATAATAAGCAGAGTGTTATTATCTCATACTGGTTTCATCGGCATAATTTTAACTTACTATAATTGGCTATTTGACAGTTGTAACAATAAAATATGAAATATGTCGAAAATGGTAGTTTATGATTTAACGATAATTATTATCCAATAGTTTTTTTTATTAAGATAATTTGTAACAATTTCCTTTTAACAAAATAAATTTGCGGTGTTTTATTTGTGGATTACAAAACCCGAAACACAGGCGGCCATAATTGAGATGTGACGTCACATTTCACACAATTATCAAAAACTATCTGTCAGCAGGTTTCACGAAAAATTTCTATATTTATTGAAATGTGACGTCACAGAGCAAAATGTCACGTGACCAACCGTTTTCGCACGAAATTTGAAATTAATAAAGTAAAATATATTTATTTCTACTAAATAGAGCTTTTTCGAGAATGAGAAAATATTGTACGGGGTATAAAATAAGCGTTTTAATTTTTAAAACACATTTTCAAAAACTGTCAAGTAGCCAATTGGTACGATTGGGCCATTAGACATTATAATCACGATTATTATCCCTGCAAAAGCAGTCCTCTACTATAGTCCCCTTTCAATAAATAGCGACTGCACATGTGTTCAGCGTGACAGGTGGTGGAGCTCACCATCATCGCCGCTCTATGCTGTTGGGAGTATGTGCATTCTTTAGTCCATTAGTCGCATTTTACGACACCCAAGGAAAGAGAGGGGGTGGTAGTATTCTTACACCGCTACGCGACACAGGTGACATTACTATTTCTGATAAAACAACATACTTGTTCAAAGCTTTTCAAATCGATAAGCCTTGGAACAAAGTTGAATGAAGAACTAAATAAGTTTCAATATTTCCTCTTAATAAAATATAAATGGGGAAAGTTTACTTGCGGTTGAGGGACGAAGATAGAGTAGGTACCAACATTGGGAAACAATCTCAACACTCTTGTATTGATTTTGTTTTGTTTCGATAAATTTATTAACACCCCTTGTTTTTCGTAACCCAACTTGTTCTATACTAGTTTAGGAGGAGTCTATAAATTCCTTATCTCTTTTAAATTTTAATCAATTGGAATGAGAAAACATTATTAGGTAGGTACCTACTGTAAATTTAGTCAGCTGACGTCTTGGTCTAGTATTGTGCTTTGAATGATCAGTGTTGAAAAAAGGTTTAAATCTCACTGAAAGCTTGTTAATATAAATGTGAAAAACTGAAATTAATGTAGGGCTAACGGTTTTTTTGGTAAAGAACAATAAATAGACAGAAGATGACGAATTTACGCATAAATAATAGCGTATGCCGTATTGTTAGTCTGTCCAGGTTTCATGATATCAATACAGGACAAGAATTGAATTTGTAAGACGAGATGCAACCAATTAGGTTCATAAACGAAATTGGCACGGAAAGAAGTACTTATGCCATTTTTTTCAAAAAAAGAAGAAAATACAACCGAAGAAAATAGAACATTTTCGGAATGAGCATCGAGTACAGTAAGCACGTGGAGACTACGCAACCCGTTGCCATTAGTAACAAAAAGTTTCGCAAAATTCCGTCCAAATTTTGTAACACACGAGAAGCGAGCTCGCCTTTGTTCTCTCTCTCTATCGTGATAAGGTCTAAACTATATTGACCTTTGTTACACCAAAGAGGAAACAGCACGTGCGCTCTTAGTAGTCCAATCGTAAACATCTCTATAAATATTGATGACGCAGAAAGCTATTATGTTCAGGCATACTCCCGAAAAATGCGCACAATTTATGACGTAAAGACATGCGATTAACTTTTCCGCTTAGAGCTGGCGTTGTGGGACTATACTGTTGTATTTGCCGTTTCGTTTATTCGATTTTTGCTATTGCGATTGCAGTATTTTGGATGTGGCCACCGACATTTATTAGTCTTATGGATTTAACAATACTTGTGTAGTCTATTAAATGAATACTGTTTGAGCTAGCTGTTGTCATATCAAAATTTAAGTGACATAAAAATACAGCTGTATTTATAATTTATAAATAGTTGACTATACTAATACAAACTGGTCAAATGCAAGTTTACGCAATAGGCAAAAGTTCAGGAAATTGACTGTTTAAGTAAAATAGCTTAGCGAATAAACACACAACTGTGATATACTCGTAATACAAACCCCTTTCAACTCAAAACAAAATTAATAATAATTATTAGTTTCGTTTTGAGTTAAAAGGGGTTTGTATTACTTAGTTTAATTATTAAACAAGTAAAACATATTTTGGACATATTTAATAAAAATGTAATAATTTATAAAATTATAAGAAGTCCAGATTTAATAAAATTGTATCACAGTATAGTGTATGTGGTGCCAAAAAATGTCTTAACCACAACGTACGTAACATTGTGGTAAAGACATTTTTCTGCCATTAGACACAGAGAAAGAATAAAAGCTCACATTCTTACGAATCATTGTGTTCAATAACACAAAAATTACTGTCACAAAGAGCAAGGATAAGAACCTATAGAGCACTGAATGTAAACACTATCGCGATTTTCCGCGTTCGTTTTATGTAAATCGAGAAAATGCTCTCTCTTCAAGCTCGATTTGCGAAGCATCGGCTAATCTTCCGGCAGTCGACTACAATTTAATCAGAGTAAACAACGTTCCGAGTTGTAATTTATCTGGATTATTTCGTGGCGAGGGATAGTAATCGACTTTTTTCTCCATCTGCCCGCAAAGATAGGAATGCGAAATCGTAATGTGTCTCGAATACTGAGATATAAAAATGATTATTATCTACATAAATGGCCAGACGTTGTATAAATAACAGGCCCTCTTATTTCTCCACGACTGTTCGGTTTATCGATGTAGTTTGTCCTATTTCTGTTACAATAAAACATTCGCAACAGTTGACCCATTCGTCTGTTATACACGTTGAAAGCCAGGCAAATGGACAATGAACATAATAAATCCGCGTGCCTAAATACAAAAAAAAAGTTTCGTGTTCAGCGCAAATTGTTTTGCCCGGAAATGAATAGCTGTGAATTTTGTTTTCCGATTCGTCAAAATAGGTAGGTAACAACTCGAATAAACATTCCATTCAAACTTTATATTGCACCAATGTACCGTACGATATTTTTTTATCTTTTATCTATGCGTCCTCCTCATAGTTCCGGCGATGCAATAACAGAATCGATCAACAAATCAAACATAAGAAATTTGTAGCTACAAAAAAGCTTTATAAAAATTGTGGCACAAAAATTACCTCAAAATGCGATGTAATTTATAACTTTGATAAATTTGCTTTGATTGGTTAAAACAATAAACTATCTTACAAATAGCACAACTCCCAAAATGGTGTTTGTTCTGTCCATTACTCTGCGTGGTAATAACAGGCAAACGCGGAGTCGTAACCAAAAACTATCTGACTATAAATTAAAAATTCAGACAGTGTAGTTCACATAAACAAAAATTACGTGGTGAAATATTAAAAGCGACCGTGATTTAACACTTTATGGCGTTGTAAAGGCCATTCGGCCGGAGGAGGGTTGAATTTATGTCACTCGGGATGTGTCAATAAACTTGCAAGGAACGGATTCGGATCCAGTGTTGATGTAAAGATTATGTGTGCGACAGGCTGGTTCAAAGTCATAAATTATAGAAATCTTAGTGTATTTAAGAAGCTCTTACGCATATTTTATATGCACGTAAATGTTAACATTGGGCGTACAGCGTTACGTCATTTTAAGGGTCAATAAATAATACTTGTGACATAAAGAATTGATGGATGGTTATGTTTTCACTTCCAATGTTTTATAATTTTATTTTACAAGTTTGAAAATAGTTTAAATGACAAATTTAGCAAAAACAATAGATAGGTAATTAAAAAAGCAGTGGATATACAGTACAACGGCGCTGCTACCTTTACTTCGGAATGACCCAACAAGCCCGCAAAGGAAACACTGCTAATCAGTCTCGCAGTATGCAACGTTCTGTGCAGACGCGTCGATTTGTAAAAGTGTAAATCAGACACGTATAGCGGCGCGTGACGCCGCTCGAACAGTCACCATGAACGACAAACCGTGGTAAACGAGCTCCTCGCCTTCCTGGAACAGACGCTGGACGTGATGGACGAATTGAGTGCGGTGCAGATCGGCAAGTCTAGCTTCAGCGAGGAAGACATATCTGCAGCCAAGAAACTTTTGTTTGGGTCACTGAACAAAAGTAATCGAATGGTGTCTCATCTGCGCGACGGGACACCAAAGAACTTTCAGCAGATTATACCGCTGCTGTTAGAGACCGACCCTGACGACGTGCCAACGTTTGTGGCGAGGAACCTAAATAAGCTTCCTCCCGTCACGTTCGATCACGTCAACGTAACCAGCCTCCTGAAGGACATTGTGACCATGAAGGCGGGCTTGGCGGGCTTGGCGGACGTGGTGCTGAAATACGAGGCATCACAGATTGCTGTGAGTGAGTTGCGCAAGGAGGTTGATATTTTGCGTGCATCACTCGCAGTAACTAGGTCAGTCGTCGATGACTCAAACGTCAACACGCGGCGCGGTGCATTCGTCAATGCGCCGCGGCTGAGTTTCGAGTCAGCATTCTCGTCAGCATTCTTCCCCCCCCCCCCCCCCGCCCCTAGCGCCGCCACCGCCGTCCCGCCCCGCGCCTTCGCCCGCGGTGCCGCACGTGACAGCTGTGCCTGAGCCTGTCACAAGGTCTAAAGGAAGAGGGCACGCCATAACCGGACGAATCACAACCGTTGCGGTACCGCACTGACTAGGCCCCAGTTCCTGTTGCGCGCTGCGACGCCAACTATGCCGATGTACCTGTCGCGCCTGCACCACACCATCACCGTGCAGAATGTAATAGAGTACATCAAGACGAAGACCAACTTCCTTCTGAGGGTGCAGCCGTTGGAGTCGCGACACAATGTCAGTTTCAAGGCATTTGTGGTGAGAGTCCCGACAGCCAAGCTGGACATCTTTATGAAGGAAGACTTCTGGCCGAATGACTTGATGTACCGGCGTTTCCGCGAGAGATTGCCCACCAACACTACCGCAGCAGCACAAACCAGTGCTAAATACTAACATTGTTATAGGTTATATTTACTAACAACAATTGTTTATTTTGTATGTATGTTAGTCTGTAAAGTATATATTATATGGGCCTCATTGTATTTTTACCATCTTTACATTGTATTTTGCCTGAATTAAACAATTTTATTTATTATTTTTATTATTATAATGGCTAGACAAAGTGTGTATGTCTCTAGTAATTAAATTGTTAGTGGGTGCTTTGATGCGATAAATCATAATACCTATGTGATCGTCAACGTACTCCTTGATTAAAGATTTTAAACAAAATTAATCATTAATGACTAAGAAATAAATTTACAAAAGTAATATAATTTTGCAAACTAAAACAGTCAAATATTTGCCTATGTCAGTAACATTAATTTTTACACCATCAAAAAACCTACATTGCACGTTTCAAGTAGAGGTATTACTATTAGGGAAAAATAATTATATAATGAAGACTTTTTCCACTTACCTTTTTTCCATCTAATTCGTGTGTTCCTTGAGCTAATACTTTGTCTACGCTAGCTGGGTCGCCGAATGTGATAAAGCCAAAGCCCCTGTAATTAAAAGAAAAAAAACGGTTATTAACTCAGTCTTTAGTTTAAAAATAAAATATAAGAGATTTTGGAACCTAAAAGTATGAGTGGTTCATGTTTTAATTGAGACAGTACAATCGTCGTTTTTTGGTAATAAAAATTAAGTTTACTAAACCATTAGTATATTATTAACAAAACATCTGCAAAAAAAACCAAAAAAACAAGTATCACGTTTTCTAAACAGGTATATTGGGCACATTTTAAACTGCTATAAAGATTTGAAAATGCCGTTCTAGTTCAATGAGTTTTAAATCGTCCCTGCTTAATTTTAAAAAGCAAACAGCTGTCTGGTGCAGTTAAAAAAAATGTCTTGAGTGTGTACACTAGAGCCAATAGACGCTGTCTTGCTGATTGCGTCGCAGGCGCGCTCGTTGTGTTATTTATTCTGAACAAACCTCTAAAAGTTTATTTAGAACGCCAGGGACGAACCTGAGAGATTTATACGATCTCACTCTGTTTTTTTAAGAAAGTTTTACGCTGAAATCAAGCTTGCTGACTGTAGGTTCTGCTTACGTTTGGGAAAATTGACAGTTGATAAACTGAAATTAATGAAGGGAGCTATCTTCTGAACTTTATAAGGCCACGAACATTTCATATAATTATTTAACAAGTTTAGTAGTCTACCTACATATAATAATATTATATATGTGCTATGTATTGTAAAAAAGCCGCAACTGAGATCTAAACCTGTCACTTCTAAAAAAGGGGTCTTTGACCAATATTAGCTGCAATTATGTACAATGGCGGACTCCGTCGCTTTACCAGTGTAAAGGTCAAAATTCCGTGCACACCGCGTCGTCTATTTGGTACGGGCACGTACCCGGGCGGTCGGTGCGCTTCATACGAAAATCGCTGCAAAGTGCAAAGCGACGGTGACCCTGACCGTAGGTACGTTATAAGTTTATATTCGTAACGTATAGATATCGTTATCTGCAAACATACTTTTGGTACGTCTGTGAAACGAAGCTTAGCCTATGACGCTTTAACCCTTAGACTGGAACAGCCTTTAAAAAATAATTTTGTTTTTCTAACCTCTCTTTCACATGATTAATCTTTAAATTAGTTCATCCAAATGGATAAACACCATCGATATGACCTGTTTTTGGCCCTCATTTCTTAGTTACGCTACACAAAACTACTTCAGCTAACACACAATTAAACCTTACAAACTAAAATAGAAAAGTAATTGCAGGAAACAATTAAGATAATTTAAGATACTTTTTGGGGGTTAACAATGCTCACATCCGTAGGTGGTGCTAATTGAGCATTTGTTGGTAGAGCCTAGCTCGCCCGGTTATCGACCACCGTGCGGTAGTGTATGCCCTCCAAGTGATCTGTGCTCGTCGCAGGTCGCGTTCCGGAAACAGCGCCGCACTACCGGAGCCAGGGGAGTGGCTAATGTTGCAAACTGTGAACCAGAGAGTTCTGCCGTGGAACCATTGAGCGGGAGACGAAACTCGACACGCCGGCCAGGGAGACCCGTAGAAACGGTGGTGCCGCTGGCCGCCCGCGGCATAGTACAGGGGCCCGACCGGGGCTAACCACCTCGGGAGGCTGCCTCATCAGGTTGCGCATAATCTCGGAGTGGATCGTCGTGCCGGTTGGTGACCGGAAATGGTAGGACCCGGCGACCACTTCCGGGAGGGTATGGGGGCCCTTCCGTCCGGCGTATCGGCTGTGGTTGCAACGCTCTTCCAATGGTGAAGCGGAGAACCTTCGCCTTGTTCATTTCTTTGCAACAGTAGTGGCTCCTTGTTCACGTCCCTTCCTTACCATTTTCCAATGACAGTGCCTAAAAAGAATGCAGGTATTACAGTGGCTACCTGCTCTCCCACCACCAATTCGCTGTTTGAGGTGGAGTTTACTAACATCCGTGGGCTCCATTCTAACCTCAACGCCGTCCACCAACACCTGGAGACGGCGCGGCCTGCATTGCTTTTTCTGACGGAGACTCAAATTCGTCGCCCTGCTGACACGTCTTATTTAAGGTACCCTGGCTATCAGCTTGAAGAGCAATTCCGCGCGAAAGCCGAAATATGTCTGCACTGTTTGGAAGACCCCTCCTTTCCCATCCTTTGGATGCGCATTGAATTCGGCTCCCGTTGCCGTGTCTTTGCGTGCCTATATCGGTCTCACACAGGAGATGCTAACACAAGCAGCCTTTTTGACCACCTCGGCCGAGTGACTGATGTCGCGCAGGAGCGATTCCCAAACGACGAGGTGGTGGTTTTGGGGGACTTAACCGCCTACCATGAAACATGGTTGGGCTCCTCCAAATCTGATCACGCTGGTAGAGTCGCTCATGCCTTCGCTCTGACGCAAGACCTGACGCAACCGGTAGACCAGCCCACCAGGATGCCAGATATCGTAGGTCACGCGCCCTCCTTGTTGGACTTATTGTTGACGAGTCGCCCTGCAGGGTATAGAGTGTCGGTGCTTGCACCTCTAGGCTCGTCAGACCACTGCTTGGTCATTGCCACAGCACCGCACAACGTTGGTCCACCGAAAACGGTGGAGACCAAGCGTCGTCTGTGGCACTACTCGTCGGCGGATTGGGACGGATTGCGTGATTACTTTGCATCCGTCTCATGGGGCCAGAGCTGCTTTCTTGGAAAGGACCCATCGGAGTGGGCTTCTGCTATAGCTGATGAGATCTTGTTGGGTATGGAATATTATATTACATTCACAGATCTTGCCAGCGTTGGTAGACAGCGGCCTTGGTTCAATCGCGAATGCGCCAAAGCTGCTGAATGCAAGCAGGTGGCATAACGTGCTTGGTTGAAGGCTTGCGCTCTGAATGACCCTAGTACCAGCTCATTGAAGGTGGCCTACAACAAGGCCTCTAAGTCTAACAAGAGGGCTCTCGCAGGAGCGGATGCACAAAGAGTGGCAAGGGTGGGGTAGGAGTTGTTCTCGCACCCTACGGGTAGCCGTAGCTATTGGCGGCTTGCTAAGGCCATGCAGGCCAACTTCTGCTCCCCCTCGCTGCCCCCGTTGAAACATCCAGATAGCTCGTTGGCTAACCAGCCGCTTGAGAAGGCGAACTTGTTGGCTGAACTTTTCGCGGCAAATTCGCGCGTCGACGATTGTGGCGCCGCTCCACCTATTATAGCACATTGTGGGGCCACCATGCCTGATATTCGTATCAGGCAGTGTGATGTACGTGCCTTGCTGCGGTCGCTCGACGTGCGGAAGGCTAGCGGGCTGGATGGTGTTCCGGCGATTGTGCTGCTTAGATGCGCGGCTGAGTTGTCTCCTGTATTGACACGATTGTTTAGGGAGTCTTACGATACTGGTATTGTGCCGGTGTCTTGGAAAGAGGCGAACATACAACCCATCTCCAAAAAAGGGTATTGCTCGGATCCGGCTAACTATCGACCCATCGCTGTAACTTCTGTGCTGTGCAAGGTGTTTGAGCGGATAATTAATTCCCAGCTCATTCACTACCTAGAAGATCACTCGCTGCTCCATGATCGCCAGTATGGGTTCAGACCAAAGCGATCAACGGGTGATCTTCTAGCGTACGTTTCTCACGCGTGGGGTGAAGCGATGGACAAGCATGGCGAATCCCTGGCAGTTAGCCTTGATATCGCCAAAGCTTTCGATAGAGTGTGGCATCGTTTCCTTCTTTCCAAGTTGCCGGCCTTCGGTGTGCCGCCCCGTTTGTGCGCCTGGGTTGCAGACTTTCTAGAAGGGCGGAGAATTTGTGTCCTTTGTGAGGGTAGTTCCTCCGCTTTCTACAAAGTCAATGTCGGAGTGCCGCAGGGTTCTGTGCTCTCACCTACTCTATTTCTTCTGCATATTAATGACATGTTGTCCTTGGGCAATATTCATTATTATGCGGATGACTGTACGGTGCATGAGCGGTACTTGGGACATCCTGCGGCAAAGCAAGCCAATGTCATGGTGAAAAGGCAAGAACTGGTTGCCAAACTGAACCTGACTCTCGATCGTGTCTCTAAGTGGGGATCTAAAAACCTGGTTGAGTTTAATGCTAGCGAAACCCAGGTTTGTGCATTCTCGTCCAAGGTAACTCCCTTCCTTACTCCTCCCTCTCTTCAGAACTCTCCGTTACCCATTTCGGTGAACCTCAGCATTCCTGGCATGGACATCGGCCAGGAACTGAATCCGAAATGCTACATTGAGAGTGCTATTTTAACTGCCTCCCGGAAGTTGGGTATTCTCAATAAGGTGAGGCGGTTTTTCTCTCCCGAGCAGCGCTGTTTGCTGTACAAAACTCAGGTGCGATCGAGTATGGAGTATTGTTCCCATCTATGTGACGGCTCCGCTAAATACCTCCTCGATGCACTTGATAGACTGCAAAGGCGAGCGGTACTCATTATTGGAGATGCTGAGGTTACAGCTTCCCTTGAGGACCTCCAGCTGCGTAGAGACATTGCTTCTATCAGTGTCTTCTACCGGAACTACTACGGAGAGTGTTCTAAAGAACTTTTTAATCTTATCCCGCCCTCTCCTTTCTTCTCCCGGACTACACGTGCTGGTCTTAGGAACCACCACCATACTGTACAGACTATCAGTACTCGTACCAAAAATTTGGCAAGTCGTTCCTCTGTAAGACCATTCGGCTTTGGAATTCTTTGCCGGCGCATGTGTTTCCCAGCTCCTACAGTCCCGGGTCTTTTAAGCGGGGCGTGAAACGGCATTTATGCAGGCCGTCATGAATGGGAGCGCTCGTTATCGTGTTTATTCCACGTGGGGAGCGCTCTCATTATTTTGGACTGCATCGGCTGCTTACCATCAGGCAGGATGCAGTCACTATGACGACTCGTTATTTAAAAAATATATATTTATAACAATATGTAATCCTTAAATAATATTATTTGAAATTTCCAATACGTAGCTACGAGTACATCATTTAAACCGCAATACTACACTACTGGTTGTTTGCAGATAAAGATAATAAGGGTAACCTTGCCACCGGCTAACCTAAAATTAGCTATCATAAAGGTAAGCTAACGCTAATGTATCAAAAAGAAACAGAATAGATTTAAATGGTAGCTAAAACGACTTGGCTAGATCAAACTATACCCACAAAGGAAAACGAAGGTATGTTACTAAAACCACAATATGCATAAACTTTACGGCAAATAACACCGTTCATTATATCAACGCCAAGTTAAAAAAGGTAATCTAAAGATTTTCACACCAATGTTAATATATCAAACAAGTAAATTGAATAATAACAGCGATTTCCAGCAAGCGGGCTGGCCATCGGTTGGCGGGCAATAAATAATAAAAAAGCCTTCTCCACTTTAGGACTTGCAAAAATCACAATTTATAGAGCATTTTAATTTCACTTAGCCGATCCATATTTTACATGTGGTGGCGCGCCCGACCGTACTCCCGGACTCGAATTAATACTAAATTGAAATTGTAAAAATGGAAATACAATTTTCCCCTTGTACACCGACGCTCGCTACCTACAGGTGTTGCCAGAAATGTGTTATTATTATAATATCTTCCTTAATATTTTTGAATGGCGCTCCTTGAGATAAGACGGTCAAGGGTATGGAGAAGCCTTTTACTTTAAAAGTATTATTTTTCTTCTAGTGAAGTTTGTTGGGACCTTTCGTAATACTTAGTATAATACTGACCTTGGTTTTAATTAACTAAATGTTAAGCTTTTCTCATTAATACAACAGTAATTACTCTTACTTTACTCTGCCAATTATTTCTTGCTGAATACCGTAACGCTCACTAAACATTTGTTAGTGTTATCAAATTTAACGTTCCTCGAACAAAATTGTTACCAAGCGACTCTATAAACAATCGTAAATGCTCACCCGGCAACGTATTAAATCAGCTCAGGCCTTTACAAGATTCATAGCTTAATACACTCGCATCTCATACTTGTACACGAAAACGTGTAGCGAGAAGGGCGCTCGTGTATGGAAATTGAAAATAACGAGGGCCTCCGTTCACACCGCACAAGCCGACTATGTGGAACTCGGCCACTTACAATCGAGCCCCCGACGATCATCCGATAACCCCTATCTGCTTAGATAGACCCGCGATACAAGAGGCGCGGGAGGTCCAAAGGAATTGGATGCGTTGCATCTACGACTGGAGAGGCCCTTTACCGAATGGAGTTACGTCCTACTTATCTTTAAGGGGACGTGCCTTATTTTCTTCCTCTCGCTAGAAAACAACTCAATTCTCTTTTGCAAAATGTGGTAATAAGCTTATGAGTGTTTTTTTGTTATTTAGATTTCAATTGGGTGTGATAACATTTTGTTTTCTTAAACGCCTATTGGCGTTGTCGCTGCGTTGGCCCAGCGAAATTGTGCACGTTTTCTGCCCCCGGTTCACATTACAGCCATAATGTGCGAGGTGGTAGTTTAGCTTGGCTGTGTTGTGGTTTCTGCCCCTCTTTGGTTATGCACAATGGGGCTTAAACGGTTGGACCGGTAGCTGGCGTTACCGCGCTCACTTAATTTATGGATGACGAGATTTTGATAGTGCGCAGTGGTGTTATGTAGTTATCCAGTAACAACTAAACGACTCGTACGCGATATAAACGAGCTTGTTCACGTTAAAAATAAATGAACATTGCGACTGTACAGCGAGAGAGTGGTGCGTTGGGGTAGTTTTATTGCGGTCTTCTCTTGTAGTAACAAACATGATTGTCCCGTAAAAATTATGTGTAAAAATTATATCATGGTTGTATAGGATAGTATTTATGACATTTAAAAATCTAAATTTACGACACTTTTAAATCTATTATCTTAGTTATATAGCAATGTTACTCCATGTCTACAAAAAACGTAGACGGTTGCCTGAAGAGACAACTTGCTCACCCTAGCGAACCCTAGAACTTCATGGTAGAGATTCTCATATTATTAGATTTAACGATTGATGATTAACGCAAAACCATTTACAAAATAATGACGCGAAGTAATCCATAATGGCCATTATTATCATGGATTTCCACAAAACAGTTATAAATCGCAATAGATTTTACTACGGATTTATTTTATATAGCGGCCGTTGTTTATTTCTGCGATGTTAATTGCAAGCAACACACAATAGTGCTATTTGAAATAAGCCCATTGTTTTCCGGGGTGTTAGGCCGAGCTATCGGAATGAGCCCGATAATCCACTCCGCTATTGTGTTTGGACAAAACTCGAAGAAAATAAATACACCAGTGGGGCCGAGGTAAAACCCTAAACCGCAATGTCAGGAACAAATAGCGGTAACTCCCGTATTCATGGCTCATGGATGCAGCCCCGGCTGGAAACCGATAGCAATTACTGGCGGAATTAATATCACGCCCCAAATGTTGCTCGCATTTATACGTATCGAGTGCAATATTGTCTCCTTTATTAGTTGCCGGGGACAAATGCCGCCGCCGTAATTCCACCCCTGTTCCTTCGATTACCGACTTTCTTATTTATATATGTTGACGTTAATTAATGATCGGTGGGAAAGGCCAACCGTAGTAAAGTTCGCGTAGCAACACGTCAAACTGCAAATCATGGCAAACGTGGCCCCATCCCAAATTTCTAGTTAATAAAGCGTTAACCATTGTGTACGAGATAAATCATTGTAAATATAAGTAGGTACAGCGTAAATCCGCTGCGAAATTAAGTAATCCAATAATTAATCTAAATGGACCGTACAGCCGAATGGTTCAAAACAATCAGCTCTCCCGCAAAATACGCGCATTAAATGAAGTGAATGGCCGCCTCCGGGGATCCCTGATAAATTAAATTGATTAGAATCCCGTTCGATGCCAGCCGTCGATGTAGCTCTGCGTAAAAATAAAGCCGGATGAAAAATAGCGCGACTACTGGCCCACGATTTCTGTACAGATCACTTAGGCGGATGATTTCTCTTGTATTTCGTCTTGAACTGAACGGTCGGCACGTGGTTTGCTACCTGAAGTTTAAGTACCTACCTTTGCGAAAAGGTCTTAGATTTTAGTTTAGTAATTTTTTGTTTTTTTTTTGCATTTAAATCACAAAGTAAAACAGAAAACGAATACGTACTTTCGATACTCTAATTACGAACACCATTCAGTGGCGCCATCTATGGATTTTTGTACGAAACATAGAAGGCCAACGCCATCTATTGGCGAATGCTAGAAGTGTAGCGGCGACCGTCACTTTTTCTATTACACCGCTACGAGCGCACACTGTAGTAAGAATGCTACGAAACTGTAGCAACGTTCCGTAGCTTTCTAATTCGTAAAGTAATATTTACCTTCTTTGCAATACTGGCCTCATAAGACAGAATATTATATTATTATGTATTGTAATTACAGTAGCAATATTTTTTCACTTTATGCTAATGAAAATTTCGAGTTGTATAATGTAATACGCGGCTTACGATAATACGCAAACTTCTATTTTGGAAAAAAACTTGCGTCGATGGAAAAAAGGCAAGACAAATATTTTATCAACGCTCATTTTTTGTAAATTATTTGCGCCTTAATTCCTATTGTATTTGAAGGGTGTTTTGGAAAAACAACCAATGTCATAAAAATATAAAAATAAGATTTTAATGTCTATGGTTAGTTTCATATTTTGCCGACAAGATCCAATATCTCGTTTTAGACAAAACAACCCATGTCCGAAGATATTCAAGAAAAAAAAGTGTATGGTGTAGGGAAAAACAACCAATGTCCAGAGTACTTTTGGAAGAACTGCCAATGTCAATTGACATTGGTTTTTTTTCCGAAAAATTCGAGCAACACTACACCATTCTCCATTCTTTATAAGTACTCTAAGACCAGCACTTCAGCTCCGCAAATTGCGTGTTATCACATCTGATCAACATGACCACATCAAGGTCAAAGAAACTTTTACAGGACCTTCGCTGTATAATTCGCAGCAAACGCCACCTATCTGATGAGTTGATAATTGAACCACTTTATTTAGAAGAAACCACTGAAGATGTCCAGTGGGAAAATATCAAATATTACCTATCATTTAAGTTTTCTTACTTAACAAGAAAACAGAGATTTCTTCCTGCATTTCACCAGATATGCTGTCTCTAATGATCATATTGATGATGATGTAGAAATTGAAGATGATGACAACAGCGAAGGATGTGTGGAGTAATTTTTTTTATTTTGTTTAAGATAATGTATGTATGGTTGAAAATACAAGCCTTTGACTATGAAAATTAAAACTTTTCTTAGCTCCATGTCCTGATTTTATACTAACCAATGTCAAACTTATTTTTCAGTTTTATTCAAAAGCAGGAAAACTGTAGTGCTGAAAACATATTACAAGCTATTGCATGTAACATTATCTACAATAAAACAGCAACTTTACTACTAAATGATTGATTGCATGTACTGTAAACAGTTTTTTAAGCCTCCTGTAAAATTGAATTAAACTGTCAGTGGCTTTTTTCCAAATAACCCCTCGTTTATGACAACCTGAAATCCGCAGAGCATAGCGTAGGTGGGAATCACAATGTGGACGCCCACGTCTGCCTAGTATCAGGAAGTCAGAGGAAGTCCATAGTCGATAATATAAAATTGATCGTAAGGTAGTAAAACCTTTATTTGTTTACAGTTACGGAGATAATACTGTTTCTAGAACACTAAAACAGTTGAATTAGATATAATTAAATAGTCTCCTTTTTGTGTTTGGTTCATCATAATTAGCTTAGAGCTGGATGCTGGAAGGAAAAAAGGCAAGACAAATATTTTATCAACGCTCATTTTTTGTAAGTTATTTGCGCCTTAATTCCTATTGTATTTATGACAACCTGAAATCCGCAGAGCATAGTGGGAATCACAATATGGACGCCCACGTCTGCTTAGTATCAGGAAGTCAGAGGAAGTCCATAGTCGTTAAATAAAATTGATCTGTAAGGTAGTAAAACCTTTATTTGTTTACAGTTCCGGAGATAATACTGTTTCTAGAACACTAAAACAGTTGAATTAGATATTATTAAATAGTCTCCTTTTTGTGTTTGGTTCATCATATTTTAGCTTAGAGCCGGTGTGTTAGGTTCACTTAAAGAATACTTCCAACCTCTCTCTTCCCATGGGTGTCGCAAAAGGTGACTAACGAACTAAATACTGCAAATACATAGAGCGGCGGTGGGCTCACCATTCATCACTCTGAGTACATGTGCATTTGTTTTTTGGTGAAACGTGGACTATGATAGAGGACTAATTTTTTGGACCTTATTGCCTAGTCTCTGACTAACGCTTTGGGAATAATAGTCGTGAATCTATGTATATTTTTTTTTGTTTTTTTATTTGTTGTAGTTTTTGTTTTTTTTTATTTTTTTTAAGTATATAGAATTTTAAGACATAAGACTAACATAGTTATAAAATGAATTTCACTATTATAATTAACTAATAAACTTGTGTGTGGCTTAACGCATTCCACATAAACAAACACATTGCGCCGAAACTTGCGCCACCTTCGCAAGCGCCGCTACCAGCGCTTTCTTGGGCGTCGTGTC
Organism: Scoparia ambigualis; assembly: GCA_963921215.1. NCBI lineage: Eukaryota > Metazoa > Arthropoda > Insecta > Lepidoptera > Crambidae > Scoparia > Scoparia ambigualis. Next base: position 13,207,397 of record OY992507.1, read on the forward strand.
CTAAGACTAATTACTGAAAAAAGAGTTATTCTGTTCTTTTTTTAAATAATATATGTGCTTGCTCTTGGTAACATTTGCCATTTTTTGAAAACACTTTCATTTTTTGTAAATGTCGTTGCTTCTGTGCGCTGTGGTTTCTTGCACCCGTTCTTGGCCACAGTTAAAAAATGACGTCCTGAATAGGTGTAGGTTAAAAAAGGTTTGGACGATTAAAAGTACTTATTAATTGAGTTTATTGACTAAATATCTTTTGACTTTGATTCTGATCCGTAGGATTAAGAAGAGGCCGACGATGAAGCGAGCTTGCCCAGAAGCAGTCACTCGGGCTTTGAAGATGTTGGGGCTATATGCACTCGGGAACACAAACACCGGCAGGGAATTCCAGTTCTCTGGTCTTAACGGCTAGATTAGGGCTTATTGGCAGTGGCAGTAGTAGACTCATATCATCATCATTATGACCCATAATATGTCTAGCTTTAGACGTAGGCGTCCTTTCCTCCTCTTCACATTCAGCGGTCTAACGCCCTCTCCATACAAATGACAGCCTCCATATCTTCGGATATCATTAACCCATCTTTTCGAAGGTCTTCCTCTTCCTCTGGTTTTTTCTTTGGGTCTCCACTCTTGCGTTTCTGGGTACAACGGCTACCATCCATTCTAGTAATATGCCCTGCCCATGTCCACTTTCTTATTGCGATAATGCCGACCAAATCCTCAACTCTTCAAGAGTAGGACGGCAGTACTATAGTAGACTACGCTGTCTGGCGGGTTTTAATGGCTGCCATCATAAAAACCACTTTGTTACAGTAACTTGATAGATTTCAAATAATGTTCCATATCTTCGATCATCAACTTTCATACCAATAAACATATTACCTCACAAAGACCAAACTTCTAAATAGGTTGGCGAATATTAAAAACTCTTTTTCCACTGAAAGTAAAATTTTATAACAAAAAAAAACAAACGAAGCACGGGTTACTGATCTAAAGTGGAAGCTCGCGCCATTGCTCAATATGCGGAAATCCCGGAGACTAAGTCCAGGAAGCTTGATAGGGCGATTAAAATTTAAGCCCGAATTTAAACTGCCTAATCTTGTCGTTGCGTCGCCCGATTGCATTTTGCGAGCTGACGCGAATATTTAAAGATAAAAATTGGGGCTCACGACTTGTTCAGAAGGGAATCCAGTTGGCAAGTAGTTCTCTGAAATTGGTTGCCCTGAATTCATTGCCGTTAGAAATGGTCCAGTATTGCAGAACAGGTTTTCATTGTTTAATTTAGCCTAGTAGAGGAGAAATAATGGCAGTGAAATTTTACAGCAAAATTACCGGTAGATTTTTAAAATGATAATGGTTTGGCTATTTTGTAAAAAAAAGAAAGAAACAAGTTTAATAACAAAAAATAAATGATAATATAGCTTGCTATATTGCACCGTTATATAAAATTATTTCAAGTTTAATAATTAAGTATTTGCTTGCTTGTTTGCTGCATCAACATAATTAAATTGGCAGCTTTACGGCCACTAACCAATATTTATAAGAAAAATCGATTTGCAAATATTCAATTATAATATTAATCAAAATAGCCACTACTATTAAACGAAATCCAAAAACCCGAAACATAATAGTTGGCACTACTAAGTGATTTATTCCCACTCTTATTCAGCAACAGTGTTCACGGCCGCATACTGCAGACAAAACCAAAAAGACAATAGACCGAAATTGTGTATAATGACGACGGCGGCGTAGGTATCCGTCGTGTCTTGCCAAGATGGTGGCTCGGGGGGGCGCACCCTGTCGCTGTGTGTTTGGAGCTTATCGGTTGCAGCACAGGCCCTGTTTATTTATTGCCAACCTACTAGCCTACTGTAGCACTGCTATAGAACCTTGCGACTTGAATTTGTGTTAGCTTCCACTCGCTATGTTTGGAGCAATATCACGCCACCGTATTGCTTCCCGCCGGCTCTTGATAAGCGGTGCTGTATTTACTCGCGACGAAGTGACATATTGTAACGAGCAATCAAGTTATGTTACGTAGCAGGTAGCGCTATAGTTGGGCTTGTTATAAGCTCCTATGCGGATCTTCTGTGTGTGACGGTATTTGTTGGATTTGAGAGCAAAACTAAAGGTTGGTGATTAGCATTTTCTAGATTTAAGTTGGGATATTTATCAAATCAACTATTTAGAATAAATTATAAAAAAATATTATCTATCATGTTCTAAAATTTTAGTACACTTAGTTTTTTTGGGAAAATTTTAGAATACATATCAAAATAACAACAAAATTTTATGCATTGTTGTATTCCGACATTTAAAAATAAGATAGCCAGTCCCTCAGTTAATGCGAATTCCGGGTGAAGTGAGTACCTACTTCCAAGCTTGCCATTACGGTTTTTACCATCAGATGAGACGAAGGCCCATCGATTCCCTATAGTGACGTAAACATAAAATCAACTTTACGTTATGCTTTTCGGCACACAGCACAGTCAATTATTTATCTTTATACCATTTAGTTTCAGTGTTAAAAATGAAACGCATTAGATTAAATTTAAAGGACCATGTTAAATTTTGTCCCCACCATCCAACAGATTTGCAATTAGTGTCATTTGAAGGGTCTAGTAGGATAGATATTTTTTACTATGGCAACGTTCTTTAAATACGCGGAATTTAGGTTATAAAAATATATTGTTTTTGATTTTTTTTTCCAACAAAATTAGATTGCAAGAGCAGACCAGACTCCACAGGCGGCACCCGTTCACGAGTATGACAGGTGAATCAGCCATCGCTTTGCTCATCCATGTTTTAGAGAACGTAACGTCCCGATGCACATGCCACCACCGCAGATACACTTTGAGAGAGCATGACACACTCGAGCAACTCCAACTAAAGCAAGAAAACAATAAATGTTTTTTTAATTATAAATAAACCCAATACTTTTTGCAACAAACACAGGTGCTTTAGGCTTCTTTTGGTCACAATGAACTAATTGACACGTATCCCATGACTGTTGTAGGGTGGGAACGGGGTTCATACAAAATCCCCCATGGTAATGGTAATGAAATATTTGAAATGTTGTTTTTTTAATTCGTTTTTATGCTGGTACAAGAAAGAAGAAAAATTAAAAAAGCGTTTGTTATGCCAGTACACATAGCTTATTTATAAAGAAGATTAAACAGAGCAGCTTCATCTATTAATAAATGATCACTAACAATTTGAATGCGGGGTAGACGTAAATTAGATTACGTAATTTCCGACCGCTACTGGTTGACCGGCTAATTAAAATAATGTAATTTTCGTGCTTAGTCCAGCGAAGTCTATAGTATTCGGGCGGGATTGAAGAAGAATCCACCTGTTTAATAATAACATTAAACATGAATATTTGTTGTAATTTACTATACGGTCGCACTAAACAAAAAATCTGTTTCGACAGACCAAAGTGTCAACACAGATTTTTTGTCTCCCTCTATTCCAAGATGGTGATAACCGTGCGTGTGCCTCTGTATCTCAATTTAATTTTGTCGCAATATATAGTTTAATCAAAGTGAAACCGCATTTTATTATACACCACCTTTTATATTACTTGTTAAAATATTTAGTTAAGTACTGGACTATTACAATAGAAAATAATGAGTCTTAAAAAATTTATGAGATTTAAAAAATACAGAAACTAATAATTTACAATATTCTTTGTTCCAATTCATTATTTTAATGCGGGAAAGCGTTTTAACCCTATCTCATCTGATAGGGCGATGAAAAGGCCGAAGGTGCTAGCGGAGTTCACTTAGAATACTCAACTACCAAGGAACTGGCTATCTTATTTCAAACTGTCGGAACACAACAATGCTAGTAACAATGGTGTTACGTCGCAATATTTATATATTGTCAATGTGTTTTTATTTTCAAGAAACAATGTTATCAAACAATTAAAATCAAAATTAAATTTGTAATAAATAAATAATAAATAAATCTTTCCTACAATCACACCAATTATCTAGCCCAAGAGAAGCTTCGAAGAAACTCGTTAAATGGTTACTAGACAACGGATAAACATACTTAAAATACTTAAATACATACTTATTATACATAGAAAACACCCAGACCCGAGACAATTTAGAAAAACAATAATTTCTAAATTGACCCGACCGGGGATCGAACCCGGGACCTCAGAGATGGCGACACCATGAAAACCGGTGTACAAACCACTCGACCAAGGAGGTCGTCATAAATAAGTAATAAATAATTAATAATAAAAGACAAAAGAAAGGAAATCAAAAATTATAACTTAGTATACATAAAAGGATTGCCCCTGATCGTCCCTATCAGGCAGAGTAACCAGTAGGCTAACAGCTTTGCTTCTCTGAATCGCGAGGCTTAGGCGTTGACATAGGCAGCACTGGGGTTTTGGGTGGTTACGACCAGTTTTTTGAAATGTCAATGTAAAAAAATCATCAACGTACGAGTACATCACTCCCATTTCCCCATTTTCCCAGAAGGGAAGGCAGACGGGTAGACTCCAACTTTCCTCATAATATTTTTCATGCTCTATTATAGGACTCACAATACATGTCAATATGCAGGTAAACCGTTTTAATTATGCGACCGTGCAGTTTTTGCGCGTCCATCCATTAGTTTATGCGAAAACGAACCGAATGGCGACCAGCCAACATTAGCGCAACAAGCCAATAACTCATCGTATATTATTTGTTTACAGTCTGCACCAGGCATTGTTTGTCGAATGAGTACAAGGATACCGCGATAGAGGCCAATGTGTACTTAATTAATAATTACATAAGCCACGTCCATGTTCTGGCCTATTGATTATGCATTCCCATATTTGCGAATGTTCGATGTCGTATCGTACCTAAATGTGAGCAGTGTTTGCGAACGTCTCGAAACTTCGAAACTTCGAAAGCTGGACGACTTCAAAATTTTTATATAAATCGGCTGCGAGTTAGTAAAAAATGATTCATAGTCGTCTAAAGTCGACAAAGCTGTCAGTTATCGCCATAATTTTTTGGTTCTTAGAAATTCTTATAGTAAACTATTCTTTTTGCTCGTAGAGTATAACGCATTTTTTAAATTAATAAAATGGAATAGGCTACCATCAATTTTATTATTCTTTTAGTACAAAAACGTACAAAACATTTCGACACATAAAAACTTCGAAAAAAAAATAAAAGAGTTCATTGACAGTAAAGAACAGTAGAATTATTGTCAGTTGATAAATTTTCTACTTTATGACTTTAATAACGGTTACATCTGGCTCCTAGCAATCACTCAATGAAGGCTCATGCACACATATTAAATCACAAACAGGATACAATATGACTGTATCCGACAAAATAATTATAATACTCGTTTACGCGTCAAACTTCGATTCAAAAGGACAAATAAAATAGAAAGAGGAAAGAGTAGCAAGGGCGAAATTTTTTATTTTAATACATTTTACTTTTCTTAATCTATCAGCATGACATATTCAATATAACCATAATAACTCTGATTTACATAATAATCGCAGAATAATATTACTTTTGAAACATACTCGTACGCCTCAAAATAATGTTGACATAAAAATAAAAACTGCTTTTTATAAACTCGTACTTGTTTTGTGAATAATTAATTTTCAGCTATCATAACTTTTGTCACCGCAAAATAAACGTTATCGTTGTGAAGTGAGAATTTTAACTAAATAAATAAGTAAGTCATCATCAGTGGACTGGTTGTTGTCATTTGTGGAACTTTACTTTATTTATTTGACGCAATTTGGTAAATTATTTTTGAAACAGCAATTTAAATATGCCCATAGTAATGGACTTTAGTAGTGGGTTCTTTTGTAATATTGTTTGAGAGTTTAAGCTCATATATAAGTAAGCTAAAGTCACTGTTCAAGCAGTTAACTCTTAAGAGAGCCATAATACCCCAGTAAGGGATAGGATTCCGTGGGAAGTCGTAGTTCTCTTTCATCTTCGGCTTTATCGTTCCTTAACATTACTTGAGATAACGCTTTATATGGTATTTAAATTAGAATTAAAGATCGAAATCATTTCATCTAGGTGAAGTGATGCGACGCAATGGGTATAATTTGTTCACCGTGGAATTAAATCACCCAGATGAGCTGCTTTTTTTTGTTTAACTTTTAAACAGTATTTGCAGTTAAACACACGTTTAAAAATATAAAAGTTGTGTATTCGTATATCGATAAACCGATAATAATTGTCAAAGTAATCTACTAGTATGTTCACGTCTGGGTAAGAACCAGTCAGCATATCCGCAATTCTTTAGCAGGTCCTCATTAGGACCGCACCAATTTTATGCAATTACCAAAAAGTTTTGTCACTGGCATAGTACGACACTGTTAAAAATATATATAAAATAATGACATTGATTTTCTTTGGACGGTATAATTTTGCATTATACTTGTAGATCTATTTCGACTTCAACGCGTACAACAGGAAATGATATATCAAAGTAAAATAAAGCGTTCGTAATAATTCAGCCGGTCGCATAATCTAGGCAGTGTGTGACGTAATTAATTTGTGGCATGTAACGGAAAGCTCGGCCCAGATTAATGGATTGTAATTATTGCAAACGCACTGCAACACAATTGGATTATTTGTTATTCTTTGCGTTTGAAATTAATTAAGTTAACGGATCACATTAATTATGTATCGGCGTTAATGCTCTTTGTCGTAATGGGAATTCTCTGAGGCACGGCGTTAGTAGGTATTCAGGTAACTAGCAGTTCCAGCAGCACTGTCTAAAACGAATGGGTGTCTATGCTTCAGAGTAGAGGTTTCCTCGACAAATACTAAGAAACTTGCAAAAACTATCATAAAGTCTAATCAAGAAACTAATCTCTCTTCAAACGCCAATGCGGTTAGAAAACAATTTTTCACAAGTCAAAAATAAGATTGACTTAAGTAAGGTTTGACCCCAACGTCATCATAAACAGCTCCTTTACATACTTAAAATAAAACGTATCGTATTTTAATATAGAGATAAAAAAAAACTTTTTACTATGGTACGGCGAACCCTACACATTGAAAATATCTTTTTACAAGTGTAAGCGCGTTAAAGATTAACTAATATATAACAATTATGAAAATAATTAAATGTAAAAAAAAACTAATGATTAACAAGTGTCAATGTCGTGGCAATAAGCTTTGAAGATCAGTGGTTGAGGATTCCGGGTGAAGCGCGCTTCCACCTTCGGCCTTATCGTCACTTACCATCAGGTGAGATGAAGGCCAAGCGCTTACCCGTTGAAGAATTTAAAAAAGATGAAAATTCAACAGTGCCAAGATTTATTTTCCAACCCTGAAATATAAAGATTTTTTTTATTTATAAGATATTTTTAGGTTTTTAGTTTTTAAGTTATTTAGTTTTAGTTTTTAATACTTACTTTATTATTATTGTTTTGTGTTTGTGTAAATATAATGAATAAATTATGTAAATACACTGAAATATTGAATGTGCATATTAAAAATAAGAAAAATAAGAAAATAAGATAAACATCCTTCGGCAGTTTCCTTACAGATCCGTGTAAAAGTTTTAAGAATAAATGCTGCATCTAGTCTAGCGCAAGCAGCACACTAGAAATAAAAAACATATCGCCGTTTTGTCAGTCCCCCACACTCACTTCATGTTGATGAATGAAGCTAACATTACTTCTAGGTCGAAAAAATATTTCCACTTCCAGCTTTTTTCTTAACATTTATTAGCCATTATGGCGAACACTGTGCTTGATGGAGCCTGAACTACTGGGATCTCTATTTTGTCTAGCTTTTTTTATAGTTTGCTCGGCAAATGACTACACTCCGCTCGATGTTAAGTGGACTCCTATTCTGAGTGTATTCTATTCTGATCTGAATATTCAATTGCACACTTGTAACTATATTGCAAAGTTTCCTAAATATCAAAAAGTGATCAAAATAACAAGCGAAGTGAGTTCTCTCATAAGTAAGTCCAATAAATAGTTCAGCTATATCTGTGTTCGTTACGTGTGTGTACTAATACTAATAACAAACAAAAATGTTGGTCTAAAATAAAATATTGATTCATCATCAGCCTATTTACGTCCCACTACTGGGCACAGGCCTCCCACGTGGACAATAGGACGTGGGGATATTGGGCCATAACCCACCACGCTGGCCCAATGCGGGTTGGTGGGTTTTAACGACTGCCATCTTACGACAACAACCGGGACCAACGGCTTAACGTGCCTTCCAAAGCACGGAGGAGCTCAAGATGTTTTTAATTTGGTCACCCATCCAGCGACCCGGCATTGCGAAAGTAGCTTAGCGAGCAAGATCGCAAGCCGAACGCGCTAGCCGCTGCGCCATCGAGCTCCTCAAATCAAATATTGATTACTTGCTTTTATCTTTCATATGTATTATTGGGTGACCAAATTCAAAACATCTCGAGCTCCTCCGTGCTTCGGAAGGCATGTTGAGCCGTTGGTCCCGGTTGTTGTCGTAAGAAGAGATCCGTTAAAACCCACCAACCCGCATTGGGTCAGTGTGATGGGCTATGGACCAATATACCCACGTGCTATTGTACTGTACCCAGCAGTGGGACGTTTATAGGTTGATGATGATGATGATGATGAGGTATTATTTTAGCTTGGCGGTTAAGCCATTTCACAGGGTTCATGATCATCAAGACTGGATTAATCTGATCTGTACAGTCTTTCGGCAATAAATAAAAATATCTAATTACTTTAACTAATCATGTTGTCACCGAAATATTAAAAACTCTCTAATAACTGAATCTCCAAATTGATGGTAAATGAATTGTAATACTAATAAACTAGAATGTAACCTTAGTACCTAGTAATTAAAGCATATCGTTATTTAATTTTATCTATTACTTGTAATAAAAACACAGATTCCTTCTTTGAAATTGAATTGCTTTTAATTATACCAATTTCTATTTCAATTATTTCTATTAAAAATTATGTGCGCAAGCGCATTCTCAGTTTTACGATGCACGACAACACTCTCCGTACGCTGCACAACTTTATCTAAACCCAAAGTCCTGTGTACAAATAATAAGATATTTTAATAAACCTAGAATTTAATGCAACCAGAGCATTTTCGAGCGTCTGCACTGACTACTATCTAAATCGCAACGCTAAGGATGGCGACGCTCGGCATTATTCCATTTCGCCAAAATACATTAGGCAATAGTTAGCCATTAGGAGGGTATTATTTGACCAGCCAGAGATGGCGTGCCGGACGGCAGTTTTGCTTCTACGAAATTTACACTGGGAGATACACACCGTGCTACCAGACGGGCCGATATTAAAACGTCTACAGCTTTTGTGGAGGAAACTAACTGCAACCGGTTAAGACCGGGGCCCCGACGTTGGCAGCAAAGATAAAAGTTTATGAGTTATACATAAAACGATTTTCAAATAATATTTATGAGTGTCATACGAACATCTGCAATGGCTAGTTCGCGAGGAAATTGAAACCGTCGAGTGCATAACGTTCTCACGAACAATTTAAGTTCTTATTGTGCTCAGGATACCGCGAACTATGTGCTTTTTGCGACGGTCAGCAGATCCCGCCAACTTTATTGTTGTGTTTTGTATGTCGACCCTGCGTGTCTTTTGTGGATGTTTGTGCACTTATATTGCTGAAGTTTCCGCGGGCTGATAAAGTGGCAGATATGCGGAGATAAAGTTAATAAAACCATAGTAAGGAACGAGTTATAGTAGCAACATTGCAGTGGTCGACTCAGCGAAACTTGAGTGTAATTTAATTTGCATCCGGGGCCAAAATAAAGGCGTCAGCGGTTAGCGAAGCGGGCGGTAATAACACGGGCGGACGCTTGCATAAGTCAGCGTTGCGACTACGCGACAGAATAGGCAATTAAAAGCATTTAATTCCGTGGGTGCTCGGGAGCAATTTAAACATGATAACAGCTATAACTAAATATTGCATGCTATTTACAATTCACAATTCTTGAACTTCATGGACTCGTTTCTTTGCCGCACTTCCAAAAGATGGAATAGTCTACCAGCACACGTATTCCCTCCTACCTATGACATAGGGTCCTTCAAACGAGGCGTGAAGAAGCACTTTGTGGGCCGGCAGAGTGAGGGTGACTGATGCTACGTCTCTTAGGCTGCACCAGTTGTCCTCGCGCCTGGACTTCATTTCCACTTAACATCGGGTGGAGTGAAGTCATTTGCCGGGCTTAGTATAAAAAAAGAAAAAAAATGAACAATTAGAGAACATGCTTCTTATGTTGCACCAGTCGCGATACTACTGAGTAACTTACCTCACATTTCGTTTTAAAACATCAAAGAAAGCTAATTCTCGTGTTCCCAAATCACCACACTTCAAAATATAATACGCGCAGCATCATGCCATGCCACCCGTCATGCTCTGCAAGTCAAAGTTTTCTGTTGCAACTAAAGCGTTTCTTAAAATGCATTAATCATAGAATCAGTTTCGAAGAGTTTCACTAAGAGATTTTCGCCCTTGTTGCTTCAATTTCAAAGTTTGTAATCGCATGCATTGAATTTTGCGTGAGCACGGACACACCGCATGGAATATCACTCCGCGGTCTCGCCGCAGCCGCATGTTTTGCATTCCCTTCGACTCACTTAAATTTTCTATTAAGTAAATATTAAACAAGCAGACGGGCGTCGATTGGGCCCGCCTAATTAAAAATAAACGTGAAACCGAGTACGTAGACAGTTAGCTTTAAGCATATTCACAATCATACTAATATTAACCGTAAAGGGCCATCGCTGAAAATGGGACGCTCCTTTAATTTTCTTGAAATCACCCGAGCTCGATCTCGGTTTTAATTCGACAAGGAAAAGAGCCAGCAATCAAAAGAACTAACGGCTCCAACGAGGCATTTCCATACGCGAGGGGGGCTTCGCAAACGGCACAGTATTAGTTCGCAACTGATTACATTCCCGCCGCCTCGCTGCAAACGACTCACAATGAAGTAGCGACGAATAAACTTCATTACACTGAGTTAAGAATGGGAAATTATATGGAGGAATTATCTTCGAATGACGTCGGCACGTACATAGCACTCGTGATTATGGCCTAAGGCTGGAGCATGTATCCCGCTCGGCTTAATAGGCGAGACCGTGGGACCACGGGGTCTCGAGTTTGCTTTAATTGTCACTTTAACTGCGATATTGCTGAGCCTACGGAACAAGACGGTGAATTATATTAATTGGTTTTCTTCAGGTTGTACTGAATTAGGGATTTTTTGTAAAACTAACTTTTTGTAGACTCATTATTTTCTATAAATTGTAATGAAATGTTCTGAGTTACTAATAGTATATCCCAATACTTTTTACAATGTTAAAAAAAAGATTTTATAATTATCATGAACTAATAAATGTCCTACCAGGTCGCCCAACCTCCTTGGTCCAGATTATTATCGTTAAAATTACAAATATAATTACAAAATCCGTTTAAGACTTCTACAAAAACGTAATAACTATGCAATGTTTGGTCCTTACTCACATTCTATAAAACTTTTGATAACTTTTTCTAAGATGACGTGTGTTTTGAGAAGTATAAATGATTATTTTAAGGAAAAACTACAATCTTTCCCAGACTTTTACGTAAACAGATCCGATGAAGACAACGCCAGCAGAACTAAAACCCAATAGAAAACAGATTATTCGTTCCGAAGAATTGGTTTTGGGTAGTGTGCTCTGACGGAGTGCTTGATCCCTAGTTGAGGGTAAATAGTGGTCTGTAGAGGGCTCACAGATCTAAATCAGTCTTTGTCTCTCACAGCCCGTGCTAAACGCTATTCTTTTGTGAGATTTTCCCATTTTTGCGGATGCTCTCCCCTGGACGTATTGAACAGAACTGAGGGCGCTCTCTAAGCCTTTGTGCATTGATGTCTTTATCAAATTGTTAGCTGTATGAACACTTTGGAACGCTGCCTGCAACGGAAGGTTAAAGCTAACACTGACGAAAACCTTGTTTATCTTTTAGGGCAGATCCATTGAACTTCGAAACATATTTAAAAACGTATTGACGAAATTTAAATAAAAACAAAATATGGAAAACGCACTAACACATTTTGAAACGTGCTTTATTTTAAATCTATCTAAAAGTAGCGTAGACTTTACCAAAATATAAAAATATAACTTTTGTATTTTTTTGCATGTGTAATAAAATTAACAAATTGCAATGGATGTAAAATTATGGTAACAAAAAAAACTGCATTTCGTTCAGACAATTTTAAAGTTAACCACACGAAAGAAGAAGATCAATATCACAATGTCCGCAAATTTAATTATCAAGTAGAAAAACTGTGCAAAATAACACAGACACTCATGTGGATAAACAAGTGCTAATCAGATGAATTCCCACTCCATGTTATTAACTAACATTAAGTCATGATACAAGAATCGTTCGTTTCCTTCCATCCCTCGGAAAAGCACCTTCAAAATAAATCAAGTTTATCTCCCATTAATCAATCCTACTTAATCAAGATAATCTTTTGTCTAATTGTGCTCTTTATACGTTCCGAAGAGTTAGAGTTGTACGAGATCAGACCAACAAATTTCTGGTTTAGTCTTCAGTGGCATATATTTATTGGAACAGCTTTTATATAAACATATTACTAAAGCATTCTTAGGAATTAGTTATCATAGCGCGTTCGGTCACTTTGTTGCATTTTGTCTGTTACCGGATTTAGTATTATTTTCTCATACACTTATTATATTAAAAACCAAGTATCAACGTAATAAGGGCTTCCAGATACTACTAACCTATATTATATTAAGTAATATATTTGGATGATTAATAAATACCTAATAAAAATAGAATAGACAAATTTAAAATATTATGCTTTATAACCACATCTTACTAAACTGAGTAAATACAACTGTATTGAAAACGAGTTACAAAATAGAGCCTGATCAAAATATTAAGACAATTTGCAACACATTTTTAACGATTAATATAGAACTAGTTTCCGCCCATGGTTCCCCTGTGCTTATTTCAATCTGTAGGTAGTAATTAGATGTTTTCCCTTAAACAAATATTCACGTTATTTGTAAGTTAAGATCTACTTGTATGCAAAATATGACCCAATTAAGTAGAGTAAAGTATTGCAAAGAAACAGACAACAAATATCCACTGTTTCAAATTTACAATATACTAGATTTTTCTCAAATTAACATTTTCATTAAGTAACGTCATGTTTTTAATTACACGTTATTCAACTTTAAACTGGTAGCTGATAAATTAATTATTTAAACTGCTTCACATAAACAGACAGCCTTTTCATCAGATCAAATGGAGTGTGACAAAGCGGTAAAAACCTTCGCGTTCAGTAATCGTGTTTGTACAAAATAAGTTTTAATTAATGGATGGGTACTTAGAGACGCGACCGCCAATAGGGGACGGCATTCAGTTACAAACATGTCAAATGGACGACGACGGCGACCTTGTAGCCCTAAGGATTTACGGGGAAAACAACAAATCACACATTGTTGTGCGTTGTTGAAATAAATTCTCAAAATCAAACGGAAACTGGTTAACATTAAATTTTTTTAAATTTTGTTTACCGAAATACTAACATGTCCTCGCCTGATAGGTTCAGAAAAGAAAAGTATGGTTCATTTTAGACCCAGCTATTAATTTATATTTTCTTTATGCAATAAAAGTTGAAATGAAAACATATCGCAAGCGTCAGCTATTAGGCAGCCAACGTCTTAGCAAAAGTGAGCATAAATATCAAACAGCCCAAATCCGATAACACAAAGTGGAATGAGGGCAAAAGCACGAGAAAAACAATTTGCTCACATAACTAATAACAGGGACTCACCTCGTTACTCACAATGTACGTCGACGATCTCGCGAGGTCCCCCACTTCGCATCTTAATGAATGAAAATAATTTTGCCAAAATACTTCGGAGAGACGGGACATACGCGCCGGGAATTTTTCAATTTGCAACTGACATAATGTAATAAGAGTTACACCGTGAAGATGCCGGCGTAACGTAATTAATAACTTTTGAAATATTACCTGTTACAATGAATTTAGAGGATAAAAGTTGAGTGATAAATTTAAATAACAAGCAAGGCGCCACCCCGGTCCCTGAAATACTTGCGAATAGTTCTCGGTAATAAGTATGTGTCAGAATCTCAAGTTTGTATTCACGTGGCTAATGAACGCGTGAACGCGGAATAACTCCCCGAAAGCCTGAATAATGTATGGTTTAACGAGATGTTTTTCTTGAGCGAATCTCATTAACCCACTTTCTGATTGTGTGAATGTAAACTTTGGAAAGTTCTTATTCTTAGTGAGTGGAATCTTTTATGAGTTCCGTAAATTAAATCACCTTAGAATTGCGCGTTCTTTCCTTTTTTTTGTCATTTGAAATTTCTGTTTTTCGTCTAATCTGGTCCCTCGCGTACATTTTGTTTAACTCGGATGTACTTGAATCTAAAGTCGGGGATTTCATAATCGAGTACAGATGAGTGGTCTAAAATCGAATTCCCTTTATTACAAACCATAAAATTTACCGATATTATCTTGAGCGGACCAACTGGGCCATAAAAGTAATCCTCCTATTTTAATGGTCCTCCAACCTGTGGGATGCAACAATGTGTCCCAATTTGCCGTAGAGCTGTTCCTTTATTATATTACTACTATAACAGTTCCTCATATTGTATAGAATGTTGTTACTGAACTTAACAACAGCTCGGAACATTCTTGTAACTTTTGAGTGACACCGTTCTCGAGAACGATTTTGCAAAAAGCAAATAATTTTCACACTGTTATAAATTATGCTGATAATATTCTCCACGAACAATGAAGTTGTTTCTCTGCAGAACTACAACCAATATAGCATTTTAAATATTCACATAAAATCCTTCGCTCGGCGTTGTTTAATCGGCGCGTTAAATTCGAGAAAAGTCGAGAACACATCAAATATTAACGGAGCCCGAGCGTTGTTTCGGTGAATGGGATAATATCGCGTTCATGCATCTAAATCCAAATACACTTAATGCCAAATAAACGTAGCCTCTCCAAAAAAAAAACGATTTAGTCATTCGCGTCTATAAAAAATCGGACGACCTGAAATCGTTTCTTTTTCTCGGAACGCCCTCGAATCACCATTAATCAAGTGGAACTCTGAAGTTTCACGCTACCTCCAGAATCTAATTTCGCAAACAAAGAAAGCGAAAACCTGTCTACCTTTATCAATCAAAACTGTTTGAAAATTCTATTCGTCGCATAGAAGTTCTATAGTCGCAGGACAATTGGAAAAAGTGTATCGCGAATAAAAAGTCATATCGGAATTATCGGGACTGGGCACCGAATATTATTGTCAAGTGAAAATAAAGGGTCAGAAAAATACTGTGACAGGCCGTGAGTGGACACCGGCCATTCGGCGCGGGAAAGTTTCGTATAAATACACCTTCGAGCAAATAACGATGTCAGCGTCACGTGCCGCCACGTCACTGATACAGCGGCAGTGCCGGCTTCATATGACACATTTGTGACAGAGACTGGACTATTGTTAATTTTGGAGGAGGCTCGCCCTGATATATTGAAGTGTTGCGTCTATTGCATGTCATCTAAATGTCTTCTTGAATTTCTGATATTGGATAAGACTTAGTAAACACCTGTCTTTTGTATATTTTATAAATAATTTATATAACAACTTTTATATATTTATAATATGTGTAAGATAATATTATAATGTTTAGTTATAAAACGTGTAGTTATGAAATTGAAAACTCAATAAAATAAAATAAAATGTTCTTTTTTGTAAACAGAGTCATCATTATAATTATGTTTGATCTTCACATCCGACCACCTGTTTCATCCCCATTTTTGATTCCTGTTAAGAGGGTTTAGGCATTTGGGTTTCCCATACAAACTTCCAAATCGAAATTTGTACGCTAAAGTAAAACAGGGATCTAAATAGTTTGTTGAAAACGTTTATTTAACTAAGTGTTTGCTATTTTAAACTTTCTTTGGACTTGAAATTACAATAACTCAGCAAAATAAACGCTTTTTAAAAATATTATCAACAAACTATTTAGATCTCTGTGTGGACTTGAAATTACAATAACTCAGCTAAATGAACGTTTTTTAAAAATATTTTTAACAAACTATTTAGATTTTCATCAAAATTGGCTAATTGGTTTTTAAAAATTTCGACTTGGAAGTTTGTGAATGAGAAACCGAAATGCGTAAACCCTCTTAATATACATAATAAAAATAACTCTCTGTTACTTTAAAATGAAACAGAACGAAAGAAGAGTAAATAGTAAGGAGCTTCCGTTCACATTTCCATCGCATTTGACTAGACAAACATATCACGGCCACTATCTCCTACTGGCGCCCTCATTGACTCTCACTGTGAAAAAAAGCAATTTTGGCTTTCAAACGAATGCCAGTCGACTACAGAAGCAATATAATGCAAATCTTACAATTTGCCCGTATTAGTGAACTTAAGTATTCAAGGCATGGTGTGGGCTTGCTTAAAAATCAAGAAAGGTAAAATAACACTGTTGTAATGGAACGTTAAAATACTTTTAACATAACCATTTATTGTTCTTATATCTATTTATCAGAACAATAATTAATGTAACATGGTTTTTAATGTTTTAAAAAACAAAAATCTCTATGTTAGAGTCTGACCAACGAAACGTGACTAGAGAGAATGGCGGCAAATTCAAAAATTCTTGGGGTGTCAACACTCATTATACTCTGAAAAAACGACGTTGATACTTGCATTTTTTTTATTAAACTGTAAATCAGCCAAACAAATAATTTGTAGTATCAACAAATAAGAATAAATCTTAAGAATAATTGAAGAAGCATTTGTGATAATGTAATACCATAATTAATATTAACCACCTTACAAAGTTGAATAGAAGAATTTTATTTGATGGAAAATGGGTCTGTCATTGACGATATTGTTTCCAAATATTGCGTTTCACTAGATAAAACTTTCTTTTGTTCAAGTGATATAATATTCTTGACAATATTTTAGTTTTGTCTCACTAGTACTTGAAGTTTATTTAAGTAAGATAAACAAAAATTGGTTGGAGAGTCAACTCATAGAGTTATAATGTACTATATACTAGAGAAGACGTCACAACTAGATTATTTGCTACACGCTTTAGAGCCAGCTCGCTCCAACTATATTAGTCTGTGGCAGGCGCTAGACGCAACAATACTTGTGTATTCTATGTTCTATTTTAAATATGCCTTCATGTGTGCTAAGGTACTGTTTCAAGAATCCAGAAAATACAAAGAAAACTAAACGAATCACTTTTTAACTGTAAATATGCACTAAATTATCTATATAACATGCATTTGACTAATTATATGAAATCGCCGAGACATGAGCGGCGGCCATGTTTCGGCGCTTTAGACCTTTTGGTCGCGAGTAAAGAAGCGGTCTAGCGCTGTTTGTTTGGATTGTTCAGAAAGACAATAAATTATTATTTTAGCACTGCAGCGCGCTTTTGTTTTAACTTTTAAAAAAATACAACAAGTCTTTTGCTTGGGACAGCTCCTCTAGTACGTAGTACATTACGTATTAAGTAACTCAATGAGTTGATTTTTAATGAAAGGAAAAAGTAAGTAACAGAATTAACCTAGAATTATTTACGATTGTATTAGTTGTTCAGAGTAAAATGTAAAATAATAGACGAGAACAATAAAAGAAAACAAGTTAAGTATCAAAATGATAAATTCAAGTACACAAAACATACCTTTAGCTTAAAATTATTGCCATAATAAAACTTTTAAAAATAGACCGCATCTAGCATAGGTATCTTATCATATCATCATTACGATGGTTTTTGCTAGTCCTTTCATAGAAGAAGAATAAATGTTTATATTTATTTCCCCCTATTTGATAAAACATCATTCAAAGCCAACATATAAATCAGTATTAGCCACGTAAGTAAGTGCTTGACGATTAATTATAAATCTGTAGAGCTTTGTTATAAAATACATACATACATATCACGACTTAATAGTCGTGTTAAGTATGTATGCCTATCTCTGACTAACCCTTCGTGGATAATTCCCCGAAGGGTTAGTCAGAGACTAGGCAATGAGGACAGCAAAAGCAGTCCTCTACCATAGTCCACCTTCACCAAATAGCACATGTGATCAGCGTGACAGGTGGTGAGCCCATCGCCGCTTCATGCTGTTGGTTGTTGTAAAACTTCGAAGAAATCTATAGTGATTGTAATTTTAATGAGGCAAATACTTATCTCTCAAAAGAATCAAACCTCTTTCAGGTAAAACTGATTAAAAAAATGGCCACGAAACATAACACTAAATTAAAAAAAATATAATCTTTCCTTTCCTAAAGCTGAATTTTAAAGCGAGTTACTCAGAGGCCTTTTCACGTTTCGTTAAAAAAAGTTTCGTTTTGTTACCTAGCCCTACCAGAGGTATGTTAAGGAAGCAATATTATGCAAATCCGACGTAGAACCGCAAATATAAAAACGCCTCGTTCGCCTAACACTTTGCATCTCAAGGCTATGCATCTGAGTGATACTGGATGCCCCCAGAGAAAAAATGAAAAGGCCATTTGAAATTCTATGCGTTTTACATGCTCCTGCGTGAAAGCCAAATAAGGGGAATGACTATGTATAATTTGCTGGAATAGAAAATCTTTCTGACTGCTTATTTATTTATTGAACAGTACAATTAAATGGAGGGCATAGTTAGTTGAAACTGTAATGGTGATAAACGTTAATATTGGCTAAATTTGTATCCATCTTATTAATCAAAATGGCCAAATTTTACCGCTGTCTCGTTTTTTTTAAAGAAGTCAGATAGAGACAGCGTCAATTTAATTCTAAGTGTAACTTTAATCAACCATTATTAATAACAGGGATAGTAGGGAGTAGCCTAAGTTTTTTAACTGTTATGTTTGTAGAAAACATTGCGAGAAAGACAAACTAAAGAAAGTTGTCACATAATTTAATAAAATTTCGAATGATATTATTCATCTTCAAACACTCCAAACTAGTAGACTAGTAGACTTGGTTAGTGGTAAAGCTTGTCTAAGCCCGTCTGACCATCTAAGGCTAAGCCCAGCAGACTAAGACGATCGCATTTGACTAAATCAACAGCAGTTTATTAATATTCTAAAGATATTACCACTAACAAAAAAATTAAAACAGGCATATAAAGTATTTCACTCAAGATTTTCATAAAGTTCGTTATACCCAATCAAATCCCCGCTTGAAGGGTCTCTTAACAAGCTTTCTAAATCTGACATCGTAACTGGACGTGTAATCTGTAACCGCTATCACAATGGCTTCGTGCATCCCTCTCACTCTTACTAGAGCGGAGAGGGAGGCTGCAGAGCAGTGATATAGCTGAGAACACGGGATAGTTGAGTGGGTCCATAGGATGTCGAGCTGATAGCAACAGCCGATGTCGGTCGTCAATGTCGCTTTGTCTTGTACACTGACGCTAGCAAACCGAACCGACGGTATTTGCATAACAATGCTACGAACTCGATGCGTGCTCATGTGAGCAGAGCAACCCTTCGTATAATCTGAGTGCAGATTACATAAAAGGTGCCGAGAAAAATTCCGTTGCGGAAAATCGAGAAGATAACACGAAATCGGTGTAAAGTATACTGAATTTTCTGGTTTAAATTTTTTATAATGCATTTGGATGTACCGCATTGGATGTACGTATGTGTTGTTAGGTTTGTTGTTAATGTGAAACCTACACATTGATATGGAATAAGTATAGAGATCTACATTTTAGTTTACAATCATTATGCAAAATAAAAACAAGCCGGTACCTAGTCAGATCCTTACCTAATCATAGTGTTACATTTTATTTGTTAGAGAACTTATTTTCCTTAAATAACAATATTGCAAGTTAAGCAACTATTGTAAATCACCAGATAGGTGACTTAATTAAAATTTCTCAAGGAAAACAAGCAGTTGTTGATAGCTGTTCAACGCAAAATCCACCAAACAAAATAATCTACGTGGCTGATCACGGCTCAAAATGTAGAGATTAAAGTATAAAAAGAAAATATTACGTAAAATCATACAAAGCTCCATCATAAGTACTAAACAGTAAACACCGTTTTGAACAATGCACACAAATAAACCGCAATAGCTTAAGAGGCCTCACCAGGTAGTACAGGGACGTACTTAACATGTTTTAATAATAAAACTTTTAAAAAAGTTCAATAACTGTATACATTCCCTGCAATTTGCCTACAACAGTTTAAAACATACGCGGTGAAAGTTTGTCTAAAATTCTTAGAAAAATGTGTGTTTTGCGGAGTTTAATGTATAAGTATATATCATAAATTATTCTTAACACAATTTTGCTGGCGCAACGGCCATCGCAAGCGGATTGTAATAGTGCTACTAAAGCCATTTACGCAACGACGTGTAAAGGGATGGGTGTCCAATTGAATGTAGCTATATCAAATCTTCTAATTTTGGAACCCGTCATGCCGTTGGTCTTGTTGGTTTGTGCAGTAATTAACACCCACCAAACCACATAGGGCCGGCATAGTGTGTTTAGGAGCGATCTTTGACCATGATCAGAACACACGTGGGAAGGGCTGACTCCAGCAGTGGGACTTTTACAGGCTTATGATAGGTAGAGATAAAACTCTATTGCTTATACACACAAGAAACAGTTGCCCTTTACAATTATTATAAAGTTTGTATGGGTAAAAGCAGTGTTATGTCTTTGTCACTTTTTATTTAATTTAACCTTTTATCCTTCTATTAAAAACAAAAATGGGACATGATTTAATGTTGGCCAGTTCTTCTTAACAAAATTATCACTCAACGTATACTTCCGAACCGATATCCTATAGTGACTTTCATAAAATTACAATTGAATAAAAAATACAAATACCTATAAATTCTTAACAGAAACCTAAAAGTTTAACTCCAAATACGCCCCCTCACAAATCTCAAAATCGTAACAGACAAAGTGCAAGAGCATTCAATACATTGCGCAAACAGTGATTTCGATCTAAATCAAATGGAATAACATTCAATGCAAGTTCGGACTCACGGCGTCCTATATGCCGATCGGTGCTCGTACGCCGGGCAAGATGGAGTTCACATAATACCCCTATTGTCCGAACCGAAGATTATCTCAGCCAATTCTAACTGTTATTGACGTTAATTGATTCAAGATTTTGAGCGTGGCGATTCGGTACAGCTCAAAATTAAAGTTTATATGAAAGTTCCATTGGGAATTTTAAATCTACTTTAGTTTCATTGCAAATCAAAGAAGGTTTGTCAAAAATGCTTCCTCGAAGAACAAATTATACCAGCCTAATTATTCCTTAATGTTTATAATTCACAGTTTTTTTTTTCACACAGGCTATGATAAGCTTTTATTTTATAAGTGTCTGAAACTCTATGAGTATGTTAAGAACTGCCAAAAAAAAACAAGTAACGTGCCGTTTTTTAAAATATTTATACCTCTCAAGCCCCAAGCGGCCATAGGGATCTTCAAGAAACGAGCCTATTCCTTCCTTAAAGGCCGGCAACGCGCCTGCGATTCCTCTGGTTTTGCGGGTGTCCATGGGCGGCGGTGATTACTTTCCATCAGGTGACCCGC
This sequence comes from Scoparia ambigualis, assembly GCA_963921215.1. Lineage (NCBI taxonomy): Eukaryota > Metazoa > Arthropoda > Insecta > Lepidoptera > Crambidae > Scoparia > Scoparia ambigualis. The sequence goes on from OY992507.1 coordinate 13,229,003, forward strand.
TTGCTCGTTTGCCTCCTTCTGCTATAAAAAAAAAATATATATATTTGGCCACACTTAAAAAAATCGCTATTCCGTCAGACCCCAAGCGGCCATACATGGCTGCGCTGGCCGTGCTCTCCACTTGACTTTGTACCGTGTATTGATACACTTAGAGACTACTTTAGTATGAACAAGGTCGATTATTTCGGTTCTGTGGTACATTTTATGCATCGTGAACGCAAAATTTAACATGAACTGCGTTCGATTTTTTGTTAATTTTTTTTTCCATTTTCTGCATAATTAAATTCCCGCCAAATTGCACCTGCTGTCAAATTTTTTAGACATTTCGTTGCCAAGACTGAGAGGTTAAGTACATCCTCAATGAAATCAAGTCTTCGTTACAGTTAAACAAAACCAACAACATTTACAAAAATCACTATTAAAGATATATTTTATTACCCGGTGAAAATTATGACGATTACCCTTTTTTACTCAAACTGTAGTGCCCTACTGCTTAGCAAAGGTCTCCCCCATTTCCTTCCAGTTCTCTCTTTTCTTTAACCAGCCCACTAAATATACCGGGATATCCTCGCAGCATTTCGGGCCCGGGCCACAGGAGCGGCTTAGGTATCCTAACCTAACGATAACACAATTCAAGCACCACGCAAAAATCAACTATCAACATTACACTTGGCATTTTCATTTACTTCATGTACGTAATGCCGTCCACGATTCACCTACATGCTCTATGGTTTGTTTAAAACCAACTTGAAAAGGCGAGTTTGCACCTCCACGCAGTTACATGCCATTTTCACTTAAGCCGCTTTAAAACTTTTTCAAACAACACACAAAAAGTTGAGCCACAAAAATGAATTCCGCTCGAGAGTTATATTTCCCTCGGAGATACCGCCCGTAATCTGCTAGACCAGCAGGAAATCTTCAGCCTCCACTCCTTCCTTAATTAGCAGAATATTTCAGGAAAAAAGCAACAGGCACCTTGCAAAGAGTAATAAAGGGAAGCGAATCGTGACCGTTATGGCTGCCTAATGGAGTCGCGTTGAATAGTGAGAGGTGAATAGCTGAATTTGAAAAATAGTTCGCATCGCTTTTTTTCATAATGTAGTGCGAATTGGTTTCATGTGATTTTTAATAAGGTTACATACTTAGTAATTTAAAAACAAAATTGAACGCTCTCAAAAGCGTTATGTTTTTAATGACATAATATAATGTGAGATAAAATAAATAAAACGATACCTGTAATATGAATTAACGTAAGGGAATGACGAAAATGAGTTACATATACAATTCGACTGGACCTTTTGCGCTCATTCGATTGGTATATTTAAAATTTTGATATCTTCAATAAAATGTCCCTTACGTTAACTTTGACGTATTTTAACAAAAAAAATATAAATATTGAGTGTAGAGTACGTCAATTACATGAAAGGAAATTTTGATTTTAAAGTAAGGCACCATATACAAATTATACAACCTCAATTTTTCTTAATACAAAAACAAATAAGGGTGAATACCACTCATGAAACTGAATAACTTTCCCCAAGAAAACTATGTGCAAAAATGACAAAAAATTCGATCTCCCATACTATTGTCGTCAGCTGATCAGACAGTTTGGAGGTCGAAATTTTTTTCCATTTGTTACGATCTTGACACTGTGGTAAATAAATAAAAAAACTGGTAAATCTGTGGTATCTGCCTACCCCTTTAGGAAGCGGGCGTGATATAATGTATTTATTATCATGATTTAATTTCCAATATCTATGATTTTTGTTATAAAGAAGTGCCATTATTTTTGTTAAAACTGTAATTTTTTTATTAGGATTACTAGGAAGGTACAGTTTTGTGATAGTCTTATTTTCCACTGACTAACAATAGTGACAATGATTGTTTAAAATATATTTATTAAGTTTGATTAAGTTTTGGCTAAGAGTTGAATAGTTATGTTTTAATTTTTACTAGCAAAGATTTATTTTTATAAAGTTGGCGAAGAACTGCCGTTATAATTTGTTAACATTGTTTGTTTTAATAAAAAATACTTACTACTTACACGTGTTTTTCATTTTTATACTTACCACTAAAGTATAAAAATGAAAAACGATTACCTAAGTATGAAATTGTAGTACTTACTTATAAATAATTATTACAATGTTCTACCTTATGCTCTTTTAACATAAATGTTGATACTTAGAAGTACTTACTTGGGAGTTGAAAATAATTTTCAATTATTTTCGAAAAAATCTTAGTGTAAAAGACAAAAAAAAAAAATTTAAGGGATAATCTATTTTAGAAAGTATAAGGGTTATAATAATTCTATTGAAATGGGCATAAAGAGCTTTAAATTCCATGAAACTTTGTCATACGTGAATTTTACGTACTATTTTGTAATAAAAAAGTTATGTGCATTTGCCCAGAAAAAAATAGTTTTTTGTTTCTCCTGTAAAGGAGCAATTTGTCCCTTACATTAATTCATATTACACGTATCGAAAAGACTCACGTATTACTCCGTGTTTATTTATCTAAAACAGTTTATTTATTCATATTTTAATCAAAATATTTAATTTATTCACAATATGTTTGATTTTTTTTTAAATTCTAGTTATTAAAACTTTATGTTGAGATTCAATTTTTTTTACACGCTCCAAATGCAAGATTGATTTCATATAGATTTCATACAGTATACTTAAAAATTATAAATTAGTGATAAAATGCAAATATTTTAAAACAAATTATTGTGAATTATAAATAATTTGTTACTTAATAATACTTAAAATGTTTTTTCGTTTTAATTAGGGACACATTTATTTAGTTAAAATGGATTTTCAACGGCATAAAACCTTTTACAAAAAAACTGTACCCGGTTAAATTGAAAATGCTCTGTTTACTCGATTAAAATTTGCAGTTAGGTACTAACTTAACTTTGTAGGGATAATGCTATTAAGCACTAGCGTGTAATATTACTATGCTCTCGTGTGTTATAGTTCGGTTTATGACCCTAAGAACGATGTAATAAGGCTTACTTTACAAGCAAGTGTGTTGAAAAAATTGTTATGGAAAGCTAACTCAAATTTATGCATTTTATTTAATTCTTAATTGAATATAATAGAAAAACACTAAGTTTAGTTAATGAAAAAATTTGACTAAACTGCTAGAGGACACCTTTGTCTGAGACATCTCAAAGTTGTAAGTTATAATGTGTTAATGTAGAATACACATTTAGTTTACAAAGTGCAAAGTTATATATATAAGTTATCTGGTGACTTTAAAATAACTCAAATCTCTAACAGTCTCGACTGAAAACACGCAAAAAAACTTGATTTGCGACTTAACTTCCATGCTTTGGCATTTAAGTCAACCGTAAAAGCATCGAATAAATTGTAGGTCAGAAGGGACAGATAAAACGAGAAACGTATTTCCTACAGTTTTTTTTTCGCTTTCCAGTTATTTGGTAGAATACTCAGTCTTACTTTATTCAGTCTAGTTTGGGTTCATATTGCTAGTTCTAACAAATATGTTCTTAAATTTCGAGCGTGCGTGATGCATTCGTACGTCTCGGACCCTTTCCCGGGTTCGATTCTCAGCAATGGTACATATTACGCCTGGTTTTTTGAAAGGATTTGCATTTAGTCCGCCTGGTTGCTTCCCACGATCTTATTTACAAAAGTCTGTCATCATCATCAACAACAACGTCTTAAAATTGGTTGTATCAGTCAGATAACATACTCAGTTCTTCATTGGTTCTGGAATCCAGATAAAGTGCTCTATCTTCAGTGTCATCGGCATGTGTGTTAATTAAGCAACCTTTGTGTTTAATGTGTGCATAAATGCTATTCAGCAAAAACGAGAAAAAAAATGTAGGTAATGTTTTTCTTAATAGAAAATTAAAACGTTAGTAATATTTCTTAATAGGTCAAGGAATATAAGACCGCCGGCGGTCGCGAAATAAAAGATTTTTAATTGTGTCTGCTTTTACGATCCTCAAGGGGTTTATACACACTGACTGTGGACAAAGTGGACGTATTTAAATATTGAGAATCGAAGCTCCTGCAATCAGAAGCAGCATTTTTTTTCACTAAACATAAAATCAGGGTGATCACCTAAACTCCTTGAATCAAAGTGGTGCACTTTAATTCAGAAGAACCCCGACTTAGAGATCTGAACTTGATCCTTGAAATGAGTATCGGAAATTTACATCAGCCCGTAATACTTTCCCGCCCCGGCCTTCATTGTAAACGGAGTAATTTGAATTTCGTCTTTGATATTTAAATGAGCCTCTACTTGAGACACTGCCTTAGTTACTTGAGTTTTTGTAAAGCAATCAAGTTTGTTTATAGGATCTCGTGTAATTGTAAATCTCGCTCTGTGGTCTTAATTAATGCATGAAATCACTTTCACCCTTTGACGAGCCGCCTGGGCGAAGCAGTTCACAGCAAACAAAGTAAAAATCAGTTCGAACCAACGACGCGTTCATTTTACAATGTTAAAAATGTGCACTGGAATCGCCTTAGGTTTTAACATTTCCTAGCGCTGGCTGGTATATTAAAACTAGTTAGTGCCCCTCGAGACATTTGAACCAGGTAGAAAGTTTAAGCTCCGTTTTAAGATATCTATGGACTACCCATTCGAATTGTTAATAAGCGAATGAACGAACAATGTCACTAATATTTAGAATGATTTAATTCGACATTGTTATTTAGGTCAATCAAAACCTCGTATAGATTATAAAATATGGTGTACAGCGTTTGAATGTTCCAAGCCCAACCATAACATTGAAAAGGGATTTCATGTTTACAATCATGCCGTAATGTGTACCTCACTGTAACATTTACAACAATAAAGCTACTAATTTCCATGCAGGTAACGGTTTTCGTGCGTGCCCCGCGCCCTATGCCTTTTCGTGTTGTAAACTTTTCAGCCGGTCCGTCTCGAGATCGAATCGATATCGCGGCGGTATCGATAAGTCACGATCGCAAATCCGCATCGACGTGGCACGCGCTTCCTTGAAAAGCTGCGGTCATTGGCCCCGCTCGGTGCTGTTTACGTTCGACTAAATCGTGTTATGATAGCTGTCGGTGCGATGTAATCCGTGACGTCACGTTTGTTTGTAAACCCGCAGCCCAAGATTTACGGTCTTGACTGTCCTTTGTAATAATAATGATAGTACTCGTAGTTACCTACTAAAAGTACTGTAGCATTATATCGTGTCAGATCAAACACTTAAAATATAATAAGTACAATATTTATAGCTTGATAGCTAATTTTAGGTATGAATACAAATAATAGAAGTGGACGTATTAAATGTTTTTCATTATATTATGAAATACTGGCTAGCGAAAGTAAGGGTTAAAGTTATAAGAGTCAAATTAATCTTTTAAACTGCTTTTTTTCTAATAGAATAAAAAGAAATAGATGAAAAAGTGAAGCGTGCAAAAGCTAGCATCTGAGTGGTAGAGCCACGCTGCGTTGCAGCACGCATTGGGCCGGCTCGCCCGGCGTAATACCACCCTCTCACGAATATCCGGCGTGAAATAATGGCACTTGGTGCTGTTGTGTTTCGTCCGGCCAGTGAGAGTTCCGGAGGCCCCTTCCCCTCCCACCCCTCCTCACAATTCCTATTCCTTCCCCTAACCCTATTCCTTTCTTAAAGGTCGGCAACGCATCTGCGACTCCTCTGGTTTTGCGGGTGTCTATGGGCGGCGGTGATTGCTTTCCATCAGGTGACCCGCCTGCTCGTTTGCCTCCTTCTCATATAAAAAAAAAAAAAAAAAAAGCTATTTGGGCAGAACTTTGCCTTCACAGCTTTGCGTAGGTTACAAAAATATCCATTTTTAACATTTTTAATTTTTCTCCATTCATTATTTTGCTGACTGATAAGTTGATAACAGACTAACAAGCCCGTTAAAAGCACTACATATTCCGGAGCGTAATAAATAAACGTGTACACAAGCGCAATCATTAGTGACGTTACAAAATTAGCGTTAAAAAAAATTCAAAATATCGCAACTACCACATAAATTAGAGGGGCAGCCGGGCGAAAATATTGCAGGCACGACAATGTGTCGACAGCGCGTCGTGTTCGCGAGTTAGCGTGCATTCTTTCGCTGCGTTCATTAGTATAACAAGTAGTTTCGTTAATCAAATGTACGAAATTAATGGCGCAGTTTAGAGTCGACGTTTCGCCCGGCAATCACATCGCAGGTACAAATTGCCAGCAATTACTGCGACACTCTCCCCTCACCTTCGTTCGTTTTAGAGTACCGCGCTGCGAACGTGATGGCAAAGAAACCGTGGATCCCCAAGGAGCAACGGCCGTTTATTAATTGACGACCTCCGTGGTCGAGTGGTTTGTACACCGGTTTTCATGGTGTCGCCATCTCTGGGTTCGATCCCCGGTCGGGTCAATTTAGAAATTATTATTTTTCTAAATTGTCTCGGGTCTGGGTGTTTTCTATGTATAAGTATGCATTTAAGTATTTTAAGTATGTTTATCCGTTGTCTAGTAACCATTTAACGAATTTCATAATGAAGCTTCTCTTGGGCTAGATAATTGGTGTGAGTGTAGGAAAGTTTTTATTTATTTATTTATTAATAGCATTGGTGATCTTGAAATTTCGATTACAATAAATTTTTAGTATTTATTACATTGTTTTGCTAAGTAAATTCATTTGAGAATTTTTCAGTATCTAAATAGTGTAAGAATTATAGTCACTGATTCAAACATCACACTCCGCAGTTATTTATTTATTTATTTGGTTTAGGTATACATACATAGTCAAAGTCAAATGCTATATTCAACATAAACCTTTACAGGTACTTATTGACGTCGAAAAATATGTATATAAAAAAGTAAACTAAAAGTAGTTAAATCTTATTAACTATCTTATCTATCTACCTAATCTACGTACCTAACTAATAAACAGGTTACATCATTTAAGACAACATACTCGGTATTTCAGATTAAGCTAGACAATAACAAAGAAACAGTGATCATCGTGTGCATAGTGATTAATTATAATATATAACAGCGAATACAAAACAAAAGTAAGAAATTACAAACCGAAAAAGTTACTGAAAAAATTACCACTAGCAGGATTCGTTCTAAGTAAAATTTGCGTTAAAATTATTTAACCAATAACATTATAAAAGTAAGAAATTCTTAATATATCTATGAAAATTTATAGAAGACAATGCAAAGCGCTGAATAAATAGAGTGACTCAAAATCACCCAGCGCCCCGCACTGCCTTCCGCAAAATTTTTTTTAAGTACATCCAATTTACTACTTTTGAGGCGAGGATACCTCGGCCCCGAGTATGTGCGAAATACTGCTTATATACTCGTATGAAGGGAATCGGTCATTAGATATGTCTACGTCTTTGCCACTGCGTATAAGTTCGTTGTAGGACCGACACATTCTAGTTATGGGGATATAGAAAGGTATGTTAGTTTTGAATACCTTTAGCGCAAATATATTTGGTGAACGGGTTCTGAATTGTGTTTTATTATGCATGTGGATTTATTTAAGAAATGCCTGTAAGTCTGTCTGGTTTAGCACGTTACCTATTGTTTGTGCAAAATTTCTATAAAGCATAAATAACAAGTAAGAAACGCACTGTACAAATACCAATATATTTCGTGTTGATCAATAAATTGTTAAAAAGTAATACGCCAATACTGTTCATAATACAAAATTAACAACCAGTCCAATAGACAAACAAAAATTGTAGTCCTGAAATATGTTTCATTAACTCTTTTTTAAATTTATGGACAGGTTCCGTAGGATACAAAAATGTGTAGGTACACCATAATAAGCGAATTCCAATAAGTCAGCAAGAGAGTTTCAAAATAATAAAGAACCACGTACATTTTTGAGAAGTTCACACCGGTTCAATATTTCACACGGTCTCGCACGGTAAATATTTCATTATAATTTACGTATGCAGGTCGTTAATAATTGTGGTGCGACTCCATTTTTTCACATGCCCGTGGAAAATTAACGAAGCTGCCATTCTGTTAATGCGCTCTTCAGGAAATCGAGTGGACGAAGCCTTATTGAATAATTGCAATTTCTGTGAAATGTGAGTCGTTTATGTCATAGTTATTGTTTTTAAGCTTGACACAGCCAATTGCCTGGTATAACGATGTTGAGAATGTTGATACTTGCATCGCGACGTATGACTTTGCATTAGACATTTTATGTGTGTCGAATTTCTAGTTGGTTTATGCAAATTTGAATTCACAGTTTTCCATTCACATGTTCTATGTGAAATTTAACATCGGCGCGCACTGTGGAAATGTTATTCCTATCGCCCAAACTAAAACAAGTCTCGAGTAGGTATGAGGATTTTCAGATATTTATATTTCTGCTCACTCAAAGGTGTATAAAGCTCTTCATTCCTCATCCTTTGAATGATGTTATCGCGATTTCCCAAATGTTTCGCTCTTTTGATCTAAATTCTTTATATTTGGCTTTGCCTTTTCCTACCACACATCACAATTCTTTTGTGGCGCGATAAGGCTGAGTAAAAAATCGAAAATTTTATACGTAGTACGGCGTAACGCAAATGCTACGGATTCTTTTTAAAGTAACTTTGTGTTGTGTGTACCCAGTTTTATTTTCAGTGCAAAATTAAAACAAGCGTGTACGTTTACCTCAGCGTTATCTAATGACTGAGAATTTCTAGTGGTGCTAGAATAATACAGCTTGCGGTGCCAGAAGAATTGTATTATTATTATTATTATTATTGTCTGCCTATTTTGACCCACTGCAGGGCAAAGGCCTCCCCTCCTTCTTTCCACTTTTTTCTGTCTACCGCCACAGTGGTCCAATCTGGCTGATATGCGTCCAGCTCGTCACGCCATCTTTGCCTCGGTCTGCCGCGTCGCCTTCTAGCATTGGGAGGTACCCAATGCTAGAAGGCGACGGTCCCAACCCAAACGGTAGTGGCCTTGGCCCAAAGTTCCTCTGGCATGCGGTAAACGTGCCCGGCCCAATTCCATTTAAGTTGGGCAGATTTTTGAGAGACGTCCTGAACTTTGGTCCTTGAGCGCAGAATTGGATTTTTTATACAGTCCATTAGGCGGACACCCAATATACTGCGCTCCATTGCCCGCTGGCACACCTCGAGTCTAGACCTCTGCTGAGCCGTCAAAGACCATGTTTGAGCACCGTAAGTAAGGATGGGGAGAATGCACATGTCCATGAGTTTGCGCTTTAGGCACAGCGGCAAATTGCCTTTCATCAGATGTTTCATCGACCAATAGCTTCTCCAGGCGTTTTCAGTGCGACGAGTAACCTCTTTATCTTGTCGCGTCTGAAACGAGACTATTTGGCCGAGATACACATACTCATGGACATATTCGATTTCCACCCCATCAACGTATCGTTTGGTCTGTGTGCTGTTGGTCATCAATTTGGTCTTCGACATATTCATCGCAAGTCCAACCCCGAGGCTAGCCTGGTTCAGGTCGTCTAGCATGCAGCCTAGTTCTGTGGCTGAGGAGGAGAATAGAACGATGTCATCAGCGAAGCGGAGATTTGTCAACCGCCGCTCGCCTAAGACAACCCCTTTTTCTGCCCAGTTTGGTATCAACTTTTTTTATTACGAGTAGCATTAAAAAGCTTTGGGGGCAGCGGGTCTCTTTGCTTAACCCCTTTCTCAATGCGGAAGGAAGGGCCTGTGGATGATAATTTGATCGCGGCGGTGCTGTTCTTGTAGATTACGCGAAGGAGGCTTACGTAGGTTGGTTGAATATTATATAAGAATTGTATTATTAAATATTAATGTAATGTGAAGAGCTTAATGAAGCTTAATCTAAGCCATATCTACATTGCTGGTCTGCACCAAATGTAAAGTATCTAAGGAAATTACGAATTCAGTGATAGCACTGATAGGTATAGACCTATGATACTTATTTTCAAACGGGCCTAATATAGAAAATGCTAAAGCTCTCAGCTATGAAGTTTTCACGGCAGTTCAGTCCATTATTCATATCAGGCGAAATATATTTGAGCGTCGCGTTTTAGTAAGATTCCCTTCAGTCGCCCGTAATCTGCGTCAAATTGACTTTTCCGCCGAAGAGCTGACGAGTCTCCTACTGTAATATGCCATAAACGACCCGAACGTATTGGACCCGATGCTCGGAGGTTGACAAATATCCGTGATATTTGAATGCGTTATATTCCTTTCGGATCAACCATTCGTCCCTTAATAAATACTCCTATATCACTACACCCCATTTTCGTTTTCCTATAGAATCATTAATGAAAACCTTTCAAATGAAGATGTAAGCTTAAATTTAATAAAAAAAGTTGCCGCATCACCAAAAGCTAATATTATTCCGATTGACGGCGAAAAAAAAAACAATTTTCTGCAAAGTTATAAACCTGAACAGATTTCCATTTTGCGTGGAGTTGGTACAAAGTAATTCCTCCGGTTTCGAGATAAATTTATGTCATTTCCTGTCTACTCGAAACTCGCTAAAAATTATCAGGAATCGGCGCGGCTGTAGCACCATTTAAAATTAATGAATAATGTTATCTAATAAACGATTCGGTAAAGTTTAATTAAAGTTTACTTTTTTGTCAGCTTTCCTCACTTCGTAATCGCGTGAGTATCTTCGTTATTTTCACTGCGGAATAAACCTCTCCTTAAAAAGTTTGACCATGAATAAATTTGATGATAAGCCTGGCCTTAATGATATAAGGACTTATCCGAAAATTGTTTTATATCGAGTTTGGGAATATCCTCATTAGTTATTTAAGCTAATATTCATCGCGAACCTTTTAGTTTTATAAAACAACATATGATAATATGTTTTTATTAAATAAGAAAGCTTATTCCTTTCACATCATTAATTAATTTGGTAAAACCAATCGTTATTACTTAAACAATTTACTTAAAAAATATTTAGCAAAATAATATGTGTGCATGGATCTGTCGTCAGACCATAACATAAGTAGATGCTATTTATATTAATTTATGTTAAATACTATGGATTTGCAATTTTGTAATTTAATAACAAATAGTTAGTTAGTATTTAATCTAAAATAAAAACAGCCTCGAGCTAGACAGGTTTGAATAGACACTACGTGAGTGCATACATGCGGAATGGAAAAATATGTAAACTAATTGATAGTTGAAAACCGACGATACGTTAAGCTTGAAAAATCTCAAACTAGCCTAACCTGACAGACAGGCTTACGAGCTATCGACGAGCGAAACGTCGGCGTGGATGCGCACCAAAACTCGGCCAAAAAAAACGCTAACTCCTTCAAAAGCTCAATTTATTACAGTCGCGTGTCGCGGTACCGTTTAACAATCCGCAGGAATTTACTTTACGTGAAATAAATAAGCATACCACTCCATTCTCTGATAGATGTTCTCAGTGTCGAAAGTTTCGATGAGATTTTTAGAATCGGTAACGCGTCAGAATGTGGCAACAAAGTACCACGGTCATAATTTAAAGAGTGGACTGTATACTTAGGTGTTGGAATCAAACTATTAAATCACACAATGCTTTCGGTATTGTAATCTGCCTTGGATCTCTGCATTAGCAAACTTCCATAGATTGCGGTAACCACTACCAGGCTAGTCCGTACTATTACAGTGCCTAAATGCCAAATAAAAGGTATGAAAAATGTTATAGAAGAAGATATCTCTAGGAGAAGAAAAAAATGGTAAAAATTACCTTCTGACGTGTAACAAACGTTAACAGGTAAGCGATAACATCACGAAACAGTTCCTTGGGTAACACCATGGTTTTGACGTATAATGGTGTAGTTTATATACGTTTTCTACAAAGAGATGGTTTTCGATGTTAAATTTTAATTTTATTATAAATTGTGTATCTTTTTTAACCCACCAACCTGCATTATGTCTGTCTGGTGGGTTATGAATGTTTATAGGCTGACGACGAAGTATTCTTTAGAGAAGTTTAAATTTTTTCTTTATAAATGACAGCAGCAGCAGCATACAATAACAGCAGTTACACCACCACCACACGTAACTGCGTCACGATCCATCAACAACTAATCCAGAATGAGATCGGTTTTTTTTTTACTAACGGCATATTTAAAACATCCCCAAAATGAATCACAAGAAAATCACGAAAATTGTGTCTTCCTCTCAAAAAACAGTAAAAACTTTAGTTACACTAGATATTTGCACAAAGAATTGTCAATAATCTATTAACAAACATTCCTTACTAATTTGCCCCAGTATAGCCCGACGAGCGATTGAGTAAAATTGATACAAGTAAAATGTTAACTAACAAATAAAACACACACGCAACGTGAACACGCGTCCTATCCTAAGCGTTGAGTGGGTAGTGTAACTCCATGGGCGCTTTTCGCGACGATGTTCTATTACAAAAGGGAATTGGATCTTGATTCATTGGTTCGGAAAATCGGCAGCGTACCTTGATAATTTCATTTCTGTACAATTTGACCGCGCCCGTGGTCAGGCGATTCTTGGGCCCTCGGCGGACCCGAGCACAATGCGGGGACTCCCCTACGGCTCTCACACACAATACTAAGCTTTTATTGCCTCCTTTTACAATCTCCCATTACCTCCAAGGCTCCGCTACTGGGAATCAGTTTCGTTACAGTTTTTTTTCTTCTTTATTTTATCTTTCCCTTTGAGCGGTTTTCGTGTCGATCAAGTTTCTGACGAATGTTATTTCATTTTCCCCATGGAGTGATCTAAGTACTTGTAGGTAATCAAATACATCGCTGCCTAGTAAAAATTTAACATAAAGTTTTTAGTTGAAATATTGATTTTGTCACCGTGACCACAGCATTCATAAATGAATTCGTACACGTTATTATTTTATTATTTCAGTCTGTAGTTACTATTGTATAACAAAAACTTTCAAAAGCAATAATGTCATGGAAAAGTAACTGGCTCCAGTCTTATACCACAAATAGCGTTACAATTGCTGCACTATCGTCAAAAGTGTCGCATTAGAGCACCTTTATCGGCGGTCCGACGCAGCGCGGACGCCGGGGCGGCTCCCGCCCCGGCTTTCACACAGATTGTATTTGGAATACGCGCCAATAATGTAAATACACCTTGCTGGCGGCACAAATTGAAAAATTTGTAAAACTCATGAATATGAATAAGTGGTCCGTTACCGTGAATGGGACATCAATTATGCAAAATGTACCGGTATAGCATTGATCGACGCGATGTTTGATGCCGATTCGATCTAGTGCGATGCTGAGCGCACAATCGATAACTGACTCGCTTTTTATGATTTTAATTTATAGAAACCCCAAGCGGTCGCATGAGACCGCACCTACAGAAACACACTTGACTTTGTACCGTGTTTTCATAGACTTACAGACTACTTTAGTATCAACAAGTTTGGTTATTTCGGTTCTGTAGTACATCTTATGTATTGTTATCGCAAAATATCGCATAGCCTATGCTCAATTCTGTCAAATTTGACGTTGACAGATGCGCCAAAAAAAATGTCAAAAAAAATCCAAGACTGAGGGGTTTTGACAATTATCCCAAAAGGGTGATCCCCTTTTTCATCAGAAACTAGCCAATGAGGACTGCAAAATCCGTCCACTGCCCTAGTTCACGTATCCCAAATTACAACTACACATGTGCTCAGCGTGTTTGGTGGTAAGCCTCTCGCCTCTGTGCTGTTGGATGTATGTGCAGTATTTAGTCAGTTAGTCGTCTTTTACAACACCCAACGAAAGAGATGGGCTGGTAAGTAATATTTTAGTGAGCTGCTATCTCCACCATACACATTTTTATTCATCATCATCAGCCTATAAACGTCCCACTGCTGGGCACAGGCCTCCCCCGTGGACAATAGCACGTGGGGATATTGGGCCTTAACCCACCACGCTGGCCCAATGCGGGTTGGTGGGTTTTAACGACTGTCATCTTACAACCGGGACCAACTGCTTAACACTGCTTAACATTTTTAATATTTGGCTTTACTTAGTGTTGTTTTGGGCAATTTTATCCTTATGGTTTCTTTAGTCTGGGTATTTCCTCGCGTAAGCGCAGGCTACTAGGAAGAAAGGGGGGGAATTAGGTTGAAGGAATAATTTAAAGGGAATAGTTGGATGTGGGCTATTTTGGGAGATTTAGGTTATTTAGGGAATTTAGGGATGACGAATTTAAAATGAATCTACTTTTATTGGCTACAGACTTAAGTCTGGGCTAAATTATAATTAATTGCGGGGCACTATTAGAGGGGAAGAAAAGAAGGGGAAATGAAGAGGAAGAGAAAGGAAGAAAGAAGATAAATTAAATTGTAGTCACTGGGTTGAGTTTTTATGTTTAAAAACTGCAGTGATTCTTATTTTGGGGTATAATGTAAATTCATTTTCATTTAGGTGTATTTTAATTTTAATTAGTAATTTGTTTTTAAAAGTTTAAGTTCTCGTTTAAAGTTTAGTTTAGGTTTCAATTGTTTTATACATTATTTAAGGTTTTAATTGATTATTTAAAGTTTTATTTAATTTTGTAATTTTAAAGTTGGTTTAGGTTTTAATTACTCTAGATATTATTTAAGGTTTTAGTTGTTTAATTTTATAATTTTGAATTTGGTTTAGGTTTTAATTATTTTAGATGTTATTTATCGTTTGGATTTTAAAGTTAGTTTAAGTTTTAGTTTGTTGTTTATAGAATTTGTATATTTAGTTTTACTAGGCTATTTTAGTTTTCTAGTTTAATTTTAAGGGTTTAGAAAGTTTAATTTTTATTTTAGTTTAATTAGGCAAATTTGTTTAGTTCCCGTAGTCGGTCTGGCTCTGCAGGCGCAGAACCATCGACCGAATACGGGGGCACTCGCGGGCGTTGGTGGCGTTGTGGCCCGTGTCTACCTTGGTGCCCATGCGCAGGTCGTGGGCCGAGCAGTTGTAGCACTTGGGCCCCTGGGTCTTGTTGGGGCATTCCGGTAACTGATGGCCCGGGCTTGCGCAATGGGCACAAGGTCGCTTTTCAGCCGTACACTTCGCCTTGGTATGGCCGTATTGAAGGCATTGGTGGCATTGTACAAATCGGGAGAAGTCCTCAACGTGGACCCTACTGTGGTCCACGCTGAGCCTCCCGAGTGCAAGGATGACTTTTCGCATCTCGGGAGTGACCTCAAACACCGCGTTGTACAATGCCGGGTTGCAATTTGAGGTCAGGAAACAGATGCGGGATACCTCTACGTCATTTTGGGCGGCAAGGACCTCGTCTAACTCCTCGCGGGCAACATCTTTCGATATGCCCTTTAAGATAATTAGCGGTGGTCTCTGCTTCGCCTGTTCGGCGGCGAAATTAGCGCTCGATGCGTGACGGGCTATCATTTCCTCGCACTGCCTCCTGGTCTCAAATTCAACACGCAATTTGGCGTTTGGTATTGCGAGCACTTTGACTGAGGAGTATTTGAGCCTCCGGAAGCTGATCTCCTTCTTCCATCGAGACATCATCTCCGGAGGCTTGAGCGTGCAGTCGTAGGATGACACCAGGACCGCGGGGTAAGTTTTGGGTGTTGGGGGTTGGGGCCTCGCAGCGACACTGGCGTAGGAGGGGGCGTTCGGGAGCACGGCGTCTTGGGCGAATCGGACAGTGTGAGCGCCGGTCGGCGGACCCTGGGCAAGAGGAGCTTCCTTCAGTGCGGCTGTGACCATATTAGCAGTCAGCCGCACAAGTTCATCGAGATGCGCCTGCTGCGCCAACATCTCGTCGACCTTTTGAGCCACCTCTTGCCGGATCTCCGCCGCTGCCTCGGTCTGCATCGCGACTACAGCGCTCACACTGTTGTCCAGTTTGTGGCCCAACTCTCGAACGCTGTCGTTGCTGATGTTTTCTTGGGTGGAGGAGAACTCTGGTTCAGGTTCAGGTTGCGGTTCCCACTTGTCCTTCAGTCGGTTTAAGCAGCTCGATGTTGTAGCATCAAGGATCCTCTGCTTGTTAGCCCTTGTGACCGACTTGCCCGCGATAACCGCCGCATGTATTTGACCGCAGTAGCGCCTGACCAGACTCTTAAAGGTCGCCATGTCATTCACCGTCATGTACGACCTCTCTGCAACACCAGGCGTCTCCGGTTCACCCACTTCACCCGGCTGCGGGCTAGTAACGTGCGCCATATTGAGTTAGGTTAGGCTTTATTTTAATTTTAAAAGTCGTTTTTTGAGAGATTTTATTAGGAAAAAATTGCGAAAAGTCTATTTTTGTATATTTTTAGGCTGTACTAAGGTTAATTTTAAGTTTTGAAATATTTTAATTTTTTTTAAGTTTAGCCGAAAATTTTCTAGGTGTTTTTGCACTTTTTTGTTTTTGGGTGAATTTTGTAAATTTTTCCGAAATTAGTTCTTATAATTCTAAAAAAGCTTATATTAGCGATTTGATGTATTTGGGGTATTTCCTTGTAGGAAATTTAAGAGTTATGTTTTATATTTGGTCACCCATCCAGCGTCCCCGGCATTGCGAAAGTTGCTTTGCAAACAAGATTGCAAGCCGAACGCGCTAACCGCTGCGCCATCGAGCTCCTCTCCACACATTTATAATACGTCGTCTTCACTTTAAACTCTTTTTGATATTATGACCACAGTTCTCAGATATGGAGATCCCTGGTTCAAATTCCAGCGAGCGTGCATATCAAACCACCACCGCACTAGTATTCATATAAAATAATTGTCATAATTCGATTGCAATTCGAGATTCTCGGAGGCCAAGACTCTTTGGGTCGCTTAGCATCCAAGTAAGTAAGTAAGTAATTCGGTTGCACTTCCTTTCGATAAACGTTTTACTTATTTTTTTGTGTATAAACTAACTAGTAACTAACATGAACTGTTTCTTTTTATCAATTTAGCGAAGAAGTTTTGTAGCAACAATTCCGCTGGTGCCCGATCCAGTACCCAAGAGCCACCACTCCAGACGCATTCGAGGACGACTCCAAATTACAGTGCAGGCAAATCGTCGCTCCCACTCAAAGCTTTGTGCCGGTGTTTTTGCGCTTAACTTGCAAATTCATACCAATGGCCGAAATCAGATAAAACAAAGGCAGATGCTTTGTTGCCATTCTGCCTTATGTAAAGTAGCTTTATAGTGTACTTAAACCACATGGTCACCAAAGACTTTTTTAATACCTTCTGTGCAAACTTATGAGTTTTAAGGTCTTATATTTAAATATTTACGTTTTTCTTCCTGAAAACAAAACTACTGTTCAAAGATGGCGATGAATAGTTTTTATTAATATTGTTTTTTTTTTAAAGCCGTTGGTCCCAATGGTAGTTGTTAATTCTGACTACCTAAATACTATTATACATTGAGAAAATTTTCGATTCAAAATTTAATCCTATATTACGAATAAATAAGAATTCAGCTTGCAAATTTAATTAATGTTAAGTGTAACCCAAACGTGTGCGTTCACGTAATGAAATCCACGTATATTATGCGACAGAAAATAATTTAGCCCGAAGAATCGCGCACATTTACATAATTATGTAGGCAAAACATAAAGTTCACACACGATAAAGAAAAATTTATTTGCCCTCAAACTTGAAGGATTGAGTGAAAAAAGTGTTAAATTAATTTCGAAACATGAATTGTGTTTTTATCTTTACTGTAAATGTCGTTGTACACGAAATACTTAAATGTGTTTTTTTTTTAAAAGTCAATTGTTATGCATATTATGTGAAAAAAGGAAAATTGCTAACGAGTTTCATATTTTAAATTATTATTTCGCACCAATATGGCGCGAATTTATTATTTTATCCTACTTATATTATAAACGCGAAAGTTTGTAAGTATGGATGGATGTTTGTTACTTTTTCACGTAAAAACTACTGAATTGATTTGGAAGAAATTCGGCATACAGACAGTTTAAAACCTGGATTAACACATAGGATACTTTTTATCCCGATATTCCAACGGGAAACCGCGGGCGGCCGCTATAATATTTAATCGCGTCTGTGTTGAAACTTCAACCACCGGAACTGATTATCTTATCTCTAAAGTGTCGGAACACAGCAATGCTATTAATACTTATTGTTGTTATGGCGCCAGACTTTAAAAAGATGGTGGTAGCTAACCAGGGGGACCTTACAAGCCCTACCACCAACCAAACCAAACATACATTAACACATATAATTACGACTATTATCCCCGAAGGGTTAGTCAGAGACTAGGCAATGAGGACAGCAAAAGTAGTCCTCTACCATAGGCCACTTTTCACCAATTGCATTGAAACTTGCATTACACTAGATTCCACGCTGATGATAATTAAAACCCGTCCCGATTGAAATTTTTATACTTCTTGATCTCAATCGCTCACGTACTATCTTCACACGCTATCCTGCTTTGATATTATCGATCGATGGAGAGGATTTTAGGATCATGTTACTCAATCCAGTGGCAGTGGCTTTCAGCAGATGTTCAGCTACCGCCGATTTGTTATTTGTCGATTTTTGTCAGCAGAGCTGCGATGTGTTCCTGTCGCAGAACGTGTAAATTATAATCAGCGTGGAATCCAGTGATTGGCAAATGAGTAAACGCAACGTCTGTCTATAAAAATAAACTCCGATATTGTTAGTGTAGTGTGCTGGAGTTGTGTTACTGACGATTAATTGCACTGTGACAATTTAAGTGAACGTGGGAAGGTGGATGAAGAAACACATAATTTGCCCGAGCCGACGACGCCACGCACCGCCAGTTCGCTTGTGACCATGGCCGCAGCATCGCGGCCGAAACGTCAAGCAGTAAGTTGATATGTACTTACTTACTAAATTAATCGTGCTAGGTCCCGTTAAAATAGTTTTAAGTTTAGAGATAAGATAGCAACTTCCTCGGTGGTGAAGATTCCGGGTGAAACGCGCTTCCACCTTCTTCGGTCTTATCTCTTGATGATAAAGGCTTTAGTATTTTATGACCTCAAGTAACATATAAAGTTGTATATTTAATCCCTTGTGGTCATAATGGCTGCTTACAGAGTATTAAAACCGTTATTATAATTCACTGGTGGTCCTTAAGCTGAATATTAGTACACAAAAAACCTTAAATAGCTATATTCTTAATTAGAACTAAATAATAGTAGATATACCCTCACCCTTAAAAGCAAGATCACCCTTAAAAGCAAGATCCGTTTATTTGGTATATAACCTACGCTTTTATTCAGCCGTTTTAAATTTTCAAGCGTACTTACTGAATAAGGGCAATTAAGTAGTGGCAAATATGTCATAATTGCTGTATAATAGAGTAAATGTGTACCTCTAAACGCTACCTTCTGAAGGGAGTACATGTGTACTGTTACACAGATATTATAATAATATATACAGGAGTAAATTTAGTGTGTTATTCAGTAAATGGTTTAAAATTTTCCTGTTGATCTGTATCTATACTGCTATTATTAACGCCTGAATAGGCGGGGCTGTTTACAAGCTCATCTAAACGTTATTATTACTCTTGAAGAGCACTTTGAGTATTATTATAACGTATATTGCTTAACCGAGGTTCACATCAGTTGATTTAATCAGGTGATGACTGAATAAGTATATACCCGTAAATTTTCTCGCGGATCATTTCATTCATGTAACAATGTCCCTAAAATGGTTCAGTCGGTGTTATGCGGATCCTTAGAAGTGTCTTTTGTCACACATTTTATCGTTGCTAGTGCGAACGAATATTCAGCCAGTAATCAGTGTATTGCCGTATATGGATTCACATGTAAGACTTTATTACGGCTAAGTTTGAATAAGCAGACATGTGCCCCATAACACAGGCAACGATAGTAATGTTGGAGTATGACGGTTCACATCGCTCTTTAATTTCACGAACACGAACTTAGTAAACTAAGGAATTCCAAATAAATACTTTTAATGTAATTGTTGGTTACAGACTAAAATAATGAAGTTATTAACAAAATGTATACTTATACCGATATCATACAATCACTTTAAAACTTATCTTCTCTCACTGTCATAAATATGAATCATCTGTCACCAAAAGTATTAATAAAAAATCTTACAGAACAAATCGTGAAACTTAATTACTATATATATATAAAAGCGTATATGGAAGACAATTGTCTAAATAAAGTGTAATCAACTAGTGTTTCCTTAATTTGCTAGTATTTTGCCGTTCCACCTGTTACACCTAATACTGCGATTATAACGTTACTTTAATGATATTACTCAGCAATGTGAACTTAAAGCTGAATAATTTGTGAACATTTAACCAATGTCTGAATAGTGTGCTATTCTGCTTTTATTCAGTAATTTTATTCAGCGCTAAGTAAACAATAATCTATTATTCATCTACGAGTAGTATTCAGCCTATTGGTGTTACTAGGAAGCGACATATTTTTATTTTGTAAATGTCGTTGCTTCTGTGCGCTGTGGTTTCTTGCGCCCGTTCTTTGCCACAGTAAAAACATGACGTTCTGAATGGGTGGTAGGTTAAAAAAGATATGGACGATTTAAAGTTTATTGAACAAATATAGTTTAAGTTTGCCCAAGTGCTCACCCGTGCAAGATAAAAAACGTATTATTTATATCGAAACTAAAAATTTGCACTTAAAAAGACGTCTTTTTACTTGTGCTTTATGTACAATTACAATTTAATTAAACAGTACAACGTTGTAGTTAGTTAATTTAAACAAACTAGTAAATGTTAACTTAAACAATGTCATCATAATTCTATTATTCTATACCAACTTTAAGCCGTCACAAGCACAAGCAAGAAACTTGTAAACAATACATTTTCCACTAGACTTAAGTCTAACTTGGAAAGCGGTTAACTGAAATGCTTATAATATATGCTTACTCCTTGGCTTTATATCATGCACAAAGGTTTAGATATTTTCTCATTCTACAACGATAAGGTCGAAATTGAAATGACACACTTCACCTGGAATCTTCAACTACTGAGGAACTCGCTATTTCAACTCTAACTGTCTGAACAGAAAAATGGTATAAACCTTGATGTTATGGCGACAGACAGACATAAGATGTTAGTAGCTAGCCAGGCGGACTTCAAACAAAGTCCTATCACCAACCGAACCCAGGTTACAGTAATCAGAATTAAAATTAGACTCTGGTTTTGCGGGTGTTCTTGGGCGGCGGTGATTGCTCTCCACCAGGTGACCCACCTGCTCGTTTTGCTCGTTCTTTCATAAAAAAGTACCGCTTCTTGAAGGCTGCTTACAACAGGCTTCTAAGTCTAATAAGAGGGTTCTCGCATGAGCGGATGCACAAAGAGTGGCGAGGGAAAGGCAGTTGATCTTGCACCCTACGTGTAGCCGTAGCTGTTGGCGGCTTGCTAAGGCCGTGCAGGCAAACTTCTGCTCTCCCTTGCTGCCCCCGTTGAAACATCCAGATGGCTCGTTAGCTTACCGGCCGCTTGAGAAAACGAACTTGTTGGCTGTTTTCGCGGCTAATTCGCGCGTCGACGATTGTGGCGCCGTCCACCTACTATAGCACATAGTGGGGCCACTGTGCCAGATATTCGTATCAGGCAGTGTTATGTACGTGCCGTGCTGCAGTCATTCGACATGGGGAAGGCTTGCAGGCCGGAAGGTGTTCCGGCGATTGTGCTGCTCAGATGCGCGGCTGAGTTGTCTCCTGTATTGATATGATTGTTTAGGAAGTCTTACGATACCGGTATTGTGCCGGTGTCTTGGAAGGAAGCATACATGCAACCCATCCCCAAAAAGGAGATCGCTCAGATCCAGCCAACTATCGACCCATCGCTGTAACTTCTGTGGTGTGCAAGGTGTTTGAGTGGATAATTTATTCTCAGCTGATTCACCACCTAGAGGATCACTCGCTGCTCCATGATCGCCAGCATGGGTTCAGACCCAAGCGTTCAACGGGTGATCTTCCAGCTTACGTTACTCACGCGTGGGGTGAAGCGATGGGCAAACATGGCGAATCTCTGGCAGTTAGCCTTGATGTCGCCACAATGCTTTCGATAGAGTGTGGCATTGTTCCCTTCTTTCCATGTTGCCGGCTTTAGGTGTGCGCCTGAGTTGCAGTCTTTCTAGAAGAGCGGAGAATTCGTCTTCTTTGTGAGAGTAGTTCCTCCGAGTTCTACAAACTCAATGCCGGAGTGCCGAAGAGTTCTGTGCTCTCGCCTACCCTATTTTTTCTGCATATCAATGACATGTTGTCTTTGGATATGCAGATGTTATTGTTATGCGGATGACAGTACGGTGCTTGAGCGGTACTTCGGACATCCTGCGGCAAAGCAAGCCGATATCGTGGTGAAAAGGCAAGAACTGGTTGCCAAATTGAACCTGACTCTCGATCGTGTCTCTAAGTGAGGATCTGAAAACCTGGTCGAGTTAAACGCCAGCAAAATCTAGGTTTGTGCATTCTTCTCCAAGGTAACACCCTTCCGTACTCCTCCCTTTCTTTAGAACTCTTCGTTACCCATTTCGATAGTCCTCAGCATTCTTGGCATGGACATAGGCCATGAACTAAAGCTAAAATGCTAGATCGAAAGTGTTATTTTAACTGCCTCCCGTAAGTTGAGTATTTTCGATAAGGTGAGGCGGTTTTTCACTCCCGAGCAGCGCTGTTTGCTGTACAAGTCTTCGGTGCGATCGAGTATGGAGTATTGGTCCCGTCTATGGGATGTCTCCGCTAAATACCTCCTCGATGCACTTGATAGACTGCAAAGGAGAGCGGTCCGCAATATTGGAGATGCTGAGGTAACAGCCTCTCTTGAGGACCTGCAGCTGCTTTTCCTAGTGTCTTCTACCGGAATTATTACGGAGGTGTTCTGAAGAACTTCTTGATCTAATTTCGCCCTCTCCTTTCCTCTCCCGGACTACACGGGCTGTTCTTAGAACCACCATCATACTGTGCAGACAATCAGCACTGGTATAAAAAAATGGCTTGTCGTTTCTCTGTAAGACCATTCGGTTTTGGAATTCTTTGCCGGCGCATGTGTTTCCCAGCCCCTGTAGTCCCGGGTCTTTTAAGCGGGGCGCGAAACGGCATTTATGCAGGCCATTATGAATGGGTTTGCTTGTTACCGTGCTTGTTCCACGTTGAGGAGCGCTTTCAATATTTTTGAGTGCATCGGCTGCTTACCATCAGGCAGGATGTAGTAACTATGACGAGTCAAATAAAAAAAAGAACTAATAGCTTACCGTGTCGAGTAGCGGTGAAAAAATACTACTAACCCTCTTTCCCTTGGGTTGCGTAAAAGGAGACTAATGGATTAAAGACTGCACATACTTCCAATAGCATAGAGCGACGATGGGCTCACCATCTGTCACGCTGAGCACATGTGCAGTCGCTATTTGGTAAAAAGTGGTCTATGGTAGAGGACTGCTTTTGCTGTCCTCATTGCCTAGTCTCTGACTAACCCTTAGGGGATAATAGTCGTGATTATATGTATGTATGTAGAGAAACCAACCTGGTAAAATGGCATTAGCATTAAATTTTTAATTCGTCTGTGCACACAAACTTTATTCAGTTCAAAACTTATCGGATTCATTAGCTTACAGCGTAAGGTGCAAAAGCTTGTGAATCCATTAAATTGAATTTACCTACATGTTGGAATGTCCTCTGAATTTTTTTAGAAAGCAAAAAAGTAATACGTTTATCTGGGGGAGCTCATTTCTTCACTGGAATTTTAATTTGCTTAACGCTTTGCACGAATTAAAGTTACAAGGAACAATTTCATTTTTATAGTCCCGAAAACTCTTCTAAAAATACTGTTTCGAGACAAAAGGCAAATCGAAACGAAATATTCGGGTGACATTAAAGCCAATAGCCGTAACGGGATGTTGCCAAAGGCAGTGTGGTTGTCCTTCAATCTCCTAGAAAGCAACTCTATTCCGACACGTTCTGTAAATAATTTTCTTTGAACATCTCTGATCTCGCCCCAGAACAAATCGAGGTGCAGTAAACATCGAATAAAGCGAGTTGTCTATAAAATATCATTTCTAGCTCTTTTGTTTTTCCATCGAATCCCGTTCCACAAGTGGGCAATAATTGAAAACGAAACTGTTTTGCGCGGAGGCGGGATCGCGAGACACAGCATAAAGGCGCTCAGAATAGATTGAACGTATAAAATTTTCAGTCAAAATTCGCCCGAACCGCCGCCGCGGGAGGTGCTCTGTATCTTTTTACTTTGTAACCTTACTTTTTATTCCATTAGCGCGTGTGGGGCCCTCTAGCCGAATATCGTGGAATAATAAAAGCTGTTTAGTAATGATAATGCGGAACGCAGCTCTCTGTACACTAGCGTAACTGAATTAAACTTGGTCGTTGTGAATTTGTTAACGCGTATTGTTTGAGACAGTTGCTTTTCTGTTTGTCTTTTTATTTTACGTAGGTAACAACTTCTAACATTTTTGAGGACGCGTTACGAATGTTCAGTTGAAATTAAGAGTCAGCAGCTAAGCTGGCTAGGGTAGTTTATCGGTAGAAAGATATAAGTTGTACAATAGCCGGCTGGAGTAAAAAGCTAGTCACATTTTAATTCTGCGAAATCCAGGAGCGTTTCAAATTGTAATCCTCTTTGGAGCTTTTTCTCTTCCCTTTATATGCGCAATGTACAACGCTATTGCTCTAACACAAAACTTTTTATTTCCGTTTATACCGAGTCAATCGTCCGCGAACATTTTTCAGGCAAACTTTAACAGTGGAGGCAATCGCTCCTGAAATTCGAAAATGAAATCGTTCCGAGCGTCGCCAAGATTTATCGATGGATGTTCGAATTTACTTTGAAACTTTCACGGCTTAAAACTTATGACACGTAATCGTATATTCCAGTCAAAATATCTGACACCGTCTTCGAAAAAACTCTGCCTCAATGTTTACATTATTCTATAAACAGAATCGTAATAAGAATTGTGTAGATACCACTGCCGTCTGTCATAAAATACAATAATGCGTCATACCTAACTTCACAAAATTCTCAAACCTCAACATTTCCCGATCTCCAGAGATTCGTTAAGCGCATGACATTTTCTTTACCCTATTCCACTATCAAACTTACCACCAAGAGAAGAAGATTTAGTTTCCCAAAGTCTAATAAAACGTTATAAAGTTCAACCCGACATGCACTTGTTAACTGCACACACGATAGCACGTTGTGACGTAACACGTGAAATATGAGGAGGTACTGTCTGCACACTTTTTACGATACGAAAGGTGGGCCACGTGCCGGCGCGGTGACAACAATGATAAATTTACGGCAATCCGCCTCGACCGAAGAAAAATCCTATCTCGGACCGATGCAGGCGTTTGTTTCGAGATAGCATGCTCGAGCTTTGTATTCGGAAATATGTGCGCTGATTGCGATCTTGTGAGACGTGCATTGGATAATGCGGAATGGGATGTTTGGTTGCAAACAGAGTTTAATCTTAAATGGGATGGCGGGATAGGTGGGTGGAGAATTCAGAGCGGAGCAATGTGTAACATTTTGGTTTGTTTCTCTTAGAACATTATGTAACAAATGTTAAAAAACTGACTACCTCTTGTTGTGGTGAGGCGATAAAGTCATTTCTAATTAAGTAGGTATACACAAATACAGCATTAATGAATAAAATAATATGATCTTTATAAACTTTTTTTTTAGTTATTTCTTTACGAAAGAGAGTTGATTATAAACAGTATTTATAAGATAATCATCAATTCAAAATTAAATAATGCGAGCTTTACCCATAATAATTTCAACGGGTAAAAATATATTGTAAGTATCCAAGACTGTTTAAAATCACACACGCACTTCGCATATTTATGTCTTTCATTATTTTAAATTTCCACTTTCCATTTTTTTGACACTTTTCCAAAATGTATCTAATAATCCGTATATAAATACGACACCCCCAAAATGTTATTGCTAATTTAAACTGAGTCGCCGTAACACGTTTGTCGTTATTCTATTTTCGTTTGGTTACATTTTCACGTTCCCCAACTTACGTAAAGGCAGTGTTGAACCGTTTCATTCAAGAAATGAATCCAGCAAGCCATTAACTCCACTTCCGGCTGCGACCCTTCCCTGAACATCCATCTTGTACCATCCATCCCTTGTAAACACGGTACGCACGCGTAGCTAGCTACGTAACAACCATTGAGATATTATAACTAAAGATGACACCGCAAAGTCACTTTTGCGCACTGAGTTTCAAACACCTAGCCACTTCTTAGCTACGTACGGTACGTTTGCAGGTAATAGGCTACTCTTGAAACAGAATTGCATTAATCAATTTCCATTCACAAATCTAAAAAAATACAAATGGCACTTTTGTAAGCGACAATAGCGCCACATTGGAATTAAATTGCGTGGAAATTGATTGAACAAATTATTATCGAGATGGCGTTCCGGAATTATCTTTACTTATCCCAATATCGATACATATTAATCGCATTGAAATTCTATTATGATTGAGTTTGCGTTCGAGACTAACCCCCCAGGTCAGGGGCCGCAACCAATGCGCAAAAACATGCTTTGCGGTATCATCTCTAGTTATAATACTACAATGGTAACAACCTTCAGCTTTTTATTTTTCACGTTTGTTCTTGACGGTCGGGTCGGTTTAGCGGTCAGACTGTGGATCCCACGATCGTGGGATTGAATCCCGCAAAGGGTAAATGTGTCTTAATATAAGCTATAAGCATTCGTATAAAAAACCCTACATGATTTCTAATTATTATTCAATATGCTGTTGGATTTATGTTCAGTATTCAGTCCGTTAGTCGCCTTTTGCGACACTCAAGAGAAGAAAGGGGGTGGTAGTATTCTTTCACCGCTACCCGACACGGTATTTATTTTTTATTTTATTTTATTATCTTAGGAAAACCAAGGTTTACACATTTTCTCTAAGGTTACAGAATAAAATACATAGAAACCACTTATAGGTTCTCACCAATAGATTAAGTATTAAGTATATTATAATAGTATATTATAATAGTATTAGGAGGCCTATTACATCTCGAATGTGATTTTTGCGTAAAATGCTCATTTTCGCATTTAGTAGTAATTTTGCAGTTGTATTTATCGTTTTTATCGAAATAGGATAATAAATTTTTGCATAATATTACAAATCTCCATTCTGTAAGCATAAGTTGAATTCGGACGGCCGGCGCATCGCATTTTATAGTAATTTCGCAGTTGTATTTAGCGTTTTTATCAAAATAGGATAATAAATTCACTATAAAATTTTTATTACTCATGAAGTAATAATTACTCTGGTATAAATTTTGCTCACTGATATTATCGTAGATAGGAGAAATTCACAGTTAACTTATAGCGATTTTCGAAGTTTTTTGGTTTAGAATAAGATTTTTTTCCTATATAAAATCAATGATATCTAAAAATTCCGAGGCCGCTACGCACTATTCGACTATATAAGATATAACATTATATTTTTTTTATTTCACTTGTTTAGAGCAGTAGTTCAATCGATGAGCTAAAAAAAAGTGCCTTCGCGCACTTTATGAAAATCATTCTCTGCAATTTTGGGTTTAATTAAAAAGTTAAGCAAAATTTACAAAAAGGAAGGCTGCTACGCACTATTCCAATAGCTATTCTACACTATTCAATAAGTCATAATTGTTAATGTATTTTTGTTTCTGAGATCCATAACGCCAAAATAGGCCATTTTGCTCAAAAATCACAGTCGAGATGTAATAATGTTTAAATTATTCTTTTTTGTTGTGTATATAACTTTGTCAGGACAAGGTTTGCATAATAAAAAAGGATTATTTTTTTGGAAATTTGTCACGGTATGCGAGGTGTTTACGTGTTTTAATTTCATAATTATATTAATAGCAAAAACAAAACTTGTTGCTCTCCAACTCTTCGCAACGACCAATCCCTATACGAGAATTCAGACATATTGCTCACCAAAACACGTCAGGATACCCATTCATTATTGATACTGGGCACATGCCGATACTGCTGTGCCAAGGATTAGGCATTGGAAAACTCGACACGAACAAATACACACCATTACATATCAACCGGTGATGGATACAAGTGTCAAAACGACAATTGAGCTGATCGCCTTTGTCATGGTACGCGCTGAGATATTGGGTACATATCTAGGTGGGAACTAATCAATTTAGTCGCTGCAAAAGATTTTGTTACATGGGTTATGAAAACCTTGAGTAAAATTGTGGGACTTTAATATGCTAATAATGATGGATAAGTTACGGAGTCCATGCAGCACTTACTATTTGACTGTGATGACAATCTTGCTACAAAAAGTATGAGTCCTTTGTCGGCCTATCTAATAGAATAGAATACAATAGAAAACTTTATTTCAGGCTATGGCCCATATAACATATACCTTTAGACTAACATACATATTATAATACAATCTTATTAGTAAATAACTTATAAGCTATGTTAGTATTTTAATTATTTGGACACATTTTGTGTCGTATCACAAAAAAAATACAAGAAGACGAATGTTTAAAAGTATACAGGGCGTCCCACGGACATGCCACATGGAGGGAAAGTACCTTGAACATTGTAGATGGAACATTTTACTGAAAGAAGACATTATCTTAATTTAAAAAAACAATTAAAACTGCATTCATAGATATTTAAATAATTACATGGTTGAACCGGGAATCGAACCCGTTACTTGCCAAAAATAATCACCATGTAGCTTTATCATACCGATCGAAAGGTTTCACCATAAGGATTATTTTTTGCTAAATAACATAGTGTCACAAATAAAAGGAAGACCATGAATTTTAACATTTAATGTGAAATTTTGTTCAGAAAAATTAAAAGCTGACATTGCTGTAAGGACATACAACTGACATTGAAATAAATACATACATAAATTGATTAATTTTGTATAAAAATGTTAAAATTCATGGTCTTCCTTTTATTTGTGACACTATGTTATGTAGCAAAAAATAATCCTTGTGATGAAGCCTTTCGATCGGTATGATAAAGCTACAGGTGATTATTTTTCTCATGTAACGGGTTCGATTCCCGGTTCAACCATGTAATTATTTAAATATCTATGAAAGCAGTTTAAATTTTATTTTTAAATTAAGATAATGTCTTCTTTCAGTAAAATGTTCCATCTACAATATTCAAGGTACTTTCCCTCCATGTGGCATGTCCGTGGGACGCCCTGTATATGTAGACTTTAGGCTCTGCGCTATCAAAGACATTGTTAAACTTATGGCAGTCAATTTTCATTTAGAAAGAAGAGTGAAAGGCTAAGGTTGCACAACAGATACTGATGCGTTCAATTAATCGCAAAAGTCGATGATCCAAACCAAAATGAAGTAAACTAAAAAATATAATACACACATTACATCACGCTCTCAGAATAATAACTAAAGCATAGAAGGAGTGCTATGACATTTGAGTGGTCACTCCGTTTGGTCATCATTCGAATTATATTTGTAAAGGTCGCTTTATAATTCCGTATGGATTTATGTCATAAATGGTGACCGGTTTTTTTATTTTCGCTAGACATTTGACGTTTTTAGCAACTTATTTTATCTTTTTTTTATGTAAGAAGGAGGCAAACGAGCAGGCGGGTCACCTGATGGAGAGCAATCACCGCCGCCCATGGACACCCGCAAAACCAGAGGAGTCGCATATGCGTTGCCGACCTTTAAGAAAGGAATAGGGTGGAAGGAATGGGAATTGTGAGGAGGAAAGGGAGGGAAGGGCCTCCGGAACTCTCACTGGCCGGACGAAACACAACAGCACCAAGTGCCATTATTTCACGTCGGATATTCGTGAGAGGGTGGTATTACCCCGGGCGAGCCGGCCCAATGCGTGCTGCAACGCAGCGTGGCTCTACCACTCAGTCAGTGTCATTTAGCACCACCCAGGGATCACGTGTGGGGTCTCAAGGGTAAACCTACGGACGCAAGTAACTTTAACCCCCAAAATTTGTCTCTTTTCTTGTTGTTGTGATGTTTATGGTCCATTTGAAATAACAGGACAACTATACGAGTCCTATTTGGACTCCTTCTATGCTTTAGTTATTATTCTATGATCACGCTCGTTGCCCAAAGGGCATGCAGAAACCACAGCTCACAACCATAAATATAATAAAAAAAAGTTTTATCAATGAGGTTACATAACTTGTACCTAACCAAACATAATATTTCCATTTCCCACTACCTACTGCCCTAATCATAGCAAAAGTAGTACAACTGCAGCAAGATTCGCCCCAACGATGTCGTTACTAGGGTAAATCTGTGAGTAACGAGGTCCGTAGCTAAATTTAACCAAACAGGCAACAGCATTGAGTGGCCGCGACGCAACTGTACACGAGCGGTTCGTCGGGAGGCTTTTAAGCTAGTCGCACACAGACAACGTTATTTTTATACTGGACTAACACCCCGTATCCCGTGACATATTTCATACATACATACATAATATGATCACGACTATTATCCCCGAAGGGTTAGTCAGAGACTAGGCAATGAGGACAGCAAAAGCAGTCCTCTAAAATAATCCACTTGTCACCAAATAGCGACTGCACATGTGCTCAGCGAAACAGGTGGTGAGGTAGTATGCTGTTGAAAATATGTGCAGTCTTTAGTCCGTTAGTCGCCTTTTACGACACCCAAGGGAAGAGAGGGGGTGGTAGTATTCTTTCACCGCTACGCGACGCGGTTACAAATTTAACATAAACCTTGTCCTGTTAATTTAATTACAAATTTAACATAAACCTTGTCCTGTTAATTTAATTACAAATTTAACATAAACCTTGTCCTGTTAATTTTTACAAACACAACAAAAGAAGAAAGGCCGAATCGGTGCAGCCGTTCTGAAATGATTAGCAAACAAACATTTGTGGCAACAGATTTTTATTTTGTAATTGTTATAGGTCTTTAAGCTCGATAATGTAGCATGTAAGGCGTTCGGTTTGCGATCTTATCAGTTAAGCCAAAAATTGGCTGTTTTCTATTAGCCTTTATTAAAAATGTTTTAGATATTTCGCACTGAAATTTTCAAAGTGTATTACAGAACATAATTATGATAAATGTGAGGGGATGAACGAAGCCTAAACACGATTGGAAACATTTTGCTCGATAGAAAAAAAATCTGAAAACACGACCTTGTTCTTCAATAATAATTAATACAAAATCATAAACACATACCTTTTCGATTTCTTGACTAAGTTGGATTTCCAAAAACCTAAACATTTTAATTAACTTTTTGATAAAAATGCGAATGGCGCTTACGAATTACCGCGGACCCCGCACCGCGCAACACCCGCGAGGCCACACGCAACATCCAAATTTTAACGCCATTACGGTTTTCCATACAAACTTCCAAGTCAAAATTTTTAAAAACCATTATGCCAATTACAATGAAACTTTGCATGCTAAAGTAACATACAGAGATCTAAATCGTTTGTTAAAACATTTAAAAAAAAAACGTTTAAATAACTGAGTTAATGCGATTTTAAACTTTCTATATAGTGGACTTTAGTGACTCAGCTAAATAAACGTTTTTTAAAAATGTTTTTAACAAACTATTTAGATCCCTGTTATTTACTTTTTAGCATGCAATGTCTCATCTTAAATTGGTTATTTGGTTTTTAAAAATTTCGACTTGGAAATTTGTATGGAAAACTGAAATGCGTAAACCCACCCCCTTAAGCAACTTTCGCAATACCGTGTCACTTGGTTGGGTGATCAAACTCATAAAATCCTGAGCTTGCTTGGAAAGGAACGTAAAGACGCTGCGTTGGTCCCGGTTGTTGAGTAAGTTGGCAGTCTTAGAACCCACCAACCCGTATTTTGCCGGCGAGGTGGCTCATGGTCATGGACTCATGGCCAAATCTCCTCATTTATCAATGTAGGAAGGCTCGTGCTCACTGCTCAGCAGTGGGACGTTAATATGCTGACAATGTGAAACTCCAGGCCATTTAGCCAGCCAGGCCAATAAATAGTACGCACATTTCACAAATTCTAGTGAGTAAGAATACTACCACCTAAGCGGCGATGGGCTCACCACCTGTCACGCTGAGCACATGTGCAGTCGCTATTTGGTGAAAAGTGGACTATGGCAGATGACTTTTGTGGTCCTCATTGCCTAGTCTCTGACTAACCCTTCGACGATAATAGTCGTGATTATATACTATGTATTATGTGTACCTAGTGGTTAAACTCGTAAGGAATATTGTATGGAACATGTGGTCTGTATATGGAAGAGTACAACAGCGCCACAACGAACGTCCGTAAATGAAACTACCAATTGTCAGACTTCATATTTTATAGAAGTTATGACGTTAGCATGACATAAAGTTTACTTTACAAATTCGGTACGGCACGCACTAGGCTTACAAAAAATGTTTATTAGCCTTCTTCGATAAATATCGGAGAATAGCATTACTCAAATCTTAACGGACGCAATTAATACTATAGGTACTGTCTTGAAACCTATTGTTATTCTCCTTTTTTAATTCACTTTATATTTATGGTGCAGACCGACGTGATATTATGCATAGAGAACATTTTAAATTTCCCGGGGGCACGCGATAAAGAAAGACTTCTAGAAAAAACAACAATTTCAAAAAATATTTATATCTCTTATGATAACTCATTGCCTACAGACGGCTTTTTTTTAACGATAGATGATTATTATGCGCCGCTTCATCATCAGCATTATGGACAACAGCCTATTGACGGATTCGAC
The DNA here is from genome assembly GCA_963921215.1 of Scoparia ambigualis. NCBI lineage: Eukaryota > Metazoa > Arthropoda > Insecta > Lepidoptera > Crambidae > Scoparia > Scoparia ambigualis. The sequence continues at coordinate 13,261,607 of OY992507.1, forward strand.
AGATTTGCTCCGGTCGTGGTCACGGGATGACTGGTGTCGCGAAACGGGAAAAGGAATGCGTAGGATACCTTAAAGAATAAGCAATTAACAGTATTCCCTGTCTAAATGTTGGTTTATAATGGAACGTGCAAGTTTAAACTCTTTTTGTTAGTGTGACTTCGGCCTATTCGGGACTCTTGTGCATTGGAAACAGAATTGTTAGCTCTCTACGATAGCTTCGCCGTCACCACTCACAAAGATTATTTGTCTGTCGATACATCGGTCCCTATCTACCGACCTCAATAGATAGTTTATCGCAACTGGAACTACGGGTCCGGTTGTGTTTTCTGAGGTACTACGGGGTTCCGGTTCAAGCCCCCCGCTGGTCGTGCCTTTAACCAGGCGCCTCCGGCGGGATCCGGACATGGGTTGGACTCGTAGTGGCGTGTGGTTAGCTGTAGAGCTTGGGAATGTTCGTTTGTCCTGGTATTATGTGCCAGGACTTCCAAACTCGTGCACAGCGAGCGGGGCCTAGTAGCGGTCTCTGAGGGGCCAGAAGCGAAAAGTCCTGCGGGGAACGTGAGTTTCCCTTATAGTTGGCAGCTTTGTCCGGTGGTTTTCATTGGACATTGGTGTTGACATCTCCGGTACTAGTCTGGATAACTAGTAGAGGCGGCCTCCTAGATGCCGTAAGTCTCCGGTCCAGCCAGCCGCGTAGGACGTGGGAACTGGCTAGGCGCCCGGATGGGTTCCGAGAAGTGAGTGTGCTTACTACTCCGCTACCAAGGTGGACACTTGGGAGTCGACTTTAGAGTCGACGACCCTAGCAGTGGCAACTGCGAGTTGTGCCCTTCGTGCAACGAGAAGTGAGCGAGCTTGACAGCTCCGGTTACCTATCTGGACAATAGGCAGTGAACTACACGTGTTCACAGGGATACTCTCCTGAGACACTAGTCTTATGAGTACCGAATGAAGAGCGCGCTGCGGTGGGCTCTAATTTGGCGTCAAGACCTAACGTTGGTGGTCTCCTGCGCGAGTGTTCTACTGGCGCAGGAACGTCTGGCACTTCTTGCATAACCTAACGGTTGGTTTTGATACAATGCAACGCGAAAGTTTAAAGTCTTAATGTATTGTATTGTATCATCATCATCATCATCAGCCTATTCTTGTCCACTGCTGAATATAGGCCTCGCCATCCAGCCAGCCTTGCCAGCCATCTTATAAGCGGTCTCCACTCCAGAACGCGTCTACCCGGTTATCGGTTCTGTGACTGATATGGCTGGCCCGGCCTATCCGCTGCCACTTCAGCTTGTTTATCCGGTGGGCTATTGTATTGTATACACAATAGGGATTAGATAAGTTATCCTGTATGTCTATTTACACAGGGAAGCGACTAAACTGCATCTCAAAAAAACTCGAAAAATGAATGAGAAAAAGGTTATCTGATAAACAAGCCCGACTTACCAACATAAGTGAAAAATCCGCCTACACTTGGACTTAAATCTTGAACCACTACATCTAGGTAGTTACTCTAGATCCTTTAAGTAATCGTGTCCGCTTTCCTGTACAGGTATTTATTATAATTAACTCAATTAACAATGATTAAATTTTTGACGTCATTATCACATTTACAGCAATATAGTAATTTTAACACAATTAACGTTTATTAGCGCAGGTAGACCTCAAACGTTAATTATACTAACAATTTAAACTGGGAATTAACTCCGATAGCTTTGTTCAAAATAATTTTAAGCTTTTTACCTTTAGAAAGATTTGCAAGGTGAACTTCTAATCAGCATGCGGATAACCCAGCCACTGGGCAACCTAAATAAATTACCGGCAATCCAAAGGTCATGGGTTCGAATCCCATTCGAGTTTCCTGAGACTGGTTGATTTTTTTTAGTAAAAAATGTATCCTATATTTTTGTAGCATTGTGAATGCAAAATTTCAATATTATAGATACTAAATAAATTATTTTTGATGTTCTGAGCCGTGTGGTAAAACTACCAACTCCTCTCTTCCCTATGGTTTCGTAAAAGGTGACTAACGGACTAAAGACTGCACATTTTAACTGCCTCTGTGGTGTAGTGGCTAAGCCACCGGTTTCAGACCCAGGGGTCCCGAATTCGATTCCCAGCGGAGGGTACATCTTTGTGTGCTCGGTTTGGTTGGTGGTAAGGCTATTAAATCCGCTTGGCTAGCTACCACTATCTTATCTAAGTCTGTCGCCATAACAACGATGTTTATAGCATTGTTGTGTTCCGACAGTTAGACATAAGATAGCCCAGTTCCTCAGTGGTTGAGGATTCCGGGTGAAGCGCGCTTCCACCTTCGGCTTTATCGTCACTTACCATCTGGTGAGATTAAGGCCAAGCGCTTACCCGTTGTAGAATAAAAAAAATCATCCAACAACATAGAGCGGTGATGGGCTCACCACCTATGCTAAGCACATGTGCAGTTGTAATTTCGTTAAACGTTGGCTAAGGTAGAGGACTGCTTTTGCGGTCCTTATTGCCTAGTCTCTGAGTAACCCTTTCGGGATAATAGTCATAAACCTATGTATGTATTTGATGTTCTGTAGTTACGTACCTATTACAACGTGCTATTTTTGATTTAGGGAAAATTGAGGTAGTAAGTCAGACCGCCTAATTAATGACATGAGAAAAATATTATTCCGATTATTGCATTTACGCTTTTTTCCGTTTTTAATAATTATTAAATTATTGCAATGGACTCGGTGTGGCTCAGACTGACTTAAAGATACTACCTACAACTCATCGTGAATATCGTGCCCGCCCACAAAATGGACACGGTCACATCCCTAGTTGAGTGAAACACGTCTTATTCTGTTGTTTACTACAACTAGAGGCGTATTTTTTAATGAAAATAAACTACAACGCAACGTATTAAATGGAAACACTGAGAGCACAAAGTGTCAAATTTACCTTAGAAAAATTTATATCTCGTGCATTATGCGATTAATAGAAAACTTTCTTAAGTCAAAACCATTATTTTAAGGTAAGGAATCGTTGTTTAAAATTTCCGTAAACAAAATGAGCACTCTGTATATGAATGGAAGGCCCTGCATGCATACGACCGCAGCATCACGGTTAGCCGATCGTCCAACATCACAGATGCAGCCGTATCTCACTAGAACGCCGTCACAAAAAAGCCAGAACGCCTACAGCTCATTACAAAACGTGAACTAACTTCAAACTTAGTTTAAACGAGAAGTTGTATCTGTCTAAGCCTTTATTAGCAGAAATTATACCAGCTTTAACCTTTCCTTACGTTATTAAATGAGAGAATTTTGGATAGGTATTATAATAGGGTTCTGATTCACTTCATTTTGTATTGTTTTACATGGTTGTGTTCCGGTTTGAAGCACATTAGCGTTTATGAATAGTCAATTGGTAGACAAGATTACAGATACTTGGCGAATGCTAACTCTAGTCGATCGTTACTACGGAATATACAGGGTGGAAAAAAAAGATCGTGGTTGGAGAAAAAGTATCCGTAATATTGATGATGGCAAATTTTACTGAAAGGAAACATTCCTTTATTTTCAAATTAATTAAAGCTGCATTTAAAGATTTTTAAAAAATCACCTGCTTAAGCCGGGAATCGTACCGGTGCAATTTGAAAATGAAACATCCTGTATTTTATGATACCAACCGAAAGAGACATTCTTAAGGATTAATTTCTTGTTAAACTACATAGTATCTTAAATTAAAGAAAGAATTTTTTTTATTCTAAAGTTTACTTACAATTTAAAGAAAAGGGTTCAATGTTTTTTTTTAAATATTTATGTGGTTAAGGCAGCCGCCTGGAATGCGGAAGGTGCGTGGTTCGATTCCCGCCTGAGGTTGTCGTCTTTTTTCAGTGTTTAAAAATTTTACCGAAAATAGTTCACTTATATTATGAATTGCTCAAAATTATACCCATTTTTCCGTATGCATAGACGTATTCTTCGACTGAATTCGTTATATTTCGTTATTTTTCTTGGTCTTTCTAATAGATACTAATAGTAGTTCTTTCACCGCTACCCCCCACGGTTTACAGGTAATCATAATGCTTGTTAGCATAAATGTTCTTATTATACGTCTGTGGCATGAATAGATATTTGGGTGGTTGGAATTCAACAACCACCTTTTTTTTTTTATGCCAAGCCTGGCAAATGACCCCACTCCACCTGATGTTAAGTGGAAATTAAGTCCAGGCGCGAGGACAACTGGTGCAGCGTAAGAGACGTAGCATCAGTCACCCTCACTCTGCCGGCCCACAAAGTGCTTCTTCACGCCTCGTTCGAACCCTATGTCATTGGAAGTGCGACAAAGAAACGAGTCACCAAATTTCTTTGTGCGTGATGGAATGTTAGAGACTGTAAATTGGTGACTCCGGAGAGCAGCACCCGTACTCCTATGGAGGAAGGGAGAAGGAGGGATGAGGTCAAAGAGTTCTTCAGAGCACTCGTCATGGTATAAACGGTAAAAGACGCTGAGTGACGCAATATCTCTACGCAATTGCAAAGGCTTACTACCTTACCATACTGTTGGCAAGGTCGCAACGACGCTGACGCAACGCGCGGAATCCTAGTGAGACAGGGCCCTTACACATCTGCATTAATCAATCTGAAGTATTCTACAGGCAAGGCTGAGTTCTGTGCTCTTTTAAAAGTTGCATTTTTCTAAGTTATATTTTATTTAAAAATTTCCTATTTCGGTTATTCGTTGCGTTTTATGCGAATTGAATTTCAGCCAAGTCCCAAAATATGATATCAGTTTTTATAAAAGTAGCCGACATTCAAAGTTTGCAGGTATAATGATTAATCAAAATTTAAATAAATATAATATAAAATTACATTTTTAAATTTTAATGTCTTATTTCATCTGTCGTTTATCATTGCAATTGGCTTAGTACTTAAATATGTGTCCCTGTTATTATTTTTTACATTAAATAAACGTTTTACTTTACTTTAAACAGACCTACTTCTATTTCCTACAAAAAAGTCTAAGTCCTAAATGTGTAGAAATAAAAATATTTTTTGTCCATGTCTACAGCTTCCTCATTCGACATAGATATATTCTAAGCATGCCATATTTTAGTGCATATTATGTGCAATGAAACGCGTCCTAATTTTTGTGTCACCACAACTTCGTTACTATGAGTTAGTTGTTTTATGTGTGTAAGACACGCGTCACCAGCTCGCACACGCCGTTAAGACAAACCAGTGAGGTTAGGGTTTTAGACTATAGCCAGAAATTTAGTGCATAATTTGTGCACTAGGCACAAAAAAACTAACCATCACACTCAAATACTGTTGAAATTACGATCATAAAATTTATTTTCATTTTTTTGGGGAAAACAATTTAAGGCTTATAATTTTTAAACTAAGAAGCCCAGAGATTTGAAATTGTGCTTTGTGTGTGCACAAATTATAACGTATTATTTGATCTTTAAAACGAAACGCTAGTTACTGTAATTCACCATGATGTGTTAACCCGTGTTACGTGTCACCAGCTTACACATATTTATCGGTTCGTATAGCTCAAAAACTTTTTGAGTTAAAGTTTTGATAAATTTTGTGCCATAAGCACAAATTCGGCACAAAATTACAAAACTTTGAGGTATAAATCATAATCATAGCTTAAACAATTACGAAGATACAGCTGGGCAAGCCAGAGACCCGTGTCTCTAGCTCGCACACAGTTTTATGGTCGTAGTTTCAACAGTATTTAAGTGTGATGGTTAGTTTTTTTTGTTCCTAGTGCCTTTGTCCCTATCTACCGACCTCAGTCCCTATCTACCGACCTCAATAGATAGGGTATCGCAACTGGAACTACGGGTCCGGTTGTGTTTTCAGAGGTACTACGGGGTTCCGGTTCAAGCCCCCCGCTGGTCGTGCCTTTTACCAGGCGCCTCCGGCGGGATCCGGACATGGGTTGGACTCGTAGTGGCGTGTGGTTAGCTGTAGAGCTTGGGAATGTTCGTTTGTCCTGGTATTGTGTGCCAGGACTTCCAAACTCGTGCACAGCGAGCGGGGCCTAGTAGCGGTCTCTGAGGGGCCAGAAGCGAAAAGTCCTGCGGGGAACGTGAGTTTCCCTTATAGTTGGCAGCTTTGTCCGGTGGTTTTCATTGGACATTGGTGTTGACATCTCGATACTAGTCTGGAGAACTAGTAGAGGCGGCCTCCTAGATGCCGTAGCCTCCGGTCCAGCCAGCCGCGTAGGACGTGGGAACTGGCTAGGCGCCCGGATGGGTTCCGAGAAGTGAGTGTGCTTACTACTCCGCTACCAAGGTGGACACTTGGGAGTCGACTTTAGAGTCGACGACCCTAGCAGTGACAACTGCGAGTTGTGCCCTTCGTGCAACGAGAAGTGAGCGAGCTTGACAGCTCCGGTTACCTATCTGGACAATAGGCAGTGAACTACACGTGTTCACGGGGATACTCTCCTGAGACACTAGTCTTATGAGTACCGAATGAAGAGCGCGCTGCGGCGGGCACTAATTTGGCGTCAGGACCTAACGTTGGTGGTCTCCTGCGCGAGTGTTCTACTGGCGCAGGGACGTCTGGCACTTCTTGCATAACCTAACGGTTGGTCTCGAGGTGCCAGTACAAATAAACTTAGTGAAGTAAGGAGAGGGGATGTTCCTAGTGCACAAATTATCCACTAAATGTCCGGCTTGAGTCTAAAACCCTAACCTCACTGGTTTGTCTTAACGGCGGGCGTGTGCGAGCTGGTGACACGTGTTTCCAGCTTACACATATAAAACCACTCATAGTAACGAAGTTGTGGTGGCACAAAAATTAGGACTGAAACGTTTGATTGCACATAATATGCACTAAAATATGTCATACTTAGAATTTCTCTATGTCGAATGAGGAAGCTGTAGACATGGACACAAATATTTTTACTTTTAGTCTGTTTTATGTTTGGGTTCATCACACAAACATAACCCGTACTTAAACAAAACTTAAAACCTTAAATGTAATTCAGACACACTTCCACATTCCACTTCAAAAGTCGTTGCAGCAGTTTTGTCGCAACTTGCGGCTACAAGAGTAATCGGTCCGCAATTTACGTCACCCAGCTAGGCCCGGCCATACAAATCCAACTCAGCAGATATTTTGACAGTCGCGTCGGCGGTGGCAGATCCTGTCGGCTAGTTAGATAATGGGCAGCCGCTCGTAACACGTTAGCTTACCCATCATATCATAACGGCACCGGATAGCTTCATACGATGGCCGATTAATGAAGCCAGCATAGTGCTCCGTGGAACGTTGCTGTAATAGTTTTACGAGTAACCCCTCCCGCCCCGCCCGGCCGCACCCCCCACAGACCCGTCTACTTGATTATGCATCCGTGCTACTTCAGACCGATTATCGAACTAGTAATGAACGTTACCGCGCAGCGAATTTTGTGAGTACACTTAAAGCACTTTTAGTAAAATTTCAACTTTCAGGTGTTGGCGCAAGATCTTTGCGGAACTAAGTTTTCGTTATGATCGGTTACTGCTGGTGCGTTGTTACGTGTAGTTTGCAGACACTTCTAATTCTAGAAATTAATAGGTTGTTAGTGTTTTAACATTATTTAAAGTACCTATGAAGTTTTAATTATAGTGTTAGAAAATAGTAAACATTGACAATTAAAAAATATAGAATTGCATCTGACGAAAACGGTAACGAACAAGTGCTTCGTTAACAAAAACATAAAGGGAAGAAAAGTATTGTAAAACAATAACGATTTATTTATTTATTTCGGGACAACAAACATATTATAAACATAAAATCTTATATATCTGGTGTAATGCACCACATCAACAAACACAATATTGTAACCCACGACATTATCCACATATTAATAAAGAAAAAGTGTGCTACTGTGGATCCTGCGTCACTGCAAGTGCTTATGAAAACAATACAATTTTATATTTTAATTTGAAACATTGAATAATTCTGAAATAAACAAAAGTAAAAGATTTGAAAATGCTGCACCTATTGTGAGTTTACAAAATATACCTAAGCTAAATTCACTTATTTCTATTGTAAGTTTACAAAATATTACAAGTTTACAAAATATTGCAAGAATAAGAGAAGAAAACAGAACCCTGCTAACACCCCCCAACCATTCCCCTCTCTTGCCTTTGTCTATACAAAAACTTAAGGGAGTCTGATTTAAATTTCCATTTCGAAGTAGAGAAAATATCAATGTTTATAAAAGTGACGTTATAGGACTTATTAACTAGAACTATTTAAAATATTTTGCAACTGTTCAGTCAAAAGAAAAAGTTTAATAAACGTTTACTTCTTACGTGATTCATATATTTTTATCTTTTAAATAAGTCGGATGATGATAAAACATTTTCTTCGAAATTCAATCATATTCAGAATCTTCTTTCACAAAACTTACCTCTAAAAAGATCCTATCGAAAATACTGCGCAGTGCGCACACCTATCAATTGAGATTGTTCGATTAAATTATTTCACTACAACACTATTAAATTTCCGTTGATGGCTGATACGTGTTCAGTTCACTATCTCATCGTTTGGTGCAATACATATGTGCAATCGGTCAGAATAATTCGATGGCGAGCCCTCGCATTGTTATTACGTTAGTCTGCGCTGAGGAGATTTGAACCGATCGGGCCCATTAATGCTGCTATAACGGTATGCTGTTTTAATACAGCTTTAATCGGTTGCTCAGCTTCTTGCCTGGAAGCAATTTGTCCGTACGTGTATGTAGACATTTTAAGAAAAAACATGAAAAAGATTTGCTTTTACACTTTGCTTCTTTCCGTCTTTTAAACGAGATGGTAAATAAAAAAAATATAAGTACTAACAAATAGAAAATGCAAAACTATGATATAATTATATAATTTACTAAATCTGAAGGTAGACACCGCAATCCAAAGTAGACTGCAGATGCAATAAAATTTTACTCATCATAAAATGTCAATGGCGAAATAAATGTTACATCCATTTGCACATCTGTTACTAAATATGACGTCTCTTAAGTAGAGGGGATGACGCTGTGAGGGGCGCGGGGGGCGAGCATAATCCCTCTCATTTAACACGGCTCTCCACTGTAGGTGTTTGCCGAAGCGATTCCCGCGAAGGATCTTCCTTTTATGGTGCTACTTACAGCCTCATAGTGATATGCGGTTTTATTTCGGACGGCTCATGACTGTTGCCGCGCATTTTTCGCGCTGCGAGAAAAGCGAACAGAGTAAGTAATCTTTGCATTTATGCCGTGATCCTTTATTGATTTTAGATTTTTAGTGGAAACGAATGAAACGCGCGTGAATGGAGACGCGCTCGCCCAAATCCGGCGTAAGCCGCCGATGATATAAACTGCCATTCAGTCGAGCCACATATCAGAAAACCCTAAAGTTATTTATACATACAAGTGTGCGTAACGCGAGTACCATTCGGCGCTCTGAACTTTAAACATTTGATGGCGCATTTGAAAACCACTGCCTTAATCACATTATCTGGTCCCAACAGGAAATGAGCATTTTAACTTTTAAAACTTGGCCCGTAAAATTATGATAAAAGGTTTTGTTTTATGGCCAAAATAATTTATAAAAGTTACGTTCTAACGTCTACAAATCAGAAGTTATTCTCTAATTAGTGGAGATACAGAAATTATGCTCGTAAGAGGGAAATTTTTTCAAGACAAATTACCTTATTAATTTTCATTCGGGCAATCAAAAGAATCCAATTTGTTTCACTTACACCTTGTTATAAATTCAGACATTTATAACGATACGTTTTAACATGGTTTTTTTTTCTGCGGGAGGCCTTTTCTGTATGAGCTCAAAAGAAAGAAACAAAAAAGGAGACCTACCATTAAAATAAATAAAAGGAAATAAAAAGCGCCGACCGCAAATTATTTCACTTACCTACCTACTTCTTTATATAAAAATGCGAACGACGCATTAAATTTTGGGGAGAAAGGAAACTCTCTTGTAAGCAATATCGAGGAGGCAAATTTTTCAGATATTGCCTTCAGGTAGCGCACATTTATTATGTACCCGAATATATTACTCTTGATTCATTGACTTTCGATATTGATTTAGTTTGCTTGCATAAGCTGTAGTTGGGCAAGTCGCGGTGGGCGAACTAAGAGGCCTTTGATCTTAAGAAATTAGAACTGAAGTTAGTCCGCGCGAGCACTTTGCAACAGTGCGACACGACTAATATGTGGAAATGCATACGGTGCGAAGTTGAGTAGCCCTTACATTCGCTGTTTGCTTACAACTTCAAGTAAACTTGGATTTCCTACTTCACTGAAATATTTAAATTAAACACTTTAAGGGATACGCTCGCGATTTACTAACATTAAGTTAGCTTAACTAAGTCTTGGTAAGCTTTAATAATGCATTTGTAAGGTGCGATCACAAAGAAACAAAATTAAATGAATGTATATTTATTAGTCTCCCTATAGTGCCTCTGTAGTCGAATGGTGGTTACTGGTGGTACTGGTTAGTAAGACCCAAAAAATTTCCTAGGTTGATTCCAGGGGCCCAATTCTGCTAATTTACGAATGGCATAATTGAATCGCAATTTGATCGCATTGTAATGGTTTGACACATTTGGTATTCTCTTACTCATTTAGCAATACCAAATGTGTCAAACAATTACAATGCGATCCAATTGCGATTAAATTATGCCATTCGTAAATTAGCAGAATTGGGCCCCTGGTTTGTTTTAAGTTTGTCAGGTAAGCAACTATAATATTATGAAACTTTGTAATCTTAGGTAACAGAAATATTGGTAACATTGTTGTGTTCCGACCGTAAAGGATATGACAGCCTGTTCCTTAGTATTGAGGATTACGAGGGAAGTGTAGGTAGCCGTTCAGCGTTACGTTAAGTACCAGATGACTGGAAGGCAAGCGCCGGATCTACTATCACTGGCTTAATTGCAACCACAAATAGTCATCAAACCAAACAAAATAATGATAAAATAAATCATTGACCTAACACATATGAACATACAATTCAATTATTATTTAACTTTACGTAGAATTTAACAGCACCTGTCAATTTTAACTTGCCCTAATCATTGGTATCGGTAACTTTGACTCCAGTATCATGAATTTTTAAACAACACTAGTTTCGTTAAATTTATATTCATACACGACGGTGAATGGCCCGAATAAATAATGTTGATTGATCGCCGTTCGTTTACCGACTACGTTAGTCATCGGCAATATTGTTTCTTTTATTAAATGAACAATTTTATTATTGAATTATTTACCTTTTTTTTCAAAATTACTTTAAAAAACTTATAAAAAACTTTCTTTTTATTTTACGTTAAAAACTAAGAGAAATTATTAAGGCGACATTCCTGAAAAGTCCGGTATATTGGGGGAAAATCGAGTTTAAACATTATTTTTTCATATTTATACACACACATACGAGTAAATATTACACATATTTTATAACGCCATTGCTTTTAAAGTTAAATCTAACAAGTTTTACTAGTAACAACTAGTATTTTGTAGATCTTTAAGAAATTATTGAAACATAATAATATCATTATGTTGGAATAGAAGGACGGAGTTATTGTCCTTTATTGTTAAAAAGTTGTGTTATTTTTTCCTGGAAATAAAACAACATGACAACGTTGTTCTCTGGGTTTGAGATCGCTAGAACTTCACCACAGAGGATCAATTATTAAGTTATGACCCTGAATACATGTTTTGCCAAAAAATCAGGACTCTCAAACTTATTAATAACGTTGTTTACGGCAACTTTCAAACTGTTATCACTTTCAGGACACCCCGGTACATCTCGCCCTGGACGTCCACCTGATTTACGTCCGAGATAAGGTGTCGACCCACAAACTTTCGTGCCCGCTCCCAGCAATGTCACGGAAGATTTAAAACCGAAAAAATAACACAGGACACTGTTTTTCCGCTGCACCAACATATAAACTTTGTATCTCTCACGTTAAGGTGCTCTTTTGAAGGGAGGTAAATGTCGAAATAAATTATAAGTGTAGTTAGTTATACGTTTAGAAGCACAGCGTATAGATAACGTTTTTGCTGCAAGTGTACGTCTTATTAATTGAGTTGAATGTGAAATAAAAACAATGAAACTTAAGCATTCCTAATGCTTGAGTCTCATTGTTTTTTTATTTTATAACGGCAAAATTGTACTCGTGCCGTTTTATCTAAGTAAAATCAGGTGTGTTGAAACATGATTGTGTTTATTTCATTTTGGGACGATTTGAATTATTCGGCTAGATATGAACGTGAAAGTAAGAAAAGGTCTGAATAATTCTAAAAAACTTTAACTTTTATATCCTGTTAATTACATTATCTGGCGTGACATAAACTTAACGTCGTAAGTGATTTTAGATTGTGAATCTTGAAATTAAATACATTCCATAAACAAAAAGATACTTGTTGTACTAATACTTCCTTAAAAAGTAGCGTTTTCAAAATTGTTTTTTTACGAGTAACTAATCTCTATTGATTCATTGACTCATAGTCTTTCGTATAATATACTTTTTTTCTTATTATTACAATGTTAATTGAACTTATTTTCAATAACTGTATATTTCCATACGCTTAAACGTAAAAAAACATTAACCAAGGACTCCTATTGCACTTTCGACCCGAACAGGCGCAATCTCCTTAATCACTCTGACGTACTCCAGTGGTGGCAACCAATAAGCATAAACAAAAGACGTTTACATTACATTTGGCTGAGGCGCAGAGCGGAACGGTTGGCAGGCTGCATTCAGATTCCCAGCTGAGCCTCAATATCGGTTCTGGCCATATTATTTCAGGGCGGGGGGCGCGGGGCAATATTGACTTGCGAAACCTACTATTCACCTAACAGCAGACAGCAACAGTGCAACTTCAGCCTGACACTTTGACAACTTATTTCTTGTCTCGAGAGTTGTTAAGCCACTCGCCTGTGTACGTAGTGGCTTGATTGTTGTTCCGTGCGATAGTGATTGTAATAGCTGGCAACAAGTTATCAAGGACAATCGATTTCGTATCGTGAAAATAAAGCATTTAACAGCATCTGCGAATTAACTGTTACATTTAGATCAGCAAGCCGAAATTTTAAGTTACAATTTTATTTAGGCAAGGCACTATCAATACAACTTTTTAGTATTTTTTATTTGAAAACTGCTATACAGGTAAGTTGTCTGGAGACTGATGGAACTCAGTTTATAGTTTGGTCGGAAAGTAAATAGGTACTATTTATGAATTTTATTTTGTACATATATTTATTCACGACTATTATCCCCAAAGGGTTAGTTAGAGACTAGGCAATGAGGACCGCAAAAGCAGCCCTCTACCATAGTCCACTTTTCACCAAATAGCGACTGCATATGTGCTCAGCGTGACATATGGTGAACCCAACGCCGCTCTAAGCTGATGGATGGATGGTAGTCTTTAGTCGCCTTTTACGACACCCAAGGAAAGAGAGGGGGTGGTAGTATTCGTTCACCTCTACGCGACGCGGTTACTTTATTTTGTAAATGTGTAATATTGTACACATTTAGAACATCATCTCATGAAGAGCTCAATGGCGCAGCGGCATCTTCGTGCGGCTAGCGATCTCACAAGTTAAGCAACTTTTGCAAAGTCGCGTCTCCAGATGGGTCACCATATCGAAATCTTTTGTTCCTTTGTGTTTTAGAAGCTACATTAATCTTCGGTCCCAGTTTTAGTCGTACGATAAGCAGACGTTCAATAACACACCATACCTTCTACCTCTCCTTCTAACTTTATCCCGCTGCAAGGCTGCTATTTTCGCTACTCCCTACCTGAGACTATTATGTATAAGAATTGTATTTGTATATATTACATTACACACTACGTATCTACTTATGTATGTTTGTTTAAATTTAAGTTATTATTCTTTGTGTTTATTAAAATAGTTATGAAAACCTTTAACATGTTTCAAGTTCTCTCCATCCGACTGGTCGTCTGGAAGAAATCGCTTTATAGCGATAAGACCGCCAAATTGTAACTGTGTAATGTACTCGTTTTTGATGTTTTGTGTTTAATGTAAACTGTTACAATAAAAGTATTATCTATCTATCTACCGCAGTGGCCCAGCACGGTTGGGTATTATCTTAATATCCTCATGTGATAATCATAATTGATCAAGCCATAGTAATGAAACAACGTCTGAAAGCATGATAACTATGATAAAACATGTAAACAATACAATTATAAGAAAATCTTACAGACCAGGGAAGAATGAGCTGATAATAAGGAATCGAACCGGTGCACCTCGATATTTATCTAAACACGAGCTACACAATATAATAACAACAAGACTTTTGACCGGCTTAAATTCTGTAAATGTAAATCTTAAAATGCCATACCTTGCAACGAGAATATAATATCAGTATCTAACGTTGTTATTGTAAGTATTATTTATATGCGAAAGTGTATCCCAACAAACATTACTGAACGAGGGTCAGCCGAGAGCACGCAGAATATTCCAGCTATGCCCAAAGCAATACGGCCATTAAAGGAATTTAGTTTAGCAGTCTGCTAAAGTGAATACCGAAATCCTCACTCATTCAACTCGTCCAAATGCTTAATTCAGTTGGAATAATTTGAGTTCTATTGTTAAGTTGCTAAATTTGAAGTCCACCATTTGACTGCTTACAATTCAAAGGTAACCGCAGATTTGGAAACGAGTACGCTCCTATAGGATGGGTCCGAACTTATTTGCAAACCGATAAGTTTTGGCGTGTTCAGAGTTAACCGCTCCCGCGACCTAGCTGACCGCTTGCCGAATGTGCTACCGAGGCATTCTTTGTTGATCGGCTGGATTATATCAATTTTGGTTAGTTATACGATATGTTTGGTAATAGCTATACAATCCTGCAACTGGGACATTAAAAAAACGAGTAGGTACAGTCACAAGCACCAATATGTATACACTTTGACACTTATTCCTTTGTCTTAAGAGTTACAATTGTTTACATATTTTTGCTCATGACTGTACTTGTATAGAAGCAACTTTACTCTGAAATCACGAAAGAAAACTGTTGTTCCATACAAAACTGCAAATACTATTTGACCTAACGGAATGGAACAGCAAATTTCAATATATAAAATACAACTTTATTGGTACTGAATGTTTTGCTAATGTAGTCTAAGTTTTTTTTTAGTCTTGTTCATCTTTCATACCTACTCTGATTTCCTGACTTACCTACTCATCAAACTATTAAAATAAGTAAGGCAGCTTTTTATCCCTCCGTATCAGACAATCTATCCAAACGCCCATGGGGCATTATCGAAATAAAAGCAAAACGACCCACAGTAAAACGTCTGAAATCTTAAATAGTCATACAAGTAGAACGTCTGATATGTAAAATCGTCATGTTAGGTAAAAGGACTTAACATTATCTAGTAGGTACAGTAGGTATGAACAAAAATAGGTACATGAAAAGCAAAAACATTCAAAATAGTCTTATCAAATCAAATAATCAAGTAATAAGACGTACCTCGACCGCCTTGTTGTTGGGTCTTTCATAACCATAACTTCTGTGATTTCTCCGTATTTGCTAAAGTAGTCTCGGAGGCTTTCTGAAAAGAAAAGAAATAATTATTTGAGTTAATTAGTTTCTTAGAATCGCTATCAATGTAAACTATACAAAATAAAGTTTGTTTGGCTATCAAAAGGCTCAAAAGTGTCTATATTAATTAAGTTAAGTAGAGTAATTGGCCTATGTACTGTCTCACTGCTCGACAAAGGCTTTCACCGTTGTCGTTAAAATGAAGTCAACACTATAACTGACGGATGGAACAACCCCATTACCACATTTGTGTTTTTGTGATAATTAAAAACTGAGGCACACTTTGTATGACTTGGGAATTTAAACCCATAACCATCACCACCAGATATCGGACATGATAATTTAAACTTAAATTAATTATTAATCGAAAAATCTAGTAGGTAATTTTTTTCTTGACTTGTGAAATTCTTGCATTTTCAAAGTAGAAATGCAAAGTCTTTTTCAATTCATCGCTTCGAATGTATACTTTCCATGTTACATAAAAGTCAGCTATTGGTAACAAGGACCAATGACCGTTCATGGTGAGTTCACTCAACACTGCCACACAATGGAAGGGTCTCGTTTTGTGACGTAGAAGCCCTTTCGATTCGCAGCCTATAAAAGTGAGACGATAAGAGTCTTTCATCCAAATGACTGAAAGAGTCTGAACGCTCAAGAGCTCCGACTGCTCCAATGTTCTCATTATTAAGGCGCTAACAAAAATCGACGAACTTGAGCATACCATGTGTCGGCACAACACACTGGACTGCTTAAGTGCAATAAAATGAAAGAATTATATAAATTGGTTCAATCGTAATTTGAGTAATCGGCTAAAAAAAAGCTCCCAACGAATTCAGAACCTTCTCTTTTTATTTAAATCGGTCAAAAATGTAACTTACTTCAAACTTGGTTGCTTTACTCAAACCAACCACGTTTTAAGTAAGTTTTTTAATAGGTAGGTGATATTGATTTTTTTTTTGGGATGAATTTATCGTACTGGATTTTGGAAACAAATATTTTTTTTTAAATATAGTCTATGAAGTCCCCAAATATCAAATCACCTATTTCCAAATTTGATTAACCTTTCTAATTACCACCTGACGTCAAAAAGCGTCATCTGAATTTCGGACTAAAATATATGTAAGAAGCTTGTACGAGTACAACCAGTAGGTATTACTGAGATACAAAAGGTTGACATGAATACATGACCAACCATAAAGTTTTTAAAAGAAAATGTTATTTTTAAATTTTTTAACAACTATCAAAAACCGTTATCACCAAAGTTGCTCGGCTTCTCAAATGTACTACGCCTACGTCAAAAAGCTTATATCGTCTCAATTTCGGACTGAAATGTATGGAAAGAGCATCTACAGAATTTGTTTGCGATGCCGCAGTATGACTCACTAATGGATGGGGTGGCTCCCTCTAAAATGAATACGCTGATTTCCCGTGTCTGTGTTTTTAGGCTTGTTTTACATAATTTCCGGTCACTGACCGCCGCATTATTTTCATTAAATTTAATGGTATCCAAATAAATACACACAATTAAGGTGATGCCTGATTGAAATTGATAGAACTTGACGTTGTAACGGTTATGCCGTAACATTTTTTAACAAAGAAATTATTATTGTTTTCTGAGGTTTAAGCGAGCACTACACATTGAAATGAGACACTTTTTTACGGGTTAACTCGCGTTTAATTTACTATTTACATAGTTTTTTATATTATCCTGACGTTGCTCCCTGTGACCACGGACCGTGTAAAGGGTTCGAAACATCAGGAGAATATAAAAAACTATGTAAATAGTAAATTAAAAGCGAGTTAATCCGTAAAAAAGTGTTTCATTTCAAAGAAATTATTATAATAATGGTAATGTGTGGTGGCGACCTAGCCATCTCTTCCCTCGTGTGTATGTTGTAAAAGGCGACTAACAGACTAAAGACTACACATACGTTCAACAGCATAGAGAGGCTAATAACAATATAAAACGTCCCACTGCTGGCCTTAGGTCTTCCCACGTGACATTGGAAGAGAGCAAGGGACATACCACGGAGCCCAATACATTTATAACGTCAAAGTCAAAGTCAAATTATAACTTGTAGTTAAGACTCAATAACTAATCTAACTAACTAATCTACTCTACCTACCTAACTAATCTACCATCATCTCATGACAACTTACTAAGAGCAACGGCTTAACATGCCACCCGAAATGTATCATCATATCAGCCCATAAACGTCCCACTGCTGGGCACAGACCTGGCCACAAAACAACAGGAGATGCGGGTAGGTTGGGTTATAACCCGCCACGCTGGCACGACGCGGTTGGTTAATTTTTTTTTATCATCATAATACATATACAAAAATGGAGAGACATATAAATGAAGAGAAATATAGAAGACGATATAATCGGAATTATACACGATCTTAATGCTCCAGTATATCAAAAAAAAATTTAAGTAGAAAACAGTCTACTTATCATCATCATCATCATCAGCCTATAAACGCCCCACTGCAGGGCACAGGCCTCCCACGTGGACAATGCACGAGGGGATATTGGGCCATAACCCACCACGCTGGCCCAATGCGGGTTGGTGAGTTTTAACGACTGTCATCTTACGACAACAACCGGGACCAACGGCTTAACGTGCCTTCCGAAGCACGGAGGAGCTCGAAATGTTTTAAATTTGGTCACCCATCCAGCGACGCGGCATTGCGAAAGTTGCTTAACGGGCAAGTTCGCAAGCCGAACGCGCTAACCGCTGCGCCATCGAGCTCCTCCTACCTATCAATATTTCAATAATGTTGATGGCGAACCAGCTAAGATCTAACAGAGAATCTTCAGGTTTAATACCAGCAGCTTAATACCTCCAACATTAAGGTGATATTTTACAATACAAAACTTTCTCACCCCATAAACTTCCGATTAATACTAATTAAGAACAAACAGGCCAATCACGAGAGGCTTATAGCGGGATACATTCCAATTTAAAGTTGCCTTCAATCCGCAGTCGGGCGCTTCTAAAACCAAATGTTGGTACATGCTTTTAAAGTCGGTTTTCGACTTGTTCGCCGGAACTTTTCTAATCTGACCGCTCTGGCCCAGCCTTCAGGCCTGCACTTCGAACGAGTAATGAAAAGTAACGATTGCATGCTGAACTTTCCATTAATCAGCGCCAACATTGTTTGGCTCTTTTCGATTTTTATGGAGCAACTGTTTGGGGTGTCGGCTCGGTCTGAAGTGTCAAGGTCGATTTCGTTTTTTTGGCTTTAGACGGTTTCCGTTTCTTGTTTTTTGGACGTTGGACAAATCGATGATTGTTAAACTTTCTCACGTAGCATACTTACATATTTTCTGCTTGTGTTGAGATGTAACTGGTATATTCCAAAGTCCCTCGGTTGTTTATACGACACCCACGGAAAAAATATGTTAAAACCGAGAGTTTCCTTTCAAACTTGAGCAAACATTATTGTTCGATACATATACCAACATAAAGCTTATTTTATAAAAGCTCCGTCATTAAAAGAAGTAAATTAAACTGTTTTAATAAAAACGTATTATTAGCGTAGCATTTTTTCCATAAAAAAAACAAGCAAGGAGAGTGTGACAAAAAATCAATTAACCACCAATCACTGTCCGACACAATTTGCTAAACTAGCAAAAACAACCCTTGCCATTCCGCTCCAACAGGATGTATATTTTATTTAGATGACGCCTACGAGGCAATACTGCGAAGGACACCGCGGGTGGATTCGGCACAGTTGTTCAACCACCATAAAATTAGCATTTGGCCGCCGAGTAGCATTTTCATCCGGACACAAGTTGTGGAGGTACGACCGCACCGATAGATGCGACCTTCCACTCAATTCTGACCCCTAAATCTAGCGCTTTAAGAACACATAACAACACGTTTAAGTGTGATCGTTCGTACCTTATTTATTCGGCCGCACTTCTCAAAGAATGAGGATTGAAGATTTTGTTCGTCCAAAGTGAACGCTGAGGATTTTCTGCCGCAGCCTCAGATTTAATTTTCTTAGGTCCCTTGTTGTTCACTGATCCAAAACAACAAAGACAAATTGGTCTAAGACTTTTCAATGTTCATTTATAGTGAAATCTTTCAAAGTATTTTTTGATTAAGCTTGATATAGATTGTCGCTCGTTTTCTGCGAAAATTTGATTTAATTACTTATTTTTTAACATGAATTGTAATAGTATCGATTGGGCCGTTCTCAAAATGAATGCTTTGTTTTTATTCGACTTTTATTATTATGGATTTTAAGTTTGGATCAGAATTATATTTTTTTAAACCTTTTTTATAATATAAATTAATATATGTTTTACCGCAAACTCCATAGTATAGGTTTGACTGACTCAGTCAGCACGTGACTAGCCGAGGGTTTACACCCGAAACGTTACGTAGGACATAAAAATGTATGTGTACTATATTACATTTAAATATATAAGCACTTCCCTGACTAACTACGTGCAGTACACAACGATGCTTATATGCATTAAAGTTAAAGTCTTAATAGAAATCTACTAACATTTATTCCACATAATCATAACATTATCCTGACGCTCCGTTATTTACATAGGTTTACCATAACATTTCACCATCAACATTTTCACACTTCCAAAGCAAAAACATACTAGCGTCGGACGTTAATCAAAAACAGATTATTAAAATACTAGATGGCCCAGTCAAACCAACATTGCATTGCGTTAGCGGAGTCACTCCACCATAATATATTACGCTGCAAAATAAAAGGTTTCTCTTCTCTGCATTAATTTAATGACGGGTTACGTACGTTGCAATAATAATTATAATATTGTGTGGGGAGAGGGGAGAAGGGGGAGCCGACGCAGCACTTGCTCAACCACCATTAAATTGGAACTTGCCACACTTCCTGAACTAGCTAGCTACTGAATTATACTTGCCATCATTACACACGAAGCATAATTTTAATCAAAACGTCTTGCTGCACCTACGTGTACGCCTTGATTGTTACGTGAAAATGGTAAGCTATGCAGTGGAGTTTACGTTATGTTCCGTCAAATTCATTTACGGCAATACAGATTGATATTTTGTTTTCTGTTTAAAGATGTTTGTTTTCGTTAGTACTTAGTTACATAAAAGTGCTTACACAATGACTAAAATTAAGTAAGCACTTATTTTTCAAATCGATTTTAATTTTGAAGTGTTACTTTCTTCGATCAACAGATAACTAGATAACGCGTCACGTACAAAATCACAGCTAAATTCTGTCCAGGAGAATAAATAATTTTTCAAAGCAATAATTTACTCCTGTCACTTAAAAATTAAAAGACGTCAATAACATTTAGTGGTAAAATCAACCTTAAGAGGCAACAAATAAAGTACTTTTTCCTGTTATTGCCTTGCGAGAAAATAAGAGCTCACTTCTCAAGTGCGCTCTTATTTACCGAGACACATTTTTAGCGCAGACCTGACATCAAAGATTACTTTGGTGAATTATCAGTGAATTATCCATTTGATGTTGTTTTATCCAAAAAAAGAAAAATAACTATATTTTGACAGTTTCTTTTTTATTAAACTGATCATTATTACAATTTATTAAAAAAAAATACTTTAAAAACAATACCAAATGTAGTTTTAAATTGCCAAGTCAGCATTAATCAATAATTAGGGTCAATTTCACCGTCCCGAATGTAAACCGAGCTTGATCGCGGTTTACGTCACACCGATTTCACCAGCTTCGTTTTGATCCCGTTTAGTAAAACGTAGTTTAGCATTGATAAAAAATGAATGAATTAAAAGAAACGTTAAGATGATGACATGTCATATGTCATCATCATAACGTTTTTTTTTATTCTGGCTTCGAGCTTAACGAATTGCGTTCAAAGTGTTCCTTTACAAACGGGAAAATAAATTAAAAATTATTAATTCAAATCACGTTAATCTTCAACAAATGTATTATAAAATTTTATATGAAATATTTTGATCAAAAATTTCAAAACATGTATCTCGTGAAACATGGTGTAGTAAATTGTCAAAACTACCAATTTATGGGGACTTTTCATCAAAATTTTCGTCAAAAGCTAGTGCCAGGGTTCTTTTCATCTTTGTTTTAGAGGCCAATATCACTAACAAAAAGATTATTTATTTCTTTAAAAATAAATAAACAAGCCCACTCCACACAAATATGACAATGTCAGGCAAACAACTCTGAAACAAGACTTCTTGGCGGAAAAGTGAAGAGTCTGCAGTTCTGCAATTTTGTCTTATTTTCAAAATTTTGTGTTTTGTCTAATATTAATGTGAAATAATGGTGGTTTAATTAAATTTAAATGTTAAGTGTGCGTGAACGTGCATTTAAGTTGGCAAATAAAACAAATCAGTGCAACTTCTTCACTTTTCAAATTCTCTCAATAAATCCGTGTGAGATTTTAGTAAAGTCCCACATGTTTACTAACACTCAAGGGATTTGGGGAATATCATTTACCATATTAGTATATACTTTTTTATTTTTTAAATTATGAAATTTATTTGGAAATAACAACATAACTTAATAATAATAAAAAAAACTTAATTACTTACATAAATAAATAAAATTCCACCTAAACTAAACTACGGTAAAAAAAGAAAAAAAAACCTATAAATAAAAGATGTCCTCCAACTGTGGGCTCATGGGTGCGGTACCAAGAATGCTGGCAACGTTACCTCTTTGGATTGCGAGGCTGATACGCTGGCAGAGGTAGCTGCCAGCCTTCTTGTCACCGGATACCTCAATAAGGCGACGACTTAACTCTCTAACGAGCTGCTTGGCCTCCTGCCCCCATAGACCCATTGTCTCCACTGCAAACGGAACAAATATGTAGTTGCGGCCTAGGTTCGCGTACTTGTTCCGTTTGCGACTTTCAGCACTTACCGCAGCAGCCCCGACATGAAGCGAGGTGGCGCGTACATGTGAGGGAGCCACGGTGCCTGCACAGGTCGCATCCCACACCAACGACCTGCCAAGCTTCCAAGGTCCAATGGTCATACCGTCAGGCCTTTTGCCATCGCTGCGAGAGATATCAGTTGGCTCTAAAACAGCCGGTACACCAACGGTGGCAAAAGCACTGCGAATGATGCTGTTGAGTGAGGAGTGCCGTAACATACGACCAGCACTGCGAGCGCAAGAAAGGCCGTGGTGGCCAAGCTCGTCAACAGCCTCCCCACACACACAGCGATGAGGGTGGACTACCCTGGCGCCAAGACGGAGGCAGACCGCTAGAGTGAGGGACGGCCCGTCCAACAAGGTACCGACGTTGGCAGATGGTAATGCCTGGAGCCAGTGGCCTGACTCTCTCTCGGAGACGGCAGTGAGACGAGCGAGTTCTGCCGAATCAGCAGAAGTGGATAGGAGCTCCTCATGAACTTGTTTGCAAAGTGGCTCGTCCCATTGCCTCTGCGACTGTGGTAACAAAGGGAGGTCTGAATTTGGACAGGTGGATATCCAAGCGTTTTTGGCATCTGCCACACACGACAACTCTACGGAACCCAGGGATGGGTTGATAATCTTCCGGTAGAGATTGTGCGTGCTATGAGCAGAAGACAAAAACGCTGGCAGGGCCACACTGCTTAAATTTCTAATACCTAGGCCCCCGAAGCGTACAGGAAGGGAAGCCTGAAGCCATCCGCGGTCGCTCATGGGACAATTAAGAATTTTAACTAGAGTATCTCTAATAAGAATATCTAAATTTGATAATAAGTTTGGAAAAAGCCAGAGTTGGGAGCATCGGAGTACGTAGGTAAATTTTGGAACGAAGAGACAAAAACGAATAATAAATAGTGCCATGTGTGGATTAATTTGGAATAGACGGTTTGAATTTAAATTGAATTTAGCGATGGCATCATCAATAAAAGCCGGCATGGCAGCTTGGAGAAGTGGTGCACCTAATAAAAATAATGAGTCGTCGCTGAGAATTTTGATGTTGGGGGCCAGAACACTAAAGTCAGAAATAATTTGAGCTCTACGGTCCGGGGCCACGGTATTAGATATGTATAATTCACACTTCGAGAAATTTAGTTCCAAACCTATGGTGCCAAACTGGTTTATTAAATTCTGTAGGTCCTCGAGAACCAGGTCGGAGTTACCCCCTAAAGTGCCGTCATCGAGGTACCAGACGTTAAATTTAGAATTTAGATTTGTAATTATTTGGTGGATAGCCAAAGAGAAAATAGCTGGACCCAGGGGGTCGCCCTGCTGGCAACCAACGGCAGAATGTAAAATATTGTTACGGTGAATCAATTTAGTTGGTTCACTGTAACATTGCCATAAATAATTAAAAAACAAAGGTATTTCCTCCTTTACTTTAGCCAGCAGGGCACCCCTGTCTACGGAGTTGAAGGCGTTTTTGACGTCCACCTTCAGCAGAACTTCGCCACCATCATTGAGCAAGAAGGTGCGGGCTGAGTGAACGGCGGCCTCGCAGCCACCTTTCGAACCGAACCCGAGTTGTATTGGCTGAAATTTTGATGAAAGGTCAGAAAGGGTGTGTTTGACACAAATTTTAGAGACGATGCGCCTGATGGTACACCCTACGGCGATCGGCCTTATACCGCCATCTTTCTTTCTTAAAGCGCAGAGGTTAGCGCCGTAGAGTATACCGGTGATGTCTCGCGGAACTTTACCGGCAAGCATGAGGTTGGAGAGTTGGGTAATTTTGGTGAGTAGGACTCTGCCGGCGTCTCCAGAGGTACCACAAACCAAATCTTTAAAATGTTGCGGGGAGAGACCGTCGAGGCCACCGGCAGAGCCATTTCTAAATGAAAATATAGAACTGTAGACTTCGTCTTCGTTGGTCGAAGGCGAAGCATCTGTAGACTCGGGCGGATCGGGGAGGCGAAGTGTTGCTGCAGGAGGAGGGTGTTTAGAAATTAGTGATGCCACAGTCTCTGGAGAGTCAGGAGCAACGGTATCACTAGAAAAAATCAACTGGGTGGCCCCTTTTAAATCACCTTCATTGATTTTTTCTTCAACCTTGCTTATGTTAAATGAAGTGATTTGCGATTTTCTAAAACTAACGACTGAATTATGCAGCGGTGGTAATGGATTTGTGCAGTTGGATTTGATTTTATGGGTTAGGGTACCACTATTGTCATCCTTGCTTACATGAAGAACGCGATAAGCAAATGACAATAGTAGTTCCCAGCTGTATGAGGTGTTTTCGTGGATGACCCTACCTATGGTTTGCGCTAAAGAATGAGCTACTGAGGTGCGAGCTCCTCTCGGAATTCGTTTTATAATTGGGGTAGCATTTTTTAATTTTGCAAGTTGTTGCCAAAATTCAATATTTTGTTGGATGGGTGGGTCAACTGAACGAGAGGGCACATAAGGGGTGGACTGGGAGGCATGAGAAGGTCTGTGCACCTTACCAATGTGGATCTTTAGACCTCTGGTGCCTCTGAAAAATTTTGTTTGAGAGCAGAGCTCGCACCTCACATAATGGCCATTACCGGTATCTTGGCCTAAAGTCGTGGAGCGTTGGGACATCTAGTAAACTTAATCATATGAAAATTAAATTATAAACAAATAAACCTAAAAAAAGAAAACAAATTAGTAGAAAACAAGGTGACGGATCTTGTGAGCGGCAGCGGGCGCAGGCGCGAAACGTCAGCAGCACGAAAAAAACTCGGTTCTTATTGGTTCGGAAGTGCGGGCTCAACGCCTATTGGTCAAAGCGGAGCCGTCGTCAAGGCGACAAAAGACAGCTCGTTGTTTATAAGATGTTGCTTGATGGATCACCATAAACCTTGTAAACATTGGGTGGTACACAGACGCCACAGCAGCGGCGCGCGCAGTAGAAAACGATAGCGCAGGTGTATTACGAGGCGGGATTACAAAACCCACCTTGACCTTGTCATAATATGCTTCAAAACTTTATATTTTAATTAATTATTGAAGAGCGAGTGTATAGACAGGTGTCACGCTCTCACGATCCAGAGAGAGAGATAGTATATTGATTATTACTTTCATGTTCAAATTATCACTAGTTTCATTATCATCCACTACGTGCAAAGAAAAAAAGAAATGAAATCTAATGACTAGGCAGTATGGACTCCTTTGCCTGTTCCTTCAAGGCACAAATAATAAAAGCTCATAAACGAGTTTAGCTAATCTAAATGTCGAAAATCGGCCGTTCAGAAACGGAACCAAGTTCAACTTGAACGCCGTTTAGTTTATGCCGGTGAAACGCAAACTTGAGAGCGGAACTCAGATCAGCGCGTAATCTGAGTTTAACTCGAATTGATCGCGTTTAATTTCAGCGGTGAAATCGGCTCTTAATCTCCGCCAATAAATGTTTTTATTATAGTAAATTATTGATAACAGTATTATTTTGTATTATAATATAGTAATGTATTAAGCCTTATTCCTTATTCCTAAAAAGCAAAAAATAAATCCTTACTTCAATAACCCACCTCACCTCATAAAATAAGCTGGATGGCATAAATTTCACTCGCCCACGCTGCATTCATAATTATTCAGAAAAACAATCAGTTAATAAAGAACTGAATGTCATTAATATCTTTTCTGGTCCTTTCAGTAATTGTTCATCCAACAATAATTACGGGAATTCTAAAACAACTTGGAATTCAAATGCTCCCTAATTGGCAGTTTTAATCTACTAACTTTGGTACGGAATTCAACAAAAGTGAGCCGGAACAGAACTTGTCGTGGTTTGGTGCCGAAACGAATCAAAACCGCCTAACTGGAAATTTATAAATTTATTTTAGCGAATTGTTATGGTGGAAGTGTATAATTTTGATGATTTCAATCTAAAGTGTCTTATCGTTGCGTTGGAACTACAACAAAAATCGTAATATTTGGTAATTAAAAGATTGTTTCCGTTTAAAATTTATTAATAAGATTTTCATTACAATATAATTATTGATAGATTAAGATTTCATTGGCAACGTAATCTTTTTCTTGATGAACCAGTAGATACAAGAGAAACCCGTTTATAAAACTTGTAAGTATAAGGTAAAATGTCTGATAATACATTTCCCCTTACCTACACAAAAATGAGCTTAGGTAAATCCTGTTGTTTTTATCAACCGAGCACATCACAAAGTTTACAAAGGTCAAGATAAACATATTTGTGAATGAAAATGGAACTTTTTATCTTATTACCCGCGTAGTTTGTTTCGCTTTTACCTTTTATCAAAGTTCGGCGATCGTAGGATATGTCAACTGCCGCACAGCTCTGTGCAACCACCATAAAATTGGAATCTATTCGCCGGTCACGCAGAAACAACGCGGATACCCAAATGGGATGGCACATTAGCGGTCCGAAATCAAGACACATTCGTCGATTTGGGTGTGGTCGACGGTGTTTTGTTTATCATTTTGTATGTGGACGTCTTGGTAGAGACCGAGAATCACTGTGACTCTGAGCGATCCTTGAGCCGGGACACAGCCCTGTATCCCAATTCTCCATTGATTAATTAAGGATGGAAATTCTCCTTCTTCTTCTAATAAATAATTAAATTTATTATGTACATTCAAGGAAATTCCCCGCTCGACCACTTTTCGGCTATATTCGCTCGCACACTATCTATGCGTACGCTACGGTTCGTACGCGCTGTCGGAATGGAGCGCGAGCAAATATCGCCGAAAACTGGTCGACCGGAAACTTCCTCGACTGTCTTTACTGTCCTTATAGTCCTTATAGTCCCTATCTACCGACCCCTATAGATAGGGTATCGTAGCTGGAACTACGGGTCCGGCTGTGTTTCTCAGGAGTACTACGGGGTTCCGGATCATGCCCCCCGCTGGTTGTGCCTTGACCGGCGCCTCCGGCGGGATCCGGACGTGAGTTGGACTCGTAGTGGCTTGTGGTTAGCTGTAGAGTTTGGGAATGTTCGTTTGTCCTGGTATTGTGTACCGGGACTTTCAAACTCGTGCACAGCGAGCGGGGCCTAGTAGCGGTCTCTGTGGGGTCAGCAGCGAAAAGTCCTGCGGAGAACGTGAGTTCCTTATAGTTGGCAGCTTTGTCCGGTGGTTCTCATTGGACATTCTTGTTAAATCTCCGGTACTAGTCTGGAGAAATAGTAAAGGCGGCCCCCTAGATGCCGTAGCCTCCGGTCCAGCCAGCCGCGTAGGACGTGGGAACTGGCTAGGCGCCTGGATGGGTTCCGAGAAGTGAGTGTGCTTGCTACTCCGCGACCAAGGTAGACACTTGGGAGTTGACTTTAGAGTCGACGACCCGAGCAGTGGCAACTGCGAGTTGTGCCCTTCGTGCAACGAGAAGTGAACGAGCTTGACAGCTCCGGTTACTTATCTGGACAATAGGCAGTTAACTACACGTGTTCACGGGGAAACTCTCCCGAGACACTAGTCTTATGAGTACCGAATGAAGAAAGCACTTCGGCGGGCACTGATTTGGCGTTAAGACCTAACGCAGATGGTCTCCTGCGCGAGTGTTCTACTGGCGCAGGGACGTCTGGCACTTCTTGCATAACCTAACGGTTGGTTTCGATGTGTCAGTACAAATAAAAAAAAACTTAGTGAATTAAGGAGACGGGATGTCTTTACAGTCTTTATCCTTGTCCTTCATCATCAGCCGGAAGACTGCTGGACAAAGGCCTCCCAAGGATCTTCACCACGACCGGTCTTGTGCTGCTCGCATCCAGCGGCTACCCGCGATCTTTACCAGATCGTCGGACCACCTTGTAGGAGGCCTGCCCACACTGCGTCTTCCGGTGCGCGGTCGCCACTTAAGAACCGTTCTGCCCCAACGGCCATCGGTTCTACGGGCGATGTGCCCTGCCCATTGCCACATGAGCTTGGCGACTCTTTGGGCTATGTCGGTTACTTTAGTTCGTCTACGAATCTCCTTATTTCTGATACCGTCCTTACAGTCGAAGAAGTTCCCGGTCGACCACTTTTCGGCAATATTCGCTTGCACACTATCTACGCGTAAACTACGGTTCGTAGGTTCCGGTAGTCCACTTTTCGTTGATTCGCTTGCGCTCCATTCCGACCGCGCCTACGAACCGTAGCGTGCGCGTAGATAGTGTGCAAGCGAATACTCCGAACGGGCTTCCTCGACTGTCCTTACACATTCGGTACAAAAAATACAGATTATGCGTTTTTTAACTGTGTCATGTCGTTATCTTATCTGATTTTTTTTTATAATAGAAGGAGGCAAACGAGCAGGCGGGTCACCTGATGGAGAGTAATCTCCGCCGCCCATGGACACCCGCAACACCAAAGGAATCGCAGATGCGTTGCCGGCCTTTAAGGAAGGAATAGGTTTTAGAAAGGAATAGGAATTGTGAAGGAGGGGAGAAGGGCCTCCGGAACCCTCACTGGCCGGCCGAAACACAACAGCACCAAGTGCTATTATTTCACGCTGGATATTAGTGAGAGGGTGGAATTACGCCGGGCGAGCCGGCCCCATGCGTGCTGCAACGCAGCGTGGCTCTACTACTATTATCCAAATTTCAATCAGTTTTTCAAATTACAAGCGCTCTTGCTGCTACATACTTGAATTTGGCATGTAGGTTCCATAAAGAGTGGAGACAACAGCAAAAAAAGGATTTTCAGAAAATTCACTAGGGATCTTTTGTTTTCTAGGCCCCTTCATTTACAATAAGTTTAACGTTATACTGTCCATTTATCCTCTCACTATGTCAGCTTGTAAGAAAACCATTACGAAATGGCTAAAAAGTCTAGACTATTTACAAACGGAATCATTATTACGTCCACAAATCTAATTTTTAACATAGTAGTTATATAGGTACACTTTAGTTTTATTGCTCAAAAACACACATACTTATAACATTTTCTTATGCTGTACTTGAATTTGGATTTTATGTTTGATAACCTATATAAACTATTAAAATGTATAGAATTAACCTAGGGGGTGAGCACTCTGGTGACCAGTAATACGGGTTTCTTTTAAAGAAACCTATCTCGGGCACCAGTCTCTCACATTTAGGCTGGTAACATATTGTATAAGATGGTTTATATTGTTAAATCAAATATTATGTAAGTACCTAAACATGTGAGAGAAAATAAATAAATTATTATTTAATTATTTAATTAATTAATCTTGGGATTCGGAAGTTGGCGTACGCAAAATCGCAGGATGGCCGATAGTAAAAGACTTAGGTACTACTTTTATCAAAATCCACGTAGATAATTTATTTAAATATAATTTACCTACTAAAATATAAAAGTAATATTAAACATAATGTTACACTGCTATTCACCGGCTAACTTTTAAAGTACCTAACGAAATCAAGGCCCATTAATTACACACAATAAAGTGTTCTTAACTCAATCAATTCCGAGCGTTAATGAATCAGTCAATCAAAATGTAAACGAAAACAGTCTGCAACGCATATTTTATCTTTAACAATCCTTGGTACGGTTGGACCAATTAGCGTAAAAACCTTTCGTACAATCCGATGTTATAAATTTGGCACTTACCCTGACGCAAATTTTCAGTTCTGTCAGCAAATAAAACGTGACGCAGTAATACTTTTGCGACTAACCGACGGCACTAAATCGACGCACTATAACATTTTTCATTTATATAATAGTATTCAATTACTTACACAACTGTTTTGTTTGGCGAATATGTGGTTGACTGGTCGCTTTTTCTGAAATTATGTTACGCTTGAAATGGAGGTAAGAGTCTTTTTTTCCATACAAATAAACAAAAGCAACTTCCTAAAACAGTAAGAGTCCATTGATATGCAACGGTGTTGATGATTTATCAAGTGATCACCTATTTGGATCGCTCTTTGACCAAATTGTAATTAGCACTGAATTCAAATGTGGGTTACCTAGTGTCAGTTTTTTTTAATCGTCGTTGCAGGCCTCCGATAAGAATTGATAACAACTGTAATGTTTTGATACTAACCGGGGCCAAGATTGAAAGATTGGTTAACCCATCCGGGAGTAAACCACAAGGTAGCTTAACTTATACGATCGTAGCAAAGAACGCTTGACCGCAACAGTAGCCTGCCTAAGTGACGAGCGAAATGATAAGCTAAAACGGTCGGCAGACCGAGTCCGCAATAAGCAGCAAAAAAGCCGTGATGACAAAGTACTCCGGTTACTTAATGTTACGTTTAACGTTTATAGACTACTTTAAAATTGTGTCGTGCGTATAAAATCGCGCCGTTAAATGTGTATTGCGGTTGGCCGGCTGCCAGCCACGTACCACTGGCCACGGAATCTGTGAATCTCTCACTCGGCCGAGATGATTTCACAATCGACACGTAAATACTGAATAATCAAATACTATCGCAGCTTGGAATGCTCATGAGACTTAAGGGTTTGACGATCGAAGCGCTCGCCAAATTTACTGCTAAACCTTTGGGGAGGGGATAGCGAAATCCCCTACCATTTTTGTTACGCATTCCTCTCAATTTAAATTTAGTTTTGCACTTAGATATTTTCTCTTTTGTTAATGAGGATGAGATGTTTAGACTGACACCATAAACAGTCGAAGTTTTATAAGTTGTTTAACATTAGTTGTTCATTTATGTAGTAATAAGCCATTTCACAACAGTGTCTACCCATAAAAGAGGATCTATGTTATTCGTGTAAGTAATTGTAATACAAAAACTAGTTGTAACCGGTGTTGTTCAGTTCTACCAATATTTTCGTGTTCATTCCACATTCACAATGTAGACTGCGAAATACGAAGGCAACAGTCTTATTCTGCCTACCGAAAAGATCTCATTATTCACCAACTCGAAACACTTATTAATCCGGCCCTCACTCGAAACAGTCGCAAAGAACCGCACATCAAAGTGATTACGAGAGAAAAACGCCACAGCGACAAGTGGAAACGTTGTAAAAATCACGACGACGTGTGAAGTGTCATCCGGGGCATCTCGGTGGAGTGGCGATCGCTTGTTTTTCCCACTTTCGAAGAGCGGGCAGAGCCCGTTTCGAGGGCCCTCCGATTTCAGCCCTGCAACCGGCTCTGTGTTTTATGAGGTCAAGTGGGAACCTCCACAAAAAAACACGCCGCCGATAAATTACGCACTGACACATTCAGATTCGGCCATAATATACAGGTTCGCTGTATATTGTTTTGCGGGTCATGCGTGCGGTTGCTGGCTATGTTTATTACTCTTCAACTGTATTTATGTAGGCACCGCCGGAATGAAGCCTAGTTGGTTTACCCTCTTAAACAGTCCTACTGTTCAGAATTCGACTGAAGTACGACCACCCTAATACCTATAAGCAGCATTGTTTTTTTATTACTGTGTTGTACTAGATTCTGTAAAATGTCTAGAGGAATAAGAACCAAAAACACAGGGTCGGCATCTTTCTATTGGTTCGTATGCTCATTATTAAGGTTCAGTAACACTAAAAAAAGGTACAAGAAAAGTTTAATTTGATTGGAACTATCGTTTTCGTAGGTTCACATTATAGTCAATATAACAATATACCTATTATCTTTTACTGTAAATGCATTTTTTATAATATTCAAAATTACTGTTTCGTACAAAACCAATTAAAATAGTTTAAGTGAAATGTTTTCATAAACAGCTTTGTAGTTTCCACATTAAACATGACAGCCCTCGTATATATACGATTTTACCACCACGTTTAAATACTATAAAAAGCAATGAATATTAAACTACTAACTACATAAACATAGGACAGTTGACACGGGAGTTACGCCAACAAAAGCATTATGCAAATGTGGCCTTAGCCCGAAGTAATTAGTTGTAAGTTAGAGATTCTCTAACATGTCATTTGCGCTAACTCAATATCCCGAACTAAGTAACAAGTTTCGATCAAAGATGACGTCAGAGTGACCCCGTGACTGCATCGAGTAACCCCAGATGGCGCTGCTTGCAACCAATTGAAGTCCCCGAGTTTGGTAAGCTATTGGAGACAATTACTGGTTGAGGGACTTTGAATTTTAGACTGTGTGTGGTAGAGTCGATTAATAACATTTCGTTACCGCATGGAAAACCTTGAACCTAGAGTAACGGAACTCTTGTAAACTTACAAGACGAAATAAAAAAATAATTAGTTTTAAAACAGGTGTGTTGAAAGGAGGCGGAGATTGAAAGAGTTCATTCTACGCAATTGTTTTTATATGTTATATTGAGACTAGCACAAATTAAAGGAAGAGAGAAGGGAGATAATATTTCAGCCAGGGTATTATTTATTAGGTATATCTGATTAGTTATACTTAATTAATTTTAGTAATAATAATAAAACTTAATTTATAATGAAACCCGTACTATCAAAAAACTTATGGCATAAACATAGCACAAGTTTATTTTTCTGAGTAACCACTTAAATCGTTCTCACCCTTCACAACGCATAACAGACACCACGGCAGCCACAAATATATCTACGCAACGCTAACTTCTCGTAAACATGTACATAACTCAGTAGGGAGGCGCATTATAAGCGATCCCAACTTAATATTAGACCACAGCGGAACGGTTCATTCGTGTCACCAGGTGCAGAAAGGCCTAAAGCTCCAAGTTACCGTCATATTATACCTAATACGATATTCCGACGCGTTACACTCAACTTTACGACCCGAACTGAGGTGAAAGCTTACGTTTATGAATCTTTGAGCATCCTTTAAAATCCGTAATGCGGTGTTTTATTTTTATGACGATGTTATTGCTGTGTAATCAGAGTAGTACCGGTTGCCCCGGGTTTCATGCGTTGCGAAGTTACTTATAATCTCGGTGAGTACGATGTGATGTTCCGTCGTTGAATACGTCAGTTATTAAATTTTCTGACACACAAATTCAATATGGCTACATTTTCCAATAATTTAATTACTTATATTCTTGACATAACAGGAATTTCCATTAGAGTGCTATCTATTAGTCTTAAAAAAAGTCCAATCAAACAGAACCGTGGGCTCAGGTAGTTATATATAACCCTTACCGTTGTTTGTTATCTACTAAACACTTTAGTTACGCTATAAAAGACATTGTTACCTACGCGTCTAAGACGAAACTGGCTTGCATTGTCGTGACAGATGCGGCCTACATGCATTTCATTCTATGCTTCCTGTAAGCGATGTTTGATCCCATTCATACGCAATCGCCAAATGAATGGATGCCACGAAATTAGCAACATATCGCGTGCCAGCTCATATCTCATACATACGTAGAAGACAGTACAGGTGACAGGGCCGACGACAATTACATAGCATTACCAGGCAATATATTATGCGATTCAACTATAACCCACTCGATTATTGTTTACTCTGACATGTTGTGTTGGGCCATTTGATTAGAGGACAAAGCAGAGCCTTGCATGTGTGCTGCGAGCGGACACATTATCTGTCTATTTAATCGCTTAAGTGAAGTTAAGAGTATTGGTGTAGGTGTATGCTTAATAGAGGAGTTCGATGGTGATGCGGTGCATTCTTGTAACGATCGTGAAAAGTGAACATCTACCGCAATTCAAAGTTCTTGACGTGTTTTTTTATTGCACAATCCTGGTAAAAGAAAAAAAACTTCTTTGAAATTCCTTTAAAATCATTGACCGCAGTTACCCAAAGTTGTGGCCTATATTTGACTTAATGGTAACTGAGAATAAGACAGACATAAAAATATAACTAATACAGTTAAGTAACTGTACAAAAAAAATGTACTTTATTTCATAGAGAAGTAGGTAACTAATAGTATTCGTAACCGAAGGGAGTGCTAACTTTGATTATTTCTGTGACATAAATAAAAAAAACCGTATCTTAATTCTAACCTTCTATAACCGTATCTCAAAACTCCGTACATTGTAGTGGTATTGCCAAATAAACATAAAAAAATAAATGCTTCGCCAACTGAAATACATCCGAGTGTGGCCGCTATCTCGCTCTATTTAAATTGTAAATAGGTTGAAACACTATTGCGGTTATTATACGCTCCCCGCTGGTTTCGAGATTAGTTCAAAATGTCACAAACTTCACGTAGTCCCCTTTCAGTGAAAACTATTGTCAAAGACAATATCTTACGCATTGTAAGCTTCAGGTGGAGCTATTTGGAATGGGCTGGCTTCATTAATGTTAATGAATGGTTGGTTTGTCATAATAATTTTCGTACAATCGTTTAAGTATGTAAAAGAGCGACCTCTTTTTATGCTATAGTGTGTTTGATACGGCATGCATTAATTTGGTCACTTTATCATATCGTATGACAATACGTTGCTCAACTGTCACTATCACTTACCTATTTTATTTATTAATTTATTAAAAGAAAAGGTGCGCTTGCTAACTTACAGTGCAAACCAAAACGCCAGCAAGCTAATTATAAAAATACCTAAGTCAAGTTTAAAATTGTGATCCATCACCGAAACATAATCAAACAGACATGTTATACAATTAAGAAAATAATAAATGTAAAACTTAAAAAAAACTAATGTCAAAAAGTGAAAATACAATCAAAATACTAAAAAATATATCAAATAATGTCAGAATAAAATAAGACAAAAAAATGTAGGACTGTGTGCATATAATTACCATAACAGATAACTCGATTTGTTTGATTTAAGTTACAAAGTCAATGAAAACTGATCCTATCTAACTGGAAGATAAGAGTTGCAAACTGCAACCGAACGAAAATGAAAATGTTTTTGATCACCTTTATCACCATGGCTATCTTTTTTGCAGTATTTTAACGGATTGCTTCAAAAGCATTGCAGCTATTTTGCCAGTACAAGAGAAGTAATTTCTGTATATTGAAAGCCACTCCAGTATATTTCACCCATTCACAGTACCCACTGGTTGGCGCCCTTTTTAATTTTACAAAGTGATTTACTTTCGTATACCCATGGCTGCTTTAATAACATTTTAAAGTTTAGTTAGGTTGAAATGAGTCTAAAAAGTTTAATAGAAAATCCACCGTAAATAACATCAACATCACAAACAAAACAAACAAACATTAATCTTAGCAGCCCTTAAACGTCCCATGGCTGGACTTAGACCGTCCCACGTTGACTAAACATAGTAGGTAATTAATATACGGTACTATAATTAATTTATAGTACCGTATATTTTACATTCAAATTATTATTTTGTATTTTATGGCCTAGTAACGACATTTCTCTTTTTTTGTAAATGTCGTTACTATTATGAGAACGAAGGAAATTTATTACATATTTTCTGTTTCATTGTACGGGTTATATTTTGAGAATATAATATTATGAGAACGAAGCAAATTTTGACGATTCAAAGTACTTCTTATTTGAGTTTATCGAATAAATATATTTTGAGTTTGAGAATAACAGAGAGTAACGATTGTAATTGATAAAAAGTCAGTTTACAAAAAGTACCTCTTTACAGGTACAATGCCTACAATAAGTACTGTATTAAGTAAAATACAAGAGTTAAACTAAAATTCAAAAACCACAAGAGACGAAAATATATTTCTACTAAGTGTAAGTAACTTTTCTGTTGCTGACTTTTTTATCAAAACACAACAGTTTATCCCCAAAAACTCTACACACGCTTCTGTCGAGTTCATCTGTCTTTATTTAAAATGTAAATAACTTGAAACACAACAGTATTGCGGTTATTACGCGCTCCCTGCTGGCTTGGAGATTAGTTGACAATGTCACAAACTTACCGAAGTTCATCCCGGGAAACTTGGCCCGCTGCGCCCTTAAATTGAAACAGTACAACATCTGCACTCGCTCCGATAGTTATAGGAAATAAATTATTCTGTGACGTCTTTGGCCTATTTAAGATCGGGTGACAACTTTCAACTATCTATAATGGTCCGGCAATTTGTTTCGCGTCCGTCGCAAGTTTCATTTTTGGGGTTCCTCTCCGACTGTTACGACTGGAAAGCTAAATCTCGTGTAAAAGAGATAGTTATACAATAATAGCAAGATTGTAGAATTTAAATCTTTTATGTGACATTGCAAAAAAAAATTGTTTCGTTAACGAGGTAAATGTGGGTAAATGATGTAACGTTCACATGTAATATGATCTTGTTTATTTATTTTGAAGTAAGTATTATATTTTACGAGAAGTATTTTAAGAAAAAAATTTTGCTTAGTAAGTTAAGAAATGTATGACTGTTTCAACAATGATACATACTTATGGGTATTAGGTACCTATTACAAATATTTTTTAACGTTTCTCTAAATAGTTATCACGAAAACATCTAAATGTGGTTGAGTATATAGTGAATTTGCCTTCATAATAGTACTATAAAGTCCAAGTAACTTTAATTTATCGCTAGCAACGTCTTCTGGGGTTATCCAGCGCTGTCAAGAAATTGCGACGTCAAATACTCGAAGCAAAATTCCTGATAGCTAGGGATAATATCATAATAATCATAAAAATAATCATAATCACACAATTGACATTAAATATGGGCTATTCATGAAGTCTTTGCTTTTTAGTTATCCCTGGTGTAAAACGGTATTTACATAATACGTTCTTCGGTTTTTGAAATTTAAGATATATTATCAATCTAAGTATATAATCAATAAAGTGAATCTATATAATCAATCTTTAAAATTAATTATTGAGAAAATAAACTTAGCTTTCTCCTTTCGACTAAAAATTTTGCTTGTTCCACTGTGAATAACGCTCACACATCGCACTTATCAAAGATAAGATAATTTAGTGATAGTAGTAATAGTTTCGATTAAGTATATATCAAATTACATTACATTAGTAGCGAAAACAATCTGTTGTCTTCCATAAAGACCTATAATTACATTTCTCCGTAACAAACTTACATACCAAACGGTTACACAACTCACATGTCAACAGCTATGCGATGTCAAACATTAATAAATTGTATAACATAGAAAATATCTCAGTTTCGCCAAGTGTATCTTGCAGATTTAATAGACAATAGCAAGGAGGATAGAGTTTCGTAAACTTCAGTTGGAGTTGGTTAAGTTTCTGCGAGTCCTATCCTTAAATTGAAATGGGAACCAAAATACCTAGTTGTTTCGTTATTAAGTATTGAACAAAGCTGTTTATGTTCTTAATAACATATGTTACATTGTTATAATTGTTTGTTTTAAACTTTTGTGCTAGTGTTACGAAAATGTAATGTTTGCGATGTTACAGCAGACTTCGAGAAGACTCCTAATACATACGAAGGTTCACGATTACTATTTCTAAAGGCTTAGTCAGATACCAGACAATGAGGACCGCAAGAGCCGTCTACTACCATAGTCCACTTTCCACCAAATTACAACTGCACACGTGCTCAGCGTGATCGGTGGTGAGCCCATCACCGCTTTGTGCTGTTAGATGTATGTGCAGTCTTTAGTCCGTTAGTCGCCCTTTACGACACCCAACACCCAAAGGAAGAGAGTGGTTGGTAGTAGGTATTAATTTAGTGAGCCGATCACGCTCACGGGTCAAGACTCAACCTAATGTCCCTAATTATTAGCAGTCAAAATTATGATGCAGCCAATCAAGTAATTCTATCAGCAAAGGTAACATGAAACAATTCATAATATATACTTTTGCAACAATCTTCAATACTTTGTCCCTTTTGATAATTTAGTACAAATATCAAGAACAAGAATTACAATTTATGCATCCAGTTCTATTAAAATATGTGTTTTTTGGGGGTTAAAGTTACTCGCTTCCGTAGGTTTACCCTTGAGACCCTACACGTGACCCCTGGGTGGTGCTAAATGAGTAACACTGACTGTAATACCATCCTCTCACGAATATTCGGCGTGCAATAACGGCACTTGGTGCTGTTGTTGTGTTTCGTCCGGCCAGTGAGGGTTCCGGAGGTCCATAACCCCCCCCCCCCTCTCACAATTCCTATTCCTTTCCTTCCTTGAAGGCCGGCAACGCGCCTGCGATTCATCTGGTTTTGCGGGTGTCCATGGGCGGCGGTAATTATTCTCCATCAGGTAACCCGCCTGCTCGCCTGCCTCCTTCATTTATATTTTAAAAAAAATGTGTGTTTTAGGAGTTTAGGATAACGGCGTTGCAGCTATGACATACAGACACCCCTGCTAAACGATGCAGCTATGCAAATCATGAACATATAAAAGAGCACCCACTCATACACATTGTTGCAGACCCAAATACAATCATTTTTTACTTGTATATTGAATTAGTATAAATTATTTTGTAGGAAACATATTCATGATCTGTTAAGTATCAGTTAAAATAAACGATTTCAGTAAATGCGGCGTTCAATAGGATTAGATTTTATTTTTGACATAAAGCAAACATTGTCCGCACTCAAAAGCATGGGAATAACGGAGCACGCAAATCAAATGTAGATTTTCCGTGGTACTATTTAAAACATTGTAACGTTGAAAAATCGTTCAAATGAAATGCAACGTATTCAGATTTAACACGTTGGGCGTAAATTGATGCGCA
The DNA here is from genome assembly GCA_963921215.1 of Scoparia ambigualis. NCBI lineage: Eukaryota > Metazoa > Arthropoda > Insecta > Lepidoptera > Crambidae > Scoparia > Scoparia ambigualis. Next base: position 13,300,483 of record OY992507.1, read on the forward strand.
TTCCTTGCACCGTTCGACGCCTGCGAAGGCTTTTTCGGTTTATTCTCGAATGTACGACGAAAGATTAACAAATACTGTTGGCCACTCTTTCTGCGCGGTTTGAGGTATGGCCCTGTGTCACGCGAAGTTACGAGCGCAGCTAAAACACATATTAAATTAATAAAAGAAAAATGTTGTGCACTTTTTAAAAGCTTTTAAGTATGTGCATTTGAGAATGTTGGGTTGGTATTTGGAATTGCTTTGCTTTGAATTTGATGTTACTACATTCAACGTAAAAATTTAAAAGTTCAAATAGTACTTCTGGCTACATTTTTTTTTTGTTGGGTGTTCTAGCCGGGCAAGTATAAGTCTTTTTTGCTATAAATGTCCATCGAACATCTAAAACAAAACCTATAAAATCGTTGTCTTCCATTATTATCAATTTTATATAAAAATTGAGATGAAAAGAAACCAATGTGACTTTAGTCACTACTAATTTTTTTTACTCAACATTACAATGTCCCACTCCCGGGCATCTAAATAAAAAATATTGAAATCCAAAATAAAATACTAAAAAGATGAAATTATTAAATTATAAAAATACAAATGTGATTTATTTGTTCGATCAAATAAGTCAGGTAAACTTTCATTTTATGAATTATGAGGTGCATTCAACTTCTTCAGCTAGCGAGTTTTGAGTCGTTTGCCAAAAAACAATTACGGAACACTCCGGGACGGAGCATCCACTTCCAACTCATGAAGTGAAACTATTTAAATATGCAAGAGATATTCTTTTATTTTCATCGCTTTATCAATATTGCAGATACTTACTTAAAATAGTAATCTGTTTTTTTTTCAACTACTAAATCTGTTACTTTCTCACTGATTGACCATCATCGCCTATATAATCGTCCTACTGCTGCAGCTGAGGTCAGGTCTCCCAATACAAACAACAGCAGTTGGGATATGAACAGGCTATAACACACACTGCTGGCTCAATACGGGTTTGTAGGCTTTAACGACTGTCATCCAACAATACGATACAATAAATACTAGAACCAAAACGTGCTGAATCACGTTATTATCATATTCATATTTTGATAATACATTGTGTATTGATCAGCAGCTCCATTATTCCATATTTTCGAACAACATATTTGTACCCAAAGTACCAGTAACCCTACATGTACTCTGAATCACGTCCATAAAGAGTTTTACGGCACAATAAAACTGCCTATTTCAAAATCCTACATTTGCCTAATTTAAACACGAAACTTCAAGATTACGATCGATGCAGGGCGGTATTGAAACGGCCGGTAATACTGCAAGCAATCTTGTCCAGCTCTGAATGTGCCCTGAAATATAATTTCGATCGGACAGCAATCAGAGCCTGTTGAAGGAAACGCGTGAGCGGACTAGCTAAGCCCCTGGCCTGCCGTAGCGGACACAGGTCCGATCTGCCGTGCAAGTGGGTTGAAAGTGTTCTGACAAGGTGATTTACTCCAATTGTCTGGTAATTCGATAGTGTTGATTTTATAAACACTGGTTACGGACAATGCGTTGAATTTTCCGATGTTGTCAGGTTGTTCATTAGCAATGAGCTCCAATCAGGTGATACTTTTTTTTTAATTACTATTACTTTTGATTGCAATTTAACTCGTTATTGCAATATAAATTGTCGATAAGTACCTTGAGTTGTGTTTGTTTAATGGAAAGAAGCTGATTAAGAAATTCTATAATTTAAACAATCTTCTTTACTTTTACACATTTTACATTATATTTTATTAATATAATATCTAAGAGTATTAAATCTATAACAGTCAAATAATCCATAAATTCTATATATGTACGCTGCGTGGAAAGCATCAAAAATGCATAGAAGTGTCGTGGCAAATTTACTTCACTGTATTTCATACTCACGAATATTTTAGTCAGCGTTTTCTATTCTAATAATTCAATTCCCCAACCAATATTTTTTTGCCTGAAGTACTATGTTTCTTTAGAGTGCCAGACTTTGTAGACTATACTTATATAGTACAGTTCCCCTTAATCGGTTGCAAACAGCTTTTACAACGTCACTGTCAAAGTTGTTAATTTAGATGGTCAAAGAATTCTGGATTTAACTGGGTGCGTGTTAGTCTGGTGTTCTAGGTATTAAAATCCCATCTCGTACTCTTTAAATGGGGACTGACAAAACACAAGTTTACTGACAAAACACAAAGAGAAGTCAATAGTTCTACTCTACTGTTGTCAAAAGAAGACATACGGGTTGAAAACGTTGTCAGAAATGAAGACACATGGAAAACTTTGATAAACTTTAAAGTTGATAGTATTTTTTTAGAGTCTAGAGGTTACGTACTGCTTACGCTCAGGTTGTTATAATGAGAAAAACCCGTATAATACAAAAATAATACAAAACTGCAAAATACTTTTCGACTTGATGTATGGAACAGTCGCTTTTTAAGGTTGTTCCCATACAAATAGTTGTTCTTTGCACTTGTAGGATGACCCAGTGGCGGGATTATAACATACATACATTATAAATACACATATATACATACATACAGTTACCAAACTTCTGTATATACGAAATTGATTATTATATTATTGTAGCGTTGGTAATTTAGCACAAGTTCTTAAAGAAATTATAAGAAATCAAGTTAACAAGTCTTTCATGAAAAATGCCTTCTAAAGTATTCCACGGCGCCGCCGTGTCTGTAATTCCGTACGTAAATTGACCACTATGATCGTCTTCAAAGTAAACGGGCTGTCTATAAATGTCTGGGAAATCGATACGGCATCAAGTCTGCCACGTAACGTTAGCGAAGTCAATATTGGTAAGGCTTGGCGTATCTACCACGTCAGTGATCATTGAATTTTTGATTAGGACTTTACGATTTTGAATTCTAGAACGCTTTTGAATTCTAGAACGATTTTATGTACAATGATGGTAAGTATAATTATTATCATTATTGTTGGTAGCTTCAATTATGAATGTGTCATAAGCTTTTTCTCTTTCGCTGGTGGACTATCCATGTCAATAAAAATAAGGGATAATTCCATTCGACTGTTCAAAAATATCATAAAAAATAGTAACAAAATATTTGCTGCGAGAATTTTATAAGGCGTTAAAAAATTCATAAAATCAAAACAAAAACAAAATTTAAAAACTTTTAAGTTACATGCATCTATGAATGTCTTAATATTATTATAAATAAAACTTTCCTACACTCACACCAATTATCTAGCCCAAGAGAAGCTTCGAAAAAACTCGTTAAATGGTTACTAGACAACGGATAAACATACTTAAAATACTTAAATACATACTTATTATACATAGAAAATACCCAGACCCGAGACAATTTAGAAAAACAATAATTTCTAAATTGACCCGACCGGGGATCGAACCCGGGACCTCAGAGATGGCGACACCATGAAAACCGGTGTACAAACCACTCGACCAAGGAGGTCGTCAAAATTATTATTTTAATAAAACATTCATTATGAATATGTACATACTAATCTCCTTAAGTTACAAGTTTTTTCGAGGTAACGACCCATCGATCAAATGTACCATCGAAGAAAAGACCCGTCGAGGAAGAGATCCTTCGAGGTGTTGACCTTTCAAGGTAACGAGCTATCGGTCAAGTGTACCGTCGAGGTAGAGACATCGAGGTAATGACTATCGAGGTAACATCATTCGAACTAAAGTATGAGGCCCTAAATACATTGCAGATATACTCATGAAGTCTTCGTTTGTCCTTGATGGTATCGGTTTCAAACCGCTCTGAATGTTATACCTGAAACAAAAAAGAAAGCTTGTTATTATTTAAACAAAATTTCATTAATTTTATTATAATTATTATTTCATAAATTATACATTCGTCTGACGAACTAATTTTATCAATTCTTTACACAAAATGTTGGAGATATCAATTATATAGTAAAGATAAGTATCTCAACAGATAGGAAAGTGCGATTCACTGGCTAAATACAAATATTTACTTACATACAAAACCTTAAATACAAGAGAAAATGAAATTATAATGGCCTGAGAAACTTGAAGCAAGACTGCAATAACAACATTCATTGAAAAACTTTTAAAAAGGATTACACTTTATGAAGTAACGTCGTCTACCCAGCGCATTGTACTTCGAATTTCAACGTCGAAACTTATCCGTGGGTGAAAAATCCTTGCAAGTGAAGCTGTATCATGGTGGGAGCAGAATAGATCACTCCCTGTAGGAAAGCGTCAATCGCTGGCTGATTTATAGAGGGCGCTAGCGGCGCCGACTAAACTGTCCCGTTTTGCTCGTGTTGCCAGCGCCGGCAAACAAGTCACTCACCTGCCGCTTCTCCCTCATCGAAAATGCGAACCCTAGTAAATGCCTTTATAAACGAATCCATTTTAAATTCCGAATAGTCTACCGAAAACACGAACGGAACTTCCAGACATGACATGCGTGTTAACGAAATGTTGCTGCTCGGTCAATTTTGGGCGGAAATTTTACCGAGCTTTCGGAGAATTTTTGTTGTAAATTAAAATGTTTGGGACGCGATAACCACTTTCGGACTTGCAAATATTTCTAGCATTGTCGTGGATTATTGAAGCTTCACGAAGAAGAGAAAACCTAACAAGGAAATTGTTAATTTTCAAGGGGTCTTTTATGCAAACTTCCAGAGCAAACTTGACCTAAGAATTCAATCAGGACTCGGTTGGCAATAATTGCACAATCCGAGAGCGCACTACTGCGAAACTTTACATCCCGTTGTCGGCGTTCTATTGAAAACATCTTAACGCTATTCCGAGTTCTACACGCCAGGGTAATAAATTGTTACCAAGCAAACTACTTACAATCGGGTAAACTTAAAATGTAATCTCCAAATGCAGACAGAAATTTCAAATTACGAACGTACTGATTTTGATTTAAGAGGTAATCTTGTGAAGGTTTTTGCTAAAGATGTCATTCGAACAATCTGTTGGCAGATAAGTTTGTCGCGATATCGGAAGATAACGAAAGATTAAATGCATGATGACAGCCCAAGAATGAGAATGACGTGATTTCTGGGGATATAATAATTGAAGCGTTTTAGAAGCATTGAATAAGTTTTTAGTTCAATTTAGGAGCAATCAGGAGGGCCGTTGAAGATAGCGCGTGAGGCGAATGGTTGAAATATTAAACGCGACGGGATGGCGGGACGCGTTGGGACAGTCGGTCACAAATTTGATATTTGCGTTAAGGCCGCATCAACATTTATGAGCTCTTCGGACATGCGACGCATTCTGCTCTTTTACATTTTTATGTACAAAAATATAAATTGTTTTAGAAAGTTTTATACTCATCGGGCGTTTCAATACTCCAAGGTATATTATGGAATGTGGACAACCTATTAATATAGTATTAACAAAAGGTCTATTAAATATAGGTACTGTAAATGTTTATTTTTGTGATAAGTAAACATGGTGTATCTTTCAGATACAAAAGAGTTACTATCGAATATTTTCCAGACTCGTCTCGATAGAAGAGTACTTCCCATAGTTTGAAATATGCATATTCACAAGTTTTAAATAATTACTATAATTTTGAAACTTTGTTAAAATTTTATTTCTGCTAATGAGAAGACACTTTATAACTGTTAGAAAAATATGAAATGCTTAAGAAAAAGATAAAAATTGTGACAGCGAAAAGGAAACGAGCCCAGCGGAGCGTATCTCACGAATGCAACTCTGCTCGTTTTGGTTTTAAATCAAGAATTTTAATTTTTCTCTTTTCCTGAGGTTGTTCACATTGGAAGACAAAACGGTACACATTAATTCAAAACAATGTCCAACGTTCCACTTCTATTTTAATGCTTTTCTCTAGCCACACTGAAGTACCTCAAAATGATTATAATAAGACATCGATCTATCAGAATTTAGACTCACAGACACAAAGATAATGTGGGCACGCCAGCTGCAGGTCTATAATTCTAATTTCCCTGATACTGATCCTTATACGTCGATTATAGGTATGATGATACGATTAAGTTTAAATTTTTTGCTGGTGTCTCCTTATACATTAGTTTTATCAAAATTTTATATTATTTGGACTAATTTATTGTAATTAATGACTGCAATTTATACCTATTATTTTAAGTTTGTAATGACGCTTGCAAAACACTGCTTACGTTTGAATTATGTAAATATATTGAAATAATGAACTGATTATCACTTATCGTTTTATTGTTATACGCCGGTATCATATCAACAAAATAAACATTTATCAAAGTCTACAGCCCGCAATTGTTTACAATGTGTTGGTCAGAATGCTGAATGTTACAAACATCATCAATATGTGAGAACCTCATTCGGGCCTTTAAACATTGGATGGTCGTCGTAAAACATTCATATTGTGAATACAGAGAATAACCAATCAATTTTACGAATGAATGTGACATTCCACCACGCTTCAAGTACGGCAGTGTTTGGTGTCGCATCGTACAGGTGATTTGAGGCAGTCTTATATATAGATTCATCGAATCAACTCTCCCTAGAGATAACGACCGACATCACTACAAAAAGTAAAGTAATTAACGAATCTTGGTGTCCGAAATCACAATAAATAATAAAATACATAAAATTATAATCATATAATCATGACTATTACCCCCGAAGGGTTAGTCAGAGACCAGGCAATGAAGATCGCAAAAGCAGTCCTCTGCCATAGTCCACTTTTCACCAAATAGCGACTGCACAATGTGCTCAGTGTGATAGGTGATGATCCCATCGCCGCTTTATGCTGTTAGACGTATGTGCAGTCTTTAGTCCTTTAGTCGCCTTTTGCGACACTCAAGGGAAAAGAGGGGGTGGTAGAGCGAGATATATATAAAAATATATCCATAGTTTTTAATCATCATCAGCCCATATAATCGTCTCACAGCTTGACACAGCATGTGGGGAGATTTCACAGTTACAGCTAGTGTTACGGTGGTAGGGTAAGGTTCACAGAAACGCTGTAGTTAGTGACCACTCTCACATCTATTTCTACCTCTAAGCAGATGCTCTTCATTGTAATGTTACATTTTGAAAAGTATAAAAACCATAGGATAAAATGTTTACTAGAAAAAAATCAACCAGTCTCCGGAAGCTCGAATAGCTCTACTACTGTCCAGAGCAGTGGACCGGCAATCCAAAGGTCGTGGGTTCGAATCCCATTCGAGCTTCCGGAGACTGGTTGATTTTTTTCTAGTAAACATTTTATCCTATGTTTATATAGCATTGTGAATGCAAAATTTAACCATTAAAGATATAAAAACCATCTCGCGTACCGGTGTCGCGCAGCGGTGAAAGAATACTACCACCCAATTTCTTCCCTTGTCTGTCGTAAAAGGCGACTAACGGACTAAAGACTGCACATACATCCAACAGCATAGAGCGGCGATGCGCTCACAACCTGTCACGCTGAGCACATGTGACTATGGTAGAGGACTGCTTTTGCGGTCCTCATTGCCTAGTCTCTGACTAACCCCTCGGGGATAATAGTGGTGATTATATATATGTATAAAAACGAGTAAAAATATAAAGTATAGAAGCAGAAAGTCCTCAAGGTCGACAACGTTCAAGTCGATACTTATAGTGTTACAAGTGTCAATAGACTTTGGTTATCACTTACTTTATCGAGGGGGATTATATTATTTCTGTTTGTCGGCTTAGTTCAGCGGCAGCAAAAATCAAATATTTACAATTGATTATCGACTCGTGTAGGAGAGGTTTACCGATAAAGTAATGTCCTTATCGCACATATACAGCCATTACAAAGCGGCGTTCTCACATTTAGATCTGCGGCCTTACTTAACATCAATTCTTAGAGCAATATTACATTAATCTTATTACACAAATTCCCATTCTAATTTTACATAGTAAAAAAAGTAATACGGCTCTAAGAAGTGGCAGTAGGGTTCTCAGCTCAGAATATCAGCTGGTGAACGGTAGGCTTATTGAAGTAATCTTGAGAGCTTCCTGCCACGGTATTTTTAGAAAAATACAAACATGCGGTTATTCAAAATTGGCATTAAAAGGTGTTCAGATGATACCTACTTCTAGTTTAGCAAACAGCAATAGGCTACGGTAACCTCTTGTCATTAAGCAAGAAATATAACTGATAGCCACCTTTTTTATTAAAAAGCTATCTCTTCGTAATAAGGTTAAGATTTTTTTGTGTTAATAATGTTAATAACGTTCAAATAAACTCAAAAATAACGAAACGATGAAAAAAATTTCGCCGTCGGTAGGAATCGAACCTAAGTCATAAGAGGGTTCACGCATTTCGGTTTCCCATGCAAACTACCAAGTCGAAATTTTTGAAAACCAATAAACCAATTTTAATGAAACTTTGCATGCTAAAGTAAAATACAGGGATCTAAATAGATCGCTGAAAACATTTTTTAAAAACGTTTGTTTAACTGAGTTATTGCGATTTTAAACTTTCTATAGTGGACTTTTAATCGCAATAACTCAGCTAAGTAAATGTTTGCAACAAACTATTTAGATCCTATATTTTACTTTAGCATGTGAAGTTTCATGAAAATTGACTTATTTGTTTTAAAAAATTTCGACTTGGAAGTTTGTATGGGAAACCGAAATGCGTAAACCCTCTGACGATGTAAATTATAAGAGGTTCGATAAGACCCCGTTGCTATAAAAACATAAAGTCGAAAGCGTAGAAAAATTTCTACAGATCAAACCAATACCTCGGTGGCGTAGTGATCAACAAGGCCGCCCTGATTGCGCAGTACATGGGTTCGATTCCCTTTCAGAGTCATTTTTGTTTATCGTTTCATTATCTTTGTGTATCAACTCTACCATAACAGTTAATAAGTAAATAGCTTTGACCATAATGACGAAAATATGAAAACAAAACAGCGTTGATCAAATCGTAGCCCCAATTGACTATGTACAGCCAAGTTCTGCCAAACAGCCAGTCAGACAAAGCTGCCTGGCTATTTTTAGTTGGCCAAAGTTGCTGGATGATACCAAAATGGAATGACAACATAATGGTTTCGTTTAGTGTAAGGCTCCACATTACTGTTCTGAATACCAAGAAGATGGTTTTATACCAGGACCCTGGGGCCTGATTCTGTATCGCAGTCTATAGATTCCACACCTAAACCTTACCGCGCACAAACGTCAAACGCATACGTTTTTGGGAAGATATCGTAACTTTTTAAGGAATTAACGTGGTTTTGAAACAAGGAATCGTTACAGAATAAGGGCCCAGTGCGTGAATGGAATCATTGCGATACAGTGCAAAATTATTGGATACATATTGTTTGGCCTGGGTATCTATGTGCAGTCAGCTATTAGTCCGCACATTAATAATAATAATAATAACCGACAGCCAGAATGAGATTGTATTATTAAAGCTCTACTAACTAAATCTAAATTTGTTCATCAAAATGCTAGTAAAAGTAATTTTTAGGCAAACTCTTTGTAGGTCGTCTTAAAGGTTTTTTATTTACATTAAAAAGGTAGGTGACTTTTTAAATCTTGCTACGCTAGGCCGACGCAATCGCGACTCTCAACTAGCATGCCATCTTACTTTATTTGCTTCATTTTCAACAGGACTCAGATTGCCAAGAAGTTTTGCGTTCAATTTATGTAATATTACCTTCTTTCGCTATGCACGCCTCGTTTCTGTCGATTTTTCAGCTTAGTCAATTTGACGAACGTTTTCTCTGTTAGGAGAAAAATGTATACTTTTTATTTAACTTTCTTTTTTGACTATTGTTGACTTATTTTACGATGTTAACTATAGTAAAATGTGTAGTTCAATTTGTATAGAAAATACAGAACATTATGATTTTAATTAAACAACAAGGTTTATCTTATTACAATAATTACTAGGTACTTCTTAATCGAACCCTTAGTTGCGTCGTAATTATTACTTATAATAATACTTACAAATCCGTTAAACTTGAATAATAAAAACTAATCTTTCTTAATGAATAAAATCTTTTGTTACCCTAAGCGCTTATAAACAAACTTTATTAAATCGTAAGTTACGTAAATTCCGTGAACTACTTCGTATCTCAATGCTATATTATTCATCCATCGACGCTAATAAAATCAAGCTCTGTTCAGTTCGAATAATTCCTCCCTAAGCCTGGACTCCAGCATGGTATCCTGTCACAGTTCACTTCCGATAACCCCAAATCGATGAAATATAAATCCATTGTCTAAGTTTGCACAGACAGTACTCCTCTCTGGACTCAGAAGATTAATTTTCTTAGTTTAGATTGTTTCGCGACCCATTGTGCAAGCGATAATTGGATTTTCTCAACTATCTGTGATTTAGTTACCTCTTGAACTAACTTCGATGTAAAATCTCGCATTTGGCACTATGCGTACCATTTGCATTAACAAATGGATTTTCTAACTGTTGTGTATGTATACTGAATTCTATATACGAGTATATTCCATCTAGTTGTTGGTAAACGGGCAAAGAGTTATTTGTTGGTTTTTTTACCGGTTCGATATTTTAGCGACATTGTAGACTACATAATGTATTTAATTGTATATGTTACCGGCAATCTGTATAATCCGGTATTCTATACAATACCTAGGCAATGTACGGAATACCTTAAACGTGTAGCTAATGTATTAAACATATTTATTTTATACTTTGCCTAGGTATTTTAAACAATAAGGAATGCGCATCCGGTAATGCGTGAAAAGGCAATACCTACTTATTATTCTTACAGAATTACAATATACAATATACATACATAGGTATTATGTGCTTGTTTTAGAACTACATTAGCGTTCATGTACTTCGTTCACAGTTGATAGATGGTTAACCAGTGAACACATAGAATGTATAAATACAAGAAATAATGTTGGTGAATCAGAGTAACGGGTACTTTCAAACCGCTGATTGTGATTAAATAAAGTATTTAAACATAAGTATTTACTAAATATGGGCGAAAGGCTTTGTGTGTGTGTTGTTTGTTGCCTTCGACGGAGATTCTTTGACATTTTTTTTAACTTTCAGGAAGTCGTTTACTTTTGTGTTCGCCGCCATCACAAAGAACTTGTTTGAAAAATATAAAAGAAACATGGTTGTCTTACAAGTTTTTATGTCTGTTTTCAAAAGTCACAAAATAAATATTACACAATTTTTAGTAAAGCAACATTTCTTACTGCCTAAACCTATAGGTTTAATACAGTCATACATATAATCACGACTATTATCCCCGAAGGGTTAGGCAGAGACTAGGCAATGAGGACAGCAAAAGCAGTCCTCCACCATAGTAGAGTCCTGTACTATGGTAGAGGACTGCTTTTGCTGTCCTATAAAGTGGACTATTGTGCACTTTTCACAAAATAACGACTGCACATGGGGTGTGTAATATAACAACAAATATCCATTTACACAATATAATTACAGATAAAATAAGTTTGTTTAATATAATTCACAAAGTGTAATCAACGAAAGATCTAATTTCAAAAGTTATAAATAATAAGTACGGATAACAAACTATTTAGGATGTTTACTACAACCTTTCACCCACCAACCCGCATTGGGCCAGCGTGGTGGGTTATGGCCCAATATCCCAGGGTGAACAACCCCCTCAGCTCCCCCCAGCAAGCAATTAATTAGTTGGTTAAATAAAACTTATTTGAATTTTCTCGAGGAGCTCGATGGCGCAGCGGCTAGCGCGTTCGGCTTGCGATCTTGCCTGCTAAGCAACTTTCGCAACGACGGGTCGCTGGATGGGTGACCAAATAAAAAACATCTCGAGCTCCTCCGTGCTTCGGAAGGCACGTTAAGCCGTTGGTCCCGGTTGTTGTCGTAAGATGGCAGCCGTTAAAACCCACCAACCCGCATTGGGCCTGCCTGGTGGGTTATGGCTCAATATCACCACGTGCTATTGTTCACGTGGGAGGCCTGTGCCTAGCAGTGGGACGTTTATAGGCTGATGATGATGATGATGATGAATTCTTTTATCTTTTTAATAAAATCTTTATAATAAAAAAAAATATTTGAAATGATAAATTTAATAAATTATTACTATTATTATGCACGTAAAGCGATATTCAATCAAAGGAATATTATATTAAGTGATTTTATATTAAATAACCATTATAGTAAAAAAATATTATAATAAATAGAATTATGATAGTAGTCGTTATATACATATATATTATTTATTATGTAATATGAACGTTATTAAAATGCAATTATATCAAACGTAGTTGTAATAAATTAAGCGCACATCTGCACATGTGCTAAGCGTGACAGGTGGTGGTGGTGAGCCCATCGCCGCTCTATGCTGCACATGTCTGTTAATAGTTTTTGTTTTTTTTACGTCTTCCACCAACAATATCGATGTCTTAATTGTATTGCTAGTCTAACCTTCATCCATACCAGTTCTCGCATTAATTTGTTATCGTTACCGTTAACCCCTCAGTCTTGGAAATTTTTTGACACAAAAATTAGCGCAACTGTCAACGTCAAATTTGACAGAATCGAGCATAGACTATGCGATATTTTGCGATCACGATGCATAAAATGTACCACAGAACCGAAATAATCAAACTTGTTCATACTAAAGTAGTCGTAAGTCTATGAAAACAAGGTACAAAGTCAAGTGTGTTTTTGTAGGTGCGGTCTCATGCGACCGCTTGGGGCCTGAGGTTAAATATTAAAGAATAAAATTTATTTTAGCATGGAATAGCATAGTCTCCATCATTTAATAGTCTCTGGCTAACCCTTTAAGGATAATAGTCGTAAATTAATGTGTGTATAAGTTAAGTTGTCGCAACCTGTTATCTCAGGTAAGAGGAGCGTCAATAAAACTCTACTGTTTTATGCGCATCGTGAAACTAAAGTTACTGCAGCTTCCATTTAAACATATAATGGCTTGTCGGCAATGCGTAAAATGCACTCGGTAAATAATAAAAAACGAATTGTACACTGCCACTTTTACTTTTGTGTTTCAATCAGTAAGTAAGTAAGTCCCTCTCACGAATATCCGGCGTGAAATAATGGCACTTGGTGCTGTTGTATTTTGTCCAGCCAGTGAGAGTTCCGGAGGCCGCTTCCCTCCTCCCCCCCCCCCCCCCTCACAATTCCTATTCCTTCCTTAACCCTATTCCTTTCTTAAAGGTCGGCAATACATCTGCTACTCCTCTGGTTTTGCGGGTGTCCAATGGGAGTTGGTGATTGCTCTCCATCAGGTGACCCGCATGCTCGTTAGCTCCTTCTTATTAAAAAAAAAAAAGTTTGCACCTACTGGACTCTGGTTGATTCCCACCGAGAGTATATTGAGCTCGCTTCAGGTGTTATTCTAACAACTTACATAAGTGTTTAGTCAAATAAACTTTCTGTAAGATTATGTTGGCAGGGACGCAGTGACGGCAAAGAAAACGAATTGTGTGAACGAATGCTTTTATTAAAGTAAGTGTGAGTCCGTTGGCACAGCAGTTTTATATGAAAAGTCAATTGAGTGACTAATACAGAAATAGTGAATGTTACCGACACAAAGTAATCGTATGGTATAATCAATAGATATAATTTAATAGAGTATTTTCGTATATTCCATTTATTCATTTAATTCCACATTCAATTCATTTAATCGCCTGTGGTCTGTGGCTAAGCCACCGGTTTCAGACCCAGAGGAGGTCCCGGGTTCGAATCCCAGCGGGGGGGACATCTTTGTGTGCTCGGTTTGGTTGGTGGTAGAGCTGTTAAGTCCGCCTGGCTAGGTACCACCATCTTATCTAAGTTGGTCGCCATAACAACGATGTTTATAGCATTGTTGTGTTCCGTACAGTTTGAAATAAGATAGCCAGTTCCTCAGGGGTTGAGGATTCCGGGTGATGCGCGCTTCCACCTTCGGCCTTATCGTTACTTATCATCAGGTGAGATGAAGGCCAAGCGCTTACCCGTTGTAGAATAAAAAAAACTTAATAAATGAATAGGAATTTGATCTTTGTTCCATTTTCTTAGCACATAAAATAGGTGGTGCTGACATACAAAGCCCACACACCATTCGTTTACTCCTATAATTGATGGGCACAAGAAACACCACTTGTATCACACTAGCACCTACTTCTAAATAAGTCAGTTGATTGTTATCGATCCTTTTTATAATAGTGATGCGGCTGTTAATGCCGACGTCGGCCCCTTCATCAAATATTAGTGAAAAGAGTTCGTAAATAACTCGTTGCTAGGAACAGACTAGTTGGTGCCTTCCACTTTTTTTTATTTTAAGACTTTTCGAAGTTTAAAATGCTAGAATTTTTTTTTTGTTTATGGTGTAAATTGAGAATTACTTAGGAGAGAAACGTGTTTACTTAGTAAGCGCATTTTATGTGTACGATATTAAAGATAACGTTCGCTGTTGACAGTTCCCAATTTTATGAAAGATTGAAAATAGAGTTAATTTTTTAAAGATTTTTTTTTAAATTACTACTACATGACAACAAAAATGTGATGCATTCGCTATCAATATTTTGAAGACCTCTTGTTCATCTAATAGCAGGTATATCGAATACAACCACCGGCGCTGCTGCACTAGCGTCTTAGAAGTTGGCAGCCATAAAAATTTTAATGTCCAAAAAAACGCCTCGGAGAACTCTAGTAGAGTAAGGGCACACTCTAGCATGATGGCCAACCCTCTAGAAAACCCTTAAGCTTCTCTCCTTAAATATTCTAAGGGGTCATAGGCTACATTTTCCTGCAAAAAAATAAGCTTGTAAAGCTGCGGGCAAAAGCTAGTATCAGATAACTTGAAAAAACAAAATATGTAGCAATGCATAGTCATCCGAACACAGTCAAGCTCACATTTATTAGTAGGACGACATCAAACAAATTCAATTTCACATGTTATCCAAAACGCTAACCCTACTGCTAACTGTAGTCATTGTTCACTTCACGACTATTTGACTAGACACATCGGCAACAGATAATGAAAATCCCGCTACAAGCCGGCTCCTAATTATCACGTTACATTGTCGCTGTGACGTTGATTAGACGATCTCGCGTCCATCGACTAACTCGTCGGTGTATTAGTCCGCCGGTTAACATACACCAGACTTGTGATTAGGGTAATTAGTGGAGTTACCGCAAACAGGCAAGGCGATTTTTAACATTCGCTCAATGTCGCTTAGAAGGGGGCATTGACTCTATATATTCTGACAACCTCCTTGGTCAAGTGGTTTGTACACCGGTTTTCATGGTGTCGCCATCTCTGAGGTCCCGGGTTCGATCCCCGGTCGGGTCAATTTAGAAATTATTATTTTTCGAAATTGTCTCGGGTCTGTATGTTTTCTATGAATAATAAGTATGTATATAAGTATTTTAAGTGAGTATGTTTATCCGTTGTCTAGTAACCATTTAACGAGTTTCATAACGAAGCTTCTCTTGGGCTAGATAATTGGTGTGAGTGTAGGAAAATTTATTTATTTAACTTATTAGTACAGCCTAATTAGAGTCTAAATAAAATATGGTCACTTAATATTTTTGTTCGATGATTATCTTTACAATCATCGTTACAGCTTATAAACGTTTCACTGCTAGGTACAGGCCTTCCAAAGTGAGCAATTAAAATATAATTCTACTTCCATCCCCTACTTCCCCTTCCCTACTTCCTGTATTTACGGTACGATAGGGTGAAATTCCTGGCCTTCACATTGTTCTATGTGATGATTTATTACTGAAGGTGGAAGCGCACGTGTGTAACCCTCAACTACCTGGATGGCTTTCTTATTACTAACAGTTATACATACATACATACATACATAATAATCACGACTATTATCCCCGTAGAGTTAGTCAGAGACTAGGTAATGAGGGCAGCAAGAGCAGTCCTCTACCATAGTCCGATTTACACCAAATAGCGACTGCACATGTGCTCAGCGTGACAGGTGGTGAGCCCATCGCCGCTCTATGCTGTTGGATGTATGTGCAGTCTTTAGTACGTTAGTCGCCTTTTACGACACCCAAGGGAAGAGAGGGGGTGGTAGTATTCTTTCACCGCTACACAACACGGTCACAAAACAACAAAAGACTACTAAAGTTGATAAGGTAACAAGCTTGTTACGCCCTTGTGCCCTAGCACCATCCAAACCGTGTATAATACCTAATGGGCTCGTGTCCACTAGGTATAAATCGGGTGGATTGGCGTTTCTAAATATTCATTATAAAAAAAAGGGATTTTTAATATTTAAGAAAAAAATTGACAATAATACGCATTCAGTCATATGGCATTAAACGCCAATCAAAAGCCGTGACGTCACGCCGCGCCGTGCCAAATGTCATTTTATTGGTATGACATTTAGAAATGTCACAACAATAAAATGACATTTGGCACTCTTCTACAGACACCGACTATTTTCTGTTTGTCTTTTTGACACTTTTCTAAGCATACCATATTTTTAGATTTTTCTTTATTCTACCGTACAAACTCAAAAATTCTAAGCGGAATACTTGACATTGGCGAAATCTTTATAGGAAACACACCACAAAACAAAGAAGAAGAAGAATTTTCTACAGAACAAGCCTCGAACGAAACAGATGTTTGGCACGGTGTGACGTCATTCACTCAACTTATTCGTTTTGCGGCTTTAAATAGGAATATAAAAGCGCAAAATAAATATTGTACTTGATCGACTTTTTTAAAAATAATGTATTTTTAGGATAAAATAGGTAAACAGGTATCGTTTTAATATGATTTTGAAATTTAGTCAACTAGTCTATTACCTAAACCTCCTGTTGGGAATCAAGCCTAGCCCCCTTACTCTTGAAACCAATCGCTATTGCATCGGATTGGTATTGTGAATTTTCGTATTTTTAAATTACGACACCAACGCTAAATTTGGATTCATATTGGGTGAACTAAATGGCATTGAGTTTTGTATTTTTTTCACTCAATATCCACGCAATATGAATCCATATTAGCTCTGGTGTCGTAACTTAGGAGTACGAAAATTCACAAAACCAATCCGATCCAATAGCGATCGGTTTAAAGAGTAAGGGGGCTGGTCTGAAAGCGGCAGTCTACATAACAGATGCTGTTATTTAACAGAAAACACGCAGATGTAAATTATGAAAAAGATAAAAAGATTGATGACTTTGTGATACCATAGGTACCACGTAGCAACTGGATCAGCTAACACAAACAAAATAAGTACACCAAGTTTGGTCTAATAGATGACTAAAACTCATAGCGTAATACAGAATCCTGATATAATTTAATATTACATTAAACTCTTGGACCACCTCTCGTAGCTAATACCCTCCTTGCCTATATGCACTGCGCCTAATTACAGGTCCAATGTATATACGGAAATAATTAAAATTTAAAAAATAAAAACAATATTTTTATAAATAAAATAAAAATAAAAAAATATTAAATCATTGCAGGACTTGTATTGAGTAAGCATCTTGATGCTTATTGCTTATCCAATAAAAGTCCTACTAAACTAATTCTCATTTTACCCTCGGAAGAGAGGCTAATAAATGATTCGAGGTCGAAAAATCACAAACGACTATCAAGTTAAATTTCAAAAGGCGGGCTCTTTAGAACAATACACAGAAATAAAATAATTTATACGGGAGAGCTTAACTTCAAAAGAGTCTTTCACTCAAAAATAAAGCGTGTTGTAGTACCTAAACAAGGTGGAACATTGCTTTGCATAACAAAGGGGAAAAAACACCTAAAGGAAAACATAAAGCCACACTTTATTCGCAGAATACTTATTCAAATGAGGCTGTCCCTTCTAAGTTTGTTTTCAATCAAAAACTCTCGCAGCTTTGTCCCGCTAAACTTTATAAATGAGGCGATTATCCGCGACGCGGCGCGGCCGAGCAACGTCCACGATAGGTGTGCCCGGCTGTCCCGACGCCCCGCCGACGTCCCGCCGCCGTCCCGCCCCGCTCGCCGGCTGCGACGCGCTGATAAACCGCTGGTCACCTGCGCTGCATGAATTGCAGCGCTTTTTAACTTTCATCCAAGCTAAGTCCTTTAAACTTCAGCCGCTTTAAACGCTCGCATTTTATTTATGATTTAGACGCTGACAACTACACAAACAACTTCGTAAAGTTTTCGCAATATCCGTCGAGAAAAAAATCTTTGTGCTCTCACTCAATCTCCCTATCTCTCTCTCTCTCTTTGTTTTTTTAAGTCGCAATGTCATTATGTAAAGTAGGTACTCGACTTTACATTTAATGAAAGTTAACCTAGTTTGTTATTGCGGAGATGTTGGAGTACTTTGTAGATGCATGCGGCCTTTAATATAGGGACGCGAAAAGAGTACAATAACTCGAACAAGCAACGTCTAGGAATAGTACATCAAGATTAGCTCGAGGCTGCAGTCTGATTACGCCGCCTACGTAAGAGCCGCTTCGCCGCAGCCTCCCCCGATTGTGAGATGAAGATGTATGCAGTGCTCTTTTGGGTTCCGCATCGAAAACATTTCTGATCTAAACGATGTGTTCTGTTCAAAATTGCTGTTAATGTTCCGACGAAATTATTTATTTCTACTTCTTCTTCTTAGACTTTTTCAATCCTGTGAATGTCCTCCTTCACATTCTGTTTACTAACAAAGGTTAAATTAAAAAAATAAAATATAAAGTATTTTATTTAGTAGAGAAATAAGACAGGTAAAACCGTTGGTCACGTTTAGGTACTGACAAAATATTGCAGTTGCGCTTTATCACTCGATTAGAAGAATACGCAAATTCTGAATTTAAAAAAGGCGTATGATATACTTCGCGTTCTTTGATTGGGCTTTCACAAATAGGATAACCTTACAAAGTAGATATTTGGTTAGCCTAGCTTAAAAGTGCCGATTTAAATGGATGTAACTTTCTGAACGTGTTCTAATAGGACTCATTAGTTATGAGTTTGCCTACTCTTCAGGTCACTTGCCTAGATATGCTAAAGCGGTGGTACCACCTGTCGACGATATAAAGCAGCTGCTGTATGAGCATAGCCAATGAGCGACGCTCACATGCTGGACAGTTTGGTTTTAACAAAAGCTGTAAAACTAAGTAGTCATTGGCATACTATCAGAACCTTCATGAAGAAGTTACCAAACATCGAAAAGTTGAGATAAAATGCTGTACAGAAATAAGTCCGAGTACACTTTAAGTAAAATCTTAACAGACACTATACTGACTATACTGTAGTTATAACTAGACAACAGAAGTCTTATTGGGTAGGTACTCTTTTATTTAGAAGTCCTAACAGCTACATGTTTACTTGTATAAAAAATGTCTTTTTTTTTTTATTCAATGCTATTCACCTTTCAATTACAAGTCAGACAATATCTGGAAACAAAGAGGCGAGGTGTATTTATTCCAACAAAACATAAATGCAAGTGCCATTATTGACGCTCTGGTAAAGAAGTCGCGACAAGGTGCGCTCGCATTTGTTCTATCTCAAGTATTATATTGTGCCAAAGGCACTTCCCCTCGCTTCGCACAACTTTCGACACGATTTCCCGGAGAAGATTTTCCATTCAATTAAATTATACGAATTCGATTTCATAGTTTTTCTCCTCCACTATTATACTCGCGTAAAATATTAAGTTAGTATCGGAATAAAAAGGGAACAGAATAAAAGTGGCCAATCGCTTGTCGAAAATGAATTGCAAACAATATTACATTTTGGAAGCAATCTACGTTAAACCGAAAGGGAATGATGTGGCAGCTCTTTATATTGCAATTTTTGTGTCCAAACAAAACGAATTTGCCGCGCAATCAAAGCGGGAATCCGATTGATGACATGGCGGAATAATTGTTTCGTGAAATTGAAAATATAGCGGCTTGTATTCCGTGTAACACATCATAAAACGTGCTTTGCGCGTCGTTCGCCCATTTGCTCTTTATAGCCTTGAATAAAACATCACAACATACACAGTGATTAAACGAGCAACCACTTGTCGTAGGATCGTCACAATTGATGTCAACATACGTTAACTTGTATCTGGTAGCTTTGCTACATACATGGAAATTAATAATAACAAAGTTTTTATTGCTATAAAAATGTTTTATGAGGTCACATTTTACTAACAGACACTATAATAACTACAAAAGTACGACATAAATCTAAATAAAATAATTTTTTATGCCAAAATCTGTACTTAAATACCCGTATAAACTTTAAGAGCAACTAGCAACAAAATCTTAAAGCTGTGTTTAGTTAAATCCTATTATAACTAAAACGTAAATTACGTTTCCCTCCGCCACGTCCTTAACCGCTTCAAACAACTGACACTACACAATGATATTCAAAGTACGATTAGCGATAAATCAAGATTTAAGATTTCGGTATACCAAGACGACCTACATCGAAAATGTAAGCCGATTTTCAACACTACAATCCCAACAAAATGGAGTGAACTTTTTCGAAGCTATTACTCAACCGACACAGTTATTGCTGTAAAAGTAAAACCCGAATCTCATCGCACCTGTGACAACTACAATAAAACTTTACCAATAAGCCATATTTCACGGTCGACTTCAATCTCAAATACCAATATATTATGGGGCGATTCCCCACGTAGGAGGTAGGTACATAAGTCAGTGAATTGGTGATAAGTTTATCGGCTGAACTCTGCGCATATTCATTCTTTCCGTTGCCGTTGGCTCCGGATCGTTTCGACTGGGTGGCTCCTCGTTTGACATTCGCTGTCTCAATCTGCCAAACTTAAAAATACCTCTCGAATAGAATGGACGCAAACGCAATGGCTTTTAGGGTAACTGGGTAGACGCCTGGTGTTCTAGTTTAGTTGTCAGTCAAAAAGGCTATCCTAATTTTGGCAAAAGACACACTATCCAAAGCTTTTTGAACTGGATGTCCTGGTTTGAACTCCAAGGTTACGCAGTGTGTATCGGGTTTTTCGAGGCATAAACTGTTTTTGTAATCACCAACCCGCATTCAGCAAGCGTAGGGGGTGCCGCGCGATCGCAAACAGTCACATATAAGTCTCCTAATGAACTTCAAAGCAAAATCAATCATATTGATATTTAAACTTAGAACAATTCTGCTTTGAAATTAAAGTTTCAGACCTAGTAATTCGATTAGAGCTATGTTTTTATCCTGCGAAATGTACAAAACCATCACGCGCTTGTGTTAAAAAATAAAATTTACTTTTTTAAAATGTGGGTGATCTGCGGAATATCAATACAAATATTTTCATCAAGAATTATTGTTTTATGCGTTAAATTAAGAAAGTTGTCGAAAATAAATGTTTTTAGAGGTCATTATATTTATGTATTATTTGTTAATGTTTAAAGAATTTGTTTCAAATTTCAACAAGGCCACAACCTTGTGCAATGATCAGGCTAACATACGTAAGTTCTCTAATTGTATTTAATTAATTTACCGCATAGTACAAGTAACTTAAAAATACGTAAATTTTTACAATTTCGTGCAGGATGCCCTTATTACAATAGGTACCGATCAATTAAAGCGATGACTTGATTTGAATGATGGAGGCTTTTTACTCGTATTATATTCTGTATCTACTTTAGTTTTCTTTTTGCCTATCGACCGTTTTGGAATAACGAGTTAGGTTATAGGTTTAAACAGCCTCCATTACTAAGTAGGTTTCGAGTGTGCGGCGTAAGTATGATAAAAAGTGAAGTGTCATTTTAGCATAATCGAACACTTGCCACTAAAGTATTACTATGCGCAGGCACGAAAGCGGTGCTTCTGGTACCTCAGTCCACAAACTCGCTCCCACGCTTGCGTTGATCATATTAGTTCACAAAGCGAACAAACGACTAATTTGTGTGAGCTTTACAATAAACTTTAATGAAGGTATCGGTAGCTGAAAGGGAGATTGGGTTGAATGGAAGGAATCATGGTAATTTTACCATAGCCACGTTATACTACTGAGGGCGTACAGCGAGATATATTTACCGTAGTATCATTATCATCAGCCTATAAAAGCCCCACTGGTGGGCACAGACCTTCCCACTTGAACAGCAGCACACAATTCGCTACTTGACAGTTTTCAAAAAAGTATTTTAAAAATTACAAACGCTTATTTTATACCCCGTACAATATTTTCTTTCTCGTTAAAGCTTTATTAAATAGAAAAAAAAACATATTTTTCGTTATTAATTTCAAATTTCGTGCGAAAACAGTTGGTCACGTGATATTTTTCTCTGTGACGTCACACTACAAATATAGAAATTTATCTTGAAACCTGACAGATAGTTTTTGATAATTGTGTGAAATGTGACGTCACATGAAGCTCAATGATGGCCGCAAACTGCAAATTTATTTTGTAAAAATAAAATATTTAAAATATATCTTAATAAAAAAAAAACTGTTGGATAATTATCGTTAAATCATAAACTACCATTTCCGACATATTTCATATTTTATTATTACAACAGTCAAATAGCCAATTATTATAATAACATCATACTTATACAAAACGTAACTAAGCGTATTCTTCTTATGCATTTAACGCTTTATAAAACTATCTAGCTAAACTTAACTTGTTATACCGAGAACTTTCATTATCTGGCTGTAGAAATTATAAATATAAAGAAAAGCTTAAGAACATAACATTAAGCTGTATGTAGCCTCGCCGTTCACTATATAATAACAACTTGTATTACGAGTCTAGACGGATTAAAAATTAGAGGACACTTAAGTGCACTGCACAGAGCTGAAAATGAAGCTGTACTAGAACAAAAAAATATTAATTTCAAATATTGCTAAAGAAAATGCTGCAGAATATAGCTAGATATTATTTAAGAACAAAACCGATAGAAATCAAATGACTTCTAAGCTATTTATATACTAAGCTTATTAACAATACTTCTGGAAACAGATAATATAATTAATGTGCTGTTTTTTTTAATATTAATGCATTAAATAAATGACGTTATTTTTAAAAAGAAATTTCACAGGAGGGTGCAAAATTTTGGGCCAACCCTGAAATAGCTACGTGTAATACATACACTTCATCATCATCATCACCATCATAATCAGATCGTGTTAGTCCACAGCTGGACATAGGCCTCTCTATTCGGCTCTTCTGATCCAACTGCCACTCTAAGACTATGTAATTATACTTTTTTTATTTAAATAAAACCATTTTTCTGATTATACATCCATACATACATAATATCACGACTATTATCCCCGAAGAGTTATTCAGAGACTAGGCAATGATGACAGCAAAAGCAGTCCTCTATGATAGTCCACTTTTTACCAAATAGCGACTGCACATGTGGTCAGCGTGACAGGTGGTGAGCCCATCGCCGCTCTATGCTGTTGGATGTATGTGCAGTGTTTAGTCCGTTAGTCGCCTTTTACGACACCCAAGGGAAGAAAGGGGGTGGTAGTATTATTTCACCGTTGCGCGACACGTTTATACAGTTGGTACATTAAAATTAATTTCACCCGAATACGGCACTTAACGTTAACAATTATGACCGCACGCGATGGAAAGTTAAAACTTTGCGAGTCAATTATACAAAACGCAACGCGATTGCAATGAATGAAAGTAATCACTATTCAACTAGCTATAAAGAGACCACGTAGTCATAATCGAACCATTTAGCCGTTTATTCATCTCATCAATATGAATGCCTAATGAGAATGCGTATTTGAATATTGTGCAACAGAATTCGGTCCAAATTATTGAGGAAATTATAGCGGCCCGATTCGGTGTATGGACTAATAATTGAATAATAAAATATTACCATACCGGCCACTGGCGCTAAGCAAACCAATTTATCTTTCCCGCCTAAATTGAGCCCTTTGATTATGCACATGTCTCTGTTACAACACACCATGTTGTAAATAAAGCGAGTAAGTACTTAGTACAATCATAAGTTACACCACAGAGCTTAGTGCGTTGATTATTGATCATGTTATTGAAATCTAGAATATGTATGGCAATAAAGCAGCGCCTCCTGGTGACAGGTGAATTGGTGGAAAAACCAATTCAATTTGAAGTGTAACATGAAATATTCAATTTTTAAATCCTCAGTGTAATTCTAATATATCGCATTCCAGATTGTTTGAAATTATACATAGGTGTGCAACCTAATCGTTGATTTGATGCCATATTCAGTTTTAATTTTAACCGCCAGTGTGGTCTAGTGACTAAGCCACCGGTCTTAGACCCAGAGGTCCCGGGTTCGATTCCCAGCGGGGGGTACATCATTGTGTTCTTGGTTTTTTTGGTTATAGGGCTTGTTAAGCCCGACTGGCTAGCTACCACCATCTTATGTAAAGGTTTTAGAAGGTCATAAAATACCAAATATGATTTTCATATAAGTCTATATAAATTTATCATAGACAATTAGACATAGCTGTTGGAGTACTTGGAGCATTTCAGACCTAAGCTGTTTTGTCTTCTGTGTAATCTGACACTTTATAATAAGCTTTTTTATAAAGCATTTCTTTGATTTTGATTTTAAATTAAGATCTAATTTCTGAATATCGTTTGGTACTTTGTTGTAAAATCGTACACACAGATCTAATATAAGAATTATTTATTTTATGGTGCCTAGTAAAAGGTACTGCTAATTTGTTCTTACTTCTAATGTTTAAATTGTAAATATCACTGTTTTTTGAAAATATTTCAATATTTTCATAAATGTGTTGTGATGCAACTGTCATTATACTTATAACCTTAAATATCTCTATGAGAGGGCCACCAACCTTTAGGTTATATATTACTCGAATAGCCCTCTTCTACAGCACAAAGATAGTTTGATTAGCTTCATCCCCTAACTATTATTGTTTAAGCTGAACTGAAAATTGTAACTGTAACGATAACTCTAAAAGCTGTAGGGATTGTATTAATGAGGTTTCCACTTGCAAGGTCACGGATGGCAAACAAACGAATCCTGTAATCCTCTCTCTGCATCGACCGTCTCGAATCACCCCGCGCCAAACTTCATGAGCCTTTCAGAAGGTTAGTTCAGTGAAGGTTGAATATGTTAAAATAATTTGCTATTAAACAGTTGTAACAATAAAATAAGAAATATGTCGGAAATGGTAGGTTATGATTTATCCATTAATTATCCAATATAATTTGTAAATATTTTATTTTTACAAAGTAAATTTGAGATTTTTTTATCTGTGGATTACAAGACCCGAAACACGGGCGGCCATGATTGAGCTTCATGTGACGTCACATTTCACAAAGTATACAAAAACTATCTGTCAGGTTTCAAGATAAGTTTCTATAATTATTGAAATGTGACGTCACAGAGCAAAATGTCACGTGACCAACCGTTTTCGCACAAAATTTGAAATCAATAAAGAAAACTATGTTTTTTTCTAATAAATAAACTTTTTCGAGAAAGAAAATATTGTACGGGGTATAAAACAAGCGTTTGTATTTTTTTTTTTAAACTGTCAAGTAGCCAATTGTAATTTTAATTGTGGTTACCTTCTGTGAGCTGTGTTTGTGGCGGCTCAATAAAAGAATACTACCAACCCATCTCTTTCCTTTTGGGTGATGTAAAAGGCGACTAACGGACTAAAGACTGCTCATACATCCGACAGTCGGGCTCAGCACCTATCACGCTCAGCACATGTGCAGTTGTTATTTGGCCAGCGTGGTGGGTTAAGGCGCAATCTCTCCATGTAAGTAGGTACTATCGGGTTGCCTGTTGCCCATGTCCATGTGTGAAAGCTGTGCCCAGCTGTGGGACACTAATAGGCTGATGAGGTTATTCTATAATTCAAATAAATTTTGTTGGTTCCGATAATCCGAAATACACTTTAGGTACCTGATCGACGTAGGAATTGAAAGCACGACCTTTGGTTATCACGGCGAGCGCATTTTTTTAAAGAACTTGACACAATGCTGACACTCTTTTTATGGATCTTCTCCCGTTTTTCTTTGCATTCTATTTTACGAGATAATGAACACTTAGGATAAAATGTTTACTAGAAAAAAAATCAACCAGTCTCAGGAAGCTCGAGTGGGATTCGAACCCACGACTTTTGGATTGCCGGTCCACTGCTCTAACCGCTGAGCTACCGAGACCCCAGAAGACTCGTTGAATTTTTCGTAGTAGTTTGATTTACGCTGCAAGCCAGCGGTATTACGTCACTGTGAAGTCTACCCTCACATTCGAAAGAAATACTATTGCAAGTATTTAACAATCGATAAAGACGTAATTGCTTATAAATATCTTTATTGTTGAAATTTTGCATTCACAATGCTATATAGATATAGGAT
Source organism: Scoparia ambigualis (assembly GCA_963921215.1). Taxonomy (NCBI): domain Eukaryota; kingdom Metazoa; phylum Arthropoda; class Insecta; order Lepidoptera; family Crambidae; genus Scoparia; species Scoparia ambigualis. The sequence continues at coordinate 13,326,680 of OY992507.1, forward strand.
AAAATGTTTACTAGAACGACCTTTGGATTGCCGGTCCACTGGTGCCGGTTAGAGCAGGTTAGACCGGTGCCGGTTAGAGCAGTGGACCGGCAATCCAAAGTTCGTGGGTTCGAATCCCACTCGAGCTTCCTGAGACTGGTTGATTTTTTCAAGTAAACATTTTATCCTATATCTATATAGCAATGTAAATGCAAAATTTCAACAATAAAGATAATGAACATTTATTATGTTTTAACTAGTGTTTGATTAAAATGTGTCACTTTTCAAAACTTTCGTTTACTAAGGAAAAATACTAGTTTATGGTTAACGGTCTTTACAAATATCAACATGTTTGACACTGTCATCATTTTACAACAAAATGGCAACAGAAAGATACATTTTTGCAGATTTAATAACGCGGTATCAATTTGAGTACTTACCTATTTTAAATTGGTAAGTAAAGTAAGTAAGTATTTTTATTTTATTTGTTTAGGACATTAAACAATTTTACAATGTGTCTTACTTAATAAGTACAACAACTACAATCATAATGATTGTACCTACAACCGGCACCATTAACCACCACAACATATTATAAATATCTTTATACCCTAAAACAAGTATCTACCGATTTTACAAGTACAGCAGCTATTACCAGAACATAATATTAATATATTACTATTGTCTTTCCAATTAATGTTGTTATAAGTTCTACCTTAAATCCATCTTTCCCTACATAAGGTTCCACTGCTAGATAAAGGCCACCACATAAATCGATTAATTGGTACTATTTTAGACTTTTGGTAATACGTCAAAAAAGAATTTGCATCTACGGTAATCAATCACCCTACATATGGTTCTACTGCTAGATAAAGGCCACCACATAAATCAATTAATTGCTACTATTTAGACTTTTGGTAATACGTCAAAAAAGAATTTGCATCTACGGTACTGCCCTAATATTAACAGCCCTTCAGTCATTTCGTTTCGCTAAGAGACTTTGGATTTTGTTGTTATTGCTAAGCGAAAATCAAAATTATGCAATTCTATAGAATATCAAAAATTTAAAAAAAAAATCATTTTATCATTTTAATTTGAACCTCTTCTTTTAGTTCTTAAATTAAATACCCGATAAAGGGTCGTGCAATTATATTCATTACAATAATAAGTACAAAAACAAATTGATTGCTACTTATACAAAATTCTGTTGTCAAATTAAGCTGAGTACCTATAACAATAAGTAATTGAAACACATATGACATTCCGCTTGTTGAAATGTGTTAAGTTCAACAACATTATAATTGCAACTTTTATAGAATTTCGATTGTCGAATTGAGCTAATTAAAACAACAGCTAATTGCAACTCATACGAAATTCCGGTTGTCGAACACGACTAGATAAGTATAACAGAAATTAATTGCAACTCATATGAAATTCCGGTTGTCGAATTGAGCTAAGTCCACGATGGACAGGATAATCTGCGAAGGAAATCGAGTTTGCTCGCTAATCGAGCGACTGCGCCATTGTGGACGGACGTAGCGTTGGACCACCGAAATATTGCCAAATTCAACTTGGAAATCGCCGTGCATTTCGCAATTTTAATTTTAAACTACATTTTGGAGTTTGAGCAATATGGTGATGTCTACATAAAAGGTTTGTGCACCAATATTTTATACTGCTAAGTGTGGAAAAAAATCGCAGAAGAAGTACGAGCTTTACAGGCCCAGAACAAAAGAGAGTGAGCATAAGTTCTGTGCTTAAACGTAACTCTAAAAGTTTGATGATTAAATGAATGTTCAAGTTTGTAAATTCACGTGTACATAATCGCAACTATCTATAACTATCTATCGCAACTATCGCAACTATACATAACATCTAGATAGAGCTAATGTTTTGATGATTAATTTTTATTCATTTTCATTATGAAAGCCTCGTGATTTACGGGGTAGCAAACACTTAAGCGAAGTATTTATTTAAGACAATCTGTTGAGCGCTCATTAAGTTTTTAAACTTTAAGCGATTTGTTCTTTAAAATAATATAGTCTTAAACAGTTATGTTCTCTTTTAATCTTCATAAACTTAAAATACACTATATAAGCTCATTAATGTATTAAAATATATAAATTCTTTACTCATATACCTAATATATAATGCACTCAAAAACTAAAAACTATGTAATTTCTTGAAAAAGCATCCATTATCATCATATAAATAAGGGAACCCTTCAACACAACCAAGACTTCTAATACTAATTTTGCATCGGGACTCCCGATTGGAGCGAGGCGTGCGAGCGCCGGCGTCGTCAATAATTCATGCGGTAGGCACGTGGTGGCCGAGGGCCGTTCGTAATTGATTTCTGATGCGGTCCGTGAGCTGATCGCATCACTGCCTCCTTTGCCTCCGAGGACCAGCGCGCCTCATTACCTACTTACAGCGCGCGGACAGCGAGCGTCCCTGTGATTTGATTAAAAACTCTTTAGCGTTCAATAATATCTGGGTTATTTTACTAATAGTGACAAAGTTCATTACAGTAAAACACATTTTTGTAGCTTCATCATCATCATCATCATCTTCCTATAAACGTCCCACTGCTGGGCACAGGCCTCCCACGTGGACAATAGCACGTGGGGTTATTGGGCCATAACCCAGCACGCTGGCCCCATGCGGGTTGGTGGGTTGGTAGCTTACAGTGGGGCAATTGGAAACTTACAACAGTTTCTATAGTTCGTATCACTGCCTCCTTTGCCTCCGAGGACCAGCGCGTTTGATTACCTACTAACAGCACGCGTACAGCAAGTGTTCTGAATAGCTGGCCAGTGTATTCTAAATGTTATTTTACTAATAATTGTAATGCGGGTTATTGTCTTCAATAGTAAAATACATTTTGGTAACACTTATAAAAATTGTAAGATTTTTTCTGAAGTTCGAACCACTATCTCGTTTTCCTCCAAAGGGCAACGCGCTTCATTCCCTACTTACAGCGCACGGACAACTAGTGTTCTATGATTTAAAAAAAACTCTTTATTGTAAGTATAGCTGTTATTAACCTCTCATTCTTGGAATTTAAATGTCAAAAATAATGACAGCAGGTGCACCATAATTTTTTTATCTAGTAGTAATAACGATGTATTTCTTACAACTTATTATCTAAATACGATCATTATAGTCTCAATAATCATTTTCTAATAAGAAACAGTCTTACATTAGATAAATCCAAACACAGCACACAAAACTCAGCGACTAATTCACTCCGACCTCAGAACAATAATGCTTTAGTTATTGTTCTGAGACTCCGACACAGAAATTGGCGCAACTGTCAACGTCGAAAATGGCAGAATCAAGCACAGACTATGCGATATTTTGCGATCACGATGCATAAAATGTAACACAGAACCGAAATAACCGACCTTGTTCATACTAAAGTAGTCTGTAAGTCTATGAAAACACGGTATAAAGTCAAGTAGGAGAGAGCGGTCTCATGCGACCGCTTGGGGTTTGACGGAAAGGCGCGCACTGTCAGTGCGGTCTCATGCGTGCGACCGCTTGGGGTTCTAGAGGTAATATAGCATTCCAGTTTGCAAGTCAAACATACTCATATATTTGTGTAAATGCAGAAAATGCGTCACACTCAAGCTCGGTACCTCCAAAATGATCAAGGTACAAAAGTAAGTAGGTTAATACAACATCAACAATCGACGTAACTAAAAATACGCCCACTGTACCTTAACCCTTATCTGCATTTGAAATTGTTAAAGCGTCCTATTTGTCCTGAGTAGTTTAACCCGTGCAGTGTTTGTTCTGAACTAATTGTCATTCTGCAGACATACATAATCCCGCTCAAGAGGCCGTGATCTTGAACGGGGAGTGAGAACGGGACGGTGGCGGTCCTATTCTGGAGACGTGCCGTGATGTAAACCGAACTGGGGGTCGGGTGAGCGCACCAATTCACATGTTACCTTGCTGTTTGTTACTGGACACGTAGCCTGGTGTATGGTGATTTGAAATTAAATACGTTACGGATCTACTTGTGATTGACGAATTGAGTTAAATTTAAGATAAGTTAAGCTACAATTTAAGATGAGAAGTACGTAATGAAATAATAATAATATTATTCGTATATTTTTTTTATTAATTTGAATTAAAACATATCTTGTTTTAAAACTTATATAATTATTAAATTCCATTAAGTTAAGAGAATTATAATAACCTATTTTCCTTTTATTTTAAAAACACATGTGATATAATGTGTCCGTTTATATATGCGACCGTGAATGTGCGTGCTTGGTGCGCATTGAAATATATTTAATTTCTGATTTAACATCTCAACTCGTTAAAACCTACTAACGCTTCAGGCCAGAGTTCAATGAGTAATGACCTGATCTTCCTATAAAGGTACAGACGCCAGCACTTCAACGAACCACATATTGTCCAATTTCTCAATACATTTTGAATTTTTTCAAACCGCCAGAGACCCGTTTTTGACCAGTTTGACAATTATAAACTAAGGGATGAATTATATTAGACCGGGCCGTGCACGGAGCGTGCCGTGTGCGTAGCCCGGACGGGACCCGAACGGGGCACTGATTTGAGACGTTGCATACATTTTGTATGAAGCAGGTCATATTACACAGTGCATGATCGGTCCGGTACGGCCCTGTCTAATATAAATACAAATGCACGGCCCGGTCTAATATAATTAATTCCCTATGGTGATTTGCAAGTGTCAAGACGTAACTCGGTGGCTAAATAATTTTTTTGCTCCAAGTACATATATGTGTGCAGAAAATCTACTAATATTATAAACGCGAAAGTTTGTAAGTATGGATGGATGTTATACTCTTTCACGTAAAAACTAGTTAATGGATTTGGATGAAATTCAGCATACAGATAGTTCATAACCTGGATCAACACATAGGATACTTTTTATCACGATATTCTCACGGGAACGGGAACCACGCTGGTGAAACCGGGAGCGGCCGCTAGTAAGATATAATTTTGTACTTTATTAAAATTGGAGCTGTGTTTATTATTAAAATAATTCTACTAATTCATCTCTTTCATTGGGTGTCATAAAAGGCGACTAACTGCACATGCAGCCAACAGCATAAAGCGGCAATGGGCTCACCTCATATCACGCTAAACACAATCTGCAGTTGTTATTTGGTGAAATGTAGACAGTAACAGTAGGGACAGTCACGTGCAAAAATATGTAAACAATTGTAACTCATAATACAATGGAATAAGAGTCAACGTGTATACATGTTGGTGCCTGTGACTGTACACTGCTTTTTTGGTCCCATTATCTTGTCTCCAATTAACCCTTTGGGAACAATAGTCATGTACATGAGTGTATGTATGCCAAGACGAGTAATCTTTTTTTACTTGTAGGACTTGTTTAGGACTCCGCGATACTAACATGTGAATCAACCTTTATGCTGGTGTGTGCGCTGTCACACGTGGACGGTTGAGTCAACAGGGTCGACATTACAATGCGGCCGATCGGCTTACCTTTGTGCAAGGGTGTGCTGTTTAATTACAATAATACTGGCTTACTTTATGCGCTTCACTTCTTTAGTAAGTGACGCGGAGTCCTTTTTTACTTGTTCGTGATGTATGCATGTATTAAATTTTTGACGACCTCCTTGGTCGAGTGGTTTGTACACCGGTTTTCATGGTGTCGCCATCTCTGAGGTCCCGGGTTCGATCCCCGGTCGGGTCAATTTAGAAATTATTGTTTTTCTAAATTGTCTCGGGTCTGGGTGTTTTCTATGTATAATAAGTATGTATTTAAGTATTTTAAGTATGTTTATCCGTTGTCTAGTAACCATTTAACGAGTTTCTTCGAAGCTTCTCTTGGGCTAGATAATTGGTGTGAGTGTAGGAAAGATTTATTTATTTTATTTATTATTTATTAAAATTCGAAAACCGACAAATAATAGGGCACCTAACGTAATCGATGGACTCAATACATTTTCTTTTCTTAGTTTTGACAAAACAAGGTTTTTTTAAATATATTATTTTCTTTTGTTTCGCGGTCTTTAAAACTGGGCCACTCCAGAATACTCCCCCCAACCCCGCCCGTAATGACACCAGTACGTGACTTATGGAAATAACGGCTTGTGACAACCGAGATCATCAGCTATTACGATAACTTACAGCTCTAATTTCAGGCGCGTAGGTGAACACCCCCTTGTGTTAATTTCGCATGAAATTACGCCTATCTCACTTATTATGACGTTTCTAATATCGTTTTGTGTAATAGTCTTTACGGTACGACTGTTTTTCGTTATAATGTTCGGTATTTTATTGTATGTAATATATTAGTATTATATTACATAATACTTAATTATATTCGCTGCCCTTTTAACACAGCATGGTCAGAAAAACCATACTCAGTGTCAAAAAAGGGAATATTCCGATGGGATGCATTTTGCATAAAGCTCAAGTAAAGTAAATAAAATTTTACCTTATATTAATAGAGGTAAGGTATATATTAAAATCTAATCAAAATTCGGTATTAAAACATTATAAAAGTATGGTACCTACCTGGCGACAAGCGACAAGCAACAAAAACATCGCCTCCCCGAGTTTGTCGCCGCTGAGTGACGCTAATGAGATGAACGGGCGACAATTTGTCGCGCATACAAATACGATACGTGCAACGCAGTCGGGAAACTGTTGGTAGTGGAGCGTATCTAGTGGAAAGTTATTTCGTTTTGAATGGCTTGCCTTATTTTTATAAGAGAATTTTTTTAAGGTTTGCTTTTGGGAAAGTGGGATATAGAAGGGGATATATTGGGTTGAGTGTAGTTTACCTGTGACAGGAAGGTTTATTGTTACCGTTTTAAAATTGATATATTTTTTTAAATTTGGTTTTGGTGAATCATTCTAATCTAACCTCACTTTGGTTTCATTATATTGCTGGTCTTCTTTTTAATTATATCGATCTAATTCGCACTGTGATATTGTTTCGCTAATGGATCAAAAAAATTAAATTAACTTACACTGGTCACTACAAATTATAAAAACTTAATACGAATCTTTTGTTAAATTATCACTTAGTATAATATGTATTATCACGTATGTATAATGACTTATCTTCTATTTTGCAAAGTAAACTCATTTAATGATTAAAACACCTAGCTAGCTACGCAACGTAAGTATGCAATTTCCATATTCTAAAACGGCTTACTGAAGCGAAAGCAATAAATTTCAATGTTTCATTTTCTCCATTCTCCTTTTAAGGCGTTTAGGCACTCCAGTAAGCTAGAATAAAAGTATATCGGTGGTTTATGAACAGCACACCTGCTGCCTAGTAGAAATCGCAGACTTACATCTTTATCGCTTGTGTAACTTACGATCGCTCCACTACTATTTTCGTTAAAATGTTACGGAGTAGCTTGAGTACAGAGGCGGGTATACATTGGAACAGTTAATAAGTTAGATGTCTTTATCTAAATAGCACATTGTGTTTTGTAAAGCGTTCCTATAAGTACCGAAAAGTTATAGAGTTTTACTCCTGGCAAGTGCAAAATATGGAAAAAAAACCTTTTTTTCTTTACGTTTCAAGGTTCCTAATATCTAATAACAAACTACAACTAAACAATTTAAATGTAAAAAAATATATCACACGCCTCCATCTGCCATATCTAAACCAGTAGTAAACCGCTTAACTGATAAAGAAAATTTAACGCGCTAAATTCCCAGCAAAATAGCGCTCACCAGATTTACAAGCTCCGCACTTGTTCTAGAAAGTTATGGTAGTTGTTCTGAAAGTGTCAGCCTTAGCAACGTGCCGTTTACCTTTTGCGTTTAAGTCGCGCCGACTAAATGGAACGGTCAACAGTTTGGCAATTTCAAAGATTACAGTCGGCAACGGTGTTAGGCGTAATCCATTTTGGGTATCCTAGCTTGAAAAGCACTTTTGCATTTATAATGGAAGAGAGAAAACAGAAATAAACATATTTATGTGATTGTTAATAGCATAGACAGAACAGATCAAACATTATTGAAATATTTAAGGCAATCGAAGTGTTTCCTTTCATTGGTGCATTGGTTAATACACAATAAATGTCTTTGTCAAAACGGAGCAAAACATCGACGAGCTTTTCCACAGGGCCACTTGATGAGCCATAAAATGTATGTAGGTCTGTACGTTTCTAAAGACCGTTCTGTCACAGACCGGTAAATTTAACTTTAGAAACCTATTTACTAAAATCTTGATCTTCCCATGTACTGAAGCCAATGTGGTGTAGTATAGGCTGATGATAACAATTTTTTTTTAGAATCACCGTTTTTCATCAGACTGTTAGCATCTTTTACCACCATTTTCTCATTTATAGAACAAAAGCGATATCAACATTATCCGGTACATAGTTACTTCCAACGTCGCATAAATGCCAGATACATTTTCCCTTATTGACAATACAAGACAAGCACAATGCAGCTCTTTTTATTTCATATTTATCAATGTCCGTGATATAGGTATAAGTCGCGATCTTGTATGTAGCACAATAAATGCCCGTCGTGAAATCCAGTTACGTCGAGCGAGCCTCGACAATTGATAGAGAAACTGTGTGCAACGATGAAATTTAAAAAGTCATTTATTTCAAAATGCTTTTTCTCGGGATGCCCGCGGCGGAGCGATATCAATTTTATTTTCCGTTGCGGCTTCCACCAGATACGCAGAGCAGTTAGATGCAGTTTAATCATTACAAACGTTATGAACGAAACGGAAATGGGACGTGACATATATAGGCAATTGCTTGGCGCTGTTGAGAAATGTTGAGTGGAAAAATATAATAATATTGAGAAATAATTAAAAATCTATGTATGTCACATTTTTTTAGAAGCCATGTTTTTAATCTTTTCTTTTTATATATTTTTTATAAAACCTGGCTGAGATTGACAAAGTTGCAGGCTCTAGTCCTGGTCGCATCTCTAAATTTAAATTGTACTTAATAAAATTACAATTTTTTTTAAAAGTAGTTATATTTTACATGGTCGTAAAGGAAAGCCTACACCCAACAGATACTGGCTGATTATGATGATGTCATATGTTTATATAATTTATAGTATTTTTTTATTGTTCCAAAAAAACAAAACAAGTAGCACTCAGGCATTACAAACAACTCAATTTGTCCTGTGTGCATTTAACTGAAAAGTGTCGTTGTTTTCCAAATATTTTGGTCTGTGGCACGTGTTGTACGCAGAGGTGATAGGCGAGTGCCGTCGCTAGTGTTTCAGACATGCGATTTTCGTATGTCAGAAAACGATTGCCTTGTTTCGATAATATTCCTTTTACACGAATTCCAAAATTCCTTATGTTATGTTACGAGCTGTATTCCCATTGCATAGTTAAAGTCTTCCTTCCCTTTTTCCATTTGCCCCATCCTTAGCTATTTTAGGCCAAACTTTTGTGGGGTAGTTCAGCTCATCACCCCTTCTTCGTGTGGGCCTTTCTTACTCTCTTTCTCTCTTACTGTCGTCGTCCATGTATCCGGGACCCATCCATGAGGTGGCGATCTTCGTCCACAATTTGTCTGGCATACGAGCAACGTGTCCAACCAAGTCCCACTGTAATTTTTGCATGCGAACCGGAACATGCGACTTCCAATCCTAAGTTCTTATCTTATAAGAAAAGAAAAAAAGAGCCTGGATTTTTTCATTTCTTTTATCATTATTGTCATATTTCTCTGTCTCTTCTATTCTCATCTTTTCATACATGTCATTATCATATACAATTATAATTCTCTAATTATCTAGTCTATAAGTAACGACGAAAACGAGTTAAAAGGGCTCGAAACTCGTAAATGTACAGCATAGTATTTTAATACGTTGTGATTTGCATGCTATTTTGAAATTGGCTAAACAAATCAACACCTTTATACCATGTTTGACGCAAATAAAATGTATTCTGTTCTATTATATTCTAAACCGCCTATTACAAATGTGAAACGTCCATCGCAATAAATACCTACCCATTCGTAAATACATCTAAAGCAACTCTACTGTAAAACTCTATTGTTCCCAACATAATCACATCACATACAAAATTCCTCTACCCATTTAATATTTAAAAACAAAACTGTAATTCCTTCACCATGGTTGTTTAAGAAAAAAGACAAAAGTGCGGCCGCAACTGCGAACATTGCATCGAAAAGATGGCCACATATTTTTATTTTAATCCATTTTCTTTGTCGACGAAGATCACCGGACTTCCGGAAGCGGTCAATGCAATTAAGCTTTGATCATATAACGACGACACATTGGCCGCTCCCTTTGGCACACAATGATGTCATACGATGGTCTTATGAGAATTTTTATAGCACCAGCCATTTCTGATACATTTTGTTAAAGGAAGTTCTACAGAAATTGGCTGTTGTTTTGACGTATGGTATTGTTAATTTAGTGGTATAATATACTGCTGTGAGGCTTCAACTTTATTGGCGGTTAATAAACTTTAGCCTTTATTGTGTAGTGTCTATTGTCTACCACCGGTCTCAGACCTTGAGATCCCGAATTAGACTGATAGTACCTACCTACTACAATTTTGAATAAAAAAAGACTAAAATATAGAAACAGAGCAACCAAAACTGAAGACAATTTATTTACTATTTATTACCTTACAAGGTTGTAACAACAAACAAATTCATTACTGTTTTTTTCGTAATGTCACTTAGACAAACAGAAACTTTCTTTATGGTCCCACTTCTCCACAGTCCCAATGTGCATTCTACAGCGAAAACAGCAAGTGATGATCGAATTTCTACGATTCAAGTCATATTAGTATGACCTTTACCGGAGTAAACCTCCCATTCCGTTTCTTATATCGCCAATATTGGTCCCGGGCTGGATTCACTATGGTCTCACGGTACAAACTATAGAGACGTAACCGAGTTTTTGTATAACCCCTCCCAAAATAAACTCATCTCTATTCGGAATACGACATTTAGGTCGCTGGCGTCTTTGTACTAGTTTAGCGAGATTTGACGCGAAATTGATCTTTATGTCAAAGGGGATACAAACCCTCTCTAAATGAGTAGTACCGGTGTCAAGGTGTCGGCAAGGTCAACTTGTTTACTTCAGCGTCAACTGGAACTCTTCATTTTGACTTTTAAAACTATGATAATACTACCAGCTGTACAATGAAGTGGATGCAGTGACAAAATTAAAATACATTTACAATGATCGTGTCAGCTGCGGTAGCACGATTCATGAGATTTCGTAGCGATTCTTTCGTTCTGTTACTTTCCTAAGTGAAGTGGTATTTAACGAGCACAGGGTGAGATTCGGGTTAATTTTAATTTTACTATGTCTTTTGGGATATTGGTTGCTCAGTGGGTGTTTACATAAAACCAGCGTCGTCAGCGTCACGCATGACATTATTTTTAGAGAGTAGGCTCTCTGGTACTTTTAAGTTCTTTTAAGTTAAGTTATAGTAAACAGTCGTGTATATAGTGTAAAAGTATATTTTGTGCAATTATGTAGGTAACTTCCACTCAACCGTCCACGGTAGTTTTACTCACCGAGAAAAAATAAGTGCGAAACGTCCACGGTAGGTTTACTCACCGAGCATTTAAACCTCCAACCGTCCATGGTAGGTTTAGTTACCCGTTTTAATAGGTCAAAGCACGTAGTACGTGGGTCCGTGAAAAAATTTGAGGTGGTTCTGTGGTTACTAATTCATCATACAAGTAAAAGAAATCTATATATTGCCACAGAAAATTTCACAGAAAAAAATAATGAAATTGACGAAATTGACAGTTCGCCAAAACGGAATTTTGCAGCGTAAGCGTCTTTAAAAATGTCGAAATACTCTTCTACTCACCATATTTCCTAAATAAGTGCACATCAAAACAATCGCAAACTAATTATCGTTAAAGATTGGATAAGTTTGTTTACATTCGTAGACAGTGACATTGCAACTAAATTTTTTTTCTGACCAAGCGCCATAAACACGGCAACGTTCTTTGATAAGGTTGTTGCCCACTGCACCTAGTTCGTAGTTCCGCAAGAAAATTTGAGGTGGCTGTATGGATATCAATTGATCCGTAGAACAATTGAAACTATGGCATAGTGTACGAGAACCTTTAGTAAAAAAATGAAATTGTTGACAATTTTGACGGTTCGCCATTTTTTTTGCATAGGATTTTTTTGGTGCTAAAAATGTTGTTATTATCTTCGTAATCATCCTTCTTCCTAATAATGTGTACATCAAAACAATCTTTATGGTTTTAGCTATCGAACATGGTATGATTCTTTATGTTCGTATTCTTCTGTACACTCTTCTAGCAGCTCTGTAAACAGCTGGACGCTGGGCGCCATGTTGTATATAGGGGCTCGGACGCTTAAGTGGTTAGGATGATCATTCTCTATTTAAACATCTTATCTTCTCTATTTAAACATATTATCAAGTTCAAATAGAGAATGAAGAATGAAATGATTCCATCTTCCATCTCATCCAGGGCTGACTGGGACATATGTCTTCATGAAATAAACTCACTAATACACGTCCTGTGTAATTCTGTTCTTGTTTTATGCGTACAATAAATAATACAATACCCAGGAATCGTTCGTCGTAAAAATTGGAGCACCCATCAAAGTTCTTGCCTGCAATAACCATCCGGTGTCGCTGTAAAGAGTATAATGCAGCCGCCAGCAAAATCACTTAAATAATTGCTTTACAAACAAAAGTAACGCTTTCTCAATGAACAAGAAAAGCTCTTCAGTTATTTTTAATTTGTAAGTAAGTGTATAATTTTAATTAAGTATTTAAAAATCTGTATTTCTTAATCTCACCACTAACAATTTGATGATGATAGGTGTGACAGATGTATCTACGATGAAAAGTTTCATATCGCATAAATTCAAATAAATATAAAAAATTATTTGAAATGTTGTCAAGTAAGTAGGTAATTAAAACGTTAGAATTGGCTTAATGGTTAAAAAAAATTAAAATCATCCAGGTTTTTTTATCCTTTCAGTGCCAAATGGAATCATTGAGGGCTCAAAAGGGCCGCCTATAACGTATTACCAAAGTTTACGTAACACTAAAACCGCAACACCGTTCGAGCCGTCTGCTTCGAGATATGAAGAGTAAAGCGTTTATAATACGGGTGAGAATGAAGTATGGGCAATGGAGTTAGAAAGAGAAAAGATAAGAAAATAATGCGCCGTCATATATCATCACAATCGCCAGAATCCTGGTCAGACCCTTTTCACTGAGAATTCGGTGGTAATATTTAACTAAGCGTTAACGTTTCAATGCCACGTTGACCTTATACTTGAATTTGAATTCGGAACAACATTTGGAATTAAAAATAAATAACTGAATTACTTATGTGTTTTGTTTTTCTAATTGTGACATTTTAAATCACCAACACCTGTATTTTAAAGCATCTTAGTTTCTGCCGCATGGACAGTAAAACAAAAGTCGTGGGGCCATAACACTAGGTAGAAATTTAAAAAATAGATTACTATTTTATTCCAACTCAAAAAACCTTGTTTAAAGACAAGCTTTTATGTAAATGCGCTAAAAAGAACAACGAGAAAGGCTGAACCGATTTGGCTAATTTCGATTTTGAAATATTTGTGGAAGGTCAGGGAAGCTATAACCGGTGATAAACATAAATAATAAGTACGGAATATACTAAAACGTCAATTTAATTTTCCAATATAAAATGTTTCTAGCTGTGAAACATTTGATGTCTTTTATCTTTTTTTAAATAAAAATTGACACTTGGTTGTCAAATATTTATGGGTGCGTTCAGTTTGTCTGTTTCATAGCTGTAGTATGAGGTCCGATCTCTTTGGTCTGTTTTGTTGAAATACAAAACAGTTCTGTTTCAGAAATAAAAGAAGTGAAAAAGTGGACTTCTTGGCGGGAAAGTGAAGCGTCATGGTCTGAAGTTTTGTTTTATTTTCTTTAATTTGTGTTTCGTCGAATATTAATGTGTAATAATGGCGGATTAATAACTGTTAAGTGTTCGTGAACGTGCATGAGTTTTGGCAAATAAAACTGCAACATCACTTTTCAGTGTCCCTCAAGAAGTCCGTGTGTCAATTAATCGTTATCTTATATTATCATCTACTTTAAGCAGCATCACTTATTAACTTGACACTGGCTTAATGTGCTGACCGAAAAATTTTGTACTTATTAAGTTTTGACTATATTTTTCACAAATATAATGTAGGTGATACTAAGTTCACCAGGTCATCTAGTATATATATATATATAAAAATCAATAGCTGTGCGTTTGTCTCGCTAAAACTCGAGAATGGCTGAACTGATTTGGCTAATTTCGATTTTGAAATATTTGTGGAAGCTCAGGGAAGCTATAAACGGTGAGAAACATAAATAATAAGTAACGGAAAATACTAAAAACGACAATTTAATTTTCCAATACAAAAGCTGTGGAACATTTGATGTCTTTTGTCTTTTTAAAAATAAATAAATGACACTTGGTTGTCAATTATTTATAGGTGCGTTCAGAAATAATAGTTGGCCGTTAGGCAAAGCTCTAACGAAGTTGTAAACGCGTTGTAATAAAAATAGTCAATACAAATCATTAAATTATTCACATTAATCAAGTTAGACAAGTTTACTCAGCAATTACAGTAATCGACATTAATTAATTTTCATACTACGGTGAACCGCCTCTGAATAATAAATCAACATAAATAAATAAATACAAAGCTGTGCCCCACGAATCAAAGTCGCAAATAAAACACTCATAATTGCAACAATGCGTGTTGAAGTAAGTATTTCAAAAAGCATTTAACAACAGCTGAAATTAACTTGGAGTCGAATCTTGGCGTCAGCTACAGAAGTTGGTTAACGAGTTTCGGTAGAATACTTGGGCCATTTCATTTGCGTACGCACCTACAAAACTACACTTAATATACTACAAAATACGCCGTCACGCATACTTGGGATTAGTTCTATCGGAGGCCCGGTGACTCGGACATCGTTCATTTAAGCCTATTTATACCAGACGCTACGATGCGTCTTATCCCATCCTAAAACAAAGTAACAAATCTCTAGAAAATTAAATCAGATCAGAATTTATACACATTTATGCAGAACGATCAGTAAGTAGTTAAATTCTTTTCTAATAGTTAAGAGGCCTATTACATCTCGAATGAGATTTTGTCGTAAAGTGCCTATTTTCGCATTTTGTAGAAATTTTCCAGTAGTATTTATCGTTTTTATCGAAATGGGATAATAAATTTGTGCATAATATTACAAATATTCATTCTGTGAGCATAAGTTGAATTCAGACGGCCGGCGCATCGCATTTTGTAGTAATTTTGCAGTTGTATTTATCGTTTTTATCGAAATAGGATAATAAATTCATTATAAAATCTTTATTCCTCATAAAGTAACAGTTACTCTGGTATAAAGTTTGCTCAATAATATTATCGCAGATAGGAGATATTCACAGTTAATTTATAGCAATTTTTGAAGTTTTTTGGTTTAGAATAAGATGTTTTTCCTAAATAAAATCAATGATATCTAAAAATTCCGAGGCCGCTACGCATTATTCGACTATATAAGAGATAACATTATAATTTTTTTATTTCACTTGTTTAGAACAGTAGTTCAATCGATGAGCTCAAAAAAGTGCCTTCGCGCACTTCATGAAAATCTTTCTCTGCACTGTTGGGTTTAATTAAAAAGTTAAGCAAAATTTACAAAAAGCGAGGCCACTAAGCACTATTCCAATAGCTATTCTACACTATTCAATAAGTCATAATTGTTAATGTATTTTCGTTTATGAGATCCATAACGCCAAAGTTGGCCATTTTACGCAAAAATCACAGTCAAGATGTAATAGGCCTCTTAAGTTAAGCAAACAAATATTTATAGTTTTGTACAAATTAAATAGAAAATTTGGTTTCCACGATTATTGCAATATTTTTGTACCTTAAATTCAACTAATTAATAATAATTGAGTTTTAACTTCTTTATTACTCATTTTATGAAACATATAATTTGTCTTTTAAACTATTCAGTCAATTGGTCACTAACATCATCAATCGCTTGCCTTGTTACCAGGTTATTTGGGGTCAGCGCAGTATGTCTCTTTCTTCCATACAACTCGGTCATTCGTCATCAAATCATTCAATCCCTTCTCATTCATGTCGTCTCTCACATATCTAGGTACTAACACTGATACTAATAATGACGGGTTTATTACCTAATTACTTTGCTCAAAGACACCAAAACACCATATAGTAATGATTTATAAGGTTGACAAATGAGGAGCGACGAAACAAAAATAGTTAAGTACAAACTGTCTAGATAGTGGCAAAATGCAAAAAACTGTTAGTTGTATACCATACTAATGAAGAATTTTACTTTATTGTAGGAAAAACAGTAGAAAAAAAAGCATTGTAAGTGAAGCTTTTCAAAAAAAAATTGTTATTGATTTCTATATTTATAGTATATCTAGATTTTTTTAAAATGCAGTTAACTAATTTTGATACAACAAATACGTACGTAACTAATTTTGATGTAACAGATAATATTTTGCATTGGAATTTTGTTAAAACAAAATCGTTTTTAACCATTTTTATTCCGTCAGTCGGATTTTTAGGTACTTTTGTATCGAAAATAACTGTTTTTGTTAAACCAACATCGGGTAGGATTTAAAAAATTGACGCCTTAACATGTGTCATGTCATTTTCTGCCTATTCAGTAGTTAACTATTTTTGTTCCGTCGCTCCTAAAATATATTATTTAGCTTGATAATGGTACCGTTCGGCTGCTGAAACTTCACACTAACGTTAAAGACAAAGAAGTAGTGTGTTTTATGAAAAATTTGGTGTATCACGTTCTTGCTCTACCGGATGTTAAGTGGTAACGTGGTCCAGAAGCAAAGACATATTTCTAATATACATTTTTCAACGCAATCGTATCGTAGTCGCATCGTAATCGTATCGGCTGTTACAAAACCGTACGTTTACTGGACAACCCAATTCTCGTTAACGTCGAACGGGTTGTCAATTACATGTCAGGACGCGGCTTGTTCAGGGACGGAAATGAGGCAACGTTTCACAAGTTGCATTTTCTTGCGGTGTAGAACATTTTACACCAATTTTCAGGTCACTTATGTTTGGACCGGCTGATAGGTGTGTGGCATAAAAAAATTAAAAGCTGCTAAGACGAGAATGACTCCTGAAAACATTTATATTTTATTTTTAACTAACATTCATATCCCCTGTCATGAAGACTCGTAGAGGTTGCTATCAATTAAATTTCTATTTTGTCTGGTATGACGATAGCTGAGCTTATATCTAACGTTTTTATTGTCACAAGACATTCTTACCTTAACCGTATCGCGTAGCCGTGAAAGAATACCACCCCCTCTCTTCCCTTGGGTGTCGTAAAAAGCGACTAACAGACTAAAGACTGCACATACTTCCAACAGCAAAAAGCGGCGATGGGCTCATCACCTGTCACGCTGAGCCCATGTGCGTGCAGTGGCTATTTGGTGAAAAGTGGACATATGGTAGAGGACTGCTTTTTCTCTCCTCATTGCCTAGTCTCTGACTAACCCTTCGGGGATAATAGTCGTGATTATATGTATGTATGTAAACCGATTTACACTGACCATTTTACGCCGCCATTTAGGTCACTAATCTTTGGACCGGCTGAAAGGTTGCGTTAAGGTTGGTTGCTAACCATTGAAATTCTATTGTGTCTGGTATGACGACAGCTGAGCTCATGTCTAACGTCCTTATTTTCATAAGACATTCTTACCTTCGCAAGACATAACTATACCACAACAGCCTATAACGAGTAGGTAACATAATAACTGTTTTCGCGTTAACATAAATCATGATGACGCAATGTTAACTATAAAAAAACAAGTAAGTAAATTCCATATTCCCAATAGGTGCTTCAGTGACTTGGCAGGCAGTTATTGAGAAATAATGTAAAACTAAACAGGGCACTAAGTGAAATTGCATGAGATGATAATGCGGTTTCCATAGCGAGGGCAGATAAATAACGCAATTAGTAAATTGATGGATAGTCTTGCTAGAATACTGTGGTACACGAGAATGTAATGAAAAAAGGATTCGCTATCGAAAGCATCGATATATTTATTAGGACCGAGGTCATTTTTCTTAACCGCCGTCCTTCGACTCTCGGAGCGAGGAGGCAAGAACAGTTATTGCCCAATTGTATTGCAGCTTCTTTCAACGAATTCGACGTGTGTTGACTTTAAAACCTTTAAAATTAGGTGCTTTCTTAAAATTTACTTTTATTAACGTTGTAATGTAGTAGTAATGTGGTATGTAATGTTTTTTTGTACCGAAATGCAATTTTTATGTAAAACTTCATGAATGTAAAAAAATACATTATGCTGTGTGGTAACGGTTCATTATTAATATAACCAACCCATCTCTTCCTTTAGGTGTCGTAAAAGAAAAGGCGACTAACGGACTAAAGACTGCACACATACATCCAACAGCATCGGCTATCGATTCCTCACCTATGACGCTAGTGTGTAAGTCTATCCAAAAATATCATGACAAAAAACAGTAACTACGGGGGCAACGCGGCCGGGTGCAAAGCGGAATAACAACTTTTTCCATGTGGGTGCATACCGGCCGGGGGCAAACCGGACTGGGTCCATAACGGCCGGACCCTATTTGGTGAAACGTGGACTATGGCAGCGGGACTGCTTTGGCGGTCCTCCTTGGCTATTCTTTGACTAACCACACAGTGGGTTTTTGAAGACGAACAACGCCGCAGAGGCCGAACGAGATCGGCCCAGAAAGATAAGATAAGATAAGAAAATACAGCACATTAACATTATTAACCACTCACTCGTGGGAATTTTCTGACACAAAAATTGTCGCAACTGTCAACGTCAAATTTGACAGAATCGAGCATAGACTATGCGATATTTTGCGATCACGATGCATAAAATGTACCACAAAACCGAAATAATCAAACTTGTTCATACTAAAGTAGTCTGTAAGTCTATGAAAACACGGTACAAAGTCAAGTGTGTTTTTGTAGGTAGTCTTGGGGGCTCAGGGGTTTTAATATAATTTAAAAAAAAATAACTTGAAAGAGGTGGCGGGACGATCTGGACGCACATAAGACAGACTTTACATAAGGTGGCTCAGGATTTAAATGCATAGAAAGATCTAAGGGAGGCCTTTGCCATGCCGTGGGACAGTTAAACTGCAAAAGAATTTAAACATGGCTTCATCCATAAAAATAGGTTTTTTTTTAAAGGTTTTATTGAAAAGAAAGATAATAATGATGTAGATAAATGAACTAAAAACTACAAAATAATTAAAAGTAAAATCGTTGGGCGCGTGAAATTTCTGTCAACAGTCAACCGTTCTTATTACGCGTTTATACAGGTTATGCTACGCCCCACGATTTTATTTCTAATTAATTTTTAGTTATTTTGTAGATTTTAGTACATTATCTACATCGATTAACTAAAAAAAAATTTTACCTCTTTTTTTTCAAGTGTTTTGTTATTTTATAATGTACTTACTGTATACTACTAGTCAAGCCCTTTTATTTAATATCCATATTGAGGTGCTTGAACAAAAAAATGTAATCCACAATTTTTTGGAGGCGACCATTTTGGATTTATTATGATACTAAATATGCCTATTTGTATTGTCATCAGAACTAAAGTGCGTACCAAATTTCAGATCAATCGGTCAACAGGAAGGGGGCTAAATTTTAAGTACTAAATTTGACCCAACATCAACAACAACAAACAGGTCAAGCTAAATAAAATCGTTTAATAATAAAAAGTACACAGATTCACGGTTACTATCCTAAAAGTGTTAATCAGAGATTTGGCGATGAGGACTGCAGAAGCAGTTCACTGCCATAGTCCATAAAGAAAAAGAGGGGTTGGTTTATTATTTTACTAGCGGCCGCTCGCAGTTTCACCCGCGTGGTTCCCGTTCCCGTGGGAATATCGGCATAAAAAGTATCCTATGTGTTAATCCAGGTTATAAACTATCTGTATGCCGAATTTCATCCAAATCTATTCAGTAGTTTTTACGTAAAAGAGTAACAAACATCCATCCATACTTACAAACTTTCGCGTTTATAATATTAATAGGATCTCCATATAAACACACATCGGGAGGCGGGCAATGATCTGCGGGTCTATTGGCTAAAAAATATAGTATGGACATGGGCTTCATTTGATATTTCAAGCCCATATTTTGTCCTTATATGGGCATATTATGGGCTTCAAATGTCAAATGAAGCCCATGTCCATATTCATATTTTTAGCCGATACTGGGGCAGGACGGATATCTGACTGACTTGCATGCAGGCTTGCCAGGTGTTCGGTTTTTTTCAGAACTGTTCGGTATTTTAACTGCGTGTTCGGTATTTGGTATGACAAAAATACCGAAGTATGAATGGTTCGGTATTTTTGAAGCCTTGCATATTATTTATTGATTTGCAAACTTAAATCAACAAAGAGTAGGCGTGCGACGACGCGCCGGTTGCTAATAACTGGGCTGGCGCACACTGTTTTTCCTTGTATGGGAAGGTTGGCCACAGAATAATGGTTGTCCATAATTAGTTATAGACATTTCCACATATTTTGATAAATATAATCGTTTTCATTAGAATATATGATAATTTTCTTCAATAAATGTTAAATTTCCCAGCAAATTCCTTCGCCAACAAATGTTTGGTAATTTTATAAATTTGGTCTGGCAAGCCTGCTTGCATGAAGTGGATCGCAATTGAGATGGACGGAAAGAATGCAATCTGGAGGCCTTTGCTCAGCCGTGGGGGAGTACAGGCTTCATCAAAAAAAAGTGTTTTTAAGATTAACTAAATTATTTCCAAAGTTGCGCATGCAATTGACATAGCACGTATTAAACAAGTGCGTACGAATGTTGAATGCATAGTGGCGTTACGTCGTCGTGAGACCGCCATTCGTTGCGGCCAATTTGGCGTAATGTAATCAATTGCCGAACCAATAAAATAAATCAGATGCGACAGTTTTAATTGATACAGCTCAGTATTAACAGCGGCTTTCGAATGCTATAGGACCGAACTAAAGGATTATGGTAACGTAATGCGGTATTTGTAATACGCAGAAAAAATAACTAGAAAAAGGTTTTTTATAGTGCAAATTTTGAATAGTGTGTTTTTTTGTTCTGAATACCATACTTGTGCAACATAAATGCAATGTGGTATTTATTATAAGTTCAAAAAATTACTAGATATTTTAAGCGTAAGCGGATGATAATTTGTAGGTACGAGTATAATATGAGTTTGACAAATATCTTAAAATATTAGTACCTACTTAGTATATTTTAAAGGATGAAATGGTTACTAGAAAAATGTCAACCTGTCTCAGGAAAGCTCGAATGGGATTCGAACCCATGAACTTTGGATTGCCGGTCCACTGCTCTAACCGCTAAGCTACCGATACCCCAGAAGACTCGTTGAATTCTTTCTAGTAGTTGATGATTTACGCTGCAAGCCAGCGGTAAATCTTACAAACAATTAAAATGACAAAAGTAAACTGCATTGCAAACAAAAAAAAGGCAGCAAGCAACAAGATATTCAAAAATCTGATCAAGCTGATAAAATTCAAGATGTTTAAACAGTAAAATATCGATTGAAGAATGCTTGCACGATTTATCGGAGCTATAAAACGTTAATTATTTTTGTTATCGTCAATTTGAATAAAATAAATGAAATATTTTGAGAATAATCTTCTGCTATATATGGAGAATACTTTTGTACTTCATTTTACAAGAGATAATATTTTGCGAACGTAATGTTTTGCGAATGTAATATTTTGAGAATATAATATTATGAGAACGAAGCCTTAATTATGATCATAAAGTAAAGTCGCCGTTTTCCTCTGTCTGTGGCACCGCACTATTCTCTTAAACCACGCAATGGATTTTTATGCGGTTATAGGATAAAATGTTTAAGTACTAGAAAAAAAACAACCTGTATCAGGAAAGCTCGAACGGGTTTCGAACACGTGACCGTTGGACTGCCGGTCCACTGCTCTAACCGCTAAAGCTAGGAGACTTTAGAAGACTCGTTGAATTTTTTCTAGAGTTGATACGCTGCAAGCCAGCATTATTACGTCACTGCGAAGTCTACCCTCACATTCGAAAGAAATACTATTCCAAGTAGTTAACAATCGATGAAGTCGTAATTGCTTATAAATATCTTTATTATTGAAATTTTACATTCACAATGCTTTAAAGATATAGGATAAAATGTCTACTAGAAAAAAAAAACCAAAGTTCACGGGATCGAATCTCGTTCGAGCTTTCCTGAGACTGGTTTTTTTCTAGTAAACATTTTATCCTATTTCTATATAGCATTGTGAAAGCAAAATTTCAATAATAAAGATATTTTATGCGGTTTTCACTAAAAGATAGAGCGTTAACTGAGGATGGTTTTTGTTTATATTTTGTAGATATATTTTTTTAAATGGCAGAACTATAGCGGTCTTTCTAATTAGCGTGAACGACGGCGCGGACGGGCTGCTAGTATTCTAAATAGCATTTTAAATGCAAAATTTCAATAACAAAGGTATAATAAAAGTTAAATAATATCTTAAAATATTAGTACAGTATACTTTATTTCCATTTATCAAATAATAATTTAGAGTTATCAATCAATTTGTGATCTCCAACCCGCATTTGCCAAGCATGGTTATTAAGCCTAGTAGGATAGACAAGAACGTTCATACAAACAATTTGTTAAAATTCTGGAATGAGAGACCTAAAGTTCGCCGCAGCTGCTGTAGCGCTTAAACATTTTAGTCGTCTAATCAACAGACAGACATCGCAGCACCAGATCGATGATCGGTCAAAGACAACGTAGTGTGTATCAAGCTGCATTAAGCCAATGCCCGTCAAACTTGTAGCGATGACTTGAGTTCAATGATAGAAGCCTTTACCCTGAGATAGTATACAGGCTGTACTTAACTTTACTTTTTTATATAAGGCGACTGCTAGAAACCGCAAGAACCTTCAAGGGCTGGTCAGGTCAAGTGTTATAAATATGACAAAAATGACAAAAAAGAATTCATGTTTTTTTCATTTTTAATTAAATAATCCATTTTGTGAATTTTAATTGGCCAGTCTTTAAGTATCTTATTTATTTTAGAGCAATAACTAAAGAAAAATAAAATGAAAACAATAAAAAATAATGATTATTTACAACGCGCGGGCAACGGCCGGCCGGCCTTCTGTTGACCCGTCAACGTAGGTACTTATTGCCCACCTGACGCGGACGGATCAACAGACGGTCGTATGCTTTAAAGTAAATTAGATACTCAAAGCCTATCCAATTAAAATTTACAAAATGAATTATTTCGTTAAAAATGAAAAAAAAAACACGAATTCCTTTTTTGTCATGTTTAAAACACTTGACCAGACCAGCCCTTGAAGTTTCTTGCGGTTTCTAGCAATCACCTTATATAAAAGAATGAGGCAAACGAGCAGGCGGGTTCACTTGATGGAGAGTAATCACCGCCGCCCATGGACACCTGCAACACCAGAGGAATTGCAGACGCGTTGTCGGCCTTCAGGCTGATTTCACAGTCACGCGTTTGATCAGCGCCGGCCACACGCGCGCGCTTAGTCAGTCAAGTCAATTATTACACTACATAGTTGTTGCGCGTTTCAACTGCGTTCGTGACTATGAAACGCAACTACTATCTAGTGTAAATGCAAGCGCGCGCGTGTGGCCGGCGATGATCAAACGCGTGACTGTGAAATCAGCCCTAAACACTACTACTATTACAATACTACTTCTAACACAGTCACATACTTTACATTATACAAAGACAAAACACTCAAAAAACAAACAAAGAGTACAGTATAAAAGGAACTAAATGTATATGTATTGTGTGAGGGCCAACTAGCACCCTGACTAATTTTCATCTACTAAAAGGTTTCGGCCTAACTTTAGTATGTCCATTTGTGTATGAAGACACCAAAATTAACTTCTACAACAAATTCACCATTGCAAATAAATTCTGCACTACTAATAATTAATGTTCAATTAATTGAACAGCCCACAAATTAAAATGAGTACGCGATGAATAAGTGAAACGTCATTTGAACAAAATAATTGAATGTTATTTTGTACAATAAATTTGTAGACCACCTAGGTAAGTAAGTATATGTGTTTGTTTTGAATAGGCAATTTTGAACTATTAACGAGCCTGTCCAAATGTGTAAACAAATTTCGGAACGAGTGCAATGATATTAATTTCATAGCAAATAGGATGTAGGGTGAAAGTATTTATTCGCACCAACATCATGTACCACAACTGTGATCAAACATTTTCAGTAAACACAATGTTTTTGATTTAGAGAATTTGTAATGGACACTCTTTGTCTATATCACTAGGTGAGGGAAGCAGATAAATGGTGGTTGTCATCATCAGCCTATAAACGTCCCACTGCAGGACTTCCCACATGAAAAACAGCACATAGGGAGATGTAGCCTTATACCACCACGTTGACCCAATGCGGGCTGGTGGGTTTTAATGACTGTCATATTACTGTCTCACGACAACAACCGGGACCAACGACTTAACGTGAGTTCTGAAGCACGAAGCAAAAAGATGGCAGTGACCGATCGAAACTTTAAAGCAGTTTTATATCGCATTTCACTTGAGAAGTTTTTTTTTTATTATTTGATAAGCTCGATGATCAATTGTTTAAATTTAAGAGGCCTATTACATCTCGACAGTGATTTTTGCGTAAAATGCCAAGTTTTGCATTTTGTAGTAATTTTGCAGTTGTATTTATCGTTTTTATCGAAAAAGGATAATAATTCATGCTTAATATTACAAATCTCCACTCTGCGAGAATAAGCTAAGTTCGGGACGGCCGGCGCATCGCATTTTGTTGTAATTTTACAGTTGTATTTATCGTTTTTATTGAAATAGGATAACAAATTGATTATTATGTCTTTATTCCTCATGAAGTAACAATTCTTCTGGTTTAAATTTTGCTCAATAATATTATCGTAGATAAGAGAAATTCACAGTTAACTTAAAGTGATTTACGAAGTTTTTTTGGTTTAGCATAAGATTTTTTTTCTATATAAAATTAATGATACTTATATAAAAATTCCGAGGCCGCTACGCACTATACGACTATTCCTAATTTTATTTGTTTAGAAGAGTAGTTCAATCTAGGAGCTCAATAAAGTGCCTTCGCGCATTTTATGAAAATCTTTTATGCAATTTTGGGTTTAATTAAAAAGTTAAGCAAAATTTACAAAAAGAGAGGCCGCTACAAACTATGCCAGTAGCTATTCCAAAGTGATACTGCAAGCGATTTTTGCATTCGCATAATTTACCCATTTTTTTATTTCCTATGCGTTCTTTTTCCGGGAGGGGTAAATTTCTAAATATTTTTTTTTACTTAAAGTAATACATTCTTGCTAAATAATTTCGGGAACGAATGATTTGTTTATGATTCGAAATCTAATTTTTTGTTTTTTTTTTGTTGTTGGATTGGCACAACTGTTATACATTTTGGGGCGGAGTTTGAGTTGCATCTGTTATTTAGACTAAATACAGTGCTGTTTTTAGTTAGTGTGTATTGCGAATTTCATATTGGATAAAAACATCGAACAAAGAGTTTGTCTTAAATTTTGCGTCGCCAATGGATTTTCGTGTTCGGAGTCACTGGAAATGTTACTTAAGAGTGGTACAAAGCGTTCAAAAGCGGTTGAGATATGATGGAAGTTTTGCTTCGCTCTGGTAGGCCATCAACGTCTTCAACTGAAGTTAACATCGCAAAAGTGAAGGAAATGGTGACTGAAAATCCTCATTCAAGTTTGAGAGAGATAGCCGCCGAACTTTCTGTGTCTCACGAGTCGATCCGTACCATTAAATAATCACTTGGGTATGAAACATGTTGCCGCTCGGCTATTCCCAAAAGACCTGAATTTTCTCCAAAAATTTAATTGCATAAGAGTCGCTGAGAACATGCTAGAACGAGTCAATTCCGACCCAACATTCAAGCAACGCATTGTTACTGGTGACGAGACGTGGGTTTACGAGTTTGACATGCAAACCAGTCAACAAGCTTCGAAGTGGCGCCTTCCGACTGAACCGAAACCGAAAAAACCACGCCAAAGTCGATCAAAAGTCAAAGTCATGTTGACTGTTTTCTTTGACTATCGCGGTGCTATGTACTCAGAATTCTTGCCAGAAGGTCAAACGGTAAATAAAGAATATTATTTGAGCGTTATGCGGCGTTTAAGAGAGCAAATAGACATAAAGGAGATTTCGCGGCGAGAACTGAACTCAATTCCGGGGAAAAGCGTTTAAAAAATGTTTGAAGATTGGATTATTCGTTGGCGTAAGTGTATCGTTTCTGAAGGAGCATACTAAATAATTTGGATGAATAACTAACATTTTGTGATAGTGAATGTATTGATCTTTTCCCGGTACTTTCTTGACAGAGTAGTAGGTATATTCCTAGTCACGTAATTTACTCATTCGGTTACGTGATCACTAGGAAATATTACTATAAGCAATTTTTCCTATCTAATTTCTATGCTACCTATTTAAAAAAAAGTAGGTTACATTAAAAAAAAACAATAATAATATTTTAACATTTGCACACCCAAAGACGGTATAATGTGAAAGAACCTTATTTATTTGTCATCTATTATGTACTCATATTATGCAAATAAAGAATGTGAATAATCGTAATTTTTTATTAGATTGTAATATGTTTGGTACATATACATACATATGTTAAAAAATAATAATGACGAATTCAGGGGTCAAAAAGAAGTGCGTCGTCATAACTTTTAAATAGCGTTTACAATCGAGGAACTTACCGATCGATCACTTTTCGAGGAGAGGCGAGTACCTACGTACCAGTAGCGTGCGCTTATACACTCGGCGTCAAAAAAATCGCACCTCTTAGAAAATCACTTTCAAATGTCATTTACTCTTGATATGCACATGCAGTCGCATTAATTATGATTTTATTTACAAGGTTACTTAATTAACTTAATAAAAAACATTACTTTTCATTATCAAATAAAACCTAATGCAACAAATAAAGTGTCACAAAAATTCGATGCAAATTTTGCTACCCGTGAGAGTTGCTAGTTGCGCTTCCTTTGTGGGTATAAAACGGTCAACACGGGTTCAATGTGGGTCATTCGCTATTCAACCGTTGAAGAGGACACATGCACAGATTTTGATGGATACCACAGCTGATAAAGCCGCTCAAGTGGTTGCACTACTGCAATCAGGGGTGCGGCAGTGTGATGTCGCCCGGCAACTGAACCTGAGCCGTTATTCCGTTCGAAGAGTGTACCAGCGCTTCATAGAGACCGGTGGCTATATCCGCAGACACGGTTCGGGTAGACGTCGCTGCACTTCGGAAAGAGACGACCGGTTCGTTGTGTCGAACTCTTTGAGAAATCGTTTCTCCAACGCTGTTGAGTTGCAACAGCAGCTCCAGGCAGTTCGCAGACGCACCGTAAGCGTATCTACGGTTAGAAGAAGATTGAAGGAGAAGAAGATAGCGGCCCACAGAGCTGCTACGGGTCCAAAATTGACTGCAGCGCATCGGCGAGCCCGCTTGCAGTTTGCTCGTGACCACGTCGATTGGACCCTTGAGCAGTGGAGAGCTGTTCTCTTCTCAGACGAGACGCGAGTGTGTCTTTTCTGCAACGACCGACGGAGAAGAGTATACCGGAGGCAGGGTGAACGTTTCGCCCAAGCCTGCATCCAGGAGACGGTGGAATATGGTGGCGGATCCTGCATGTTCTGGGGCGGTATGTCTGCTGCCGGCAAAACCGACCTTGTCTGCGTCTCCCGGACTGGAGGTGCTCGCGGACAAGGGTCGCTGACTGCTCGCCGCTATGTCACTGAGGTCCTGGAAGTGCATGTGGTCCCCTTTGCCGAATCTTTTGGCGAGGGGTTCACATTAATGCACGACAACGCTCGCGCTCACACTGCAGGCATCGTGAGCGACTTCTTGCAGAGGTCCCAAATCTCTGTGATGCAGTGGCCAGCGCGAAGTCCGGATCTGAATCCTATAGAGCACCTCTGGGACCATCTTAAACGTAAGGTTCGATCTCGGGATCCAGCTCCTTCGACTCTACAGGAGCTCCAAGACGCGGTGATTGAAGAATGGGGGCTTATCCCTCAAGAAGAGCTCCTGAAGTTGGTGAGGTCCATGAGGGACCGTATGGAAGCCGTGATCAGGGCAAGGGGGGGTAACACTAGATTTTAAGTTAATTTTAAGACACTTTTTGTACATTTTTCTTTGTAAATTATCTGTTGTTAATTAGGACTTAATTAAGGATTTTTATTATTTTATTAATTTTAATGTTGTTTGTATAATTATAATTAAACAGAAAGTTAAATTTAATTGTTTTTTGATACTCCTTTTTGTTACCTTTCTAATGATACCCAACACTATCCTCTACATAAGGTTTAAGAATTTTTAAAGATGATTTTTAAAAGGTGCGATTTTTTTGACGCCGAGTGTAGATTCGCGCAAGCGAATATGGCCGAAAAATAGTCGACCGGGAAGTACTGTATTCAAAATTCAATATAATTCATTCAATTTAGGCTACAATAATAATTGAGCACTTATAAATGTCGCTATGCCATCGGTTCGTAAGTCCTACCTATGGAGCGCGAGCCTTGTACTGAGAAGAACCGGCAAGAAACTCAGCAAGGGCATTTGACTTACAGAAGTTATTTTTACAATTTATAATAAAAAAAACTAAATTATTGAAAGTATTTTAAAACAAAAGAACATTCAAAGCCCAATACGCATATAACATAATCAATACGCGCAGAAACAAATGACGAGCATAATTCCGTGGGCACAAACAAAGGGGCTATGCAACAACAAAATACCGAACTAGCCTTTGAGCTGTGATGATTGAACGAGCACCGACGTTGCATCTGTTTATTTACATATCGACTCAATTAACGAATACACAGGAGCTCATTATCCATTCAAATCGCAATCCCAGCTTTCCCACGTTAGCCGATTTTCCGGTGAAAACTCAATGGAAACTTCATAACAGTGTTGACTTTGTGCTGGGAACGAAACGCGTAATGGCCTTTGAAGAGCAAAAAGCTTGATCCGCTTTGTATAGACCGTTTGCTTTAGTCGGTTGACAACATAATTATTTGCCGCTACGCCGGAACGGTCAACGGACTGCATGGCCTATACCCGACCAACAGTTGTCATGCTAATCCTAGGACTTTTCTGTTGCTAAAATCAATACTTAGATAAAAAAATATTTAATTTTAGAATTAAATAAACAATCCGGTAACGACGATAAAGAAAATTTAACTATCATTTAGTTTTTTTAATTTCATTAGTCGCAAGTACCGCTGGACCAATAGGATGGAATCTGACTTGCTGAATTTGAAGACTGCGTTGGACAAGGGAAAGTGACGAATTCTCGTACTGGTGGCCAAGACTCGCACTTTCTGCCGTACCTACTCAGAGACGTCAATGAAGATTTAATGACAATTAAATGTGTTTCCTTCTCCATTTAGCACTATACATAAGGAACTGACAGCAAGAGACTTAATTGTTATTAAAACTTAACTCACGTCTCGTAGTACGGCAGTTTGAGTCCTTGCTCCAATGGAGTATAACAATTGACATTATTTTGTACACCTTTTTAACTTTCGCGTTCTATTATAATCAAATATTTGAACAGAGTTTAACATTAAAACTAGTTAGTAAACGCACTCTACGCAACCAAAGAATAAATAATAGTTGACGCAACTCTGTCGAAACAGTAGGTATAAAAAGGTTTGCAGATGTGCTTTTTCTAATAAGATTTGCGTTAAACACCGTTCAAATATTTGTTTTTTTTAGATTCACAACGTATATAATAAATGACGCCGATGCCACTTATTAAGTTATTATGTAAGTACCTACTAGCAGAAACCTTAGAACTATTATGTAATCAAATTCGAAATCGAAATTCGAAAGATTGCTGTCTCTCCGAGTTGTTAAATCCCTACAATGTGATTATTGACTTTTACACTTCAGCAACAAAATAATGGAATTCGTAGTGGAAGTCTGTGTTCGAATCTTAAGAGCGGTTACCAAAATAAACTAAATAAATCTAACTGCTTATAAATAAATGTACGACGCTTTGTATCTTAATTAGGTATTTACCCTTATCTTATATATAATAATTTTGCAAAGATTTATTTCTATCACTATTTTAGAAGGACAATAATTATGTTAAATAACATTTGTATAAGTGTTTTACACCGGATAGATTACTCAACATAATTGCTAAGATTCACAGAGCATTTCTAACAAAGAATAGGACTCCCATTTTCATATCACTCAAAGTAGCAAGCGGTCATGGGCTGCGGCAGCTCTCTATCAGAAGGGCAGTATACTTGTTCGCCAGTTCAGTAACATAAAAAAATCATAAGCACTATCATCTGAACCCCGAGTAAACAAGCAAAAGAAGCGTGTTATGATCCTAAATTAATTAAAATTTGTGGTATCTGCCGACCTGTTCGAGAAACAGTAAACAGTATGTACAAAGTAAAATTTTATGTTCAACTTCGAAATTACTACTTCAAACTTCAGAAAACATTTTGATATTTTGCACTAAAACTCTAATAAAGCTACGAACCCGCCATTGCACCCTAAAGCACTGCACAAGTGGGTGACAATGCGAGTCGGGATGCATCCGCGAGATGGCGTTGTACGCTGGATGCAAAAGAAAGTATAGAATTCCCGAATCCCGTGTCGTTGCGATAGAGGTCGTTTCTCTTATTTCACATTAAAATCTCAATTAAACAACGTTTATTGTGACTACTTATGGTCTAAAATGACGAGGATACTATTTAAGGGACATTTGATTTAATTAAACCTACTTTATAAAAAGTAGAGCAATAATAAATCATAGTTACCTACTAAAATGGTTTCAACGCTCTTTTGAAGCCTTTTGATCTTCTTTTGACTTTGTTTTAGTTTGTTTGTGCTATTAAAATATAAAAAATAATCGTGTCGCGTAGCGGTGAAGGAATACCTACTACCATTCTACCTACCCCTCTCTTCCCTTAGGTGTCTTAAAAAGCGACTAACGGACTAAAGACTGCACATACATCTAACAGCATAGAGCGGCGATGGGCTTACCACCTGTCACGCTGAACACATGTGCAGCCGATATTTAGTGAAAAGTAAAAGACTACGGTAGAGGGCTGCTTCTGCGGTCCTCATTGTCTAGTCTCTGACTAACCCTTCGGGAATAATAGTCTTGATTAATGTATCTATGTAAAAAATATTTCTCATAAAACAATTACAATGTATCCTTAGGCATGACAAGACGAAATTGACGAAAGCTAACAAGTGGGCAGGCGGCAGAACGTATTTTTAGTTTTTTTTCCACGCAACAATAGGCACATTTGGGAGCCAACCTTACGACACATCCATTACATATGTTATACACGTGCGAGACCTGTCATTTTTTACTAACCCCCGTACAAAAACGGTCAGTTTGTCACTTGCAAAGCGTAGGGTTGTCGATTTTAAGAGTTTTTATACCTATTACAACATATTTAAATGTTGCTTTGAAACAAACTTATCGGGCCAGCGTATATAGTTACTGGCCGTTAACTGTTACCTGTGACCCACCACTAAGTTACGGCTGAATAATCTATGCCATCAATAAACTACTTGTAAAAAAAACAAGTATCGCAACTCAGATCTTCTATCGTAAAAAGTTGTGAGATCCATGTAATACCAATTACTTATTCTGTGGTAATACCAAGTCGGTTGACTTGGCCATCGCATGAAAACACAATGTATTTCACAAGTAATACATAATATTATATAAAATTAGATTGTTTAGTTAAATTTACAGCCCTATGTCAATCGGGACAATGTTACGGAAATGTACACAACATTAATTATTATTAGACATCAATGTATCTTGTTACTCTTTAAAAAGAGGTGAACATCGTCTGACTATTATCATTCCACTGATGGGCCGAAGCTCAGGTCATTATAAAAAGATGTTTATTAAAATTATTTACAATTTCTAATATTTTATTTAAATTAAATGAATTTCGTTAATGAAATTCTGGAAAAGCTTTGCATTAAATCGCCGTCCCTGTAAAACTTTTGCAATGTTTTTTTCCAGTCCTTAATCATTTTATAATACTTTCGAGAAATAGCGTCCGTGTAATAAAAACTAATTAAAATGGCTTCCACGTCCAACTATGTAGTTCGTAATTCAAATAGCAGTTGTTTGTGACACACACGTTCCCAAGAAATAAGCGAAGCACAAAATGTATCTACTTACTACTGGAATTAAGTTAGCTGTGGACTCTATTAGTTATTGAATTCTGTTTTTCTAATAAATATAGCAAAATTCTTAATAGTCAACGTTAAAAATATATATTTAATATATATTATAAATATATAATATATGAAATATATTTTAAAATAATATATTGTTATTTGGATAGAGTTTAATATTCTTATAACCATTTTTCTTAGCGATAGGTGTCTATTATTTAACTGCTCATAGTTGGCTCGTAGAGTTTTATTCAACGGTTACCTAATGAAACGCATAACCATAGACAGGCATAATTACAATAAGCGAAGTAACAAAAAAAATATTTTTTATTTAACAAAATGTTCAGAAGACATAATACATGTACAAAAAGCATACATGCAATAAAAAAACTGACAAAATCCCTCTTATTTACCATAATTTCACAAAGCATATATACATTTGTTATGCATACTTAATATAAATAAATAGATAAGAGAATATAAGACGACAACCTCAGGCGGGAATCGAACCACGCACCTTCCGCAATGGTTACCGAGGTCTGGCTTTCAACCGTCGAAATTTGTCAGTGCTTGAT
Source organism: Scoparia ambigualis (assembly GCA_963921215.1). Taxonomy (NCBI): domain Eukaryota; kingdom Metazoa; phylum Arthropoda; class Insecta; order Lepidoptera; family Crambidae; genus Scoparia; species Scoparia ambigualis. The sequence continues at coordinate 13,359,580 of OY992507.1, forward strand.
GCTTGAAAATTATGACAACAAACATTATGCGGTTTAATGTGTTACCTTGTTTAACATTTTCTAAATTGTTACAGGATTGCAAGAAAAGTTGCGTCAAATGATAAATAAAAATATTTATATTTATTTGTTAGCAATTAAACCATTTTTTTTGCTGAATACATGTAACTCTTCATAGCTTTTGAATTAGCTGTTTGAGATTATTTTTCGTAACTTTTTCCAAAGACAACTTTAGAGAGTTCGATTCTTTGCAATTCAGTTTTAAAGGGTGATCAAAAATAACACTTCACACTTTATTTGCAACAATAGCCAAGTCCCGAATCAATCCGAGTTTAAAAAAGGTTCTTGCGAAATACTTTTTAATCGTCACTCCTGCAGCGGACAATCAACAAAGTTCGCCGTTCCCTCTCTAATCTTAATTGAAAATTCAATCATTTATTCATCTGATCGAGGTCGTTAGGCTCCTTAATGGTTCGTGTGCCTTTTTACTTCATTTTTACTTCGCATCGAAATGGCTAATTTATCGAGAATTGAAAGTTACGAGTTAGTACCTGTGTTGCTGTGGAGTGATACTGGTTAATAGCAACAAATTGGTTAATCTGCAATGCGTTGTCAATGTATTTTTTTGTAATTTTGATCCTGAAAGTAAATTACTTTACATTATTAAAAAAATACATTAAATGTATTTTTATCTAACCAACTACACAACGTTTTTTCACATAACACTAACGTAGACACTTCATTTTATCCATGTCACTATCGACATATCATCCAGCTGCTAAGTAATACATTTTGTAGAGAGTTTCGTTTAAAAGTTTCTGGCCCATGTGCCAAAAAGTAAAGCTAATAAAATGGAGTAACTCAGCATCGACATCAACGAAAACAAACTGTTATGAAATAAAAGCTTCTCATTTATAAAAAAGTTTCTATGCCATCTCCTTTAGCTGCTAAATTTCGGAATTTCTTATGTTACTATGTGTGGTACGGTACTATCATAAAAAACAAAAAACAGCATTCAAACCAAAGTAATGCAGTAGTACAGATAACAAAATAAATCGAATTTATACAACAAACCTCTGACTAATACTTACCCTGAATGATTTCTTAAATCAAGGAACCGCACTTACGGTACAGTACTGATGCTTAGAAATAGTTAGTAGTAAACAAACAGGTTTAAAATCTGAAATAGCAGTAATTACTCCACAATTTCATAATGATTTAAAAAATCTTTTGGATTTAAATTTTCATTTACATCTCTCTTGTTGTTATTAAAATCTGAATGCCAATCTATTCAAATAACCATATACCTCCTATTCGAGTTGCGTTCACTTTTAGCACGCACAATTACACTTACATTCGAAATACACCTCTATTTAGATAGGAAATTGTCAATTATTCCACTAATACATGCAAGATCGACGTGGGGATTTCAAAGGAAATGATTGACGGTGGCCGATCATCTATCACTGACGATCGCAGCGCTCGGGGCTGTTCCAAATGTTGATCAGAGTATTAAGCAATTGAAATTTCAGTAGCTCATTATTATGTAGCTTTTTATTATTTCAGTTTTTATATTTCTACTAGCAGCCGCTCGCGGTTTCACCCGCATGGTTCCCGTTCCCGTAGGAATATCGGGATAAAAAGTATCCTATGTGTTAATCCAGGCTATAAACTATCTGTATGCCGAATTTCATCCAAATCCATTCAGTACTTTTTACGTGAAAGAGTAACAAACATACACACTCACAAACTTTCGCCTTTATAATATTAGTGTGATAAGGTACGTTACGCCCACCTTTGCTTGCTCCCAGTTATTATCTTATAAGAGTGACGTCTTTGACACCTATTAATTATAATTGAATATAAAAATCTAAATATAATAAAAGCGTGTCGTGTAGCGGTGAAAGAATACTACCACCCCCTCTCTTCCCTTGGATGTCGTAGAAGGCGACTAACGGACTAAAGACAGCACATACATCCATCAGTCAGTCGCTAATTGTTGAAAAGGGGACTATGGCAGAGGATTGCTTTTGCGGTCCTCATTGCCTATTCTCTGACTAACCCTTTAGGGATAATAGTCGTCATTAAATGTATATAATAAAATACCATGAGAAAAATCGTAAGCCCAGTAATCGGTATACAAACAAATGATTTTTGTTCTAAGAATATACCTACAAGTAGACATATAATTCTAAAGCTTTAAAAACGATTTATTTTATCATTGATAAACTTACTTAAGATAAAGTAGAAAAAATAGTAGCAGTAGAAAAAAAGTTTAAAAAATTTGACGACCTCCTTGGTCGAGTGGTTTGTACGCCGGTTTTCATGGTGTCGCCATCTCCGAGCTCCCGGGTTCGATCCCCGGTCGGGTCAATTTAGAAATTATAGTTTTTCTAAATTGTCTAAGGTCTGGATGTTTTGTGTGTATAATAAGTATGTATTTAAAGTATGTTTAACCGTTGTCTAGTAACCATTTAACGAGTTTCATAACGAAGCATCTCTTGGGCTAGATAATTGGTGTGAGTGTAGGAAAGTTTATTTATACTAATATTACAAAGCTGAAGAGTTTGTTTGCTTGAACGCGCTAATCTCAGGAACTACTGGTCCGATTTGAAAAATTCTTTCAGTGTTAGATAGCCCATTTATCATGGAAGGCTATAGGTTATAATTTGTTTAGGTACGGGTACGCATACGGGTAGTAACCCGTGCGAAGCCGGGGCGGGTTGCTAGTAAGTTTATAAAGCAAAGGAAGTATGTCAGAATCGAAGCAAATGGAAAACTTTGGTCTCTACCTACCCCTCTTGAAAACGAGTGTGATGTATGTATGACAGCAAAAGCAGTCCTCTACCATAGTCCACTTTTCACCAAATAGCGAATAGCAACTGCACAATATGTGCTCAGCGTGACAGGTGGTGAGCCCATTGCCGCTTTATGCTGTTGGAAGTATGTGCAGTCTTTAGTCCGTTAGTCGCCTCTTACGACACCCAAGGGATCATCATTGCCTGGTCTCTGACTTACCCTGCCGCTGCTACTGCTGCCTGGTATCTGTATTTTCTACAAATTATTACTATAATAATAATAATTAAGACAGTACTCCTTGACACGGCACGTATAGTCAGGAGGTTCCTGACTCTGCAGCCCTAACCACTGATAGCTTGGGTCTATCCCCGCTGCCGGTTGCAAACTAGGTTAATTTTTTTATAATATTTTATATTGTAAATATGTATTTATATAAAATATAGTAAAAAAAAAATCTTAACATATATAGGGTGACTGCTAGAAACCGCAAGATACTTTAAGGGCTGGTCAGGTTAAGTGTTTTAAATAAGACAAAAATGACAAAAAAGAAATTTGTGCTTTTTATTTTTCATTAAATAATTCAATTTATGAATTTTAATTACATAGCCTTTGAGTATATAATTTATTATAAAGCAATAACATAAGAAAAATAAAAGGAAATACAATTAAAAATAACGATTATTTACAACGCGCGGGCAGCGGCCGGCCGTTGACCCGCCCGCCCGTCTGTTGACCCGTCCGCGTCAGCTGGGCGATAAATACCTACGTTAGTCTGCAATCTTTTTTGTCATTTTTGCCATGTTTAAAACGCTGACCTGACTAGCCCTTGAATTTTCTTGCAGTTTCTAGCAGTCATCTTATTTATTTTTAAATAAAGAGAATAATAATATTTGTTTTGCGCTCACACCAATTATCTAGACCAAGATGAGTATTCTTTTGAAACTCATTAATATGGTAAGATAACGGATAAATATACATAAACATAGAAAAAACACCCAGACCCGAAATCAATTTAGAAAAACAGTTTTTCTCTCAATTGACCCGACCTGGAATTGAACCCGGGACCTCAGAGATAGCGCGACGCCAGACCCGGCGTGCTAACCACTCGACCACGGAGGTCGTCAAAGTTCAAAGTTCTTTATTGCATTCATGTTGTACATAAACAGGCTAAATGGCTATGACCACAGATTAAGTGGGTAGGTACTTTACTAAGTCTAGGGATGTCCATCATTATCAGGAGAGGGTGGTAGTATTCTTTCACCTCTACGCGACACGGTTATGTATGACTTCCGAGTTACAACCTCAATTAAAAAAAAAAAAAAAAATAATTAATTAACCCAAAACCACACACCTATATAAGAGGCACAATTATACCTACATTCAATTAGGTATATAAGCAATAACAATGGAACAAAAAATAAAAAAATAAACTTATCATTAATTACCGAAGCCTTTCCCAAGGCAAGCAAATAACTAAGTCCGAATTAAAGTGATAGGGGTGGTATTTCTAACCTGTTAAGGCTAAGTACTACATCTAAATTCATCGACAAAAAAAACAATATGGACTTAAAAAAAAGTGATTTTAAATCACAAAATAATTAAGTAATGATTTTTTTTCTTACCAAAATAATCTCAAACTTAAAAAACAAAGTAATTTATTAGTTAGCCAGTGTCATTAGCTACCGTTTGCCATTTTTCTCATGTTTCTCCAACGTATGAAACCTTTGATATCGCATAAAGTAAAAATGGTCATAAATTATAGGGGGAGGGGGTTGGACCCCCCATATTATTTTTTTTGTCGATGAATTTAGATGTATTACTTAGCCTTAACGGGTTAGAAGTAATATCATATTGTATATCATTGTTTAAAAGCTTATAAGGATCTATGATCAAACTATCAAAGCCGCAACGTAATGAACACAGTTTCATCCATGCACTAACATTCATAAGAACATTCCACTAGATATCGAAGCGAAACAAAATAAAGCAAATGCATTTATTTGTAGCTTATTGAGTTTCCAATAACAAGTGATAATGAATCGGTTGAGTAATAACGCTCGCCCACGAACACGCCCGAGACCCCATCTTATATTCATAACGTTATTTCTATCGACTTTAGTTACTGCTCACGTGCTCAAAGCAAAACTTATTTATTTACCGAATGATACCGTGTTTTAGTTCCCATCAAACGATACGGTTGACGATACGGTTGATATATCTACTATATCATCATATTATGATGTTTTTATTTTTGGATGCGAATGTCCATTTATTAGGTACTGTATCCTTGGAGAGCGAATGATGAAGACGTAAATTTACTTAAAGTATTCGTGTTCTTTAATAGTTATAATGATAGTTCATTCAGTTTTCCAATGACATGATTAATTATTTGTTTTCAGGCGTTGTATTTTAAAGCATAGGCGAATACATTTGGAAAGTTTCAAAGCGTTAACAAAAGTTTCTAAGACCGAAATAAAACAAAATGAGAAACTTAGTTTTATTAAAACCATTTTCAAAGGAGATACCTACTTATATAGATAAATAATTCGTATGCAAGTAGCGCTAGTTAGTACGCAGTGTGGAATGGATGAATCTGAAATGCAGAATTAAAGAAAGGTACTCAAGCTGTGTTGATACTTAAAGTTACTTTCAAGTCTGTGATTGGTTGATTGCAAAGGTAAGAGGAGAGACCTATGCCTATCCATCCATCCATAGAAGTAAAATTAAATTTAGACGATTCAAAATGGTTTTAAGCTTACTGAATAAATATTTTTTTATTTTTGGTTTTGATGTTTCTATGTCCAGCAGTGGACGAGTATAGGCTGATGATGATGATGAATTGAAATTGAGGAAGTACTAAAACATAATTTAGTGATATAGTTTCAAGCGCTATTGTACACTGACCTTGGTTGACTGAGCATATCAACAGGCTGTTCATCGCCTGAATCTTCACATAATTATCACGTTTGAATTTACATGTTATTGTAGTAAAATGACAATTTGATGCTTTAAAGTACTTTTTTGATGTTTTCGATAATTTCCAAATCTTAATATCATTATTCGTGGAACATAATATGATCCATCATCATTAATCATTAGCTTATTCCTGTTCCACAGGTAGGCACAGGCCTTCTCGCATGGACAACGACAAATGACGAGATTGCGCCATATGCCACCACGCAGGCCCACTGCAGATTGGTTGTTTATATAGGATTATACATTAACTAGCGGACGCTCGCGGTTTCACCCGCGTGGTTTCCGTTCCCGTGGGAATATCGTGATAAAAAGTATCCTATGTGATAATCCAGGTTATAAACTATCTGTATGCCGAATTTCATCCAAATCCATTTAGTAGTTTTTACGTGAAAAAGTAACAAACATCCATCCATACTTACAAACTTTCGCGTTTATAATATTAGTAGGATTTGATGGTTACAGATATTTACATCGAAATAATATAGTGATCAACGTCGTTTGCCCAAACATTAAAGGGCAGTGCGTGCATCTTGAACTGCTGCCTTTAACCAATAAAGTCATTCTGCAACCGAACATTCTCACCTCGTCCAATAAACGAGCGCCCCACGAGGAATTTAGTAATAATTGCATGCAAAACACGTCCAAGAATACATTTTCACAAATACGAAACAATAAGTGCTATCGCTGCTTTCAAGCGAAGCCAAGAACTCAAACTTTGTGAGAATTTATTTCATTCTTATGGTACTATTATGCCGTTCTCAGCTACATAACATAAATAATAATGCCGGCCGTTATAGGGTCATTACAGTGGGAACGGTCGAGTGACGGAGAAGACTCCTCCCTCTCACGTATAACACACTGCAGCTTTCATTGTACTTGTTTTGTCTGAGCTACTGAAGAAAATAAATGTCTATGTGGACAGACTTTAGTGTGATACTGTCTGCCAAGATGACCTTTGGAAGGTAAGAGACAGATAGTGTTGGGGGTTAAAGTTACTCGCGTCCGTAGGTTTACCCTTGAGACCCTACACGTGTCCCTATGTGGTGCTCAATTAGTGACACTGACTGAGTGGTAGAGTCACGCTGCGTTGCAGCACGCAGGGGGCCGGCTCGCCCGGGGTAATACCACCCTCTCACGAATATCCGGCGTGAAATAATGGCACTTGGTGCTGTTGTGTTTCGTCCGGCCAGTGAGAGTTCCGGAGGCCCCTCCTCCCCCCCTTCCTAATCCTTCCTTAACCCTCCTTTGTTAAAGGTCGGCAACGCATCTGCAACTACTCTGGTTTTGCGGGTGTCCATGGGCGGCGGTGATTGCTCTCCATCAGGTGACCCGCCTGCTCGTTTGCCTCCTTCTTATATAGGGTATGTTATGTTAACAAAATGCGTATTTAGTATTACGAGTAGTTGTTACTCTTTTTCCTTTTAAACGTCTACTTCAGTGCTCGAGTACAAATTAATGTTAACTTTGATTCCTGGATTAACAGTAATTTTAAAACATCAAAAATTTGACTAGACGTTAATTAATACTACAAAATCATCTTTAAACAAAATAATACACATACATATATAAATTAATCATGACTATTATCCCCGAAGGTTTACCCAGAGTTCAGGCAATGAGGACCGCAAAAGCAGTCCTCTGCCATAGTCCACTTTTCACCAAATAGCGACTGCACATGTGCTCAGCGTGACAGGTGGTGAGCCCATCGCCGCTCTATGCTGTTGGATGTATGAGGAGTCTTTATTCCTTTAGTAGGATTCTTTTACCAATACGCGACACGGATATAATCTACATAAACACAAAATAATACTTAGATTACATAACAATTGTATTAAACATTTCTCAATTTCAAAATCATGTGCGTTTGAGCCGGAACAGTTATTCAGGCCGTAAGGAGGTCTTTCTGAACTACAACGTAGATAAAGACATCCGCATCAGTCTTGATACAGGGTCGCAACGTAGACCGGTATCTGGCTGAACGCTTTGCTCACGCCCATTGAGCGCGCGATGAAAGCCGGGTCATTACCTGAAACAAAGAACGAATGCCGCTCAAGCTGTGCATAAATCGTGCGGCCATGTTTACATACGTCGAAGCTTCCTTGGACGCCGCCAAAGAAAAACGCAGCCTAGTTTGCGGGCATGTCGCCTGAATACAACCTATTTCTAAACTTTAATATTTTTAAATGTTTCTAAACCTCCATATTAAAACTTCAACTTTAAACTGTTTTCTTGCTTGCTTCTCTACCTGTCTACGTCTTTAACCAGGATCCAATTTAACAATCCTGCTTTAATAAAAACAACTGACAGATATACAATGGTGTTTTAAGCAAGAGTAATGCTAAATCTGGATTAAGTTTCTTGTGCAAGCTGCACTAAATCTCGAAGCGTGTTTGAATTCTGATGTTATGAACATGTACCTACCAGTGTTCCATCGAAACTATTCTGCCTAATAAAACCACTTCATGATAGTTCTAATTAGCCAATAGTAATAACCCAATCACTGATCACGTATTCTATTAATCAGAATCTAAGTTTGCTTTAAATTGACCTACACTATATTACTGACAACGAAATGGGTAAACTATCTATTTGGGATGGCATCTGTTGATGCAAGTCTGGCTAACAATTGAATATGGTTGTAAATCAGTGAGATAGCGAGCAAGCTGACCCCTCATGTAAATGGAGGCTTGCCTCCTCCCGTTGTCTCGGAATCTAGACCCAAGTTGCAAGCGAGAGCTGAGACTGTATAATTCCAAATCAACTAATTTTCAACCACAGACTTGCTGTGTTCCATTGTTTCTTCCCTAAAGTCAAACTTTATTGGGTCACGGTAAATTGTTTCTTATTTTGCAAAAGTCATAATTGTCTTAATTTGTTTTTAAGTTTGAAAATTTTGTGTTGTTTAGCACCTGAGGGCTTTCCATGATCTCATGTTCTGATTAAATGTTGGTTTAACGTTTTACAGTTTAGACATTTTGACAGACATGCCAAACTTTAAATCGAATTAAGAAAATTGGTAAGCCACATAAATATAATAAACATTATCATTAAAAAGGTAATTTTAGTACCTGATATAGTATGAAACACTTCAGTAGTCAGTGGGTTTCCTGTAATGGGCTAGTCGAAAAGTGATGCCTTCTCTACCAGTCAACTATAGGGTGGTGCAGAGATGACATGGTAGGCGCAATTATAGGCAATAATAAAGGTGGAAGCGTTCAGTATAAAATATTACAAAACATAAATATTTAATTTATTAAAATACATTTTAAAATTATAAAACAATCTTATAAATACATATTTTATTTATTTAAAACACTCTTACAAATGCATATATTACAAGATTTTACAAATAAGACGTAACTGTGATTATTCTGCCATAGTTTTAGCGAAAAATAGCAAACGGGCTTCCTTTTTAAAAACTTTACGCCTCGTGGTCATCCTGATTTTAGGTAGAGCATTCCAAAGCAGAATGGACTTTCTGTAAGTAGCTATAAGCAGTAGGTACTAAGTACTATTTTAATCATAAACCTTCTTACTGTATCTGAAACTATACTTGAGTAGTAAACATTCAACTAATCGGACGGTAGGTAGTTAGGTACCTAATGATAAGAGCAACATATAAAATAAAACACTTTTGTCTTGCGTTTCTTACTAAGTTCTGGTATATTTATAAAACTCACCTACGTTTATCCCATAATAACGTATTGGTGTTAGTGTAAGGCATTCATTTTCTATACTATTGATCCTATTGATGCAGTACATTTTTTGTATGGCAATACTAAATCCGATCGTTTTGCTTTCCTCTCTACTATTTCAAGCATCTAAAGCATAGTTACAATATGGCTCTTCGATTTTGAACCTTGTGCGTTTGCAGTAAAGACGGTTAGGAGTTTTCTATTTGTACTAAGTCTATCGCACAACCGTAAGGCGTTATTGAGACACATGTTCCGGACTTTCTCGACGATTCTGATTTACTGCGTCTGAGGACCAATTGCGAGATTGTAATGCTCATTGATTGCCGTCGAACGAAAAACGATGTCGTCTCACAGTTTATGACGTTGAATTTACTGAGATTGTTGGAATTTGAAAATATGTATACATATTTTAAACGGACGCTATTCTAAATAGACACTCGCTTGTTTACTCATACCTATAACCTGCGCAAAAGTTTTACTTGCACGATTGGACTTAAACTACCTCCACTATGTTCGAGGTACTCCATTGTCTCCTAAAATTTAATGAATAACGTATTTCAGCAGTACGCAACTACAACGAAGCAACGCGCTACGGGAAAACTGGAATTGTCTGACGTACAAATCCGTCTGCGATCCATGAATATGCATTTACACCTGTTGTTTGTCCCGTTCGTCTCGCGCTAACTATTTCGACGTTTTATCTTAAATATCAGTGATTATATTCTCCCGGTAAATATAACAGCGTCACGAGATCTCATCTGATGTTTAATTAATGTGACGTACGAAACAAGCCGGTACAGTTCGGTTGGGAGCACGCCAGCAAGATCTTCTTGGTCCACACGTCAGAAATGTGTCTACCGTCTATCTGTGTATCGGTTTCCTCTTGTCGGCCATCGTTTGTTTCGTAACAATCGTTTACTATTAAGAAATGTTTAGATTTAATACATAAGGGCACCTACGGCATAGACTATAATTTGTCTATGGAGGTCACTAAGATATTGAAAAAACTAATGGAAAACTTTATTTCGATATTTTAATTGTTAACTTAAAAAAAATGTGTAAATAAAATAGTTTTTCTAATTGACCATAGACAATTTTGGCAAGTATGTTCATAACGTGAAGTATTGTAAATACATTAATTAAAGAAAATACAAAATACTTACCTATCGTAAATATTACCCAACTAGGAAGCTAAGCAAGTTGATAACTTCCCGAATAACTAAAACAGACACGTACGAGTAAGTACTTAATAATATCGTGATCAATAAAGTATTAAATCTTCTATCGTTATAAAAGAGTTAAAAAAATATACACCATATATATATGTCGTAAACAATTGCCAAATGTGTTTCGTGTCGCACGGTAATGCACCTATGTGTATGCAAGCATGCATCCTCAAGGAATGGGGCACTGAATGCGAAGACGGCACAACCACAAATCAGTGGCCACTTTGTTCTTTCAATGTCGCGTTTCTTAGCCGAGCGACGGAGCGTTATTGATCTATATTTAAAGTGATTACTGTCCGTTTGTTACTCTTTTGTTCGTTTTCGCGCTTTGTTGGTAACATTTAAATTTAGACAGACGCGTTGTAAAGAAATACTTCACGGCTAATGTGGAACTAAGCGGCTGCTAATTGTGTGGGCTTGTCCTTTTGTGGCGTTCGCTTTCTTTTTGAGGCATTTCAGCTTGTCTTTACTTTGTGCAGATTGAAATACCCTTTGTTACATTTTATGATAATGTTTGTTGTACGTACTTGTTAAATTAATTGTTAGTAAATGAAAAATAAACATTTAATAGAGAATAATATAGAAGAATTAATAGAGAATAGAGACATTCGTTATAGAATTTCAATATCACTGTCTTTTTTCACAAGGTTCTTCGTAATTTGTCAGTAATTAAGCCAATGATTGTTCCTTTTTCAATTCAATTAGGCGGAACCCAAAACTAATTTTATTGTCAATCTTGCCAAGTATTCCTAACTTTATTTTATTTGACATCTTGTTCTTGTCAATAACAGGTAACCTTAGAAGTAGAATAGGCGATTCTAAAAGAATCCTTAAGCCTAGAGGTAATTGCCACCTACGCAGAATGGCTCTTGAGTGACCACCGCGCACTGGAAGATGCAGACCTCCAAAAAAGTGGACCAAGACGATCTGGTGAAGGTTACAGGTAGCTGGAAGCCAGCAGCACAGAACCGGGTCATTGTGAAGATCCTTGGGAGGATGTCTTTGTCTAACGGTGACGTCCTTCGGCTGATGATGAGGAAATCAAAAATTATATAGAGATGATTACACTTACACTTTGGCTGCTTCGACCTTCTATCTTCATAACATACTACATTTTCTGGGGCGTTTGAACCCAAGATATCAAGAGCGGTCAGAGGCGTTCCTAATGCTAGGATCTAATAGCTCGGAGGATACTATATTTTAAGGTTGATAATGGAATAATATTTGATTGTTTCATTTTCGTCGTTAAATATCGTATCCTTACTTACTACCTCCTTGAAATCATATTCCGTAGCAAATAACAATATCTTAACAAAAGAACATCCATAACTAGAACGTCTATAAATCGGCACCATAGTCGTGAACAAATCACGCTCCTAACATTTCCTAAGGATTCGAGCAACGGCGAAAGTGTAAAAACGGTTCAAATTTAATTTGAACTCGTAAAAGGGCCAACACAATAGGCGTCTCACCGAGGCTGCAGGACGCCTGAATACTGCCTACGTCGACTTTGTGATGTCGGGCCGACGCACAATATACCCCTATTTATAAGGCGTTTTCCACTCCAGCTTAGGTTCAATTCAAATTCAGATTGAAGACTTAAAACCGTTGCTTTGACGGCTGCACGAGTATCACGTACTTGCCCTCCCGTATACGCTGCTATATTGAACTTAGGTAAGTAGATATTTACTCTATTATGAATGAGATAGTACCTACACGTATTTTTTTAATCATAAATCATTTATTGCCTGAAATATGGTACAAAGTGCTGTTATATCAGTATATTTGACTGTCGTACAGCATGCAATATGAGGTACATTATAAGCATAGACAACATATAATTTCAACATAATCATTAATCATAGTCCAGTATAAAATTTAAAGTATTCAATTAATTTAACTATTACCACTTGGCTACCGAGGTCTCGGTAGCCAAGTGGTTAAGGCAGCCGCCCGGAATGCGGAAGTGCGTGGTTCGATTCTCGCCTGAGGTTGTCATTTTTTTTCAGTGTTTAAAATTTTACTTAAGTATATTTAAGCGTTAATAAAACGCTAAAATATATAAAAAAAATTATTAGGATAACAAAGCTCACAATGTCAATAAATAAAATTTAAAATAATTATAATGAATTATATTATTTAAATCATCCAACTAATTAATGCAATAGCAGAGCATGAATCATTTCTTAATAAGTGCAATGACCCGTCAAAAGATTATTCTCTATTGCTCACGTGAAAAAGTGATGACCACTGGTTATTAGAACATACTTTTGTTTTAGTAATGGTGATACTTCATACCTATAAAATTAAAGAAAATTCCCCATTGTTCCCGTGTCGCGTCACCATGTCGCGTAGCGGTGAAAGAATACTACCACCCCTTCTCTTCCCTTAGGTGTCGTAAAATGGGACTAATGGACTAAAGACTGCACATACATCTAACAGCATATAGTCGCGATGGGCTGACCACCCGTCACGCTGAGCACATGTGCAGTCGATATTTGGTGAAAAGTGGACTATGGTAGAGGACTGCTTTTGCTGTCCTCATTGCCTAGTCTCTGACTAACCCTTCAGGGATAATAGTCGTAATTATAATTACTGTACATCATACATACATTATAATGTATGTAAGATGTACAATTGTATGATGTACGATTTCCCAATGTTTCCTTTTAAATATTTGGAAGTGTTACTTCCAATATACTAATCAAGCAAAAAAATTGAGATTATCATGCCGAAAAGTAAACTGAATGGTTTCTATTGTCTTACCAACTTCTACCTCCTCTTAGTAAAGTACCCATATTGCAGTGTTCCGGTTTTTTTAATTAATCCTCGTATTAATTGGATAAAATGTTTTAGGGTGCAATCATTCAAATACAATCGTTTTAGGGTGTCAAAACATAACTTTATTAATTTGACACATTTTACCAAAAACGGTATAAAAAAAAATTTCGTCAAAAATTATTACAATCACTAACAACATTAATCTGCAACTAATACCGAAAAAAATTTTCAAAAAGATTTCATTTGTAACAAACAGTAAATATATACTTGACACTTTTACTACAGACAGTGAACAAACTATTGAAGTGCACTATCAAACATCGCGGATAGAATCCATGAATTCCCGTATCCTATATCTGCTCGGATCCACCTAGAACACTGAGCTGGACATTTTAAAACTTCTATAAGAACTGTCTCAAGCCTTAAAGTGTTCCAAGCGGAAACTTGCACTATCTGAGACGCAATAATGGCGCGATCACTTGCATGCTCCACTACGGAAAGAACCAATTTCATTGCTCTCCTATTGTTCAAGTTGGACATAAGCATGCGGTCACGTGCACGAGGGACTGCAATTACGCCACCGTATCTGCATAATTGTGAGAGTTATGTTCATTTCTACAGATAGTTGGGGGCTTATATCTGGTATGGCTATCATAATTTGCGGTGCAATCTGCATTACGCAGTTTAGTGGGAGTCTTCGTAAGTTGCGCATTCCGCAACGTTACATTGTTAAGCTGAACGTTTTGTCTGTCTGTAATGACGGCTGGGTGGAACGAACGAAAGTGAACATTTTTGCGTTTAAGTTAGATGCCAGGGCTGAAAAATTTTAAGGAAATATACTTATAAATATGAAAGAGATAGTAGTATAAAGTCTAAAGACGCAGAATATGGATTCTAAGCGCGAGGGGAAAAAAACTATTAAAAAAGGTCTAGTGGTAAGACCACCGTTCTCAGCTCTAGAAGTCCCAGGTTCCCAGTGGTGGTGGTGGTGGAGGTAACATATTGTTGTACTCAGGTTGGTTAGAGGTATTATAGAGCTTGTTTCAGTAAGCCTATCAACACCTTAACTATAAGTCTGTCGCTATAACAACAATGTTACTAGCATTAATGTGTTCCGGCAGTTAGAGATAACATAGCCAGTTCCACAGTAGTTGAGGCCAGAATCCTCTTGAAATGGGATTATATCTTCAGCCTTACCGTTACTTACCATCAGGGACTTTGCCATCAACTCTTAAAGCAATATTACTTTAATCTTATTATGCAAATTCCCATACGAATTTTGGGCGCAGGTAGAGCCCAGGTTACATAAATGCCAAGCGCCAAGGCCACATGAGAAATAAAGAAACTGAATGATTACAACATAAGATAATGTTCTTCTCATTGCAAACATTTCACTGGGCTGACATTGTACGAAACACAAATTAAGTGTACCTACAAGTAACGGCGAGAGACGTAAGTGACACGCTCTCTCATGAATTCATTGCAGCCTACACACAATCTCACGCCCAGCGACGTAAATCAATATACGTCATCTGTCCACTTACAAATGTGACAAAGCGACGCGTCAGCGTTAGTTTGCGTCACGCACAGCAAACCCGCCCGGCTCAGTCGTCATATCAGCGCACAATGACGGATCTGACATGCTTTGTCAGTGGACGACTGGCACCAGAACGGTACACGAGCTGCCTTATTAGGAAAAGCGTTTAACGTAATAGTGGTTGCTGTTTTAGTTAATTAGCTGTTTTAGCTTATGAAGATAGGGGCGAATTTAACGAAATTTTAATGAATTAACGCACTTTAACTTATCTGTTTGCGTTGTCTGACATGCTATGTCAGCGGATGGTTGGGTCGGTACACGAATTTTCTTTTTATGGAAAGCGTTTAATGTAATAGTGGTTGCTGTTTTAGGTTTTTAGCAAATTGTTTAAATGAAAACCGAAAGATGACGAGCTAATTCATCGCTTATTGAAATGAAACACTAACTTATATATATGAGTCATCTGACATTTTTTGTCAGTAAGTAGACTGTTGGGACGATACACGAGCTTTTATTATAGGAAGCGTTTAATGTACTACACTGAGAAAAATGGATTGAAGTCGACGTATTAGTAAAATACTATGCAAACATTCTAAAAACCCTGCTTACCACTAATAAAACAGTGCGCAACACTGGACAAGAATGTATATCTATTCTGCTGGGTATTAAACTTCATTGTCTTTTTGATCACTGATGTGATCGGACGTGTTAAATAATTAATGTAATAGAGTAAATAAATTGCAAAACGTGACCTAGCTCTACTTTAGTCGGAAGCAAATTATCTGTGTCATTCAATATTCGTGCTAAGTAAATCATTGTTTGAACTTATAATGTTCATTTAATTTAAGTAAAAAGAAAAATGGAAGGCAGTCCCTTCAACCGGAGCGCATTCACGCAGCCTTCGCCCGCGCCCGCGCCGATCCTGCGGGAGGAGGATCCTCCCGAACTAGTGTCGACCCCTGAGCTCCAAAACTGGATGTTGTCCATCGAACAGTGCCTAAATGAGGTATGCGCTATCTCTACAGAAGGAAAATTAAATTCGGACCAGAAATTAAGGATTCACAATCTGTGTCGAAAAGTGAACAATGGAACATCTCATATGGCCGTGCTGTACCAGTCCCTTAAACAAAAAGCCATTCAAGCCCATACCTCTATTGTAGCCCTCAAAGAAAACCGTGACCTCTCGCAGCGATTTCAAGATCTCAAACAGACTATTGAAGAGTCCTCAAAACCTCTCACGGGAACTGTTTCCTTCGCTGATATGGTTAAGAAAAGTGCCAACAATTTTATCCAGCCCAGTAACATTAAGTCGTTAGCAATTTATCCTACCGATAAAATGAGGTCGAGCGAGGAGACGAAAACGTTAGTGCAAAAAATTATCAAACCTGAACTGATGAAGCTGCACGTAAGAGGTTTGCGCAAGACAAAGAACGGTGGTGTTATCATCAGCACCGATACCAAGGACGACATTGAGAAGCTGAGACAATCGTCGCAACTGACAAACTCTGGCCTTACGGTGGATGAGCCTCTTAAACGCAAGCCTAAAATTGTAGTGATCGGAGTGCCCACGTGTATGCAGGAAAGTGAAGTTTTAAACTGCATCTACCATCAAAACTTGGCTGACAAGCATCATGATATGACACTCGAAACATTTTTGACCTCTATTAAGTTAAGCCATAAGTCGGGAAAGAAGGACGCCGAGACCTGCAATTACATAATCGAAGTCCCTGCACATATTCGCAAAGCCCTTATTGCGACTGATAGAGTTTTTGTAAATTGGTCGTCGTGCCCGGTAAAAGACTTCACTTTGGTTACGAGATGTTTCAAGTGTCAGCAGTACGGTCATGCAGCCAAGACATGCCGAGAGGAGGCCTCCACCTGCGGGCATTGCGGCAAAGTAGGTCACGTGCTAAAGGATTGCGCGGAAAAGGCCGAGCCAGCAAAATGTGCCTCATGCTTACACTTCAAAAAACCGCACAACCACAAAACTGGCGATGCCGATTGTCCTGCTAAAATAATTGCTGAAAAAAGGTACATCAATTCAATAGATTATGATGGCGCCTAAGTGCAACGATATCGGTGCTCATCATGATTAAATCGATTTAGTACAATAACATATTTGCTCTACTAACCTTAAACTGTAAATTACTTACCTAAACTAACTCGCACACAAATAATATATAAAATAATGACTACACTAAATAGAATGATAGAAGAATAATTAATTTTAACCCAGATTTCATTTCTGCTGACGCGGAAATTCGCTTGTAATACTTAAACGTTATTAATTGATATTTTATTTATATACCAAGTAGTTATAAGTGAATATTGTAAATTTATTATTAATTAATATAAAAAATGTAGTTAATTTCTAATGAATATTGTCTTGTAATTTATTTAGCAACTAAGAATATAACTGTATTTTGCATAGAATTATCTTAACCTTTCTCTTTGCCTGGAAAACAGGAAGATCCTAGTCCAGGCACATGTATATTTTTGATTCTATTAGTACCTATATGTTTAGCATTAAGTTAAAATATTGTAAAATTAGTTTTTGAATAAAGAATTTATTATTATTATTATTATTATTATTGTGCAAGAAACCTCACTAAAATATAAAGTAGTCTGAGTCTAATCTTTTATCATAATATTGTGGAAATCATCATAATCTACAGTGATCAAAGCACAATAAATTAGCAACGTCTTAAATGCACCTTAAAATATCGTTTTTTGCGTATCAAGTTATGGTTCAAAGAGTTGTATCATTATATTTGATGCAATGCATGCATATATTTCAAACTATGCTGCAAGTTTGATGATGCCATTCTCGATTATTTGCACAATAAGTATATCAATCCTGAGGAACATTAAAATTCAGTGCGTATAGATATTATTGCACGTTGAAGAATCGTGCCAGGGCCCTGATTCTGTATCGCAATCTATAGATTTCGCGCCTAAAGCTTACCGCGCATAAACGTCAAACGCATACGTTTTTGGGAAGATATCGTAACTTTTTTGAAACAAGGAATCGTTACAGAATAAGGGCCCAGGTTGAAAAAATATTGCTCAACACAAAAAAGTTTTAAAATAGTTTTCAAATATGGTGTGTATTATGCACATAAAAGATTACGTGCATGCATCGAACGCGGGGGTTTCCAGGGCGGGGATCCGGGGACGGGGATGTAGGCGAGTCGCCCGACGTAATGTGATGTGACACTCTCCTATTTTATCATTGATGACCTCGAGCGTACGTTGCTTGTTGTGCTGTGCTTTTAGTTACCTATATAAATGGATCCCATAGTAGAACACTTAGAAAATGGGGCTTTGGTGACTTGTGTGTGATTATTATTACAGGCATCGCGAAATTCAGCCCATTTTTGAAGACGTATCCTGTGTCAGGCAGCAGGATTGATAGGTCAAAAAACAAATCTGATTATTTTTTATTACAAATCGTTTACTAGTTCCAACGGGGCGTTGTTTGTATGTGGAGTCAAAAAAAAACGATCGAATTTTTCGTTTGACCTTTCAATTTTGCCTGATTCAGGATACCTCTCCGATCACTAATTTGATTATACTATTTTATAGTATTTTATAGTCCACACCACCCTGTATAGATTTAGTGCTAATCCTGAAAAATTTCCATGCCATCATGATATTAAATAATGCGAAAAAAGTGCTCGAGCCCGTAAAAAGATCATGCCGGTGTAAAAAGCACTATAACAGTTAGTGCACTTGCATGTAAAGACACCCTTCCAGCAATCATAGAATATCACGCGGCACAAAATATTATAGAGCACGACCTGGTAGGCGCCAAGAAGTAAAGTGCAAACGCACATAATACATAGTATAACAATACGGAACTAAAAGTAATCGCAATGCATTATACTATAAAATGCCGTCAATTAAGTATTTTGAAGCAGTGCACTTCATGTTTTCTTTCTTTATGGCTAAACGTTATGATTTCTTGACCTCTATTTTATAGTGCGAGCTGGAAATAAGGTTGTGACGTCACTAAATTACGCTGTGAACCATAATTTTGTGTGAACCGTCGGCAGCGGAACTTAAAGTGCTTGCACAATTGGTCAAAAAGATGTGCATTCACAATAGTGTATAGTGCCCCATTTTTGCTTGCTGTTTTAGCTTTTCAGCAAATAAAAAAACGACCCGGAAATAAAGGTTTTCTTATCGCTTGTTGATTGATTTTGTTTTCTATTTGCGCTCATTTTATTTTCCAGTACCAGTTCAGTAACACTGAACTTTTTGACGGGAAAGTGAAGCGTTAAGTTTGCAACATTATTTGATTTTCTAAAATTTCTGTTTCTTCGATCATTCATTTGAAAAAATCATGGATTATGATACAAAACGCAACAACATTTCAAACTTTCAGAAGAAGTCCGTGTAATTTCTCAGTAAAGTCCCACATCTTTAGTGGTGCTCATTTATCGCTCATTCGCATTTACTATATAACTTAAAAAAAAATTACTACTAAATCTCTTACTTTTTTCTAAAGCATTTGTCGCTAAATGTGCAAACCGCATCAAGCCTTAAAAAAAACACTGCGAGCTTATTGTCATATCAAGAAAATGACATTGTCCGACTTGGAAACTGAACCCTGGACCTATTATCGGGCCGAGCGTTTCGCCTGTCGTCTACTGAGACGTATGTTAGCACATTGATAGTGTTCTCTTGTAAATCTAAAACAAAAAAGATTACCGTGTCGCATAGCGGTAAAAGAAACACTACCACCCGGGTCTATATTGGATAGCCGAATTTTTTGTTCTCCTAATTGTCAATGGCACACAAACCATACGCCTTAATTTTAATCGCACAATTTTACTTTTCCTAAATGTGTTATGCCTATTTTTACTTCGCCTAACTCTTTATCGCCGAATTTAAACTTTCCAAATGCGACATTAGGCGGAACCATTCATAATCCCTACTATTTACAATCACTAAATTGTAATTCGCTCAAAGTGTAAACGCACAAGAGTAACGCTAGTATTTATGTGTAATTTTTGATATAAATACTTATGGTCTAACGTTCAGATAATATAATTTAATTTTATATAATTTCATTTGATATAACAACTGTCTTAATAAAACAAACATTTAATATAATTTTAGATTCTATAATTTCATTTGATAAAATGTAGATACTTTTGATATATGTAATAACTTTATCATATGAAACATTATTCATGTAATAAGCAAGCAGCATGCAAACAAGCAAGCAGCATGCAAGCAAGCTAGCAAGCAGCATGCAAGCAAGCAAGCAGCATGCAAGCAAGCAAGCAGCATGCAAGCAAGCATGCAACATTTAAGTAAGAATGCAGCATGCAAGCAGGCATGTAGCATGCAGCCAGGCCTGCAGCATGCAAGCGGGCATGCAGCATGCAGCAGGCATGGTTTCTGTTACGGCTCCGGCGCTGTGGGACTCCGGCGGTCCCACGCGAGCTTATCGTCGCAGATTGCTTTCGCTCACCGCCGCGGCTGAGAGTGGCCGGCGGAGCCGGCCAGCAAGCCGAAGCTAAACCCACCTGCTCCTCAGCTCGCGGGCCGCCTCACCCTCCTTGCCTACGCGGGCTTAAATTACACTCTAGCGTAGGGCAGACAAGTCTACGTGGAGTCGGTTTTGCCGCGATTCGTTTCTGTCACTGAATTTTTTGCACAACCTCACGAACACGAAAACCCAAGTTATTAACTTTTTAAGACAATATTTGAAATTGATTTAGGGTTAAATGCTATTTTTATTTATAAGCAAAAATTATATCAAACGATGTTATAGAATATGATTATTCTACCAATATAACTTTATAGAAAAAGTTGTTTGAGAATATGTGTATTGTATCAAATGAATAATATAGGTAATGTTGTTATAGGAAGTGTATTTATAACAAGTAAAAATTATATCTAATGAACGTTATGTCCTTTGAAATTAGTTCATTTTTCATTATATGAAATGAAAAGTACCCATTTCTGCCGTCTTATAAAAAAAAATATTAATTGAAGTTTGAACTTAGGTACTTAATTATGATAATAAATTCAACACTAAAGCGTAATCTTCGTAATGCCGAAAGAATGTTATGCCGATACATTTTAGTGCATTTAATATTAGGGATTCTAAAATTAGGGATTTCAATTTTTAGGCAAAACTATAATGGTGCGAAAACAACTTAATAGTTGTCTAGCCTAATGGCTAGACAATTATTGTGCGTTAAAAGTTGAAGCCAACATAGTTCGGCCATATGAAATTAGAACCAAAAATTTTAGGCGAACCGAAGAGCACCCACTACCACCCCCTTTCTTCCCTTGGGTGTAGTAAAAGGTGACTAACGGACTAAAGACTGCACATACTTCCAACAACATAGAGCGGCGATGGGCTCACCGCCTGTCACGCTGAGCACATGTGTAGTCGCTATTTGGTGAAAAGTGGACAATGGTAGAGGACTGCTTTTGCTGTCCTCATTAGGCAATTAAGGCAATTAAGTAACTGACTAACCCTTCGAGGATAATAGTTGTGATATTATACCTATATAAGGCGACTGCTAGAAACCGCAAGGAACTTCAAGGGCTGGTCAGGTCAAGCGTTTTAAACATGACAAAATAACAAAAAGAAATTCGTGCTTTTTCATTTTTAATTATATAATTCATTTTGTGAATTTTAATTAGATAGTCTTTGAGTATCTAATTTATTTTAAAGCAATAACATAACAAAAACAGTTAAAAATAACGATTATTTACAATGCGCGGGCAGCGGCCGGTCGTAGACTCAACCGTCTGTTGACCCGTCCGCGTCAGCCGGGCGATAAGTACCTACGTTAGCCTGCAATGAGATCATTTATTTTCCTGTATTTTGCTTATGTTATTGCTTTAAAATAAATTAGATACTTACTCAAAAACTATCCAATTAAAATTCGCAAAATGAATTATTTAATTAAAAATGCAAAATGCACGAATTTCTTTTTTGTCATTTTAACACACTTGACCTGACCAGCCCTTGAAGTTTCATGCGATTTCTAGCAGTCGCCTTATATATTAAAAGATACAACACGATTTATATGGAGCCGTGAGGCCTCATTGCTGATGAGCAACAACTTGATAGGCGCGCGGCCACACTTATTAGGCGTTATGAAATAGATTTCTTCCCAACTCGACCGAAGTTTCGTGTTAAGCGTTTCGAGCAACATCCTTCTGGATAATTAAAGCTGGTTGTTGGCTGAAAATTAAATAGGCCCCAACAAATTGCTTCCGAACGCGCGGGCGGGTGTGCACAGCTTTGTCGGGCTCACTTTGGCATGGTTACTTTTGTGAACTAGAGGTAATTTTCTAGCGGTTTTCCAAAATTAATTCCATGTTACGAACTTTCAATTAATGTAGCTTACAATTACAAAGTTGGGAAATCAAAGTTGGGTGTTAAAACAAACGGTTGTTGTGCCTTTTTGTTTTTGTGGCTCGCCTAAAATAATTATGTTTTCGATTAAGTATGCTGTTCAGCAAGGAACAATGATGAGCTATAAATGTGATTTAAATACATAAAATAAATAAGATTAATAATAATAGTATTAATAATAAATATGTAAAATACAATTTTAATCGAAATCCATGTAAAAAACCTGTTGCATAAACATACAAATGTTTAACTGCTGAACTTAAAAATTATTAATTCATTCTTTAATATTCATACAACTATTATCGCCTAAGGGTTAGTCAGAAACTAGGCAATGAGGACAGCAAAAGCAGTCCTCTAAAACAGTCCACTTTTCACCAAATAGCGACTGCACATGTGCTCAGCGTGACAGGTGGTGAGCCCATCGTCGCTATATGGTGTTGGATGTATGTGCAGTCTTTAGTCCGTTAGTCGCCTTTTACGACACCCAAGGGAAGAGAGGGGGTGGTAGTATTCTTTCACCGCTACGCGACATGGTCAATCAAGTCAAGTCAGAAATTATTACTTATAAAATTATCAGAATGGTATAACGTTTAACGAAGGAGTCACAAGGTGCAACGCCGGGTCACCGGATGACTGACCAAATTTACATATTGAAGTTCCTCTATGCATTGGAAGAGAGGAAGCCGTCGGTCCCGAATGTCATCGTGGGATCATCATCATCATCTTCAGCCTATGCTTGTCTACATGATGGCTCCAGAAGACTCGTTGAATTCATTCTAGTAGTTGATGATTTATGCTGCAAGTCAGCGGTATTACGTCACTGTGAAGGATTACCATTCGAGCTTTCCTGAGACTAGTTGATTTTTTTCAAGTAAATATTTTTCCTATATCTATTTAACATTGTAAATGCAAAATTTCAATAATGAAGATATTTATAAGCAAATACGTCTTAATCGATTGTTAAATACTTGCAATAGTAAGTATTTCTTTTGACTGTGAGGGTAGGTAAACCTTTACAGTGACGTAATACCGCTGGCTTACAGCGTAAATCATCAATTGCTAGAAATAATTCAACGAGTGTTCTGTGGCCTCGGTAGCTTAGCGGTTAGAGCAGTGGACCAGCAATCCAAAGATAATGGGTTCGAGTCCCATTCGAGCTTTCCTCAGACTGGTTGATTTTTTTCTAGTAATCATTTTTCCTATATCTATATAGCATTGTGAATGCAAAATTTCAATAATAAATATATTTATAAGCAAATACGTCTTTATCGATTGTTATATACTTGCAATAGTATTTCTATTGACTGTGAGGTTAGGTAAACCTTCACAGTGACGTAATACCGCTGGCTTGCAGCGTAAATCATCAACTACTAGAAAGAATTTAACTAGTATTCTGGGGTCTCGGTAGCTTAGCGGTTAAAGCAGTGGACCGGCAATCCGGAGGTCATGGGTCAGTCCCATTCGAGCTTTCTTGAGACTGGTTGATTTTTTTTCTAGTAAACATTTTTCCTATATATTTATAGCATTGTGAATGCAAAAGGACCATGGGAAGACACGTTCCCCACTATCCAACAGATTTGAAATTAGTGTCATTTGAAGGGTCTAGTAGGATAGATAATTTTTTACTCTGGCGACATTCTTCAAATACGTGGGAATTAGGTTATAAAAAATATATTGTTTTTGATTTTTTTTTCCAACAAAATAAGATTGCAAGAGCAGACCAGCCTCCACAGGCGGCACCCGTTCACGAGTATGACATGAGAATTAGCCACCGCTTCGCTCTACCATGTTTTAGGGAACGTAACGACCCGACGCACATGCCACCACCGCAGAGACCCTTTGAGAGAGCATGTCACACTCGAGCAACTCTAACTAAAGCAAGAAAATAATAAAAAAATATATATTATAAATAAACCCAATACTTTTTGCAAGTAACACAGGTACTTTAGGCTTCTTTGGGTCCCAATGAACAAATTAACACGTATTCCATGACTGTTGAGCGTGGGGACGGGGTTCATGCAAAATCCCCCATGGTCCTTTCAATAATAAAGATATTCAACTCCCAGGTCGAGCAAAGTGTGTTTCGGATTATTCAGTGCGTATGCCGGGTTTGTCATCACCTACCCACATTTGGCAAAGCTTGGTGGTAGCCAATGCACATCAATTGTACTGTAATACTTATCGCCCAGCTGACGCGAACGGGTCAACAGACGGTCGGCCGCTCGGCCGTTGACCGCGCGTTGTAAATAATCGTTATTTTTATTTGTTTTTCATTTAATTTTTCTTATGTTATTGCTTTAAAATAAATTAGATACTCAAAGACTATCCAATAAAAATTCACAAAATGATTTGTTTTAATAAAAATGAAAAACACACGAATTTCTTTTTTTGTCATGTTTAAAACACTTGACCTGACTAGCCCTTGAAGTTTCTTGCGGTTTCTAGCAGTCACCTTACATACGAAGACCTTTTTATCGGTGTTCAGTAGGCCCAGCATGCGCAACACGAGATAATGTCGCGGACGAGAGACGACAAATCATTTTAAGTTGTCATGTTAAGGTTTGTAGACAAAAATACCACAGTTTATGCAAAAACCACTATTAAGTCTATTTTTGACATTATTATGTAGAGTTCCAAGCCCATCCATGTGTTTTTAGTGTCGATAGACATTAAAGTTAAATTAATAAAACACGAGAAAACGGGTCGAGAAGAGTTCTCGTGTCTAGGCCGGCTGGACTTAACTGATTCCGACTAAGTAAATGATGGCCATTGCAATAATAATAAAACTTACATGTCAGCGTTCCATTATTTCTTTTTTTGTCTGGGAAGTAAAGTTAATAACTATGAATATATAAATCATGGTCATCCTACTCCTCTCAATAATGACTGATGACGTATCTTCTTCACTTCTTAAAAATGTAGGTAGACCATACATTCTAATTATTTTGGTAACCTGATTAAAAATACAAAATTAAATTTATAAAAAGAAAACATGTTACTACTAATATTATTGCAATGGCCATTATTTACTTAGCCGGAATCTTAGTAGATCCTGATCACCGATAAAAAGTCTTAGTGTATATTAGGCTATAGGTACCTTTCTTTACTACGCACACATTTGACAAAATGAACAACGCAATATTTCGCATAATGAAATATCATTCTCCTCATAGTACGCCACTGTCAATTTGGCATAATTATTGCCAGCATACAAAATAAAGGCAGGAGCGGAGTTGACATGTGGATGCGCTCTGATTCCGCCACCACGCAATAGACACTTCGGACGTTGACAAATCGGCGGTCCCGAAGAATAACGTCATATCTGCGATACAACTATCTTGCAGATATGACGTTATTCTTCGGACGTTGACAAATAACGGACGTCTTAGGATTTGCGGCGGTATGCAGCGCGGCGGATTGCATTAGGGTGGACCGTGTTGTGACTTAATTTAATACGCGTAGTTACGGACGAGGGCCGTAGCCTGAGTGCGCGAAACCATCATGACGCTGATACGTTTTGTTGTCGTCCAGCAATAACCAATAATAAGTAGGTAGTAACTAGTAGCTATACGCTCGAATTTAATAACCTATATGTCTGTTGTTTACTTACCTACTGTAGCGATGAGTTGATTTTAATAATGGATAATTATTATATTGCATCTTTTATTGTTTTTTAAATTCATATTTTGTATTTAATGACCTGGTAACGACATATTTTTTGTAAATGTCGTTGATTCTGTGCGCTGTGGTTTCTTGCGCCCGTTCTTTGCCACTGTTAAAAAATGACGACCTGAATTTACCTACTTATTAATTGAGTTTATTGAATAAATATATTTTAAGTTTGAATTTGAGTTTGAGTATTGATGCCTTTGCCAGTGGGACGGTATACAGGTTGTACTTAACTTTTTTTTAATATCTGTTATTTTACCTACTAACGTAAAATTTTTGTGGCTCCACCTGTGGCTTACTAAAGGGTTGGTAATAAAAATTCTTTAACCAATATTTAAAATGAAACCTGAAACCCTGAAGGTCAATAGACCTTCAGGATAAATATACCTATGTCTACCCTAAAGATCCATTTTAAACATTAGTGAAAGAATTATAGAAAGTAAGGATATCCATCATCAGCCAATAAACATCCCGTACCTTACTTTACTTAAATATTAGACATTTCTGGAAGCTCAAAAACATCCTACGGCTGGGTACTGACCTTCCCACTTGAACAAAAACTCGTAATTTTCTCAATCAGTGCAGAAGCCGGCTCCACTCTGTCTATTTGGAAGGTCTCCTCTTCACAGCTCGCTTGAAGATCGAAGGCAGTTCTAATTTTACGACAGACGTTGCGATTTATTATCATATAGTATACGAATGACAAATAGATCAACGCTTGTAGTCCGGCCAATTCACAAAATGCTGTTCGTTGCTTGTACACGATAAATTTTAACGCGCTCCTCTTGCCAATAGCAGACAATAATGTAATGAATGTTGCTCAGAATGAACTTTGACCTAAACGATATTGTGTCACTGTTTTACGGTAAGTTATATATTGAAACTGAATGTACTACTAACATCGGCATAAAAGTACAGCAACTGGACTCAGCTACATGCTTTCCTTCGTGGACAGAAGAAAATCGAGATGATTTTTCAAAACAGTGAAGCAACCCAATGTAAGTTGGTTGGTTTCTTGCTTCAACGAAAACTCGTTGTTTTTTATAACACTAAATGTATGATTGTATCTTCTTCTTCTTTCTGCATCTCCTGTCCTCTTCCACCCAGCCCGGTCGCCGATGTGATCGGCATTGCGATCGTTTTACGACCTGATTTAATACTGATCAATGTTTCTGTATTTTTGACTGCTAGAGTTAGAAATCTGGCATAATTACATACATACATACATAAAAAAAACGACTATTATCCCCGAAAGGTTAGTCAGAGACTGGGCAATGAAAAGCAGTCCTCTACCATAGTCCACTTTTCACCAAATATCGACTGTACATGTGCTCTGCGTGACAGGTGGTGAGCCCATCGCCGCTCTATGCTGTGTGAGTATGTACAGTCTTTATTCTGTTAGTCGCCTTTTACGAAACCCAAGGGAAGAGAGAGGGTAGTAGTATTCTTTCACTGCTACGCGATACGATTAATTTTGTATGACAGAGTAACCCACTAAGCCGTGTTGGGCCAACGCGGTAGGTTATAGCTCAATCTCCCCACATGCTGTTGTGTTACAGCCGTTAATGTCATTGTACAAACGGGCAGAAGCTATGACGTTGATGCTTATTTCTCGTTCTTGGTCTCCACAATAGAGCGCAGTTTTTTTTTCTACAACGGGTAAGCGCTTTGCCTTCATCTCACCTTATGGTAAGTGACGATAAGGCCGAAGGTGGAAGCGCGCTTCACCCGGAATCCTCAACAGAACACAACAATGCTATAAACGTCGTTGTTATGGCGACAGACATCGATAAGATGTTGGTAGCTAGCCAGGCGGACTCAACAGCTCTACCACCAACCAAACCGAGCACACAAAGATGTACCCCCCGCTGGTAACCTCGGGACCTCTAGGCCTGAAACCGGTGGCTTAGCCACTAGACCAAAAAGGCGAGGCAGTTGTTGCATTTCATCATCACGGTGACAGAATAGGTGACCAGCACATAACTAGATACTTACATATGTTTACATACTTAAAAAAATACGAAAACCAGCCGACAATAAAGACTTCAATTCATCAGCAAATACTCGTACAACTAAATCAAGCTTTGTAACTTTGTGAGACGAAACAAAAGAAGGTGTTTTATTGTCCGCAACAAAAATAAGCTAAGAATCAGATGTCCTATTCTCGTTCGGTGCACCATTATTTGTAGTGCACACTTCATGACACAGTGCACCTGTCGCAGATATATTCGTCGGCGGTCATTCTTCCCCAAACACAATCTATGTAGATTTGTCATCCGCTTTGAACACAGACGCAAGGAGTTGAATGAAATAAACTCCTCTGAACTACTGCATTAAATGTCGTTTATCCGTCGACTAGTATGAATGTAACCGGTCTTATTAATTAGAAAATTAAATATAATGCAATCATCGTAGATTATTTGTGGGCGATATGAGAGTAGTCAATCGTTATTACACTGGCCTGCATAAATAACACTCACTCACACTTTTAAAATTACAATAACTTTTTAAGTACACAAGATATACTTTCGAAACAAAAGGACTCAAAAAAGAGTTTAATTTTGTAGAACAAAAGAAAAGAAAGCTGATAAAAATTGCTTTATAACGTTTTTTTATTTTAAATCTCAAACTTCCACAGTTTAAAAAAAAAATTAAAAGTGTGATACTTATTTTTGCAGGCCAGTGTATTTGCATAATTGAATCGCAAAAATCCAGTTGAATAAACTTTATTATAAAAGAAATATGAAACTTTAAAAGTTATTTGAGATATCTACTGATATGTATATTTATGGGCTATTTTAAAACATTTAAAATTTACGCCAATTCACGCCTTAAAATGAGACTCCAATTATGTTACATTTTTAAGATTTTCAAACTTTCTAGGGTCCCTGGTGCCAAACGAACGACGAACATCTAAATCACGGATGATTCGGTAACACATCCATGGGCTATCGCGAAAGTTGCCTAACCAAACACCTCTTTTGAAGTTTTGGTGGTCTAACATTTTTTTATACGACAAAAGCCGGATACAATATCTCGACGAGATCAAAGCACGAAAGAGTTCATTAAGTTACTTTAAACTATGTCACCACATCACATCCCTGCGCAAGACATTGCTAAAGTTTCTTACCTTTCTCCATTGCTTTACTTACTCGCCGCTGCGCCACTGAGCTTCATTAGTCAAAGCCAATTGCCATCTGTAGCTGCGGTTGCATCCATTATTAGCCTATTTACTGCTATGTATGTTATAGATTATGTTATAAGTTATGATGACGCATGTATAACGATGAGTATAGAAGAAAGAAGGATGTTATAATTTTTAAATTAAACATACAAGAAAGTCAGGCATGTTTAGCTTTAGTCTTAAGTTTCAAACAACATATACATACATATAATCTCGAATATTATCCCCGAAGGGTTAGTCAGAGTTGATGAGGACAGCAAAAGCAATTCTCTAACATAGTCCACTTTTCACCAAATAGCGACTGGACATCTGAGCCCATCACCTCTATATGCTGTTTGATGTATATGCAGTATTTAGTCCGTTAGTCGCCTTTTACGACACTCCTTCTCTTGAGTGTCGTAAAAGGCGGTAATTCCTTCACCGCTACGCGACACAGTTAAAGCTACGCTTAAATAAAACACCAAAAAATCGCAAAAAATATAAAAAAAAATCTTGATCAAAGGTGCTGTTGACGACAACAAGAACAATTAATTCTAAAACTTATTTCACCCACAAAAAATAGTTATCTACTCAAACAAAAAATAAACTTATTTCAATGTTGGAGGCCTTTGCCGGCACGGGATAGTATATAAAGCTATTATGTACTTACGTCATGTACTTTTACGCTCCACGCTTTTACAATCAAATATTATAATTAAAAGCACGTAGTTTACACTTCAGTCCAGAAATAGGGACAACTTGAACGATCCAAAATTTATTTTTTGTTTTTACGTGCATTTGAAAAAGCGTGTTTTTCTATGGTTTTTCTAGTGTTTTTTAAACTATTAATTTATTTTATACTTTTTGGTCTAACCTTGAAACCTGATCGTGTTCAAGTCCATTACGTGGCCTTTCTCACAAGTGCAAACACGACTATGATACGATGCTCTATCATGGAATGCCAGTGCCTATCTTCCGGCTTCATCATCAGACCTTGAAACCTAATCATAGTCAAAGTTCATTACAAGACTTTTCTAAGAAATCCAAAACAGCTATGATACGATTTTCCATCATGAAGTTCCGGTTCATATCTTCCGGCTCCATCATCAGATCAGTTCGACAGTACCATATTATTGTATTGTCATCAGAACTACATACAGCTGCCAATTTTCATTACCCTACGACCCTTGGAAGATGGTTAAATTAGTTACCTTAGATTCCATTACATAGTTTGTTACATACAGGTCGACCTAATAAAAGCGTGTTAAAATAAACTTGATTTCAATGTTGGATGCCTTTGCCGGCACGGGATAGTATATAAAGCTACTATGTACTTACGTCATATACTGTCAAGGAGCTGTGTGTGGCGGCTCATTTAAATAATATTACCGACATACATCCTACTTCCTACTAATATTATGAACGCGAAAGTTTGTAAGTATGGATGGATGTTTGATACTCTTTCACGTTAAAACTACTGAATGGATTTGGATGAAATTAGGCATACAGATAGTTTATAACCTGGATTAACACATCGGATACTTTTTATCCCGATATTCCCACGGGAACGGGAACCACACAGGTGAAACCGAGAGCGGCCGCTAGAATACATAATACATATAATCACGACTATTATCCCCGAAGGGTTAGTCAGAGACTAGGCAATGAGGACAGCAAAAGCAGTTCTTTACCATAGTGTAGTAGTGGACTATGGTACCAACATACTATTAGAGTTATACCGCCTCATCTCTTCCAATGGGTATCGTAAAAGACGACTAACGGACTAAAGACTGCACATTCAGTCACGATCACCAATATGTATACACTTTGACTCTTATTCCATTATATTAAGAGTCACAATTGTTTACATATTTTTGCTCGTGACTAAGCGCAATGCAGTTGTTATTTGATGAAATGTGACTGACTTATCAGAGTATAGATAGATTTTACCGCCTCTGTGGTCTAGTGGCTATGCCACCGGTTTCAGACCCAGAGGTCCCGGGTTCGATTCCCAGCGGGGGGTAGATCTTTGTATGCTCGGTTTGGTTGGTGGTAGGGCTGTTAAGTCCGCCTGGCTAGCTACCACCATCTTATCTTAGTCTGTCGCCATAACAACGATGTTTATAGTATTGTTGTGTTCCGACAGTTTGAGATAAAATAGCCAGTTCCTCAGTGGTTGAGGGAGGATTCCGGGTGAAGCGCGCTTCCACCTTCGCCCTTATCTTCACTTACCATCAGGTGAGATGAAGGCCAAGCGCTTACCCGTTGTAGAATAAAATAAGATTAGGTATATACTCTAAGGTCATGAGTGTATGGTATGTATTGTCTATATTATGTCCGCTCTGCAACTCGAATGAAACTCTCGTAATATGCACTTAGACCGCGGCCGCATTTCGATGACGAGTGAGACACGGAAACAATTAGAAGCGCTCTATCCCAGCAGATCGCATTCAGGGGCGCATAATGAACGAACCGTTACGCTGAACGCTGTGTCATGGCAATAGTTATTCTTTGGAGTGACGTCACACCGCGACTGTGCACCAAAACAGATTCGTCTAACGCTTTTAGTTGACTTTTATTCTAATAAGTAAGTATTACTCTCAACACAATATCCGGAGGTCTTAGGTAAGTTTCTAATTTACTCAACACATAATATAGGGCTGAACGCTGAACTATTCAGTCATCGAGGCGTACATTATTTACTTTTAGTATAATCATACTTTTGCAACTGACTTCATTAACTAAATTGTGTAACTAATTAGCACTTACGCAATATTTATTACTCAACTTGTTAAACTAATTTTCAATGTCGCTAATGACAATCTCGATCTTAGTAAATTGCCGTTCGATGTGGCGCCGGAAATGAAGGTCCCCGCGGAAAATGTCTTGGTCCGATTACGCCTTATCGATTCAATTACCCACTCGGTTTGCTAATTATCAACTGGGTATGGTGATTACGATAATATGTTGATTATAAATATGTAAGTCTCGTATTTCATTCATGTAATATAATTTTTATATATACAGTAATTTGTGGTCATATAAGTAATTAGGAACGGGTTGTATCCAATTAAATTTTATGAAATCTAGTTCAAATAACTTTAAACTGGTTTATTATTAATTACTTTTAACCACGTAAAAATGTAATATATGACTAAAGTTCCAACTCAGAATATTATATACAAATCAAAATAATAAACTTTTATCATGTTGGAGACAATAAACAAACAAGACATGTTTCGCGATGGCCGCTGCCTGGGTAAATAATTAGGAACGCAATATCATTTTCGTTTTAAAATGGTTCTAAATTCAAAATTTAAAAAAGATTTCTTTATGTTATAATTTGGGAGTGTTTTGGCGCCGTTTTTCCAAGTCTACAATTACAAGATTTACAAGTAGTTAAATATTTAATATTATATATTACAAAACATTGGAAAGCAAAAAAGTTGAGATTCTTAATTGAAAAATTATAATTGCACTATGAACGTGATGGGTGTTACAAAATGATTGTTGATCATATAAAATGTTCAAAAACTAAAGTTTTTAACGCGGTCACTTTATGAAATTTCACACTACCAATAACGTATCTTGAAAACCTAAATCTCTGAAAACGACATCTCGAGAGGATTCTATGATTGTTCGGGCAGCAAAGGCTTTCTCCCTCAGGGGCTCAGAAACGATAAGAAGGGAAGTTTTTAACAGCAGACAAGGAGTATCCGCACGTACAATTCGTAGACGGTTAAATGATGCAAAATTTTTTGGAAGAATCGCACGGAAAGTACTAAAGTGCTGCCTGTTGAAGAGAGGTACCTCTCTTCAACAGGCAGCATCGACGAGCGAGACTGGATTTTGCTCGAAAGTATGGCAGCTGGACGGAATGTCAATGGAAAAATGTATTATTTTCTGATGAGTCAAAGATAAATAGACTCAGTTCTGATGGTAAACTGCGACGTCCTGCAAAGCAAGCGTTGAATAATAAATACACCACAAAACAAGTAAAGCATGTAGGAGGTAATGTTAAAGTTTGGGGATGTTTCTCTGGATATGGTGTGTGGGAAAAAAAATTAACGTAATCTCTAGATTACCTTAATTTTTTTTCAAAATCAAGATCAATTTAAATGCAAGAACATTTTGGAATAAACAATGCTTCCTTACGCTGAGGAGACGTTATCAGTGACCTGGATATTTCAACATGATAATGTCCCCAAACACACTGCCCATTCTGTTAAAAATTTTCTTAGGGAGCAATCAGTTTTGATGCTAGACTGGCCTGCAAATAGCCCAGATCTCAATCCTATTGAAAATTTGTGGCGTGAAGTAAAGAGGAGCGTATCCGCTAAAAGAACAAATAACCTAAACGAGCTTAACGATGCGTTTGTGGAATAGTGAAACGACATTTCTATTAAAACTTGCCAAACTCTAATAGCCTCGATGCCTCATCGATGCAGTGCGGTAATTGCAAACAATGGTCCTACCAAACGTAAATTTTTATTATTATAAAAAACAGTGATATCTCCTGCATTTACGTTATTCAATTCATTAAATTTAATTGTTATTTAATTAAATATTCTAGTTTCAGTTTGTGTTCTTAATTATTTGTCCAGTGATTAAATTTATTACAATATGAGTTAACGAACTTTTTATTACATAAAAATAATTTAAAATGTCATATGGTTTAAAGTAAGTCGGGTAGGTGAATATTATATAGCATATAATTATTTAGTTTAGAAACGTCGTCGTCTTTAAGTTATGAGTACTTACATTAATTGTGCATCAACATATTATTGTATTATTATATATATATCTCTCTCTTTGTTCCTTTCTCTTTCACTCTCCAGCCTTGACGAAGTCCAAGTTATAACGTTATGACGTGTAGGTACACATCAACATTATAAAGTTCTACAAATCAGCTGTTTGCATTATAATAGAATTGCCACGTAAAAGGTAAAACGCACTTTTCTGCCTGCAATGATAAATTATTCCGTCTTCGATATAACTTCTAACTTCTACATAAACAAATTTCATGGTAGGTATAACTTAAAATAACTATAAAGGAAAACACAACGAAAATTCCTTATTATACTATCCATAGTCCGTACTATGCAGTTAGGTATATAAATTTTTATTTAGCATATAAAATAATGAAACAAAATAACACAAAAACCAGAAATATCTCTGAAAAGGCTTTATACAGCTCATCGTTCACCTTTGTGGATGCTTGAGACAATAGGTGTGACTCGTTTTTGGCCTTAGCCTAAGTTATTTCGGCATTTATCAGGTTTTTCATTGAGTTTGGATATGTCCAGCAGTACAGCTCTGGGAGTTAATTATCTTTACAAATGTTACTATAAAAATGTCCTCTCGTTTTTCCTTTTACAAAAATAAACTTCGCTGAATTCACCAGTTGAAATTATTCAGCATTTCCAGTCAGCCGTAAATAGGTTGGTTGTCAGTTCCGGTAAAATCACTAATTTCCGTCTATTCTAGGTTTAGTGGGTCACGATTCCAGAATAACTAAAAGCTTCGTCTGGTTCACAGTGGACTTTAATAGAACTCCTATCTTTTGCAGCATTGTTCGATGGATAAACTTAGAAGTCCGGACAGGCTTCAACTAGCTGATTCTTGATTCTGTGTCAGCTGCATTTATAAGCTACGTATTATTTTGACATAGATTTCTCTTGGAACCCAATTAGGTTACTGATATATTTTCAACAACATAGTCGTTCCACCGGAATCCCGACAACTTATTATACAATAAAATGTAAACGTAAAATTAATAATGTTAATTAGACTTAACAGGCTTACAGCGAAAATTAATAAACCGTGGACTTAAAGCTGTAATAAGGGTTCGAAGATTCGAAACAATAATTCGCTACAGCTTATTTTTAATAAGTTTTAATTTATATAATAATTAAATTTCACAAATAACATGCCACAGGCTGTGATCATTGGGTAACTTAGCTAATATTTTATTTTAATGGCAAAACATGTTATGAAAGATACTCGATTTGGAGCGGTTAGGTATAACCTGTAATACTGCATACCGGAGAATAGCGTTTCAGGAATTATTATTTCGTTATTTCTTTTCCGGAATAGTTTCGAAAAAAGCGGGCTTCGACAATTTGCCTGTCCAAGCCAGACAACAGTCATCAAGGTTAACTAAAAAATATCTGTACCAAAAACCGCATCAGAATCCAATATGAAGGAAGTAAAAAATATTAAAAATTTCGAGCGATCACAATCCCGTCTATCGGTATCAAAGCACGTCCAATCAAACGGAGACGTGACAACGAATGGAAACCGTTGTGATTCTGTGAATGGGCTAACTTATTGGCGTTCCTTTATTCCTTGATTGCTGTTTGATGCTGCTCAAGTATTTTCAATGTTTATTTACATTTTTTTTTATGGACCACTAAATTATTTTCGTTCTACATCGGAGTATGCACTTGTTAAACCACCTCGTAAGCGACTGAGGGTTTTACTTAATATTACGTAATTGAGGGGTATAATTTCAAAACCCGCTAAAACTTTGAATTATATTCGTATGACATTAGAACCCTCAATTGTAAGGAATATCTTCCATAAAATATAATAATGGGAAGTTTGGTGCTGTGGTTTCACCTTCTTCTTAATCAGGCACTACTGGCGTAGTGGTCGTGACTGTCGATGGATAGGGTTGCGGCTCGCCGTCGCCACTCGCTCCCAGGGCAACCGCATGTCACTCGATGTCTCTCCACTTCTGTCAACTTTCCGATTTGCGAGTACGATTCAGTTCATAAGCATGCAAAATTCAGGACTATTTGTGTCGTTTAAATCTTTGTTTCAGCACAACAAAGGGGGCGAATTGTGCCGAATATACTCAAAAACTATTTTTACTAATTCTAAAACGATGATAATGTACTCACAGTACAAAATAAATATATTATGAGTTAAATTCAAAAACACTTTTGTTTGCAACAGTATTTGCTCAAAGAGTGTTGTCAAAAAAAATATCATGACAAAAACAGAAGTTACGGTGGCAACGCGGCCGGGTGCAAACCGGACTGGGACCATAACGGCTGGACCCCACTGATGACTGTGCTGCGGTTGACTGAGTAGTCTTCTTGATAAAGTCGATCCGACGAGTCGGGGACCGGCTTCGTGATCTTTTTCCTTCTGTGTGGCCTTGTACTACAAGCCTCTCTATCGAGTCTTCGTTTCTGGAGATATGCCCGAAGGTGTATGTAATGTTTAATTTAATTTTTAAAAAATATTGATTAATATGTTAACTAGCCACCTGGCGCCGCAATCGCGTCGCAACCGCTCCAGAACCGCGTCGTTTTTATGTGACGAAGCCTTTGAAGTCGCGCAAGGGACAGCGTACAATAGCGACTAATTTCAGCCACTGTTGCTTTCAGTTTAACTTTTATGGCTGTTTTTTTTTGTTTCAGCGGTCGTTTTAATTATTTTTATGGCTCGTTCGTTTATAATCATTTTGTGGGTTAATTAGTTTTTCGTTCGGAGTATTAAATTATTTTTTTAACAATATCAAGGATTTTTTTATATAACATTTTTGTTACTACAAGCTTCACAATGAACTTTCACCAAATTGTAAAACTTTACAGAAACAGTTCTCAAAACACCATTTTTGATAATTAAAATGATGTTCAATTCCTTTTGTATTATGATTCTAAGTATTTGTCCAGATGCTTTATCTATGTGTATAAATAAACATCAATTTGCCTCGAATGTTGGAGCATCACTACATAACGACTCCTCCCATTTTGTAAATACTTTTTTTATTGGGTTTTTAACCAATTTAAGTTTTGTTTTTTTGTAAGATTTTTAAAAATTTGTTACGGGATACGCGGACGAAGTCGTGGGTGGAGCGCTAGTAAAAGGAGAATGACCTTTTTACTCCATAGTAACTCCCATGAGTTATGCTAGTTTTTTAGCTAGCTAGGGTAACACAGCGCTTTAATGAAATAAATAGTAATCAATAGCAGCAATGCTCCGAATTATGAAGAAAAAATTACATTACAATATCATGCGGGAGTTTGAAGCTATCTTCATTTTTAGCTTAAGACTTTTTAGGTATTTTGAGATTATGACAACTGTTATCGTATGACTATCAGTTCAGTTCAGCATTTATATATCACTTGACTCTTAACACGGCTTTCTATAGAAAACCTTTTTTAACAGTTATCATTATAACATAAGAGAACACTTTTGATATGTGAATGATTGAGACGCAATAGATATCGAATAGGCTGGTTTGGTCATTCTTCTTCAAAAAAAGAAAAGGAATTCAAGTGATACGATTCACAATATATAAAGTCTAATTTTAGAAAATTTTACTAATAAGTATAAACAAACTAAGTAGATACTTTTAGTAGTAGAATAATTCAATGTAACCTTTACAGACCCACTGAATTAAAGTAGGTATTGAATGGAACTGCAGCGCGTAAGCACAGGCGAAGTTGGATTCTCTCCCCTGAACAGCGCGAGAGATAAGAAGATAATAAATTCTTCGGAAAATGTCACGAAAGTTCATAACTGATAAAAGTTTTGTCCCTTTTCACAAATTTTAATAGAGATTTAATATTCGCGAATGCCCTAGCAGTCTCGATAACGGAACTAGCTGGCCGCACTCGCCCCTCCAAAGAGTCGGGCCCCTATTCAATCCTTGGAAGTAGAATATTCGAAAAATAGATTAACCTATTATTATTACGTTTTTGATAATGCTATTTGGTGAAAAGTGGACTATGGAAGAGGACTGCTTTTGCTGTCATTATTGCCTAGTTTCTGACTAAACCCTAGGGGATAATAGTCGTCATTATGATTATTATTCTGTATGTAGAGCAACTCAAAGAAAAGTGTAAAAGTGTTAGAAAAAATCCTTGAGGACTTGAGCCCCCCATGTACAATTCGAGATGTAGGTACCTATCTACCAATGTTGAAAAAAAATACTACCTCGGGTTGGAATCGAACCCACGTCCTCAATCAAAATCAAATATCAAGAATCTTTAAAGCAGACAGCAAAAAAAACCTAGACTAGTCTGCACTTTTACACATAAAAATGACGACAAATTATAAAAATTTTAATACTCCACCCAACTGTTTACCGTTTCATCCCCATTAACATGAAGTACTGACAAGGTGTCTAGTGGGTTCAATGACCCCGCACTCACTAGACATGTACCCGCGCCATGCAAGTTTGTAATTGAAAAAGTTCACTTCGTTTTTATCAGCGGAGCCTTTTTTATTTGCTTTTCAATTTGTAACAGCCTAACGTGGTTACCGTACTCAATGTTAAACTGTTTCCTTAGAAAATTGACCGTGTTCCTTTATATACTAACAAAATTGTTCAACTAAAAAAAATCGGCTTGCAATTTTGGTATTACAGAAATAGGGAAATAGGTATTCATGTACGTACTTATCAGTCCTGTTTTCGTTTAAATATCTCATAAAACATTAACTTATTATTTAATATCACGTTGTCTCATTAGTCATTATCTCAAACAAAGCAGTGCTAGTTGGTAACTAAATTATGGACTTTTTAAAATACTTAAAATAATATAAAATGATGTATTATATAATATTAAGCTCTTCAGATCTTATCTTTTAATCAGCATTGCAGCTGATAACAAAGCTTGCAGCATTTGCTCAGTAAAATCCGGTTACTCTGTTATGTCATGTGCGGCCAACAGCAATTGCACGTCAAAAAAATAAAGAAATATTAAATGTGCTGAGTAGAGACTTTTCCAGTTTTGCAATTTAGCCTTGTTCATAAGTTAAAATTTTTAAACCTTGTCGCGTAGCGCTGAAAGAATACTACGACTTCCTATCGTGCAGCGACGCACATGTGCTCAGCGTGACAGGTGGTGAGCCCACTCTATGATGTTGGATGTATGTGTAGTCTTTAGTCCGTTAGTCGCCTTTTACGACACCCCAGAGAAGAGAGGGGGTGGTAGTATTCTTTCACCGCTATACGGATAAGACTTTTCCAGTTTTGCAATTTAGCCTTGTTCTTATATAAAAAAAAATTATAATATTTTAAATACTTAAAGATGTGTAATGATGAAAAGACGACTAAACCCATCTTAGATAGTAGATTTTTCATACCTTCACTGTTTGTAAATACGTTGCGATTTGAAAAGTAAATAGGTATATCATACCATACATAACATACATAACATAAGTAGAGTTCGCTTCTGTTACCGACCTATTTATCAATAACATAAAAATAAAGAAATCTACATAAGTTTATATATGCTCAGTAAAATATTTATTCTATTAACCAATTGCTTGAATGACTTGCTTTCAGGATTCAAAACTATGACTGTGGATTTAGCAGTCAGGATCAAAATTAAAACATACCTTGTAACATCATCATAATGGTCATCATTCACTTATAAGTGTATGTTCCACTGCTGGGCTGCCTTCCCATCTGATCCAATGCGGGTTCGTGTTTTATAATATTCAAATATGCACATGTTGCAATGGTTGTCTTTTGAAATGTATGTTATTATTTTTTAATGGAAAGTGCCCTTCAATGAAAGGAGGACATTTTGCCGCTGTAAAAGAAAGGTAGAAAAGAAATACCCTTGCTGATCCTGCCGGCTCTTCTCAGCTTAAGGTCTCCTGTCATAATAGACTTTTGAAACGATGGCATATCATTAATAAATGCACAATGAATGGATCAATAATAGGTAGATACTTATTGAATCTTGAAACTATATGAATTGGCGAAGATATTCCTGCAAAGCAAAAGAGCTTAGTTATAGTTCGCCATTTTCACAATATTTCATCAGATCGACTTTCATTCTCCCTGCTAGATATCACATATTATTATTACCAATTTCATTTACACATAGTGACGACAGACATTTATTTTATGCAAATTATATTATGTTCTCTCGGGCGACATGAATACGGTAGGTACCGTTTTTTCTACATTGACGTCATTCGGGGAGCGTTTAAATATTTCAGTGTCGGATAATTTAAATTTGTTTTCACCGACACTTCGTCGCTTCTGTGTATCATATCAATTATCATACTCTGGCAAAACTGTAGAAAGTTATGTGTCGTTTTTACCCACTTTAAACTTCCACCAAACGTCACGAAACTTATGATATACTATCCAATATAAAATAGGTAAAAAAATAAACAAGTCAAGCTAAATAAAACCGTTTGAATATGAATGTTATTGTTAACTAAAGTTTACTCAAACAGTTCGCATTGAAATAGAATTTCTTATACGGTCTGTTATATTTTGTACACGCGTTTATATTTTAATTATTTTGCAAAGAGCTCGTAACGTTATATATTATAACGTGAAATGCATACAATACATCTATCTATCATAATAATCATCTAGGTATTATATAAAGTGTTTCATTAAAATCATATTTCGTTTATCTGGTATAATACACTGTGTCAGTTGAATTACCAAAAAGCATTTAAAAAACCTTAGAACAACACCGAAAACCGTGCATAAAATAAGCATTCATAACATTTTTCACGAAACACTTATTCAATTCAACAATTAATATCGCATTTACAACGTGTAATTAAAGTCGGAAAAAGCTTGATTTAAAACATTATAAGTTTCCATGCGATGTTGCCTGTGAACTTTGTGATGCATTTTCAACATTACCACTCTAGTATAAAGTCGAAATTCCTCTACACGTGCTCAAAGAAACATTCGACGTTACCGAAGTGAGTTCAGTGCATAATTGAGTCATTAGTAGAAGGTAACACGAGAGGTGAGAATGCGTCAAAAGGTGCAAGCGATAAGTAAATGCAATTTCCTTCAAGAACCTGATCTTAAATAACTGCATTTATTAGTGCAGTCGCTTGAAGTGCGCGATTACGAGCGTGGCGGTGTGAGCGGGGTGAGCGGTGTGAGCGGTGCAAGTGAACTGCGAGAAATAATGAAGTAGCGTCGAGGTCCACACTCCGGGAATAATGGCTATTTTAGATAAGGCTCAATTAAGAGGAGTTTAGTGGCGCAGCGGCTAGCACGTTCGGTTAGGACGCTTACAGACAATGCGTATTGTCGTATGAATAACCTTATTTTTGTGCTTGTATACAAATGACTATGATTTTTGTGTATTTGTTAGCTTGTATACTTAAGCTACCTAAGTGTTTGTTGTTGTGAATATTTATTTAAGTAGCGTTCCAAACCAAACGGATCTTATGGCGAGAGGCACTTAAGCCCTAAATAAAAATATCCCAAAATATCTACCAATATATCCAAAACCGCATTCAAACCTACTTTATGTACTCTAAGTAAAAGATTCTAAGATTCGATGACCACGCGTCTGTAACGCATCACTTCTATATCGTACTTACTATTCTTACCATAAATATCACGCCTAAGGATATCGTTCCATGACATACATTGCCAAAGCATTCAATACCGTACCGTACTATGATATGTCATGCCATATCATAATATTTGTACGATATTGAAATGTATGTAAGTATGAGAGAAGTCGAATCCATCGCTCGCTTCTAAGCCTCAGCCTTATATGTAAGAGTTGTGTAAGGCACGATGGCGTGAACATAAGGCTTCCTTGGAACGCCGGAAGGTGTTATACTTATGCTCCGGAATTGGATGAGTGTCAATTGCATGCGAAGTACTATGACGAAGTGAATTTATAATTAATTATTTTCCCACAAGCGACCGCAATAAATTAAAATCAACCGCAAACTCAATGGCTTGTTTAATTATAAAATCGCTTTGTCGATGTTAAAATAAAGTGTTGTTTCTGCAACTTCTAAAAATTAGTCTGACTTTCTGCTTTCATCATTGTCGCTGTCAAGACTACTTAATTATTGATAATAAGCAAGTTCACGTTCCCTTTAACCACTTCGTATAAGCTTGGAGTAATGAATGTTCGAAGTCAAGATTCATTTACATTTCAATATTGACTAACATTTTTATATTTTGCATCCCATATTTTATTATGGATTGATTGGATTTTTACAAAAAACTGATTTTTGTAAAAGAGCTCTGCGCGGTTTTATAAATGAACATTTTACAATAAATTCTAATAGATTCACATTAATGTATTAATTACTCATTAATGTTAAGTTAGAAGTGAAGCGTTTGCATATTCATCCTTTCGTTCAACAACAAACAGACAGTTCCCAGTTTCCAGTAAAATAAAATAATAAACTTGTCGACACCCTTTGAAAAATTTATATTGAAAATCGTCGCTACCTGGTACGTACGTCCACTTTCAATATCTGCAAGTGGACACTTGCGAATGAAACAGCTGTGAGTATCTTTCGCGTTATTCAATACGAGTGGAGGATGGTTCAGAAGAAGTTTGTCAGCGAAAACGCGGAGAGCTTTGTCACTGAAACGGTAAATTGAAAAAATTACAGTCCGTTCCACCT
This sequence comes from Scoparia ambigualis, assembly GCA_963921215.1. Lineage (NCBI taxonomy): Eukaryota > Metazoa > Arthropoda > Insecta > Lepidoptera > Crambidae > Scoparia > Scoparia ambigualis. Next base: position 13,402,202 of record OY992507.1, read on the forward strand.
CGCAGGAGCGTATAATTTTTATTGCTCTCTTTTATTTCCCGATAAAATTTGGGAACAGGGATTAGTGGCTGCGGACCTTCAAGTCATATAATCAAAATCGTATTTGCATTCAGATATAGTCCGGCTACTTCGTGCGCGACTGTCTTGCGGGGTGACAGACGGTGGCCGGGACGAGGTACCCAAGATGTCAGCGGGTAGTTGGTGGTGTAGCGGGAAAGGGCAACGCGTGCAACTGTGTGTAGTCGTGTTCTAGAATGACGTGTTACCTCGTCCTCGCCAACGTCTGTACCCCGCAGGACGGTCGCGCACGAAGTTGCCGGACTATAGTCATCATCATCAGCCTATAACCATCCCACTCTTGGACACAGGCCTTCCCGAATGGTCAACAGCACATCGGGAGATTGGGCTACATTCCACCACACCGGACCAAACTGTGATAACTGTGACAAATGTTGGTAGGTTTTAACGATTGCCATCTTACGACAACAACCAGGACCAAAACGGTTTTACGTGCATTCCAAAGTAAGGAGGAGCCTAAGAAGTTATTTTAATTTGATTACCCATCAAGGAACAAGATCGCAAACCAAGCGTCGTGGCCGCCATCGAGCTCCTCTGTTGATGTTAAAATGAAAAGTTATAAAAAAACCGTGTCGCGTAGCGGTGAACGAATACCTACTACGGAAGAGAGGGGGTCCTCTCTTCCCTTGGGTGTCGTAAAAAGCGACTAACAGACTAAGGACTGCACGCTGTCACCTGTCACGCTGAGTACAATGTGCAGTCGCTATTTGGTCAAAAGTGGACTATGGTAGAAGGCTGCTCTTGCTGTCCTCATTGCCTAGCCTCCTAGTCTCTGACTAACCCTTTGGGGATAATAGTCGTGAATACCTTTGGGAGGGTAGGGGCCTCCGGAACTCTCACTGGCCGGACGAAACACAACAGCACCAAGTGCCATTATTTCACGCCGGATATTCATGAGAGGGTGGTATTACCCCGGGCGAGCCGGCCCAATGCGTGCTACAACGCAGCGTGGCTCTACCACTCAGCACCTTCCACATTCCGGGCGGCTGCCTTAACCGCTTGGCTACCGAGGTCTGGTTTTCACCCGTCGAAATTTGTTAGTGCTTGATGCTTATGTTTTTTAGTTAACATTGCTTCATCAAATCTTAGAAGTTTTCACCTCTAAGATCCGAAAGAAATATTTTTACAAATATTTGAACATAATATAATATATATAATCCAATATGGGCCCACCCCTCTGAACAATCAAAATTATTGTTAATAAAGTAATTTACAACCAGTTTTATAAAAAATATTTATTGATTATTGATCACTATTTGGGAGTTTCAAAATAAATTATAATAAAAATGAATTTTACCCGACTTTTAATTGACTTCCTCTTTAAGGTTCGGTCGGTCGATATGTTATGCTTATTACTATTTGTGCTTATTATGTTTTCAGTCAATTGCTTCATCAATTTTTAGAAGTTTTCACCTCTGAGATCCGTAAGAAATATTTTTACAAATATTTGAACATTCGGTTAAGATGCTGCTGCGGTTAAGAAGCTGCGTTTAAAAATTAATTTTTAAATATATATATATTAGCGTTTTAACGCTTAAATATACTTAAGTAAAATTCAAAACACTGAAAAACATAAGCATCAAGCACTTACAAATTTCGACGGGTGAAAACCAGACCTCGGTAGCCAAGTGGTTAAGGCAGCCGCCCGGAATACGGAAGGTGCGTGGTTCGATTCCCGCCTGAGGTTGTCGTCTTATTTCAGTGTTTAAAATTTTACATAAGTATATTTAAGCGTTAATAAAACGCTAAAATATAATATAAAAAACATTTTAAACAATGAAAAACATAAGCATTAAGCACTGACAAATTTCGACAGATGAAAACCAGACCTCGGTAGCCAAGTGGTTAAGGCAGCCGCCCGGAATGCGGAAGGTGCGTGGTTCGATTCCCGCCTGAGGTTGTCGTCTTATTTCAGTGTTTAAAATTTTACATAAGTATATTTAAGCGTTAATAAAACGCTAAAATATAATATAAAAAACATTAATCTGAAAAGATGATGTAAAAAAATCCGCTCAATGCGTGTTTTTAAATCCAGAAACGGTCTTTTTCAGTGTGACTAAGCTTTCTTTTGTAGCCGCCAAGGTGGAAGCCAACTCTTCGTAGTTAAAATCTTTGAGAACTTTGAGAGTTAGAACAATTAATTTTTACTATTATTTCAATCGGTGCATCATACCTCCTAAAATGTTTCTGAAAGAGTTTACCTTTTTAAAACTTTCTTTTAACTGGCTCTAATTTAGTAGGAAAGCGTTCGGCCCTATAGCTAGAGATCCTGGGTTTAATACCCAAATCGGTCAGTGTATTTCGGGGGTTTCGATGTATAAATAAATAAATAAATTTCCTACACTCACACCAATTATCCAGCCCAAGAGAAGCTTCGGTAAGAAACTCGTTAAATGTTTACTAGATAACGGATAAACATACTTAAATACATACTTATTATACATAGAAAACACCCAGATCCGAGACAATTTAGTAAAACAATAATTTCTATATTGACCCGACCGGGGATCGAACCCGGGACCTCAGAGATGGCGACACCATAAAAACCGGTGAACAAACCGAGTGATTTGTCAGAGAGTGGTCGAGTGACCAAGGAGGTTGATCATTTTGTGATCACCAAACTGCATTTGATAAGCGTGGTAGGTCAAATGTAACGATGATTTGATTTCAATTATGGATGCATATGCCTATCACTGGATAGTTTAAAGACTTACTTACTTTCTAACTATCTTACATACATACTGACTTAGGTACTAAACACCCCATTGTCCTCCATAACATTAACAGTTCTATTGTAACGCAATTTGTTCAGTACAAAACGTATGTGCTCTCCCAACTAAAACTTATCCGAAAACTCGCATTAATACTAGAGAGAAGGTAGTCAGCAAAAAGTTGGTCAGCGAAATCAACGGAACACATTGTCCCTAGCAGAGCGGAACGTGGGCGAAATGGCATTCGTTTTTGGTCCGTCCTGCGTGGCCAGTCCCGCTTAATTGCTCCATTGTTAATTATGTAACATTTCAGCGTTCACCGCATCGAATTGTTCCCGATTTTCATCAAAACTTACTATTGTTGTTGTACAAAGAATTCGGTTTGTGTTTGCGCCGATAAAGTTGATCTAAAGATAACACTCAATTTGAGTAAAAATTTTACCACACTTACTACATTAGCCCCTCACTCTTGGATTTTTTTTTGACACTAACTGTCAACGTCAAATTTGACAGAATCGAGCATAGACCATGCGAAATTTTGCGATAACAATACCTAAGATGAACCACAGAACCGAAATAACCAAACTTGTTCATACTAAAGTAGTCTGTAAGTCTATGAAAACACGGTACAAAGTCAAGTGTGTTTTTTTAGGTGCGGTCTCGGTAGATTGAGTTTTTGGAGAAAATTTTGATCTTTTGGGACTAGCCGAGCGGAAACATGTTTCATACCCAAGTGATTATTTAAAATAGTACAGATCGACTCGTGAGACACAGAAAGTTCAGCAGCTATCTCTCTCAAACTTGAATGAGGATATTCAGTCACCATTTCCTTCACTTTTGCGATGTTAACTTCAGTTGAAGACGTTGATGGCCACCAGAGCGAAGCAAATTTTCCATCACATCTCGACCGCTTTTGAAAGCTTTGCACTGCTCATAAGCACGTGTTTTTTATAAAGTCGATTCACCGTAAACCTTCTGTAATATTTTCAGTGACTCCGAACACGAAATTTCACTGGCGTCGCAAAATTTAAGACAAACTCTTTGTTCGATGTTTTATCCATTATAAAATTCGCAAAACACACTAGATGTAAACTAACTAAAAACAGCACTGTATTTATTTTAGTAACAGATGCAACTCAAACTCCGCGCCAAAATGGATAACAGTTGTGCCAATCTAACACCAAAAAAAAACAAAAAATTGAACCTGGAATCATAAACAAATCATCCGTTCCTGAAACTTTTTTGACAGAATTAATTAAAGCTCATTAATATCACAATCAAAGTAGCGAGTCTCGTAGCGGTGGTAGAATACTACCACCCCCTCTCTTCCCTTGGGTGTCGTAAAAGGTGACTAACGGACTAAAGACTGCACATACATCCAAGAGCTTAGAGCGGCGATGGGCTCACCACCTGCCATGCTGAGTACATGTGCAATTGTGCAGTCGCTATTTGGTGAAAAGTGGACTATGATAGAGGACTGCTTTTGTGGTCCTCATTACCTAGTCTCTGACTAACCCTTTGGGGATATTAGCCGTGATTATATGTATGTATGTATGTCTAAGCAGCAGTTATCATGGTAGTCATAGCTTTCAATTAAAACTTTTATGCGTCTTACAAAGGTTAAGCTGTTTCCGGAACGCGAACCGGACTTCTAACTACAATATCCTCTTCGGTATTTTTTGATGTAACTCTTATTTAGAACTAAGCTCCTATTTTCTGTGCACTTATTACATTATTGTTATCTCTAGGAAAATGCAAACTCTTTTAAGAGACTTCAGTTGCATTTTTTATATTTTAGTAGGTAAGTTAAAATGTGGTAGCAGGATGAGCAATGGTTGTCAGATGGTTTATTCGTGCTTTGTTTTCTTGATTGACCGGGAAGTAAAGGTTATCAATGAATTAATAACACTAAACATAAAAAGGACGTACTTATTTACTTAACTGTTTTTAGATTTTAATATTGTTTACCTTATTTAAATCTAAATTTATTGTTTCCTAAACGAATAATCTAAATCGTCGCTAAATATTAAAACGCTCACATTCGCTTTGTTGCATCGAGTTCAACTTTCTACCTTTCTACGTGGCTATCCTTACCAATAAAAGACTACTAACTACTAATACGAATACCAGACATTTAATTCCTCTTTTGCGGTGTTTAAATAAATACAAGCTGTTTAATTCCACACCATTAATGAATAGAAAAGTATAAATATCTCCGTGGAGCATGTCGGACGACATCAGTCTCGGTCTCCAGCGAATTGAGAAATTAGAATTGGGACGATTAGTTTTAAGCGAAAGCCGGTCATCATTTATCTTAGCGAGACAATCCGATTGGTTCAGCTAGCAATTCGGTTTCGAGTAGGGTTGTCAGACGCGAGATTATTTTAAGAGACTCTCTTTTGTTTTGTCTCGATGTTTCGGTAAGAAACGATGTGCTGTGTTTGTGTCGTTTCTTCCCTCTAGTATTTGCATGTGACTTTACATGTGGTCTCCAAGATATGATTGATGTAGAACCAAGTTGGTGTATTCAATATGGTCTAACAATTCAATTAATAAACTAACAATTATGATGTATGCCTGTGAATGCAAACTCTTTGGTATAGATATCCATGCAAAAATATTTTTTTTAAAGTAGGTACACAAGGATATGTATATTTCAAATTGGATATGATTATAGTCTTTAAAATATATTGAAAAAAAAGTGGTGATGTGGTATCCGCTAATAAAAGAGATAATGATGTATTAGAATATGTAGCTTCGTATAGCGTTGTTACAAGTCGTTGTTTAGGCTACAAGCGTAACTATAGCGTTATTTGTTATGACCATGATAAGACCGGATATGAAAGCGGACTTCACCCGGAATCCTAAACCAGTGCGGAGCCTGCTATCTCTCACTAGCGGAACGCAACAAGCTACAGCCATTGATGTAAGTAATGGCGATATATTTAGATATTGAGATGGTGGTAACTAGACAGCTAGACTTAAGAGGCCTATTACATCTCGACTGTGATTTTTGCGTAAAATTGTCAATTTTAGCGTTCTTGATCTCAGAAACCAAAATACATTAACAGTTTTGACTTATTGAACAGTGTAATAGCTATTGTCATAGTGCCCAGTCTTTTTGTGAATTTTGTTTGACTATTTAATTAAACCCAAAATTGCAGAGAAAGATTTTCATAGAATGCGCGAAGGCACTTTTTTGAGCTCATCGATTGAACTACGGTTCTAAACGAATGAAATAAAAAATAAGAATGTTATCTCTTATAAAGTCGTATAGTGCGTAGCGGCCTCGGAATTTTTAGATATTATTGATTTTATATAGAAAAAAAATCTTATTCTAAACCAAAAAACTTCGAAAATCGCTTTAAGTTAACAGTGAATTTCTCCTATCTACGATAATTTATACTAGAATAATTGTTACTTAATGAGGAATAAAGATTTTATAAAGAATTAGTTATCCTATTTTGATAAAAATAATAAATACAACTGCAAAATTACTGCAAAATGCGAAAATGGGCATTTTACGCAAAAAACACATTCGAGATGTAATAGGCCTCATAACAAGCCCTACCACCTCAAACTGTGTACAAACATGTACTTACCGCCGGTGGGAATCGAACCCGAGACCTCTGTATCTAAAACCATAAGACCACAGATGCGGTTATTGCAGCGACGTTGTTAGCGCCAGCTGTTGGGCACAGATCTTCGAACATGCACATATTAGATTATGCCATAGGTACAGTAAAATTCGATAAAGAATGTCTGTAAACAAATTGATAACATTGCTATGTGCAAATATCTAGTCACTCGGATTTTTACTGTTTTCTGAAAGAAAGACAACATAGTTACTGGTTTTTTAATGAATCATAATATCAAGAAAAAATTAAAATCTTAGTGACACCAAATATTTTAACAAAGTAATGTTAATTATTTGTTTACAAACATTAACCGTGTCGGGTAGCGGTGAAAGAACATTACCACCCCCTCTCTTCCCTTGGGTGTCGTAAAAGGCGACTAACGGACTAAAGACTGTACATACATCCAACAGCATAGAGCGGCGATGGGATCAACACCTGTTATGCTAAGCACATTTTGTGCAGTCGCTATTTGGTGAAAAGTGGACTATGGCAGAGGACTGCTTTTGCGGTTCTCATTGCGTAGTCCCTTCGGGGATAATAGTCGTGGATATGTATATGTGTAAGTATATGTAATATATGTATAGGCTAGGCCTGCCCGTTACAGTTCTATTGGTGACTTTAGGTTACTACGGTTATATAATTAATCAATAAATTACTAATAAAACCATTTTACTATTTTCTTGAAAGTTGCAAGCCCAGATGACTTCTCCGTCTATCCACACAGACAAACGGTAATCATTCATACGTAACATTTCGACCACACATCGGATACTTGGCGATATTTGTGACGCGTTATTTATAACTAAAGGTAATTATGTAAGTCCAATTGGTCAAGTAGGTACTGTGGAACACGATGACGCGCCCCGTTGCGTCAAATGCGTATGCTTGATTTATAGTGCTGTCTGTCTAACTGAAAGCAATGAAAGCAACTGAATACTTTTAGTACCATTTCGTAATTACTTCACTGTAAATTGACAAGCGCTTGTTACATTACATTTTCATAGTTGCTTTGACAAAGTTGTAAAGTATTCAGCAACTTTTGATACTGACTGACTGTACGGACTGGCGGATGGTTATTCGTATACCATGTCCAGTATATAAGACGACTGCTAGACACCGCAAGAAACTTCAAGAGCTGGTCAGATCAAGTGTTTTAAACATGACAAAAATGAGGTCTCATTGCTGACTAACGTAGGTACTTATCGCCCAGCTGACGCGGACGGGTCAACAGACGGGTGTGTCAACGGCCGCTGCCCGCGCGTTGTAAACAATCGTTATTTTTAATTGTTTTTCATTTTATATTTCTTATGGTATTGCTTTAAAATACATTTGATACTCAAAGACTATCCAATTAAAATTCACAAAATGAATTATTTAATTAAAAATGAAAAATCTCGAATATCTTTTATGACATTTTTGTTATGTTTAAAACACTTGACCCGACCAGCCGGCCTAGCATGCGCAACACGAAAACTCTTCTCGACCCGTTTTCTCCTGTTTTATTAATTTTTCTCTAATGTCTATTGACACTTGGATGATTTGTTCCTGATTCGCCGGATTCCTGATTCGCCGGTTTCTTGTTTCACCGGATTCTTGTTTTGTCGGCTTTTTTTGTTGAAGGAAAACTATATAAAAATCGTGGCTTTACCTATCTATTAAATAAAAGGCAGAAATTTCGGTACATTAATAAAAATATTTATTTGTTCTTAGTTTAATAACGTAACAGATAAAGAATGTTTAAACACCATAACTAAAAAAAAATATGAATCGAACCCATTTCTAAGTAGGTAATTTAAGTTATGTCCGATAGTGGCAACAAAATAGTAATTCATTCAATAATAAATATAACTAAGTACATGTTTTCTTTACTTAAGTGATATTATTGTATATTAATATTTCCGACGAAACAAGAATCCGACGAAACAAGAACCCGGCGAACCAAGAATCCGGCGAATCAGGAATCCGGCAAATCAGGAACTAATCACTTGGATGCGCTTAGAACTCTACATAATATGTCAAAAATAGACTTAATAGTAGTTTTTGCATAAACTGTGGTATTTTTGTCAACAAACCTTAACATGACAACTTAAAATGATTTGTCGTCTCTCGTCCGCGACATATCTCGTTTTGCGCATCCTAGGCCTACAGCCCTTGAAGTATCTTGCGGTTTCTAGCAGTCACCTTATATGTATGACAGATGGTTTATATTTTGATACTATACCCCACTGTCTGTCACCAAGACTCGTAGAGGTTATTAACAATTGAATTTCTTTTGTGTCTGGTATTTGACAGCTGAGCTCCAAGAGTGTTATTTGAAAATGACAGTGTTTAGCAGTCTCATCCAAAAGCCGTTTGCGACATTTAAGCATTTCGTCACAACTATTTTATTTTATTACACCAAATGATGTGGTACTAATTAATGTATCTGCTTTACTATGTTGATAGATCATTCATGATTTATAAAAGCAATTAATATCCACAATCAGATATTGCAGCTGTTCTCATTTAAAAAATATTTTAAATAAAATTCCAGAGGATCAGACGTAATTATTACAATCTAACAAAAGCTTAGACAGTGACATACATAACGTCAATAATTATTTATTATTTTAATTAGAACCGTTGTTTCCCAGACGCCATTAATTAATCACTGCATACAATAATGATTTAGCAACCGATCGTTAATCAAGGTAATGAAGTGATATGTCACGATCGCAATTGAACATAATAATCGCCAATATATTAGTGTCTCCATTGATATCTATTATATAAGTTTGAAGCCTAACGTATGTAGGTCGAATTGTGCGCAAGAAGACGTCATGAGTGCATCTCGGCGCACGCTGCGCATATGTTTCGTATTAGGTCGTTGCGATAATGGATCGTTTGTGCAGCGCGGTATGTGTGAATCCTACATGATATTAATTATTGGTCAATGCCAGAAAATTACGAGTCGACAGAAGAGTCGATCAACTGTTTCATCTTTGTCTAATAACTGCCTCAGTATCTTCTTAAACTGTACTCATAAACTGTACCGATTACTTACCTGATTTCATTAAAAATATCTTTGCCCTTTAGTGTGACTGTATTAGGGTGTTACTACACGTACTAACTAATAATAATAACACGTACCTACGAGTATTTCTGCCTCCAAGTGTCATTTAGTTGGACCTTTCAAACCGAAACAGCAATTTAAAATGTTCCGGTAAAAATACTAGATGAATAAAGTAACAAGGCGTAGATGCATCAGAACTAGAGCTTTAGGATAAGCATAGTAACGTAAGATGATGACCAAGAACATACCTTTTATAAAGTAGAAAACAGCAATTAATTAATAAGTTGGTTTGATACACCGCGTCGCGTAGCGGTGAAAGAATACTACCACCCCGTCTCTTCCCTTGGGTGTCGTAAAAGGCGACTAACGGATTAAAGACTGCACATACTTCCAACAGCATAGAGCGGCGATGGGCTCACCACCTGTCACGCTGAGCACATGTGCTGTCGCTATTTGGTGAAAAATGGACTATGGTAGAGGACTGCTTCTGCGGTCCTCATTGCCTAGTCTCTGACTAACCCTTCGGGTGTAATAGTCGTGATTATATGGATGTATGTTTGAGTTGTTTGATACACTACAATACAAATACTTTTGTTTAACAATTTAGAACGGCCTGCGCCCAGCAGTGGGACATAATATAAGCTGATGTGATAATGCATCGTTAAAATTTTGCTAACTCAATAAATGCATCATTAAAATGTAGTCACACCACAACATTTTACAAATACAATGAAAAAGTCATGTATTGACGCTAACTCTCACAGTGCTAACATCGAAATATCATCAGCGAGTCATGAGACCCCTTACCAATAGATACGTACCTACTTAAACTTTTTAATTACATAAGGTCTCCTATATACGCAGCCTGAGTTGAACTGTCAGTCGTACTCGGCTGCAAGTTCGCCATCGCATATGTTTCTAACAAGGGACTCGAGTGTCGCCGAACTTCTTGCACCGCGTTGTTATTATGTACTAATGAAGCCTCTTCAAATACTTAGCAACAATAACTGTACTTATACAACGTAATACGGTTGTCATTTAAGGCACAACTTGGTGGAGGTAGCTTTGAGCTGTAAGACTACACGTATTACCAACTAACTTAAGTTTTTCTTTAGTTTCAATTGAGACTGATTTTAATACGATACGGATTTCGTTTTCAGTTAAACTGATTAAAGAGTTGTTTAAAATTTTACTTAAGTATATTTAAGCGTTAATAAAACGCTAAAATACATATATAAAAATACATTAATCTGTAAACGCAGCTTCATCTTATCCGAATGTTCAAATATTTGTAAAAATATTTCTATTGGATCTCAGTGGTGAAAATTTCTAAGATTTGATGAAGCAATGTTGTAAAAACATAAGCATCAAGCACTGACAAACTTCGACGGGTGAAAACCAGACTTCGGTAGCCAAGTGGTTAAGGCAGCCGCCCGGAATGTGGAAGGTGCATGGTTCGATTCCCGCCTGAGGTTGTAGTATTTTCTCAGTGTTTAAAATTTTACTTAAACAGCTTAATTCAGTATTTTTATTTTTTTATTTATTAAAAGATTTATTTATCAGGCAACAATGGTAAAAATTTATTCGCAGTTTACTAGTTTGTTATAAGTATGTTACGAGCTAACAGTTTTTAAAGAAAATTAGTATCTTCCCAAAGTACCTCCCACCACAGAATAACTAATAGTAAACCTCCCACTGTTAACATTTAGGTGCATCGATAACTATTTAGATACTGAAAGTTCTTAGACGGTTTATTATAACCTACCTAAACAAACACATTACAAATGAATCTAAAACGATTAGACTTAATAATGCATTTTCAGTCACTCTATTTTATACAGACTTTCAATAATCGGACCCCAGTGGCTCAACAGCAAAGGAAATTTCTTTACAAGCAAACAGATATCAAAACATCTACAAAACTCTCACAAAAACATACTCCACTCCCCTGCAAGGACTCAATATCGCCCCAACGTGCCTGAGATGCAAAACCACAAACCAAAGACAGACGTTACATCCACGACATGTCATCATCATAAATAATGTATTACGCCCCGACGTCGCCTGAATTATTCAACGTTGACGGCCACTTTATTAAATTTGTCCTTTTATCAAAATAAACTCGGGGAATTAACATCAACCTGAGAAGTTTCAAAGGTCTCGGCGCCGCTAATTGATTGCAGCTGCATAAATAATGAGAATTAAAATAAAATATTATAATAATTTGAATTTTTCGACATTAACTGCGGTGGCTGTTGCAGGTTATGCAATTAGGTATTATATTGTTTTCGGAAGCTTACGCTAACACTTAAGTACCTTACCTACTACTCCTGTTGTTAATAAGTTACACATGGGTTTAAACAGACGCTGTCTCGCTCTATCTTTATTCGCAAACGAGAAAGCGTCAGTTACATACATAGCTGGTTAATTTTACATAAATATGTATAATATTATTATTTAATACTGATGACGTTTTAAACACTTTGCAAGGCTATTTGCACAGGGTATCTCTGAGTAGATGTATTGTTTTATGAGTCTGTTTTAGTTTTCTTTCAAGTTGCGACTCTGCGTAGATGTATTGTTGTATGAGTCTGTTTTAGTTTTCTTTCAAGTTGTTTCAGACTTAAGTCAGACGATCCATGTTATTTTTTATGAATATGAATAACTTATTGTTATTTTTAAAATAAATTATTATTACTTTATATAAATTATAAACACGTTGTATAGAACAAGAATATTTGTTCACACATATTACACATATGTGTGAACAAATATTCTTGTTGAAAAATGAATGAAACCTGCTGAAAGGTGAACTTTTACAACAAATGCAATCACAAGCACAGCTACGTCAGAACTGAAATTCCATCAAAGTCTACCTACATCTCCGCAATGACTATTTCCCAGCAAAAAGGCTACCATTGTACTACTATTACGAAAACTGACAACATTTAACGTAAATATTTGCAGCAACAACTTTCTGGTTACACATCCAAAGTCATAGTTGGTAAAATAATATCTGCATTTCATCTGCTTGGCAAATAGTGGGAACATAATGGCGTCTACTACGAGTACTTGCGTAATTTCAGCTTGGAATTAAGAAAGTTCCGCACCCACTAATGAATGCATCGAAAAGTTTTGTACTGACTTGCAATCTACGAATGCTGAGACAACGAAAGCCTTTGCTTCTGGAGATGTGATAACAACTTCATACAGTTAGAGTTGTTTGTTTTGTTGTAAAATAAATGACATATTATGTGGAAGGAGTTGTCATTGTAAATGCTAAGCAATTTCACCAAGGTGGGCCGCCGGATGGGTGACCAAATTATGTAATCTTTAGTTCTTCTCCTTTGTTATCGCAAGATGCACACAATAACGTGGCTAATCTGAGAATGGCTAAGTATTACACAAATTAACAAACATTTTTTTATATTAGAAAACATTGAAACCTACTTTTTCAGGACTGTTTCAGTTAATTTGAGCAGACGACTATTATCAAACACATTGACTAAAACGATCTATTATAAACTGTGATTATTAGTAAGTCAGTTCCTATAGTGCATGTTTTGTTTACAAATCGATCGACTTGAAATCAACTACAATTATGTATGATATTAAAACAGCGCCATCTAACGGTAACCACGTAAAACTATATGAGGCGCTACCGTACTTCATGTCTTCGCTTTGCTGAAAAAAATAAGCTTTAAGCACACTGATGGAACTCATAAGAAGTTACACATGGTATACCAATCCATGCATCTATTTCTGTATATCATAATGTGTACAAATTCGCTGTATAAAAAAGGTTTATTATTATTGTAAAAAAATTTTAACCCATAATTTGAACCTTATTCAGTTGTAATAGAATGAAAAAACCATTCAAAATATTAAATGCTGTACCAGTTAAAGGCACAGTTACACTCTGTCCGATAACCGGAAGTCCAGGGTTGAATTCCCAAGTCGAGCAAAGTATGTTCCAGATTTTGTGATCAGCCTGCATTTGGCAAGCGTGATAATTAAGCTCATCAAAAGAGATCACTTAATTTCAATGATGTAGTCCCTTGTCCGGCAAATAGAAAAACGTTAATACGTAGCAGTTAAACGTGTTGCGTAACAGTGAAAGAATACTACCACCCCCTCTCTTCCCTAGGGGGTAGTAAACGGGTACTTCTATAAACATAGAATAAGCAAAAGCCGCGAAGTCCTCACCACCTGTCACGCTAAGCACTGTGCAATTGTGCAGTCGCTATTAAGTGAAAAGTAGACTATCGTAGATGTTTTTGCTTTTGCTGTCCTCATTGCCTAGTCTCTGACTAACCCTTCGAGGATAATAGTCGTTATTATATGTATGCATGTTTGATAAATCGTAGATGAAAAAATTTAGGAAAAACAAAACATTTATAAAAACAAAGTCATAGTCTTCCGCCGTCTCTAACACCGCACAATGATAAGAATGACACTATCACCCGTGAGCCGTGATTGATAACCGAACTCGTCAAATCCGCTACTTCGATACAAGCTAAGTGATTTATGATTCGGAAGACGTGCTGTCAAATTTAACGAAAAATGAATACAAGTTTTGTAAACAAAAATGAAAGTAATAGTTTGTTAGTTTGTCTTTGTGTTGGGCGTGAAATATGCAATGAATACAAAAAAATAGGTACCTACCGAAAAGATTTATAGTATACTTACCTTAGTGACGGCCGGACTACGAAACCCACGGTCCCGGGTTCGAATCCCGGTAGGAGCAAAATATTTGTGTGATGTGCACGACCGTTTGTGACCGAGTTATGGATGTTTATTAGTATATAAGTATGTTTATCCGGTAAGGCCTATTCAAACCTGAGCGATATTCGCTGCCGCTGTGGGTAAAGCGGGAGCGAATAGCGTTCAAGTCAATATAACCGCGGAACTTGATACTAAATACCTAAGCGAAACCCGCGCGGCAACCGCTCGGTATATTAGGTAATATACCTTTACCCACAGCGGCAGCGAATATCGCTCAGGTTTGAATAGGCCTTTATTCAGTCACCATAACTCAGGCTGTTCCTTGTTTGAGGCAAAATGATTGGTGTAATAGTTGCAATTTTTTTTTTATATTTTGGTATTTTTTAGAAAGTAAAAGCCCACTGTCCCGTTGCTGATCAAAGTCCGCCATCATTAAAATCAAGACGTATACAATTTATTACGTATTATCTTAAACATCATGCTTGCGTAACCGTGTCGCATAGCGGTGAAAGAATACTACCACCCCCTCTCTTCCCTTGGGTGTCGTAAAAGGCGACTAACGGACTAAAGACTGCACATACATTCAACAGCACAGAGCGGCGATGGGCTCACCATCTGTCACGCTAAACACATGCAGACGCTATTTGGTGAAAAGTGGACTATGGCCACAGAATAATAAAATAGTACTATCGTACAAAAGGTTCACTCTCTAACTAAAATCAAGTATAAGTATAAAATATTGCCTACTCATACGACTTTCAAGCGAAATTGAAGCTTATCGTGTGACCCTAGCGTTCATATTCCGTTAAGCAACGCTGTCTCGATATCGATTTGATCTCAGGAGCGCAGGGTTACCACTCATGGATAATTTTTGTAAGTATATTATATTAAAATAAATCTGAATAATTGTTCTTTCTTTTATTCAGACACCCGTAAACACAACAGTATCTTTTATACGGATTATAAGATCGTTTAGTAGTCATTGTTCGGTGCACAAAAATCACAGAAATGATCGTTCGTATTATGCGCGACGAGCGGCAACCTACTTCCATACGCCTTCCCAGGAGGCGCGCCGACCGTACGTGCCTAAACTGCGGAGTGACACCCCCTTGCATATAGCAGAGGACTGCTTTTGCGGTCCTACTTGCCTGGTCGCTTACTAACCCTTCGGGGATAATATTCTCGATTATATGTATGTATAATTATGTATCATGCTTGCCAAATGCGGGTTGGTGAATGGATCTCATACACAGGCTAAGCATCGAAAAATCCATAACACACTTTGCCCTACCTGGGAATTGTACCCAGGACTTCCGTATATCAGACCGTTGGCCATTCGACCACCGAGGCGATATTACAAAGTTTTTGCGCTTTTGCATAGGACAGGAGCATCCTAGCGCAGCCGGTTTCGAGGCCCGCTATGATTAGGGTTACCATCCGCCCGGATTAATCCGGACATGTTCGGATTTTCAGCCTCTTGTCCAGACTTTGTCTGACTCTTTTATTTGTCCGGATTTTGGAATATGCGAGTAACAAAACTACATTATAAGTAATCACACTAATATTATTAAGGCGAAAGTTTGTGAGTGTGTATGTATGTTACTCTTTCACGTAAAAACTACTAAATAGATTTGGATGAAATTCGGCATACAGATAGTTTATAACCTGGATTAATTTCCATTTTGTGACTAAAACTCCGGACTTTTATCGAAATGTCAGACTTTTTGTTAGGACTTTTCAAATTCCTAAATAGTAACCCTAACTATGTATGATGCTCTATGATGTTGCTTCTAAATATAAAATAAGTTGACTGTTCGTCACAATGTTATTGTTCTAAAATTTAAAACACGCAATACTTGTATTTATATGATTTTAGAAAGTTAATTCAGGTACTTTAACTCCACATATTATAAGTTGAAATACGCTATTACATTATGTTGAAATATAAAATAATTCAACTTTCGTACCTACATAGCCTTCAGAAGCATAATTATAATTTTGCGTAGGTAAATGAGTTAAGGGTCATATACCACAAGTTCACATGCCGTCTATATTTAGAATAGATTAATCGTATGTGAAGTCAACTCAGACCTAGATCCACTAAGTTGAAGAGGATGCTGTGTTTGACATCAAAATATTTAAGAGACTTCGTAAATTAGAATTTTAATGAGAATGAGAGAAGGGGTTGAATAAACTGCATAGTCACTTGTAAATGTAAAAAGCAATTCTAATATTCTAATTAAATCAATGTAAAGGTAATTACTGAGTGAAGACCTTTATTTATTTCACTATATTTTGATTTTCGTTAGAATAAAATTATTATTATTCTACAACTTGTAAGCGCTTGGCCTTTATCTCACATAATGGTAAGTGACGATAAGGCCGAAGGTGGAAGCGCGCTTCACCCGGAATCCTCAACTACTGAGGAACTGGCCATCTTATCTCAAACTGTCGGAACACAACATGCTATAAACATAGTTGTTATGGCGACAGGCTTAGATAAGATGGTGGTAGCTAGCGAGGCGGACTTAACAGTCTCGAACCCGGGACCTCTGGGTCTGAAACCGGTGGCTTAGCCACTACACCACAGAGGCAGTTACAAATTGTCATTAACGTCAAGGGTGACTATAGTTAATTAAAATAATATTAATCCTTTAATAACAAATACGCACGTTACACATGGCATATTATACAAAGACGAGCTTATCTCTGGATATCTCTACCAGCCAACTCTAGGTGTTGTGGAAAGAAATTTAGCGCGACTAATCATTTGGAAGGACTTATTTAACACTTACATACACGTTCGATATTAACGTTAAAGTATAACATTATACTGTAAAAGAAAAAAATCTTCTTAACAAAAAAAACTGTGGTCTCTCCGGTAACCGCAATGTATGTGTGTAGAATATGTATGAAAAAATCTAAAAAAGAGCAAGTTTTATGTCTGACGGAAGTGAAGCATCCCACGCTTGTACCAAAGGCTCGTGAAGCACCATCGTGTTGTGAATGACGGTGGCAGGGCCACTTGCGCACGGAGAAGTTCTTGCCGACGAACGCTGACACTAACGCTTCAATTGACCTTTTTACTACAATCATTATTTGACGACCTCCTTGGTCGAGTGGTTTGTTCACCGGTTTTTATGGTGTCGGTCGCCATCTCTGAGGTCCCGGGTTCGATCCCCGGTCAGGTCAATTTAGAAACTATGGTTTTTCTAAATTGTCTCGGGTCTGAGTGTTTTCTATGTATATTATGTATGTATTTAAGTATTTTAAGTATGTTTATCCGTTGTCTAGTAACCATTTAACGAGTTTTATAACGAAGCTTCTCTTGGGCTAGATAATTGGTGTGAGTGTAGGAAAGTTTATTTATTTATTTTATTTAATTATTATCATTACATTTTGAACCGTGTGGTATAGCAGCTTACAAAAAGAGTACTACCAACCACTCTCTTCCCTAAGGTGTTAAGGCGACTAATGAACTAAAGACTGCATATACTTCCATGTGAAACGCTAAAGACTCAGTAAAGGCATCTTAGTCATAACTTTTACCTCCGACGTTTCGACCGAGTTGCACCGGTTTAGTCAAAGTCAAAGTCAAAAGATATTTATTCAATAAACTGAAATAATAAGTACTTAGAATCGTCCAAATATTTATTAACCTACCCATTCATGGACGTCATTTTTTAACTGTGACAAAGAGCGGGCGCAATAATCTACAGCGCACAGAAGCAACGACATTTACAAATATATATATATATGTCGTTACCAGGTCATGAAATACAAAATATGAATTTGGATGTAAACAATGTAAATGGTACTTCATATAAATTAGTTATAGACAGTTAGAAATAGCTGTTGCAGTGCCTACTTGGAGCATTTCAGACCCAAGCTGTTTTGTCTTCTGTCTAATCTGACACTTTATAATAAGCTTTTTTATAAAGCTATTCTTTGATTTTTATTTTGAATTTATCAAGATCTTTAAAGTCATGAAGTGAAAAGCGTATGTTAAAAATCTTTGCTTAGCTAATTTCAATTGTATATTATTTTACATGCACAATAATTGTGTTCACAAATTTTAAATCAATTTGTATAAATAACTTATCCGGGTTGCAACAACAATGTAAGTTTATTTTGATAAATTTAAATGTGTATCAAGTCCATAACAAAATAAATAACACAAAATAAAAATATATAAAAATAAATAATAAATAACACCTTTCTAACACAAACATATTACTGTATGTTATTGTACTTTTTGTTACAAATTTATGTAGAATATGAATATGAATAACAATGTAAAGCCTCCGAGGTTTTTCTGTATCCGCCTAAGCATTGTCGAGTGCCGTCGTGTAGTGCGAATGACGGCGGCAAGGCCTCTTGTGCACGAAGACGTTCTTGCCCACAAACTGGCACGAACACTTAAACTGATCTTTTCACCAGCATTTTGTTGTTCACCTACTTTGAACCATTATATCCGGTATTGTTCCCAATGTTGTATCCTTTAACAAGTTGAAGGTACACTTTGAAACTGGGCCAGATTGTAGCAACAATATAAGTCCAATATTTTACTGAAGTTCCACGTGCTGCAAGTTCACCTAGCGTAATAAATGTGCATCACAGTATAATAAAACGGCAAGTTCTATGAAAAAGTGCTTCAGAGATGCTTGTGATGGCTTGTTACTGTCACTCTAGGGGCTTTTGAGTTATGTTGCGGGTCCCTAGGCAGACTAACCACCCTAAGAACCGCCGTCAACCATCGGGAAACTCAAACGGCTTACATTTCCCTAGGATGATTTTAAAGAACTGCTATGAGGTCACAGCTATTGATTCTAACTTATAATAGCGGGAACGGATAGTGGGATTCTCCTTTACTAAAATTGGCTACTTCCCCTTATTCCCTATACGTCTCGTCTTAACGTTTACTCGCCAACCTCGTATAGAGACGTCGAAATCGTCCCCCACAGAACAGAAGCAAGAGGGTTCTTCTGTTCTATTGTCTTTGCTGGTGTAAAGTAGGTACATTTAAAAAGACCCAATTTAGATCTGCATTTTAAATTTTACATTTATTTATATCGTAACTGAAATAGCACTTGCCCGTAGGTTGAGTCCTGTTTGAGTAGATTTCCATTTTGTAAATAGATTTGAAACAACAGACGTAACACAACGTAGCAGTGTAAAAACTAGAAGTGACGGAACATCGACGCTTGTCGACTAAAGACTTACTAAGTACCATTGAACATTGCAGTGAGTGGCTTCGCAGAGGCCGCTTGTACAGGGGGCGATTCTTTTATTAGGGTCTGGTAAAGAAAAACATTTATATAGCTAAGTAGATAGGAAGTAAGAAACGGAATCGTGGAAGTTGTAAAATAGAGCCTATAAACTGCACCACTGCTGGGCAAAGGCCGCAAAATGGGTAAAAGTCAAAGTCAAAGTTAACCCGCGCTAACTAACTAACTCGTTCACCTAGGCGTTTGGGAGTTATAACTAAAACTACCAACTCAAAACATTTTGTACTGGAAAAAACAGTGATTGGCAACGTACAATGCTAACTTGCTCACATTACAACAACAAGCCAGAGGCGTAAACCGCTGCGCATAACAAAATAATGACCTTGATATGTTTAATAGCCGTTCTTAAAATGCCGTTTGAAAAATGCCCGGAAAAATCATATTTGTATTGTTTTCTAAGGTACTACGCATTGAAATGAAACACTCTCCCTGTGACCACGGACACTGTATAAGGGGTTCGTAACGTCAGGAAACTAAAAAAACTATGTAATGTATCTTGACCACGATCGCTATACCGCTGCTGCCATACAAGTTAGTATGGCAGCAGCGGTATAGCGGTCGTGGTCAAGCTTATAGTAAACATATTCAAATTTTTCAATTTGTTTGTAACTTTTTTTTGTTTTTGTTTTGTTTGTCAGTGAGTTTTGGTCTTAATATTAATTTACTTAGTTCTTTACGCATTGCTTGATCTTTCTGTATCCGGCACAGTTTGGAACATTACTCTTGTTCTTGATGTAAATAGTTCTCTATAAGTAAAGTAATGTAAAGTTAAGTCTATAAAGTCAAGTCATGTAAAGTAAAACTTTTGTTATGTCACGTTATGTAAAGTGAAGATATAGAAAGTCATGTCACGTAAGGTTTCATTTGACTCTCAAACATATTTTGTTATTTAATTATTTGTATCTGTAACGCTGTTATTTCAATATACAAAAATAATGACAAATCTACTGGACATTATAACCCCGTGTAGTTGTGAGAAGTTAACAAACTGGGTCGACGGCCGGTGCGAGGGATCAAACGCTGTCTCAGTGAATCTGCACTCTCGATCAGGAGCTACTTGACATCCCCGCTTCACGCTGGGTGTCAGTAAAATATCAATTATTATATAAATATTGGAAAACATTTAATATTAGTTTTACCTTGTACTGAGAAGAGCCGGTAAATAACTCGGCAAGGGCAGTAGACTTGTCTTGTTTGTCAAAGTTTACAATTTGTATGGGCTTTTGATGAAATATAATATACATTACTCATAATCATGACAAAATATTTTGTTTTAAAGTTAAGGGGAAGAGCTTGTTCTTCGGCTCACCTTGCTACTGACGATAATGAAATCCAAAAATTAAACGTACCCAATCCATAATAATTCTTAACTACTGAGAAACTGGCTATCTTTTCTAACTGTCGAAAAAAACAATGCTGCTAATACTGTCGTTATGGTTACCGACTTACGGTCAAAACAAATAATTAATTAGAAATTTAACTTAGCTCCATACAATTTAAGTCAAAATTCAAACTCTAGTTCGCAAAACACTTAATGTGAATATTTATTTCAGCCATTAGACAAGATATTAATTGCTACATACCACAGTCACTATTTATTTAATTCGATACTATAATTTATGGATGAGATTTTTTTAAACCTACATTCTCAACTGATCCGGGTTATTTGTGAAATGTTAGGATCGGATGCCAATGATGTAGTTATGGACATTGAATAAGATGTTTCGGGTAATATCCCGAATATCAACGCCAAGCCGAGAACGGATGACACGCCAGCTTTTGACAGTTCTCAGTAACAACAGAATAGGTTATTCTTTTTTATTAATGTAGACCAACATTTGAATATATTATGCATAATAAACTAACAATTAAATTAAAAATAAATACGTAGTACTGTAGGTACTGAAATTATTGTTACAGTTTTCAATTTGAAATTTTCAATACGCGTCCAAAGTAACGCCTCGACGTGCCTTGCGAATCACTAAAGAGCTCGATATATGTACTTTAACTTGTTCATGTCCGGTGACCCGACATTACGAAAGTTACTTAACTTGCAAGATCGCAACCACTACACGATACTTCGCCTTTAGACCCCGTATTTTTACTTTACGAATAATTTAAATTTACCCTCTGTTAAAGAAATTATACTTAACAATATGTATGAAAAGCCGATAATCTAGATTAATAGTAGAGAACTCAGGAGCCCTTAAGGGGGAACCTGCACGAAATTGTGAAAACTTACGTATTTTTAAGTTACTTGTACTATGCGCTGAATTAGTTAAATACATTAAAAGAACTTACGTAAGTTAGCCTGATCACTGCACAAGGTCGTGGCCTTGTTGAAATTTGAAACAAATTGTTTAAACAATAACAAACAATACATAAATCGAATGACTCCAAAAACATATTTTTCGACAACTTTCTTAATTTTTCGCATGAAATAATAATTCTTACATGAAAATATGTGTATTGATATTTCGCATCTTAAAAAAGTAAATTTTAATTTTTAACACAAGCGCGTGATGGTTTTGTACATTTCGCAGAATAAAAACATTGCTCTAATCAAATCACTAGGTCTGAAACTTCAAAGCAGAATAGTTCTAATTTTATATATCAATATGATTGATTTTGCTTTGAAGTTCATTAAGAGACTTAGATATCAGGTTTTGCGATCGCGCGGCACCTTCTTAATGTTGAGCAAATAAAATAAAAAATAAAACTGCATTGTTAAAATTGTAGCTGACTACACTCACTACGCTGTTAGCTTGAATCAATAAAAATAGAGAAATCCCTAAATCCGCAAACAAATTAAATAATGGTAACCCTTCAACTCTATGACCCGATCGAAGCACAAAATGCAAAGGTACACAAGCAATAATGGCTCCAATATAGCAATCTCCGCAATTAAGACTGCGCCGACCGTACGGGCTGAAACGAATGGCCTCTTCAATCAACGAATCAATCTACCATCGCGAATGGGCGACACTTGCCGGCGACAGCTCCACGAATTTATTGCTTCGAATAGCTGGTAATTTTCAAATTTCGACGCCTGTTGAACGCCGCTCGTATAGCACTACCGAATTACCACTTACTTTGTCGGCGCACGATCGCTTGACACAACTTTGTGTCGATGCAAGTTGTACTCGTGCCATTATGTAGCGAGCGCGAGTGGCGCCGCATCCTGATGCGAGATACGAAACAATCGGTAAGTACTGCAATGAAAAGCTTTGTACTTGCTCTTGTTTTTCATTTTTGTTAATAGTTTTGAAGTTACGAATCCTTAGCCAGGTAAATACTCCATAACACTATGTCGATTGATAAAAAATTGTGTTGATGCAAGTTGTAGTCGTGTCATGCGGGGGAGCGAGCGGCGCCGCATTCTGATTCGAGATACGAAACAATAAAATTGATAAATACTGCAATGTATCACTTTGTACATGCTCTTGTTAACATATATTTTTTTCATTTTTGTATTAAGGTTGTAAAGTTTTCGAGTGACATTTTAAATTGTTTAATTGCGTTTAATGACTAAACTAAACACTTTATTTAGGTAGCAGATACCTAATAATATAGCAAAAGTTATGCTTTGCTAGTATGGGCACTATTTTGCAGTATAATGCCTACTTTTACTTGTAGGTACTAATGAGATACTAAAGGGGTCATCAAGGTCACAGGGGATCAGAGCTTCATATGAGGATTTCCGATATTCGATCGATTCACAATTTGTTAAAATTTAAACTACAATTTGTATAGAATGCAACGCCATCTAGTAGATGCAGCAGTAGATGGCGTTAGAAGGTAGGTTTACAAACCTACCTTGCCAATAGCTTGCTTCATTTCCCTACAAGTTGTAGTAAACTCGATAAAATATTGATAAGAACTCGTACTCAGTGCTGTGAGCGAAGAATACGCACTATTCGGCCATTGGTGTTGTATATAGAAACACTTCATAAGGATGGACCACTAACCAATTGTGATCCATGGTAGTGATCGTGGTCAGTCCTGAAGTTCTAACCCTTCACAGAAGTCTGAAGATATCCGTATTTCGTATAACTTAGATCTAGATCAGAAAAAATCAAATACACACGCGAGTAGATTCCTATAAAGTGTTTCACTTTAATGTGTGTAGTGTTCGCGTTATCTAAAAAATATTTCACCAAAAAACTATAACTATCTTACGCTATTACCACTACTAAATACTTACGTTGCCAACGAAATCTCCAGCAAACCATCTAATCTGACGCAAGCGGGCGTCTCGTCCCAGCCAGATTAGGGTAAAAAACAATACTAGTTGAACGCCAAAACATTGTTAACATGTTAATGAGCTAAGTTTTACAGCCGACTAGTAAACGTTTGCCAAATTTTTGATTGCACGTCGCCCGCTAAGAGTGCTCGGCGTCGCTTAAGCACGTAAAACGACGCAACTGCATCCTGTCGCTCGCTCTCATTACGAGTTCCTCAGCCGTGCTTAAGGTAAGTTTCATGAAGCGGAACTAATGCCAAACCCATATGAGACGGACCTACGCCGCGTAGGTCGCGAAATATACAGTGAATTTTCGGAAAGGTAACGATATATTTTGCTAATTATGCAGTACCTGTGAAAGAAAACTAAGTCGTTAGCATAAGCGGTAGACTTTCGTAATATCAGAGATAATAGAAATTTAGTTGTTAGCAACCTCTAGAAGTCTTAGTAGACAAAGGGATATAGAACTGTTTACATGAAATAAATAACTTTAACATATATTTAGTGCAAGAAAATGTTCAGTTTCTGGTTTTCTAATCAATTTATATGAGGGCTAATCATGATAATTATATCAAATCAAATCAAATCAAAATATCTTTATTCTTTACTTCCTTGAAAATATTTCTCAAAGAAGTTTGCGATCCCAGTCTATAAATGGTTCTTATTGCTCGTTTCTGTAAAATAAATATAGTTTTAACATCAGCCGCTGTTCCCCACAAAAAGTATATTATCCACATGAAATCTTACGTTAATAGAAGATGTGTTTTTAAAACTGCACCCGTTCAGGCTCGCTCTCATTACGAGTTAATACTATTATTGTAATTAACCTATTATCTTTTGTTATAAGATTATGAAATTCAATAAAGTATTGACTATTGAATTCCTCAGCTGTGTGCTTGAGGTGAGTTTGATGAAGCCTAACTAATGCCGAACCTATTCGGATCGGACTCACGCCTATTCAGAGTGATCTATCTTATTTTCATTGTTGCTTTGTACGAAGTTTCGTTTTCCTTAATAGTTTTCCCGGTTTTTTCCTTAATTTTCGTTTTACTGAAATCACAAATATTTAAAACTTCGTCGTATCGTTTATGAACAATTAAAATGCGAACAGCTAACAATGGTAGTTTGAATAAAAAAAGTTTCGAAATTATGATAGGTTTCCATTCAGAGTGTGTAATGCGTTAGCGAAATTATCAGCAGTGCGATTCTCTAAGTTAAAGTCTTGGTAGCAGCGGCTGCCGCAGCGCTGAGAATTGACTCTGTCTCTTTTATATTCATAGAATTGGAAAGAGACAGCAGATCACAGCCATGCACGCAGAGTCTATGTGTCGCTTTATAGAGAATCGCATAGCTGTATCTGTAAAAGGTGATTAACCTGATAACATTAAAGACCTCTGTGTAGGTTTTTTATTTTTTTTATACTTATGACATTTTAAACTTTCATGCTCACTACAATAACTTTTAAGAAAAAACCACAGAAATATTTCTTAGAGTTGTTGGTTTTGAGTCCCCGATATTTCACGGAGTATGACCATAATCACGGAGTAACTGAAACTTTGAAATGTATTGTCAAATCACGTCTTCTATTTTTTTAACAAGTGACATTTATTTTTATCGCGGCATACTTTAAATTAGATGGATAAGTTTTATCTACGGAACACACGAAATATAATAGATCAGTTTCGTTTATTTTTTCAATTATTTACATTAATTTGTAAGTACTATATAATACTTTGGCGTCATGGTTAGTGCTTTATAAAGAGCACAACAAACTCTACCAAAATATGTCTAAAGTTAATGTCTGAAACACACTTGCTTGCACTTTTTCTCTAATACTTACACAATATTTAGGTAATAATAAAACTCGTACCTTAATTGATGAAGACTAATCGCAAATGCGCTTTTTTGGAGTCTGTACTATTATCTCGCTTATTATTATTATTACAAATCAGCTTCATTTTGCTTAATGAGTACAATTTTACACAAAAAAAAATTACCATTGGCATGTGCTGTGTGTCTAGCTTTTCGGAAGCCTTAATGGGTTAATCAACGAATATGTATGAGTTAAAAATAATATACTTACTGACGTTACTATAAACAAGCAGAACTACATAGGAACTACATGCAACGTAATATTTCAAATTGTACGTCTACATTCTAAAATTATAATGTAACTATACTGCATCTCTTTATTTAAATAAAAAATACAAAGTGCCCTAAATATAAAGTTTTCGTGTCTTTTGAACAAAACGACAAATCGAATCAAACTTTTAGTACACAAAGAAAATCTATAAAAAATTGTAGTTAGATAATTGATATACCTAACTGATAAGAACTCTAAATAAAAAATACTTTTACTGTACATTAGTATTTATTGCATAAAGCACTCATTCGGGATCATCATTGAAAACAATTTCGTATTGAATCTCATTATAGACTGGGCGTTCACGGCTCAGGTGGCGCGGACTGCTAATCTTGAAACCCCTCGTCCCTCCGAGATCTCTTTCAGCGATTTACCTGAAAATAATAGAAAAAGGAGTTAATTTACAGCGTTGGAGTACCGCCAAACATTTCAACTAGCCGTCTAAGTTGGTCTGTCGCAAAATGAATGAAACAACCGGGCATTTAGACTGCGACCGTTCCTGCGCGGTTATCGGGACGGCCTGAGAGATGGGCTTAGGTGCGGACTGACAATATAAAACTCATTTATAGCCCGTCATCGTGACGCGTGAGACGTGCCAAGGCGTTTTCCAATACGCTCATTTATCACGCGCCAGCCCCCGCGACCTAATGAGACGGCTCAACACACGCCCCAAATAATTTAAATTTATATTATTACTTTATTTCAATAAATTTCACACCAATAACTGAACACGCAAGCAACCACGAGGAGGGATCACGTATTTGTAAATAAATAAAATCTAACGTCCGAATTTCCACCGCGGCGAAATAACGGAGATTACGTCTCGTGAAAAATGTTCGCTCAAGTATTATTTTTATTGTTGAATCTACAATAAACAAATGCCTAATGGCCGCGCTGACAGCCATAGTAACAAATAGTCGGCTTCTTTTGTTTAAAATTGTGGAGAAATGTCCCTTAGAAAAAGCATGTTGTATGCAAGTGCTGGGATTTGTCAATTGTAAAGGGTAGACCGAATGTTAATTGTGTACCGCTATTAATATCGAGCCTACGTCCGTGCCCGTTACTAATTTTATTCGTATCTTAAATGGTTTAAAGACATTGACATGCACATTTGTACTGTGCAACAAAGTTGCCTCATCTTGCTGGAATAACATATGGATGGACAGACGACTAATATTCATACAAACATTTACATACACGAACGAGTCATTATACCCAAAGAATCAGTCTGAGACTAGGCAATGAGGACAGCAAACACCGTGAACTGCCACCGTGCCACGTTTCACCAGATAACAACTGCACATGTGCTCAGTGTTAGGTGGTGAGCCCATGATGCTTTACGCGCTGTATGAGCAGTCTTCTGTCCGTCAGTCGCCTTTTACGACACCCAAGAGAAAAGTATGGTAGTAGGTATTATTTCTATAATAAGCACCATACAGCTCTACACGAGTTACTAAGTGACAATACGGACACTTTAAATTCGGACACAGTCTCCGAATTGACACTTTTTAATTTTATTATTGTTTTCACTGACGATTCGGACACCAACAAAAATAGCTGCTTTGTACAGTCAGATAAAAAACTTCTATAGATTTATTTACATTAATTTTAAGAAAATATACTATGTATAGTAAAAAACATTATATTTTGAAGCTTTTTTATCTGACTGTACTGAACAGCTCCAATAATTTAAAAGTGTCCGAATCGTCAGTGAAAAAATAATAAAATTAAAAAGTGTCAATTCGGACACTGTGTCCGAATTGTCACTTGGTCACACGAGTAATATTTAAAACAAAAAAAATCGCTTTTAAAAAGACAGATGATCATTACTTTTTAATATCATTGTACATTACAATAAATGACAGTAACAATAGCTCCCAGCTTTGATCTTGTAGAATGAAGAGATGAGTAAAAAGAAATTCTTATGAGTGTCGGTAATAATAAAGATCTATATAAAATGTCATTAAAATACAAGTGAAGTTCACAGCTAACGCTTCCACAAAAATAGAGCGTGCTATTTTGGGACGAGTCAACTTGTTAATCTACCATTTAGTAGTTTAAAATTGTATCTATATCCTTTGTTAAACAACTAACATGCCGATGCCACGTTTGTTAGCAAACCGTTGTCAACTGATTTATCATTTAAAAAAAAGACTCATTTCGATGTGATTAAATTGATGACCAGAATAGAACGGCACAATCTACGTCCCCATGCTATGTTAGCTATTTGAGTTATTTGAACGGTGCGTGCTATAATTTTAATCTAGCAACATCGTTATGTGCAAAGCCGTTAATTCTTGTGACAGATGGTTTTTTTCCGTTCGATACAATAAAACTTTGACGTTACTGTTGGCGACTTCCAACCAGACAACCTTTTTGGTACTTATATCCAAAACTCTTTACATATTAGAAAAAGAAAATTGAAAAAAAAACAAATGAGTGTTAACTGTGACTGGTTATATTTTGACTTCTTTTACAAAACTGAATGCATGTATGTATATAGAGGCTTATTAAAGCTATTAATATTTAGAATTATTATTCTGACTGAGTAACTGGGTTTTTAAAAGAAATAGACAATGCGCTAATATTCATGTTTTTTGTCTAATTGCCAGTTGTGAAAATAAGTGGCAACAGATCATAAACAAATCTTTGTCACCTTTGACTCAGAGTTACTACTTTTCTAAAAATAAATAACTACTTACTACAAAAAATGTGTGCGAACGATAACAGTAGACGAGATAATATTTAACATGAATACTAGTAAAGATATGTGAGCGTTTAAAACATACGATTATTTTTAAATTTTAGTTATTTTTCTTCAGGAATTTATCTATTAAAGTCATGATTTGCGTCAATCTGATTTAAAAAAGTTGTATATTGTAAGCCATTTAAAATATAACAAGGTAGGTATATATAGTACGGTATAGGTAAGGTATCCAATGTTTCAATACCTAAAATCACATTTAACCACTAAACGAAAACTGTCATACGGTGCGGTAACAAAATTAACCCCAGTCACATGATGTCCGGCCAGCGGGTGACGCCGCGCTGACGCAGGCGGGCGAAATTTAAATCAACCAAAACAATGCGACAGGTTTTTCGTTTCAAAAGATTTCTGTCTGTCATTATGCTGTAATTATATTACATTTTAAATGGGTCGTGGAGCGCGCCATTTAAAACGAGATTTGTTTCTAAGCTGCGTGTTTTGTGTAAAGAGCTTCGGTATAACACTCGTCAGCGATATGCCAAGAACTTTTTTTTAATTTATTAAATTATTTTTAAACCGCTCAACTAGGTCCTTTCAATTATTATGAGATTAAGAATGTGAATTATTGTTTTCAAATAAGTTCTAATGTGTAACACGTCGTTTTCAGTTTCACTTAAACGTTTATTCATAATTCCTATTCCCGAGATCTCTACAAATATTTAAGACTTACACAATATCCTATTTCATCACACAACCCGATGCAATACATTAAAGTCTTACGCAAATAAATCGTAACATACGCAAACAGTTATTATTGGCCACAAAAGATTGGGCTTAGGCGCATTGACACCGGCCGATGTGCGCAAGAGTCGCGTAACGACGCGCGACGCGTCTGTGCGCTGGTGACGCTCGGACGCGGCTGTGCGGCTGTGCGCCTGTGACGCGCGTACGCTACGCGCGTCGGACTGCCCGTTTCACAGATATCGTGGAATATTTTACTTTTGCTTTCTAGTGATGCATGGTGTCGGTGAAAGTTATGAGAACTGAAGAATATAAATTAGTTTTACTAATTTTATCTGACGAGCAAACACAAACTTTGTAGTATATACTTAACATGTTTTGAGAATGAAACCTAGAAATAAATTAATATAACAATTTGGTTTGATGGCTTTTTACTCCGACGCTGCGTTTCGAAAATGAAATCTGGTAATACATTAAATTTAGGTCTACTAACTTTATTTGATGAGCTAACACAATACCATGTTTTATAAAGGATACGAAAATGACTTCTAAACAACAATAAATTCTTCTAATTATACTATTATAATTATACTATACGAGCAAATACAATCATCGTATTTACTCCTAAACTATCCAAGATAGTTTTCATCAGCCTTATCGTCACTTAGCATCAGGTGAGATCAAAGCCAAGCGCTTACCCGACGTAGAATTAAAAAAAAGTAACATCTTAAAGACGATTCACAATATGGATATTAAATAAAAACATTCTTGTGACGGGCCCTTCGTTTCCGATTGTCAGTGACGGTGTCACTATTATGCCATCATCTGCTGAATGAACTAGTGCTGCCATCATATGAAATATGAAAGAAATTCTATAAAATCGTATACAAGCCCCAATCACATCACTACGTAGCTCGCGGTCATGTGCATGATTATTTCTAATGTCTAGCTTCTATTTTAAAACTGTTCCGTCTGACAGACAACTAATAATAATCTATCTTCAAAAATAATCACGCTTCGAACAGAGTAAGCAAACAGTTTGACCAATTTTTGAAATGGATCGTATAATAAGTCGAAAGACGGCTGTGCTAAACATAATTATACTTCGGGTCTCAACCGAAGACGATTACTTATTACATGCAGCAGTACATGAGATGGTGCTATCTTCTTCACACTTTTAGATATATCCTAAAAAGAAATATCTTATTTCCGTTCCCTGCACTGGCAACCCAGCGTCACGAGACGTCATTACGTGTTTTTGTGTTATCGGAATCACACGTACTATTCGTAACGAAATTAAATTTGTATTTATTAAGATGGGAAAATGTTAAAGTTCGAAGTTGAGAGACAGTGATCATTATGGTATTCTTCGTAAAGTAAAGAAATCATTTTTTATTCAAAAAACGTAGGCGTTTATCATCATCGGTGTCGGTGAATAGTGATAAATGCACAGACATATTAATGTGTGTGGATAAATGTCGTATCAACGATATTACGACACGCAGGTATTGGAACATAACGCTAATTTTCCTGGAAAATTAACTATTAAGGAATGTATCATAGTTGTAAGGAACTAAGATCATTTATCATTAAAATTATCTACCCTCATTTTTATTGGTTTTTCTTGGGTTCTATAATAATGATTGTAACAAAATTAAAAGCCATTTACAACGAGAAATTCTTTGAATACTAAACTACTTGCTTAGACACCATTGTAACAGTGACTAAACGTATGATGTGTCGAGGATATATAACTGCTCAACAGTGTTGATGCTTTATTTTAATCAATGACATTGAATGACATTGATTTTACTCCATACAAGCCGTATCGAGGTTACTTACACTAATTAGACAGTGCTGAGGTTCTATTTTACTCCACGCAAGCCGTGTTAAGGGAACTTACTCCACTTTAACAGTGTTGAGGCTCCACGCATGCCGTGTCAAGGATACTTACTCCACTTTATCAGTGTTGAGGCTCCACGCAAGCCGTCTCGAGGATACTTACTCCACTTTAACAGTGTTGAGGCTATATCTTATTTCAAGCAAGCCATGTCGAAGATACTCACTCCACTTTAACAGTGTTGAGGCTATATTGATGCTGTCAATTGGTGGATACATCAAGAAAGAAAATTCCAAGTAGCCCCTCTGGATTGGAAGCAAAGGAGTCGCCACGCGGTTTTCAGGTCAGACCTCAGCATTATAATATACTTATTAATTGTATTAGAATAATAATCAGACTTACTCCGCGACACAGCGGCTACACAAGCCGTGTCGAAGATACTCACTCCACTCTACCAGGGTTGAGTGAGGCTATATTTTATTTTAATCAAGCCGTTTCGGGAATATGTACTTAGTACGTTTTAACAGTGTTGAGGCTTTATTTTACTCCACGCTAGCCGTTTTATGGTTTCTAACTCCACTTGAACTGCGTTGAGGATTTTCTACTCCACATTAACCGTTAGAGGCCATACCTATTTCACCCTAACAGTTTCACGTTTCCATGTCCTCCGTGGAACAAAGCAGAGACTCAGCATTGTTGAGGACGTGGGTTCGATTCCCACCTGAGGTGGAACTCACATGTTTTCAACGTTTCGTTATCTTCGGGTTTACTTATCAATAATGATTTGGTGAAGCCATGTTAAACTATGTCATTGATCTTTACAATGACTCAACCAGTAGCGGCAGAAACGAAGCTTGGCCATTCGCGCTGCTTGCAGCGCTAGCGCCTGTGCCCCCTGTGTGTGTGATGTCATGCCAGCTGTGCCAGCTGCGCCACTAAGATCTTCGATCTGTCCCCTTATATGACGGTCAGTCCGACGATAGCCTGCTATCATTAGACACCCATAGATTCTACAATTTCTCAGAGAAGACCCTCATAAAAAATAAAGGGTTAATAATAATTAACAAAAAAAAAGTACTTACCTACTTAAATAAATAAAAAAAATAATAATAATAATAATAAAATATATAATAATAATAATATTATAAAAAAACTACACTTAAGAAAATAAATAAATACGTGAATAATAATAAAATGGTAATAATGTACATAAGCCTCAAAGCTCCAAAACTAAATTAGGAAATTGAAATAATAATAATAATAATAGGCGTTGTTGGAAGTAAATATGAATAAGAGTTTTAAAACTTTATTTTCCGAGCATAATAAATATTAAGACCCCTAATGCCATAACCAAGTTTAATTCGGAAAGAAAACAAAAATCCAACGCTCTGTACAGGGTCCCGGGCTGATGCCCGGGCTGAAGTTGTGATCAACTTCGAGGTTCTTTAAACTCTAGGGGGGGCGCCACTGCGCGTAGTAGTATCATCAACAGCCATCGAGCTGCGATCAAGCCCACCAGCACCAATTACACCGCCGAGGGACTGCCGAGGTTCCGCCGGATATCTGACAGGGAGACGTTGGAATCAGAGCTCCTGCAGTCGCTTGACCTATTTTTATGACTGAATTACAGACAGTGTGAGCTCACTAGGGAACGTAATGTTTTACATTGGATTCGTAAATGTAATATCCATTTTCCCGGTAAACCTATACAAAACAACTATACCCCAAAACAATGTCTGTTACTTACTATCTCAATCTATGTAGATAAAAATGAATCGCCAAATGTGTTGCTAAGCGCACGAAAACGGCTCGACTGATTTGTCTGATTCTCTTTTGTTGTGTTTATAAAAAACAGGAAAAGTTTACAAAAAAAAAATGTAAAGGATCTCGCAGATTCACTTAAAATTTAAAGCAGCTTCAAAATAATTATATTTAAAAGAATCGAACTGCCCTTAAATTATTAAATCACAACTACTATTGTCAACAATTAATATTCAAGATGCTTATTTTTAATTAAGTATCTACCTACTGCAATAAAAGCTGATCGGAAAAAGTTAAGGTTTAGTTTGAGGCCTCACTTGAAATTAATGTTCTTCTGTTCGGCCTATTTGTGTTTGCGAAATTACTGGAAGCCTAGGTCCTACTAGGTTCTAGAACAATTGCGCATAATATTTGAATTTTCTACAATAATTGTTTAGTTTATGTTTTGTACCTACGCACGAAAAATAAGCTCAAACTATGACGAGTGTATATTGAATAATAAAACTACGAGTACAAGCACCTTTTTGGAGTCATAGGGTTTGTCACAAACACTTACAAAAGCATTACTAAAAACCGAGCAAAAGAACTTGTTTTTATACATAAATGTATAATAAGGGATTTAGATGAATTCAGGAATACTGACTACGGCATGCACAGCGGTTGTTGCGGTTTGAATTACCTACCTACACCAAGTTGTTTGAACAAGAGAAGTTCTTGGCATTGATTGATTCAAAAATTTTTGTATTCGCATCCTACATCCAGTCTTGTAAAAACATTATACGGATATACTTAGATACGTAGCAGGTAACTCTCCTACCATGCATTTTCACATATTATTAGTTTATTAGCAAAGCCATAATTTGACCTTACAAACTTACAAACGCAGAATGCATCACAAAATCCTGACCAAGCCATAACAAAAAAAAAACACTTACATTTAATATAAATTGGATAAAGCAGACGGTATTGTTGTGGCACAGATTAGAATTTACATCCTTGGTATACAATGTGGCCCAAACTTGTTGTCCAAGAAAAAATGTTCTTTGGCCCTAAATAATATTTGTTATACCTAATTTCCTTTCAAGGCGAGCCATCCACTTCTAGATAGCCTTATCCAGGTGGCGCCAAATTATTAGTGAATTGTTGACCAGACATGGTATACCACGAGCATCTTGAGATATGTGTTTACATCTCTTGCAACAAAGTCAGTAACATTAAATCAGTACTGTATTTGATAATATATTGGTAGCTTTATTCGAAAAATAATAACTTGAATCTTTTCAAAGCTGATATTTATAAAGTTATCATTTCTAACCAAAAAGTTTGAAGAAGGTTCTACGTTGTTTAAATACGCATAGGTCCACTTTACCTGTCATCTAAGGGAAGTAATTTACTTTACATGAATGACTGTGTTTAACACAGTTTTGTTAAGTAAGATTTATTGCTCCAAATCAAAAATACAATTCAAAATGGGACACAAATGTCATGTTAATTAAACATATTTCCAGGACTATCCTTAGAATCAGATCATAATCATTGATTTGTCACTTATGATTCTTACACTATATTTTCTATTGTTTTGCTCAAAAATTGCAGTCTATTAGTTTAATCAAAAATAATATATCAATACAAAGTTATGTGATTGTGATTGAAATTACCAACTTCATTTAGACTTCAGGACCCGCGTTTGGCAACCGCTATCAGATTGTCCAATATTTGTAAGAATCCCAGTTAGTTGTTGCTGGCTGTGCCAACCTCATAAAAAGGCGGTCACAAACATTTGTTGCAAAAAAAAAAGGATTCCAAGACAGTGGACGACATGCCTATACCGATATTTGTCTGTATTTGGAGCTCACAGTCACGCAGTCGCTCGGCCTTTACTGCTCACACTGATCACAGATCTAGTATTGAGGTGTTTCGCAGAGTTGTTGTGGGCTGAGGCTGATTTACTTAAATGTATTTGTTAATACTGTTGGAGAAATGTTTAGGTACAAATCAGAATGAATTTGTCAATGCAGTATTTACCAAACAAAATAATAATACTTAATTAAATAAATAAATGAAATTGTTAAAGTCATTGTTTAGAAAATGACCAATGCGTCGATAGCCATTAAATGCATCTTTTGAGGTTTAAAGGAGGCTTGTGCACCTATAAAAAACTACCTACATATTGTAAAGTTTAAATTGACATATTTTTTTATTTTTAATGTGTTAACATTACAATGCTCTGAACATCTGCATGTAATAAGTAATCGTCTTCGGTTGAGACCCGAAGTATAATTAAGAATCAAACGAACTTACCTTGTGAAGTTTGATTCCAATTATGCGAGGGTCTCAACCGAAGACGATTACGTCAACCCATCCCTCCCAACCCAAAAAAATAAATAAAAAATTGTAGAGGATAACTCAAAATTCTCTGAAATAATGACGTCTCGTGACGCGGGGTTGCCAGTGCAGGGAACGGAAATAAGATATTTATTTTTAGGATATATCTAAAAGTGTGAAGAAGATAGCACCATCTCATGTACTGCTGCATGTAATAAGTAATCGTCTTCGGTTGAGACCCTCGCATAATTGGAATCAAACTTCACAAGGTAAGTTCGTTGGATTCTTAATTATCATTGTCATGTCACTAGATTTATGATTGTTTGTTATTTTTTAAAGAACTTGTTTCAAATTTCAACAAGGCCATGACCATGTGCAATGATCAGGCTAACTTACAAAAGTTCTTGTAATTTATTAAACTAATCCAGCGCATAGTACAAGTAATTTAAAAATACGTAAATTTTCACAATTTCGTGCAGGACCCCCTTAGGGTTGCTATAAAGTAATCGCGAACATTGTTTGAGTATTTAAAATTAGAATTCTCTCTTAGAACGGGTGAAATACCTCTACACTTTGTAAGGCTCGACCGAGATCTCGGTCTCGGTCTCGGCATTTTCGTCTACAAATCTGACCGAGAAATCTGTCTCGGTTCTAGGCTAAAAGTCGCCGAATTTCTCGGCCATGACCGAGACTGTAACTTTGTACGGAATGAGATTCAAATTTTCAGATAATTCTTCAAACATGGTTGCAACAGAGCAATCCAACTCACGGGCAGCACATGATTCCATAGAGTTTTAAGATGAGCCAGCAAGTTCTGTGATTAAAATAACACTAGAAAGCTTTTTTATAGAGCTAAGTACTCTTATATTGTTGAGTATTGGTTTTTGTCACCTCGTAAGGTGCTTAGGCCTGCAGCAATAAGTTTTATCGCGCTGCGTACTAGTGTAGCAAGTGAACAACTCTTTAGCAAAGCAGGACAGTTGTACAATGAGAGGCAGACACTCTTTGAAAGGTGAAAATGCCGAAAACTTGCTTTTTTATGCTACGATAGAATGTTATTTAACTTTGATTATTGAAACAGTTTTTATTAAACAGTACGTAAACAGTTACATAACAGCATTTAATATTTTTTTCACGATTTGTCTAGTCTCGGTCTCGGCCGAGATTTAATTTTATTCTCGTTCTCGGTCTCGGTCTCGGCCGAGAACGAAAAACCCATCTCAGTCGAGCCTTAACACTTGGCAATAGATAACGTATTCAACAAATAATTAAGAAGATAACAAATTCAAAACTGCCAGTACTGTAAATCTCAGAATCTTCTAATAGTACTGGATTGCCATACCCAAAAATAACAGGAAGAGCAACCAAAAGTACTGACAAGCTTTTTATTATCGCCCAGCTTTTAGACTCAGGATATTGTTGTGAGCTTATTATATTTGCACCTAAATTGTGCCAGAAGAAGTTTGTCCACACCAAGCTTGAGCAGTACAAACATCAAAACACTTGTACGATTATTCAACCTCTTGTCATATTGTGAATCCTCATTAGTCGGGGACATTGATTGAGGTGCGCGTCCACCTTTGGCCTTATCGCCGCTGGAACAGCTGCGATGCGGCAAAGATCTAACCAGCCACGACATTAATATTGATACATGTTATATGTAGATTAGTTATCTAAAGTTAACGGCAACACCACACATTGAATTGAAACTCTTTACACCATAGTACTCGTGTTTATTTGATGTCCTCCGTTAGCACACCCATTCTGGCGTTGGTGTCGTCGCGCCATCTCTGAGGTCCCGGGTTCAATTCCCGGTCGGGTAAATTTGGAAATATTTTACTGTTTTTCGAAATTGATTTCGGGTCTGGGTGTTTTCTATGTATAATAATCAGGTATTTAATAATTTATGTATGCTTATCTGTTACTAGTTGCCCGCGGCTTCGCTCGCGCTAATATTCATGAGAAAAATTAGCCCGTTTCAAGGGCTCCGTCTATCTCTTCACCAAAATTCATCAAAATCGGTTTAGTAGTTTAAGCGTTAAAGCATAAAAACCATTAAACTCACTTTCGAATTTATAATATAATTATTATTTAGGATAATAATTATATCCTGCGATTTGCAGGAACCCTTTCGCAGGCAAAATATTTAATGAAAGAAACATACAGCATTTGTCTAACAAACAAAAAAACTAAAGCGTCTGTCATCAATAGTCATCATATGGAAACTACACGTGAATGATTCATTTCAAATAGTTACTCTATTCTAATGAACTCTACTAAATTGAACGATAACATATAAAATCTGTATTAATCCTGTAATAGAGAACATTTGTATTTGTAGAACAAAAGCAATGATGTGATTGTTTCCTGATTCCGAACTGTTTACAAAGTAAGCAGTTACAATTATTTTAAGTGTTACTGTTCAGAATTTTATTCACAACGTAGAGATCTTTGAACGTAACTAATGCTTTTGGCGGTAAAAGCCTAAAAAGATATCTTGTGATGATAGTGGCTTCGTATAGGCATTTTATCAAGGCATGATGCAATCGTAAAGTACTTTAACTAAAGTAACGACACAAATCTGAGTTTGAGACCATTTCCTGTTGCTATGTTACAACCGGGACTACGTTATGAATATCCTTATACCCAAGATATTATACAAATTGATCTTTAATTATCAGGAAATAAGTCTTAATATCGCAGTTTTAATTTTACTTGCGTAACTGTCATTAAAGAGCACTTATAGAGCGGACCACGTCTGACAGATGGTAACGATTGTGATTTATTTAATTCCGCATAGCTTTGTAAAAAAACATTAAATTTGACAGTTATTTTCCGTGAAACGTTTGCTACAGAAATTAAGATAGCAAAAAAAAGGGACAGTCTCAAACTGATTGTGAACGAAAATGATATTTTTGATCTCTACTTCATTTAAAATACGCTTCTCAGTTACAAAACGTTCCATTATATTGTTATACAGACTTTAAAATCTTCGGCTAAGCAACAAGATACCTAATCTAGAAATAAAAATAGAAGAATTTAGAAACGAGGGAAGTAAACATTTAAAAATATGTCCGTGCGCTACGTGTTGACGCAAAATATTATACTAAGCAATGGAAATTAATTGCGTGATTAGGAATCGATACGCTAGATTTTCTATTCTTTATAGATTCCATGAGTCTGAATCTCTTATTACAATATGATTAATGAACTTCTCTTAAATCCAGAATATTATTCATTTTTATAAAGGTACATTCCCGAAGAATTTACAGGTTATTATAATAAGCAAGAACTGTAAAGTAATATTCGGATTTAAGAGAAGTTCAATGATCATGTTGTATGTGAATAAGACTTATGGAATTGGCTATTTGACAGTTGCAACAATAAAATATGAAATATGTCTGAAATGGTAGTTTAAGATTGAACGATAGTTATCCAATAGTTTTTTTTTTATTTAGATATTTACTAAATATTTTATTTTTACAAAATAAATTTGCGTTTTTGTATCTGTGGATTACAAAACCCGAAACACGGCGGCAAGGGGCGGCCATGTTTGAGCTTCAGTGACGTCACATTTCATAAAATTATCAAAAAGTGGCTGTCAGGTTTCAAGATAGGTTTTTATATTTATTGAAATGTGACGTCACAGAGCAAAATGTCACGTGACCAACCGTTTTCGCACGAAATTTTAAATCAATAAAGAAAAATACGTTTTTTCTGTTAAATAAAGGTTTTTTCGAGAAAGAAAATATCGTACGGGGTATAAAATAAGCGTTTGTAACTTTTTAAATACTTTTTCGAAAACTGTCAAGTAGCCAATTCATAGAACTATACCATAGGTGGGTTTACAAATTGAATTCGACACAATCAAATTCGTGCTCGGCTGCTCACTTAAATCGTAAGCACTTTGTGGTTCGTCCTCAAGGGTTGTGCAATAATTAGTAATGCTAATTAATTAAGCATGTTTGTGCGAAATCATGTGATCCTCATTGTTTTTAATTTCCCTAATAGAAACGTGTTCTTTGTGGATCAGAACAATAATGTGCGTTGTTTCATTCTGGTTTGTAAATACCTACTGTTTTGGAAAGTGGTAACCAAACTAGCAACGAACATGGGAATAAAGTGTATGAGTTAGCCCATTACAGGCACAGCGTGTTGGAATTTCCCATTGGTTTTTGACCAAATTTTATGAGAATAGAGTTAAATTTCGAATACATCGACAAAGCCCTATAAAGTGGTTACGTTTTCTACTCGAAAGAGAGAATGGAATTAAGTAAATTCGGGAACAATTTGTTAGTTTTATTGTGATCGCGTGACCATAACAGGATACGTTTCCTCTTTCAATAAATCTTAGCTTCAGTTAAAGTATTAAACTTGGAAAATAAAATTACCGTGTTATGAGCCTTTACCGTTTGTAAGTTTCATTGTCTCGTAATTGTGCAATAAGAATTTTATGATTGGTAACGGGGTTTAACCATACTCTCTTACTACGAATCATTTGAGGTTATGTTGACACATAACTTTTTCAGCTTTGTCTGTCAAACTCGCAATTCAAGCAGATTTTGATTTTGTTCTATTTAGAGAATTATTACGTTACATATACCGTGCCGGGTAGCGGTGAAAGAATACTACCACCCCTCCCTTCCCTTGGGTGTCGTAAAATGCGACTAACGGACTAAAGACTGCACATACATTCAACAGCATAGAGCGGAGGCGATGGGCTCACCACCTGTAACGCTGAGCAAGTGCAGACAATATTTGGTGAAAAGTGGACTATGGTAGAGGACAGCTTTTGCTGTCCTCATTGCCTAGTCTCTGACTAACCCTTCGGGGATAATATAGTCGTGACAGAGGATGGCCAAAACATTGACGTTGAAATGAAAAAATTTGGTCCCTCGTGTCTTGGGGTATCCGAATCACCCATATGTATGATCCGCGATTTTTTATAGTTTTCGAGTTAGGATTTTTTCTGAATTTAGGAGGTATTTCGACATGTCCAAGATAGCGTAACAGCGCTTTAATGAAATCAATAGTAATCAATAGCAAAAAATTACATTACAATATCATGCGGGAGTTTGAAGCTATCTTCATTTTTAGCTTTTTAGGTATTTTGAGGTAATGACAACTGTTATCGTATGACTATCAATTCAGTTCAGCATTTATTTATCACTTGATTCTTAACGCGGCGTTCTATAGAAACCTTTTTAACAGTAATCATTATAACATAAGCGAACACTTTTGATATGTAAATGATTAAGACGCAATAGATATCGAATATGCTGGTTTAGTCATTCTCCTTTCCACTTTAAATAAAAAATCTGAACAGGTGAGACTTTATGGTTCCTAGGTAGACTTCAAAAATGCGCCAGACTCTCAGCTTTCATGATCATTGAAAAAAATAGTACTTATTAGCTACGGCAAAGTGGAAAATTCTAAAAAATTAGCCAAGTGATTTAAATAAGTTTTGGCCACTATAAAGTGGCCAAAACTTTTTTAAAACAACTGTGCTAATAAACGTTAGGAATGATAACATTCCTAACATTTATTAGTTTTTTAACTTGCCAAATATGACTGCAGTAAAGCTAAGATCCAAATATTTGTATGTATGAAGTTACATGATACGGCTAATAGCAGCTTAGCGGTTTTAACTAACACTGTGAAGCACTGTAACACTTAGAGCGTCGTCGGACAATAATTAAGACACAGGACTCAACAGGTATGTATTTCGTACTCAGTGTGGTTAGTGGTTCTTAATCCGATTGGCTAGCTAATGTTATCCAAATTCCGTTTCATCAATGTTAGTTGCTTTGTTGTGTTCCGTTAGTCAATTCTTAGAAGTTCGGGATTTCTGGCAAAGTGCGCTTTCATTTTCCGCCTTAACTTCACTTACCATCAGATACCTAATATTTTGTTCCTAAGAAAAACAAATTGCATACAAACCATTTTTAGAATCTTTTTACGCTGAAAAATGTAATAAAATCTTAATGGAAATATGTAAGTACTTAATAGAATGGACTTAATATTATGTCTTCATTTCATTTTACGACAGAAACAAACTATTGAAAAATATATTAAGATCCCTTTGGAAGTTTTGTAACGATGTCACTTTTATGGCTAGTTGTTAAATAATTAAAAGACAATTTTAAATAGATAATTATCTTTAAAGCCACTTTAAGTGTTAACGAGATTTATTACTTTTTTATGGCCCTTTCGAGCTCCATGCTACTACTAAAATAGTAAACTAAGGGCAAGCTTGACATAAAATATATTAATCATTTTCATCACCTGACAAAAATGTCATAATGCTGAGTTAAAAAAATATAAACAAAAATAATAATACCTACTGAAATGCCCCGAGTGGGATTCAAACCAGCACCCCTGGCAAACCAAGACCGGTAACCCTAGCAAAATTTGCGTAAAGTAAATTTTTTATTTCTTCTATTGTGTTCGCAAAATGTATATTCATATAAATATTTCAAAACTTCATCATAAAACTTGTGACACCGAAACATTAGTAGGTATTTAAACACTATTTTAATCTGCGGTTAAGCTAATGATCTGATGTTATAAGACTCATCATAAGTCGCCGCGGGGATACATTACCACCTCAAAACCACATTGCATAACCTACAAAAGAGAGGCAGGCGGTTTAAGTGCTTCCACAATGATAAAAAGCCGGGTCCTATCTGATGTGTACAGCGAAAAAAAATCCTAGCCAATCTTGTATAATACCTTTATATCACCTTTATAAGGTGTTATTATTATGGACGGGTAAAAAGTCTCCGTCGATATCACGCGGGCGTTGCAAAATATACGTAAAAGGTCAAAGGTCACGAAAAACGGTTTTTCGCGAAATCATGTTTCCGATTACTCGGCGATCAATGAGGGTTAATTTTATTTTATATTTTCAAACAACCGTTCTTGTGATACAGCGAGAGGAAAGATTGATCGCATGTGTGTGTGTGTGTGTGTGTGTGTGTGTGTGTGTGTGTGTGTGTGTGTGTGTGTGTGTGTGTGTGTGTGTGTGTGTGTGTGTGTGTGTGTGTGTGTGTGTGTGTGTGTGTGTGTGTGTTTGTGGGTGTGTGTGTGTGTGTGGGGGGGGGGGGGTGTGTGTGTGTGTGTGTGTCGGTTACGTACTATAGGACTATTTTAGGGTTCACACTGTACTAAAGGTAAAGTTTTAATCTATAACAGGAAAAAGCTTAGTTGTAGTAACATTTTAAAACTTTCATGGTCACTACAACACTAGAACTTTTAGGAAAAAACCATGATCACGGCGTAACAGTCTCCTCGGTTAACCACTCACTCGTGGAAATTTTCTGACACAAAAATTGGCGCAACTGTCAACGTCAAATTTGACAGAATCGAGCAAAGACTACGCGATATTTTGCGATCACGATGCATAAAATGTACCACAGAACCGAAATAATCAGACTTGTTCACACTAAAGTAGTCTGTAAGTCTATGAAAACACGGTACATAGTCAAGTGTGTTTTTGTAGGTGCGGTCTCATGCGACCGCTTGGGGGCTGAGGGGGGTGCGTGCAAGGTGCAACTGCGCCGAAATACCGGGGACTCAAAAACAACAACAAAAACAACTGGTAAAAGTCCGATTTTTTCCTAAAAGTTGGTAGTAGTAGTATTGACCCTATATTCTTTCCCACAGCGGGCATAGGCCTCCAACATTTACATGAAGTCACCGCCATTGATGGGTAGGTATTCATTTATTCATTTATTCATTTCAGGTAGGTACCTAGCTAAATCACAAACGCCAATTTTTAATCTCGAACCCAGTATATGCATTGGAAAATCCACAACACCCATAGCCCGACCTCAGAATTGAACACAGGACCTCAGGATATCAGATCGAGCGGTTTGTTTCTAGTTTAGGTTTACGAAAATTAATTTATTATTTAGTATAATATAATATATATATAATATAATATATAATACTACTACTAACGCCATCTTTTATTGAGTTTTAAAACTAAATCGAAACGATCTTATTAATATTTTATAAACTCGAGAATGTTATTATTTATCCTATTATCATATAGAGATCGTTAAAAAGTCTCATTTCATTGTTATTACAATCGGTGTGCAATAAATACTTTGCGTTCTTTCACTGTCCTACATCCTAGATCACAATGCTACGAAGGAATACTAGAAATAACAAATTCCGTCCGACCGACATCATTTTCATAATCACTCAGCAAACGGAAGCAGCCGACAATTTTTCTAACCGAAAATGTAAAGCGAACCTTCCACCTGGCATCAATTCCGGGGTTTGAAGGCGGTTGTGTTTACCTAAATCAATCAAGTGGCCCGACGCGCCCTGCCCCGTCATAATGGCAGGGATAAGTCTCTTAATTAATGCAAGGTCCCCGGAGAGGCGACATCTTTGCTGACATTGAACCTACTGGAAATATAAAGATTTTTTTTAAATTTAAACTTTCCTACACTCACACCAATTATCTAGCCCAAGAGAAGCTTCGCAGAAACTCGTTAAATGTTTACTAGACAACGGATAAATATACTTAAAATACTTAAATACGTACTTATTATACATAGAAAACACCCAGACCCGACACAATTCAGAAAAACAATAACTTCTAAATTGACCCGACCGGGGATCGAACCCGGGACCTCAGAGATGGCGACACCATGAAAACCAGTGTACAAACCACTCGACCAAGGAGATTGTAGTCGTCGGTCGTAAAATATTGAACCTACTGTGAGTATTTAATCGTGTCGCATAGCGGTGAAAGAATACTACCACCCCCTCTCTTCCCTTGGGTGTCGTAAAGGCGGCTGGCGGACTCAAACCTGCTCATACATCCAACAGAATAGAGCGGCGACGGGCTCACCACCTGCCATGCTGAGCGAGCACACGTGCAGTCGCTATTTGGTGAAAAGTGGACTATGGCAGAGGACTACTTTTGCGGTCCTCATTGCCTAGTCTCTGACTAACCCTTCGGGGATAATAGTCGTGATTATATGTATGTATGTATGATTATATGTATGTATGTATTATTA
This sequence comes from Scoparia ambigualis, assembly GCA_963921215.1. Lineage (NCBI taxonomy): Eukaryota > Metazoa > Arthropoda > Insecta > Lepidoptera > Crambidae > Scoparia > Scoparia ambigualis. Next base: position 13,446,489 of record OY992507.1, read on the forward strand.
TAGAGAGGTAGGCGAGATTATAGCTTTCCATCTGTTACGATCCTGACTCACAATCTTTGCTTTACTTAATCTCATATGCTTCGTTTCACGAGAACGTCACTGACCTGAGAGCTGAGTGTAAGTTTGTAAATGAGCAAACGTTACTATCGCGTTTGAGTTAAGTTTTGACAGATAGATCTTAATTCTAAGTAAATAAGATCGAGAATCAAAACTCTTAACTCAAACGCGATAGTAACGTTTGCACATTTTCAACTTACACTCAGCGTTGTACAGTTTGTTTATAAAGTTTATACAAAACTAGCTGACCTGACAGACGTTGTCCTGTCTTAATTATAAATATTAAATTCGAATTGGTAAAATTAATAAATAAAATATATTTAAATTTTTTTCTTTCTTAGGGACCTTCTCCTGTCAATAACAAACACAACAAAAAAGAATTGGCGTAATCGGTCCAGCCCTTCATTCGTGATGTCGTGACCAAAGAAAATACGGAGTCATTTTTAGGGTTCCGTAGCCAAATGGCAAAAAACGGAACCCTTATGGATTCGTCATGTACGTCTGTCTGTCGGTCCGTATGTCACAGCCACTTTTTTCCGAAACTATAAGAACTACTTATACTGTTGAAACTTGGTAAGTAGATGTATTCTCTGAACCGCATTAAGATTTTCACACAAAAATAGAAAAAAAAACAATAAATTTTGGGGGTTCCCCATACTTAGAACTGAAACTCAATTTTTTTTTATCTTACCCATCCGTGTTGGGTATCTATGGATACGTCTTCAAAAAATATATTGAGGTTTTTAATATCATTTTTTTCTAAACTGAATAGTTTGAGCGAGAGACACTTCCAAAGTGGTAAAATGTGTGTCTCCCCCCCTGTAACTTCTAAAATAAGAGAATGATAAAACTAAAAAATATATATGATGTACAGTCACGACCACCAATATGTATACACTATGACTCTTATTCCATCGCATTAAATTTTAAACTTGTTTACATATTTTTGCTCGTGACTGTACATTACCATGCAAACTTCCACCGAAAATTGGTTTATAAATTAATTAATTTAAAAAAATACACTATTATTGAAACATCGATCAAAGTTACAACGAACTACAAGAACTTTTATATGATGTTACTTGCTGCTACGGAACCCTTCATGGGCGAGTCCGTCTCGCACTTGGCCGGTTTTTTATATAATTTAATATGTTTAACATACTAGCGGCCCGCCCGCGTCTTAATCCACGCTAATTTTAAAAGTTAACGCTCTATCTTTTAGTGAAAACTGCATTAAAATCCATTGCGTGGTTTAGGAGAATAGTGCGGTGCCACAGACAGAGGGAAACGGGGACTTTACTTTATAATATATTATACTAGCGGCCGATCGCGGTTTCACCCGCGTGGTTCCCGTTCCCGTGGGAATATCGGGATAAAAAGTATCCAATGTGTTAATCCAGGTTATAAATTATCTGTATGCCGAATGTCATCCAAATCCATTCAGTAGTTTTTACGTGAAAAAGTAACAAATATCCATCCATACTTACAAACTTTCGCGTTTATAATATTAGTAGGACTAGCGGCCGCTCGCGGTTTCACCCGCGTGGTTCCCGTTCCCGTGGGTATATCGGGATAAAAAGTATCCTATGTGTTAATCCAGGTTATAAACTATCTGTATGCCGAATGTCATCCAAGTCCATTCAGGAATATTACGTGAAAGTGTAACAAACATCCATCCATACTTACAAACTTTCGCGTTTATAATATTAGATAATAGGATTGTAATGATTATTGAATTTGGCTCAAGTATAGGTATATAGCTGAGCCATTTTATAAAGTACAAAGAACTATTTGTTCACGTACATACATAAGTATATAATTATAACCACGACTATTATTCCCTAAGGGTTAGTCAGAGACCAGCAAAAGCAGTCCTCTACTATGGTCTACTTTTAATCAAATAGCGACTGCACATGTGCTCAGCGTGACAGGTGGTGAGCCCATCGCCGCTCTATGCTGTTGAATTTAAGTGCAGTCTTTGCTCCGTTAGTCGCCTTTTACGACACCCAAGGGAAGGGCGGGGGTGGTAGTATTCTTTTTTCTTTCACCGCTACGCGACATGGTTTATTTATTTATTTAATTAATCTTTATTGCACATAAAAACAGCAAAAGGCGGACTTAACGCCACAAGGCATTCTCTACCAGTCAACCGGTAAGGATGTAGGAGACTTAGGTAAGGCGATAAATCAAAAAAGTTACATTAATGAATGTTAAATGAAAAACAACAACTTACAACCAACTTCATAAATAGAATATACAAAATACACAGATCTACAAAAATACAATATACTTACATAACAAAGATTCAATATATAATATAATATAATAAATAAATAAATATTTTACATAGAAATATAAATACCTACATATAAAAATACAATTCATCAGATAGTGTGACATCATATTATTAGGTATATACATTTTACTCATAATATAACCAATATCTAGATAGAGCTAAAATAGTGCTAACGACAAGTCTTTTGAATGCTATTTTACTCTGAGCCCCACGGATATTTAATGGCAGAGCATTCCAAAGGCGGATAGCACATAGAGTAAAGGAACTGAAAACGAAGCCAGAATGATGAGTGGGGATTTGAAGAGTGAGGTTGTTACTAGAGCGAAGGTCACGGTGATGAGAGGCTCTAGATTTCAGGTATCTTGGGGTTCGTGGATCGTCAAGGATGTTGAAAAGCATACAGACAAGATGGTTGTGCTATGGTTGTGGGTTTGTTTTAGTGCACCTCTGAAATTGCGCAAAAAATCAGCTGATCGATATATTTATTAGTTATTACGTGGAATAGTATGGAACTGCAGATATTTTTATTTTTACCAAACACCGTTTTACAAAAACGCTTCAAGACCGTAAGCAAGTCTTGATCTTAAAAACGAGGACGATTGTTTATTTATAAAATGCTTTTTATACATTCACCCACCTATGTGCTATTTTTATGAAACTAAAAATAGCGCTTCCAAAATTCGAAAGTAAAACCCATTTTTGTCTCGTACCAGGATACGTTTGTTTACACAGAATTCTATCGCCACGGCTTATATTTCGGTTCGACGCGATCCTGTTTCGGCTTGCAGTGGTACTGGGGGTAGCGATGCGCGTTTGTCTGGCACAGACTATAGTTCGTTAGATTAGTTGTTAAGTCTTAACAACAAGTCAACTGTTTTTTTCATTATTATTAGTATTGACGTCAATAAGTGCCTGTTAAGATTTACATTGAATAAATAATTTGACTTTGACTTTGATTCTCTCGGATCGGATGACGACTTTGTTGGAAGAGTCGTCATCCGATTGCGAAAGGTAGTTCGAGTAGTTATTTTGCCGTCTATTTAACCAACATTATGCTGAGGGGTCTTTTTGTATCAGCAAGTACGATCGATCGGCAAGGTGCTGACCTTTTTGTATTGTTTTTAATTATTACTTCTCTGAACCCGGTATGCGTTGCCATGCCACCTATGAGCCTGTACAATCCGTCCTATGGTTTCGGAACGCATAGAGGACAAACATTGTTTTTTATTATATAGTTTTTGTTTTTATTCAGCCTATTTTGTTCCACTGCTGGGCAAAGGCCTTCCCCAAATCCTTCCACACATCTCATCCATTCATATAGTTGAGTAATATTATTTTTGACATCATCAACTACACTACTTTATGAAAATGAAGAATTTTCACACAAATCTCCAATTTTATAGATAAATATGTAAATTACCACTTTTAAATCTAAAAAAGGTTTTTTATGTATCCGGAAATACCTCCTTCCACTTGCGTTAAAGCAGAGACATTCTGCGTAGAGCCAAACACTTGAGCAGAGAGTTGAGAAAGAGATGCCATTAGCGGCCACAGAACTACAAAAGTGAACACGGCGGCGGCGTACGTATTATTTACACATTCTGTGCGAATACACGGTAAAGGATAATCCGTAAAGTTTTGCGGGAGTTGCCGTGGAAAAATTCCCGAAACTACTGCGTCGGGGCGAAATTCATAACGCGCTTAACAGTTCGGCTCACCTGTCTCGTTATACTTCGGAATTTTTAAATTAAATTCCTACCCACCGCCGACTGAACAAAGTTACGAATTCTTAAAATTCGGCTTCGTAATTAATCTTTCGTTTTTAATAAACACACAAAGACAATGGAATAAAGTGGGGCTTATGCCTTATTAATGGAAGGGATGGGACGGTGTTACATCTTGTAATTAATGCAGGTGCCAGCGTTCCGGTCGCCGGCCGGTGAATCTTTGGCAATTATCGGAAATTCGCTTTCTGGTGCACGTTACGCAGTAGCTTATTATGGAGGTAATTATTAATTCCGCAGACTTTCGTGGCTAGCGATATTAAGGATGTTGCTATATGCCTTAGATTAAGGACTGGGAATGTAAACCAACGGGAGGCGGTGCCTCCTAGCATAGAATAATAACGCATAGAACGATAGTCTCGTATTAGAAAACTGTCATGGCGTGAGGCAAAAAAAAATGGATGTAGGAGTAAGTTACGCGTACTATCTCGGTGACACGCACACAAGTGTACAAGTAATGTTGCTAGAGGAATCAGATTTGCCCCAAAAGTAAGGAAATTGGAACTGTTGATAGATGGATAAGTTTAGATTATTAGTACTGACGCGGGCCGTTTCGGTACCAAGCCTGTATGACTTGGTTTTACTGACCTCATTAAAATTTATAGTGCGTGTTCTCGCTTTCTATGCGTTATTATTCTAAACCTCCTAGTAACAAACGAGGTAACTAGCGATTTCATCATCAGTCTATGAACGTCCCACAGCTAGGCACAGACCTCCCACATGCAATAGCTCGTCAGGAAATTGGGCCATAACCCACCACGCTGGCCCAATGTAGTTTTACCCAAAGCCCATTAAAGCCATACATATTCTTGTTTTTGTTAGCGTAAATAGTGGCAAAACCCGCAAGTACCTCTCGGCTACTACTCGGCTTTATAAAGTGTTTAAAAAATTTTGATTAAAAAAAGTGAGCTAAAATATAAAGAACAGTTATTTCTCTGGTTCTTAAATATTTTCGTTGCATTTCTTTGTTATCATTTTAAGGAACTCTGTAGTTCTAATACTAGAAGTAGTCATATTTTAATAATTATTAAATGTGCTCATCGATGCTAATGAGATATTGATGAGATTTATTTATTTAATTCCCTATTTTACATCTACAGGCGATATAATAATATATTACCTTTTTAACATAATATTATGGCTAAAGTAGTAAATAAAAATTTGCAATATCATTACATGTATGTATTTATTTAATCTATCTCAAATATATCTAGTTAATTAATTTATGATAAGCACCAGACGGTGTCGTAACAAATTAATGCGGAACTGACTTTCTTCGTTGTTTTGGCCACAGTCCTAACGCAAGCAACCAACTTTCCTTTTTAATGCTGTTTTTATAGAGGCTTTTGTCCCCCGTCCCCCATGTTCCCACTATTGCCAACGAATAAACCTTTCTAACAGCGACAAAACACAATCATAAAACAATTTAAATAAGGTACATATTTTAGATTGTTCACGAAATAAAGAAAAGAAAATCTTGTAAATAAAGAAATGATAAAACAACGTGATGCATTTGAGCCAATAGTGGTTTAACATACTTAGATAAAAAAATCTAATCTTAATTAAATGTTATTTATTTCGGTTTTAAATTATTTGTAGAACTAATTTGTAGGAAAAGATGAATTGCCAATTACTTGTGATTTGTCATTCGGTCATATCACATCACATATTTGGACTAAAACTTCATAACTGTATTATATTTTTGTATTTTATACATCTCTAAAACTACTCTAAAATAGCCAGTTCCTCTGTTGTTGACATTTCAAGAAGAATTGCGCTTCTACAATCGGTCTGAACGACATCAATCAAGTGAACCGAAGGCAAAGCAAAATTTTCCATGGTAAAGAAAAATAAAGACCCTAATAACCTGTATTTTAATTATCACTGTAATAATAAAGGTTAATTCACGTCAACAAGAAAAGGAGGTGAGTTCCTTACTACCCTATTAGAATGCGAGCTAAAATGTTGTAAGGAAAATGTTACCCAAAATTTAATAAAGCAACTTAAGCATCACTCAAACTCGTGTGGAAATGAGTTGGCTCCATACTTCTTGACAGCCCCCGAAGCCGCAGCCTGCGTCAGCAGTGTTGGACACCAAACGCACTTCTGGAGTGTATTATTGATTTTTACCGCCCGGTGGGCGGAGCCAAATCTGTGCGAAAGGGATCACACGATTGCCTCCTCATTAAATCAGAGGAAGAGCCACAATTTCGCTCCGTACAGTCTCTAATTAAGGACGTAACCATTAACCAACTATTTAAAATAGGTAAGGCCTCGTGGAATAACATTTGCACTAGAGTTATGAATGTCGAAGTTGTCACAAGTTACGCCGAGTGTATCGACAGTGAGACGGCGCTTTTAATCCCTCTAAGTGTGATAAGTCGCGAATGGCGTGGGGTCCATGTTTACATCCATACAGAGTAGCAGATCAAAACTTTGTTAACATGCCATACCTTGAACATAACTGGGAATAAACAAAATTCAATAGTTATTGAATTCATTGGAATTATGTCTAAATCAAATATATAACGACGAAATATTTGCCAAATGCAAAACGTTTGCACGTTGGTATGCGTTAGGATGCTCTAAACAAAAATATATTTTAAGAAACAAATTCAAACAGTTTAAATCGCAAACCTGACCCTTCACTATCCCGCCAGTAAGTCCCATATCTTTAACGAAGCCCTAATGTTGGGGTCCTGATTGACAATTGTCTTTTTTTTGTATTTTATTATTTTCTGTTTGTCAATAAATGTTTTTGTCTCTCTTTCTCTTTCTCTCTCTCTTTTTCTCTCTGTCTCTCAATATTGGCCGACCTGCTACTGATAATGTAGAGTACCGGCCGACTCCTATGTAGGAGATCCAGTTGTCCCAGTTCCGTAAAAAGTTTATTTCACCATGATGTTTTCGCTGAAACTTTGAAAACCAATAAATTTAATACTGACTCTATTAAATAATGAATATCCGAAGAGTACATCATCATGACATTAGAAAGTAGTAACTTTCAATTGTTTTAACAGGTGTTTCTTGAAATCTAGATATCCCTTTCAGTGATTTTTTAAGAACAACGTTTGATTTAGTTACAACGCCGTGGCAGTTCCGACTCGACACCAATTTTCACGAGAATAAACACAATATTTGAATGTCAGGCAGCATATAAAGTGAGATATCTTGTGATTTCGAGAAAATAATGTTTACGATGTTTATTTCAAGGCACATTTTCGTGCGCACGCCATCGAAACTCTTAAATGCGCTATAAAATTCTTTTTTAACGTTCGAAGCGATAAATTCGGGGGATCGCGTTCGTAGATCTCGTCTCGTCCCGGTGACACTTCCCGAGTTCAAGGGGTCAGGGTTGCGAGACGTAATCGTGACGTGACGGTTCGCGAGGGGAATAACAATGCTACTTCGAAGGCCCGGGTACTGATTCCGCATCTGCATAAGATGCGTCTTGCCAAGCCGATATTGACGTTGCTTCTCTTTCCTTCATTCGTTTTAAGAACGAGACGGTAAGTTTCATTATATGACAGAATTGCAAGTTGTTCCACTTGGTAAATTAAGTAAATGAAATGAATGAACCATGAGCATGAAAGTACGCACTATGCGATACGCGGATACTGGAAAATAATGACAGCAATCGTAAAGTTAACACAATGCCAAAGAGGAATGACTAATAAAAAATAAATGAACTTCTCGTAAACGAGCAATAAGTAAACAATACTACTCATCCTCATAGCTTATGGTTTTTTATTATTCTAGAAGTAGGTCATTAGAGACGCCAACCTCACAAACAGATCAAGTCAGCACCAATCGCCACACTAGAGCAAGGTTGGTATATGGAGGTAAGGCGCAAAATAGTATTTTTTGAAAGTGGGTAATTTACGAAACTTGTGAAAAATCATTAAACTCTAACATATTTTACGTCAGTTAGCATTGATTATTATCTATTTTAAGGTTTTTGATTTCATATCATAGTGCTCAAAAGTTCGTCGTATGCATTTGCAATTATAATATGTATAATTTACGCAATCGAAGTGTTCTTTTTTTTATTTTTTTTTATTATTTAACAACGGGTAAGCGCTTAGCCTTCATCTCACCTGATGGTAAGTGCCGATAAGGCCGAAGGTGGAAGCGCGCTTCACCCGGAATCCTCAACCACTGAAGAACTGGCTATCTCATCTCAAACTGTCGGAACACAACGATGCTATAAATATCGTTGCTATGGCGACAGACTTAGATAAGGTGGTGGTAGCTAGCCAGGCGAACTTAACAACCCTACCACCAACTACACCAAGCACACAAAGATGTACCCCCCGCTGGGAATCGAACCCGGGACCTCTGGGTCTGAAACCGGTGGCTTAGACCACAGAGGCGGTTAGAATGCATTAGATAAGTGACAGCTATGAAAACTAATTTATGACAATCAAAGTCAGTACGATGTAACATAGAATTGTAATTAGCTGAGAGTTTGAATTAACTATGTTAATTTTTTTATTTTATTTTACCTACTAATAAGCATTTTTCAAGTTTGCAGAAAGCTATTTTGAAATTATTTGCTGTTTTATATACACAAAACCTCCCTTAACCAGAAACTGTAAACAAACATGAAAGAGATTTGCGCAAATTAAAAATATTTAATAAACAAGTTGTATGGATTTGTAAGGCGCGTAAGGTTTGACTAACTATAAAATACTCGTATTAATACATGGCTCTAAAATTATTAGCCAAGCGTTATTTATTACCGATCGGCTATATCGGCAAAGAAGTTCAGAAAAGCAGGAACACGTATGTGTAACTCTGAAGAATGAAACCCTATGTTATTTTTTTATAACTTGTGAGTTTTGCGTATTTCTCCATATACCTGGCCTTGCCCAAGTGTCGTTTTAACAAAAACACTGCAAGATTAGGTCTTAAGGGCAAGCTCGCTATATCATCGGCCTCTTCTTAATCCTACGGATAAGAATGTGACCAAGAGCAGGACCATCAGTTAAAAAAAATAAGTGTCGTACTCAATTCGTGCTTGCACTTAACCTTACGATCGTCGTAATTCGACCTCATTCTTTGCATACAAACGCTTACAATTGAAACAGTTGCGCTGAAAATCCGGTTATTAACACATTTGGCTTACTACTGCGGCCTTTTAAGTGTATGGTGCAAAGCGAAGGCTGATGTACGTCTCGTCATACTCGTGAACGGTCACTGCTGATGGATACGTTACAGCTTTTTTCTACTATATATAAGGACATTTTGATTGTTCATAGGCAAAATGCGTTCAGAATATGCCATTAACTCTATATCATGGCGCATATTTTTATTATCATTTTGATATCTAACATATAAAAAGCATACCAATGATAATGCTGACTCTTCACGGCAGTGTGTCCTAAAATTTGTTTCGTCTATTTAAATCTTAGCTTCAACAAATAACCAAAATTTTATTTTTATCATAAATGAAAGCTTTTGTATTTCGTACGCAAAACAAGATTAAGTTAAGCTTTCACAAATCTTGCACGAACTGATCATTTTCAGAAACAAAAGGAAGGCACACAAACATATCATTATGCACGAGGGCATCCGCGCAACGTTTCTACACATTCATCTCAAACTCGTAAAGTTAACAACTCATAAACCGTAACACTTTCTTTTTACCGATCTTATTTTTCATCAATGTTATTGCTCTCTACGTCAGAGGCGCCTCTACTATTTCTTGCTTCATATAATTCAATGCAGTCCTGATTTTATGGTTCCCTGTCTCCAGTTTAGTTTATATCCAGCGACCTTTAAGCGAAAACATCAAAATGTCAAACTGTAGCTAGTTACTTATTACAGGGAACCTATCATACCGGTTCGATGCCGGTACTGAGACTGTGAATCAGTTGTAGTGTACGGCAGAGGAGATCAGGTAAAGTTGATAGCATCTTGGTTGTTTGGGGTAACTAAGTGTATGGGGCGTTGCAAATTGAGATATCCAGAACAGTGAATAAAACGACTAAGGCTCGAATATCAACTCAGATTGGTTGTGTTGAGAGTGTTTGTAGAAATGTACATACGTTACGACATAGGCAGTTTGCAATTTCGATTTTCTAATAGACAAATTGTGTATGTGGGTCGCTCGGTCTTGCACATTACCCGGTCATGGACATTATTATAATCATACGTAAATATGTTATGATGATACGTTTACGATACAATGTGCTTATATGTTGTTACAATGTAGAACATGACTGTTCGTGTCCGTCTCCGCTTGCAAAATTGTTACAAATAGCACAATACTCGTAAACATTTTTGAATAGTCCTTTCACATTTAACCAAAAGCATTTTACTACAATTTTGCAGAGATCAACAAAAAAATGTAATGTCTTCTTTTGTCTTTCCCTAAAGAAATCGCTGGTATGCTTGAATGGCACCAATCAAAAGATAGCTGACAATTTAATAATATCACTTTTTGCTGCGAAAGTATTGTAAACTTTTCATCGTCGGATCGGAAATCGAGACGGAAAATTATTACGTTACTAAGTAATGTGACCATTAATGGGACGCACAAAGCTAAAATCACCCGTTATTCACAGATTGTCAAAGGCTCGCGATTTTCAATTTGCGTTCGGCTCAACAATGGTCGTTTAAAAGTTGAAAGAAAAAGTAAAAAGGCCTAACTCAGCACAATCAAGGCTCTCAAGTGCAGAAACATAAATGAAACCATTAATTATCCGCGATCTCAGTTATTCTTCCTTCCTGGACCTCCCCCTCCCTCCCCTTGTCAACGGTACCTCCCCGCCTTTATATATTTTCTCTCTCGTTAATTTGTCGAAAGTTAATTGAAGAGATATTTCTGACCTAAATAGCTTAAGTTGAAAAAATCTTGTTGTAAGTTTCTGAGCAGCATAACAGGATGATTAAGAGATGGCTGTCGCTTTGTTTTTATTTTCGGTAATTGTACTGCTTCGGATCGTTTTACATTAAACGCGCTTTGTGAACACTTTTTACTGCTAAACAACAACGTATCTAAAGAATGTCAATTGGACTATTTAAATTATTGTCCTATCACGATTTAAAAGATTCAAATACGAAAGAATCAGATAGGAAATGAGTGCGATTTACAATAATGAATGACATTTTAGACCACATGGGAAAGGAAGGATAGGTACGCAATAAACTAAATATTTTGTAGAATTAATCAATGTGGCCTAATCCTGTCACTGCCACAAAATTTTAAAAAATAATAGCTCTAAAGTGGTCTAACAATGGTACTTATGACAATTTGATCATAATAAGGTTTTAAAAAGTCATAAAATTAATGGTAGTGACCCCATGAAAAAAACCTTTTTCAACGTTATTAGTTCGATCATTATCAACTTAAAAATATTAAAACTACATACAAATAGAATTTAATAAAATCCCCGTCACTGATGTAAATATTTTTATGAGCTTCGTTTCAAGTGTTTCGTTTTCTTGTTCTATCTTTCGTAGACAGGTCCGTAATTTGTAAACAATACAAAATTAATAACAGCCCCACCAATTTTTTGTAGAAAGTGTGAAAAAATGATTTTAAAAAAAGAACCACTCTTCAGCACGAGGCTTAATTAAACCTTTTTAAAGTTACATTTTTCTGGGCTAAAAAGGTCGCGCACGTCATCTGTGCGGCGAGGATCGGCGCTCGTCTCATTGTTTTTATAAACAATGGGCAACCTCGGAGTCATTAACCCACTCCGATGTCAGGGTGCACCGATTCTTCAAGTTTCAACCTAAAAGTGTTGAGTTTTAACACCCGCTATATTATCCCTATCGGTAATTTTAGGCACAGGATGAGCAAAGATTTTCCTATAGTTTACCCGAATACATAAGTCACACTAAAAGTTTGTGGAACTGGCCACTTACATAAACAATATTTAAAAAGTAATTACAACGTTTGAAATTGGAACTCTTTGGCTGTAGAATGCAGTTTGTTTTGTTTCATCTGACTGTCAATTGCTTTTACACTGTAGCGTCATTTTAACATTTTTTTGTCTACATTAACATGGATTTAACTCGGTAAAATTTTCGTAGTATGATTTTCTACGATTTTAAGTGTAATTTGATAGCTCAACAGAGCATCGCTTGACTTTAATCTGCTTTTGGCGATGAAGCACCATGCAAGACGACTATTTATAGCTGGTTTGCAGAATTCAAGCGCGGTCGTGTCAATCTCAGTGATGAATCTTGCGATGGTCGCCCGTCCACCGCTGTGAACAACATAAACATCGATGCTGTGCGCCGTATGATTGAAACAGACAGGCATGTGACCTACCATGAGATTCGAGCATCCTTAGACATAGGCATGAGTTAAATACAATCAATCCTACACAAACATTTGGGTGTGAGAAAGCTGTGCTCGCAGTGGATCCGAGACCGCGTCATGTTATACAAATAGCAAGATAAAAGAATAGTCCAAACTGTCTCGTTCCTGTGTTGAAACCGGATAGAAGTCGTCCAACACGCAAGACATCCCGAATCCAGTGGTCGAGCACGTGACAGTCTCACATGCCGTCACGTGACGCGATATATTTGTCCCGATTCCGACTTTCCATATACACTACACGTTTACGCCCACATACACTCTTGAAACTTTCCACGTAAAGTTCTAAATGGTATAAATAGCTCTATTATGGAGTGGTTATTTTAAAAGTTGAATAAAACTTTAATGATCGCCGAAATCGTTCCCGCTTTCTATTCGTTTGAGGCATCAAAAAAAAGCCGTGCTTTAAATGTCTAGCGGGAACGTTCACCTGAAACTGCTGATAAATTTTCGGTAACATCGTAAGATGACATTAATAACATAGGGTGATTTATGGAAATGACTATGTAATTCTGGCGAGTGTGCAACCTTTTTGTGACTCGCCAGCTTCATCAACACGCGAAGTTCACTGGGAATGGAATCATAGAGTTATTTTAGTGTGAATTTGTTTTATCGAGCACTCTGATTGACGGTATGTCAGCCGAATATTTGGGAATGCGTTGCGTTGCGAGCACCAGTTTTTCACTGCCATCCGTTTAGCGGATTTGCAGCCCGATAATGGGTTCCGTGAAAGTTTTCGCTCTATCAATTATTTATTCAAAGGCGAGTTAACTTTTTCATTTTCATTCGTTTCAATTGGTTCGAGCTGTCAACTCAATATGTTACGTGTGCATTTTCATTATAAAAGTTTGAAAATTTCGATTAGCGTGTGCATATTCAACAAGCGAAACAATTTGTGAGACTAAAAGATGTCATGGACATGAACTAGACATGAATTAGACAGGCTCTGCCTGTAAGAACCACAAGTGTTCAAAACATACCTTAGCTCCTTTTTCCTTTTACTCGTAAAATTATTGAAAGAGATTATATAAATAGGTACCCCAATTTTTTGCTTTTTAATTTACTTTTTAGTTTCTTATTAATATTCTGATAACACATTGATAATCATGCTGGTTTAAAGCAACAATTTAGTAATATGACATAATTGTCTATCTATATTTACGCTTGTGAGCGTACTGGTGACTTATGAAATTTTTTAGTTTCTTATTAATATTCTGATAACACATTGATAATCATGCTGGTTTAAAGCAACAATTTAGTAATATGACATAATTGTCTATCTATATTTACGCTTGTGAGCGTACTGGTGACTTATGAAATTGACAACCAGAGTCGTTAATGACATAAAAAGAAGAAAAAAACACTACATCGCAACAAAACAATTGAAAACTATATTTTATACAAATGACTGTCGCACACAACGTGACAGACAGGAAGACGATAACCGGGCGGGGAGGCGCGCCGCTCAACACAACACAACGTTGTGTCCCGATAACTCCGGGGGATCGGCGGCGGTGTCACGTGACCGGGCCGGGACACCCGCCGCTGTCACGTGGGCCGCCTCATCCGAACGAACGGCAGGGAGAGACCGTTTAATCCCACCCGCTGATTGAAAAAAAGAGGTTTTGTTGTGAAGAAATTTCACCGATTACTTTTTACACAAAGTCAAAAATGATTTTGTGCCCCTTTGGTACAACAACTTTTACATCCATTAAAGCGAAGTGCATAAAAATAAAATATAATAAGATAATAATTTAATAAGAGAAGGAAAGAAGAAGAAATATACGATAAATGTAATGAATAATCAAGTAAGAATAAACGTATTAGAAAAAAGTAAAATATAAAGTGAGAAAATGTAATGGTTATTAAGAAAATAGGTAATAAATGTAAGGAAAATAATGTAAAGCATAAAGGAAACAATTTATTAGATAATAAGAAACATGTAATTGTAAAATTGAATATAACAAAAAAAAATAAAAAAAATAAAGAAATGTACAATAGTAAAAAGAAAACGAAATGAAAAGAAAATAATTTAAAGTAAATATGATAAAAAAGAAATAAAGAAAAGAAGTAAATCAAGTAAGTAGAGCTCATAAAGCTCCAGTTATTTTAATTAATCCCTTTGAAAGAAAAGAAAATAGACACAAAAGAACAAAAAACCCTGCCAAAACAGCGGGAAGCAGAAGATTTAAAAAAAAATTGCATAAAAATGCACAGATGATAACATCATCAGCCAATAAGCGTCCTATTTCTAAGTGTATACTTCCTGTAAGTATGTAAATTAGCACAGGAAACGGAAATCAGATCTTACGCTGGTTCAATGCAGTTTTTTAGGTTTGAAGCCATCACTGTCAGTATTTTATTTCTAATAAGTATCACAATTTATGATAACAGTTTTAACTAGTGTGAATTTACTGCAATGACTATAAGTGCTTACCATAATCCTTCTACTCGTAGTTAAAAAAACATTTTGTGACATCAATGTCAATATTGTAAGAAATAAGTAATTGTTTAGATTATTTGTTAAGCTCTTATTTAAAATAAAGCCCTCTGATAGGAATTCTTCGAAGTAAATGTTACCTATTTTAAAACAAAGCTGATCAGTTCAAGAAAGAGAGAGACATAAAAGTATTTTAATGGCCGCTTTTGAGTGCGTGGTGGTGATATCGTTAATCCCCTTCTATGTTACACTGTATTTTTATGTTTCTCGAGATTATGTTCTTGTAAACTATCGTAAATTCAACAAGTCTCATAAACATATTTAAACTTCGTAAAAGTACATACCCGGTACATTTTTAGCAAACGTTTAAAGAGGTATGTCGAACAATTATTTAATAAGGTATGTGCTACAAACTGGTGGGATGATATATAGTTTGTTTTTGTTTTTATTCTGTTAGTTTCCGCGTAGGTAAGTACAAAAAGGAGTACATGTCGCAACAGGTCATTAGTACGGAAGCTAAAATGATGAAATGTAACGCGCCACTGCGCCACCAAGCGGATTATCTTTGCAACTACACATTCTGTTGGATCTGACCCATGTTCTGGCAGACATACCTACAATATTATCGCATCTGCATCCCAGAAAGATAGGCAGGGACTCTCGGTGATGGAACTTTTCAATATGTTTTCTGTAAACGCAAACAGCTATTGCTTTACCCATCATTTTACACAATGCTCATGTGACTACACAGCGTTTTTTTTTGATAATGTTTTCCTTGGCCTCCTACTTGATCCCGATAAAATCTTATACTTCTCTTAAATAATATTTTTTTGTAAGTGGACGTGCAAGCAAAAGTATAGACTTTAAATACAACATATTAAGGTCACTATTAAAATGCTTCATTAAAGTTTACCTTAACTGAAACTCAAGAGGATCAGGGAAATATCTGTTATATTCCTCCAATGCTCGGTGATGATGATCCTCAGAATAATTATTATTCTATGTGATGATCCTCTGGTCTCTGGCTTACCATAATTTTGGAATTCAAAACCGGGACAGGAGCGAAAGACCAAAAAAAAATTGACGCTGAAGAAAAACACATTATGCTACTACCAAACAATGTTTTATTTTGTTATTAAAAAACAGATATGTAAATAAAGTAAAGGAAAGATACCCACAGTACCGAACCGCCGCTGAAGCAGAAAATGCTTGCATTGCTTTTGTTATTAATCACTTATTTGACTTTAAACAGTTATTTGACTTACTTCTGTGGCATTTAGTACGTTCGTTTTTCCGGCCGGGACGCCGGGACCAATGCTTAAAAACGGGACAATATCGGTCAAACCGGGACGTATGGTAAGCCTAACCATTCATCATCAAATAAAAACAAGTAATAGAGACCTATCTTTCCCCAACTTTAAATTTTGATATGTGCAATAGCATCAATCACCACAAAAAACAAACATCAACCAACGAATGTAAGTGTTTCAGTTAACGTTATTTGCATGTATCTTCAAATGAAGGTCACAGATAATTAGATCAAATTATTGCTATTGGTGCACACTGCATTTACCGCGGTATCCTTTGACAAGTTAAGACTGTGCACACAACCGCAAAAAAGACGAAATATAAAACGAAATATAAAGTATAATTTTTCAATGAAAATTGTTTTTCAGGATCAATGGCTTGATTTCAGTTTTGGTGCACCACAGGTTGACATCTCTCTCTCTTTCTCTTTTGAACGTTTAAAGGTCGAATCAAAGATAGAGAGGAATTCGTGATAGTTTCCCATCACCCTTCCAGCGACCGGCGCAGTTGATAAAGCAAAGTGAGAAAACCTTTTTATTTCAGCCTATTGTTGTATTCTATTGCCGCTGCTGACCGTAAGCCTCCCCCAATGAGCGCCAAGTAGGGATACTTGGCGCTCATTGTTTGCTCATTGACTGGACGGACTGCGCGGACTGTCCAGGACCGGGAGGTCCTGGACAGTCCGCGCATCCATCCATTGCCCGCCACCGTCCTTACATCTCGTCGGTACGTCGCGTTACAGGGCGTCCTACTCTGCGTTTGCCTAGACGCGGTTTCCACTCTAGGACATGCCTGCTCCAACGGTCATCCGTCCTTCTGCAGATAAAGGTGAATCTAAAGTACACATATTGGACCAGTTCCACATTTGCGGGTAACTACTTGAAACACGCTGGCACATTTTTTTTATACAAAGCCCGGCAAATGACCCCACTCTACCTGATGTTAAGTGGAAATGAAGTCCAGGTGCGAGGACAACTGGTGCAGCGTAAGAGACGTAGCATCAGTCACCATCACTCTGCCGGCCCACAAGGTGCCTCTTCACGCCTCGTTTGAAGGACCCTATGACGTAGGTAGGAGTGAATACGTGATGGTAACGCCTCAAACGCTGTAACTAACGGTAAAACTATTAAACTGTTAAAAACCTTTGTTTTTATAAGTTTGGTTGCGATTCCGCTATAGCTAAATCACTGTGTTGCGTGAAAGAAAATAGTTACCCCCATGTGTGGTACTACCAATGGCCCAATATTTTCGTGTGTTAAGTGTGTTATGTTAAGAAACTTTTTTAATCGCCGCCGGTCCATAATACGACTTTTTAAAATAGCAGTATCTAGGGGCTGCTGGTCGAATCTGAATGAGATTTGTAGACAATTTCACAAGACATGAAAATTATACTTACTTAAATGTTCGCTACGGCGTCGGTCGTGTCGTGTCTCGTATAGCTTGGTTTAGTTGCCGGCCCTTTCATACGCAACTAGATAGCACACGATCGTATGCCAGGCCGGGCAGCTTTGTACCAGGAGTTGGCACCCACATCGATACGAACAATTTGGGACTCGACCGAGCCACCTAACCCGTTATTGGATTGTCATAATTTAGCGTGGCGTGTGCACCTATCCGGCTTTGCCAGTAACTACTTGGAAAACTTGATATTTCACATGCCAAGTGTGTTATTAGTTTTTACGTATGTTTACTGCAATACAGTTTCGCGATAGGGGATAGCCTGTCTCTTTGAAGTAATGGGAACGGCTAACGCCAAATTGTGTTCATTCGCCTTTAAAGACAAACTATAGCTTCATAATTTATCAAATACTAAAATATAAACAATGGCAATACGTTAACTACATATGTAGTTGTTTAATAAAAAGGTGTGTGACAACTGATTCAGACGCATTTAACTTCGATTTATTAACATCGACATGGCTTTATGTTAGTTACGTACTTAGTCCTGTCATAGCTAAGTAACAACTACATATTTCAATGCATAATTAGGATTTATTAGTTACGGCGATATGTAACCAGCTTTCGTCCTCGTGAAATGCAGTCTATCACATAGATCTTTATCAGATTTCCCCAGAACATCCGTCAGTATAAAAAGCGGCATATTGTCATACTCGGATCCCCCTTCGATATCTGTTCAAAAATGACGTCGATCCTTTTTTCATTTTAGTATGAAAGAAGGACAAACAAAACAAACATACTTACTCATTTGTCATATTATTTAGAATGTTAGGTTGTATTTATTCATTATTTATCACTAGCTTAAATGTTTTTCTAAATACGCCATTTTAGAAGAGACTTTTATAAATAAGTGCAAACGTCACATGCCTTTACAACGTACAAAGACACTTGAAATTACTTTCAACGAAGTGGAAACTTTAAAATTATAACTTCATTTACCACAGCAAAGCGTGCGTGGGAAACACAACTGCGTTATACTATGTACAATGCTGACCGAATGGGGACTAAAAATGTGGTTAACATCTTACAATAGGCCTATGCGCGGAAAACTGCTAACTATAGGGGTACACATGGGAAGCACTGTCAAGATAAATGTGTACACAGTGGTAAGTTAATTGATAGAAAAAGTATTTAAATCATTAATTTATGAATGCCCTAGAGCTGGGTCATGCGCTATTCACTCAGATGGACTTGTTGAGCTGGTTGAGTTTCAAGGCCCATTCAAAGCAATATGTCATTCTTCAATAGCATACTTTAGGTCCAAACAAATAAAGCATGATTAATGAAAAATTAAAAATTAAAAACAAATCATCATTACTTAATTTAATAATCATACCGTTCATTAGTAGGCAAATCCAAATTAAATACAGCAGCATTACCGTCTGTGCCGACGCCGCACAAAGCCGGCATTAAACAAAACGTAACGTACGCGCTCCCGGTGACACGCTTCGAGACCCAAATGACACAGTTGGCCAATTTAATTTCCGCAAAACTGACGTTTTACCCAGATCCCGACCACTGCACTAATAATACCAATCCATCGAGGTCGAAGCCATTTAAAACATACACAATTGATTGTCGTATGGCACTTTTCAAATGCATTTTAAATATTGCAACCAATTTCGGTATTCTGTGAAGCGTCGCTTACAATAAGATATAGGTTAAGCGGTGCTCTTACAATAAATTTCACCTTAAACTATGCAAGATAGCGCTCGCACTCCACAGTACAAATCTTGCAGTGCAAGCCTCGAATTTGCTTGCGATGATAGCCAAATAACTCACAGCAGACTAGAGGTTATCTCATGTGTGAATTAGCACAATTACCATACAAATGATGTCTCCACAATACGGCTCACGTCCGCAACTCGCAATTTAAACTAGTCTTACGGGTCTCGGCTTCATTTGTTTTTCAACCACTAGTTATTCAGTGTCTTATATTAGAGGAAGAAGAACTTATTAAATAATTTGTAACTAAAGTGAATGGGCCTTAGTGTGAAATGTATTAATTAATATGTTATTATCATTTCTTTGGTTTTTAGATAGTGGTGCAGTGAAATGTATAATCTATTTATAATTGCTTACAACATTTAAGCGTTCATTCTCTATTGTATTTTTTTAATAAAACATTTTGTAATTATAATTAAAAAATGTTTTAAGTAATATAAAAAATACAATTTGTACAATACAAAACTTACTTTATTTACCTACTTAAAAACATAGTAAGTATAAAAAACAAAATAAAATTATTTTTTTACTTATTATTACAGAATTTTTATTAGAATTCTTAGTAAATTTGGATCTAGTTAAAAAAAGAGACAAATATCATAATATATTTCTCCCTTTATAGTCCCAGTCGTGCTCTAAGGCTCGTATTCTAAAACCAAACTCAAAATCAAATCCATGCTTGAATACAGTTAGAAAGGGATGGCGATATATGCGATAAATAGCCCCATCCCCTTCTAACTGTACTCAAACAGAGGTTTGAGTGTGAGTTTGGTTTTAGAATAACACCCGTATTTATAAACAAGTAAAAGTAATTACTTGAGTAAAAGTAATTACTTAAGTAACGATTTGTATTCTATATTCAAGTAATTACTCGAAGTTAGAACTGTCAAAAGTTAGAATTCTCAGCCAAGTAGTAGTCACCATTTCCTTTACTTAAGCACTACCTTGAGGTTATTTTGAATAAAAATGGAAGTTTTGGATAGCATTGAAGCGGTTTTTGCTGTAGTACAAGATATAGATGATAATATATTAGAGGAGATAGAAGTTACTGAACCTAGAATTCCCAAAGTTTACTTTCGTGATGTGGATCCATTTCATGACTATTCGGAAGATTGTTTTAAAAAGAGATTTCGTTTATCCAAGAGTATCGTAATACATGTGATTTTACCAAGAATTACAGACTCTTTACAATCAGAGACACAAAGAGGTCTTCCTATAACCCCACTGTGTCAGTTGCTTACTGCTTTACGTTTTTATGCCACTGGAAGCTTTCAGATTGTATGTGGAGATATCATGCATATTTCTCAATCAACAGTGTGTAAAATAGTGAAGAAAGTTAGTCGAGCATTGGCATTGCTAATGCCAGATTTTATTAAGTTTCCTGCAAATTTGAGAAATACAAAGGACGATTTCGAAAAGCTTGGTTGCATAGGCAGAGCACCTGGACTGAAAAATATTGTAGGAGCAATCGATTGCACCCACATTAAAATCACCAAGCCTAGAGGTATTCTTCATACAGAGCAGTACCGGAACAGAAAAGGTTATTTTTCATTGAATGTGCAAGTAGTTGGTGGCCCTAATTTGATGATATATGATATAGTAGTACGTTGGGCTGGCAGTACACATGATAGCCGAATCTTTAGAAACTCACGACTAAATATAAAGTTATGCAATAATGAAATTGATGGGGTGTTACTTGCAGATGGAGGATATCCTTGCACTAGGTAAATAATAATATACTTACTTACTAGTAATATTTTTTTAAATACATATTTTCACATCTTTCTAACATTTGCCATGTTTTTATTCATAAACAAGAAAACTATAATTATAGCAATACTATGTGCCATGAGCACATGATGCTATGTCCTCATAGCATCATAAATACTTCGCTACAAAGCGCTAATTTATTAACAATAAAACATTCTTTATTTCAGACATTTATTGACTCCAGTTTCCAATCCCAGAACTGCACAAGAGGAGAGGTATAACAAGGTGCAAATAAAATCAAGAAATTCAGTGGAACGTTTATTTGGAGTATGGAAAAGACGGTTTCCATGCTTACAAATCGGTTTAGCAACCAAACTTTCAACAACAGCCAATATCATAATGGCTTGTGCTGTGCTCCACAACATTGCAGTAGAAGTGAATGAAATTTTTGAAATTGATGACACCGTGGACTATAATGCTCAGCCTTCTCACACAACAATGACAAGCCCAACAGGTACCAGTGACGGTTTGGTACTTCGAGCAAATATAATTTCACGCTATTATATGTTCTAAATGAATTAACAATAAAACCAATATTTTTACTTACATCATATTTTATTTATTTTCACACAAAAAACATGGTTTTAAGTATTTCTATTTTAAACAAAGAAAATTTGTTTAAAATAGAAATGCAAGTAAAACTTAAGGAATTGGAAAAATATCATAGAGACTACTTAATTATAATTATAATTATCAATAATTTACTAATTATAATTATTCTCTATCATATTTTTCCAATTCTTTAAGTTTTATTTGCATTTCTATTTTAAACAAATTTTCTTTGTGTACTCTCTCTAAAATTTTTATCTTGAGTTCTTCCTCGTGTATTCTTTTCTTAAAATCTAATTCTTCTTCCAATATTTTGCACTTTAATACATCGATTTTATTTGTTCTCAAATGTTCGTAACTCCTTTTGATAGGAGTTTTGAACTCATCTTCCTTTTCCTCCCGAGTAACTTGTATTGTTGCTTCTGCTGTTTTACCCCAAGCCTCATTGTTGTTGTCGCCTAATATGAATACGCTCCCTGATAAACAGAAAAAAAGTTACAAAATATAATGATAAATGCCTATACATGTACTACTACTAGCTTTCGCTTACGTTCACACTAATCAGTGATTAGTGCGTGGCCACAGTTGAAAAAAGTTAAAGCTGATGATCATCATCATTAGTCTATAAAGTCCCACTGATGGGCACTGGCTTTCCCACATGGAACCCATGAATTGGGCTTCTCTCTCTTCTTCGTAGCTTTGGTGCTACCACTGCACTTTTCCAGGATACAAATCCTTGTGTAAAATTTAAATGAAATCTGTTCAGCGGTTTGAGTGTGAAGGAATAACAAACATACCCTCATATACATACTATTACTACTATTACTATTGCCTTTATAATACTAGTGTGTTATGCATTGAAGTACAATAAACTAGAGAAGACACCGCAAAGCAAGTTTGTGCGCACTAAGGTGCAGCCCACGGGCTGCAAACGCCTTAGTGATTGCATGTGATTGAAGCGATTGTGGACCTTGCTTTGCGTTTGTGCGCAACTAAGGTGCAGCTGCACCTTGGTTGCGCACAAACTTGTTTCGCGGTGTCTTCTTTAGTTTATTGTGCTTCAATGGTGTTATGGGCTTATAATGGATAATCTCTTACCATCGATATCACTATCAATATCCACAGCAATGTTAGTAAGGATATTTTTATCTATATCCATGACTTTGCAATCGATGGGGTCCATATCCATAACAGATGGCCCACCTCCTGTTAAATGGCGAATATTTTCTTTAGTTTTTGACTCCCTTGCTTTTGCCTTCATGTTATACCACAGCTTGATTAATTGTTTTGTAGATGCCTGAAACAATAAAACATATGGAAATTAGATCAGTAACCACCAAAAACTATAACGACGCACAGGAAAAGACCATGCACACAAATGCAACTCTACATACTATCTGTAAATAATAAAAGTATAAAAACACATGATATTTACCCTTTGAGTAACAATAGAGGATTCATTAAATTCCTCCGCTATTTTCTCCCATGACTGCTTCTTTTTTAAAGCACTCGTAGCATTTGTTTGCTTACAGGTTAGAATGGTATCATATTTTTGTATGATATTTAAAAATAAATCCTTTTCCAAACTCGAGAACGGCTTTTTCCCTATTTCTTGGGTCATGATTGAAATTTGCGTGATTTACGGAAAGTTATTCAAATAAATTATAACTCGCCGACAAAACGGTTTGCAATTCTGGCTTTTGATTAACTAGCGGTACTATTTGACTGAAAGAAATGAATGTATAACCTTTCTTACTAAAAAATCACGTGCCGGCATATAATCCACGTGTAAAAGTAAACATTTAAATTTAGTAGGGTTATATCATGTCAAACGTTTTGTTTCTTCAAATGTTCATTCTTTTGTACCGACAAAATTAAATGACCAATCATGTAATTTTAACAATTTTTACAATTTAAACTACTTTATACAACGCCCTAGCTATTATTAATGTAATATGAAGTAATATCACAGATTTTTTTGCAAGGTTTTGTATAAGTAATCTTGACCTTACGTTTGCCTTTTCATAAAACGAAACGCAGCCACGAAGTGTTGCCACACAGAAACTACCACCTATCGTCAAGTGTTACTTGAGCATTTGCTCAAGTAAGTAACCTGTTTTACTTAACTATAGAATGAGATTTTGAAATTAAGAATTCTAACCTCAAGTAATGACTTAATTAAGAAATTACTTAGCAACAAGTAATTACTTCTTTATAAATACGGGTGTAAGAGCCTAAGTCTCAATGCAGGCCCATTAATTCGGAAGCGAGTTTTCTTAACGCTTTTAAACGACCGCACAGTCGGCATCTTAATATAACCGAACCTTGGTTTCAGCTGGGGTGTAAATTATAGACGGCAGCGAGTTTTAATACCAACTTACCGATTTTTGTTAATTAAAAATTAATTAGCATTGAATTAACTACATTTATCGCCACATAAAAAAATTATGATATTTTTTTAAAACTACTTTTAAAACCGAAAGTAAAAATAAAAAAAATATGCTTGACATCTTGAAAGGTTCAGTTCTTAGACATGTATAAAGCAGATCATGTTATGCATAAAATATTTTTTCTGATTTTACCCACAAGCAGAATTTTCTAACAGATACTTTTTACTGCTGTATTTCAATAAAAAGGTATAAGACACAGCAAAATTACTGAGTAGGTACTTTGTACTTAGTAATTTTTCACACAGAGATAATAAATAAGAAGAGTTTACCAATGTTGAGATCTTCGGACCTGGATGGCGGCGGAGGCAAGAGCTTAGGTGGATAATCGTTCATAACCATCCACGCCACCTTGGGCACGGTGGTACTCATTATTGAGTTTACTAAGTAAAAAATTGTAAAAAAATGAAGCTGTATCCATGTTGTTGTAAATTTAATACATAAAAGTGTCTTTCAAAATAAAGTAACTAAACCGAAGCTGGAAGGAAAAGGATTACTTGTAAACGTCCTTAAAATACAAAGGAACGAATACATACACACATACTCAACAAAGTAAAAATTTTAAACCGCTATCGCTTATGACTCAAAGCCTAAATCGAACATCAACCAGTGCCGCTTACGCAGCTTAACTACTGCAGATTTATGCAACGCTGAGTGCTTAGTGCTTACCAATGGTTCTATCTGTGCCTTGATTGTGTTACATTTGAACTCATGCCGCATGTAACGTTACTATCATTAGCTTCTTTAGTTAGACTAAGCAAGTTGCAGAGTTTCATTTCCGACTGGAAGAATATACTATTTGTGCTCGGTTTGATTAAGTCTAACAGCTACCACCATCTTATTTATCGCCATAACAGCATTGTTAAAATAATGTTGTGCTCCAATACTTTCGTTATTACAGACAAAATAGCCAGTTCCGCATTATTTGAGGATCACGAGTAAAATACGCTTCTATCTTTGACCCTATCATTGTTTACCCTATCATTTTCAGTTGAGGAATAAAGGAATGTAACGGGAACATTCAATAATTTCAACACCTTTCTTATGTGTCATGGTCATAATATTTTGTACAGATAAAACTATGTACTTACACTTTCAAACGATAGTCTCTCTCACTCGCACGCTCTAATTAGAGCGTGAAATTGAATCAGACAATCTCATTCGTAGATTAATATTAAAATTATGAACTCGAAGGTGCGACTTTCCTTGTATAAAATATTCGAGGCGCTTATGCTAAACTGTTTATGTAAATTTAATAAGTTGTCGCCTCGGCTCTTGATTACAAAGAGAAGTTGAAGTTTTGTCTACTGTTTAATCGTAGTTGGGTGTTGTTCTGTTAAGTTTGGCGTAAGCAGGTGCAAAATGAAATGACCAATAAATAAATATATTTTTTTTAATGTTGTTATTTTGCATTATAAATGCTATTATTTATGTCGATACTAATAGCACTTAAAAAACGACTTGCCTCAGGTAGAACTCGAGCCGACTACCACAAGCCTTCGACACCTCTTACAACAGAGCAACCGGGGATAAGAAATTCCTCTGTCATATTTTCCAAGACAGATTATTTGTTTTCCTAAGTAAATAGTCCTTTTTCAAGGTTTTTTTCAAGACATGCGTCGCTTGATTTTTCTCTAAGTTTTATTTCTTGATAGTATATTAAAATTTACCAATATACCAAATTTACCCACTACCAATATGTTTTATGTTATTTGAAGGCTATATACAGTAAATACTTTTTACTAAAGATCATAAAGTGCAATAAAATTACACATAAACATAAGTAGTTGAATCTATTCATAAATAAAGTAGTCCAAATCACAAAGTGAACAAAGCCGCGGTTCACCCAAAGTCTCTCTGATTATTTAATTAAATGATATTACTTTATTACATTTGCAGAATCTAAAATTCAAATGAAATGATTCATTTGATCCGTCATTGAATATAAAATACATCGAGGAATACTTTAGCGTCGGAATGAAATTAAAACTTGACGGCATCGGCGGCGATTGCAAAGTTGTGTGCGGCTGCGAAAAGGGTTGGGGATCGGCATATACTTAACGTGGTACCTATCCCGCTAAGTATATGCCGGGATACCACCTTTTATTCTATTTGAATCCTTTAAATCGTATGAGATCGGTGCACATTAAATTTTTACTTTTGAACGCCGCCCGCAGGTGATTCGAGCGATTCTGAAGGTGGCGAGAAGATATTTCCACTTCAGTTAGTTATTGAAAGAGATTGAACTCAAACAAGTTTGTTCGTGAAGTGAACGTTTAATATCATTTAATGGAAATGTTTTACTTTTTGTATCAGTACGATATTGCATTGGTAGTTAAGTTTAAAATTTAAAATAATAGCTCCTTCTTTAAGTAGTTTGTTTTCTATTTTTAACTAAGACACAAGTTTCAAACGTAATTGGACATAAAAAACTTCTATGACTTTAACACAATTCCTATTCCTTAACCTAACCTAACCAAACCCTATTTCTTTCTTAAGGTCCGCAACGCATCTGCGACTCCGCTTGGTTTTGCGGGTGTCCATGGGCGGCGGTGATTGCTCTCCATCAGGCGACCCGCCTTCTTATATATACGAAAAAACTTTAACTTTATACTTTTTTAATAAATCTTTCAAATATCAAGTTGAGTTGAGCTATTTAAAGCAGAGGAGTCTGGCGGCGCGGCGATACTCAGGTTTCGTAACTTATCATATTACAATTTCCAATCGAGTCTAGATATTTAAGATAGTTTCGATTTCTAGATTTTCTACTTTGATGCACATTATTTTAATAATGGAAAGAGAAAAGTGTATTTTATTAACTGTCTTTCTTATTGTTTGTTTAAACAATAAGACTAAGCATATTGTTTTGTTACCGTGAATAAGAAAGTACTCGTATAATTCATACTTAATTTTTTATCTGTTATAGTTTGCAAATTTCTACTTAACTGAAACATATTTATTTTAGAGGCAAACAGTTTTAACGCCTAAATACAAACATATTTTATATTTCATAAATTCATTTTTGTCTTCAGGAAATCTTCTTTGCACTTGAACTATGTATCATTCAATAAAGATGCTTATTACAAAGGTGTTAGAATTTACACACGCATGCTTATCGGTCGAGTCGGCGATAACTCATTTCTAACATGATTATGTACGTACTAGTAATAACTACTCATCATCAGCCAGAGGACGTCCACTGCTGGACAAAGGCCCCCCAAGGATCTAAACCACGACCGATCTTATGCTGCTCGAATCCAGTGGCTACCCGCGACCTTCACCAGATCGTCGGACCACCCTGTTGGAAGCCAGCCCACACTGCGTTTTACGGTGGAAGTCGCAGTGTCTTAATCCTATAAAATACTACTCTGTCAAGAAAGTACCGGGAAAAGATCAATAAATACACAAAATGATAGTTATTCATCCAAATTTATTTTATCGCCTTCAAAGTATGCTCCTTCAGAAACGATACACTACGCCAACGAATAATCCAATCATCAAAACATTTTTTAAACGCTTTTTCTGGAATTGAGTTCAGTTCTCGCCGCGAATTCTCCTTTATATCTTCTACCGAATGAAAACGGGTGCCATGAAGTAGGTAGTAATTTGAGTTTAGGAAAAAGAAAGAAGTCGGTTGGAGCCATATGTGGTGAATAAGGTGGTTCCTCGATGGTATTTGCTGAGTTTTTGGTCAAAAATTCTCTCACAATGATGGCCTTGTGCGAAGGCGCATTATCGTGGTGCAAAATCTAAAAATTTTCTTTTCACAAATTTTGCCTTTTCGTCGAATTTGCTCTCTTAAACGCCGCATAACGCTCAAATAATATTCTTTATTTACCGTTTGACCTTCCGGCAAGAATTCCAAGTGCACAACACTGCGATAGCCAAAGAAAACAGTCAACATGACTTTGACTTTTGATCGACTTTGGCGTGGTTTTTTTGGTTTCGGTTCAGTCGGAAGGCACTACTCCGAAGCTTGTTGACTAGTTTGCATGTCAAACTCGTATAACCACGTCTCGTTACCAGTAACAATGCGTTGCATGAATGTTGGGTCGGATGTTGGCTCGTTCTAACATGTCCTCAGCGACTCTTATGCGATTGAGGTTTTGGAAAAAATTCAGGTCTTTTGGGACTAGCCGAGCGGCAACATGTTTCATACCCAAGTGATTATTTAAAATGATCACTTGGGTATCAACTCGTGAGACACAAAAAGTTCAGCGGCTATCTCTCTCAAACTTGAATGAGGATTTTCAGTCACCATTTCCTTCACTTTTGCGATGTTAACTTCAGTTGAAGACGTCGATGGCCTACCAGAGCGAAGCAAATCTTCCATCACATCTCAACCGCTTTTGAACGCTTTGTACCACTCATAAGCACGTGTTGTCGAATAAATCGATTCACCGTAAGCCTTCTGTAACATTTTCAGTGACTCCGAACACGAAATTTCATTAGCGACGCAAAATTTAAGACAAACTCAACTCTTTGTTCGATGTTTTTATCCATTATGACATTCGTAATACACACTAGATATAAACTAACTAAAAACAGCACTTATTCAACTCAAACGCCGTGCCAAAATGGATAACAGTTGTGCCAATCTAACAACAAAAAAAAAACAAAAAATTGAATTTGGAATCATAAACAAATCATCCGTTTCTGAAACTTTTTTGACAGAATGTATATTAACCATTTAATATTATATTTTTACTATTAAACTGTTACGAAAGTTGGGATATAAAAGCTTTTATTATTATATTATTATTAGGCCCGTAGTGAGCGACCACGTTTCGGTACCGTATGATAACACTGGTCTCGAAGACTTTCGTCTTGAGACACTGCGGTATTTTGGACGAGAAGGGCTTTCTCATAGTCCACAAACGCTAAGCAAAGTGGCCGGTTATACTCTCCGGTCTTCTGTATAACCTGCCGCAGCGTATGTATGTGGTCTATTCATGCTGATGCCTTTTCGAAATCCGGCTTGTTCGATTAACTGGAAGTCATCAAACCTGCGTGCGAGACGATAGTTATAACTCTCGAGAACAACTTATAAACGTGACTTAGAAGTGATATGGGTCTGTACCTGTTGTTCCTCAGAAGGGTATTGTTGCCCTTTTTAAAGAACAATACAACCACACATTCATGCCACGCTTGTACTCGAACTACATAATGAATAATATTTTTGCTATATAAATATCAAGACATTGTTATAAATATTCATTGACTATCACTGAAACGAATCTGCTCCGGGAATCAAACCCTGGGCCTATGTGGTAGTGAGCCATATTACCATTACCCTAGACGGCCGTCATCAGTCATGACGGATGCTGCCAGTAATGTTCCACAGTGTAACATGTAGGAGTAGCTTGAGTATTTTGTTCATAGCTATAATATTTCCTCTTACTAGGAGTGCCTAGCCGCTGCTGTAGATATCGTCTAATCTAAAACTGAACGCCCCTCCACTAAACGTAATTGTTTCAAATTGTTTGAGGAAAATAAATATTTATTGCAGTAGGTACTTTACGTGTGTGCGCGCGGCGATTTTGCTGTGTACTTTGACTGGCCCGCGGATAGGGAGAAATCCTTTGTGGCGAGTCTGGCGGATGCTCAGGACGCAGTGCTGAGGCGGATACACGAGCAGCATAAGGAGCGACAGGCTTTAGCCGATCACCAGTATCTGCAGCAGCGGCATCAGATAATGAGGACTCACGAAGCGGCTCTATGGGAGCTGGAAGAGAAACAGATCCACGAGAGACACCAGCTCGCCAAACGACAGCTCAAGGATGAGTTTCTGCTGCGGAGGCATCAGATGCTGGTGCGGCATGACAAAGAGCTGGAGCAGATCAAGAGGAAAAAACGGCCGCAAAGAGGAGGAGCTAGCCAAGTGTCAAGCGCTAGAGAAACGCTCGCTGCCCAAACGCATCCGCGCCGAGCAGAAGGCGCGCGAGATGATGTTCCGTGAGTCGCTGCGGATCAGTGCTCCCAGCGCGCACGAGGACGATAGGGAGCGGCTCAAAAAGTTCCAAGAGAACGAGAAGCGTTGCTACCGCGCGGAGCAACAGCGGCTTACGACCAAGCACACGAATGCGCGAGAGGAGCTCCGGGCCGCCGGCGAGCCTACATCAGAAGTAATCGTGCATTATACACCTACTTTTTCACGTGAGCGTAAGGGCGTTCAGTATTAGATATTTTTTTTCAGCCTATTGCCGTCCACTGCTGAACGTAAGCCTCTCCCAATGAGCACCAACTATCCCGGTCCTGGGCAGTCCACAACCATCCATTGCCCGCCACCTTTCTTATGTCGACGGTCCATCGCGCTGCAGCGCGTCCTACTCTGTGTTTGCCTAGACGCGGTCTCCGCTCTAGGACATGCCTGCTTCATCGGTCATCCGTCCTTCTGCAGATATGACTGGCCCACTTCCACTTCAGGGTGCTGACTTTGTGAGCGATGTCGGCAACTTTAGTTCTCTGTCGAATAACTTCGTTGCGGATTTTACCCGCCAGAGAAACTCCAAGCATCGCTCGCTTCATCGCACGCTGAGCGACCTTCAATTGGTGGACCAGCCCTATCGTGAGCGTCCACGTTTCTGCTCCATATGTCATCACAGGTAGGACGCACTGGTTGAACAGTTTTGTTTTTAGTGCGGAGAATCGACGACTGAAAGATACTACGTAGAACGTAGCTTCCCGAATGCCGCCCAGCCCAAACGAATCTTTTTGTCCGCTTCCTTCTTGAAGTTGTGCCTGCCCAATTGTATAGTTTGGCCAAGATAGATGTATTCCGGCACAACCTCAAGAGTAGCGTCGCCTACGACTACAGATCTCGGAGATATGCGACTATTAAACATGACCTTGATCCAGGTTCATCTTGAGACTTACCTGTCTTGAAGATTCGTTTAGGCTGTTCAGCATTTTTTCCAAATCCTGCAGGGATTCCGCCATGAGAACAATGTCGTCTGCGAATCGTAGGTGTGAGATACATTGACCATTGATATTGATGCCCTTTCCGTTCCAATCGATTGTTTTGAAGACGTCCTCCATCGCGTTCGTAAACAGTTTCGAAGAGATGACATCTCCCTGTCTTACGCCACGACGCACCTGGATTGTGTTGATGCTTTTTTCTTGTACTTAGACGGTCATTATTGCGGTTCCATAAAGACATCTCAATACCTCGATATATCGACAGTCCATAAGACATCTCTGCCTGGACTTTAGGACAGCCCAGGTCTTGATGATGTCGCCTTCGACACTTTCACGTAGTCCACATACGCAAGGCATAGAGAGAGGCTCATTATACTCCTCTGTAAAACTTGCCTTAGAGTCAGTATGTGGTCCACGGTGCTGTAGCCTTTTCGAAACCCTGCCTGCTCCCGCGGTTTGAAGTCATCGAACTTTTGAGCAAGATGATTCGAAATAACCCTCGGAAACAGCTTATAGACATGGCTCAGGAGGGAAATTGGACGATAATTCTTCAGCAGTGTGTTATCGCCTTTTTTGAAGAACAGTATCGTCACACTCCTGCTCCATGTTTCCGGTGTAGTGCCAGAGTGGATGACGGAGTTCAGAAGCTCAGTTGTTATGCCATCATCCCCCGGAGATGTGTTGTTCTGAAGCTGTTCAAGGGCTACCTTAATCTCGCCCATATCGATGTCAGGAAGCTCGTCTCTATGGTGGCGGGATAGTCTGGCTTGGGGATCATCTGCGCTGTGGGCCGGTGGATATGATTTTTGGGAGTATAACTCCCCAAAGAAATTTTCGACATCAGTGAGTACCTCTGGCTTTGAAGTGACGGTGGTGCCTTGTGATGTCTTGAGGATTTGTTCCGGATTCGTCGTGTTCCTGAACGATGTGTGTTTACTTGTTCTTGTCGTATCTTCATCAAATCCAGGGTCTCACTAGTGAGCTTCGACTCGTGTCCACTGATTTTCTGTCGAAAGTGTTTGTTGCCCACCTCGCAGATCGTCCGCACCAGTCTATTGGTGGCGTCATTTATGCCCGCCATGGTTTCCTACAGAGCGAATCGGTTCTGAAGCTCGAGCTGGTAGCCTTTGGAACCAGCTTCGCTTTGGAGCATTGTAGGTTTGAGAGTGGGTGAAAATCATTTAAAATGACCATTGTGACGAAAATGAAACAAAAATGAAACCCGTAACAAAAAAATACAAAACTGAAATATTAGGGTCTTTTCACAAGTCACATAAAACTGATTTAAATATTATAAATATTTATTACTTATTCTTTGTTGTCTTGACCGTTGTTTTCTTTTGGAAAAATGAGTTCATCAAAAACAGCCACTGCCCTTCGAGAAAGTCGCGCAGCATTTGCCCCCTAGGATTTCTCTCTCCATAGCCGAAAGATCCTATTTTCGATTCTTCGTATTTTTCTACTCCCACTTTGGCATTGAAGTAACCCATAACAACGCTGTAGTGAGTTTTCGTACTAGACATAGCTTTTACTATGTCTTCGTGCATGGCTTCGACTTCATTGTCCAGGTGTGCAGATGTGGGGGCATACACTTGTACAAGTTTCAAGGAGTACCTCTCTGTTATTTTTAAGACAAGGTACGCCACCCTCAGCGACACACTGCCAAATCCACAACGTTGCCCCTGAGTGGCCTATGAACCATAAATCTGACGCCATCCTGGGATGGTTGGTCACCTTCTCGGAAATAGAGCATGTGACAAAAATCGAGGGTTATCGTCTCCTCTGCGTGTCTTCGGAGTTCAGACAGCTCCAGAATATGCCAGTCGATACGACTTAGTATCTAGTTATTACTTTACCTCCAACTCCGTGATGTGCTGTTTAGTTGTACATCGCCAGGTTGAGTCGTCTGTAGTACCCTACCGTAGCCCGAGTATTCTTAGCACCCCCGCCCCACCGTTACCATAACCGGTACCATGGTCAGGAATAGTGGAGCTACCGGGAGCCGGGGGCCGACAATTTCGGTTGCCATTCATTTGGGAGGGGGGGGGGGGTATTTGCTATCGTCACCACGCTTTGCAGGCGGGTTGGTGGCCGCAGTAACTGGGGTTCTTTGCCATTAACGCTGCTGCTAGTCTATGGCTAGGGTATTTAAGATTCCCAGAGATTTGTTTATTTTTTTTAATAGTGACTCATAGTGACTGCATCCTGCCTGATGGTAAGCAGCAGATTCAGTCCAAAATAATGAGAGCACTCCCCACAGTGAAATAAGCACGATAACGAGCGCTCCCATTCATGACGGCCTGCATAAATGCCGTTTCACGCCCCGCTTAAAAGACCCGGGACTGTAGGAGCTGGGAAACACATGCGCCGGCAAAGAATTCCAAAGCCAAATGGTCTTACAGAGGAACGACTTGCCAAATTTTTTGGTACGAGTACTGATAGTCTGTACAGTATGATGGTCGTTCCTAAGACCAGCACGTGTAGTCCGGGAGAGGAAAGGAGAGGGCGGCATAAGATCAAAAAGTTCTTCAGAACACTCAACGTAGTCGTTCCGGTAGAAGACACTGAAAGAAGCAATGTCTCTACGCAGCTGGAGGCCCTCAAGTGAGGCTGTAACCTCAGCATCTCCAATAATGCGTACCGCTCGCCTTTGCAGCCTATCAAGTGCATCGAGGAGGTATTTAGCGGAGCCGTTCCATAGATGGGAACAATACTCCATACTCGATCATTTTGTACAGCAAACAGCGCTGCTCGGGAGTGAAAAACCGCCTCACCTTATTGAGAATACCCAACTTCCGGGAGGCAGTTAAAATAGCACTCTCGATGTAGCATTTTGGATTCAGTTCCCGGCCGATGTCCATGCCAAGAATGCTGAGGTTCACCGAAATGGTAACGGAGAGTTCTGAAGAGAGGGAGGAGTAAGGAAGGGAGTTACCTTGGACGAGAATGCACAATCCTGGGTTTTGCTAGCATTAAACTCGACCAGTTTTTAGATCCCCACTTAGAGACACGATCGAGAGTCTGGTTCAGTTTGGCAACCAGTTCTTGCCTTTTCACCATGATATCGGCTTGCTTTGCCGCAGGATGTCCCAAGTACCCCTCATGCACCTTACTGTCATCCGCATAACAATGAATATTACCCAAGGACAACATGTCATTAATATGCAGAAGAAATAGTAGGTGAGAGCACAGAACCCTGCGGCACTCCGGCATTGACTTTGTAGATCGCGGAGGAACTACCCTCACAAAGGACACGAATCCTCCGCCCTTCTAGAAAGTCTGCAACCCAGGCGCACAAACGGGGCGACACACCGAAGGCCGGCAACATGGAAAGAAGGGAACGATGCCACACTCTATCGAAAGCTTTGGCGATATCAAGGCTAACTGCCAGGGATTCGCCATGCTTGTCCATCGCTTCACCCCACGCGTGAGAAACGTACGCTAGAAGATCACCCGTTGATCGCTTTGGTCTGAACCCATACTGGCGATCATGGAGCAGCGAGTGATCCTCTAGGTAGTGAATGAGCTAGGAATTAATTATCCGCTCAAACACCTTGCACAGCACAGAAGTTACAGCGATGGGTCGATAGTTGGCCGGATCCGAGCGATCCCCTTTTTTTGGGGATAGGTTGTATGTTCGCCTCTTTCCAAGACACCGGCACAATACCAGTAAGCACTACCACAATATCGTAAGACTTCCTAAACAATCGTGTCAATACAGGAGACAACTCAGCCGCGCATCTGAGCAGCACAATCGCCGGAACACCATCCGGCCCGCTAGCCTTCCGCACGTCGAGCGACCGCAGCACGGCACGTACATCACACTGCCTGATATGAATATCAGGCATGACAAATGTGCTATAATAGGTGGAGCGGCGCCACAATCGTCGACGCGCGAATTGGCCGCGAAAAGTTCAGCCAACAAGTTTGCCTTCTCAAGCGGCTGGTAAGCCAACGAGCCATCTGGATGTTTCAACGAAGGCAGCGAGGGGGAGCAGAAGTTGGCCTGCACGGCCTTAGCGAGCCGCCAATAGCTACGGCTACCCGTAGGGTGCGAGATCAACTCCCGCCCCACCCTTGCCACTCTTTGCGCAACCGCTCCTGCGATAGCCCTCTTGTTAGACTTAGAGACCTTGTTGTAGGCCGCCTTCAAGGAGCTGGTACTAGAGTCATTCAGAGCCCAAGCCTTCGTCCAAGCACGATACGCCGCCTGTTTGCATTCAGCAGCTT
Source organism: Scoparia ambigualis (assembly GCA_963921215.1). Taxonomy (NCBI): domain Eukaryota; kingdom Metazoa; phylum Arthropoda; class Insecta; order Lepidoptera; family Crambidae; genus Scoparia; species Scoparia ambigualis. The sequence goes on from OY992507.1 coordinate 13,481,803, forward strand.
TGGCGCATTCGCGATTGAACCAAGGCCGTTGTCTGCCAACGCTGGCAAGATCTGTGAATGGAATATAATATTCCATTCCTAACAAGATCTCATCAGCGATGGCAGAAGCGCACTCCGATGGGTCCTTTCCAAGAAAGCAGCTCTGGCCCCATGAGACGGATGCAAAGTAATCACGTAATCCGTCCCAATCCGCCAACGAGTAGTGCCACAGACGACGCTTGGTCTCCAACGTTTTCGGTGGACCAACGCTGTGCGGTGCTGTGGCAATGACCAAGCAGTGGTCTGACGAGCCTAGAGGTGCAAGCACCGACACTCTATACCCTACAGGGCGACTCGTCAACAATAAGTCCAACAAGGAGGGCGCGTGACCTACGATATCTGGCATCCTGGTAGGCTGGTCTACCAGTTGCGTCAGGTCTTGCGTCAGAGCGAAGGCATGAGCGACTCTATCAGCGTGATCAGTTTTGGAGGAGCTCAACCATGTTTCATGGTGGGCGTTAAAGTCCCCCAAAACCACCACCTCGTCGTTTGGGAATCGCTCCTGCGCGACATCAGTCACTCGGCCGAGGTGGTCAAAAAGGCTGCTTGTGTTATCATCTTCTGTGTGGGACCGATACAGGCACGCAAAGACACGGCAACGGGAGCCGAATTCAATGCGCACCCAAAAGATGGGAAAGGAGGGGTCTTCCAAACAGTGCAGACGACGACAACAAATGTCAGCCCTCACGTACAGACATACTCCGGCTTTCGCGCGGAATTGCTCCTCAAGCTGATAGCCAGGGTACTTTAAATAAGACGTGTTAGCATGGCGACGAATTTGAGTCTCCGTCAGAAAAAGCAATGCAGGCCGCGCCGTCTCCAGGTGTTGGTGGACGGCGTTGAGGTTAGAATGGAGCCTACGGATGTTAGTGAACTCCACCTCAAACAGCGAATTGGTGGTGGGAGAGGAGGAAGCCGCTGTATTACCAGCATTCTTTTTAGGCACTTGTGTGGTTATACCGCCACGAGTCGGTCTTACAGGATGGTGCTAAGGAAGAAAGTATGAAAGGTAGGAGGGATAGGGAAATCAGTTCCTCGGAGAAAGGGAATAAGGATGAGAAACGTGACTACTCGTCTGGGCCGGGGTCGCGCCACCCGTCATACTCTTATGGAATTTAGCATGGACTGATCTATTTTAGATTACGTAGTTTTAGATTAGACGATATCAACTCAGATGGGTGAATAAGCATTGAAGACTACTTAGTAGGTACTCATAATTTCTTATTCCGAAATAGCGCTTAAAGACCGTCACAGTTAGAGACACTTTCATTGCTGTTAATTAACGTTTAGAGATAGAAAATCAGTCACAAAACCTTATTTTTTTTAATCTCCTAAAATTTGTATTCTGTAAGAATCGACTAACTGCTGTCAATCAATCTTTCTGATATTGTTTTGCCAACTAGTTAGAGATAGAATTTGTATGGAGCTTAAGAGGGTTTACGCATTTCGGTTTCCCATACAAACTTTCAAGTCGAAATTAGCTGAGTTATTGCGATTTAAAGTTCAACAGAGAAAGTTTAAAATCGCAATAACTCGGTTAAATAAACGTTTTTTTAAAAATGGTTTTCAACATACTATTTAGATCCCAGTATTTTACTTAAGCATGCAAAGTTTCACTAAAATTGGCTAATTGGTTTTCCAAAATTTCGACCCTCTTAAGTCAAATTCCTAACTCTAGTAGGCAAAACAACAGAATTAGATCAACTATTCATTTCGCTCGTAAACGAGTACAAAGCGAACACTGCTGCTTTCACCTTGACTGTGCGACTTATCTTCGCATAATGGCATACAGGATTGGATTACACTATGCGCGCTGAAAATATATAAATTGGACGTGAATGTGATACGTGACCGCGCCAGCAGCGTTGGAGGATGCATCTGGCCCACGGCTTCTCTTTACGACTTAGAGGAAACGTACTCACTAACATATACGACTAATTTACCATATATTCTCAACAATTCTGCCCAAAGGCTTAGTAAGAGACTAGGCAATGAGGACCGCAGAAGCAGTACTCTGTCATAGCCCACGTGTCAACAAATTAGAAGCATTATTCAGGATTAAAAAACAAAAAAAAATCTTTAAAAAAGTATAGATTTGTAATAACAAGAGGTAAAAATCCGTCACGGGATGTAGATTTTGGATTTTTTTTTAAATATCTAGAATTTTGAAAATACGTGACTTAGTTTTTTTTTATTTTTCTGATAACAATTATAACTTGGCTTATCACCCGGTTTCGGCTTGACGTCAATATCTTGTATAATGGATGGATGCTCAGGTTAAATGCGAGAGATCCTGGTTCAACCTTCATAGAAACTGATCTTTACGTAAAAAGACATCGGCTTAATTATTCAATTTTTAACACTATCGTCAACTATTTGAGAAAAAAAAACCATAAAAATGGCATTCGAAAACTTTTTTACTTTGTATTCCAATCAAGCTACCGGCCGCCGCGTTTGATACTATACACAAATTAATATCACTCGCAAAACATTGCATCGTATGCAACTTTTGTTCCCATATCCGTTTGTTCGCATATCACGTGCGATGTATCGGAATTTAGAATGATTTGTATTGCTTTATTGGTATTTTGCCATGGGAAAATACTGATGGTAAATTATTAATAACTCTATAAAAAAACGCAATATTTCTGTAAACTGTATTATATTCTAACTTTGCATGGAGCAACTCTAAAATGGCGAAAAAAGGCTTAAGTCTAATAGTATTTGCAATTTTGTTATTTTTTTATTACCAAACGCCCTATTTAGTCAAAACAAAAAAGCAAAGTTATTCCTAGTAATTTTACTTACTATGGATAATTCTTATTGACTTTGAATTTATTGAATTAAAAACCTAAGAGATCTGAATGAAATATTTTTACAGATAACGAGGTTCTTTTGTTCAAAGATAATTAGATTAACAAAATTAAACAGCGTTAAAGATACGGAACAGAAAAAGCTGTTTTCCGTCCTGTGGCTTAAGATCATTTCAAACCAATTTCGCTGAGTGAGTGAGGAGTTAATTTAAAAGCAGGAAATTGTCCCTTTTAACACTGTTGGGTGCGAAACTGCGTTCCGACAGTTATCTATAGCTCCCACGCTTTCAGTATAATAGACATTTTGTTAGACACAATTAGACATAAAATTTTGTAAGCGCAAAGTGAATAATGGCAGCTCATTTAGCTATTTACGTCTCTATGTAGTTTTTTTAACATCTTCAAATGGAGTAACGACAATACTGCAACTTATTTTTTTAGCGTGTTGCCGAAACAAAAAGACAGACGTACCACAACTAACAGTACTGTAGTTTTAGGAAACTCGAACTCAAAATATATTTATAACCTCAATTAATAATAAATAAGTAATTTGAATCGTCAAAACCTTTTTTAAACTACCACCCATTCAGGACGTTATTTTTTAACTGTGGCAAAGAACAGGCGCAAGAAACCACTGCGCACAGAAGCAACGACATAAACAAAAAAAATTACAAATTACAAAAAAATATATATACTCGTACTTACGGTACTCCATATAAATTTATTATAGACAATTAGAAATAGCTGTTGGAGTATTTGGAGCATTTCAAACCCAAGCTGTTTTGTCTTCTGTGTAATCTGACACTTTATAAGAAGTTATAGATAAAGCTTTTCTTTGATTTTGATTTTAAATTTATAAAGATCTAATTTCTGAATATCATTAGTACTACAGACTTATTGGTTTTGTCACTATTAAGAAAATATCGATGGCCGATAATGCAGTGACTTTAGCATTTGAGTTGCGATTTTGCAAATGAGACATTTGAAGGCAGGCAATTTAAAAAAAAAGTATATACAATGTATAGATACGACCGTGTTACAGTTATAGAATAACTTTTTATATAAAGAAACCCGCCCGAACGAATGATTGGCATTTCGCAGCTACTTCCTAAAGAAAACAACTTGCAAACATTCAATATTGAGTCAAATCTAATAACAAATAACGTAATTTTCGAGTCACTTTATTTGTTTAACGAGCGAAAAGGGCGCCAGCGGCGGAGCTCTCGCAGCATAATCAACACTACAACATCGGAAGTCTCTGTCTATCGTGCAATAAACATTGATGCGGGAAGGAGACACAGCAAGATGCGATAAACGACAATAGTCCCGTAGGTTAGTATTTGTTGTGTAAGGGCCTACGCACCGTGAAATTATGCTTCGCACCTCCTCTGTGTACCGTCCTTGCACGAGGCATCTTCACGCGCGCTGGTTTTTCAACTCGAGTGCGCCTGAGCGAATGCATACAGAATTACTCGACAGAATAAGGAACTACGTTTAAACCCTTAAGGCCTTGTTCACACGTTTGACAAGTCAGAACGGAAGTTGGTTGGACTTGTTGAATTGGGAAAATTCCTCGTCAATGATGAAATTTTGATGACACGATATTTAGTCATGCAAACTTGATTGTAACTACTTTTTTATATTACAACAGGGAAAATTTTGGACTACAGCACACCTGATGTTAAGCGATGATAAGACTGAAGATGGAAGCGCCCTACACCAAGGATCATCAACTACTAAGGCTATCTTGTCTCTAACTGCCGGAACTTTGTCGTTATACCGACACTTACACTGAGACAATATTATGGTACCTAGCGAGGCGGACTAAGAACCCCTACCACCAACTAACTACAAACAAACCACAAACTAAGTAAGAAAGTAGTTTATGCACCTCAATGCGAATCAAACCTAGGTAGACTAAGTCTGAGACGACCGAAGGGCTAACCACTTAACCACCGAGGCGATCAAAATTTATATTTAAGGAAAAATATACACACGCCGACAAAAAAGCAACGCAACACGCAACTAATTGCAATTACACTAGAACATACAAAACATCAGACACTAATGACACACCATGAATTCACTCAACCAGTTGAAAAACATTAAAACAATATTGCGAACAAGACTCCTCACTTTGTAAAGCTAACACTTTTGCCTTGTTCCACTAGCAGAGCTGATTTGCTTCACACACTCTAGTTGTACAAGCATTTAGTTTTATTAAAGGAAATAACAATGGCGGCACAGGCTGCAACCTCGATCTCATTGCCAACATACGAAACTTTTAATCAGCACTTAGCAGAACCCCGTCGAGCGGGCGGGTGTCGAAAAATCTGCGCGAGGCATACTATTTTCAAACCACTCGAGATGACAGCCCGTTGTTATCTTAATATACGAGTAAATACTCCATTTGGGCTGTCTAGAATTTCTGTCTAGATATAATTGAATTGTTGTTGAGCTCTAAGTCAAGTGGTAAGTGGAGTCTCTTTTTGGGGTCACATTTTCTTTTTTCATTTTGTACATACTCTCTCTTGAAACAAATGATTTCCCGTATACCTCCCCGTCTAAGTCCACCACCATTGCCGTAATCCCGATTGCCGTTTTCAAAATAAACTATCGAATCATTGTGCTTAAGCTTAAAAGGAATTTAGCCCTTTATACAATTTTTAACCTCTGTTTGTTATTTATTTTAAAATTCCAATTTGTTTTGTTTACCTTAATGCTAATACCTTCGGTTCGATTAGTTATAGTTACCCAGCGTATCGAGCGCTACACCGTTACACCCCGGACTGATAATTTGTTTTGTGTACCTTAATGCCTGTGTCTACCTGCGAGTCACTTCGTTGAAATTTGTTTTGCCCTTAAAGGACAGGTCAAAGTTAGCGTATCGAGCACTACACCGATACACCCCGGACTGATAAGCGGGCGGGTGCCGCCGCCAATTGGCAGGCCGCCGCCCCGCCGGCAGCGGCCAAACTGCCCGCCTCAGCACGCCTCAATGAGCCGATTCCCCAATTAACTCCATTCATAATGTCCCATGTCCCGCTAACTGCCTTATTCGTGCTAATACAAGTGAGCGGCACTTGTTTTAGAACCATTTTAAATGTAAAAACAAGAAAAAAGTTTTTTTTAAGTATTTTGAGATCGTAATAGAGTAAAAGAGGCCTTTAAAAACCCTGGAATTGAAACCTTTGTTCTTGGTTTAACGAACCTTTGCTTTAATTATGCTCACATTCACTATATCATTAGCTCATTTTAACCATTTATCTACACGCCGGGCCAATATTAGTTGGTGGGTTTTAACCCACTGTGGGTGTGTTGGGTGTATCTTATGACAACCGGGACGAACTGGCTTGGAGCATTTTCCCAACAGTGGGACAGTTGGTGAGCTGTGCTTTACTATGTATCAAATCCCCTTACAGAAATCTTAAAGCTCCAAAAATGGAACGTATTACAGCTAATACGAGCCAGCAAAGTGCTGTTTTCTCAACAGACAGTTGCGTGAAAAAGTTCCCACCGAGAAGTAAGGAGCTCCGGAGTGTTCAGAAACAAGAAGCGATACACGAACTTTTAAAACGGCGGATGTACGTACGTGAATCTGCTTGAGCGTTGCTGAACTGCATTATTTTAGGATATCACACTTTAAACTTACGAGCTTCAGGTTAGGAACACTAACAGAACAGAACAGTGAGGTCTTCTGTTTTGTGGAAACACATATTTAAGCCTAATAATTCGTAAAAAATCTTCAAAACAAAACAATTGTACTCTTGAGAATGTTATTGCAACATCTAAATTTAAAGACATCATCATGAGAAGACATTATCATAGTCAGCCTATAAACTTCCTACTATCACTTCCAACGTTAAAAAAATTATACGTAAGTATCTAAAGTATCGTCGTCATAAGATACGAGGGCTGCCTTTTAAGTTGTGTCGTTTGAAATAAGTATAAACAATCTAATAGATTATTACCATTTATTGTTTTTCAAAGAATTCTCCGCGATATATAATACACTTTTGCATGCGTTCGAACCAGTTTTTAGAACATTTATTCAACTCTGAAGTGGAGGTAGTCAAAATGGCCGAATTGTATGCGTCAACAGCTTCTTCGGGAGAGCTGAAACGTTGATCACAAAGACTTTGCTTAATTTTGGGGAACGTAAAAATATCGTTAGGGCTCAAGCAGGGGTCCAAGTCTGCTAATTTACGAATGGAATCGCAATTGGATCGCATTGTAATTGTTTGACACATTTGGTATTCTCTTACTCATTTATGAATACCAAATGTGTCAAACAATTACAATGCGATTCAATTGCAATTCAATTATGCCATTCGTAAATTAGCAGACTTGGACCCCAGGACTGTAAGGCGGGTAATCTAAAATTTCGAAATTTTGGGTGCTTAAAACATCTTTGTTTGGCGCGCGGTGAGCGAACTTGCATTGTCATGGTATTGCAGTCTCTACGACGTCTTGAGTTGTTTTTTCGAAACTCTGTAATGACTTGTGGCAAACAAACAGTGGTATACAAGTCAGCGTTAACCGTCATGCTATCTTCTAGTACAATAGTGGCGACACGTGACCACCCTTTGCCACAAACGAGGCAACCATTTTTTTTGTGTTTCGTGAGCGTATGACTTTGGTCGGTTGATCTTGGGAGACCCAGACAATTGAATGCTGCTTGGAATCTGGATCGTAAGCATATATCCAAGACTCTTCACCACTAATCATATCATAAACGTGTTTTGGCTCTCCTCGGTTGAATCGCTGCAGAGTTTTGCGACAACATCTAACACGGGCTGTTTTTTGGTCGTCGCTAAGCAAATATAGTATCCAACGAGCGATCAACTTTCTTACGCCAAGTTCTTCGTGCAGGATTTTTTAGATAGTAGTCTCTGAAATGCCCACGGATGCCTATATTTCAAGATATGTCACATGACGATCTTCGACGATTAGCTGCCGCACGACGTTGACATTATCTTGCATCATGGCGGTTTTTGGACGACCTTCACGTGGCTTGTCACTGAGGCTAGAGTGCCCACGTTGAAATTCTAAATACCAGCGTTCTACAGTCCTAAGACATGGTGCTGCATCACTAAACACAGCAGAAGTGATCTCATCGAAGCACTGAAGTCGCGTTAATCCCTTTTGAAAGTTGTAGAAAATTATCGCACTCATATTTTTCTTTGATATTTCCATTTTTACAACCGACTTGTCACCTTTGAACAGACGCTACAGTAAAACTATTCGACTAATCAAAAAACATTATATTGTTTTCGAATTCTTTAAAAGGCAGCATTCGTATCTCAATCTAAAATAAAAATCATGTTATTGTCGTATTAGTGCTGCGTTCAGGAAGTACCCATATCAACATTAGTACATGGGGAGATCAATCCATAACCTACCACGCTGAGCCAATGCGGGTGATTGAGTTTTCTGATTGAGTTTACGACTGCCATATTAACGGCAGTAACTGGAACCACCGAGTTAACATGATAGGTATCCATCGCATAAAATAACTCAAGATTGTTTAATTTGATAATAACAATTGTGATAGTTGCTTTATTTGCAATATCGTCACCTTTTTCAACAGTTTTCTTTACTATTTGATCAATTTAAACGTACCTTCAAAGTCAAAGCAGCGCCATCTAGTTACGAACTTGTAAGACTAACTTATGAACCGAACAGTGGCGCTGCCATCCCATGTACAATCTAGTAAAATCTAGTTATCTTTATCAATGTCTGAAAAAGTCTCATTCGGAGTAGTGAATATTGCGAGTTTAATTTCCATTGCTTCACATTTACGGAAACAAGAATTTGCATGGCAAAATTGCAACTAACCTCATTTATTTTGTCACCAAGAGGCGTTTCTTATAAATTTTCTTTTGTATGGAATGTTAACGTTATAAAGTGGCCAACACAACTCACACTTGGCACTCTGTACTCTGTCTGGTGATGATTTGTTATTAATGAAAACTATTAACGCTAAAAGCGTTGAACTTTCAAATTCATTAAATACAAAGAATCAATTAGCTCATAACAGTCGATTTACTGCATCGCTTGCGTTATTTAATCGAAATGCGCCGAGCCGCTAATAAGCTTGTTACGACTTGACGCCTGTCTGAATTATTTTCGATTCCAAAATGGATTGTGCAGGTGTGAGTGACGATTACCGATTTCAGCTTTCACCTTATCGATTTTAGCTTCGTTGTTTGATTTCAAATACTAAGCCCACTTCTTAATAACTAATATTATATAATATGAAAATAAACAACAACAAGAATATTCTCGAGCAATAAAATTCTCGGCTCGATATCCAGAGTAGGGTTACCATCCGTCCAGGTTTTGTCCGGCTCTTTAGTTTGTCCGGATTTTGGAATATGAGTAACAAAATTACATATTAATTAGGAATATCAAATAAAATCTATATTAACTTATTTATCTAAAAACAAAACATAAAAAGTGAGTAATGTTTCCATTTTTTGACTCTGGACTTTTATCGAAATGTCAGACTTTTTGTCAGGACTTTTCAAATTTCTAAATGGTAACCGTAATCCGGACAAACTGAGTTCAAAGAACGAGTTAGGCAAAGTATGTTTCGGATTTATCGATGCACAACCTTCGTTTGTGAACCGCCTCCGTGGTCTAGTGGCTAAGCCACCGGTTTTAGACCCAGAGGTCCCGGGTTCGATTCCCAGCGAGGGGTACATCTTTGTGTGCTCGGTTTGGTTGGTGGTAGGGCTGTTAAGTCCGCCTGGCTAGCTACCACCATCTTAGCTAAGCCTGTCGCCATAACAACGATGTTTATAGCATAGTTGTGTTCCGACAGTTAGAGATAAGATATGGCCGTCTTATCTCTAACTGACGGACTGTTCCTCATTGGTTGAGGATTCCGAGTGGAGCGCGCTTCCACCTTCGGCCTTATCGTCACTTACCATCAGGTGAGATGAGAACACCAACCCTCCTACTCGTGATCGATAGTGTGAGAATTGTTGACACCAATTCAAAAAAATCACCGTCATCCTTAGATTTTAAACTACTGGATTTTCAAAAATCAAAACAGCTCCACAATTCAGCTATTTTAGAACATCCAAAATCGTGTATCTGTGGCCTACTTCGGATATTTTCCCTGTACTACAAATTCTCAAAAAATAAAATATCATTTAGACACGGATTCTAATCGTTGTAAATAGCAGAATCACAGGAGTTGAGATGCTGACTGACCAAAATCGTGCACAATGAACATGAAACGATTCTCCCGGGCCTTATTCAAACAAAATAATTTGTGGCCTACGGGACCGCTCGATGCGGCAAAGGAAGCCGACCTAATACTTACACGTCCTCGAGGCACTAAAAGGACCGTTTACATTTTTCACCGTGCTAATTTTATTTGACTCGCCCTGAATATATTATGTCCTATTATTACTCCGCCCACCCTCCGCAGCCGTTTAATGCAAACAATGAGATATATTTTCTCTCTCTTTAAATTTTGTTAAACTAATTCCATAGAAACGCAAAAATCTGATTAAGTAGGTATATTATACTTTTATTACTCCATACAGATGGTTGCATATGGTGGTACCTACAGCAATAATGTTTCATTACAAAACATTAGCTTTGTAATTTATATTTAATTTTGGATAGCGACTGACCAACTTAGCTACGTTGCCTGTACTTAAAAATATTTGGACACTCAAATATTACGTTCCAGCTAAAATACCGACGCTAGAATAAGTGAAGAGGCCCACAAATGAATTTGTAAAATTAAACGAATTTGCTGAAAAGAAATCAAATAAATGCAGCCAAGTGATTTATGTTACATTATACTTCAGGTCGTTAAAGAAAGAGACATGCATAATTCATAAAAACTAAAAGGTTTTAATTTCATTAGTTAATATCTGGACTTACGTTTGCGCCATGGCATGGGACCGACTTAAGGAACTTCTCGTGCGATTTATTGCATAATTCTACCTGGAACAAGAAGAAAATGTATTAGTGCTGCGCCATCAGCTAATAGCTTCCTTTGTTTTCTGGAATTTTCCATGCTCCAGCGACTGCTAAAAGGTTTCTCATCAATAATTTTTACATTGTTAATCGAGGAAAGTTGTGAAGTGTCGTTGTTAGATGGTAGTAAGTGTTAATGTTGCATTACTTTAAATAGTCAATGTTACTTTTAACCACGTTGCTATTAATTGCTACCAACGCTAATGATAAACCCTTTTAAAAGCTTAAAAAATAGCTTAATATTAGATTAGCAAATAAATTTCATATAACTTTTAAATAACAAATATTAAAATACTAAAGCTTTCAAAATGTACACGGATAAAGTGAAGAAATTAATGTAAGATGTCGATCACGTCTTAACACCAAACACTCTTCCAAAAAAGGAATAATAATTCGCCAACGACGACAGTGAACCCGATAAATTGTCTTAAGTAGATTGAAAACGAATCATTGATTTAGATCATCAAACAGCAGCGTATTTATAGTCTGGCTACCAATCAACAAATCGCGACATAATGGCCTCGACGGAAGGTAAGCAAAATGCAGGCATTCAGTGAAACAATCCGAATCCAATAATAGCATGCTTCGATCGTTCCCAGTATAGCTGGAACGACCTGGTTAGCTACCTGTGAACTATGCAATTTTAATGGCGGCGACGTGTCATTCCATTCTTATATAAAACCACTGTGACCCACTCCATCTGTGACAGCTCCTGAATTATCTTGCCCGTTTTGGTTGCTTTTAGGCGAATATCATGTCGGCTGAATAATTTATACGCTTTAACCTAGTATAGGAATAGCAGAGGCAGATTGTGGCGAAGCGAGAATTATGTATGGTGCTAGAATAGACACGTCGATATTAGTTGTTCGTTTTATCCATGCCCGCGGTTGCGATGCGGTAACAACTTTGTGATCTGCCAAAATTTAACTTTTGTGCACACAATAACGGATTTTAGTATGTGACCGACAGTTGTGGCAATAGCACCGTTTCCCTTGGTAAAGTTTCAAATTATACTACGCGCTTATGAAATAAACACATACCTACCTAACTTTTGCCGCTGACATTGAGTAATGGCTCTTAATATTATTTACGGGTTTACGCTTATCGTCACTTTTATTGAGATCACGTATTTCCATGAGTTGACACAATTTCTTATTTCAGCTTCCAACTTACGTAAGTAAAGTGTGGTGTTATCGCGATCTAATCACTATTAATTTATCAATATTTTACTTTAAAAAAAAAGATAATTACAGCCTGTAAGCTGTCTCACGGCTGCTGAGCAAAGGCCACTATCATTGAAATCAAGTCATCGCTATAATTGATGGTTATTGGGTCAAATGCGGCATAAAATATGTAAGACACTTTCCTCTATTGAGCCAAACTGTATTACTCGGCCACCGAAGCATTTCTGCCAATTTAAACTGACTAATTGTTAATATTAAAATCATTTAACTCGTGGTATCGCGGTCTGCCACAAAAGTCTGCACTATAGAGATTATTAACAATCAACCCACCTTCTCACATTTTGACAGAGTGGGGGGTTATGGCCCAAAACCGCCAATGCTTTTGCTCATGACAAGATCTAAGTCGAGGACAAACGCGCAAATAGACTTCAATAAAAAAAAGTCCAACAGTTTGAAATTTATAGGCTGATGACAATGATGCATTATAATCATATGTCCCTGTATTTTCGGTCCTTACAAGTATTATTACTGTGCGAAAAATCTTGTCTTTAAGATGTGAAAGAAGGAAAAATAACATACAGAGCTATGATCGATCTATGTTTCTTTTGCTAACGCGTAAATTGCTCTATACTGAATCTACATTGATGACAGTTCAATAGAACGAGAAGGTGATAAAGCAAGCAGAGCTTAGCAAAAGCTATCGCGATCACACTCCACCGCAAACGGAGCCCCTTATCCGCTGCTTGACACACTAACGCCCTCTGTCAACCTCATAATGAAATCAACCTATTCTTCGAACGCAGCTGTTTTCTTGTCTGTGGGTTATTTTTAATCATGAACATAGTTCTAGGATTAAGGGTGGATTCGACCAAACTGGAATAAGATCTTATACCTAGATTAAACACCGAATTTGTATGGACTTAACTCGGAGTAAGTCTTATTCCAGTTTGGTCGAATCCACCATAAGTATAACATTGTAGACATACTAGTTTAGTAACTTCATGTTTTTAATTATGTCACTTTGATGTAACCATGAAAATTTAGATATCATAAGCAATTTCTTAAATCATTATTCAAACTTCCTTTCGACGAGCTCGATGGCACAGTGACTAGCGCGTTGCAAGTTAAGCTTTTATCGCAACGCCAGGTCAGCGGACGGGGGACTTCTTCGTGCTTAGGAAGGTACGTTAAGCCATTGGTCATGGTACTCCTAGTGATTGTAAAACGACAGTCGTTAAAAGTTCATTCATATTCATATCTTTATTGCACTCCATAAGTTACAAAGATGTTAAAAATATAAGTAGGTACATTTATGGACCCTGTAGGGCACGGCAAGTAGGAGAGGCGAGGATGACCTTATGCTCGTATTCACAATTTTTTATTTTTTAGTTTATTATATTTATGTAAATCATGTACAGGTAGATTGTTACCAAAACATGAGTACCAGTGATGAAGTTACCAGCTCTTACTAGCTAGCGTGTTGGGTTATGTCCCAATCTCTCTAATGCTTACGTTCATGTAAAAAGACCTAAGCTCAGCAGTGGGGAGTGGTACGTTTACAGTGATAAGCTATACTCAGCTATATCTATCGCTAAGCACGTTTCCCTGTTAACCGGAACTGTTTGACAACAGCGCCATCTGGCGTCCGCGTCATGAAGTTTGTACTTTGCTTCCACATCCTATTGTTTTCTAAACTTTGCGGGAACATTGTAATATAATACTTTTTAAATCACGACTATTATCCCCGAAGGGTTAGTCAGAGACTAGGCAATGAGGATCACAAAAGCAGTCCTCTGCCGTAGTCCACTTTTCACCAAATAGCGACTGCTCAGCGTGACAGATGGTGAGCCCATCGCCGCTCTATGCAGTTGGATGTTTGTGCAGTCTTTAGTCAGTTAGTCGCCTTTTACGACACCGAGCGTTGGTAGAATTCTTTTAATGAGCCGCCACACGCACAGTTCTACAATTTATGTGTAATATTATGTATGTGGCTAAGCGGTAACCACTTGCACTAAACGTCAGCTTAATCACTCATCGTATTAGCGCATATCGCTTAAGCACACAGCCCATATTAATTACGCAGCAACTATCCAATTAAGGCGAATATGCAAACGTGAACGTAGTCAACGAAAACGCCATAAAAGTCGACGATTAATTTAAAAAGCTACTACCTCTCAGCGGACGCGGTGAAAGCGGGCAAAATATATTTCGCCCGAGCGTCTTAGGTGGAGCTGCGTAATTTTTACCGCGATTCTAAAGGAGCGTTGAGGAAAAATAAACAGCGCTCGTACATCAACGATCAACCGCATCTAAGGGACGCTTCTCGAGGAGCTGTGCGGATATGTAAACAAGTTGTACGGTTGTTTACACACCAGCTGGCGCTCCAGAACAACTGGGTGGTTTTAACGAGCACTTATATCGAGATGCGTCGCTGACATACTGAATCCGTGCTCACCAATAGTAGCGATACTTAAAGTGTATAGACATTAGGGTTGTTGAGGATGTGGTTTTGAGGAAGAGGAAGGGGAAGAGGAATTGTATAGCACAAAGAAAGAGGTTGCGGGTGAGGATGCGGAAAATTTATTTATGAGGAAGAAAAACAAAAAGAAAGTGTGATGAAACAGGCACATGATTAAGTGTATTTCATCACACTCTCCGTTTTTCTCTTAGTTGTTAATAAAAACAAAGTACCTACGTAGTATTTTATTTATTTGTGCGTGCCGGAGATTTCGCGCGCAATTTCAATTCCTCCTTAATTCCTCTCAATTTATGAGGAAGCGATAGGGGAAGAGGAATTTTTAACTCTCATTTATAGGGAAGCAATAGCGGTAGAGGAACTGTAATAATTGCGGAACTTCTGCAACATGTGGAAGCGGAAGAGGAATCCTCATTAACCCTAATAGACATTAGATACTTTAAGCACAATACAACTAAAAATGTTCTTATGGGAACGTAGGTTACAAGTAAATTTGCTTACACACCAGCTCGAGCTTTAGAACTACTGGGAAGTTATAACGAGCACGTAGGTACATAAAATATTTGAGATGAGTCGTTGACAGACTGAATCCGTTCTCACCAATAGTGATGATAGTTGAGTATAGAGAAATAAAGACAACTTAAACGAATTTAAACTTCAACAGAACATAGTTAATATACAGCACTCGTACATCAACGCGCCCAAGTAATCCGTGGGACGTTTCTCGAGGAGTTATACGGATATGTAAACAAGTTGTACGGCTGTTTACATATCAGCTGGAGTTTTAGAACAACTGGGAGATTTTAACGAGCACGAATATCGAGATGCGTCGCTGACAGACTGAATCCGTGCTCTTGATTCGAGAATAGTGGTGTATAGATATGAGATAACGTACATACCCTTAATTTTTATTCGCTTTAAAGAAATTCGGTGAGTTCCACCCATAAAACTGATCAACTTTCCCCAAGAAACCTATGTGCAAAGGTGACTAAAAAATTTCGCCCTGCCACACTATTGTCGTCAGCTGATCGGACAGTTTTGTATTAGAGGTCAATTTTTTTTTGTCATTTTTAGGTTAGGTTATAGGTTATTTGGGGAAAGTTTTTCTATTTCATGGGTGGAACTCACCCTTTTATTTCATTAAAACGAATTAAAATTAAGGGTGTATAATTTCCTTATGAGAACGTAGGTTCATCATCATCGTCATAATCAACCCGAGTCAATCCACTGCAGGACATAGGGCTTCTCCCAACGCATGACACTAAGCTTGATTTTCAGCTCTTCTAGTTCAATTGCCGCCAACTACCTGAGGTAAATCGTATTTTTATTTGGCGTATTTATCTGAGAAAGCGGATTTATTAACACGCTGCGAATCAGTATGTCGTCATCAAATCCGCATTCTCTAAATTCGACTGTACGGTATCGTCACAAATGTCACTCTTGATAAGAACGTGAGGGTCGAAGTGAGCGCGAGTTTACGATCAATCGTTAGAGAATCGCAACCATGAACGTAAGTTAATTTAATTCAGTTTAATTTAATTTAGGCCGGGCCCTTATTAATAAACTTTTATAGCACTTATACATCAACGCGGGTTCCCCAGCCGAGAGACGTTTCCCAAGGAGTTGTACGGATATGTAAACAAGTTTTAGAACAAGTAGGAGATTTTAACGAGCACGTGTATCGAGTTGCGTCGCTGACAGGTTGAAGATTGAATCCGCTCTCGCCGCAGTACACTTTCCTGTAAACTGTGTATTTTCTTGGTTTGAATATTTTTCTAATCGCTCATCAGGACAAGCAGGTTTAATATTTCACATTAAATAGCGTTGTCAAATTAGAAGTGTAAGTATGTTTCGAAATTTTGTTGATTTCTTTCATAGTACACGCAAAACATTTAAAAAAATTGGTACCGTTGTCAAAACGCTTAGAATCAGAGGTGTCATAAATACCCCAACTACTGACAGTTTGTTGTAGCTGTGGTACAGCTATGTAACAATTTATTCGGATTGCAGTGGATACATGAAGTTCATACACTCCATCAAACCATATCCAAAATTTTAACCAATTGTAGGTACTATACAGGTTTATTGTCTATTAGTTATAACTATAGAAAATCAATTGATTTTCTATTTCCTACTGACAAACTAAAACTGTCTTAGTCGCCCGTTGTCACTTACCATGGGAGTTTAAAACTCGCCTTATTGAGGCCTCCTCCGGTGACAAGAAGGCTGGCAGCTACCTCTGCCAGCGTATCAGCCTGGCATACCAAAGAGGTAACGTT
Organism: Scoparia ambigualis; assembly: GCA_963921215.1. Taxonomy (NCBI): domain Eukaryota; kingdom Metazoa; phylum Arthropoda; class Insecta; order Lepidoptera; family Crambidae; genus Scoparia; species Scoparia ambigualis. Next base: position 13,498,595 of record OY992507.1, read on the forward strand.
GCCAGCATTCTCGGTGCCGTACCCATGAGCCCACAGTTGGAGGACATCTTTTATTTATAGGTTTTTTTTACTTATTAAAGTTTAAATACTTTAATTTTATTTATGTAATTAAGTTTTTTTTTAATAAAATTAAGTTATGTTGTTGTTTTTGTTATTGCAATTATATATTTTTTTTTATTTATTTATGCCATGAACCAATGATATTTGCCATGAACTACTCACGTCAACTAACATACTCGCCTTCCCGACTTACTAAACCATATGACATTTTAAAAATTTGAAAACTCATGCTGTAATACGTTTGAACACTGGACAAAAAATTAGGTTAGGGAAAAAGTATTTTCGCATAATTATAGCATATATGAATTTGAAATAAAATCTCTTTGGCTATACTATTTGGCTGAGGACGATTTAGGCCCTTTTTTGATGTCAAAGATGCACGTCGCTCTGGTCACCCTATTACGGATAAAATATATGCTATTTTTTAAAAGGTGGAGCAATATCGGCATATCAGTAGTTACGACGTAGCTGAAGAACTGGGAATTGACCACAAAACAGTTTTGGCCCATTTGAAAAAAAATAGGTACACAAAAAAGCTCTTATTTGGGTACCTCACGAGCTCACTGAAAGAAACCTAATGAACCGTGTACTTATTTGTGATTATTTATTACGACGTAATGAAATCAAACCATTCTTGAATAAGCTGATAACTAGTGATGAAAAGTGGATCAAGACAAGAATGTGCGATAAAGGTCGTGGTCAAAGGACGGTCAGGCTTCACAGACTGTGGCGAAACCCGCGTTAACGCACAACTAGGTGATGCCGTGCGTGTGGTGGGATTGGAAGGGCATTATTCATTATGAGCTGTTACCACCAGGCAGGACCATCGATTCTGAACTTTACTGCGAACAACTGATGAGATTAAAGCGAGAAGTTGAGAGAAAGCGGCAGGAATTAATCAACAGAAGGGGTGTGGATTTTAAATCATGATAACGCTAGACCTCACACATCTTTAGCCACTCACCAAAATTTAAGAGATTTTGGCTGGGAGGTGTTAATGCATCCGCCGTATAGTGCTGACCTTGCACTTTCAGATTTCCACCTATTTCAGTCTCTTCGGAATTCTTTAGGCAGTGTCAGGTTAACATCACAAGAGGATTGTCAAAACCACTTGTCGCTGTATTTTGATCAGAACCCCCAAAATTTCTATAGCAATGGGATCGCGTCCCTACCTATAAAAGGGCAAAAAGTTATCGAACAAAAGGGCACCTACATACTTTAGTTAAATGTAACTAAACTATATTATAAAGAAATGTTTTGAATTTTCTTAAAAAATACGAAGAAACTTTTTCTCCAACATATTAATTAAGAACACAAACTGAAACTAATATCAATAAATTACAAAACAATTAAATTTAATGAATTGAATAACGTAAATGTAGAAGGTATCACCGAAGTTTATAAAAATTAAAATTAAAATTAAAATTAATATTAGCTAGGATAACCATTGTTTGCAATGACTGCACTGCACCGACGAGGCATCAAGGCTATTAGAGTTTGGCAAGTTTCAATAGAAATGGCGTTCCACGGTTCCAGAAACGTATCGTGAAGCTCGTTTAGATTACTTGTTCTTTTAGCGGATACGCTCCTTCACGCCACAAATTTTCATTGGATTGAGATCTGGGCTATTGGCAGGCCAGTCTAGCATCGAAACTGATTGCTCCCTAAGAAAATTTTTACCAATATGGGCAGTGTGTTAAATTTTTTACCAATATATCCTGGTCACTAATAACTTCTCCTCAGCATAAGGAAGCATTGTTTTTTCCAAAATGTTTTTGTATTTATGTTGACCTAGATTACCTTTATTTTTTTTTACGGGGCCCACACCATATCCAGAGAAACATTCCCAAACTTTAATGTTTCCTCCTCCATGTTTTACTTGTTTTGTAGTGTATTTATTATTCAACGCTTCCTTCGCAGGACGTCGCACATACAGTTTACCATCAGAACTCAGTCTATTTATCTTTGACTCATCAGAAAATAATACATTCTTTCAGTGATTTTTCGTCCAGCTGCCACTTACTTTGGAGCGAAATCCTGTTTCGCTCGTCGGTGCTGCCTGTTAATAAGCAGTGCTTTCTGTTTTTTGTGCGATTCTACCAAATCGTTTTGCATCATTTAATCGTCTACGAATTGTACGTGCCGATACTCCTTGCCTGCTGCCAAAATCTTTCCTTCTTATCGTTTCTGAGTCCCTAAAGGGATCTCCTTTGCTGCCCGAACAATCATAGAATCCTCTCTAGATGTAGATTTCGAGATTTAGGTTTTCGAGATACGTTATTGGTAGTGTGAAATTTCTTAAAGTGACCGCGTTAAAAACATTAGTTTTTGAACATTTTATACGATCAGCAATATTTTTGTAAGACCAATCACGTTCATAAAGTGCAATTATAATTTTTCTTATCAAAGAATCGCAACTTTTTTGCTTTCCCATGTTTTGTAATAAATAATATTAAATATTTAACAACTAGACGAAAAAATTGCACCAAAACACTCCCGAATTGTAGAATAAAAAAAAAAAAATTGAATTTAGAACCATTTTAAAACGAAATAATATTGCGTTCCTAATTATTTGTCCAGCGACAAGTAATTGCAAAAACATGTCTTGTTTGGGTGCTGTCTCGAAACATTATAAAAGTTTATTAATTGATTTGTATAAAACATTCTGAGTTGGAACTTTGTCATGATAGTACATTTTTACGTGGTAAAAAGTATTTGATAATAATTCGGTGGAAAGTTATGTGAACTAGATTTCATGAAATTGAATTAAATACTACCCGTTCCTAAATAAATGACCACAGCTATATATTTTTTAACTAAGTATTTTAAATTATCTTTATTGTTGAAATTTTGCATTCACAAAGCTATATACATATAGGATATAATGTTTACTAGAAAAAAAACTCTCTCACTCGAGCTTCCTGGGACTGGTTGATTTTTTTCTAGTAAATATTTTATCCTATTTTAAATTAATTTACAGTATTAGGTAGGTAGAGCCGTGTCGCGTAGCGGCTCTTTATAAGAGTACTTCCACCCCCTCTCTTCACTTGGGTGTCGTAAAAGGCGACTAACGGACTAAAGACTGCACATATATCCAACAGCATATAGCGGCGATAAACTCACCACCTGACACGCTAAAACACATGTGCAGTCGCTATTTGGTGAAAAGTGAACTTTGGCAGAGGACTACTTTTGCGGTCCTGATTGCCTAGTCTCTGACTAACCCTTCGGGGATAATAGTCGTGGTTATATGTACGTTGGGTAAGTTGTCCTGGGGCCCTACTGTCACTTCTTACAGCAGTATTACTTTAATCCCTGCTATCGTATATAACCTAAACTAAACAATCTATAACAGTTATGAGAGCAAATTAAATTAAATTAAACTTTTCTACAATCACACCAATTATCTAACCCAAGAGAAGCTTCAAAGACACTCGTTAAATGGTTACTAGACAACGGATAAACATACTTAAAATACTTCAATACATACTTATTATACATAGAAAACACCCAAACCAGAGACAATTTAGAAAAACAATAGTTCCTAAATTGACCCGACCGGGGATCGAGCCCGGGACCTCAGAGATGGCGAAACCATGAAAACCGGTGTACAAACCACTCGACCAAGAAGGTCGTCAGCAAGGAAATGATTGCCTGTCAATTTTACTGCAGCCGTAAAAACCTTGTGCCTGTTTACAGACGATGGCAGCTGGCATTGTGGTTAACTCAATCGCAAGACACTCTCAGATAGCGGAATATCGCATCGCTCCAACCCAATGTGGCTTAAGTCTCGAGTGGGGCCGACTTCTCGGAGCGTGGCGAACAATCTATTTCTGAACGGTACAGTTGGTGAGGTTTGGGCCGCCACTGCCGATCGCTGTCTATTTATAGATACACTTTGACCTACGTGCACTTCTAAGATGCTTCTCTGTTTGTGTTCGGCGCGAAATGTCATCGACATATTGAATATGCGAACATGTTTCGGCTCGTGTGAGCAATCAGCTCTTCTAGTTGAAGGATTCTTTATGCGAACGATACAGAGAATAATGTGCCTTTATTCGGAGTTAATGGCCTCAGAATATCACTCGAAAAACATTGAAAGTATTATATTTATTTGTGTGAATAATATTCATTCAGAAATTCTACAGCGCACCAAATTAACATTATTCTTAACTACGCATCTTAGCTTTAATGTCTTCAAAAACAATCTATGGTATTCCGTTAAAACAACATGATAAGATCTATGCAGTGTGGTGTCCTTATCAAGAGCGTATTCGTAACTCTATACGTCTTGGGAGAACGCAAGAAATTGTAATGTTCACTACACAGGTCATTGTCCCTATGATAATGTGAGTATGTATGCTATGCGACAGTGATCGATTGTACGGAAGACCTCAGCTTAAACAAACATCTTTAGAATGAAAACGGAAAAATCTGGTGCAGAAGCAGCGCCATACCTGCCCGTCAACGTATGACGGATCACGCGGGAAAATTATACACGTACCTTGGAAAATTATGAGGTTGAGGTCGACTCCATCCTGTCATTATACTAATAAATATACCTTGGCTGTGCAACAGTTCGCAACCTTTGGCCACGTCGATGTCATCAAGCTGTTGACCGACATCAACATCCTAAAAGTCTGACCGAAGTGGTAAACAAGTAAGATGCTTAATTACTGAGTAACCAAAAAGTATTATTTAGCAAGCAAGCAGTCCATCGGCCGTTTCAAATCGGCCATGATGTGGGTGTTTGGGTTTTTTATTATTATATGTAATAAGCTTTTTTTATATGTGGGCTATGGTTGCCTAATTTTACAAAAAATAATAATATAAAAGTACCTTAACCATCATTCTTAACGTAAATAAACTCGAGAGTCGCAGACACAGGTCGCTGACAAAATGTGAGGTCTATTACGTTACGTGTGTAATGGCAGACAACTACAATGGCCAACCACGTATGCTATATAGTATTGTTTTCTATGATAGAATGTTAGGCAAGACAAAAAACTCTTTTGTTTTAAGTGACAAAAGGCGATCGCTACTTGAACTTTGTCACATTTGTAAGTCATTGACACTACTTTTAACAACTTTTCACTAAATTTCTTTTAACCACTGTTTTGTCTACTTTAGAGCCATTTAAAATAGTTAAAGCAACAAATTAAGCATTTTAGCCGTTAAACGCTCACGGAAGTAATTTCGAGAACATGCTATTACTGACATAAGCGTACAGGAAAGTCAGCCAACATAATCAATGTACCTACGGTAATAGTATTCGAAATAGAGAAGCCTAATTTGGTCAACACAGTATTTTGTTACGATGTAAATTTTTACAATCTGAATTTGCGTCATACAATGTCATGCGACCATTTACCACATACAATTTATGAATATAGTTTTAGGGTTTTAGTACTAAAACTGTCAGGGAATTTCAATATGTTTTACATTCCTTAATACTAATTAGTATAAGGAAATTATAGTTATAGCTAATTAGCTATAATTATAATTCCGACAAAACAAGATTAACTGTAGACTGACTTTATCGTAAACGGAAATGCAATGCATTTATTTTTACTTTTAATGACCTCTAATAACCTTTTTATCGATAAGATCAATTGCCGAAATTTTTGTACGTGCATCACTTCAGAACGGCTATTAGAGTGATTCTTTTTCTAGGCTAGTTGACTAAAGGACATAATTTTTTTTGGTACTAAAATAAAAGAAAAATTAACTACAACAATTCATATACTTCCTTGTCCAAGAGACTAAATGCTATCATTCTGTATATTTTTTCGATTTTTACTTACCTCCGTTAAAGAATACTGTATTTTGATAAGTTTTGTACGTTTCTGAACGAGAGTTTCGGTTTTTTAAATGTTAACGAACGCAGGGTTATTAAGTAGGTAAGTCTATGAGGTCTATGTTAATGTAGAAACGATATCGTTATCATATTTATCTTTTTCGCACTTAAAGTATTTAGCAACGATACACACAACTAACACAACGAAAGCGCGGCCGGGAATCGTCTGGCGGCTGACAGTCTGACATCTGTCTACGATGCGTATTGACATATAAAACGTCAGACAAGCGTCACTTTTTCATTTTTAATAACATAAAGTATCACAATCCTACTATAATGTTGCCATTTTCGAGTAGAAATCAATGTTGGTTTTTAATTTAAGTATATAAAAAAGCGGAGGTCTTCAAATTAATAATACGGTCATAAATATGTTGATAATAATGTATTCTTCAAGTCTTTATACAATGGCGTCAAGTTAAAAGACTTTGGAATTTAGTACCAAGCCCCATAGTAAAAGAATTATGTCCTTTCAAAATCATATTAAAACGATACCTGTTTATCTATTTTATCCTAGCGTTTTATTAACGCTTAAATATACTTAAGTAAAATTTTAAACACTGAAAAAAGACGACAACCTCAGGCGGGAATCGAACCACGCACCGCCCGGAATGCGGAAGGTGCGTGTTTCGATTCCCACCTGAGGTTGTCGTCTTTTTTCAGTGTTTAAAAAATGTTACTTAAATACATTATTTTTTTAAAAATTGATGAATTACTATATTTATTTTACGTTTTTATATTCCCATTTTAATTTACCGCAAAAACTCTTAAGACCGCCATGTTGAGTAGGTAAATGACGTCACGCCGTGCCAAACATCCGTTTCGCTCGAGGCTTGTTATATAGAAATGTCACAACAATAAAATGACATTTGGTACAGCATGATGTCACGTCTGATTTCCGTTTAATGTCATATGACTGAATACGTATTAGTGAATAATCCCAATTTTTTATAAGTAATATTTTAGATGTTTAGTTTCTATAAATCATAATTGATCATTAGAAACGCCAATCCACCCGATTTATTCTTAGTGGACAAAAGTCTAATTGTCAGGACTAAGTTTGTGTGTAATTTATTATTTTTGGAAATTCGTCACGGTATTCATGGTGTTCACGCAGACGAAGCCGCGGGCTTGCCGCTAGTTTAATATAAAAAAGTTATATCATCTGTATTGTCTGTAATCTCATGTTTAAAACAAGTCTTAGAAAACGGGGAATTTAATTAAACTTTTAATGTAATCATTAGTAAATCACTTAATTAATCTTATTACTTACACCGTTCGTATTCACCTTAGAGGCTTCCAATAATACAAACTAGTTGTACTAACCTTTTTTTAAAATAAAATGATTACTAAGTACTATAAAATAATTGTTTTTCTTCTTTCGTTAATATACTTCGGACATTTTTTAACCGCCTCTGTGGTCTAGCGGTTATATCACCGGTCTCAGACCCAGAGGTCCCGGGTTCGATTCCCAGCGGGGGGTACATATTTGTGTACTCGGTTTGGTTGGCGGTAGGGCTGTTAAGTCCGCCTGGCTAGCTACCACCATCTTATCTACGTCTGTCGCCATAACAACGATGTTTATAGCATTGTTGTGTTCCGAAAGTTTGAGATAAGGTAGCAAGTTCCTCAGTGGTTGAGGATTCCGGGTGAAGCGCGCTTCCATCTTCGGCCTTATCATCACTTATTATCAGGTGAGATGAAGGCCATAAGCGCTTACCCGTTGCCGATTAAAAAAAAATCAGGTGAGAGCTAAGTATTTATTTTCTATTGAAAAGTCTAAATATTTCTTTCTTCTTCTTTCTAATTAACATTGTTAAGTATCAGTCTCTAATTCGTTCGAATTGAAGCAAGTGAAATGTAATTTAGGAAAACGATAATCCGAATTGTAAATTACTCATGACAATAGTTGCGTTAACTCTTAGGGTGGATTTCACCAAAGTTGTATAAGTCTTATTCTATGTATAAATCCATATTTACACGCGTGTAAATGAACTTTACGTTTCACCAACGCTTAACCTAATGATAAAGTCACTACACTACAGTTAATTCTTATACCGCCAATTTTGGCCGTATTAGCCCCTATTCTTAAGAAAATAACGTCACTAATGTCATTTAAAGCAGCCTTCAAATTAATATTGTAAATAAAAAATGCCGCGTCGTTTGAGATTGTTGATTGACGAATCTGATAGCAGTGATGAAGATTATTTTAGGCCCACGCCCGAGATGGTTTAAGGAAAGAACAAATTACTTAGAAGATTAACAACAACAAAATTTTTTTTGATGTCATCGTCAGAAACGTTACGTCAAACAAACAATATTACGCCAGAAAATAGAAAAGTGTCAAGCGCCTTTGCTCTCGTACGAGATAAACTGCAACTATACTCTGGTGGTTAATACGCTCATTCGTTCGATCCACATAGGTTCGTTCAATAGCACAGAGTAACTATGCGAGAGTAACTTAGTCTTACATTAGCGTGGTGAAATGAAATACAAGTTATACGTATGATAAATCTAGGTAGTAAATTTATACTCGGGTAGCTATTCTCGTGTAATTTTGATATTGGTGAAATCGGGTCTTAAACAAGTAAAGAACCCACGTTTATAAATTAGTTAAACGTAAATGAACGAACTAGCAAAAGATCCACCCACCGTTTTAATCCTCCGCCGCGCCGGCAGTTATTTGCTTAAAACTCCACAACAGCCCATTACGTCCATATTATCCTGTACAACTACACATTAAATCGTTGTAAAACTATTAGTAAGGCCGGTTAACTGTACTGTTTGCCGTAATATTAAGCGAGCAAGCTAATTACAGGAATAAGTGGTGGTAATTAATGGAGTCTCAAGCGTCGTTCGCACCATTGCGGCGCGGGTAAGATGTAGGCGTGGCCACTGTTCTGTTGTCATTGAGATAATCATTTGATAGATAGATTTGTGTGGATGATGTGATGGCTGGTGAAAAGGCACATACAAATATGAATCACAGATTTGTGACGTTGTTACGGCTTCGAGAATTTAATGCAAGGAATACGATCCTTACAATATCTGAATGATCGAAGTAGAAAGAAGAAAAAAAAATATTTAAAAATAGCTAGTTTTATTCAAACCTTCAGTTGTTAAATTAAACACCTACAACCTACCATATTCTAATCTAAAATATTCACGTAAGTCTTTTAAGTTTAAAAAATAAAACATCGCAGAAAAAAAGTAGTTTGCCCCTTTAGGTATATCCAATCTAACCAGCCAAGTAATATTCTTTTAAAAAACAAAGATAAAAAAAACATCAGAAGCTAAAATGATACAGACATCTCTTGTTAACAGTTAGCCAGAATCAGAAGCTGTACCTGTCACCTATTATAAGCGTTTGACACCGTAACTATGTTAGTCACAGGAAAAGTATCTAAATCATTCGTCGCCGTAGAGCTCGTCAATATCTCAGCTCCTTCCGACTCGTGACGACATACCGATGTACCATCTTGTCACGGGGGCTTTTGTAACGTCAATATGTTATTGTGTCTCTATAGGCTTTAAAAGGAAGGTGAATTAGGTGTAGAAGTATAAAGGTGTCAGAAAACATCTTAGTTACTACAACGAAAAATATACTTAACACTTTTTTATTTGGTCCTGTAATCTTCGTGTGTTTACAATGTGAGAAAACTAGAAGAAATAATCACTAATAATCGTACAATTTTAACCGCACCGAAACTGTCACTCACGGCAATTTTTATTAAAAACTAACGCTATCTCATTTTTGTTAGTAAAGCCAAGTAAAAGGAGTTTCCCTTGGCCGTTAAAGATTCTGGGTAAAGTTCGATTCCACCTCTAACTTATCCGTTACCATCAGGTGAGATGAAGTCCACGCGCTTCTAAGTTATCCTGATAAAAAATGAACAAGATCCCAAATTAAGTAATTAATGAATAACACTAAACACTAGAATTACGTAGACGACCTCCTTGGTCGAGTGGTTTGTACACCGGTTTACATGGTGTCGCCATCTCTGAGGTCGAGGTTCGATCCCCGGTCGGGTCAATTAAGAAATTATTGTTTTTCTAAATTGTCTCGGGTCTGGGTGTTTTCTTTGTTAATAAGTATGTATTTAAGTATTTTAAGTATGATTATCCGTTGTCTAGTAACCATTTATCGAGTTTCATAACGAAGCTTCTCTTGGGCTAGATAATTAGTGTGATTGTAGGAAAGTTTATTATTTATTTATTTACACTAACAACTCGGTGGCCGTGTGGCTAAGCGCTTGGCTCGATAACCGGACGTCCTAGGTAAAATTCCCAGATCGGGCAAAGTGTGTCCCAGATGTATAAGATAATGCATAGCCCGGGTTGGTAGGTAATCACCAATTCGCATTTGGCAAGCAAAGTAATTAAGCTAATACATATCAATTGTAGCGAAGTCTTGATTTGATAGAGCCCTTTGCTCAGCAGTGGCAGCAGTGGGAGAGTCGAATAAAGGGCTATTACTTTACTTTACTTAAAAGCTCTCTCTCCTTTTCTTCAGCATTTATTTATCCCATTTGATGGTGGGGTGGATTCCTGATCAGTTTCATACACTTTTCTTTCTTCTGCTGGGCGCATCAGTTACAAGATAGGTACCTACAGCAGCCTTTGGTCCACCTTGATTTTGGCCTGCCTCTTCTTCTGTGCCCAAGTAGATTCAGAATTACAGACTCAAACATACATACATACATAGACTATTATCCTCAAAGGGTAAGTCAGAGACTAGACAATGAGGACCGCTGAAATAGTCCACTGCCATTAGTCCACAGATAGTTCCGTTTCACCATCATACAGCTGCACATGTGTTCCGCGTAGTAGGTGGTGAGCCCATCACTCCTTTACGCAGTTGAATGTATGTGTAGTCTTTAGTAAGTTAGTCGCCTTTTACGACACCCAAGGGAAGAGCCGAGTTGGTTAAATTCTTTCAGTGAGCCGCTACAGCGTTAAGATTCTGACTCATTGCTACATTAGTTACGTGGTCGAGAGGTCTCTCCCCATATCCAAACCACCTCTGTCCGCTTGTAGCAATTACAATAAAATAGTAATAGCACCTAAATATAGTAACAGTTCCCCGTACAACGTCCACTTACACTTTAATAGCAAACAGAACAGGAGCTATAACGTTTTAATAACAATACAGCGGCAGTAGGCCCCAAGTTCGTCGACTCCCAGCGGCATTCCGCTCCGGCGATCTGTCGCGAAAACGATTGGAATTAGCTGGAACTGCGATGGACTGTGCGGGTAATTTATTAGACTAATAATAAACTATAGCGTAATAAGAAGGTAGATGATGTGGTCTGAGAGAAAGAAAGAAGCGTATATAAACAGGCGAGCCGTATGCCTGATTGCAACCTTAGCGGTAAATAAAGAACAAAAATTAGGATGATACTCGTAGCTTAGGCACAACGTAATAGCCTATGTACTGTCTATGTACTATCTGTGTATGTATCTATGTAATGTATGTTTATGTACTGTCTATGTGCTGTGCTACTGCTAGCAAAATGCCCCCATCATTAATTAAGTAATTTCATTACTACCATTAATGAGTATTGGTTTAAAATCTCGCTTGCCAAATGCTTGGCGATCCAACCTTTTTTTTAAGTTGAGGGGTTTGCAAATTCTTAATCTTAATTGAATTGACCGGGAGGAATCGAACCCGGGACCTCAGAACCAGCGTGCTAACACTTCGACCACGGAGGTCGTCAAGAATTGAAAGGTAAAGACTTTGAAACAGTTATTTGGTGGGATGACTCACGTTGTTGTGGCTAAACATTAGAGCTCATAAAACGCAGAATTCATGTTTACCGACTTCATGCTAATTCTATTCTAATGAAGTGACCAGCGCAGCTCACATGTTTATTGTACGACATCTTGATCGTGTTATTTTTGTTATTGTTACAAATCGTAAATGCGTTTTAAATTATGAGTATTATTTTAAGGTTTATCTATTTCTGTTATCTATACTGAACTAAATTTATACGACTCAAATTAAAAGCTTTGAAGCTTTTTAACACGTTTCTTACGTAGTTGATATGTTGGAAATAAAACAAGGCAAGATTTATTAGTTTGTACTGCCGACTGCCATGATCCACCAATTTATTTTATTCCTTATTAATGTTTAGTAACATTTGAGATATTATGTAGGTTTTTATTAATAAGATTTTAATAGTCTTGGCCACCAAACTACACAGAATAAACTCAGGTGCCCATTATTTTTAAGTTTGTAGTAAACTTATGTGACAAATTATATTAATATTTATAGAGCAATCACTTTATACGTAGCTTGACTTTGAGTGTAAGCATAAAATAGTGATGTTATAATGGAAACTGTGATTGTTGTTAAACTCATTTAAACTTTCGTGTTCCATGAAAAATTAAAATGTACAACGGTGTTTAACGCAAACTGGTGGTATTACATTTATTTTTAAATAAATAAGTACCTAAGTAGGTACATATAATTATGATTTGAAAATGTAAAGTAATTAGTATTTTTAAATATTTAATATTTTTGTTCATAAATATTTAAACCACTCTGCCGAAACGTCGGGTACTAGGCATACTATCATAGTTTGCCTATGACATAGGTATCCGTTAAATATCTTAGCAGTTTGTGATAAACCTCGTTAATTATTTTTATTTATTTACTTAAAATGCAAAAGTTTGTGCTATTTGGTCGTCCAAATCTACTTTCAATTTTATTTTAATATTATATTTGTCTGCTGGCGTTGATTCCTCTCGATCTGTCCGATCAACGTTTCCCAAAAGTTTACGTCTAACGCCCAAAATTAATAACATACCTATCTATAAACTGTTTAGCCTTCTATATTAAGGTATATACAAATTATGTCAAATCTATCAAACAATCTGTAGATGGGTTACTCATTTCGGGCGTAAATAATTCAAAATAAGGATGTAGAAAACGCACGAGCAAAACGAACTCGACGAACGCATCCGTCCGTCCGTCTTTCGTTCCGTTCGCGACGCAACCAAAAAGAAGAATAAGAAAGTCTTTCGGAAGCGGCCGTGCTCTTTTCCCATCGGCATTTTTGCCCTTCGCGAGGTCGCACACTATCGATAATAATCGGTGTCGGTTTTTTTGTAGGAGAGAATGGCAACTGTATCATTATCATCAGCCTATAAACGTCCCACTGCTGGGCACAAGCCTTCCGACAACGACAAAAGCACATGTGGAGATTTGGCCATAACTCAGCACGCTGACCCAATGCGGGTTGGTGGGTTTTAACGACTGACATTAAGATGTTGTCTAAGGACAACAACAGGGACCAACGGCTTAACTTGCCTTTCGAAGCACGGAGGAGCTCGAGACGTTTTTAATTTGTTCACCCATCCAGTGACCCGGCATTGCGAAAGTTGCTTAACTTAAGTTGCAATACCCATCAACTAAAGCGAAGAATTAATATAAATGATGTTTAGTAGAAGATATATAATCTCACAACTGGGCTATTTTATTAATTGCAATGAACAACTATTTTTGTATGTTGGCAACTCTGAAATTGCAACAAAAAACAGCTATGTAGGTACTGTAGAGTGTATACTATGTTAGGGCGCTGGCTGGTTTTACTTTGTAGTAATTTATAAATAAAACGTAATTTGAAATGACAAGATGTCAAACGGGGAATTAGGAGATCGATTTGGAGTGCCAACATGGGTAGACTTGACCATGTTATTTTTATAATGTAATATATTAAACCTTGTAAATAAATATGGAGCCATATATTAAGAAAAGGACAGTTTCAATCCCACGCCCCCAATCGTCCTTTTCGACAGTACCTATGTCATACATTTAGATAGAATTGTATAAATTTCCAGTTTTTTATGAAACAGCTGACTTCTTACTCACTTTCAGAGTAGCATATAAATATTTGTTCTTTGCAATTAATGGGATGGCCCTCTTGCGGGATTATTTACTCTATTACCAAGGAGCTCAATGGCGCAGCGGCTAGCGTGTTCGGCTTGCGATCTTGCAACTTTCGCAACTCTTGCAACTTTCGCAATGCTGGGTCGCCTAATGGGTGACCAATTAAAAACATCTCGAGCTCCTCCGTGCTTCGGAAGGCACGTTAAGCCGTTAGTCCTGGTTGTTGTCGTAAGATGGCAGTCGTTATAACCCACCAACCCGCATTGGGTCAGCAGCGTGGTGTGTTATAGCCCAATATGCCCACATGCTATTGTCCATGTGGGAGGCCTGTGCCCAGCAGTGGAACGTTTATAGGCTGATGATGAAGTCGTGTTAGTCGTCTAAACGTTTAAAGTCGATCGTGTGCGAGCTCGCCGGCCGACCTGAACGTGCGGCGCACATGGCAACGAACCGCTGTGCCATAAATCGCGGTGCGGACAGCGCGCTATCGTACTTGTACTATTATGTATTCTATGCTATCGGCAGGGTAATATAATACTATCGGGTAGATGGGCTATGAAAGCGATCACGTGATCCACTCACTAGCTCACCAAAACAGAAGCACTGAGCGGAGACTTTACGGGGCAGGAAATCATTAGAGGTCCCAGAAAGATTTGTGTTGGTTTATGAAAAGTTTTTAATATCCACTGTTGCGCGATTGGCAAGTGAGCGATTGTGCAATTACCAACCAGCTAGTCCAACGCTAGTTCATCATCATCATCAGCCTATAAACGTCCTACTGGCTGGTCCTTCCTACATTGGTAATGGGCCATAACCTCCACGCTAGCTCAATTAGGGTTTTAACGACTACCATCTCACGCCAACAATCCAGAACAACCGGCTTTAGGGCCTTCGTGCTTTACGAACAAGCTCCGGGTATTTTAAATTGGTTACCCATGATGACCTGGTGTTGCTCAAGTTGCTTAACTTCATAGATCGCTTAACAATCGGTCGGTTTTATATAAAAAAAAAGCTAGCAGATTAGCTATTAATCCCTAAACAAAACAAATAAACCCTACGACGACAAGCAGAGATACAATTGCGGTGCAGTAGCACTAGCATAGCAATGCAGCCGGCTGCTAGCAGTCCCTCGTCGTCTACATTTACGCTTGTACGTAAAGGTAAACGACGAGGGACTGCTCGGCAAGCTCGGCTTTTTACGGCGCGTCTATATTGATCTAGCAGTGCGAGCACGGATCTTTTACCGACTGATAAAGTGATATTAGACGATAAATTTTGACAGTTCAAGTCGACAAATTTACATCGGCAGCATGGGACTTGCTTTATCGACCCGTAGACATAATCGGTAAATTTTATTTGTTTTGTCTCTAAGCTGAGCATGGGACTCGAAAATGAAAGTTCCTGTAGATAAATTATATCGATATGTAGATAAATTTATCGGCATTTAAAAGTTGGTCGATAACTTATGGACGCTTTCGATGCCATTGGAAAGTTACTAAATATTTCACTTTTATTGGGCAGTCGTGAAAAAATGGATTTCAGGCACCTTTTGCTGGTTGCAGAAGAGACGCAATGACGACGTCGCGAAGAAACTAAAATTGTCCGGCACCATCTGAGGGAGAGAAACAACCCCATGGATTTAAAAGATTCTGATTTCATGAGGTTGTTTCACATATCCCGAGAAATAGCTTTTGTGGTTATCGAGAGCATTTGGGGCGATATCGACGGATTAGACCAAACGGATTGCCCGTCCATGTTGTTCTAAGTAGCAGGTTTTTAGTTTTTTTATTTTCCTATTTCATATTTTTATTCTAACTTCAACAACCTACTTTTTGCAGGTCCTCACCGCTGTACGGCTTCATGCGGTCAATAGTTATCGGTACCTTACCTACCCCAGTTATTTTACCGACATAGAAAATAATATTAAATAAATAATAAGGATAATAATAAAATTTCTACCTTCTCTTAAAAAAAACCTAGTACGCTAAGAAACAGAACACTAAACAAGAGAAACAATAACAGATTAAAAAATATAAGATTCGAATGAATGATGAAGGAATGGGACGATAAAATTGCCGTGTTGGCATTTTTAAATAGCGAAAAAATAGAACACGATAAAACCTACCGATCCGAGTCCCGTGCTAGCAGTTGTAGACAAAATTCGATAGATAAACGGTTTTGTCGACCGATATATTTCTCGATCGGTAAGATCCCTGCTCGCACTACAGTTCCGATACGCAGCTTGTGCTATGCACAACTCCAACTGTTACCTTAACATCAACCCTTAGAGCAGTATTAATTGTGGGTTAAAGTTACTCGCGTCCGTAGACCCTCCTACGGACACGAGTAACTAAACTAAACCTACGTACCCTACCTACGAGACCCTACACGTGACCCCTGGGTGGTGCTAAATGAGTGACACTTACTGACTGAGCCACGCTGCGTTGCAGCACGCATAGGGCCGGCTCGCCCGGGGTAATACCACCCTCTCACGAATATTCACCGTGAAATAATGCCACTTGGTGCTGTTGTGTTTTGTCCGGCCAGTGAGGGTTCCGGAGGCCCTTCCCCCCCCCCCCCTTCCTCACAATTCCTATTCCTTCTTTGCGTCTGCGATAACTCTGGTTTTGCGGGAGTTCATTAGCGGCGGTGATTTCTCTCCATCAGGTGACCCGCCAGCTTGTTTACCTCCTCGTTTTATAAAAAAAAAACTTTAGTCATTCTACGCAAATTCCCATATGAATTTCGTATAGTAATATTAAAGTAATACTGCTCTAAGGGGTGACAGTAGGGCCCCTGATCTGTATCCATACAAACGCGCTGCTACATCGCTACAAGCGCGCGTTAGCATGGAAATAATCACAAGTGTCGTGATCACTGAAATAGATCTAAACAGAAGCCGCATGTTGACTCAAATGTATGAAAACCAAGCGTGTCACTTTTTTCTGTGTCATTATAATAACAAAACTACTTACCGATTAAAAGAAACTTATTGATTACCTTAGCTAATCTTTCTTGAACTTACAGTTTTTACAGTTCGATACGGCGCAAGTAGTATTTTTTTTTAAATTTTACTTGTGTACGGATTTTACCAACCTTTTGGCACTAATTTAGCACGCAAAGCACGTACACATATGGCTTCTATTTAGATCTATTTCTGTGGTCGTGATGCAGTCTTACGTTTCAATAACGGACTTTTGCATCACTGTAGCTATTGTTATGGCGACGGACTTAGGTATATAATATGAAAGTGGTATACTTATTGGCCAAGCTGAGTTAGAAGAAGCGAGACAAGCCGACCTGTAGGTTTAATACTGGTATACCCACTTTAGCACAAAGGCGTTGGATTGGAAAACTGTTTAACTAACCAATTAATAAATAAGTAATTATTTTGATACCGAGTTATATTTAGCTTTTGTTTAGAATTATTTTTTTTTACTTAAGATAGGGTATCATAACTATGAACTACATGATTGCAAATGAACAAATGTATAAACACAATCTAGTTCAAGCGGATACTTTAAATATTTCTATGGGTACATAAGCATTAACATTTTGCAAATGCAACCTCAAAACAAAATTTACGATCACCATTCGCGCGGCAGTATCTTGCGGTGCCGACAGCCATCTTGGGCGCAAATCAATTTTATTGTTGCCAAGTGAGCGCTTAGAGATTTTACATAACGCATTTTATAAGCCATCAGGCTCTGATCGATCTCACTGTATTTAATTTCCATCATGGAATTGCTAGGGACGCGTCAGCGAAGCAACTTTCGAGCAAATTAAAATGCAAGACTAACAATTGAAATTATAAATCAATCTATCTGTTTTGCCTACTAAAGTTAGAAATAGTGTCGAAAATTGTATACTTAAATCATAAAATATCATATATTCGCCTGAAACATGGTAATACAATTGCTAATAGTAGGTATATACTGTTCCACATATGTCGCCCCAATGTATGGAGCTTTATTATTAAATTCGGTAAGAGTTCAATGTCAATAGATTTGGAAGCCCTATTGGATAGACGCCGCGGTTTTACTGAAAACTCTTTTTCGTTTTCATATTTTTTTTATGAGAAATAGGATCAAACTATAGAGGCTACGAAAACCTCTACTATGCGAATTCAATTCGCACCTGGCCGGTTTTTCATAAGTGTACATTACTATTCGAATGATATCAAAATAGCAGCTTTGCCTGTCTTTGTCAACGTCAACGTATTGAAAGTTTTATGTTGCAAACTCATAATGTTCGGAATAAAAACGTAGGAACAAGGTGCTGCGACCGCGCGGACGCGGTTCTAACCTGGTGAGGTGATCATAACTCTCGTATGCGAACAGAACTCTGAGGGGTAGACGGGTAGCGTAAGGCAATTCTACTCGGCACCAACGGCCAGGAGACGCTCTCTGACCGCAGGCACCACCAGCTAGAGGCAGCGGCCTAGGGCCGATGATTGGCCTTCTTCTTGGAAGATTATAGGTAAGTCCTTCATTTAAGTTAGTATTATGTTAGTAGTAAGTATACTGTTGGTTTGGTACAGCGAGCTCAGCGATCTGGGCTCCCATATCATACACATAGGTGACACATCTTGAATGCTAACAGAGGATTTAAATTTGATATAAGGTTGCTGACCGCACTTATTGTACACGCTAATTGACACATCATGTGTTTCACACCACAGACCTGTGAGTGCGACATTTTCGCAGCCTCTCTCTAAATAAATGTGTAGGAAACGTATTTGTATAAAAAAAACAGACGTCAAACAGTGTTGAGTCGTCACGTCTATTTACTTTGTCGGACGAAACCGAACTGTGTCGCTGGTCGTGCTTCACTAATCAAGGAGGCAACATCTGATACTTTCAAGAACCTGTGAACCAGAAGTGTTAACGGAAACAAATGAACTGTTGCTGAAAGCTATCTCTAGCACACCATCGATAGGAAATCATGTCTAACACCGATAGATAAGGTTGCATGTCGTGTGACGTTGCAGAAAAGCCAACTGGTCGGGTAGGTTTGAATGTAGTGCATTCAATTGGAGACGCGAGTCGGCCGGAGAGACATTTGACACGTCTCCGGCGACAATAATGTGCACGTAACGTGCAAACTGGAGTGAAATAAATACTGAATTGTATGTAGTTTTGTACTAGCGTATTGATTATTCTACTTTATAGAGGAATTGTGACTGCGAAACGTTTTACAATGACTACTATGCAATAATAGCTGATCCAGATCTTTTTTTTAATACAGTTTGATGCCCTACTTATTTTTTTTAATTAAATTTCTTTGTGTTGAACAAAAGAGACCAGATAAAACGTTTTTTATATTAAGTTTTCTGAAATAGTCGTAAATCACTAGAATTTGTAATTTTCATGTAAACAGTAAGATTTATCATACCATTTGATAGTGTCGATATCAAGAAGTCAGTAATTAGTTTTAGCACAGTACATTTTTTTAAATTATCCATTTTAATTGCTTCTAACCTTCTATACCTCTCTGGGTGACAGTGTCAATGAAAATATTAATATTTTTCATAGTGTTACTAAAGTACTTATGGTGAAATTTTCAATATTCGTCAAATCCATTAGATTTTGCTATCACTTCATTTATTAATTACACGGATGAGTCCCCCTAGCTAACACGCTATCCAGTAACTTGTTTATCGCAACGACGGAAACGAGATGCTTACTACGATCGGAAAATCCCCTTGAATTTCCGTCGCCACCCCCTTAAATAAAGCAGGCGTGATATCACTTACGGCTTAGAGTCGGAATCGAATTCAGTTTCTATAACACACAATAGAAGCGGTTGACCTTCATGCCACCTGATGGTAAGCGACAGTGTGAAGACTCCTTGTCTTCACAACAAACTTCTTTTTCAAGCCTCGAATCTTCTTTACGATAAACTTCCAGTCGGATAATGATACTAATAGTTACAACAACTAAACTATTCTAAGGCCTATGCCTTGCTGCAGTGAGCGCCTTTCGTTTGCGAGACTTAAGGCTAGGTGTTAGTGAAAAAATAAAATAACACGTTCTTAGAATCAATTTTTGAAGTAGTAAACAGTAAAATCAAAATCTGCGAAAATTAAGAAATATTGTTGAGGCTTTATTCTGTGGAATGGACCCGATGGAAATACGATTTGATAAAGTTGGCTTGATAGAATAAATTCACAAAGTTACATATTTTTGTGTCATTTTATCTTCTTTCTAGGTTTTATTCTTTATTAAGTGATTTGATATTATGAGTCATTTACCAAAATGAAGTTCATAAATAACTTGAAGGATTATAACCGAATGTTTTTTTTTATTACATCTATCAATTTTTTAAAATATTATACACGATTATTCGCGCCGCTTCGCTGTTATACCCGTCCCCTACCGTCGTACCGTCGAGAGAGCGAGAGAGAAGCGCTTGAAATACCTTAACATGTGCAAGTGTTAGTTTTAGCGGTGTAAGTCCGCGATTACCCCAGAGAGCTCGTATATGCACGCACTAGAATCAAGCAGTGTTGCCAACTCAGCTACTTTGTAGCTAGATTTAGCTACTTTTGGAAGCCAGGCAGCTACAATTTAATGAAACTTGTAGCTAAATCTTTTAGCTACTTTTTCTAGCTACTTCACGAGAAGTATTACTTGGTCTTTGACTAACCCTTCGGGGATAATAGTCGTGCTCAATTTTTACTAAATAATTAATAAATTGTAATTGATATGTATTTCTTAATTAGATTTTTACATTTTTGTAAAATTACTAATTAAACTGACTTATTGAACATACTTTAATTATATTTTAATATCAAAAAGAATACCTACTTCTGTTTAATTTCATTTAAAAGCCGATATTGTCCTAAATTTTTCATTTAATTGTTTTTAAAGAAACATTTAGCAACTTCTAACCCCTTTTGTTTCATAAGAAACTTATAGCTACTTTTAGCACCTTTTTGGGAGTTACAAAATCGAGCAATCAAGCTACTTTTTGCAATACGTCTAGCTACTAGCTGGAGGTAACAGTTGGCAACACTGGAATCAAGTCTGGCGTCGTCTATGCCTTTGGTTTTCAACCACTATTTCACGCATTATCCAAAGCATTCTGTAAGGGCTCCCTCACGACCATTGGCGGTTTGCAACACAATGTGCGATCTCTCTGTTCATTGCACTATTTTATTTACTAAAACTGCCGTAGCAATGAACCTACGCGCAATGAACGAGAAATTTGCAAAAAGCTAGTGATCGTGGCCTAACAGGAAGGTTATCAACTACCAATGACTAAAGCTATTACAGTGATTACAGCTATTACAATTTACAACAATGTAGGGAGGCGTGATTGTGAAGGCACTCTGCTTAAGCAAAATACCGTCCGTCGATCGTGAGCTCGACGTTAATTAATTGTGTGAGATTTATAAATTAGTTCGTCGCACCCTAGGGGGTCTGCGTTAGTGACAACGTGGTTTAATAAGGGATGCGCGTAGCAAGACGTGCGAGAAACGAGACTTGGTATGCAGGGGTCCCATTGTCTAACTTCAACACCTATCGCTTTGCTTATTTAAAACTAATTTCAAAATAATCAAACTAGCGAAGCAATGCACTTCTACTTGAAATGTATGATATGTAATGATCTTCTTTGAAATATTGTCTTAATACTTTTTAATCCCTATACTTTTGTATATTCAATTGTTCTTCTATTTACTAAAAAAAAGTATACGAGAAATTATTTTCTTTTTAATTTTTGGATGCATAGCTCGGGTTTGTAAGCACCACCAGCGTTTAGTGGGTTTTGTGATTAGGTCAAGACCCATCGATTTTATTAAAGACTCGATTTGAATCATGCAGGCCTTTGCTCCGTAGTGAGACATTAAGGCCATTAACATCGCCTTACTTGAAAAACAAACCTAAAGAACACAGAAGCAACCTTGGCACATGTAACATCCATTTTTAAACGAGTTAAATTCAATTACGTTTTATCTGGATATGAGATCCTCAGATCACGAAGAATTCGGTCACTGTCAACAGTTATTACTGTCGATCGTCTGCGTTAGGCTTGCAGAGATGAGAGCCGAGATACGGAGGCTAGACGGTATTCCGGAAGGGAGGTGGGGAAGGGGGGGAGCTTCCGCTCGCGACCGGAGATTGCCGCCAACCTTATGCGCAGGCGTCTAACTCAATCAGCCGCGTCGAAATATTAAATAAAAGTCCCCACCGGCGACATTTAAGGGGTTCCCTAGCCTGCATAAGCGCAATTTTAGATAGACAGATATAGGTAACACTGTGGCGGTTCTGATCTAGCATTATTACCTGAAGTAGGTTCTTACATGGACAATTTCAGCACATGAAGAGATTTTAATTATTTTTTTATGACATGTCATAGTGGCTACCTCCTGCCTGATGCATTCCAAAATAAAGAGAGCGCGCTCCTCACCGTGGAGCAAGCATGGTAACAAGCGCACCCATTCATGACGGCCTGCATAAATGCCGTTTCACGCCCCGCTTAAACCTTTTAGAGTTGTGGCTTTAACCCACCACGCTGCTGGCCTAATGCGGGTTGTTGGGGTTGTTTGGCCCATCCTACTACAACAACCGGAGCCGGCTTCACGTACTTTACGTGCATTACGGCTTTAACTGCCGCACTCCGAGACATCAATTAAGTTGTAATGTCAATTAAATGTCTATCCTTCTATTTAGCCCTATACATTAGAAAGTGACAGTAAGACTTTTTTGTCATTAAAACCTCATTTACGTCTCTGAGTACGGCAGTAAGTGATCGTCGAAGCACGGCGCAGCTCAAAATGTTTCGATTTGGCAAACTATCCAATAACTATTAACTACCGGCGACTAACGGACTAAAGACTGTGTACATACATCCAACAGCATAGAGTCACCATCTGTTACGCTGAGCACATTTGCGGTCGTTATTTGGTGAAGAGTGGACTATGGTAGAGGACTGCTTTTGCTGTCCTTATTGCCTAGTCTCTGACTAACCCTTCGGGGTTAATAGTCGTGATTATATGTATGTATCCAATAACCAGCCATTACAAAAGTTGCATAACTGGTGAGATAGCAAACCGCTGCGCCATCAAGCTTCTTACACATAATGATGTAAATGATATTTATACCGAGTTTTAATCCATGCACCAAAGTTTGTTTAAACAATAATTTCTAAAGTAAAGTGGAGTCAATCAACCAGTGATCCCCTTAACCAAACACGTGCTAACCCGAAATTAATGCTAATATCCCTTTAACTCGACGCATGGTTACGCGTCGCACTCAATGCGTCAAGCTTTTTATTATATCGCGCGTCAAAACAAACTATTCGTTACTCTAATGGGTAAACATACTTAAATAGGAGTGTAGGAGTGCATATACTTGTAACCATGTCGCGTTGCCGTGAAAGAATACTAACACCCCTCTCTTCGCTTGGGTATCGTAAAAGGCGACTAATAGACTAAAGACTGCACCAACATCCAACATCAAAGATTGGCGATGGGCTCACCACCTGTCACGTGCAGTCGCTATTTAGTGAAAAGTGAACTATGGCAGAGGACAGCTTTTGCCTAGTCTCTGACCGACCCTTCGGGGATTATAGTCATGATTATAATATGTATGTATGTATAAACAAAATGGTTGTGATAGTATAACAAATAATCTTGATACTTTCAAGAGTACGTATTTATCGCAGCCAAATGTTGCCAAAATGGGCGGCGATGAGTGACATAGAGAATACCGTTGCAAATTCATTGTTGACGAGACTCCGTGTCAATGTGATGTGTCAATGAAAACATTTAGAAAGCTATTATTAGTTAAAAGAACTGATTAAATCGGTGTACCTAGGTACTCTTGGCACGCGGTGGACAGTTTATCGAAATGAGCAATCTGTGCGGATCGAAAGGTGTAAATAAAAATATTGCACCATGCAGTTTGATAACGAATTAAAAATATAACTGCTTTTGCATACATAAGCCTTTACCATCCCACTGCTGGGCGCTGCCTTCCCACATGAAAAAAAAATTGGGATATTGAGCAATAACCCACAATGGCTTAATTCGGGTTAATGGCCTTTTACGTCAAGCATGGGCTTGTTATAACGAACGGAGCATAAATGATCACGTATATTGTAATTTATGTTGTCTACTAAACGGTACGCGATTTTGTGTTCAATGCTTAGAAGTCTATTTATTGCACGAAGAAACGATCTTACCATGTGACCTGTCATACCCTGAAGAAAATAGATACCTATACTTCAACTAACTCCTTCCCCGCTCAGAATTTAATTAACACGATACAATTTCTACAATTCACCAAGCGGAGCCGCCACTATTCAAAGACACAATTTTCGACGTCACCACGCCTATAATTAATTTTCAGTAGAACATCACACGTCACGCTTCTAACGCGCATTTCCTGCGCACAAAAAAGTTCGAATTCATTAACAGAACTCATGTGACCACCGCGCGTATTGCGTTCCAAAGAGCGAAAAAAATGCTCCGGCCTCTCTTCGGTGTCAAAAATGAGCCATCATTGATGTATTTTAGATCGCTTCGTCTGACTATTGACACGCGTCTTCCGTATATTTAAAGTGCTTGGTTCAATTTCAAAAGTAGCTAATGTTTTAACGTAGTATTACTGG
Organism: Scoparia ambigualis; assembly: GCA_963921215.1. Classification (NCBI taxonomy): domain Eukaryota; kingdom Metazoa; phylum Arthropoda; class Insecta; order Lepidoptera; family Crambidae; genus Scoparia; species Scoparia ambigualis. The sequence continues at coordinate 13,523,017 of OY992507.1, forward strand.
CAATATTTTCTCTAGCGTTTCTTGGTTTCACTAGCGACCGTCCGCGACTTCGTCAACATAAATATCCAGTGCGCATGTAGTCATCTTTGAAAACCATTCGATTAAGAAGTTTTTTATTTTGGTTAATAATACCAACATCGACACAATCGCACATAGTTATACAATAGAAATTTTCAAATTATATTGAAGTGTTAGATTAGATTATTAGAATAGCTTATATTTAAAAAAGAAAGTTGTTCTTCAAACAACCACGTTCATCTAGGCGATGCCACATCAGCAACAACAAGCCGTGAGACTAAGCTTCTATCAATGCTCTATTTAAAGACGCTCTACTTGACGGCTGAAGAACGGCGGTCCCTCATTTTGCTTGCTTTAACCGTTGCATTTCACTGATGGCAATCCATTTTTTTCCTATTCTTTTCGTTTTGGTTTTAACGCTACTTATAATCAACTAACTATTTATAACTGTATGTATGTGAAAATGTCTGCTGTCTGCTACTTCGTTCACTAAAACGTTTAATTTAAGTTCAATATAAAAGTTGTAGGTATATAATATTCAAAACATGTTGTGTATTTAAAATTTATCCTTATCTTCTCGTCCGTAAGGTGGCAGACTTCATCCAGAAATTACCCTAAACTAATTATTTACAAAAAAAACCTTACACAACTTATGAATTATTCATCAGCACGTGGGATCTCATGTCAATCTATGCTTTATTTTTATGGTAGTCTGACTCAGGCATACGGTATTTTTAGCGGTACATGTGTTTCTATTCCAAATACTCTACATAATACATTATGTTGGTTGTCTTTATTGTGAATTGTAGGGATTAAAATATTTAATCAGTAATTCACTAATACAATGACTTGCCTTCATTAATATACTTAATTAATTACTACACAAAAGATCTTCGAAAAAATCGCATGATAAATCTTTCCGACGAACGATACAAATCACTGTATTTAAAATGTCTGTCTAAAATGTGACACTATTTTAAAGCTGCCTACAATAACAAGAACCCACATTTTTGTTGCAGCTACTTTTGTTTCTAACAACTTACTGATCTTAAAATTGATGACTCTATTTTGTATCTCGAAAGGCGGTCATCCCGCCACGCCATGCTCTTTTCTTCTCATTCATTAAGGTGTTGATGTTTCACTTTAAAGAAAAGAGAACATAATTGTAATTTGTTTTAAAAGCCAGTAAATGCCTTATGTTACGGACTGTACGAGTATATTTTGTAAGAAGTTACGTCGATGAAGTGTCAAACGTTATATACCTACTATAACAGAAAATAATTAGAAAAACTAAAAAATATCCAAATTTATTTATTTAGGTTTAGGTTCATTATCTTCCAGTGTGCAAAGACAGAGAATTTGTATTCAGGAAGTCATATCAGATTTATCACTTTCTCAAAGGCGTGCTAAATACCGCCACAATGTGAGCGGAGACATTAACATCCATCATATCAATAGACAAATTATTCGGCGAAGTAACGATGTGACTGACTACAGATGGAGCTAAGACCGCCAGACGTACCAACCAAACAACAAACACATTTGTAGAAAACTGGATGTACTCGTAGCACCGCCAGTGAGAGAACTAATGTTCCAATATAAAGGGTCTTCCAATAGGCACGTCCGAACTTTGACAGTTGGTAGCGGCCATCTTGTTGAACCTACATCTGTCGAATTGGTTGTCATTTATTCATTATGTTTTGCCAAATCATCATGGATAGCTATAGCCATAGATGAATGATTGGTCTCGCTGCGCTCGTCTAGATACCGCGCTACATTTTTTTTTTTTTTTTTTTATAGCAGAAGGAGGCAAACGAGCAAGCGGGTCACCTGATGGAAAGTAATCACCGCCGCCTATGGACACCCGCAAAACCAGAGGAATCTCAGGCGCGTTGCCGGCCTTTAAGGAAAGAATAGGCTCGTTTCTTGAAGATCCCTAAGTCGTAACGGTCCGGAAATACCGCCGCCGAGAGCTGGTTCCACAACACTGTAGTTCGAGGCAAGAAATTTCTTGAAAAACGCACAGTAGTAGACCGCCATCCATCAAGGCGATGTGGATGGAATGACAGTCGATTGCGTGTAGTGCGGTGAAGGAAATTAGCGGCAGGGATCAAGCCGAACAATTCCTCAGAACACTCCCCATGATATATACGGTACAATATACAGAGAGACGCAACGTCTCTCCGAAGAGCCAGTGGATCGAGCCGACCTGAAATAACCACGTCGCCGACAATTCGAGCAGCTCTGCGTTGAGTGCGGTCAAATGGAAGGAGTTGGTATTGGGGTGCTCCAGCCCAGAGATGGGAGCAGTATTCCATATGCGGCCTGACCTGTGCTTTATACAGTTGTAAACGGTGGGCCGGCGTGAAATACTGACCCGCTCTATTAAGCACACCCAGCTTTTTCGAAGCTAATTTAGCTTTACCTTCCAAATGACCACGAAACTGAACGTCACTCGAAATATCGACGCCAAGGATTCCAATAATCGGATTGGTATCAAGGGGAGCTCCCTCAAAGTTCAGAGGTACGACGAAGGGATGTTTTTTCGCGGTAAATGCGCAAACTTGTGTTTTGGAGGGGTTAAAGCGGACTAGGTTATGTCGGCCCCAATCCGAGACATGACTTAACATGTTCTCGGTGTCAGTCACAAGTTTATTCCGGCTCTCGATGACGCTTTCCAGAGAAATATTAGCTCGCCCGGTGTAGAGTGTATCCCCAGTACTGTCATCCGCATAGCAATGAATGCTGTTGTTATGCAGCATGTCATTGATATGCAGAAGAAACAAAGTAGGGGACAACACACACCCCTGCGGGACTCCAGCATTCACGGGCTTCATGTCGGAGCACGAACCGTCGACTGCGACTCTGATGCTACGCCCAGTAAGAAAGCTGGCAACCCATGAACACAATTTCTCAGGAAGCCCGTATGATGGAAGTTTAGAGAAAAGAGCCCTGTGCCATACCCTGTCAAAAGCTTTCGCTACGTCCAAGCTAACTGCCAGTGCCTCCCCTTTACTCTCGACTGCCTCCGCCCATCGGTGAGTAAGGTACACTAAAAGATCACCAGCCGATCGACCGCGACGAAAACCATACTGGCGATCACTTAGTAGCTGGTTCTCTTCTAGGTACCTTAAGAGCTGGCGGTTTATAATGGACTCCATTACTTTGGAGAGTAAAGAGGTAATAGCTATTGGCCTGTAGTTAGACGGATCTGAGCGATCGCCTTTTTTTGGAATCGGGTGCACAAGGGCTGTCTTCCAAGAGCTCGGGACGACGCCAGTGGTGTAAGAGAGCTGGAAAAGGCGCGTTAGAACTGGTGCCAATTCAGGAGCACACGTCCGAAGCACAATGGGTGGAACTGCACCTGGCCCACTCGCCTTATGGATATCAAGGGAAAAAAGAGCCTTACGAACTGACCTTTGCAGGAACTGAACGTTTGGCATTGTACAAGCGCAATGCGTGTTGGTGGAGAGTTTTCCCCATCGTCCAAGGTCGAGTTTGATGCGAAAAGAGAGCCCAAGAGATCGGCTTTCTCCTTTGCAGTATAGGCCAGGCAGTCATCGGTCTTGTGCAATGGTGGTAGGGACGGCTGACAAAAATTCCCTAAGATAGCTTTGGCGAGAGACCAGAACGCACGCGTCCCCGAAGGAAGACGCACTAGCCTCTCGCCAATTCTACCTATGAATGATGACTTCGCCTTGGCGATGTCCTTCTTAAAGGATCTGGCGGCAAAGTTGTACTTCTTTCTGAGCGCACTGGTGTTTGGATCCTTTGATGACACCGCATTAGCCCAGGCTTGGTAATGCTGTCGCTTTTGGCGAGACGCCATTTTGCAGCAACGACCAAACCATGGTTGGGACTTGCCGCCAATGGGAACCACAGAGTTTGGAATGAAAAGTTCCATTCCCTGCAGTATCACATCAACGACAGAGTCAGCGGCGACATCAGGATCATCCAGCGAGAAGCAAACTCGCCACCATGGGTAGGACGCAAAGAAGCTTCGCATCCCATCCCAGTCCGCCGACCTATAATGCCAGACTCGACGGCTAGCCGCTGGTTGCGGTTTTGAAGTTTCTGTGAGAGGCACAGTGCTGCGAATCATACAGTGGTCTGATGAACCTAGTGGTGCATCAACAGAAACTTGATAGCCGTCTGGGTGCGAGGTCACCGACCACAGCTCCGTAAATGCGGCAACTCATTATTGTAGTGTGTTTAGGACATTATGCAAAGATGCTAGTGTGCGTGAAAAATTTGTTGCCAGCTGCTCAACTGTTACCCGAGTTAATGGGAAAAATATTTTTGCTGTGATGTATTAGTTAAGTTGCTGGCTAAAAATGTTGCTCAGAAAATATTTAAAAATTAACAAATAAAAGCGAATATGTATCAATATAATTGTATATATTATTATGTAGGTTAGACGTAGGTTGCTTCTGTAGAAAAATGGTAGGTATGTATAGCAACGATTAGACCTCATTTTTTTAGTAGTTTTTTTTATTACTACCACCCCCTTTCTTCCCTTGGGTATCGTAAAAGGCGACTAACGGACTAAAGACTGCACATACATCCAACAGCATAGAGCGGCGATGGGCTTATCAAAATAATACTACCAACCCCTCTCTTCCCTTCGGTGTCGTAAGAGGCGACTAACAGACTAAAGACTGCACATACATCCAACAGCATAGAGCGACGATGGGCTCATTCAAATAATACTACCAACCCCTCCCTTCTCTTCAGTGTCGTAAAAGGCGACTAATGGACTAAAGACTGCACATACATCCAACAGCATAGAGCGGTGATGGGCTCATCAAAATAATACTACCAACCCCTCCCTTCCATTAGGTCTCGTAAAAGGCGACTAATGGCCTAAAGACTGCACATACATACAACAGCATAGGGCGGCGATGGGCTCATCAAAATAATACTACCAACCCGTTTGGTGTCGTAAAAGCGACTAACGGGCTAAAGGCTCACCACCTAAGCAGACTGTGCAGTTGTTTCTTGCTGAAGCGTGGACTGTGTGGGCGTGGTCTCTGTTGTCCATAGATTCAAATTATTATTAATTTTACCATAAACTTTAATAAAAACTATCTCAAAAAAGTTGTTGATCTAAGTAAACAGTAATAAATCGAGTCTTTATTCATGATTATTCTACATATGACTAAATACTTTTTCGTTTTTGTAGGCTCATTGTCATGTAACAGACAATAATTTTAAAAAAAAACTTTTTCCCTTATGGCAAGAAAAGCTATTTTAGCCTCACTTAACAACGCTACAATGACTTGACTTTTTGAGCAAGAGGAATGAAAATATTATTTCAAACATTGTCTATGATTTTTTTCAAAACGAATACGTCCGTAATTTGCCGGTGGCGGCACTGACACTGAGAGCATTATCACTGACAAGTGCGGATGCGTTCATAGAGAATGTATGAAAAACACTGTGCCGGCACTGTGTCGGAACTGTGGCTTCACTGATATGTGTGAAGCAACCTTTAACCTATAATATTACCCGAATCATAAGCTATACACCTGTTCTCAGTCTCATTAAAATCCGTCCAGCGGTTTTTGTGTGATGCGCGTCAAACAAACAGACAGACAAAAATTCCAAAAATGATTCTAATGTTCACGTATCCTTCATCCTAGATATATTTTTCGTAATATATTTTCAATGTAAGTACAGACACGAAAAGTTTACATTTCAGGAACATAGGTCAAAATGAAAAAAATGAGCTTTTCCATACTTGAGTCAATCAGCTGATTGCGCATTTTGTATAGGGAAAAATAATAAATTTTCGACCCATGTTCCTTATGGAAAGTGTTTGTTTTATCAAAATGAGTGTTCTGTTCGGGCAACGAGAATCCGAGGCAGTCGATTTCGCGGACTGCCTCGGATTCTCCTGCACACTCTCACGGACAGCGGCGATGTTTTCGGCAGACCTTGCGTTTCGTTGACGTACGGGTGTTGGTCGATCATTTACCGAACCAGTGGACTCAAATTTATCCACCACACGACGAATAGTCCTCTCGGTAGGACGATTATGGCGACCGTATAATGGGCGAAGCGCGCGGTGCGTTGCCCGAACAGAACACTCATTTTGATAAAACAATTTTATCATTTGCACGTGTTGTTGAATGCTATAGCTATCCATGATGATTTGGCAAAACAGAATTAATAAATGACAACCAATTTGACAGATATAGCTTCAACAAGATGGCCGCTACCAACTGTCAAAGTTCGGACGTGCCTATTGGAAGACCCTATATAAACTAGCCAGATGACGTTAATAAGTTGTAATATAAACATGTAGATCTATTACATTGTCATATTTTAGATCTTCCATTAAGATTAAGTCAAACAATCGAAAAGGCCGATGATTAATAGAAGTACTGATAATGGGTTGTGATGTCGTTGTATTATGGTATAACTAAATAAAGTCATAAAATATTTACATTACTAACCCTGATAAAAATCACCACTTTAGCATAGCTAGACGTTAAAATGCAGAAATCCTGTACATACGGGGTTATTGTTTGAAAATGGAAACACCCATTGAAAATACTTGGCTTTTTGGCTGCGAAATGTATAATAGGAGGAGATAAGTATAGATATCTTCAGAGTTTCGGTACTTATCCTTTCTGCAAAGAAGGCAGACAATATTTCTGCGGCTTGGAACATGGCCAGGATTTGATTTTAATGACAGTTTATACACACATATGTCCATTCTCTTAGTAGTCTTGCGTCTTAGTATTGTCTTAAATGGGAATAGAATATATTATTTTTTATATATATCTGTCCATCATCGTGTGGTTAGTAGCGTAATAACCAAATAAAGATACAATAAGCTATGCGCTACTATTCTCAATCATAATAGAAAATATTTAATTTCAGTAAATCAGTTCCTTTTACTATAATATAAGTTTTCTGGGTCTCTTGGAGAACATTTTATGAATGAAAGGATATAGCCATATTTTTCGCCACTTCCTCGGAGGAAGTACTCTTGTTGTATTGCATATTAAGCTACAATTAGGCACTTTTTTAGGATCGTATTTTATATATAGTTATTAGCAGGTATATTAAGCTAAAAACTTCTTCACGAAGTAACCGTCATTAAATAAACAAGATTTAGTAAAGTATATTCCACTTTGTTTAACACCAGATGCGTAATAAATACTTCTTCCTTATTAGTCGTTTCCTGTAAATCTTTAGCAACACCTATTCATTGGAACTGGCCTTTAAAACTTGGAATCTGTAAACAAATTCCATCCGTTTCTTTATTCTTTGCAGCCGCATCCTAATGGTAAATAAACCTAGATTTCAAAGAATAGAAAAAGCGTCTCAATAAAACTTTCATATTGCTGTTCACTAGAGTTTATCATTAATCAAGATGTGATTTTTTTTGTTGTGTGTTTTCAACTTGTTGTAAATATAACGTGACCTATAACTCAACTGTCAGCTGAAAACGTCGGCGAATATTTATAAATACGGTAGCGGTTGGTAATGCGCCACGACAGGCAGTTGCTAAATTTCAATGTGCTCTATTTCGAAGCAGCAGCGGCTTCGACTTTCATGGCGACGGGGAATAAGCACGTGTGCTACCACGGATGTTAACTGAGAAATAAATATGGAACAAATGTTGTGATTGTTGAAATGCTGAAGTTTTATTCCTGCATAAAACTCTGGAAGAATCTTTTGAGATTTTCAATTGTAGATACCATGCTTAACTAATCTGCACTTCATTACACTTCATAGCAGCAGTTAATCTAAAGTAGATCAGCAGTTAATCTAAAGTAGATTAACTGCAGTGAAGTGTAATATAGTACGTCACGAGCAAAAATATGTAAACAATTGTAGCTCTTAATACAATAGAATAAGAGTCAAAGTGTATACATGTTGGTGCTCGTGACTGTACCTGTAGTATAGCATAGTGTGTGTAGTACAGTAACTTTACTACTTAAAATTGGTGTAAGTATACAATGTTCAAACATTTCCAATGTTATTTTTCAATCTTAAAACACTAAAGTTTAAAAAAAAAATTACGTTCTACAAATGCGTAAAAGTTAACTCCTTGTAACATTTTAGATTAAATCGCCAATTTGTTAAGGAATGTTTCAATTTCCAATAGGTGACTAACGATGGCCTTGGCAACTAGCTGGATAGTTCGACTGCTATATATTTTATAAAGCTTGGGAAATACCCTAAATCATACGTACATTGTAGACAACACTACCCAGTGTACTTCCATTTGTGCTAGCATGAACTTCTTAGCCAAATTTTTGAGTTATGCCCATATGAAGTGAAGACAGTTTATGATCTTATGTCCTATTCTTACAATACTCGCTGGGGAATGGTATATTATATTTTCATCCTGAGTCACGATCGATTATTCGTTTTCCTTTTCAGGATCAATAAACTTAATTATATTTTAGAACCAGAATAGATTTAATCAACACAAGAAACTCAAGAAAAACCGTGTAGTAATAAGTCCTAATTTAACTTAATGTTGGTAATAACTCAACATCATTATTTTAAATTATCGATTATTTTGAAACCCTAGTTCAAAGTTTTGTCTTATATTTCAAATTCTTACAGACACTGGCACTTGTCCAAAAAACTTATACTTTGAGTCAAGTCAAAGGAAGTTTAACATTATTCTATTAGTCTGTACAAAATTGCTTTAACTAAAACATGTTAGAGTTTCTCTCAAAAAACGTATTTCACAAAATGCGGAGGTTAATACAATATTTAACATATTGAGTAAAGTCTTATAAAACTCTCAAGACAAAATACAACAATAAGTGACGCGATAAGTGACATTTTACATAGCTATGTGTCCGTGAGAGTATGCCCGTCGACATAATTGCATTTCTAGGCGCTGTGACATCGTTCCTCGTCTTTATAGACCAATTACTGTTGTTATCTGGCATTGATATTGCATCTAATTTATTCATGCTCCCATATACATTTAAATAAATACATAGTAGCAGCTGCACTGACCTCCTATACCCATTTGGTGTTAGACTTTTCTCTTCTTGCAAGTCGTTCCATTAACATAAGATGTCTATTATTCCCCGGCTTGGCCAAGAAATGCTTTGAAATGGAAGTAAACTACGGTATGGCGAAGGGGGGATTTAATAAAATGAGATATTTTTGATCGTATAACCCTGAAACACTAGTGTACACACACAAAACACACGCAACCAAAACAGTGAAGGCAGCAGAAGTTAAATTGTAGAGGGGTAAATGATGTTTGAATATTTCATAAGTAATGCTGCGTGACATAGTATACGAGTAGTATGCTATGCTATTGTGGGACAAGGAATACTGTATCTTCGCTTTGACGATGCCCAGTTAAACGTACTGTCACCGCCGCCTGAGCTTTCTATTTAAAAAAATGTAACATTCTGTCAATTTTAAGTTCCTGCTTAATTGTCCATACCAGTAATAAATATCTTTGAAGTTTTTAGGGACGCTCACAAATCACTAGATGGTACAGGTGAACTGTTCGGAATTGCTCCATTAGAAATTCCTATCTCTAAGTTCCAAGGAAGGCACGCAAGTGGGTAGTTCAGCAATGTACTTAAAATTCTAGTGAGTCTAAATCAGGTCGTAACTCCAGAAAAACAACGATAGTAGCAAGATATTATTGTCCCGGAAGCAATGGGTGAATGGTCTAATATCAATTAAATTTACTATCACTCTCCTTGAATGTTGAGTACCTACCGCTGAGTGATGTTGTGACATTCATAATAAAGTGAGCTCGTTTATTATACGAGCTGTATAAAATCTACAACTACAGCAACTAAACGCGACATGAAATAAATAATATCATTCGTAATTTTTGGCAAGAGCCACAAGTATTTATATTTAATGATGTTGTGTATTATTTGTCATACAAAAACATTTCTGTTGATATTATCGTCCCTACTGAGTACTTAAGGAAATCCCACAGATAAAGGAAATAATTATGTCATATTTATCTTGAAATATCATTGAACATCTTCAGTTGGAGAAAGCTACATTTATCATACAGAATCATTTACTACAACAACAAAGTATTATTTTTAAATCTGTATTTAGCATTTCATTGAAGATTGTTAAGAATACACTAAGTATTAACATTTAATAGGGATTGAAGATCTAGGCGTCGCATTTAAACATTTAGTTAATAATTACCTAAAAGTATTGTGCGAATGCCTCAACGAGGCAACAACGTTTCCCGTCGTTCCCGTCATGCCTCCAAAATTTATACTCAGTTGAAATATTTAACATTGATAAGAGTGTTATCGCGGTGACATCCTGATTTTTTACCCGCTCAAATTGTGTCGTCTTGAGTCAACATAAGATCCTTATCTTTCGACTCGGTGTGGAGAAAACGTTTACTTTATCAGAATGATAGAACGCTCCCAAAGTAACTAAAGGGAATAGTCAACTTTAAACTGATGAAATCATGCCGCCACAGTATTGTTGACTGAGATTAGATATACCTACAATGCGCATGTGAATATACTTAAATGAACGTGCGTCACAGTCAAATGATAAATAAAACTACAAATGAGACTAAACATATCTTTACCGACTTTACCTATAACACGTTTTTAAACATCGTATCTGTTCTATTATTCTGTATTATTACAAAGTTATACTATAGCTTATTCAACACTCAGAAAGGCGTATTAAATATTTACAACAAAGTTTTTACAACCCCTCAGCCCCCAAGCGGTCGCATGAGACCGCACCTACAAAAACACACTTGACTTTGTACCGTGTTTTCATAGTCTTACAGGTTACTTTAGAATAAACAAGTTTGATTTTTTCGGTTCTGTGGTACATTTTATGCATCGTGATCGCAAAATATCGCATAGTGTATGTTCGATTCTGTCAAATTTGACGTTGACAGTTGCGCCAATTTTTGTGTCAGAAAATTTCCACGAGTGAGTGGTAAGGCCATATCATGATGGTTAACTAACTGCCCTGTTAAGAGTACATCATCATGTACATCGTCATCATTGCGACCAATAATCTTTCCAGCTTTGGACGCAGGCGTACAAACAAGTACCTACATACCTACCTATTAATTTTGTTATAATATGTAATTACCTACTACTCATCATCATCATTTCCTTGCCCTTGTCCCTATTTGGGGTCGGCGCAGTATGTTTTCTTCTTCCATTCGTCCCTATCAGCCTACAGTTCTGCGGTCACGCCTTTCTTCACCATATTATCTCCACGCAGTCCATCCATCTTTTACTCGGCCTACCTCTCCCATTGTATCCATCCACAGTCATGTTTAAAACACTCGCTTTGTCAGATGGCATTCATCCCTCCTCATTACATGTCCATACCAAGATAGTATCTTTCCTCTTAACTTCTCTGTCACTGCTACTTTCATGTTCCCTCTGATATACTGTAATTATATATATGTAACTACCTACTACTACAACAACTTAAAACTAATTGAGCACATCCAATAACTTTATATGTAAATATTTGAATAGAACATGTAGAATAGAGGTTATAGTCCCATGTTTATATTCAAAATTTGCGTTACATTCTTGAAGATAATCACAGTAACTTTTTCTGAGATAAATAAAAAATGCGCCGCATTTAATATTCTTGGAACGTAAAGGTCTATAGAAGAAATCACAATTTCATTTTAATCCCACCCTTACTAAAAGGTTACGTGGAATAAAAAACAATTTTCGCGTATAGGGACGACCCTAAAAATTTAATATCCGAGAGATCTATTCGTTTAAGACAATTTACAATTTCCATTTGCTGAAAGCGATTTTTTTAAATTTTCGTATATTAACTTGTTGCGGTTTTATTATTTAAAGTGTCTTTTTAGGTTCATATCATATTGAAGCATAAATAAAGCATTACATTGTATCTGAGTACTCTCATACCATCTGGTTTTCTGGAATATACACTTTTAAAGCGATAAAGCTATTCAGCTATTATTTTGATGGTGTTTTTATCTAATATATTTCTAATTAATTCCTTAATTTGATTGACATGGAAAAATCTCGTTCACAGCCTTTTATTATTGCTTTTCCGTATTTGGAGGAAAAGTATGTTTTTTATAATATTGTTGGCTGCATGCTCATGCTGTTTGTACACTGACGGGCAAGGCAGGCAAAACCGCAGTACATCAACGATAATCGTTCGCTTTTACACTTAAATGTTTTTTTTTTCAAAAGCCGTACGTTCGCTTTTACACTTAGATGTTTTTTTTTCAGAAGCCGTACAGACGGCAAAATATTTCTTCTGATTAATATGTATTTAAGTATTTTAAGTATGTTTATCCGTTGTCTAGTAATCATTTAACGAGTTTTATAACGAAGCTTCCCTTGGGCTAGATAATTGGTGTGAGTGTAGGAAAGCTTATTTATTTATTATTTATTATTAATATTTTTACGTGTTCCAAGGCATATCAATTTTCTTTAGAGTGACTTTAAATATACCAATACTGGTGTGTGCTGTATCTTACTATATACCTATACCTATATATCTGTATCTTACTATTCACCATTGGTGATACGTACTGGCCTGGGTGCAATTTTTTTTCACTACTAGCGGAGGAGCTCGATGGCGCAGCGGCTAGCGCGTTTGGCTTGCGATCTTGCCCGCTAAGCAAGTTTCACAATGCCGGGTCGCCTGATGGGTGACCAATTAAAAAAACATCTCGAGCTCCTCCGTGCTTCGGAAGGCACGTTAAGCCGTTGGTCCCGGTTGTTGTCGCAAGATGGCAGTCGTTAAAACCCACCAACCCGCATTGGGCCAGCGTGGTGGGTTATGGTCCAATATCCCCACGTGCTTTTGTTCAAGTGGGAGGCCTGTGCCCAGCAGTGGGACGTTTATAGACTGATGATGATGATGATGATGATGACTAGCGGCCCTCCCGCGACTTTGTCTGCGTGAACAGTGTATTTCGTGACGCATTTCTAAAAACAATCCTAAAAAGTCTACTTCCTCGAATTTATAGTTTCGTTTTTAATATTTTGGTACAACTTTTTATGGGAAACTACACATACTGTGTCTCTTATCATCACTTAAGGCAATTAGAACCCTAAATAAATATAAATGGAAATGTCCCTTTTACAAGCTAAATTGGTGTAATTGCTCATTACAGCCACTGTCAAGTTAATTTTGAACAAACGGCCATCAATGTTTGAAACTAACAGCGCATATAAAATTCTCAATATTTCATTATTTTAAAACATTCTTAACTCCCTTTTAGTTTAGTAATAAAATATCTTGAATACCTACGGGAAGTGACAACATTTTTATGCGAATGAAAAGCATTCCCCAGCGTTTCTAGTAAGTAGATTTTCTTCACACGTAAATAATACAACTAAAACATTTTATTAAGAGAGGGTGTGGATTTTTGCCCGTTTTGCCTGTCGGCCAAAATGTGGAAAAGACACCTAGTAGACATTTGCCTACATCATTACCATTTCACCGTAAAAGGAAAATATCGTAAGCGATTTAATCCAACGCTTAGCGGTTAAAAGGCACCTTCGGCGGGCGCGCGGCGGCACATTAAATAAGAAGCCATTTTTTTTCTTCTTTCTTTGCAAAATTTGCTGTGTCCTATATCCTTTAAAACGGACCGGAAGGCGTGAAACTTATAGTTCAACAGGCTGTGAGCGGCCGAACAATAGTCGGAGGTTTTCTAGGGGTTGGTATCACGAAAGCATGGCAAAACCCTTCCTGATTCTTCATTTAACGTCGTTAAGACGAATAAGCCTTTGTCGTCACAAAAACCCGAGGGCATCTCTGAAGTCTAGGACCTCGACTTATAGAGGTTCGACTGGGTTTGGCCGTATCGTGAATCTGTAATTTATTAACGTATCACGTCTATCAATCGAATAACAAAGATTGTAATAGCTACAAGAATAAACTAAAGTCACACTAATACGATTCTATGCAAATGTATAACAATTTATGTTGCAGTGTCGAATACAGTACTTACTGTATGATGAACGTCGTTTTCCTAGTAGTCTGTATTACTAAAGTAGTTATTACTGGAATTCATCTGTCCATGGCCGGTAGTAACTGATTCCTACTGTGGCGGCGACCGACACGCCAGTCGTTTTAACTTGTTGAACGGACGCCACTGACGCACTGACTGTACGCTTCGCACAATCTACCCTATAACTAGGAAAACAAGTTAAGTACTACGACTTTTTCACTATTTGACCGACCAGATGACGGACTATGACAGACGATCGTAGGATCAGGCATGTCCAAGAGTGGATGCAAACGGGTCTAGGCAAACGCAGTGTAGGACGCCCTGCAGCGCGGACCCGACGAATTATGGAAGACGACAGACAATAGATGGATGTGGATTGCTCAAGAGCTAGACGATTGGCTCTCATTACGGAAGGCATTCGTTAAGTGAACTGTAATAGACTGAAGAGACCGAGTTAAAGTTAAGAACACTTTAGGTTCTGGGATAGCTTTGGGATCGATGCAGCGCCATCTAGTAACAGGTTTCAGGAGTTTGACATTGGTTTAACCGCCTCTGTGGTCTAGTGGCTAAGCCAACGGGCTCAGACCCAGAGGTCCCGGGTTCGATTTCCAGCGGGGGGTGCATCTTTGTGTGCTCGGTTTGGTTGGTGGTAGGGCTGTTAAATCCGACTGGCTAGCTACAACCATATTATCTAAGTCTGCCGCCATAACAACGATGTTTATAGCATTGTTGTGTTCCGACAGTTTGAGTTAAGATAGCCAGTTCCTCAGTGGTTGAGGATTCCGGGTGAAGCGCGCTTTCACCTTCGGCCTTATCGTTACTTATCATCAGGTGAGATGAAGGCCAAGCGCTTACCCGTTGTAGAAAAAATAATGTTTTGTGGAATCTCGTTAGGTTTAGAAAAATCTCGCTCTTAGTTTGATCTGTTGTGTTGTCCTCTGACATGAATAATAAAAAAACTGTAATAATAATTGGAAGTGTACCTAACCTAAAACTCTATTAGATTCTAATGCACAATCTATGTTTGCCAATATTGTGGCTGACAAGGTTCTAAGGCGTCCTACATTCTAAATTAATTGGCTCTAACTATGACATACTGACGTCATGGTAGGTGATTCACAGTTTGCGCACTCACAGGACACGGTGTTCTTTAGTACGAATAACCCGCGTAGTCGCTTTACTGTCATCGCAGTGCCATGAAATTGGTATAGATACAAACAAAAATAACCATGTATTCTTCACATATCTTCTCACCTAAGCGTCGTCGGTAGCGAACGAATAGATACTCGAGTTGACAAATTGTGGTTTTATCCAACTATTATCTTATAAACTACTGAACAGCCGTGCGATTCTCTAAGCTAAAGCCTTGATAGCTGCAGCTGCCGCAGCGCTGAGAAATGACTCTGTCTCTTTCATATTCATAGAATTGGAAAGAGATAGCAGATCACAGCCATGCGCGCAGCGTCTATGTGTCGCTTAGAGAATCGCATAGCTGAACCCGTGCCTATAGCAAGCGTATTAACTTTCTGAGTAAGAATTAGTTTTCAGGTTATCATTAGGACAGGCAATAATATTAAACCAATTTAACAGAAATAGAAATAGAAAATGACTTATTCAACGTCATTTACAGTGTTATTAACAAAAAAATATTAAATATTTTACTAATTATTTTATAAATGACACTGAGATGGCACCCACTCAGCATAGTGTCGTGGTATGCTGACACGCCGCGACGCTGGTCTTCCGTAAGTGCCAGGCAATGAGAGAATGGGAGAAGCACTGCTACGTGCAACTTGCAAACCTTTTCTTTTTTTAAATTTAAAAGATTTTGAACCATCACCTCTCACCAATCATCACCTCTATATATCAGACCACTATTACTTTAATCCCTCGTCTGTGGCAAGGACTCCTAGAGCTCGATAACAATAGAAATTGTGTCTGGTATTTCAACAGGTGACCTAAATCTGTGCATATTGGTCCCAGTAGGTACATTTGCAATTAAAAAATACATACATATAATCACGACTATGATCCCCGAAGGGTTAGTCAGAGACTAGGCAATGAGGACACCAAAAGCAGTCCTCTACTATAGTCCACTTTTTACCAAATAGCGACTGCACATGTGCTCAGCGCGACAGGTGGTGAACCCATCGCTGCTCTATGCTGTTAGAAGTATGTGCAGTCTTTAGTCCGTTAGTCGCCTTTTACGACACCCAAGGGAAGAGAGGGGGTGGTAGTATTCTTTCATGGCTATGCGACGCGGCTATTTAAAAAATACCTGTTATATATTTAGGTAAGTAGAATCTCATCCGAGGCCTTTGCGATGCCCAGCGACGAGAACAATAATACGCTGTGATAATCCTATATCCGTGGGGGATGAATACGGACTAATGAGTAGGTTTTTTTTTTTCAGGGGTAGATAATTTAGGGGTTGAATGTGGACTAAACGGTGTCGCGTAGCAGTGAAAGAATTCTACCAGCCCCTCTCTTCCTTTGGGTATCGTAAAAGACGACTAATAACGGACTAAAAACAACACATACATATACAGCATAGTGCGGCGATGGGCTCACCACCTGTCACGCTGAGCACATGTGCAGTCGTTATTTGGTGAAAAGTGGACTATGGTAGAGGACTGTTTTTGCTGTCCTCATTGCCTAGTCTCTGACTAACCCTTCGGGGATACTAGTCGCGAATATATGTATGTGTGTAATCCTATAAATGACTATGATTATATTAGCGTCTATGCTTAAACAATGACCTGTTTGAACACATACAACGTCGAGCCTCGGCTCATCAAAAATGAACGGAAGTAAACGACTCTGCCTGACCTCGGCTACGTTGTTGCCTCTAGACAGCTTAATCGCCGTTATGTGTATTCAAATTGGTCACTCCTACATGAAAATTACTTACCTTCCACTGGAAAAAGAAATAAAACTGCTACAATGAGTAATTAAGGCCGAATTCTTAATATTAGATTTCAACAATCCTGTTTCTCTTTTTAACTTGATTATCACAAATTTTATTTATTCAGTTCTTTGCTACGTTCATTGATGTGTTTGCATTAACTGTTTGTTCTACATAAATAATGTGGCTTTTTTAATTTAAATATATTTAGAAAAAATTATCGTTAAAAATATGGAGAAAGCTGTCGCAATTCTAATAACATCTAGAGACTGAAAGCATTCATCATTTTGACGTTAGTGAAAAAAATGCGTTGAGATTGGGTTCGGGGTCGTTACAGTGACGTTAGAAGTTGAGCCTCGGCCAACTATGTCTTCGCCACAATTACTGAGATAAGTGCAATGACTTCTGATTCATCATCTTTAAAACTTGAACATTACTATGCAAAGAAAAGAAATGCACTGGACACTACACGGCTAGACGATGTTTTTTATACATTATTAATACCCACCACTTTTAACAAAATTTGAGAATCCCAAAAGATCTCCGTAATATTATCTATTCTTAAAACAGGACATTATTTGCCTATTTCATATTTTAGAAAGCCAAGATTTACTAAAAGGATTACTCACTATATGAACATTTAAATGGAGCTTACGAATGTATTATTATTAAGTATATCAATGTGGAGGATTAAAGAGGTCGCGTGTCTCTTCATGTGGACTTATAAGAACGACCACAAGTACTTAGTGATATAAAATGCTCCTTGTATCAATAGCATAAGGTTCTCCAAATACGAATGGATGTCAGCTACTGTACCGACTGAATATTTTTCGGTGTAATCGGATTACGGGGACTTCGAACTTTTCCCACATTCAGAGACAGTCGTATTTTTTTTAACCGACCTTAAAGAGAGACCGTTCACGGATCCTCCGAAATGTTTATTTATTTGCTTATACTCAAATTATACGAAATCGATTTCTATAAATCTAACGGCAAAACTGTTGGAGAAGGTAACTGTGCCACTGCCAGTTTATTTAGGAAAGTGGATAATCGAAATTGATTTCGACAAAGTAACTTTTGTTTTAGCAAGAATTTCTCCAATAGTATTCGGTTACGTACTTGTACAGTACCATTGTTAACGAATATTGGAACAAATCGTACAAGACATAACAATGAAAATGTAAAATATTCCTACTGTTTTCTTCAACCTATCTGCCATTTGCTTTACTCGAATTTATGTTAAGCCTTTCAAGAAATGCTTATTATGTTTTCCAATTCATAAAAAGACAACACAGACATCCAATAAATCAGCGAAGACGCCAAACGGTTTTGCGATGTCGAATTTGTAGAGCAGAAATTTTAATTTAGCAGACAAGAAAATGGCGACGTTGCTCACATAAGCCATAAAGTGCACAGCGAATGCCAGTAACATATACTGCACAAACTATTCGCGAGTCGACGAGTGGCTGCGCGTAGCATTTTGTTACATATAATCGGCTTAGGGGCGAATGTCGTCTGTCGAGCTCGCCTGCGACACTCGCATAAAATAAACTCGCCCTTTGCTAGGGATTTAAATGCATGTTCGCCGATAAAGTCTTTGCTACTGGAAGTCTCTATCAGATGCGGGGCATCTAGAAATTTTAATGTAAATTCTAATACTTACCGTAAAACAATTTTTAAAGCTTCATCTTGGACATTTTACCACTTCTTGAAAAGGATAAAGTTCGAACATTTATTGATTGATCTGAATTATTTAAAGCAAGTACTTGCTGTCGTTTTTTATACTTGCCTAGACGTCGATTATGCATAGAAAATGCAGTCGGAAGAGAGGCGCCGAAGCCAACCTCAGATTTCCATTACACGGATCAGTTGGCTTGCACTCAGGCTCGCACCTAAAGCCCTTACTCGTCCTCCGACTATTACAGCGGTAGCTCCTGCATC
Source organism: Scoparia ambigualis (assembly GCA_963921215.1). Lineage (NCBI taxonomy): Eukaryota > Metazoa > Arthropoda > Insecta > Lepidoptera > Crambidae > Scoparia > Scoparia ambigualis. Next base: position 13,541,853 of record OY992507.1, read on the forward strand.
AAAATTCACCTAAGAATGTTACAGTAAAATAAATTCGAGTCCACCGAAATAAGACATGAAATAGAACAGGCAACAATAGAAATTTAAAAATTTGCAAGAATTTAAAAATGTGCAGTAAACTCTAAAATACACCACAGTATACATGAACAGAACAACAATAAAGATAAAAATGAACGTGCTTTCAACGTAATCATGCATAGCGTGACATCGGGCTCTGATATAAGTAGTGTAAGCGTATGACCACAAGCGGCTACTCTACGGCATGGCTGGCTGATATCGGGTGGCTCCCGGGAAAGATGTATTTATGCGTGATGTCCCGCACAGGTCTGATTGCGACAGCTGTGTTACAGGGCATGAGCGGTACAATCGACAAAATATTTCTCTCCGGAATCACGACGGTCAGACTGTGTATAAATGGAGTGCCTCACTTACCAAACATCTGATGATGGCAACTAAGGTGCTCCACCACAATTACCGCTTGCGTAACCCTGGGAAAAATATTTTCTCCGTGAATCTAACGTGTAAGTAATTTTTATAACAGTGTTTTTTCTTAAACTTAAGGCATCATAATCTCAACAGTACTCCGTGATCAATTGCATGGGGTGTATAAACTTACATCTAACATGCTGATTATTTACTTTGCTATTCGGTGAAGTATAAAGACTGTTGGTACTATTAAGGTTGGTTATCTGTGTCTGTTTTTACTTCAAGAGGAATTAAAGCTACTTATACGTTATAATTCAAAATGAATTAAAATCTAGAAACCGCTATTCGGTACTATACATAAGGCTATGGATCTAAAACACAATAAATACTTAAGTATACATGTTCTAACACACAATTGCAACAATTGGTATATTGGTAACTAGTCAGTTTGTCGTTATATACGGTTATAGGCTGCTTATAGTGAGGATAAATAAGAAGTACAATTAACTGAATAGTCTGTAAGTACTACAATTATTGATTTATCAAAACTAACAACTACATTACAAATTAAACAACGGAAGTGAAGTGAAGTGAATATATTACTGTTTGTTATTACCATTTATAACGAGCTAATATTAATGTGAACGACTCAGACCTGCAAAAGATGTATTAGTTAACACGATTTGGAATACAAACAGACATATGGGGATTTCCAAGATTAGATATAAGTGTCTTAAAGTATTCGATTTGTGCAATAATCTCCGATTCGATCAATCAAAGATTATATACGAGTATAAGTTTTGAACGATTCGTGTGAACCAGATCTGTGCATAAAACATTTTTTATAGCTAATGTTTAAGGTTTAAAGAATCTTAATATAGATTAATTTGTTTCATGAAAACTTGTTTCTGTTTCCAATTTCTATTCCAGGTTTTTATTGAGATTGAAGTAATAGTTACAAAGTTACGAGTTAAAGAGACAACATTTGTATTACTAGCTTAATGCAAACATATATTTATTACACGCAGTAAACAAAAAGAAATATACTCATAAACCTAGCCAATAAAATATTATTACTTAGAACTTTTCGATGTAATATGGCGGAGTTGTCAGCCCACACGACTCTATTTACAGTCCTATGTAAATATCATAAATTTATTAACATAGAAGTGAGCTAACAATTAGCTAAGTTAATAGAAAACATATTTATTAAGAGGCAACATAATCTTCACTTGTTGTTGGTGTTTCAGTAAATCTAAATTAAATTTTAAAAACGTTAGTTTTAAAGTTATTCTTATGTGTATCATTATAAACTTGCTTATTTAAAAAAAATACCATTTTCATTGATTACATTCATTTCTGTTTTATAGCATTTACAAAATGTACTGGAATAGTCCGCTATGGACGAGTATGGTTTCTAGCAACGCAAACATATATCAACAATAAATCACCACTGTTCTCATAAATGTTTTAGCGATCAAGGTGTTTATTAACTACTTCAATATATTACCAGATAATGTGCCCCGGATCCTTGCTATATTTAGCAATCGAAGACGTAATCTTTAAACAAATTAAATGCAATTCTAAGTGCATCTGGCCTATCTCTAGTGGCCTACTAACACTGGCACCTTGAACCATTTTAATCAGTCCAGTTTATATTTTGTCTAAGTTTCGGTTATTTTTTAAATACTAAAAGGTAGGCACACAACCTAAATAACCACCTCATTCATCATTTCTAGACTGACTATTTTCAAAAAACCAAGAAGAATTTGCTCAGATCAGAACTGAGCAGATAGTGCTGTCACAACACAACACAGTAATTCTGGACACACCTGTTCGACGGTAGAATATCCATGAGGGACCAGACAGGCTCTATACGGAAAACCTTACGATTTCCCAAACGCTTTGGAAAAATCACTCGCAGAAATTACAAAAATCTAGAAAGTTAGTAGTGATATTCAAGGAGGAGAGGAAAACACCAAGAAAACTGTCATATGCGATTGACAGCCCAGCAGGGTTTGGAGTTACGGTTAATGAAGTCATTAAATGTAACACATGATCAAAGCAAATACAGGAAAAGTGTGACGTGACGAAACTTCGTCAGAGTCAAGAAGGAGGCGCCGAAATGTTAGATTTAATTTTTTGCATGCAAATGCGTATAGTTTATTAGAAGTGGTATCATTACTATACAAGAGATCACAAATACTGCTACAGAAAACTTGCATTTTGAAATTCTATAGTCACAGCGCGAGCATTCGGATATCAATAAATTGTCATTTACATAATGGAGTAAATTATCTGATCATATTTATGTCAGCACTCTGTAATGATCTGGTTAGCGAATCGTTTAACTTCGCAGATATTAAAGTGGATACCGTTTAAATTACATTCCTACCACAAGGCTCATAAAATGGAGTGAATCACGTGAAATTATAAAATAAATAAATAATAAACTCTCCTACACTCACACCATTTATCTAGCCCAAGAGAAGCTTCGTTATGAAACTCGTTAAATGGTTACTAGACAACGGATAAACATACATAAAATACTTAAATACATACTTGTTATACATAGAAAACACCCAGACCCGAGACAATTTAGAATAACAATCATTTCTAAATTGACCCGACCGGGGATCGAACCCGGAACCCCAGAGATGGCGACACCATGAAAACCGGTGTACAAACCACTCAACCAAGGAGGTCGTCAATTACTACTACGAAACGGCTATTTTAAATATTTTATCAAGTGATGGGTTAAAAATTTACGTAGGGTGTTTACAGATAGAAAACTTAAAAATTGTATGATATACTTAGTTAATTACTTTTCACTGTTTTTGCTTGTAGCCTTATTAGATGCAACGATGAGATTTTTTTATTCAGGTCTTTACTTTCCTTATCTAATTCTTACTTTCCCTGTAATTATTTGAAGAAAAGCTATTTTTTTTTATCAACTTTAAACTGCTTTTCCCTGTAATTACCGATATAATTAACTAAGTAACTACAGGATGTGTTGTGAGGATTGTATTTGCTGTATGATATTAGTCTTCTAATTGCATGAACACCTAACATATCTACTTTCTCTATAATGTATTTCTTATATTCTCTTTCAGGTCAACTAAGTATAATATTTTTATTATTATGGTATACCTAAGTGCTACCCCTCCCTTCCCTTGGGTGTCGTAAAAGGCCAATAACGGACTAAAGACTGTACATACATCCAACAGCATAGAGCGGCGATGGGCTCACCACCGACAGGTGACAACGCTGAGCACATGTGCAGTCACTTTTTGGTGAAAAGTGGACTATGGTACAGGACTGCTTTTGCTGCCCTCATTGCCTAGTCTCTGACTAACTCTTCAGGGATAATAGTCTTGATTATATTTTTAGTACCTAAGTGTATTTATCTTAAACTACCGGCCCGCCCCAGACTTCGTCTGAGTGAAAAACTGTATCCCGTGACGAATTTCCAAAAAAAAAATTTAAACAAACCTACGAGTAGTCCTGACAATTACGAACTTTGAATTTTGAACACAACATAAGAAGAATTACCCAATTACAAACGCGTACAAACATTGTGGCAATTGGTTTTTGTTAATATAGATTATCCTTACTACTACTTCTTATCCTAGGTATTATAATTTTTATAGAGAAGATGCTTGACCAATCATTTCTTAGTGTTTAAAATTTTCAGCTGAGACTACTCCGTAACGGAGCAATTTATTTATTTATCTTTATTGCATAATTACAGCAAAAGGTAAACTTAATGCCCTGAGGCATTATCTACCAGTCGACCAGCAATAGCAAATTAAAAATATAACATATGACTTCTAACATTAATATGAAGATTACTTTCTCCATTTCTCCGATGTCAGGTACGCTATCTGAACACCATCCCCAATGCATTCAGAAAACGCAGACCGACCAAAACTCCTTTCCATATTGCGCAATATCCCATAATCCATTATATCGAGATACTCTTTTCGAATTCCGCACAGCCTTTCCTATTTTCAGTTTGTGAAATTACTATGCGTAATGCTCAATTCTGTGAGATTATAATAAATCTTTATAAATACAGAGCGTAACAAAGTTTTTGGTGTGCAATAGAATTTTAATATTGTCGTCGTTAGCGGATACGAAAAGGAAGTGTGAATGACGTCAAAAATGGGAATGTTCTGTAACTTTTTTATTTGCTCATCATAATACACCATTGGCTTTTGTGCCTATAGCAGACGATTAATTTACTAATATGAGTTAAACAACACAACTGTTCCTTTCAATTACATAAAGGAAGAATGAAATATTACAGCCGAAAATTAAGTAGTTTCAATTCTATTATCTCACATTTACTGGAAATGAATCTCGGTTTTAAAAAGTAGATAAAGTCTGCAAAATCGCTTGTAATTTTTAGATTAAATCAACAAATTAATTTTCATATAAAGTGATACTGGATAGATACATACATACACATAATCACGACTATTATCCCCGAAGGGTTAGTCAGAGACTAGGCAAAGAGGACTGCAAAAGCTGTCCTCTGCCACAGTCAATTTTTCACCAAATAGCACATGTGCTCAGCGTGACAGGTGGTGAGCCCATCGCTGCTCTATTCTGCTGGATGTATGTGCAGTCTTTAGTCCGTTAGTCGCCTTTTAGGACACCCATGGGAAGAGAGGGGATGGTAGTATTCTTTCACCGTTACACGACACGGTTAACGGATAACGGAGATTATAGTTAGTTAGATTAGTTGTTAAGTCTTAACTACAAGTTATTTAACTGTTTATTATTATTATTTTTAATTATTATTAGTATTGACGTCAATAAGTGCCTGTAAAGGTTTACATTGAATAAATAATTGGACTTTGACTTTGACTTTGGTAGATAATTAAAAAAGTTCTGTAAATGATGTAAAGTCGTGTAAATATTTCAACTATCATTCGTACAAAATCTATAAGTTTTATCCGACAATCAGTGAGTCTGTATTGCATTCAATACAATCTTCGTGTAACACACAGGCCCTACTACAAACGTAGAAGGACCGAACGTTATTTTCATAATTCATTCAACACTGAGCGCTTCTACTTTTGTAGTGACTTATACGCGTCACCTTGTACGCTGATGATAGCTATTGACGTCCAATACAACGATTGTCGTAGACTAGAGCTCCAGCAAATAAAACTGACAAACAAAAAAGCGCATTGTCAGGCAAACAAGAGTGCAGGGGAGCGGAGCGGGTGCGGTGTCCGGCTGAGGTCGCTCTCTCATTGAGCACTCCAATTGAGTTAATGGCCTCAAATGCAGATGATTACTGGCCTATTCATTGGAAACTAGCTGTACGAGCCTTTCTGCACTCGCGATTTATATTGTAAGATAGCAAATTGATGGCACTTAGCTTCTGTTCTTGACCTCGCTGATATTTAAATGTAGTTATTTGAAAATTTTGCTCCTTGATTTTTGTTAATTTGTTTATGATTTCTGAATTCATGTTTTGTAATAAAAATATTAATTATTAATGACGTATAAATAAATATCTTAAAAATCTTAAAAGCATTTTGAGAGCTCTTAGAATTTCACTAGGTATTACACATTATGTAAATTTACTAAATAGTTTTTACATTTTTACATTATAGTTTCATTTAAACGTTCCACAAATATAAAATAAATTACCCTTCTACGCAAATTTTTATAGCCAGACAAACAATAATGAACAACGTTAGAGCCATTAATGTTGACCTTGTATCTCTATCGTCCAGCCCATACATAAGCTAAAATCCAGAAATTTCCATGAAGCTGATATAATGCGTACAATAGCCGACTATTTGCAGTAACGTTACGGCACTTGCGTTAAATTAAGTTAACGTTAAACACGCGCTGCCGCCGTTGAAATATGTGTTTTACCTTCGGCCGATATATTGTTACTATTTATTAACGGTTATATCCAGTACAGCGTGCTTATTATGAAACTCGAAGGACCATAATAATATATTGAGATTACAGTTTACGTCATACCTACAACGAATTCGAATAACGACATTATCTAAAAATATTATAAAATAAGGGAAAAGTATTAAATTAAATTTTGACTACAATTTACGGAAGTTAATTAAAAGTAGCTATGACGTGTGTAGGTGAAACTTATGTCTCGTATATGATAAGTACATTATATTTAGGTTTGCCTAAGCATGTGCCACCATACTATAGTAATCCCAAAGCATCCTTTTACTGTTAAACTAACCAACTAGCGCACACAGAATCGTGAAAACTGTGAAGGTTGCAGAAACCATTAAGGAATCGAACTTTAAATAAGGTTGTAATGCAAAACGCGACTTCTTGGCAGAAGAATTATGTGAAAATACTCTATTTATGAGTTAATAGTGGATTACAATCAACCATTATTAAGTATAATACAAAACCGTCATCATCACATAAATTATTATCAAGAAATTGGCGTAAGATCTTAGTACAGTTCCATTTTTTTACTGAAACATAAAGGGATCGAGGGAATATCATTTCTCTGTTGTCAATGTTCTTATTAATCAAACACCACTCTAAAAGTAATAAAAGACTAAGCTCTATCGGTTAGATCTATTTGCCTTCTCGAAATTTGAGAAGATTACAAAAAAAAATAGGGAGCATGATTTGCTACATACGTACCCGTACGTGTTAATAATAGCTCAAAACCTGAAATTAGTTTGTTTAGAACCGTGAGCAGTATTGCTTCCTAATAACACTTGTACGGTCGCATGTTATAAAAAAAATAATTTAGACTACGCAGCTTTTAAAATTTACCTAAGAGGCCTATTACATCTCGACTGTGATTTTTGCGTAAAATGGCCAATTTTGGCGTTATGGATCTCAGAAACAAAAATACATTAACAATTATGACTTATTGAATAGTGTAGAATAGCTATTGGAATAGTGCGTAGCGGCCTCGCTTTTTGTAAACTTTCCTTAACTTTTTAATTAAATCCAAAATTGCAGAGAAAGATTTTCATAAAGTGCGCGCAGGCACTTTTTTGAGCTCATCGATTGAACTACTGTTCTAAACAAGTTAAATAAAAAAAAATTGTGTTATTTCTTATATAGTCGAAAAGTGCGTAGCGGCCTCGGAATTTTCAGATATCATTGACTTTATATAGGAAAAAAAATCTTATTCTAAACCAAGAAACTTCGAAAATCCTGTGAATATTTCCTATGTACGATGATATTATTGAGCAAAATTTATACCAGAGTAATTGTTACTTCATGAGGAATAAAGATTTTATAATGAATTTATTATCTTATTTCGATAAAAACGATAAATACAACTGCAAAATTACTACAAAATGCGATGCGTCGGCCGTCCGAATTCAACTTATGCTCACAGAATAGAGATTTGTAATATTATGCACAAATTTATTATCCTATTTCGATAAAAACGATAAATCCAATTGCAAAATTACTACAAAATGCGAAAATGGGCATTTTACGCAAAAATCACATTCAAGATGTAATAGGCCTCTCAGGATCGTCTAACGTTGCACTAACAATTTCAATGCAATCGGGTGGCAACATCGCTCTTAAAGAAATGTAAGAAAACAAAAAAGCAAATGCTTCTAATTTAATTCGCGATAATTTATTTTAATTTAGTATGTGTTCGGTAGCATTTTAGTATATTTTAAAATCAAACAATAACCATATAGATCGGACCAATATTATAAACTTAGAATTATTACTTTATCAAGACCTAACAATGAAAATAGAAGGATAGACCGTGAAGGAGGAAGGGTAGACTTAGCGACGAAGTCTGTTACTGCGACTACTCGTATGCTTTAGTTATTGTTCTGAGACTCGAATACACCATAATAACCCCCCCGTTTTCAACAAGTTGGTTTATATTTGCCCTGATTGCTGATGATTACGTACCCATGAACAGTTAATAGGCCCCTCTTTTACCATAAGCATAGCGTACCAACGTTGTAATGACTGTAGTTATAAGCACCTAGCTATTAAATAACGTTGTCATTCATATTAGCTTCTAAGAACACATGTTAGTTTGCAAGGGGTTCAAATATAAAATTATATGCACTTGTCGATGCTCTAACAATGCTTTTATAAGTTAGCTTTATAAACTACGTAGGATGGACACCATATGAAGATAACAGTGTTTTACTGCTTTCATTATTTATAAACCATTTATATTTTTCCTTAATCTATTTTATATTTATAGGAGTGAGTTTATAGGAGTATTTTCAAATTAGCGATAAAATAAAAAGTTAACAATAGTGTCTACTACATTTTATTATAAAGTAATCGGGTGAACAGCCGTTTTTGTTTATTTATATGAATGTATTTAGAGTCGGCATTCGATAATACCCTAGATGATTTTTCTATAGGCCACATTACCGCTTTTGCTTTTAAAAAGTGTTCGCTTGTATTTTTTAAAAATATGTTAATAACTAGCGGACCGCTCGCGACTTCGTCCACGTGACAAATTTCCAAAAGAATTATTTCACACAAACCTTATTCAGGCAATTACAAACAAAACAGAAAAACCTATTTAGCCAAGTTTATTTAGCTTAGCTAAACTAAGCTAAATAAGCTTGGCTAAATAGGTTCAGCTGTTCTGAAGTGATGCTCGAAAAAAAATTGTGCCAATTGATTTTTTTTTAATGAAGCTGGGCAAGCGTTTGACCACCAACCTGCTTGGTGAGCAGAAGAATATAGAGATAGCTCGTCAATGTGACTATGGGATAGAACAACAATTTCTCGCAATGAACCCGATCAACTCCTCGTTTAGCTATACCGACTCTTTTATATAATGACTATAGTGACACCCAAGTCGTGTATAAAGAAATACACAAATGGTTTTATTTACCCCATTACAGTACTTACTTAAAATAACAAACATAAGAGACGTTGAAGCACACTAAAAACTTTTATCTACTCGTAAAAACATAACTTGAAAGAGCTACCAATAAAACATGTTTAGCTATTGCTAAGATTTTTTAATAACTTCAATCCTCACGTCACGTTTATTCAAATGGTTTTAGCGTCCCTAATAACGGAGGCCATCATGAACAAAACACACACAATAGACAACAGTGTTTAAATGCACTAATGATCAAACATTTGTTGTTAATTACTGTTTATTACATAATTTTATCGGCATGGGTGTGCAATAAAATTCAATGTACTCCATTAAGAGTGTGGTACCCAATGATTTATGTCACAAGTTTCGTCGTACGCGAGATTTACTGCGCCGCACAAAACTATTTTTGAAACAGTTCCACTCTCTTCGCACTTTAATTATAGACGTACAATATAACAAAATATTATTTTAGTTTTGAAGCCGCCTTGAAATATTAGCTTTGGCTATTGCTGACGGGAGTTACTAGGGAATGAAACAGGATTTCGGTACAATGTTTAGTACTCGGATTATTAAGACGTGAAATTTGATGTGGCGAAATTTTGCGATGATGCCAAAGTGTCTATAAAATGACTAGTAAATGGCGGCAAAATATGGAATATTTTATGTGAAACAGCGTATTTCGAGTTAGGTACTTGCTTGTAGGTAACACTTGTCTGATAAAAATGGCTGTACAGTAGCTGTATAGTATGGTGTAGACGATGCTTAATTAGTGTTGAGAGTAAGGTGTGGAAAAGTAACCCAAGAAACACATTAAAATCATGAATCGAACACATGGATGTCTCCATCCATTAGTATTATAATTACTTATAAATTATTTTTGCATCTATTGTATTTATTCATCCAGCTATTGTTTCACTGTTACCTTAAACAGTAAGGTAGCAACTAGTGATGTGTTAAAAATTGTATTTTTCGTTTCTTATTTTGTATGTTTCAAATTACGCGAAATATAGTTCCCCATTTTTTTAAAACGTAATCGTAACCCAGTCACTCCTTCAAAATCAACGCGGATTGGCACCGCGAAATGTCAGCACGCGCTGAATGGACTTGCCTTTTGGTTTATTTATTTCTGAATAGGTACGTCCGCATGCAAGTGCCAACAGTGCAAAGTGGTCAGAAAAAAAACCAAACACAATGAAGTCATTATTCAAAGCTATTTGCAGCAAATACAATATGGGCAATAACTTGTTCGAGAGCGTAATTGTTATGACCGAGGTGCGATACGGGATGGCATCTCAATCATTCGAAAATAGATTTTAATATGACTTAATATAATTCCTTTTTAAATGGCACAAGAGTTAGTTTACTCTGTGTATTGCCGAAGTTTGCGCATTGCGTTGGTACCTCGACTTTTGCAACCACACATCAGAAGATACATTACTCATTTTTTATGGGACAACATCGTATACATTGTTCGGATCCCAAGGTATGCAGCTAACACATGTGTAAAGGAAACAACGATGCAATGCACGGCACCACATGACAACATCGAGATCCAGACACAAGAAAAGGATGGAAGAATGGAAAGTGTCTTGCAAATTGACCCGTAATGGATACCTAATAAAGGGTTTTTTTAAAAGAACTTGCTATAGGCCTTTGCAGCGTAACCAGGTTTATAAGCGGCGATTAACATATGGTTCCTAAAACCTTATGACATATTAACCACCAGTTTTCATCAAGTTTGACCCCGAAAATTACCAGTTTCAAGAATTCAGTTAACGAGTAGTTATACTTAGTTATTGGTGACGCTACCCTTTTTCAACTACGAAATTTGACACAACTACTACTTGTTTGTAACAATGATATTATAATTTTTATTATTACATCATAAGCACATCATTACTTTGTAAGGTAAGACAGATGCATAAGATCGCCAATTGCCTTTAAATGTAGCACATGTTTTTTTCAAACATCAATGTAGCACATGTTTTTTTCAAACGCGGTTATCAATTTCTGCTTCATACGATTACATCGTCAACTCCGTCAACTAGTCATTATAATATTTTGTACATAATCTTGTTTATTGTATTAGAGGAATGCCAATAAAACGAGTAGGTACAGCAAGAAGCTTCACACGGTAATATGTTGTGTCTTTACATGTGGTTGGTTGCTCATAATGTGACTATGTAAAATGTAAAATGTTTACTAGAAAAAAAATCAACCAGTCTCAGGAAGCTCGAATGGGATTCGAACCCATGACCTTTGGATTGCCGGTCCACTGCTCTAACCGTTAAGCCTCCGAGACCCCAGAAGACTCGTTGAATTCTTTTTAGCAGGTATTTGATTATTGACGCCGCAAGCCAGCGGTATTACGTCACTGTCAAGGTTTATCTACCCTCACAGTCGAAAGAAATACTATTGCAAGCAATGATTGAAGTATTTAACAATCGATAAAGACGTAATTGCTTATAAATTATTAAAACGTTTCCTAGAAAAAAACATTTTATCCTAAATCTATATAGCATTGTGAATGCAAAATTTCAATAATAAAGATATTAAAATTTATTCCTTGATATTATAATATATACCTTGGAATGCAATAATTGCCTATTGATAGATAGGTATCTGTCTTGGAAATAATTAACTACACCATAGAGTTAAATTTGCTATTTAAATACTATATTATTATTCGTTATTGATGTTCAAGTATAATTTTGTGTGAACAATTCTATCTTACGAACCTACTTTACGCCTTGTCTGTGCACTTTTTTTCAATTATGGGAAAAAATGGCTGTATACTTTATTATGTTTGTTTTTGTTTGTGGTTTCTACGGAATAATCTCATCAACGTTTGCCTTAGCAAATGGCAATGCTAATAAAATGTTTTGATAAATGGTTTAGCTCCAGCTATTACAATTGATCAGTATAAGTATACTTTATTGAGCCATAGTTGACATGACACCAAATTTCACATAGGGGCCTTTTTGTGGGACTGTGGGAGAAGGTTCTATACCTTTTGTGGCTTAGGCATTTGATGGCTTAGAGGTTTCTAGGCGATGACTATAATAATATTAGTCCAAATGCTATTTAAATATTATCTACCTAATATTGATATGTCCTGCACACTTTGATAAGTTTCCTTTTTTAGTTAATACCTACGGGCTGATAGACCGGTGACTTTCTGATACAGGTATTATTAAACTTCAACATTATGTTATATGTAACAAAGATTGTTAAATGATGATTAAACATTGAGATTTTTGATTTTGTTTTTTTTTAATGAACCAAAATTCTTGCAAGGTCGCAGTAGCGTAGATTATAGAACTCGATAGTTTGTAGTTGCTTATCTGGATAATAGTACCCGGGCTATCACAGGGCACCGGAGCATTGCGCAGGCGCAGCGCAAAGGTCGTGTGCAATCGCTCGCAGGGTATACAATAGGGATGCTACATAACACGCCCGTATCCCAGGAGAAGGCAGAAACCACAACCTTTAATTTGCTATGTGCTGTGTGCATATCTTGACACAATCCATGTGCTGTTAGTACCTATAAAGAGGTTAACAAGGATATTCCGTTACATAAAAAGGTATTAGACGTTATTTATAAAAGGTGTTACATAGCAATATATTTAAATGACGACCTTAACGGAAGCCGAATGAATAGATTTAGATTAAATGAAAAAAAAAGGGGAACAATCTTGGTTCTAATACATTCGTTAAGACAAATACTTTACACATTCGTAATAGCTTTCTGAGTGTGTTAACAGAACTAAATTAGTTAATAGCGCATTAAAAATTAACAGTACTATTATTAATTAGATAATAGCGCATTAAATATATATATTTTTAAAGTTATGGAAACAAACAGCGTCATCATGGTTGATGACAAAGATTTCACTGGAGGGTGTCGAGTTTTTTTTAAATACTATGGTGTGAATTGTTTAAAAAAAATCGTGGCTACGCTAGATAGGGCAGACAGACAGCCCTACCAAGATACGCTACATAACGTCATTTCACGCGCTCACGCATACATCACGTCGACTAGATTTTCTCCGCGACCTACGATTGCGATATCATACATTTCTGTGTACCACATTACCATAATAATATACTTTTTAATTTTATATCTGAATTGGTTCTCTGATTAGAATCATGTCATTCAATCGCAAGTCCGGACGATTGATTTTTCAATTGAGCTACGCCAGACACATTTTGATTATTTTAGAGTTACCTACTCATATGTGGATACGTAGATACTACATACTACCTACCTTTATTTGCAATGAGTGTTTTTTCAGTTAGCCTAATCATGGAGCGACGCATTACTAAAATTCGTAAGACACTATCATCATCATCATCCACAGCCTGACTTCACCCACTGCTGGGTATAGGCTACTCTTTGTATGTGCCACTGTTGACGATCCCGTGCCAATCTCATCCAGGTGTTGCCCGCGATGTTCGCCACATCGTCTGCCCATCTTTCCGCAGGACGACCGACGTTTCTGTGTCCAGTTCTTGGATGCCATTCAGTTAGCGCCTTACTCTACACCATCTCCTCATCACCTCGCCTTGCCAGGTGTCCTGCCCAGCTCCATTTTAGTTCCGTTATACGATTCCCAACATCTTTGACCTTTGTTCGACTTCGAATCTTGATGTTGGGAACACGGTGCATAAGCTTGATGCCGAGCATGGCACGCTCCATGGCTCTCTGTGCAACTCTCATCCTGTACACAGCCTCCTGCGTGAGCGTCCACGTCTCGGCACCGTAAGTCATGGTAGGCAGAACACACTGGTTATATAGGCGGGTCTTCAGACACTGTCACAGTGTCTGAAGACACACCACCTTAAGAATTAAGACGGAAACTGTGTATTGTGTAAAAAGTGTTTCAGTGGGTACCTCTAATTAGAAGCACTCTCGCCCATATTGCAAAATTTCTTGAGTTCGAGTTCCGCCGCTTTTTATTTTGTTAAGTATTGATGTCTATTTTATTCTGTGTTTAATAAAATAGACATCAATTCTTATGCTACTATTGGAAAATCGCGAATAAAATATTTAAAAAAAAATCGTATAGCATTCAATCATGTCTTTCATTCTTAATCAGAATTCAATCATACGGTACGGGTACCCATCCTGAACGAGTAGGTACCTAAGGTAATAGACACTATCGATGCCGCTTCTTTCAAGATAATTGCTTGTTATTATTTATAGGCTTGAACTTTTTCTTTAATTATAATAGTTCTGCTCAACTTACGAGAACTTAGGATCACTTTTGGGTTACGTCACAGTTAACGAGTATTTGTCAAATAAGATGTTTTACTAGATGTAGTACCATAGGCCAGGTCTGGTTTTTAGCCGTGTCGCGCTGCGGTGAAAGAATACTACCACCCCCTCTCTTCCCTTGGATGTCGTAAAAGGCGACTAACGGAATAAAGACTGCACGTACATCCAACAGAATAGAGCGGTGATGGGCCCACCACCTGTCACGCTGAGCACATGTGCAGTCGCTATTTGGTGAAAAGTGGACTATGGGAGAGAACTGCTATTGCTGTCATCATTGCCTAGTCTCTTACTATCCCTTCGGGTATAATAACCGTGATTAAAATATGTATCTATGTGTTTACTTTGACATTTAAATTGTGTTTTCCCGCACATTCTGCATCGTAAACGTCATCTTTATCACATTAATACACGTAGGAGTACCATTAGAATTGTGGCTATTCATTATAGGTCAGGTTAGGAGGAGCTCGATAGCGCAGCGGCTAGCGCGTTCGGCTTGCGATCTTGCTTGCTAAGCCACTTTCGCAATGCCGGGTCTCTGGATGGGTGACCAAATTTAAAACATCCTCCGTGCTTCGGAAGGCACGTTAAGCCGTTGGTCCCGGTTGTTGTCGTAAAATGACAGTCGTTAAAACCCACCAACCCGCATTGGGCCAGCGTGGTGGGTTATGGCCCAATATCCCCACGTGCTATTGTCCACGTGGGAGGCCTGTGCCCAGTAGTGGGACGTTAATAGGCTGATGATGATGATGATTATGATTATAGGTCAAATCAACACAGTTTTGCTGAGAAACTATGTTGACTTGTAGGTTAGAAGTGTTTCATAGAAGACGCGGATTTGATGCTACACGTACTAATGTCAATACAATTATAATAACACGGATTTTTTATATATTATTTTAGTATTTTTAAATAGTCGTGATCGAATTCTACCACCATTTCAGATCGTTGTCATCTATCGAGAATTTATTTGAATTTGAGAGCAACAGTAATTTTATGTTTATTTAACAGCAACTGTAAATAATTAAAAATAAGAAGAAATTTTAATTAAACTGGCGTATGTAATAATAGGTACCTACTCAAAGACGTAAACAGTTTTTTATGTATTGGCATATTGTTATCTATATATGGATGGCACTATAATGTGTTTTAAGTGGGTGCCCTTCGGTTCGCCTAAATTTTTTAGTTCTAATTTCATATGGCCGAACTGTGTTGGCCTCAACTTTTAAAGAAAAATAATTGTCTAGCCTCACAGTGGTTTTCGCACTAATATAGTTTTGCCTAAAAATTAAAAACGCTAATTTTAGGATCCCTAATATTAAATGCACTAAAATGTTATCGGCATAACTTTCTTTGCTTTCGATTGCGCTGTAGTGTTAAAAGCCCTAATTTATTATTATACTTAATTAAGTAAGTTCAAACTTTAATATCACTTTAAGCTATTTATTATAATCTAATATCAACTAGTCAACTGAACTGAACAAAAATAGTGATGGTTAGGTCAATAGGTCTGGGGCCCAAGTCTGCTAATTTACCAATGGCATAATTGAATCGCAATTGGATCGCATTGTAATTGTTTGACACATTTGGTATTCATAAATGAGTAAGAGAATACCAAATGTGTCAAACAATTACAATGCGATCCAATTGAGATTTAATTATGCCATTCGTAAATTAGCAGACTTGGGCCCCTGTACCCCTGTTTACTGATTGAGGATACTGGCTGCCCTGCCCCTGTAGTCACGTGGTAGGTTAGAAATTTTAGACAATCGCGAAGCTCAGCGTAGCGGTTGTTTTGAATTTCGAGGTTATTTTGTTTTAGTAATGTAAATAGTAAGGATTATGATTGGTAACGCCTAATGTCGTATTTGGGAAGTTTAAATTCGGCGATAAAGGGTTAGGCGAAGTAAAAAGAGCCTTAAGAGGGTTTACGCATTTCGATTTCCCACACAAACTTACAAGTCGAAATTTTTATAAACCATTAAGCCAATTTTAATGAAACTTTGCATGCTAATGTAAAACACAGGGATCTAAATAGTTTGTTGAAAACACTTTTCAAAAACGTTTATTTAACTGAGTTATTGCGATTTTAAACTTTCTATAGTGAACTTTAAATCGCAATAACTCGTCTAAATCAACGTTTTTCAAAAATGTTTTCAACAAACTTTTTATATCCCTGTATTTTACTTTAGCATGCAAAGTTTCATTAAAATTGGTTGATTGGTTTTTAAAAATTTCGACTTGGAAGTTTGTATGGGAAACTGAAATGCGCAAACCCTCTTAAAAAAATTAGGGAAAAGTAAAAATGTGCGAAAAAAATTAAGGCTTAAACTTTGTATGCCATTGACAATTACAGGAGTACAAAAAATTCGGCGATCCAATATAGATCCGTTTTAAGTACTGTTAGAAGACTGCTGAGCTGCAGGTACCAACTTCCAACAGTATGGGGCTTAACCATGAACGTTCAAGGGATTTAAGGCACTGTAATCTATTCTGGTACCTTATTTTTAAAAAGTGCTGCTAGCAGTATTCCGTGTTATCTTGCAACAATTAATCCGAGCGATTTTTATCAAAATATAGGGAATAATTTGTAATAAAATATTTATTGGCTTAGGTCGGGAGATAGATTACTTACATACCTCAACTTACAATTTATTTACATTGTGTGATTATGATAACAAGATAAGATATAGATACTCATGGCATCAAAGCAATTTTTTAATTGACGTTCAATCTTTTTTTCCACGTATTTTTAATTGTACTTTTACTACTTCTACTAATCGCAAATGTGTTACGTTTATTTAGAAATAGAGGATATCCAGAAGGACACTTTTCATTACAAATAAAGAATAGATAAATTAATGATTCAAGAGTCAAGATTTATAGATTATTAATAATTACGAATCTATTGCCAAAAAATAGGTGTCCTTTCATAATAATGTCGGCCCTACAACTAAAGAGGTAGAACCAAAGATTAATACCGTGTCACACAAATCAAAATTTAATAGGTACAGTCGCTGACAGTGATTTGCTATTGGATATTCCTGTCGCAAACTGCCTGGCACTAAGATCGTTTGCTGGTAATCCTGTGATTTACAACGCCACCTCGAGTTAATTACGATCTTTGAGTAGTTACGAGCATACAGCAAAGGAGCAATTAAACCGATATTAAAGTTGAAGAAATACTATGCACTTGACAATGTACAAGACGTTTCTGGTGTCACTACATTCGTTCGTAGTATTAACTACATTTCATAGAAGACATCGGTATAAACAGGAAAGGCTTACTAATGGCTACATTGACTTAAAATTTAAAAGCTCATGTCGCTATTTCAAACACTACTATTTAGGATCAAAGGAAGTAAATTGTATGGTTGTAAAAACCTTAAATCATATTGCTATGTATATAGAAGACGCCACACAGCGCATATGGAAACTACCTCTATTGTCCAGCGGTTAGACCACCGGTATCAGACTCAGAGGTTACGCGGTTCTTTCGGTGGGTATAAGGAGTACCTAACTACATATTTTTATATGTCTAAAAAGCCTAATTCCTTAGAAGCCGTGGATTTTGGGTACGGGGCACTTTCACCGTTGGCCTTATCGTCATATTTCGTTACGTGAGATGATGGCAGTGAGCTTATATCTTTTTTACATCATACTAAAAGACCCTATTAACCGCGTCGCGTAGCGGTGAAAGAATACTACCACCCCCTCTCTTCCCTTGGGTGTCGTAAAAGGCGACTAATAGACTAAAAACTGCACATACATCCAACAGCTTAGAGCGGCGAGGGGCTCACCACCTGTCACGCTAAGCACATGTTGTGCAGTCGCTATTTGGTGATATGGCAGAAGGCTGCTTTTGCGGTCCTCATTGCATAGTCTTTAACTAACCCTTCGGGGATAATAGTCGTGGTTACCCTAAAAAAGAAAATGTCTTTTCTTTTTAGGGTCTTTTACATGAACATACATATATATGTAAGAAGTATGTATATGTAAAAGACCCCAAAAAGGAAAAAATCTTTTAAGTAGGGACCTTACTTTCTTAGTCCAAGCGCAAAATTAAAGAGTTTCGGGCTCGGACTAAAAATACTTATTCGTTAATCATACAAACAGAAAATAATAATATTGTGCTAAGTTTTTTTTTAAATACACAGATTTATTTTAATAACGTTTAGGAAGTCAGTAACAATGGCAGCGGAGAAGCAGTATTTGCTTTCAACCATCGAAATCCCGACAGTCGACACCGTAAACATGCAACATAATAAGCATAATCATGAAATATTCATCTCAAAATGGTACTCCGACACGTCGTAACATGTTCGACTATAATAAATGCAATGAAAATAACCGACAAGTGGTGGAAAGCATGTCTATAGCTCGGCTAACATTTGCACTCGCCCGTAAGCAAATAACCGGCCACAGAGCAGTAATGCTTCGACTCAAACGGACTCTAAACGGTAGGACACGATGTTATCGCGTAGAAAGTGATTACATCTCAGTGGGTCGTTGTTTGCGCATCCCAATATCCCGTTCGATGTCCGTCTTATACCAAATATAGTAACTCTAATGTTGTGTGGTATGGAACCGAACATCCGAAATAATGGCAGGACATGTGAAGTCTTTTACTGTCGTGACGATCGTGACGAGTCAGTACACAAATTTTTCCATTATAATGGGTAGTGTTTGCGTTAAACATACAACAAAAATAGTGTGAGATCTTTTACAGTTCAAAAATAATTTAATTATATATTTTCAGGGCTCCACTAGACACAATAGACATTCTATTCATAGAGTCACAGATCAGTGCGCAGCTGCAGTTGAAAGGTTAACGTCAAGTAGCATAACCTATTAAGGAAGTAGAAGATAATGTGGAAGGCCGTTTATTAAAAAGAGACGAAATGCTTTAATTCCCCTCACCTTTCCTTGTAAGAATGTAGGTAAGACAGAAAGCGCGGCGTTAACACAAAACAGACCGGCGCTATAGTTTAACAAGATCCATGTTAAATCACGTCAAAATTGGAGTGAGTCAACTCGTTTATTTCTCTACAATCTCTTCTTATCGCGACATCGGGCTGTCTTGGCCTCCATCCAAACACTTTCACTCAAATCATGAAGCTATTGCATAAAACTGTAATACTGAGTACGCTCTCAGTCGTTTTTCATCAAATATTACGCTACTGGCTCTTGAGGGGGCCACAATGAAAATAGCAAATGCGAGAACAGTTGTGCTGTTTAGACAACGTGCACGGAGCATTTGTGTGGATGTAAGAATGAGGATTGGTTTGCTCTTTACTCTTTTACATACTATTACAAGGCTTTTCCTTCCGGTTTGAACTTTTGTTTGGCTGTGGCCTAAAATATTTGAAGTATTTGCTAATAAGGGCCATTTGTTACAAAAAGATAATGAGGCTGGATAATTCGTAACCGATGGATTGCCTATAGCAAATAAGTAATTTCCTTTTTAATTTATTAGATCTAAATCCAAAAATGTATAGTTTGCTGCTTGTGCAAGTGACAAAAACAATTATGGATAAACCAGAAGTCAAAGAGTTGCGTAAAAGAGTCCATGAAAGACGCGTATAGGTAGAAAGATTACAGAAATTAAATAGGTTGGAAAAAGATGTTTTGGGAGGCAAATCTTAAAAAAATCCTAAATTGTGTAACAAAAAAAACTGTCGATTATACAACCCCTTCAGAAAGCGAACTCACTCACATGTATTGACGAGAGTTCTCTTTTCCAATCACGTGACTAAATAGCCACGTGAGAAATCCCTCTAATAAACAAAATAATTAAATGAAGATAGGAGAGAGGAAATTTTTGCATTCAATCCGAATTCAAACGAGGTTCGTTACTGACGACATTTAAGTATAAACATTTTTTTTAACCAACCAACTCTAAGACAATGTGATGCGATAAAGTTTGACGGTCGGTCAACGAACTACAATTACTTATACGCAAATTAAAATTAAAGTCGTAATATAATATAAACAAACAAATCAAAATCGTTTACACATTGCCGAAGAAAGACAGAGATAAGGTCCGACGACGCAATTATATTACGACACTGTTAATGACAGTACTTACCTACATTTGTGTTCAAAAGTTTCGTCAATGAATTGTTCAATTTAAATTTAAATCATTTAATTATTGAATTTTCTATCTTATGACTGTTAAAGGTTACGGTTCATACTTAGGTATGCAATGTAGATAGCAAAAATGTAACAGTATCTAATGCAGTAAACTTTTATTATATATGTATATTGAACATACTTAATTGTATCTATCGGTCCCGATGATGTTTATGAGATGAGATAAAACCCACCAAGCCGCATTGGGCCAGATCGGTGGATTACAGTACAGTACAGCCCGATCTCCGCATGTGCTATTGTTAATGTGGCTTCTAATGAATCAATGAAAATTGTTTTCTGAGGTTTAAGCGAGCACTATACATTGAAATGAAACACTTTTTGACGGACTAACTCGCGTTTAATTTACTATTTACATAGGATCTCCCTGTGACCACAGATCTTGTAAAGGGTTCGAATCGTTAGAATAATATAAAAAACTATGTAAATAGTAAATTAAACGCGAGTTAGTCCGTAAAAAAGTGTTTCATTTGAATGAAGATTATTTCTAGAAATAATAATCAACAACAATTAGTATATCAATTGGCTAAATATTACTTACTAATAAAATCAACTACAGTCTTAGGAACTATAAAATTACAGATCAGGGTTTGTTGTAAATTATTTTTTAAATAAGAAACATTAAATAGATAAATAACCGAATCAGCCAACGCAGTCAAAGCCGCGGGCAATAGATAGTTATTTATAGTTTTTGGTTTTTGTTTTTGTTTTTACTTGAATGTACTTTATCCTAGGCGCACGAGTTGACGACAAAAAAAATAGGTAAAATCGAAATGTGCCAACTCGCGCGCACTCGCGAGTTTTTCGCTCGCCTGTTGACGAACAAGTCATTTATTCGGAGCATAAATATGACAATTGAACATAATAATTATATAAAAATACGTTAGCATTGTTTTGGGCCAGATCGGTGGATTACAGTAGGATTTACATACAGTAAATCCCGATCTCCGCATGTGCTATTGTTAATGTGGCATTTTACATGAACAATAGCCGTTACCTGAGCCCAACAGCACAGCCAACAGTGACACGTTTGATGATTTAATGGGGCTCATGATAGTGAATATAAAAACTTCAATAGTTTGTTGCGGGTTTCACAATTGGCCAGTGCTAAGTACTTATTGGTTACACAGTCAAATATTGTCTACATACATACATATAATCACGTCTATATTCCCCGTAGGTTTAGTCAGAGACTAGGCAATGGGGACAGCAAATGAAGTCCTCTGCCATAGTCCACTTTTCACCAAATAGCGACTGCACATGTGCTCAGCGTGACAGGTGGTGAGCCCATCGCCGCTCTATGCTGATGTTAGATGTATGTGCAGTCTTAGTCTGTTAGTCGCCTTTTACGACACCCAAGGGAAGAGAGGGGGTGGTGGTAGTATTCTTTCACCGCTACGCGACGCGGTTGTAATAATTATCTTAGCTTAAAGACGAGAAGAGTGAAGAAGAATGATGCTTCATTTTTATTAATTATTCGCGGATATCCCGTAGCTACGTCTGCATGGACCCCGTAGCCCGTGACGAATTCAAAATATTTTGTTTCATACATACCTTGTCAAAAATTACAAACACAACAAAAAAAGAATTAGCCAAATATGTACAGCCGTTCTGAAGTGATGCGATACAAACATTTCGGCAATTGATTTTTTTTCTTTTTCTCTTAAATAATGGCTTCGTGCGATCAGCACATTTAGTCAGTGTCAAGTTTTTAATAGTAGGTAATTATTATTTTCTTTACATTAAGTGGATGATAATGAGTAATAATGTAAGTACATTTAATGGTAAATGATTATCCCCCAAACCCCTCGAGACTCAATAAAGCTGTGGGACTTTATTGAGGTCTCACACGGACTTCTTGAGAGAATTTGAAAAGTGATGTTGCACTGTTTTGTTTTATTTGCTAGCACTCATGCACGTTCAAGACCACTTAGCAGTAAATAATCCACCATTATTTCAAATTATAATTCGACAAAACACAAATTATAGACAATAAAACAAAACTGCAGACATGACGCTCTACTTTCCCGCCAAGAAGTCCCAATTGATTTTTATTATTATAGATTTATTAAATCTTGTTACATACAACAGATAACGTACAATCATTGTCCCATAAAACCACCATTCCTGCAAAGAAGTGAGTTTTTATTAACTTTGCGTTTATTTTGTTTTTTAAATCATTATCATACAACAAGGTTTGTTCAATGAGGTCCGATATGACTAATGCGTCCTAATTAAGTGATTTGTTAGTAACAGTTCAAATCTCATTAGTCGTCACGCCAAGCACACGTGTATGTCACGTCCATCTGTTCGTCAAGATCATCTACCCCCACTGATGTTAGTAGAATGTTCCTTAGCTTTAACCTTTTTCTATCATCATTCCACAGCAGACAATGATATTAGCGCCGAATATAGAGTAGAACAGAACAAAAAGTTTTACTTTTCTAAATCATTAATTACTTTGTTTATTATGTTTTATATTTTTTCATCAATATGCATTTCTAACTAACAAATTTATGTATTTTATGTATTTATTTTAGAAGCTTGAAAGCAGTTTAGTTTGTGAGACATTTACGATAAAAAATAATATGGGCATTGAAAATAACCAAATTCATTTGTATCACGACAATACTTTAGTTCGATCGATATATTATTAAAAGGTACTTATTGATTATATTAAGGTCTGATTATATAATTGCGAAAGGTAATACTTACTAATTTCCTTACAAACTACCTCAATACTAAGTCTGCCTACTGCCTGATACAAATATGCCGTCAAAGTTTATTGATATCTAAAGCAAATAAGTTATACTCGTGGATAAGTACTAGTTCCTCAAAGAGTTCGACACGGATTGTCGATAAATAAATATCGTTGGTGTTATCTATTACATTTTCAACAGATTAATTTCAAGGTCCGGCCATACACTTTATGTAGCAGTGTGTAAATAAAATATTCACTCTATAAATAGTATTTTTGATGATGTGAATACACTTCATGTGTTTAATAAAAATGTTTCTATAATTCACTCGGTATATCTGGGAAGAATGCAAAATATAAATTTAATATTTTATTACTGCTCGTATCAAGAACTTAGACACTAAAAATGTCACACGCACGCATACAATATTTCACCTATCGGTTGGTCATAACAACTTTAACAGAAGCTGACAAGCGGCTCGGCTGTTAAACGCTTTAATTTGCTTTGCCAAAGTGCTCAAGTGTTTAGCGACTTTCGCTGCCGACAGTATACTTCCAAATAGCTGTAACCCTACCCTTGTCATGGTATATTTATATTTGTATGAAAGATGGGCGTCATCGGGTAAAAGGAGCCGGCTGGTATGCCATCAGAATCACCCGCATCGATCTCATGAACGGCCTAATTAAATTTTACGTGACATACGCATAGAAAGAAACACACATAGGTACCTAGACATAATTATAACATCGCAAACTTTTTTTGTTTTATGAGTGTGTAATCCGGTAATTTATACGGTCTTTCTTATGATTAACGGTTACTGAGAGGTAGGCTATGCTGGCTATGGACGTTTACATCACCAGATCCACCTCTAATCATGCGTTACCGACCCTATACGTTTGAGTGCGTGTGTATATATAGTGGCAAATAGACCGTAATAAATCAATGTATGACATTATACAGAATCTTCAAGATAAGAGCAGTCACAGCGGAGCCGATATCAGCTAACCTATATCATATCCAAGGTCATATAAGTTAAACTGTTCACATATAAAAATACGGATGGGCCGTCCAGATGCGACGATCACGAACTGGCCATATTATATTTAGATGAGAAAACAAATAAAACATAGATAGCAATAATCTTCAATAAGGCCCTCGGCAAATGCGAGCGCGATCTTTATTTTTGGCCAGTTTTACTGCGGCGTACTAAAAGATATTGCGGGAAAGATCCCGCTGAAAGAACATGTCTCTCGACGCCAGCTCATAATCTTCGTCCTTATCTCTCGCATCTCTTAGTGAGTTGAGAAGTCAATAAAATCCCGCTTAGCATTCCGTATTTACGGAACTAGGGATATACTAACATGTACCTACTTTACGAAAAGACGAGCAAATCCGAGACATTTAGGTATTTTAACGTCTATCGGTGACTTTGATTCGTATCTCATTGGTCAATTTATGGATTTGCTTCCATTAGGAATTTAATAAAAACCCAACTACAGACGCCAGCAGATCGACCTATTTATTACAAAATGTAAAATTTCCTCAATAATTTTTTAACTTTATCTTTTGGACATATGGATCAATATCGACTATTATTTGGGGGTTAAAATTACGCGCGTCCGTAGAGGTTACCTATCATAAATTCGAAATTTCTTGTACGAATTTTATTTCGCCGAAAACGTTTTGTAATTTTTTGTTTGGGGTTAAAATTACGCGCGTCCGTAGAGGTTACCATCATAAATTCGAAATTTCTTGTACGAATTTTATTTGGCCGAAAATGTTTTGTAATTTTTTGTTTTCCATAATTTTCTTTTTACCGGCTTCTTACCATAGCTAAGACTGGCCGGCGGAGCCGGCCAGCCTTAGCTACGACGGCGAGCGTTAAACCCACCTGCTCCTCAGCTCGCGGGCCGCCTCGCCCCTCCGCGCCTACGCGGGCTTAAATTACACTCTAGCGTAGGGCAGACAAGACTACGTGGAGTCGATTTTGCCGCTATTCGTTTCTGTCACTGACTTTTTTTGCACAACCTTACCCAAAACACAAAGTACTTATTAACTTTTTAATACATTTTAGTTTATTTCCCTAACAATAAAATATATAAAAACACAATACGATAATCTGGGTATGATATTATTAGATAGAAAAAGTTACTTTGAATTTTAATACTTCTAGATATGAAAGTTATTGTAAGCAAAACATCTTCCAAAAGAAAAAAAGTTGTTTTGATAATCGGCTAATAGTTTTTCTGGAAAATGAAACGTATGTATGATAAGTTTATGGATTAACAAAATTATGTAAAAGCAACAATTTGGTATTTAAAACTTCGTCATACCGTTTTCGAACAATTGAAATTCGTACAGGAAAGTTTCGAATTTATGATAGGTCCGTCCGTAGACCCTTGAGACCCTACACGTGACCCCTGGGTGGTGCTAAATGAGTGACACTGACTGAGTGGTAGAGCCACGCTGCGTTGCAGAACGCATGGACCGGCTCGCCCGGGGTAATACTCTCTCCTCTGGTTTTGCGGGTGTCCATGTGCGGCGGTGATTGCTCTCCATCAGGTGACCCGCCTGCTTCCTTCTTATATATAAAAAAGAGAAAACTTACAGTTTCGGATATAATTGACCTGCTGGCGTGTGTATATATCGCAGGGAAATGAGGATACTAGGGATTTCACGGAATCCTTAGGGATACCACGACGTCACGGTAGACGTCGAATATTTTTGTTTATTACGTCTTTTTACTAAAAATGTTTAGTGATATGATAAAATACTAATATATTGGCAGAGTTAATGTCGTTTCACTAAACCAAATCTGTTTTTTATTTGATGTTCGTTCAAATGATTGAGGATACTAGCTGCCCAACTCCTGTTTATAGGTAACGTGATAGGTTAGACATTTAAGAAAAAATAACCTCAAAATTCAAGACCTGCGCTTTGCGATTGTCTTGAATTTTGAAGTTATTTTTTTTTTTTTAGACAACAGAAACTGCCTTACTCCTGTGGGTCACCGTTGTATTTTCATTTAATATGAGTAAAAATATTATGGAAATTATGTTTAGTTAATTTGTAATTTCGTTTTCTAATTTTACCTATCAACAAAGTGTTGATAGGTAAAATTAGAAATTGAGAATCTCATTCTCCTAGATTTAGTTTAGTGAATCGACTTAACACTAAACATTTTTAGTAAAAAGACGTATTAAGAAGAATATTCGACATCTTTTTCTCTTATTCGACATTTACCGGGATTCCTTGAAATCCCTAGTACCTATCCTCATTTCCCAGCGACATATTATGTAAGCAAATGACTTTAAAGCTAGTAAGTATAAGTAATTATTTTTGTTGTATATGATGCTGGTTTTGTCTAAAAACTTTTATGACGTTGATCCAGTTTATAAGACACGTTTTTGGCACGAGCTGAGTAGCCTACTTTGTATATAAGTTTTTGTAGCATGGCATGATACTGGAATAGTTCCGGAGTTACAATGCGGGCGGCACATGTTATACGAGATACGGAATGGGAAAAAAAGCCTCATACATTTCAGTTATAGTCTATATAGATAGAATTTATAACTATTTACATTCCTATTAAATTATTGAAATAACTACTTTACAACTAGGTATTTAAAGTTTTAAAGTTTTTTTTAAAACCAAAACCTAATTGATCGAAACATAATAACTGCTAATGAGACCAAAGTTAGTCAAGACATTCATTTCATTTCATTTTTCATAGCAAGTTTTAAACTCTTTTTGGTTGTATCAATATCTGTCAACAGTGCAAGTGTTACATTCGGTTTATACCTACTTGAATCACATAACAGAAAATATTGAAATTTTTAAGTGCCAAGACATTTTTATCACAATGCATTTGTAACTTCTGACTGTAAAATGAAATGACAGCAACCTTAAAAGCTTCTGGTCTCACAAATATTAAAACTTGGAAAATTATACTTTTCTATTTTTAATAATAAGAACAGAAAACTGGCCTGACCTGTAAGTGTAGAAAGTGAAAAGTGGAGCAATCGTACCTAGGGAATCAGTTTTCCTTATTTATAGAAAAAAAGAAACCATAATCTTCTGTAAAATACAGAAAATTACGACCTACTTTTAAACTCGACATCTCAACTAACGACGTTGTTTTAACAATCCAATTACGTATCGTAGTGATAGTGTGAACGATATCATCAAGTCTAAAGACTATTTTAAAATAGTTACTGACGCAACATACGCAAAGTGTTATCATTGTGATAATCACATTAGGAATCTTCACAGTTAGGCAGATGGTATCACGTTTTTATCTCTAAGCTAGACTATCTAGAAGACGTCACGGAATAGAGTCGTTTGTTGTGGCGCGTTAATTTCATCATCTTTCACCGTTGGACAATAGGTTAGCATAGGCCACATCTTTCTTTACATAAACAAGTTGGGTTCAAAGCACGTTTCTATTGCTCGCAATAATTGTGTCGTTCGTAAAACACATTCCAGTTGATAAAGGAAATAGGTTATGCCACTAAACTGTGCGTTACTGGGTAAACTTTTCAGACTTGCTGTACGAGTAAGCAACTTGGCAGTACCACACACTTGTGCCACAGATGAACTTGGCACAATTATACAGGTTGTATTTATTAAAACGGTTTTTTATTAAAAACAAAAGAGGTCGCAATTAAATTACCACTTGGCATGTGGAGATGGAGGAATCGCTCTTGCACTCCCGCTATCCTTAAAGTTGTAAGTTTTTTAAAACAGTCCCGGCGAGGTTAATGTCTCTAGCTGCGACGTCGCCGTCAATTAGCATGTCGTTTGAAGATGCGCTGCTCTCTTGCACCACACTCATTAGGGCACAGCGCGTGTGCAATGCCAGCGCATACATTACCCTAAGTCTATCTTTTCAGAGTTCAATCTTGTGGAGCGGAGAGTTGAAATGTGGCATTTCATAAAAGGCAGCCAGTCGGTACTATGAAGTCTTGTACGCGACACATGAGTAATGGCAACAGTGTGTCGTCTAAGTCGAATGTACCCAGATGTGTGTCTGGAGGCACGGATTGCACGAGTTATGCAAACCGCACGCCAATACCGTAACTGACAAGAATTCTGTACAGATTACGTACTTGGGGAATATTAGAAACGGCCAAATACCGCTGATGTATCACGCTAGCCCAACTCCTCTAATAAAGTAATGAATATTATGACAATTTAATCTATCAAAAGATGGTTTGCATGAAATCGTATTACCTACTAAGTTGGTATGAGGTCAGTAAAAAACTGTCTTAAAAAAATATCGAGTTACGATGGTAATAATTACTGTAACCATCACAAAAAAGGCGCATCGTAACGACGCTAGTAATAAAAAGATCTCGTCACGTAATCTTAACAAAGATAACAGTTGAAATGTCACTGAACTCAAACGTATACCAGCGGGACCTACTAAGCAAACATTATAAGCATCGTATTTAAAACTGTTCTTTATTTCATGGTCTGTTATTATTTCATCGTCGCTACAGAACGACTAAAAAAAAATGTCGCATTTTAAAAGACAATGGAGCGTAGAGAGGCAATAGTGCATGAACGATTGCGCTTGCGCCGGTGCCGGCGCCTGCCATAACCACAGCTGCCGTCTGTTGCAAGCGCAGTTTACTTTAATTAGTAACCTCTTACAACTTAAGAGGTTTTACGCATTTCGGTTTGCCATACAAACTTCCAAGTTAAAACTTTTAAAAATTAAGCCAATTTTGATGAAACTTTACATGTTAAAGTAAAAACACAGGCAACTAAATAGTTTGTTGAAAACATGAGTTATTGCGATTTCAAGTCCCCTATAGAAAGTTTAAAATCGCAATAACTCACTTAAATAAACGTTTTTTAAAAATGTTTTCAACTATTTAGATGCCTGTATTTTACTTTAGCATGCAAAGTTTCAAAAAATTGGCTTAGTGGTTTGTAAAAATTTCGACTTGGAAGTTTGTATGGGAAACCGAAATGTGTAAACCCTCTTAATAAGCTCAATACTTAAACTTTGTGCTGTGTGGTGGCAGGTCAATATGAAAAGAATACTACCAACTCATCTCTTCCCTTGGGTCAGCCACGCAAGTTGGGTGTCGTAGAGGGTTCGAAACGTCAGGATTATTTAGAGTAAATTAACAGTCCCACTGCTGGGCAGTCAATAAATTCGACTTGGAAATTTGTATGGTTTCCCATACAAATTTCCAAGTCGATTTTTTTTAAAACCAATAACCCAATTTTGATGAAACTTTGCATGCTGAAGTAAAACACAGGGATCTAAATAGCTTGTTGAAAACATTTTTATAAAATGTTTATTTAACTGAGTTATTGCGATTTTTAACTTTCTATAGTGGAGCTTAAATCGCAATAACTCAGCTACAAAAACGTTTTTTAAAAATGTTTTCAACAAACTATTTAGATCCCTGTGTTTTACTTTAGCATGCAAAGTTTCATCAAAATTGGCTTATTGGTTTTTAAAAATTTCGACTTGGAAGTTTGTATGGAAAACCGAAATTCGTAAACGCTCTTAATCTTAATTTATGGCTTCGCGTTTAGCATTAAGCCAATTTCAAGTGTTAAACTTATATTTTTTAAGTAAATTTAGTATTGTACGTTAGTTGAATTAAAATGGAGTCTCACAACACGTGTTGTTGCTAAAACAACACGGGAGAAACTCTCGCTACAATTACATGATGGGTATTGGTTTAATTACCAAGCTTGCAAAATGCAGGTTAGTGGTCACAAACCCGGGCTATAAATAGGTACATAAAGATCCGAAACACACGTTGCCCGACATGGGAATTAAACCCAGGACCCCCGGATAACAAAAAAATTAATTATTTAGGTTGATATTAATATACACCGGGTAATCGGTGAATGTTTCGATTGAATTATATAAGGTGACTGCTAGAAACCGCAAGAAATTTCAAGGGCTGGTCAGGTCAAGTGTTTTAAACATGACATAGTACATAATGTAGATATAGTACATAATATAGTATAAAACAACTGTAACATATACTATGTTCTTGGCAAATAAAGAATCATTTCATCATTTCATTTCATTTCATTTCATTTCATTTCATTTCATTTCATTTCATTTCATTTCATTGACAAAAATGACAAAAAAGGGAATTCGTGTTTTTTCATTTTAATTAAATAATTTATTTTGTGAATTTTAATTGGATAGTCTATAAGTATCTAATTTATTTTAAAGCAATAACATAAAAAAAATTAAATGTTAACAATTAAAAATAACGATTATTTACAACGCGCGGGCAACGGCCGGCCGGCCGACCGTCTGTTGACCCGTTCGCCTCAGCTGGGCGATAAGTTTAGTCTGCAATGAGACGTCATTTGTCATTTTTGTCATGTCTAAAACACTTGACCTGACCAGCCCTTGAAGTTTCTTGCGGTTTATAGCAGTCACCTTATAAGTACCTACGTCTTTTCCTTTTCATTTCCATCGCCTTAACTTTTTTAACCGACTTCAAAAAAGAAGATTTTCAATTCGTCGGGCAGCTTTTTTTATTAAAAAAATTACGTGTCTTCTCTCAATGTTTTTTATCAAGTTTGATTGTCACAAGCATCGAAGTTTACACAGATACATACTCGTATACATGATTATTCGCAGAATCCCCAAAACAACTGAAAAAACAGAAGGTGTGTCTGGCCCCAGCTTGCAGCGGCTTGCTCGAACACCGTAGGTACGCTTTGTCAGACGGATTATTGCTGCTATTTGCAGTAATACCGCTGCCTCTACTGTCCTACTCTTTGACCACTTGCTAAATCTCTTCCCTGTCAGATCAGAAGGACTAGCGAAAAACACTCGCCGTTTTCGAATGCAAAACAAATACGCCATAATAATTACAACCTTTGATTTGGTTTGCGAGTTTTAATTACTGATTTCGTTTAGTTCAGATCAGAACCGTTTGGAGTTGAGTCTGTTTTTCATTGACTAGATTACGCCTGCGACTTTGTCCGCGCGAAATTGGGTATGTCGCAAAAGCCTATCGTGTGCTCTCGGAAAGATAGTACCTAACTACCTACCTATTTAGGAAAAGCCTCGGGACATCTTTGGACCTATCTTATCTTATCTCTATCAGGCAAAAAAACAAGTCAATCCGTCGATTCATTGCTTCGTTTCTCCATTTTGACGTGAAGAAAAAACAAGCAAACGAATAAACTGTCACATTTATAATTTTAGTTATAATTTAACGTTGCTACGAAATCAGAAATAAAAGCTTCCAACATGTTTGATTTTGTACACGATATTAATGTTGGGTCAGTGACCCGACATTCTTATTTCATAAATAACAGAAATTAGTTGACGCAACACGCTCTAAATTAACTAGCTATTGAAAAATTTACGGGGCGACGCATGCGATAGATTATAGCTTGTTGTGAGTCTTATAGAAAAATGAAATATATTTTTAATAATCGTAAATATAGTTTTATTGAGCAAGTTCTTTCTCAAAAATAATTGTTGCCGATGACGCCTGAAAACTCGGTGACGACTCGCCTAAACAATATGCAAGTACAGAAATAGGATTACTTAACTACAATAAATCTTATTTTACAATTATGATAAAAATCTGTTTCCATAAACGAGCAGATAACATTTTAAAGCAAACAAGAAATACTAAAGCAAATTGTGTAACACTATACTTATCGAAAGGAAATATCTTAAAGATTAAATTGTACGGAAATATCAACCTGTCGCGATCATTTTAAGCCTGGTTTAGTGCAAGAAAGCTCTTAGCAACGTCGTCTAGGGCTTAAGCGAAACTCAATCGTAGTGCCAACGCGGACAGGCCCTCGGCGGGCTTCGGGATGTTTGTCTGGCCGTCACGCCCAGCTGCGAAGTCCCACCGTATCTTCCGGTAATTATAGTTCACCCAACATGCGTTACTGACATTCCCTGACAGATCGTATTGCGACACTACAAAAAGCCCCGCGGCCCCGTTAGCTATTTTCTATTTTGTAGTTTTGAGCCGACACAGGTGGCGAATGATACTCGTCAACATGCCTGAAATGCACGTAAACAGCTAATGTAATAGGAGTTCTTGCCCTTCTTGCTCGGTAATAAGACACTTTTCCGATAAATACATGCCAGTCAAATTGGCAGCTATTAGGAAACCCGATTTCTGCTACGTAGGTACTAACCCGCCTAACGTGAGATAAAGTTAAAGATAAGTTTGACCCAATCAGTAGTAGTATAACGAGCCCGTGCGTCGTTGTATAACCCTCGGTCACCATCATCAGCCTGTAAACGAGCTAAGGGTGTTACCAGACCAATCGATCGATCTTCGATCGAGGGCATCGATCGATGGTAGAATGGATTAGTCGACGTCGATCGATAGTTTCTACCAGATCTATCGATCGATTGACGATCGACGACATTGATCGATGGTAAAATGGATTAGTCGACGTCGATCGATCAATTAAAGCTACCAGACCTATCGATCAACGTCGACCGACCGTCGTCGATCGATTGGTTAGTCAAACAGTATCCGTCGATCAATTAAAGCTACCAGACCAGTCGATCAACCTCGATCGACGTTGATCGATGCCGTCGATCGACAATCGATCGATTGGTCTGGTAACACCTTAAGGCCGTTTTTATACACACGGGTAAGTACTTGGCCTCCATCAAACATGACAGTAAGCGACTATAAGGCCGAAAGTGGAAGCGCGCTTCACCCGGAATCCTCAACCACTGAAGAACTGGCTATATCTCTAAACAGTCGGAACACCACCATGCCATTAACATTTTTGTTATGGCGTCAGACTTTAAATGAGTTGGTGGTAGCTAGCCAGGCGTACTTAATAAAGCCCTACCACCTTCCAAACGATTTGTTAGATGAATTTCGCGAACGCATTATTCAGTAGCAGCTAATTTTAGGATCGCATTTTTTAGCGAAAGCTTTATTTATGTTCCTATAAATTATTATTATGAATTTCACGATCTCCTTTTTTAGTTGCAGTAAATAATAAAGTAGCATTTTTTTAGCGAAAGCTTTATTTATGTTCTCATAAATTTATTATTAGATGAATTTCGCGATCTCCTTTTTTAGTTGCAGTAAATTTCAGAGTAGGTACCATTTGTAGCGAAAGCTTCTTTTTAATACATTATATACATATAATTAAGAAAAAGGGGGGGTCGGGGGGCCTGCGGCCCCCCTCCGTTATTTGTCAAAAGTCTAACCTAACCGACAGAACTATAGTTTTGCATAAATACTTAACTTTTTCTTTATAGCCTTACCCCCCCGAAAAATATGCGATCTTGAAATCCGCGGCAACTAAATAAGGCATTCGCAAAATATATCCAACATGAAATATTGATTCGCTAAAAAATGCAATACCTACTGAAATCCGCTGTAACTAAATAAGGCGTTCACAAAATATATCCAACATGAAATATTGATTCTTCTTTGTCTTTCAAACCAAGTACACAAAGATGTATTCTTGCTGGTAATGGAACCCACTTCTTAGATCCTCGATCTTAGATCGGCGGCTTGGCCACTAAATCACAGAGTATATAGGCAATAGCACATAGAGATATCAACCGGCCCAATAAGTACGGGTTTGTGCAATTCTAAGAACAAAGTAAATTAAGTAAGAACTAGGAACCAAAGCGGTTCTGCATCAGACTCGGCGGCTGCATTATTCAGCGTATGCAAAATCGACCGATTAATATCAGATGAAGGCGAAGGTGGATTCTTAGCAATCGGGCGGAGGAATTGAGTTGTGACCCTTTCAGCGTGTGAAAGGGGTTCGCGCGCTTTTGTCTTCGCAGGAAATTCAATGATAATTTCCAACATGCGAACAGGAGTTTGTGCTGGCGCTCGCCTTTATCATTATTGAACCGAAAAGTGTTTGACACGTTTCGGAGGCTATTAGAGGAACGAGTGCTATTAGATATTTAAGAAAAGTGTTAGGTAAAATAAAAGCAAGTATATATAATCAGGAGACGTTTTGGTATCATTTTAACTGCCAGAATTTATAAAACAGATCACAATGTTTAAAAAAATACTATAGAGTGAGAGAGACAGATACGGCGGGCGGCGGCGCGGGCCGAATGCTCGTTTGCCGGCTGTGACATTATTAAAAAAAACTACTTTACAATGACATAATATCCCACTCATGAGAGTATTGTATGTTGCAAAAAAATTATTGTTAATTCGCATAAACATCGCCAACGCCACAGGACTTATACACAAAATACAAAGTAAGCTCCAAGAATGGTGCTAGTCCCGTTAAAACAATAATGCTCACACAGTGAACGGTGCACGGCGCACATTAAAATTTTCCGTCAAGTGTGAAGCAATCTGGTCCGACTCTGACAGGCTGGCTCATAAACGTCTCGGAGGTAACCGTGTAACCAAATCGTCGAGTCTCAGTGCGCGCAGGCACGAGTCGCCGCGATTGTCTCAATAATCAGCATGGCGATGGCGGAGCGGGCGCCGATACCGTTTTCGTATTGTGCTCGGTTCACGACACGCGACGACTGCAAACATTGCGCGGACGTCGCGCGTCGCTAAAATCAATTATTTTCGTCTTTAGAAGATGCAAGCGACGCGACGCTCATTTGTTTCAGTGCCATAACACGGGGGCAATCTTTCGATCACATCGGGTCTCGTCTACCTTAAAATTGATTTTTGACTTTCGAAGATGCAGGCGACGCTCATTTGTTTGAAAACAAAAGTGAAACTGTTTCAAAAACGGCAAATTTGAGTTTTTAATGCAATGCAATTTGATTTGATACAACGCAGTTATTTTTTCGTTAAACGTAGTCCACGTTTAACGAAAAAATAACTGCGTGGCAGCATTGCATTTGCGGTCCTCATTGCCTATTCTCTGACTAACCCTTCGAAGATATTGTATGTACCTATCTAGGTTTCTTGAGAGAAAGCGAGTTTTGAGTTATGGCGACATCAGATCATCTAGTCTCTTGAAAAACTGGCGTTCTAGTTTCTACTTGACTTGACTTTAATTGTTATTTAAATTCACACGTGTCCGTTTGTCTCCTTTACTGTCGCAATAAACCTCAAAACTGATTTAAGATCGATATTATTTTATAAATATTTTTTATATAATTTTTACGCAAATTTTGTTATGCACAATCAAATTACAAATTGGTAAATGTTGAAAAAATTCCAACAGCAGGATTCAAAGCTGCACTCCACTGCACCCTATTTTTTATTTTACTAATTTTGTTTTACTAACGTTTTACTTTACTGATTTCCTATACACTACCTATGCTCTACCTCTGTTTGTTTTGTTTGTGTGTTTGTTTGTTCAACTAAACCTAAATGAGGGGTGGCTGTATCGATCAACAAACATTATTTGATAATCTACATCTACTTACATGAACGCGATCCATGCCGCGGGAAAATGAAATGTATTTTCCAAATAATTGTCGTATGGTAGGTACTTAAGTAGGTACCTACTAAATCAAGGTGGCCTATACCGCAGTGAAGTCGGTGATGGTAGCCTGAGATGATGATGATGACCAAATCAAGCGACCATTTTACGCAACACTGTGGCTTAAATTTAACGCAACACTAAAAAAACATCGACATACGTGGACTCTCAATTTTAATAGAACAATAACACAATCGTTAGTAAAAACGGATGGATACCTATTTATAAACAAGTGACACGGACATTTGGACATCAAAAGAAAGTCGACGGAAACGGTAATTTTATATGTACTAATTGAACTCGCGCGCATATGTCTGCCGGTATTTAAGTCTACGCGCTGACACAATAGGTGGTTGTGTGCGTACCTAGCCACACTAGCTACGTAACTAGTGTAGCTACTAACATGTCAATGCTACGTCAGACGCGCACCGACTCAGATAATGGAACTCAACCTTTTGTCTCGCAACAACTCGCTGTAAAACGGCGCGCGACGCTGAAATAATGAGTTACTTTAGTAATATAAACTAGAATAACTTATCCTTGTCCTGTTTCATAACAGTGTTCATAATTCTAATGGAGCTATAGTACTATGGCGTTGGGAAACCTTTGTGCCGAGAACGGAAATACAGTTTTATCGCGGGAAAGGCTTACCTACTAAAAATCTTAAATGTTTACCGTTTGTGTTTCGTCATTAAAATGTCATTAAGTTGTGTGGGATCGTGTCATAGACGGCAAGCCGTAACCGATAGGTTCTTCCGTTCCCATGACGTTTCCGCCAAAAAGAACTAGTAGGAACGTACAAACATACTTAGTACCAGAATACGTTCTGTATCCTGAGGTAAGTACCTAGGTACATAATAGTTTTCACGGAAAGATAAACGTGTTGTTCCAAATTATACAATTTATTGTTTATTTTATGAAGAAAAATAAATACTTGTAAGTAAGTAAGTACCTACCTAGTTATGAAAAATTTGATGGAGATTTACTAACGAAGTGACTTCCAAATCTTTACTTTAATTAATCATCAACTATTTGGTTTTGTGAACTACGCAGTCGTATTAAATATTCCGCAATGCAAAGCAACTTTGTATTTGCCAGCCATAACATATCTATTAATTACCCAATAAATGGAGAACCAATCTAAAGCCCAATAATTTATTATTAAGCCCACACTAATCTATTACAAGCAAATGCGATCCAAGGGCCCCTTCAAATGTACTTAACCAATATTGTGTACAATATTGAAACGTCTTTACCTACTTTTCCCAGCCCTAAATAACATAACATTATCAATATCAATTAGTTTCTTTGAACTAAAGTCTGACAACTATCTCTCACACTAAACTCGGCTTATGCAATTTTTCTCACTGTTGCTTGCAATAAGTTTATCTTATTATATTTTCGCTCATGTTGTCACATCAACTTGTGAATATATGTGATCTGTCAATCTTAT
Organism: Scoparia ambigualis; assembly: GCA_963921215.1. NCBI lineage: Eukaryota > Metazoa > Arthropoda > Insecta > Lepidoptera > Crambidae > Scoparia > Scoparia ambigualis. Next base: position 13,579,130 of record OY992507.1, read on the forward strand.
CAATGGGCCGTGATTGATTTTACAGTTACCTACAACAATTCTGTGACTGTTAAAATGGACAACTTCACATTATTTGTGAGACTGAGATTATGGTGGGACCACGGTACGGTATCAGGTTAGAAGATAACGGTAATACTATTTTTACAAATTATCTTATCACCACCGTGGTAAGGTTGTTGTTCTCAAGCAAACATGATACTGCAGGAAACTTGACTTTTTTGACAAAAAAATTGGACAAGTATTTCATATTCATAATATGAAGATTTTTTAGTAAAATAGACAGTAAAATAGATAGATAGTTTTTAGTAAAATATGAAGGGGTATTTTAGATTAGTTATCATTCATTTCAATTTCTTACATATTAGGCTGAAATAGAGTACTCTACCTTTACATACTTATTATTATGATTTGACAAAACCATCATAGGATTATGTTGTAAAGTGATTAAAATACTTTTAACGTAAATGTTATTAAATAGATTAAGGTGTTGTCCCTATTTTGGATCGCAACCACAACTTAATTTGTAACATGACCACGACCAGTGCAACTCTATATTTCAAAAGGTCTACGGTAACTACCTGTACTAAAGAGTTAGCTCTAGACCTAACATTGTAACAAAAATGGAACACGAAACTTTAAAAGTGCATATCGTAACCATAAATTCTCGAAATTACTAACCGAACGTAGTTACCGCACGTACCCGAAACCAGCTAACTGCCATGCCGCAAAGTTAAACTCATCCTATTTGTTCAAGTTTAAAATACACCAAAGGCGGCGGAAGATAAACATCAGCAACGTATTAACATTTCCCGGTATCCCTTGCAGCGATCGACGGATCCGATAATATCTCGAGTGGTGGGTGCCGATGCATCGGCCTAGATCTCCAGGGAGGAATAAAGTTGGCATAGATGTTGAGGATCGAAGTACGGCGTGGGCGCACGACCTAATACCGCGCGCGTCACGTTCTCTGCACGCGCAATACGGACCTTTGCGATGCGCTCGGTGTGCGGCAATTAATTTGTTTTGATGCACTATGAAATTGACGGCCTCGCGCTTCAATTTGATCGTGAACTACGTTAATGCGAATTTATATGCCGAGCTATTAACGAGCGGAATGGACGTGCACGCGTATTTTAAATTGAATACTAGTAGTATTAGATACCGATTCCAAGATCATGCTTCGGAGAATTTCAAATAATATGCTTGCAACTCGTTGATGTCATTAGATTTTTGAATAGGATTGGAATAAAACAATAAATGCTATTTTGTTATGTATTTCAAATAGTTTCACAAGTGTACGTTACAGATTATTACTTAATGCCAATTATTTTGCCCTACTTATACATACGAAAACGCGGCGCGCCGGTGTCGTGCCCTACGTACTTAAATTTGAGGTTATGTTGTGATAACTGTTTGAAGGAAATGCCGGCTATACGATTCTGTTTCAGGAATTATCTACTGAATATTAATAGCGATAAGGCCGAAAATAGCTCGCAACTCCGTAGGGCGGAGAGGCCGGTGAGCCGGCAGAGGCTGCGCGCGCACCCGGCATGGCCGCCGTCGCACACCTGACTGCCGATGCATTTCAACAACATAACTGAATTTCAGCGAACTTTACACATTCATGGCCATTGAAACACCTCTGACACGCATCTCACACCGTAAAAGTCACGTGCACTACTTTCTCGCACTGCTACGAAAAGTTCCGAAACACGAGTAACTAATCAGCTGACCATCAAACTTTTACCGGTGTTTGTGTGCCGATCTCGATTGATCACTGAAAACGAGCCGCTCGTCGCCGTCACAGTTAGAGACGGCCTTCCGCAAGCTAAGGAGGCGATCGACCGTCAGCGGCGAGTGCATCGGATGCACATCCGCCGTGGACGGAGCGCGGCCGGCAATCAGCGAGCGTACCTGGACTAGTCTGCCAGCTGAGCCCTCCGACGAACATCTTCCTGCAAGATAAACATAGTGATAAGATTCGGGAGTTGAGGTGAGCGATGCACCGGTGGCGGCGGGACGTACCCCGGATCGTTGGGCACCTCTGCGGGGCTTCGTGCCGCATCCTGGCTTTGGGTTTCCATGGGCTCGGGCGCCTTTGGCGCGGGATAGGCCGAGCGGCGGGCGCACTACGACTACGAGCGAGCGACGACGCGGCGGGGACGGCTCCCGGAGTCGCTCGGTTGCACTACCGACTACCGGCACGAGACTGGCGCGCCGCGGCGCACCCCTCCACGCAGCGGCCGCCCGCCGCCCGCCACCCGCCGCCCGCGCCGCCGCCGCATCGATTCATTCACTCCGTATACAATTATTCATACGGCCGGCACGACGGACGAGCGCGCTAGCACCACCACGTGAGCGCGCGGCACGTGCTCGCCCCTCACCGCCCCGCGCCGCGCCCGCGCCCGCCCCGCGAGCACGCCCACCGCGCGCCCACACGCGCCCACCCCCGCTCCCGATCAAACTTGCAAACTTTATCGAAACAAAATATTGAAAATTAAAAGTTCGTCTGTATCGCAAACTTTACAAGTTTCATGTTTCCTGTTAAAACTGGCTAGGCCATAGTAAGCGTAACTCAAAGTAAAGTACTTTCCACAAACTTTAGGAATATAAAAATTAATACTACAAATCGTCCGCGCCGCTCCGCCGCCCGTAAACACAATTTTGTGCAAAATCTAACGAGAGCCGGTGACGCTGGAGCCGGCTACGTTGTGTTACGCACGTCTGTAGCGAAGAGGTCGCAATGCGTGACGTCACGTCGCTTACGTAGCTGAGAGCTACAAACTCTACGTAACACCCGCGTGCTACGAATTTTTCTCATCGTAATGAATTGTCTGCTCTACATAGAATTATCGCTTTATATTGTTGTTAACACCAGAGAACGTAAAACAAAAAAATACGTTTAAATATAACATAAATAAAAAAAAACAAATATTTTTTTTCGTTGGTCCTATTAATTCATAAAATAGATATATTCATTTAAGACATGCGGCTCTCCACTATCAAGGTACTAACAAATATTATCACGTTAGTAAGGTAAAGAAGGTTATTGTACTTTACAAATCATACAACTTCATATTTCATAAACACCGCATTTATTACGAGAATACAGTTCATTCGCAATAAGAACAAGATATAGTAATAACATGTACATTACAACCACGTGAATTACAACCGTAATTTTAGTAAATTTTACCTCAAAATACTAATAAGTGTAATTAAGTATAGTAAATAGGTTTACTTCTTGGCAAGTTCACATAGAATTTAATTACCTACTTTAGTCGCCGCTACAGTGATTGTCATTACTGGATCGCTTAAATTACGAGAAACTGGATTCGACTACGCGGAAATCGACTACGCGGAAATATCTATTAATAAACAATTTCAGTTGGGCAGTAGCCACAATAAGTAATAATATACATAATAATATACAATACAACTAGCCGTGAGCGGTAAAATTTTGAATCTATCTATTTATGTGATAATGATTCCATACCGATTTTGGCTACGGCGACACTATTTCTGCCTGCTTTTTCTGGCGAGCTCTTATGTGACTATAATCGGTAAGTAAGTATAACAGACTTTGGCTTTAAAAGCCCTCGCACATCTATGGACACGAATGACACGATTGATGTGCACGCATCACTTCAGAGCGGCTGCACCTTTTTTAGGTTATTCTTTTTTTTGCTGTGTTTGTCACATAAGTAATCAAAAGACGAGAATTGCACGATTTTTTTTTTAAATTTTAACGGGATTTTTACGCGGACGAAGTCGTGGGCGGGTCGCTAGTATATATTATGTCGCAAGGATGTAATATAAACAGAGATTTGGTCAATTCCCTAAGTGATGTGATCAAATCGAGGAGGATGTTAAAATAACAACACCTACGCTACGCTGCGCTTCGCGATTGTCTTAAATTTCTAACCTATCACGTGACCTACAGGAGTATTGCAATTTATTTTCTAGTGGTGTTCAAATCCCTAGGTTTGTTTAGGGAAATGATAAAATCGTTTTGTTATTTTAACATCCTCCGTGATTTGATCAAATCACTTACGGCCGAAATTAATAACCGATCCTGAGATAGATATATGCCTATTTTGGATTTGTTACTAGTAGTCTAAGATCCGAGTATAGAACGACCTTCACCGAGAAGGTTAATAGATGAAAAGTATTTCATATCAAATTTAATATGTTAAATAATATATCGCGAGTAGGTTGGCTGAAAAATTTCAGTCCAGAACCATTAATGATTAATTTAATATTAAAAAAAATATTTTATTTTACATTGCACTTGTTTGGTGTGTGTGTGTTTGTAATGAGCTTATCTTTATATAAACATAAATTTTATTTATTTAACCAGACGGTTGCAAATTACTAATATTGACTTTCCTGTTTACACCTGCCTACCCAATGTTATGACAGAAAAAAAATAGTCAAACTAACGTTCGCATATCCTATAGGTTTCATACTTTCGATTGGTACCTATATAATTTATCTATTATCGAAACAAGTGCAATATTTAAAAAAAAAAATTAAAATATTTAATTAATCTTATACTGGACTGAAATTTTTCAGCCAACCCACTCGCAATATATTTTTTAACGTATTAAATTTGATATAAAATACTTTTCATCCATTAACCGCTCGGTGAAGGTCGTTGTATACTCGGATCCTCTACTATAGACAACTGTTGTTATTTCCCGTCATATAACAGAAATATCAAGGCAACAAATCTAAAGTAGGCCTAGCTCTATCTCGACATCGGTTATTAATTTCGTCCGTTAGGGAATTGACCAAATCTCTGTTTTTATCATATGACTGCGACATATAAATAAAATCAAATGCCATAAATGTATGATGGCGCATCACTTCAGAACGGCTGCACCTAATTCATTTTCGCGGATTAACGAAGAAGATACATTAGATAAATTAGATAAATAGATAGATTTGCTTTATTAGTTGTTTTGCATTTCTTACAAATTAGAAATTCTATGGTAATTACGAGCAATCTTCGTCCGCAAGTGCGAGCGATGTTGTCGTCGCGATAGCATTCTAATTGTGTGCAACGTGCAACGTTTAAGAAAATAATAAAGTTAAGTTAATTAAAAAAGAAACTCATTTTTTTTATTATAACCCATTTTTTGTATATTTACTTAAGTTAACTAATTTTAAGTTTTCAGGATTTCATTAACACGTTGTATAAACTAGCAATTCATCATGTTACCTAGATGTTGCCGCCGCCGCAATTGCATTCAAACTTTCGAGTTGCTAAGAAGACGATTGAGTTAAGTTTTAAATAGCCTGACTTTTTTTAAAATCTGACTTATTACTTATATTTTTATTAGTAAGTAATTAGGTAAAAACTTTAAAGGCCCATTCTTTTTCACGTGAAGTCTAAAGTGAGTCTAAAACAAAAAAGGTACTTCTGTTGGTGTTTATTAGGTACCATTACAAGTTATTTTATTTAAAAAAGTAAGTAGTATTTAAATTTAAATATTTTAGAAATTTTTCGATAATAACACCAAATGACCAATCACTGTAGAGACGTATAGAAGTGAAGTAAACATTTTTAATAATAATAAAAATTCATAGCGAACAAAACATGTAATTATACTTACAACAAAATATCATGCCCGTTTTTATGGAGGTATTTATCATAGTATTACAAACTTTACAGTAGGGAAACGATGCGATTGCGTATAGCAATAACATTATAACAATATATCATACCAACCTAGGTACCGTGTGTGCAAACTGTCTCTGAAGACGTGACAACTCAGACCCTCTTACTCCAAAATGTGGACTAAAATTAAACCTGGTTTTAAATAGATGCTGTTGAGTTGTTAGTGTTTATATCCAAAGCCGAAACAGCAACTATTTCAATTCCACGTCTTGGAATAAGAGTTTGGGGGCCTCGGAGATATCGTGAAAGTGATTTCAATATTTTTTTATACTTTGTGAATATAATAGAAATATGTTTAAACAAAATTGCTTTTACTGACCTTCTAGTATTAATGCACTCATGTCTAGCGAAGTATTTAATTTTAAGTCTTTTATTTTTAAAACTTTTTCCGAGAAGATTTAATTTTTTTTAGCTATCTGTCCCTTTGCTTTGGACAAATTAGTAAAAATAAAAGATCATTTCAAAGCCTCTTTAGATACAAAAGATCCCTCTTTCTAGTAAGGTTCAAAGTTTTAGTAAGGTAGTCTTCAAAATTCGCCAAACAACTGGTTGAGCATGACTCATGAAAGCCTTCCCTAACGGTATAGATTGTAAAACTAATTAATAAAAAAAACACAAATAAAGTACGGGGCGGCCAAAAAAATCGTCATCCACTACGAATACCGCCGGTTTAACTTCACACAAATAATAGGTCTATTTTAGCTTGTAACTATAAACTCGGTAAGTATCCTAATAGATAATATTCATAATTGGTAGACGAGTTTCTTTGTCCCCTGCATATAAACTTAAAGTACATAAATATATGTAAAAACATTGAATGAGAACAGACGGTTACAAAATAAACATCACTTCTATTATAGTCAAGGTGCAATATTGGTATATTTAACTCGTATATTATATTAATAAGTCAGCAAATCTTAAAGCAAACTTTGGCTTCATTTAATACTTTAAAGTACTAGGAATATCCTTAATTAGTAATACTATTACGTTTTTTACTATTGAATTATAATATATTGCTACATAATATATAGGTATTTGAGATACACAGTTTCATAACACAAATAATGTTATAGGCGTATGTAAGTATATAATTATAAATAAGTTACATTAGTTAGTTCGTTTATTTCGTTGAATTGGGTATTCAAACTTGAAAGTAAATCTTTCAAACAAATAAGGCAATTTTATGTTTACTCTTCGTCTGTCACGACGACTCCTAGAGATTTCTAACAAACCAATTTCTATTGTGCCTGGTAATACGACGGTTGAGCTCCTAAAATCAGTGTTGTCAACTCAGCTACTTTATAGCTAGATCTAGCTATTTTTGGAAGCCAGGCAGCTACAATTCAATGAAACTTGTAGCTAAGTATTTTAGCTACTTGCACGATATATATTGCTTGGTATCTGACTAACCCTTCGGGGATAATAGTCGTGAACAATTTTCACTAAACAATTAATAAATTGTACTTAATTGATATTTATTTATTAATTAGATGTTTACGTTCTTGTAAAATTACCAAGTAAACTGGCTTATTAAACACTCTAATTATATTTTAATATCAAAAAGAATACCTACTTGTGTTTAATTTCATTTAAAAACCGATATTGTCATAAATTTTTCGTTTCATTGTTCGATAAAGAAACATTTAGCAACTTCTAACACTTTTTGTTTCATAAGAAACTTTTAGCTACTTCTAGCATCTTTTTGGGGTTAAAAAATCGAGCGATCTAGCTACTTTATGCAATACGTCTAGCAACTAGCTGGAGGTAACAGTCGGCAACACTGCCTAAAATAGAGTTAGTGACTCGTCAACAATATTTGACATTATCCTTTATTCAACTAAATATATAGGTATGCAATTTCAGATCGCATGGAAACAATAATAAAATTAACCTATTCATTTGAAAGATCTACTAGATCTACCACTAGGCTTTGATGTTCATAGGGGACAACGTAAAGCGTTGAAAGTACTCACTTGTTACTTCATTATCTCCGTCTAAACGATCTCTGGTGTAGTCATCCCAGAAATAGCTTAAGAGTTTAGTGCCATTTCATACCAACTACGATTTTAGTGCCATTTCATACCAGCTACTGCGTTAATACTTAAGAGGGTTTACGCATTTCGGATTTCCATACAATTAATATTCCTTATTTTATTGTCTAAAGTGTACAGACATGTAGAGATCTTGACTTATAACAATTCAATTAGGTACAATATAGGCCTTACATGAACCCTATTAGGGCACTACAGAAGTACAACATCTAAATTTAAAATTTTACAAACAAATTAAATTTTCTATAGTGGACTTTAAATAACAAAAACATAGCTAAATAAACGTATTTTTATTGTTTTCTACAAACTTTTAGATCTCTGTATTTTACTTTAACATGCCAAGTTTCATTAAAATTGCCTCATTGGTTTGTAAAATTTTGAACTTTGCAGAAACCGAAATGCTTAAATGGTTCGCACGAGCGCGATCGTTCATAACGAGTTGGTGAGACATGGTACTAAAGCGTTAATCTTCTTCTGAGGCAGACCGACAGAATTCTTAGAAACACAAGAAATTATTCCAGTCGCATGTAATTTACAATTTATTTTCGATGGCATTTGCTTGTTTGTCTTTATTAATAGATAAAATTAATAAAACATTCTTGCTAAAGTTCCAGCTTTGTCTAATTCTTTAGATTTTGATACCTATTCCAATACTACTAGTAACATCATTTAAATGACAAATCATAGACACAGCCAGTTTTATTACGATTAATGAACGAAAACAGACCATAGAAAAAGGTAAATCGTTAAAGAGTCAAAATTTATTTAGAAGTAGAGATCAACCACGTTGTTTTGGATATGGATAAGTGTGTGCGTTATAATATTTACAATGCATCGGTGTTCAAGTGCAGATTAGTGAATTCTGCAACTATGGTAACTGTAGACCGAACCTAAACTAAAACATGGATCTGTCGCTCGACAGATTGAGTCAACTTTAGTCACTAATTTATTAGTATTGGACCTCTTGACATTTTTGTATGACTGACACACGCCCGCCTCATCGAGCGGTCACTTTAATTATGACTCGACGAGCATTGAGTCGAGCAATAAATCAACAAGATTAAGAAATTTGTTAGGTACTGTTAGCTAGCGAGCTGTCAGCACACAAATCAGAATTAATTCGAAATTATTTGGTTAGTTAAGTAATTTGAATGATAATAATGATAATTAATAATCATACAGCATGGTTGCTTAATTATACTTCCTCTTTGTAGTATAGCTGTAATTGATAATAAAGTTATATAAATAGGTGGTTAGGTTTTTTTTTGTAAAAATATGTAAATTAAGCACTCGTACTGTTTGCAATAGAACCAATAGCAAACGCCCTTTTGTCCTATTTGTTTCTCAAAATGATATAGTAAAGATCGATTTTTTCATGAATTCGTCAAAATGCTGTTTTTATTTTTAGCCTTTTATGCGTTTCTGGTTTATTGTTATTTGAAGTAGGTATTTTCTTCGATAAAATATAGCGATAAGATGCGTTATCCATCACAATAATCGTCTTTTTGGTACATTGTTGCATCTTTTCAGCAGTTAGTACTTTACTTTTCTTTACTGAACAAAGTAACGCATATGCACACACACATTCAAAACAAATTGTGGAGGGGCCTGCCATTTTTTCGTGGTTTATGTCTAAGTAAGTCATTCTTAAGTAAAATTAAACGACAATACAAAGTGCTACGCGATCTACTTTTTTCCTAATCATTCGACTTAATTTTAGCAAATCCGGTATCCACCGTGTTGAAAGTGAGTACTGAGAGTAAGTATTCCTTGAGAATTAAATAAAAACAACCGAAACGAATTGATAAACTTAATTTGCAGGGGATTACTTTTGGCTCTTTTTGCTGTTAAGAAAAGGAATGAGGTTAATTACAAAGTCTCGAGATTTGCCACCTGCCCCTTTGAGCGTTCCGTAGTTTATGAAGTGCCCGCTTTCCCTTGAATATTACTTCGCCGATTATTTTTTACGTTCACCGTTGTTTCTGAAAAGTTGTGAATTTATTATATCACCTGTTACTTTCAGCGGTAGCGATACACAATTCCATTATATTTGCACGTGAAAAGAGCGTGAAAACGTACGATCACAAGTCACTCTTGATTATTTGTTTAGTTTTTAAATATTTTATCATTTTGAAGATATTAATATTAAATTTGTTTCTTTTTTTAATCAATTATGTTTAAAATATTTCATAGTATTTGTTTGCGTCTTCCTCGACGACAAGGTGGAGCAAAAGTTGTCACCCGATGTTCTTTAACTGAAATTTTTAAATGAATGTTAAACGTAAGAATTGCATTTAGATCGTGTTTATTTGATGTCTAAACTTTTTTTTATTAAGTAGAAAAAATGATATCTTACAAGAGTGGCCGCCGCCAGAATTGAAGACCCGATGACCCGATTTATGGCATTTTACATCACTCTTGCCAGAACTTCCGGCGATAGGTTCTCTTTGAGAGGTTTAAGAGATCAGTCTCTTGTAACAAGCCAGGGCTTGATAAGATAGACACATGATTCTAAAAATCACCAAAAAAAGAAGTCTAGAACGGTCAAATCAAATCAAAATGCCGGCCAATGCATATCAAAATCGAGGGATTAAGCAAGCCGGAAATGCAGCCCTCTGAATTTCGGTTGTGGGTCGTGCAGTATACGCCGTTATTCCATCCTGTTGTAATGTTCTTCGTGTATTATGTATCTGTTTACTTCAGAAATGTCAAAGCAGAAATGATTTACCTACCGCCATTTGAAAACCATTATAACTTTTGCCCCACATTAAGCTTATAGATATCCAGATTGATCCGATTTACAAATGAACACAAAAAATATACTATAACATAATTTTAAAGCGGAAAATATCTTTAATTAAGACTAACGTAGTAACTAAATTTAAACATTAATCGCCAGATTTATATGCTACACAAACATTTAGGTACGTTACAATGGATCTACTCTTAGTTAAGACGTCTTTTACTGTTACTAAAATAATAATACTTAATAAATACTTTTACAAGCCTACACACGTACTATTATATTCGATATTTATTTTAGGACGTCAAACAGACCTATTCTTACGATCACGGTGAGTAATATCATTAATAAAAATATCTGCGTCGGATAATAAAACAATACGTAATAACATAAGTAATAACATCACAGATACTAACAGTCAATACAGTGTTGTTTACATAAATATAAATCGATATTAAAACAGGACTTACTAAGTCAAACTTCTTTAAAAAAAATAATATTATAACACAGCCAATGTAATGGTAGGTAACTTAAAACTACGATAATTGAAACAGTTACATACTTACAACTAATTAAAACAATAATCACTCAAAACAACACAACGCAAAAGCGAGTTCCAACAAACAAAAATAACAAATTGATTTTAATTATATAAATATTAAAGCCGAAATTTCAAATATTGCAAATCAAGCATTTCACAAATGCTATAACGGAGGTTCACGACGCCGAAAGTCCTAAATTATTAAATTAAAAATTGAAAACACTGTCCAATTTATACGGATAAAATTTTACAAAACGTACACTAATGAATTAGCACACAAAAACAACTGTAGTTATAAAGGCGAGGAACCTCTGTTATATAAAAATATACAGGATGATTGGATGTAAGTGCAAAGACTCCTGCGGGGTGAATCTAGGGCTAATTTGAAACAGAACGGAAGCTTGAAATGACGGATCGGACACGCTATGTAGCTTTGGAAAGATGAATTTTATTTTTACTTGTGTTAATTCTTCCAAAGTCTCTTTCCCTGTTATTAATAAACGTTGATTACAGTTACACTAAGGATTAAATTGACGCTGTCTCTATCTGTCTTCTTTAACAAAAACGAGTCAGCGTCACATTAAACAGAGGTGTATTATTTGGCAATTTTTATTAATAATACGGTTTGTGCTAGATATCTGTAGTTTTTGCCTAGACACTTTGATATTTGAACAATCAATATTTTTAGTTATCTTTTTTTTTCTGCAGTAATTACGCTTTTCCTTGTTAATGTTAATTTGAAAACCATCATAAACCTAAGTAGCCCTAAATGAATTTCTGAAACCAAGACAAAGAGCGGTACTTTCGACGAACATACCTTTTTCGTTTCACCACCTCGAAAGTTATTGCATTTATTACCAATTACCCTGTGCGATTGCACAAAAGCTAGCTAACATATTAACCTATTGCAACAAGTTTAAAGCATCAAAATGTGCACAAAATTATGATATTAAGCTATAATATAAAAAATACAGGATAAGTGCGCCTTTTTGCAGCACTGTATAAGTTGCAAACAGCACAAAATTGCAATTAAGAATATTTCATTTTGTAACATCCACGTTGTTGCCAACGCATTAAATAATGACATTTTTAACACGTTTTGGTTCAAAACGTCACTCTCAAAATTGCCATAAACATCACGATGTATATTTTTATTTTACATTAATTTCGTAGCAGTTTATTTATTTAATCCTCCTTTAATTTTCTTGTTAATATTAATTACAGATAAAAACAGTAATGTTTTTTAAGTAAGTTAAGTAGGTAGGTTGTTCGTTTGTTTCCGAGGCGGATCTGTAAGTTTCATTGAAACGGATTTTTTTATAAATAAGCATGGCTGGCGTAAGCTCTAAAGCAAGCTAGTCAATCAATGCTATCAGTCATTATGTTATATCTGTTTTAATTAAATAGCTTCTAACTAAAGTTTGTTTAAAGTCTTGTTTTCACTACAATCATGTCTACCATTCCCTTTTCCGCGCATAATAAAAAGCTGCTTAAAATTAGAGCAAAAATTCGCAACAAAAACTTTGTAGGTACATTAAACCAATAAAAACTACACAAATATAATTACTTGGAACATGAATCCGTATCAGAAAATAATGAGTGTATACAGAATAAGAAAATATCAAATGTATATTTTATTACTATTTGAAGTTTTGAGAAGTGTAGGTAATACTTATAATAAAAAATACATAAATTCATTATTTGATTAAGATAAAAGCATACAAGACACTTCCGGCGCCTGCATTAAGACAATTGCGACCAATCTATAACAGTAAAATAAAGTGTTTTATATTGAATTGTAGTCGCATTCTTATCCTAATAAGTGTAAGAACCAATACGAAAGACAGAAAGGATAACCAAGCATCAAAATGTGCACAAAGTTCTGATATTAAGCTATAATATAAAAAATACAGGATAAGTGCGCCTTTTTGCAGCACTGTATAGTTGCAAACAGCACAAAATTGCAATTAAGCCTATTTCATTTTGTAACATCCACGTTGTTGCCAACGCATTAAATAATGACATTTTTAACACGTTTTGGTTCAAAACGTCACTCTCAAAATTGCCATAAACATCACGATGTATATTTTTATTTTACATTAATTTCGTAGCAGTTTATTTATTTATTCCTCCTTTAATTTTCTTGTTAATATTAATTACAGATAAAAACAGTAATGTTTTTTTAAGTAAGTTAAGTAGGTAGATTGTTCGTTTGTTTCCGAGGCGGATCTGTAAGTTTCATTGAAACGGATTTTTTTTATAAATAAGCATGGCTGACGTAAGCTCTAAAGCAAGCTAGTCAATCAATGCTATCAGTCATTATGTTATATCTGTTTTAATTAAATAGCTTCTAACTAAAGTTTGTTTAAAGTCTTGTTTTCACTACAATCATGTCTACCATTCCCTTTCCCGCGCATAATAAAAAGCTGCTTAAAATTAGAGCAAAAATTCGCAACAAAAACTTTGGAGGTACATTAAACCAATAAAAACTACACAAATATAATTACTTGGAACATGAATCCGTATCAGAAAATAATGAGTGTATACAGAATAAGAAAATATAAAATGTATATTTTATTACTATTTGAAGTTTTGAGAAGTGTAGGTAATACTTATAATAAAAAATACATAAATTCATTATTTGATTAAGATAAAAGCATACAAGACACTTCCGGCGCCTGCATTTAGACAATTGCGACCAATCCATAACAGTAAAATAAAGTGTTTTAAATTAAATTGTAGTCGCATTCTTATCCTGATAAGTGTAAGAACCAATACGAAAGACAGAAAGGATAACCAAGCAGAACATTATCAGGTACTGAAGAAATAGTGTCTTGAATGCGATGATCTTATATTTGGCGAAGTTAAAGTATTTTTAACTAAGTAATACTTTCATTCTGTACTTCTTACAACCTAAAATACACAGCCATAGACAATAATTATTCTGAAATACTACTGACCTAATAACAACAGCCGAGTATAAGGATGCATACTAGAAGTGCTCTAAAAACATCATTGACACATAAACATCTGATACAATCTATAACACGAACCATGAATTCTCAGGAATTACACAAATAGGGCAAGATATACATACTACATTATTATAATAATATCAAGATAATGGGTCAGAATACAAAGGGAATTCAAAGGTAATTCAGTTGTTATTTGACGGAGCGTTTCCTTCTCCAGAAGAGAGTAAGGCCGATAGCGTGGCATGTGTGGCACTCAAAGTGCCTGAAGTTGGACTGACGATGTTCGAAGTCGCGTGTCCAATGTTGGGGTTATTCATCAAACCGCCGCTAGTTCCGGAGCTGACGATCGTCACGTTCGGCGGAGGAGTCGAGCCGTTAGCGAAGCCGGTGGACAAAACCTTCTGGGTGTTGTGCATCATGAAAGATTTGGTTGCGCCCGCGCTTCCCAAAGTCAGTACCTTTTTCAACATCACCGACGAATTGCATGCGTTGTCGATCATGTCTTTGGTGGTGGAAATGTTATCGAAGTCCGAACTGGTGGACACGACCGTGCTCTTCGGCGCTGTAGTGTGGACAACCGGTCTGACAGCTGTCACGTTAAACGTCACCCCTGACGTCACAGCGCTGAAGTTGCGGTTTATGATGTTGCGAGACACTATGGCGTTGTGGAGGATGTTGCCAGTGGGGAAAGACTTTGACGACACGTTAACGTACTGAGTGGGTGTCCCGATGATCGTCGCGTTGCTCGTGCGAGTGCCGAAACCGATTATGGTGCTGCCAGTGCCTTGCGACATCACCGTGCTGAATGTTCCCGTTTTCGCGTTTATGGGAATGCTGTCAAAGAAAAACACTGTTTGGTAATGCAGTCCCGAGCATTTGCTGTGGATGATAATTCATTTATATTGAAATGAAAGAGTAAAGTACGTTTATTCAGCATGGACGACAACTGGGCTATCAGTGCCTATATTATTAGTATTTCTATATATTACAATAATAAAACAACCCAGGGTAAGTGGAACTTTTATTATAGGGGTGGGGAGGCCTATAAACTAAAACATTAGTACCCTTCTTTGCTACGGGGCTTGGGTCAAACTACTACCCCCACTACTACTTATTCACCTTTGTATGATCCACGACGAGCCGCCCGGCACGCTGTGTATGGTGACGGTGGCCTCAATAAAATCGTATCTATCAACTCACTACAGTATCACCTGTGACGTAGAGTCTGTTTGATGACGGTAGCCTTAAAATAGAATACTTTTCCACTCACTACTTACCAATAGGCCTAGCACGCGCAACACGAGAAAATTTTCTCAACCCGTTTTCTCGTGTTATGTCTAAACACGATATGTAAAAAATAGACATAATAGTAGTTCTCGCTCGTCTGTGGTATTTTGTCTACATATTACATATTTTTTTATTATTGTGTGTGTTTATCTGCAATCAGTAGTCAACTATAAGCAGATAGTTTGTGTGCTCTTGTTAGGTCGAGTGCGTCCTCCAGCGAGGGCAGCTACTCACTTGCACTTTGGAAGACAATATTATGGTAATGTCTTTTTTTTAAGACGTTTGTGGTAACTACGCCTGGTTAAACCCACAGCAAGGGCGTTTGGGTGTTTGTCGAGCCGCTTTTTATATTTTTCTATGGAAGACTGAATCTCTTCTTTCACAATAGCTATATTCAGATTTTTGTGGATTTTGGTGTATCCTGGCACAATAAGACTGGAGGACCAACTCGAATCTCTTACAGCCACTGCAGCCACCGATTACTCACTGTGGAAATTCACGAAGACATATGACAGAACACAGCTGGCGAAACCTCCACTTAGAAGCAACAGTGGCTGGGCCCGCACATCGCGAATGTGTTCCGCCCGAATCACGCCAGTGACACAGATTCTGAAGAGGTGAAATCTATTCTTACCCAATCTCTACAAATGTCGCCCCCAGCTGCCCCTGTCACGGTGCGGGAAGTTTGGAAAACTATAAGCAACCTGAAGGATAAAAAGGCACCAGGATATGACCAAATTTCAAAGGAAATTTTGAAAGAACTTCCAAGGAAAGCTGTAGTTTTTTTGACAATGCTCTACAATGGAAGTCTCAGAGTGCAATACTTTCCATTCCAAGATATCACAAATCCTTGTGATACATAAGACAGGCAAACCTGCAAATCAAGCGACCTCGTATAGACCCATCAGTCTATTACCTGTTCTATCGAAAGTCTGTGAAAAACTAATTCTCCACCGAATTATCTTCTATTAGAAAGGAATAATACCATCCCTAACCACCAATTTGGCTTTAGGCAGCAACACTCTACTGTCGAACAAGTGCACCGAGTGGTTGAAAACATCAGAAAATCGCTGGAGGAGAAAGAGTACTGTTCATCTGCATTCTTGGACATTCAGCAGGCTTTTGACAAGGTCTGTCATGAGGGCCTCCTCTGTAAAATAAAGACAAGCCTTCCTCACAGTTACTTTTTTCTGCTGAAATACTACCTAACTGAGCGAATTTTTCAAGTAAAAGAATCAGATTCGACCTCCAGATTCTACGAAATAAAAGCAGGAGTGCCTCAGGGATCGGTGCTGGGTCCAATACTGTATATTGTATACACCTCAGATCTACCACAGGTAGACGGAGTCATGGTGGCTACATATTATTATGCCGACGATACCGCAATAATGGCGAGGGACAAAAGACCCTAATGCAGCTACAGAGCAATTACAACAAGGGCTCGCTGTTACCAAGTGGATGCAAAAATGGAGAATAAAAATTAGTGCAACTAAATCTGTGCATGTCACTTTCACACTTCGGAGAGCAAATTGTCCTCCTGTGCACCTGGAAAATACCATATTACCACATAAAGATAGTGTCAGGTATCTGGGCCTACACTTGGATCGTCGTTTGACGTGGAATCAGCATATTAAAAGCAAGAGAGACAAAATCAATACACGACATAAAAAGCTCTATTGGATGTTGGGACGTCACAGCAAGCTATCCATAGATAACAAACTCCTCATATATAAATCTATTTTTAAAATCTACTAGATGTTGGATCATTCAACTTTGGGGTAGTGCTAGCAATTCAAACATCGCAATGTTGCAAAGAATGCAAAATGTAATCTTAAGGACAATGGCTCAGGTTCTTTGATTTATTACAAACCCTAACATGCAAAATAATTTTATCGACTTTTGACAACTGTCACCGAGATAGTTTGTCGTTCCCGCCATCGAAGGAAGAGAGAATATCGTCCACGACATATCTCGTGTTGCACATGCTAGGCCTACTGCACGCTGTGCCTGCGAGTGTGATAGTTTTTTATTAATGTGAAAAGGAGGCATTCTAGCAGGCTGGTCACCTAATAGGATGTAATCACCACCGCCCAGAGTAGTCGCAGATGCGATGCTAGCCTTGAGAAAGGAGAAGGAATTGTGAAACGGCGGAGGAGGGAGCAATAGGCCTAGTTAGAGTATAGTGTGTGACTCACCTCACCTCTCATTACGTATCATACTAACCACTAACTAGTAAGAAATCATATAAAGCTTCTCCCGGTCTCCACATTGCATGGCGACCCTGGACACATTTTGCCTTTATGGGTCATTGTCAAAACGAGACTCAAAAAGTGAAATTTAAATTAAAGTCTGAAATTCAGGAAAATCAATGTTTATTAAATTTGTTAGAAAATGAGCAATCTAAAATAACATAAGTTTGAGATAGACAAACCTATATTAATATTTATTATGTATATAATGACCACCGGAAAGTGGACTACCAAATGAACTTTAATCACAAAACAAAATATTAACACCGTTCCTTTGAGGTTATGTAAAAAGCGCTAACAAATTAGTGAAAAAGTCTCCATTACCAAGCTAGCAAACGATTTTAAATTAAAATATAAACAATATTTATTTTTTACTGCTGTAACCGAAAAGATCAATGAACTTTTACAGATTTTAATGTTTTACCTTTTGGACACGATTTATTTTGCGGCAGCGCACTCACTCACACTGAGGATGACAGATGCGTTTGCAAATACGTCACTATGCAAGTCAATTCAGAATGCGCTCAGAATCCAAAAATATTATGATTTTTCTAGTGATAAATTAGGACAACTGAAAATAACAAAATTAAGACTATCATAATGGAATAATGATAAAATTTAATTGTGGGGTATAGGCTCGGTAATGGTAAATTACGGGCTTAAATATTTGTATGGCAACAAGACTAGTTATTTAAGTGTTTTTATATATTTTTTTCTAAGCTTCAAACCAAGCCGAGTCGGTCCCCGAACAGACCACCGAAGAGTACTTTCCGAGACACAGATTGGATTTATGTTGTAATTATGACAATATGATTTTTATAAAGACACACAATGATACAATAGTTCGATTAGGTTAATTTGGTAAAATATTATCAACAACATTTATACTACAGTTATATTTTTATACGTCTGAACAAAATAACCACTGAATTTGACTATGACCCTTATACAACAGCCCACTCACCCCCGTATGAGCTGCGCCCCGCCGCCCGGCACGCCCTGCACGCTCTGTATGGTGACGGCGTGCGGCAAGCGCTGCAGCCTCAGGTGTAGCAGTGCAGCGTGCCTATACAACAGCCCACTCACTTCCGTATGAGCTGCGCCGCCCTGCACGCTCTGTATGGTGACGGCGTGCGGCAGGCGCTGCAGCCGCAGGTGTAGCAGTGCAGCGTGCCTATACAACAGCCCACTCACCCCCGTATGAGCTGCGCCGCGCCGCCCGGCACGCCCTGCACGCTCTGTATGGTGACGGCGTGCGGCAGGCGCTGCAGCCGCAGGTGTAGCAGTGCAGCGTGCCTATACAACAGCCCACTCACCCCCGTATGAGCTGCGCCGCGCCGCCCGGCACGCCCTGCACGCTCTGTATGGTGACGGCGTGCGGCAGGCACTGCAGCCGCAGGTGTAGCAGTGCAGCGTGCCTATACAACAGCCCACTCAGCCCCGTATGAGCTGCGCCGCGCCGCCCGGCACGCCCTGCACGCTCTGTATGGTGACGGCGTGCGGCAGGCGCTGCAGCCGCAGGTGTAGCAGTGCAGCGTGCCTATACAACAGCCCACTCAGCCCCGTATGAGCTGCGCCGCGCCGCCCGGCACGCCCTGCACGCTCTGTATGGTGACGGCGTGCGGCAGGCGCTGCAGCCGCAGGTGTAGCAGTGCAGCGTGCCTATACAACAGCCCACTCACCCCCGTATGAGCTGCGCCGCGCCGCCCGGCACGCCCTGCACGCTCTGTATGGTGACGGCGTGCGGCAAGCGCTGCAGCCGCTGCGCGGGCGCGGCGCCGCTGGTGTAGTAGTGCAGCGTGCCGGCGGGCCGCGGCGGCGCGATGTGCGCGACGGGCACGCTGTGCACCATTCCGCTGGTGGTAGACGCCACCGTGATGCATTTCGTTTGGTTGCTCGTAAACTGGCGGGTGAACACGACTCCGTCAATACACTTTTGAGTCTGAGTTGTCGCAATGTTAAGATTTTTATAAACTGTCAAATAGGTCATTGGACATTTGGTTCGATCATTTGACCTACGGCGTACACAAAAAAAATAGGGCAACTATTAGTAAAAAGACACTTACATTACTTGTATTCAAGGTTGATCCCAAATCGAACTCGTCTCCAACCAACGTAATGTTATCGGGGTTGGCTCCGGTCAAGTTCTCTATCGCTTTCCTTGCATCCGCGTCACTCTCAATATTACCCAAATTCCTGCTCAAAAACTCTATATCAGCCTCTAACAGACCATCCACCAATGAATTCTCATCGTCGGTATCTTTGCACAGCGAAAATGCATCATCATTCTCTAATTTTATATCCTCAACTTTTATACCGTCGACACTTAAATCATCAATGTTCTCCACTTTAATGCTATTCACGTCTAAATCTTCAACTTTAATTCCATCGCATTTCATTTCGTCAAAATCTTCCACTTTCATTCCGTCCACTTTGATATCGTCAATATATTCAACTTTAATATCGGCAAAATCTCCATCATCTTTGAGGTTTGGCACTTCAGGAAAGTCTTGTGTGTCATCAGAACTAGCTATATTATACTGGCTAGCATTAAAATTATTGCTATCATAATCTTGATGGGGTTCGATCTTGATATCCTCAAGTTTAATTTCCTCATGTGCATTACTGGTCGACGGTTGAGGGCTGTCAGCATTATCGCAACTTAACGATCTCCTCATAACATATGTCTTTATTTTCCTTAACATGAAGGGTGGGACTTTGAATCCCGTCAATTCTCCAAGCATTGGCAATGAGTTATGTCGATACGCCTCACTGTGAGCAAGCTCTTCAATGTCTTCCAAAACCTAAACAAAACCATAGATTTACATTATCATTATCCTACTTTTTAAATTAAATTGCGATGGGCGCTCCGGGTTAGTGGCGTTTTTCCCCAGTTTCGATTTCACCCGAAAATTTAATATTAAATTCTAGTTGCGTTTTCACCCGACTTGTTTAAAGGTACAGACGCATTTAAAACTATAACGAAATAATTTATTATTTATTAATATACTAGCTGACCGCCCGCGACTTAGTCCGCGTAAACCTACAGTATATTGTTATGTGGCGTAAACACGCACGAAACAAAGAACACACGGACAAAGTCGCGGCCGTCTGTCAAATTACGTTTCTTGAGGCGCGCTTACACCTTTGGCCTTATCGTCACTTACCATCAGGTGAGACGAAGACCAAGTACTTGTCCGTATTGTTAAAAAAAAAAACAAAATAAAATCACGCGGACGGGGATGGGATGCGAAGTTTCTTTGCGTCATACCCGTGGTGGCGAGTTTGCTTCTCGAGTGACGTTCAGTTTCGAGAACTAGTGTTGTGGAACCAGCACTCGGCGACGGTATTTCCGGACCGTTACGACTTAGAGGTCTTCAAGAAACGAGACTATTCCTTTCGTAAAGGCTGACAACGCGTATGCGATTCCTCTGGTTTTTCGGGTGTCCATGGGCGGAGGTGATTACTTTCTATTAGGTGACCCGCTTGCTCGTTTGCCTCCTTATTTTATTTAAAAAAATGTAAATTAAATAATAATTTTACTTTTAGTAAATAAAAACTAAAAACACCTTTGTATTCACCTCTACCTGTCTTTTTTTGTATGAGTTTAATTATTCAGATCTATGAGAATGGCACACGTAAATATTCGGGTGAAAACGCAACTGATTCATAGTAATTTATATTTGTAATGTTTTCGGGTGAAAATGATTCAATGATGCATTTGCACATGTGCAGTTATAACTTGGTGAAACATGGACTATGGCAGTGGGCTGCTTCTGCGGTCCCCATTGCCTAGTCTCTGACTAACTCTTTGGTGATAAAAGTCGCAAGTATGTTGTAAATTGAATTTTAAAATATAAGTAAGTATTGTAAGTTGTGAATGTAATACAAAATTTACCATTATATAAGTTTTTCCTCCTACTGCATTTACTAAATTATGACTGGCAATCCACTCTTTATCAACACTGTCGGCAGGATATCTCAACAGTCCAGCATGTCTTGAGTACAGACGGCCGCGGGAATTACCCAAACCTAAAACCTAGAAGTTGACAAAAGTTTTTTTAGTTACAAGAAATACTTACAATAGTATATTTCAAAATTATTAAAAAGACACCTAAGAAGAATTACAAAATTTTCATTTGTAATTAATGTCATGTTTTTGTTGTTTCTGAAATTGTGAGTATCCAATATTTTGATAATTTCTCAATGTAGAGTCACCAAACACTTTCCAGGTAGTAAAAATAATATTAATAATATAGCATTGATCGTGGATGTCGTAAATTTAAGACATAATTATGCATTAGACGTGTGCGCCGATGTTATTTTAATCGGAGGCGGCGTTTGGTCTGAAATCGGTCGGCGGCGGGCGGCGGGCGGCGGGGCGGCGTAATCGGCGTAAATAAATTAATAATTTAAAATACCTGCTTAATTAAAAAAAATTACATAAGCGGCCCGCCCGCGGCTTCGTTTCTTTACACAATTTTTCAAGATAAGAGACCTTGTCCTGACAACAAACAACAAAATAAGTATTAGCCAAATAGGTGCAGCCGTTCTGAAGTGATGCGCGTACAACATTCTGGGCAATTGATTTTTATTAATATGATTACTATATTAATCTGAGACTAATCAGCTGAGTGAGACCCTACTGAGGAACTACAGACCAATTTCACTTCTAAGTCACGTTTATACAAGCTGTTTTCGAGAAATCATAACCGGTTAATTCCGAAAAGGCTTTAGCACCATAAGATCACATGCCTACATACGTTGCGGTTATACAGAATACTGAAAAGTATAACCGGCTACTTTGCTTAGCGTTTGTGGACTATGAGAAAGCCTTTGTGATTGAGTTGTGACGAAAAATGAGTCGTGTAGGGTGCCAAATCGACTACCGGCACATCGAATGGTTGAAGTGTTTTTACGAAAACGCCACAATGTCAGTTCGCATCCAGGACCAAAGCTCGAAACCCCTCCAGTTACAGCGAGGAGTGAGGCAAGGACACGTTATATCTTCGAAACTTTGCACTGCTGTTCTAGAAGACTTATTTATGTTTCTGGACTAGTGAGGACTCGGTATCAATATTAACGGCGTGTACGTTACCTACTCACCTTTTCTACCTACCTACCTACCTACCTACTCATCTTTTAATTTGCCGATGATATACGAGTAAGTAGTGGTCATGGCTAAGACCCTGGAGGACTTTGGCACAATGCTCGGTGAGTCTCTTAAAATGGGTCTTAAAATAACGAAAGACGAAAATCAATCAAATTCGCTTGTCGTACCCACTTATCTGAATGTAGGAGGTGTAGTGTCTGCACTGGAGTTGTGGACGAATACGTAAACCTAGGACAAACGGTCCAGATGGGTAGGTCCAATTTCCAACTCTAGGAAGGAGGTCAATCGTCGAATCCAATTTGGCTGGGCAGCGTTTGATAAGCTACTGACGAAAGATCGAAAGTCTTTGACCAGTGTGTTGCCAGTATGACATACGGGAATGAGACATGGTCGCTGATCCGACACAAAGAGCAATGGAGAGGGCTAAAGGGTTTCTATGCGGGATCGAATATTCGAAACACAAATGAGATATCCGTAGAAGAATTAAGGCAAGAAGGCTCGAAGAATTGCTGAGCTCAAGTGGCAGTGCAGCAGTAAATCGACAGCCATTGGGGAAGAACGGCTTTAGAGTGGCGACCGCGCACCAGAACACGCGTTTTAGGCAAGCGTCCAATAAGGTGGACCGGCGAACTAGTGAAGCTTTCCTGGAGGAAGGCTTTGTCCAACCGTGGAAGTCGGTAATGATTATCAACGTTTTATTCTATGAAAGGTTAGCTTTACATGAATCATAATTTTCATGTACGAAAATAACCTTGCCCACGTTATATAGGGTCAACCTAGACCTTTTAGCAGTTATTAAGAGTCCTGCAATCAATAAACTCTCTCGCTTGGAGTGCTGGTTACGCTTAGCACTCTACGCTTCTCACAACACGCTGAATGAACCTAACAATAATCACGCCGATTCTGAGGTCAGCGGCGGCGGCGCGGCCATTTTCTTCGGAAGCGTTCGCCACGCCGATCGGCGCACACGTCTATCATGCATCATTAATTTAAAGCAGCAACTAACTGATTGGTTTGACAGAACTTAAAATATCATTAACATAGAAAACTGTAAAAATGAAACTATGCTTACTTTATGAGCATGTGAGCCCATAATAAACAGTGTGTCTTGGGTGAGTCTTGTCGCATTCCACTTCTCAGGATCTCTCAAAGCTGGTGATGGCAGCGGCGAAGAAGATGCACTGTCAGAATTCTCTTCTTGTTTTATTTTCTTGCTTTTGAATCCCAACTCCGTATCCAGGTCTGACTCTTTGCGTTTTTGTGATGGACACTGTAACTAAATGACTTTATTTTAATGATGAAGGCTTTTGCACAATAGTGGGACAATTTTTTTTTTTTGTACTTTACTACACATCTAATTAATAAAACACGTCTTTGCTAAGAAGTGTCAAGATTTAGGCTACTTAGACGAAAACAGACACAATTTAAATAAAAATTGATGTAAGTACATATAAAAACAAAACTCTTTATCATTATTAAAAAAGAATTGTGCTGATAATGATGTTGCTGGTTGGTGATATGTAAGCTTTGTACACACATCATATTCTTTTGTGTACTAGAATAAAACCCAATAATATATTATGCCATAAAATAGTGTAAACAATAGTGCAGTCATAATAAACATTTTGTTGTTTAACATATTAAACAACAAAATGTTTATTATGGCTGCCTGTAATGCATGTCTCTACCTGAATAGAATTGTGCTGATATTGATGTTGCTGGTTGGTGATATGTAAGCTTTGTACACACATCATATTCTTTTGTGTACTAGAATAAAACCCAATAATATATTATGCCATAAAATAGTGTAAACAATAGTGCAGTCATAATAAACATTTTGTTGTTTAACATATTAAACAACAAAATGTTTATTATGGCTGCCTGTAATGCATGTCTCTACCTGAATAGATAAGGTATGTAATTGATGTACTCACTTGCTTTGTGAATTTAGAATCGGTGCTATTGTTTGATTCTGAATCACTGGTTTCTTGTGGAGAGGATGTTGGTTTAGACGGAGTGGTGTACAGCAGCCGGGTAGCATCTAACATGGCACGACATACAGCTCGTACCTGTAATATTGAAAATAAAAATGTTGCAAAACCATTTTTTGTTGCTGTTTATATCTTTACTTCTGATTATTTCTGTTTTGATTGACAATACTCATCTTTGACTTATATAATTCCCGATTGATATAATCCATGATAGAGCATGCATGCATAGAAAAACCTATATTTTAGCTATTTGGATATAGATTCTCTCACTAATATAAATTCTGCTTTACAATCAATACGTCAAGTAGCAAAGTGTGTCCAACTACCCAAAAGGTCCAATTAGCAATACGTCTAAATAAATAGCAAATCGCCTTTGTAGCAAAATGTCTAACTATTGAAACTATAACGCCTAATTAGAAAATAATCTAAAAAAAATTACTACAGTTGTAAACATTATTTGTTAGAAAAAAACATAAGTATTATGAGTTTAATATTTTTTTTAGCCTCATAACAACTTCAATACTGCACATTCATCCAACAGCATAGAGCGGTGATGGGCTCACCACCTGTCACGCTGAGCACATGTGCAGTCGTTCATTGGTGTGCTGTGGACTATGGACTAAGGCAGAGGACTGCTTGTGCGGTTGTCATTGCCTAGTCTCTGACTAACCCTTCGGCGATAATTGTCGTGTTTATATGTATGTCTCATAGAATAATAATGCTTTAGTTATTATTCTATGGTATGAATGTATGTATGTATGACAACTTCAATGTCACAATTTATATCAATATATGGCCAGTACTATTAAAAGAAACATAATGGAAGTTTAATGGCGCGCACGATTTATGCTTTAGCCAAGGCAAAAATGGACTGCCATGGAGAAGTAAAGTTTATAAGCTCCACAGACTTTAAGTTAGGTTGCTAAATTGATTTGACATATTTTTGACATTTTATTGATTATGGATAATTTATAGTAAGTATATTAATTTTGTATTTTTATTGTAATACTAACATAATTGGTTTTTGACAATTTGGAGTACCTATTAATTTTGTTTTTGTATGTAATTAGAATAGTCATTGTTACCTAGAAAATAAAAATGTTAAAGTTATTTGCATGCTATATTGCCAGCTGAGAAAGAGAAGAAAAGTAAAATAAGACCAAAAATGTACATTTCTCAAACAAAAATTAAATATTTCATTTCATTTCATAAATTAAGCCTATAAAACCTACTTGCTTACTTAAATCTGAAAAAAAAATGTTTTAAGTACCTATATTATGTAAAATAGATCTAAGTGTTTTTATACCCAAGTGTCAAGGCGTTATGAGAATTGGACAATTTGCTAATTAGACGTCTTGCTACATAGATGTTTCAATAGTTAGACGTCTTCCTACAAAGACGATTTGCTACTTGACGTATTGCTAATTGGATGTGTGGTAGTTAGACATTTTGCTACTTAAGACGTATTGATTGTATAGCAAAATTCCTTCCATACATATTCTGATACACCACTTGCATGTAACAGTAATTATACATTTTCATGGAAGCATTTATAAGTTCTTTATATTTATACTAACAGAAACAATATAAACACTTACTTGATCTTCACTGACAGATTCATCTCCCAAATTCAGTCTTATATTGTTCACCGCAGGAACAAAGAATTTCTGAAAATGTTATTAATAATTTCAATACTAATTAAATTAATAGTTAATGAATTTACACTGATTGGCTTTATTATGAATACAAACAATTGTGTTACACATCTACATTATCTATTTGTAGTGCATTATTGTTCAAAATATAAAGGATAAATAATAATAAAGTCAAGTATTCTTACTTCCAGGTACTTCTTGATGACTTGATCAATCTCTCTAGTGACAGCAGACTGTATGGTTTGTCTCAGCATATCCAGAGACTTATTAGCACTTGCTCTAAATTCAGCAATAGGCCGGGAATGTGGTTGAACAGGTCCAGGAAGGCTAAATCTTCGGTGCATAGCAGCCAAAGTGTTAATAGCAATCTGTCGAGTGATAGGCTGCTTCTAAAATAATAGATACTTAATAATGAAATTTATTTAATTTAAAAAGTCTTACTAACGTAAACCATAATAGAAAATTTATTTATTTAAGTATTTTGAAAAGTTTAACTAACAAACCATAATCCTTTGTTTATTCAAGTCTTAACACAAGTGAAATAACTACCTGCATAGCCGTTGCTGAAGCTTCGCTAGTGCGAACGGTGATTGTTTTTGCTGGTGCTTGAAAGTTCCATAAAGTACTAGCTGAATTGTTTTCTGAAGAGTTTTGTTGCGACGCTTCAACGTTACTCCAAATCTTTTGAATCACCATTTCGAAGTAGTGCACGAATACCAGCTTTGTAAATTAACATTAAAAAGGAAAAACATAAGGAGTATCATTCACAACTGCATAATTAAACACATTTTTATGTATTTAATTCGTAAAACAATAAATTTTATTGCCTCTTCACAGTCTACAAATACAATCAATCAATAGTTTTACTGTATTTGACAGTTAACATAGCATTGTTGCCAGATGTAAATAAGTTTGGTCAAATCAAGGAGCTTAAACCTAATCTGGAGAGTGCACGGGCAATTTAAGTTCTTTTTAAAATGAATCAGACTAATGAAAAATAAATCTCATTATAATAATAATAATAATAAATAACTAAAGACTCCCAAGAGTCTTAAGATACTGGTATTGTGTCGGTGTCTTGAAAGGAGGCGATCATACAACCTATCCCCAAAAAAGTGGATCGCTCGGATCCGGCCAACTATCGACCCATCGCTGTAACTTCTGTGCCAATCACTCGCTGCTCCATGATCGCCAGTATAGGTTCAGACCAAAGCGATCAACGGGTGATCTTCTAGCTTACGTTTTTCACGCGTGGAGTGAAGCGATGGACAAGCATGGCGAATCCCTGGCAGTTAGCCTTGATATCGCCAAAGCTTTCGATAGAATGTGGCATCGTTCCCTTCTTTCCAAGTTGCCGGCCTTCGGTGTGCCGCCTCGTTTGTGCGCCTGGGTTGCAGACTTTCTAGAAGGGCGGAGATTCGTGTCCTTTGTGAGGGTAGTTCCTCCGCGTTCTACAAAGTCAATGCCGGAGTGCCGCAGAGTTCTGTGCTTTCACCTACTCTGTTTCGTCTGCATGTTAATGACATGTTGTCCTTGGGCAATATTCATTGATATGCGGATGACAGTACGGTGCATGAGTGGTACTTAGGACATCCTGCGGCAAAGCATGCCGATATCAAGGTGAAAAGGCAAGAACTGGTTGCCAAACTGAACCTGACTCTCGATCATATCTCTAAGTGGGGATCTAAAAACCTGGTCGAGTTTAATGTTAGCAAAACCCAGGTTTGTGCATTCTCGTCCAAGGTAACTCCCTTCCTTACTCCTCCCTCTCTTCAGAACTCTCCAGTACCCATTTCGGTGAACCTCAGCAATCTTGGCATGGACATCGGCCAGGAACTGAATCCGAAATGCTACATCGAGAGTGCTATTTTAACTGCCTCCCGGAAGTTGCGTATTCTCAATAAAGTAAGGCTGTTTTTCACTCCCGAGCACCGCTGTTTGCTGTACAAAACTCAGGTATGAGTCAGAGTATGGAGTATTGTTCCCGTCTATGGGACGGCTCCGCTAAATACCTCCTAGATGCACTTGACAGACTGCAAAGGCGATCGGTACGCCTTATTGGAGATGCTGAGGTTACAGCCTCCCTTGAGGACCTCCAGCTGTGTAGAGACATTGCTTCTCTCAGTGTCTTCTACCGGAATTACTACGGAAAGTGTTCTGAAGAACTTTTTGATCTTATCCCGCCCTCTCCTTTCCTCTCCCTGACTACACGTGCTGGTCTTAGGAACCACCATCATACTGTACAGACTACCGTACCAAAAAATTTGGCAAGTCGTTCCTCTGTAAGACCATTCGGCTTTGGAATTCTTTATCGGCGCATGTGTTTCTCAGCTCCTACAGTCCCGGGTCTTTTTTAAGCAAGTTTTTTTTTTTTTTTTTTTTTTATATAAGAGGGAGGCAAACGAGCAGGCGGGTCACCTGATGGAGAGTAATCACCGCCGCCCATGGACACCCGCAAAACCAGAGGAATCGCAGACGCGTTGCCGGCCTTTAACTGCCTCTGTGGTCTAGTGGCTAAGCCACAGGTTTCAGACCCAGAGGTCCCGGTTTCGATTCCCAGCGGGGGGTACATCTTTGTGTGCTCGGTTTGGTTGGTGGTAGGGCTGTTAAGTCCGCCTGGCTAGCTACCACCATCTTATCTAAGTCTGTCGCCATAACAACGATGTTTATAGCATTGTTGTGTTCCGACAGTTTGAGATAAGATAGCCAGTTCCTCAGTGGTTGAGGATTCCGGGTTCGTGCGCTTCCACCTTCGGCCTTATCGTCACTTACCATCAGGTGAGATGAAGGCCAAGCGCTTACCCGTTGTGGAATAAAAAAAGGGAGGAATAGGTTTAAGGAAGGAATAGGAATTGGGAGGGGGGGGGGGGGAAGGGGCCTCCGGAACCCTCACTGGTCGGACGAAACACAACAGCACCAAGTGCCATTATTTCACGCCGAATATTAGTGAGAGGGTGGTATTACGCCGGGCGAGCCGGCCCAATGCGTGCTGCAACGCAGCGTGGCTCTACCACTCAGTAAAGGTGAGGCGAGTAGCTATGACGAGTCATATTAGAAAAAAAAAGAATCTTAAATTCTATTGCTGAAATTACAGCCTGACCAGAAAAATAAGAAACCGGTCTAGGCATTGAGTATCTATCTCAATGGGTCTAGCTCAGAACAATAATGCATTGTTCTGAGGGGTCTAGGGGCGCCTCAAATGCTTTTTTTATTGCAACACTAAGTATAGTCCTACCCATGTGAATTGGCAAGCGTTAAAAATCTGTATTCTGTAAATAACTGTAGGTTTTTCCACACTATAAGACATAGTACCTATCATTAATTATGTATTATGGTGTCATTGGAAATCCAAACAAGAAGATTTCTGATTCTGGATTGATGTAATCCAACATGCTACTGTAGATATACCTAACCTACGTATCAAAGTCAAGGGTCAAAGAAATCAAAATCAGTATCTAAATAGGTATTCAACTATGTCATACGACATTTCATGTTCATCATTATCAGATTCCACCAATGGCTGGATTTCAGATTTATCAGACTCATTATAACTTTCATAGCTTGATGAATCACTTTAACCGCAACCAACATAAATCACTCGGTACTTCTTTACAAATTGCATAAAATTCATGAATTTTATCCCTAATTGCACACTTCAAAATCATCTAGGTTATTTTTATTATTTGATTTTGGTTTATTTGTCTTAGGCGTAGAAAATACAGCAGACGTCTGTCCTTCTCTTTGTAGTTTCATTATAAAAGAACGTCACACACACCTAAAATAACATATATTACTTAAAACTTAAATAAAATAGGTAAAAATGTACAAATGCGTCTTCTAAATTAAGGGGTCGGGGGTGTGGGGGGAGTGGGGTTAACAACTTATTAAAATAAAAAACGTATTACCTTTGCTTGAACACAACTAAAGCCATGTCTCTTTGCGACACTGTTTTGTGTTTTATAACACCTAATATCAAACATCTAATAAATATGTGCGTGGTATACGTACACATTTTGACATATTTTGTTAGATGTTTGATGTTAGGTGTTAGGAAACACAAAACAGTGTCGCAGGAGACCCGCCTTAATACATATCTTTTCAATTAAAAACTACGAACATCCTACTTAGGAGAAGCGTTTGTACATTTTAGTCATAAAATACATTAGTGGTCAATTTTCATAGTGTATACTATATGGTTTACCTACCAGTCATGTACGACCGGTTTCATTAGCATATCTCTGTTGTTATGCTTACCAGAGTTAGAAATTTGACTTAAGCTCGTTACAATTGTGTTAAATATATAACTCTAGTAGTCAAAACAACAGATAGATAGGTTATTGAAACCGGCCGTAAGTCGGTTAGTTAAGTTATTGAGGAAAATAGAGTCCAATCCTTGAGACTTTCTTTCCAACAAATATATAAATAGGTACTACATTGTAAACTACTTTTCGGAACTTGTCAAATTTTCGAAAATTCGTATTCAAATTCGGACTATCACATTGGATCGGAATATCAAAGTGTCAGCGCGCCAACAGCAATCAACAGATACAATGATGCCATGATTATGAAGTTGTAAAGTTACTGTTGCCAGTAAAAGAAATTAGTGCCATTAGTTTTCCGCATCATGGGCAGGTTTCCTATTTTCCTGGTCATTATACTTGCTCAGGGGGGCGATCACGCTAAATAATCTCAACTAAACCACAACTGAACCTCAGCCGTTAGGCGACCACTAGACGGACGGTCAGTTAATACTGTGATCCATCAGTATTTATTGAATTTTTTTTTACACTTCGCCAGCTTATTTTGCACTTTGTTTTTTTGCTAATTGGCAACACTAGCTTTTATGTTAGCCCAATGATCTTTCTTAACAGTGTGAGTGATAAACTACTCCAGCCTCGCACCAAATATATTTGGTCCGAGACTCCAGCCACATGAGTAACTACCATACAGAGTGCATGCTCTCTAACAACGCGCAAAATTCATACCTATTCTGATAGGGCTGACACCCGTTTCACGTGTAAAAAATTAGGGAGGAAAAATAAAATAAGGTAAGTAGGTAGAGGTACCTACTAAAACGTGTATTTCAAAAGGTATAAAATAAGGTTTAGTGTTATTTGACACATACTTAATTTAGATTATTTCAAAGATAACGAAACGTTGAAAAAATTGTCTTCTGTGCTGAATCGAACCCGCGTCCTCCGCAAATAATCAAATATTAATTTATAATCTATAAAGTAGTCTTATCTTAACTGATTGTTTAAAATATTAAAAAAAGAATTATCCTTATTTTTGCCGGAATTATTCATACACACGGTGCAAGAGTTGGGAATTATGTAACTAACCCGACTTTGCTTTATACATTTAGATTAAACACTAATATAAATACTTAACCGTGAAAGAATATACTACCACCCCCTCTCTTCCCTTGGGTGTCGTTAAAGGCGACTAACGGACTAAACACTGTACATACATCCAACAGCTTAGAGCGGCGATGGGCTCACCACCTGTCACGCTGAGCCATGTGCTCAGTCGCAATTTGCTGATAAGTGGACTATGGTAGAGGACGCCTTTGCTGTCCTCATTGCCTAGTCTCTGACTAATTATTAATATAATTTTATATTTCTTAATGCTATGTTTGTTTATTTAATGTGATTTCTTTTTGGAATTCTTTGTAGTACTGATTCAATTAACTAAGGTTCATATCATTTTCCCGAAATTACATCTGATTATTTTTCATTGATGTCATGTTGTGTTTGCCTATAATGTAATGTAATGCATTGATTTGTAACTATTATTATTCACATTACCATTTTAAATATAAGCGGTAATGTAAAAATGTTGGTAGACCTAATTGTTAAAATAAAAAAAATATGGTAAAAAAACCTTTTTAAAAAAGGAACTTTTATTTAAATGCGCTAAAAAGAAAAAAATAAACTTTTACTTTAAAACTTTTACTGACAACTTAAAACGTCATTACCAGTGGTCGGAGTAGGTATATTGATTTTAGATACTTGCGTCATGATATCATAACATGGACATGCATTTCTTCCGGAATGTACCGGAGTTTCCAAAAATTTGGTAAATAGAGTAATAAAATAAAAAACCATATGTAAGCAAACAAAATTGTTTATTGTTAATACAAATAATCATTATTACAGTTTTATTAAAAATAATTATTTTTAATCCTCATCGGTTACAAGTTCTACATTTTGATTTTCTGTCTCTATACAATTAAAATAAATAACTATAATTTTTTCAATATTTTCTAATTTTAAGCTATTTCTTTTAACATCTAAGATCCATTTGTAAGTGGAAAATGATCGTTCAACATCTGTAGATGTCAATGGAGCGAATTTGAAATAAAGTTTCTGATTATTTGCTACGCTTTTTTCAATACTCTCGCTGTATTCTCTAATTGTATCTAAATCTGGATTTCGTTCCATAACTGATTCTATTTTATTTTTTATATTCTCATTATTGCACTCGTTAAGCGTAGCCCTTACTTGATCAAATACTAAAAGTGAATCAGCTAGAGATAAATTTTGTTTTTGTAACTCTTTTAGGGCTAGTAGTATAATAGAGTAATTTTCTTCAATATATTTTAAATAATTTTCTAAATTTTGTTTTTCCAAAATGTTTTTTGCGTTTCGTATGGCTATAGCATCAGAACTGCTCAAGCAGGATAAAACTTCTTTTATTTTATCTAAATGTTGAGCGTAGTAAGATGCTGCCTGTAACCAAGTACCCCATCTGGTAATGACTGGTTGCGGAGGCAACGGTAAGTCAGGATATTTTTCTTTTAAAATGTTTACCCTACTAGGAGCCTTTAAAAATACTTTTTTAACATTTGATATAAGAATATCAACATCGTTGTATTCTGACCTTATCTGCTCACTTACACGATGAAGAGCGTGCGCCAAACATGTCACATGCTTCATTTCAGGTAAGTAATGTTTTAAATTTCGCCCTGCAGATAGCATGTACGCTACACTGTCAGTGCAAAGCATTAAAATATTGTCAACTTTCGCTTCAAAAGTGTTTTGCCATAAATTTTCTAGACATTGCAGTACAAATTGTGTTATTGTTTGTCCATTTACTGCTGTTAGCATTTTACAAGCAATCAAATAAGGCCGGCCTGCACTATTACTAGGATGCAATGGTTTTATTAGGAAATTGACTATGTATCGACCAAAAATGTCTGTTGTCTCATCCAGCGATATCCATAGTTTCTCATTTTTATTAGTTTCATAAATCGATTTGATTTTATTCCTATAAAACTTCTCCAAATAAACTTTTCGTAACTGTGATTCGTCAACCACTTTACGATTGGTACAAACGCAACAACAAGTACTGCACATATATTTCTGAAAAAACTCTTTGAACGCTGGATTTTTCATTTGCGACCAAGGAATATTGCATAGAATCAGGAACTTAATGAGGTCGAAGTAAAATTCCTCTTGCGGTCTCTTAAATTTTCCTTGATGTACAGCGCCTTCAATGTGTTTGGTAATGTTGCCTCTATTCACAGCTTTCAAATGACTTTCACACTTTGTACAGTATATAGTGCCACTAGCGTTATCGTAAAGTAGCTCAGGATAGTGCAATAACCACTTTTGCACTGTTTCAGCCTTGACCTTTGCCATATTTATTTATATCTCACCTAAAACAATGATTTAAATTTACAATATATACATACACAACTGTAAAGTCGATAATGAAATTCTGTTTCATATAAAGTGTTTTTTTTAACTGAAGCGGTGATAGCCCTGCGGTGTGCGTACCGGACTCTCATGCGCTGTGATGATTGCTATAAAGTGATTTTTTTAACTGTTTCCAAGTTCTAAAACCTTCTTAAATAGTGAAAATAATTAAAACTTACCCGTACAAAAACAACTTCAAATGGGCCCAATCCAAGAGTAATAAATCGATGTCCGTAGTTATAAGCCAAATTCGTCGTTTTAAGTAGATTTCAGAAGACAGTAAACAAGCCAGGGTCAAGTCAAGATATTCACAACACATAAAATAAGCGCACTCCACGAACCGAAATAAGTGAGTGAGCCACTTGGTCTGGATGTCGGTGCGAGCGCATTGTTTTCGAACAAACAGTCAATGAGTCATCCTGGATACTTGATTCTAATTGGTCAGATGCGTTGAGCATAGAGATAAGAGGACAAAAGACCCTGTTTGCCGGATGTCGTGTGTTGAAATGAATATTATTATTATATCATTTTATACATGCTTAGGCTTTTACTCCAACACTTTTACTACAACAAGGTTTTTACACACCAGTCATTTTTTACTATTAAATTCTGGTCATCTACGCCACTAGCAGCATAGCGTTGAGAGTATTGATACATTTTTAACTAGTTTCATGTAATAATTTCGATGTTTCGGTATTTTTATCATAATAATCCGGAAACTCGGAGGAGTATCCATATTAACATATACGTTTGATGTCAGTGACCTTAATTCAATATACCTACTCCGACCACTGGTCATTACACAATTTATAATGATATAATAGGTTGTCGCGAGATTTATGTACTCGTATTTTCTTAGATTTAAAATTTTAATAGTTAAAAACTATCGCATCAATAAATCTCGGAACAACCTTAGTTATCATATAAATTGTGTAATGACGATATAATTTGTTATTATAGTAAAAGTTTTAAAGTAAAAGTTTATTTTTTTCTATTTAGCGCATTTAAATAAAAGCTTGTTTTTTAAAAAGGTATTTTACTTTTAAATTATTTTTTACTTTTTAGTTATCTTTGGAAACGTGTCCAGGGATAACTAATTTTCATCTGTTCATCTCACTGAACGTGTAGGTATGCTACAGAATTTATTCACGTCTTCCAAACCACCACCACTCACTACCCATCAGAAACGGTCTATCCAATGACGAATCAAACTCGACGCGATTGTGTGCTTAATTACTGAGTTTCTATGGCCACCTTCCAGCTTCATCATCAAACCCTGGTTACCATCTAGCACCAAAGAACTCGTCAAAACAAATCAAACGAGCCCATACTCGATGGGGTTATGTCGTTTAATTAATGAGTTCCTATGGCCACCTTCCAGCTCAATCATCAGACCCTGGTTACCATCTAGCACCAAAGTACTCGTCAAGACAAATCAAACGAGCCCATACTCGATGGGGTTATGTTGTTTAATTACTGAGTTCCTATGGCCATCTTCCTGCTCCATCATCAGACCCTGGTTACCATTTAGCACCAAAGAAATCGTCAAGACGGATCAAACGAGCCGAAACTCGATGGGGTTGCGTAGTTTCATTACAGAGTTCCTATGACCACCTTCCAGCTCCATCATCAGACCCTGGTTACCATTGAAAAACAAACTACTCGTCAAGACGATTCAAACGAGCCCAAGCTCGATGAGGCTGTGTCGTTTCATTGCAAAGTTCCTATGGCCACCTTCCAGCTCCACCATCAGGTCAGCACCATGTCATCATAATATTGCAATGTCACGCGATTTACATATGTACGCAAAATTTCAGCCCAATCGGTTGAAGATATCTGCTTCAAAATTTAGTTGCAAAATTCCACCCAAACAAAAGATAGTAAGTACATACATTACATACATTGCATGTTAAATAAAATCTTGTAATAAATAACCATTCGGGGATAAAAGTCCTGATTATATGTATGTATGTATATAAATATTTAAAACACTGTAATGGTAAAATCCCAAATTCGTCTAAAAACCAACCGAATAACTGAATCTCATCTAATGCGCGCGAACGTGCGGCCCTGTCCGTCATACCACAACTGGACCGGCGCAAACCAGTTTTTACCACGGCGGCGTGTCGGTGAACCTGTCGGTGAGAGGTCACGCACACATCGCCGCGCTTATGTATGAGTACACCTACAGCGGGCCGCTTATGGGCAGCTTGCATTCTGTAGGGTATTTATTCATGTGCTCCAGCGTTGCCAGACGTGCGATAATAATCGTAGATCCACAATAATTTTGAGGGGCATGCAATAAAAAAATAATACTTAAGTCTCGTACGATAGTTCGTATAATTCGTCGACTTTCCACGATAGTCAATTTGTCAAACCTCAAACCTGGTTTTGTACCGTTCGTTTAATCACAGAGGGCCTAGTCAACAGGCAAACGCTCGACCGGTGACAGCTTCAAAATCGCTCATCAAATTCGCTAGGCTACATCGATATCGATAAGCTAAAGGATATAGAACATACAGGCTTGTCTTAGTATTTTTTTGTTTGATGATAATGTAACGCTTATGTAAGATTAATAAATAGGTAGTAACCACACCGATCCTTTTGAGTTTTAGTGAATTGAATGTCACTTTACTAAGAAATTCGGGTAGACTCCTTGAGACAATTTGAAAAATGAATCAATCGCTTTTTTCGCCGGAAGTTCGCCAGGCAAGCACGTTTGTAAATAAGTACATATAATGATGACGAGTGACTTACCCACCATAATATGATATTGATATGAGACCAAACCCATTTTTCAGCTTATAATATAAATAAATTAAGACTGAAGACCACAAGCAAACGCTTGCTGCCAAGAATTTCTCAAATATTAACAACTTGACGTCCGTCTGTAATGAAATAAGTGATAACACTAAATGTTACAAACCGCGCGAACATTTAAACAGTTTGATCTTAGATGCGAGTACCCACTAGGTAGTGATTAAAACGTTTACATCTTGTATGAGTACATCGATTAAAGTAACTCTATGGCGTAGCGGCTAAGGCTTTCGGGTTTAGTTGTCTAACTACAACACCTATCACGTTATTTTCTAATTGATTATTGTCCTAAATAAAATAAAATAAAAAACATTCCAAGTACATGGTTTTGCTAGTTAAATTAAAACTAATTTTAAAATATGCAAACTAGCGAAGCAATGTACTTACTGTTACTTGAAAGGTAATGCTAGAGGTTTAACTAATGCAAAAAGTCCCCGCCCGCGCCGCACCGGTTTGTGATCTTGCCAGTTAGTTACGCAACTTTCACATTACCGAGCTAAAGGATGGGTAACCAAATAAAAAGCGTCTCGAGCTCCTCCGTGCTTCGGAAGGCACGTAAAGCACACTGCGGTTGTATTGGCTCAGGGCTTAAACCTGTTATAGCCCAGTCTGCCTTAGTGCTGTCGTTCATGTGGGAACGTTCAGGACGTTCATAGGATGACGATGAAGACAACATCGCCTTAATATAGGATTGTTTCATTGTTACTTATTTATAGCGGTAGGTACCGAAAATAATTGAAATTAAAAGTCAAATCATTTATTAAATATACGCCTTCACAGACACAATGACATGATCGTGGTCTCTACGCGACAAGTTAAAATATTTATTTATTTTACATTATTTTTTTCACTGCCATTCATTATGAGTTGGTTGATAATGTTTCGAAATAAAACATAGGATTATTTATATGTTTACCAAAAATAATTTTAAAACAATTAATTTTATATAATTACCCTAGTATGTTGATAATGAATCAAGTACAACTTTAAGCCATGTTTAATGCAGTTTCATTGTTGGATACGACATGTGGTACACATCCCTTCTTTATTGTGAGCCTGATGCAGCATTAAATATTGGTGTTATTATGATTAACCATGCTTTTTGAAGGTATCCAGAATCTCCTAAGAAATTGGAACAATATACTTACTTATAGAAAATTGTCATACTTACATAAAAATTTAGTAGGTAGGTAGTATATATTTACCAAAAATAATTTAAAAACAATTAATTTTATTTATTTATTTTATATTCACAAGTGAATCGACAGTTCTATAAAAAGTATAACACTGAAAATGTGAAACAGCAAACCATTTACAGATTCACACAAATAAAAATGTGATAGTAAAATTACAAACTCAAGCAACAATTACAATCGATTACTTCACAATCGCCAAATTGATAATAACTAAACTATTACAGAGTATGCTAGATATGGAACTTAATTTGTATTATATGTATAACAAGCCACCTTATGTTAAGCCACCTATTTAAAGAAAAAACAATATTATAACAAACACAATAGAACCCACCAGATTTAATAATCGGATAATAATAATGCAAGTTTATACATATAATTACCTTTGTATGTTGATAATGAATCAAGTACAACTTCAATAGCTTAATGTTATGACTAGTAGAAATTGATATAAGTAGGTACTTAAACATTTTCTATAGGTACCTACTGCAAGTAAAATTAAATATCAAGTAAAAAATAACATTAATGTTGTATTTCTTAATATATTCTTATTTCCTTACCTAACTCTCTCAAAGTCAAAGTTTATTAAATATGAGGCTTCACTTTCTCTTATTGACATTAAAACTATATGTGTATAAAAATAAATGCCAATTGTGTGTTTATGAAGGTACTGTTTTTTAGTAGTACCTACCTAAGTAAATCTTTTTAATAAAGTACAATAAACTTAGAACTAAATTAACTTTATACTTAATTTTTCCCCATCATATAAACCAAATCACTATTTTATGGGTTAAATATATTTATGGCACACTGTTCCTTTTCTTAAAATAAAAATGTTGTCAACGAAGGTATTGTTTTTTTGTACATAAGTAAATCTTTTTAAATAAAGCACAATAAACTTAGAACTAAATTAACTATATTTATGGCACAGACTGCTCCTTTTTGTAGAATAAAAACGTTGACAACATTAGAGCTCCACAAAAAAAATCATATAAATAACTAAATTCAACGATGCCAAAGCCATGTTCAATGCAGTTTCATTGTTGGATATGACATGTGGTACACACCCCTCCTTTCTTGTGAGTCTGATGCAGCATTAAATATTGTTGTTATTATCATTAACCATGCTTTTTGAAGGTATCCAGAATCTCCTAAGAAATTAGAACAATATACTTACTTATAGAAAATTGACATAGATAAAAAGTTAGTAGGTAAGTACCTATGTATTATACAAAATTGCTTGATATTGTTTTTTACCAAATAACCATGTTTGTTCACCATTCTGAGGAAGTCCATCCTCCAAATTATGAGGTAACATTTAAGATTTTTGAATCGTCGTCTCAAATCTGCAAAACCACATAAAATAGTTTTATCTTTATGTCAATACTCTTTATTCTAGCAATTTTAACAAAACTGACATTTCCTGGTAAATCCCAATATAATAATAGGCATAATACTTACCTTTATTATGTAAGTAATAATTTATTTATTAAAACTTACCGTTTGAACGTAAGGACTGATATCTTTTCCTATTAAGAAAGATGCTTGTCTGTATAAGATTTATAGGGTATAGTCAATAGGTACACCTTACTACACTTAGAGCCTTGGTTTAATACTCTAAGCTACCTGGCAAATTAAATCTTCATTGGAACCTGTAAAACAAATAGGCAATCTAAGTTATAAATTGATAAATGGACATTATGGATAGGTTACATTTAATATTTATACAAAAAGTCCCTTACTGTTGTCTTAATCTTGACCTTTCTTGTCATGATTAAAGGTACTTAGGTGGATTTATTTGGCCCAAATGTTTGTATGGTTTGAGAGCCCCTACAAATTGTTATGCAGCGACTTGCTCTTCGTTGCGGAAAATGTTGCATGACACACATTTATTTGGTCACTCACATCGCAACAACTATATCAGCACGCAATTCCCGGCAGACCTTAGCTAAATATTTGAAAGTTCGTAAACGAGAACTCTGAGAACTATTCACAAGTACAACAAACTCGATTTCATTACTTTGCTCCAAGTAACGTAGGGAAACATTTCTTCCTTAGCGCCTGAGCACTTGATTATTGCAGTCCACAATAGCCCTAAAAAGAGCATTTTAAACAAAACTTTCAACACAACACAACTATTCCTTCATCAGCTGATCAAACAATCGCCATTTTGTGTGAATTTTTATCTTCAATGTTTGAGTGATCGCTAGATTAGCGATTCTTGGCTTGTCAAACTGTCAATTAGGTCTATTTTAGCGTAAATTTTACGTCGTAGGTAACTTTTGCTTATGTCAATCCCATACATTCGGTTTATCGTAGCGAAGATTTCGTAGCGTTTCATTTGTTTGCCAATTGACTAGGCCCTCAGTTCGGAAAGAATGAGTCGCTAACAAATGTATGGGTACCACATTCAGTACTTTATCTAGGCGATGATCTTTTTTTTTTAGCTCGTTATGTTGGTTGGTAGCAAATCTATAGTACCCAGACGTATGTAATCTGCCTTTTTAATGCGATAAAAACACGATAATTTTGCAGTAATTCTGGGATAGTTTTGCCCTACGGATCTGGCAACATTGAGATCATATCTTACACTATTGAGATCTATAACTATAGAGAGAGCATAAGTTTGCTATCTCTTTCTGCCTTAATCCATTACTATTTTTGTTCCGTTTCGGCACATCATTTTTACCCTAAGTAAAACAAAGACAAAACATAGGATGAAAGGATGAAACACTCAAAAAAATGACGATGGAGCACAGACATATAATCATATGTGACATATAATTATATGTCTGTGCGATGGAGACATAAAAATAAAGAAAAATGAAATCTTAGCGAAATCGCGGCCACTTAACAAAACTTGATAACACGAACACTATTGAGGACTTGAATACTGACAAAAAAATAATCAAGAAATAAGTATCACAAATCATAAAGTGTGTCGCTTCTGAGATTTTGGTGTCAAAACTTGCACTTTTTTTTATTATTTTATATACGAGTATATTTCCTTTGAGGAGCTCGATGACGCAGCGGCTAGCGCGTTCGGCTTGCGATCTTGCCCGCTAAGCAACTTTCGCAATGCTGGGTCGCCTGATGGGTGACCAATTAAAAACATCTCGAGCTCCTCCGTGCTGCGGAAGGCACGTTAAGCCGTCGGTCCCGGTTGTTGTCGTAAAGATGGCAGTCGTTAAAAACCCACCAATCCGTATTGGGCCCGCGTGATGGGTTATGGCCCAATATCCCCACGTGCTATTGTTCACGTGGGAGGCCTGTGCCCAGCAGTGGGACGTTTATAGGCTGATGATGATGATGATATTGTTCCCTTAACATCAAAATTATTGTTTGTTTTTAACTTCTCTATTGGTTTTATCAGTGACCGCGATTTCGCAAAATTCTCCTTTATTTTATTATGAATTTTCGGTATTCCGCAAAGTTAAGATGAAGTATTTTTTTACAGGTTGTTTAATTATGCAGTAGTTGCAGTACTGAAGAAACATTAGAACCAAAGCAGCAATGCATCTTTTTCAATTAAATAATCTTGACTTTGTTATTCAGATTGATACTTATCTAAAAACAGCGATTAAAAGTTAAACTTACGTTGAAATTAATGTTAGAAAGAAACTATTTAGGCCACGGATTGTTTCATAAATAACAGTCATTATAATTTGGCTTCACGTGTTCTTTTATTTCACATTGTATAAAATTTCTCAAAGATTATAATAAAAAATAAATAAAAATTTGTTCATTTTTCCTTCAAAACATTACAAGCTTGGGACGAACAAACAGAGAAGCAAAAACATAACACAAGACAGTGCCAATGCAAACTTAGAATATTTAGGAGGACTGGAGCCTAAGCTAGGATATCCCTGAATTTCAAGACTCCAGTGTCTCCGCCCAGACCATGTACAGTAGGTATACAAAATAGTAACAAAACAAAAAAACAAAAATACGTAACGTAGGAAAAAAGGGAGTAACAAAAATAGCATTAGCTATAATCATATGTAACGTAATAGGAATAAAATAAAAACAGCGTCTAAAACTAAATTAAACTTAGCGTGTGTGTATGTGTGTGTTAGTGTGGGTGCGTGTGTGTGTGTGTGTGTGTGGGTGCGTGTGTGTGTCTGTGGGGGGGGGGGGATTGTGTGTGTGTGTGTGGGTGTGTGAGAGAGAGAGAGAGGGGGCAAAGAAACATTAGAACCAAAGCAGCAATGCATCTTTTTCACTTAAATAATCTTGACTTTGTTATTCAGATTGATGCTTTTCTAAAAACAGCGATTAAAAGTTAAACTTACGTTGAAATTAATGTTAGAAAGAAAAAATTTAGGCCACGGATTGTTTCTTATAAAATAGTCATTATAATTTGGCTTCACGTGTTATTTTATTTCATATTGTATTTAACTCAAAGATTGATTGATATTGGATCCACAATACATTGTTGTTGATTTTGCTGTTGTTGGTAATCTTTTATGTAATTTGTTCTTTACTTGAACCATCTCGGGCGTGGGCCTAAAATAATCTTCATGACTGCTATCAGATTCGTCAATCAATAATCTCAAACGACGCGGCATTTCTATGTTACAATATTAATTTGAAGGCAGCTTTAAATGACATTAGTGACATTATTATTCTAAGAATAGGGGCTAACACGGCCAAAATTGGCGGTCTAAGAATTTACTCTAGTGTAGTGACTTTATCATTAGGCTAAGCGTTGGTGAAACGTATAGTTCATTTACACGCGAGTAAATAAGGATTTATTTTTAGAATAAGACTTATACTATTTTGGTGAAATCCATCCTTAGTAGATTATATAATAAAAGTTTAAGGGGGTTAAAGAAGAACATTATTTCAGAGTCATCTTCAAAAATACTGACGATTTGGCTGTATGGTTTAGGTTTCGTCGCTGTATAGATTTTGACAGATGACGTGTCTGCTGTCATCTTGATTGTCCAGGGCTTGTTCCACTTCCTTCACTCTAGTTTTCTTTTCTGTATTTACTCAATTCTATTACTTTAAACTAATACATTCCATGGTCATATCAGAGTAACGTTAATGGCAAACTAAAATTATTCTAAGTTAGAATAAGGTCAGCTCCTAACTTTCATCACTTGCTTTCACTTCGTTAATTTATTTATTTTACCTACCTATCACTGATTGCTTTAAAACACCGACAAGTAATAACGAAAACCAAGATACAGGTATGTGTTGTTATTGTTTACTTTAATGCAATAAACAATCAATTGTTGCGTCATCGTCTTATTATCA
Source organism: Scoparia ambigualis (assembly GCA_963921215.1). Classification (NCBI taxonomy): domain Eukaryota; kingdom Metazoa; phylum Arthropoda; class Insecta; order Lepidoptera; family Crambidae; genus Scoparia; species Scoparia ambigualis. The sequence continues at coordinate 13,622,393 of OY992507.1, forward strand.
ATTTATCATACAAACCCATTACCACTGCGGTGGAATTTATCTCTGCGAGTTGAACGACTGTTGTGAGCCTCGGCCTCGCTTTAGCGCTAATAACTATCTATCCATTAGTTTAGTTCTCTCGGCGACGTGGTCGAAGTACGACGCCCATTAAAATCATATCTAATAACTTTATCAGTAACCGCATCTACTGGTAAGCTACACAAGTTTATTTACTTTAAAAAAAAGTAAGATTCTAAAGAAAAGTATACATTTCATAAAAATAATATGTTTAATAAGTTTCTCTTTTTTGACTCAACAAGTTATGGCTACATGAACTTTGTACCTACCTACAATTTAACATGAAAAACTGGTTTTTTAGACTTGATTCTTCAATTATTTAAATTAATCTTATGGAGTGCGACTTGGAACCCTTAATAATAAATTGCTTTACAGATGCATTTGTTAATTTACAAAAATACCACAGTGTTTACCTACCTAGTTTGAAAGAAATATTCTTAAATCAAGTTTAAATAAATTAAATAAATAAACTACAATTGATGGGTACTGGCTTTGGCTTATTCCCACCCGCTCCAAGATTTTGGTCCCAGGCACTCCAAGGTTAAAATTGAATATTAATATTATTTTGTAAAATCGTTAGGTATCAAAACCATACTAGGTATTCTAATATATTTCTTCAAAACCTCTGATCCTCCACAATTATATTGATTCCCAGCAGAGAATGTTTGTTTTGTATTTTTTTTTTATGTTTTGGAGCTGTAGGGAATGAAATTGGTAAATGTGGTTTTATTTATTACAAGCGGCCGCTCGCGGTTTCACCCGCGTGGTTCCCGTTCCCGTGGGAATATCGGGATAAAAAGTATCCTATGTGTTAATCCAGGTTATAAACTATCTGTATGCTGAATTTCATCCAAATCCATTTAGTAGTTTTTACGTGAGAGAGTAACAAACATCTATCCATACTCACAAATGTTCGCGTATATAATATTAGTAGGATTTCAATATGAAAATCTTTGGAGCTCTTGGGAATGAATGTATAGAAGTTGAATTTTGGAGAATAATAGTTTTGGAGCGCATAGGACTAAGCCCTGGCTTTATTACCATAATAATAATAATAAAAACCATTTGTTTTTTTGCTTTCCATGCTTGCTAAATGCGGGTCGATGTTCACAAACCCAGGCTATGCTTATGCATCAAATAAAACAGAAACACAATTTGTCCAATTTAGAATACTAGTTTACTAAAATAAGGGTTGTCTCAATGGAATATAACTTTACCGTAGGAACCATATCAATTGCTATTACATGCTCGTATTACTTTGATAACAGTTATCAGCAGTGATATTTGCAGCAGTGATTTTGACTGGTAGAGAATACCTCAGGGCATTATAAGTCCGTCTTTTGCTGTAATTTTGCAATAAAGAATAAATAAAATAAAAATAAATAATATAATAAAGAATAAAACCTAATGTTTATTGAATCAAAGTAAAAGAACCTTCAATCCTCAAGTTACACTGCTATAATCTTAAACCCTTAAAAAGTTGTTTAAACTAGAAGTTAACCAATTACCACAACAATACTGTAAAACAATACAAAACAATGTTGTGTGACGCTGAAGGCACTAAGTTTTAAAGATAACTTACATAATATTATTATGCTCTTGTCTATCTACTATACAAAGTTATTAAAAACATGTTGTTAATTTAAGCAGTTGATTAGCACAAGTACCTAAACAAGTTTGTGATCTTTGGGAATGGAAGAATTACAGATAAATGTATTAACTTTTATCAGAAAGAGGAAAACAAGACCTATTATAATAATAAGATAATAATATGGTTCTACTTCATATTTAAAAGAAATTAAGCAAACACATTGTTGTTCTTCAACTGTAGCTTGTTTTGTTGTATTGGTAAAGTAGAGGTGTTTTTGTGCTCTTTAATATGTGGTTCTTCAAGAATCATAAAATAGGGTTCTCAAAGTTGGTAAAACATAAAAGTACAGTCTGTATGCAGCAGGGTTAGAAAAAAATCATGATTTTTTAAAAATAAATTGATTTTTTTGATTTATTTAAAATAAAACATGATTTTTTACTTTTATTGATTTTTTTATTTTATTGATTTTTTAATTTTTTATTTTATTTTTTTATGTGATAAAACCAAATACACTATTAATTATTAGTACTTACTGATAATTGAATAAGCTGTATGACACAAAAACTTTGAAAATTATTATAATAAAATTAATATTTTTAAAATTTGTTCATTATTTTAAATTACTTAAAATTAATATAGATAAATCTTGACCAATCATTGTTAGTATCCAACTTTACAAGACTGGTTTCTGATTTGTTTTTCTACAGTTGAAGACAAAGGAGAATGACCAAACCAGCCTATTTGATATCTATTGCATCTTAATCACATCACACTAATATTATAAAGGCGAAAGTTTGTGAGTGTGTATGTTTGTTACTTCTTCACGTCTAAACGGCTGAAGCGATTTAAATAAAATTTGGTATGGACTTAGCTGACACCCTGGATTAACACATAGGATACTTTTTATCCTGATATTCCCACGGGAACGGGAACCACGCGGGTGAAACCGCGAGCGGCCGCTAGTCATTCATATATCAAAAATGTTCTCTTAAATTATAATGATTACTGTTAAAAAAGGTTTTCTATAGAACGCCGCGTTAAGAGTCAAGTGATAAATAAATGCTAAAAAGAACTGATAGTCAACATACGATAAAAAACTAAGTCTATTCTATGATCTAAAAACTTGTTTTATTTTATATATCTTTTTCTTAAAGTAGGATCAGTAAGTAAATAGGTAGATACTTAAGCATTTAAATAATTTCATATAAAAAGTACAGTGGTCATAACGTAAAAATACCTAAAAAGTCTTAGGCTAAAAATGAAGATAGCTTCAAACTTTCGCATGATATTGTAATGTAATTTTTTCTACATAATTTAGAGCATTGCTGCTATTGATTACTACTTATTTCATTAAAGCGCTGTGTTACGCTAGCTAGCTAAAAAACTAGCTTAACTCCCATAGGAAAAAGGTCATTCTCCTTTCAAGTAGGTATGCATGCAATTCTTTTTTTCTAATTTTATTTTTGAGACTGCTAATTTTGTGTAAGCCCTTTGACAGTATTTTATTGTTAGTAACTACTAAGTATACCTATTTATTGTTATTTTCATTAAAGATAATACAACATTTTAAATTGATTTAAATCAATGATTTTTATAAAAAAAATCACAATGATTTAAATCAGCCAACCCTGGTATGCAGTCCCACAATCAAGCCATTGCTATAATTGATGGGCATGGCATAATCACACAATAAGTGTTAAGCACATAAACATAAACATCTCTCCAGATGCTGTAGAGGTACATGGTCGACCATGACTATTATTGTTGCCACCTTATTTTAGGACAAATAAAGTATTTTTTCATTTTGTTAGAACAAACATAAAGTACATAGCATAACAAAAGAGTATTTATTTATTTGTCCTTAAAAACGTATTTTTTGTGTCTCTTTGCGACATTGAACAAATATTTGTCTTTTACGTAAATAAAGTATTTTAGCGTACTTTATTGGTGTCGTTGATTATAAAGTACGCCTACATGAAAAAGAGGACAAAACTCTATTTTAGAGTACGGGTGGCAACCCTAACCATGACCCATTCCCATTCGTGAATCATCTGATAATTTGCCATGTCTGTTACATAAAAAAATCATACATTTTTTTAAATTAAAACGATTTTATTTTATACATACCTAATTAGCATTTTAAGGAGGAGCTGCTTGCCCGCTAAGCTAACTTAGACAATGCCGGGTCGCTAGATGGCTGACGAATTTATAAACATCTCGAGCCGTCCCGTTGGTCCCGGTTGTCGTCGAAAGATGGCAGTCGTAAAAACCCACCAACCCGCATTGGGCCAGCGTGGTGGGTTATGGCCCAACATCCCCATGTGATTTTGTACATGTGGGAAAGCCTGTGCCAAGCAGGACGTTTAATAGGCTGATGATGAAAGCATTTATTAAGAGGCCTATTACATCTCGACTGTGATTTTTGCGAAAAATGGCCAATTTTGGCGTTATGGATCTCAGAAACAAAAATACATTAACAATTATTGAATAGTGTAGAATAGCTATTGGAATAGTGTGTAGCGGCCTCGCTTTTTGTAAATTTTGCTTAACTTTTTAATTAAACCCAAAATTGCAAAGAAAGATTTTCATAAAGTGCGCGAAGGCACTTTTTTGAGCTCATCGATTGAACTACTGTTCTAAACAAGTGAAATAAAAAAAATCATAAAGTTATCTTATATAGTCGAATAGTGCGTAGCGGCCTCAGAATTTTTAGATATTCATATTCATTTATTCCACTTAAATTTGTAACAAAAAGTACAATAACATACAGAAATATGTTTGTGTTATAAAGGTGTTATGCTAGTCACAAATTTACCTTTTCAAGGCATTGGGAAAACACGGTTAGATAATTTAATTATTAAATTAATAAATTGTTCCAGTAAAACTTAAAATAAATGAAAGAACAATAACATAATATTAAAATATTCGACCAACTTAACACATTACAATTTTTCCTCAAAATATTTTTTCATGTTGTAAAAGGATTTATCTACTAATTAATATATTCTTTAGCTCATTTTCAAATGTTCTGCCTTGGAGTGCTTTAAGTTTTTGAGGTAAGTGGTTGTACACCTTAATGGCCATGTAGTACGAGTTATTTTTAAACAGGCTAAGATTGACTGAAGGCACTACTAAATCATGCTCACGGCGCCGTGACACGTATCGACCTTGCTTGTCTCCTATTTTCTGGAAATAGTGGGAATATTTCCTAACTAACCGACACTGTTCGAAAATGTATACTCCAGTTACAGTGGGGACGCGGAAATTTTTGAACAAAGTTCTACAAGTATCATTGATTTTATATAGGAAAATATCTTATTCTAAACCAAAATACTTCGAAAATCGCTATAAGTTAACTGTGACTATCTATGATAATATTATTGAGCAAAATTATACCAGAGTAATTGTTACTTCATGAGGAATAAAGATTTTATAATGAATTTATTATCCTATTTCGATAAAAACGATAAATACAATTGCAAAATTACTACAAAATGCGATGCGTCGGCCGTCCGAATTAAACTTATGCTCACAGAATGGAGATTTGTAATAATATGCACAATTATCCTATTTCGATAAAAACGATAAATACAACGCAAAATTACTACAAAATGCAAAAACGGGCATTTTATGCAAAAATATCATTCGAGGTGTAAAAAATGCCTCTTAAGAATATATATATTTTTCTTTTGCAGTACTACCACAATGTCGAAGATAAAGGCAGGACCAGTCGTTGACATTTTGGGTGATGAGATGACCAGAATCATCTGGGATCTCATAAAGGATAAACTCATCTTACCATTCTTGGACATTGAGTTGCACACATATGATTTGGGGATGGAGTACCGCGATCAGACTGATGACCAAGTTACAATTGATTGTGCTAATGCTATTAAGAAGTATAATGTTGGCATCAAATGTGCGACAATTACACCCGACGAGAATCGTGTCGAAGAGTTCAAGCTGAAGAAGATGTGGAAGAGTCCCAATGGTACTATTCGTAATATCCTAGGTGGAACTGTGTTTAGGGAGGCGATCATTTGCAAGAACATTCCTCGTCTTGTGACTGGATGGGAGAAACCTATCATTATTGGTCGTCACGCCCACGCTGATCAGTACAAAGCTACAGACTTTGTAGTTCCCGGTGAAGGTCAGCTAGAGCTTATTTGGACTCCTCCTTCTGGAGCACCCATCAGGCACGTTGTCAATGACTTCAAAGGTGCTGGAGTAGCTCTTGGTATGTTCAATACTGACGCATCTATTGTCGACTTCGCTCACTCTTCATTCAAATATGCTTTAGATAGAGCATACCCCCTATATTTGAGCACAAAGAACACGATTCTTAAGAAGTATGATGGCCGTTTTAAAGATATTTTCCAAGAAATTTACGAAAAAGAATATAAGCCTCAATTTGAGGCTAAAGGCATTTGGTATGAGCACAGACTGATTGATGATATGGTTGCATATGCAATGAAGTCTGAGGGTGGCTTTGTTTGGGCCTGTAAGAACTACGATGGAGATGTGCAGTCTGATTCGGTTGCACAGGGCTATGGATCTTTGGGCCTGATGACATCGGTGCTGATTTGCCCTGACGGCAAAACTGTAGAGGCAGAAGCCGCTCACGGTACCGTGACTAGGCATTACCGTTTCTACCAACAAGGAAAGGAAACGTCGACTAATCCAATTGCATCCATTTTCGCTTGGAGCAAAGGCCTTCTACACCGCGCCAAGCTAGATGATAATGCTGAACTCAAAAACTTTGCTGAAACTCTTGAGAGTGTTTGCATAGACACAATTGAGTCTGGAGTAATGACCAAAGATCTGGCTATTTGCATTAAGGGGATGAACAATGTCAAACGGTCAGACTATTATGAAACCTTTGAGTTTATGGACAAGTTGGCTGAGAATTTGAAAAAAAGCTTGGGAAAGTGACTCCCTGGAAGTAGGTTAAGAAGTAATTTGTAATAATTTTTCTCAAACAATATTTTATTGTCACAATGGGAATGGAGGGTATTTTTTCTAATTCAGCTGTTTTGTATTTACTGCATTTATTTATTTTTCTGTTTTAATATATTTACTTACAATAAACATGTCGATGTACAGTATTTATTTCGCCTAGTTCTGCCTTTTATTCACAATAGATACTTCGTTTGTATGCACCTCAAAATACATAATAATGAGTATTATCTACATACCTGTTCCGAGATAGGAAATTTGTAAATCATGATGACATGACAATAATTGCACAGTAGGTTGGTATTACTATAATACTGTGACGAACAAGTTTATAGAGTCAATTACATGGGTCGCAATAAATTTAATTTGAGCAATTCTGTTGCAAATAAATTTTAATACAAAAAAAGTTTTGAAAAACCATTTCATGAGCAGGTTTTAAACTCGCACGTGGCATAAAGCCAGTCAGTACCTAAAGAAAAGTATCTTAAAAGGTTTATTTATGTATCAATGTTAAGCATCATTCTGTCGTAAGGTTGAATTTCTACCTTAGATAACAAAGCAAGTTAACATTAATAACGAGGCATGTATATCGCGCGAGATATCAGACGCAACTATCTACAGCACATACCTACTTATATGATGATGGTTATGAGACAACTAGGTAGTTTTGATAAGATCGAACTATGTGTGGTAACCGTGGTAATGTTGGTTTTTAAAATACATGTGATAAGTTCTGTGACAGGTGAGTTTATCAATGCACAAATACCTACATACATACTTACATACATTTAAGTAATCGCGACTATTATCCCCGAAGGGTTAGTCAGAGACTAAGCAATGAGGACAGCAAAAGCAGTCCACTACCATAGTCCACTTTTCACCAAATAGCGACTCACATGTGCTCAGCGTGACACGTGGTGAGCCCATCGCCGCTCTAAGCTGAATGGTGTATGTGCAGTCTTTAGTCCGCTAGTCGCCTTTTACGACACCCAAGGGAAGAGAGGGGGTGGTAGTATTCTTTCACCGCTACGCGACGCCGTTACAACGCACAAATAATTTACCACAATTTACCTATTTATAGAAATTGTGTAAGTATTGTAGATTTTTTAAGTCTTGCTCATGGTTTTGTAACACTGTTACATTGATATGTACCGTACCGACATACACATTCAAGTTATTTTTACTTGTAAAGGTTAAGGCCGTAAGTCCAAAGGCACCTTATGTTAAACGTAGACAAACATTAAAACTTGCTAAGTACTTAGTTAAACGCTCGGTATTCCGTGTTACTACCTAAAGTGGAGAATTGTAATATGTTACGGATATTACGAAATTACTTATTGTGACACTATGATAATCATTTGTCTTTTTAGGTATGTAGATACTGACCGTTTACAGCAAGTTTACAGTCGAGGAAATTGAATGCTGTCTCGTTGTGAGCGCCTAGTTATTTTATACTTATAGCTTATAAACTATCTCAGTTACGTTGGCTACCAATACATTAATTATTTATGTAGGTAGCCGTTTGAAGAGCGTGAGGTCTAAAGTATTAACATAATTAAGGTAAGTTTTATGAGCAACTATTTACATTTTTTTGTACCTAACGTTCCGTCTGCTTATATAACCTGCCGATGTCATAGAATATATAGTACAAGTCCGATGTTACATAATGCCACACCCCCTTGTTTTAGCCAAACATGTTTTGTCTGTCTCACACACATCGCTCTGCAACCAAAGTGCGTAATTTGAATTTTTGTTATCAACTAGGTACTTGATCGTTATCCGTGTCGCGTGGCGGTGAAAGAATACTACCACCCTGACTGTCGTAAAAGGCGACTAAGAGACTAAAGACTGCATATACTTACATCCAACAGCGTTAAGTGGCGATAGACTCACCACCTGTCTTGCTAAGCACATAGACTATAGTAGAGGACTGCTTTAGCTGTCCTACTGCCTAGTCTCTGACTAACCCTTCGGGGATATAGTCGTGATTTTATGTATGTATGTACCTATGTATGTTTGTACTATTTTATCAAGTTATAGTAGGTAAACATCCGCCTCTGTAGTCTTAGACCCAGAGGTCCCGGGTTTGATTCCAAGAAGGAGGTACATGTTTGTGTACTTGTTTTGGTTGGTGGTAGGGCTTTTTAAGTCCGCCTGGCTAGCTACAACCATATTATCTAAAGTCTGGTGCCAAATAATAATGTTAATAGCATTGTTATGTGTTCCAAGTTCCGACAGTTTAGATATGACATCGCCGGTTCCTCAGTGGTTGAGGATTCCGGGTGAAGTTTTATCTTTATAAGAAATGTCTGATTATAAAAAGTGCCTATATACCTAAATGATGTCAATGTCAATAAGTATAGGTTTACTAAACAAGTAAAAGACTGGGTTAAAGGTCAGTTGCCCGCAGATAGAATAATAACGCCTTGATAAATACAAGAGCAAATTTTTATAGTTACGTCGTTTACTTATTATGAAGAAGAAAGTGGTGGATAAGTTCTCCTTTTTTATGCAAGAGGAAAGCTATAAGACCTAACCCTTTATGTGAGTTGTGAATAATGTCTCAAGTGGGGATCTGAAAACCTGGTCGAGTTTAATGCCAGAAAAACACAGGTTTGTGCATTTTCGTCCAAGATAACTCCCTATCCTTATTCCTCCCTCTCTTCAGAACTCTTCTTTACCCATTTCAGTGGACCTCAGCATTCTTGGCATGGACATCGGCCAGGAACTGAATCCAAAATGCTAACTAACATCGAGAGTGTTATTTTAACTGCCTCCAGTAAGTTGCGTATTCTCAATAAAGTGAGGCGGTTTTGCTGTTTGCTGTACAAAACTCAGGTGCGATCGAGTATGGAGTATTGTTCCCATGGGTCACTATCTATGGGACGGCTCCGCTAAATACCTCCTCGATGCACTTGATAGACTGCAAAGGCGAGCGGTACCTACGCATTATTGGAGATGCTGAGGTTATAGCCTCTCTTGAAGACCTCCAGCTGCGTAGAGACATTATTCCTTCTTTCAGTGTCTTCTACCGAAATTACTACGGAGAGTGTTCTGAAGAATTTTTTGATCCCGCCCTCTCCTTTCCTATCCCGGACTACACGTGCTGGTCTTAGGAACCACCATCATACTGTGCAGAATATCAGCACTCGTACCAAAAAATTTGGCAAGACGTTCCTCTGTAAGACCATTCGACTTTGGAATTCTCAGCCGGCGCATGTGTTTCCCAGCTCCTATAATCCCGGGTCTTTTATACGGGGCGTGAAACGGCATTTATGCAGGCCGTCATGAATGGGTGCGCTTGTTACCGTGCTTGTTCCACGGTGAGGAGCGCTCTCATTATTTTGGACTACATCGGATGCTTACCATCAGGCAAGATGTAGTCACTATGACGTGTCACATTAAAAAAAAGGCTCAGCTGCACAAAGACACTTCGTTATAATCAATGGTACCTTTTTTTTTATAGCAGAAGGAGGCAAACGAGCAAGCGGGTCACCTGATGGAAAGTAATCACCGCCGCCCATGGACACCCGCAAAACCAGAGGAATCGCAGGCGCGTTGCCGGCCTTTAAGGAAGGAATAGGCTCGTTTCTTGAAGATCCCTAAGTCATAACGGTCCGGAAATACCCCCGCCGAGAGCTGGTTCCACAACACTGTAGTTCGAGGCAAGAAATTTCTTGAAAAACGCACAGTAGTAGACCGCCATCCATCAAGGTGATGTGGATGGAATGACAGTCGATTGCGTGTAGTGCGGTGAAGGAAATCAGCGGCAGGGATCAAGCCGAACAATTCCTCAGAACACTCCCCATGATATATACGGTACAATATACAGAGAGACGCAACGTCTCTCCGAAGAGCCAGTGGATCGAGCCGTCCTGAAATAACCACGTCGTCGACAATTCGAGCAGCTCTGCGTTGAATGCGGTCAAATGGAAGGAGTTGGTATTGGGGTGCTCCAGCCCAGAGATGGGAGCAGTATTCCATATGCGGCCTGACCTGTTCTTTATACAGTTGTAAACGGTGAGCCGGCGTGAAATACTGACCCGCTCAATAGAGCGGGTCAGCAGAAAGCACACCCAGTTTTTTCGAAGCTAATTTAGCTTTACCTTCCAAATGACCACGAAACTGAACGTCACTCGAAATATCGACGCCAAGGATCCCAATAGTCGGATTGGTATCAAGGGGAGCTCCCTCAAAGTTCAGAGGTACGACGAAGGGATGTTTTTTCGCGGTAAATGCGCAAACTTGTGTTTTGGAGGGGTTAAAGCGGACTAGGTTATGTCGGCCCCAATCCGAGACATGACTTAACATGTTCTCAGTGTCAGTTACAAGTTTATTCCGGCTCTCGATGACGCTTTCCAGAGAAATATTAGCTCGCCCGGTGTAGAGCGTATCCCCAGTACTGTCGTCTGCATAGCAATGAATGCTGTTGTTATGCAGCATGTCATTGATATGCAGAAGAAATAGAGCGGGGGACAACACACACCCCTGCGGGACTCCAGCATTCACGGGCTTCATGTCGGAGCACGAACCGTCGACTGCGACTCTGATGCTACGCCCAGTGAGAAAGCTGGCAATCCATGAACACAATTTCTCAGGAAGCCCGTATGATGGAAGTTTAGAGAGAAGAGCCCTGTGCCATACCCTGTCGAAGGCTTTTGCTACGTCCAAGCTAACTGCCGGTGCCTCCCCTCTACTCTCGACTGCCTCCGCCCATCGGTGAATAAGATACACTAAAAGATCACCAGCCGAACGACCGCGACGAAAACCATACTGGCGATCACTTAGTAGCTGGTTCTCTTCTAGGTACCTTAAGAGCTGGCGGTTTGTAATGGACTCCATTACTTTGGAGAGTAAAGAGATAATAGCTATTGGCCTGTAGTTGGACGGATCTGAGCGATCGCCTTTTTTTGGAATCGGGTGGACAAGGGCTGTCTTCCAAGAGCTCGGGACGACGCCAGTAGTGTAAGAGAGCCGGAAAAGGCGCGTTAGAACTGGTGCCAATTCAGGAGCACACGTCCGAAGCACAATGGGTGGAACTGCATCAGGCCCACTCGCCTTGTGGATATCAAGGGAAAAAAGAGCCTTACGAACTGACCTTTGCAGGAACTGAACGTTTGGCATTGTACAAGCGCAATGCGGTATGGTTGGTGGAGAGTTTTCCCCATCGTCCAAGGTCGAGTTTGAAGCGAAAAGAGAGCCCAAGAGATCGGCTTTCTCCTTTGCAGTATAGGCCAGGCAGTCATCGGTCTTGTGCAATGGTGGTAGGGACGGCTGACAAAAATTCCCTAAGGTAGCTTTGGCGAGAGACCAGAACGCACGCGTCCCCGAAGGAAGGCGCACTAGTCTCTCGCCAATTCTACCTATGAATGATGACTTCGCCTTGGCAATGTCCTTCTTAAAGGATCTGGCGGCAAAGTTGTACTTCTTTCTGAGCGCACTGGTGTTTGGATCCTTTGATGACACCGCATTAGCCCAGGCTTGGTAATGTTGTCGCTTTTGGCGAGACGCCATTTTGCAGAAACGACCAAACCATGGTTGAGACTTGCCGCCAATGGGAACCACAGAATTTGGAATGAAAAGTTCCATTACCTGCAGTATCACATCAACAACAGAGTCAGCGGCGACATCAGGATCATCCAGCGAGAAGCAAACTCGCCACCACGGGTAGGTAGGTCTCAAAGAAACTTCGCATCCCATCCCAGTCCGCTGACCTATAATGCCAGACTCGACGGCTAGCCGCTGGTTGCGGTTTTGAAGTTTTTGTGAGAGGCACAGTGCTGCGAATCAGACAGTGGTCTGATGAGCCTAGTGGTGCATCAACAGAAACTTGATAGCCGTCTGGGTGCGAGGTCAGCAGAAGGTCCAATAAAGAAAGTGCATGGCCCTCCACATCTGGAACCCGTGTTGGCTCTGTTACCAATTGGGACAGACTGTAGGCTAAAGCGAAGTCATGAACTGCTCTACCCGCGTGGTCAGTTGTGCGTGAACCAAGCCATTCGACGTGATGGGCATTGAAGTCTCCCAATACCACAATCTCGGCCGAGGGGATCCGTTGGAGAAGGGAGTCCGTCGCCGCTTGGACGGTCTCGATAAGTTGGTCAGTTCCGATATTACCGCTGTGGGACCTATACAGGCACGCGTAGATGCGAGGATGGCGTCCGCAGTCGACGTGTAGCCATAAGATGCTAAGGCGACGGACGCACATATTCTCCCTGACATAGGCACAAACACCGGCTCGTGGCACAAATGCATGTTCCAGGTTGTATCCCGGGTAGCGCAAGTAGGAGATGTCAGGAGGGGGGGATATCTGCGTCTCGGTGAGGAAGAGCAAGGCCGGTTTCGCCGTCTCGAGGTGGTAATGGACGGCGCTCAAGTTAGAGTGGATTCCCCTGATGTTGCAGAAGTCCACACGAAGCGTAGGAGGGGGTGCCAATTGTCTTGCCTTTCTCCTGCCTGCAGCATGCCTTGGCACGAGCGAACTTTTGCCCTCCCCAGAATACGTAGGGCAGCCTGAGCGAGAACGCTCAGAGGGGGATTCTCCGACACTGGGTGTGTCGGTACCCCCCTGGGGTAAATCTAAATTAGAGTTCGCTGCCATATCAATTGTGAGGGGGGGGGGGGGAGGGGTCTCCAGAACCCTCACTCGCCGGACGAAACACAACAGCACAGAATGCCATTGTTTCACGCCGAAAATTACGCTGGGCGAGCCGACCCAATCAACGCAGCGTAGCTCTACCACTCAGTTAGTGTCACTCATTTAGCACCACCCAGGGGTCACGTGTAGGGTCTCAAGGGTAAACCTACGGACGCGAGTAACTTAACCCCCAACCTATAGTAAGTAACCTATAGTATTGTTGAGTTCCGACGACAGTTAAAGTGAAAAAAGGAAGTTTGCCAGGATCGTACTAGATGGAAAGCCGACGTCCGTCGTTATGGGCTGACTATGTCAGCGAGTTATTTAGACATTTTTGAAGGCCAAATTATTATTATGTCTGAGCAAGCGCTTACCATCAACTCTTCCAGCAGTATTACTTTAATCTTGCTATGCAAATTCCCATACGAATTTAGCATAATAAAATTTTGAGGAGGTAATACCACGGTACCTATTAGGAGGCCTATTACCTTAGAGCATTAAATTGAATGCTCTAAGCCTATTACATCTCGACTGTGATTTTTGCGTAAAATGGCCAATTTTGGCGTTCTTAATTTCAGAAACAAAAAAAACATTTAAGTACATTTTTGACTTATTGAATAGTGTAGAATAGCTATTGGCATAGTTCGTAGGGGCCTCGCTTTTTGTAAATTTTTTTTAGTTTTAATTTAACCCCACATTGCAGAGAAAGATTTTCATAAAATGCGCGAAGGCACTTTTTTGGGCTCCTAGATTGAACTACCTACTGTTCTAAACCAATGAAAAAAAAAAATGTTGTTTCTTATAATTTTATAGTCGTTTATTTAATGCGTAGCGGCCTCGAAATTTTTAGATATCATTGATTTTATATAGAAAAAAAACTTATTCTAAACTAAAAAACTTCGAAAATCGCTTTATGTTAACTGTGAATATCTCCTATCTACTATAATATTATTTAGCAAAAATACCAGAATAATTGTTACTTCATGAGGAATAAAGATTTTATAATAAATTTTTTACTATCCTATTTCGATAAAAATGATAAATACAACTCCAAAATTACTACAAAATGCGATGCGCCGTCCGAACTCAGCTTATTCTCGCAGAGTGGAGATTTGTAATATTAAGCATGAATTTATTATCCTATTTCGATAAAAACGATAAATACAACTCCAAAATTACAGCAAAACGCGTCTTTACCGTCTCTTGCTCTCTTCGGGTTGTGTGCCGGCATCTTGGAGAGAAGCTAATGTGCAACCGATCCCTAAAAAAGGAGATCGGTCAGATCCGACTAATTACCGCCCTATAGCCGTAACTTCAGTGTTGTGTAAGATCCTAGAACGAATATTGAACAAACAGCTTATTCGATACCTAGAAGATCACTCCCTAATTCACGATCGTCAATATGGGTTTCGGCCAAAACGGTCAACGGGTAATCTTTTAGCGTACGTCACACATCTCTGGGGTGAGGCTATTGACAAGCGTGGCGAGTCACTGGCAGTTAGCCTTGACATAGCCAAGGCTTTTGATCGGGTCTGGCACAAAGCTCTTCTCTCCAAGCTCCCGACATACGGTTTGCCCGCTCAGTTCTGTACCTGGATTTCTAGCTTCCTGCATGAGCGTAGAATCCGTGTCCTTTCGGATGGATGCGCTTCGCGGTTCATGTCAGTGAACGCTGGTGTTCCTCAAGGCTCCGTTCTATCCCCCACGCTGTTCCTTCTGCATATCAATGACATGCTTCCTCTTGGAAACATTCATTGCTATGCAGATGATAGCACAGTGCACGGGGGATATAACGGTCACCCAACGGCTGGACGGGTAGACACCGAAATGAAGCGAGCAAATCTTGTCATTGAGCTCAATCGGGTGTTGGATCTCATTTCTACATGGGGCTCCGATAATCTGGTGGAGTTCAATGCCAAGAAAACACAGGTGTGCGCGTTCACAGCGAAAAAGTCGCCATTCCTTCCCCTTCCCTCTCTTCAGGGTACATCTCTAGGCCTGCAGATCAGTATTAACATGCTCGGTATTAATATCCGCTGCGATCTGAACCAAAAGGACTACATCGAAACCGTGATTAAAAATGCCTCACGTAAACTCGGTGTCCTGAACTAGGTGCGGCGATTCTTCACGCCTGATCAGTTGTGTCTATTATACAAGACACAGGTGCGGTCTTGCGTGGAGTATTGCTCTCACCTTTGGGACGGCTCCGCAAAGTACCTTCTCGATGCCTTGGACAGATTGCAGCGCCGCGCTGTGCGCATTATCGGCAATGCGGAGGTCACTAAAACTCTCGAGCCTTTGCAATTGCGTAGAGATATTGCGTCACTCAGCGTCTTTTACCGTTTATACCATGGCGAGTGCTCTGAAGAACTCTTTGACCTCATCCCTCCTTCTCCCTTCCTCCATAGGAGTACGCGTGCTGCTTTCCGGAGTCACCAATTTACAGTCTCTAACATTCCATCACGCACAAAGAAATTTGGTGACTCGTTTCTTTGTCGCACTTCCAAAAGATGGAATAGTCTACCAGCACACGTATTCCCTCCTACCTATAACATAGGGTCCTTCAAACGAGGCGTGAAGAAGCACTTTGTGGGCCGGCAGAGTGAGGGTGACTGATGCTACGTCTCTTACGCTGCACCAGTTGTCCTCGCGCCTGGACTTCATTTCCACTTAACATCAGGTGGAGTGGGGTCATTTGCCGGGCTTAGCATAAAAAAAAATGGGCATTTTACTAAAAATCAGATTTGAGGTGTATAAGAGGTGACAGTAGGACCTCTTCTCTGGTGGGCCAGTGGGCTGGCCGGTATTATGCGTGTCTCTACGGATCTTTTTTTTTTGTAACAGCGCCGGCAAACGACAATAACACGTAATGGTACTAGATCAAGTAAAAGTGCGGGGCACATAGGGTCAGTACAGTACTGTTATCTTTTATTATTTGATAGAAACATAAGAATTAGAACTTCAGGGTCGGCTATAGCCTAGCAATTTTACTTGATCTAGTTCTAGATGGTTCTAGTAGGTACTCTTCAAGCCGGATCGTCGTTATTACCTTAACTCGCCCAATGAAGACAGACCCGGACCTTACCCGATTGAAGCCTCTTACATCTAAATCAGAGGCCTTATCATCTATATTAGGTACTTTAAACTTATTATGAATTCCCATACGAATAATGCGGCGAACCACTCACCACCACTCCTTGCTGCAGCATGCTCCTTCTTATCCTAGCCATAAGGTGTCGCACCTGCCTCTCCAGCCAATGTTCTCTTACCTTACAACAAGTGCGAGTCGGACTCGCGCACGAAGGGTTCCGTACCATTATTTATACAACATTAGACACTATATTATAACCTTTTTTTGAGTTTTCAAACGTCTACTGTTGCCGTTATTAATATCGAGCAAAAAACATCAAAAAATCACTTTTGTTGTATGGGAGCCTCCTTTAAATACCTATTCATTTTATTCTGTTTTTAGTTCTATTTGTAGCGGCCACAGAAATACGTAATGTCAAAATTTCAACTGTCTGCTATCACGCTTCATGAGCTGGTGACAGACAGACGGACGGACAGACAGTGGAGTCTTAGTAATAGGGTCCCGTTGTTACGCTTTGGGCACGGTACTCTAAAAACAACAAATAGTCGCCACGTTTATAAAGTAAATTCTGATTCAGTTTTTATTCATTGGATTTTCGATATGAAATTAAGGCCGTTACTTTAATCTAGGGTTTTTTTATATTCTGGCTGCTCCCGCTTTTTGGCAGGTTTTTGTTTTTCAGTTTTTATGTTATCTTTTCTTTTTTTGTAAGAATTTGAATTAATAAGAAATTATTAATTCCTCTACTCTCTATGTGTCTTTTGTTTCTCTTTTTCTTTTGTTTCTTTTTTTCTTTTATACAATATTGTTCTTAATTCTATTACATTTCTTTTCCTTTTTTGAATTTACAATTTCTTCTTACATACTATAAGTAAGTACATTTCTTTTCCTACTTAGTTACTAATACATTTTTTTATTCTATTTCTTAAAGTGTACATTTCCTATAATTATAGATTTACATTTTGATAATATTTGTACTATTTCTTTCTTTCTTTCCTTCTTGTATTATTCTTCAAGTATATATTATTCATTCTGTACATTTCTTTTCTTTCTTATTATAACAATATTGCTTACGTTTAATACCTAATTAAATTTACAATCCTGCCACAATGTGATCATGCTTAAAATCTTATCTCTTATTGTCCTCACTCTATTTCAGTTGTCCTTATTGCTTCTATTTACTATGCCTACACCTTTTTTGGCGAATTCCATTAAAAGATTTCTTTCCTTTTTTATGGTTTGAATCTCCTTAAGGGTATCTTTACTTAGTTTTGTGTCAAGTTTTTGCTGCAAATAGTACCTATCTTGTATGTAGTGGGCACTCGAGAAGTATGTGGAAGATGTCCTCGTCCATCTTCGGGTCACAGGCACACGGGGGCTGTCCCTGCGTTTAAACCCGTGCAGGTACGCACAGAATACCCCGTGGCCTGTCAAGACCTGCGACGCAATCCGGTCGATGGACTTCTTCCTCACTGTGTTATATGCGTCCACCCCATTAGGGAAAAAGACCTTGGTGGTCGCGGCTGTGGCTTCGCCCATATACCAGCGGTCCCACTGCTCGATCGTTTCTGCCCGTAAATGACGTTTGACGAACGAGATGGGGCTGCAGTCATAGTCCACTCTGGTCTTCAGTTTGAGGGCGGCTTCTAGTTAGTGGTTGTCTCTCAGGAATTCTAGGTTACCCTGTATCGCCTTCGTGATTGGGTGCGAGGAGTCTGGATCAATCAGCGTCTGGAGAGCCGACCTCGAGTCGCTCAGAATAGCCGCTTCTTTAAATTTTTTGCCAATAATAATTTCGGTTGCTTGGAGGATAGCATATAGCTCGGCTTGGAAGACCGTACAGAATGGCTCCAGTCTGAATTTTCGGATACACGTCTCAGCCGTCCCCTCCTAATAATTTCAATCTACTCTATTTTACTAATCATTTTAATCTAGGGTTTTAATCAAAGAAAGAGGTTGCGGCATCCTCATGATGCGGAAAATTTATTTATGAGGAAGAGGATGCGGATGAGGAAGGGGAAGAAAAAAAAACGTCAACACTATTAAGTGAATTTCATCACACTCTTCGCTTTTCTTCTAGTTATTAATAAAAACAAAGTAGGTACCTACGTAGTGTTTTATTTATTTGTTATTTATTTGTTGCCGGCCGGAGATTTCGCGCGCAATTTCAATTCCTCCTTAATTCCTCTTAATTTATGAGGAAGCGATAGCGGCCCATCGCAGCTCTATGCTGTTTGATGTTGTGCAGTCTTTAGTCCGTTAGTCGCCTTTTACGACACCGAAGTGAAGAGAGGGGTTGTAGTATTATTTTGATGAGCCCATCGCCGCTCTATGCTGTTGGTTGTATGTGCAGTCTTTAGTCCGTTAGTCGCCTTTTACGACACCGAAGAGAAGATAGGGGTTGGTAGTATTATTTTGATGAGCCCATCGCCGCCCTATACTGTTGGATGTGTGTGCAGTCTTTAGCCCGTTAGTCGCTTTTTACGACACCGAAGAGAAGAGAGGGGTTGGTAGTATTATGTTGATGAGCCTATCGCTGCTTTATGCTGTTGGTTGTATGTGCAGTCTTTAGTACGTTAGTCGTCTTTTACAACACCTAAGGGAAGAGAGGGGTGGGTGGCACGACGAGGAGGTAGGGTAAACTTTAAATATCTCAATAAAGTTGTTGATTATTGTAAAAGAAAATTCATTTATCTTTTCTTTAACTAATTTATCTTTTCATTTTTAGTTACTTTCCTTGTAATCGTAATGAAAAGCACAGGGTTTACCTCTGATGAAAGACTTATTAGTCCCTCGAACTTTCACTCCTAGGGTAACAATGTACTTTTCATTCCTCATACACGGAAAGTAGGTCTGAAGTTTCCTGAGGAGCGGGAGGAAAGTAGTACTTTTCCACCCTAGGGTGAAACTATTTTTCGACATGTGTAATTGGCTACCTCACAGTTTTTGAAAAAGTACTTTAAAAATTGCAAACGCTTATTTTATACCCCGTTCAATATTTTCTTTCTTGAAAAAGCTTTATTTAATTAAAAAAAAAACATATTATTCGTTATTCATTTCAAATTTTGTGCGAAAACGGTTGGTCACGGGACATATTGCTCTGGACGTCACATTTCAATAAATATAGAAATTTATCTTGAAACCTGACAGGTAGTTTTGATAATTTTGTGAAATGTGAAACTCAATCATGGCGACCCGTGTTTCGGGTCTTGTAATCCACAGATAAAGAATCAAAAATTTATTTTATAAAAATAAAATATTTACAAATTATCTTAATAAAAAAACTATTGGATAATTATCGTTAAATCATAAACTACCATTTCCGACATTTTTCATATTTTATTGTTACAAATGTCAAATAGCCATTGTGACTTATTATTAAAATAATACTAACAACACATCTCTTCCCTTGGGTGTCGTAAAAGGCGACTAACGGACTAAATACTGCACATATTATATCCAACAGCATAGAGCGGCGATGGGCTCAACAAAATAATACTACCAACCCCTCTCTTCCTTTCTGTGTCGTAAAAGGCGACTAACGGACCAAAGACTGCACATACATCCATCAGCATGGAGCGGCAATGGGCTCACTGCCAACCCTTTTCTTCCCTTGGGTGTTGTAAAAGGCGACTAACGGACTAAAGATTGCACATACATCCAACAGCATAGAGCGGCGATGGGCTCATCAAAATAATACCTACTACCAACCTCTCTTTTCCCTTCGGTGTCGTAAAAGGCGACTAACGGACTAAAGACTGCACATACATCCAACAGCATTCAGCGGCGATGGGCTCATCAAAATAATACTACCAACCCCTCTCTTCCATTGGGTGTCGCAAAAGCGACTAACGGGCTAAAGGCTCACCACCTAAGCACATGTGCAGTCTGTGCAGTTGTTTCTTGCTGAAGCGTGGACTGTTTGGGCGTGGTCTGTATTGTCCATAGATTCAAATGATTACTAATTTTACCATAAACTTTATTATTAACTATCTCAAAAAAGTTGTTCATTTAAGTAAACAGTAATAAGTCGAGTCTTTATTCATGATTATTCTACTTATGACTAAAGACTTTTTCGTTTTTGTAGGCTCATTGTCATGTGACAGACAAAAATTTAAAAAAAAAAACTTTTTCCCCCCAGAAATAATAGAATAATAACCAGTTTCTAATATCATTGATTATAACTAAATTATTCTATGTTTTTCCCCTAGGGCAAGAAAAGCTATTTTATCCTCGCTCTGGAACGCTACAATGACGGTTTTTTGAGCAAGAGGAGTGAAAAAGAGATTTCTATGTCGTGTCGTTACGTTTATTTTTCTATGTCTCAATGCTTGATTTTTTTAAACCAACCACCTACTATTTTTGAAAACACTTTAAAACGGAGTGATTTTACTAAATTTCGAAGGCTCCTGGTTGTTAAATCCTACTAATATTATAAACGCGAAAGTTTGTAAGTATGGATGGGTATTTGTTACTCTTTCACGTAAAAACTACTGAATGGATTTAGATGAAATTCGGCATACTATCTGTACCTAACCAGGTTACAGAACCTGGATACTTTTTATCTCGATATTCCCACGGGAACGGAAACCACGCGGGTAAAACCGCGAGCGGCCCGGCCGCTAGTAGATGATAAAATGCAAAAAAAAAAATATACAGACATAGAAAATCTCTTCCTTTAACCGATGCTTAAAAAAAAACATAAAAATTGGTAAAGTTCTGAAGGAGGAAACAGGGACTACGAAACGTCATTTTTCTATTTTAGATCTGTTTTGTATGAGAATTTCGCATACCACTTCCCTTTGTCACGACTTTATGTCTAAAGAGAAAAACCGGCCAAGTGCGAGTCGGACTCGCCCATGAAGGGTTCCGTAGCAGCAAGTAACATCATATAAAAGTTCTTGTAGTTCGTTGTAACTTTGATCGATGTTTTAATAATAGTGTATTTTTTTAATAATTAATAAAAAAACTACTTACTACTACTCGTTTAAACTAATTTTCGGTGGAAGATTGCATGGTAATGTACATCATATATTTTTTTTAGTTTTATCATTCTCTTATTTTAGAAGTTACAGGGGGGGGGGGGGGGACAATAATTTTACCACTTTGGAAGTGTCTCTCGCGCAAACTATTCAGGGCCCTGATTCTGTATCGCAATCTATAGATTCCACACCTAAACCTTACCGCGCACAAACGTCAAACGCATACGTTTTTGGGAAGATATCGTAACTTTTTAAGGAATTGACGTGGTTTCGAAACAAGGAATCGTTACAGAATAAGGGCTCAGTTTAGAAAAAAATGATACATACATATTATTTTTGAAGACCTATCCATAGATACCCCAAATTGAGTTTCAGTTCTAAGTATGGGGAACCCCCAAACTTTATTGTTTTTTTCTATTTTTGTGTGAAAATCTTAATGCTGTTCACAGAATACATCCACTTACTAAGTTTCAACAGTATAGTTCTTATAGTTTCGGAAAGAAGTAGCTGTGACATATGGACGGACAGACAGGCATGAAGAATCCATAAGGGTTCTGTTTTTTGCCATTTGGCTACGGAACCCTAAAACGTCCAAAAATACGAACAGAATAACTAATAGTACTAGGTACCGTGCTTAAGCCAAAAATACCCAGCAATTGTAGAAAATACCTACTTAATTTAAATGATGGAGACATTCGCCATAGTAGCCTGCTCAGCAGTTGGACAGTATACAGGCTACAAGTACTTTACTTCATAATTAGAATTCAAGGTCACAACCAGAGGTTCAAACGAGGTCCTCATCATCGTTAACCTATAAACGTTTGGGGGTTAAAGTTACTCGCGTCCTTGAGACCCCACACGTGACCCCTGGGTGGTGCTAAATGAGTGACACTGACTGAGTGGTAGAGCCACGCTGCGTTGCAGCACGCATTGGGCCGGCTCGCCCGGGGAAATACCACCCTCTCACGAATATCCGGCGTGAAATAATGGCACTTGGTGCTGTTGTGTTTCGTCCGGCCAGTGAGAGTTCCGGAGGCCTCCCCCCCCTCACAATTCTTATTCCTTCCTTGACCCTATTCCTTTCTTAAAGGTCGGCAACGCATCTGCGACTCCTCTGGTTTTGCGGGTGTCCATGGGCGGCGGTGATTGCTCTCCATCAGGTGACCCGCCTGCTCGTTTGCCTCCTTACGTAAAAAAAAACGTCTGCTGGGCACAGGCCTCGGCACATGAACAATTATGGTGAGTTTAACACCACTGGCCCAATACTGATGTGGTTTAACGACTGCATTTTTAAATATCGATTCATCTTCTTCATGTGCCATCTCCTATCGGAGGTCGACCATCACTATGGCCACTTGGGCCCGTAACGTTGCAGCTCGGAAGAGTTAAGTAGTGCTCAAACTGCACCGTGCATTCCGTACACTTCCGTTCGATTACGTTCTGTGTCTTCTTACGGTCTTCTGCGACCCTGGTGCCCTTGGTGTTACGCTTCCATGGGCAAATTTTCTTAAGGCCTTTTTATCCGGTAGGGCGGGCCGGCCCAGTCATATAAAAAAAGAAAAAAGTTTGTTTCACAATTCGTCGGTAGACTTCGATAAGAAAACTCTACTTGGCTTTCTAATAACTATTCATTAAGTAAAATTTTAAACACTGAAAAAAGACGACAACCTCAGTCGGGATTCGAACAACGCCCCTTCCGCATTCCGGGAGGATGCTTTAACCACTTGGCTACCGAGGTCTGGTTTTCACCCGTTGAAATTTGTCAGTGCTTGATGCTTATGTTTTTAGTCAACATTGCTTCATCAAATCTTAGAAGTTTTCACCTCTGAGATCCGAAAGAAATACTTTTACAGATATTTAAACATTCGGTTTAGATAAAGCTGCGTTTATAGATTAATGTTTTTTTAAATATATTTTAGCACTTTATCAATGCTTAAAAATTCTTAAGGTGGGAATCGAACCACGCACCTTCCGTATTCCGGGCAGTTGCCTTAACCACTTGGCTACCGAGGTCGATACTAAAACGCTAAAATATATAAGAAAAAACATTAATAGTATTAATGTTTTATATTTTAGCGTTTTATTAACGCTTCAATATACTTAAGTAAAATTTTTAAACACTGAAAAATTTAAAATTTTATTTAATTAATAGTATTCATTAATTTATTTATTAGCTTAGTTTATGAGTGAGTGAGACATGGTTGAGCGAAGCGATGGCTGATTCACATGTCATACTACTTATTCTGTGGTCATATTCGTGAACGGGTGCCGCCTGTGGAGGCTGGTCTGCTCTTGCAATCTTATTTTTATTTCTAATAAAAATAGTCTTTTTTCTTTCTTTTTCTTGTTTCAAAGATACTGTAAGACGTTGTTAATTTTTTTTAAATTGAGCAATAATTTTTTATTGGAATTTCTTGTATGACGTCTTGTGTTGTCTTGTAAGCATATTAAATGTTTTATTTATTTTGTAATAGAAAATGTCCTTCTATGATAGGGAGGGTATTTTCCAATCTGTATTGACTCTGTAAAAGAAAGGGAGAAAAGAAACGCCCTTGCTGAGTTTCTTGCCGGTTCTTCTCAGTACAAGGCTCCCGCTCCATAGTTAGGAGTTAGGACTTACGAACCGATGGCATAGCGACATTCTCAACGACATAAATGCTCAATTATTGTAGCCTAAATTGATTCAATGAATTTGAGTTTGAGCACGCGCCGATTCTGGCGCGATGGCGCCGCCCTCTTAGAGGTCCCGGGTTCGATTGCCGGAATTTAGAAATACTTAACTGTGTTGCTAAAGGAAAAGGTGCACGGCCCATACAAAATTAACCCACGTCCTACAGCAAAGAGGAGTATCTCAAAAAATAGACAAATTGAGTACAAAAAAGATGGCATATTTAAAAAATCCATCCGTACAGTCTAACATATTAATAAAATTGCTATGAAAATTCGTTCAGGAGAAGTGTTCAAAATAGCTGCTTTTTCATAATAATGTATAAGTTCGTTGGCAAGCCAATGTTTATGACATATTATTATTATTTATTTTCATGATTTTAACCTTTTGAGCGTCAATACCTACAAAACGCAATGTGTCCTCCAGCGCCAAGCCATAAATGTATAACGAATGTACGAGTATAGTAAAAAGTAGTGATGAGGGTAATTATTTTATCGTTAGATAACTGCATAATGTCTTACCCTATTCTATTTTAGTATAACAATAACGGTCAAAAAATCGGGTCAAGTTTTGATTCGGACTAGTTCGATGGTCGGTGGTCGAACAATAAATAAAAGGTTCTGGATGAGACATAATCCAGAACCTATTGACCACCCGGCACAATTCATTAAAATTGAATAAAAGTTTGCTAAAAAAAGATTTATTTTTGAAGACTCTTTAAACTCATAAAAATAAATAATAATTATACATATATCATAAACATTGGCTTGCCAATGAACTTATCCTACTAATATTATAAACTCGAAAGTTTGTAAGTATGGATGGATGTTTGTTACTCTTTCACGTAAAAGCTACTTAATGGATTTGAATGAAATTCGGTATACAGATAGTTTATAACCTGGATTAACACATAGGATACTTTTCCCGATATTCCGACCGGAACGGGAACCACGCGGGTGAAACCGCGAGCGGCCGCTTGTACATGATATATGCAAAAAGCAGCTATTTTGAACACTTCTCCTGAACGAATTTTCAAAGCAATTTATTTATATGTTAGACTGTAAGGATGGAATTCTAAAGTATGCCATCTTTTTATACTCAATATTGTCTATTTTTTGAGATACTCCTCTTTGTTGTAGGACGTGGCACGTGGGTAAATTTCGCACCTTCTTCTTTATTTCTGGGTGTTTTCTATGTGTAATAAGTAAGTATGTTTATTAGTTATCTAATCAATAACATGTTTCAAAAAAACTTGAGCTAAATAATTAGTGTGAGAGTGGATGTTACTTTTTTATTTTAATATCCTTATTCGTATGTTGAAAAAGTTACCACGAGCAGGATTCGATCTTACACTTTTCCGACATACTTACCGAATTCTTTTCCACATTTTCCAAATTGTAATTTGTGTGCATCAAAAACATTAAATTAGGTAAACAAATATTTAAAGTAGCCATCTTTGTTCTCTTTGTTATCTATCATGGTATATCTACTGTGCCGAAACCACATATTCAAAGATCAATCATGTTAACAATTGCTCTAACATTCTAAAACTTCGTAATCGCCAAAAACTTTGAGAAACAACACAATCCAAAACAGCTTTAGATACACTAACATTATTCGGTGGGTTCTTTTAAGGTTAATGCTAAGAGATATTTTTTGAATTTGCAGACAACTGATAATATGTAAGCTGTCGGATTGCATTTAAGTTTAAACTTAGCTTAGTTTTATTTAACTGAAATTGTTGGAATACCAATACAAATATATAACGAGTATTACAAAGTTAATCCTAAATAAAGTTAATAATATTTTTTTTTACATACAGTTTTGAGACTGGCATTTGGTCATACGAATGTTTTATAAATGAGATAAAAGTATATTATGTATGAGATAAAAATATATTATGTACAGCGCGTCGTCGCGCACATTCGCACAACTGCGGTCTCCACGGAAGATCAGCGTTGTAGTAGTGACTTGCTCACTGCAACAAATGCTGAGTGGATGTCCTAAAGGGACTCCACTCCTCCATTTTTTTTTTTCGAACTTTTTGTCTAATATAATTAAGACAATTGTAATTATGTTACTGTGTGTTCTAATAAATACATTTTCATTTCATTTCATTTCATTTTATTTCATTTCATTTCATTATTCTCAAATGCCATATTATCGCACGTAGGTACACACGCACCGGTACATCGTCTCTCGCGTTTTTCTATCGCAACCGAATCCCGAGGCGACAGCAAATAACTTTTCTTAGTGAATTACATGAGGTTGGCGTTTCCCCTACGTTTGTCCCTCCATCTCTCCCTCGCATGGAGTGGGCCATTCAGCGATTTGCGAAGCTCTCACGGTGCTTACGGAGTTGGTTCAGTTTGGCGGTCGACGTCTTACTAAACGGCCGCGTTTCGCCCGGCTTCGGTGCACGGTGACAAGTTTATGTGAACGTGAAAATGTCTTTGAACGCACAGCTTTTACGATGGTTTGCCGTTGTAAACATCGCATTGGTAAGGGTTTTCCGATTGCATTATGTTTGTTTGTGGTGTCGATGTAGGTGGTGTGGTGTTTGATGTTTGTTTGGGGAGCTTTAGCATTATATTTTATTCAGGAGATAATGCATTTATTAAAAATAGAAAAGGCAGTGTGACTTTATATTATGCAATAAGTTTTAAAGTTTAATCATCAACATCAGCAATTGATAAGATCAAATGAGGCGATCATGTTTAATTTGTATTTTATGCAAAGCAATATGAATCGAAATCCAATCCAATCCGGTGTAAATATCCACCGTATATACTCTGCTCGAGAGAAGGATTGCATCTGTTGATAAAATTAGAGAAAAATTTAATTCGCAGCTCAAATATTTTCATAAGAAGTATAAACACTATATTGATTATGGAAGCGACGCGCACCTGCATTTCTCATAAAGTGTTTCAGCAGTTAGAATTCAAAAAATTGGGTTAAGTTAAGAATTTTTATGTGTCTAATAATTCGACAAATAACAATATACTTACCAAACTATTGTTAATGACGTATTGTCGTGCCCATGGGGATAGATCGTGATAACGAAGAAGACAGTGTGAAGTTGGGAAACCGAAGCTGTTTTCAATTGTTTTTCCAGTAAGATGAGGGGTTCCAGCTTTAGAGGGCATAGTAAAACAAACGCATAGCCTTGTCTTTCTTATAAATAATTTTGCTTTACCGAGTTTTCATAAAGACTGTTTTCAGTTAGTTCTCCAAAAATACGATATGGTAGTGTTTTTGATCCTTAACAGAGGATTTATGTTCCCTTGAGAAAAGTAATTGATTGTAACTAAAACAATTTTAATTTCACTATTTCTCCTGTTGGTTTCTACATCTACTTACTATTATGTAAACTGAGAAATGCCTTTTACAAGAAAACTCGCGGTGTTAGAAATAACAGGGACTTGTCAAAACTTTGGGTTAAAGGATATTATTGTTAGTTGTACTTATGGAATATTTTGGAACTAATTGTTGGTATCGTCAACACCCTTATTTACCTTACCTTAAGTCTCCTACATCCTTACCGGTTGTCTGGTAGAAAATTGTAGCCTTTTGCAGTTTGTTATGTGCAATAAATATTATTTAAATAGATAAATAAATTTCAGTGTCGTAATGAGATGCAAACGTAATCATAAAAAAACGATAATTCTCCAGTCATGAGTTCGTAGGGCAAAACATTACCATCTAGTGTCGATCAGTACAATTTTCGCAAACATGCAAACTTATGACAGTAATATTTTTTTCCTTATCACCTTAGTGGAGCCTGCTGAGGTCTTCCTCTCGCAGTAACACATCGACCCTATGGGGTCTTTAGTGCAAAAAAAATGATCTTCTTCCTTAATAATTATCGTTAAATGTATATTATTGAATAGTGATCAAAAAATTAATAATTTCATAAAATCTTACGATATTATACGTAATAGTAGTGCTTGTAATGTAAATAACGGTGTTTAGAGGCGGCAAAGTTTCCTGAATTTCGCGTGAACACTGCGGATGTTTTGTTTGAAACGTGTTATTTTGATACCAATGTAATTTACGTTAAACACTTTATAAATAACTTTTAGGTACCTATATATTGCTCTACGCTATTTAATTAAGTTTTGATTATCAATCCTCGTATAAAACTTAGCCATCTGATAAAGTATTACGCGATCAACCTAAAATGATACCTGTAAGAAAAGAGACAAGATAGGACAAAGCATTTTCGAAATGGTTGTATAATACTTTAACAAACGAATAAGTTATAGTATAACTACCAAGGTACCACAAAACGATATCTAAAACAGATGCTGGTACTTTTTCACCGATAGTTTAGGGAAAGGAAAGATTCAAGGCTAATTTTAAACACCGTTCAGCGGGTCTATCGGCTAAAAAATATGGATATGGACATGGGCTTCATTTGACATTTGAAGCCCATATTTTGTCCTGATATGGGCATATTATGGGCTTCAAATGTCAAATAAGCCCATGTCCATATTCATATATTTTATTTGGGTAGCTGTACTTAGTATGTAGCCGATGCTGTACGCAGCCTTTGAGCTTTTAGGGCTAATGTTCTAATATTTAAGGATAAACTTTAATTAGAATTAATAAACCGTTTAAAATTTTGAAACAAGTAATTAGATACTCGGAGTATGCCTCTAAGATAATGAAAGTTTTTACAGCTATAGACTCTTAAGTATATTTTTTATTACGATAACCATCAACGCACTTAAAGCGTTTACTATTTTATTGGTGCAAGAGAAACCGCAAATATTCTCTCTGACGGTTTTCAGAGTGATTTTATTTATTATTGTGCCGACAAATGCGGGTAGCGTAGTTATCTTTGAAAAAAAGAAACTCGTAGGAAAAAGGTACCTACTAATTGCCATAAAAGTGGCAAGTCTGTTTAATTTATTGTTTTTAATGGGGAATTTCAACTGATACTGTGCCAATTAGTAATTTAATTTTAGTTAATGACTAAAGATTAATAAGTATATTTATAAAGCTAGGCGCCAATTTAATTCATGTAAGGTAGATAGACTAAATAAACTATTTTTTTACTGAGTCTCCTAGGTTTTGTAAATATGTTGCTTAGGTAATTCATTTAAAAATATAGTACTCAGGTTAGTATATTACATCCATAGTAGCCTACATAGACTAAAAATTTGGGCAGAAATAATAGAAACAATAATTATGTTTTGATGTAAGTATTACATAAAACTTTATACTATACCCGAAAGCTGAGACTTTTAAAAAAGAAATAGCTTACATACAACTTAACTTATAAATGAAACAAAGCAATGGTAATTTCTTAAATCTCGTCATATTTAATAATAATTTTGTAAGATTATACTTCATTGTCATTACTTTCTTTGCCTTTAAAGATACTTATCAATTTTACAAAATCAATCATGCGTGGTTGCGGTGATTACTTCCTTCAGTGGCAAAATAATGGATGATGCTAACAGTCGATAGAGTAGTGAGTAGACCGACCTCAGAAGTATCTTTTAACACTTTGTACCATTTCACACCAACTCGCTCGAAACGATAGCGCTCATGCAACTATTATGTATTAACACAGTAGTTGGTATGACATGGTACTTTGGCAACTTTAGTACCTACCATGTGTAATAAACAAAGTGTTAAGGTACTCTGAGGCTGACTGTACATCCCGGCCCTCGGGAGTCATAGGTGTTTCATTAACGAAAACATTCCACTTGATTTATAGTTTCGGTTGGACTTGGGAGCCATTAACTATTTAACATACGATAACATCGCGCCTAACTGTAGCCATTGCAACATCCGTGCATCGGGCCGAATCGATCTTCGCCTCGAATTCCAAGAGAATGCCTTCAATAATTCCCGCCGACAATTGAATTAGTTTATTGCCGAACGATCCGATCTGACAATCGAACCTCGGAGATAATAGGATTCCGAAAAAAATATTTTAAATTGAGTTTAAATCTATAACAGCTATACAATCATGTGATTTGATAAAATTATCTTGGCAGTCAGTGTGCAATATTAGATCAATTTAGTACAAACATTTTCTCTCAATTATAGGAAGCGCCCACTGTCTATTACTGACGTAGGATTACCTACTTTTTGCATTAGCAAAAAATAAAATCTTCGATTACACTTTAGAATTTGGGTTTTTATCTTAGTACCTACCTGGGTAATTCTTTATTTCGATTTTCGGTTGAAGTTAAGAACGAATATTTGTAATGTACAGACTTAGCTCAAGAATAGCTACTAAGAATTGCATAGATGCCAACCAACATACAATATAAAAAAAACCGAATATCATATATCATTTAAAGTTTGAAGAATCATAGAGACTTGTAAAGTAATTTATTATTTTTATTTCGGCACCGAACGTGGAGGCTAACTTATATAACATACAAAATTGTGTATACAGCAGTGCCGAACTATGTTTAAGTTCTCCGACTACACATACTAGATCGTTCAATAAGTCTCGAGACTTACTTGGAGATGGCGCATATATTAAAAACTATTTTGATTTTTATAAAGTACTGGCCATCAAATGATATGTTCTAAATTTTTTGGAAAAACGAACAATATTGATTTACAGATATCTATGTGTCGCTACTTTTTTAATTCCTGAAACAATGGAAAAAACGAGTTTCGTGTGTTGATAAAATATTATATTTTTATGGGAAAAAACACCGCTCAAGCTAGCACAGCAATAACTTATAAAGTGTTATCCGGAATCTGCTCCATCTAAACCAAATGGTTGGTTGTCGGTGGAATACCGATTTCAAACGCTGTCGTATGAACACAAAAGACGCAACGCTCTGGTCGTCCAAATGAAGCAGAGACTCAACAAAACATCAACCAAGTCCTGAAAATCGTGAAGGAAGATCGAAAAGTAAAAGTGCGCAAGGTAGCTGAGATAGTGAATATTTCAACTGGTAGTATTTTCACTATTTTACATAAAAATTTGGCCATGAAAATGCTGTTTTCCAAATGGGTGCCGCGTCTGCTAACAATTGATCAAAAGCCACAACGTATTAATGATTCAGAGCGCTGTTAGGCACTCTTTAATAAAAATAAAAAGAATATTTTACGTCAGTATGTGACAATGAATGAAACATGGATTCACTATTTTACTTCGGAATCCAAACGGCAGTCAGAAGAGTGGAGAGTGACCGGTGAAAACCATCCGAAGCTGCCTAAAACACAACAATCTGCCGGGAAGGTTATGGCCTCTATATTTTGGGATGTGCATGAAATATTCTTCATCGACTGCCTTAATAGAGTGAAACATATAAAAAGCGAATATTACATAGGATTATTGGAGCGATTAAAGTACGAAATCGCGGAAAAACGGCCTCAAATGAAGGAAAAGAAAGTGATCTTTCACCGGTGACAATGTGCACATCGTTATCACATGTCCATGATAACGACGGCCAAACTAAACCAATTAGGCTTCGAATTATTTCTTCATCCACCGTATTCTCCAGATCTGGCCCCCCAATGATTACTGGCTGTTTGCAGACTTATAAAAATTGTCCAGGGCAAGAAATTTGACTCTAATGGTGAAGTAATCGCAACAACGGAGGCTTATTTAAAAGCCAAAGATAAATCTTTCTACACTCATGGAATAGAAAAGTTAGAAAAGCGTTGGAGAGACTGTATTGCATAGTTTATCATATTTATCATAATTTTATCAAAAAAACATTGGTTTAGTATTTAGTCTCAGGACTTATTAAACCAATGGTAACATTAGCAACAGTATCTTGTCAAATATAAATCAATTTTATTTGACGTCCCCCAGTTACGTATCTAGCTATAATTATGTATATCACACGTAATAGATTTAATTGTTCTGTATAGGCTAGAAAGACTGACATCGATTTTAGTTACTCAAATAGTCGTCCCGCGTCTAAACACTACACTACTACATGAAGGCGTCGACGCACACGCCGCGAACCGCTACTCCACCGTCTCGGCCGTATCAATTACTGCACTATACCATACTACAACACTCGGTTGCACCCAATTACTAGCTCTGGTTCACATGATTCCTATTCACAACGAGATTGCACGGATTAAAATAATTCTGCACGTCATCCTGTACCATAGTTAGCTTAGTTCTCGCAAGAAAAGTTGAGATTCAAACTCTTGAATTTCACGCTGACAGCATTGGAGGTCGAATAATGAATCTGAATCGACTTAATAACCTTGATAGCTCTTACAGGCTCTAATTGTTTTAATTTAATGTTGTTGACTAATGTTGTTCTGAATGAATGGTAATGTGTTAAATTTTCTTATAAAGAAGTGAAATTTCTCGCACTAACTGAATTTCTTTCACACCACCACGAGGAGGTGACTGGCCTTCGTCACCACTTGATGGTAAGCAATAATGTTAAGGCCAATAATGGAACTGCCCTTCAACTAGAGCACTAATGAACTATCTTATCTCGAACTGGCGGACACAACAGTGATAAAAAGACAAATAGTAGTAGCGATAGATAAAATCCTAACTAGCAAAACGTTCTTGAATTGTGGTTTATACTTAGATTAAAACATCTAAGGGTTTATACGAGTAATTAGAATGCTTTAAATTTAAAATATAAAGGGCATAGGCTAGGGCATAGGTCAATGTTAGCCTTCTTGAAGCGCAGTTTCATTGTAAAATGTCAAGAGCAAACAGCAATAATCTTCTAAAAAGTTCCTTAAAAAATTCAGAGCAATTAATTAATTGATATCTCTACAAAAATAATTTTGTTCAAATCAGCACAGGATGTGGCTACCTAAACCTTCTCATTATTATATAAATTAAAAACATATTTTTTCTTTTTTTTATTCATTCAAATCTTAAACAATAAAAATAATAAACAATAAACTTAAATGTAGTACAAATGGTTGGTTCTAATTATTTGACCTAAGTATAACACAGTATCTTTTTCTAAAAACTTCATTGGTGCATGAAATTAGTTCAGTCTAAAGTATCTTGTTTCAGAAACTCTTACACTTTAGTTATTATAATAAATTGTAGATGCGAAATATTTTTTTAGTAGAGCAGAACTTGCTTTTTTCGCATTTTGCGGATACACAAAGAGATGACGAGAAACATGCTAGATGCTCAAGCCTTGAACTAACAAGTTAAATCATTGTAGTGGATTAATAAGTGCAGGCCTAGAACACTTCATTGTGAAACCCCTTGTTCTTACAACTGACCTGTGACCTTAAACAAATGCCGATCGTCTGTGCGGATGCTTCGCAGTGCCACAGGTTGCAATTCCCGGAATTTTGATTAGCGTTACATAACGACGGTCTCCATGATGTTGATCTGAGGGCGCGCGTGGGAATCGTCTCCGGCCGTGCAATTAGGGACCGGGAGCAAGGGCGCTCAATTACCTCCCGCACTGTTTTTATTGTGACGCGCCTTGTCGTTGTAATAAAACCTTCCGAATCGCATATAGGAGCACCGAGTGCGCCTATGCAGTCATTTTTACTTGTTTATTGCTTCAGTATTGATCGACACAATGGATGTATGGCATGTGTTGTTAACAATAAATTTACATTGTTGACTTTTGTATTTCGCTGCTCAGTTTTCTTTGCAATGTTAATTAAATTCTTTGGGTAAGTATACATTTAAACGAACTGTTGATCAACAAGTCGTCAAGCTGAATAAGTAACTTTCACATTAATAGGTATTTCCTTAATTTTATTGTAGAATAATAAGGTTCTGTTTTACTATAGAGAAAACTATTAATTTCCATCCCGGCAGTACCTTCTCATGAACTGTTTGAAAATTACTTTTTAATGAAACTCGAAAACCTTTTATAACTGAATAATTTAAATTCCGAATATAGTTTTTTGTGCATTTTTCTAGTAGCTCATGCGTATCGGAACACATTAGTCGACTCAATGCAAACAAATCACGCGCCTCTGTAGGTGTGAAAGTGATTTGCAAAAAAAAACATAGGTACTATCATGTTATGTTGCCGCTTCTTCGATCACCGGAGTCATCGACCTAAACCAATTATCGTTGCATAATAGGAGCACCTTTTTTTCTACGCCTACAATATTGTTTGGACAACTTACGCTGATTTGCTTGAGTGTATTTATGAAGTTCTGTTATATGCAATGGCAGTAGTGGTAGATCACATAAGACAGGTAATATCCAATATGTACTAAGAGATAAATTGAAATGAAGTGTTGTAAATATATGAACTTACTTGTCTACATTTGAAAAAATTTAGACTTAATATCAAAAACTTGTACCTCTCGTTATCGATTAAAGAATTCCAAATCAAAACTTACGGCATGGAAACGGCTCTCTATCTCTCTCTCTCTAGCCTATAATGTAATTATATCGTAAAACGTTCTTTGAGTAAGTAGTTAATCTTATTAAACAGATATCATCTTCAAGTACAACGGTTGAAGTACAATAGACCCAAAGTGGAACTAATTTAAATTCGACCAGTAGAAAAAAATTGCACGCATGAAGAGAATTCCATCAAACTACAATGGCATAGTATCGCGACGATCCAAATTGGTTGACTGTTATCTTATCTAATTTATCGTAATGTTAAGATTAAAAGTTGTTATTTGCAAATTCACTCTGCGTACTGTTAGATTATTCCTGCAGCCCACTCTCTGAGTGTTTAAGAACAATACGGACCCCTTTCTTAATCTCGTATTGCGATCAAAAGGTTCGCTTCCATCTTTTTCTGTTTGCTTCCATTTGTTTCGTCGTGTTATGCCGGTTGAGGCCGCTGTATACGTTAGTTTTTTTAATTTATCATCTGTTTCTTTTACAAACCATCAGTATAAATTTTTCTTACAACTAAAATAACACAAAATATTTAGACACTGTATTATTCCAGCATGATTTCTTAAAAATGGTTTATATCTACATAAGTGTAAACTTTATGCCACCACTATATTTATTTTAAAGAAAAACTACGACTACGTACTATTTAGTAGTATTTAATAATCTATAAGGAAGCGACACGTTGTACACCGGGATGACGGCCGTCGGCAGCGCGGCGACATGATACATTCGATAATATTTAAAATGTGGTTGAGAAATTGAAACCGAACTAGGTAGATAACATTAACAACTACTTAACTATTAACATTAAGCGTCATCAGTTTATCATACATATGTGAAATGGTACAGCCCCTAATATTAAAAATATTATTGAGACATTAAATCAAAACAACGGTTTACTAAATCAGATGTCGGAAAATGTTTCAAACGTAATGAAGTATCTACTTAAGGTAGGCCTACAGTCCTCGAAAGCAAATCGGTAGTTTCCATGCACGGTGAATGAGCGTGGCCAGTGCATGGTCATGGTACCGTTGCACGCATCGAGCCGTCAATGGCAAGCAAGCCTTCGACCCGAGAGCCTATCGATCCATGTTAGTGCAGCCTAGAGCCTCCAGGCATTCCTAGAATTTGCAGATCAAGCCACCTAGAAAATGGCTAATGATATTATGTTGGATAAGGCAGTGTTGAATAGGGACTTATCATGTTGCAAATGGGTAATAAATAATGATGTA
This sequence comes from Scoparia ambigualis, assembly GCA_963921215.1. Classification (NCBI taxonomy): domain Eukaryota; kingdom Metazoa; phylum Arthropoda; class Insecta; order Lepidoptera; family Crambidae; genus Scoparia; species Scoparia ambigualis. The sequence goes on from OY992507.1 coordinate 13,657,913, forward strand.
AGTTGGTTAAAGGAGTGTTGAATGAGTTGTAATATTAAGGTGACAATATTATTGCGATAGAGACCCCCAGACCTAATACCGATAAAGTTTCATTAACATGCAACAGTGGGGGAAGTGAGCTACTCACGACATGAGCTACTTATGACCTTTCAACATTGAACCAACAAACCATTTTAACTTTTTCTAATTGTAATTGGAGAGTTGTAAAAAAATACTTTCTACAATGTCTACAATCAAAATACCTACTCGTGCTAATTCACGAAGCAGATGATATTAAAAGTAAAAAATGAGGCTAATAAGTTCTGATGTTAACTAATTGAATTGGTAAGCGCCGTCTTAACTCTGCCCTACAAAAAAGGATTGAGCGTACTTCAGATAGTTTTTACAAGCCATAGCTCAATTAAATTAAGTGAGCATTAAGAATGACAGGAGGTGTCAACAACAGACCCGCAAAAACTTGTCCGAATATCCGAGCCGTATCCGTCAGCGCGGTCGCGACCCACTCACCCGTTTATAAACAACGCTAATCAGGATAGCTGTAATTAATTAACACAGTTATGCCGACACAAAGGAATTTAAGCGTTTGAACTGCAAAAAACCGGTCGCATTTGAGATATACGCAACCGTTATTGTTATGGATAAAGCGCTAGGCAGACATATCATGACAAGGTGACATGCTTGCTTGAGTGAAAATGTAACATTTTTGGACTTGTTTTGATTTTGGCTCGTGGTCTTGGTACAAATAAAATGTGCAGTCGCGCCACAGGGGTCCGTTCGTGACTTTGAAGAGCGCGGACGCTAACCAAATTATACGGACTTTCTGTCAATGAATGAAGTGCGTTTTTATCTGCAGTCACTTTGCTTTATTTCTTAACATCAATGATTATTTGTTATTTTTTAACGGCACCGTACTTTTATTTCGGAATTATCAGCTATTGAAACTTGATGTTACGGAAACGGAAAACGCGTCGTTTTACTCGTACATTGCTTTTCTTTCTTTTGTAGTAGTGTCTTTTGTGCTTAACATCTTGCCTTGCATCATTATGAAGTAATATTAATATCTTTATTGAAAACTTTCGTTACGTGTCTTAGTTCTGAGTAATTTTCATCGATTTTGATTTCTTCCAAGTATATTTCTTCACATTTATATTTATAAAAGTTGGGTACTTTGCACATAGACTTTATAAAAATTTAGGCACTTACTTGACTCTACGTTAAATGTATCTTCAGTATTCTACAGCGTAAGTAAAGGATAGTTCTTACGAGTACGAGAGTAGATAACTGTGTTAAGAAAGAAATCCTTGTGACATATACGATAGATTTATATTGCTAACCCACAAACGTCAAGAATGGAATCGCACGGCTCAAAAGTTCTCCTCTTTCCCGAAATCAATGTCGTGTGCGTAACGTTGGTCACCCTCGGAGGGTGGCCGCCCCCGCTCTATAAATCACTGTCCGAAATACGGCTTTTCTATAATATTTGTAATCCGTCGGTTACAGACCCCAAGGAATTAATTCCAAGTGGTAAATTTGTCAGCACTACGTGCCGCAACAAGTTTTTGTTTGTACCGGTTAGGAGGCTGTTACCTAGTGTAGAAGATCGTTGTAAGATATAAGAAAGTAATTGATATGTAATTGATATAACTTAACGGTAAAAAAAAATAAGTACTGTTAAAAATATCTCGAAAATATAAAAAAATATATTTTGTGTGGCTTCTGATGAGTTAAAATACAAAATGTAGTCTCCTTTATTATTGTTTATCGGTGTAAGTTCATCATTACTCTGCATACATTGAAAGTATAAGTACTTATTTTCAAGGCTTGGTAATGTACCAGGGGCGCCGGGGCGAGGTATTAACGTTAATACCCAATTATAGACTCCGCATCAGATCGGCACGCGGCTGGGAAGAAGATTAGCCCTGACGGGGGTCCGAGATACCCGCTCAGCTATAGGCACTCGTTATATCTTCGACCGCACCACAACCGCGGAACGGGACCTATTGTAACCCCCCCTCCGAATCGGACGAAATCAATTTGCCGATTTCCACGTGACAAAATTCCGCGCAACGTGGAGTGTCTGGCGAATAGTTTTTGCTCTATCTTGAGATGACAATGAGAAAAGTAAAAATTGTCCCATTTCTGGGCGAAGTCATTGAAATCAAGTCATCTCTACATTTGATGTGTAATGGCATAAGAACAACGATTGCTTTCGTGAACACCAACCCGGGCTAAGCATCGAAAAATGTGAAACACACTGTTCGACTTGGGAGTTGAACCCAGGACGATCAGATATCGAGCTGGGTGCTTTGCTACTCGGCAATCTGGGAAAAAAATTAACAACTGAAATAAAAAAATGCTTTGCTATTCACTTAAGAATTGTGTAATACGGTCACAAAGTAAACATGTATCAAGTTCCGTACCACGCGGCGACCTTACAATAACTCAATATACTGTAAGTAGCAAAAAAGTAATTTCGTTGAAAGTGATCGTTTTACGGGCGGACATAAGTTTTTGTAAGCCATTTGGTTTTTATAGTCCAAGTAAATATATCCCATAGTTGAATGATTTGTCATTCTACTAACAGATACAAAACAAAAAAACAAAGATGATGGTTTTCGTCAAAAAAGAGATTTGTCAAGATCGGCTCAGTTTAACAAGCTATGAGGAAATTCGGAAGCATTTAGAGGAGGCATTTTTCCAGCAGTGACACATTTCACAGTATAAGCAGAAAAAGAAAAAGCTGTATTTTCCAATAAGTTTACTGACAATTATAGTGTAGGTATCTTAGGTCGATAGACTGATTCACTCTATCGACCTTCGATTAGACTTTCAATGCAAATTAGCGGGTGTCAGTCTCACTACTTACGATAAAGGGACATAACTTTCCATTCACAGCACAGAATAACCAAGCTAAAAACAGTACACATAAAATACTCAATATTGAAAAAGTTTTTAGTCGGTCAAATAAACTGGAGGTTACAAAATGGGTTTGAAATGTGACCATTCAGGGGTAGGACTTATTAATTTGACCAAGTGATTCAATAATCCAGAAGTAGCAGAGAAGTAGCAAGTAGTAAAAACCAGCCGATGTAACCAGTTTTCAAGATTATGACACATTAGTACAAACACAGTAAAAAGAACTACATTAAATCTAACTTAATGGCAGCAACCGTGTAAAAACGGGTAACTACGGGCACTACGGCCAACAATCGCTATGTCATTATGCGCTTCAATGAGCTAGTTTTTCTCCGTTATCGTTAACGACTTAATTAGTGTTGAGCCTTCACCATTTATTGAAAGCAAAGAAAGTCCTAAATTGGACTGATTTCACACTCGAACGAGGAAGGCAGTTAACAAATTGTGGAATAAATCGGTGAAAAGAGAAAAGCGAATGCTAACAATGTTAAAGCGTCCTATAGAAAAGTTGTTTACAAGAGGATCCTGGATGTTTAAAGTAAGTTGATCCGACTTCAGTCTAGACGAGAAGGGTGCGTGCCCTCGGGACGCGCGCCGCTATTGCAAACCAATAAAGTCATATTCAATTTATTCCAGTAAGTATTACGCAGAAACTTTCTTTCGCTACGATTGATTCGAAAATGAGAGGGTTCGCCGAATATCGCTCTGTCATTATGTTTGATTTCAGTTATGTTATTATTATGTACGAATACATCGTGATTTCTGTAGTTAAGCAATTTATTCGCAGATTAGGTTATTACAGATGTTTTCTTTCTTATTTCGCTCTCTAGCTCTAATAAACATGATGAAAGATGTATTTTTATAAGTTTGTTTGCTTTTGACATAACTGCTGTAGAGCAATAATTCCGGGTCACCTAAAGAAACCTATAAATCTCGGAAACTTAGAATGCTAGCTTAATGAAATAAATTGTGTTTAATAGATAATTAAATACTCCTTAAATGCAAGTAATTTATGAGTCACCAGAATTTATTTACAAAAAACTACATAAAGAAAAAAACTGCTGATCTCGCCTTAAAACAATAATAGGAAACATGACATTTTTGAACAACATTACACGATTTTCTTAAAATTTAATACTTCGTATTGCCTCCTCGTGCTTCCATTACTGCGTTTACGTGGTTTAGCATGCTGTACACCAAGTTCCATTTACGATTTTGGGGATTCCATTTTCCAAAGTCTCACTTTTTCAAATTTGATTTTTTCATGACATAACTTTACAATACGAGTAACTAAGAAGTGTTAATACCTTCATTTAAGGAATATTTAATTGTCTATTAAACACAACATTCTTAGTTTCCGAGATTCATATGTTTCTTTAAGTGATCCGGATTCATTGCTCTCGAGTTTTACTTAAGTTTGTTAAAAATAAAATGCTGTAGTATAGCAATCTTCTATCTCCATAATAGATGATTTTTACCACAATTTCATAGTTCGCTATGGAAAATAATTATTGTAGTTGTGTCGTGAACTTATTAATTGAGGATCAATAAATCTTTTCCAGAACCAAAGACATTAACTATTGGCCAGAACATACCAAATCCTCTGGAACGTCTGCCAACAGAATTTGAGTAACGAGCATAGTTCACCGGTTGTGCATTAAATTAAAATTATCGGACGTTCCATCACGATAAGTAGAAAGCTGCAATAATTTTTCTCCAATAATTTCTAAGTCCATCGTGGCGAGACCGCACCGATAGTGTCTGTGTGAAGTACAGCATTGGCACCGAGGCCTTGGTCCAATAAGTCACAGTTAACAGGTACTTAAAAAAGGGTGTGATAAGATTTTTGTTCTGCCTCCAAGCAGCATTGTTTCACATTACTGTGTTATTGAAGCCTGAAGAGTGCTATCCTGGGATGGAAGGATGAAGGATGCTAAGGGTGGATTCAGTGACGACCCGTGAGGTGCCAAGTATAAATGAATACACCACTCCCTCTCTTCCCGTGGGAGTCGTAGAAGGCGACTGAGGGATTAACCCATGGGATGGGCAGCAACATCTCTCTGAGATTATATGTACAAACTGCGATCACCAACTTGACTGCCAAGCGTAGCGATTAAAGCTAATTTCCTAACAATGATTTTTGGGGGAGGACCCCAAGTGGATGTCCTTCGACTAATCATCACATTCAGTAAAATTACGGGGCATAAATGCATAAGAACTGAAGCTTCATGGTTGGCAGCGCTTGTGATGTTCGCCGTACTCTGTGGGCTGACCGGTGACCATTTCCAGTCAGGCGGCTACTCCTTCCTCTAAGGTCCTACTCACAACGCATCTGTGACTCCTCTGGTTTGGCGGGTGTCCATGGGCGGCGGTGATTACTTCCCATCAGGAGACCCGTCTGCTCATTTGCCTACTTTTCACAATATAAAAATGTTGTATAATAAGAAATCTACTATGTGTGTCCGATTAAAAAATGAAATAGTGTAATAGGTCAAGGATCATAAGACCTCCGGCGGTCGTGAAACAATTGATTTTCAATTGTGTCTGGATTTACGATCCTCAAGGGGTGTAAGAGATTACTTGAGATTTTAACCGCATCTGAGGTGCCGGCTTCGATTCCCAGAGGGGGATGTCTGTACTCGGTTTGGTTGGTGGTAGAGCTTGTTATGGCTAGCCGCCATCTTGTCTAAATATGTCGCCATAACATCAATATTTGTGGCATTGCTGTGTTGCAGCAGTTAAGATAGTTGAGTTAAGTAGTTGACATCAGTAGTTGTGAATTCCAGGTGAATTGCTCTTCCATCTTCGGTATTATCAACTCATAAGATAATTTTTTTTTAAATCCTACTAATATTATAAACGTGAAAGTTTGTAAGTATGGATGAATGTTTGTTACTCTGTCACGTAAAAACTACTGAATGCATTTGGATGAAATTCGGCATACAGATAGTTTATAACCTGGATTAACACATAGAATACTTTATACCCCGATATTCCCACGGGAACGGGAACCACGCGGGTGAAACCGCGAGCGGCCGCTAGTCGATAATAATTATAGACAAGAACTCCTTTTCTGAAGCTGTTATTTGTTATATAGTTTCACTACCTACATTTACCACAATTGGTTTTAGTTTATGTAGTTGTAATAAAATATATTGCAAGATTTATTTTTATTTAGTAAATTATGACAACTTTAGACAAGAACTCCTTTTCTGTAGCTGTTCTATTATTCCTGTCCTATTATTTAATATTTTACTACCTATAGCTGTTATCATAATTGGTTTTAGTATCGTTGTAATAAAACAAATAACAGTGAATTAATTCCACAGGTAAATAATCAGTTTTTTACGGTCGCGTACAATTGCAAAGCCACGATTCATAACACGGACAGTCACGAATATGAAAAATGTTAAATAAAAACTTACTTAAAGCCGTGGAAAAACGACAATCGTCCATCTTTATGAGGTTACTTACTGTTACATTGCTAGACTAGTTTGACTAAGCTTACTAGTTGTTGTCGATGTGAATTATTATAATAAGTGAGTTAAAACACCTCGGTTCCATCTGGCTAGCTGTAAAAAAAATAATTAAAATCATTTATTTATACATAACCGGAAACTACAGGTCTCCAGGCCTCCACCCAGACAGATTTCAGTTAAAGGAGCTGGAATATGCTATATTACAGTTTCAACAACAACAACTGTTCTAAAATTATTAATAAAACATAAACATAATAAAGATTAAAGTAAACAAGGAACTCACTGAGTTGAAGAGTGTGTAGTAATTTGGTTTGTGGGAATGTGTGACAATGTGTGAGTGAGTTGGTGTTTATGTATGTGTCTCCGTTGGTGTAAGTTTGGTGAAGTATGTATGCATGGTTTTGATCGTAGGATCGCATGGCATAAAATAAAAAAAAACATGTGTAGGTACTTTATTTAATAGGAAGAAGGAACTTTTCTGTCGCGTCATAGTCGAGGGACTTCAGAAATTTCATCACTGTTTGTTTGCCGCTGAATTTTGTGAGCGGATAGATGTTGAGAATTGTGGTCATTTTTTTATATAGAAAATGACCAAGGAACAAGAACAACTATGAGCGATGGTTGTTCTAACCTTGGGTACGGGGCAGACTACATTTTTACGGCGCTTGTCCTTTAGAACTGCTGGGTCATACAGTAACTGGGTGTGTTTCATAAGGATGACTTTCAAAATACAAAATATCACGCGCGCTTGCATTACTTACTATGCTATAATACTTTAAAGCTTTATACTGTCCTACTGCTGCTGCTACATCATGTCATCGATACAATTGATGTCTGACAGAACACCACGATTGCCAAATGCCGGTCGGTTGATCACAAGCCGGGCGATGTATTGAAAAAAAATGAGCCTAGTGAGACTATATTTTTACTGTACTGCAACACAACAAAAGAGTTAATTCGTGCTCTACGGCGCTACGTGCTGCCTCCGCGAAAGGACCACACTGTGTTTAGAGTTCCTCAGTTGGATTGAAGACCCTATTCAGAATCTAATACTCGTATTAAAATTAAACAGATTTTACAAACTTCTTACATTAAAACGTTCGTTTGTTGAGTTTTTAATTTATTTTTTTTATGTGTTAAGTACCTGATTAAAAAGTTATTTAAAACCTTTGACATGTTTGCAACTCCGATTTTAAAGTGTTTAAGTTCTCTCCATCCGACTGGTTGTCTGGAAGAAATCGCTTTAAAGAGTGTATTGTACTTGTTTTTTTTATGTTTTGTGTTTAATGTAAGCTGTTACAATAAAAGTATTGCCTATCTATCTATCAAAAAAAGTACACCCTGTAGAGTATACAGGATGTACTTTTTTGACCCACTGCAGGGCAAAGGCCATTGAAATCATGTCATCGCTATAACTGATGGGTATTGGCTTGATCTTACATTTATTTTCATATAGGTATATGTATTTTTAAACGTCGTCAGGACGAACGTCATTATTGGCCAATAATTTATATTCGTCCCACTTCTGTGCACAGTCCTTTCCTACGCTTACGTGCCTTCCGACAAACGGATTGCACGGATAAAATATTAATATAAAACGTGTTTCATTTTAATGTGTAGTGACAGTGTAAACTTCACAAAAGAAAAAAAACAATATCGGTTTTCATGGTTTAAAAACACTAAAATTCTTTAGTACAAATCATAAACAGTGATTACTGTCATATCAAAAAGTTTAGTAGGCTTATCTTCTGATTCTACGTACAACGTCAATTAAAGTTAGGTCTAGCACAGTAGTTTAGCCTAGTTTAGTACCGATGGTGCCACTATCTATCTTTATTAGCAGAAGTTAGACATCATCATCAGTTTTAACCTAGTTTGACTTTAGCTCACCGTTATTTTTTAAAATTAAGTTTTAAGCTTAACGTTTAATTTATGAAAAGTAACCACTTCTTTTTGTGTATTTTTAAACCACTGCTTTTCTATACCAAACCGAAAAGGTTTTTACTTTTTTTGTTATTTCACGCAGCACGCAGGTAGAGCCAATTTTGAATAAGGCTTAAAATATCACCAGTTTTGAAATAAAATGGGCTAAGATACAATATTCTAGATATTGTATTAATTTAATGCATGCTAATTGTCATTACCCAGCACAAGAATGTAATTAAGAAAATGTTTTTAGTGAAACAACAAAAGCCCAAAATCAAATGCTAACTTTATTCAATTGATTATGTGTATGATTTTGTCTTGATTTTTTTAAAGTAAAAGAACCCTTTGCCCATAAATGTTTTCTTTGCTTAGCCATTTTTTTTTGCAAGCAATATCATAGGCCATTAACTTCTTACCTCCTAGAACGAACGGTCTTAACAAATGGTACCTAACTATGCTACAGTTTCAATTGTCGAGTGGCTGAATCGTGAAGCCGACTCTGTAACGGTTCAACTTTGACACACAAAGTGGTACGTTCACAACTAAACACCCGACCGAACACCGGGGTCAGTAAAGGTGACTGGCTACGTGAGAATTGCGTTACTGAAATAACAACTCTTTTGCGAATGAAATAGAGCAATTATCACTTTTATTGTGTTAGCCCGACGCGATGTGCAGTATCCAATTTTAGATCTGACATTTCTCTGTTTGTATTTTTTGGAACTCGATGGTAACCTCTTTCCAATTTACTATCTTATAGGCGGAAGGTTGTATAAACTTATTCTTGAATGCTGTAGTCATAGACGCAATATACAAACATTTAGTCCATGGCTGTAGTTCCAATTACTAGTTTAGTCCTAAACAATGTCATTTTATAGAATGAACAAGACATCAACATTATGCGTACGAAGCGCTTTGCGTCTACTTTCATCATTCGTACTGCAAAGCTGTGGAACTCCCTGCCAGAATCAGTGTTTCCTATAAGGTACAATATCAGGGTCTTCAAATCACGGGTGAACAGGTTACTTCTAGCCAAGCATGTTTCACGGTAGGCCACATCGTCACTTACCATCGGGTGAGATGGTGGCCGGGTGCAGGCCTATCACACGGTAAAAAAACGACACGTGTAATGTATAAGACTGCACATCATACATCCAACAGCATAAAGCAGCGATGGGCTCACCACGTATCGCGCTGAGCACATGTGTAGTTGTTATTTGGTGGAATGTGGGCAGTGTTAGTGGAGTGCTTTTGCGGTCCTCGTTGCCTAGTCTCTGACTAAGTCTTTAGGGATAATCGTGACTGTACATGCATGTATGTTCTGGACAATGAAGAATGAAATACACTGGCCTACAAATATAAGTATCACACTTTTAAAATTTAATTTTTTCCTAAACTATAGAAGTTAGAGATTTAAATGAAAAAATCTTTTATAGCAATTTTTATCAGCTTTCTTTGAAACTAAAGAAAATTATACATTAGTAACATATTAAGTGTTGTGTGTCGTGTTTATCTTGTGTTCTTAAAAAGTTATTGCAATTTTAAAAGTGTGATACTTAGTTTTGCAGGCCAGTGTATTATTAATATCGACTGTTACGTGCACTGAAAGTAATAGTTATTATAGTAACTGTAAACTTACAACCATCTTCCGTAAAATGGTACCAAATAAAACACTTACTAGAAATGTAAAAGTAAATTGATTAGTAGGTGTTAATCACTATTTGTTGTCGTTAAACGTATAATGAGGAACACTGTGATCTACTAATCCATTTTTTTTACAATACGTTATTGCGTGTTTGCGTTTGATCAATGCGGCGCTGGTCTAACTGGAATTAATCATCTTCGTCGATTACATTGCGTTATTTACGGCTTTAGAACCGAAAAACTGCTTATTAAAAAAAAGATACTTAATTGTAGTTATCCTACGTTTGAAAAATAACTTTATCCCAACTAAAATTATACAGGAGCTTAATGGCAGATCCAAAATAAAATATCCTGAATTTCTTCGTACTTCCGAAGGCACGTTAAACCTCTACTAGTAGAGGATCCGAGTATACAACGACCTTCACCGGGCCGGTTAATGTTAAGTTGTCTTTTTTACTTTTATGTAAAATTACATGACATGAAATAGATATTAAAGCATGACAGGAACAAAAGACGAAATAACTATTCGTATCTTATTCTTTGTTTATTTGTAAGGCTCTTATTCAGTGTAGTTGTCGTAAGATAGCAATCGTCAAAACCCACTAACCCATCTTGTACCATCGTGCTAGTTCATGTGCAAAGGCCTGAATCTAACCGTCTCTGTATTACTACAACCTTAGTCCAATAGCGTAACATTTAAAAAACATCGATGGCATAAATTCAAGCCTTTTTGTTTTGAGGGGAGAACAGAGACCAAAGATTTCTATCCTTTGACACATTTTCGTTTGATCTGCCTTTAAATAGGTACCGTCTTATTTTTTCTGTTTTCGTCTTCTAGTTCGTCTTCATAGTTATTTATTCCATAAAACGATTTACATTGTATTGGGAATTGTATAATATAAAGTAATACAGATTAGAATAAGAAAATAAATTACGGACATTGAAAAATTATTATATTAAAATAGCAAAAAAATACCCAATTATTCATAATTAACTTAACAACTAATGTAAAATTACAATTGACAAATTTAAAAGTTATAAATAAATTAGCAATTAAGTAATCAATAATTCATAACTATTTTAACAATTAACAATTAATTAAGGTAGGTACACACGCCAGCTGATCAACCAGTCCATAACCACTGCCATAACTGTTAAGTCTCTGGATAAAATGTTTACTAGAAAAAAATCAACCAGTCTCAGGAAGCTCGAGTGGGATTCGAACCCACGAATTTTTTTCTTATTAATTAAAATTTAATTAATAAGAAAAATAATTAATTAAAAAATATATATTTTTTTTCTAGTAAACATTTTATCCGTTATCTACATAGCATTGTGAATGCAAAATTTCAATAATAAAGATATTCATAAGCAATTACGTCTTTATCGATTGTTAAATACTTGCAATAGTATTTCTTTCGAATGTGAGGGTAGACTTCACTCACAGTGACGTAATACCGCTGGCTTGCAGCGTAATCAAACTACTAGGAAAAATTCAACGAGTCTTCTGGGGTCTCGGTAGCTCAGCGGTTAGAGCAGTGGACCGGCAATCCAAAGGTCGTGGGTTCGAATCCCACTCGAGCTTCCTGAGACTGGTTGATTTTTTTCTAGTAAACATTTTATCCGTTATCTATATAGCATTGTGAATGCAAAATTTCAATAATAAAGATGTTAAGTCTCTAATCAATACCTACCCATATAGGTAGCATATAGGTTGACCAACTGTCATCGCGTTAGTCCAAGGACACGCTTGCGTGACTCCAGCTTCTAGAAAACATCCGAAGGTAGTTCGGCCACTATGATTTGCAGAACCATAGGCGGTAAACGCCATAGGCGGCTAACAGCAAACTCCTAAAAAAAACATTAATAAAACCATTTCTGAAGTGTGTGACAATTTGGCAAGTCGACTGTATGGTGGGATAAGCGCGCGAGGGCGCGTGCGCGGTCAACGACCACGAGTTCACTGCGCATGCGCATGGGAAGCTCTGCGGCCAACGCGCGCGTCGCCGACAGACGCAGCAATGGAAGCGACTGCGCATACGCAGCTTACGTTACGAGTGTTACGACACAGTTATTATAAGTAGAATAGAATAGAAAAATCTTTATTTGATATAATACATCACAATATTTAAAGATCATCATTCGGATTCGGGCTCCATACATTTTTGGGCCTTTTCTGAAAGTGCCGGCCAACAAAAAAAAATAGTACGTATTGTTAGAACTAGCAATTTTGAGTAATAGGTTAATATGGCACAAAAGTTGTAGGATTGCTCTGAGCCAAGTTATACAAGTTCGATGATTCATCATTTTCATACATTTATTGATTTCTGAAAGTGCTGGGACTGGGAAACATAAAATAATGATAGATATTGCTAGAACTAATGATCCGAAGCAATTGTCATTGCAGCGCAAAAGCTATGGGGTCTTAATCTGTTCTGTATATACAAGAAAGTTTTAGGAATCAAATAAATGTTTGAAAATGACGAATTTTCGAACTTGTATAACTTGGCTCGGAGCAATCCTACAACTTTTGTGCATATTACCTATTTCTCCAAATGGCTAGTTCTAACAATACGTACCATTTTTTTTTGTTGGCCGGCACTTTGAGAAATTGCCCAAAAAAACTAATATAAAATGTATGTACTAAATTGGTCTCCAAAGTATAAACATTGGTAAATCTTACGACATTATTATGTAGCTATGTTATTATAGGGAACTCAGAGATCGGGTTGCCAAGCCTACACTTGTAAGATGTGTTGGTATAGGTACTTACTGTCCCACTCTCAGAACAATAGAGGTCCCACTATATTAAAAACAAAACATACATAGTTTTCATTGGTTATTCTGCGAAAACCATGAAGTAAATTCATTTTGGTTGAGTAATAAAACTCCTGTAAATGGCAGTTTTTTTCGTTTTGCGTCTACAAACACGCGTTGAACTCTAACCCTCACGAATTTTAATATTCAAGTTGTAAATGATTTTTCATAACTAATATTAATTAATGAACTCGTAAGGGTGTGTAATGTTAAATATAAATACTTCTTATGGTCTAACGTTCAAATTATATAATTTCATTTCATTAAATTTCATTTTCAGTCAGTTAGTTATAACAACTGACTTAATATAATAAACATTTAATATTCATTCCTCATACACGGAAAGTAGGTCTGAAGTTGCCTGAGGAGCGGGTTGAAAGTAATACTTTTCCGCCCTAGGGAGAATCGTTTTTATGACAGGTACTGTCATGTGTAGTTGTGACTAATATTAAAATAATACTAACAACATATCTCTTCCCTTGAGTATCGTAATGGCGACTAACGAACTAAAGACTGCACATACATCCAACAGCATAGAGCGGCGATGGGCTCATCAAAATAATACTACAAACCCCTCTCTTCCCTTGGGTGTCGTAAAAGGCGACTCACGGACTAAAGATACTTATGTTTTTGTTTTTACTTTCCTTATATTCGTAATGAAAAGCACAGTGTTTAACTCGGGTAAAAGACTGATTCACTCCCTCGGACTATCCGTCTCGGGAGTAAGTAGTCGTAAAAGGCGACTAACGGACTAAAGACTGCACATACACCCAACAGCATAGAGCGGCGATGGGCTCATCAAAATAATACTACAAACCCCTCTCTTCCCTTGGGTGTCGTAAAAGGCGACTCACGCACTAAAGATATTTATGTTTTTGTTTTTACTTTCCTTATATTCGTAATGAAAAGCACAGTGTTTAACTCGGGTAAAAGACTGATTCACTCCCTCGGACTATCCGTCTCGGGAGTAAGTAGTCGTAAAAGGCGACTAACGGACTAAAGACTGCACATACACCCAACAGCATAGAGCGGCCGGCGATGAGCTCACCATCTATCACGCGGAGCACTTGTGCAGTCGCTATTTTCTATTTTGTTAAAAGTGGACTATGGTAAAGGGGTGCGCTTCATTTAATAGAACTACGTTTGATATTTATTCATACTAATAACGTTCATTTTACATAATGAACAATATAATTTAAAACAACTAATATCATAATTTTATTTAATATAATAATAGTTTATTATAATGTTTATTTTATATAAAATCATTTAATGTAATATTCCTTTTATTGAATTTCGCTTTACATATGAACCATTTATTATTTCATCATTTCATTTTTTTTATTACTTATAAAGATCAATTCCAATAAGTTTTATTTAATCAACTTATCAATTGAAATAACTTTTGTTTAATATAAGTTTAAATTGGTATATTCGTCATTTGATATTATAACATTGCCCTGGTGACCTATCATATCTACTTCAAGGGGTCGCGGGGCCTAAGACAATTGCTACGCTGCGCTGCGCTTCGCAATTGTCTTAAATTTCGAGGTTATTTGTTTTTATTAGACAACAGAAATACTAGCTGCCCTACTCCTGTAGGTCACGTGATAGGTTAGAAATTTAAGACAATCGAGGAGCGCAGCGTAGCGATTGTCTTGAATGTCGAGGTAATTTTTTTTAGACCACTGAAATTTTAGCTTCCCTACTCCTGTAGATCACGTGATAGGTTAGAAATTTAATACAATCGCGAAGCGCATCGTAGCGATTGTCTTGAATTTCAAGGTTATTTTTTTTATTAGATAACAGAAATACTAGCTGCCCTACTTCAGTATGTCACGCGATTTGAACGGATTATTTTTTGTGTTCAATTTGAAACATGTTTATAGGAATTGATTGTTAGTTTTTAAGAATGTTATTTAATTTGACTGCTATAATAAAGGTTTTAACAAACCGAATATTCGATTAAATGAGTGTTTTATGTTTAGAATAAAATACTTTTTAATCTTTATGGTGAACGATTTTATATGAATAGATAGTTATACGTCCTAAAATAATAACTTTTAAAATAAGATGTTTCGTTGATTATACTTTGTGATAAAAACAAAATTATTTTATCTGAAATTATTTGTTGTAAACGAAATGACATTTGTTTTTATATCATACATTACACATAAGGTCTTGATTATATGTACCTGAACGGAAACACAACGTATTAACTTTATAACACAATATTTGAAATCAATTTAGGGTTAAAATGCTATTTTTATTTATCAGTATAAATTATGTCAAATGAAGTTATAGAAGGAATATGATTATTCTACGAATAGGTATAGCTTCATAGAAAAAGTTGTTAGAGAATATAAGTATTATATCAAATAAATAATATAAGTACGTAATGTTGTTACAGGAGGTGTATTTAGAAAATGTAAAAATTATATCCAAGAACGTTATGTCCGTTGAAATTAGTTCATTTGTCATTATATGAAATGATACGCACCCTCTAAATAACCGTGTTACGAAAGAATACTACCACCCGATCTCTTCCCTTGGGTGTCATAAAAGGCGACTAACGGACTAAAGACTGAACATACATCCAACGGCATAGAGAGGCGATGGGCTCATCACCTGTTACTCTGAGCACATGTGCAGTCGCTGTTTGGTAAAAAGTGGTAGTAGTATGGTAGAGGTCTGCTTTTGCGGTCCTCATTGCCTAGTCTCTGACTAACCCTTTGAGTATAATAATAGTCATGATTATATATGTATATGTATGTATGTACATTCTAATCTTCACCTCCCGTCGTACGTGACGTATGACGTGGCGTCAAAAGCGTGACCTGAGCAAGCGCAGCGTTATGTTATGTAATTGAGCCTAATGTCGAGGCCAGAGCCAAAAGCGCCACAACACATGAAAAGGCCAGGACGCTGGCTCTATACAACGCGCAACATAGACACGGAATGCGTACAGTTATTTCGGTAGAAGTAGGTCGTAATCAACCCTTGGCTTATGGCATTTGAATTTGTATGATAAAGTCGCAACTCACCTCGTTTGTCACCACAGGAGGCAGAAGGCGTTGCTGTTTCAATGCCATACAATTCTCGTTATCGTGATCGAATAGTGAATATAACTCGTAGTGGATAATTAGAACTGCGATATTTGTTTATTATATTAGCATCAAGCATCAAGAATCAATTTCATATATTTCGTAACTTATACATTAATAATAGATTTTTATTTATTGACTAAGCTAATTAGTTGATTTGCTTAGGTTTGGACGACAAAATTACAAATACACCGTTCAAACACAAGAACTTTGACTGCGAACCAGAATTTATAACACATTGAAAGTTACAGAATGTAAATTTTAAATATTAAATACAGAATGTTATTTAATATTTAAAAAAAATTCAAAAACTTCTTCTGGCGCAAGTCAGGCGTAGCGTATAGAGTAGCTGGTCTATAATCTGTGTTTTATTAGAATGTCAGTGGTTACAATCTCAAAGACAGACAGTAGGACGTGTCCTTCTGTACCTATCTTTATTTTGTATGCTAGCGTTTCGCTGCGGTTATACTAGTCGCGATGCGTGCATGTGAAAGACATTGTGTAATTTTAATACGAGTTCATCTGATTAAATGCATGTTGTGAGTAGCGACTTCCGTAGAACAATAAGTAGTAGGACATTTAATAAAAAAAATAACTATGATTTATGTGTAAAAAATATATTTAATGTTTAAATTGAATTATCGAATATCGCATCTTAGATAAATCTCACTTAAATTTAATGTTCTAAAATATGTGAAAGGAAGAAGTTTATCTCACAGTTTAACACCTTTGAGCATCCTGCCAGTGAAAGGTAGCAATAAAATTAACACATTCAACAGTTATCACAGATACATGTAATTATCATGTTTTGTTCACAAAATTTAATGGCGCTAATAATTTTACTGTTAAGAGGGTTTACGCATTTCGATTTCCCAGACAAACTTCCAAGTCGAAATTTTTAAAAACTTATAAGCCAATTTTGATGAAACTTTGCATGCTAAAGTAAAACACAGGGATCTAAATAGTTTGTGGAAAACATTTAAAAAAAACGTTTATTTAGCTGAGTTATTGCGATTTAAAGTCCACTGTAGAAAGTTTAAAATCGCAATAACTCAGTTAAATAAACGTTTTTTAAAAATGTTTTTAATAAACTATTTAGTCCCCTGTATTTTACTTTAGCATGCAGAGTTTCATTAAAATTGGCTTACTGGTTTTAAAAAAATTCGACTTGGAAGTTTGTATGGAAAAACCGAAATGCGTAAACCCTCTTATCAAACTTATTTGAATAAAACGCAACACCAAAAAATGTTTTTACATACATAATGTTTTTCAAAAACTAAAACTTTAATATCGATCTACGAGCAAATCTTTAAACTAGAAGAGCACTTACTAAACACAACAGTTAGTGATATATCATTAAACATCATAATGTAAGCTCAAGCTGTTCGCGCAGTAACTTCCGGTGTAAACACATTGCGCTTTCAACCAAAACTAAAAAGAACTTTATGCAATGCAAGCAAAGTTTACAATCGTCTGCGACTCGCGGTACAATAGTCAATAAAATGCTTGAACGTAGTCTCTTGAGAATTGTCTTCTAATTGGCAAACAATGCTATGCCTGCTCAAACGTCTATTGCATCTTTCATGATACGAAAGACATAATCGAGTTGTTCTGTCATTTCCGAGAAATGTTCTCGGATTAGTTGCACGCGTTCTTTGAACTGCAGCATGCCTATGCGATTAGTTACAATTTACAATTAGCTATCGAGAAATTTCCTTTTCCGTATCCAATGTTTACATCGGTAATTATTTTGAGATTAACATTTTTCATGCATTTGTTTTCTTAATTGAAAAAAGAACGAGAATGTCTAATAAAAAATATCTATCATTTAAAAGATTTTATTAATAACTTATAACATTTAAAGTAAAGTTGAAATTAAAAAACAAAACCAGTTCTCGCTTATTCATTAAAAATTTTTGTGTAGTCACGTTAAAATTAATAATGCACTCACTAATCTAATCTGGACGTCCTTTGGCCGATTATAATGAAAACTAATTAAATCGATGACGTTAAAATACAAGCTAAAGTCCGGTTGACCGCAGTCGCTAGCGTCACAAAGAATGTTATTTACATTAATTACTCTACATAAGTACAGAGTCAACAAATTATCTGGCGCAACCACTCTGCAGTATCCAATTGGCCAAGTCGATCGCTATCTACGTGATATGTAGCAATCATTATACATTTCCCATTAAAACAAAATGTGTCCAAACGACTAATAATATTTTGACCACGAGACACTCCAACAACAGTTAGCAACTGGTTTAGCCACTTACTTAAGTTATATATCTACATTTGTAAAACATCAAATAGCGAAAACATCAAAGGCCTGTTTTGCGGACACCGTTGGAAATACCACAATTCGTTATATTACTGCGCATTATTATTCATTGGAGACATTAATCCTGTCAAAAGTTTCCACCTGCAATAAAATGTACTCTCAAAGATTCAAGACCTTTGGGCTAATGGCGAGTGAAGGAAGCCTAATTTAGACTTATTTATGAAGTTAGTCTTTCTGGTCTAGTGATTTAACCATCATCGGCCTGAGATGTTGGATTACCAGCGGTACATATTGTGCGTCTAGCTACCACCATCTTTTGTAAGCTGCCCGCCTAAACAATAATTTTATCTCGTTGTAGAGTTTTGACAGAAGTATACCTGAGTGGTGATCTATATCGAGATGAAGTACGTTCCCATCTTCAGCCCTTAAGTACAACGATATCTCTAATACTAATGACAGAATTTTAGATTTAATTGTGTCCAATACTGATAACGTTATAAAACCCACAGTCAGCTCAAGATCAGTTATTTATTTATTTAGTTAGTTATTACAAACAAGGTACCTAGACCAAACTTCCATAAAGCAGACTATGACAAAATAGTGTTATATCTCAATTCTATCTCATGAGACCAGGAATTTTAGACCTGCCCGTAAGTGGATGAAATGGTCAACAAATTTAATGCTATACTGAAGCAAGTTATATCCGATTTAGTCCCTATGCGTAAACCTAAGAGCAAGAAGTACCCTATTTGGTTTTCACCAGGTTTAATACAGCTTCTGCGCGATAAGTTTAACTATCGTACTAATTAAATATATAAAGTTTGGTAAATCTCTCGATCGTTTATACCTTCAATCTCTGAAGAGGAGATGTGAGACTCTTTGCAATTTGTCCTACAAAAAATATTTATGCGACCTCGAGAAGTTACTTTCCGACAATTGTAAACTTTTCTGGACCTTCAATTTAGCAGAAAAAGACAAACAGCAGTAATTACCCTTCAATAATGCATTATGAGGGCATGGTAGCGAATACTGGTAAACATATTATTAACCTTTTCGCTAGCTGCTTCAAATCAGCATATGGTTCACCAACTACGAACACGGTTCTACCGGACATGCCATCACGAGTTGCGAATAACAGCAGTATTAGACCATTTGCATTTTAGCCGCAACAAGTCCAACATGTACTTAAAAAACTTGATCCGGCAAAGGGGGCCGGTGCTGATGGCATACCTCCATCTAATATTCCTAACCAGGTGTGCAAAAAGTCTGTCCCATACGCTATCCTTGTTATTTAATAGGTCCTTGGAATCAGGCGTGTTTTCAGGCGCATGGTAGGATACACTCATAGTCCCTATTTTTAAGTCGGGTGACTTAGATCTGGTAAAAAATTACAGACCAATCTCAATCCTGCCCGTATTGGCAAAGTGTTTGAATCTCTCATCTGCCCAATATTAACATCACATGTTAAGCATGTCATCTCAGATCGCCAATTCGGGTTTATGCGAGGGCGGTCTACTGCTGCTAACCTCGCCGAGTTTCTTTCAGACATTAGTGACTCTGTCGACAGTCGCTTTGATGTCGATGTAGTTTATACAGATTTCTGTAGGGCATTTGACCGGGTTGACCACCCTGATATTACTCTACAAACTATCACATTATGGCATCACTGATGGGTTGCTAAAATGGTTCTACTCGTATCTATCTGATCGGAAATCAAGTGTCGTGGTTGAGGGTTACACGTCTGACCCGTTTCTGGTACTCTCTGGCGTTCCGCAGGTTCCCATCTTGGGTAACTGTGTTAAAAAATTCTAAAGCGTAGGTACATGTCCGCCGACGACATAAAAATATCTAGACAAATAGGATCACCGAGTGACACACTTCTTCTTCAGACCGACTTGGATAGCATAGCGTTGTGGGTAGATAAAAACAAAATGTCCTTGAATGTTGATAAATGCTATTTCATTAGGCTTTCCCGGAGTAAAAGCAATTTCTCTCCTTTGTATCGTATTAATGACGCGCCTCTTGATGAAATGCTGGTTGTCCGTGATCTTGGTGTAATTTTAGATAAAAAGATTAGGGTTAACTGGCACACCGACCATATTACGGCGAAGGGATTTAAAATGTTGGGCTTTGTTATTCGAAACTGCAAGGAATTTAGCCAGCAACAAAGATCCAATTGTACAATGCTCTTGTGAGGTCAGGTTTGGAGTACTGTTCTCCGATTTGGTCGCCTTATTGCGATGTTTACATTAAGAACTTGGAGCGCATACAAAAAAGATTCCTATGGCATCTTTTGTACCAGTGTGGTCTAGCTCGACGGCTGCCATCGTATGCGGATAGATTGTCCAGCTTTGGAATGGTAGCTTAAAAAATAGGAGAAAGCTATTGGACCTTGTATTTTTACACAAATTGTTGAGAGGTGACCTGGATTGCCCTGAATTACTGAAGCAATTAACTTCAATATACCTCTAAAACACCTCGACGTTGTAAATATGCTCTTTTTTCATTAAAGGGCTTGAAAAGCAATCTAGGTTATAACTTTGCCAAATAGACTGCAAGGACAATACAATACATTGTCAAAAGAATCAGAAATAGACGCCTTCTCTGATAGTCTGTATAAGTTTAAGAAGTCTGTTTGAAAGTCTTTTAACGACTCTTAAAGTCGAAGAATTGTAAAGTTTGTTTTTATTATTAAATTATTTTTATTATTAACACTTACATTGCATGTCGTGGCAGCCTTCGATTAAGTAAGCACTTAGCATAGAACTATAGATGTATTTGTGCGGCTTCTTCTTCGGTACAGGATCGCCCTGCCCCACAATTACTAGCCGTGACGCCGGTTTTGGTGGCGCGAGTAGATCCGGTACCCGACGGTGAAGATTTCATAAATACGAATGTAAGTACTCAGACGAATGAGCAAATGAGGAGCGCTTTGAAAGATGCTATTCTACAGTATCGTGACACGCGTAACTCTAGGCCGCGTATACCTTGTTTGCCCACGAATAGACATAATTTAGCGTTAATGAGTGCCTTGAACGATTTACTGGTTCCTTATCTTGGAACCAGTGAAAGTTTAATTGATACCCACTCGATCCTTTATTGTGGGGCCATCGCGGTGTGTCGCGTTGCTCGTGTCAAATTCCAGGATTCTGACCGAGTACCGCGGCGAACCGGGACTGCCCCTGCTTGGCAATTGAGGATCGAGGGGCGTATTAACAAGTTCAGGACACTCATTGCAAAGCTAATTTGCTTCAGAAATGGCAATAATCGGCCTCGCGTCATGCGATTCGTCACACAAGCCTTTGTTGGGACTGATGTTCGTCCGGAAAACTATATGGCTTGTGTGACGGAACGTATTGACTTTCTGAAGCAAAAAGTCTATGCGTGGGCAAACCGTATACGTCGCTACAGAGTGCGTGTGGACCGATACCAACAAAATCGCCTCTTTCAAAGTGACCAAAGAAAAGTATACAGACGTTGGGAAGGAGCTGATCAACGTGTGAGCGACGGGCGGCTACCAGATGTTGATTCCATGACTAATTTCTGGCGCAGCATTTGGTCGGTGCCCGTCGAGCAAACGGAGGGTGAATGGATGAGTGTTGTCAGTGACGCGTGTGAACCTATCGAAACCATGCAGCCTATAAATATTAGTACAGCTGACGTAAGTTGTGCAATCCGTACGGCCCAAAATTGGAAATGCCCAGGACCGGACGGATTGCACAACTTCTGGATCAAATGGTTTCGATGTTCACACGAGTTACTGGCAACACAATTCCAAGAAGCCATAGAGCTCGGCTCACTCCCAAGTTTGTTGACTACTGGTGTCACTTTTCTGCTCCATAAATCAGGTAGTACCACGGAACCGAAAAATTATAGACCCATCACGTGCTTACCTACTTTATACAAGCTCCTTACATCCATTCTGAGAACAAAAATTAACACGCACATTGTTGCAAACAATATTTTGGACATGACTCAGAATGGATGTAGGGTTGGGTCCCGTGGTACTAAGGAGCTTCTCCTCATTGACATGACCATATGCCAGAAGGTCCGGCGTGGCAGAGGGACTCTCTCTACAGCCTGGATTGACTATAAGAAGGCCTATGATTCGGTGCCGCATTCATGGTTGGTGAGGATTTTAGAGTTATATAAAATTGATATAACTTTAAAATCCTTTTTGATGTCATGCATGCGGCAGTGGACCACGGTCTTGTGTCAACCAGGATGTCAAGATAGTGTTTCTGCCACGCAGGATCTTATAAGGATAGAGCGTGGCATATTTCAGGGCGACAGTCTGAGTCCTTTATGGTTTTGCCTAGCT
Source organism: Scoparia ambigualis (assembly GCA_963921215.1). Classification (NCBI taxonomy): domain Eukaryota; kingdom Metazoa; phylum Arthropoda; class Insecta; order Lepidoptera; family Crambidae; genus Scoparia; species Scoparia ambigualis. Next base: position 13,680,401 of record OY992507.1, read on the forward strand.
TTGAATTCTTTCAGTACTTTGTTGAGAAATTCAAAGTTAGGCTGTCAACTGCGGAGAGGGGGTGAAGTTATGTCGCATTTGTTGTACATGGATGACCTCAAATTGTTCGCACCAAACCGCCAAGACTTGGTGAAACTGCTGAAAATTACTGAGACTTTCAGCAGTGCCATCAAGATGGAGTTTGGTGTGGATAAGTGTGCGGTTATGCATGTACAGCGTGGGAGAGTAGTAAATTCAACCAATTTACAACTCTCCGAAACGATAAACCTCAGATCTCTCTCCGAAGTTGAAACATATAAATATCTTGGTATGTCACAGTCTTTGGGTGTTGAGGACAGGGACATAAAACAGTCATTACGGGAGCGATTCTTTTGCCGCCTGAGAAAAGTACTTAATAGTCTTTTATCGGGTGGCAATAAGTCGCGTGCTTTTAATGGCTGGGTTATGCCTCTGCTCACATACTCCTTTGGCATACTAAGATGGACTCAGACCGAATTGGACGCCTTGGATAGAAGAGTCCGTCAAATGCTCACGACTTCCAGAATGCTACACCCGCGCTCATCTGTTATGAGGCTGTACATCCCGCGGAGATGTGGGGGTCGCGGCTTTTTAAATGCCAAGGACCTACATAACCGTGAGGTGTGCAGTGTCAGGGATTATTTCCTTAACAGTGAGTGCGGGATGCATTTGGATGTCGTGGCAGTTGATAGACACTTTACGCCGCTCTCCTTGGCAACAGAAAACTGGCGCAAACCAGTGGTGCTAAGCACTCTCGATCGCAAGGACATATGGAAGAGCAAGGTGCTACACGGGCGCTACTATCGGGCTCTAACTGGGCCTGATGTAGATTTGCCTGCCTCGGTGAACTGGCTACGTTTCGGTGACCTCTTTGGGGAAACCGAAGGTTTTGTCTGTGCCATTGAAGATGAAGTTATCAAGACGAATAACTACCGGAAATATATTATGAAGGACGGTACGGTCGACATCTGTCGGGCATGCCGCCGTCCTGGAGAATCACTCCGACATATTATTTCCGGTTGTTCTCATCTTGCTAACGGAGAGTATTTGCACAGACACAACCAAGTAGCCAGAATAATTCACCAGCAACTTGCTCTTCAATATGGCCTTGTTGAATCAGAGGTGCCGTACTATAAGTACGCACCTGCGCCAGTTCTCGAAAATGGTCATGCAACGCTCTACTGGGATCGCTCTATCATCACGGACAGGACTATTGTCGCCAATAAGCCTGATATCGTGGTGGTCGACCGATCTCAGCGCCGGGCAATATTGGTTGATATCACCGTACCTCATGATGAGAACCTCGTGAAAGCCGAGAAGGACAAGCTCAGTAAGTACCTTGACTTGGCTCACGAGGTTACCGCCATGTGGGATGTGGATTCAACCATTATTGTACCGATAGTCGTTTCGGCAAACGGTCTTTTAGCTAAGAGCCTCGATCAACACCTAGAGAGGCTCTCGCTAAAAGGTTGGGTCAAGGGTCAGATACAGAAGGCAGTACTCCTTGACACGGCACGTATTGTCAGGAGGTTCCTCACTCTGCAGCCCTAACCACCGGTAGCTTGGGTCTATCCCCGCTGCCGGTGGCAACCTAGGTTAAGTTTTTTATAATATTTTATATTGTAAATATGTTTTTTTTACATAAAATATTGTAAAATTTTTTTCTTAAGATATAGTTTGAATAAAGAGAATAATAATAATAAAAATCTTTAATTTACGTTAAACGTGACCTTTCGTTCGCCCGGTATCCACGAGTTATTTTTTATTGTGTCGGACAAATTAAATAAATAATTAATAATAAATACATTTAAAAAAAATGAAAATGATGTCTATTAACGTTACTGAATGATATAAAAAAATATGTGCACATATAAAAAAGACCTATTTAAACGGATACTTACCACGAGCGCTCGCTCTATTCGGTCGCCTTAGAATAAATAAATAAATAAATCTTTCCTACAATCACACCAATTATCTAGCCCAAGAGAAGCTTCGAAGAAACTCGTTAAATGGTTACTATACAATGGATAAACATACTTAAAATACTGAAATAAATACTTATTATACATAGAAAACACCCAGATCCGAGACAACTTAGAAAAACAATAATTTCTAAATTGACCTGACCGGGGATCGAACCTCAGAGATGGCGACACCATGAAAACCGGTGTACAAACCACTCGACCAAGGAGGTCGTCAGAATGTTATACGAATCGCTACAAAAGACCTAATTTTTAAAAGTACCAATTTAAAGTTCGCTAAATGCTGCATCATTCTATTCTACATGCGTGGCACTTGTCTAGGCCCTTGTCTAGGTCAGGTGAGTTAGGGCGTTGGCCACTTTCTTGCTGCGTTGTAAAATGAAATCAACCAATCAAAGTTGCATTTTTACAAACGTCCGACATCTTAACTATGACGTCTATCGCTCTACTTATCTCATTAGATAAGATTCTGATCTTTATCTTATTATAAAGGAAGTGTTACTTCTTTTTTTTTAATAATATAGGAGTTGCTCGTTAACCGAATATCCGCCGTAATAAATTATCAAAATGTTTGAAATTTAAGGGGATCCTGCACGAAATTGTAAAAATTTACGTATTTTAAGTTAGTTGTACTATGCGCTGAATTAGTTAAATGCATTAAAAGAACTTAAGTAAGTTAGCCTGATCATTGCACAAGGTCGTGGCCTTGTTGAAATTTGCAACAAATTCTTTAAACAATAACAAACAATACTTATATCGAAAACTCAAAAAAAAAATTTTTTTCAACAGCTTTCTTGATTTTTCGCATGAAACAATAATTCTTACATGAAAATATTCGTATTGATAATCCGCAGGTCACCCCCTTCTTAAAAAAGTAAATTTTAATTTTAAACCAAGCGCGTTGTACATTTCGCATAATAAAAACATTGCTCTAATCTAATTACTAGGTCTGAACTTCAAAGCAGAATTGTTCTTATTTCAAATATCAATATGATTGATTTTTCTTTGAAGTTTATTATGAGACTTATGTCAGTTTTTGCGATCGAGCGGCTCCGCGCGGCAGCCTCTTAAATGAAATGGTATTTATTTTAAATTTACATACTAAATTGATTATTTTTTATTTTTATGATCTCCTTTTTACTTTTTATGATGTTGTAACTAATAATTAAAAATACTTTATTATCTGCATTCAGTAAAGCATTTCACATTCATTTAATTATGAGTCAGGACCTGATGTTTACTTACAAGAAATAATGTTAATATTAAATTAACATCATGTTAAAAGTATTTACAACGTACAAAATTAGTATTTATAATACTTAATAAAATGCACAAATAAAAGTTCCGAAAGTATAATGTTAAAAAGAACAAAAAAACACACAGTCATTATCTGTGACATAAAAAATAAAAGTATTACTGGAATAAAGTAGTAATAGTTATCACATAGTAGAATTAAGGAGGAATTACCATGATGTCCGATAATTGAAGAATAAATTTAATTCATCTATCTACATATATTAATAAAATTCAATTGCCACAATTGTTTGTACGCGGAACAATTCAGAACGGTACGATAATTCTTTTTGTGTTTTGTTTGTAATTATCAGGATCAGGTTTATATTATGAAATATTTTTTTCGGAAATTCGTCGCGGGATACTGGGAGAGGGGTTCACGCGGACAAAGTCGCGGACGGGCCGCTAGTTTTGAACAATGAAGACATTGCATAAAATAATAAATAAGGGTCATTCGCGGATATCTATGTACAGGTATTTCGCTTCCGTCGCCGATACTTCTACATTATTTGAGCTCGTTATCTTCTGTAGAACTCTTAACTTCTTTGGTATTATTTTCAATTTCATTACCTAACTGTTGGTATCTCCTTCCAATGGGAAAAAAGGTTCGTTAACACTTCTCTGACTGACTCTTGAGTCTTAGCCGTGGCTACCTCCCACATGTACTAAACAATGTTAATGACACGCTCTCTTGAATACGCTAATTAGAAAATTCACATTTCATTTGCTGAGATAACATCGATGCATGGTAATTACAACGTAATCATTCCGTGTTGTGTCATCACGGCATGAGTAATGATGTGTTTTCGCGCTAAATGCAACACCGAATGTGCGTTCCTCTCGCTCGTTCGTCTCAAGATAAATAGCTATTTAATGATCTGTTGCTCAACAAATTAGTAACATCGTTGACAAATTGGATGTTTAAGTAGAGCTAAACGGCGTAACGAATAAAAAGGAGCGGTAAATTGAAACCGATAAAATGTACTGTATCTAATTGTTAATCATAATAATTGGTAATCAGAGCAGAATCTCCAGGTGGTGAATCTAGGGCTGATAAAAAGAAAATTGGAGCCCATAATCCTGTTCGTCTATGCAAAGCAATTGTTCACTCTCAAGAGATTTTACCAATTGTTACTTGTAGGTCCCGCAGTTGGAAATGAAACACTGCTGAATACTTAACACACAGTTTATTTAGCTTTGAAAACGCGATTGACAATGACAATATATTCAGACAAACATTTATAGCCACAAAAACAGTACGTGCAGCTAGCGCAGATGTTGTCACGAAGACTCCTAGAGGTTGCTAAAAATTTAATTCTCTTGTGTCTAGTATAACGAAAACTGAGCTCATAGCTAGATTCTTATTTAAACAAGCATCCTGCACCTCAGAATTATTATTGTACAAACCAAATACAAGAAATATCCTTTTTTACATTCCCTATGTAAACTTAAGTCAATCTTAGTATTTGTGACGAATGATGAATGGACGACGATAAAAATTCTGCACTGCCACAAATTGCTAAACTGAAGTGTGAAACGTAATCGACTGACAGTAAAAGTGAAAATTAAAACGGTCGGCATACGCAGAAAAGCGTTTAGACACGGAATGGTATTTAGTGATGGCGCGTTAAAGTGCGATCAGATACAAATCAAACAACATTACAACTATTGAAGGAATGAAAGATTTCTCTCACCTCATTCTGATCGTGACATTCTCGACTGATGATCGTGTATCTCCGGATCAACATTTTCGAGTTAACTTTTTTGCGTGATTAAGCATTTCTGGTTCATTAGCAAAATCCACAGTACTTTTATTAAAGTACGCATTTCCTCACTTTCTTTGCCGCCTTATTTGGAGGCGTCGCGGGTATCTTGTTAGACTCGTTTTTATGGTTGAACGCTTTGATTCCACCTTTATCTACTGTTTCGCGTCTGGTTCTAAAAAGTGGAGCAGTTTTTCAGCAACGCAAAAAAGAACAAATTTCAATCATACTTTTAAACAATATGTTTTTGGACTAACTACCTATCTTGTATTATATTAATACAAGTAAAAACATGTAATACCTAAATTAACTGTATTATTTTTACCACAACGGAAAAGCCTTCACCTGACCTATGGTAAATGTTGAAAAGGCTGAAGATAAAAGCGTTCACCTGAAACCCTCAGAGGATCCTACCCGGGAAATGACTATCTTATTACTAAATTCTACATTCTATTTACTAGTTCTAATTTGAATACTCTAACTATTTTTTTGCGAGCAGTGAGCAATACTAGCATTTATCAGAATGGCTGTGCGTCGTCAGTAGCGGAAGGGCGCGCTTCCATCCAAGCGGCTACTCATTATTTGATTTGGGTAAAGACTACCTAACTTTGATTTTTACAGATGTCCACTTTGTATATTTTATAGTATTGTAAAGTTGATTTTAACGAATGTAACATAACAAATTGAATTACAACGAATGTATGATCACGAACTCGACTCACACTATGTCGTGTGCTGAAATTAAGCTTTGAGCTGCAGTTCGGAGCACGAAATGGGCAGTGCACGAAGGCTTTCATCAATTTACCGGTAAATCACTGGCCCACCGCCGCCGCCGCTCAATCATTGTATCTCTGCTCGTGCCCCTTGATACTGTGTTACTCGGTATTTTGTTTTCGATGCGTGAACATTGAATATTATTGGTTATTAGATAACAACGAGATTGTTTCTCAAAATCGTTTTCACTGTGATAGCTCCTGTGGCGATCGCAGAAGAATAATTAATGGGATTGAAAAACGGCTCATGATATGTCACGCTACGTTTGAAATTGAGAAGCGTGGCATTATCGTAATTTGTTTGCAATATTGATACATTTTAATATCTCTTGTCTTTTGATTTATTTTAAATTTCCATATCCGCTGTGGTACTCGTAAAAGCACCAGTGTTAGATCCAGACGTCCGGTGTTGCGTTCCCAGCGGAGATACCAACCAATTGAGTCAGTTTGATATAAAGGCAAAGTGTTACTTTAACTAGGAATTAAAAAAGCTATTTTAGAAACGCAACCAAATTTCTATTGTTGCATATTGTGATCAAACAGTCATATGACCCCCAGCATCCTCTGCCTACATACTAGATACCGACAGACAATTGTTAAACTTGTTAACAATCGGAACAACCGCAATCCACCAGATAGTGCGGTAACGGACGCTTTTTTGCCAACGCTCGTTTGAATCTGGACAAGTGAACTCAAACAAGAAAGTGGTCATACTAAATTTGGCTGCTACGAATTGGGTCAATATGGCGATAAAAACACAATACTGCTATTTAAGAATTATAATATCCGACACTAGATACGGATAGTTATGTCGCGGTTGGAGAATAATTGATTTACTGAGTCATTTTCGGATCAAATTATTTGATTGTATTGGAAGGATCTGGCACGCTTGTTATTTCTTTACAGAATATAAACCTTACCAAAAAATAACTATAATTGGAACATCACATCATTAATTGTTAATTAACAGAAACAATTTCACAATAGATACTACATCAATCAAAATCTTTCCTACAATCACACCAATTATCTAGCCCAAGAGAAGCTTTGAAGAAACTCGTTAAATGGTTACTAGACAACGGATAAACATACTTAAAATACTTAAATACATACTTATTATTCATAGAAAACACCCAGACCCGAGACAATTTAGAAAAACAATAATTTCTAAATTGACCCGACCGGGGATCGAACCCGGGACCCCAGAGATGGCGACACCATGAAAACCGGTGTACAAACCACTCGACCAAGGAGGTCGTCAGAATGTTATATGAATCGCTACAAAAGACCTAATTTTTAAAAGTACCAATTTAAAGGAACATAACAATTGGAAAATGGAAATATTAGCCGAAGCAGCTTCAACTGTTTTCGAAACCGATTTAATTATTTGTTTATGAGACACGTATAATTTTTTAAAATTGTTAAAATATTATTTTACCTCGGTGGCAGGAGCTCTTACAACTGTGTTACCAAGACAAGACTACTGTTACTCACACTGAGAAAAAAGGCACCACCTAAAATTAAAAAACTGTTTTGTAATAGAGGAAAAAACCAAGTTTTAGTGTTTTAAACAAGATATTTACTGTATTTACAACTTTAATAGTTTTTATTAAAAGCTTAGTACTTCAAATTGTAATTCCTAAAATTCCGTTTTAGTAATTTAAGGTTATTAATTTAAGGTATTAATTAATTTTAATGATTATTACACATCATAGTAAATATTACGAAGCTTTGTAGTTTTTACAAATCAACTTAGTAGTTTATATTAAAGTCATTTGTAGTTTCAAGAAATGATTTTAGTCGATGCTAATGCCAATGCAACAGTAACAACTTTAGTTGATTTTAATAAACAAACATCTTTGTGTTCACAAAAGCGTTTCTTAAAATAAATTAACTAAATGCTTTTTGAAATTCCAAGTAAGCATTTTCAATTCCTAGTATGGGTTTTGTATGTGAAGCTGTTTCGTGACTCTTGCGCGGCGCTCGGCATTCCCATTTCGTTCAGTTTTGCACGCGGTGTGATGTGATACGGATGACACGGTTTTTTTTGACAGCGACTGTTAAAATCAATGTAAAAAAGTGTATTTTTATAAATTTCGATCGTTCTACATGAATGTTCCCAATTTACCTACTACAAATATGGGTCTATCAAAACGATCAATTGTGTGCTATGTTCTTTATAAGTGCGCCGCGGTTCGAGTCACTTTACAAAAATAATGCATACATACATACATACTCACTATGTCAACAAACAAAAATGTTTACCACTTTTTTGTCTATCGCTTTAGTTATTAAAATAATTATGTTTTTATTTCATTGGTGACGCTAGTGAACCTCAAGGATCCTCATAAACTACAAGCACTTTAGTTAAAATTAGAAAATAAACACTGAAATATTACAATAATCAGTGACGTCATAATTGCCGACATCACTATAGCACTCTTATAATTACAAAACGGTTAGTATTTGGACTCTGACGTCATCATTGCCGATATTACTATGACACTCTTAAAATTACAAAACGGTTAGTATTTGCTTCTGACGTCATCATTGCAGATATTACTATAACACTCTTTAAATTACAAAACCATTAGTATTTATTAATGAAGTCATAATTTCGTGATTACTGTTGCACTCTTGAAATTACAAAAATCCTTTCTGTAATATTTTCTAAATGCGTTTTTCAAAAATAGAATCATATTTTACAGGACATTTTTGTTGTCCTCGGATTAAGTAATATTTTAGTAATTATTATTAATTTTTTGTTGGTTTTTCGCTAGTGCAAACTTTAATGAAATGCTGGCTAAGGTTTGAAACGTTATTTTATCAAATTCTAGTGTCAGTTTTTTCTTGTTTTTCTTGTCTTGCACCTAAGACATAGGCTAGATAATTCAGTTTATTCGTCAAAACTGCATATGGTTTTCCCAAGTTTTCCCTATTAATATCAAACTTATTTTGATCTAATCACAATTTTAATGTTTCTCTTGTTGCGTCACACACATTTGCCCCCGAAACCTGTGCCTCCCCCAAATTCTGTGGCAACGTTACCGAATCAACGAGAGCTAGTAGCATGCCACTTAACTTTCCTAAACGGAACTGTGTATGAATTATGGAGCGACAACACGTCCTTACGTTCCCTCGTTCCCGACATTCCAAGTTCCCGGACGCTGAATAACTTATAGGCGGCATGGCAGTAGGTCCTCGCTGTGAAACTTTAATTTCGGTCGATAAGTGGCTATGAAATAATCATGCGGCGTGCTTTAACATAATCGTGGGCGTCCGAGAAATTATGCATCGGTGGTTGTTAATGATTTTTCATTGGCAGTGTTGATAAACACTGTAAACATCGACTTAAGAATAGCGTATAGTTCAAATAGAATAAAGGAACTGTCTATTTTCTAATTAACATACCAAGACTTATTTTTCCGTTATCAAGTACAAACCCACCAACCCGCATTGGGCCAGCGTGGTGGGTTATGGCCCAATATCCCCTCGTGCATTGTCCACGTGGGAGGCCTGTGCCCAGCAGTGGGACGTTTATAGGCTGATATCATATCAAGTACACGCTTCTTTTTTCCCAAAAGCACTGGAAATATTCGTATAAAAAGCAGATCGCAAACGGGGTGATCGCGATGAAGCCTATTAGATTTCTCCAGATTATCAACATTATCTAGGGGGGTTAACACTGTATCTAGTCAGTAGGAGTCTGCCATTACCTCGCCCAGATGCCGTCGTGCCATCCGCAAGGTGAGGTATTTATGATGAATTCACCTCCTCCGTCTCCAGTGCGTGGAGTGTGTCTTCTTTACAGGCAAAAAACAACATTCTAGTTCATGCCTGTGAAGCAGACACCGTCCGGACATATATGCCCTGTATTTTTCTTTACTGCCATTTTGTAAAATACATAAGACTATTTACCTTTTATTGTGTTACATGACACTTATTATTCGAGTGATGGACGAGCCGCGTAGGCCAAGCGGACATCCTCATATAAGCGAAGACAACGTTATAACTAGGAATGTCATAGCAATTTGCAACTATGACCTAATACGCAAATGGCATCAAGTAGTGCCAACATTTAGTACCGATCCTTTTCTACTAGTCTGGTGGATCAGATACATTTCTGGAAGCTGTCATACATTTTAAAGGCATTCTTTCGTAGGAAATCTCTGGTAATAGCGAACTGCACTGCATGGTCACCGCACCGTCACGTCATATACACAGTATTTACCGCATTTTTGGTTACAGAATGTCATGTTCAATACATTCATAAGTTTTTTTTAAATTTTGAAATTACTAAAAACTGAATTTAATTAATGTTGCGACAACATCCCAACTACAGATACAATTAACAAAAGCAGTAATCAAATGAAATTGAGAGAGACAATATAAAATGCAATCAACCTTTTCAGATCAACAGAGAGCCTGTTAACTAAGATCATGTCTTTATTTACTTTGCGTTTCTGCATCCGACGACCTTCCCATAATTTATCTAGTGACCGCTGCGACATACCAAGGACGACTTGTGACCGGGGCTTGAGCAAACTAGTAAACGTATCCAGTGTTAAATTTAAAAATAGCATAAAAGCTTACCCTTCAACGCGAGGTATATTCGCGCACATTATTATTCAGACTGAATGTTAGCTGGCAAGATTAATATACCACATTATTACAAGTAATTTGCAAATCTTTGCGAGGGCTCTTACTCCCTTCACATGCGAATTCGAGGTAAAATGTTTGCGTTTGTAGATGAGCGGTCGTTCAGTTTATCGGCGCGGTGCCGGTGGAGTGAAGAAAGAGCATTATTCATGCACGTCATGGCATGGAAATAAAAACGCTATGCATTGTAACTAAAGTCGCACGCCACCTTATGTTACACGTGAAATGTTTAAGAAACCAACCGGCGTTTGTGGATGGTGCCTCAGTTATTTATAGCTGTGGTGATTTAAAACTGGGTGTTAACTGTAAAGTAACAAAAGTATTAGGTTTCACTTGAATCGTTAAGGTAACTGTTGTTAGGACGCCATAAGAATTTATATATAGTAACAATGAGATACACATACTGTCAGGAAAATAAAACAGACAAATGAGATAAGACAAAGTAGAAAGGTATAAACAGTAAAAAAGAGAAAAGTCGGAACAGCCATAATAATTTCAGACATTGCTTTCTTTACAGAGAATACAAGCTGAAGGCAGCAAGCTGACGCTAGGGTCGTACTGCCGATCGAGTTTAGACTGCAGTGTGTCGCACGCGCACTGCTACAGGGGCGTGTGCGAGTGCCAGCCCTACTACGCTAAAGTCGACAACTCCACTTGCCTGGAATGTAAGTAAAACAATAATCATAAAAAATTTTACTCTCCTAGAACTTGTTTCAATTATTTTTTTTCTTTATATGTGTCTGTTGCTAGACCTAACGCTTAACCCGTATTTGCAGTGACACTGAAACACAATTTTACCCCAATAATAAAAAGATGTTATTAATCCTGGTGAATCTAGCGACCGCGCGTAGGGAACATTTTTATCCTTATTCAACGAAAGCTACTAGAATATTACTGAGTACCCAATAGAAGTCGTAGGTACTTGGTATATTTATGAATAAGGAACGGTAGCGTTAAGGCGCTTTAAGAAACGGTATTTAAACTTTAAAAAAAATCAGTAACTGTATGTAGTAAAAAAGCAATCAGCCGAGAAATAAACCATTCCTCCACCATTAAGAAACTTGAATAGGTAAGTCTTAAATTTGTTTTGTGCCAAAGAAACTATGAACACTCATTTATTTACTTTTGCAGTCAAAGCGCTGGAACAGATAAATCACAAAATCAGTATGGCGGCATCTTTTCTACATCCATACGTGAGGTGGTAAACCGCAGACAAAAAAGGCGGAGGATTGTCTTATGTAGGTAGTCCTATAGCCATTAGGGACTAAAGAACCTGTTCAGGAGCTCAATCTTAGCGTGCCGTCGAGCCATACCCACACATTGCGGCCTGCAACGTGCCTCTAAAAGACATTTAGTTTTTTACACTATCAACAGCCCCATCAAGTGTAATCGCAAAATTTCACTCGTGGTTTCACTAACCATTTCGATCTAAAGGGGAACTTATTGATCTTCATATAGTAAGTGTTGTGGTCAGCCCAACAACATTACTTTCACTGAAATAATAGACAATACCATAGCGCACCTGAAATTAACAAAATTTTGACGCAATCAAATTTTGCGGTAAGTACATGTGGGTAATTCGATTTGTGAATGCAAAGATCAATCAAAAGGTTTCACAATGACTGTACATCATTAACATTGCTTAATTCAATTGTGCGAATTGAAAAGGTGTTTAGACCAAATAAGGCCACGTTATTTAAAGCCACAATTATATTAACTGTACTTTAATTATTGTTCACCTTTCACTGTATTTCAGTACTTACACCTTTCCTTATCTTTTAGGGGTCTGTTGGTTTCTACAATAATTTAGTCTGTCACTTATGCTAAGATATTTATACATGCCAATTTGTCGATTGAATGGAGTTTCAATATTATACGAAATTGTTAAAAGTTGCAATTGTGAACATCTGCCAAAAAATCTGGAGAGGTAATGGCAAATAAGAACATAAAATTCAATAATAAGTGGTGACAGATACAGTTGCATTAACAAATCCTTTTTTGCGTCTACCAATGCTTGACTAGATTGCATTTGGCATGATCTGATTAGCGTTCCGCGAGGCACGAGTGAGGCCTTAGCGCGGCGTACGGAACGAATTGAATGCGCCACGAGCGATACAATCGGTACTATCACCGCTCTTTTATTTTTATAGCACCATAATCCCACGCTCGTCTCACTTTCCGCGTCCGATATGGGAGCACCAAATCGAGAAGTGGATCATGGGTGGATTATAGCGGTTCTTTCGCCGATTTTGATGCGAATCGGCATCTCGAAGGACCGGTATCGTTGTAACGATTATCTTTATGGATTCTTAACCTTTTTAAGTACCCTCATTAGGGAATGTGGCTTTGGTACTTTAGATAAGTTTGTACAATTCAAGTCCTTGTCTTGTTTCATGTTAAATGAAGTTGTGTTGTAGGTGTCACCAATGCAAAGTTCAATACCTAGAATACGGACATTGAAAATTTATGTCTCTTTAACCTAAACTATGATCAGTTTTGGAAGCATTTTTACATAATTAATTTAAAATCAAAGGTATCATAAAATAAATGCATATAAGGAGGTTAACCATCACCTAGTTTGGATTGCTTTGACCCTGTAGATATATTATAGGCCAAGCCGTGTCGGTAAGTATGTAATTAGTACAACTAAGGCAGCTTCATAGAGTCTGCAAAGTCCAGTTCAAGAGTTCACACACACACAACACTTCCTAATATTAAACAAAGTTGAGCTAATTTCGCAAAAACATATATAATTACATTTAGTACGAAATGTCCATGCACCTTTAACATTCAGAACTGTAGTTACACATTTCAAGTACCTATACCAATAAAACTAATTCCAATCTAGCGTCGTTCTGTACGAAGAGGCTGGCATGCGGCAGTGAGGCATCGCTATAGTTGGCTGTTGAGTAAACAGGTAAGGCGTATGTTGAGGCACTAGTGGATGCGGCTAGCACACTTCGAGACCGGGTCTAGTTCGGCGGACTCGAACCCCGGGACCGCTAGGCTGCCCTCTTGCGGCGAAACGAGTATTTTACGCGTGATTATTTGTAATTAGAATACTTAGAATGCTTAAATAAATAACCACCTTTTGGGTTTCAATGAACCATGGTGTTTTTGGAGGGTTTTCATTATGCCTGATATTTTTGAAAAGCGTTGAGATTTAATACCCTAAGCGAAAACTTAATTTCAGCAGTGTTTCAAACCGATCTCAGGCACCAGCCTCTCTCACAAGGGGATCTATACTACAGCTTATTTCTACTCATGTACTAATATATAAACTATTACACGACTATCCTATATGTAAAGATGAAATTATTTCTCTTTTTCAATTTGTATTAAGATTAATGTTATTGCTCCAGCAATTCCCCTGTGAGGGTAGGCGTGGTGACCTGTAACACCAGTTTCTCTAAACCCATCGCAGGCGCCGGCTTCTCTCGCTCTGGGATTGCTGTGGTAGAATTTGTTAATCGGTGTAACTACTATAGTGCTAGATTAAGATCCTTATTGTGAAGAGGAAATAAAGAATTTTTATTATTATTATTATTATAGTGTGTAGGCTTTAGGCGTGTAGGGTTTAGCATTTTGGTTTTCAAAGTTAATTTATGTGGTTGAAAAAAGATGGAAAACCATAAGTTGGTTAAAGAATAAAAATGGCGTACCAACTTAACGTCCTATGTGAAAGAAAACTGCTGTAATTCTGCTATAATTATAATTCTTAGACCAGCGGACCTGTTAAAAACGATTGCTTAAGAGGGGCCCGATCTCAGGTCTTGACGCAAAAGGTATTAAAGGCATTGATGAAGCAAAATTGACTAAAATAGAAAGAAAAAAACCACTAGAAATGTCAGAGTCTTAGTTCCTCAACTCTGTACAGAGGTTACCTACTATAGTTTTGCAGCTTTGCAGCAAAAGAACATTAATTGCAAAAATATCTAAAAAAAAACAACAAAACAACTATTTATAAATAAATATACAAAGGCGACGGACCATGCATGTTTGCAATGATATAATAAAATGTTATCTTTGAAGTGTAAGGTTAGACAAAATAAATACCTAGTTACCTGAGATTAGTCCAAAGAGTTAACAGTATGCGTTTTATATATATCTCGCAGACTTAACCAATTATAATTGTCCGTTTCCTTTCGCCGTCGTTCCACATCACTGTTATGCCTTATCAAGATGGTAACTTACGCCAATCACAAGTTACTGCTATTAACTCGGTTGATTGACATCGTCGATAAGAAAAAAATACCAATAAGATTTAAAGTTACAATAACCTGATTGCGAAACAGGAATGCGATTTTTGAACAGGTGTATGTTAATTAACATTATTAAAAATATATTTTAATAACGATTATACACCCTCATTTTTTACTCGTTTTAATGAAATTAAGGGTGAGTTCCACCCATGAAACTGAACAACGTTCCCCAAGAAACGTATGTGCTAAAATGACAAAAAAAAATCCCATACTATTGTCGTCAGCTGATCGGACAGTTTTGTATGGGAGGTCGACATTTTTTTGTCATTTTAGCACATAAGTTTCTTGGGGAAAGATGTTCAGTTTCATGGGTGGAACTCCCCCTTAATTTCATTAAAACGAATAAATAATGAGGGTGTATAACAATTCCCAAAACCTCTTGCTCGTATTTTAATTGATCAGTAAACTCTAAAAGCTTTGATTTTCTTAAATACTTGAATTTACTTAAATAAACACACAAATAATCACGACTAGTATCCCCGAAGGGTTAGTCAGAGACCTGGCAATGAGGACAGCAAAAGCAGTCCTCTGCCATAGTCCGCTTTTCACGACATAGCGACCGCACGTGCTCAGCGTGAGAGGTGGTGAACCCATCGCCGCTATATGCTGTTGGATGTATGTGCAGTCTTTAGTCCGTTAGTCGCCTTTTACGACACCAAAGGGAAGAGAGGGGGTGGTAGTATTCTTTCACCGCTACGCGATACGGTTAACTTAAATATTCAATTGTTAATAATTCGGGAAAGGTTAAAAAGAAGAAGAAGAAATAATGAGAAGGCTGTGAGGTGTATTATTTTGTCATTCTTTATTTTACAGAGAAAACGCCCCTTATTGTCAAATTAAGTCATCTCTTGGTTTGATGGTTGATTAATCACCACACTGTTCCACCACACAGTTCAGGAAACTAGGCCATGTAGGTATCGAAAAGTCTGAAACAAACAAACTTTGTAAACAAAGACCCATCGCCCATCGCTTTGCCATGAGTAGTAGGTACAGTACCGATTGACATCACGATGACGCGTTAAATGGCGCACACACAGCCAGGTTTATCAATTAAGCGGCGCTCCTATTCTCCCATCCATGATTGACACGTTGCCTAGATATCAATCGTGTAAGACCGTAAACGCTACGTCTGTCTAGCCCAGACATAGGCCGTCATGTCGGCTCACCTCCTGGTCAGTGTGCCAGCCGTGAGAAATGATCCGATACGCTACGGAGACTTACCGTCTGTATACAATGTGTTGGCTGCATTGAGGTATTATAGACCAGAGACGTCAACGCGAAGCAATTGTTGCGCACTGATTTGCAGCCGCAAGGTCCACAGTCGCTTGGATCACGCGCTATCACTGAGGCGTTTGCAGCTCAGGCTGCAACTCAGTGCGCAACAAATTGCTTCGCGGTCGTCTCCAGTATATACCTGGATAGTTGGCTGTGATGGTGCCGCGCCACGCGAGCGTCTGCCGCGATACGGTAATTCTGTGTCACGGGTACCCCATTTTTATTAACCATTCGATCTTGTTTAATGAAAACAACAATAAACAAATGCAAAAGCCTAATAGCAAATGCCTATATGGCATTAAGGCAGCCTTTGTACAAATGTGTATAAAGTGTTAAATAAAAATCACAATTTATTTCGACAACAAAACTATCACTAACATTCAAATACATATTTTGAAAAAAAAATCGTGCCTAGTTTGTGATCATGTCAATTTTGAAAGATCATTTCCAATTTACGAAATAAAAAAAATAAAGTTCTAATCTATTTATAATCAACAGTTCATTATGAAGACGTGTATAGTTTATAGATGTAAATACAATAGGATATGTCCTAGCCAAATCCAATCAGTGTTTTCCTGAACAAGCACTCATTTGCACATTACGCAGTTATCGCAGTATAAAGGCACCGCGCGCTTTACTATTCAAAGAAGCACGGTCGTGAAGACGCCTTTTACGACCCAAGATAAATTATATATCTTTCTTAGAAACAGGAACAGAAGCAGTCTTCGATTAAGCTTTTACGTAGGCTGTCATAACTGCAAACCAGCAATTTAGAAATTAAATGACGCTAAAAATGTTCACAAAAGGCGCAAATATATCAAAATCTCACAAACGGGCCTCAATGTAAATAGGAATTTGAACAAAAGAAACAAAGAGGCAATTAGTAACAGGGGCTTGAAATATTCCCATTTGTTGCGGTCAGGTGGGCCCGGCTATTCGAACAATCTTCTTATTCTCATCAAATGGGGCGCGTTACGCGTTAGCTCTCAGGCTGCCAATGATTTAGTGCCAACTTTGACGCTTATTATCTGAAAATATAAAATATAATGAACCGAAAGCATCATTCTCTTGATAATTTGAGCCACTACATAACCGCCTGAACCGTTTTTATAGCTTTAGGATCAATCAATTATCAGACTGGATAATAATGCTACCTGAATGTTTAAATAATATAATTTTTAGTTTTAACATCGAAACTTAATTAAAGACCAATAATATAATCATAATAAAGGAAATATTCATCAAAGTAAAATCGAATTTTGAAAATCATATTCGTCTCGATCAACATAATATATCACTCCAAAGCTTGAGTCAAAACTTGTATGGCTACTAACTTGTTAACTTATAATTAAAATAAAATATATTTGTAGATTGACATTCACTCTTCGATTTAGACATCTAACTGAACTGATAAGGGCACGCAACCGTGGCAGTTACTTACATGCACCAAGTCCATTAACCCAAATTATGCGTAAATAGTAAGCACACATGAACACGACGATTTTAGTCGATGCCTCGCCATAATTCATGGTGACTGAACACTAATCATAGATAAGCTCTTGTGTACAAATAGCAATGCATGTCGCCGTAATGCTCTTCAAATTGGAACACTTTTCCGCTGTTTTGGTTTTCTCAACCATTTTTAATACCACTGGGGTGCTAATTAGGTAGCGTGGTGGAAAGCAGTACAGCCATGAAAAGCAGTGGGACACAACCGCAGGGCTTACCAATGTAGTTTTTATTTTCAACCTTTTTGTTTCCCACTGCTGGGAAAAGGTCTCCCCTAAACTCTTCCGCAGATCCCGATCCAGAGCCAAAGACTGCCAATCCCTTGTGTGGTACAAGGTCAGTACAAGGAAAATGGATAAACATACTCATTATACGTAGAAAACATACAGACCCGAAATAAATTTAGAAAAAAAACTAAATTGACCCGACCGGGAATGAAACCCAGGACCTCAGAGATGGCGACGCCAGAACTGGCGTGCTAACCACTCGACCACAGAGGTCGTCGATGAATATGAATCTTTGTAAGAATGTTCAGTGAGGAGCTCAAAGGCAAACTTGCCAGTTGAGCAAATTTTTCAATGGATGGATTATTACTCATTTAAAAACATCTCGTGCACCTCCGTGTTACGGAAGGCACGTAAGGCCATTGGTCCCGGTGGACCGGTAGTTGTAATAACCCATCAATCCGCAATAGGCCAGCGTCGTGGGTTACGGCATTTGTGATGATATTCATGTGGGATGGCCTGTGCCCAGCATTGGGATGTTTATAGGCTGAAGATAATAATGTAGTCAACATACACTCTAATTTTTTTTCCTGTTTCTTTATTTGCAATTAGTAGCCAACAATAAGCAGATAGTCTGTGTGCTCTTGTTAGGTCGAGTGCGTCCTTTAGCGTGGGCTCATTACATGTTGGAAGACAATATTATAGTAATATGTCTTTTCTTTTAAGACGTTTGTGGTAACTACGCCTAGTTAAACCCACTGCAAGGGCGTTCGGGGGTTTTTCGAGTCGCTTTTTGTATTTTTCTATGGAAGACTGAATCTCCTCTTTCACAGTGGCTATATTCAGATTTTTGTGGATTTCGGTGTTTTTAATAAACCAGGGAACCTGAGCCATTTGTCCTCAAGATTACATTTTGCATTCTTTGCAACATTGTGATGTTTGAATTGTTGGCACTCTCCAAAGTTAAATGCCACACATCGAGGTAGGTTTTAAAATAGATTTATATATAAAGAGTTTGTTATCAATGGGTAGCTTGCTGTTACATCCCAAAATCCAATAGAGCTTTCTATGTCGTATATTGAGTTCATATCTCTTGCTTTTAATATGCTGATTCCACGTCAAAAGACGATCCAAGTGTAGGTCCAGATACCTGATACTATCTTTATGTAGTAATATGATATTTCAAGGTGCACAGGAGGGCAATTTGCTCTCCGAAGTGTGAAAGTGACATGCAGATACTAGATTTAGTTGCGCTACTTTTTATTCTCCATTTTTGCATCCACTTGGTAACTGCGTCGAGCCCTTGTTGTAATTACTCTATAGCTGCATTAGGATATTTATTGCTAGCTTTTATTGCGGTATCGTCGACATAAGTGGCCACATGACACTGTCTACCTGTGGTAGGTCTGAGGTGTATACAATATACAGGATTGGACCCAACACTGAACCTTGAGGCACTCCTGCTTGTAATTGATGAAAAATTATAGTGACGTCATAGTGCATTACTGAGCTTGTAAAATCCTTTTATGGTCAGGTGAGAAGCCTAGTTAAGAGTAACTTACATGTACAGGTCGTTCGCAGTAGATAATTTCACTGAAACCGCAAAATTCTACGTGACCTGTAGTTTGTAACGTATGAAGATGAACTCGTGTGTGGCCGTGGGCATCACGTCAAAGAATACCTCGGTACTCAGTACGTATATTAAACTAGTAGAAATGGTAGAATACCCGCAAACAGGTAGGCAAAAACTCTCTTAGGAATTTAAATTAAACACAAGCAAGAAAAGATTCCGGTTAAACTTTTACAAAGCTTTTAATAAGTTTTAGGTTCAACACTTCTCTACTAACTTTAGTTATTAAAATTCTTAAAAAAACATAATTTTATTACTTACGTATATACTGGATGTAACAAAAATACCGTGGTTGAAAGAAAAGTACCCTTAATATTGACGATGGCTAATTTTACTGAAAGGAAACATTCTTTTATTTTAAAAAATAATCACTTATTTTGAAAAGTCACCTGCTTGAAAAGAAACATCCTGTATTTTATGATACTAACAGAAAGAGTCATTCATAAGGATCAATTTCTTTAAGACTATGTTGTCTTAAAGAAATTGATCCTTATGAACCTATCTTAAATTAAAGAAAGACTAAGAAAAATATTTTTTTTATTGTAAAGCTCACTCACATTTTATTATGAATTTTCTCAAAATGAGACCCAATTTCACGTGTGCACAGACGTATTTTTCGACTGAATTTACTGTTTAATTCCTTCAGTTTTTTTTTTCACATTTCAGCGGTTTGATTCCCGCCTCAAACGCAGGTCTGTGATTTCAAAGTCAAAAATCACCAGTTTAATTATTTTTGATAATAAAGGAATAGTATAGAATTCCTTTCAGAAAAAATTGCCATCATCAATATTAAGGGTACTTTTCCTCCAAACACGGTCTTTTTTCCAATCTGTATAGCGAACGTATACACGTATATTCAAACAAATTGATTAGCGATTTCAATTATAGTTTCTAAAACTAGTTTAAAGTTATCAGTTCCTATTAAACAACATAAATATACCATACCATAATCCCGTACGATATTCACAGAAGGTGATTTAAGGCTCGCATGATTTCCCGTTAGGATGATATAGGGTCCGTGGACCGTAAAAGGCTAGCCTGTCTAAGCGTTCGAGAATTATTTAAGCTAGATGAGCTAGACCGCCAGTCTACCTCAAAGAAATGGTTTCAACTATTTTACTATTCTTTCATTATGTTATAGAGACAAGAAATGCATCATAAGAAACATTTATGGTATAATCTGTTAGAATTAGATATCGTATGTTTAGAAAAAACATCTTAACCATTAACTATTAAATAGCATGCGTTTTGAGACAATGTTAATGTCCTTAGAATATGGTTTAACGGAGTCTTACTTATAAACACTGTTAAAGCATTATTTAGTTAAACATTGTTTTGTCTACGTAACACAAACTTAATTTTGAATTTGAGCAAAAGAGACAAAACAATGTTTAACTAAATAATGCTTAAATAGTGTTTAGTCACTAACTGACACATCATATAATTAGACTTAGAAAGCCGACATAATAATATGTCTGACTGTCCCTTTATGATAAAGGTAGAGATAAAAGTAGACAAAGATCAGAAATCAAAATTGACAACGATCAAGTAATTTGACGTATCTACTTGCACTTGTTCTATGGCGCAGCGCCGTGCGTTAAGCTCTGCGATCTTGCAAGTTCAGCTACTTTCGCAAAGCCGGGTCATTGGATGGGTGACCAATTGAAAATATCTCAAGCTCCTTCGGAAGGCACGCTAAGCCGTTGATCCAGGAGTTTGTCGTGAGATTTCACCTACTATTCTTTTTGTAGGAAGAAACCCATCTGTGGAACGTTTAGCGCATGATAAAAGTAGACAAAGATTACAAATCAAAATTGACAACGATCAAGTAATTTGACGTATCTACTAGCACGTCTTGTTCTATGGCGCAGCGCCTTGCGTTAGCCCTGCGATCTCGCAAGTTCATACTTTCACAAAGCCGGGTCATTGGATGGGTGGCCAATTGAAAATATCTCAAGCTCCTTCGGAAGGCACGCTAAGCCGTTGATCCAGAATTTTGTCGTGAGATTTCACTTACTAGGTATTATTTTTTTGAGAACATGCCCATCTGTGGGACGTTTAGCGCTGCGCCGCGATGTGTTCTGTAAACTACATTTCACAAGTAGAACAATGGCTGACCCGATTCTACCACTGAATTCCGGTCACCAACCTTACGCTTCATAGTGGCGGCCTTGACTCCACGACTATATGAATCAGATTCTAAATCACCGTTGAACACGCTATAACCTTCTCCTCGTTAGAATTTGCAATTGACTTATGATATGGCTGTGTATGTTAATAATTAATATAGATAATTTTACATGTTTCAATCGAAATTTCATTTTTCAAGAATCTCCTAGTACCTAATACCTAGTTAAGTATAGTAATTTTATGTGAAACCATATTGAATTTTAGATCTATATTGCTATCTATTATATTAAGTAACAGAAAAGTGTGCAAAAGACAAGATGAAAACATAAAGTAAGTATATACGTAACTTTCCGTCTTCTACAATATTTAGCTTTATTAATTTGTAAATTTTAACTTTTACTTTCAATTTATCATGTTGCTAAAACGTTTCTACCAGTGGCAATCAGTGTTTGTCTAACGCAATATTTGCATAAAATTAATTTCAGGCGAATTAATAATGTCCATGTAAATGTTTCGGTGAATGTGGACTTAATTATCTGTTGACGCGGAAGTCGTTTAAAGTCCCAATAATTAATTGTTCACGTGTATTCGATTAAAACCCACAGCTACCTATATAATTTTCATCAAAAACTACCGATTAGACACCGATGTACCTAATTAATTGAAGTGATAGTTGGCGATTTATCGCTCGAAAGTCACGCTAATGCGAGATCCTTCTACGAAGAAGATACTTAATCAAGTTAATAGAAATAATTAGTGTTTATATAATGATGAGTCCTTGTTCGACATGGTTCGTCTATTTATCAATCAAAATACAACATAGTGTTCAAATCACCTCTGGGTCAACACTTTGGAGAATTGTTCTAGCGATATAATTGCTCAACTCTACCAAATTAACTATAGATAGGTACTAAGCAACTCGTTATATGACTGGTTCTTAGAAGTAAAAGCAGGATTATTTTTAGAACGAGGCTAAGTAAGACCTCTAATTTTATCCGTGACTTTGAAAGTGATAGTTCTCTAGGGACATTACCTAATAAAACGCCAAAAATTGTCTATGTATTTCTTTTTTTGTCCCTTGCGTTGCTCTACCGATTCAGCCGATAACAATGAAACTTTGAATAATTGTAGTGCGCTCATACCCAAAGGTTTTTGAGTTGGTAAAACCACGGGTGAAACTGATGTTCATGCGAACGCAGTCGCGGGCAGGCCGCTAGCTTACAATAAAAATTTTAGCATATTTGACTCACTAGAATTTAATATTGATCGCGATGTACTCATTTATGTTATGCATTTCAATTATAAAGTCTATTGGATGTAAATTCAAAAACGTGGGTTGTAATCTAGATTTATGCAAGTATTGTAGTTGAATCTTAAAGTGTGATAGGGTTGCCAATCAAGAAGAAAGAAAGAAAGAATGTAACTAATTTACAATCCTACTAATATTATAAACGTGAAGTTTATATATATGGATATTTGTTACTCTTTCACGTAAAAGCTACTGAATGGATTTGGATGAAATTCGGCATACAGATAGTTTATAACCTGGAATAACACATAGGATACTTTTTATCCCGATATTCCCACGGGAACGTATGGATGGATGTTTGTAACTCTTTCACGTAAAAACTACTGAATGGATTTGGATGACATTCGGCATACAGATAGTTTATAACCTGGATTAACACATAGGATACTTTTTATCCCGATATTCCCACGGGAACGGGAACCACATGGGTGAAACCGCGAGCGGCCGCTTGTAAAAAATAAAGGTAAATAAAGCTTATGCTATATTTACCAATTATCTTTTTGGAGTGACAGCGTTTCAAATATTTGTTATCTTATTGTGGTTTTAGATTACGATGCGATGGTCGAAGTCCTGACAGTGCTCAAAAAAGTTTTTTCTGGTAATTTCCCTTCAATCGCTGGCAGGTAGGCAGCCCTAGTGCAGGGTCATGATCTTGTCAGTCTGCTTCAATTGAGAGTTCAGAGAATCATTGTTGACAAACAGACGTTTTCTAAATAACAGATTGTTAATAGTCTGACTATTGTCTGACTAACCTACTTTTAGGTGTTAAATAAAAATATAGTTTAACTATATTCTCACCTCTTGCTCCCTCTTTACGAAATTCACTAAAGACGTCAGCAATTTGATTATCACAATAATACTTTAACTCGAGTACGTACACATGACTATTATTGTGATATGTAGAGTACACTATTAAGTTTATTTAAAAAAAACTACATTAATGTTCAAAAGTTTCTAAGGCTGCGACAGGAAATATATTTTATTTTTATTTTTTTATTCTACAATGGGTTAGCGCTGATTCTAAGTGACAATAAGGCCGAAGGTGGAAGCGCGCTTCACCCGGAATTCTCAACCACTGAGTAACTGGCTACCTTATCTCAAACTGTCGGAACACAACAATGCTATAAACATCGTTGTTATAGCGACAGACTTAGATAAGATGGTGGTAGCTAGCCAGGCGGACTTAACAGCCCTACCACCAACCAAACCGATATTTTAGTAATAATAATGTTAAGAAAAGATATGATGGAGATGCCTTATCTGTGGCCTTTGCAGCGTCACCAGATTTAATGGGCGGCTAGTAAACCTATTTTATCGAGAGGGAATAGCAAGAAACTTAATTTCTATAGGGGACGCCGGACGCAAGCGTGTACCCGCCCTGAGTTTCCGTCCCAGGCTTCAATTTCCAGTCGAGTCAAATTACTAATAATTGTTTTTCTAATTTGTCTGTGGGTTTTTTCTATGTATAATAAATAAGTATGTACTTAAAGGACGACCTGGGAATTGGACCTAGGACCTCCGGACCTCCTTCTACTATAAAAAAAAACTACTAATGGATCCATTCCGGATTAGCACTCGCCCACCGAGGCGTTTATTTATCTCTGAATTACCTGTAACTTTATATTTTGTAGCCGTATCGCGTAGTTTTTTTTTATAGTAGAAGGAGGCAAGTGGCTCATTAAAAGAATACTACCACCCCCTCTCTTCCCTTGGGTGTCGTAAAAGGCGACTAACTGACTAAAGACTACAAATACATCCAACTGCATAGAGCGGCGATGGGCTCCTACCTGTCACGCTGAGCACATGTGAAAATGCACTTGGTGAAACGTGGACTATGGCAGTGGACTGCTTCTGCGGCCCCATTGCCTAGTCTCTGACCCACCCCTTAGGGGATAATAGTCGTGAATCCATGTATGTATCAACCTATTTTGTATGACTTGGCTAAGACATTACCTATAGCTTTTGTTTCTTAGAGGGAGAAAAAGTAAGGCCTCCTGAGTTTCTTGCCAGCTTCTTCTCAGTCGAATGCTCTCCCAAAATCCGAACTGGCGGTAGATTAGTTAGGTAGGTAGATTATTTAGGTAGGTAGTTAAATTAGTTGATAAGATTTAACTACTGTTAGTTAACTTTTTTGTATACATATTTTTTGACGTCAATAAGTACCTGTAAAGGTTTATCCTACTAATATTATAAACTCGAAAGGTTGTAAGTATGGATGGATGTTTGTTACTCTTTCACTTAAAAACTAATGAATAGATTTGGATGAAATTTGCCATACAGATAGTTTATAACCTAGATTAACACATAGAATACTTTTATCCCGATATTCCCACGGGAACGGTAACTACGCGGGTGAAACCGCGAGCGGCCGCTAGTATTGAATAAAGCATTTGACTTTGAATTTATTATTTTTTGTTTGTAGCCACCCTGCTGGGGTCGGAGTGCGTGGTGTCAGAGCAGTGCACCCTCAAGGTGGCGTTCAGCGCCTGCTTGGAAGGCGTATGCCGCTGCACCGACGGCCATCTGCAGTTCAGGAAGCACACATGCCTGTCCCGTAAGTCACATTTACGCTATTGAAAGGTTACTGGGTTTATAATTTTAAAATAACACTAAACTTAATACTTTAACTATCTCCGGTTACATACATGAGTCATTTTTTTTTTTCAAATCAAAATGCCAATTTTGATGAATGTTCAATGTTGTCTATTAATCTTTGATATAAGTCTGTTTTTGTTTTAAAAAAGTACATACTTAAGTGTGTTCATATTTAATTGTAAAATATAACACTTGGAAGTTTATAAGAAGTTTGTAAGAATAGCGAAACGTATAAACTGTCCCTTATTAGAACTGCCCGGTTTGCGAAATATAGTAAGATAATTTATTACTTAGAAGCTTTATTGGAACTTTACACACAAAACACGATCTTTCGCAAACCGGGCAGTTCTAATTAGACTACAGTTTATACGTTTCGGTAACCTATTACAAACTTCTGAGCGTTTATTGTATATTTTTCAATTAAATAAGTGCACACTTATGTACTTTCTTAAAATACAGAAGCAGTACGTAGAAAAATACAGAGATGTGGCGAAGAAGAATAGATAACATTGAATAAATCCATTAACTATTCAACATTCATCAGAAATGGCATATTGATTTGAAAAATATTGACGTCATGTACTTTCTTATGATGAAACAACAGGCTATTTTTTAATTTGAAACTGTTGACATTGATAACGCAATGAATCAGTTATCAGCTAAATAAATAAAAAATATAAATAAATGATTCACTGATGTAAATTAGCGAATATTTTATTTATATTTACGTTGAACCGTATTTGGCCAACGAGCGTTTATTTAGAAAAAAATTTACGTAAAATATTATTGATTTTATTTGTAGCTTCACTTTTTGTAGCTACACACACATCGTGGTCATCGTGGCGTCACCAGTTAAATCAATTAAACTTTACGTTAAACTGGTGTATAATATTAAATTGTATCGTTTTTACTTGTCAACACGGCCGCGTTATTGTCAAACATCGATGATATATTACCCACCCGTATTATGTCGCTTGTAATTGTTGCTGCATAATCAAAAGCCGCTCTCCATTTTTCAAAGAAAAGGAAAAGTAACGTGACGGCGGAAGACTCTAATTGTTGGTTAACCAGCGTAACGATGCTATAAATCTTTTTTAGCTGAAAAAAAAACGTTGACAGCTTTACGCAGTGCGTATTATTAAGGCTGTTACAATGATACTTTTATTTGAATCTAAATGCCTAGGACTTCTTGGCGGGAAAGTAAAGAATAACAATTGCAATTTCTTTTGTTTTTGTGAAATTTTAAGATGACGTGTGAAATAATGGTGGATCGTTAACGGTTAAAGAGTTCGTGAACGTGCACGAGTGTTGGTAAATGAAACCAAACAGTGCAACGTCACAATAGCTATTGGAATAGTGCGTAGCGGCCTCGCTTTTTGTAAATTTTGCTTACCTTTTTAATTAAACCCAAAATTGCAGAGAAATATTTCCATAAAGTGCGCGTAGGCACTTTTTTGAGCTCATCGATTGAACTACTGTTCTAAACAAGTGAAATAAAAAAATTATTATGTTATCTCTTATATAGTCGAATAGTGCGTAGCGGCCTCGGAATTTTTAGATATCATTGATTTTATATAGGAATAAAATCTTATTCTAAACCAAAAAGATCGAAAATCGCTATAAGTTAACTGTGAATTTCTCCTATCTACGATAATATTATTGAGCAAAATTTATACCAGAGTAATTGTTAATTCATGAGGAATAAAGATTTTATAATGAATTTATTATCCTGTTTCGATAATAACGATAAGTACAACTGCAAAATTACTAAAAAATGCGATGCGCCGGCCGTCCGAATTCAACTTATGCTCACAGAATGGAGATTTGTAATATTATGCACAAAATTATCCTATTTCGATAAAAACGATAAATACAACTGCAAAATTACCATAAAATGCGAAAATGGGCATTTTACGCAAAAATCACATTCGAGATGTAGTACGTACATTTTCTCTTTCACATCTTTACTGAAACTTGGTAAGTTTGGGAGAATGTAATTTATCATTCGAAATCAATTATCAATTTAATAATCTACTATAAAAAAAAGAAAATATTCTTCTCAACAGTATCTTTCCCTAAGTTTGAATAGCCATGTCAATGCCATGTGGAAAACTGGTTCAGATAAAAAAAAACTTGACAGCTACGCAGTGCGACTGTCAGAATGGAATTTAATATAATCCAAATTCATTCATCAAAATGTTTGTTATGAAAGAGGGTATACTCCTGTGTATAAGTGAGCAATTAATTATATTTAAACATTTGTTTTGCATGGCATTAACATGTCACAAGTATAATGCGAATTCATATAGCACATCTATACTAATTACGAGTATAATAAAATAATAAATTTATTATTACTTTACTTATTGAGTTTGCTTGAGTTTATCCACGGGGCGGGGGGTCAATTAACAAAGAGAATTCACTCTCTTTCTCAAGATTTTCTTTTTTAACAGACCTATGTGTTGTTCCACATAAATCGTACGGAATTAACGAGACGTCGGAACTCTCGATTTCGATAGTCGACTCGTGAAGATTCGGCCTAGTCACGCCCCCGGAGTTACTGTACTGCGTCGAAACTAGATAAGCTGCCGTGTAATTCTATAAACCGGCAGATGAAAGTCCAGATAGCAATGTCAAGAGCAATTATTTCGTGTTACTGAGCCAGCCCGATGGAAATGTTGACTCAACACTATTAGCAACTATTGAAAATTGACATGTATGAATCGTGATCGAGTTGAGAGGCGGAGTTCTTGTGATGAAATCTAACTTAATAACGTTATCAATCGGATTTCAAAGCGCGATGTAATGATCAGCGCTTACGATTTGATCGTTCGTTTGTTCCTTATACTTCGCAGTTGGGCACAAATTAAGAGTTAGAGTCCCATCTAACAAAATCTTATATACACTCATATTTAAACGGAATTTAAAACAAAACTACTTTAGTAAAGGCATTCCTACGCATACCTTTTATACCCGACGCCGACGTTTCGACCGTGTTACACCGGCCGTGGTCACGTTCAGACAGTCAGTTAAATACCGTTTCAATATGAGTGCATCATTTTACGTTCCATTGAACGCGGAAGTTCAAAATCTTATAGTTATATTTCAGTACTGTTTACATAAAATGTAACTTTATCTCTATCAACTTAAAGCAATGATGCTCAATGATGTTGTAAGCAGGGTATAGCTAAATCTAGATTTAAATTTGTGGTGCAGATCGCCCAACGTGAAATACGTAATATTTTAAACCAATTATTATGCCTGGTATAGTAGTATGGTTAAACTAGATAACGGATTAACAAAGACGAGAGGGAAATTGTAAATAACAAATAAAGCTAAATAAACTTTAAATAAAAAAGTATACTTACTGCATTTTAATTGCCCAAATAATAATAAAAAAGGTTTAACTCTGTTACCTTACGAATACTTATTAGTTTTAAAAAGGCGCTATCAGTGTAAGCGCCTTGAGAAAAGTCAAGTAATTGTTCCGACAAATCCAACGGGCCGATGTGAACTTCTCTTATTATGAGCCATGATATACTGTTCCGAGTCTGTGAGAATCGTACGGAGTTATCTAGATAACCATGTTTAGCTGCCGCTGAACGAGCAAATATTGAGATCACGCGCCTATCGCATAATCTTTCTCTTTACGTGTATATTTGTACGACTGATAGTATTTGAGTGAATGAAAATTATAGGAAATTTCTGCCTAACAACCCTTCTTTTATTTACAGTGCGTTTTATTACGTGCGCTGTTATTGTTTAAATTACCTGTGGTTAACTATTATTAATAAACTATTGTACTAAATTAAATTTGAGGACAAATATTCCTATTTGATAATTAATAGAAGAGACATTAATTGATTGATTGATTGATTGAGATTTATTTAAAAGAGTTCGTAAAGAATCAATTTGCAATAAGTAAATTCGAACATAACAGTATTATTTACAACAAACTACCTTTTTAATTTTAATTGCTGTTGAGTGAATGAGTTAAATTTGGTAGATAAGTACATGGAAAGTCTATATATTGTGAATATCTCATTTCAACTTACTTGATTACGAAAATTAAGGTCGCAAAGCATTACCTGTGTTCAATGGTTGGTTTGCGTGCTGCACTTTATGGCGACCGATTACCATACAAAGGCCAATCAAATTACCATTTGTTATTTTACGTTCACAACACTTAGTTAATTCAATGAAGTTCAATAAAATAATTACTTTATAAGCATGAGAATCGTTACACCTAGTTACGAATTGTCAATGTTTGCATATTTTTGCATGTATTTATTTTAATTAAAGGCATTTCGTCTCTTGGGCTGTGTTTTCTACAAAAGCCAACATTCCAAGATAACACAATATTATCCAACGAAATCATTCATATCATTTTTGGTAATAACATTTTCTTAACTGCTTATTAAGAGCGCTGCTAAATTTACTAAAGTGTATTTTTCTCCAACTTATCTTTTTTTTCTAATTTTGTCGTTGTTTTGTTGCAGCTGCCCAGCCAGGTCATGTCTGCTACAGCAACGAGCATTGCCGCTTATGGGACAAAGAAAGCCACTGCGAATTCGTCATACCAAACCTCTTCGGAAGATGCGCGTGCAATTCCTTCTTCCGGCAAGCTGGTGAAAAATGTATAGGACAGAATTCTCCGCCACCTTATATAACTGAAGCAGTAATTGCTGAACAAGATGTGTTCGTTGCTGATCTGCGGAATAGTTCAGCTGCCGCTCAAACCTCCACTTTCAACGTGCCTAAACCGACTGCACATCTCACCCCCGGATCTGAAGATCCTTTTGCATCACAGAATTCAGTTCTCGATTCAGACGATATCCAACCAAGTAAATTACCCATGTTTACCAACAAAAACGAAATTAGCACACAAGAAGATAGCCCATTGATGCAAGCTGTATTGAAAGTGCCAACTGCTGAACCAATAAAGCGGCTACCAGTATCTAATAGGAGGGATGGAGAGCCTAACGAAACTATAAGTGTTGATGAAATGACAGCTAATCTGCATGCTAATGATCAGCCCATTTACAGAGTGGTAACACAGCCATCAGTTGAAAAGAAGGGTAATAAGAAAGTCACTAACTCAAAGGAGCAGACTAGTAATAAACAACAGAAAACTGGACATCAGAAAAAAATCTCTTCGTTAAAAGGTATATAAATACAAATTCCTCGATGATGTTTGTGGTTCTTTTTATGTTACTGAGCCGGCAAACGAGCACATAAACTGCCTGATGGAAAGCGACCACCGCAGTTCATGGACGCTTGCAATTGCAACACCATGGACATGACATATATCACGGACGCTGCTGGCATAAGTTTGTATACCTTTATGTGCCTCGTAATTTAGGTAATTGTATTTAATATAGGTAGTATATATGGAACCGGGACATAGCAATGCAAAACAAAGCTGCTTCGCGGCTAAAATAGGCAATCGCACTTTGGACACAATATGACTACTTAAATACATACGTTTCTTAAATAATAAGAATATAATCCTATTCCAATTTCTGAAACCATTTTTCAGACAAACATCGTATACGTACAGACTCTTCAGCCGTGATAGACCTGGGTCCAGCGTCGCTCGGTACACCTTGCGTTACGGACTCGCAGTGCCACTTGGTGGACCCCAATACACGGTGCCTCAACAAGCGGTGCGACTGCTCCTACAGGACCAACTCCACGGGATCTTGCTCGACTCGCAACAGAGGGTGTCTACCTGGGACTTTCCAGGTAACAATGTTATGTTTGGTAAATTATCATTTATTTTTTCTCGTGTAAACCGGGTGTTGAGTACGAGTTTTATTGATTTGATTACGTTTACGAAACCGTGTCGCGTAGCTATGAAAGAATACTACCATCCCCTCTCTTCCCTTGGGTGGGTGTAAAAGACTGCACCTACATTCAGCAGCATAGAGCGGCGATGGAACGCTGACCACATGTGCAGTCGCTATTTGGTGAAAAGTGGACTATGGTAGAGGACGGCTTTTGCTGTCCTCATTGCCTAGTCTCTGACTAACCCTTCGGGGATAATAGTCGTGATTATATGTATGTATGTATTTTCGAAAACATGAATACGTATGCAGTTGAAGCTGCGCCTCCCGGTGACAAACAAGGAGAGTTGCAATTTTACTAATTTTACCATTTTTTCAAATGAAATTTAGTTTTTGTCAACGTGATCGAATAATAAATCTAGCATGCACTAGGGACTTAGTAATGGAGATTCCGGGTGATGTGCTCCTTTGCGTTCAACTTTATCATCATTTGTATTGCATGTAAACCAAGCGCTTCTCCATAGTAGAATAAATAGTCCTTGCTAATTTGAGATTGAAATTCACGCTGCAATCTCAAATTATTTTACTGCTATTTGCTGCATCTAAATGTTTCCATCGAAATTATTGCAGTCAAAATCTATTCTTAAACTAGGTTAAAGTGAAATAGCCTGAATCAACTTGCGTTCATTTTTGAATATAGAGCGGGATTGTATTCCTGCTATTTAGGCATCCAGTTCTGAACTGCGAGGTTAATGGATTAGCCAGGTACTATTCGTAGCTGCTAATAATAAATTATGGAAACAATTTGAATTGTAAACAATGATTATCATTTTTAAAACTTTAATTATAAAACCATATGGCACCGCTAGCTTAGGTGCTCTTGTTAACAACAAAACAACCGATAGTCAAACCAATCTTAGGGGCTAGGATATTACTACTAGAACTAAATTTTTTGTAATAATAGGAATGTCAGACTTCTGAGAAATGTCTCAAAGCCTCCATCGGAATGTTTGATTCCTTATCTTAGTTTCTTGTTACAAAGACAATATTTTCATTCATTTGTTTTTTCTGCTAATCAACTAAACCCTTATTAATGTTTTTTTAGTGTCGATCAACGGGATCTTGCATCAGCTGGTACTTCGTGTGCGACGGGCGCAAAGACTGCCCCGACGGTTCGGACGAGACATGCGAAGGTACTGGTAAAGGTCAGTAACTGTCTTGGCACTGTAACACGAGTGTGGGTCAACGGCGACTGTGCTGTGTGAACATTTGACACACATTTTTATTAGGCACGTAAAAAATTTCGAGTTCAGCGAGAGCAGTAGTGGTTGGTTGTTGGCTGTTGGTCGCTGTCAAAATGTCAGTCTCCTCACACACTCGTGGTACGTTTCTTTCATCGCACATCTTTTCTTCGTTTGCTGTAATAATCATTTCATCTTTAAACTCTTTATGATATAGAAAACTAATATTTTTATAATATTTTATTGTACAATATTTACTTTTAGTCCAATGATCATTTTGCTTGGTTAGACAGAACGTTAACATAACCTTAACGCTCACGTTCCGCTGTGGAGGCCAGGGTTCCGTCTTAAGGTTGCTTCACACATATCAGTGAAGTAACAGTTCCGACACAGTACCGGCACAGAGTTTTTCATACATTCTCTATAAACGCATCCCAACTTGTCAGTGATAAGTGTCAGTGCCGCCACCAGCAAATCACGGACGTATTCGTTTTGACAAAATTTATAGAGAATTTATGAAAGAATATTTTTCACTGTGCCGGTACTGTGCCGGAACTGTGACTTCACTGATATACATGTGTGCATCAATCTTAAGTGTCTTTATCGAATTAATTAGAAATAGTACGATGTAAACTTCTTAAGCGGCTATGATGTAAGCTGCGAGTCTGTCTACGTGTGTTGGTTGGCACATTTATATTGTAACAGCGACGGAATTTCCTCTTTGTCGCATGACCGTTAAGTTCCCATCGCACTATAACTTCTCATTTATCTGTACTGACTAATCACTAGAAGTCACAAAGACCTAACATAATTACATCGTTTAAACTAATTCATGTTTGACTCTGATCAATCACTACAATAAGCGAATGTTGTGATTGATCAGAGTCATGAAATAAAATTTTGGTTTGTAAAAAGTGTTGAATTTCCTCGAACGGGACTCGCACCTGTAACCTTCTGACAATCCGGGTCAGGCGTCCTTATAATTATTATCAGAAAAATGTAACACTTTCCAAAAATAATTTGTTCGCAACAAAATTCGCGTAGGTACTGATTTGTATGTTCATTCGCCTGATTTGTCAGACGGCACCGGCGAGCGGTGTCCGATGCACGCGTTCCGCTGCGGCGGGCCGGGCTCCCGC
The DNA here is from genome assembly GCA_963921215.1 of Scoparia ambigualis. Taxonomy (NCBI): domain Eukaryota; kingdom Metazoa; phylum Arthropoda; class Insecta; order Lepidoptera; family Crambidae; genus Scoparia; species Scoparia ambigualis. The sequence continues at coordinate 13,713,989 of OY992507.1, forward strand.
TGCGTGTCGCGAGCATCGAGGTGCGACGGCACCCCACAGTGCCCGGGCGGTGAAGACGAGAGGAATTGCAGAGCGACCCGGCGCAAAGGGTAATTGTCTAGTATTCTAAACTGGGTACATATTTTATAAATGGATTATACTGCATTCACATATACGAAGTCTCTCAGTCAAAAACTGTAGTAAACTTAAAAACAAGTCTCCGCAGTCCCCACGCAATGAATTAGTAGGTACTTAAGACGTTTTGTAAAGTTTGAAGTGCTTTTAAGTGAATAAATCGGGAATCAATATTTTAATAATATTTCGGATCAGTTTTCTCATTTTTCATTTTATATGAGATATGACAGAGGGCACTTCTAATATGTACTCAATATATTATTGATTCCGTTTCGCATAGAGACAATATGTAGGTACGCGAACTTTTGAATTTGGTAGATAGGGAGACGAAGAACACTTGATTCGCAATATCGTCTATAATAATTATTTAAGTATAAAACTGTTTCTTAAACTTAGGTTGTCTTTGCCTGGAAGGCATTTAACCGAACAAAACAAACTGTATGGGCGATAAAATAGCAAGGCAAAACTGCCCAAGCCTAAACTAACAACAATGTTATTTTTGATGCCAAGAATGACAGGATAGGAAATGACGTTAGTCTAACTTTAATTCCTTTTTAAACGTAATTTTCAACATAATTTAAAACACCGCTAGGTACGAAGTATATACCTATAAATATATACGTTTACTATAAATTAGACTGCAATTTCTTGATATTATGTTTATCAGATGGCACGCTATTTTAAACTATCGAGAAACGTCTCTAGGGGGCTAGGGCAGAAATGGTACAACTCCTTTCTTTGCAATGGTCACAAAAGTCCGCTATCAGTCTATCCGTACGTTTACGGATACGGATACGGGTCAGGCTGATAGCGCCCCAGGTATCTGGACTTTTGTGATCATCGCAAATAAATTTTTAGCAAAGAAATTACCCATCCTTGAAAACCTTTGACACCCGATTGACTGTGCAGTCGTTAACTCGATAAGAAGTATAGTACCCAATAACAGTCCCACTTACCCAGAAAAAAATAAATTTATCTAAATAATGGTCATCACCATGACGATCGGTCAATAACAATATAGAAGCAACCTCACTTTTATACTTATACGGAAATACCCGTTTTTCTACAATTCCAAATCTAAAGGGACCACCTACAGGTCACAATTACACACCGATTTTCAAAAAATTTTCGCTTTTTTGTAACTAAACTAATACCCTATCAGGACCCTTTCAAAAATTTTTGCTTAAGACTGTTTTTTTTTTGAAAAATTTACAATTTAATAAACAACACCCCCTAAAGAACCCGATTTTTTTAAAATTCCAAAATAAGCTACCAGCCGATTTTCAAAATTCAAATGCTCACACGTGTCTCGATACATTCCTTAACTCTTGGCACTTTTTCCCATCTCGATCCTCCCAAAATCCTCGGAGCTATGGCTAAAAATACGTCTCAGGCGATTTGCATCTGATAACCATTTTCAATGGTAAAAGGTCAAGGGTTTTACCCAGGGATGGGCAAACTACGGCACGCGAGCGACCATTAAATAAAAAGTTAAGTGCAGTGTGCGCGGCTCATATAAAAACACTTGCAGCCGAGGAAGTTCCCAGTAGACCAGTTCCCAGTAGATCTACGCGCACGCTACAGCTATGCAATTATCTAAGGGCCAGAGCAAACATGCTACTTTTAGCAGCGGCGATGGACGATTTAGACGCTTTTTAGAAGCTGAATGCAGCGACTGATTCGCTAAAACGCGCGATTCCGATACTGCAATCGAACGCAGAGAGTCGCCAACACGCAATGTGTAAGTCGCCGATCGCCGATGCTAAAAGTAAGCGACACATAGACGCTGCATGGCTGAGCCGTCACATTGTTCGCTGCAGTTATGGCTGTGGACAAGTTGAGGCTGTTTTACATACAAAATACCGATTTTTTCAACTACAAGAAATGCTAAAGAAGTGATATCCTACCACGCCACTTACAGCCTTGCGGAACTTGTGTCGAACATCGTTGAAAACTATTTAGAAGAATACCAGTGGCACGCTCACCGCTGTTGCAGCCGCTGCTACCAAGGCTTTAAGAGGAAACACTACGTGGAAGTGGCAAGCAAAATTCTCATACGAAACACAGAAAACGACTTTTCGTAGTCCCCTGTTTCCTCCTCCAAAACTGGACCAATTTTTATATTTTCTTTAGCATCGGTTAAAGAAACAGATTTTCTACGTCTGTATGTTTCATTTTTTTGCATTAAGTCATTTATTAACAACCAGGAGCCTTCAAAATTTTGCGAAATCACTTCGTTTTATGACGTCTTCAAAAACATTAAGAAAACGGTTTTAAAAAAAAATCAAACATACAGACATAGAAAATCTTTTCTTTAACCGATGCTGAAAAAGTAATATAAATTGGTCAAGTTCTGAATGAGGAAACAGGGGACTACGAAACGTCGTGTTTTATATGAGAATTTTGCATGCCAATTTGACGTGTTTCCTCTTAACGATGTTTGCGCTTAGAGAATAGCACTACTGTACGTACGCGCGGTTCGAACGGAGCGCAAGCGATTATCGCCGAAAAGTGGTCCACCAGGAAATTCTTCGACTGCACATAATGTATATTCTTAGTATTGCGTGAACAAGAAATTAGTTTTACATAAAATATTTACCTACTTATCTATCAATATTTTACTTCCGTAATGAAACACAGCCTAAAAATAAAAAAAGTATGGCATCGATTTGTTAGTAAATATTTAGGCACGCGAAAAAAGTTTGCCTGTCCTTGCACTACCCAATTAAAAAACCAATATCGCCAATATGAAATCGCCTCGTAGGCCGAGTGGTCAAGCGCTCGGCTCAAACTCAAAATATATTTATTCAATAAACTCAATTAATAAGTACTTCGACCAAATCTTTTTTAACCTTACCACCCATTTTGGGCGTCATTTTTTTTTACTTAATAGGTACAGGCTTTACTTTTATGAAATTTTCTATTGTTTTTTGGTTTTCTAGATGTCCCCGGCACACGTTCCGATGCGGTTCCGGCGAGTGCCTGCCAGAGTACGAGTTCTGCAACGCCATAGTCTCCTGCAAGGACGGCTCCGATGAGCCCCCCCATCTGTGCAATGAACAGTCCAGGTGCGTTATCTTTAACTAACCGCCTCTGTGGTCTAGTGGCTAAGCTACCGGTTTCAGACCCAGATGTCCCGGGTTCGATTCCCAGCGGGGGGTACATCTTTGTGTGCTCGGTTTGGTTGGTGGTAGGGCTGTTTAGTCCGCCTGGCTAGCTACCACCATCTTATCTAAGTCTGTCGCCATAACAACGATGTTTATAGCATTGTTGTTCCGGCAGTTTGAGATAAGATAGCCAGTTCCTCAGTGGTTGAGGATTCCGGGTGAAGCGCGCTTCCTCCTTCGGCCTTATCGTCACTTACCATCAGGTGAGGTGAAGGCCAAGCGCTTACCCGTTGCCAATTAAAAAAAAACGTATTGTAAGTCTAAGGCTCGTACTCTTAACCAAACTCAAAGTCAAATCCATGCTTGAATACAGTTAGAGGGATGGTGATATATGCGATGAATAGCACCATCCCTTTCTAACTGTACTCAAGAGATTTGAGTGTGAGTTTGGTTTTAGAATACGAGCATTAATGTCAGTGGCATAAGGACGCATCATCTTCAGGCTGGGCAAGTTGAGCAAGGCATAAGTCACACTTAAGTATACTATAGAATCGTATTACTAATAATTGAGGGCACGATAGGAACTTATTAATGTTTCATGCTACCAAATTACTATCGTGAGCGTTCTCGTATAAGTAGTACTTACCTAAGTAAATACGATTTTTACCATTAGGTACGCGAGTTGTTCGTGCTAGGGGTACTGTTCTCCCTCAAACAGTGAAATATCATACTTTATGTACTTAGTCTTATAACAGCTAAAAACAATTGTACACATTGTTGTAAGCAATAAAAGAACCTAATAAAGAAAATTAAAATTATAAGAATCTTACCCTTGCGGCTTTACACGATCACGGACGAAGCGACGAAATGATTTTTATACTCATTGCTTCCTTCCTCTTTACCTTTTAACTATAAATATAAAATTTCTGTACATAATGTAGAATATAAATGGAAAAATAACTTATAAAACAAAAGACTAATTAAACCAAATTTCTTTCTTTTAGTTTATTAAGTTTCTATGTTTTGCCAGCTGACCGACAAAATGGCCACTACATCTCGGTCTGGTCCTAACAGTAGTATAAAAACGGAAAAGCCAAATAGTCACTGTGAAAATTCTCCGTATTCCGTATACGGAACACGTGTGACCTATTAGAGGTTGTCAAATATTTGACCCGTGCACTACGCGTTTAGCGTGGAATATTTGCTCAGTTGGCAATTGGCATACAATGCAACAGACTTTTAAGTCCGCTGTGGTATGGCAAATAGCAAACCTTCTGGCTAACGTTGACAGAAAAAATCAAAATAACAAAAATACGTTTAAGTGGTGTTGCATTTCAATGCCTGTGTTAACTAACAGCGTTTATGCATTTCGGTTTCCCATACAAACTTCCAAGTTGAAATTTTTGAAAACCATTAAGCCAATTTTTGTGAAACTTCCCATGCTAAACTAAAACACAGAGATCTAAATAGTTTGTTGAAAACATTATTAAATAATCTTTAATTAGCTGATTTAAAGTCAACGATAGAAAGTTTAAAATCGCAGTAACTGAATATATATTAGATAATGGATTCCAAAACAGGCAACTACAAAATGCCTTTTCAGTTATTACTTTACTAAGTATTATTGAAATTCATTTGAAAAAAATATTTTTAGTCGAGGTTATAGTCATACTTGAGGCAAGTTGTCTTCTTTCAAGTGCTGTTTTTACTTAAAAAACAACGTTAGTATACCCAGAGTATTAAAACAAGCTCTTCAAAAATTCGATGGAGCAATCTTGTCACGGTTATTTAGTTGGAACAGTTGTCGCTTGGATTGCAAAAGATTGTGAATTCAAGGCAAAACGTCCTCTTTTTATTATAATGTCATTGATTCTAAGTACCATTTTGCCATATTACGTTTTTTATTAATTGTTTTTTTTAGCGCGTCGCTATCTTTATGTATAATTTGAGCGTCTAGCACAAAACATCAAATATTTCGTACCATTTTCAGTTTCGATGTGAATATATTTTTCTGTCTACGACTTCTATAAAATTTTATTGACACCTACATTCGTTTGTTTTCAAAGATGGCGCGCGGCCGACTTCTGCCCGCTGCGCTGCGGCAACGGCCGCTGCAGGAGTACGGCGGTGGCCTGCTCGGGCAGAGACGGCTGCGGGGACAACAGCGACGAGATTGCCTGCAGCGTGTGTAGTAAGTACCACGTATCATGGTAAATGATATCCCCCTCAGGAAGTCCCAAACTCAAGGGGAGTTTCAGTAAAGATATTCGCTTGTACTCCATTCCGACCGCGCGTACGTACAGTCAGCATCAAAAGTAGCTTAGCAAACGAAATTTTCAAATGATTGTTACGGTTGAAATGACCAGAATTGTCTGACATAACTGTTGAGTCAAAAGTACATGACCGTCACCATAGGTAATTACAGAGAAGTTATAATTATGAACACAAAAAATGTCATATTTATTCTGAAATGTTAAATGATGAATATGTAAAGACACTTACACGTGACTATTACTTTTGCCACCTTGTTTTTGTTCAGTTACTTTTGATGCTGACTGTACAGTAGCGTGCGTGTAGATAGTGTTGCAAGCGAATATCGCCGAAAAGAGGTCGACTGGGAAAGTTCCAAAATCCTCGACTGTACGAGGGACTTTATTGAGATCTCACACGGACTTCTTGAGAGAATTCGAAAAGTGACGTTGCACTGTTTTGTTTTATTTTGCCAACACATACGTACATTCATGACGCTTCACTTTCCCTCCTAGAAGTCCCCATGTAACTTCTAGATACTACTGAGCCGCCAAGTGAGCTTTCGGCCAGCCTGAAAAACTTTTACTTTAATGAAAAACAGGGCACCGCAGCGCACATGAACGCTTATGTACTACCTATGCAAAGTTATTGTGCGTGTTACCTAATAAGTGCGTGATCTTAAAACTTCAGGGCCTGGGGATTGACCATCAACACTTAGGGCACTAACTTTAATCTTATTATGCAGATTCCCATTCAAAGTTTGCATAGTAAGATTAAAGTACCTAATGCTACTCTACCTACTCTTAGAGTGAGTGAGAGGTGACAGTAGAAGGGCCCCTGCTTCTGCTATTGTAAAACGCTCATAACATGTTCAAAACAAAAGCCTTTAGAAAACAATTACGTTCCTATCGTGTTTCAGAGGACTCACATTGGATTTGGACTATAATATAAAATTCCGCCCTCTTTTTATTATGCAACAGGTAAGCGCTTGGCTTTCATCTCATCTGATGGCAAGTGACGATAAGGCCGAAGGTGGAATCGCGCTTCTCCCTCAACCACTGAGGAACTGGCTATCTTATCTCTAAACTGTCGGAACACAACAATGCTATAAACTAAACATTGTTGTTATGACGACAGACATATATAAATACTTGTTGACTATTCTTGTAATAAATAACTAGATCTTGAATACTATATTTTGTTCTACAACAAACAATCTACTTATAAATATTAGATAAAACCGTGTCGCGTAGCGGTGAAAGAACCTAAATATATAACAGGTATTTATATATTTAGGTTAGGTACTTACCTAAATATATAACAGGTATTTTTTAAATAGCTGCGTCGCATAGCCGTGAAAGAATACTACCACCCCTCTCTTCCCTTGGGTGTCGTAAAACGACTAACGGACTAAAGACTGCACATAAGTACTACCAACAGTATAAAGCGGCGATGGGCTCACCACCTGTCATATTTGGTGAAAAGTAGACTATGGCAGGGGACTGCTTTTGCTGTCCTCATTGCCTTGTCTCTGACTAACCCTTCGGGGAAAATAGTCGTGATTGTATGTACAGTCAAGAGCAAAAATATGTAAACAATTGTAACTCTTAATGCAATGGAATAAGAATCAAAGTGTTTACATATTGGTACTCGTGGCTGTATTACGAGTATGTATATAATATAAATTAATTGCCACGAATGTTTGTTCGCGCAACACTTCAGGACGGCTGCACCGCTGCGATTTGGTTTACAATTTTTTAGTTGTATTTTTTAATGGCAGGGCCCTTATTCTGTAAAGATTCCTTGTATCAAAACCACTGTAATTCCATAAAAAGTTACGATATCTTCCCAAAAACGGATGCGTTTGACGTTTGACGTTTGTGCGCGGTAAGGTTTAGGTGTGGAATCTAAAGATTGCGATACAGAATCAGGGCCCTGGAGTAGTCAGGACAAGGTTGTAAAAAAGAAAAATTTTGGAAAGTTATGGGGTAGGTAGGTACTGGGTGTTCACGCGGATAAAGTCGCGGGCGGGCCGCTGGTTTATACTATTTTTTTATACATAATCACGACTATTATCCCCGAAGGGTTAGTCAGAGACTAGGCAATGAGGACAGCAAAAGCAGTCCTCTACCATAGTCAACTTTTCACCCAATAGCGACTGCACATGTGCTCAGCGTGACAGGTGGTGAGCCTATCGCCGCTATATGCTGTTGGATGTATGTGCAGTCTTTAGTCTGTTAGTCGCCTTTTACGACACCCAAGGGAAGAGAGAGGTAGTACTCTTTCACCGCTAGGCGACGCGGTTACTATTTTACCAAAGTTAACGTTCTAATAAAATGTTACTCAATTAATTAACATCAGTAGCGCATTGCGGCATATTTTAATGCAGGCGTAAAGCATTGCTAGTAGCTAAAGTTCATAAACATGGAATGGTTATGTGTATTTAATAAATAGAGTTTTAAGAAACAATTCTCTAGATTTTTTCCTCATCTTTTAATTGAATGTCTACTACCTACTCGTATTAAACAACTGGAGGTAGATACAATTCTGCATTGAAAATATATTTCAAGATTTTACTCCGCACCTTCGGCATTCTGGCATTATATTTTGCAGTAATTACTGAAACATCTAACAACATATTCAACTACTGTAAATGAAATTCAGTAAAATTTAAAAGATTTTATTAACAGTACATATAAGTAGTAGTAGTTAATAGTCACATCAATAATTTAAAAAAATACGAAAGTTATCTTTCTTAAAACGAGTCAAATCACCCACGTGAGTTGACTTTAAAAGTATTTCAATTGCAAACTGTAACGCGCCGTAAAGGTAGTGACCAAAGGTTCGGCGAATTCTTTAATGACCAGGACAGGACAACACATGTGGCATAATAAAAGCTTGGGTTCCGCTCGGACCACCTGACTAAACTCGTCAAAATAATGTCGCGTGTCGCGGTCGCATTCCAACTAAGTACAACTAATTCTATACCCGCAATTTGACACGACACACGGCTACCGCGTTCCGTTAGTGTACGTGCTTTGACAATACGCGCCAAATTTATATTTCACGTTTGGTATCATCACCTGTGAAGTTTGTACATTTTGCTTGCTTGGTCACGCTTCCGCGTTATGTGCATTTGAATTTAAACAGGCGCTTACAGAGAACTGTTAATTTTTGTTTTCGGTGTCTTACTAGCTATAATGACACTGTTTTAATCCTCAACGGTAAAATATACTTAGGGAAGTGACGAAAAGATCGGTCTTTCTTCTTCGGAAAAAGCGGCGCATTTCAAATAACTTTCTTAACCACTTATTATTAGCCCCGTTCATGAGTGGTTAAAACTGTCTGATGATATTTGACTTACTGTCGGACAGATATTAACATCCTAATAATATTATAAACGCGAAAGTTTGTATGGATGGATATTTGTTACTCTTTCACGTAAAAACTACTGAATGGATTTGGATGAAATTCGGCATACAGATAGTTTATAACCTGGATTAACACATAGGATACTTTTTATCCCGATATTCCAACGGCAACGGGAACCACGCGGGTGAAACCACGAGCGGCCGCTTGTTGTTCATATAAGGCAGCAAACATGCTTTAACTGCAATTGAATTTCTATTGCGTCTGGTTTTACGGAAGCTAACAGGTTAATGAATAATGGTTTAAGTAAGATCCGAGTATGCATAAACTAATTTTCATTATTTTTCTACAGGATGTCCTGCTCCGCCGCAAACACCGTGAACGTAGAGCAGAATTATTGAAAAACTTCATCTACGATACGATACGAGAAAAATATCAACCATTTTAAGAAAAATATCTTAAGGAATTGGTAGAGACAGAAACTATAGAAAATACAAACTTTAAATGACATCGCAACGAAAAGTCATAATTAAATTAACGTAATATAATGTAGAAATTAACCATTTTTGCACTGTCATCTAATTAGAGTGAATTTTTTTACTGAAAAAATAACGTTAAAGAGATATAACTAATTATAAGCAAATGAATCTATAAATTTTACTTCATTTAGAAATCTGTTCGCACATACTTTGATAAAGTGTCTTGCATGCAATCTTTTAGTAGGTAAGTAGTAAATAAAACAAAGGTTCGACTAAGAAACATGCAACTCAATTTTTTTAAAGCTTATAACTTATTCTACAATTTCTTTAGAAGTCAATTTTAACCGCACATTTTTTAATAAGACTGAAGAAAAGTAATTCAAAACACTTTGAATTTAGACATCGTTTTAATGCGATTTAGTATAAATATAACTACTTAATGAAAATGTAAATATGGATTTATCATATTAATGTTATTTTCTTTGATTTAAGGCATAATTCGAGGCGATCATAAAAAAAATATCTAGAGAGTAGCTATACGATAAACGTAGGAAATCATTACGATGTGCTAAAGCTGATTTTACAGAGCGGTAGCAAATAAACGAATAAGGAGTTTCGATTACATACTAATTATATTTCTTCAAAATATAATACCATTTTGTAATACTGCACTATTATTAGGTATTAACGACGAAGGTACTGTTTCTCGATAGTGCATCTAAGCAAAAGTCTAGACTTAATGTTAGCAACAGTACCTACCTACCTAATTATTATAATGGGTATCATATATCTATCATATCATATCACGAACTCTTATCATCCATCATCATGACACGATCAATTTAAACAAGTTATAAAGGTTTTTTCGATCGAGATAACTATAACTAGAGTTTTTTTGAGATTGAACAGCGCTACTATTATCTGCCAGCACTAGGCACTCAAAGACTAGCAGCAGATCGATAGCACTAAACAGCCTTTTTGTTTAGTGTTATTAACTTACTAGCGACCGCTCGCGGTTTCACCCGCGTGGTTCCCGTTCCCCGTGGAAATATCGAGATAAAAAGTATTCTATGTGTTAATCCAGGTTATAAACTATCTGTTTGCCGAATTCCATCTAAATAGTTTTTACGTGAAAGAGTAACAAACATCCATCCATACTTACAAACTTTTGCGCTTATAGCATTAGTAAGATTTACTTATTTAACCTTGTTTTACATTTTTACTTTAACGTTTCACTGAAAAGATTTTATTTACAAAAACCTATAATGAAGACCAACCGCAAGAGATGTTACAATTATTATTAGTATCCACCACGATATTGTAAAATTTTGATTGACATAGCCAATGGAATGTGCATGAAAGTCTTTGTATAGGTAAAGCTGGAACGAATTATAAAACATACAATAGTCGGTGTCAATCTAAAATCAATTGTGCATATTTTTGAGTTATCAAAGTTTTAACATTCCAACTAATTAAGTAATTAAATTGGCATGGTGGTATGCATTAAGAAGGAATATTATAACAAACCTGAACACTTCTTGAATTTGTTAAGCATAACTGCTAGATATTAGCGATAGGTAGTCAAAACTTTTTGTCAAAATATCCATAGAAAACATTTCCCCTAATTCATCTAGTATTTACATCGACTACGTAATGTATTAGTAACTTTGATCAGCAGTTGTATTGAAATAGTTATTGAATTTAAGTTATTAATTACCGATTATTATGTTTACTAGTGTGAAGTGAAAAGAAACGACTAGAGTGGAGTCAATTGTAACTTATTGTATTATAGTGTGTTTATGTCGTGTGTGATTGTGATAATTATTTATTAAATTAATTTTATTATTCCTAAGCTGACTTTTAATTTTTTAAACTACGCAATATTTACGTGCTATATTGTCCACGTGGGAGGCCTGTGCCCAGCAGTGGGACGTTATTAGGCTGATGATAATGAATATTTACGTACCGACCTCGGTATGAGCATCAAGCATATAATAAGTTTGGTGACAAACGCGGCGAGTTGCAATTGTGCCTTCGTTTTGTTACAAATAACCCCAATTTATCTCCACAGTGCCCCATCCGGACCCCGTCCGGACCATGCACACGGCACGGTCTAATATAATTCATCCCTAAGACCAATCAAACTCGACGCGGTTGGATCGCTTAATTAATGAGTTCCTATGGCCACCTTCCAGCCCTGTCATCCGGCCCTGGGTACCATCTAGCACCAAAGTACTCGTCATGACGAATCAAACGAGCCCATACTCGATGGGGTTATGTCGTTTAATTACCGAGTTCCTGTGACCATCTTCCAGCTCCATCATCAGACCCAGATTAACTACCATCTAGCACCAAAGTACTCGTCAAGACGAATAAAACGAGCCGAGACTCGATGGGGTTGCGTCGTTTCTTTACTGAGTTCCTAGGACCACCTTCCAGCTCCAGCATCAGATCATACCCTGGTAACCATCTAAAAACAAAGTACTTATCAAGACGAATGAAATGAGCCGAAACTCGATGGGGTTGCGTCGTTTCATTACAGAGTTCCTATGACTACCTTCCAGCTCAAATCATCAGACCCTGGTTACCATTGAAAGACAAACTACTTGTCAAGGCGATTCAAACCAGCCCAAACTCGATGAGGTTGTGTTGTTTCATTGCAAAGTTTCTATGGCCACCTTCCAGCTCCATCATCAGATCAGCACCATGTCATCCTAATATTGCATGTCACGCGATTTACACATGTATGCAAAATTTCAGCTCAATCAGTAACCGGGAAGTGGATCAAAATTGAGTAGCAAAATTCCACCCAAACAAAAGACATACTTAAAAACTTGCAAGTTAAATAAAAGCTTGTATTTAACAAGCTTTTATCAATTAATCAGTATGTATCGACAATCTCAAGTCGATCTCTGGAATAGGTCATAGGTCATAGGAGGGTGAATTTCCCGGGACCAAAAATTGCGTGGCGTCGATGAAAAACATAGTTATAATCTTAGATTAAAACAAAAAGGGAAGATACGGCATGCTCCTACTTGTAGTCATTCAAAAATATTCAAAATATAGTCCTACTGAACTACTTAAGCAAACACTCACACACGCACACCTATAAAGTGTATATCGAGCAAGCGAGACAAAGCGGTAAGCTTCAACGTCAGCGCGAGGGAGTCAGCGAGTAGCGCGTTGACATCTCGTCTGTGCGTCTCGGTCGCTTCGCAACAGACGAGTACGTACGACCGATTCCGACGCCACTGCGGAGTAGCGTCTTTCTCTTTTTCACACAGTAGAATATCCGCAATAGTGCGATGTAGCCTGTTCGCTCGGCAAATTGTGACTGAAGTGAAATTGTGCCTTTAGGCCTAATTTTGGCGGCTCACTCTCGAGACGCTAATGCCGTATCTTCCCTTTTTGTTTTAATCTAAGGTTATAATGTACAAACATTTTTTTCTGGTTACGTGAAATAGTAATCTATGTGTAGCACTTACTATTTTATTTAATAGGTACTCCAATAAAAAAATTTAACCTCGAAATCTTTCATTGCCGTGTTTGTCCACACGTCACCTTGATGTGAATTATACCTCATTCATAAAAAGATACGTGAATAGTTAAAGTATTGTTACGGAATATATTTATTCAAATATTTAAACAATACAACGAATGGTTAATAAAAATTCATTTGTCGCAGAACTACCTTTCATCGCCGTGTCCTAAACATCATTAAGAATATTGTTTTATCTAACGACTAGCGTCCAACCCCCTGTGCGCTAAACGTTGCTTACCAGTGCCGCCTAAGTGCTCGACGACCTCGACGTGGAAGGACGTACACACTTGCCTGCGTTTTCGCGTCATAAATGTAAGTATTCCATTTTTATGTTACTGGATTTTTTTTCTTTCATCGCCGTATATAGGCATAACTTCTATTTGAATAAGTTTGTCCTCTTGATTAAGCATTCGATAGAACGCCATTTCTCATAAGTTTATTTGTGAAGTGTTTATTACTTCGAATAATTAATAGATTTTTTTGTTATTTTTTATTTTTGCCTTGATTTTCATCGCGAGCTTTCATTGTCGTGGTTTCCGTGGCTAAATTTTGCTATGACAATGAAAAAAGACACGGCAATGAAAACGAAATTCATTACCATGCCTTGTAAAACAGTTTAGTTTCATTGCCGTGGCCAGGTATTTCATTTCCGCGACTTAAGTTTTGATATTATGCCGTGAACGCTTGTTTCATTGCCGTGCACGCATGTTTCATCGCCGTGGCACGACATTTTTAATCTTGTTAAACTCGTTAGTTTTTTAAGTTATCTGCCAGATAATAAGCAAGAATACATACAATAGGTATCAAAAACTTTAATAACTGCAAATTTTTTTTAAAAAAAACTTAAAGATAATAAAATCCACGGAAATGAAGATTTTAATGGACCTGTTAAAATTCACCCAGGAATAGGACATCCTCGTGGTTACACTGGTGTCTGAAATTCACTGCAAACGTCGTCGCACCGAGAAGACCGTGGCGCTCAAAAGGTTGACGTGCACTCTTTGGTCCGTTAGTGTGCTTTTACGACACCCAAAGGAAGAAATGGGGCTGTATGAAGGTTGCTTCACACATATCAGTGAAGCCACAGTTCCGACACAGTACCGGCACAGTGTTTTTCATACATTCTCTATGAACGCATCCCCACTTGTAAGTGATAATGCTCTCAATGTCAGTGCCGCCACCGGCAAACCACGGACGTATTCGTTTTGACAAAATTCATAGAGAATGTATGAAAGAATATTTTTCACTGTGCCGGTACTGTGACTTCACTGATATGTGTGAATCAACCTTTATTCTATACCGCTACCAGCACGGCGAGTAGTGTAATCAATCATTTAAACATCATTGTTTTTGGTGTTTAGGTAACAAGTGGTCGTAACTTTCTCGAGAACTACCTATAAATAGGTAGGTAAGTACTTAGAGTTAGACAAATTTATGACTTTTACTTAAAATACCCTCACTTTATGCAATGCCAATGTATTTTTAGTTCTTTAAAACCAGACTATTTTATGTTTCGTTGTTTGTTTACATTAAAGACAAAACAAATCGGGCTGCTGCATTGTCTCCACACGCCTTTAGATATTTCGCGCATGCGTAAAATTAAGAAAACAAAGATGGTGGCACTGGCACAGCATCTCTCGGCTTTGATCAGTTTTAATAAATTATTTACGGTGTCATATCTCACGAAATACACAAAGGACCATGCAGTGATATAGTGCAAGTACATGGGGTACAGTTCTTCACTTCATTTTCACCATAAAAAATAACAATGGGTAAGTGACAAGTGTTGTTATTTCATTTGTTGCTTAAATGTAGTTCGACCGAGTGTTTATCAATACGGGAAACTGGCAACATATTATAAAAACTGAATGACGAAGTAGGTACCTACTAAGCTAAAAATAACAATAAAAAAAATCTGCTTAAAAAGTAACTTAAATAAATAAAAGGTTTATTAATAGAACTTAAACCTCTCACAAATATATAACCTATTTACTAAAGCAGATTCCGATAAAGCTTTAGGGGCTCTAGTAAGGGGGTCTGATATGTAGTTTCGAATGCCGTCGTTGCGACGCACGCTGTTGTTCAAGTGGTACGCCCTTGCGAAAAGCGGTTTTATCGAAAATCGCTAAATCGAATGACGGACTCGCGAACACGCTGTCACGAAATCTCTTTTAGTGGTACGCTAGGTCGATAGTTACGTTATCGAAACCAATTGGTTCTATTAGAGTGCTTATTCAAATCTATCGTATGAGAATCGAACTCACGACCTCGATCGATGAGACACAGCAACTTACGATGGACTCGATTAGTATGTAGAAGGAAGGGAAACGAAAATTTTTATTTTTGAATAACTTTTTAATTATGTACCTACTACCTTTAAGGTACTTATAGAAAACATAAAAAAATTGTAGGTAACAAAAATAACAATAACATCCGGTATCCGGATAGGATAAAATTAAATATGAATTAAATTAGTCACAACACTCTTTAACAGAAATAACAATGATAAGAAAAAAATTAATACAAGTCTGTAACATTACATAAACTCAGTATAGGCGAGTATTTAGAGCTAAAGCTCTCATAAAGTCCAAAGTGCTCATTGTATTTTCCTTTTTTAAAATAGCTTTTATAGCATTTTCTTTCATTTTCATTTTCTTTGGTGGCGTAGTCTGTGGAATATTACCCAAAATTCTCTCAATTGTGTGCATTGTGGTTTTTTTTTCATCAAAGATCTTTGGTTTCCGATTTTCCATTACACTATTCCATCGCCGGTGCCATTGATTTGAATCAGCACTCTAATCGCAACAATGGATTTCGATACCATGACTCGATTTCGTGTTTCGCAAGGGCGTACCACTTGAAATGTGTTTCGCAACAGCGTGCGTCGCTACGACGGCATTTGAAACTACATTATCAGACCCTTAGTATGGTATGCCCGTCCTGTCAATGAACCAATACCTACGTTAAGTTTTTTTTTTAAATATTCGATGAGATAATCAACCTTGCTGCGTTTTCCATAGAACTTGTATCAGGTAAAATAATGTAGAGTTAATATTAGGAGTGTAGTAGAAAAATGTTAAGTGTGTAAGTATAGAATATAGGTATGGATAACACATTAAAGAGAAAATTACAAATTTTTTTTTATTAAAATAGTAGAAGTCAAAATAATTATTACTAAATCACTACGAAATCTATAAGTAGATACTCATCCGCTGGACTTAGGTTATTCTGTTACTTAGGTCCTAGGAAGATCTGGCCATAGCTATAACTGAGATTAAATAGCGTGGGTTAGTTGGTGCAAACGACAACCATCGGAACTAACGGAAAGCATTGCCAAAGTTTAAAAGGCTTTTTAGGGCCCATTTTTCAATCCTCGGATAATACTTATCCATCTGTTAAAGAATTAACTACGCGATCAACCTACTAAAGCACCACCTGTAAAAAAAAAGACTTGGTGTTGATTAATTTCGGCGGGCTGGATAAATTCCACGGTAGCTCAACTGGAAAGAGCACCTGGCCCGGATTACTAGAAAAGTGGGGGTTCAAATCCTGCTCGTGGAAAAAAATTATTTTAGATAAGATAAGATATTTATTTATTTGCACTTTGACATGGTATTAAGATGTTACATTTTAAATACATAGATCACATATCAAGGTCATTTTATAATAGCATGCAAACATTTAGTCCTCTCAGTAATACAAATATTTTCATTTATTAAAATTCATTAAACTATTATTAAACAATTATTAAATTAAGCAATAAGCAAGAAAATCATTTTAAAAATATATAATAAATATCATTATTTAACAAAACAAAAAAAATCCTTAATATCATAAAACGCATTCTCAACTAACCAATTATACAATTTTCTTTGAAAAAGAGAGACATTCGTCAACTTGCACACTTTTAACTCGCACACATGTGCGAAATGGCACCATTTGATTTTACCTATTATTTGCGTCGTCAACTCGCACACTCGACAAAGTACAGTCGAATAAAAAATTGGAAACAAGATTAATGTAATGACTTGCCCACCCATTTTGAAGCGCACCAGACCAAGCGCACCTAAACTATTCCTCCAAGCCCACTCATTGGGTGCGCTTCAGAATAGGTAATTAAAATATTATATTCCTATTCCTCGAAGCGCACCAACATTGATGTTGATAGAAACTAGGACTTAGGTGCTTAAGCAACTTACTACGTCAATAATAAATTGAATCATGACAGTCATATTGATCTAAAAGTACCAGGGCGACATAAATGAAAAGAGGTAGATAGGCGCCTTAGCGATCTTACTTACCTTTAACTACATGAGTTACTCATGTGCTTGAACTATCAAAAAAAAGAAATAAACGAGTAGAACTAGGTGCTGCAACTTACTATGTCAATAATCAGAATCATGACAGTTATTTTGAACTAAAAGTACGGTAGCTTTATTCTGTGCTAAAAGTACCAGGGTGACATAAATGAAAAGAGGTAGATAGGCGCCTTAGCGATCTGACTTACCTTTAGCTATAAAAAAAGAAATAAACGAGTAGGACTAGGTGCTGCAACTTACTATGTCAATAATAAATTTTATCACGACAGTTATTTTGAACTAAAACTACGGTAGTACTATTACTTATTCTGTGGTAAAAGTACCAGGGTGACATAGATGAAAAGAGGTAGATACTCTAAAAATAAACGTACGTTATCCGTTATCGATATTTTCTGTTAGTTACAAAGTTATAGTAATGATTAAAAATTCCACATTTTATCTGCTGAAAAATTCAAAAGCTGAAAAACAGAATTCTGGTTTTCGCTAGTGAAAATTGTAAAGCGATATAAGTTAATCCTAATTTGACAGTTATGTGTGATGGAACTTTCAAATTCTGTCTGCAACCATTTAAGAGGCCTATTACATCTCAAATGTGATTTTTGCGTAAAATGCCCATTTTTGCATTTTTTTGTAATTTTGCAGTTGTATTTATAGTTTTTATCGAAATAGGATAATAAATTCATGCATAATATTACAAATCTCCACTCTGCGAGAATAATCTGAGTTCGGACGGCCGGCGCATCGCATTTTGTAGTAATTTTGCAGTTGTATTTATCGTTTTATCGAAATAGGATAATAAATTAAATATATAATCTTTATTCTTCATGAAGTAACTATTATTCTGGTATAAATTTTGCTCAATAATATTATCGTAGATAGGAGAAATTCTCACTAAACTTAAAGCGATTTTGGAAGTTTTATGGTTTAGAAAATGTTTTTTTTTTCTAAATAAAATAAATGATATCTAATAAATTCTAAAATGTGTCTAATATCACAACAAAAAAAAACATGTGTTATCGATGAGCATATCAATACCACTATTACCGACTTAAAAGAAAGAAAAATTTATGTGGAACTATGTATCTAGCAACTTTGTAATTGATATAAAAAATTATTGATGTATGATTTTAAAATTTTATCTTTTTTTTTGCAATTTATTATAGAATCAAACTATACCTTATTATACATAGCCAGATAGCTTATTTAATAAGGATTCCAGTGATTTAAGTTTTTTATATAGTCTCTAATAAATTTTTTATTGAAATCGTCATTATACCTAGACCGGATCTAAACAGGAAGTGATACGGAAGTAGCTTGACACATGCGGCCATATTGAAAAAAATGGCCGTAGCACACAAGAGGTTATATAATCATATATTATAATGCTATTTTTGATGTTGAATTATAACTTAAATTTTAAACAAACAATTTTCATCTGTGATTTTTATAAGTAAATTATATGTTTAACTTTTAAGAAAAAAATTGTGAAATACTTTTGTGATATTGTTGATTAATACTAAGTTTTACACGTTAGTTACGTCCATTTCTTATTTTATTTAGATAAGAAGAAGCCAAATGATTGTGTGATATTATTGATTATAATACTTTTTATAACTTTTTGTTTTATTTCGTACTTAATTATAACAGCTGTCTGGTATTAAACATAGGATTATAACTTTTTCCAAACCTTTTTGTAATTGACTGTACAGATTTTAACAAGTGTGCGAGTTGACGACACAAATAATAGGTAAAATCAAATGGTGCCATCTCGCACATGTGTGCGAGTTAAAAGTGTGCGAGTTGACGAATGACTCGAAAAAGATTAGTGTCTATAATAGCAACTTGAGATCCTTAGGAATTCTATAAAAACACGCACACACATTGCCAAGCAGCTTTTATTATACTTGGCAGATTTTGGTGTATCTTCTAAGACAAGTTTATATGGGGTCACTTTTAAGCCTTAAGTCTATATCACTCGCCATTTTAAACAAATTCCTTTGCTTCTTAACAAAGCTGCAGATTTCGGACATGTACAATGATGGCAGTGGTAAGAGACCAAGATTTCGAAACATTGGTTTACAGGACTCGTCAGGGGGAATCCGCATATGGCTCTGATGCATTTTTTCTGCGCAATAAATGCTCTATTTTTATCTGTACTGTTTCCCCACATTATGATCCCGCAGCGTAATATAGATTCTATAATGTGCACGGTAAGATAAAATCACAGTTTTTTTGCTAGTCACTTTCTTAATTTGGTTTAAAGCAAAAACGAACTTACCTTACCCTACCCTACCACATAAATTATCTACATGCATTTTCCAAATCAAATCTTCATCAATGGTAACACCTAAAAACTTTGTGTGCGTAACTTCTTTAATTTTTGTGATGTCTAGATTATAATTGTATTGTGTGTTTTGATTTATTAAATTGAATATAAATAGATTTATATAAATTTATTGTTAGATTTTTTAATTCAAGCCAGTTAATTATATTTTCTAAAGCTGTATTAATGTCAAACTCATGATTTTTTATCAAGTAAATTTTATTTGATGTAACAATTATAGATAATGTCGTTCGGGTATAATATACATTTATGTTTTGTCGCTTGCAATATGTAATTTATATAAAATAGTATTCCGGAATCCTCACTGGGCGAACGAAATGCGTGCTGCAACGCAGCGTGGCTCTACCGCTCAGTAAATTATGGCACTATGAATATTAAGTCAATTCTATTGTAAGCTTCTAAGATTTAGTGAGGTTTTTTCAATATTGTTTTAAACCACACTAGATCTCTGTATTTTCGATTCAGAAAGTTAACTTGGACTACATAATTAAGTGTGGGAAAATTATATACCTAATTATTTATTATTTCCTTTTATTACTTTCAACTTTTTTTTAAGCGTGTAAACTGTTGATATACTTACGTAGCTATGGAAACGGAAAATACAATGACTCCAACAGGAACAACAGATAATAACAGTACGTAAACAATTTAAAGCAATCGACAAATTACTAATGATGTTTATTTTGACAATAAACATTGTTTACCGAATAACTGAACACGTAACACGTCTCATTTCATTCAACGCATTCGTACGTTAGTGATGGTTGTGAAGTTAAAAAAAATATTTATGAAAGTTTATATCATTAATAAGAATGAGTCTGTTAAATAAAATAAAAAATTCCGTGAAAATAATACCAAGGTTTGTGTCATCAACTAATAATTTTCAAGGTTTCACATAGAAAAAAGTTAAGGTATCAAAAATTATAATTAAAATTTAAATTGTTTTCCATAAGTAATCCCTAAACTGTGGCTCAGTTTATTAAGTTGTTACTCTCGATTCTCATATTTTATGAAACACCACATTTTTTGTTCACAGTTTCATAGTGTGTTCATAAACCGTGTCGAGTAGCAGTGAAGGAATACTTCCACCCCCTCTCTTCCCTTGAATGTCGTAAAAGGCGGCTAACGGACTAAAGACTGCACATACTTCCAACAGCATAGAGCGGCGATGGGCTTGCCACCTGTCACGCTGAGCACATGTGCAGTCGCTATTTGATGAAAACTGGACTATGGTAGAGGACTGCTTTGCTGACCTCATTGCCTAGTCTCTGACTAACTCTTTGGGGATTTAGTCGAGATTATATGCATGTATGTATGCTTGTAATTTCATAGTTGGTTCCATACAAATGGTTGTCTTTTGCTCCGGGATTATATGTATACCTACTAGCGGCCGCTCGCGGTTTCACCCGCGTGATTCCCGTTCCCGTGGGAATATCAGGATAAAAAGTATCCTATGTGTTAATCCAGGTTATAAACTATCTGTATGCCGAATTCATTCAGTAGTTTTTACGTGAAAGAGTAACAAACATCCATCCATTCTTACAAACTTTCGCGTTTATAATATTAGTAGGATTACCAAACAAACTCTATTTTTTTTGTTTTTCCCGTACAATACGAATTTGAATTAATTCTATATCTAAAATTAAAACCATTAAGCATTGACATTCTACACTTGAGAGCAAAAGTAATCGCACACCCCTGATATTTTTTTAAAAAGTCTTGTTTTCTAAGTTTATCTTACATTTATATATAAGTTTCTGAAATCCTTGTTTTATAACGAACATATTGATACCTAGCTCATATAAAATCATATAAAGCAGTATAATATATGATTGTAGACATAATTTTAGTATTTCTGCAATTTAAGTTCAAATAGTCATTGCTATAAATCATCAGCGCTATACTCATTTACTCATGTTTATAAAGATGATCTGCTCATTCCCTTCATGACTGTGTAGATAGAACAAAATATAAGGAACAGCAGATATTTATAGAAAAATTTTAGAATATTTATTCTCCAAACAACATTCACATCATAAATACGAGTATACTAATAGTAAGTACGTGTGAAGTATTGCTCCGTGATGTGTACTAACTAGCTGTTGCGGTTATTATCAATTTAGGAAGCCTTCATATATAATATATTCACATAAAAAAATAATGAATGATGGACATGACGGATGGTACCTATCACGATTCTAATAACAATTAAAAAACATTTCGACCTTGTTGTAGCAATAGATTTTAACATTACATTGAACATTGAGAAGCTCGATGACGTACTTAGAGGCAACGAGAGTCTTCACGTTGCGATCTTGAAAGTTAAGTAAATTATATATCGAGCTTTTCCGTGTTTCGTATGGCACGTTAAGCCTTTTAAATATCACCTGTAAAACAAACATGGGCTAACGTGGCGGTTTATGCATTATGGCCTGATCTCCCATATGCTTTTATTATATGTAAGAAATCCTGGACCCAACAGATGGGATATTTATAGGCTGATGTTAATGTACACTCGAGAGCAATGAATCCGGGTCACTTAAAGAAACCTATAAATCTCGGAAACGAAGAATGCTAGCTTAATTAAATAAATTGTGTTTAATAGACAATTAAATACTCCCTAAAATAAAGGTATTAAAACTTCTTAGTTTTTGTAAAGTTATATCATAAAAAATAAAATTTGAAAAAGGGAGACTGGAAGATGGAACTACGAAATTACTGTATTTGTTTTTGCTATTGTTTTTAATCTGTCATTTAAGTAGGTATTTAAACCGTAGTGTGTATATATCGATATTATTCAAGCTGTAATCATTTCGCTTACACTTGAAGAATGCACCAGAATTCTCACAATGCTGGAAACCGGCCGCAGTCAGCGCGTAACAAGCCAAGACTGTCGTATCGGTGTGTCGCTTTCAACAGTACAGAGTTCTCCGACGTTACGAGGAAACTGGCTCTAACCTACGCAAACCAGAAACAGGCAGAACCAGGTGTACTACAGCACGAGAAGATCGATACTTGGTGAACACTATGCTTCGTTATCGCTTTCTCACAGGAACTGAACTTACAAATAATCTCCCGTAATCACGCTTCGTGAGCTCAAAATTGCTCTCACAGAGGAATGGAAGAATATTCCCAAAATTGTATAAGGAACATTGTGTACAGCATGCCAACCCGTGTAAACGCAGTAATGGAAGCACAAGGAGGCAATACAAAGTATTAAAATTCAAGAAAATCGTTATGTTGTTAAAAAATGTCATGTTTCCTATTTTTGTTTTAAGGCGAGATCAACAGTTATTTTTTTCTTTACTTATGTAATTTTTTGTTAATAAAAATTTTAATACTTTCATTTATGGAGTATTTAATTGTCTAATAAACACAATTTATTTGATTAAGCTAGCATTCTTAGTTTGCAAGATTTATAGGTTTCTGTAAATGACCCGGATTCATTGCTCTCGAGTATAGTAACTTTGTATACCTTCCAAACATTTGCTTTTTAGTACGTATGTAACTTTTATAATAATTCTGTTTTCGGGGATGCTTCAGTCGCACAATTTTTATTCAAGAATTGGAACCAACCCTTTAACCTGGTTTACGTATTTCGGTCTCCCATACATATTTCCAAGGTCAACATTTTACAAACCCATGAGCCAATTTTTCTATGTTAAAGTAAAATCTTAAAAGTTTTCTAAAAAGTACTAACCTTTTTTCATTCCTCATATACGAAAAGTAGGTCTGAAGTTGCTTGAGGAGCGGGTGGAAAGTAGTATTTTTCCGCCCTACGGAGAATCGTTTTTCTGGCAGGTACTGTCATGTGTAGTTGTGACTAATTATTATTTTAAAAAAAACATTCAGTCTAATCGAGAACATCCTCCTTTTTTTGAAGTCGGTTAATAATACTAACAATCCATCTCTTCCCCTTGGGTGTCGTAAAAGGCGACTAACGGACTAAAGACTGCACATACATCCAACAGCATAGAGCGGCGATGAGCTCATCAAAATAATACTACCAACCCCTTTCTTACCTTGGGTGTCGTAAAAGGCGACTAACGGACTAAAGACTGCACATACATCCAACAGCATAGAGCGGCGATGAGCTCATCAAAAAACATTACCAACCCCTCTCTTCCCTTCGGTGTCGTAAAAGGCGACTAACGGACTAAAGACTGTGCATACATCCAACAGCATAGAACGGCGATGGGCTCATTAAAATAATACTACCAACCCCCTCTTTCCTTGGGTGTCGTAAAAGGCGACTAACGGACTAAAGACTGCACCTACATCAAACAGCATAGAGCGGCGATGGGCTCATCAAATTAATACTACCAACCCCTCTCGTCTCTTGGGTGTCGTAAAAGGCGACTAACGGACTAAAGACATTCATGTTTTTGTTTTTACTTTCCTTATTATATTCGTAATGAAAAGCACAGTGTTTACCTCGGGTGAAAGACCTATTTACTCCCTCGGACTATTGGCGCACTCGCTACGCTCGGGCGCCAAACCCCGTCTCGGGAGTAGGTATGCTACTTTCACCCCTAGGGTAACAATGTACTATTGTAGCTGAGTTATTGCGATTTTTTACTTTCTATAGTAGACTTTAAATCGCAATAACTCTGCTTAATAAACATTGTTTTTAGCAGACTATTTACATCTCTGAATTTACTGTTAAAGTATGCGTGCATTTCGTTAAAATTGGTTATAGTATGGTTTGGAAACCGAACTGTGTAAACCCTTTTAAATCAAATCATCATTGTCCTGTTACGAGTCAAAGATATCTTTATTATTGAAATTTTGCATTCACAATGCTACATAGATATAGGATAAAATGTTTTCTAGAAAAAAAACAACCAGTCTCAGGAAAGATCGAACGGGATTCGAACCCGTGACCTTTGGATTGCCGGTCCACTGCTCTAACCGCTAAGCTACCGAGACCCCAGAAGACTCGTAAATTTTTTTCTAGTAGTTGATACGCTGTAAGCCAGCAGTATTAAGTCACTGTGAAGTCTATCCACACATTCGAAAGAAATACTATTGCAAGTATTTAACAATCGATAAAGTCGTAATTGCTTATAATATCTGCTGGCTTGCAGCGTATCAACTACTAGAAAACATTCAACGAGTCTTCTGGGGTCTCGGTAGCTTAGCGGTTAGAGCAGTGGACCGGCAATCTAAAGGTTACTGGTTCGAATCCCGTTCAAACGCTTTCCTGAGACTGGTTGTTTTTTTCTAGTAAGCATTTTATCAAAGATATCTTCATCATCATAAGTAACTCCAATTTCAGAATGAGAAAAATCAAAAGAATCGCCGCCATGAAGCAGATAAAGGTGGCCGTGGGAGTGGTGGCAGTTATCTCGTGCTTCGTCACGCTTCTCCTATACTACTGGTACCATTCACCCTCGTCGACAAGATACCACACAATGAAATCCCATATAAGAAAAGCCATAACCCGACAGCACATAAGGGTGACGAACATACCCATGCGACATGTACCATTAAGTGAACTGTTCCCGAACCATTCCGATGATGAAGAATCATTCGAATTAGTCGATTATCGCAAAAAAGGTGAGGCAGGAAAATAAATTGATGACTAAGCGACGAGTACTTATCCTATTCATTCGGAGAAATCGAATACATATGATGAATACAAGGTCACGCTTCTAATATGGTTAAGTTTTTTCTAATAAGCTGTGATGTATTTTGTTAAATTTACAAGGAATTGGTAGACTTCGGAATGTGAGATCCTTGTTTGTTACAATTTATGCAAAAAATTAAAGAGTTTGTACTGATTGTACTGTACTAATTACGCTTTGTTAAGGTACGTTTTATCTTTTCAGCTTTCTTTGTAGATCAACCGGGATGTCAAATTCCCGTTGCAATGATAAAGTATGCAAAAACTAAAAGAAAACAACAAAGCTGCGGGAAGCGCGCAGTGTTCCTGAAGAAATCTGACAGAGGATACGTGCGTGTCCTGATAAAACCACGGGCCATGAAGCAATATCTGAGGAGAAGTGCCAATTTTAGCTGCTGTTACCGTTTCATTAAAAGTTCGTCGCTCATTGGCCATTTAACCACAAAAATAGAGTAAGTAATAAAAACTGATGGATCCAATTTTCATTTTTCTTCTCATTTCATCTAAAGTAATGCATATTATTTTTATTTAAAGTGAAAGTGGAGATTTTAACTTGCAAAACAGAATTGTAGAAAGTGGCAAAGTAGGTGGCAGCTGTAGGATGAAAAAAGCCGAAGATCGGACTCAATCGCATGCATTTGGAAGAGCCTTTGTCCAGCAGTGGACTGATATGAGTTGTAAATGCGACGATAATTAAACACGATATTCTTTTACAGATATACAACCTGTCAAAAGGTACAAACCGGGGAGAAGTTCGAGTTAGAAACTGAGTTCGTTAACGTCAAGTGCTTCGAGTACGACAATCGGAACGTGACGCACATAATTTACAGCGACGTTTACGTGTTCATCAAAAAAACCTCCGTACCGAGTTATCAAATTAGTAAAAGAGAAAAATATAACGTGCTGATGATCGGCATGGACTCTATGTCGCTATCTCGCACTGTACAAACGATGAAGCGGACAATACACTTCTTTAAAGATAATTCTTGGTTAGGTTTCAGGGGATATCATAAGGTAAATGCAGTCTAATTACATTAATTTTAAGTTATCTTCTTAGAACCTATGTATTTATGACATTAGCATTATACGGACGTAGACTCTTTTCTTAGGTGTCGTAAAAGGCGACTAACTGACTAAAGACTGCACATACTTCCAACAGCATAGAGCGGCGATGGGCTAGGCACAACCTGTCACGCTGAGCACATGTGCAATCGCTATTTGGTGAAAAGTGGACAATGGTAGAGGCCTGCTTTTGCTGTTCTCATTGCCTAGTCTCTGACTAACCCTTCGGGGAATTTAGTCGTGATAATATGTATGTATTAATTACCAACACACTTTAATAAAAAGCAAAAGAACTCAATATCTGTAATTTTCTTGAAACAACGGTCGGTAATAAAAATATAAAAATTTTAGTTAAGTCCCAAATTTCGCATTGCTTTCTTAAATTTAAGCGAACACTACAAATTAAAATTAAACACTTTATTATGATTCATTTTAACACAGACAGTCTCTTTGAGTCTAAGGCCACGTATCTGTGTCTCTATGTGAAGCTAAAAAAATAGGTATAATAAACGCCGAAACGCGAGTGTATAGAATATCTTGGTCTTTGAACAAAAATATGTCGAATGGCATTTGATTCCATGCTAGATACTATGTACTACTATACTAAATACTGTTGATACTGCATATTGTTTACAGGTAGGTGATAACACATTCCCCAACTTGATGGCCACCTTTACCGGCAAAGATATGTCGACAATTTCACAAAGATGTTCACAAAGAATGGACGCGTGTAACGAGCTCTTAATCTGGAGCAAATTTAAAAAGTCAGGATACGTCACTGCGTACGGAGAAGATTATTTGCGACTGCCAGACACGTTTAA
Source organism: Scoparia ambigualis (assembly GCA_963921215.1). Taxonomy (NCBI): domain Eukaryota; kingdom Metazoa; phylum Arthropoda; class Insecta; order Lepidoptera; family Crambidae; genus Scoparia; species Scoparia ambigualis. The sequence continues at coordinate 13,741,021 of OY992507.1, forward strand.
CAAGGAATACGCATTTAGGAGTCCCCCTACGGACCATTACTTAAGACCGTTTTATCTGCATGGCGAAAACGAGCTGTACAACAAATCGTTAGTCTGCACCGGAAAAATACCATCAGGACAACATCTTTTAGATTACGCATTAGATTTTGCATTAACGTACAGATATGACAAGTTCTTTGGCGTGTTCTGGATGAACTCATTTAGCCACAACGTCAACAGCCGACCTGAGGAAGCCGACAACATGTTCGAAAACTTTTTCAATCAGCTGACGTACACCGGAATTTTAGAGAATACATTTATTATATTCTTCGGCGATCACGGCATTCGATTTGGCGAGTACCGCGCACAACCAGCCTCGTATTACGAGGAACGTATGCCAGCTCTATTTATGTGGGTTCCACTGAGGTTTAGAGGAGAGCATTCGTTACTCTTCAAATCAGCAGTTGTTAACCAATTTCGATTAGTAACTCCTTACGATTTATATAATACGCTTGTTAATATTAATAGTTTGTCGGAATCTGGAAATTACACAGAAGGATCATCAGACGCGTGTCCGGTATGCCACAGCTTATTTGATCTTGTATCTGGTAATCGGACTTGCGCTGATGTTGGCATCCACACGAAATGGTGCAGCTGCCACAGGTTGTATCCATTGGACACAAATGATAGTGAGGGAATGAAAAGTGTGATCTATGCATCGCAACAAATCAAAGATATGGCCAAGAAAGTTAAGACTGAAAGATGTTGGGGTTGCATGAAGCTGTCACTGAACAACATGGTCAGAATACATTTCTATTACAACAAATTGAGTTTGTATTACGTGGTGGCATTTTCTATGACACCAGGAAATGTATCTTATGAAGCAGTAGTTTCAAGAAAAGGCGCTATCATGGAACTTGTGGGTGCTGTAAGTGTGATATCAGTGTACAGAGGATTGGGAAAGTGTGCAACACACCAGCAAGACAGACATTATTGCGTTTGCCAAAGGAAAGAAAATTGTTGAATTTCATAGAGTTAATAAAATATCTAATATGTAAATAATTGTAAATACTTTAGCTGTTAAATGTTTGTCATAGTACCTTACTAAATAAAATTGACTATTTTTTCATTTCGCGAGAGATTTCGCATGAGATTTTCTTAAGCTAACATTGTTTTATTAAATCCTCATAAAATATAAGAAACAGTTTATTGATTTGTATGATTTATGATGATATGATTATCACGTAGCAAGTAAGGTGCATTTCCGATCCTGGGGCTTAAGTTTTATGCTTCCATGTCAAATATGTTCCGGTATCCGGATTGTAGATATGAGGGATCATATCTACAAACCGGGTATAGGTATATAAGAGTATTGAAGCGGGGTTTAGTTGCCTCAGAATAAGAATAAAACAGTGAATAGGTTAATAAGTTTAATCCTATTCTTTTAGTAAAGAGTTTACAAAACTCAGGGGGTGGTTCACGGATCGCTCACTCTGTCCGCTTGCTAGGACTTAAAAGGAACTTAGCTTTAGGCTAATCTTCGTCGTAGACTGCAGCTACCCGGAACCTGGAGCCGGCAGGGTCAGTCTGCGCGCAGGGACGAAAGCGGAGTCGTGTACGCTAGGTAGCTGATCCACGCACGAGCTCTAGCAGGCGGGCAGGCAGCAGGCAGCAAGCAGCAGGCAAGAGTGCACAGGCCCAGTGGGTGTAGCCTGGTACAGGAACCCGAGATTTCGGGTTATATTTTCGCGCAGAATTTTAACAGCGCGACGTTGTAAGTAATGTCGCGAGTAGGTAGGCACAGCGGGAAAGGAGAACTTTCTCAGCGTGTGTCTACTTTTTATATTAGAGTAAATCGCATAAAAAATCAATATGGCTGTTAATTTAAACACAGACGGACTTCCATACTGGCAGGGCCGTCGAGCAGAGACAAAAACAGAACGACCAGACCATAGAGAACGCAGATCAATAATGGCTCGTCTACACATTCGAGGATACTAAGCGATACTCAATAATGGCTCGCTTACACAATCGCAAAATTATAAGCGATACATTACTTTCCTCTTTATTATGATTTTTCCTTTAATCAACCTTATTTGATTAAAGGAAAAATTACCTTTAGCACCTCCAGATCAAATTGTAAGAGACCACCTCAATCCGGCTGGAACACGCTTTCAACGTCCCTCGTAGCTAACAACAGGAAATTTAGAGTAAGTTAAACAAGCTCTGTTATTTGCGTCCCTGTCAGCTGTTAGATGTGTACAATTCGCTAAAATAATTTTATTTGCCCAGCAGTAGGACGTTTATAGTGAGATCATAGTGAGATCATTTGATTTGATATTATATTATTTAGGATTTAGCATTTGTGTTTAGACAGAAGTGTTACAGTACAAATAAGGCAGTTATCCAGAAGAATTCTGTGCCCTGCCACCGGCTAATGTTGATAAACATCATAATTAGACAAATAACATAGGTCAAAAGCATTGTTCTACGATTTATATAACTATTTGTTCAATAAGTAACATCATCCGTAGAAAAACAATAGGTTTATCAGTTGGAACGCCGAAGTTAGTAGAGCTATGAACGGACTAGAAAGTTATTTAAAATGTTCTGGTATCAAAATAAGGTACCAACTACTATGAAAGTGTTTCTATATTATCTTTTCTTAATACAATTTCCGTCCAGTAAGTATTGAGACAACGGAAATTGGAGTTTACCATCGAAAATTTATACTTAACTATACGTTTGGATTGTGATTCTTATGCATTGCGACTTGTGAGTGATTGTGTAAATGAAATACCTTGAGCAAGATAATATACTACGTTTGTAGCAAACGCTTGTATACCATAAAGGTGCTAAAAATATCTAGTTAGCACCGGGATGCACGATACAAAACTAGAAAATTAAAACTAAAAAACCTTTTTATAAAAACAAGCTTTTATTTAAATGCGCTAAAAAGAAAAAAATAAACTTTTACTATCAACTTATAACGTCGTTACACAATTTATATGATTTAAAAGGTTGTCGCGAGATTATGTAAGTACTCGTATTTAACTATACTTAGATTGAAAATTTTAATCAATCACATCAAGTTATTTAATTTACTTTTATAATTACACAAGTAAATCTCGCGACAACCTTTTATATCATATAAATTGTGTAACGACGTTATAAGTTGATAGTAAAAGTTTATTTTTTTCTTTTTAGCGCAACTAAATAAAAGCTTGTTTTTTTAAAAAGGTTTTTTAATTTTAATTTATTTTTTAGTTTTTAGTATTGGATTTAGAGTCATCTAGCACTAAAGTGCTCGAAAAGACAAATCCAACGAACCTAAACTCGATGAGTTTCCGCCGTTTCGTTTAGGAGTTCCTATGACCACCACCACAACATCAGGACCCTGGACATCGTCTAGCACTAAAGTGCTCGAAAAGACAAATCCAACGAATCCAAACTCGATGTGTTTCCGCCGTTTCGTTTAGGAGTTCCTATGGCCACTTCCCGACTCCATCATCAGGACCCTGGACATCATCTAGCACTAAAGTGCTCAAAAAACAAATCCAAAGAACCCAAACTCAACGCGATTCCACCGTTTCGTTTAGGAGTTCCTATGGCCACCTCTAGACTCCATCATCAGACCAGCTCAATGGTACCATAACATTGCATTGTCATCGTACTTACATAAGTGTATTAAATTTCAGCTTAATCGGTTGAGGAAAACTGGTCTTAAATTCAGTTACAAGATTTGTCCTACAACACAAACTAACAAACAGGGTAAGTCAAATAAAAGCTTGTAAAATACCTATACCTGACAAACTTAATGTATTATTTTGTGCTAGACGTAAAACTTTTGTTAGTAAACTTAAAAACAATAAAATTGTATTCAGTTTTGTAAGCAGTTTAAAGAAATACATATATAGCTCTATACGTTATGGATATTATAGCGCAGACACCTAAGGAAGTAATATTTCATGGACATTTTTTTTTTTTAAATTAAAATACTATTTAATTTGTAATACATTTTTTTCTTCGAGGAAATCTTTCAACAGCCTCTGTGGTCCAGTGGCTAAACCATCGATCTTTAGACCCAGAGCCGGCCAGAGGTCCCAGCAGGGGGTACATTTTTGTGTACCGGTAGAAAGGGGCTATTTGGTAACCGTCGGGCTTTTTGGAAAAAAAATAATATTTTTGAACGAACGCAAACAAATTAACGTGAACGCAACCTTTTTATTCTCTAACATTTGGTAACTCCGTTATATGTCAATCTCGACCAATCAGAGAAAAGAACACCGCGCGTGTGATGTTCAGAACTACATTTAGCGAGAGTCTGTCAGTTTTGTTCCAAATTAGTTTTTAAATAAAAAATTTAAATTATTTATTGTTAACTTTTGCATTATTTGTAAATTTTTAAATGGATGTTACCAAATATCGCCGTCCGTGTTTATATTGAAATAAAAACTGTTGTCATTTTACCACAAAAAACCCCACCAAATAACCCCACCCTGGAAGCTATTTGAAAAGGCACCTTCTTTTCTAAAATAAACCTTACTGTTTGTTCATTCTATGTTTTTATTTTTGTAGTTTTAAAGAGTTATTATCTGTATAATATCACGCGCCGCGCTATTTTATTTTTGATTATTTTTTAATTATTGTTTAGCTTTTAGTACATTCTCTACATCATCTTTCTTTCTTTCTTTTTAAGAAAACCGTGTAACTTAAAAAAAAAAACCTATTTTTCGAATTTAAAAACAAACCAAAGACGTCAGTGTCCCCGCAGACTGCAAACTTTATATCGGCCGATAGTTTGGTTGGCTTTATAATCAGTATGAGGAGGTATGTAAATGCACACATCTTCGCATACTTACTGATTAAAAAGCCAAGCAACTATCGGCCGATATAAAGTTTGTTGTCTGCGGGGACTCTTACTGGTCCTAAGGATTTACATTTGACACAAGTTTGACACTAAGCAATTTGTTACATAGCAAAAATGCTATTGCAAAAGTATCTCCAAAACTCGAAGGATGTACGCACTGTCGAAGTTTATTACAATTCATTTCAAAAGACAAGAAATGCTCCGATATAGGTCTCAGGGTTAATTTCTGCGCCTGCCATAAACTTATAGAAACGTCAATCAAAGACTTTGGGGCAAATGTATAGTGCAATTCAGTTAATAGATAAGGTTCAATATACAGCTCAGAGTGCGCTCACGTCTACATTGTATAAACATTGTGCGGCACTGACGTATGAAAATGTTATAAAACTTAAATTTTAAATAATAATAAATAAAACTTAAAAATTAAATTATAAGACAAAAGAGAAACACTCTTGCGAAATGTTTATCAATACATTTAAATTAAATGAATGTAAAATAGCCTTAGGAAAAGCCTCTGTCAATCATTATATTTAAAAAAATTGTTCACCAGAACATCCAAGGAATGATGGGCAAAGATTTAGAGATTGAATTGTTCATGAACTGTAATAAAATTGATATTCTTTGCATACGAACACTAGCTTAGAGACCATCAGTTCATGTTCAATGTTCAATTTTAAGAATCATTTGGTAGGAAGTTCGTTCAGTCGAGGAAATGTTATACATGGTGGCTCCTTAATTATTGTTAATAAAAAGTTTAAATTAAATGAACGCAAAGACATATTGAGCCTCTCGGTTGAGCGAACAATAGAAATAGCTTGTGTGGAGTTGGAACAGTTTGTTGTATTAAGTGTATACAGACCTCCTTTAGCCTTATATGATTTTTTTGAAAAAGTTATGGATGAGGCATTACGTAAGGTCCGCAATGTACGTAAAACCATAAATTGTTTGCGGTGATTTTAATATAAATGTGTTAGAAAATTCCACGTTGTCAATTAAAATTAAAAACTTATTTCTTTCATACAATTTGAATCATTTTTTTTTGGAGCCGACAAGAATAACTGCCACTTCGGCCACCTGTATTGATAACATATATACCTTAGATTAATGATTGGTCTCGCTGCGGAGAGGCCAATCAATTCATCTAAGATATATACTAATGTAATACCACTGGCTAAGCAAATTATTAATAACCTGGACTCTGATCATTGTGGCCAAATGGTCAGCTTTTCACACCAGCGTAAGCAGGTGATGAAAAAAAATATCACTGTTGTGCCAAAAACTGTAGGTCGGCTGGAACGCTTTAAAAGCAATCTAGACAGAAAATTAAATAATTTAGAATACAGTGAGAACCCTAATGTATTTTATAATGATTTCTTTAATACATATTGTTCAGAATTTAATAAATCTTTTGTTCCAAAAAAGATCTCAGTTATTGGTACTGTAACTTTTAATGAGTGGGCTACAATTGGTATTCACAAAAGTTGAAAACGCCTTTAGAACTTTATGGTGAACGCAACTGTAACACCAGTGACGATTTCAAATTATATGTTAAAAATTATTCAAAGTTATTCAAAAGAGTATGTCGATTAGCTAAGGCAAACGGAGTTCTAAGATTAAGAATAGTAATAACAAAATAAAAATGACATGGAATATTATAAATAGTGAAACAGGAAATGTCAAAAGTCGTAATAATGAGTACAATTTGAATTGTGATAATAAAACCTTGACTGATGATGCTGATGTTGCTGCAGCATTTGAGAGGTTTTTTACTGACATTCCAGTTTCAACTACAAAAGCCTTGATTTCCTCCCCCACTGTAGCCGAATCTGTGTTGAAGGAGAATGTTAAAATTTGTGAAAGTAATTTTAGTTTTAAAAGAATTTGCTCTGCAGATTTATTAAAGACATTTAACACTCTCAATAAAAAGAAGACCGCTGATCTGTGGGGTAATTCCGTGGACGCCGCTAAATCGGTAATTATGACAATAGCTCCAGTTTTAGCTTGCATATTTAATGAATGCATTGACTGTGGTGTTTTTCCTGAACTAATGAAATATAGTAAAATAATTCCATTGTTAAAATCAGGTAGCACTTCTGACCACACTAATTTTAGACCTATTTCTGTGTACCCACATTTAGTAAAATTTTTGAAAAGTTGATGCTAGACCAAATTCAAGTTCATTTTTATAGAAATAAACTTCTTACATTCTAAACAGTATGGTTTTACCAGGGGTCTCTCAACAACTGACGCCGGTGTTGAGCTTTTATTTCGAATATTTGATGCCTGGGAGGATTCACAGGATGCCCTAGGGGTATTTTGTGATTTATCCAAGGCTTTCGATTGTGTTTTACATGAAACATTGGTCAGGAAGTTTAACCACTATGGAATTAGAGATACTTCTTTGAGTCTTCTCATCTCATACTTCAGTAACTGGATTCAGAAGGTTCAATACTTGGTCCATTCTTGTTTTTGGTTTATATTAATGACTTACCTTATTTTGTAAAAGACAGTCATGAGATAGTATTGTTTGCTGATGATACTTCACTTTTAATCAAAGTGAAAGGCTTCATAAAATAAATAATTATTTTAAGGGTCTGTGTGTACGATTTTACAACAAAGTACCAATTGATATTCAGAAATTAGATCTTGATAAATTTAAAATCCATATCAAAGAAAAGCTTTATAAAAAAGCTTAATATAAAATGTCAGATTACACAGAAGACAAAACAGCTTGGCTCTGAACTGAAATGCTCCAAGTACTCCAAAAGCTATTTCTAATTGTATATATTTAATTTATAGTACCGGATATTTTACATTCAAATTATTATTTTGTATTTTATGACCTGATAACGAATGATCTTTTTTTTTTGTAAATGTCGATGCTTCTGTGCTCTGTGGTTTCTTGCCACAGTTAAAAAATTACGTCCTGAATGGGTGGTAGGTTAAAAATTTGGACGATTCAAAGTACTTATTAATTGAGTTTATTGAATAAATATATTTTGAGTTTGAGTTAGAGTTTGAACTTCATTATTACAAGCATCACAACAGACATACTACTTTATAGCTTTCACAATGCCTCCGGGCTTTGTAGCGTTCGAAGGGATATAAGAACAGACGTTAAAAATAAAAAAATATAAAAACATATCTAACCGTCCGAACTGAAACAGTTTCGTAAATGTACATTTGAAAAGACCCCGCAACGGAAAGACAATGTCCAAAATACAAAGGACAATGGCGAAATCATTGTTAAATGAATTGGCTATTTGACAGTTGTAACAATAAAATATGAAATATGTCGGAAATGGTAGTTTATGATTTAATGATAATTACCCAATACTTAGTTATTTTTTATTAAGATAATTTGTAAATATTTTATTTTTACAAAATAAATTTGCGATTTTTTATCTGTGGTTTACAAGACCCGAAACACGGGCGGCAAGGGGCGGCCATGATTGAGCTTCATGTGACATCACATTTCACAAAATTACCAAAAATTCTCAGAATAATAACTATAGCAAAAAAACTATATGTCAGTACCCCAAACACGAACCAAAGTTAAGGTAATCGTAATCGTATTATTTTGTATGAAAACCAAAGCAGCGCTGCTATGGTCGTTTAGAGAACTAAAATTCAATAACACGATCGTAATCGTGATGGTAACGAGAGCTAATGTATGAAAATCCATGATAATCGACGCATCGTATCGTTTCATATTCTAGCCATCGTAATGTCTACGTAGTGATTACACCCTCTTAGTAGAGGATCCGAGTATACAACGACCTTCACCGAGCCGGTTAATGGATGAAAAGTATTTTATCACTTCACCTTATCACATCAAATTTAATGTGTTAAAAAATATATTGCGAGTGGGCTTGGCTGAAAAACTCAGTCCAGTATAGGATTAATTAAATATTTATAATTTTTTTTTTTTTAATATTGCACTTGTTTCGATAATAGATAAATTACATAGACGTACCAATCGAAAGTATGAAGCCTATAGAATATGCAAACGTTAGTATATGTAAACGTAGTTCAAACCAAACCAGTGCAATGCAAAAAAAAATTTTTTTTTTTTATATTAAATTAATCATTAAAAGTACTAAAATTTTTTAGCCAACCTAAGGTTTTTAATTTTTGGTTTAAATGATTGGGGAACTAGTATTAACATTTTTCTATAAAAGGTTCTGAAAGTAGGATTTTTAAAGTTAGGTTAGGTTGGAGTTATATGTTGTGTTACATTTTTTATAGGTAGAGAAATCTTGTTATGTTTTACTATTTAGGTGTAATAACTGTAGTAGAAAAATTTGTAATTTAGTTAAAGCTCTATAGGTTGATTTTGATAATTTTGAGATGATTTTTGATATTTTGGGTTATAATTTTGTAAACGAAATAATTTTATTATTGTTAAGTTAGAGTTTGCGAATTTAATTTATTAGTAAGCTGTGATTTTGGGAATTTTGATTTAGTTATCATTCGATTTAATACGGGGGCACTCTTTGCCATTTGTAGCATTATGGCCGGCGTCCACCTTTGTGCCCATGCGCAGGTTGTTCGCTGTGCAATTATAGCACTTAGTCCTGTTTGTTTGGGCACTCAGTAATCTGGTGCCCCGGACTGGCGCAGTGGGCACAAGGCTTCTTCTCGGCCTTGCATTTGGCCTTCGTGTGCCCGTATTGCAGACACATGTGGCACTGCACAAAACGGCTGAAGTCCTCCACGTGGACCCTACTATGGTCCACGTTGAGCCTCCCGAGAGCGAGGATGGTCTTACGCGTCTCGGGAGTGACCTCTATAACCGCATTGTACGGTGCCGGTTTCTGTTTGAAGTCAGAAAGCAAATGCTAGAGACAGCCACGTCATTTTGGGTCACAACGACCTCCACTAATTCCTCCCGGGGGATGTCTTTCGAGATCCCCTTTAGGATTTGGTGGTCGTTGCTTCGCCCGTTCGGCGGCGAAGTTAGGGCTCTGGTGGTGACGGGCAATGGTCTCATCGCATTGCTCTCTGCTTTCAAACTCGACCCTGGGCCCCAATTCTCATTTTTCGAGATGTAGTCTCGAATCGAGTTTTGATTTCGAGCTCTATCTCGATAATCGACATTTTGTTCACGAATCGACTATTCTGAGCGCTAATCGAAATAGAATTCGAGTTTTTTTTGATAAATATTGCCATTCTTTTTAATGCAATCAACTCGGGATGCGTTCCGTTTGACACGTTTCATCCGGTTTTAAACCGGTTGCAACTATGAACCTCAAATATTTTTACTGTAAAGGTATCTAGATGTATTGAACTTGCTTTTTAATTAAAGAAGTAAATTTTTGTTAAGTATCGAAAAATCATTATATTTAATGTGTTGTGATCAAATTTAATTTCCTTAAACAACTTGTATTGTTTAAAACGTGACGTATCGTCGATAAATTTTATGTTTTTTGTTTGTGGTTGTGTGCTTGTTTGGTGACGAAACGATCATTTTAGTATTCACAAGACACACACAATGTCACAATGTCAACAAAAAATACCCAACGCCACAGCAGAAGCAGCTGTTACAAATGTTAGAAGCCGATATACAGTTAAGGAGTGGAAAGTTTTCTTCCACCTTTTAAAAGAGAGCGAGCTCCCTCAATATTTTAAATCACTTCCACGACAAAATTGGAAATTAACTCCTCCATATCCACCGTAATTTCGCCGCTATTTGACGTTTCATTAGCTTCTCGTAGTCGAAATTACGTCTCGACCACTGCCGACCACTCGAAGCAATTCGAGCGGCTCTCCTTCGAGAAATGTCGAGTTCGAGATGTTCAGAATAACTAAATTGGATTAACACTCGATTAAGTTCGAATTAGAATCAAACTCGAAGTCGATTAGCGCTGAGAATAAGAGATTCGTGAACAAAATGTTAATAACGAGATTGTATGGTCGAGATAAAGATCGAAATCAAAACTCGATTCGAGACTACATCTCGAAAAATGAGAATTGGCCTCCTGAGCTTCGAGTGATTGATCGGCAGAATTTTCACTGGCGCATATTTGTGCCTCCGGAAGGACATCTCCTTCTTCCACATGGACATCACCTCCTGAGAATTTTGTTATAAAAATTTTGTCTAAAAGTTAATTTTTGTGTATTTTTAAGTTTATTTTAAATTACTTTTAAGTTTTCAACGATTATAAATTTTTAAGTTTTTGGCCGAAATTTTTTGACTTTTTGTGTTTTTGGACGAATTTCAAAAATTTTTTCGGTAGTAATCTCTATAATTTTAGAAAACCTTATATTGTGAATTTGGGGTATTTAAGGTATTTCCTTGTAGGAAATTTAAGAGTTGACCTGCGTGGGTTAATTGTGTAAATTTGTTGAATTACGGATATTTTTACATAGGTACATACATACATTATAATTACGACTATTATCCCCGCAGGGTTAGTCAGAGACTAGGCAATGAGGACCACAAAAGCAGTCCTCTGCCATAGTTCACTTTTCACCAAATAGCGACTGCACAATGTGCTGTTGGATGGATGTGCAGTGCAGTCTTTAGTCCGTTAACCAGTCGCTTTTGTTCATTGGGTTCTTGGGTCTCGTCCAAGGGAAGAGAGGGGATGCTAGTATTGTACCCAAATATGTTTACAAAATAATTAAATTTCTTTGATCTTCTTCTTTATCGTGTTAATTATAGGAGGATATAATAATATGTTAGAATATTACTTAATAAAAATCACTATTTTGTATTTTTTATTTGGTGATAGCCAAAATAAAATACTTAAACTGTTTTCTCACTCATGATTCTTTATTGTACACATAACTTCTAACACAAATGCCTGACATACATCTTTTTATAAAATAAATCAATCATTATTCATACAACACACTCGAAGCTTCAATCATCACAAGGGAATCCACTTCTTGCTGGTGCTGAAGATGGTGGTCCTTGGCTGGTGCCAGGAAGGTTCCAATCGCCATACCCTTTCGCCACTATTCCAATCGGGTTCCCCTGTGCAAATCGCATTGGACTAGTTCTCATCGTTGGACTTAAGATGAAATAGCTACTAAGTTTAACAATAAATTCACTTGAATTCCACTTGAATCTTTGAGATATTCGTTTGAGTGGTTTTGTTTATGTAGTTGCCACGGACCTGGTTGGTTAATTAATTTTAATTGTTTGGCTCACTCACTTAGCACTAGAAGTTTAAGTATTTTTTTTATATTTAAGTAACAATACTTTCCATATTTACAAAATGTCGAACGTTTTTCGTTTATTTTTGTGTAAAATCTTTAAGTACATTTAATTTGGGGCCCCCTGCAAATTTTGATACTGGCTCTAAGACAAGCTAGGCAACTGCATGTGAGCGTCAAGTTAGCAGCCACACCACGGAATTAGTTGGTTTTGACTATGTCAAAAAATTGTGTGTAATAAATTACGTTTATTTCTGAGGAGAAATAAACGTATTTTTGTGAGGAAAAAAAATATTACAGTAGGTACAGTTAACAAACATCTTAAATAATGTATGTGAGGAGCTGGTGTCTGAAATGGGTTTAACCTGTTCTTCAAATCACCAGGTCCCCCACCCCACGGGATTGACGGAGTATTAACAATAATTAATATTAACAGTTTACCCACTAATTTGATGATAATTACATCATAGTGAGGAAATTGATCCATGTGAGCGTGTGTGTGAGGATGTTTGTGTGAGTTAGTGTACGTGTGTGTGCGTGCGTGTATGCGATTAGGTGTGGTGTAGGATTTTTAAATTTAGACTGGTACCTATTATGAATATGTCGGAGGCGTTGGATTCGAAATAATAGGCTCTCGATAAGGGGTGCAAATTTGGGAACCTCCTCGTGGTGCACCCTGGGATAAGGCCCCTCGACCCATGGGGCGAAAGCCCGCGACCAACGTGGGTAAAGGGGCCTTATGCTAATCCCTGGCGCCCCTTCTGGGCGCCGAATTCTAGGCGGTGCCCCTTCTGGGCCCTGCACATCCACGTGCGTGTCCACTCTGGGTCGCACGCTCGCCGCTCCTTCTGAGCGGCTTTGAGGAGAAGAGTTTCGGCGGCGCTCCTTCTGAGCGCCGTCCTTTGTGGGGTTGCTTTGTGTGGGTTACGACCTCGGGTGTCAAAGGGCGATTGTTGGACCCGCGGAGGGTCGGGCGGCATCTTCCTGGGCGGCGAGTGGGATGCAGTGGTAGTGAAGCGGAAGCTAGTGCGGTTTTACCGTACTACCGGGCCGGTTAACGGCTGCATACTCAGGGAGACCCCCCCTGGGCGGCGAGTGGGGTGTAGTGGTAGTGAAGCGGAAGGTAGTACGGGTCATGCCGTGCTATCGGGCCGGTTAACGGCTGCACACTCAGGGGGCACCCTCCTCGGGTCCGGGGGTCGTGTATTGAGTGCCGAGGTCGAGGTTTGTAGGTTAGAGCTTATGGAGCCAGTAGTCCGGGTCGGAGCCAAACTTGTGGGCAGGGTTTGGGTCGGAGTCGAAGTCCGGGTTGCCAAGGAGGGTAAGGCGGGCTGGAGGAAGGCCGCGCGTTTTTGTTTTTCTGTGCAGTTTGTGTGTGCCGTAGGCAATTGTGTAGTCTGTTTGTTTGTTTGTAGTTGTTGTGTTGCCCGGTGGGATTTTGTTGTTTATGTGGGATACAGCCTCGGGCACCGGGAGTCGAGTGCCGGGCTCGAGACCCCGGTGTGTGTTCGCTGGCGAACGTGGACTAGTAGCGGGCTTAAGGCCCGTGAAAGCCATGGGGAGGCTGACTGGTTGAGGCTCCCGCCACACCGGGAATCGTCGGGGCATGGAGTGGCCTTTCCTTACCCGGGGGGGGGGGGGGGGGGGGGTCGGCTCCGAGTTCCGGGATTTGGGTTTCGGGCCCGAGGTCGAGGGTTAGAGGGGTGTTGGTTGGTGGTGGGGCTAGGGGTCCGAGTCGGAGCCGGATTCGTGGGCGGTTTCTGGGTCCGAGTCGGGGTCCGGGTTTCCAAGGAGGATAGGGCGGGCTGGTGGAAGGCCGCGCTGTTTGTTTTGTGTTTTTGTGGTGTTGCCTGTTTGTGGGGGGGCGCTTATGCGCTTTGTTGTGTGTGGTTGTGTGTGTTGTCTCGCAACGACGCCAAGCGCCTCACGCTTGGCGTCGTTGCGAGCGGGATGGGCTTTGGTATAGGTATTTTACCATACCTCCCCAAAAGCCCAATTTGTGCTGGGTGTGCTGCCCGTTGGGGTAGAGCGTCTGGGGACGTTGCGAGTGGGGATGGGCTTTGGCGTGGGTGTGTCACCATGTCTCCCCAAAGCCCAAGGGTCGGAGGACCAATGTGTCTTTGTTGTGTTTTGTTGTGCCTTGTCAGGTGTTGTCATGAGTTGTCTGTATATGTCTTTGGGGGATTGCGTGCCCATTAGAGGGTGGGCACGCTTTTTATGTTGTGCCGTGCGCGAGGTCGCGCGTGTGTCGGCGCGTGACCGCTTGCGGTCACAGGTTGGCACACGGGCGACGGGGTGACCGTCGCGGGTTGATCCCCAGTGGAAGGTACCGCGACATCCACCTCAGCCTTCAGCTTCGGATTGTGGGCCCCCAGGGGTTTAGTGGGTATTCCCCTCCGTCTCGCCCTCCCAGCCAGGCTAAGCCTGGCAGTCGATAAAGTACAGGTGTCTATTTTCACAATGCAACACAATTTATTACAAAATAATTAAAATGGAGAGAGATTACTTTTAAGGAAATGCGGCAAGTTAGATACAGCGACGCAGACCCAAATTTAGAACCGTTCGTGACACACCACTGTGGTTCGTGAGCACGCCCGTCACAAGAATGACGGTGGTCTCCCCCCGTCGCACATGTCATCTCAAATTGACAACCCCCGCTCATCAGTCACTGTGACTTGTCAGCCAGCGACAACTGTCAATGTCACCGTCGCTGTATCGACCTCAGAACAATAACTAAAGCTATTGTTCTGAGGTATCGACCTTACCCAAGCGTCTATTGGACACTTGCCGTTTCCGTTTAATTAAATCTGACATAGCTCAATAGATAGCGTGATAAGTTGGAAGAATAATACTACAGCCTAGAACTGATGCTGCGACAAATATATAATGATTATTTAATATAAAGTAACTCTTCTGTAGAGTTGTAGCTTAATTTTTGCAACCATTCCTTTGCTGCAGCTAAATTGATAAAACTCTATTAACTTTGTTATACAAATTTGAACTTTGATAACAGAAAAAACGATGCGAGAAACTACTGTTGAACTTTCTCCTATTACAAACTAAGTCTTTTCTCCTATTTTTAATTATGTGTGGCTCATAGTTTAAGTATGAATGTTGTCTAAACTGAGTCTGTAAAATATGTAGTTGGCATACCGTCAGGAATCCACTCTTTTTGTACAGAGGGGTTACTCTCGAACGCAAACTCAATCTTTATACAATTCCAATGCGATTAATATGTATCGATATTGGGATAAGTAAAGATAATTCCGGAACGCCACCTCGATAGTAATTTGTTCAATCAATTTCCACGCAATTTAATTCCAATGTAGCGCTATTGTCGCTAACAAAAGTGCCATTTGACATTTTTTAGATTTGTGATTGGAAATTGATTAATACAATTCTGTTTCAAGAGTAGCCTACCAGCCCCCTTACTCTCGAAACCGATCGTTATTGGATCGAATTGGTATTGTGAATTTTCGTACTCTTGAGTTTCGACTCTAGCGATAAAATGGATTCATGTCGCGCGGATATTGCGTGAACTAAATGACATTAAGTTTTGTTGAAATTCGTACCCTGGACGCTATTTTGACAGTTAAATTTGGTATTCTGATGGTGTTTAGATTGGCTGTCAATTGACATTGTCACAATAACTAAAGTGGTACTTTATGTGTATTGAATTTACGTATTTTTCGGTAAATAGGTACCTACTCATTTTTAAGCAGCTGTGTCGCGTAGAGGTGTAAGAATACTACCACCCCGTCTCTTCCCTTGGGTGTCGTAAAAGGCGACTAACTGACTAAAGATTATTAATGTGTGAAATGTGATAAGACTTGATACCTACTTAAATAAATGATTTATAAGACTGCACATATTAGATTAATACAATGTTTTAATCTAAGCTGCACATACATCAAACAGCATAAAGCGGCGATGGGCTTATCACCTGTCACGCTGACCACATGTGGTAGCTATTTGGTGAAAAGTGGACTATGGTAGAGGACTGCTTTTGCGGTCCTCATTGCCTAGTCTCTGAAGTCTCTGACTAATCTTTCGGGGATAATAGTCGTGATTCAATGTATGTATATACGAGTATGTACCTACTTATTTGTAAGTACTATGATGGCGCGTTTGGCTCTTTCTTTTCTTATTTTAAGAAACGCTCTAAGAACCGAGAAAAGCAGGAACTTTAACGTTGCTTAGGTAATATTGGGGAACTGGGTGCCTTATATGATTTATAATAAATTTTAAATAAAGTTTCTTTGGTAAATTAAGTAAGGTTATATTCAGTTTCTTTAACTCTCAGTATCTTTACAAAACAAATAAGTACTCTTTTAATAAAACAATAATACTATTCAGCAAAATTTATTGCCTAACACACAATTGTATACCTACTGCTTGCTTACAATTATTTAATCCAGATAACAAAAAAATACACATGTCTTCATTAGCTTATCATTATTTATTTATTTGCTGCTTGTTGGAGAGCATTGGCAACCTCACGTCCGTGCCTCAAAAATATCTTGTGCTGGATGCTCTACTGCATCTGAGACGGTCCAACCACTTTCCTTACTGCCTCTACCCGTTTGCCTCATTCATCAAAACCGAATACTGAGCTTTTATTGGTCTGTTTTTGAGCCCAATACTATAAAATAAAGGTGAACAATGAATTTTATGATATTTGATTCGATAATCCCAAATATTTTTCAAGACGTTACGAAAGTTTGAAACGTTCACTGTCACTTGAATTGACTATTGGTGAAATAAGTAAAACTTAGGTCGTCGGTCAATTATAGCAAGTGTAATATTAATCTTTACTTTCACAACAAACTAATTTAGTAGATCTTACATCGCAGAAAATTAATAGGTAATAATTTATTGTCCTTCATGACAGAAAGTGATGTTGTCAAATCAGAGACAGACAGACAACGCCACAGACAGATTTTTTACTTTTTAAAACATTTCAAGGCGAAGGCAGCGCTTCATACGTCCTAAAATGTTGATGTCGCTTTAAATAATGCAATATTGTTTTGTAAATTCTGCTTAAAATTGAAGGATTTATTGATATAAAATGAGTTATAACTTCATTAATTAGATACAGCTATAATTTTAGATATTAAAGTGGATTTTTATTATGCATTACATTTATCGATACGTCAAAAACACAAAAGGTTCTCACTATCGATGACATTATTGGCAGCAAACTTCATACTTATCTTTCCGATATGAACATGATTTCGATTTCAATCTGATCCTGAATTTAAGCGCGTCATGAGTACGCACTTATTATTGTATTGTTATTTGACGGCTTTGATATCGACATTGAGATTGGATTCGAGAGTAAGGGGGCAGGTCGGTAGTAGGTTGACGTTACGGCAACGACATGCTGACTTTCAAAATGGCTCTCTGTGCTCTTTCAACTGTCAAAAAAATTGTTTTTGGAGCACCACCCAACGCAACTATGCAATATGTAAGTACAGACTTGCAAAGTGCATAATAAACGCACCTAATTAACTTTGAGGCTGCAATATGTCTGAGGTTCTTGAAGATTACCATAAGCTTTCGAACTCTTGAAGTTACCATATTACTATACGACTGGAAATTAAGTTTGTTATCTATCATAATTCATAACACCCAAATATTTAATTCTCGTTGTTTTCAGCAATCTTGCTCTAATTGCAACATGGCTAAACGAAAATCTGCTTACGCTTAATACAAGCAAAACGAACTATATGTGCTTCTTAAAATATAACAATGCACAGCCAGATGAAAGTTATAACATTAAAATACATCACTGTAATCACTTACAAAATGCTGAAGGATGCGACTGTCCATCATCAGCCAGAAGACGTCCACTGCTGGACAAAGGCTTCCCCAAGGATCTCCACCACGGCTAGTCCTGTGCTGCTTGCATCCAGCGGCTACCCGCGACCTTCACCAGATCGTCGGACCACCTTGTTGGAGGCCTGCCCACACTGCGTCTTCCGGTGCGCGGTCGCCACTCGAGAACCGTTCTGCCCCAACGGCCATCGGTTCTACGGGCGATGTGCCCTGCCCATTGCCACTTGAGCTTGGCGACTCTTTGGGCTATGTCGGTTACTTTTTTTAGTTCGTCTACGAATCTCCTCATTCCTGATTCGATCACGTAGAGAAAGAAACCCCGAGCATAGCCCTCTCCATTGCTCTTTGCGTGACTTTGAGCCTGCTAATTAGGCCCATAGTGAGCGACCACGTTTCGGTACCGTATGTCATCACTAGTAACACACACTGGTCGAAGACTTTCGTCTTGAGACACTGCGGTATTTTGGACGAAAAGATATTTCGTAGCTTACCGAACGCTGCCCAGCCGAGTTGGATTCGACGATTGACCTCTTTCTTAAAGTTGGACCTACCTAACTGAACTGTTTGTCCCAGGTATACATATTCGTTAACAACTTCAAGAGCAGCTATCCGTGCGGTGACGGAGAAAGAATACCAATCGCCGCCCCTCTCTCCGTCCGGTGGGTGTCGTAAGAAGCGACTAACGGACTCTTTCGAGCGATGATCTGCTCCACTGGTGGTAGGGCTTGACCCGTCTGGTTGGTGACCACCGTACGCATGGTGTAAAACCCGTCAAGTGAATGCTTGTCGGTCATGTTTCGGGATCAGCCAGCGTATAACCAGAGCTCGAGAGGATGATGCTGCGATGGATTTGGTCTGTGGAGGCTTCCGTCAAACCAGTGCCAGGAGGACTTCGTTAACCTGCCGACCAGGGAGACCCGTAGAAACGGTTGTCCCGCTGGCCGCCCGTGGCACAGTACAGGGGCCCAAGCGAGCCTAACCAGCTCGTGAGGCTGCCTCACCATGCCACGCATAATCTCGGGGTGGTCCGTCGTGCCGGTTGGTGACCGGAAGGTGGGGTCCCGGCGGCCGTTCCCGGGGGGGTTCGGGGGCCCTTCCGTTCGGCAGGTTAATAATACTCGTCTGTGGGCAAATTCCTGGGGAAACAGGCCACCACACTTTGACCATTCGCATCGCGGCATCATTTTCTCGATTCACGCCTCTCTCTTTCCACTCCTAAAATGACAGCGCCTAACAACAAAACTGGTAATACAGCGGTGCACACCCCCACCACAACCTTACCGTTTGAGGTGGAGTTCGCTAACATCCGCGGACTCCATGCAAACCTCAATGTTGTTCCTGACGGAGACGCAAATAATCCGCCCTGCTGACACCACCTACCTGAACTATCCCGGCTTTGTGCTTGAAGAATCCTTCAAAGCCAAAGCCGGAGTTTGCTTATTTGTTCGGGCGGATGTTTGCTGTCGCCGTCTGCGCTGTCTGGAGGAACCTTCCTTCTCCCTCCTAGTGGTACACGTCGACTTAGGCTCTCATTGCCGTGTCTGCGTTTGCGTCTACCGATCCCATAACGGCGACATGGAGACAACTCGACTAATTGAACATCTTAGTCGGGTAGCAGATGATGCGCAGGAGCGGTTTCCATCGGCGGAATTGGTGTTTTTGGGGGACTTCAACGCCCACCATGAGTTGTGGTTAGGTTCCTCCAAAACAGAACTGCCCACGCATTCGCTCTCACGCATGACCTGATGCAACTGGTAAACCAGCCAACCAGGATCCCAGACATAGTTGGCCATGCGCCCTCCTTACTCGACCTTCTGCTGACGAGTCGCCCAGCTGGATACCGGGTGGAGATTCGAGCTCCTTTAGGTTCCTCGGATCACTGCTTGATATCCAGCACAGTGCCCTTGGCATCGCGCCCGCCAACAGCGGTTTCGAAACGCCAGATTTGGCACTACGCGTCGGCAGACTGGGACGGTATGCGGGAGTATTTTGCATCCGTCCCTTGGAGGCAGCGCTGCTTTAGTGGGAAGGACTCGACCGCTAGCGCCACTGCCGTTGCTGATGAGATAGTATTAGGAATGGAATACTATATTCCACACTCCTATGTCATCAGCAAAGGCAGACGCAGCCGCTGGTTCAATCGCGAGTGTGCCAGCGCTGTTGAGAGCAAACAGACGGCATACCCCGAAACTAGCTCGCTAAAAGCAGCCTATAATAATGCCACCAAGTCGTGTAAGAGGGCCTACATTAGAGCGGATGCCCAGCGCGTTGCACGGGTAGGCCAAGAACTCCTGACGCATCCTACGGGCAGCCGTAGCTACTGGCGTCTGGCCAAAGCCGTGCAATCCAACTTCTACCAACCCTCGCTGCCACCACTGAGATGTCCTGACGGAACTTTAGCTCACAAGCCGCAGGAAAAGGTCGATCTCCTAGCCAAACTCTTTGCGGCTAACTCCCGGTTCGATGACTGTAATGGACAGCCACCCTCAATTCCTCACTGTGGCCACACAATGTCTGATATTAAAATCAGGCAGTGTGATGTCCGTGCGGAGCTGAAGTCAATCGATGTCCAGAAAGCTAACGGTCCTGATGGCATCCCAGCAATAGTCCTGAAAATGTGTGCAGCGGAATTGTCCCCTGTGTTAACGCGTCTCTACCGTCTCTCGCTCTCTTCGGGTTGTGTGCCGGAATCTTGGAGAGAAGCTAATGTGCAACCGATCCCTAAAAAAGGAGATCGGTCAGATTTGTCTAAATACCGCCCTATAGCCGTAACTTCAGTGTTGTGTAAGATCCTAGAACGAATATTGAACAAACAGCTTATTCGATACCTAGAAGATCACTCCCTAATTCACGATCGTCAATATGGGTTTCGGCCAAAACGGTCAACGGGTGATCTTCTAGCGTACGTCACACATCTCTGGGGTGAGGCTATTGACAAGCGAGGCGAGTCACTGGCAGTTAGCCTTGACATAGCCAAGGCTTTTGATCGGGTCTGGCACAAAGCTCTTCCCTCCAAGCTCCCGGCATACGGTTTGCCCGCTCAGTTCTGTACCTGGATTGCTAGCTTCCTGCATGAGCGTAGAATCCGTGTCCTTTCGGATGGATGCGCTTTGCGGTTCATGTCAGTGAACGCTGGTGTTCCTCAAGGCTCCGTTCTATCCCCCACGCTGTTCCTTCTGCATATCAATGACATGCTTCCACTTGGAAACATTCATTGCTATGCAGATGATAGCACAGTGCATGGGGGATATAACGGTCACCCAACGGCTGGGCGGGTAGACAACGAAATGAAGCGAGCAAATCTTGTCATTGAGCTCGATCGGGTGTTGGACCTTATTTCTAAATGGGGCTCCGATAATCTGGTGGAGTTCAATGCCATGAAAACACAGGTGTGCACGTTCACAGCGAAAAAGTCGCCATTCCTTCCCCTTCCTTCTCTTCAGGGTACATCTCTAAGCCTGCAGAGCAGTATTAACATGCTCGGTATGGATATCCGCTGCGATCTGAACCAAAAGGACTACATCGAAAGCGTGATTAAAAATGCCTCACGTAAACTCGGTGTCCTGAACAAGGTGCGGCGATTCTTCACGCCTGATCAGTTGTGTCTATTATACAAGACACAGGTGCGGTCTTGCGTGGAGTATTGCTCTCACCTTTGGGACGGCTCCGCAAAGTACCTTCTCGATGCCTTGGACAGATTGCAGCGCCGCGCTGTGCGCATTATCGGCAATGCGGAGGTCACTAAAACTCTCGAGCCTTTGCAATTGCGTAGATATATTGCGTCACTCAGTGTCTTTTACCGTTAATACCATGGCGAGTGCTCTGAAGAACTCTTTGACCTCATCCCTCCTTCTCCCTTCCTCCATAGGAGTACGCGTGCTGCTCTCTCTAACATTCCATCACGCACAAAGAAATTTGGTGACTCGTTTCTTTGTCGCACTTCCAAAAGATGGAATAGTCTACCAGCACACGTATTCCCTCCTACCTATGACATTCAAACGAGGCGTGAAGAAGCACTTTGTGGGCCGGCAGAGTGAGGGTGACTGATGCTACGTCTCTTACGCTGCACCAGTTGTTCTCGCGCCTGGACTTCACTTCCACTTAACATCAGGTGGAGTAGGGTCATTTGTCCGGCTTATCATAAAAAAAAAAGAGTCTCCAACCTTTAGAGGAGTGGGTACGACACGTAAGTTAGACATGATTTTCGTCTTTTCCATGTTCATTTTAAGACCCACTTTTTGAGAGACTCTGTTGGGATCACCGAGCATTGTGCCGAGTTCCTCCAGGGTCTCAGCCATAAGTACTATATCGTTGGCAAATCGAAGGTGACTGATGTACACGCAGTGAATATTGATGCCGAGTCCTCTCCAGCCCAGAAGCTTAAACACGTCCTCCAGTGCAGCAGTAAAGAGTTTCGGAGAAATGACATCTCCTTGTCTCACTCCACGCTGCAGCTAGACTGGCTTCGAGCTCTGGTCCTGAAGACGAACTGTCATAGTGGCGTTTTCGTACAAACACTTCAACACTTCGATGTACCGGTAGCCAATTTGGCACCGCTGGAGAGACTGTAGCACGGCCCATGTTTCGATCGAATCAAAGGCCTTCTCATAGTCCACAAACGCTAAGCAAAGTGGCCGGTTATACTCTTCGGTCTTCTGTATAACCTGCCGCAGCGTATGTATGTGGTCTCCAGTGCTAAAGCCTTTTCGGAATCCGGCTTGTTCGATTGGCTGGAAGTCATCAAACCTGCGTGCGAGACGATTAGTTATAACTCCTGAGAACAGCTTATAAACGTGACTTAGAAGTGATATGGGTATGTATTTCCTCAGTAGGGCCTTGATGCCCTTCTTAAAGAACAACACAACTACACTTTTATGCCACGCTTCTGGCGTTCTACCTCCGAGTACGACGGAATTAAATAGTCTCTGAAGAGCTGCGAGTACCGGTCTTCCGCCTGCTTTCAGAAGCTCAGCCGTAATTCCGTCAGCACCCGATGCCTTGCTGTTCTTAAGCTGCTTGAGAGCCATACCAATCTCGTACAGGCTGATGTCTGGGATATCTTCAGTGTAGTGTCGGGTTAGCTTAGCTCTAGGTTCTGCAGCTAAGCTTTGTACAGGTGGCCGCGTGAATGTGTATAGCTGTCCATAGAACTTCTCGACTCTTCCATAACTTCGGACCTGGACGTGACAGTTCTGCCGTCATCGGTTTTCAGCGTTGTCAGTTGGCTCTGCCCAATACCCAAATCTCTTGCAAACACTTTTGAACCTTTGTTTCGCTCAATAGCCTTTTTAATACGGTCGGTATTAAATTGGCGAGTGTCGCGAGTCAAAGACTTCGAGATCTGCCTTTTGAGCCGCCGAAGCTGAGACGAATCGTCCGAAGAACGCAGAACCATCACACACCGCTCTTCCATCAGTTTGAGAGTATGGTTCGAGCTGGAAGCTTTCGGGGTTTTGGATTTGGATGGGTGCAGGGCGAAGCGTAGACTTCATTAATCGACGTCTTTCCAGCTTGATATTAATGTTCAATGTGCCTCTTACCAACCGGTGATCACTGCCAGTTTTGAACGCGTTGATCACAGAGACATGATTGAATATTTGCTTTCTCGTCGACATGATAAAGTCAATCTCATTTTTTGTTGCACCATCGGGACTTAGCCAGGTCCACTTGCGGTGCTCATCGCCGCTTCGTTTGCCCAGTTTTGCGTTAAAGTCTCCCATGACAACGGTGTATTGAGTTTTGGAGACTTGTATGGCTCTAGAGATGTCCTCATACGTAGCCTCCACCTCATCGTCGGGGTGTGCCGTAGTCGGAGCGTATACCTGTATAACCTTCAACGAAACCGTTTGGTTATTTTGAGTATAAGGTGCGCTACCCTCGACGACACACTTCCGGTCTTGACAACGTTGTTCACGAGAGAGCTGTGGACGATAAACCCGACACCACTCTGGGACAGTTGTTCGCCCTCCTGGAAATAGAGCAAGTTACCATACTTCAAGATTATCGATCCTCTCTTCGGACCTCAGATAATCCCACAATGCCCCACCGTATCTTGCTCAATTCTTCCTCCAGTTCGCAAACCTTCTCGTCGGTTCGCAGTGTACGCGTGTTGTAGGTTGCCAGTTCGTTGTTGGCGGTAGCCAGGTCTCTGCCGGAGATTTTTAGCACCCCCTGCCCCGTCGCTGCCTTGGCCGCTACCGTAGCTAGGGCGAGCGGGGCCGCCAGGGACTAGGGGCCGGAGTTTAGTGCTGTCGTTCATGTTGGGGGGAATGTTACCATAATCGCCACGCTTGGCAGGCGGGTTGGCGATCGCAGTATGACGGTGTTAATCTCAAAGGATGCTGCTGCCCATCCTCTGGGTTGATCCCTCAGTCGCCTTCTAAGACTACCCAGGAAGATAGGGGGTGGTAGTATTCTTTCACCGCTACCGACACGGTTAATAAATGCGACTGCCCGCCAATAACTAAAGTAAACACCATAAAATACCTTGGTGTCATGCTAGACCAAAGACTCTCGTGGCATGCTCATGTTGGTCTAGTTGCCTCTAGGCTACGTAAACTGACATGGATCTTCAAAGTATTAAGGAATGTTGCAACAAAACCATTAATCAATCTTTATGTGACTTTGGTTCAATCTATTGCAGCATACTGCATAACAGTTTGGGGCGGGGTTTTGAAAACTAAACTTATACACGTAGAAAGAGCCCAAAGGACCTTATTGAAGATAATGTATTACAAGAAGCGTAGGTTTTCAGCGCAGTCTCTTTATACTATGGCTAATTGCCTTTCAATTAGAAAACTTTATGTATTACATATTGTCCTTAAAAACATACCTACTTCATTAGAATACGACCCCAAAACTAAAAACAGAAGAAGAAAATACAACGTTGCTACAAAAACACATACACACTAAATACGCATAAACACAATTTTCATATCTGGCATCATCACACTTATATAACCACATACATAAAATTCTGCAAATATACCCTATGTCTTATCATGATTGCAAACAAATTATCACTGACTGGATGAGTACTTTAGATTAGAGAGAGATACAGAAAAACTATTTCTCCTAATTTGGATATCTATAAAATACCCTCACCTGCGCATACAGACACACACTCACACTCACACACACACACACACACACACACACACACACACACACACACACACACACACAACACACACACACACCCACACACACACACACACACACACACACACCCACACACACACACACACCCCCACACACACACACACACACCCCCACACACACACACCCCCACACACACACACACACACACCCCCACACACACACACACAAACACGTACTCACACACTTACACTCATACATTCATCACACTTAGTCACACCATGTTTTTAACGCCCGACGCAAAAAGAGGGGTGTTAGGTGTTATAACTTTGACGTGTCTGTCTGTGTGTGTGTGTGTGTGTCTGTCTGTCTGTGGCATCATAGTTACTTAATCGAGACTGTTCTTAGCTTCGTTTGATGAGAAAATTGGTGGTGGAAAAATTGGGACATGGAAATCCGATTGTCAAGTGAGAGTATCAATTACTACATCTCAGGCTTTGCATTTCTGCTAAAGATGATTTGTCACGTGGGTTGTTAAATAGTTTTCTTTGGTCGAGCTCACAAATTGCTAGACCATCCAAGGTTTTTACTAGGCTTGGCCTTTTGCGAAAGTACTACTAATTACTATTAAATTGTTAGGTTTGGAGGTCCCCCAAAGCGACGTATTTTTTTTAGAATTGTTAATTACATACTTAGGTTACTTTAAGATTGATTTTTTTTTATTTTTTGAAGGGAACTTAGGTTTTTGTGTCGGGGGTTTTTTAAATTTTTAATTAAATATTTTTGCTTTTGTATTGTTGTTTCTTGCTTTTTATATGTAGTTCTTTGCTTTTGGTTTACTTAATAGTTTTTTTGCTTTTTGTATAAGTATTTTTTGCTTTTGTAAAATAGTTATTTTTCTTATAACATAATGTCTTTGTTATGTTTTTTATGTAAGTGTGTGACAAAGGAGAAGTGGCTTCTTCTGGTACAGGTACTTCTGCATTTAAAAGAAGTCTACGTACCTTACATTTGTATTTTTGTTAAAAATAAAGATTATTATTATTATTTTGTGTTCGTTCTAAATTAAAAACCTTTATCGCGGGTTTTTCCTGCCAATTTGTTGTTGTACCTGTCGTGCGATTACTTTAATTACTCCGCAAATGTTAAGGAAAATTAATTTAGTAACAATAAATAGAGCTCGTCTTTGTATAGCACAACAAGGATATTTGGAAATGTTGTACTTACTAAGAAATAAATATTATTCAATTAAAATATAGTATTATTACTTTGTTAGGTAAATAAACAGTTTCCTTTAATATCAGTTCTAAGTTAAAATAACCTTTTAAAATAAGGAAACTAAAACCTTTCTTCTAAAAAAAATTTAATTAATACACTTATTTTATTCATTTAATGTAGGTATCAAACAATATCGATTTTCATTAATAATAATCATAAGAATAGCACCATCTTTTGGAAAAGAATGGAAATTTTTCATATATATATATATATATATATATATGAAAAATTTCCATATATATATATATATAAATAAATGTAACGTAATTTCTTTGATGAGATTTATATTAAATTAGTAAGTAAGTAAGTAAGTAGCAAGTAGAAAAAGAGGTATAAAAATATAATTTGTGTCTCCCGTATAAATAATATTAAACAGAGAGGAGAGTATTGACACTACAAAAGTAGGTAGAAAAATAATTGTTTAAATACCAAATCAATAGCATTGAACCCAGGACAGGACAGCACAGGACACATTAGACAGTCAAATAATATACATTTCACTTTTTTGTTCGATATTACCCACCTTATGATTAAAATTAGGTTTGAACCTTATTACAGTGGAGCAAAGTTCAACATTTATCGACAGCCTGTATTAAAAGTATTATGTAGAAGTTTACATTAGAGTTTTGGAAAATAGCAAAGAAGAATTATTTTTTTATTGATATCATAAGATTCTCAATTTCAAATACAATTTTTTCGTGTATTTATTTGTTTAAAACTTCAACCCGTTTCTCTGGAATCGCCATCGCAAGACACATCAAGTTGGCAGCCCACTTAGAGACCGTAATATCTCGGCTTGTATTGAAATACAATTATTGTAGTTTTGCGTATACGATTCACTTTTTATGCACAGATTTTGACATATAAATCACATTGATACAAACTGTATTTCTTAAGGTTCCTGCTATCTTGACGTCAAGTTTGCAGCCTCACCAAGATACTCAAATATCTTTTGAACCATAATATCACTATTTATATGCTATACGTCGCTATTTATCACTATTTATACACAATTTTTTGACATAGTCAAAACCATCTAATTCCGTGGTGAAGCTGCTAACTTGACGCTCACCACTGCATCCCATCCATAAATGCCATGTCATCCCAAATAATATAACAATAAATCTGCCCTTCCATTCTCTTCTCCTTTTTATTCGAGTTCAGTGCTGCAGGTTCATTCGAATTGAATAGGTAATTTTTACCAGTGTTGGGTTCTTTTATTTCTACTCTACCAGCGTATTTAATTAGTAATCTACAAAATATGAGACGGTAATATTAAATAAGTCTAGTTCAATAATAGTTTCATATTTTCCATGCAGCAAACTTTTGACACCGAATCGTTCGTGTTTTCGGTGGCAATGAATTTACTAATAACTTTGACGGCACCAATGCCCCATCCGATGCTTACATTGTAATGTAACATCACTCACCCTATTCCAGTGGAATAGAGTTCATAATCAAATTAGAAAGGTCGGCATCAACATGGTCAGGTGTTGTTATCTCATTGAAGCTTGCCATTTTGTAGTTACACCACAACGAACCCAACTAGCAGCAGTATTGCTATACTTATAGCGTTATATACGCTCGTGTGTTGTGTTTTTAACTAAACTAGTGAAATATAGGTACGAACACACAGTAACTAACAAAAATCAAATTGTGTTGGATTTTCAGCATTTTTGGTGTTTATTATCACCACCGTAGATGTGACATAAAGGATATTTTTGAAAAGGTAATATGTTTATGTATTTTATAAGTATTAACTTTTTTTAAACAATTATCTAAGCATACATATTAGCAGAAAGTGTAAAAAAATGTATATCAAATTTAAAATAATTCTTTTTCGACACAACTATGAATTCAATTTATGTTAAAAGTTATAAATATATCAAATAGTTTCATCAGTTGCAGTTAATAAGTATTGAATTGATTTAGAGTAAAGCTACTCTTTTCTCTTACAGAATAATTGTAAAAAGTTATATACAATCTGACTACAAGGAAACTTTAATAACTAAATAAACAAAGTAACTCTTGATCATAGTAAATCTTAAAAATATTTTTTTCAGAACACAAAACGGAACGTGTAGAACGTGTAGGGGAAATGTCGAAATCGTTATGTGGTCTTATGGTGACAGCATGGGTAGCACTCTCTATAATTTATTATAATGTTATGTTTGATTTTATAAGAACAGAATACAAATATAACGAACTAAATGAAACACATAGCCCAATAAAAGCATACAACGGTACGTAGTATTTTCAGTAGGTATTTGAAGTTCGGCGGAAAGTTAGGCTGACAATAACAATGAAGTTCGGTGGACGGCTTTTTAGTACTCTACTATCTACTATCATCGCGTATCATTACAGATTCAGCAGCATTTTTAATAGATACCCCTGGCTGTTATATTCCTAACTACGCTAAAACAATGAAGTTTAAGGAAGCGCCGAACTTTAATTACTCGTGCGGCCTTCGGGCCGTTTTTATCGAGAAAATATCTGATCACTCTATAGTGTTCGTTGTTGATATGAAAAGGATGAAGAAATATACACACGATAAAATAAATTTAACGTGCTGTTACCAATTTGCTAGACGCTCAAATTTTCCTTCAAAAGAGGACTCGCAAATCACGTAAGTGTTTTAGTATATAAAAACAAACTTATTGTTTGAATTCATGTTTTATTTAGCAGGCTGAGGATTACGTTTATTATAACCATAGCTTGATTAAAAAGATGTTTTATTAAAATTAAAATTAAAACATTAAACTGTAACAATGAATAAATGGATAATTATTAATTTATAAAAGCAGTAGCAGTTGCCAAGAGTTTACGAAGACGATACTCGGTAGAGAAGAAAGATGTTTGGCAAAAGAAACTGTCTGAAGCAACGGCTTCAGATAACGATCAGCTTCCATAACGATGGTGTCCATTTTACCATAACATACAATAAAGCCGAGTACCGTCTATGGAACGAATGGTAAGGCTGCTAATTAAAATTAAAATTTAATTAATAGAAGTGAGCCAAGAATTTAAATAATGCAATTTAACGATTTCTTATAGCTATTCTTCGTGTTTACCATTTAAAAATGGTACCGTGGCATCCTTAGAAACAGAAATCATTAAAGTGAGATGTGCGAAAGGTGATCTAGACAAATCGCATTACATATACGAAGACGCGTATATAATTCTCAAGAGAATAAAGAAAACTTACAATGAGAAGCGAAACCAAAATGGATGGAATGTTCTTCTGTTAGGAATGGACACAATGTCTCGTGGAAGAGTCTACAGCAGCATGCCCAAGACAGCTAGCTACTTGCACACTCATAATTGGTTGGATTACAAGGGATATCAAAAGGTAGGAAACATGTAAAAAATTCAAAAAACAAATGTTGTCATTGGAACTCGACAAATTAAGCTGTTATTTGATATTTGTTTATAAAATGTCAATGTGCCCATACTAGGGTAAAATTCTATCCAGATTTTTCCCTTTATTGAGAGATTCACGATAAAACTAAAGACAACGGTGTCTTTCTTTAAAATAAAAGATAAAATCCGAGTGACTGAAATTCTTCATCGAATTTGGTATTTTATTGATTTGGTTAGGTACACATACAGGTTACAGTCATAGAAGACAACATACTTGGCATTTTAGATTAAGCTAGACAATAACCTAATAAACAGTGTATACATCGTGTGTAGTGATAACATTACACTGAATACAAAACAAAAGTAAGAAATTACAAACTGAAAAAGTGAAAATTACCACGAGCAGGATTCGTTCTCAACAAAATTTGCATTCAAATTGGTTAAATATCCTTATGTAGGTTGTCGACAAAATGGCACAAATCGGTTACGATACGGGTTCGACTCTACCCCTTGTGACGGGTACACTACATAAATACGAAAAACTTAATTCCGAAACTCATAATCACGAATTTCAATACTCCGAATTTTATAATTTCGAATAGTTCAGAATTCCGAATATCACAATTCCGATATATCATAAATCCTTTTTTTACAAATCCGAAATTACAAAATCCCAAACGTTTACAATTACGAAAATCAAAATTTTGAATTTCAATATTCCTAAATTAAAATTCCTACTCAACAGTAATCCGAAATAATATATCATAATAATATATAATCAACAATAATAAATTATCCGATTTGTTAGACGACTTTCCCGAACTCATTAAAACACTAGGGCATGCTCCCGGGAATTCCCGGTACCGATTTCTCCCGGTATTTCGCGGGAAATTGACTTTTTACACAGTACCGGTACTAAGAATTCTTTTCCCGGGAAATTCGCTACTTTCGGTACTTTTATTATAACTTAAAATTACGCTAATATAAGCCTAGCTTTACCTTCCAAATGACCTCGAAACTGAACGTTACTCGGCATGAAGAGCTCTCTCAAAGTTCAGAGGTTCAACGAAGAGAGGTTTTTCTCGGTAAATGCGCAAACTTGTGTTTTGGAGGGGTAAAAATGGACTAGGTTATGTCGGCCCCAATTTGAGACATGACTTAACATGGTCTCGGTGTCAGTCACAAGTTTATTTCGGCTCTCGATGACGCTTTCCAAAGAAATATTAGCTCGTCCGGGGTAGAGCGTTACCCCCGTACTGTCGTCCGCATAGCAATGAATGCTGTTGTTATGCAACATGTCATTGATATGCAGAAGAAACAGAGTATTGGCTAACACACACCCCTGCGGGACTCCAGCATTCACGGGTTTCATGTTAGAGCATGAACCGTCGACTACGACTCTGATGCTACACCCAGAAAGAAAGCTGGCAACCCACGAACACAATTTCTCAGGAAGCCCGTATGACGGAAGTTTAGAGAGAAGCGCCCTGTGCCATACCTTGTTAAAGGCTTTCGCTACGTCCAAGCTAACTGCCAGTGCCTCCCCTTTACTCTCGACTGCCTCCGCTCATCGGTGAGTAAGGTACACTAAAAGATCAGCCGAACGACCACGACGATAACCTATACCGATACTGGCGATCTTTGTAGCTAGTTTTCTTCTAGGTACCTTAAGAACTGGCGGTTTGTAATGGACTCCATTACTTTGGAGAGCAAGAGGTGATGTCTATTGGCCTGTAGTTGGACGGGTCTGAGCGATCGCCTTTTTTGAGAATCGGGTAGACAAGAGCTGTTTTCCAAGAGCTCGGGACGACGGGGTATGTTTGCTCAGGAGCACACGTCTGAAGCACAATAGGAGGAACTGCATCAGGCCCACTCGACTTAAGGATATCAAGGAAAAATATAGCCTTACGAACTGACCTTTGTAGGAACCGGACGTTTGGCATTGAACAAGCGCAATGCGGTTTGGTTGGTGAAGAGTTTTCCCCATCGTCCAAGGTCGAGTTTGATGCGAAAAGAGTGCCCAAGAGGTCGGCTTTCTCCTTTGGAATATGGGCCAGGCATTTACTCTCCTTAAAACACTAATGATTAAAATCCATTGCATATACTCGTAGACCCTTTTAAATTTAAAACATTCAACTCGGATGAGCTCTAACCAATTCCACTCGACAAAGTGATTCCACAGCTAGTATGTACATTGACAATTTTTTTTTTATTATAAACTTTTTGTGTAATATTTTATTTTACCCAATGATCCATTTATCAAACGTTAGTTACATCTGGGTTAAAAAAATCTCAGTACCGAAAAGTACCGAAATTTCCCGGTTTTCCCGGTACCAGAGTTAGCGCAGTACCGGGAATCCCGTTTTCTCCACACTACCGGGACTGCAACCCCTAGTAAGCACGAAGGACAATAGCGACTTGGACGGCCGTTGGTGCCACGACAAAAAAAGATTGCAATATTAAGCAGCAATGAATTTTTTTAAATATTATTGTTTTTGTTTCTTCGGACTTATGAAAATCAGAAAATTGAAAATTGTACATTGTTACCCTAGGGGTGAAAGTAACTTATTTACTCCCGAGATGGAGTTTGGCCAATGTTCGAGAGGAGGGAGTAATAAGTCTTTTACCCGAGGTAAACACTGTGCTTTTCATTACGAATTTGGAAAGTAAAAACAAAAACATGAATGTCTTTAGTCCGTTAGTCGCCTTTTACGACACCGAAGGGAACTGATGGGTTGGTAGTATTATTTTGATAAGCCCATCGCCGCTCTATGCTGTTGGATGCATGTGCAGTATTTAGTCCCTTAGTCGCCTTTAACGACACCGAAGAAAAGAACGGGGTTGGTAGTATTATTTTGATCAGCCCATCGCCGCTCTATGCTGTTGGTTGTTTGTGCAATATTTAGTCCCTTAGTCGCCTTTTACGACAGCGAAAGGAAGAGAGGAATTGGTAGTATTATTTTGATGAGCCCATCGTCGCTCTAAGCTGTTGGATGTATGTGCAGTATTTAGTCCGTTAGTCGCCTTTTACAACACCCAAGGGAAGAAAGTTGTGGTAGTATTATTTTGATGAGCCCATCGCCACTCTATGCTGTAGGCTGTAGGATGTATGTGCAGTCTTTGATCCGTTAGTCGCCTTTTACGACACCCAAGGGAAGAGATATGTTGTTAGTATTATTATAATAATA
Source organism: Scoparia ambigualis (assembly GCA_963921215.1). Lineage (NCBI taxonomy): Eukaryota > Metazoa > Arthropoda > Insecta > Lepidoptera > Crambidae > Scoparia > Scoparia ambigualis. Next base: position 13,773,796 of record OY992507.1, read on the forward strand.
AGTCAGAATTACACATGTCAGAAAAACGATTCTTCCTAGGGCAGAAAAGTACTACTTTCCACCCGCTCCTCAGGCAACTTCAGATCTATTTTCCGAGTATGAGAAATCAAAATAGTATGATATTCGCACAGACCACTTAGCCCACTTAGCCCATAGACGTCGCTTTCAGTGAGTTTTACTATAACATGCAAACCGCGAAATTCAAGGGGGAGCGGAGGTGTAACTCTGGCTGTGATTGGATATTTTGAAGGTCGAACTAGTGACACGTAACACATCATTTCAAATGTATTCGAATTAGTAATGTGGTAGGAGTCGATATTAATATCGATGGACTTTTTTCGTACTTGATGTATAATATATCGGTGTTAATAAATTAATAAAACAATTCTTCTTATTTGATACTAACTTTTATATCAAAACTCGATAAGGTATTATATTTTGTCAATCAATCTGTTTGCCATAATCAGTTTCGGAGTAGTTTGGAAAAATAAATATGTAATGGCCAGTTTTTCAAAGGTCAGATAAAACTTATTTGGTGGTTAAATATATTCATACATTTTGAAAATGTATTGTCATATCATGTCTTTTATATTTTTACTAGTGACATTGTAGATTATTTTATCAGACGGATAAGTTTTATCCGAGGATTGAAAAATTGGCCCTTACTAGATTATAGTCTATTTTGTTAAAAACAATATTTCTGCAAAATTAAAAGCAAATCGGTCGTACGACGCCATAAAAAGTTTTATACAAATTACACCTTTAAGTCTTATTTTCGCGAGAAAAAGTAGAATTTAACAGTTTCCCAATCTATGACTTTGGCAAAACCGTTAAGTGTCCGTGGCAGCGACCCAAACTGCGAAACCCACGGCCCCGGGTTCGAATCCCAGTCGGGGCAAATGTTTGTGTGATGAACACGACCATTTGTGACCGAGTTATGGATGTTTATTAGTATTTATGTATGTTTATGCGTTATTTAGTCAACATAATTCAGGCTATGCCTTGTTTGAGGCTGAATAATTGGTGTAATAGTGTTGAAAATGTATTTATTTATATATTATAACGTGCATGAATGTTGGTAAATAAAACAAAACAGTGCAACATCACTTTTCAAATTATCTAAAGAAGTCCGTGTGAGATATCAGTAAAGTCCCTCGCCTTTACTAAAACTCGAGGAGTTTGGGGAAATATCATTTACCATTAAACATTAACATTATCACTCAAATATCAACTCAGTAAATATTTACGACTAGCTGTACCCGACATGCGTTGCGATGCAGCAATTTTGACGTGACAACGTCTTAAATTAGGTTGCGGCTGGGAGTCACTTATGAAAAAGTGTAACGCTCGGTAACGTTACGATGAGTCACCGAACGAGAGAGAGGCCCGCCGAATGCCTTGCGTCTCTCTCCCACTCAACTATGTTTTAAATATAATTCTTTGTTTAAATAAATGTTTTAAATTGTTACTATTATTTCATCCTTCTTCCTACTATACGAATGAATATTCACATTAAAATTATTTTACCACTCAAAGTCGTTGTCACGTAAAACTTTCGCCCGTATACCGACTTTACAGGCAACCAATTTTTTATATGACATTTTGTGTTACCTATACAAAATCCCGTTCGGAGTGGTATTATATTCTTACCGAATTGTATGGCGCCTATGACGTCATCCACGCCGGCCGCACCGATTCCGCTCCAATGGACGCCAATCCAATGAACTCCAATGAACGATAGTAAATCAATTACTAGATAATATTTACTTAAAGGTTGCTTGCTTATTTTGTAATTTAACGATTAAGAGGGTTTAGGTACGCATTTCGGCTTTCCATACAAACTTCCAAGTCGACATTTTTAAAAACCAATAAGCCAATTTTGATGAAACTTTGCATGCTTAAGTAAAACATATGGATCTAAAAAGTTTGTTGAAAACATTTTTAAAAACCGTTTTTTTAGCTGAGTTATTGCAATGTAAAGTCAAGCGCAACTTTTCCAAACCTGTCCAGACACAAATATCATTACTTACTTAGGTATTTATTTACTTAGAACGAGGTTATTAACGCTCATCAAGTAACTATCGGAAGTACTTTGTCTGGAGAAAAAAGAAACCTTTCATTCAGAAAATAACCCGTTTTAGCTAGTACCTTATAATTTAATAACTTTGCTTTATTGACAAAAGAAAATACAAGTGTCGGTACAATATTTTTTGATAATGTAACTACCAAAAGGCTTAATCTTAATAAGATTTTTTATACCCAGGAAACTTCCCAATTCATCTTTTATTTAGTAGGAAAAATTATGTCTAAAGCAAACTCAACTGCGGGTTCAGTACATAATGCTTTCATACATACATATACATATAATCACGACTATTATTCCCAAAGGGTTCAGAGAGTAGGTAAATTGAGGACCGCAAAAGCAGTCCTCTGCCCTAGTCCACTTTTCATAAAATAGCGAAACACATGTGCTCAGCGTGGCAGGTGGTGAGCCCATCGCCGCTCTATAAATATTTTTTTTTTTTTAAACCTTTTACTACACCTAAGGGAAGAGAGGAGGTGATAGTATTCTTTCACCGCTACCCGTTGACATTACACACATTACATTACATACACATTGACATAATGATTGTATGCCGCTATTAAATAAATGGTAGCAGCAGCAACACACTCCACGTCCATCTTGTATGCTTGCCATTCGACAAGACGAATGTGTAGACGCTTGCACGATGACCGTGCCGGTGAACGAGGCGAATATAGACGAACTCACGATCGGCGATATTCGCCGACTGTGAAGTGGCGGCATAACATTAGCTGTGCAAATTATGCAATAATGGTAACCTTACTATTCTGCTATGATATTTCTATTGACATTTTATTAGGTACAATATTACTTACACCTACTTATTGATTATTGCTCACAGTCGACAGTCGAAAGTATGAAAAGTACCTAAGGAAAGAATCGTTATTTATTTACTAGATGTAAACAAGTCAGGCCCTTTGCTCAGCAGTGGGGCAGTAGGAGTTTAAACATAAAAGTCAACTGCTATTTTTATACGATTCGTATTTCGTGTAACCGTGTAGGTATGTGCCTACGTTTGTCGGCAAATTGTCGGCTCTTTTCGGTGCTAAGCGGCGTGTGTCTTAGTGTGCGTAGGTAGGTAGGCTAAAAGTTCTAATATGCCCATACTGTTTGCTAACGATGAGGATAACTTACATGTTAAATAAACTTTACTTAATTCAATAAAATTAAATTTATTTTGCTTGTTTTATAATTAAAACAAAATATTCTAATTGGAGTATCTGAGGATAAATGTTAATTCTGTTACATGTTGTATATTAACGTTTCCTTTACCTGACCAAAAATTCATTTTATTTTCAAGTTTGGGCATTTCGGAAACCTTTTACAACAAAAGTCAGTAGTGTAATATTGGGCATTCTAGATCACTTTTCACTCCATTGATCTCACTGACGTTCGATCAATGTCGTTAAAAAGTGATCTAGAATGTCCCAATATTACTTTTGAAAATCACTGCCATTCGCTCGTATATATGTTTAAGCGCTATGCTTCAAAGTCATTTTATTGAAACTCCCGAAACACTGTGGTCAATAAGAAAACAGCTGCTATGAGATTTGTTAAACAAAAACAGTCATTAAAATTAAAATGCATTTGCCCACCATCATCAAATGAGTTAAAACGTCATGGCAACTTATTGCCGAACAGTATCCGTTGTATTGTTTGCGGCCCTTCGAATTGTGGAAAGACAAACTTAGTAATTAGTTTATTACTACATACAGATGGTCCACGGTTCCGCAACCTTTATGTTTATTCAAAATCTTTGTATCAACCTAAATACATATTTTTAGAAAAAGTATTAAATATGGTTGCAGGTACATCGTATCATAAATATAATGACAACACCGAAGTTTTGAGTCCACATGATGCTTTGTCTGACTCGATTATTATATTTGATGATGTTGCTTGTGAAAACCAAAACCACATCCGAGATTATTTTGCTATGGGACGTCATAAAAATATCGATTGTTTTTATATTAATCAAACTTATACAAAAGTACCAAAACAACTTATTAGGGACAATTCTAACCTAATTATATTATTTAAGCAGGACGATGTAAATTTGAAACACGTATATGATGAACACGTAGGGTCGGACATGACTTGGTCACAATTTCGAGAAATGTGCTCAACTGTTTGGAAGAAACCATTCAATTATCTTGTAATAAATAAGGATTGTGAACGAAACAAAGGATGTTATAGGAAGACATTTGATACGTTTATAGAATTAGATTAATGTACAAAAGCAGTTGTAATTATGCCATAAAATCACTTTCATTTGTGACTTAAAGCTGAAAGGAAACCTATTTATTGAAATGGAAAGAGATTTAAAAGAACAAATTGTAAAATCAGCATCAGCTGTTAAAAGGAAGGTAGACTTAATAAAGGATGCTAAAAATTCTAACAATGTTACCCTGGAAACAATATTTAAACCTATTGTTGACCCTCTTAACATTTTAGCGAATAGAAATGATGAAAAGAACTTACAGGAAGTAAAGCTTTATGATCCCATATCAAAAAAAAACAGGAAAAATGAAAGCGAGAAGTCGTATTCTTCTTGTGAAGAATATATTGATTCTAATAGTGTAGATGAAGAGGAATATCAAGACACACCACAAAAATCAGACAAAATCCTAACTACGTCACCTTTTAAGAACCATGATGTAAGTAAAGGTTCTTTTAAGTCCCTCCAATCATCACCAAACATTATAAATCAAGATGAGTCTTCCTCGTGGTCTACGTCATCTGAAGTATTTAATGCCATACCTTTTGGAATTAGAAATGAGCGAGGGAAACTTGAGCTTGGAAACACTCGCGTTCATGATGACGGTAGAATTCTTAAAGTTGGAAACATTACTTTTGAAAAGACTCTTGGCTTAAAAGAACTATTATATAAAAAGGTACCAAATCTAGATGTTATTACAGATGACGACCTTGAAAACTACAAGCTACTACTTATCAATACTAATGCACACAGACGTAACTTTGATCCTGCCAAACCAATAAACAGCAATAAAGGGTTTAAATACATGAGTATTATAAAACCATTATTTAAATTCTCTAAACAACCTACTAGTACTGAGAGTCCTCCACAGGGAAAAGGTATCAATCTTTTAAAAAAAGTTAAAACAAATACAGATTTAGTTTATTGGGATGATCCAAATGAATTAATAGAACGATTGAAATTACTGCTTGCGTCAAAAGCTGCTGGTAACACGGGTTTGGATAATGAAATCGTTGCAATAATTGAAGAACTGCGCGAAGCGGGCATCATAAATATGGAATATAAACAAATAGCACGGGGAAAATTAAGCAGTATACTCGCAGTAAGCAAAGCTTCGAGATTATAATGAATATAGATAAATTCGGTCATCACATTCATAAACGTTTGAGGTTATCTGAATACATCGATACCATAAACGATACGTTAAAAAAGTGCGAAACGGGCGAATACGACTTAAAATCATCAAAACTTAAAGGTTTATCATCTCCAGACAAGGACGATGAAGCTGTAAATAAGGCATATTTGGATAAAACTGTACAAGATCTAAGGAATGAAATAAATAAAGTTAATAGTCGTGTAAAAATTTACATCCAGAACTTAGAATCAGCTACTTCCAATCGCTTGTCTACTATGTTTTACTCAAAAACAGAAATAGACCGTATGATTCAAGCAAAGTCAAACAAAAATGAGTAAAAGAGATATAGTAGAAGAAATTCACAGAGCGGCGAGAAGAAATTTTCCTCGCCGATGTACAATTATAAAAGGAGTAGATGATTCATGGCAAGCTGACCTTATGGATTTTCAAAAGTATTCACAATTTAATAAAGGATATAAATATGTTTTAGTAGTTATTGACACTTTATCGAAATACGTTTGGACAAATCCTTTGAAGAGTAAAGATAAAATTAATGTCACCAACGCAATGGAAAATATATTATTGAATTCGTCTCGGAAACCAAAAAATTTGCAAACAGATTTAGGTAAAGAGTTTTATAATGAAAACTTTAAAGAGTTGATGAAAAAATATGACATTAACCATTATTCCACTTATTCTGTGAAAAAAGCAGCAATTGTTGAAAGAGTAATTAGAACGCTAAAAGGTCACCTTTATAAGCTATTTAGCTTATGCGGTCAATACCAGTGGATAAATAAAAATTTGAAAAACGTGGTACAAAGCTATAATAACACTGTTCATCGTATAACAAAATTTAAACCTATTGATGTTGACAAAAGAAATCAGACAACTGTAAAGTACAACATCATCAAATCACAAAATAATAACATAACGAAAAAAAATAAGTACCGTGTTGGTGATCATGTTCGGATTAGTAAATACAAAGGTGAATTCTACAAAGGTTATACTCCCAACTGGTCAACAGAAATCTTCAACGTTGTGAAAGTTAACCATACAAATCCTGTCACATACCACTTAGAAGACAAACATAAGCAAAGCATTTTAGGATCTTTTTACGGATACGAACTGCAAAGAACCCAATTTCCCGATATATATCTTATTGAAAAAGTTTTAAAGAAAAAAGGAAACAAACTCTTTGTCAAATGGTTGGGTCTCAGTGATGGTGAAAACAGTTGGGTTGACAGAAAATTATTAATGACTTAATATAAATATCGCCTGATTATGTTGTACAGTCACTTTACGAACATCAATGAAGGAAGGAAGCGGCATTGTCAACAATTTAATAGATAACATTCCGTTCGAGTTACACTTACCTGGATATCAGTTTTGTGGTCCAGGAACAAAACTTAAAAAACGCTTACTAAGAGGTGAACGAGGAATAAATAAATTGGATGAAGCTTGCTTGTATCACGATATTGCTTACAATAATAAAGATTGGAACGTTAGACAAAACGCCGATTTAGAACTTTTAAATATGGCAAAGAAAAGATTGAAATCGAAAGATGCTGGGAAAGGAGAAAAGATTGCATCATGGATAGTAAAAAATGCAATGAAAGCAAAACTTAAAGCCGGAGCAGGAGTGCGGTCATTCATGAAAGGTGTTAAAAAAATTCAAAAGCAAATGAAAAAAATAAAATGTAATGATAACCGCACGGCTATAAAATATGCGCATGCAGCTGCAAAAAAAGTGTTTTCTAATATAAAAGGAATACGCTTCCCACGCTGCATTCCTGTTCCGAAAACTGGTGGGTTGTTACCCCTCATACCAATCTTTGCTGGTTTATCAGCTCTTGGTTCACTCGCTGGGGGTGCTGCAGGTATAACAAAGGCTGTTAACGATTACAAGGTCGCTCAAAAAAATCTTCAAGAATCAGAACGACATAACAAGATGATGGAAGCTGTTGCACTTGGAAAAGGGTTGTATTTGAAGTCTCACAAAAAAGGAGCGGGCTTGTACTTGCAACCTCCAAAAAACTAATTAAACGGTTACCCAAACGAGCACTTACTAATTTAGATATATTAAAGCACTCAGTTGATATTCCATATTTTCGTGGCGTTTTTATGAGAGATACGTTACCCTCAAAACCAAGAAAAATTGAGTGTGCTATTCTTAATTTAGATAGTTCTTCAAATCCTGGAACTCATTGGGTAGCCTATGTAAAAGAAAATAATTACTGTGAATATTTTAACAGTTTTGGTAACTTAAAACCTCCATTAGAATTAATAAAATATTTGAAAGATAGGCACATAAATTATAATTACAAACAGTATCAATCTTTCGGTACTGTAAACTGTGGTCATCTTTGTTTATTATTTTTAAGAAAGTATTGGAAAAATCATTTATATAGGTTACAATTAAAATAACTTGACAGTATAAAAATGTCTTTCACTGTATCCATAACTGGGCAAGGAGCCTCATTAATAACTAACTATTCACCAACTTTAGAATTACGTGGGCAATATGAGTGCGGACTTATATACTTTTCTACTTTTAATTCTATTCCTAATATAGACGAAAGGAACAATAAGTTTTATTACGGTATCAATGAGTTCATCGAAATTCCTGAAGGATCATATGAACTTCAAGATATTTGCGAATTTTTAAAAAGCAACATTAAGAACACTGCATTAAAATTGACTTGTAATAATAATACTCTCAAAACCAAAATATTTTGTTCAGAAGATGTTCATTTCGAGAAAAATAATTCCATTGGTAGAATTTTAGGTTTTGCTAACGACACAATTAAGGCAAATATAAGTTGTGAGTCTCAGTACCCAGTCAGTATTTTAGCAACAACCATCGTACGCATCGAATGTGACGTAGTTAGCGGATCATTCGTGAATGGGAAAGCAAGCCATATTATTTATGAGTTTGTGCCTAATGTACCACCCGGTTATAGAATTATTGAAATTCCTAAAAACTTAATCTATTTTCCAGTCAATCAAAGTTCAATTAGTGCAATTAATATTAGGTTGTTAGACGCTGATAATAGACAGATTAATTTACGTGGAGAAGACGTACAACTTTATTTACATTTTAGAAAAAAATGATTAATTTTAATAAAAACCCTACCTCATCAGGTGTTCAAGTCAGTTCCAAAAGAGCAATAAGTAAAAGAACACCGTTTGACTTAAAAAAGAAGGTTACTAAAAATAATAAAGAATTTCTAAAGCTAGTAGGCTTGTTAAAATGAACATATTAAATATATCTCAGCCAACGTCATACGATAACAGTATCGAGAGTTTTGAATATCATTCGTATAAGCCGTATGTAACAAGTTTCAACAATAATGATGAAATAAGAATACCAATCAATCAGCAAGATTTGTATGTGTTGCCGTCACGCAGCACTTTGTATATTGAAGGTAAAGCTGATGTATATAACAGTACCACTAAAGAAAAGGTAACAAGTGTGCATTTTGTAAACAATCCTGCGTTATTTCTATTCCAAGATATTCGATATGAGTTAAATGGAATAGAAATAGATAAAATAAAAAATGCAGGTATCACAACGACAATGAAGTCTTATTTGTCTTTGAATGAAAATGAATCCAAAAGTGCAAAAGTTTGGGGTTGGTCTCCTGCAGGAATAACCAATGTTACAAACGGAGTTTTCTCTGTCTCCATACCATTAAATAAAATATTAGGATTTGCAGAAGATTATGAAAAAGTTTTAATTAACTGTAAACATGAGTTAGTACTGTTGAGGAGCAACACAAATGTCAATGCAATAAAATTGAGTAAAGAGCAAATAGTGGAAAATATAACAATAAATAAAATCGTTTGGCGTGTTCCACATATTAAAGTGTCAGATCGAGAGAGAATTAATTTATTAAAGCATTTAGAAAAAGATCGAGCCATTACACTAGCGTTTCGTAACTGGGACTTGTATGAATATCCGTTACTACCCAAGACACGTAAGCATACTTGGGCTATTAAAACTTCATCGCAAACAGAGAAACCTCGATTTGTTATTATTGCCTTACAAACAAACCGAAAACATAATGCTCAAATGTCAATGGCTGAGTTCGACCATTGCAATGTTCGTGACGTAAGAGTGTTTTTAAATTCATCATATTACCCCTACGAAGGACTTAACATAAATTTCTCTGACAACAAGTTTTTATTAATATACGAACAGTATGCAAGGTTTCAGCAGTATTATCACGGACGTCGATCAGAACCGTTGTCGAGTTTAAAAGAGTTTAAAGATATTGCTCCTTTATTCGTTGTTGACTGTTCTCGCCAACAAGAAATGCTGAAGGGATCAATCGACGTAAGAGTAGAAATCGAAACAGATCAAGAGATACCTGATCAGACCGCTGCATACTGCCTTATACTGAACGATTGCATATTTGAATATAAACCACTGAGTAACATTGTGAAAAAGCTATCATGAATAACGATACTATTATAGTGGATGTGCAAGGATTTAAGGATTTGAAAAATAATTTTATTGTAAAAGAGTTATCAATAGCAACTAAAAACCATACGCAGACGTTCTTAATTAAGCCACCATATGCTTTTAAAAACCTAACAGATGAAGAAAAGAAGCAAATCCGGTGGTTAGAAAGGAATCGCGGGCTCAAATGGAGTCAGGGATTCATTGATTACCGTGAATTTAGACGAATAATAGTTCCGTATTTAAGCAGTAAGAAGGTATTAGTAAAGGGATTGGAAAAAGGAATATGGGTTCGCGAGCTATGTCAAGATTGTGAAATAATGGAGTTGGAAGAAATAGGTTGTCCTAACTTTTTAAAATTATATAGTGATTACCATGTAGATGTAAATAAATTTAATTGTGAGTACCATAAAAAAATGTGTGCTTTAAAAAATGTTCTGTGTCTAAAAAAGTGGTACACTTTAAATGTTAATTGAGTTATTAATGTAATAAAGTATTTTCCTCAATAAATCAAATGTGTATAAATATCTTTTTGTTTAATTACTAAAAGTAAAAAGGGTGAATGAAACGATCTTAGTATTCAATTCAATAATATTTATTTTAGAATTTCTTAAAAACTATAACTATATCCACAAACTTTTTTTGATATATTGCTAATGATAGCCTCTGTTTGATCCATTATGGGGTCAATATGCTCTGTTACCACATACTGCGCAGATAATAATGGATCAGTATGATTTGTTTCGAAGTCTACCACTTCAATCTTAATTAATCGACGACCTTGAATCGGCGTACTTTTCATCACGTAAGAATGAGAATGCTTCAGATAACTTCTTCTTTTTCGAAGTCTCTTCTTGGTGATATTATTCACCACCTTGTTATACAGCGGGGAATCGCCTCGCCGTTCATCTGCTCTCCAATTCGGATACTCCTCTGTAAATCCCTCGAGCATATCTTGAGCGTTCTGTTCAAAAGTGGGAGATGACGGTTGTACGAACTCCTTGTTGATGCTGAGCGACACCAGGTTCTCTTGAGTATTCTAAAACATAAAATAAAATAGTTTATTACATACATAAAACCACGACTATTATCCCCGAAGGGTTAGTCAGCGACTACGCAAGGAGGACAGCAAAAGCAGTCCTTTACCATAGCCCACTTTTCACCAAATAACGACACAATTACAACACAAATAAAATTAATTTATAATCATACAAAATTATTTAAACTTACCATGTTGATATTATCTAGCTGGACTACTGACGCCTTCACTTTAATAATTGAAATTGAAACTAATTTGAAACCCATTTATATTAATGTACATGATGACACAGCAAGACAATATAGGTAGTAAAACATGTAATTAATGGACATTTCAGCAAAATAAAAAGAAAGAATTGATATTATTAAAGAATGATTAACTTGCCAATAACGTGACCTGATTTGTATTAATTAGGTTTCATATTACCTTATAATCAGAAGAGTACAACCTACTCTGAATTTGACTTGTTCAAACTTGTTTGCGTTAGAATTTTCTTACTTATTTACCGTCAATGTTTTATTATACAAAGATATATAATAAATTAAATAAAAATGCAAGTTAGTCGGTTACTTTTATATTTTATTAGGTATATTAATACAGCTGGGTAGAGTAAATTTTACATTACATTTCATAATCTAAGTTAGATTTCCTATTCAAACAATAAATGAATCTGAGCAAAAGCAACAACTTACATATTTTTTAACAATTTTTATAAATCAAAATATTCATTATATGTACCTACTTAAGTATATTGAAAAACTGGTTACAATAGTTTATAAAAAGTTAATATTATTTTAAATTCAACCAATGAATCTTAGTAATGGTAATAAATAATAATACATTTTTTTATTTCTCAAGCCTTAAGTATAATATAACTCTAATATAATATATCTAAATCATAGTCATATATCTAAATAATAGAATTTAAAAACACAGTGAAAAAAATAATTGCTAAAATATATAATCCCAGTGGCCCCAAGACATAGTAGATATTTTATTTTTTAATATTACGCGTTTGTCATCATTACCTGACAAAGCTATCTTGTTCTGTTCTTGGGTAAATATTTCATGCTTTAAGGATTTAAAAATTATGTTTTTCTTTCTTAAAAAAGTATTTTTGTTTAATACGTTATTGTAATCTTCGAAATGTACGTTTTTCAAAACCTGTTTCTGTATACCTTTAGCCCTTTTTAACTCCTCTTGTACTGTTTTTATACAGTATAATTTTGATCGTAAACCAACAAATTCAGAAATTAAATTTCCACCTAGTTCATCTTTGAAAAGACCTGGTACTTTTTTGTTAAGACCAGGTATACCGTAACAGTTATTTAATGGATAATTACTAGTATCAAAATATCTAAGGAAATTCAACTTTAAATCTGTATAAAAATCTTTGCTTTCTATTGAATAAAGAAAACTGTCAGTATCCGTATAACAAAGCTTTAATTTTTCCCGATAAAAAGGTTTCATAATAGAGTAATGAAAATCAAACATATGACTTTTGGATATTTCTAATACAGAAAAGCCAATATATATGGGTTTGTCTAAAGTAATTGTCTCGGGTTTCATTTGAACAGCTATAAAATTTTCTGTAAAAATAGTAGCACTATGGAAATTTGGTCGAGCTATTAGTTGCTCAGCACCGAAACTTTTCTTTGTTATATTCTTTTCATCATTCCACTTATTAACCAACTTCACGCTGACCCTTTTCTCGGTGTCTTCTAGTGTTTTACCAAATATACTATTATTTAAAAGTTTGAAGAAATCTTGTTCAAATATAGATTTGGCCTTTTTTCGTAACTCAGTGTTCATATCAATGTACTGTTTTAAGTATGGACTCTGATTGAATTGAATTACTCTATGTATTTTTTTTAGCAATAAACCATGTTTTAGACATGTTTTCAGATGGGAAAAATGAATGACATAAAAAAACTTATCGTATAAGTTTGGTATCAATTTCGAAGTTTTAGATCCTGGAGGAGCAAATTTTTGAGCACAGAATGGAAAATCGTTATGATAATTATGCAAATGGAAAGGGTATTCTAAGTCTACTTCGAGTATATAGCCAATGTCCCCGTCAATGGGTATATTATGAAAATCAATTTTTGAAATTTCTAGTTCACTTAATAACTTAAAATTTGAATGAGGTAAATAAGCGCACATAGCATAACCATAAAGATTATTACAATCAATATAAACAAGGAAGTTATCACTTTTTGCGGGGTCATAAGTTTGTAAGTACTTGTTATTGGCTTTCGAATATCTTGTAGAACATAAACATATACCACCGCGTATGCCTTTTTGTATCATTCTTATTATTTCCAAATCATTTATTAATTCTAATTTAACATCTGTTTTTAATAGCATAGCGTCAAAACTTAGGCTAGGTGCTGTTAAGTAAAAAGAAGGATCCAGTTTATAATTCGTCTTACACGTTTTTCGAAAACTTTCGAAGACGTCCGCTAGTAAGAGTACATCTGACTTAAGATATAAATCAGTGTATTCTCCAAGGCTCCGTAATTCAAAGGTTTGCCATACTCTTTTTGCGTGTTCATAATCTACTATTGATACGTTGCAATTGTGCAATTTACTAAAAAAGCATTTATAAGGAGGTATTTCTTCTTCATCATAAGAACTCCAAGTAGTGACGTATTCGTAAGGATAAACCCCTTTACGTCTAAGTAAATTAAAATGTTCCTGAGAAGGAAAAAAAAAAGATAGATGTTTAAAATCAATTGTATTTAAATTTGCAACTAGCTTCTCTAGGCTTGTGCCTAAAAATTTAAAAGAATCGACAAAACGAACAGGTATGATAGCTTCGTTACTAATTTGAAAAAATTTGGTAAACGATATGTAATTTTCTTTATTTTTTGCAATCACTTGTATCCTACCTGATAATTCTCCTAACTGTCGTATGAAAAGATGACTGTCGTAACCAGCTAAATTATGAAAAAATATGGGAACGAACTTAGGCAAACAATATTTTATATTACAATAAGAATGAGCTGCACCACGATATCGTCCAGTAAGATGACAGTGATCTTTTACTTTGTCGTCAAATAATATTTTGTTACAAAGATAACAGTTTTTAGCTTGAGCAAAATTGGTTCTATCTTTATCTGTTAAGAACATAGGGATCGATGAATGCAAAATATTATAAATTACAGTTATATCAGATAGAAGGTTATCAAAAAATTTATTCACACAGTCAGGTCCTCGATAAGACACATATTTATTAAGGGAGCTGTCGTAGGAGCATACAACGTAGTAAGCAAATGCAGCTGGTACATGCTTTTGCGTAATCGTTGTGCAACTTGTTTCAGAATTTGGTTCAACTGGCTCTAACAAAGATTCAAAGTCTGCGTATAAAACGAAAGGCATGTCTTGCATGCGTTCATAATGTTCAAATTGTATTCGAGTTCCTTGATTAGGTAAAATTGTTGCTACACCACTGCAAACGTGGGCTTCGAGTTTAAGATTGTTATCAAAAAATATCATACAATCCTCACATAAAAATATTTTGGAATGATGTTTAGTTAACTGCTTGCGAAGTAATTTAGCTAAATCTTTAATTAGACAGTAATGCGTACGTTTTCCATTTTCGAGAAAAAGCATGTTGACGTGATGTCTTTTACGTAATTCGCATTTGTACAGAGGTCCAACAACCTTACTGCTATTTTTAAGGCCATAAACATTAATACTTATGTTGGGATTATTCTTTTCAAAAATTCTTATATCTGTGAACCCTACTGGAAATGTCATATTTTTAACTTTAAGTACACTTTCAAAATGCGGATATGCGGTGGTTCGATTTGCGTTATTTTTTGCAGGAAAAAGTGATGCCATGACACACCATAAAAAGCAGTAATCATCCGAATTTTTAATGTTGATACATGCACGTTTGTTTTTTATAGCGTTAGGTAAATCTAAGTAACCTGAGGCTCTCAACGGGTTATATTTGTTTATATTTACTTCTAGATACAAGCTTCGTAAGTAAGCCCAACCACTATCTCTTTCCTCAAATTCTTCAACTTTTTTACAAATTTTATGGCTAATGTTTGTATACATAGCATCAAAATTATAACTTTTATGTAAGATAATGTTTTCAGTAGCAAAAGATTTCGTTGAAATCGAGTCATCCTTATGCAGAAAAAATTCAGAAAACAATTCGAAATTTACTTTAAGGTTTGTATAAGCCTCAATTCGGGCTGAGAGTAAAAGTTTCACGCGGAGGCGCAATTGCGATAAAAAATCTGCAGGAGCAAACACATGCATACGTTCTTCAACGTCCTCGCATTGAACACGGTACGACGCTATGCGACCGCGAAGAGCGCTATGCACTTGTTCGATACCCTCGCTCTCAATTACAGAACTATTATTTTTGTGTAAAATACTTTTTAAATGAGCAGAGAAAGCATTATTTTTAACGGATAAGTTGCAAGTTGAACAGAATATAGTCTTAACCATTATGATTTTGTTTTCACTGTGTTAAAAAATTACAAGAGGTTAAAGTAGTTTTTAAGTAAAATGTATAAAACCTAACACACATATAATATATAAGTAAAACCAGTTAAGTCAAAATTTACCGAAGAGAGTGTAACTAGTTAATATGTAGTACCTAGCTGACTGTGACTATTTTTTCTTTTTATCACTAAAGAATATCCCCTCTTCAGTAAATTTTGATTTGGCTAATTTTATGAATTTTTTTATAGTCAACAATTCAGGAGACTCAGCTTCGCCTTGTAGTCGAACCCAAATTATTGCCTTTTCACACCTTTCAAGACCGGTGAGGCTACGCATCTCCTCAGCGTCGTAGAGACGCAGCTCCGCCACCAGTTCACCGTCGAGCTTCGCAGTCCGACGCGTTACCCCGCCTGGTACTCGTCGCGTTAGTACACTGTCGAAGGTCTGGTCTGTCTTGCGTGGAGGCGGCGAAACTTCGTTATCTGACTCTGAATCATTTAACCAGTCTAAAGCGGAGCTAGACCCTTCTTGTTTTTTCACAATCGTTGTTGAAGTCTTAGGCACCGACGACGAGTACAGGCATTTCTTCTTAGAGCTAGAAAGATAAGAAATGTAATTAAAAACTAATTATTAATATTGACGATATACGAAATAACATAAAATATATTAACAGGTTTTAAAAGTAATCAACGCAAATTACCTTATGCTTTCGTTGTCCGAGTCAAATGAATTGGCTAACACACAGCTTTTCTTGGCAGAGCGTTTAACTTGCTTGCTTTCAGACCTAAAATAACAATAAATATTAGTGACATTAACATTTAACATATGACAGTAAATACTAGTACGATTAAATAATAACATTTGCTGGTCTAGGTCACTGCTCCTCTACAGACCTTCTTTAATAACTTCTTTACACATAGAGAGAGATCCGTGCTTCGGAAGGCATGTTAAGCCGTTGGTCCCGGATGTTGTCGTAAGATGACAGTCGTTAAAACCCACCGACCCGCATTGGACCAGCGTGGTGGGTTATGGCTTAATATCCCCGTGCTATTATTCACGTGGGAGGTCTCTGCCCAGCAGTGGGACGTTTATAGGCTGATGATGATGATGATGATGACATAGAGAGAACGGACCATAGCCCACCACGCACACCCACAGCGGTTTGGCGGTGCTAACGGTTGCAGATGCAGAAGGGATCAACCGTTGACATACCTTACAAAACATATACGAAGTCGAGCAAACACAACATTGCTAATAGAAAAATAAAAATATTTAAAACTTACGAACATTGTTTCGGTGTATATCTTCTGGATGATTCTCGTAGCGATGTCAGAGTACCGAAGCACTAAATATTAATAACTTAGGCGTAGCTTAGGCGTACTAGTGGTCGATCTGACTTAGGAAGCACTGATACGACAACTACCATTTTTCGGGTATTTATTGGAGAAAAGTGTTTAACAGCAATTTTACTAAGCAGGAGTGATCAACTTTTTTTTTTTTTTTTTGCTTGTATACAATTAAACTATTAGTGCTAGTTTTTACTTTCAAGAATAACACCGTATGTAAAAACTGTTAATTCCAAATTTTTTTTTTATTATTATTGCTTTTATTACAAACCAAATAGGTACATATTGGGCTTATTATAAACACATACATTATCTAAGTAAAGCAAGCTTAATCGGTAGCGTAACCTTCTGTACTACAAACCGTTACCTATACGATGTACACATAAATGCTTGCATTCATCAAACCATTAGCCTGAGCCTTTTTCGCGTTATAGTCAAGTACCTACCTAACCACTACATTAGCTGTTATATTTTAACGAGTGTACGTTTAAGCAAAAGTAATTAAATAAGTATTACAATGTTATAAATAAATATGTGTTTTTAGTAGCAAGAAAGGAAGTAATTACAAAATTGAAGCAATGTTTGTAACCTCTGTTTTTTTAAATTTTAAGCAAAATATTTATTTTATCGATTAGTGCGAAAACTTGCAGCGAAAGTATTTTACATTTCCTGTGTAATTGCTAACCTTTCGATAAAGCGCTGACGACGATTGTCCGGATGTGCAACATTAGGACTGTTTTCACTAAGCATGAAATTTACTATTACATTTCATCTCATGATCGTCTTAACGAGAGTTTCATAACCACCACAATCACAGATCGAGTTCACCACTAGGTACCTCATCGAGTTCCTCACACTCTAACCCTGTCATTAATAAACGTTGATTAAAGTTACACTTAGGATTAAATTGACGCTGTCTCTATCTGTCTTCTTTAACAAAAACGAGACAGCGTCACTTTAAACCGAGGTGTAACATTTGGCCATTTTTATTAATGAGACGGTAAAAGTTAAACATTTTGATGTACGTACTAAATTAAACAAATGTCTCGGTATGTTACAAGTTAGCCGCTCGGATATCGAGAGACGCGGGTTCGATTACCGTGAGGCAGTCTATTTTTATAACTTCGGTGTTTATGTACTCATATTATTCCCACAATAATTAAATCTAACCATATTTAGTGGGTACGTATTCAAATCGACATTTGCTTTATAAGTTAAACCATAATTTGAAAGGTACTGTTATGAAAATCCTATCTGATCACTTGTTGCTAAACGTGACTTCAGCATGACGTAATTAATTGTTACTTGTTGCTCTGTCTATCCCACTTGTGGGAATACGCCGTGATGTTTGTGTTTGTATGTATTATGAAAATGTATGTTTAATGCGTTTGTCAATTAAAACAGTATAGACTTAGCTTTATCTTTCTAATTGTGTTTATGTTAAAGGTTATTCCCATTCTCCCACAACAAAATGGCCCAAAGTCCTCCCCAGAAAAAATACAAATATATTAATTTTCATGCTCCTCCGTGATAAAAAATGGTCATCATCATCATCATCATCCAAAAGACGTTCACTGCTGGACAAAGACCTCCCCCAAGGATCCCCACCACGTCCGGTCCTGCGCCGCACGCATCCAGCTGCTACCTGCAATCTTCACCAGATCGTCGGACCACCTTGTTGGAGGCCTGCCCACACTGCGTCTTCCGGTGCGCGGTTGCCACTCCGATCTGCCCCAACGGCCGTCGGTTCTTCGAGCGATATGCCCTGCCCACTGCCACTTATGTTTAGCAATTCTTCGGGCTATATCGGCTGCCTTAGTTCGTCTACGGATCTCCTCATTTCTGATTCGATAATATCTTTTATAATATTTGGTCTTTGGAGGAGTATAGGAATTGATGTATGGATTTCTTATATTTTCCAAACAAATTTTTGATGGCGCTTGGGAATAACCCGTATTAAAATTGTTTTCGTTAGCATTGAAACGGGAAGTTTCAAAGTCGAACTCGTAGTTAATGTATGTGTGTGTGTTTGTGTGTGTGTGTAGTGATTGCATACGTTGTTGTTTGCGGGATTGATATAAATAAGGTAACTAACAATTCCCTGCACAGTTGTCTGCATTGACTTAGATCAAAAAATACAAGTGTTTTTTTTATGAGAACCTTGAAAATGTGTTGAGTAGATCAGAGTCGACAATGACAATTGGCAACTGATTCTAATCAAAATACACAAGTGTTTTCCTTGGATCGAGGTTGAGGTGTTTCGGCATAAAACCTTTTCTTCCAATTGTTGAAAACCTTGAAAATGTGTAGAGTAGATCGGAGTCACCGTATACTGAAATGAAGTTTGGTTTAAAAACACAAGTGTTTTCCTATGGGTCGAGGTTCAACTTTAGCAAATGTTATTCATAGTTCAACTTATTCGGGGATCCAGTCCTGGGAGACCAGGAAGCCCCATCCAGCTTAAGTTGTGCTGTAATTCCATATTGTTAAAAACCTTCGCATTCATTAGACGAAATCCTTGAAAATGTGTTAAGTAGATCGAAGTCGTTGTATACAGAAATTAAACTATTACATACTGGATTCTGATCAAAATACACAAGTGTTTTCCTATGGGTCGAGGTACTACTTTGATAAATGTTATTCATAGCACTAACTTATTCGGGGATCCAGTCCTGGGAGACCAGGAAGCCCCATCCAGTTTAAGTTGTGCTGTTATTCCATATTGTCAAAAACCTTCGCATTCAGTAGACGAAATCCTTGAAAATGTGTTTAGTAGATCGAAGTCGTTGTATACAGAAATTGAAATATGAATTCGATTAAAATACACAAGTGTTTTCTTATGGGTCAGGAATAAAATTTGACAAATGCAACTATATGATACACCTTGGAGCGTGGTGGCAAATAAAAACCGTATATGACGGATACTTAAGTTTAATAATGTGATCTCAATGATGAATCGAAACTATATTACAAAATGGCATTATAAACAATATAGAATAAATTGACCAAGCGCCTTCGGAAAGACTGAGGAGCGTAGCTGTTAATGGTATATTGCTATTTTAATCGTGTAGGCGCTTACGTCTAAACAACACTTATTCCGTACTGAGAGTTCACTAAGTCACATTCATTTATAGTTGTGCTGTAATTCCATATTGTCAAAAGCTCCTGCATCCTATGAACGAAAGACCTTGAAAATGTGTAAAGTAGATCGCAGTCGTTGTATGGGATTCTAGATCACGAGAAGTCGATTAGACATTCTAAAACACGAGAAGTCGATTGGACATTCTAGATAACTTTTTGACGTTGACTGAGCGAGTGGCAGTGATTTTCAAAAGTAATATTAGTCTAGATCACGAGAAGTCGATTAGACATTCTAAAACACGAGAAGTCGATTGGACATTCTAAATCACTTTTTGACGTTGACTGAGCGAGTGGCAGTGATTTTCAAAAGTAATATTGGGACATTCTAGATCACTTTTAACGACATTGATCGAACGTCAGTGAGATCAATGGAGTGAAAAGTGATCTAGAATGCCCAATATTACACTACTAAAGTCATTTCTTACTAAGTTATCTGTAAATAATAAATTAAAATAAAGAAGCTAAAATAAAAATTCAGCATTAAATATTTTGATAAAAAGATAATAATAATTTTAAACCAACTAAAACTGATTATACAACGCCAATAACAACCTAAAAAACTTTACTTTTAGTACATATCTTGTATATGGATGGCCAAAACATTGACGTCCAAAAAAAATTTGGTCCCTCGTATCGTGGGGTATCCGAATCACCCCCATGTATTTTCTGCGATTTTTCATAGTTTTCGAGTAATGATTTTTTCTGAAGTTCTGAGATTTTTCGACCTGACTAATTTAATATAAAATTTTAAAAAAAAGTAGAAGATTTGTCGAGACTTTTTTATTGCAACTAAATCTACATGAGTAGTAATTTTATGGATAAACTAATTAGCTTCGTAACTATGATGAAAGTTATGAAAATGTTGGTCTACAGTGAAAAATTTACGTTTGGTGAATAATGACTTAAATTTTCAACTTTGAATAAAAAATCTGAACAGGTCACAGACATATAATAAGAAGATATGTCTGTGGAACAGGTGACTTTATGGTTCCTAAGTAGGCTTCAACAATGCGCCACACTCTCAGCACAGAATTAATAACTCTCAGCTTTCATTGTCATTTATAAAAAATAGTCCTTAATGGGGCGGGCTACTTTGGCTAAAATCGAGCTGCAAAGACAGCGAGGTGAAAAATTCTTAAAATTAGCCAATTGATATTTTTGCTTTGGCATGACAACGAATGGCCAGTGCTCGCGGCCGACCTGTATGCTCTATGCTAGCCGTCACAATAACAGTCACCACCTAATAGTCCGATGTAAAATCGGATTGTTAAGACTGCCCTTAATACTTTTAGTAGAGTTACTCTTGTCTTAGTTAACAATTATTAATAAGACAGTTTGTTTATTGCTACTCGTGCCGCTATTTTGTCTTTACCACACTGCTTTGCCCACGGACCCCGCTGTTTTCTTATTTGACTACTTTGCTCGTTTATTGGACTTTGTTTAGTTGGAAGTTCTATAGAGGTTCTATCCGCCTCTGTGGTCTAGTGGCTAAGCTACCTGTTTCAGACCCAGAGGTCCCGGGTTCGATTCCCAGCGGGGGGTACATTTTTGTGTGCTCGGTTTGGTTGGTGGTAGGGCTGTTAAGTCCGCCTGGCTAGCTACCACCATCTTATCTAAGTCTGTCGCCATAACAACGATGTTTATAGCATTGTTGTGTTCCGGCAGTTTGAGATAAGATAGCCAGTTCCTCAGTGGTTGAGGATTCCGGGTGAAGCGCGCTTCCACCTTCGGCCTTATCGTCACTTACCATCAGGTGAGATGAAGGCCAAGCGCTTACCCGTTGCCAATAAAAAAAAAAAAAAAAAAAAGTGTAAGAGATGAGTTACACGTTACGTGAATATGCAGAAATGTATTATTTTTATGGAGTTGCACGAGGAAGCGGCCGAGCAGCAGCGCGACTGTATTGTACCTATATGTTTTTGTGAACACGCACAACACATTAATGGCAGGCCGCATTCCTGGTTATTGAGGACTACTTTATTTAAATAATAATGAAAGCTGAGTGTCTAGCGCATTGTTGAAGCTTACTTAGGAACCATAAAGTCACCTGTACAGATTTTTTATTTAAAGTTAAAAATTTAAGTCATTATTCACCAAACGTAAATTTTTCACTGTAGACCAACATTTTCATAACTTTCATCATAGTTACGAAGCTAATTAGTTTATCCAAAAAAATACTTTTCATGAAGATTCAGTTGCAATAAAAAAGTCTACACAATCTTCTACTTTTTTTCGAAAAATCTCAGAACTTCAGAAAAAAAATCATAACTCGAAAACTATGAAAAATCGCGGAACATAGATGAGGGTGATTTGAATACCCCACGACACGAGGGACCAAATTTTTTTTGGACGTCAATGTTATGGCCATCCTGTATACAAAACCTAAAAACGATTTCTCCAAACTCGGAAACCTTTAGTTCGATTACGAAAACTCGAGGTATAAAAATGATATTTTGCTAGAAATTGCTATAATAGTCAACATATTACATTTTATGTGAAATCAAGATTTTTATTGATATATTCCAATTTATCTAAATACACCAGCGAATTTGATTTCGTTCTCATAACCTAATTATGTCAAAATGGTATAACAAAGTTCTAAACGTAATGAAAATTTATCGATATATGTAACAAAATCGACAAGTTGATAGGTTCTAACTGGGCAACACTCACCAAAACAGAGGGAAATAGTGCTACAACAGAAAGAGAGAGACTTTTTAAAAGACATCAACGCGTGCATTTTACCTAATTTATAATTAAATTTTTACACCAATTTAAAATTTATCCTTTTACGTCATATAATTGTACAGACCGATGAAATGACATATTATCTGTTTGTAAGCTAGACGTTTTGCTCCACTTTCCACACAATTTTACAGCGCAATACGGCATATTTATATTAATACCTTATTTAATTTTTGCGTTTCGCGGCGCTGTCACACTCTAACCATTATAACTGAATCTAGGTTTGGGGGCGTGACACTTACCTAAGCAATGGATTACCATCATTACATTGTATTGTATTGTATGAATTTAATTAAGGAAAAGAAACAACAAAGTCGAAATTTCCATCGCCGCTCTATGCTGATGGATATATATGTGCAGTCTTTAGTCTGTTAGTCGCCTTTTACGACACCGAAGAGAAGAGAGGGGTAAGTATTATTACGATGAGCCCATCGCCGCTCTATGCTGTAGGATATATGTGCAGTCTTTAGTCCGTTGGTCGCCTTTTACGACACCCAAAGGAAGAAAGGGGTTGGTAGTATTATTTTGATGAGCCTATTTCCGCGTGAGTTAGAGCGAGATGGCGCATTTATTATTACGAGACTAAAATCACATTTTTGGATTTTTTACCTATGTCCTTTGTTACCGCATTTTTTTCATCAAATGTGTAACCTAGGGTAGGTAGTGTTTTTTACCTCGTTGAATAGCTAGAAATGTGTAGATGTTTTTTCAATAATGTGCAGACTACATGGCAACACCTGGCTGCTGAACTTCAGCATGTCAAGCATGTACTACAGGATAACAAACTGCAAGTACCGCGGCATCGTCACAAAAAACGCAAAAAACCAACCACAGTCCAGTGCCAACCTGCAGTACTTCCATATACTTATGAAAGGCGTCACTGACAAGATTGGTCACATCTTGAAGCGAGCTTCAATCAAACCGCCTCTGTGGTCTAGTGGCTAAGCCACCGGCTTTAGACCCCGAGGTCCCGGGTTCGATTCCCAGCGGGGGCTACATCTTTGTGTGTTCGGTTTGGTTGGTGGTAGGGCTGTTAAGTCCGCCTGGCTAGCTACCACCATCTTATCTAAGGCTGTCGCCATAACAACGATGTTTATAGCATTGTTGTGTTCCGACAGTTTAAGATAAGATAGCCAGTTCCTCAGTGGTTGAGGATTCCGGGTGCAGCGCGCTTCCATCTTCGGCCTTATCGTCACTTACCATCAGGTGAGATGAAGGCCAAGCGCTTACCCGTTGTAAAATTTAAAAAAAATCAATACTTTACGCCGCCAAAGAAGATCAACCAGTTCTTACGACCTGTCAAGTGCAATATACCCCTTCAAGATGCAGGCGTGTACAAACTGGACTGCGACTGTGGGCTCTCATACATCGGGCAAACAAAGAGAAGTGTAGGAACCCGCGTAAAAGAACATGTAGCCGACGTCAAGCATACCTAGGCGCGAAAATAAGTCTGCAGTGTGTGAACATGCTCTCGAGGGACCCAACCATTACATCAGATTTGACAAACCTCAAAAAGTCTCCAAGGAACAACGATTCATCCCTAGAATGATACGCGAGGCTATTGAAATTAAAAAACATCGAAATTTCAATAGAGAGGATGGTTGGAATTTACCACCTGCCTAAGACCCCATCATACAGGTCATCAAATCCCAGCCCCAACAGCAACACATTGCCAGACCTAAAAATATTGTTAGCTCGTATTGTGTAAACTTAACGCACCCGGTTAAATATAAAAATGATTGACGGTAGGCAAAATAACTTCTAACTATGAGACGACCAACACCTCAGTCTCCCTGTGACCACGGACCCTGTAAAGGGTTCGTAACGTCAGGATAATATAAAAACACTATATAAATAGTAATTTTTATTCTACGACGGGTAAGCGCTTGGCCTCCATCTCACCTGATGGTAAGTGATGATAAGGCCAAGGTGGAAGCGGGCTTCACCCGGAATCCTCAACCACTGAGGACCTGGCTATCTTATCTCAAACTGTCGGAACACAACAATGCTACAAACATCGTTGTTATGGCGACAGACTTAGATAAGATGGTGGTAGCTAGCCAGGCAGACTTAACAGCCCTACCACCAACCAAACCGAGCACACAAAGATGTACCCCCCGCTGGGAATCGAACCCGGGACCTCAGGGTCTAAAACCGGTGGCTTAGCCACTAGACCACAGAGGCGGTTTAATCCGTAAAAAAGTGTTCCATTTCAAAGACGAATAATTTTAAGTATTTTAGTTAAAGAATCAACTACTCGCTGATCTAATGGTAAAGAAATTGGCATAAATTGGCTATAAAGCCAGAGGTCCCGGGTTCAATTCCCAGATCGGGAAAATTACGTTTCATATTTTTCGATGCATAGCCTGGGTTTGTGATCGACGAACCGCAATAAGCAAGCGTGGTGACCACAGAACAGATGATTCTTCTGTTCTGTGGTGGTGACTAAGTGTAATTGTAGCGATGACTTGATTTCAATGACGGCCTTTGCCCAGCTGTGAGACATTTCATATCAAATCAAATCATTTATTTGCCAGAACATTATTTACAGCATAAACAGGTGACATGTTAATAAAGATAAAGTACAAATGTTCGCCTTAAACTCGAAAGCATGCAAAAATATAAATGTCAGTTAAATGTCAATAACTATTGTAATTACATATCTATTTTATGTGAAAAGTCGCTAGATCCATCGAGTACTTCCAAATTCTCGCAAGGAATAAAAACATTTTCCGATTAACCATTTGCGCATATGATGTTAGGTACTTTGCTTCAAAGAATTAACTATTTTGTAATTTGTATCTTTTGGTTTTCAGGTGGCATACAACACATTTCCCAATCTAATGGCTATATTGACTGGCAGAAACATATCTACAATTTACAAGAAATGCAAACCAACAATGCATGAATGTAGTGACTTAATGATCTGGACAAAATTCAAAGAGGCTGGTTATGTCACAGCGTATGGCGAAGATTTCTTGCGGCTTCCCGACACATTCTCAAATTATGGCTTTAAGGATCTTCCTTCAGATCACTACATGCGACCTTTCTTTTTGACTGGAGAGAGGAATCTCGGCAACATTGTATGTGCACACAAACAAACGAGTGCTACAACCATGCTCGACTATGCATTAAGTTTCGCCGAAGCGTACAAAAACAATAACTTCTTCGGTTTGTTCTGGATGAACTCGTATAGTCATAACAAATTCAACTCGCCCGCACTGTTTGATGATGAAATGGTAAACTTCCTTGGAAAACTACAACAGGCGGGGGCACTCGACAATACAATCATTATCTTTTTAAGTGACCATGGTATACGTTTCGGCAAATTGCGTGTCACCGTGGAGTCGCATTATGAAGAGCGACTGCCAATGTTCTTCGCGTGGGTGCCACTTCAGTTCAGACAAGAATACCGCGAACAGTATTACAACTTAAAATTGAATCAGGATCGATTGACATCGCATCTGGATTTGCATATGACTTTATGGCATATTCTACGGATGTCCGACCACACAATTAATGTGACGAGATCCGAAGCATGCCCGTCGTGTGAAGGGTTGCTTGAAGAGGTTTCACTGAACAGGACGTGCGCGAGCGCAGGCATTCATGAAAAATGGTGTACTTGCCACGAAATGGTGAAAGTGGACCAGAACGATGAAGGCACACGCAACAGTTTACAATTAGCGATAACCGACGTACAGAACAAAACAAAGAAAATAACAACCAACACGTGCGCGAGATGCAGTCGGCTCAGCTTGAAGTCAGTATTATGGGCACACTTCTACAAGGACTTTGACAGTAATTTAACATACTACGTGTTAGCATTCGTGATGTGGCCCGGCGATGTGGGCTTCGAAACTAAGATTATGAAAAATGGCGGCAGTTATGAAATAGTGCAATCCACCGACACTATATCCGAGTACAACGCTAGAGGCAGCTGTGTTAAGAATCGCAACGACCGGCCATATTGTGTATGCGAAAAACTAAATAAATGTACATCGAGAAATAATAATACATTATTATAATATTTATATTATTTTATTTCACAACAGTAGGAATCATTGCTAATACTCACAAAATTAAGGATCTGTAGCACCGACATTTCAAATCGATATACAAGACATTTTATTATATACCCTGCTTACTTGTAACAAGTATAAATAATATCACAATTTATTCGTATTAAAATAAATAGTATTAAATATACGATCATATTTTACAATATTTTATTATCAACAAGCAAATAAAAATAAACAAGATAACAAAACAAAAAACTCGGTGAGAAGAAAAAAAGCTAGTTCATGAATATAAACATAGCTTTTATTAGCCAATTATAAAATTATTCAATTAGAATATCTTTTTTGCAAGGAACAGTACAAATAGGTCGGTCTTATATAAATAAACTTAGAGATCAGAAACAGCTCTCTAGAAATAATGAAAGCATGCTATATTTTATTTGTGTCATGTGCATGTTAATACCCTTGAGATTCCTTTAATTTGACAGCAGTATCAAATCTTAAAAAAATATATCGCAATTAAATTTGTCTGATATCTCTTGTTATTTTTTGATCACACTGTACTTATAGGCATAACACAAAATGGTCAAAAACAGAAGCGGGCATTACTAGAACTGGGCGTAACAAGAAGTGGTCAAATACAGAACTAGTCATATCCAGAAGAGGACATTTTAAGAAGTTGTCACAAAGCGCCTAAACGGCCAATTGGTGCTGCTACAATGCTATTAAAATTCGGCTTTTTTAATGTGTTAATAAAAATGTATTGTTAATAAAATTCGCACTAGGAACTGAGAAGTAAAAAGGTTTGCTACGAATGAGGTAGTAGTATATAGTATTATTAACCATAGACTACTCCTTAATTATTACACTATTACATCTCGACTGTGATTTTTGCGTAAATTGGTCAATTTTGGCGTTATGGATCTCAGAAACAAAAATACATTAACAACTATGACTTATTGAATAGTGTAGAATAGCTATTGGAATAGTGCGTAGCGGCCTCGCTTTTTGTAAATTTTGCTTAACTTTTTAATTAAACCCAAAATTGCAGAGAAAGATTTTCATAAAGTGCGCGAAGGCACTTTTTTGAGCTCATCGATTGAACTACTGTTCTGAACAAGTAAAATAAAATAATTAAAATGTTGTCTCTATAGTCATATAGTGCGTAGCGGCCTCGGAATTTTTAGATATCATTAATTTAATATAGAAAAAAAATCTTATTCTAAACCAAAAAACTTCGAAAATTGCTATAAGTTAACTGTAAATATCTCCTATTTACGATAATATTATTGAGCAAAATTTATACCAGAGTAATTGTTACTTCATGAGGAATAAAGATTTTATAATGAATTTATTATCCTATTTCGATAAAAACGATAAATACAACTGCAAAATTACTACAAAATGCGATGCGCCGGCCGTCCGAATTCAAGTTATGCTCACAGAATGGAGATTTGTAATATTATGCACAAATTTATTATCCTATTTCGATAAAAACGATAAATACAACTGCAAAATTGCTACAAAATGCGAAAAGGGGCATTTTACGCAAAAATCACATTCAAAATGTAATAGGCCTCTTAAGACTAGGTCTTTTCAAGCATGACCACATTGCAAAACAATGAAGATATTAAAACTAAATAATGAAGAAGCAAAATAATAAATTGAACAGGCGTGAAATACAAAAATACAATAAAAATGTAGGTGAACACTACACACTACATATTTTTATTGAATTTTTGTAGAAGTAAAAGTCAATGTTAATGAAGTACAAACACAGAAATATAACATATCTACTTAATACTAAGGTCCATAAGGATTTGGGCAAATTTATTAACTAAATTAAAACTAATATAATACTTATGATATGTAAATGCAATCATTATACTGGCATTTGTGGGCTGAATGAAATCACACTACGCAAGCTAATTTATTAAAGGCCTATTTAAACCTGAGCGGTATTCGCTGCCGCTGTGGGTAAAGGTACTTATATACCGCGCGGTTGCCGCGCGGGTCTCGCTCAGGTATTTAGTATAAAGTGCCGCGGCTAGATTAACCTGAGTGGTATTCGCTGCCGCTGTACTCACAGCGGCAGCGAATACCGCTTAGGTTTGAATAGGCCTTTAAGTGTTCCAGACACTGTATTCAAATCACTCATGGTGCATAAAACCTGCGTAAGTGTTTCAACAAGCCCAAATACATACATTCACGTCTATATTCACGACTATTGTCCCGAAGGGTTAGCCAGAGACCAGTAGGCTTACTCTTGAAACACAATTGCATTAATCAATTTCCAATCACAAATCTAAAAAATGTCAAATGGCACTTTTGTAGGCGACAATAGCGCCACATTGGAATTAAATTGCGTGGAAATTGATTGAACAAATTATTACCGAGATGGCGTTCCGGAATTATGTTTACTTAACCCAATATTGATACATATTAATCGCATTGGAATTGTATTGAGATTGAGTTAACGTTCAAGAGTAACCCCCAGGCAATGAGAAGTGCACTGCCACAGCCCACGGCACACGAAATGACCGGTTTGATAAATGACGTCAATTCCCCAAATGGCTAGTCGCCATACATCCATTCTACGGATGTCAAGTCGCCGTAATATTTTGTCTATTCCCTGAATGTCTAGTAGCCGCAAGTCTATTTTCCCCGAATGTCAAGTCGCCATACGTCCATTCCCTGAATGTCTAGTCGCAAAGACACAAGTGTTTAGTTTGGATTTTATTCATACGTAAAATACGAGTACAGTCAGCAGCAGAAATAGCTACGCAAAATAACATGTTCAAAATTATCTACACAAGCTTTATTCTCTTGAGAGTAGAATCGTGTGTAGATATTTTGGGCGTTACCACTATTATCATCATCATCAACGGCCAATATCAGTCCACCGCTGGACGTCGGCCTCCCCCAATCATCAATAACACATTAATTCGCGGAAATAGACATTCGCGGATTAAGACATTCGCGAATTTAGACAGTCGCGGATTTAGACAGTCGCGGATTTAGACATTCGCGGATATAGACATTCGCGGATTTAGACATTCAGGGAATTAGACGTCGTCAACCAAACCGCGAATGACAACTGCACGCGTAATTAGCGTGACACGTGGTCAGCCTATCGCCGCTGTAAGCTGTTGAATGTATGTGCGGTCTTTGCTCCGTTAGTCGCCTTTTACCACACCCAAGGGTAAAGATGGATCGGTAGTATTCTATTAATAGGCCGCAGTCGCCGCGCCACACAGCTTGTTAACATTTGTTTAATACTAGCGGCCGCTCGCGGTTTCACCCGCGTGGTTCCCGTTCCCGTGGGAATATCGGGATAAAAAGTATCCTATGTGTTAATTCAGGTTATAAACTATCTGTATGCCAAATTTCATCCAAATCCATTCAGTAGTTTTTACGTGAAAGTGTAACAAACATCCATCCATACTTACAAACTTTCGCGTTTATAATATTAGTAGGAAGTAGGATTGTATGTACAACACCTCGCAGGTTATCTCAATAAGAACTGTTTTCACTCTTTCCAAACGAGCTGCAAATATTGTATGTGCATTTCGTTGATTGAGAATAAATTAATAGAAATAAAACAGAAACTGAAATTGTACAAATATCGGCAGTGTCAACGACTGGGGAAAAGCTCCCCAGTGTCATATAGGTCATAAATGAACCTTACTTAACTCCTTAAGTAAAAAAAAAATTTGAACAAACACTACCTACAACTCAAAAATATGCTTACAGTCCAAAGATACAGCGCATGCATGTTAGCAAAGAAATATGAAAAAGTAATTAAGAAAACAATTTGTCTAACACATAATTTTAAGTGTTTTCACTATTTTTGAAAATCAATACCCATTTTTAACACATCAACTATCACAAAACTAGATACAATAGGAAATGTACTGTTTGTTTTTCACCAGTGACTGTGAAATACAAACAGTACATATGCTATTGTACACTTAAGAGCTTAGCTCGCATAATACCCATGTAATAGACACAATAGAAATTCATTTGTTAGCAACCACTTCTTCAGGAGTCTTCAAAATTAAATCTAACTACAAAAAATTATAAAAAATTTATAAATTAGACTTATTTAAACATACGTTAATCTCTTATCAATCATAAAATTCTTATAATTGTTGAGATATTAACGTTTTGGTCAGTTAAAAACATTAATCACATTTCATGAAAATTAAAAAAGTAATCCGATTTGTTACCAATTAGAGCCACATATCGCACACATGATACTTTAAACTTTTAGCATCGGCGATCGGCGATTTTGCGACTGGTATCGCGTTTTGGCGACTCTCTAGTTCGATTGCAGTATCGGAGTCGCGTGTTTTAGCGATTCAGTTACTGAATTCAGCTTTTAAAAAGCGTCTAAATCGCCGATCGCCGCTGCTAAAAGTAGCATGTCTGCTCTGGCCCTTAGAGGTACTCTCAGAGACTACTATCAGAGATTTAAGCCATAATACTTTTTGTCAAGCTGACCGACTTTGGTGTACTCGGATACAGCACAAATAAGGACAGCTGTGATAACGCCAGAACAGCTCCAACAAAATTTGGCATCTGAAATAAAAATAAAATATTATTATTAAACAATGAAGTGATTCTGCTTGCAAATCTGCACAAAATAAGTTTTATCTCAATGGATACATACACATAAATAGGCATCTTCTTCAATTGTTCCATACAGGAACCATAATGATGACACAATAAATGACATAAGTATCATGGGAAAGGGCAAGCACTCGGTACTCTTCACTTTTATGACGTATATCAGCTTGCTCATTGGTGCTGCTACTGTCAACAATGTCAGTGAACAAGCCAGCAAACCTGAAACAGAAGTTATGTTAAAAGTTGTTGGACAGTGACTTAAATCATTCCAAATTATTCATTTCAATAATTTATTCTGAACATTTATTCAAATTAAGCAGCAACAATAGTAAATTGAGCACTTATGAAACTCACTAAGCTTGGGTTTGTAAGTCTATAGGGTGGGAGACCTTGAGTTCTTATTTCCATTAGTAGACACCAAAGGGAGGGAGAGTGAAAAAAAGTAGTAGTTTTCAAAATTTATTTCAAAAGTTCCGTTTGATTTCATATTTAAGAAAAAAATGCTGTGTTTGTGTTCTTAATTATTCACTATAAAAAATGAGCTCATTTTTCATTGTCAACAATGGCAATATGAGCCAGACCTTCTACTAAAAAGAGCCAATGTTAGCTAAAAACTATATTTTATTACTCTATCTATAATTAGTACCAGATATACCATAACCCCTTCTTACCTAGGCATCTAAGAAGCGCTTCGTTGTCTTCTTCAAAGTACACATAGCCAATAACAAATGTAGAAAAACACATCATTATTATAATTTGTTTTAATAAAGAGGCCTTTTTAAATGTGTATATGTAGAACACAACAGTATATGCGGCCATAAGAACTATGCCTATTATATTGACTAGAATTATTTTGTCATCGCGTTTTGTCAATCCATATAGAAGCCATAGCCCAGACCTGAAATGAGAAGTATGTTGTTAGTAAGCAAACACCATATTAAGACTACAAGGTATAATTACCTATGTACAAAAAAACTTTAGACATTTGATTTATTATTAAATTATCATTGATTTACTTACGATAGAACTCCAAATAGAAAAGGCAGTGGAGAAGCTTCAGCAGTAGTTCGATTAGTTACATACTGCTTACATACAATCCTATGCAAAACAAAAAAAAAACATCAAGTCATAGCAGAAATAACCTTTTGAAAAATTTTAAATACATCAATATTATTCCATTAATTAATATTATTTAGATACATTTTCTTACTTACGTGCCAGATAAAAATTGAAGTACAGTTGTTATAATAGCTAAACAGCTGACAAAATCTTTTAAATCTGATAAATTCATTTTATACTGTCTATTCGAATATTCTAACTAGGTAAAAGAATTTATATTTCTCATGATATATGTTTATTAATGAATAAATAAAATTGCCTCTGAATTAGGGCAATGTTTATGACGTTGAGGTATTTAAAATGTAGGATTGAAAGCTCAGTGGGATTAAAAATAAAATATTCTAAATGTGTAGAGCTCGGACCAATTGTGATATTTAGTTGAATTGGTTGGTCCCTTCAATTAATTATTCAAATCAAATCAGGATTCCTTTTTCAGAGGTTGGTCCGAGATGTAGTGTAGAGTGTGTGTAGAGTAATCCAGGATCCAGGTGACATTGACATTGAATTTTTTTTTTTTGATAATTTGTTTCTTGACCATGGATACTAGTCCTTCAGTCGAAATAATAGAGTTCATTTAAAAGCTTTTATGATGATAATGAGTTGTTACGGCGAAGGGCGTTCGCCGTAACAGCGACGGAATAAGGGGTGTGGACCCAGGACAGGTCTGGTTAGGTTTCGGAAATGAGGGCATGCGACTTACTTGGTAGATGATTGGTGGGGGCAAGGCAGGAGACGGGGCAGCGAGCTGGCGGGCGGCGATGTAGGCGATTTGTCACGGCACAGCACAAAGTCACTTCACGTTATCACAGGCACTATCATCCCAGGGTCACTATCAATAAGGGCAGATACCAGCGCGCGTATTTTGTGGGCGTCTCGCGGTAGCTAGCAGACAGACTGACTCACTCGCCGGCCGCGTCGTTCCTTCACCTGTTGCGCGCCAACTTCGCGATACAACGCTAGATGGCGCTAGGCGTATCTTAATACGCTTACAAGACGTCTCGCCCGTGGCGAGTACATCCTCCGGGGCCCAGGGTGGGCTCATCCAGAGGGAGCCTGGCAATCTTGAACACAGGCCTCCGGAGGTGTCCATTGGCGGTGTCCAGGTCCACCACCCGCACGACGCCATCCTTCCCAGGCAGGGTGCGAGTAATGCGCCCCAGTCTCCATTGAAGGGCAGGCAGGTTGTCCTCCTTGATGAGGACGACTCGCCAACTCGGGGAGGGGAGGATGGGGACAACCATTTGGAGCGGGTTTGGAGTGTGTGGAGGTAGGACTGGGTCCACAGCGTCCAGAAACGCTGGGAAAGGGCCTGTACCATCTGGAATCGCCTACGTGTGGAGATCGGCCTATCTTCCACAGATAGTTCGGGAAGTGCCGTTAGTGGGCGACCTATAATGAAATGTCCGGCCGTAAGCGGCTCAAAGTCTGAAGGATCAGACGAAAGTGGGCAGAGAGGTCTAGAGTTAAGGACAGCTTCGATTCGTGCTAAAAGTGTAGAGAATTCCTCGAATGTGAGGTGCTGTTCGTCAATTACGCGATATAAAAGTTGCTTTGTTGATTTTACGTTGATCTCATGTAACGCACCGAACCATGGTCCCTTAGGGACGTTTATCAACCAAGTAATGTGCTGACCAGCGAGCTTGTGCGCAATCGTGTCATTATTCAAGGCAAGAAAGTTTTGTACTTCAATGAGCTGATTTCTAGCGCCTACATAATTTGTACCGCAGTCCGAGCGAATGAGAACCGGGGCACCGCGGCGTGCTATAAAACGCTGTAACGCCGCGAGGAACGCTTCCGTGCTGAGGTCCGAGACCGGTTCCAAATGAACCGCCTTAGTGGAGAGGCACACGAATATACAAAAGTACGCTTTTAAGAGTTTAACATTACGTAGGGTACTAGATTTAACGAGGAATGGGCCGGCAAAATCGGTCGTGACTTGACTAAATACTGGCTGAGGCGTAACTCTATCGGCTGGCAGGTCGGCCATGAAGGGCGCTTGCGGCTGGGCCCGGCATCGAAAGCATCTAATGCATTTAAAGACTCGGTGTCTAATAATACGGCGCGCGGACAATATCCAAAATTGTTGGCGTAGGATTGCGTGTAAGGTGTCAGCGCCAGGGTGGCAGTGTATTTTGTGGTAGTAGTCAATGATGAGGTCTACAAGTGGGCTAGAGCTGGGAAGTATGAGCGGATGCTGCGCGTCATATCGGATAGACGCATGGGACAGTCGTCCACCAACTCTAAGGAGCTTATCTTTAATGAGAGGTGACAGCCGCTGGAGTCTGACGGAGCAGATTTTGCCAGTTTGAAGGCGGTGGATGTCTTCCGCAAACTCATTGTGCTGAACACTGCGCACCCAGTAAAGTAGGGCATCTCTTCGTTCACTGACGTACAAGGGGCCTGAGCGTCACGAATCTGGGTGGTGTCTGCAGTTGTGCAGAAAGCGTTTTAGACAAGCTGTCACTCCGACGAGCTTGTCTAGCGAACTGAACCGAGTGAGCAGGTCAAAGTCAAGACCGGGCACTGTGACCAGTGACGGGACGTGTTTGGGCTTAAGGCCGGTCAGGGCGTGATGGCCCAGAGCTAAAGGCATCGCAGGCCAAGACTCACAAGGCTGTCTAAGCCACGTGGGAGACCACCATAGATCGTGGGCTGACAGGGATTGCGCAGACATCCCTCTGC
Organism: Scoparia ambigualis; assembly: GCA_963921215.1. Lineage (NCBI taxonomy): Eukaryota > Metazoa > Arthropoda > Insecta > Lepidoptera > Crambidae > Scoparia > Scoparia ambigualis. The sequence goes on from OY992507.1 coordinate 13,808,875, forward strand.
TTGCGCAATCTGCCGGGTTGAGCTCGGAAGGTACGTGTCGCCAGGTACATTCTGGTGAGCCTGAGCTAATTTTGACTACCCTGTTGGCTTCAAAGGGTTGAAGACGGTGAGGCGGTGTATTGAGCCAGGCCAGGACTATCGTACTGTCTGACCAACATATGTGTTGTTGTATACTGATATGGGCCGATAACTGAACCGACACACGGATCATGAGCTGGGAGAGTAGGGTGGCGGCCGACAACTCTAACTTGGGGATTGTGAGGCGATTCTTGATTGGTGCGACTCGCGACTTGGCGACAATCAAGTGTACCAAAGTATCTCCGGAGGCATTGAGCTCATGGAGATAAACAACGGCGGCAAACCCGGCTTCAGAGGCATCTGCAAACCCGTGAAGCGAGTATGCAGCTGAGCCTTTGTTTGCACAAACGTGCCGAGGGAAGCGAATGCTAGACAACAGCGGCAGATCCTCTGAGATGTGGTGCCACTCCGTTTGCACTTCAGAGGGAGTGGGCTCATCCCATTCCAGCTTCAGTAGCCACAATTGCTGAAGCAGCAGCTTTGCGCGGAAGATAACGGGAGAAACCCAGCCGCGTTAAAATAGACCGCTTTGTGACATGTGTGATGGGGGGTAGAGAGATGCGGTAGGTGAACTCGTCTGACTAAGGGCTCCACTGTATACCCAAGACCTTAATGGACGTGGACTCTGGGTTCATGTCGAAGTCCTTGGGCATGTCGCATTGGTTGTCGGGGAATCTCTCGAGCAGCTTAGGCGAGTTAGATGTCCACTTACTGAGCTGAAAGCCGCCTAGGTCTAGCAGACTTATCAACTCGTCCTGGAGTGCTTGGGCGGATTCAACTGTGTCATGACCACACAAGATGTCATCAACGAAGATAGACTGAGAAGAACCTGAGCGGCTCCAGGGTAGCGATGGCCTTCATCATCAGCCAGCTGAAGCAGAGTGCGGATTGCATGGTATGGGCTTGATCTTAAGCCGTACGTGACTGTATTGAGGGCGTAGGTGAGCAGAGGGTGATCTGGTGAGGACCGCCATAGTATCAGCTGATACCGTCTCTGGTCTGGGGCAACCAGCACATTTCTGAACATCCTCTGGATGTCAGTGCTGAAAACGACTGGATGCGTTCTGAAGGACATGATGATGTCCACAATGTCCTGTTGAAGGGCGGGGCCTGTGTGTAGGCATTCATTTATGCTGACACCATTGGAGCTTTTGCAGCTACCATCAAAAACAATGCGCAGCTTGTCCGACCCTGACTTAAATACGCCATGGTGAGGGATGTAGAAGTGAGGTTTATGGGCGAATGTATTTGGGTGACAGGGAGCCATGTGCCCTAAGTCGATGTATTCGGCCATAAAGTCGACGTATTTAGAACGCAGGGACGGGTTCGCCATTAGCTTCTTCTCAATATTGAGGAATCTGCGTAATGCGATAGGGTGAGTTTTACCTAGTTGAGGGGCGTCCTTTAGAAAGGGCAGAGCGACCGTATATCTGCCTGAGGGATCGCGTGTAGTGGTAGAGCGGAAGATTTCCTCGCATTGTTCCTCCAGGGGATCATTATGAGTGTGAGATTGAGGGAGGGGCTCCTCAGACTCCCAGAACCTTTCCAGACTCTGACGTATGTCCTGGGCTGATTCAGCTGAGTCTGGTTGTGAGCTAACGACGTGAGCTGAGTTAACCTGCTGCGCCGGCTGCGCATACAAGTCCTCAATGGGCCCTATCAACGCGAAGTCGAAAATCGTGCCCGGGCCCAACGAGACCTTAGTCTCGTCCAACACCTGGCCAAGAACGTCCGACCCCAATAAGAGGTCGATCGGGGCTGGTGTGTGGTAAAGCTGGTCAGCCAATGGCACGGGTGGCTGGCCTAGTACGTGGGAAATAGTTGGTACCTTCTCTAAGGGAAGGTAGCCAGTGACGTTTTTTAAAATGTGAGCTGTGGCAGTGATTGTAGGAGTATCATTGTGAGTGGGTCGGCATACTATTGTTATTGCCGCCTCTGACTCATGTTTGTGCTGATTCCCAACTCCTGTAATTTTTAAAGAAGTGGGTTTTGATGGCAGGTTCAAAAGTCGTGCCATGCGTGACATAATTAATGTCAGCATACTGCCACAGTCCAATAAAGCTCTGGCTGTGTGAAGATGGCCATGTACGTCCGCGACTCTTAGTGAGACGGTTGGCAACAAAATGGGTGTGCCAGTGGGCACAGAAGGTGAGTGAGCTGATTGAGTATCAGCTGAAATTGTATGAGCTGAGTATGTATCAGCTGTGTGGGCATGGGTTGACTGGGCATGGGCTAAATCTACCTCTTCGCTAGGGTGCTCCGTGATAGTTGGGAGTCATAATTGCTGGCGGCGTTCGCGGGGCCTACCTGGCGAACCGGACCTGGGCGGGCTGGCTCTGTGAGCAGAGCTGGGTTGCACCTGTTTAGCCTGTGCGGGTTCGTGCCGCCTGCTGTGTCTGGGACGCTCCCTCGAGTGCTCTGTCAGCTGTGGTGGGGGTACATGTACAGATGACGAATGAGCTGAGTGCGTTGGGCCGTCTGGTCGATGGAGGGACGTGTGGTGGTTCGAGCTCCCACAGTCCTTGCATGCCCCCCTTGACCTGCACTCGCTCTCATAGTGACGGCCGAGACAACGCTGGCAGCGCTCGCGTGCCTGTACAAAGTCCCAACGGCCCTGTGTTGGCTGGGCATTGTACCATCTGCACGTCATGAGCGTATGTCCCCTAGTGGCACAATAGGGACAGTAGGACGTCGAGCGTGAGGAAGAGGACGAGGACGATGATGAGGAGCAGCTTTGCTGGAAGGCCGAGTAGACGGGGAAGGGCTGACTGCGAGCCGGGGAGGTGGATGGGCGGTGACGCATTTGCTGCGCCGGGCGGAACGGTTGGTGAGTAGGCTGATCATAGGCGCGGTGAGGCGATGGAGCTGAGGAGCGGCCACGGTAATGGTCGGGCTGTTGCTGAGCCACCTGAGCATAAGTGCAATGGGGCAACTGAGGAGGCACGCGGCTACGAGAAGGGCCGGGCAGGGCGTGAATGGGCCGCGGTTGGGCTATGTTGGAGAACTCTGTCTCCACACAGCGCGCGTGCTCCTCGAGGTAGGAGATAAGGTCCCTTAACGTGGGCAGGGTGTTACTAGACCCGTGCCTGCGTTCAAATAGCGTGCGGAGCTCGCCCTTGAGCTTCCGTACCACTATTGACACAAACACGTAGTGGTCTCCTATGGGCAGATCTAAATTGTTGAGGGCACACTGAGCCGATATGAGCGGCGTAAGGAACAGTGTGCGGATGTTCGAGCGCGTATGGATGCTTGGCAGCCCCAGGATGATGTCCACAAAACTATCAATGAGAACCCGGCGGTTCTCGTACCGCTTGGTGAGGATGTCCATGGCCACGGCAAAATTCTCATTGGTGACCCTTAAGTGGGATACCATACTTAATGCCTCACCGCTGAGACTTGAGAATAGGTAGTGGAGCTTGACTGCGTCCGACAGGGTCGCCATGTCGTCAGTCAGACTCCTAAACAGCGCAATGAAGGAAGGCCAGTCCTCCACTTTTGAGCTGAACCTGGGCAGCGCTATCTTGGGGAGGACGGCTGTGGGCGTATTGACGCCGAAACTGGGCTGAGCGCTATGGGTTGAGGATGACGTGGAAGAGTTTGAGATTTCCTCCCTAGCCATAAGTATCCCCAGGTACGCTCCGGAGGCTTTTGTGTGGTTCTCAGTGTATGTCTTCTCGGTCTTCTCGTCCAGGTCCTCCTCGTTTAGAATGCTATAATACACTGCGTCCATCCTGTCTTTCACGCCTTGTATCTGTGCGAAACGCACGTTAAACTCCAATTTGGAATGTGTGGTGCCGCCAGCAATAATTTGTGACCCTAACTCAAGGAGCTGAAGTATGGCCTTAACTGCCTCCCTAAATATCGCGGCTTGTGACTTGGTCGGCATCGCGATGAACAAAAGGAGACAGGAAAAAGAAATAAAAAAAAAATAAACATTAACAAATTTAAAGGCAGTAAAAAGAACAACACCCTGTATATATTCTATAGTTAGGCTGGACGTATTTGTTTACTAAGGTAATGGCAAATGGGCTAAAATTAACGCAACAATAAAGAAAGCAAAACTAAGTTGGATTGGGACGCCTTGTATATGGCCCACGGGTGGGCAAACGCATGTGTGTATGTCTGTATTTATTGAACGCGCGTACGTAATATTAGCCGACCGCAATACAAAAAACAAACAAAACAACAAAAAAGATCACGTCATCCGTAGCCCACTATTGGGCAAGGCGCTCACAGTCGGGCAGACCTGTAGCGGACACTAGCGCGCAGAATGAGTCGGTCGCAAAAAAATAATAAAAATAAACAAATAATAAAAACTTAATTAAAAAAGAAAATTGAGACACTCTGTCTGTGTCTCACAAGTGGGCAAACGTGTGTAGAAGCACTATGCTCGTGTGGTGAGCACGCACAAGAATGAGCCGATTGCCAAGGCAAAAATTAAAAACAAAAAAATATATAAAATTAACACGAGCGAAAAAATAAAGCACGCTACTTGGCACGCGTGGTGAGCATGCACTAGATCTGAGCCGATTAAACACGACACGAACATAAAAAAATCATTAAAAAATAAAACGGGAAACCATCTCTCGTTATAATACCATACGTAACGTAATAATTTAACTACTAAGTTACCGAACAATGTATCATTATTCATTAGACAACGATCGTATAGGTCCCTACACATAGGTCTGTGATCAGACAATCGGATGCATACACGAGATCAATATCAAAACAACATGCAGAAATAATTGCGTTAAAATAATCTTGTCTACAAGACGTCTCGCCCGTGGCGAGTACATGAGTGATGAATGATATTCCCCCCAAATCCCTGGAGTTCCAGTAAAGATGTGGGACTTCACTGAAATCTCACACGGACTTCTTGAAAGAATTTGAAAAGTGATGTTGCCCCGTTTTGTTTTATTTGCCAACACTCATGCACGTTCATGAACATTTAACGGTTAATAATCCACCATTATTTCACATTAATATTCGACAAAACACCAATTTTAGAAAATAAGACAAAAACTACAGACATGACGCTTCACTTTCCCGCCAAGAGGTCCTGACACTGACAAGTCAGACTTGGGTTGCCATCGCGCTCAAGTCAAAAACAGCCCCTAACGAGATAGAATAAAAAAGTTATGGGTGGTTCTTCGGAAATGTGTAAGTTCTCCGTGTAATTTCCATGGTACATACTTTTGAAATCGCTATATTATTATAAATTACACAAACATTTTGAAAGCTTAAGCTACTTCAAACAACATATAAAAATTAAACACGAAGCGGATATATTATAAACTTACGCAAAAAAAATTATAAAGAATTTGCGGACCACGGAAATTACAATAAAGACAAAAAAAAATGTTGCTACATAAAAACCAAGTAAGACATTTAACTCAAATAAAGTTACATGGTAGTAACTACATGCATTAAAACGATATATTTAGAAAAAAAATAGTAGCTTTATATGTTTAAAAAACGTACAAAAGATATTCAAAGTAGAAACATGGAAGTAATAATAATGTTAAAACATTTATTATAAGTAAATATTTTTTAAAAGATTTTTTATGCTCATATTTTTAGTTTTACATGCTAAATCACTTCTACTGATGATAAACATGAACAGAGTTCGGCTCCAAAACCAATGAAAAATCTCGGTGTATATCAATGATATTTTATGTTATATTATTAATTGTTCCCATGACAAAGCATGTATTATAAAAATAACAAATATTTGTTAAAAAGTAACATTATAAATAAAACAAGGTAATTTCCATGGGTTTACAACTTTCCCCCGCTGTACGTGCATGACTACACCGAACCCCATGTTGATGACGCTGCTAAAAGTCTCAGTGACTTTCAGTAACGCCATCAATTCATTACGTTTCGGTGCAAACAACTTGAGGTCATCCATGTACAGCAAAAGCGAAATAACTTCACCCTGTCTCCTAAGCCGATAGCCCAGCCCTGAATCCTCCTGCAATGTGCTGAAAGGATTCAGGGCTAGACAGAACCACAACGGACTCAGACTATCACCCTGGAAGATGCCTCGCTCAATCCTGCGGACCAGAGGGGCTGTCTCCACCATCTTGTTGACGAAGGACTGTGGTCCACTGTCACATACAAGAACTTAGAAAAGATTTCAGAGTTGTATTAATTTTATACAGCTCTAAGATCCTCTCCAACCAGGTATGAGGCACCGAATCGCAGGCCTTCTTATAGTCAATCCAGGCGGTGGAGAGAGCCCCTTTGTTCCGCCGTACTTGTTGCCAAATGGTCGTGTCGATGAGGAGGAGCTCCTTAGTATCACGGGACCCAACCTTACATCCATTCTGAGTGAAAGCCAAAATATTGTGGGCAACAATGTGCGAATTAATTTTAATTCTCATATTGGATGTAAGAAGCTTGTAAAGTGTTGGCAAGCATGTGATGGGTCTATAGTTCTTCGGTTCCGTGGTAATACCGGACTTGTGGAGCAGGAAGGTGACACCGGTTGTCATAAATGTTGGCAACCGATCTCTAGGGCTTCTTGGAATTGCGTCGCTAATCTGTCGTGTGAGCATCTAACCCACTTATCCAAAAGTTATGCAACCCGTCCGGTCCAGGACTTTTCCAGTTCTGAGCCGTACGGATCGCACAACTCACGTCTTCGGGGCTAATAGTCACAGGCCCCATGGATTCGATAGGGTCACACGCACGCTCAACGACGCTAATCCAATCACCCTCAGTGTGTTCGACGGGTACTGACCAGATACTACGCCAAAAGTTATTCATGGTAGTAGCATCCGAACACTGCCCGTCGTTCACACATTGGTCGGTTCCTTCCCAACTCCGGGACACCTTCCTATGGTCACTTTGAAAAAGGCGATTTTGACAATATCGATCCACACGCGCTCTATAGCGACGAATACGGCTTGCCAGCGCATAAAATTTTTGCTTCAGAAAGTCAATGCGTTCCGTGACACAAGCTATGTAGTCTCGGGGTCTAATCCCGGTCCCAGCAAAGGCCTGGTTCACGAAACGCATGACTCGGGGACGATGGTTGCCCCCTCTGAAGCATATTAATTTTGCAATGAGAGTCCTAAACGAGTTGATACTACACTCGATTCTTCTTTGCCACGCGAGGACAGCGGGGTGTCGCGGCGCTCGGTCAGTATCCGGAAACTTAACAGGAGCGATGCGACACGCCGCTATGGCAGCGCAGTACAAAATCGAGTGTTTATCAACTAATGTTTCGCTAGTCCGCATATACGGGACTAGCAAAACATTTAGAGTTCCCATTAATGCCAGATTGCGTTTATTCGTTGGCAAGCGTGGTAGTCTCGGCCTAGAGTCGGTGGAACGATATTCCAAAATCGCGTCTTCCAAAGCCCTCCTCAATTGCTCATTAGTCTGGGTACTTACGTTCGTATTCATACAATCATCTATGTCCAGCGTGGGATCCGCCAGGGCAGTCGTCGAAGCCGAGCCTGTCGGCCCTTGCGTCAACAACGCAACATGCGAGTCCCGCGCTAAAGTAGAAGTAGTATGAATAATAGGTAACGCCTCCAGACGCAGGTGATCAAGCGTAGAGTCGTCCAACAGCTTGAGCCGCTGGATGGCCCGCACCTGATCCGACAGTCGTTGTGCAGAGACAACGGCGGCTGGTTCCAGGGTCTGAAACAGAGGCAGTTGTTTTTTCGGTCTACTGTAAAATTTACTCCGCTGCACTTACTAGGTTCTTCAATGGACCAGCCGCGCTTGCGGCAGAGCGCAGAGATACTCGGCTGCCCTATTCAAAACCTAGTAAGGACCTAAAAGCAAATTTTACAAGAGAGCGTATAAACGTAAAATAGGTCAGCCTTTGAAAAATATTTATCTTAGATAAGAAAAAATCTATCGATTGTATAATAAATTAAATACTTAACATGAAGTATTATTGATATATTGATTTAATATTTTAAACCCCTTACTAACTTTGAAAATTGAGATGCTGTGGTTTAGTGCACATAAAAGCCTGTTTCAAAACATAGTACTTATGAGCTTTTACTAAGTTTTGCTATAGTTAATTTAGTATTATTCTAGTAATTCAAATCTAGTAACTGTATTAGACTGTGTAAATAAAATAATAATGTAGTAAGTAGGGAATGTAAATAAACTCACAATTTATTTAATAGTATTTTTAATTAAAATTACTACATGCAGACAATGTAATTATTGTCCTTCGTAACAAAGTCAACCAAAACAAAAAGACAATGAATATTAAAATTCCTTAATAGAGTGCTATTTAAGGCATGCTCCCGGGAATTCCCGGTACCGATTTTTCCCGGTATTTCCCGGGAAATTGACTTTTTACGCAGTACCGGTACTGAGAAATCGTTTCCCGGGAAATTCGGTACGTTCGGTACTTTTGTTATAACTTAAAATTAACTTAATATAGTTTGCGGTAGCCGTTACCGGTAACCTCGGCCTATGCTCTTAGTTGCAAACCAGGCAAATTTCGTAGCCAAATTTCGTTACGACGTCAACGGTACTGTATACTGGGGAAAAAATTGTAACTAATGTACTTGTACCCGCTACAACGTACGGTTTCATCGTCATCGCACTAAAATATCATATGGTTGGTAGAGAGTTTTCCCCATCGTCCAAGGTCGAGTTTGATGTGAAAAGAGTGCCCAAGAGATCGGCTTTATCCTTTGCAGTATGGGCCAGGCAGTCGTCCGTCTTGTGCAATTGTGGTAGGGACGGCTGACAAAAATTCCCTAAAATAACTTTGGCGAGAGACCATAGAACGCACGCGTTCCCGAAGGAAGACGCACTAGCCTCTCGCCAATTCCACTTATGAATGATGACTTCGCCTTGTCAATGTCCTTCTAAAAGGACCTAGCGCCAAAGTTGCTTTCTGAGCGCACTGGTGTTTGGATCCTTTGATGACACTGCATTAGCCCAGACTTGGTAATGTAGTCGCTTTTGGCAAGACGCCATTTTGAAGCAACGACCAAACCATGGTTGGGACCTGCCACCAATGGGAACTACAGAGTTTTAATTGAAAAGTTCCGTTATTATATCAACGACAAAGTCAGCGGCGACATCAAGATCATCCATCGAGAAGCAAACTCGCCACTATGGGTAGGGCGCGAAGAAACTTCGCATCCCATCCCAGTCCGCTGACCTGTAATGCCAGATTCGATGTTTTTGAAGTTTCTGTGAGAGACACAGTGCTACGAATCAGACAGTGGTCTGATGAGCCTAGTGGTGCATCAACAGAAACTTGATAGCCGTCTGGGTGCGAGGTCAGCAGAAGGTCCAATAAGGAAGGTGTATCGCCCTCCACATTTGGAACCCGTGTAGTAGTTCGGTTACCAATTGGGACAGACAGTCTGTTCCAGTTGAACTGTTCCCATGAACGGGTCTACCCGCGTGGTCAGTTGTGCGTGAACCAAGGCATTCGACGTGGTGGGCATTGAAGTCTCCCAATACCACAATCCCGGCCTAGGGGATCCGTTGGAGAAGGGTCTGGTGCCGTTTCAACGGTCTCGGTTTGAACGAATTTATATTATTTACTCACCTTAAAACACTCAAGATAAAAATCCATTGTATATAGACCCTTTTAATTTTAATACATTCAACTCGGATGACCTCTAACCAATTCCATTCAACAAAGTGATTCCACAGCTAGTACAACAATTGGCAAAACAATTTTTTTATTATAAACTATGAATTTTTACACAAAAGTAAAATTTTATTTTAATCAATGATCCATATATCAAACGTTTGTTACATCTGGGTAAAAAAAATCTCAGTACCGAAAAGTACCAAAATTTCCCGGTTTTCCCGGTACCAGAGTTAGCGCAGTACCGGGAATCCCGTTTTCTCCACAGTACCGGGACTGCAACCCCTAGTGCTCTTCAGCTTCAAACATTTGCCCATCAATAATTGTCAAATCTATTGAAGAGTCATTGACGGGTAAATTTATCCAAAATGATCTTCGTAATTCAGGCATTAAGCCTCAGAACAATAACTAAAGCATAGAAACCATGCTAAAATAGCAAGCAAAGACATATATTCATCCTTCTTCTTCTTATGAGTCATGCTAGTGAGTTAGAAAGAGATGGAGAATGTTTGACTTGTCCTAATTTGTGTAGGTGGTCATTTGTTTATTACACACTAGGGACGTCATTATTCGGCATTTTATATCGACAAAAATAAAACTAAATATTGAACATGTAAGTAAATATGAAGGCGAAAGACAAGCGCGCCGTCAATTTATTTCATTTTATTAATATACGAGGGGCGTTCAAAATATTCTCGGTATTGATACGTTACAACCTCTTTTATATATATATTTGTTACTGGCCGCTAAGATTCATCCATTGACATTAAAAAAAAGTAAAATTGGAACCGAGATGTTCTTTTGTTTTTCTGCAATTGCCGAACAAACATGAACACCATGAGCGAATTAACAATTTTAACGAAATTAGAGCACCGATCCGTCATAAAATTCTTGACAAAACAGGGTAAACATCAAAAAACCATAAAAGAGGAAATGGATTGTGTTTACCGTGAGTCTGCTCCTTCTTTATCTACTATTCAAAAATGGTCAAGCGAATTTAAGCGTGGAAGGGAGAGTATTGAAGATGACCCTAGACCTGGCCGGCCTGTAGTGGCTACCTCACAAGAAAATATTGATAAAGTGGAAAAACTTATATTGGAAGACGGCCGAGTGAAGGTAAAATCTATAGCTCAAGTAACCAATCTCTCTATTGGTACCGTACATGACATTATACATGACCATCTTAATATGTCAAAAGTAAGTGCAAGATGGGTTCCGCGAATGCTGACGCTTCTTCAAAAGGATATGCGTGTGGCTTGCTGTTCAGATTTTATCGACCTGTGTGGTGAAAATCCCGATGAGGTGCTGCAAAAAATAGTTACTGGAGATGAAACCTGGGTTCATCATTATGACCCAGAGAGCAAACAGGAGTCCATGCAGTGGCACATTAAGGGTTCAGCTCATCCCAAGATGTTCAAGGTAATCCCGTCAGCTGGCAAGGTCATGGCCACAATATTTTGGGATTGTGAAGGAGTTTTGCTTATCGATTATAAAGAAAAAGGTGTAAATATCACAGGGCTGATCCTGATCCTGACAGGGCAAATCCTGACAGGGCACGGGGGATTCTGTGCATACCTGCACAGATTTAAGCGCAGGGACAGCCCCTCGTGTGCCTGTGACCCGACCATGGACGAGGACATCTTTTACATCCTACTCGATTGCCCAATACACACTAACACTAGGTACACTCTGCAGCAAAAACTAGATACACACTTAAGTAAAGATACCCTAAAGGAGATCATTAGTAATAAGAAAGAAAGAAAAGTTTTTATGGAATATGCCGGAAAAATCGTGAATATTGTAAATAAGAGAAATAAGGACGATTAGATATAAGAGTAACTATAAGCAAGACCACATTGTGGCAGGTGTAAAGAAAGGGATAGAAGAAATGTAATAGATTAATTGGATTAAGATACTATTTAAAATAGTAATATAAATACATATATGTACATTGATAAAAGAAATGGAAAAGGAAACAATTTTAACTGTAAGGATATAGATAATTAGGAATTAATCATTAGAAATTAAGCTAATAGAAAGTATAATTTAAGAAAAGAAAACTGTATTAGCATGTAAGGATAAATTGTAAAATAACATAAGAAAATAATGTATAATAGTATTAAGAAATCCATGTATAAAAAATAATAAAAGAGAGAAAAAAGAGAGAAATAAAAAAAGAAAAGATAAGAAAAGATAAAAGAAAGAAAAGAAAAAGAGTCGAGCTCTTCTAGCTCTAGTTTTATTAAAAAAAGCCTAAAAAGCCCAAAAACAAACGAAATTGAAAACAAAAACCTGCCAAAAAGCGGGAGCAGCTAGCTATAATAAAAAAAATATATATATATATCACAGGGCAGTACTACGCTAACGTTATACGTCAATTAAGAGATGCGATCAAAGAAAAGAGGCGAGGAAAGTTAACCAAAGGTGTTCTGCTTCTGCATGACAACGCCCCTGTCCATACTGCTCATATTGCCAAGGCAGCTATTGTTGAATGTGGGTTTGAAACTGTTACTCATCCACCCTATAGTCCGGACTTAGCCCCAAGCGACTTCTTTTTGTTCCCCAATCTTAAAAAGGATCTGCGTGGAAATAAATTTTCTGACGATGAAGCGTTGAAGACGGCCGTGGAGGAGCATTTTTACACCAAAGATAAAAAATATTTTTATGAGGGATTAAAAAATAATTGATCGATCTTATAAGTGTATGAACATAGGGGGGGAGTATATTGAAAAATAAAAATATCAAACTTTTCGTACTTGTTTGTTTTTATCCACATACCGAGAATATTTTGAACGCCCCTCGTAGTACGTTTCCAGGGCAGGCGAAAAAGCCGACAATGACCGAAGTATTATGTTAGCATCAAGAAGACAGAATTTGTATTGCTCTCCATGCACTATTGTCATTCTGTATATTTCGTTGCGTTTCACACGCACTACATTACTCACAAAATGCACTTCCACGAGAAAATTATATAGAATGACAGAAGTGTATGGAGAGCGATACAAATCCTGTCTTCCGACGCTAACATAATAATTCGGTCATTGTCGGTTTTTTCGCTTGCCTTGGAAACGATATAAACTAAATCAGACAAATTTTCAAAAAACTACGTTATGGTGCACAAAAAACCACCTACAATATTATATTGAATCACTGCAGGTACAGCTGCGTCAGATCGACCTACCCAAATCTGTTAAATCGATATTGAACTCTCTGACTACAACATTAGGTTAAGATTCGGTTGCAGGTATTTCACAGATTAGTAGGTCGCAGAGTAGGTAGGGTAGGGCGACATGTATGACGCTATCTGTACAGCCAGCGTCACATCTATATCTTTGTATGTAAAATTTCCCGCAACCCATCTTAATGTCAATCAAGTAGAGTTCAATATCGATTGGAATATTTTGACGGATTTGGGTAGGTCGATCAGTGGCCGTGTGTACACAACTTTTCGTTCTATTGTTAGGCCAAAAAATTGTTAACGGTAAAAGTGATAACTTTTGAATTCAACAAGTTTTGCGAGTTAATAACGAAAAGCAGTGTACAGTCAGTGTCACATCGGCCTACCCTTATATGTCAAATTAACTAGATGGACATTGAACTTTATGCTTTGAACGTGCATCTGAAAACTGTACAGAAAAATATAAATATAAAAGATTATTAAAAAACTATATTTAATAAATATTTAAAACATTTTTATTAAATCACTGCCGTAGGAAAGTTTTGGTTAAAAAGCTTCATAATTTGTCACGAGGCGCACATTCCTGTAATTTCTGTTTGGTATTCGTATTGTCAAATATAACTTAGGTACCTACGGCTTTTATCAATAGGATTCTGTGATTGTCATCAAAACTTTGTTCTAGAGAATGATTAACAAGATTGCTCAATATGCTTGTTGGTACAAATGTGTCGCAGACATTGTTCATGATTGATTGATCGTAAAATGTTTAGAACCTAAATGACTGCGTTTATTCCATATCCAATTTAGTCTTCTTACACGCCGGCCGTAGCCATTATTTATTTATATCATAATTTTTTGGAAACCTGTAACCAAAATGTAGAACTTTAAAATTAGTGAAAAAGCAGATAAATGGTAGTAGTAGTAATGAAGAAGACCATTCAATTATGTATAATTTTTAAATTATCAATAGGTAGGTACTTTTAAAGTTATAAATTATTAATATCATGTTAAGAGTAAAACAAGTTGTAAATGAGGCGTATACATATATCATAATTTAAAGATAGATGTGTAAACCACATACACAAAATACTGATTTATCGATATAGAAATGCACGTCACTAGGCGAAGAAACATAACCTTCAACATTTGAACGAAATTTCATTGATAAATGCCTTATATCAGCACAGAACTGGACACGATGACTATTTAGACAAACTATTAGTGTGTTTTAATAGATTCATGCCATTAATTATGTTTAGGTAAAACGAAAACAGTCTGAGCTTACCGATAAAAGATTATTGTCTCTTCTTAATTAACTTCGTAATTTTCTTTTCTTATTACAAGGGATTTACAGCCCTCAATCACACAAGACATTTTGTCACACGTAACGCATAAATATCACTAACAATGCTATGGCTAGTTTATAAGTTTCTTCCTTAGATTAAAACAAAAAGGGAAGATACGGCATTAGCGTCTCGTGAGTAAGCCGCTAAAATTAGGCCTAAAGGCACAATTTCACTTCAGTCGCAATTTGCCGAGTGTACAGGCTACATCGTACTATTGCGGACATTCTGCTGTGATAAAAAGAGAAAGACGCTACTCCGCAGTGGCGTCGGAATCGGTCGTACGTACTCGTTTGTTGCGAAGCGACCGAGACGTCAACGAGCTACTCGCTGACGTTGAAACTTACTGCTCTGTCTCGCTCGCTCGATTTACACTTTTATAGGTGTGCGTGTGTGAGTGTTTGCATATGTAGTTGAGTAGGACTACATTTTGATTGACTACAAGTAGGAGCATGCCGTATCTTCCCTTTTTGTTTTAATCTAAGGTTTCTTCGGAAGAATACCTTGCAAATAATTAAATTTATCTGAGAGGAGCTACAACTTAGCGTGAAAATAATCCGTCATTAGATAACTAAAGCATAGAAACCACGCTAAAAGATATGCTAGACAACAGCTATCTTACTCATATGACTTTTTAGTGAGTGGAGTTGAAGCGAAGCTTGGAGAGAAATTATACTCAGGATGGTCAGTCGTAGAATGGATACTTTATTTTAGTTAGTGATCATATATATTACAATTATTATATTTACAAACATAGGTTGCTTAACTTAGTCACTTACGCAAAAGAGAGAGGAACAACGGGTGTCTCATTCACCCGCGGTCGCTATGCAACGCGGTGCGGGGAACACGCTGCGCGGGGCTTCGCGCCGCGGGGAAGTGCGGGCGGGGAAACAGGCACGCGACAAAACTGGCGACGTTCGTTGCGCTCGGCCATTTCGACGTGATTTCGACGGCCGACGGACCACGGAGCGGACGCAGTGAAGATGTGTGGCGTGCGGCGTGCGGCGATGGCGATAACTGTGGCGCTGTTACGAGTGATGTGTACACGCAGCTGAGAATGGTGGCGAAGAATGAAGATGCTGTTTGCTTGCTGACGAAGCTCCATTCCTATTTCATTACGACAGCCCTTTTCAGTGCTATGTTCCTTTTTTTATATCGATCTATTCTTATTTCATTATGGCAGCTCTTTTCAGAGCTATGTCCCTGTTTCATATCGAAAAGGCTTCCGTCTGACATTCTATTAAATGGATTTGCTTTACATCTTCTGTGCTTGTTATTGTGAGTGTGCGGCTACAACTTCATTTAATTCTGTAACAAGAGTGAATGAAACCTCTAATCCGCATTCGTTTCTATTTTTTCTAGGTTGTCACAAGGTAAATGTCAAATGGATGTAATTGGATGTCTTTATAACACCATCAGATTAAATGTGCCGTTATTTTCTTTTTGTTGCTGTGTAAATAAGTGGCAACCTAACTTGGTTACATTATAATGACGTATTATTTTCTAGCTAAATTGTAGCTCCTCTCAGATAAATTTAATTATTTGCAAGGTATTCTTCCGAAGAAACCTATAAACTAGCTATAGCTTTGTTAGTGATATATATGCGTTACGTGTGACAAAATGTCTTGTGTGATTTAGGGTTGTAAATCCCTTATAATAAGAAAAGAAAATAATCAAGAGACAATAACCTTTTATCGGTAAGCTCAGACTGTTTTCGTTTTACCTAAACATAATTAATGGCATAAATCTATTAAAACACACTAATAGTTTGTCTAAATAGTCATCGTGTCCAGTTCTGTGCTGATTTAAGGCATTTATCAATGAAATTTTGTTCAAATGTTGAAGGTTATGTTTTTTCGCCTAGTGACGTGCATTTCTATATCGATAAATCAGTATTTTGTGTAAGTGGTTAGCACATCTATCTTTAAATTATGATATATGTATACGCCTCATTTACAACTTGTTTTACTCTTAACATGATATTAATAATTTATAACTTTGAAAGTTACCTATTGATAATTTAAAAAATATACATAATTGATTCTTTATAAAATAATGAAATAGTCTTCTTGATTACTACTACTACCATTTATCTGCATTTTCACTAATTTTAAAAATTCTATATTTTGGTTACTTGTTTCCAAAAAGTGATGATATTAATAAAGAATGGCTACGGCCGGCGTGTAAGAAGACTAAATTGGATATGGAATAAACGCAGTCATTTAGGTTCTAAACATTTTTGACGGCCTCCTTGGTCGAGTGGTTTGTACACCGGTTTTCATGGTGTCGCCATCTCTGAGGTCCCGGGTTCGATCCCCGGTCGGG
Organism: Scoparia ambigualis; assembly: GCA_963921215.1. Lineage (NCBI taxonomy): Eukaryota > Metazoa > Arthropoda > Insecta > Lepidoptera > Crambidae > Scoparia > Scoparia ambigualis. The sequence goes on from OY992507.1 coordinate 13,825,391, forward strand.
TCAATTTAGAAATTATTGTTTTTCTAAATTGTTTCGTGTCTGGGTGTTTTCTATGTATAATAAGTATGTATTTAACTATTTTAAGTATGTTTATCCGTTGTCTAGTAACCATTTAACGAGTTTCTTTGAAGCTTCTCTTGGGCTAGATAATTGGTGTGAGTGTCGGAAAGTTTATTTTATTTTTTTATTTTATTATTTTACGATCAATCAATCATGAACAATGTCTGCGACACATTTGTACCAACAAGCATTTTGAGCAATCTTGTTAATCATTCTCTAAAACAAAGTTTCGATGACAATCACAGAATCCTATTGATAAAAGCCGTATCTAAGTTATATTTGACAATACGAATACCAAACTGGAATTACAGGAATGTGCGCCTCGTGACAAATTATAAAGCTTTTTAACCAAAACCTTCTTATTTAAGAGGCAGTGATTTAATAAAAAGGTTTTAAATGTTTATTTATAAGTTTTTTATTTCCTTAGTAATCCTTCATATTTATATTTTCCTCGTATCAATTTTCAGATTTACTTTCAAAGCATAAAGTATAATATCCATCTAGTTAATTTGACAGATAAGGGTAGGTCGATGTGACACTGACTGTACACTGCTTCTCGTTATTAACTTGCAAAACTTGCTGAAGGCAAAAGTGACCACTTTTACCGTTAACAATTTTTGGCCTAACAATAGAACGTAAAGTAGTGTGTGTACACACGCCCACTGATCGACCTACCCAAATCAGTCAAAATATTCCAATTGATATTGAACTCTACATGATTGACATTAGGATGAAATTTGGTTGCGAGAATTTTACATATATAAGGATAGATAGATGTAACGCTGACTGTACAGGCAGCGTCATATCGCCCTACCCCACCTACTCTGCGACCTACTAATCTGTGAAATACCTGCAACCGAAGCTCAACCTAATGTTGAAATCGTAGAGTTCAATATCGATTGGGATATTTTTACAGATTTGAGTAGGTCGATCTGACGCTGCTGTACCTACAGTGATTCGATATAATATTGTAGGTGTTTTTCTTGTGCACCATAATGTAGGTTTTGAAAATTTGTCCGATTTAGCTTATATCGTTTCCAAGGCAAGCGAAAAAGCCGACAATGACCGAATTATTATGTTAGCGTCGAGAAGACAGGATTTGTATCGCTCTCCATACACATTCTGTCATTCTGTATCATTTTCTCGTGGAAGTGCATTTTGTGAGTAATGTAGTGCGTGTAGTGAAACGCAACAAAATATACAGAATGACAATAGTGCATGGAAAGCAAATACAAATTCTGTCTCCTCGATGCTAACATAATACTTCGGTCATTGACGGCGCGCTTATCCTTAGCCTTCATATTTATTTACATGTTCAATATTTAGTTTTATTTTTGTCGATGTAAAATGCCGAGAAATGACGTCCCTAGTGTGGAACAAACTAGTGACCACCTACACAAATTAGGACAAGTCAATCATTCTCCATCTCTTTCTAACTCATTAGCATGACTCGTAAGAAGAAGAAGGATAAATATATGTCTTTGCTTGCTATTTTAGCGTGGTTTCTATGCTTTAGTTATTGTTCTGAGGCTTAAAGAGCTTCTTCTTCTTCTGAGTTTCCAACTACCGATTGATAGTTGGCAGATGTCAGGTACTCTATCAGTCCGAGTCAGTAACGCGTTGTATTCCCGGCACATTCTAAATATGGGGCTATGGAAAGAAACGTTATTGTTGAAAAAGAGAACCGAGAAAAGGCATTCTCGCCTGGCAAACCTATTAGGAACTCTGATGTAAATATCAGATGTAAGGGTTGTACTAATTGAGCCATTAAAACTCTATGTAGATAGGTAAACTCATGTACTTTTCGTCGGTTGTCAAGGGAGTTTAAATTAAAAAAGCGTTGACGATCGGCGTAGGTTGTGAGCTCTCTCTTACGACCGAATCGCAACGCGAGTGTTCTGAGAAAACGCCTTTGGGTTGATTTCAGTAAGTCAATGTAAGCGTTGTACTGGGGTGACCAAACCACACAAGCGTACTCAAGTTGGCTTAGGACTAATGTCTTGTATAGCAAAAGCAAGCTGCTTGGGGACCTAAACTCTCTGGACGCACGACAAATGAATCCTACCAGTCTAGTAGACCTCTTGGATAGTGCTTCACAATGGCAATTGAAGCTCATTTTGTCATCGAATAGCACTCCCAAGTCACGCACAAACGACTTTCTTTCAAGTATGTTGTTAATAGTATAGTCAAAGACTATGGGACTCCTCTTTCGTGTAAAAGATATAACGCAGCACTTCCCAATGCTCAGGCACATGCCGTTGTCACCAATCGTATAAGGCGTTAACATCCGTCTGCAACCTTACGCAGTCCCTTACGGAATCGATACGACAGAAAATTTTTAAGTCGTCCGCATATAGTAGAGACATATTTTTAAGCTTAGGAACAAGATCGTTTACGTACATAACAAATAATAGGGGACCCAGATGCGAAACCTGTGTCACGCCAGACACAATAGAGACTGGCTGCAAGCGATAACCGTTTAGAGCTACCAATGGACTCCGATTGGAAATGTAGGATTTTAGCCAGCGAAGAAGACATCCGTGTACACCCATAGAATTCAATTTACCAAGTAATATTCTGTGATTGACTGTATAAAACGCTTTTTGAAAGTCCGTATATATAGAGTCAACCTGACCATGATCATTAAATACTTTACAGATGTAGTTGGTGTATTCCAGTAAGTTGCTGACGGTCGACTTACCCGCTATAAAACTGTGCTGTTGCTGGTGGAGGTACGGTTTAACATGGTGAAAAAGATGCTCGTAAATTAGAGACTCCAGTACTTTTGCGAAGCAGGACAGAATACTTATCGGCCTATAATTAGTGCAGTCACTAGAGTCACCAGACTTATGAATGGGTACCACATGGGCCTCCTTCCAGACACCCGGAAATGTGCCAGTCTGCAAAGATTTATTAAAAATAATGCAAAGTGGCAAAGCAAGGGCAGACGCACAACGCTTAACGAAGTAGGGAGGTACTCGTATGCCGTCCGGGCCAGCCCCCTTGTTCTCAGACAAAGCAAGCAGTTTCTTGGCCACATCTTTCTCAGAAACATATACAGACGACAGAGAATAGCTAGGATGCAACACCTCTTCTCTAGTGGAGCCGCCACCGCTGTCAGGGGCGAAAACTGAAGAGAAGTAATCCGAAAAAAGCTCAGCAGCTGCCTGGCCACCAGTAGCGATTCTATTACCGAATCTAACTGTGTCAGGAATAGTTGGGTTGGATTTCTTGCTCTTAAGAAAGGAGAAGAACATCTTTGTTGTTTCAGCAAGAGACTCCTCAACATTGGAAACATAAGAGTCGTAGCAAGCTTTAATCAGCTTCTTTGATCAAGAGCGTAACAGCTGAAACTCGTCGTAGTCTCTGGGATTGCCAAACTTTTTAAATCTTTTGTGTACTCTAGCTTTTTCGGAGATACACGCCCTCAGCGGCTCTGAGAACCAAACAGGGTAATTCGACCGTCCAATCCGCTTGAGCGGAGTGTTTCTCTCTATAATGTTGTTCAAAATATTATAATAGCAATGAACGTCGGAATCAACATCATCATGAACGAGAATATGTCTCCAATCTACGACATTAAGTTGCTCCATACATGTGGAAGTGTCACACTTGCGAAAGTAGTTATTGACGTCAAAACTAATTAAAAAACAGTTAACTAACATGTAGTTAAATCTTAACAACTAATCTAACAAACTACGAGTATATAATCTACCTAACAAATCTACCTTTTTTTTTCCCTGTAAGTAACTGTTACTTACAGTGTAAAAGATACATAAAAAACAAACAATGTTTATTTATATTAATTGTAGTAAAAAAGTTAATTTTGTTTGTTTATTTATATTAATTGTAGTAAAAAAGTTAATTTTGTTTTGCTCTACACACTTTTAAATAAATCACGCGACCAAGCGTAATTAAAAAAAAGTTCCAAAATGTATGTATGGAGCTGTCAGATTACTTGCATTGAATGGGCGATTTTCCGAGATCAAAAAAAAAAAGAAATTGGTTCGTAAATGACTTCATAGATGGCGAATAGCATAGATTAGTATGGCGCTTAGTAAAAGGCGGGTTCATGAAGAGCACGTGTATGGCTGCGTAATATTTATTCTATTCCAAAATAGAAATAGGTTCTGGATGTCCTGAATATAAATAGGTAAGTAAATACTATTTTTTTATTCTTTTGGAAGACAAGTAAAAGTGTAGAATTTATTACAGCCCATAAGTAGCCCAGCTTTCATAAAACGACATCTATCGAGTGTTTTTGAACTAATTTTTACTTTTTAATTCGGGCTGTCAGAAAATCGCCCATTATAAACCGTCGATTAAAAAAAATTGATAATAGGTATCATGTATCGACCCAGTCGTTTTCTATCCGCTTTGTCGATTCAAAATACTTTTGGGGGCATCCCTATCATTGACATTTATTCACGGTGTTACCGCAATAAAAAATATGCTGTACAATGTTACCGTTAACTAAAATACGAGCGCCTGTGATTGGTCATTTTTTTCCCAGGTAGGTAAATTCACTCGCCCATACCACAAAGTAACTTGTATATACGGGCCCATACGTACGAAGTCAACCACCCCAGCGGGTCTATCGGCTAAAAAATAAGGTTAAAAACATGGACTTCATTTGACATGTGAAGCCCTTTTTTTGTCCTTAAATGGGCGGATTATGGGCTTCAAATGTCAAATGAAGCCCATGTCCATATTCACATTTTTTAGCCAATACAGGGGCTGGTCGTGATGCGCGGGGGAACGGGGATTCTGTGGTGCATAGTACTTGTTCACAGAAAACGCCGCGCCGGCGCACATTGGGTCCTATACTAGAGAATGGTTGGTCAAAAAGGCTTATAATAAAATTGAGGATACTTCAGTAATATCTTGTGTCAGGCAAGATGAAGAGTTGGTTAGAAGTCTTAAGAATGCGGTGGGTAGTAGGTAATTAAATAAAAAAGCTGCCAATTGTCGAATGTTTCGTGTAATGTTTGCTGTTTCTTGCGCGTTATTTTAATTAATTCAAAAATTTATATCTCGAGAAATTGGAAGTGTGTATACAATTAAATTTACGATGAATATTGGTGAAGGTATGTAAATTTATATAACATATTAAAAAAACAATAAATATGGTTTGTTTGTTTAAAATATCGAACCAATAATATTTAGTTAAAATATTCAATACCGTTTTTTAATTTCTTATTATTTCGAGCAGCAACATTTTATCCTCATTTTTGTTAATATATTTAGATTACTATAACATTGTAGTTAAAAGAACTGTTTACAAAAACTAAGCATAAATGCTGTACTTTAAAAAAAATAAGCTTTGTTTATGTCCGTGAATTTCACTACAACTGCATTTCTAAGTTTGTATCTATTTTGGAGAAGATATTTTCATTGTTTTTCGTAAATTACTTCAATTGACAGTTTAAAATTGTAACTGATTAATGTCGGCACATAATTTAGCAAGTTTTCATTGTTTATTTTTTAATTTGCGTAAACAATCACCAGGAGGCCAATTCTCATTTTTCGAGATGTAGTCTCGAATCGAGTATTGATTTCGATCTCTATCTCGACCATAAAATCTCGTTATTAACATTTTGTTCACGAATCTCCTATTCTCAGCGCTAATCGACTTCGAGTTTGATTCGAATTCGAACTTTATCGAGTGGTAATCCAATTTAGTTGTTCTGAACATCTCGAACTCGACATTTCTCGAAGGAGAGCCGCTCGAATTGCTTCGAGTGGTCGGCAGTGGTCGAGACGTCATTTCGACTACGAGAAGCTAATGAAACGTCAAATAGCGGCGAAATTACGGTGGATATGGAGGAGTTAATTTCCAATTTTGTCGTGGAAGTGATTTAAAATATTTAGAGAGCTCGCTCTCTTTTTTTTAAAAGGTGGAAGAAAACATTTCCACTCCTTAACTGTATATCGGCTTCCAACATTTGTAGAAGAAGCTGCTTCTGCTGTGGCGTTGGGTATTTTTTGTTGACATTTTACAATGTCACAATGTCAACAAAAAATACCCAACGCCACGTGTGTCTTGTGAATACTAAAATGATCGTTTCGTCACCAAACAAGCACACAACCACAAACAAAAAACATAAAATTTATCGACGATACGTAACGTTTTAAACAATATAAGTTGTTTAAGGAAATTAAATTTGATCACAACACATTAAATTTAATAATTTTTCGATACTTATTAAAAATTTACTTCTTCAATTAAAAAGCAAGTTCAATACATTTAAATACCTTTACAGTAAAAATATTTGAGGTACATAGTTGCAACCGGTATAAAACCGGATGAAACGTGTCAAACGGAACGCATCCCGAGTTGATTGCATTAAAAAGAATGGCAATATTTATCAAAAAAAAACTCGAAGTCTATTTCGATTAACGCTGAGAATAGGAGATCCGTGAACAAAATGTCGATTATCGTGATACGAGATCGAAATCTAAACTCGATTCGAGACTACATCTCGAAAAATGAGAATTGGGGCCCTGAAGGGAGTTATGTAAAAAGTTTTTTTCTTTTCCACATAAAAAAACTATAATATGATATGATAATCAAATTATAAGAGATGATTATAACTGAGAACAAGTGCCCTGAAACGGATTTACCAAGAGAAAATACAGTACGCCTATTTTTTTTAGAAGTGGGCCTTATCATATCGCAACCAACCGTGTAGCGTAACTAGCGTAGCGTAGAAGCAACCGTGTAGCGTAGCGGTGAAAAAATAGTACCACCCCCTCTCTTCCCTTGGGTGTCGTAAAAGGAGACTTACCGACTAAAGACTGCACATACTTCCAACAGCTTAAAACGGCGTTGGTCTCACCACTTGTCACGCTGAGCACATGTGCAGTCGCAATTTGGTGAAAAGTGGACTATGGCAGAAGACTGCTTTTGCGGTCCTCATTACCTAAGTCTCTGACTAACCCTTCGGGGATAATAGTTGTTATATGTATGTATGTATCATATCGCAACAAAAATACGTTTTTTTGCTAAAAATGATGCCTGGTTAAAAAGGTCTTACAGTTTCAAAATATTTATCGAATTGCTTTTACCGTGCCAAATGTAATATCTAATACCAATATATTTTTTTACAATAAACCTATTCGCAAGTAATACACAATAATAACGCAATTGAATTTTTATTTTAAAAAATAGCGGCCGTCCGCTGTTTCACCAGCGTGGTTCCCGTTCCCATGGAAACATCGGAATAAAAAGTAGCCTATGTGCTAGTCCACTACTTGAAGTCCCAAAATACCAAATTTCATCCAAATCCGTTCAGTAGTTTTTGCGTGAAAGAGGGACAAACAAACAAACAAACTCACTGACATACTTCCGCATTTACATTTACCATGAAGAAAAGCACTCCAAATAAGCTTTAGGATACTTATTTCGTCATAAATACGCTTTAAATAATAGACACAATCGTTTAAACGCGATAAATAATAATGATCAAAAAATCGCTACTTCGGCCCCAACGTGCGGCGTGGCGTCGACGCGACGCTGCTCCCGCCGTGACGCGTCAAATGTGATTTGCAAATGGTGCAGTGTGAGTGAGACGCGAAAACTAGTTTTATTTAACGGGTATGGCCATTGGGCATACTCTCTTGACAGAGGAGAAAGCCTGCCAGTGGCGTCTCCGGTTGGTTGAATGCTCTAAGACTGCCATTCGCCTGCAGTGGCCTGCACAAGAGGCGCGCCGGCTAAACGTACCTAAACTGCGGAGTGACACCCCCCTGGTACTGTCAACTAATGTCACATAAAAGCACAGACCACTTTGGTCTGTGCATAAAAGTAACCTACCGATGGAAAAAAATATCTAAAATGTTTCAAAAATAACCTTCTGGCAACCAATGACCTTTTATCTTTTATAAATAGACTGGTCATACGTGAACAAATTGCATTTAAAAAATGGCGAAATTGTTTCTATGACGTAATACACGTCGAAAGGGAAAGAAAATAAACACAATCATATAAAACCTAATGTTAAAAAGAGATAAAAACTATTTATGGTAGTCGACCAATGAGCTCAATGAATTTACCTGTGACATTGCAGAAGAGGAGTGTTGAGTAATATGGACAGGTAACCAACTTCACTTTCGTCTCGTCTATAAAATTACTTCTTGGGTTTATGTTAGTAAAACAATATTTTAAGTTTTTGAAATAAAATATAATTATAAATAAAAACGTGAATGATTTTAATTTTTTTCAAATGCCTTCGAATAAGTTCAATTTATTTCTTGATTGTCTCTTATAATCTTTTTTGGTTGAATAATTTTTATGTACAAAATGTAAACGAACATTAACAAATTTTTCAATTACAGCGCGGATTAGGTGTAGCCTATGGTTGTAAGTTGGATGCTGTTGTAGGGAATGTGAATCTAATGAATCAAATAAGTCCATACAATTGATAAAAGACTTTAAAATTCTATGTTTTAAAATTTCAACATTTTTAGGATCGGGAAGAATTGCGTGACCTTTTTCTTTTATATGATTTTTGATAATAATCTCTGATTTCAAACAAATTCTGAAAACGTCCTCGCTCGGAAAGCAGAGACCCCCCATATTTTTTAAAATTATGATTTTATGAAACCATAATTTATTATTTGAAATGAGACATCCACTGCATATTTCACATTTCAAAGCCTTGATCAGTTTCCTTGATACCCATCCAGAAATATAACCTATGATTAGTTCAGTGGTTTTTTTGAGATTTTCTTGGTTTAACATTGTGGAAAGCACTTCGACATTTCCTTCTACAACTCGGTCAGTCTCTGTCCCATCTCCTTTCTCAAAAGTGTCTCCCATTGAATCGCATTCGTCTTCAACTCTCCTACTTAAAGTAGAGTTAATGTTCTCGACAGCAGACGAACACGTTAAAATAGAAATTTCTTCTAATGGTATACAGTTTCGTAAAAATGATGACTTCATTTCTAAATGTTGAAGGATCTTTCTAAATATTCCTTTAAATTGGATTGCGTTTGGGTTGTTATTGTAGCCCCCATGTCGCCGGATAGAACCAAACAATATTTCTATATGGTCTTGTGACAACCTATATGTTGCAATATATTTTAGACGCTGTTTTTCAACTAAAGTGGAATATAAATGTTTCAAGCTTTCTATACAGATTAGGAAGCCAAGAAATCCTGTTTTGTTTTTAGATTCAACAATTTTCTTCTTTACAACTTTCATAGTGATTCTTCTCCTATAATCACGTCTATATTTTATAAATATTTTAAGTCCCAATATAAACTGTTTAGCTTTTTCTAGGTAAGTTATAACTTCATTTGCGTTTTTTTCTGAGATAGGTTTTTTCAAGCCATAGAAATCCGAAGACTTAGAATTGAAGATGTCAAAAAGATTATTAAATATTTCTATAAAATCTATTGTGCCTTCAGTGTCAACAAAAAGAGAGGATGTTATGATTTCATTGCATAAGCGAAGTGCATTTGCAACACTCATGCTCATGATCTGAGTTGCCAGTTTTACTTTCATAACTTCATTACGAAAATGAATGTAGCGCGAAGTTATTTTATTTGCAAAATTTAAGCCCACGTTGTTTTGTAGCTTGACCAAATTAACAAGCAATTGCCAACGAATTTCCCTGCCAGATCCATCAATAATTAATCTTTTTGATTCAAAAGAATTTCGTACCAATTTTATCATGTGACAAGCGTCAAGCAGGACTGCTACGTCTAGGTCACAATCAGGATGCTTGAAAGTAGTTTTAAGACATGATGCATTTGTTAAGTTGCATCCTAGTAAATTAGCTGCACTAATATTAGCTTGGCACCCATCAAATGTGATTGCAACTATATCCACACCAACATTATAGCATTCACATAAGCATGTTCTTAATAAATTAGACCATTGACCATTGACCACTATTCTTAAATTTTTTTTCTAAAATGTCCAAAGCTTGTTTATTAAATCCTGGTTCATTAGATCTGTTCTCGTACCATTTGCCTATCACTCGAGGATGTGGCAGAGAACAATTAAATACTTGCCTTAGATATTTGTAGGCAGCTGCAGAGTAGTAGTGTAGAGTGACTGCAAATTTTCTCAAAGCTGGTGTATATTTTTTACGATACCCTTTATTTATGCTTTTTTTAATTAATCTGTTAGTAAAGTCTACTGCTTCAGCCTTGAGATTTAATTCATTAAACTGATCTATAGTAAAATATTTTTTGTTTTGAAGAACTGCCACAATTTGTTTTAGGCTATTGCACATTTCTTTATGTCTTTTACTTTTTCGAATCAAATTATAATTAATTAATTGTAACTTGCGTTTGTCTACTGAAAGTTGACGAACTTTCAATTTCAAAAAGGCTTTTCGTGGAGACTGAAATATTGAATCTTCATCAGATATGTTGACTTCTTGCAAACTTGAAGGTGACAATGCAATATTTGTTTCTTTTTGCTAAAATTACAATAAATACAAGTTTAAAAAAAACTAAGGAATTTTTAATTATTATGTTTAGCATTTAAGTATGAACTTTTATTTATCAATTAGGGGCTATTATTATTTTAACATTCAAAATATTAAAGCGTTAATAGTTACTTCTAAAATCAATTTTATTGTGTAGTACCAAAGTCATGAAAAAATATTTTACCTGAATTACAGGAACTGCAGCCTTTTTTAGACGTCGATAATTTTTATTAGTCAAGTATATATCACTTGCAAGAAAATGTTCGGAGCATATGGTGGAATACGCAGTAGGCATCCAATCATCTTCTCGCCTTTCGATCCTTATTATTTTAATCCACTTTTATTTTAAAAGTCCGTCTTTAGGAAACCTAAAACATGTTAAACATCATTACTAAATTACATTATTCGATATTCATCTCACAAGACCCGAACATACTATGGTCATAATTCGCCCGACTTCCCCTTTTTGCATGTGCATCTCGGCCGCCATTGTTTTTCCTCTTCACTCTTAGGCTCGGACTACATGCATCCGGAATCACACGGACCCGAAAAAACACGGCCCCGGATTCATTCCGTAGCTCAAACAAATATATGAATTTTTACTGCATCGACTACATGTGATCAGGGGCCTTCCGATCCCGATTTTCACCCGGAAGCAACCGAAACATGCTCCGGACGTCTCCGAGTAGCCGGTCCGTTATTTTTCGGCACGGGGGGCGGGGCCTATCAATATCGTATGAAGTTGTATGGAGCTGACCACACGAGAACTCGAGAAACGTCCGTTCCGGTCCGGTCATCCGGTCCGGAGGAATCACGCGCCAGTCGATGACAGACGCTCGAAGCGGTCGGTCGCGTCGCGTGCGCAAGCAAAACTGCAAAATAGTAGTTGATTCCGAGCGCCTCATAATGGTGATAGTAGTAGTAGCACAGAATAAATAATAGTACCCTACTACTAGTACACTACTACTACTACTAGTAGTAGTAGTGTTCGTAGAATTTATCAGAAAAGAACCTTATTTTTGTATAAGACTTGTAGAATTCATATTCCGTTATGCGGTCTATGTGAAAAGGATTAACCCAATATCTTTTCACTTTCTTCTGTTTCCATTTTTATTCCAATTACATTTGGACTGCGATTTTTGCGTAAAATGGCCAATTTTGGCGTTGCGGATCTCGGAAACCCAAATACATTAACAATTTTGACTTATTGAATAATGTAGAATAGCTTTTGGAATAATGCGTAGCGGCCTCGCTTTTTGTAAATTTTGCTTAACGTATACTGCCCGGAGGTGCTTCTATATTTGCAACTTTAAAAATGGATCTTATCCATCCAGACAAAATAGTCCTGGTGGCTGTCTTAACTATTCCTGTTACTGAAATAAACAGTTGGTCTATGTTTACTTCTGATCTTCTCCTTTGAGAAGCCTGTATTAATAATTGTATAAGACGCACCGGACAAATACTAGGGTCCGGGTGATTTAACAAATGCCAACCAGACTGTTGATTGTAGCTGAGTCTGTTTTAGACCCATGTTCCAGCCATATTTTTTTTTTTTTTTTTTTTACTAGGTATGGGTTTGCTCTTGATCCCAATCAAGCCCAGGGGCTAAGACAGGATCTATGATGGTGCGAGTTTACCCAGAAGGTGCCTATTTACTCTTACTTTGAAGATGGACGGGTTATATGTACTCGGAAACACAGACGCAGGGAGGGAGTTCCACTCCTTTGCTGTACGCAGTATAAAAGATGTTGAGTAACGCTTTGTGCGACATTTAGGAATATCCACCAAGAAAGGGTGGTAGCCCGCAGTGCGCCTGGATGTCCGATGGAAGAAGGGGGATGGCGGTATGAGCTCATGCAGCTCCAGAGCACACTCTCCGAAGTACAGTCTGTAAAAGACCGACAGACAGGCAACTTTGCGGCTGTGAGCTAGGGTGTGAAATTTGCTCTTCACTAGTTCTTTGTCGCCAATTAGCCTCTCAGCTCTGCGTTGAATCGTGTCCAGTGCAGCTAGTTGGTATTTAGCTGAGCCGTCCCACAGGTGACTGCAATATTCCATGCAAGATCGGACTTGAGCTTTATAGAGAGTTAAAAGCTGTCCCGGCATGAAATATCGCTTGACTCTATTTAAGACGCCCAGCTTTTTAGCTGCAGTTTGTGCCTTGGACTCGATGCTGGTGCCGAAGTTGAGGTCTGAAGACAACTCCATGCCCAGAAGGACGAGACTATCGGTAACAGGCACAGATGCACCCCGAAAAGTAGGAGTCAGGTTAAAGGGACTCCTTTTAGCGGTGAATAAACACGCTTGCGTTTTGGTGGCGTTGAAATTTACCAGGTTACTGTCACCCCACTGGCAAACGTGAATTAATGTCTGGTTCGTTCGCTCAACCATGGCCTCTCTCATCAACATCACGTCATCACCACTAGCTTTTGCATCCGAAAGGAATCTCTCTACGACAGTACTGTCATCTGCATACCCAACAACTCTCGGTATCAACAGGTCATTGATGTGCAACAGGAAAAGCGTCGCAGAGAGAACAGACCCCTGAGGAACTCCGGCATCAATAGCCACTGAGTCAGAGGAGCAGCCATCGATGACTACTCTGATCGAACGTTCCGTCAGGAAATCAGCTATCCAACTACAAAAGTCAGCGGGGATACCATACGCTGGAAGCTTGTGCAGTAGACTTGCGTGCCAGACCCTGTCAAAAGCCTTTGAGATGTCAAGTGATACGGCGAGTGCTTCGCCGTGCATCTCGAGGGCCTCACCCCAGTAGTGCGTCAGATAAACTAGAAGATCCCCAGAAGATCGTCTTCGGCGAAACCCATATTGACGGTCACTGAGGAGGTCATTAACTTCTAGGTATGAGAGCAACTTACAGTTTAGAACTCTTTCCATGACCTTACAGAGTATGGAAGTGATGGCGATCGGTCGGTAGTTGCATGGGTCGGCACGACTTCCTTTTTTGGGTACTGGCTGCACATTAGCAAGCTTCCAGCATTTAGGTACGGTTTTTGCCTCGAGAGAAAGGCGATACAAGCGCGTTAGCACTGGTGACAACTCAGGCGCACAACACCTCAGTACCCTTGCTGGTATGCCATCAGGACCACTGGCCTTGTTCACGTCCAGACTAAGCAGGGCTCTACGGACCTCTTTATTGTGGATTGTGATCTCCGGCATCGAAGAATCACAGCGAGGTAAATTTGGTGGTTGTTGAGAGCCGGTGTCTAGACGCGAGTTGCTCGCAAACAGAGAGGCAAATAAACTTGCTTTCTCAGCTGCAGAATGAGCCAGCGACCCGTCAGGTTTCTGCATGGGTGGTAACATAGGACGGCAGAAATTCGCCTCGGCTGACTTCGAAAGGGACCAGAACTGTTTACTACCGCTCGGGTAGGATGACAACTTTGTCCCTATTCGGCTGATGTGATCGAATCTGGCCTTTCGATTAACCCTTTTGCACGACTTGGCGGCCGAATTAAAGGCTCTCTTCTTTGCTCGGATTCTCCGTGCACGGACTTTGCGATCCCGGGCTTGCACCCAAGCCTGGTAAGCAGACTGTTTTCGGGCCTCAGCACGAGTACAGTCCGCATTATACCAAGGGCGGGACTTGTAACCGAGCGGGATGTCGGAGAATGGAATAAAAAACTCCATTCCCTGCCGGATTACATCCGTAATCGCATCGGCCGTACACGAAGGGTCGTTAGAAGAGAAGCATGTTTGCCGCCAGGGATAAGATGCAAGGAAAATACGCATCTCGTCCCAATCTGCTGACTCGTATCGCCATACTCGTCTCGTGCCCCTAGGGCTCATATCCGGAGGAGAGCAAATCGATACGGATTTCACCACACAATGGTCGGACGTTCCCAGCGGGGCTGAGACCGATATCGAATGCTTGTGTGGATCGGTTGTCAGCAGTAAGTCAAGACAATTGGGTGTGTGGCCAGCGATATCCGGAATTCGCGTCGCTTGATCCACCAGCTGAGTGAGATTTAGTGCTAGGGAAAACCTTCGCACTTCTCTCCCAGCATGGTCAGTCTTCTGGAACGGGTACAGCCACTCTTTGTGGCGAGCGTTGAAGTCCCCCAGAAAGACAAGCTCCGCCGCTGGATACCGCTGAGTTGTTAAGTCTGCCGTCTCAGTGAGGTAGTCAATGAGCCGAGTCGCCTCCTGATCACCGCTGTGCGATCGGTAGACACAGACGTAGATTATCTTCTCTACCCCAGTGTCCACCAGAAGCCAAATAACGGAGAACCCGGATTTTTCAAAGCAACGGAGACGCCTACAGCAAATGTCATCGCGGACGTACACACAGACCCCTGCACGCTTTTTGAACTTATGCTCAATTGAGTAGCCAGGGTAGTTGAGGTACGCCACGTCCGACGGGGTTGCTATTTGCGTCTCCGTCAAGAAGAATAGGTGTGGCTTCTCAGTCTCAAGATGGTGATGGACCGGATCGAGATTTGAGTGCAATCCTCTGATGTTCGCGAGGTGCACTTTTAATGGGAGGAAGTGCAGCCGTTGTTTACACACTTTCTTCTTGCTTTGCCTTGTCATGTTTTGTGATGAGTGTTGGGGGGAAGGATTTTCAGTCGAGGCGCTACTTAGTCGACCATCGATGTTGCCCTAGGCAAATCTGACCAAAGGGGAACTCACCTGGAGACTGCGGGGACGCCCGAACCCCCCCGAAATGGCCACCGGGTCCTCCCGTCCAGTCGCCAACTGGCACGGTGGAGCATTTTGGGATTTTTCGCGAGTTGGCGGGGCAGCCTTTCACACGTGGCTAGCGCGCTAGTTGGGCCCCCTACTAACTGCGGTCGGCCAACGGCTAAAACCGTGCTTCGGATCCCGCTACCCTCCAGAATGAGTTACCCGGTACAGCAATGCTAAGGCTTCAAGACCGGTCCTAATCTGCGCAACTGACTTCTAACCAACCCCCATTGGCACTGGCACTCCCGCACGCCGACGGAACGCAGCGGACTGCTTGGCGCCGGATTTCGGCAGGATGGTGGTCGCGAGCCAGGCGGCTCCTTGCGGAGCCTACCACCGCCACTGGGATCTTCAGCCGTCACCACGGGCCATGTTGGTCCGTGATGTCGTTGCCCGGGGTGGACCGCTAGGAGGTAGATCCCAACCACCCCATAATATTATTTCCTTATCTTTTTGTAATAATTTGTCCTTTTTAATTAAAATGTTTACTAGAAAAAAAACACACGCACACACACTTCACAGTGACGTAATACCGCTGGCTTGCAGCACTACTAGAAAAAATCATAAAATTTAACCGCCTGTGTGGTCTAGTGGCTAAGCTACCTGTTTCAGACCTAGAGGTCCCGGGTTCGATTCCCAGCGGGGGGTACATCTTTGTGTGCTCGGTTTGGTTGGTGGTAGGGCTGTTGAGTCCGCCTGGCTAGCTACCACCATCTTATATAAGTCTGTCGCCATAACAACGATGTTTATAGCATTATTGTGTTTCGGCAGTTTGAAATAAGATAGCCAGTTCCTCAGTGAGGATTCCAGGTGAAGCGCGCTTCCACCTTCGGCCTTATCGTCACTTACCATAAGGTGAGATGAAGACCAAGCGCTTACCCGATAAAAAAATAATAATTCAAGAGTCTTCTGGGGTTTCCGAGAGGTAGCTTAGCGGTTAGAGCAGTGGACCGGCAATCCAAAGGTCACGGGTTCGAATCCCGTTCGAGCTTTCCAGAGACTGGTTGTTTTTTTTCTAGTAAACATTTTATTCTACAACTATATACTCGTAGCATTGTGAATGCAAAATTTCAATAATAAAGATTTTTAATTAAACCCAAAATTGCAGAGAAAGATTTTCATAAAATGCGGGAAGGCACTTTTTTGAGCTCCTAGATTGAACTAAGTACTGTTCTAAACAAATGAAATAAAAAAAATAGAATGTTATCACTTATATAGTCTTAAAGTGCGTAGAGGCCTCGGAATTTTTAGATATCATTGATATTATATAGAAAAAAAATCTTATTCGAAACCAAAAAACTTCGAAAATTGCTTTAAGGTAACCATGAATTTCTTCTATCTACGATAATATTATTGAGCAAAATTTATACCAGAATAATCGTTACTTACTTCATAATGAATAAATATTTTATAATTAATTAATTATCCTATTTCGATAAAAACGAGAAATACAACTGTAAAATTACTTCAAAATGCGACGCGCCAGCCGTCCGAACTCAGCTTATCCTCGCAAAAGGACATTTGTAATATTAAGCATGAATTTATTATCCTATTTCGATAATAACGATCAATACAACTGCTAAATTACAACAAAATGCGAAAATGGGCATTTTACGGGCCACTTCTGAGTGGTAGAGCCACGCTGGGTTGCAGCACACATTGGGCCGGCTCGCCCGGCGTAATACCACCCTCTCACTAATATTCGGCGTGAAATAATGGCACTTGGTGCTGTTGCGTTTCGTCCGACCGTGAGGGTTCCGGAGGCCCTTCCCCCCCCCCCCCCCTCCTCCCAATTCCTATTCCTTCCTTAAACCTATTCCTCCCTTAAAGGCCGGCAACGCGTCTGCGATTCCTCTGGTTTTGCGGGTGTCCATGGGCGGCGGTGATTACTCTCCATCAGGTGACCCGCCTGCTCGTTTGCCTCCCTCTTTTATAAAAAAAAAAAAAAAAAAAAAAATCACAGTCGAGATGTAAGTAATAGGCCTCTTAACGGCTACAGCTAAGCATACAATTTCAACTAAAGTTAAACTTTCCATTGTCGACTGGACGACTATCCAGCGCAAGTGCTAGAGACCGACTGAGTAAATTTCTCTCCGGATTCAAAACGGAGCGCGTGTAGTCGATTACTTGCCGAATTTGGTTTTTTCCCGGGCCGGACTGATTCCGTATGCATGTAGTCCGAGCCTTACAGAAAACCGTACACGCTTGTCGCTCATGCATATCGAATTGGCCGCCATTGTTTTCTCTCTTTCACTCTTACAGAAAACATAGTACACGCTTCTCGCACACGCATATCAAATTGGCAACAGCGCAAATGTCTTAACTAAATGAAAATTTTCTATTTTAAATTCAGATTTACAATACTTACAAATGAAATGAAACACTTTTCTTGTCTCTTACTGTTGCAGTATAGTTCTTGCAATTTCTGTATACACAGGCAGGCATTTTATCTAACAAAACAACTTTAAAATCTTTATAAAGGTACAAACGTAATGACGTGACACTGACTGACGTGTGACTGATTGAAGTCCAGTCAATTACCTTGATTTGTCCTTGCCACTACGGAGGTCAGGCAACGTATCTAAACATAAAATATCATTGCTGGCAACGCCAGAATTTTATTTATGTATAAATTCTACCGCTACTATCTAAGGAAAAGCAAACCGTCCATTCTACCAAATCTTCAGAAAATATTAATATGAGGCTGAGTTGTATGTACTATTAGATATTATGTGGTTGTATTCATGAAGGTGATGTTTTGTTAAAACTTTGAGATAGGGCGATCGTCTTAGTTGTGGATTTTTTGTTTCTGTGAGTACTAATAGGCCGACTTTCTACTGGCGGGCGGCGCGCGGTCTCGTTGACTATATTACCAGTTTTTAATTTTAAAAATATTTTATTGAATATAAAATAAAACTTGGTTTTAATGTTTCATACTTTTTAGCATTAAGCTAAATAGCGTCAAGCTAGTAACAAAAACATAACTTGTTGTCAATACATAGAATTATTATCAGACTATTAATTGAGCTGTATGGGTTATATCACATGCCCACACAAATATGAAGAAAAAAAATGAAACTGTCATTTATAAAATAATATAAAAATTGTTTTTATTTGATGTTGATGCATTTGCATGGATGAGTTCGTTTCGTACGTATTTGTAGAGTAATTTAATAATTACATGTAGCTAAAATATGAGTTAAAATAACAATGAAAGCATTTAAACTTATAGTGCATCAGTCGAGTTTCAGCCGTAAGTATCCATTTAATTCCATTAACTTTAAAAACATTGCAAAGCTATTGTGACACGCAATAAGATTTTATTTTATTTTTCAGCGGCTGATCTTATAATTAATTTGAAAGATTATCCAGGACTTAAAGAGAAAGATATTGTAGAGATATACCATCCGGAAAATGATTACCCACGGTTATTACTTCAGGTCACAAAAGTGGATGTCCCAGCCAGAGGCAGAGGTAACTAATATTTTTTAAATCTACCGTCTCTATGGCGGTTACGGTCCGTCCTGACGATAGGCGCATGCTACACGCTCGATATTTATCGACAATGTTTATCCAGATAATATCTATATTCTTCATTTAATCAAAGCTTGTTTGATGAGTTGGTAGTCTGTGCCCCCTCCATGTTCTCTGCGACAGCTAGCAAGCAGCCCATTGTCACTATATTAGATCATACATGTGAGGAAAATAAAAATAACAACAGCTCAGTGAAGATTGCTGGCTGTAGCAAAAAAAAAACTAAAAAAATATATAAAAATTAACAAGTACATTACTAAAACGCAAAAATTAGTTAAGAAGCACAATTTTTTTTATTAAAAATGTAAAATTAAATAGAGGTAGATTGTACTTAATTGACAAATTGGATATATATACTCATCACAATTACTTAGCAAGAATTAAAAATACAATAATGATACACAAATTCTACAAACTAAAATTGCACAATTAGAGGAGTCACTTATTTCTATTACTAAGCAATATGATCTTTCACAAAGTCAAATAAAAGAACACATGTTGGCCATGAATGAACTGGTAATCCTATGTAATGGTAACAATGAAAGGTCTGATTCACTCACAAGTAACCATACTTGTAAATGGAAACAGTTACCAGGCCGTTCATCAATCCTATGTGATTCTTCTTCTGTTGAATTGAATGATGTTGCTCCCAAAGGTGCACAAATAATAATAATAATATAATATACCACAACTCATACCAACCAACCAGATTCCATGTAGGACAGATTGTAATAGTGACTTGGTAATATTTAGTGATAAATTTGGTAAAAACATGGGTCGATTGTTATTTGACTTTGGACAGTCAGTAATCAATTATTGCATACCGTGTGCTTCATATCAACATATTTTAAAGAGAGCTGTAGAATATAAATATAAACTTGATAGCACCTTATTAATATTTGTTGGTAATAGAGGTAACTTGAACAAAACAAGCCTTGTAAAATGTAGTACTTTACCCTATTGTAGTAGTTTGCCACAGGAGGAAAATTCTATTAGATATAAGCTTAACATGTCATTAGATTTATTTTGCAAAAATGCCATAATGCAAGTAATTGACACTAACAATTATGTTAGTAATTTTTATTTGACTAGAGATAGTTATTATCTGCCAAATTATTATAAGCCACAAATAGCTTTATCGCTATATATTGTATATTAACATCAGCCAAAAACTTCGCTAAACAAGTTGCTTCTATTGAGCAATGTTTAATTGACATAGACGTCAGAAGTGCTTCTACTGACATTCCAATTAAATATTTAAATTAAATTATAAGACAAATAAAGAACACTCTTGCTAAATGTTTCTTATTACAATTAAATTAAAGAATGTAAAAATAGCCTTAGGAAAAGCCCCTGTCAATCATTAAATTTAAAAAGTGTACAACCTATGAACATTGTTCACCAGAACATCTAAGGAATGATGGGCAAAGATTTAGAGATTGAATTGTTCTTGAACTATAATAAAATTGATATTCTTTGCATAACAGAACACTGGCTTAGAGACCATCAGATCATGTTCAATTTTAAGAATTATTTGGTAGGAAGTTCTTTCAGTCGAGGAAATGCTATACATGGTGGCTCCTCAATATGTTAATAAAAAGTTTAAATTAAATGAACGCAAAGACATAGTAAGCCTCTCGGTTGAGCGAACAATAGAAATAGCTTGTGTGGCGTTGGAGCAGTTTGTTGTATTAAGTGTATACAGACCTCCTTTAGCGTTATATGATTTTTTTGAAAAAGTTATGTATGAGGCATTAGCTAAGGTCTGCAATGTATGTAAAACCATAATTGTTTGCAGTGATTTTAATATAAATTTGTTAGAAAATTCCACATTGTCAATTAAAATTAAAAACTTATTTCTTTCATACAATTTGAATCATTTATTTTTGGAGCCGACAAGAATAACTGCCACTTCGGCCACCTGTATTGATAACATATATACTAATGTAATACCACTGGCTAAGGAAATACTCTGATCATTGTGGCCAAATGGTCAGCTTTTCACACCAGCGTTGATGAAAAAAATATCACTGTTGTGCTAGAAAATGTAGGTCGGCTGGAACGCTTTAAAAGCATTCTAGACACAAAATTAAAAAATTTTGAGTACAATGACAACCCAAATATTTTTTATAATGATTTCTTTGACACATATTGTTCAGAATTTATTAAATCTTTTGTTCCAAAAAAGATCTGGGTTAGTGGTACTGTAACTTTTAATGAGTGGGCTACAATTGGTATTCACAAAAGTAGAAAACGCCTATATGAACTTTATGGTGAACGCAACTTTAACACCAGTGACGATTTTAAATTATATGTTAAAAATCATTCAAAGTTATTCTTTTTTTTTTTTTTCTTTATTAAACAAAAAGATAAGCTTAAAAACATTTTAAACACACAAAAAATCACAGAGATTTGTCTCGTGTGCTAGGGGAGATACAATATTTCACTACATACTTAACAATAGGTTCTCTAAATAATTTCTGCCACACAAACACTAATTGCAATAACAGCTAGGTACTACAAGACCAGTTACGAAAGTTTACAATAAATATAAAAATGTAGTATCGTCTACCATACATCAACAGTATTCATCAATGCTATGATGATCTACCCAACAAAACAATGTAAATAACGTCTATCAAGTCGTCCTTCCCTCGCTGTGATCAAATGGTATTTCAATACGTAAGTGGGAGGGAGATAGCCCGATTGCAGCAGTGTCCCTGCGAGTGCACGCTAGGCTCGAGGAGTCTAGTCGCACGCAGGCGCCGCGCGCCGCATGCATTGTTTGTTTATCTAGGTCTATACTACAGGCTGTTTATAAAATGTGACTTTAAGTTTTTTTAATGTTATTTACGGTGATGCTGTTTTTAAATGTTAGGTCTAAATCGTTTAGCAAACGAGGGACGATATATTGTGTGGTTCTTTCACCGTAAGTGTTATTTGTAGCCAAAGACATTAAACTATTACTAATAGACAGGACATAGCGATCAAAACTTTAATCCACAACTTATTACCAATTGGTAACAAGTCGCTTAGTATGATGTTATGCGCCCTCTAGTGCAGTCGTGTTTGTGCGTGAACAAATTTCACGTAAACAATAGAAAATATACCAAATTTCGTATTGCGATATTGCAAATCTCGATATGGAAAAAAGGCTGAATGTGATTACAGCTTATTTTCGTAAAAAAATTGTATTTTTACCCAATAATCAGACTATAATCATAATTTCTAATAAATTATTCTAGAACATTTACCGTTGCCCTATGCTGACCTCTAGTGGTGAAAAGCTAAAGTATCTACTTTTAGGATGTCACCACACTTGTCAAAGCGGAAGTAGATGATTTAGTGGTGTTCAAGTGATGTCGATTTACTTAACGAATAATGTTATAAGTAGATAATATTTTTAACTCGTAAGTTTAAGTTTTATATAAGTAGTAATATTCTGACAATGATCATTGCGTCCCTAGCGCAATGTTATGCAGTGTAACAGTATCGTGCGATGATCGTTTAATTAGAATATTACTAGGTACTTATTTTAAACTCTTCGATCAACAATACCAACTAGATGTCAGGTCGGCGCGCGGCGCGGCTCGTTAAATAACAGCGCACTTAAAAAGTAAGCTCTTATTTTGTTTAGTTTGCTTGAAACACGGCCAATGTAAACACGTTCACAATGCCGTGTTTTTAAAAGTTGCATAAATAATGCCCGAAAATGCAATTTAGCGGCCGGAGTGTCTTAGTTTCGGTAGGTACCTACATGTAGAATAAAATATGTTTTAAGCTTTAAACACGCCATTCAAAAGGGCAATGCTGCCAGCCATTTAGGAAACTTGCCGGGCGGCAGCGGTTCTGTTAGAGATATTTTTTATTTATAACATATTTACAGGTTTTTAGTTTTTTAGTTAATTTGTTTTAGTTTTTAGTTACTCATTAAAGTACGTGATAAGTACCTACTTATGTAAATGTCAATAAAAAATATAAAAAATAGCTTTAAACTAACAAATAATATAAAATTTTAAACACAATTACCGATTTTAACCCACACGCTATAAATGGTTGGCCAACGTTGACCAATAGACGCGCCAACATTTGTGTAACGGATCAGTATATTATGATAATACTTAGAAGATTTGTGATTTTATTACTGGGTGCCATGGTTGTAATAAGGATGAACTCTTAGAATAATAACGCTATAGAAAGATAGTCTTCATACAAGCGCTCTGTCAAAAATGAAGCACTAAACCGATTCACACACGCGTGACGTGCGCGCATGGCCGTGATCTGCTGTCTCTTTCCAATTCTATGAATATGAAAGAGACAGCACTGCGCAGGCCGCTGCTACCGAGGCTTTAACTTAGAGAATCACACTGCAGTACGTTTATATTTTGACCTAATTAACTACAAGATACTATGAAATACTGAAAGCTTACCTGTGAAAAGTGATGTTATTACACTTCTTTTGTTTTTCAGATGTGTTGTGACACAATTTAACTGCACAAACCGTAATTTTTTTTTTGTTTTCGCGAGACACGTTCGGCGCGCTGTGACATTGAACACTACGGAGCGGTCCGGCGTTTGGTGCCATTTCTGGCTCCAATTAATGTGCTTCAAAATAGGCGCGCGAACTTGGTTTCTATAGCGTTATTATTCTAAGGTTGAACTTAAAACAGTTTTATAACTTTTGTCTCAGTTCGTTAGTAGAGTAATGTAGCTGTATAAGTATTATTCAAGTGGACAGAATTTAACTTTGATTTGGTACGTGACGCGTTATCTAGTTGGTATTGTTGATCGAAGGTTAAACTTAAAAAAACATTGAATGGATACATAAGAAAATAGGATATCCAAATTAAACATATACACGCATCCGTTATGACATTAGTGTTTAATGCTAATGTATCAAATAAATCTATGGAATGAAATATAACGTAACAGATTAAGATCGACAAAAATAATTTGATAGGTACAGTCACGAGCACCAATATGTATACACTTTGACTCTTATTCCATTGTTTTAAGAGTTACAATTGTTTACATATTTTTGCTCGTGATTGTACTTCCGATTGCGAGTTGTCATTAACACGTAATGTGGTCTATAATATCTATGTATACTTAGGTATTTAAAAATGAATTACTATATGGATCAACTCGTGTTAATCTGTTAAATCCAGCCATTTTACCTTTTCATTCCTATGAATTGATTTGTTAATCCAATCACATAACCATGTTACATTTGCTTTGAAGTAGACTTGATTTTGGTATACGGGAGTGTATAATAATCCTTATTTATGATGAGTGATCGCGGGGGTTGGTTTACTTCAAAAATGAGTGTTGTCAGTATGCTGTTCATAGGTACTAGCTAGGTGCTTATGTTATTTCATTCATTCATTCTTTGTTTATAATTAGATAAGTATGTTAAATTTTTTATAACTTTACACTTTATTACTTAGTAAATAATCATTTGAAACACCTGAATTTTCATTTCCTTCCCTAATTGTCACTTGCCTGTTCCTATGTTGTATATTATACCGATTTTGGTTAATCTTCATCAAACTTATCGATAGGTACGTCGAATTTTTAACGGAACATCCCTACTGCAGGGCGACACCTACCGTGGGGGAGGTGAAACTTATTCTAATTGTTCATAGTATACTTCTTATTATTCTTGATAGAAGGTTTTGCTTTTCAACGTTAGATGGCGTAACTTGAGCACCAGCTCAAAGTTTTTGTATGAAATAGTGTCCAATAGCCGCTCTATTACTATTTAAATCTCTTTGTTTGTAGCTGTTGGTTTTATCAGTTTTTGGTTAGTTAATTGTCGCGTATTTATTTTATGCTGAATTTTATGTTGTAAATCCTTATTGAAAAAGTGTTCTTTTAATAAGTTATATTTAATTTTATGTTGTATAGGTAGAACATTGCAATTTTTGAAAAGTTTGTTATCGTCATTTTTATGTTGTTCTTTTATTTTGGGAGACACGATTAATTTTAAAATTCTTATCTGCAGGGTTTGTATGTTGTCTAAGTAGGTTTTGAATGTTCTTCCATTGCTAGTAATACCGTAATTTATGATTGAGTCAGCTAGTGCATTGTATAACATAAGTAAAATTTTGTAGGGTATTCTATTTTTAATAATGATAATGTTAGCTAAAAATGCTCTTAGTTTGTCACACACAGCAGTGAAGTGAGGCTGCCAATTAAAATTGCAGTCAATAATTAGTCCAAGATAAGTATGCTTATCAACTGTTTCTATACCCGGACATTTACATTGGTATATATTTACGTGTAAACAATTTGGTCGTGTGCTTTTAACCTATTGTTGGTTTCACAGTATGTCTTTGTATATGGCGACCGTATGTGGACCAGTTTTGTTTTAGATGCAAGTCAAGACAAGTCCGTTGTCGTGGCACCACTTATTTAAAGAGTTAAAGTCCTCTTGTAGTCTTACAAGCGCCCTGTTCACATCTTTGTCTGCTATAACGAGGCAAGTGTCATCGGCATATTGATAAGATGAACAGTGTTTCGATACATTGTTCATGTCATTGACGTATGCTATAAAGTGAAGGGGGCCAAGCACTGATCCTTGTGCTGTTCCTTCAGTAACAGGTATTACATCGCTTATAGTGTTACATATTTTGACATAGTACGATCTATTCTATAGATATTCTTCGCACCATCTCAGAACGGGTCCTCTAATACCAGTATTACAAAACTTTTCTAACAGACATTTATGGTCTAGGGTGTCGAATGCCCTAGAAAAATCAATAAAGAAAACTAGGACATGTTTTCTATCATGTAGGTAGCCATTCACTTCATCAGAAAACCTCGACAGCAGGGACGCAGTACTTTTCATAGGTTGAAAGCCATATTGATTTGCACTTATTATTTTATGTTGATTATAAAAAGTATAAATTTGATCGCTAAAAAATTTTTCGACAATTTTGTTTAGAGACGGTAAAAGGGAAATGGGGCGATAATTACTTACATCATTCTGTTTACCCTTCTTATGAATAGGACGTATGCAACTTTGTTTAAGGTCGTCCGGGTACACTCCACATTTCAAACTAGTGTTAATCAATTTGGCAACAGCATAAGACATTTCTTTGGCAATTAATTTTATATCTGCAACTTTCATTACATCGTTTCCGGGTGCTTTCCTGCTGTTGAGGCCCCTAATAATAGTTTCAATTTTTTTGGGTTCTGCTCTTTTTATATGTAGACTAACATCGGCCGGTTTACTGTAGTCGTTCTTATTCAAAAGTTTTGATAAACATGTGGGGATAATGGATTGTACAGCATTTTTAAATTCTAGAGCGAATGCTTTAGCAATTGCATTGTAATTTTGTCTATGTGTGTCAAAAGCTTTTGAAATTATATCATCAATTGACTTAGTTACCCTGCCGCATATTTTATTAATTATTTGCCATAGATAACGAGGGTTCCTGATGTTTTCACTGATTTCGTTTTGATAATATGTATTCCTACTGTATTCCGGAATTTTATTAATTTTATTACGTAATGTATTATATTCTAGTCTAAGGCAGCTATTTGATGTGTCTTTTTTCCATTTATTGTATATGTCATCTCTTTTGTCTGCTAATTTTAACATGTATTCCTTAACCCAGGGCTGTTTTATTTGTTTTTTTATACATCGCTTTTTATGTTTTAATGATTTGTCATATGCCGAATCGAAGTTTGATTTAATAAATTTATATATTTTTTGTGGGCACGACATATGGCTTACACTCGACCAATTGATGTTATTTAGCTCCTCACTCAAGATAACTTTGTCATGATAATTAATTTTATTTTTTTTGAGATCACCCTGTATGCGAGTTGTGTGCATTCCTTCGCAGGCTACCAGTATTAAGCGGTGATCTGCCAGTACAGTATCGATTGCCGCCGTGCACGGATTCATAGTGGTCAAACGTGTAAACAGATGGTCAATACATGATTTAGTTACCTTGTTATGTCTCATCTCAATGCGAGTGTAGTCCGTTATACCCACCATGAATCCGAACTCGGAAAGCATGTCGATGTATTTATTTTTTATAGCAGTATTTGTTTTAAGGTCAATATTCGCGTCCCCAAGTATGATCGTATTATCTGTTACATGTTTACTTAAAAGCTGCGAAAGTTCAGATATAAATTCAGTTTTGTCATTAGCAGGAGGTCTATAGAATGCACACAGTGTCACAGCGTTGTTATTCGTGGTGTTCAATGTACCAAGTATTGTTTCTAATTGCGTTGTTTTAATTGTTTTTGGTGTAAATTTGAGGTAGTTCTTTACGAAAATTATAATACCGCCTCCTTTTCTATTGGGGCGTAGCTCAGTGTACATTGTATAGCCTGGTATGTTATATAGTCTACTATTAATATGAGAAATATTAGCTTCTGTGAGTACTATGACATCAATAGGAACTTTTGAAGAGTCTATAACAATAAGAAGTTTGTTAAAATTTTTGATTATAGACCGGATATTAACGTGTATACAGAATATTTCAATTTTTTTGACGTTAAATGGTATACATTTAATAAACGACTTTACTGTAGGGCAGTCTACTATTTCATGAGATTGTATGTGATCGTAAGTTTTAATATTAGCCATTTAAATGAAATTAATTTACAAATACTACTATACAAATTTTATCAATTTACAAACTACCTGCTATAAAAATAGCCAAAACAACTAACTTACTGCTGCTTAGGAACTAATGCTTCAATATCTAACATCGAGCGTACTATGTGAGGCCGGCTTTGGTCTTCGGTCTTCTTTACGTAGATAACTCCAGATTTGCACCACACATATTTATAGGAATCCTTGAGCTTTTGTTGAGCATTATATAATAAGGTTTTTGTGCGGTGTGTGAGAGCTTCGCGTATGTAAACCCGACGTGTGCTTTGTTCTGTAGGTAACTGAGGAAGGATATTTCTGGCTATAATTTCCTTCTTTTTAGCTGCAAAAAGCCATTTATTGCGCACCGCATTAGATTTAACATCTACCACTATGAGCCCCGGTTGAGGCCTATCCTTAGGCTTAGGCATCCGGCGTACCGTTGCGATGTCGTTGACGTCGACGCCCAGATTCTCCGCAATTAAACATCACCTGCTCAGTGTCTTGGTTAGGTGTTTCAGGGATTCCAGCTACTTCCATTGTACCGCACAGCATTTTTTGCTCTAATTCATTGAGTTGTTGTTCCGTAGCTGACGTTCGAAGCTCAAGATTTTTGTTCTTGTTACTTAGTTCGGTATTTTTGTTTACCAGCGATTTTATCGTGAACTCCTGCTTTTTGTCGATGTCCTCAAGGTCAGCTACTTGCCCGCTTATATGTTCCATGGCTGCTGTGAGGTCACCTATCTCTGATTTTATTATCTTTTGCATCTCCCGAGTGATGCTAGAAATTAATGTCTTTTGGTTAAAACCGGAGAGACGGTCTTCGTCATCAGAACTATCATCCTGCGGCACAAAGAAGGAAGAGCGTCTGGATACGTTGTTGAGACATTCCTCACAGCTCCACTCTAGTCCCTCGGAGTTTCGCAGGGCTGCCAACTGTTTGCTGGTTAACTTAGCGCAGCTGGTGCATCTACTGCATTCAAGACCTGGAGACTTTTGAGTTATGTTTTTGTTACAACAAGCACATTTCTTAGGTGCCATCACTGGTGCGATCGCGGGTAGTCAGAAAAAACTTAGAGATTAGCGTTACGCGTCCGACGTGTATGCAATCGTGAACTGTACTGAGATTTTCAAAAGAGTATGTCGTATGTAAAGAGAGAGAAGAATATGTAAAGAGAGATTCAAAAGAGTATGTCGATTAGCCAAGGCAAACTATCTGATTTCTAAGATTAACAATAGTAATAACAAAATAAAAATGACATGGAATATTATAAATAGTGAAACCGGAAATTTCAGAAGTCGTAATAATGAGTACAATTTAAATTGTGATAATAAAACCTTGACTTCTGATGCTGATGTTGCTGCAGCATTTGAGAGGTTTTTTACTGACATTCCAGTTTCAACTACAAAAGCCTTGATTTCCTCCCCCACTGTAGCCGAATCTGTTTTGAAGGAGAATGTTAAAGATTGTAAAAGTAATTTTAGTTTAAAAAAAAATTGCGCTGCAGATATAACATTATAACATTTAACACTCTCAATAAAAAGAAGACCGCTGATCTGTGGGGTAATTCCGTGGACGTCGCTAAATCAGTAATTATGACAATAGCTCCAGTTTTAGCTTGCATATTTAATAAATGCATTGACTGCGGTGTTTTTCTTGACCTAATGAAACATAGTAAAATAATTCCATTATTTAATTCAGGAGCGCTTCTGACCCCACTAATTACCCACATTTAGTAAAATTTTTGAAAAGTTGATGCTAGACCAAATTCAAATTCATTTTTATAGAAATAAACTTTTACATTCTAAACAGTATGGTTTTACCAGGGGTCGCTCAACAACTGACGCCGGTGTTGAGCTTTTATTTCAAATATTTGAAGCCTGGGAGGATTCACAGGATGCCCTATGAGGATGGGGTATTTTGTGATTTATCCAAGGCTTTCGATTGTGTTTTACATGAAACATTGGTCAGGAAGCTTAACCACTATGGAATTAGAGATACTTCTTCGAGTCTTCTCATCTCATATTTAAGTAACAGGATTCAGAAGGTCGACATTAACGGTAAAAGATCTCCGAGATCAGTGGTAAAAATGGGAGTTCCGCAGGGTTAAATACTTGGTCCATTTTGGTTTTTGATTTATATTAATGACTTACCTTATTTTGTGTAAAAAACAGTCATGAGATAGTATTGTTTGCTGATGATACTTTACTTTTATTCAAAGTGAAACGACGACACCCAAATTATGACGATGTGAATAATGCGGTCTCACGGATTGTTCACTGGTTTAGTGTAAATAACTTGCTATTAAATGAGGGAAAAACCAAATGTATAAGATTTGTATTGCCTAATGTTAAGCAGGTAATAACTAGTGTACAAATTAAAGATAAGAATGTGAATCCTGTGGACACCACTGTGTTTCTAGGCATCACGTTGGATGCCAAGCTTCAGTGGGGCCCACATATAGCTAAATTGTCAAATAGACTTAGCTCTGCGGCTTATGCAGTAATGAAGATCCGTCAACTAACTGACGTTGATACAGCTAGATTAGTTTATTTCAGTTACTTTCGTAGTGTAATGTCGTACGGCATTTTACTGTGGGGAAATGCTGCCGACATTCAAACTGTCTTTGTGCTGCAGAAGAGGGCTATTCAAGCAATATATAACCTAAAGGCTGGTGACTCTCTCAGAGAGAGATTGGATATAAGTATAATGACAGTTGCATCACAATACATTTATGAAAATCTCATGTATGTTCATAAAAATATAGATATGTTTTAAAAAAACAGTGATATTCACAGTTTAAATACTAGAAGTAAGAACAAATTAGCAGTACCTTTTACTAGGCTTCATAAAATAAATAATTCTTTTAAGGGTCTGTGTGTGCGATTTTACAACAAAGTACCAATTGATATTCAGAAATTAGATCTTGATAAATTTAAAATCCATATCAAAGAAAAGCTTTTTAAAAAAGCTTATTATAAAGTGCCAGATTACACAGAAGACAAAACAGCTTGGCTCTGAACTGAAATGCTCCAAGTACTCCAAATCTATTTCTCATTGTATATAATTAATTTATAGTACCGTTTAATTTATATTCAAATTATTATTTTGTATTTTATGATCTGGTAACGACATATCTTTTTTGTCAGTGTCGTTGCTTCTGTGCGCTGTGGTTTCTTGCCCGTTTTTTGCCACAGTTAAAAAATGACGTCCTGAATGGGTGGTAGGTTAAAAATTTGGATGATTCAAAGTACTTACCAACTGAGTTTATTGAATAAATATATTTTGAGTTTGAGTTTATATTATATATTGAGTAATATTTTGGATCGGCTAGGATGCTACACGGTGGGTAGATGCGTACAGGAGCAAGTCAGTTCTCCTCCATCGCTCACAAGCCGTATATCACCCGTAGACTGGTACTTCCTATGATAACATCAAAGAAACCAATAACCAGAACCAATTTATAAAATAAATAACTATTTTTTTGGTTATTTCTTTGTTTGACGCGGACAGAATGACGATAAATATTAGCTCGAAGACTAGACGCTTGATAATTATCGCACGATACTCTATTTAGATTGTGGATTTCTGGATTTTTAGAAATCCAGTGATCTGTATCACGATTCGTCGATACACTGTACTACACAGTCCATATATATCGTAATCCTGGATCGCAATCCAATTATCGTGATAGATATCGAGCGTGTAGCATTCGCCAGACGCATTAACCGACCGTCCGTTTGTATCATTCAGTGCTCTTCTGACCAACAAGCTTTTTAACGGTGATGATGATACAGATATCCGTACGGTCGGACCACCGATCGGTGCAGCACTGAACGCGTTCATTTGTTTCCATAGCGCGTCGGTCAAGTCAAGTCAAATTATTTATTCAATGTAAACCTTTACAGGCACTTATTGACGTCAATACTAATAATAATAAAAAAACAGTTAACTAACTTATAGTTAAGACTTAACACTAATCTAACGAGCTATTATAGACAGACAAATGCGCATCGCTACCCCCAGTACCACTGCACGTCGAAACCGAATCGCGTCGAACCGAAATATAAGCCGTGGTCATAGAATTGTGTAAACATACGTATCCTGGTACGAGAAAAAATAGCGGGCACGTGTCTCTCCCCTAGCGACACAAACGGCTAAAATGTATTGGTAATTTATCGTTTTTTGCGATGAAATGTGAAAAATGATAAATCATAATGAATTGTTAACTTAAGTTATTACTTAATGGAATAAAATTAAATATGATTTCCAATTATCGTATTGATATTGTGGTAAGTAATAGAAATTGGAGAGTTGTTGAAGTAAAATAAAGTAACGGCTGAAATAAGTTTAGGAAAACATTAGTACCTAACCAATAAGGTTGACATTTTTAATCATTCAAATATCTTTTTTTTATAAAAACTTAAGCATAAAAAAACGTCAAAAATTTATAAGCACAAAGGACCATGGGCACTTTTGTATGAACACTGGATCCACCACCTTCCAAAATTGTGCAACAGTGATGAAACGTAAGTCATATGAAAGCTCTCGACGCCTCTCGACGCGCATTTCACTCCATCCCATAGCAGCCAAGTCCGAATCCTGCGCAAAAATGGCGCTTTGGTACATTCAAAAATTATTGTAAATGTAAAATTCCAAGGAAATCATTAAGATATCATATTTCTAAATGGTGTACCTACGCCTGGCGTACTCACCATTGAATTCTGTTATTTCAAGAATGCCAAAAAACTGTGCCCAAATAGTACCAAATAGTGCCCAAAGGAAATAAATAGTACCCTTATGGTTCAAAAGTTATAGACATAGTTTGGTGAGTACGCTAGGCGTAGGTTACGCCTAGCGTACTCA
This sequence comes from Scoparia ambigualis, assembly GCA_963921215.1. Classification (NCBI taxonomy): domain Eukaryota; kingdom Metazoa; phylum Arthropoda; class Insecta; order Lepidoptera; family Crambidae; genus Scoparia; species Scoparia ambigualis. The sequence continues at coordinate 13,857,612 of OY992507.1, forward strand.
CCTCAGTTTGGAAAATCTGAGCAAGCTGCAACTTTAATTAGTATGTCAAAAAACTGTACCCAAATAGTACCAAATAGTGCCCAAAGGAAATAAATAGTACCTTTATAGTTAAAAAGTTATAGACATAGTTTGGTGAGTACGCTACACCTCGTTGCGCGAAAACAGAACCAGCAATGGCTCTCATTTCTATCTCAATAAACAGTACCGGAAATAGTACCCTCTAAGAGTGTAATTGTTATTTGACTTTTATACTAGAAAGTCATTAAATTTGATAGCAAACTTCTACATACATTGACATGAGGTACAGGCGAACTCATAATAATTTTAATATTATTAATCGTATCGTATATATCGTATTATGTACCTACTACAAATTACTTTTAGTTTTGTTGAAATTAATAGGTGTATATACGTAACGAGGAAGAGGAAGTTTAATATCAGTTATATAATTGATTATAATTATTTTTCTTATAAATGAGATCCATTTTTTTCAAAATACCATAGGACCACTTTCTGACACTAATTTCATCGCAATCATAGACATCATATGTTTATTTTTATTTATATTATTTATGTAAGTATTTTTATATTATTTACTTGATTTATTTTTTATTATTATTTGTAGTACCTAGTATGTAGAATTATTTTTATATATTTTATTTAAGTACCTAACTACCTTACCTACTATTACCTATATTTATTGGCAATATTTTGTTTTGTTGTTATTAATTAATAAGCACTTTTGTTGTTCCCACAATACATCACGCTCCCATTCCACCTTAGGTTGGCTGGAAGAGATCTCTTTTAGAGATAAGTCCACCTTTGCTCACTATTGTCTGTATTTTTTTTCTAAATGTGTGTTTATGTGCAATAAAGAGTATATATATAATATTGACTATCGTATTTTTTCCGGATTTCATAAAGTAAAAGCACCTTCTATGTAAGGAACTATTTGCCTTATGTCTGAAATTGAAAGCTCAATATTGTGCGAGAACAATCTGTTACTTTTGATGATCATAGTGCAACTTATCGACGCGCGACAGTGATGCATCTTAGTATGAACAAGTTACAATAGATGGCGCTTATCACACTTCTTACTTTAGTTACTTACAAACTGACCTGTATTATGAATGTGCTAAAGATCAATATTGCAATTCACAACAATTTGCTTGACGCCGCGGTGGGAACGCATAGTTTTCTAGAACCGATTTTTTTTGTCGTTTACTTTGCCTTGCCACCGCAACCGCAAAGGTTTGCGAATAGTTAATTTGTGAAACAATTAATGAAAAAACTTGTGAATTTTGTTTCATTGTGATGTAAGTGATCTTTAAATGAGTAAGTACCTATGTATATTTCATCTGTAATAGCATTTTATGATCATGTCGATTTGCAGTTGATCTTTCAATAGCTAGGTAGGTACCTACTCAGTTTGAATATATTATATATACTTACCTAGAGAAATACGTTATTGTTTTTTATTAATCGTAGAATAACAAATTAAATCATATTCTTAGTTTTCTGGACTGTATAAAGTGTTTAACTGTGTCGCGTACTTACTACCACCACCCACCACCACCTCTTCCCTTGGGTGTCGTAATAGGCGACTAACGGACTAAAGACTGCACATACATCCAACAGCTTAGAACAGCGATGGGCTCACCACCTGTCACGCTGAGCACATGTGCAGTCGCTATTTATGTAGGTATGTATCTATATTAATAAAAATCAATTGCAAAAATGTTTGTACGCGCATCACTTCAGAACGGCTGCACCAATTTGGCTAATTCTTTTTTGTTGTATTTGTAATTGTCGGGACAAGGTTTGTATAAAAATGAACATTTTTGGAAATTCGTCGCGGGGTAAGGGGTTCACGCGGACAAAGTCGCGGGCGGGCGGTCATTCACTATCAACAAATCATAAATAAGCAATGCTTGATACATAGATATAAGTTGGAGTGGGTCTCATTCACCCTCGACTACAAATTTTGTGATTTATAACAGTTATCACTAGATTTATAGTCGAAGTAAGAATCACCGCTACAAACCAGCCTTCATATAAAAAAACCCGCATCCAAATCCAGGATATTTAGGAGCTACGGTGCCAAAGACAGACACACCAACCTCAGGACCCCTTTTTTGGCCACCCTTGGTTTACTGATATTAAATATCCTACCTATTTTATTTTAGGTCGTCGTCTATTAATGAACTCCATAGTTATTCGAATCTCAATTCCTTTGGTAATAAAAATAATATTTTACTATTCACTGTGCTCGACTGTACCACACGTAATTTTTGTATGTAGAAGTTTGCTATCAAATTTAATGACTTTCTAGTGTAAAAGTCAAATAACAATTACACTCTTAGAGGGTACTATTTCCGGTACTATTTATTGAGATAGAAATGAGAGCCATTGCTGGTTCTGTTTTCGCGCAACGAGGTGAGTACGCTAGGCGTAGAACCTACGCCTAGCGTACTCACCAAACTATGTCTATAACTTTTTAACTATAAAGGTACTATTTATTTCCTTTGGGCACTATTTGGGTACAGTTTTTTGACATACTAATTAAAGTTGTAGCTTGCTCAGATTTCCCAAACTGAGGTGAGTACGCTAGGCGTAACCTACGCCTAGCGTACTCACCAAACTATGTCTATAACTTTTGAACCATAAGGGTACTATTTATTTCCTTTAGGCACTATTTGGTACTATTTGTGCACAATTTTTTGGCATTCTTGAAATAACGGAATTCCATGGTGAGTACGCCAGGCGTAGGTACACTCTAAATGTGGCAGATTAGCTTCCATCCTTATGAACGCTACCCTGTCGACCGACGGCACGCATGCGCACGCGCTCTTCCGACGGTCCCCGTACGCCGTGCGTAGCAATATACGCGTGCGTACGGTCAGTCTAGCACAGTAACGTTTTATGAATTTTCATTATTTATATCGGGTGTCCCAGATATCGAAGTCAAGCCGAAACCGGGTGATAGGCCAAGTTATAATAGTTATTAGAAAAATAAAAAAATCTAAGTCACGTAATTTCAAAATTATAGACATTTAAAAAAAATCAAAAAATCTACATCCTGTTACTTTTTTACTTCCTGTTGCTACAAATATTTACTTTTTAAAATGTTTTCTTTTGTTTTGTAATCCTGAACATTTAACATACTGTACTGAAAAAATGTACTATGGGAGTTTGGCAAGTAACTTCAAAAGTTGGCGCATTTAATAAGGATTCCAAAATGGTATGGTACTTAATAATAATGTATGACGGAACGTATTGACTTTCTGAAGCAAAAAGTCTATGCATGGGCAAACCGTATACGTCGCTACAGAGTGCGTGTGGACCGATACCAACAAAATCTCCTGTTTCAAAGTGACCAAAGAAAAGTATACAGACGTTGGGAAAGAGCTGATCAACGTGTGAGCGACGGGCAGCCCGATGTCGATGCCATGACTAATTTCTGGCGCAACATTTGGTCGGTGCCCGTCGAGCACACGGAAGGTGAATGGATGAGTGTTGTCAGTGAGGCGTGTGAACCTATCGAGACCATGCAGCCTATTAAGCGTAAGTAAGTGTAGGAAAGTTTATATTAATATTAGTACAGCTGACGTAAGTTGTGCAATCCGTACGGCCCAAAATTGGAAATTCCCAGGACCGGACGGACTGCACAACTTCTGGATCAAATGGTTTCGATGTTCACACGAGTTACTGGCAACGCAATTCCAAGAAGCCATACAGCTCGGCTCACTCCCAAGTTTGATGACTACTGGTGTCACTTTTCTGCTCCATAAATCAGGTAGTACCACGGAACCGAAAAATTATAGACCCATCACGTGCTTACCTACTTTGTAAAAGCTCCTTACATCCATTCTGAGAACAAAAATTAACTCGCACATTGTTGCAAACAATATTTTGGACGTGACTCAGAATGGATGTAGGGTTGGGTCCCGTGGTACTAAGGAGCTTCTCCTCATTGACATGACCATATATGCCAGAAGGTTCGGCGTGGCAGAGGGACTCTCTCCACAGCCTGGATTGACTATAAGAAGGCCTATGATTCGGTGCCGCATGCATGGCTGGTGAGGATTTTAGAGTTATATAAAATTGATATAACTTTAAAATCCTTTTTGATGCCATGTATGCGGCAGTGGACCACGGTCTTGCATCAACCAGGATGTCGAGATAATGTTTTTGCCACACAGAAATTCAGGTTAGGCTGTCGACTGCGGAGAGGGGGTGAAGTTATGTCGCATTTGTTGTACATGGATGACCTCAAGTTGTTCGCACCAAACCCCCAAGACATGAAACTGCTGAAAATTACTGAGACTGAAACTACCGGAAATATAATTTATGAAGGACGGTACGGTCGACATCTGTCGGCCATGCCGCCGTCCTGGAGAATCACTCCGACATATTATTTCCGGTTGTTCTCATCTTGCTAACGGAGAGTATTTGCACAGACACAACCAAGTAGCCAGAATAATTCACCAGCAACTTGCTCTTCAATATAGCCTTGTTGAATCAGAGGTGCCGTACTATAAGTACGCACCTGCGCCAGTTCTGGAAAATGGTCATGCAACGCTTTACTGGGATCGCTCTATCATTTTACTATTTATCATCTAGGATTTAACCATGATTGTACCGATAGTCGTTTTGGCAAACGGTCTTTTAGCTAAGAGCCTCGACCAACACCTAGAGAGGCTCTCGCTAAAAGTTTGGGTCAAGGGTCAGATACAGAAGGCAGTACTCCTTGACATGGGACGTATTGTCAGGAGGTTCCTCACTCTGCAGCCCTAACCACCGATAGCTTGGGTCAATCCCCGCTCCGGTGGCAACCTAGGTTAATTTTTTTATAATATTTTATATTGTAAATATTTTATTTTGTTTTGTTTATATAAAATATTGTAAAAAAAATACTTAAGATATATTTTAAATAATGAGAATATTAATAATAATAGATGTTTTTTTATTTTCTCATCTCAAAGTAGGTAATAGTTTAGTTAGTTAGTTTAGGTCGCTTTACAACTGACGCCGGTGTTGAGCTTTTAATCCAAATATTTGATACCTGGGAGGAATCACAGGATGCCCTAGGGGTATTTTGTGATTTATCCAAGGCTTTTGATTGAGTTTTACATGAAACTTTGGTCAGGAAGCTTAACCACTATGGAATTAAGGATGCTTCTTTGAGCCTTCTAATCTTTTACTTGAGTAACAAGATTCAAAAGGTCGACATTAACGGTAAAAGATCTCCGGGATCAGTGGTTAAAATTGGAGTTCCGCAAGGTTCAATACTTGGTTCATTCTTGTTTTTGGTTTATATTAATGACTTACCTTATTTTGTGTAAAACAGTCATGAGATAGTATTGTTTGCTGATGATACTTCACTTTTATTCAAAACGACGACACCCAAATTATGACGTTGTGAATGATGCGGTCTCAAAGATTGTTCACTGGTTTAGTGTTAATAACTTGCTATTAAACGAGAGAAAAACCAAGTGTGTAAGATTTGTATTGCCTAATGTTAAGCTATAACTAGTGTACAAATTAAAGATAAGAATGTGAATCCCGTGGACACCACTGTGTTTCTAGGCATCACGTTGGATGCCAAGCTTCAGTGGGGCCCACATATAGCTAAATTGTCGAATAGACTTAGCTCTGCGGCTTATGCAGTAATGAAGATCCGTCAGTTAACTGACGTTGATACAGCTAGATTAGTTTATTTCAGTTACTTTCATAGTGTAATGTCGTACGGCATTTTACTGTGGGGAAATGCTGCCGACATTCAAACTATCTTTGTGCTGCAGAAGAGGGCTATTCGAGCAATATATAACCTAGCGGCTGGTGACTCTCTCAGAGAGAGATTTAAAGATATAAGTATGTTGTGTTGTGTTCTGTTGCATTACAATACATTTATGAAAATCTGATGTATGTTCATAAAAATATTGAAATGTTTTCAAAAAACAGTGATATTCACAAATTAAACACTAGAAGTAAGAACAAATTATCAGTACCTTATACTAGGCTCCATAAAATAAATAATTCTTTTAAGGGTCTGTGTGTACACATAACAAAGTGTACAAGTGTACATACAACAAAGTACCAAATGGTATTCAGAAATTAGATCTTGATAAATTTAAAATCAAAATCAAAGAAAAGCTTTATAAAAAAATCTTATTAAAAAGTGTCAGATTATACAGAAGACAAAACAGCTTGGGTCTAAAATGCTCCAAGTAATCCAACAGCTATTTCTAATTGTCTATAATTAATTTATATAGAGCACCATATTTAATCAAACTATTTACATTCAAATTCATATTTTGTATTTTATGACCTGGTAACGACATATATATTTTTAATAAATGTCGTTGCTTCTGTGCGCTGTGGTTTCTTGCCCGTTCTTTGCCACAGTTAAAAAATTATGTCCTGAATGGGTGGTAGGTTAAAAAAGATTTGGACGATTCAAAGTACTTATTAATTGAGTTTATTGAATATATATATTTTGACTTTGACTTTGAATTCAACACAATACAACATCGGGTGGTATGCTATTAAATGCGAGTATATAAAAATAAAAAACGAAAATACCTACGTGACTTAGATTTTTTTTATACTTTTCTGTTAACTATTATAACTTGGCCTGTCACCCGGTTTCGGCTTGACGTCGATATCTGCGACACCCACATGAAGCTCATATACTCATTTAAAAATAAGGTTCTAATCTAGAAGGAGTCTTTGTACTATATTTCACACTGTGGAGATAAGTAGGTAGGTTTATAAAATTTATTGTCGAAGTTTCGAATATTTTACTAAAAAAATACATCCATACTAAGACAACTGTCATTGCGTGTCATTTCATGTGTGGTCGTAAAAGACAGTTTTTTAAACTGTAATAAATATAAACTTTATTTATTTTTTTACTTAAATTTAACTGTTTATTATGTAAAACAATCAAAACATAGTTAAAATCAAGGGATTGAGTTAACTGTGCAATCGTTTTTAAGGTTCTTAATTGATAGCGCAGAAACAAAACGCAATTAACGAAAATTGGGGAGCTTCCCCCACACCCTCCACCACCACAAGATGAAGATTTACCTATTTCTCTAATATTAGATGTCTTTTTTATTATCTTTTTAGGTCAACATTAAATATACAAATCTACTTGCATCACCCAAATATAAAAAAAACATATCTGATAAAAACAATATTTTTATTTGTTTAACATTAATGTCGTTTTTGCATTATCATTTTTAGATACTATTAGTGTGGAGCAAAGCATTGCAACAACGTTTCAGCTGCGTACCTTTGCTGATGTCTACGTCAACATTGTCAATGTTGTTGATGTGGCCTTGGATTCGGTGGAGCTCACATTCAGAGACCAGTATATGGGGAGATCTGAAATGTGGCGATTGAAAAATCATTTGGTAATTTTTTCTAGTGTAAAGATTAACTGTAGTTTCAGACCTTAAAAATTGTTAGTGGCAATCTCCACTTCGTAGAACTCTGCTTGCAAGTTCTCTTAACAAAACCACCTCACCTCAACTATGCTTGTGTATGTCTAAAGAATTTTTCCGCTTCTACCTCTGATTTGTAAGAAAAATCAAATCTCAATTTTTTTTATATTTATAACTGTAATTTATTTCATGTGATCAGATGTATGTACATTTCTAGGTCAGCACATGTGTATATTCAAATAAGAAAATTGAATACTGCGGTGGAGCTATACGATGTCAGGTATATGAAATGTGGTCTCAAGGCGACAGAGTTGCATGTGGAGTCATCACGGAAGACACAAAAATAGTATTCAGATCTTCCACTTCCATGGTGTATCTGTTTATTCAAATGTCCTCCGAAATGTGGGATTTCGATATACACGGAGACTTGTACTTTGAAAAAGCAGTCAATGGATTTCTTGCTGATCTATATGCAAAATGGAAGGTAATGTATTACTTTACTTGGTATTTTTTATTGTATTAGGACATTTTTAATTTGCCATCTATTAAAAACATTTTTAAAAATATAATAATTCTTACTTATAGAAAAATGGCAGCAATCATGAAGTGACCATAGTATTATTTTCAAGAACTTTTTATAAAGCCAAGTCTTTGGATGAATTCCCGCAACATATGAAAGAGTGTTTGCAAAAAGATTACAGAGGGAGATTTTATGAAGATTTCTACAGGTAATTATTTGTAAAACTAATGGTATTCGTTTTCAAATTAAATTATCATACTATATTTATTGTATTTGACAGAGTGGCTGTCCAAAATGAGAGATTTGAAGACTGGTCAAATGTTCTCCTACAGTTGAGGAGACTGTTCACTGACTACCAGAAGATAGTCTTGCAATACCATGAGAGACCCAACATGGAAATACCAACTGCCATTAATTCTACTGCTGCTCAAGGAAATTTTTTGGAAGTACTGAACATGAGTTTAAACGGTAAAATATTTATCATGTATACTTACTTGATTCACAAGTCACATTACTACAATAATGTGTGTATGTTTTTTTGGTACTAAAATAAAAATAAAATGAACCAATATAGTTTATGCACCTTGAGGAGACTTAATACTTTTATCCTAAATCATTTCTGGATTTTAAAAGAAGCCCGTTTAATTATTAAAAATATATATTTATATTGTACGTTACTCATACTTTTGTATGTATCCGAACGTAATTTCTGCATAATCGGCTTTTATTTTGACAGTTTGTTGACATAAACATAACAGTGACACAGGCTGACGGATGGTTGTAGGTTTATTTCTAGTAATCTTTAATTTATCATCATCATCATCAGCGTATATTAGTCCACTGCTGGACAAAGGCCTCCCCTAATGTGCGCCATTTCACCCTGTCTTCGGCTTGCCGCATGCAGTCTCTAATTAGAGTAACCTGTTTATCTTCCTATGTACCTATCCCTTTTTGTTTTAATCTAAGAACTATTCTTATTTTATGTAAGCGTTTTTTTAAAATTGTTTTTATGAGAATAAATTCTTTGAACCCATTTCAACTTACGTTGTATGTCATTATTATTTGTGTTTGTGAGTATGTGCGCGAACGCTATCAAGCCGAGTGTTACTTATAATTACATTCGTTGCTACAACAACACTGAGCAATGAAACACTTTACTCGGTGACTGACGCATAAGGTGGTATAACCCGCGCCAAACTTCTAGCTCGCTGTGAACACGAGGCGATTCGAGTACAATATGGCATTGTCCTAATACAACGCGATAACACGATCATCGCGCGATTAAACGATGCAACCATCGTACGAGTCGACATTCAAACAAATTGATCTAGAATAGGTGTCATAATAGGCGACCGCGCGATGCATTCACGTGCCTAAAATGTTTAAAAATCTATTCGCGCGAACTTAGTTCGTGCGAACGCGCGATCAAACCTATTAATGATGAATAGGTGTCCTAACTGAGGTTCGCGCGATGATCGCGTCGCGTCGCAACTGTGTGTCGAGCGGTCATAAATCGTGATCGCGTATTCGTGTTCTATTAGGACACCCAGTCTATGATATCGCGCGATCACGCGATGGTCGCATCGTTTAATCACGTGATGCCATTGACAATGCCTATAGGTATCTTAGTAGAACGTGTGGTGGCCGTCATAACACATTATAATTAATGTCATCATTATCGAAAAGTGACGTTTTCAAAACGTCAATCAAACGTCATCTGCGTTTTATTGTGGAACAAGTAACTATTCTAATACTTTGGTTGAAAAAGACACGCCGACTATTTGTATAGCGCTGTCTCTTTCAAGTGTTGCCAATTTAATAGACTGTTGCTATTTGAAAAAAAATAAACTTGTTTTATTAAATAATAAAAAAACGGGGGTCTTTATATAATTTTAGGGAGTAGTTATGGACTCAAAATTGTCATTTGTTAACCACATGGACCACATACTAGGTACTGCATTCTGTAATCTTGGGTTCATATTAAGGATAAGCTAACCCTTTAATAAAACAATAACGTTAAAAATACTTTACTTTGCCTTTGTTCAATCAATTCTTGATTTTTGTAGCACGGTTTGGAGTCCTTGTTATCAATTACACATAAAACAAATAGAAAAAGTACAAAAAAAACTCATTAAGTCCCTAAACTATCGTAATAACGTTGTAGATGAACCCATATAGTGACTCATTACATAGGTACAAATTATTATCCCTCTGCAATAGACGCAAAATGTTTGACATTGTATTCTTATATAAAGTTTTAAATAATTTAATCGACTCCTCTACACTCCTTAACAGAATAACCTTCATGTCCCGTGTTCGACTCCCAGTGCGCTCCTCACGAACATCTACACTTTTTGTTCCTCCAAAATTAAGAAAGAATTATACGCGTAACTCTTTTGTCTACCGTTCCACCAACATTTACAATAAAGAATTTTATGAAATTGACATCTTCTATTTGTCGCTTTCATCATTAAAACAGAAATTGAATGAAAAACTAAATTACTTGTAATCCAGCCACAATAGTTTTATTTAGTGATATGTTTTTGTTTGCTTGTGATTTGTTGAGAGATTTATTTATTTTTGATTTGTGTTAAGTTAACTTTATAACTTCTCTATCTGAGAATTTAAGTCTAACCATACTAATGTTACCTCGGTAGCCAAGTGGTTAAGGCAGCCGCCCGGAATGCGGAAGGTGCGTGGTTCGATTCCCGCCTGAGGTTGTCGTCTTTTTTCAGTGTTTAAAATCTAACCATACTCATAATGTTATGTTATTTGTTTTAAACTTTTAGGCACTGTAGGTCTGTATTGTTAAGTATGTCTGTATTTTATATTTTTTTGTATTAATGACTGTTTGTTGCCAGAATAAAAGAAAAGAAAAAAAAATACTTTTATAAATGAGATGGAGGTAATTTAGTCTTCTGATTTTTACATAACATTCTTTGGTACAAAGAGTTTTGATTTTAGTACCAAGCTCCATACAAAAAAAAGTTGCCCCTTTTATATTTATTACTGCATTTACTGCACTAGTTGAATATAATTTTATTCATACTTGGTTTTGTTATACTCCTCATGGAGGTGGCCCTGTTACAAATGTGTTAGAGTAGTCATCTACTCTAACACATTTGTAACAGGGCCAGACCCGACCAGGAAAAGTTAAGAACTGGCCTCAATCAACTTAGCATATTATTATGTTACAAAAGACATATAATTATATTTGTATGATATTAATAAGGTAAAGGATAGTATTTAATTTATAATCTCTTCAAACCCTTTTCACAACATAATTCTGGGTTGCTTTTTATTTTTCTTAGTAATTAGCCAGTGTCAAGAAATATAAATAATAGTAAATTTTTTCTTTGTTTAGCGTAGATGATAATGAGTGATAAAGTGAATTTTAAATGGTCATGATATTCCCTCCCAAACCCCTTGAATTTCAGTAAAGTTGTGGGAACTTTACTAAGGTCTCACAGGGACTTCTTGAGAGAATTTGAAAAATGATGTTGCACTATTTTCTTATATTTGCCAACACTCATGCACGCTCATGAATAACACATAACGGTTAATACCATCCACCATTATTTCGCATTAATAGTCGACAAAACACATTTTTTTTAAATAAATAAAACTGTACTTTCCGCTAAGTAGTCTAATTCTGGGTTTCGAAGTTTGAACTACTTTTTGTCGTAATTATATTCACATAATGGATATAATTACGTAGATGGATGGATAGATATACTCGTGAAATATTAACTATATATTTTTCAGTGTTCGAAAAGCATTACTTGGATAGATGTTTCGACCGTACTGGCCAGTTGAGCGTCGTGATAACGCCGGGAGTAGGCGTGTTTGAAGTCGACAGGGAACTAACAAACGTCACGAAACAGAGAATCATTGACAACGGCGTGGGCAGTGATTTGGTCTGTGTCGGAGAGCAACCTCTTCATGCGGTTCCTTTGCTGAAATTCCATAACAAGGACAATAACCTTAACTCTATTGACGACTACTCTATGCCCCACTGGATTAACCTGTCATTTTATTCCACAAACAAGAAAGTGGCATATTCGAACTTCATACCCAGAATCAAGTTGCCACCGAGAAAAAGTCAAGAGCCACTGAAGAAAATGTACGAAGACGAACGCAATGGGAAGCTGCTGAAAGAAGATGAATATATGCACAATTCTATTTTTGATTACGACGCGTACGACAGTCAAGTGTTCCAGTTGCCTCCAGCGCATAGTACTTGGTTTGTATAGTTCTTATAAAATATTATTTAATAGATTTGTATTATAAGACCAATCTTACCATAGCTAATAAGACCAATCTTACCTTAGCTAAATTGTATCTTACACTTGAAATTAAGTTATACATCTTATTAACCACAACCGAAGGTACATATTGTAATTATTAATATGGTAATGAATACCGATTGTGTTGTACAGATGCTATGTTTGCTTGTAATTATTATTACACTGTTTTTACCAAAACGTTTTTAAGTAGGGACCTGATAAATAAATAAATAAATTACAGTGTGCAGAAAGTGGCGCGTACTAAGAAAACTTCCGTAGCTGGCTTGGAAGGAATGAGCCGAAGGAGTCCGCCGGCTTTGCAGCACAGAAAAATGTCCGATCCCGACATACACCACAGCCTTGGTGATATACTAACTAGTGGAAGTAAGAATCTATGCTATTTATCTGTTTATGTGACTGTATAAAACTGTGAAGCTTTAAGTTCCCAAGAATCGAGTAAGGTTTTTTTCTTTAATTTTGTCTAAGTTTACCTATGAATTTAAAAAAAAATCGTAAATGAACTATAGCCTGACCGCAACCGCTGTACCGCGCCTTAGGTATGCGCGGTTGGTGGGGGTAGTGGGAAGTAAAGAGCATGAACTCACATGAGATTCGTAGTGTCAGACAGATCTTACGATATCGAAGCACAGTTTATTGAAGCTTTATTACGAGTATAATTACATCCAATCCGTTTTTGTTCAGTACGATTTTTAGATAAGTACAATTAAAGAACCAATATAAATGAAATAAATCTTTAATTCTTGGAAATATATAATATAAACTTTCTTTGTTTGCTTTTCTTTTCTTAAAATATTCGGCCACTTTAAAAATGACAGTCCTGATTATCTCGAGATAATGCACGACCCATTTTTAGATATTTTATCTCATGTGCGTCTGACACTGACGGCAGAATGACAAAATGGAGCAACTATTTTGCCCCCCCCCGCCTCGCCGCTCGCATACCCAAGGCGCGGTACAGCGGTAGCGGTCAGACTATAAATTGAATTATTTTTATGTAAACTTATTATTCCTTGTCTGTTCTTTGACTATACTTCTGCTGTGAAAGACTCTCTGAGATTAAGTATTTGCAATCAAATTGTTTAATGCATAATCATTAATCAGTAAATTAATAAGTATACCTATATATAGTAAATATTCCACCAATGAACAATACACTTTATACTTACTGAATTAAATGTAAACCTTAGTGGTTTCTCAGTGCAATAATAATGCATATACGCCAAATATGGCATAACTTGTAAAATTTATGTGTAAAATGGTTAAATGATGTATTAAAAAAAACAAAAAAAATATAGAACATTATAGATCTCTTAAAAAATTCACTATGCTACTTTCGCTTCGGTCGCTTCGTTGCTGACTACCTACACGTTCACAGGCAAACCCACCGCGTACGACTCGAGCAGCGACGCTACCGACTCGCCCCTCGCCACCAACCGGCTCTCCCCCCGCAGCTCCATATCCACACACAAGCCGGTCATACGCACGGGCCGAGCGCTCATCAACCCCTTCGACCCTTCGCACGTCACTGTCAAGCTCACCAGTAACCGGCGAAGGTGGACGCACATATTTCCCAAGGGTGAGTAATTTTCATACTAATTTTTATTTCTTTGTTATCAAGCCGACAAAGTTGCGTTCCCAGGATTAGAAATTAGATATGTATTGCACGAATTTAAAAGGATTTTAACGCAAAGGCATCCTACGCATGCCTTTTATACCCGACGGACGAATTTTAATTTTAATTTTTTGTGGTGTATTATTATTGATAATTTATTTTCGTCTTTATTAAATTCTAATGTTATTATTTATGAATGTCAAAAATTAAAAATTTTAGATTAAGTATTTAATGTGCAATTGCGTGCGGTCTTCACCTATAATTGTATTTGCATCTAGTTTTATCTTTCTAATGATTGTCCCTATGTTTATCTCATGTAAAATACGTTGGTGTTCTCAATAAATAATTAAATGTGTTCAGGTCCGACTGGCGTGCTGATCCAACAGCACCATTACCAGGCGCGGCCCGCCGGCGAGCCCGCCGCCCGCCCGCCGCCGCACCGCGACGCCGCCGCCAAGGAGAACGGCTCCGGCAACAACGCCCACCCCATATATCAAGTCGATGGTATGTGGACATGACAAATGACAAAGTTGTAATATCAAAGACGTGTCACGGAGCGGTGGAACGGAGGGGTGACACGATGATGAGGAGTTGGATGAAGATAAAAGCACGGTGAGTTCAGAAGTATATTTCGATAGTATAAAGGTTAGTTATATCATGGAAAAATAAGATAATAAAGACTGACAATCTCCATACAAAAGAGCGTAGCGCGGAAATAAGTCAAAAATGTACGAGTTTCCTACACTTCCGCTTGATGGCGCCACCACCACTACATACAGGTACTAAATATCGTACTTGGTTATATGAAGCACAATTTAAGCGTTAGTACACTATACACTGTGACTAGGTAAAGGTTTGAAATATTATTATTATTTTACTATTTACATAGTTTTTTATATTATCCTGACGTTTCGAACCCTTTACAGGGTCCGTGGTCACAGGGAGACTGAGGTGTTGGTCGTCTCATTGTCAGAAGTTATTTGCCTACCGTCAATAATTTTTATATTTTACCGGGTGCGTTCAAGTTTACACAATACGAGCTAACAATATTTTCAGGTCTGGCAATGTGTTGCTGTTGGGGCTGGGATTTGATGACCTGTATGATGGGGTCCCAGGCAGGTGGTAAATTCCAACCATCCTCTCTATTGAAATTACGATGTTTTTTAATTTCAATAGCCTCGCGTATCATCCTAGGGATGAATCGTTGTTCCTTGGCGAGTATTTGAGGTTTGTCAAATCTGATGTAATGGTTGGGTCCCTCGAGAGCATGTTCACACACTGCAGACTTATTTTCGCGCCTATGCTTGACGTCGGCTATATGTTCTTTTACGCGGGTTCCTACACTTCTCTTTGTTTGCCCGATGTACGAGAGCCCACAGTCGCAGTCCAGTTTGTACACGCCTGCATCTTGAAGGGGTATATTGCACTTGACAGGTCGTAAGAACTGGTTGATCTTCTTTGGCGGCTTAAAGTAAGTATTGATTGAAGCTCGCTTCAAGATGTGACCAATCTTGTCAGTGACGCCTTTCATATATGGAAGTACTGCAGGTTGGCGCTCGACTGTGGTTGGTTTTTTGCGTTTTTTGTGACGAAGCCGCGGTACTTGCAGTTTGTTATCCTGTAGTACATGCTTGACATGCTGAAGTTCAGCAGCCAGGTGTTGGGTGTCACAGATGCCGCGTGCTCTCTGAAACAAAGATTTCCCTACAGTAGCCAACTGTCTAGGATGGTGGTGAGAATCACCATTGAGGTACCTATCTGTATGGGTTACTTTACGAAACACAGTGTGGCTCAAACTATGGTCAGGATTCCTGATGATTAAAGTGTCCAAGAAAGCTAACTTGTTGTCTGCCTCTAACTCCATTGTGAACTGTATTTTAGGGTGTATGGAATTAAGATGACTTAGAAAAGCAGATACTTTATCAGTTGGTAAGATAGTGAAAGTGTCATCTACGTACCGCTTATAGAACCTTGGGGTTACGGGTGATGTGCTTAGGGCCCGCTCCTCGAAGTCTTCCATGAAAATATCGGCGACAATGGGTGATACAGGGGACCCCATAGCAACACCCTCTATTTGCAAGTAGTAAACTTCATTCCACAAAAGGTAGCCAGATGTTAGACAATGCTCTAATAGTACTGCATATTCGTTGGGCATATTTTGTTCAACTAGTCTTTTTTGGTAATTTCAATGCAGTCCTGTACTGGTGCAATGCAGACATGTAAATAGGGACTGGACATCAAAACTAACCATGGTTTCATTGTCAGCAAGATGTAGGTCTTTAATATCACTGACAAACTGGTAAGAATCCTTCACATAAGCTGTTGTATTACCTCTTAGTGGGGAAAGTATTTTTGCTACATGCCGGGCCAAACGGTAAGTTGGTGAGTCGATCTGGCTTACAATCGGACGTAGCGGAGCCTCAGGTTTGTGGATTTTTGGTAACCCATACAGTTTAGGTGGTTTAGGGCAGGAAGGTATTAAATAATTAGTGTCTAGATTTAACGTTTCCGAGTGTTGTTTGACAAGATCACTGGTTTTCTTTAATATTTTGTTAGTTTGATCGCATTTAACGCGTTTGTAGGTCTTGTCATCTGATAAAAGTTGAATTATTTTTTCGTTATAATCTGACGTATCCATAACTACCGTAGCATTACCCTTATCAGCACGAAGGATGGTTAATTCTGGCTTAGCTCGCAGGTTCTTTAGGGCGAAGTATTGATAGCGAGGAAGGTTGGATTTTGGCACTTTGCTCCGGCGCAAGACAGACGATATGTCTTGACGTAGTGCTTCAGCATCAGCCTTCCTAATATTATTTTTAACTAAGCAATCCTCTACGTTACTAATGATGCTTTCATACGGTATCCTGCGAGGGGCTACGGCGTAATTAAGCCCCTTTTTTAGTACCTCAACAGTGGGTTTGTCCAGTGTTTGTTTTGTTAAGTTCACAATTTTCCGCTCATCGATTTGGTTTTGACGTTTGTGGCTATCTATGGTTGATGTTGTATTGTTAGTTGTGTTCCATTTCACAAACTTTTTATTTAATTTTGATACTAACGTTTGGAATTTATTTATTTGTCTATGTTTGCATTCATTATATTTAGATGTTTCGCGTTTATTGAGGAGATTAATGCAATTAGTAAAATCTGACGCCGACAATTGTAATCCTAACCCACTGGACAAATTCTCGATCTTATTATTAATTGTACTTAGCTCAGAACGATGTCGGTAGATGAGATGACGGAGCAATTTTTGACTGGCCTGTTGTAAGATCTTGGCGCTCCCCCGGATGTCCTTTTTGGGTGATATCTTGACACACGGTGGGATGAGACCATGATCACGGCATCTCTTCAAGAAATTTAGGGATGTAACTTTTCTTGCGCGCTTAGTCTTTAGATCTTCCAACCGACGCACTTTGTTAGCTATTTCCAGTCCGTACTGGATCACATATTGTTTTCTGAGGTTTAAGCGAGCACTACACATTGAAATGAAACACTTTTTACGGATTAACTCGCGTTTAATTTACTATTTACATAGTTTTTTATATTATCCTGACGTTTCGAACCCTTTACAGGGTCCGTGGTCACAGGGAGACTGAGGTGTTGGTCGTCTCATTGTCAGAAGTTATTTGCCTACCGTCAATAATTTTTATATTTTACCGGGTGCGTTCAAGTTTACACAATACGAGCTAACAATATTTTTAGGTCTGGCAATGTGTTGCTGTTGGGGCTGGGATTTGATGACCTGTATGATGGGGTCCCAGGCAGGTGGTAAATTCCAACCATCCTCTCTATTGAAATTACGATGTTTTTTAATTTCAATAGCCTCGCGTATCATCCTAGGGATGAATCGTTGTTCCTTGGCGAGTATTTGAGGTTTGTCAAATCTGATGTAATGGTTGGGTCCCTCGAGAGCATGTTCACACACTGCAGACTTATTTTCGCGCCTATGCTTGACGTCGGCTATATGTTCTTTTACGCGGGTTCCTACACTTCTCTTTGTTTGCCCGATGTACGAGAGCCCACAGTCGCAGTCCAGTTTGTACACGCCTGCATCTTGAAGGGGTATATTGCACTTGACAGGTCGTAAGAACTGGTTGATCTTCTTTGGCGGCTTAAAGTAAGTATTGATTGAAGCTCGCTTCAAGATGTGACCAATCTTGTCAGTGACGCCTTTCATATATGGAAGTACTGCAGGTTGGCGCTCGACTGTGGTTGGTTTTTTGCGTTTTTTGTGACGAAGCCGCGGTACTTGCAGTTTGTTATCCTGTAGTACATGCTTGACATGCTGAAGTTCAGCAGCCAGGTGTTGGGTGTCACAGATGCCGCGTGCTCTCTGAAACAAAGATTTCCCTACAGTAGCCAACTGTCTAGGATGGTGGTGAGAATCACCATTGAGGTACCTATCTGTATGGGTTACTTTACGAAACACAGTGTGGCTCAAACTATGGTCAGGATTCCTGATGATTAAAGTGTCCAAGAAAGCTAACTTGTTGTCTGCCTCTAACTCCATTGTGAACTGTATTTTAGGGTGTATGGAATTAAGATGACTTAGAAAAGCAGATACTTTATCAGTTGGTAAGATAGTGAAAGTGTCATCTACGTACCGCTTATAGAACCTTGGGGTTACGGGTGATGTGCTTAGGGCCCGCTCCTCGAAGTCTTCCATGAAAATATCGGCGACAATGGGTGATACAGGGGACCCCATAGCAACACCCTCTATTTGCAAGTAGTAAACTTCATTCCACAAAAGGTAGCCAGATGTTAGACAATGCTCTAATAGTACTGCATATTCGTTGGGCATATTTTGTTCAACTAGTCTTTTTTGGTAATTTCAATGCAGTCCTGTACTGGTGCAATGCAGACATGTAAATAGGGACTGGACATCAAAACTAACCATGGTTTCATTGTCAGCAAGATGTAGGTCTTTAATATCACTGACAAACTGGTAAGAATCCTTCACATAAGCTGTTGTATTACCTCTTAGTGGGGAAAGTATTTTTGCTACATGCCGGGCCAAACGGTAAGTTGGTGAGTCGATCTGGCTTACAATCGGACGTAGCGGAGCCTCAGGTTTGTGGATTTTTGGTAACCCATACAGTTTAGGTGGTTTAGGGCAGGAAGGTATTAAATAATTAGTGTCTAGATTTAACGTTTCCGAGTGTTGTTTGACAAGATCACTGGTTTTCTTTAATATTTTGTTAGTTTGATCGCATTTAACGCGTTTGTAGGTCTTGTCATCTGATAAAAGTTGAATTATTTTTTCGTTATAATCTGACGTATCCATAACTACCGTAGCATTACCCTTATCAGCACGAAGGATGGTTAATTCTGGCTTAGCTCGCAGGTTCTTTAGGGCGAAGTATTGATCGCGAGGAAGGTTGGATTTTGGCACTTTGCTCCGGCGCAAGACAGACGATATGTCTTGACGTAGTGCTTCAGCATCAGCCTTCCTAATATTATTTTTAACTAAGCAATCCTCTACGTTACTAATGATGCTTTCATACGGTATCCTGCGAGGGGCTACGGCGTAATTAAGCCCCTTTTTTAGTACCTCAACAGTGGGTTTGTCCAGTGTTTGTTTTGTTAAGTTCACAATTTTCCGCTCATCGATTTGGTTTTGACGTTTGTGGCTATCTATGGTTGATGTTGTATTGTTAGTTGTGTTCCATTTCACAATTTTTTTTACATGTCTACCAGTACAGGACTGCATTGAAATTACCAAGAAAAGACTAGTTGAACAAAATATGCCCAACGAATATGCAGTACTATTAGAGCATTGTCTAACATCTGGCTACCTTTTGTGGAATGAAGTTTACTACTTGCAAATAGAGGGTGTTGCTATGGGGTCCCCTGTATCACCCATTGTCGCCGATATTTTCATGGAAGACTTCGAGGAGCGGGCCCTAAGCACATCACCCGTAACCCCAAGGTTCTATAAGCGGTACGTAGATGACACTTTCACTATCTTACCAACTGATAAAGTATCTGCTTTTCTAAGTCATCTTAATTCCATACACCCTAAAATACAGTTCACAATGGAGTTAGAGGCAGACAACAAGTTAGCTTTCTTGGACACTTTAATCATCAGGAATCCTGACCATAGTTTGAGCCACACTGTGTTTCGTAAAGTAACCCATACAGATAGGTACCTCAATGGTGATTCTCACCACCATCCTAGACAGTTGGCTACTGTAGGGAAATCTTTGTTTCAGAGAGCACGCGGCATCTGTGACACCCAACACCTGGCTGCTGAACTTCAGCATGTCAAGCATGTACTACAGGATAACAAACTGCAAGTACCGCGGCTTCGTCACAAAAAACGCAAAAAACCAACCACAGTCGAGCGCCAACCTGCAGTACTTCCATATATGAAAGGCGTCACTGACAAGATTGGTCACATCTTGAAGCGAGCTTCAATCAATACTTACTTTAAGCCGCCAAAGAAGATCAACCAGTTCTTACGACCTGTCAAGTGCAATATACCCCTTCAAGATGCAGGCGTGTACAAACTGGACTGCGACTGTGGGCTCTCGTACATCGGGCAAACAAAGAGAAGTGTAGGAACCCGCGTAAAAGAACATATAGCCGACGTCAAGCATAGGCGCGAAAATAAGTCTGCAGTGTGTGAACATGCTCTCGAGGGACCCAACCATTACATCAGATTTGACAAACCTCAAATACTCGCCAAGGAACAACGATTCATCCCTAGGATGATACGCGAGGCTATTGAAATTAAAAAACATCGTAATTTCAATAGAGAGGATGGTTGGAATTTACCACCTGCCTGGGACCCCATCATACAGGTCATCAAATCCCAGCCCCAACAGCAACACATTGCCAGACCTAAAAATATTGTTAGCTCGTATTGTGTAAACTTGAACGCACCCGGTAAAATATAAAAAATTATTGACGGTAGGCAAATAACTTCTGACAATGAGACGACCAACACCTCAGTCTCCCTGTGACCACGGACCCTGTAAAGGGTTCGAAACGTCAGGATAATATAAAAAAACTATGTAAATAGTAAATTAAACGCGAGTTAATCCGTAAAAAGTGTTTCATTTCAATGTGTAGTGCTCGCTTAAACCTCAGAAAACAATATTATTATTATTATCAGGACGTATGGTGGAACTGTCTAGTTATAATAATACACTATTGTATACTACATATAGTATCCGCGGGTCAGAGGACACCGCCAAATACAGCAGAGAAGGGACTTACCGGGAGCAGGCTGGACGGGATCGCATGTACCGGGAGACGAACTGGGCAAAGCACGGGCAGGGCGATGAAGTGAACTTCACGATCACGGCACAGCACACAGGCACTATCTTCACAGGCAGTATCATTAAGGGCACAGAGTCACTATCACGGCGTCCAGGGCGCGTATATCTGTGGGCGTCTCGCGGTCGCTAGCAGACAGACTGACTCACTCGCCGGCCGCGTCGTTCCTTCACCTGTTGCTCGCCAACTTCGCGATACAACACTAGATGGCGCTAGGCGTATCTTAATACGCTTACAAGACGTCTCGCCCGTGGCGAGTACATCCTCCGGGGCCCAGGGTGGGCTCATCCAGAGGGAGCCTGGCAATCTTGAACACAGGCCTCCGGAGGTGTCCATTGGCGGTGTCCAGGTCCACCACCCGCACGACGCCATCCTTCCCAGGCAGGGTGCGAGTAATGCGCCCCAGTCTCCATTGAAGGGCAGGCAGGTTGTCCTCCTTGATGAGGACGAGCTCGCCAACTCGGGGAGGTGAGGATGGGGACAACCATTTGGAGCGGGTTTGGAGTGTGTGGAGGTAGGACTGGGGCCACAGCGTCCAGAAGCGCTGGGAAAGGGCCTGTACCATCTGGAATCGCCTACGTGTGGAGATCGGCCTATCTTCCACGGATAGTTCGGGAAGGGCTGTTAGTGGGCGGCCTATAATGAAATGTCCGGCCGTAAGCGGCTCAAAGTCTGAAGGATCAGACGAAAGTGGGCAGAGAGGTCTAGAGTTAAGGACAGCTTCGATTCGTGCTAAAAGTGTAGAGAATTCCTCGAATGTGAGGTGCTGTTCGCCAATTACGCGATATAAATGTTGCTTTGTTGATTTTACGTTGATCTCATGTAACGCACCGAACCATGGTTCCTTAGGGACGTTTAACAACCAAGTAATGTGCTGACCAGCGAGCTTGTGCGCAATCGTGTCATTATTCAAGTCAAGAAAGTTTTGTACTTCAATGAGCTGATTTCTAGCGCCTACATAATTTGTACCGCAGTCCGAGCGGATGAGAACCGGGGCACCGCGGCGTGCTATAAAACGCTGTAATGCCGCGAGGAACGCTTCCGTGCTGAGGTCCGAGACCGGTTCCAAATGAAC
This sequence comes from Scoparia ambigualis, assembly GCA_963921215.1. NCBI lineage: Eukaryota > Metazoa > Arthropoda > Insecta > Lepidoptera > Crambidae > Scoparia > Scoparia ambigualis. Next base: position 13,879,858 of record OY992507.1, read on the forward strand.
CGCCTTAGTGGAGAGGCACACGAATATAAAAGTACGCTTTTAAGAGTTTAACATGACGTAGGGTACTAGATTTAACGAGGAATGGGCCGGCAAAATCGGTCGTGACTTGACTAAATACTGGCTGAGGCGTAACTCTATCGGCTGGCAGGTCGGCCATGAAGGGCGCTTGCGGCTGGGCCCGGCATCGAAAATTTAATGACTCGGTGTCTAATAATACGGCGCGCGGACAATATCCAAAATTGTTGGCGTAGGATTGCGTGTAAGGTGTCAGCGCCAGGGTGGCAGTGTATTTTGTGGTAGTGGTCAATGATGAGGTCTACAAGTGGGCTAGAGCTGGGAAGTATGAGCGGATGCTGCGCGTCATATCGGATAGACGCATGGGACAGTCGTCCACCAACTCTAAGGAGCTCATCTTTAATGAGAGATGACAGCCGCTGGAGTCTGACGGAGCAGATTTTGTCAGTTTGAAGGCGGTGGATGTCTTTCGCAAACTCATTGTGCTGAACACTGCGCACCCAGTAAAGTAGGGCATCTCTTCGTTCACTGACGTACAAGGGGCGTGAGCGTCGCGAATCTGGGTGGTGTCTGCAGTTGTGCAGAAAGCGTTTAAGACAAGCTGTCACTCCGACGAGCTTGTCTAGCGAACTGAACCGAGTGAGCAGGTCAAAGTCAAGACCGGGCACTGTGACCAGTGACGGGACGTGTTTGGGCTTAAGGCCGGGCAGGGCGTGATGGCCCAGAGCTAAGGGCATCGCAGGCCAAGACTCACAAGGCTGTCTAAGCCACGTGGGAGACCACCATAGGTCGTGGGCTGACAGGGATTGCGCAGACATCCCTCTGCTTGCGCAATCTGCCGGGTTGAGCTCGGAAGGTACGTGTCGCCAGGTACATTCTGGTGAGCCTGAGCTGATTTTGACTACCCTGTTGGCTTCAAAGGGTTGAAGACGGTGAGACGGTGTATTGAGCCAGGCCAGGACTATCGTACTGTCTGACCAACATATGTGTTGTTGTATACTGATATGGGCCGATAACTGAACCGGCACACGGATCATGAGCTGGGAGAGTAGGGTGGCGGCCGACAACTCTAACTTGGGGATTGTGAGGCGATTCTTGATTGGTGCGACTCGCGACTTGGCGACAATCAAGTGTACCAAAGTATCTCCGGAGGCATCGAGCTCATGGAGATAAACAACGGCGGCAAACCCGGCTTCAGAGGCATCTGCAAACCCGTGAAGCGAGTATGCAGCTGAGCCTTTGTTTGCACAAACGTGCCGAGGGAAGCGAATGCTAGACAACAGCGGCAGATCCTCTGAGATGTGGTGCCACTCCGTTTGTACTTCAGAGGGAGTGGGCTCATCCCATTCCAGCTTCAGTAGCCACAATTGCTGAAGCAGCAGCTTTGCGCGGAAGATAACGGGAGAAACCCAGCCGTTTGGGTCATAAAGTGAGGCTACGGTGCTTAAAATAGACCGCTTTGTGACATGTGTGATGGGGGGCAGAGAGATGCGGTAGGTGAACTCGTCTGACTGAGGGCTCCACTGTATACCCAAGACCTTAATGGACGTGGACTCTGGGTTCATGTCGAAGTCCTTGGGCATGTCGCATTGGTTGTCGGGAAATCTCTCGAGCAGCTTAGGCGAGTTAGATGTCCACTTACTGAGCTGAAAGCCGCCTAGGTCTAGCAGACTTATCAACTCGTGCTGGAGTGCTTGGGCGGATTCAACTGTGTCATGACCACACAAGATGTCATCAACGAAGATAGACTGAGAAGAACCTGAGCGGCTCCAGGGTAGCGATGGCCTTCATCATCAGCCAGCTGAAGCAGAGTGCGGATTGCATGGTATGGGCTTGATCTTAAGCCGTACGTAACTGTATTGAGGGCGTAGGTGAGCAGAGGGTGATCTGGTGAGGACCGCCATAGTATCAGCTGATACCGTCTCTGGTCTGGGGCAACCAGCACATTTCTGAACATCCTCTGGATGTCAGTGCTGAAAACGACTGGATGCGTTCTGAAGGACATGATGATGTCCACAATGTCCTGCTGAAGGGCGGGGCCTGTGTGTAGGCATTCATTTATGCTGACACCATTGGAGCTTTTGCAGCTACCATCAAAAACAATGCGCAGCTTGTCCGACCCTGACTTAAATACGCCATGGTGAGGGATGTAGAAGTGAGGTTTATGGGCGAATGTATTTGGGTGACAGGGAGCCATGTGCCCTAAGTCGATGTATTCGGCCATAAAGTCGAAGTATTTAGAACGCAGAGACGGGTTCGCCATTAGCTTCTTCTCAATATTGAGGAATCTGCGTAATGCGATAGGGTGAGTTTTACCTAGTTGAGGGGCGTCCTTTAGAAAGGGCAGAGCGACCGTATATCTGCCTGAGGGATCGCGTGTAGTGGTAGAGCGGAAGATTTCCTCGCATTGTTCCTCCAGGGGATCATTATGAGTGTGAGATTGAGGGAGGGGCTCCTCAGACTCCCAGAACCTTTCCAGACTCTGCCGTATGTCCTGGGCTGATTCAGCTGAGTCTGGTTGTGAGCTAACGACGTGAGCTGAGTTAACCTGCTGCGCCGGCTGCGCATACAAGTCCTCAATGGGCCCTATCAACGCGAAGTTGAAAATCGTGCCGAAGGCTATGGGCTTGCCCGGGCCCAACGAGACCTTAGTCCCGTCCAACACCTGGCCAAGAACGTCCGACCCCAATAAGAGGTCGATCGGGGCTGGTGTGTGGTAAAGCTGGTCAGCCAATGGCACGGGTGGCTGGCCTAGTACGTGGGAAATGTTTGGTACCTTCTCTAAGGGAAGGTAGCCAGTGACGTTTTTTAAAATATGAGCTGTGGCAGTGATTGTAGGAGTATCATTGTGAGTGGGTCGGCATACTATTGTTATTGCCGCCTTTGACTCATGTTTGTGCTGATTCCCAACTCCTGTAATTTTTAAAGAAGTGGGCTTTGATGGCAGGTTCAAAAGTCGTGCCATGCGTGACATAATTAATGTCAGCATACTGCCACAGTCCAATAAAGCTCTGGCTGTGTGAAGATGGCCATGTACGTCCGCGACTCTTAGTGAGACGGTTGGCAACAAAATGGGTGTGCCAGTGGGCACAGAAGGTGAGTGAGCTGATTGAGTATCAGCTGAAATTGTATGAGCTGAGTATGTATCAGCTGTGTGGGCATGGGTTGACTGGGCATGGGCTAAATCTACCTCTTCGCTAGGGTGCTCCGTGATAGTTGGGAGTCATAATTGCTGGCGGCGTTCGCGGGGCCTACCTGGTGAACCGGACCTGGGCGGGCTGGCTCTGTGAGCAGAGCTGGGTTGCACCTGTTTAGCCTGTGCGGGTTCGTGCCGCCTGCTGTGTCTGGGACGCTCCCTCGAGTGCTCTGTCAGCTGTGGTGGGGGTACATGTACAGACGACGAATGAGCTGAGTGCGTTGGGCCGTCTGGTCGATGGAGGGACGTGTGGTGGTTCGAGCTCCCACAGTCCTTGCATGCCCCCCTTGACCTGCACTCGCTCTCGTAGTGACGGCCGAGACAACGCTGGCAGCGCTCGCGTGCCTGTACAAAGTCCCAACGGCCCTGTGTTGGCTGGGCATTGTACCATCTGCACGTCATGAGCGTATGTCCCCTAGTGGCACAATAGGGACAGTAGGACGTCGAGCGTGAGGAAGAGGACGAGGACGATGATGAGGAGCAGCTTTGCTGGAAGGCCGAGTAGACGGGGAAGGGCTGACTGCGAGCCGGGGAGGTGGACGGGCGGTGACGCATTTGCCGCCCTGGGCGGAACGGCTGGTGAGTAGGCTGATCATAGGCGCGGTGAGGCGATGGAGCTGAGGAGCGGCCACGGTAATGGTCGGGCTGTTGCTGAGCCACCTGAGCATAAGTGCGATGGGGCAACTGAGGAGGCACGCGGCTACGAGAAGGGCCGGGCAAGGCGTGAATGGGCTGCGGCTGGGCTATGTTGGAGAACTCTGTCTCCACACAGCGCGCGTGCTCCTCGAGGTAGGAGATAAGGTCCCTTAACGTGGGCAGGGTGTTACTAGACCCGTGCCTGCGTTCAAATAGCGTGCGGAGCTCGCCCTTGAGCTTCCGCACCACTATTGACACAAACACGTAGTCGTCTCCTATGGGCAGATCTAAATTGTTGAGGGCACACTGAGCCGATATGAGCGGCGTAAGGAACAGTGTGCGGATGTTCGAGCGCGTATGGATGCTTGGCAGCCCCAGGATAATGTCCACAAAACTATCAATGAGAACCCGGCGGTTCTCGTACCGCTTGGTGAGGATGTCCATGGCCACGGCAAAATTCTCATTGGTGACCCTTAAGTGGGATACCATACTTAATGCCTCACCGCTGAGACTTGAGAATAGGTAGTGGAGCTTGACAGCGTCCGACAGGGTCGCCATGTCGTCAGTCATACTCCTAAACAGCGCAATGAAGGAAGGTCAGTCCTCCACTTTTGAGCTGAACCTGGGCAGCGCTATCTTGGGGAGGACGGCTTTGGGCGTATTGACGCCGAAACTGGGCTGAGCGCTATGGGTTGGGGATGACGTCGAAGAGGTTGAGATTTCCTCCCTCGCCATAAGTATCCCCAGGTACGCTCCGGAGGCTTTTGTGTGGTTCTCAGTGTATGTCTTCTCGGTCTTCTCGTCCAGGTCCTCCTCGTCAAGAATGCTATAATACACTGCGTCCATCCTGTCTTTCACGCCTTGTATCTGTGCGAAACGCACGTTAAACTCCAATTTGGAATGTGTGGTGCCGCCAGCAATAATTTGTGACCCTAACTCAAGGAGCTGAAGTATGGCCTTAACTGCCTCCCTAAATATCGCGGCTTGTGACTTGGTCGGCATCGCGATGAACAAAAGGAGACAAGAAAAAATAATAAAAAATAAAAAAAAATTAACAAATTTAAAGGCAGTAAAAAGAACAACACCCTGTATATATTCTATAGTTGGGCTGGACGTTTTTTGTTTACTAAGGTAATGGCAAATGGGCTAAAACTAACGCAACAATAAAGAAAGCAAAACTAAGTTGGGACGCCTTGTATATGGCCCACGGGTGGGCAAACGCATGTGTATGTGTATGTCTGTGTTTATTTAACGCGCGTACGTAATATTAGCCGACCGCAAAACAAAAAACAAACAAAACAACAAAAAAGATCACGTCATCCGTAGCCCACTATTGGGCAAGGCGCTCACAGTCGGGCAGACCTGTAGCGGACACTAGCGCGCAGAATGAGTCGGTCGCAAAAAAAAAAAAACATTAAAAAAACTTAATTAAAAAAGAAAATTGGGACACTCTGTCTGTGTCCCACAAGTGGGCAAACGTGTGTAGAAGCACTATGCTCGTGTGGTGAGCACGCACAAGAATGAGCCGATTGCCAAGGCAAAAATTAAAAACAAAAAAATATATAAAATTAACACGAGCGAAAAAATAACTCACGCTACTTGGCACGCGTGGTGAGCATGCACTAGATCTGAGCCGATTTAACACGACACGAACATAAAAAATTCATTAAAAAATAAAACGGGAAACCATCTCTCGTTATAATACCATACGTAACGTAATAATTTAACTACTAAGTTACCGAACAATGTATCATTAGACAACGATCGTATAGGTACCTACACGAGTTCGCTCAAATCACAACAACATTACAACATTGCATCACACTTTCGATTTGTGATCAGACAATCGGATGCATACACAAAATCAACAATAAAAATAAAATAATTTAAGTGTACGTTGGCCAGCTATACTAACACAATTGTTTTCTGAGTACCGACAAAAACTTTTATTGGGGCAGGCCGTTTCGCCACGAGATATAAATCGTAAAGTTACGGGAACAAATGAATTTAGAAATGGTGGCAGGAATTAAGTTATGGGCGGAAATAATTATTTTTAGCGGACTGTAATTGAATGAGCTGATGGAACGTGAAACCAAGTTATGGTGAAATGGGAAACAGTTTAACGGGAAGGTCGCCGGTATTTAATATTACCGGTTCGAATGACCAGAAATGTATCCGCGGGTCAGAGGACACCGCCAAATACAGCAGAGAAGGGACTTACCGGGAGCAGGCTGGACGGGATCGCATGTACCGGGAGACGAACTGGGCAAAGCACGGGCAGGGCGATGAAGTGAACTTCACGATCACGGCACAGCACACAGGCACTATCTTCACAGGCAGTATCATTTTAGGGCACAGAGTCACTATCACGGCGTCCAGGGCGCGTATATCTGTGGGCGTCTCGCAGTCGCTAGCAGACAGACTGACTCACTCGCCGGCCGCGTCGTTCCTTCACCTGCTGCTCGCCAACTTCGCGATACAACGCTAGATGGCGCTAGGCGTATCTTAATACGCTTACAAGACGTCTCGCCCGTGGCGAGTACAACTAGTAACAATGTTTTCGTAAGGATAACAATAAAAAAGGAGCTCTTTCTAGCTCCGCGGATGAATCTGAACTGCCATTTTCATAAAAACAGAGGCTAGATGGAGAATGCAAGTAATATTTAAATTTTTAAATTTAAAACCAGATATAAAAGTATGTTATTCGGTAAAGAGGTCAGAAAAACCAATAAGGCTTTAGCTGCCTTGTTACAGGCGGCTCCCTTCTATTACATATTAGACCGGCGTGCTGATCCAACAGCACTACTACCAGGTGCGGCCCGCCCGCCGCCGCCAAGGAAAACGTCTCCGTCAATAACGCACACTCCATATTATCAAGTCGATGGTACGTATGCCAAACAAACAGACATGCCAAATGACGAGCTTAAAATGTCAAAAGCTTCTCCCGACCCGTTGTCTCGGAGAACGGCTCCATCTTGGACAACGCTCACCCCATATATCAAATCGATGGTATGTTTAGCTACGGACATGCCAAATAACAAGCTTATAATAGGAAAGGCAGCCTAGGAAAACATCTTCAGCAACAATGCCCACCCCATATATCAAGCCGGTGGTATGATTGTATAGCTACGGCGACGGTTCGGGAATCACAAGCTTGACATTTCGTCAAGCTTGTGATTCCCGAACCGGGAACAACGCCCACCTCATATATCAAGTCGATGGTACAGTCCGATTCAAATAGAATGGCGTCTGTGAAGTTAGTCACAAGTCGCGTCGCAGTAGCGAATTTTAGGTGTCACCCCCGCCCACTAGCAGATCGCAACCCGCGGTAGCCATCCTTTTCGGCACCTGCGCACTGCGGCACTCGCAGCTAAATTTACAACCGCCATCCTAATTGAATCGAACTGTATGAATAGCTACTGACATGACTAATAACAAGGTTGTAAAATCATACGCGGCTCTCGACCTCAGCAACAGGTGAACTTCCCCCACTCTTGCAAAACCAAAACCGCCGCCAAAGAGAACAGCTCCATCGGGAACAACGCCCACCCCATATATCAAGCCGATGGTATGTATATTTTACATTACATTTAACTGAATGTACACCCTTTTCAGTTTTGTAATGTAACAATTATTTATTTTTAATTTGTAACGTAAATCTAAAAATATATATACTACGGTGATTATCTAGCGCCATCCCGGACCAGCCTGGTCAAAAGAAGGTAAAGTGCTGTAGTTTTTAGAAAATAAAGCTAAGCTAAGTGGTACGCATAGACGTAAGCCAGGAGCGACCTCGGGCTATGTAGGACTCCGCTTCCCCTCCTTTACCCAGCTACAAAGAGCTCGACGTAAGAGGGACGGCCTACCCACTAAAATATCTAGAATAATGCTTTCTCTGCCACAGGGATGGCTCGGGACCACGATCTGCAAGCATACCATTTACCGTGGATATGCCTCCCTACCCTCAATCTTGCCGAGCTCTTCGGGAGTGGGTAGGGCGTGGGGAGTAAGGAAGAGGGTCCTACATAATTGTCTGCGTGTCTCCAGACGTAGTCTTAAGCATAAAGCCTTTAAGCAAAGATGGTACAATTAAGAATAATATTCAAAAGCTTAAGAAAAAAAATCGTATTCTGAGCTAATCAGTATTGTTTATCATCAGGTAACGTTATGGGCCGCAAGCGAGTGATCAGCACATCTGGCGCCCTGAGCGCCCTCAGTGCGACAGTAAGCACCCCGTCCACTACCAACAACGCTTCCCTTGCGTTGCTTTGGGGTGCTACCGGAGAGCAGGAGTGGACGCCAGCCCTTACAACCGGTTAGTGTTGTTACGATATTGCTCTTGTGTGCTTGTGTGTGCGTGTGTGGAAGAACGTGATTGTGAATACGGTGACAGTGTTTGAAAAAAACATCTTAACCCTTTGACTACTAACTACATCATATATGTTTATGTTAATTATCAATGTTATTATAATTGTATAAGGTCCAATTTATGATGACATCCTGTTGCTAGTAACAGCCAAAGGGTTAAAATGCTCATTTATTCGTAATATTTGATTATTGGCGTTAATAACGCTCAAGTAAACTTGAAAAACTCAGCCCGAGTCCTGAGTCACGGCGCATCGCGGATGCGGATTGCGGAGCGTAGAAATAAAGTATTTAAGCGCGCCCGCTCGCAGTTCGGACAGGTTCTTACATGTCGAGTATTTGTTTCGTGCGCGGCGGATTCCGCCTGTGCGATGCGCCGTCCGTCACTAAGGATTCAGCCTAAAAGTTGAAAAACAAATGACTAAGTATGTACTTTGCTTTTTTCTTCAACGTTTCGTTATCAATGTTATCATCGATACTCATTTATAGTAAAAATATAAGTAAGACATATGCTATGAATTGTACAATATTGTCAAAAACCTTTAATAAACATACTCTACACCACATTAATACTATTTCACATCGGTATTACTTTTATGGTCATCATCATTTTATATGCTCGTGTATATAAGGAGTCATTTACTAATTTACAGGGACCTGGGCGATAATTGGAGCTAAAGAACGTCTTTGTTGTATTTTTGAAATCATTTTCATTGGTGCATTGGGCTATTTAAGATCTAAACCATTTTAGAAATTTCTTCCTAATTAAAAAAATACTGGTCAAGTTTGCTTTCATTCACAAAAAAAAACAATTTAATATTCCATATACATGTTGAAGAAAAACTAATTTGCCATTATTGAAAAATACATTAGCAGATCAGTGATCATAACAGTAATTTTAAACTTAGCATAATTTAAAAACAATTTCGAACATTTTCATATAGCCTTATCGACGATCGTTATTAAACGTCCATCCCATTTTGAATGTTTCATGGTACTCGCCGTTGATATCGTCTGGGGACGCGACCAAAGCGAACCGAGCCATAGGTTTGATATCCCACATGATTTGCATCGAGTAGTTAACGCATAGCCTGCGTATAGACTAGGCATCTTCGCGATGTTGCTTCGCTGTACAAACTATATGTACTAACATAATGTTCTACATAATTTATAAATGTTTAAAAATATGTCTCAAAATTGTCACTAACATAACTTATCAAATGTTCTTAGGGAGTCAGGGTGGTTGGAAATAAGTGTGAAATCTAGAGGTTAATCGTGTGTCAATTTGAAGCAATTTATGATCTGAGAAATGCTGGTGGTAAAGAACAAGAAAAAGCATAAATAAAGTCGGGTAGGTACGGTAAAAGTTAATGCCTACTTTACCGTACCCGATATTTATTGCTGCTTTTTATTGATCTTAAACGTATGAAATACATATTATAAAAAAAACTACTAACATAACTATTGTTTCCTTCGTTATAAACATTTATTGCCCAACAAATTATCTGAAAAAATTCTAAAATTAATTTAATCTAAACAATGTTATTAAGATGAATATGAATGATACATTTATTGCCAATCATCCTGTATAAATAATCAATGAGGCTTTTTGTCGTTTGCTTATATTAATGGTTACAAATACAACATTTTATTGTAGAACGTTAGGAAGTAAAGGTATAAATTTTAAAATGTAATGCCTATTTTTGTTACAATTGTCTATAGTTTTGTAATGAAACTTTTCTATCCCTAGAATAGCTCACTCATTTCCTACAGAAAGTTATGTAATCAATATTAGGTTACGAATAGTAAATCCAAAGTCACTATACCTAGTGCAAGTTCTTTTTCTATTGAATAAATAAATAAGTATTCTATTGAGTTAAAGTTGTGCAATGGAAGCGACGCCAACTACTGTTTCATTCCCATACAAATCGTAATTAAAAACAGTGTCAAACAAGCGAATGAGAATTAATAAACACTTTTGAATGGGTGCAAGAAACTCTACAGCTTAGAATACAGATTAAAATACAAATACAAATTATTTTATTTAAATATTAGGTTGTTACTTATAGTACAGAAATATATTAAAGTAAGTACAATAAGATTACTTGTAACATTACAAGATGCAATAGCTATGCGGGCCCCACACTGCGAAAACCCCAATCGTGGGCACCCGAACAATACATATAAACAGGATGGTGACAGATCAAACTAAATAAGCTGTAAACTGAATATGGAGTGTTATAATAATAATAAAATTAATAAACTAAACTTATGGGACATTATTAAGAAAAAAATATATTAATAGAAAACAAAGCAAGTTAATGTTAAGAAAGAAGTAACGACACTGACAAAAATAAAATAATATTATAATTACCAAAAAACAGATTTATAAATAAATTATTACAATAATTAATAAGGTATAAATGCAATATATCCGTAGTGTAAGTTAAAACAGAATTGAACTCTATTTGCTAATGCATAACAACTACTTTAGTTTGTCAAACAGCAATATAACAAAGATTGCGGTCCTTCGTGGTTTTTCTTTATTTCATTAAAACGTTAAAAGATCATTGGTAATAGCAATTTATCGTTAAGATGTCTAGTCTGAAAAACGCAACGGCTTTAAGGGATTAATTACAAAGCTGGGGTATGTAGTTACACTAAATACTGAAAAGCTTTATAGAATATTTTATTACCAAACCACTTTATTTGCGGAGTACCCTTTTAATGACTTATGGGGATTATAATTTTATATATTTTATTTCGTTATATCTAAACATGTGATGTGCAGCTATGCTTGTTTTAATTAATGAATGTTACGTCTGCTTTTTAAAACTATAAAGAAAAGGTTTTTCGCATGAAATTTTATTTGGGAAATAAGCATGAGCTTCTATGCTAATACAATGAAAGTGTTAATAATTACGTAATATATTATTTTTTGTGTGTCGTTTCATCTTTACAAATCTAATTATTATATTCTGTTTATTATGACCACTACATTCTAAAGTCCTTGTCAAACAGACAGCGAACCGTAAGCGTGGCGAAGCGATTTTATTTTGTAATATATGGAATCATTTTGTTCTGGTCACATAGAAAAGCGAAAGCGAACCGATCCGTGCCGATACCGTGGCGATACCGTGGCGAACCGAAAGGCGTGTGACGCCATGACAAACACAAGGCGAGCGTGTGAAGCAAGGCGTGAGCGAGATAGTTGTATTAACTGGCTTTGTATGCACGACGTCAATCAAAAAGCAAATGCGAGACGCGAAGCGATGGCGATGCGTGATGGTTGTGTTTATTTAAAAAAAAAATCAAAGTATTCCGACACGTGGCCATAATAGATACCGAAAAGTTTATAGAATGTATTAAAAGTACCCAATAATGTATAAAACACGTCACAATTACTATAAAAATACATGTTTGCCATCGATACAATCGCGTCATAGAGAGAATGCGGACCGAAGTTTCAGTTCGCATTCTCCACGACTTCGGTTCGCTGCACCTGGTTTGGCGTCTCCGCTTCGGTTCGCATTCTCCACGTTTTCGGTTCGGTTCGGTTCGCTTGTATGTTTGACAAGGGCTCTGCGCTCCCTCACCGGAAGCATTCACCTCTAATGTAACAGTTCAGATTCAAACATTACATTAGTGAATGGCAAGAACCGAGTATTACTGTGCGCAACCTGTAATGATACAATTTGTAACATCACAGTAGGTAGTGGGAGTATCATTAATAAGTTACATTACAGATGAATTATCCCGGTTAAGAAGCGCCTTTGCAATTCTTACATTTACATTTCATATTTTGTTGGAGTCTGCAGAGGTTTCCCTCTTTCACTTCGAGTCATTAGGTGTTCTGTGTGCCACCTTTCACTTTTCTCTATCAATAAGCCTGTCATAATCTTGGCTTCGATCTTTTTATATGTTGTAAATAATTATTGATTTTATATTTTTTTTCAATATTAAGTAAGCGAGCAAGCATATTTCGCCGTAAGCTATTTCTTCATTTAACATCAAGTGTCGTTGCGATAAAATACGTACACATTTAAAGGTAAATTAAAAAAGGAATAAATGAAACATGTCTGTAGGTATCGGTGTTTTAGGACATTATGACATTTTCAATTGAGTATCTTGATTTCAACTTTTTTTATTATTTTGTTAATAAACTAGCACGATAGCAGTTTGTAAGCTTTAGATTTAGATTTCACTATCATTGCCTTCTTCTTAGCCAGATAATACGTCTTGCGCTAAACAAAATAAAGCTTGTAAAAATAGGACCTAAACCCGTTGCAACAACGCACTATGTTACGTAGCGAGTAATGACGTCATCATGACTTATACAGGTGTGGATTGGAAGTCCCTTACGATCCCGGCTTGCTTGCCGATCACCACTGACTACTTCCCAGACAAGCGCTCCTTACAAAACGACTACCTTGTCTCGGACTACAATCTGTTGCCCGACGACGTGAACGCAGATTTCGCAGAGAACAGAGCCATTTATAAGGAGCCGCTGACTACTATGGAGGTGTTCAAAGAGCTTGTCTCGCAGAGGTTGGCGCAGGTTCGCAATATTTTTTTTTCAATTTTATATTCGGGGGTGCACTGTACCGGTAAACGCAGAAGGCAGGTTTTCGATAAGGGGGATCGATTATCTGGTGAAGGTCTTGGGTGGATGCGAGCAGCACAAGTCCGGTCGTGGTGAGATCGTTGAGCCTTGTCCAATAATGGATGTCCTTACCAGTGATCCCAGATCAACTTATAAATTGTGTGTGTTGTGGTAATAAGATTAGATAATTTTTTTAAGTGTTTATTTATGATACGTTTGGTGTATTAAAAGTAGAAGATTATAACAAAAGATTTTTTATATTTTGTTATATTCTAACTACTTATCTGATTTTTTTCTGAAAAAAGAACATAATAATAATATAACAATTGTCTCATGTGTGTCATTCTGTGAGAATAATTTAAAAATTACAATGCAAACGTATTGTACTTCACACATATATATATCTAATTAAATAAATATCTAATTATCAGCTCATATCTGTTGGGTATAGGTAACCTTCAAATCATGCCAGCCGTACCGGATCTAACTTTGTTCATCCACTGATGGCTAACGACATTTATGATGTCTTCTCCCTTTTTGTACAAAATATACGTATTATATTAACCACTTCTAATTACTATAAAAAGGTCCTCCCAATTTATCATCAAGTACGTTACAGGGCTTCCAGCTAATTGTAGGAGTGAACGAGAACGACGCGATCGAAGCTCACTGCACCTCTGCCCCGTTACCGCCGCCGTCCAAAGTAGCCCCTCAGTGCAGCAAACCACCCGCATCGCCTACCAAGCGGTACCTGCTGTCCATCGGCAGGATATTCCACAAGCTCACCCTTGTGGGATCCACCATTACTGTGACACGGTATAGACCGAGGTAAAGGAGCTTTTTTGTAGTCATATAACTCGGCTGGTTTCAATATGCCCCGTTGCTGTCGCCCTCCAAAATGGCCCCGCAGTGCAGCAAGCCGCCCGCGTTTCCCATTAAGCGGTACCTGCTGTCTATCGGCAGGATATTGCACAAGCTCACCCTTGTGGGATCCATTACTGTGATGAGGTATATATAGACCGATGTAAGGAGCTTTTCTGTAGCTTTATAACTCAGCTGTTTTCAATCGTCATTTCATTTTATTCGTGTTACAGGCTAAAATTGATGCTGTAACTTAAAAAAATCTGATTCTGAGAAGCTTACATTTGTACACAACAATCATCGAAAACATTGGTTAATTGAATTATTTCCCAAAGATAGGTACACTTTCCCCGTAGATACACTTTTAATAAAACTGCGTTTTTATTTTTGTAAGATAATTTTTTTTAAAGCCTATCAATTTTCCTCTTCGAAACACTTTTCGGTACTGTTGTGTATAAAATCACTTTGTTTCGTGAATACTTTATTGAACAATGAATGAAGCCCAATATGATGCCTTACATTTGTTTTTATGGCCAGAGACGCCGCACTATGGGGCCAAACGGTATTTTCCGTCTCAAAAATGGTTTTGACAAATATCGTAATTCCAAAGCTTTTTTCATGGTGTTATATTCTTTGGTAAAAGAACAATCAGTAGCAATAGCTAAAAGTTTTTTTTCTCTAACTTTTAGGTATTTAAAATTACTCGCAAACATTACACTTGTGTTTGACTTACGTTACTTCTATGTGTTGCAAAGGAAGTATATTAATGTTAAATATTGTTAGATAGCTTAGAATCTCTAGTCTAAAAGTACGTTACGTTTTTATCAATAATATTTTTGTGTAATGTTTTATACATTTTTAAGCAACATAAAGATTTTTTTCATTTTCTTATAATTCGATTGGAGGTTTCGTTGTTGCCTACAGCTGCCTATGTCGAGTGAATCACTTTTTTAAATACCTTAACTATTTAGTAAAACGTGGTAATAAAAAAAACTTGCGTCATTACTGCGCCATTTTGATATAGAAGCAGAAATGTCAATGAATAGAAATAAATGAATTTTCAAAAATAATTAATTGTTAATTTTTCTATGTATTCATGTAATGTACATGACCATGATAGACAGGAAACTTGCTCAGGTGTTAACACATACATCATCCAGTGCTACGTGCACGGTTTGTGGTGCAACCCCGAGACAAATGAATGATCTCATTACAGTACAAGCAAGAGTTGAAAATGAAAATTCATTTAAATACGGACTATATACCTTACACGCATGGATAAGGTGTATGGAATTGATTCTTCATATTTCCTATAATTTAGGTTTTCAAAAGTGGACTACATCGACACCAAAGAACAAAAGAATTAAAGAGGATAAAAAGAAGCACGTGCAAGCTCGTTTTCGGGAATTGCTTGGTTTACACATTGATAAACCACGTCAAGGTTCCGGTAACAGCAATGATGGAAATACGGCAAGGAGATTCTTTCAAAATTATCAATGTTCTGCAGAGATTACGGGTGTGGATGAAGGGCTAATTAAGAGATTATAAATAATACTGCAGACCATGTCATCAGGATTTTCTATTAACGCCGAAAAATTCGGCACATATACGCTGGAGACTGCACAGTTATATGTGAGCAAATATAACTGGTACTATATGCCATCTTCAGTGCACAAAGTATTGATACATGGAGCAAAAATAATAGAACATTATGCAGTTTTGCCCCTAGGTCAATTATCCTGTGAAGTGTTCCTGGTCGGCTACAAATTATGAGGACGTGATGCACATTTTGATATATACACCTGATCCTTTTATATCGAGCATAAATAGACCTAGTTTTATAATAGCAAAAGAATTATTTGACAAAGCCAAAGAGTTGTTAATAATGACAAGTAATGAGTAGGATAGGTATTGTAATTTATGAAAAATATACTTAAATATATGTAATTTATGAAAAATAACATTTGTCAAGATAATGTCTGGTTGATCAGAGGACGCATACTGTCTAGACACGTTAGGTCACGCGTTTACTATAATTATTTATTGATAAACCGTAATGAAACTGGCAGACGTGCCATTGAGCACTAGTACCTACTGCACATGCTTACAGGGTCGCGTACGATTGGAAGTTGTGCGCTTATTATTTCAATTATATGGTACATGGGGATAGGTCGTCACATCGAATTTAATCTGCCAGCAGAAATGTTAAGTACCTACTATAATAATAGACGAATAATTATTAAGTTATATAACCCAATTAGAGAAAAACAAAACTCGCGACTGAAACTGAAAAAAACTTAGAGACTGTAGAGCTCGTCTTTGTAGGCATTTTTCATATGAACTAAGTCGGGCAATCGAATACTTATAGCTGAGGTGGAGCTTGTGTAAAAAGTTATTTCACTGATTTACACATTAACATACTGTACAGTCGAGAGAGTTGCCGGTAGACCACTTATTGACTTTTCGATATTCGCTAGCGCTCCATTCCAAACCGCGCGTTCGTACAGTATCATGCGCGCTTTGGTCAACAGTACCAACTAGATAACGCGTCACGTACAAAATCAGTGAATATACAGGGTGTAACAAAATCATAAGGGAACGTTTAAGGGCGGTATCTATACATCATTCTGAATACAATGACAAAAAATAGGCTCCAGTCTTATAGTGATTTTTCAAAGTTATTTGTTCTAACAAACTAAATCAATTAAAATAAGAACTAGAGTATCAGACTCTCATAAAACATGCTGTATCTTTACTAACACGCACGCAAGCGTCAATGAAAAGATAGCTCAGTTTGCTCCGAGTTTAGTGTGCATGTTCGGCTAACTTTGTGTACGTTTAGTACAGCTGTACAGGTTTGGAAAGGGTGTATTTTATGGTGAATTATGATAATGTTTTGATGATTATCTCGGTACGAGCCTGTAGTTTTGGACCTAATTTGGTCCACCATCCACGCATCCACTGTTCTGTTCTGTTACACAAATGTTGGCGCGTCTAATGCTTTTTAATAAGTTAACTTGAATAAAGAAATTATATTGTGTTTAAAATTTAATATCATTTGTTAGTTTAAAGCTTAAAATATAATTTATCTACATGTACTTACCGAAAGTAAAACACTCCGGCCGTTATTTGCTTTTTCGGGCATTACTTTTGCATCTTTTAAATACACATAACGAACTGAACGTGTTTACATTGGCCGTGTTTCAAGCAAACTAAACAAAATAAGAGCTCACTTCTCAAGTGCGCTGTTATTTACCGAGACATGTTTTTAGCTCCGACCTGACATCTAGTTGGTATTGTTGATCGTAGCATGCGCGTAAAAAGAGTGCAAGCGAATATCGCCGAAAAGTGGCCGACCGGGAACTTCCGCGACTACATACCTACCTACCTGAAATAAATCAGAACTATAACCACAGAATAATTAATAGTACCTCCGTACAGAAGGTGCACTCTCTAACAACTTTCACGCAAAATTGAAATTTATCGTGTGACCCGAGCGTTATTCCGTTAAGCAACGCTGGATCAATATCGATTTGATGTCAGGAGCGTAGGGTTTATATATTTAAGTACGATTACGATTTAAGCGACGACGGGCGACGTGAAGCGTGCGGGCGAGCTGCAACCTTTAGTGCCTGCCTGCCTGGGAGGCGCGCCGGCCGAACGTACCTAAACTGCGGAGTGACACCCCCATGCTATAACTGCAGTCTCCTTATTCCAGGCATCCATACCCGCCTTTCAACATTCACTACCGCTATCGGTTCCATGCCCCAAACCACGACACTTACGAGGTCTCCTGGGTCTCCTTCACGACTGAGAAGCTGGAGACTTACAACTGGAACTACATGGACCACTACATATGCACTAGAGGCGACACTGACTTCGCTTTAGTTGAGGTAATATTAAAAAACATTCCCAACGTAAGATATGTTGAACCAATTGATTAATTTATGTAGCCCAAGCTTCTTTTGACAACTTGTATTTAATGGTTAAACCAAACAACGGACATACACACAACCTGTCAGCTGCCGTAAAACCAAACGCAATAGAAATCCATTGTTAGTAACCGATTTAAGGTTTTCTTACAGACGTGAGGTTGTTGTACACAGAATACACCCAGACCTAAAATCAATTAAAAAAATCGTTATTTCTGTATTATCGTTATAAATATTTGTAAGACGGTGTCAAATGCGGGTCGCGGCGTTGGCAGTCCGTAATAACTAAATTGAGCCGACCGGGAATTAAATCCGGGACCTGGCGAACCGGGAGGTCGTCAATATTAATATTTAAATATAAACAACATTTTTATTTGCTATTTTAGAGAAAAAATCGGAAACAATGCAATAGTACTTTAACAGATTATGTTTCCTCCGCACAAATAGGAATTCTCTCCTAACACACAGGCCCTGAAATACTGGCGATTCCGCACTCTCCTTTTGCCGCTATACAATCCGGCTACGAAGCAGATCCTAGAGGAAAAAGGCACTCATTGCGACATCTACCCTACGCCCACGCGGCAGGACCTCGACCATCTCACCGAAGGCTTCTTAAAGATGACTGAGTTGTACTTCAATAAGGTCAAAAGACCCAACAAGCAGAGGGTAAGTGACATTCAAGTAAGAGAACCGACGCGGATATGATGCATATAGGATTTTTACGGGACTTTCAAAGTTTATAGGAAACTTTATAAATCCCTTAAAAATCCATAGCTAATCGATTCAATAATATATTATAATTTTAACTGTGTATGTTTGAGTTTTTCATAAAATAATTATATTACGGGACTTTTAAAGTTTACAGGAGACTTTATAAATCTTAAAAAAATCCATAGCTATTTTGATGCAAAAAGATATTATAGTTTTAACAGTATGTATGTTTGGATTTTTCATAAAATGTTGATCTATTTGAAATTGTTGAAGTGAAGCCTCAAAGATTGAGACGACAATACACACAATTCAGATGATATTGTCTATTTTTGGTTTTATGAAAAGAGATTAGAGTATTACCAGGTTTCCATATAAAATGAATATTTTATTTGTTAATACTGAACGTAAATTATATTCTAGAATATTCATTGGATATTATATTTTGGAAAAAAATAACATGACAAAGCAATCATAGTATTTGTAATTTTTCATTTTTTGTCTTTATTATTGAAATTTTGCATTCACAATGCTATATAGATATAGGATAAAATGTTTACTAGAAAAAAAATCAACCAGTCTCAGGAAGCTTGAATGGGATTCGAACCCACGACCTTTGGATTGCCGGTCCACTGCTCTCTGGGATTCGTGGGTTCGAATCCCATTCGAGCTTCCTGAGACTGGTTGATTTTTTTTCTAGTAAACATTTTATCCTATATTTAATTTTTTGGTTTAATTTTTTTTATAATTATGAAAGTAATTATTCAATAGTAATTATTTGATGTATCTTTATTTATTTGTGTCATTATAAGTGTAAGGTAATATCGATATTTCGTAGTTTTAGAACATGTGTATAAATAAATTGTATATATTTATAACGTGAGCATGAATATTTATCTGCACAACGTATGTACAGCACGTAGATACTACTTGCACTGCATGAACCTCTTTAGCACACACCAACTATATACAAAATTGTACTACTGCCTGAGCTTAAGATTTTGTAATTAATAAAACAAAGTGATTTAACACACTTTAAAAAACTCAAACATGAAATTAGTTTCATCGCTTAAAATATGAAGCAAGCATGTTATGATAATCCCAAAGATTGTCCAATATTAGTTGGTTCATGATTTCAAAGAACGTAATAAAAATATGAAGGATGGGTGTACTAAAAGTAATGTTTAATGTGATATGAGCAATGAGCATGTACGTTCATGTATATTTCAATGTTTAATTTTACTTTTTCGTTGCACATAACGTGTTGCAATTTCCTGTTTGAGTCCGAAAGCATGAGATTAACTCAAATAAAATCATTAATAATTACACTAATCGGTCGCATCGATATTGAGAGTGTAGGCGTGATTTCCATCGAAACTACAAAACTAATTGGAGCTTTGGCGGTAGTGACTTTATCGTGCATCATTTTATGGTTGTAATGCTTAGCCATGGCGCCGTGTTTGGACCAGGATAGGAAATTGATACTCTTTAGTTATATTCAGTCTAACCAAGTTCAACTTTAAGTTGGTCCTGGTTATCACGATACAGTTATTGCAGACGCCATTTTGTACCAGACAATTTATGATCGCCACGTGGTCCAATGCATATTATGTGTAAGTAAAACGCCTCTAGATAACGGGCACTCAGTACTCTTTATTGGGGCGCCCGTTCGCGCGGAGGCTACAGCTCGGTCTGAGCGAGATAGAGTAAGAGAAAGAGAGAGAGTGAGGTCACAGCAAGGTGTTCCGTCGACGGTTATGTTTGGGGGTAAATGCCCTCGTGGGCCGATGTTCAATGTGGCTGCTGCAGATGGTGGGCGCTGTGGGCGGCGCGGCGGCCGAGTCTGCTCTCACGCGCCGGCGCCACTCTACTTCGATGCTGACCCGGAGCGCCCAGGTACCGACCTCCTGCTGAATAATGACGCGCGACGGCAAACATGTGCAATACGGTTCCAATTTTAAAAAGAGCTCATTTAATTGTTTTGTGTTGTGCTAAAATGATCCAACCCGAAATGTGTCTTATTTGTATAGTGGGAAGACTCACATCATTATTAGTAGATTCGACTTACGGTTCTTGTGGCGCTAGCTGGAGTAATAAATACGTTTAGGAGCATAAGGTCAAAAGCGCAAAATGACAAACGATCGCAAATTGTCAAAAGAGCTGAATGTCAAAAGCGCACATAGTCAAAAGCGCAGATTGTCAAAAGCGCACATAGTCAAAAGCGCAGAATGTCAAAGGCGCACATCAAAAAAGCGTCAAAAATCCTACTTAAACTGAGTAATTGCTTGGCCTTGTTATTAAACAAAGAGATTTAAATAGTAATAGAGCGGCTATTGGTCACTATTTCATACAAAAACTTTGAGCTGGTGCTCAAGTTACGCCATCTAACGTTGAAAAGCAAAACCTTATATCAAGAATAATAAGAAGTACACTATGAACAATTAGAATAAGTTTCACCTACCCCACGGTAGGTGTCGCCCTGCAGTAGGGATGTTCCGTTAAAAATTCGACGTACCTATCGATAAGTTTGATGAAGATTAACTAAAATCGGTATAATATACAACATTGGAACAAGCAAGTGACAATTAGGGAAGGAAATGAAAATTCGGGTGTTTCAAATGAGTATTTACTAAGTTATAAAGTGTAAAGTTATTAAAAATTCAACATACTTAACTAGTTATAAACAAAGAATGAATGAATGAAATAACATAAGCACCTAGCTAGTACCTACGAACAGCATACTAACAACACTCATTTTTGAAGTAAACCCACCCCCGCGATCACTCATCATAAGTAAGGATTATTATACACTCCCGTATACCAAAATCAAGTCAACTTCAAAACAAATGTAACATGGTTGTGTGATTGGATTAACGAATCAATTCATAGGAATGATAAGGTAAAATGGCTGACTTTAACAGATTAACACGAGTTGATCCATATAGTGATTCATTTTAAAATATCTAAGTTTACATAGATATTATAGACCACATTGCGTGTTAATGACAACTCGCAATCGCAAGTACAACCACGAGCAAAAATATGTAAACAATTGTAACTCTTAAAACAATGGAATAAGAGTCAAAGTGTATACATATTGGTGCTCGTGACTGCCTATCAAATTATTTTTGTCGATCTTAATTGCTTTTTCGGGCATTAATTATGCAACTTTTAAATACACGGCATTGTGAACGTGTTTACATTGGCCGTGTTTCAAGCAAAGTAACAAAATAAGAGCTCACTTGTTAAGTGCGCGCCGCGCTCCGACCTGACATCTAGTTGGTATTGTTGATCGAAGAGTTTAAAATAAGTAGTAATATTCTAATTTATTAAACGATCATCGCACGATACTGTTACACTGCATAACATTGCGTTAGGGACGCAATGATCATTGAGTCAGAATATTACTACTTATATAAAACTTAAACTTACGATATAAAAATATTATCTACTTATAATATTATTCGATAAGTAAAACGACATCACTTGAACACCACTAAATCATCTACTTCCGCTTCGACAAGTGTGGTGACATCCTAAAAGTAGATACTTTTGCTTTTCACCACTAGAGGTCAGCATAGGGCAACGGTAAATGTTCTAGAATAATTTATTAGAAATTATGATTATAGTCTGATTATGGGGTAAATATACAAAATATTTACGAAAATAAGCTGTAATCACATTCAGCCTTTTTTCCATATCGGGATTTGCAGTATCGCAATACGCAATTTGGTATATTTTCTATTGATTAAGTCAAATTTGTTCACGCACAAACACGACTGCACTAGAGGGCGCATAACATCATACTAAGCGACTTGTTACCACTTGGTAATAAGTTGTGGATTAAAGTTTTGATCGCTATGTCCTGTCTATTAGTAATAGTTTAATGTCTTTGTTATTAAATATATAAACGTCGTTATTTTTGGTCAGTCAGACTAGCGATAGGAAATGAAATATGTACTAATTTAAAATTTTTAAGAAACATATTTTGTTTTTTACAAACAAATGCTCAGAATAATTATGTAAATGAACAAAAATTGAGTTATCCATTTTAATAATCAGCAATATTTATAATTAAACAGTGTCTCTTACTTTAATGTTCAGTTTTAACAAAACAAAAACTATATAATTTGTTTTACTTTTTCAAGGTGAGTTGTAAGAATATAATTTGGTTCAGAAATGTAAGAATCGTGATTAAGTTCCGCTCCATTTTTTTTTAATAACATCGGTATCTTCTGTCAAAATCGATATCACATTGCTGTCTTTTATTTTTTAGAAGTTATTTAAATAGTGCATTTGTTATTTTTCTATCTATGTTGATTTATATTTAGTTTACATTAAAAGTAAATATGTTTCCTAAAAATATTAAATTAGTATTTCATTTCCTATTGCGAGTCTTACTGACCAACAATAACGACGTTTAAATATTTAAATATCTTGGCTTTGTTATTAATAACAAAGCCAAGCAATTACCTAGTTTAAGTAGGATTTTTGGCAATGTGCGCCTTTGACAATCTGCGCTTTTGACTATGTGCGCTTTTGGCATTCTGCGCTTTAGACAATGTGCGCTTTTGACATTCTGCTCTTTTGACAATTTGCGATTGTTTGTCATTTTGCGCTTTTGACCTTATGCTCCTAAACTTTACTAGTTGAAAAAAAACACAACAGTCCAATGTTTCAAATAATAAAACGATGAAGTTAAAAGATTCGTTAAAATTTAATTGGGTTGTCAAAGCTTGAATAAGCTCTTTTCTATTATTTTGCATAAAGCTCCCAGTTATGCTTAACGTAGACCTGACATTATTTTTTTTTTAAATATGTAAGTACATGTCATGTACAGTAACTAATTGTTGCCGGAAGATTAGCTGTCTAATATGAGGTCTACGTTTCTACGTCGTTGATATTTAGTATTTTTTACCTCGCCCGCCGCCACATCCTGCCTCCACGACAGCTCCCCACACTTGCATATTTTACATCGATCAAATGAGACAGACCATTACCTAAATCTCTTTTACGCTCATTATCGTTATCTTGAGTCACAGCAGACAAATGGACTTGAAGGCATTCACGTGTAAGTACAATTGATAATTGGTAAAATCTATCGATATCGGTAAGTCGTAACGTGCTCGACATTTGATGAAAAACAGGTCTATGAAACAGACAAATTCTTCGGTCTGCTTTTTTGGTCGTCATTTTCATTGGAGTAAGCAACAAAATTATATTTTTTTGGCAAAATTCTGCGCACTTATTTTATTGGCTACGTCGAACGAGAGGTTTGCAATGATTAGATATTAACACGAAGTTGGGAGTGGCATTTTAATATCTTCCTAATCTCGAGGTTTTATAGTAACAACAGTACTAGTATTCCATCGTAATTTTATACATAACAGTGCATAGTTCTTCCGGGTTAAAAGGTGCATTATTTTAATTTCATTTTAAGTAGCTACTTTTATTTACGCAATATAAGTAATTAATTATATTCGTGTATCTACAAAAAAATACATTGTATAAACTTTGCCTTAATTCTATTTCAAGCCATAATAATTCCAGGCTACTTATCAAAGTTAAACATATTCTAATAATGACTGCCGCTAGGTTCTTTCTAGTTTTACCAATAAAAATGGAACCGATAAAGTAAAACGTAAAAAATGTAAATAAAAGAAGTACAGATAAAAATAAACACATTAAATATAAATTTTTCAACTGTATTACAATTATACGAAGTTGCCATACCCGTTAAATGCGTATATATTTGCACTGCTTATTATAAAATTATGCAATATACTGCACGGAATGCACTTTCAATACTGTGACATAATATATTATATTGTTTGCTGGCTTATTTCTTTTTCAGTTGTAGACCTAGTTATTAATTTTGTTCTTCTTTTCTGAGACACTGACCAAATAATTTAACAACTAGTAGTGATTTATAATAACATTGATTCCTAATCCATTAATTAAACTATATTAGGCGCTCAAATAAATGAAAACAATTGTTTAAATTCATACAGTTTCGTTATTTGGCAAAAATTTACTCTATAACCATACTGAACCCTTTTGTCAAACACTGGAAATGTCTATGAATTTAAAAAAAATCGTAGCAATAGATCTATGTACAAATCTTTTGTCTATGGTCGGTATTTCAGAAGCATCGTGCCATGTTTCTCAAAGCGTACCTAATGTTACCGTTTCACGAACGTTGTCAAATTACTAGAAAATATAACACCGTGTCAAATTATAGATTAGACGCTCTTTAAAAACAAAAGACAAAAAGCTTCTTCTGTGACACTTTGTATGTACCAGGCAGCTCATTGGTTCATCATATCAACAGTGTTGAATTTCTTTTTTTAATTCAATTTTACATGGCTTAATACGCCACTGCCTGACAAAGGAGTAATCTGTTTTATTGTCAATCATTTTACACGTTTATACCCTTACGGCCCGGCCTCGACCTTGCCGCTGTGAGTGGATTCTTTGACCATTATACTACGGAAGTCTCAGTTAATGGTCATAGAAAGGACGCAATGAAAAACCGCTCACTGCTCCGCTTACAGCTGCAAGGTTTAGCAGCCGTTAGGGTAGGCCCTTATATATGAAATTGTATTTAATAATTTTACACGGTTTTATCTTTAGGGTACGCCCTAAGAAACTTTGTATGTTGACCGTTCGTGATACGCTAACTACCGCTCGCGCTGTGTGCCCTCCGTAACAGCGTGTTGTGTGATGTCAGGCGGGCGTGTCGAGCTCGCCGTTCCGGGAGCGCGTCGGCAGCACCCGCTTGCCGGACCGGCCGCGACTGCGGGCCGAGGCCATGTCAGTACCAGTACCTTAGTCGCATTCTTAGTAAAATATAGACCGAATTCTAAAATTTTGGTTCACTGAAATATCGACTTTAAAGGGCTTTACAGCTCAGTTTTGAAAATTTTAAGTTTTGTCGATATTTTTGTAAGAGTGCGATATGTTCGCCGTTGATTTGTAAAGACTTGTTTTGCTAGAATAACCTATCTCCCTTATTAGTGTGTTAAATGACCCGAACTTAAATTAGTGAAAGAAACGAAATCGAGACTGTTTTTCACGACTACTTATCAGAAAAGTGTAAGACTGTTCTCAAATTTTCGACGAATACCGGGGCGTCTTATGTTTACAGTTTATCAATTGTTTAGAGACAAGCGTGTGGCGATATCGACACATTAAAAAAATAATAAAATGCTGTTGCAAAAAAGTGCAGTTGATGAAAGCTTTTGATTATCTACTTAATCTTTATTAATAAAAATCAATTACCGAAATGTTTGTACGTGCATCACTTTGAAACGGTTGCACTTAATTGGCTAATTCGTTTTTTGACAATGTTTGTTTGTATGAAATAATTTTTTTGGAAATTCGTCACAGGTTACGGGTCCACGCAGACGTAGTCACGGGCGGGCGCTATTATGAAATAAAATACGTCTTTATAAATTGACGGCTCGACAATAAGTGTTTGCGTTTAATGATGTTTCTACCGTTAGATAAAACTAGGTGGGAACAAACATTTTTACATACTTTCAAATTAATCATAACAGTAATTAGTGGTTGACTGCATATAAAAAATACTATATTATGTAGTTATTAATTTGCTGCACAACTGTAAACGGATTTGCTTGCTTGGGGCATGGTGTGCGTACGCTTTGCATTCACTATCCATTTCATTATGCACGATTCTATTTTCATTATACATTTAATTTCCTCGCCCATAGAGTTCAATTTGGACTAAAAAAGTCTTGCGTTGTACTCGACTGCTATTTCCTTTATCCTTGTTATGTCCATCCTTATTCTTATGTTGTTTTGATATATGTTTCTTCTTACTATTATTTTATGTATGTGTTTTATTTGTTTATATGATATGTATGCACTTTGTATTTTATACCCATAATTAAAGATGTTAGAAATTTCTAAACATATTTCTTCTTTTACAGATATCTCTTTTTTACTGATTATTTCTTGATATTTCCTATTTTATGCTGTAATGACTGCGGAATGCTTGCCCAAGCCTGCCCAGTGGTCGCTTGCTAATCTTATCCTTAAATCCGTTTCATTGCAGCAATCACCTACTAAGTCACTAAATACTAGTATGGGCAGCAAGTAAGTATGCCATCTCGCTTTATCGACATTAACAATCACTTCAGATTATGTGTTCCAAGTAGAATAGTAAATGTATGTACCATCAGTGTGACTAAGATAAAATCATTATTCTGGATTTATTTTATCTTAACCTATTATCAAGTAGAAGTACAAACAGCGTTCTAGCCTTAAATTTATTTTTGATTATAGTTGCATCTTATAATACAACAATAATATCTACATTTTATCAACTTTCAATATTTATAACCAAAGAAACTTTAAAAAATAGACCTTAGTAAAATGGGTATCATAATTCTCTCAACAAAATTTAATGCCTTTTTATATGGTTATTACAAAGTACTTCTACATTGAATTATATCTTCGTAAGGGTATTGCCAGACCCACATCTAACGACATTTTTTTTTTTGTAGTTTAGGTCGATAAAGGCTCTGTCAAACAGCAAGCATGGCGATACTAGCGTGTAGCAAGGCGCGCCTTGTCGTGCTAATTACTATGCAGATATAGTGACTCGCGTCACACAGAGCACTCCTGCATTGCCGATCACTCCAGCACTCCGCGTTAGGATAAACTGTAGAGCTGTTGTGATTGTGAGAGACCCACCAATAAGTATATATAAGCCCACCTACCAATCGCAGCTGTTTGACAAAAGCCTTAACACAAATTACTATTCGTACAAACCACGTTTACCTTTTATTCCACAATGGAGAAGTCACCTCACTTGATGTTAAGTGACAAGGTTCATGAGTTCTTATTTACTGAGAAACGACTATCTTATCTTATAAATGTTGGAACTTTGAATGAGAGAAAGAAGATGAGAAAAAGGTCTTAACCCATATTACGAACCAAATGGAATATATTAATTATGTTCCCTCCTTCCACCGACTTCAAAGAACGCTGAGTCCACAAGTGGGTCTGGCAACACAAACTCCTGAAGTACGAGTATAGCAATAGTTAGTATAACGCTTTGTAGCTGTAGCAAACGCACAGCTTGCTTCCATTATTAGTTTCGCTCACTCCTGCGTTGCGAATATTTATCTCCAATACATATTTTATTTCTTTTTAAAAATAATTGCAGGGTGGCAGCGAAGACTGTCCTCGAGAGGACTTTGTCGCAAACGGGAGAGTGTGAAGATACCTACGATGATGGGTTAGTTATTCCATGTTATTATATAAAAATACATATCACATTTTTGTAATAAATCACATAATTAAATTATTGTAAGATTTTATAAGTACATAAATAAGTATTTTTTAAATAATTTCGATTATTTAAAAAAAAAATACCATCGCACTGGAAGGATGCAGTATCTACTCCACATGGGTGATATATTATTATGGTTCAACTAATAATGGGCCTAAAATATTAAAATGCTAATATGTGACACTATCATCCATGTAAATGCACACTATTGAGTATATTTTCAACTAAGCCGTTTCGTGATTCAAATATGCGGTTTATAACAGTGTGATAGAACCGAAAATGAAAGCGAACACCCCGCTAATCGAGATCATCGAGCGCATGCGTCACCCAACGCTGGGCGTGGGGTTCCTGCAGCAGACAGTCAGCCTGCCGTCACACACCTTCGTGTCGATATACGCGATACATTGGCTGCAAGCCAATATGGAGGGAATCACGTATGAAAGAGCCACTGCTGTTATGGAGGTAAGCTGTTGGATAGAATTTTCTTCTTCTTCTGCGACAAACGAATTACAATGCCATTATTAGATTCTTTAAAAACTTACGTAATGTCATATTAAAATTTTTCAAAATTCAATATTTTTATAATAAAAAAATAATTCTAAACTCAATTATCATTTAGGCTTTTAACTAATGCGCTAAAACGTTTATATAGGCTGAAGATGGTGATGACATTTGTGTAATTGTGATAAACTGAATTTCGAAAGCTAGTTAATCCTTATATTCTAAAGAAGAACCTTTTCCTAAAAGTTGACGACAGCCTAAAAGTATTGCATTTGTTTCAGAAATTACTACAGGATAAAATGATCTGTCATGCTTCGGGGGACACGTCTAAACGCTTTGTTGTAGGATATTATATGTACCACATCTTGCCACAGAAGAAAGATAAAGGTTATTCAATTGTATTATTTTTTAAATTTCTTTGTAGAGATTCTAATGTATTCTAACGTTCTAATGGCGTCATTGAATCAAGTGTAGATATTATCAAGTCTGCCTTAACACTCGTTAATAACTTTGTAAAATGCATCTTTTAAGTTCTCGTATGAAATAGTTCATATTTTATCAAATACCTACACTACGCTGCAGATGACTTGAAAAACGCTATCACGTCCGCAATCTATTTATTTATTTATTTGCATGTCACGTGATATTTGTTACAAGGTGGTATAAAATGTGGATTGCATTGTAAAAGTCGCGCACATTTATGGAAAAGATACAATTTAGTAGATGACGCACATTGTATTTTTTCATTGCTCAGTCTCAATGTTAAATGTTAAATCTCAATTTTACACTTTAGATTTCATACTAAAAATAATTAAGTTAAGTTGCTATTTAGCGTAATAATGTTGCATGCCCGTAATGGGCATTACTGTTGATTCCCATGTATTGTATTATCACCAGTAAAATGTACACAGTATCAGCAATAAATATATTTCTATTTCTACAATGAGGAAGAAAAGCGGTATGATTATAAAGCGTTTTCCTTCCAGAATTGACCGATTACGTGAAGCCCCTTGGTGACTTACAAAGCTTCGAGAATGAATGGATGGAGGTGGAAGTGCTGGGGCCCCGGTCGCCTCTGTTATCGGCTGAGGCCGCGAGCGGCGCCATAGACATTTCTGGGTCAAGCCCCTCAGCGGATGATGCAGCGGTGCCTGCGTTCCTGAGCAACAACATTGACCCTAATTATATGCAGGCGGACAGCGACAATGACCGTAAGAATTTAATATGTCTTAAAAATATTAAAATGCGGATTATTAACTGAACAACATTAAAGCATATACACGACAGATTTACTTTGGTATTGGAGACGACATCCCTTCATATTATATTTTCTGTCACAGCTTCACATTATAGCGCCAAATCTTAAGGTCTATAATTCACATTTAACACTCACATCTATGACCATCATCTATACAAGGACACGCACCTATGGGCTTACTCTCTTTTTCCGAAACGAACATTCGGCCGATTTTCGTTTGCTATATGCACTTTCGATTATTTTTGAAATTACAAACAATTTTCAAAAAATGAATAATCTAAATGCCAAACCTATTTTGTATGTACGAAATTTCGGAAGGAATGGAAACCGCTGTAAATAGCAAACGAAAATCGGCCGAAATTTCGTTTCGGAAAAAGAGAGTAGGCCCTCTGGACATCGACGTGAAGACGTGAACAACAAGAGCGACCGCATCTAGTGGGGGCCCGTACGCTACCAGACCTCCCTTTTCGTCACAGCATCACATTGTGGCAAAACAGTCCTTAGCACAACGACCGTAAGGTCTACATTCATTCCTTAACACAAAAATCTGTCACGCTGAGCACATGTGCAGTTGCATTTTGTTGAAACGTGTACTATGGCAGTGGACTTGTGGTCCACATTAGCCTAACTTATTAGGGATAATGGACTTGGGAAAAATGAAAAGAATGTTCATTTTTACTTTATACCATTATAGAAGTCGTTATTCTAAAACCAATAGTTTTTATTTCACTTTGATACGAAAAGTATTTACAAAGTTAATGTACATAAATAATTGCATAAAACACTACTACCTCGCTTAGTTCGCTGGCACTCGACTGACGTGACGTGACGTCATCGTATCCGATAGCCCCCGCCCCCGCTCTCGGCGTCCGCACCCGGCGGGCTTCCGATTACATTACTTAACTATTTGCACAATTAATTATTAAGTAATCTGTGGCTCAACTGCACTGGTTCAGAGCAGACATAATTGGCTATTTGACAGTTGTAACAATAAAATATGAAATATGTCGGAAATGGTAGGTTATGATTAAACGATAATTATCCAATAGTTTTTTTATTAAGATAAATTGTAAATATTTTATTTTTACAAAATAAATTTGCGTTTTTTTATCTGTGGATTACAAGACCCGAAACACGGGCGGCCATGATTGAGCTTCATGTGACGGATTGTGACGTCACATTTCACAAAGTATACAGAAACTATCTGTCAGGTTTCAAGTTAAGTTTCTATATTTATTGAAATGTGACGTCACCGAGCAAAATGTCACGTGACCAACCGTTTTCGCACGAAGTTTGAAATCAACAAAGGAAAATATGTTTTTTTTCTGTTAAATAAAGGTTTTTTGAGAAAGAAAATATTGTACGGGGTATAAAATAAGCGTTTGTAACTTTTTAAATACTTTTTCGAAAACTGTCAAGTAGCCAATTAATAAAACGAAGTCTCCGATGACGTCACGCCGCGGGTTTCGCGCGTATTTTGATTGTCACATCTATCTACCTATCTACCGACCTCAATAGATAGGGTATCGCAACTGGAACTACGGGTCCGGTTGTGTTTTCAGAGGTACTACGGGGTTCCGGTTCAAGCCCCCCGCTGGTCGTGCCTTTAACCAGGCGCCTTCGGCGGGATCCGGACATGGGTTGGACTCGTAGTGGCGTGTGGTTAGCTGTAGAGCTTGGGAATGTTCGTCTGTCCTGGTATTGTGTGCCAGGACTTCCAAACTCGTGCACAGCGAGCGGGGCCTAGTAGCGGTCTCTGAGGGGCCAGAAGCGAAAAGTCCTGCGGGGAACGTGAGTTTCCCTTATAGTTGGCAGCTTTGTCCGGTGGTTTTCATTGGACATTGGTGTTGAAATCTCCGGTACTAGTCTGGAGAACTAGTAGAGGCGGCCTCCTAGATGCCGTAGCCTCCGGTCCAGCCAGCCGCGTAGGACGTGGGAACTGGCTAGGCGCTCGGATGGGTTCCGAGAAGTGAGTGTGCTTACTACTCCGTTACCAAGGTGGACACTTAGGAGTCGACTTTAGAGTCGACGACCCTAGCAGTGGCAACTGCGAGTTGTGCCCTTCGTGCAACGAGAAGTGAGCGAGCTCGACAGCTCCGGCTACCTATCTGGACAATAGGCAGTGAACTACACGTGTTCACGGGGATACTCTCCTGAGACACTAGTCTTATGAGTACCGAATGAAGAGCGCGCTGCGGCGGGCACTAATTTGGCGTCAAGACCTAACGTTGGTGGTCTCCTGCGCGAGTGTTCTACTGGCGCAGGGACGTCTGGCACTTCTTGCATAACCTAACGGTTGGTCTCGAGGTGCCAGTACATATAAACTTAGTGAAGTAAGGAGAGGGGATGTCACAAAAACAATAGCGCGTGGTCATTTTTATGAATCTTTAAAAAAATATTGTGAAGTATTTAGAAAGGCTACAAAAAAAAATTAATGTCATATTTTAAGTTAAAATGTAAATATTTAAAAAATAAATAAATAAAAATATTTTTCCCAAACTCATTGTCGTGATTCTATGTATGTATGTAATCTCTATTCTCGCAACAAAACTCTGCAAGAGTTTTTGTTGTCTTCCTTTCTGTCACAACATTATTATAGCAAAATAGTCCTTAGCACTTAACACCATAAGGTCTATATATTCATATATCTATCACCAGTGCCTTTATACAAGAATACTCACCTGAACATCGATGTGAACAACAAGAGCTACCGCATCGAAAGGGGGCACGTGTGCTACCAGGCTTCTCATTTCGTCATAGCATCACATTACGGCAAAATAGCCCTTAGCTGAAATACCATAAGGTCTATATTCATTTAACACAAGTATCTATCACCAGTGCCTCTATACAAGAACACGCACCTGGACATCGACGTGAACAACAAGAGCGACCGCATCGAGTGGGGGCACGCGCGCTACCAGGCCACGTTCCGCCCCGACCAGGCGTACGAGATGTGCATACAGTGGGCCGTCGCGAGTGGGAACATCGTTTCTGATCTGGTAAGAAATTAAACTATAGCCTTTATTATTTAACCGTATCGCTTAGCAGTAAAAGAATACTATCACCCCCTCTCTTCCCTTGGGCGTCGTAAAAGGTGACCAAAGGTCTAAAGATTGCACATACATCCAACAGCATAGAGCGTCGATAGGCTCACCACCTGTCGCGCTGAAAACAAGTGCGGTCGCTATTTGGTGAAAAGTGGACTATGGTAGAGGACTGCTTTTGCTGACCTCATTGCCTAGTCTCTGACTAACCCTTCGGGGATAATAGTCGTGATTATATGTATGTATGTATGTACTATATTATTTAGGAAGTGTATATAGGTAATATCTCATTTGGTTCGGGAACCGTAAGTTTTGCGGTATAATAGTGACGCCGCCTAATTTGCCGTAAAGTTTTTTATTAAACAACAGAAATACTAGCTGCCATACTCCTGTAGGTCACGTGATAGGTTAGAATTTCGAGGTTTTCTTTTTTATTAGACAGAAATCTAACTCCATACAAAAATATCGTTTGAATATTGTCTTCTGAACATTATGGCAAATAAAAAATATGTTACGGTCCCCGAACCGATTGAGATACAATGCCGCTTGTGGCTTACACTTTGTACTAGGATGCCGTATTACGGCATCGTAACCGATCGTACTAGTATGCCGCTTGTGGCACTATAGGCATAGAGTTATCCACAGCCTATTATTTAAGCTATAGCACTAAACCAACCCTAGGTGGTCCTCATCCTTCAGCCGCAACTCCTCGCCGATGATCTCCAGGTCCCTCACTGGGATCAAGTCACCGTCCACGTAGATTACGTCTTTATCGTCAAGTGCATGGGACTCATGTATAAATTTGCCAGCCCAAAACTTACATCATCATCAGCCTTAACACAGGCTTTCCTACTAGTGATGAAACGAGTATCACTTAGCGATTATGTCACGATTAAGATTATTGTACCTAATAATCGGCGATTACGATTATTTGTTTTTAGTAATAAATAAAATTAATTATCGATAAATCAACTTAAGATTTATTACCATAAGAAAAATCAAATAAAATTTATTAAAAATCAATAATTAGAATTAAAGTACTTACTTTAAATTTTTGTTCAATCTTTTCCGTTTTTCGGTTTGGATTAATAAGTAGAATTAATAATTCGGTAGAGATTAACCTGTGCAACGCCACAGACGTTAGTTTGATTGAGAGATATTTTTTGCTTACAGTTTTAGAAAGCAATATTGTATAGTTTTTTTGAGGAAAATAAATGTCAGAATCAGAAGTAATCGCTAAATAATGGATAGATTGGACGATACGGTTAATCGTAAAATATCAATAATCGTCGATTACGATTAACCACTACTTCCTACATGGACAAAAACACATAGGGAGGTTGGGCTATAACCCACCACGCTGGCCCAATGCGAGTTGGTGGGTTTTAACGACTGCCATCTTGCGACTACAACCGGTACCAACGGCTTTACGTGCCTTCCGAAGCACGGAGGAGCTCGAGATGTTTTTTAATTTCGTCACCAATCCAGCGACTGGGCATTGCGAAAGTTACTTAGCGGGCAAGTTCGCAAACCGAACGCTTGCCTGTTGCGCCCTCGAGCTCCTCAGAACTTACAAGGTTGGACCATTCCTACTAAGCCTACCTGTTGGCTTAGTTTTGGTCTCCTGTCATCCATATAACTTGGATGTTAAACGTCAAGCAAGCTTAACCACGGACCAAGGTCCGTGGTTAACACAAGTATAGTAAGTATGTTTGGTCCTGGTTGCTGTCGTAAGATGACAGGTCGTTAAAACCCACCAACTCGCATTGGGCCAGCGTGGTAGGTTATGGACCGGGCTTGGAACCGGTACCGAAAATACAGGTATTATATCGGTATGTACCGGTATTTTCCATTGCGGTTCTTGGATACAGATTCTTTCACGAGTACCGGTATAGTACCTCAAAAATACCGTTATTTATTCGCGACGTTGCCAGTCTATTTGTCACGTGAATACCGGTATCTATCTGCGACGTTGCCAGTCTGTTTGTCACGTGATATACAGTGCACTCTGTGCACTACGGCCGTGCGAAATGCAGCGCAGTTAACTAATCCAAGCGCCACTTATTTCTCTACTTGGTATCTCTTGCTCGCACTATTGAATTTGGTTACTTGGTATTATTATCGGTATAAGTACCTGTATTATATAATACCGGTGCTACTACAATCCCACTTACCGGTACTCATCGGTTAACCTGTATTATGAATACCGGTATCAAATCGATACCGGTACCTTATTTAAGTCAAAGGTAGCGGTAATTTAAAATACCGGTATTCCAAGCTCTGGCTATGGCCCAATATCTCCATGTGTTATTGTCCACGTGGGAGGCCTGTTTGACGTTTATAGGCTGATGACGATGATGAGAAAAAAATTAAATATTATTTATTTTTTTATTCGTAGATTTTTGGATGGGCGCGCAAGGCGCAGAACTGCCGGCTGCAAATGGTGCCGATACCGGCGGACCCGCTCGCGTTGCCGTTCACCCTCAAGTCGGACCCTTTGCGCGGGCCTATCTACGTGCCGCTCAACGAGGAGCCCTTGTTGAGGAACAAGGCGTCGCTGTTCGAAGGCAAGTAATTTTTTTTATAGGGAACGCCGCTTGTTAGATGGTCAGCATCGAAAGTTGTTACACAGAACAAAAGTTTGAAAGAAGTGCGGCAAAACACGTGTCTTGCTGCGGTGGCCGCGAACTCGTTTACCGGATTAGTAACATTAAAAAAAACTTTTGACTGCCATTGACTCTTTATTCTTGAGGAACAAGAACCAGAAACTGATAGTTTATATCTGTCTAATGTGTATCTGGTTTTGATGCTCTACCAACCTAATTTATTAAACATCCCACAGTGAAGATATTTAATAAATACCACTATGAAGCGTTGGAATAAGTTCCTTGTATCAACTTAGAAAAGATTTTTAAAACTACGGAGTGACGAAATAGGTTTTGATACACGGAAAAAGTTGTGCACGGTCGCTAGTAAACATCATCATAAGTATCCGACATCTGTTCGCCTATTAATAAACATGCGATAACATTGCATGAATTCTGAGCAGTGTAACTGCAGTGTATAACCAATAAATAAACATAAAGCCAGACCCACTTACTTACACTACTTATAATTGCCACAGTTGACAATCATTAGCGCTCTTTTAATGTTGAGCTACTTATCATGTAGGTACCTATATTTAATACATGCTAACTCGAAATACACCATAAATGTTATGATGATGAAAATCCAACTTTGAAAAAGGTTATCCTTTTTTGTGACTTTACAGTAAAGCCGATAAACGGTTTTATTTGCTCCAAGGTCACGGCTCTTTTTAGTAATGCTTGATTTATGTGTTTTGATATTTTGTAAACCGGAAAAATAAGGGCCTCTTTGTGACGCCATAAAGCATATTACGACTATAATTTTGGTGTATTTTATAAATTTATCAATTTTTATGAGACACGCCTGTAACGTGAGCGACGATATATACCACACATTTTAACCTTGGCTTTTGATTTTCTTTAAACAGATGTCGCCAAAAATCAAATCATTGCGATATTAGCTGTTCTAATGTTAGACTTATTTTTTCATCACGTTATCCTCGTCGCATAGCTCGGTCAGTTAGTCATGCGGTCAGCGACCCAAGCAATTCTAATTATGATAATTTTATGTTTAAAATTCTAGTTAAATGACGTGTTAACATCTTACACCTTTATTGTCACTCATACAAACGCGCAGGTTGCTTAACCATTGACAATATGAAGCCTTCTTAAATATCTGCTCACCAAATAAATGGGTTCCCAAAAATAAGAACAGGCCGGGGTTTCATGTCTACTTATGGATAATCCGCTGTTGGCTGCATACGAGTATTTACACTTACAAAAATATATTCCGGTAGGTATAGGTATCGAGTATTTATTTTACCCAACGATGAAAATACATTAAACGCTTCTAATTTTAAGCTTCAGTTCTAAGCCAGGTTTTGATCAGAGACTATAAAAGGCTGGTGGTAGACCAACTTCATCGCCGAGGCTGTTTTCAAATATGTCGCGAATTGATTCGTCCTCGGGCGCACCTGAGGGCCTACTAACTACTCCGAAACGAAATTTCGGCCGGCTTTCGTTTGCTATTTATAGCGCTTTCCATTACTTTTGATATTTAAAACAATTTTCTAAATATTTTTAATCTAAATGCCAAACCTATTATGTATGAACAAAAGTTCGGAAGGAATGGAAACCTCTGTAAACAGCAAACGAAAATTGGCCGTAATTTTGTTTCGGAGAAAGAGAGTAGGCCCTCTGAGCGCGTCCGGCGACGGCCATTTGCACAATACTACGGTATAAATGATTTTCTTTAACATTACTTACTAGCGGCCGCTCGCGGTTTCACCCGCGTGGTTTCCGTTCCCGTAGGAATATCGGGATAAAAAGTATCCTATGTGTTAATCCAGGTTATAAACTATCTGTACGCCGAATTTCATCCAAATCCATTCAGTAGTTTTTACGTGAAAGAGTAACAAACATCCATCCATACTTACAAACTTTCGCGTTTATAATATTAGTAGGATAGGATACATAGTTTCACGACTATTAACACTAAAGGGTAAGTCTGAGACTAGGCAATAGGGATCGCAGAAGCATTCCACTGCCATAGTCCACGTTTCACCAAATTACAACTGCACATGTGCTCAGCGTGATAGGTGATGACCCTATCGCCGCTTCATTCTGTTACATGTATGAGCAGTCTTTAGTCCGTTAAGCGTCTTTTACGACACCCAAGGGAAGAGAGTGGTTGTAGTAGTGTTCTTTTAGTGGGTTTAGGCCCATGTCTACAGATTCCCAATTCTACAGATTCCGAACTTTACAGAATCTCATGTCTACAGATTCCCAATACTACAAATTCTCATGTCTACAGATTCCCAATTCTACAGATTCTCATGTCTACAGATTCCCAATTCTATATTCTCATCTTAACAGTAACATATTTCTACTGATTCTTAATTAAACAGATTCCGAACAATACACACAGATACTCAGCTGTACCAATTCTTTATTCAGATTCTTAACTCTACAGATTACCATTCTCAAAAATAACCAATTTTGCTTACTTTTCTCTTGCAGCAAAGAGCTTTATTATTATTATTCTTATTTCATAATGTACTTTACAACAAATGAGACGAGTGTGAATTAAAATTAAACTTATTATTTATTTACTTAAAACAATAATTGTAAACTTAACGAGACCTCTTCATAAAATCTTCTGTAATCTGTAGAATTGGGAATCTGTATAATTAGCTATCTGTAGATTTGGGAATCTGTAGAATTGGTTATCTGTAGAATTGGGAATCTGTAATAGAAATCTGTAGAATTGGGAACAAACCTTTTAGTGTACCATAAGGCTGTTTTCAAATAATTCCCCCTTCATTTCATGACGACCTCCGTGGTCGAGTGGTTAGCATGCCGGGTCTGGCGTCGGCATCGCGCCATTTCTGATGACCCGGGTTCAATTCAGAGCAAACTGCTTTTCTAAATTGATTTCGGGTCTGGGTGTTTTTTTATGTTTATGTATATTTCTCCGTTAACTGACCATATTAACGAGTTTTAAAAGAATACTTATTTATCACGCTAGTTAATTAGTGTGAGCTTTAACCAATTTTTTTTATTTCAGGCTTTCCAGAAGACACATGGCTGGAGCGTTTATTCCTCTTCCAAGAGGCCATCGTCGGTCGCTTCGGCTTCATAAAGTGCACAGTGGAGAGTACTTCCCACGCGGCAGGAGTGGGCGACCATCTTTATGTACACGTCACAGGCAACATGTTCATACTGATACCTACTACGGTGAAGTCGGAACATAGGGCGTTGCGCGCGAAACGCACCATCAAACCGCTGAATGCTAGCAGGTACATACATATAATCACGAATATTATCCCCGAAGGGTTAGTTAGAGACTAGGCAATGAGGACAGCAAAAGCAGTCCTCTATCATAGTCCACTTTTCACCAAATAGCGACTGCACATGTGCTCAGCGTGAGAGGTGGTGAGCCCATCGCCGCTCTATGCTGTTGGCTGTATGTGCAGTATTTAGTCCGTTAGTCGCCTTTTACGACACCCAAGGGAAGAGAGGGGGTGGTAGTATTCTTTCACCGCTACCCGACGCAGTTAGCTATAGCCAGGTACTAGCAGGTGA
Source organism: Scoparia ambigualis (assembly GCA_963921215.1). Lineage (NCBI taxonomy): Eukaryota > Metazoa > Arthropoda > Insecta > Lepidoptera > Crambidae > Scoparia > Scoparia ambigualis. Next base: position 13,918,466 of record OY992507.1, read on the forward strand.
TTCTACAAAATAAATAAGTACTTGTTTTTTTTAAATTACAATTGTACCTAGGGATTTTAGGGTAAGAGAACTGGGCAGGGTACGAGTAGGAGAGCCCCTTATGACATGACTAGCGAGTTACCCCAAACCCGCAAGTATGAAGTTTGATGCATTTTTAGCAATAAAAGAAGGTTTTATGAGTAAAATAAAACTTGTACATAAGCGGGTTCTAATCTCACCTGAGGCAGTTCATTATACATTTTCTCATTCAAGTGCATTATCCAAATAATTCATTATATATAGCATGGCTTAGAACAATGAATCCAGTGCTTCTCGGAATTCTAAAGGTGATTGCTTCGAGTCCCACTTGAGGCAATTGCTTTCTCAAAACTGTTGTATCATTTTCAATACAGCATTGTGTATTTGTGAGACAGTCTAATGTTTAAACGCAAAGTAACAATTTTAATGGAACAAACACGAAAGTTATAAAGTGTGTAATGACAATAGGCTAGTTGACTAAATTTCAAAATCATATTACACATACCGATTACGATACCGGTTTCATCCTAAAAATACATTATTTTTTTAAAAATCGTTCATTAACAATTTATATAATTTATTTTGCGTTTTTATATTCCGATTTAAATTTACCGCAAAAACGCTTAAGACCGCAGTCAATGACGCCACGCCGCCGTGGTGCCAAACATCTGTTTCGTTAGAGGCTTGTTCTATAGAAATATCACAACAATAAAATGACATTTAGCACGGCGGCGTGACGTCACGGCTTTTGATTTGATATGACTGAATGCGTATTATTGTCGATTTTATTTCTTTAAAAATATTGATAATCCCAATTTTTTATAATGAACGTTTTAGATATATTGTTTTTTATAAATCATAATAATAATTGATCATTAGAATCGCCAGTCCACCCGATTTATTCTTAGTGGGCACAAGCCTATTGTCTATACAACTGTTATCTTTATGTAACCGCAGCCAGTAGATATGTTTATGGCGTCTACCACTGTGATAACATTGTATACAACTGTTATCTTTATGTAACCGCAGCCAGTAGATATGTTTATGGCGTCTACCACTGTGATAACGTTGTAGGTACCCGGTACATTCGGAAGCGGCTCCCAGCCCGCACGAAGGTTATATCACGCGGCACGTCAGCGGCAAAAACAAGGACGACTATGATAACAGCCGACGGGTACGTATAAATGTACCGCAATACGTACTGTCCGCGATAACGCTTCGCTCGCATTCATGTTGCAACCATACGCCGCCGTGTGCATTAAGGTCAAAACACACATATTAGTGAAGTCACAGTTCCGACACAGTGCGAAATAGGTTTGTCTAACTATCGATAGTTGACATCGGAAATAATATTTAATATCAATAGGCCTATCGATAGTATCGATACTATTAGTATCGATATCTCAGTTTGGTACAATAGTATCGGTATACTGCAATACTATCTATAGTATCGATAGTATTAAAGCTCAATATCGTAATTACTATCGGTAGTATCAATAGTATCGGCTATGACTATTGTAACAACAATCGATACTATCGATATGTTTGCGCTATTGATAGTAGGCGGTGACGATAGTATCGATAGAATCGATTGTTACTGCAATAGTCTGCAGCAATAGTATTGATACTATCGATAGTGCCTTTGATAGTATCGATGGTATTGTTGTGTTGAAAATATCGATAGGCCTATCGATAGTGAACTATTGAGCGGCAACACTAGTGCGAAATATTCTTTCATGCATTCTCTATGAACGCATCCCCACTTGTCAGTGTCAGTGACGCCACAGTGTTGTCAGTGCTTCGTAGTATTTAACAGAGCCATAGCAACAATCACGATACTACTTCACGACGGACACGTTTTCACTGAAGCTCATTGATACTGGGTACTGACATGTACGAATTGAATCACTTACGCAACACTGTAGCATTGATACTGAACTGAGCGAACACGTTGACGGAACTGTGACTTCACTAATATGTGTGAATCGACCTTTACACCTAGTTATTAAAATAGAAATCTAGTTGTGGTATAAGTACTGAGGGACTACTCTCTTTCTACGAAATTTCGACCGATTTTCGGTTCCTATTTACAGCGGTTTCCATTCCTTCCGAAATATCGTTCATACAAAATACGTTTGGCATTTAGATCAATTAATTTTTAGAAAACTGTTTTAAATTTTAAAAGTAACGGAAAGCGCTATAAATAGCAAATGTAAATCAGGCGAAATTTCGCTTCGGAGAAAGAGAGTAGTCAGAGTCAACACTGCAACCTACCACAATATGTCAAATTTCTTCAATCAATTTTCAACTTTGTCACTACAGCATAAGGATCAATATCCATTGACGATCGTTGATCTGCAGGCGTGTGGACATTGCTTCGCTAGTTTGATTATTTTAAAAGGCGATTCAAATAAGCAAAGTAACGATGCAATGTGTGACTACTAGACTAAATTTACTTATACAGGTCCGTACTAATCTTTGTGTATAGTTGTAAGGTTTCCGAAAGGGTAGGCAGAGATCACAGCATATGTAATCCCCTCCCTTTGTGTATATAATCACGACTATTATCCCGAAGGGTTAGTCAGAGACTAGGCAATGAGGACAGCAAAAGCAGTCCTCTGCCATAGTCTACTTTTCACCAAATAGCGACTGCACATGTGCTCAGCGTGACAGGTGGTGAGCCCATCGCCGCTCTATGCTGTTGGATGTATGTGCTATCTTTAGGCCGTTAGTCGCCTTTTACGACACCCAAGGAAAGAGAGGGGGGGAAGGGGGGAGGGGTGGTAGTATTCTTTCACCGCTACGCGCCACGGTTAGGGCGTTTATACCTACGCTTGTGAAGATAATTTATTTTTAATGCGTGGTCGTGAGAATGATAAACGTTGTGACCGTATCGTTTCGTCAATAGACCATGTTCTCCTTCAACATCTGTTAGATAAACCCCTCCTAAGGTTATCTCTAAGGCGCTTCACACACCGAAGGCACATACGTGTTCAATTAATTCTGCGGGTCGGGTGCGGATTCCCAATTCGTCTGATTATCTAAATCACCAGTTTCTCACTTCGTCTTAGTCGCAAAATGTCTAAATTTTAAAAATTTAGTTTGGATTGGGTCGGGTCGGTGGGGATCACCCAAAACCTAAATTTCTGAATTATGTTTGATTCATATTTCGATTTTTTCAAGCGTTTAAAGGGGAATGTAATTTTATTTTTAAAAGAGATTTCATAGTTTTACTGAAAAATATTTATTATATCAAGAGATCAGAATTATATACACGTATTTCCTCCTACCTATGACATAGGGTCCTTCATACGAGGCGTGAAGAAGCACTTTGTGGGCCGGCAGAGTGAGGGTGACTGATGCTACGTCTCTTACGCTGCACCAGTTGTCCTCGCTCCTGGACTTCATTTCCACTTAACATCAGGGGCCCAAGTCTGCTAATTTACGAATGGCATAATTGAATCGCAATTGGATCGCATTGTAATTGTTTGACACATTTGGTATTCTCTTACTCATTTAAGAATACCAAATGTGTCAAACAATTACAATGCGCAATTATGCCATTCGTAAATTAGCAGACTTGGGCCCCAGGTCGAGTGGGGTCACTTGCCGGGCTTAGTATAAAAAAAAATAGGTTTTCGGTGATCCACGCCGACCGGACCCGATCCTGAAATTTACACATTTTGCGACTAAGACGATTTGCGATGTGTATGAAGTGAGAAACTGGTAATTTAGATAATCAGACGAATTGCGATTTAGGGAATCCGCGCCCGACCCTGCTATTTATGCTCAAGGCATTTGTAGATCTAGTGTGTGTAGCTCCTAACAGCAAAATACTTTTATACATCATATATATTATAATCACGACTATTATTCCCGAAGGGTAAGTCAGAGACTAGGTAATAAGGATCACAAAAGCAGTCCTATCTGCCATAGTCTACTTTTCAGCAAATAGCGACTGCACATGTGCTCAGCGTGACAGGTGGTGTGCCCATCGCCACTCTATGCTGTTGGATATGCGTGCAGTCTTTAGTCCGTTAGTCGCCTTTAACGACACCCAAGGGAAGAGAGGGGGTGGTAGTATTCTTTCACCGCCACGCGACATGGTTACGCTACTCAATATTTTATTGATATAATTCAATAGGTACCTATTCTTATCTTTCAGATGGGCTTTTTGTGGTCGTGGAATCACATGATATCTAAGAAATGGAAATGGTCCCAAGCAACAGGCGATGAAACTTTCCAAATGAAAATGTTGCGTGATTTCAAGCACTTTTGCGCAAACCAAGAACAAAGACTAAGTCAATTTTGGGATCAGTGCTGGGAGTTGCAGGAGAAGGCATTTGGTCTCACTTCTTGTTAAATTGTTATAAGTCAAATACAATCATAATTCCTATAAATTATTAATAAACTTTTGTATGCCACTAAAGAGTTTTATTACAGAGTACAGAGTGTAGGATTAATTAAATAAATATCATGTTTGGAAGAAACTGTTTATTGCTCACACAGATTTATAAAAATAAGTTTGTTACCGATACATCCAACTCACCCCCCATCCAAGACCTATGAGGAAATTATTGTTTTAAAAACTTTATCCATATAATAATTTTATATTATCTAAAATACTGCAACTTTCAAGGCACAATTTCGAAATGTGATACATATAATAAATATTTATTATATGTGCTATTATAAATAATTCCTCACAGATAATTGGAATGCTTACTATCCTATTTAAAATCAGTCATGACATTATCACTTTCCATCAATCTACAACAAATTAATATTCACAGGGTTTATACCTTTATTTTAATAGTACAATCGCCAAATTATTTAAAAAAGAACAAAAATAAGTTTTATAAGCTGAAATGGTTGTTTTGTTTTATAAAGTTGGTTGACCTTGAGAGCAACCATTTGTAATTATTCTACAAATACAAAGTAGTTTTAATACAATATAGAATTAATTACAATAAGTCACAATCATAGCATTCATAGCCTGTCAAGCTAAGCTCATGAAATATTTATTTTACAGCTAATGCTATATGGCACATTTGCACTGTCATCAATCAGAGTAACTCACTACATAATAAAGTACATAGAAAACTTTTTATTGGAATTCTTAAATTGTTACAACACAAAGTTTGGTATAATACAGTAAAATTAATACCACACAAAGCTAGGTACAATACAGTAACATTTTTTTTTATAAAACAGCCATTTCAGTCATAAACAAAAAGTATACGTACCTATGTTGTTCTTTATCATTAAAATGTTCTGTAAAGTTTTATATAAATAGAAATGGTATTACATTTACCGAGCACCTTAATATAGAATAGAAAGAGAAAATCTAAATGTAGGATTACTTTGCTAGGAATATTATGACATTTCCACACTGGCAGCTAATTACATCTCTTGAAGTCACTAACCAAATTAAATGCCACAAAGTTGAGAAATTAAGAGCAATAATAAACTAAAGTGTAATATTAAGATTAAATGACTAAAACATAACAAAATGAGCCTATGCAAAATTGCAAACAATTATTTAATTGGAACTAAGTAAAAAAACTTAATTGCTTTCATTTAAAGCAGTGAAATGCTAAGGTACAAATAGAAAACAATACAAGATAATATTAATCAAATTATACTGTTATTTTTACGGACACCATAAAAGAGGTACATAATTGATATGTTCTACATATTTTGTAATTGCAATTGCTCACAGCTTCATATTGATTGTACTAAATACAACAACAGAAATGACAAAAAATAACTTAATTTGTTCATGTATTTTAAAGGCTATTGATTACAAATAGTACTAGAGAGAACTTTTATTAGCTAGAAAAACTTTACTACACATCATGGAAACCACAGATTGGAATAGAAATTGGCATACAAAAGAATGGCAGTAGTGCATCTTGCAGTAAATACTAGCAACACATTAATTTGAGCTTGTTTATAAATGTAAAATATTTATCATAATTATATCTAGTATTACTAGGTTTGTGCATTTATCATTGGTGGTACACAGCCTAAATAGACACACTCAATATCTACTCAGCAAATATATTTTTTATAAATAAACTATATTATTTGAGATGTTTCAATACTAAATTACATACCTAGTCAATTTTAATTAAATCATCACATGTGCATTTTTTTACCTTTAGTATGCTGAATGTAATAGCATTGGCAAGAGTTACAGATTTATTTCAAACAAAATAAAACATAAGTTCATAGAAATTAATCTCATGAAAGTGATTTAGATACAAAAACAATTGTATCATGATAATCTCATAGACAATTTGTGACTACATAGGATAAAATTAATGTACTTACTGTATTTAGTAACTATTATTTTTTAATTATGGATGAAATAAAAAATAAGGCCTGCCTTTCTTTATCAAGTCAGCCATTTAAAAATATTTAATACCTAGAAATAGGTAAAACAGTTAATTTTACCTTTAAAAAAATCTTATTTCTTCCCAAATATCAGTAAGCGAGTGAGCATGCTGGTGAGGCAAGGCACTTGCTTCTGCTGATGCATGGTCAGCATGTCAGGAGTGTTTGACTCATAGTCCAATGCTACTTTTTGGCAGACAAAGGTCAGAAGTGTCAATATATCCCTTTCAGTGCCTGAGTAGCGTAATTCTTCACAAAGAGCTTGCATAAACCAGGAGCCACGGGTTGTATTCCTCCATGAGAAGTATCCAGGCACAGTGGAGAACACAATCAAGAAATCTGCATGCACAGGGATTCTGTAATGAGTGCTTGAGGACCCATCAGTTTCAGTGCGATTTACAAGGGATATACCTCCATCAAGTTTATCACCTTGGCAAGCTTGAATAAAAAATAGTTTAGGTTTGCCAGCTAAAGAAGGGCATTTGTCTGCAGTAAAATAATACCACAGGTTATCTGGTTTGTAGTGGGTGTCTTTAGCGTACAGCATGCCCAGTTCTCCGTGAGTGAGCACCGCGATCAGTATGCAATCCGCTTCTGAATGATCCATTTCGGCAGTTTGTTGTATGAATTTGTTTAATTCCTCAGATTTGAGATTGTGAAAAACAGTGACTTTAAATCCTAAGCCCTTGAGAACTCTTGCCAAATTGTCACTGTCTACGTTGGTGCCAGTGCGAGATTTCAGGCTGTGGATATCAAAATGCTCATGATTGAAAATTAATGCCATGCCACGATTCTTATGGCTCATGTTGTAATAGGGGGCATTACGGTCTACAGGCATCTTAGCGAGACGGTTTCTGTCAGAAGAGCCGTGGCTTCCCCATGCGTCGCCCTCGTCACCGCCGCCGTTCTCTCTTTGTTCTTTGATGGGTTCTTGTTCAGAACCATTTCTGTTTTGCTGCTGTTCTTCGTCCGCCATTTTAATATTATACAAGAATAATGTATACTTAGTGTTCTTCGTAATATTCTCTTGAATATTTTTGCAATGCAAATTGTTATTCGTACAAACACCAAATCACGAGATTTCACAAAAAACAATGACAAATTGACAATGTTTGATTTTTTTTTGTTTGTTCTGTGAAGGAACAGGATAAGGTCAGAGACCATACTGCCTCGTCATTAGTATTTTATTTCTTTTTTTCCGTAGATGATAATAAGTGGTGATTAACATGATGAATGATATTCCCCTAAGCCCATTAGTCCTCAGTAAAGATGTGGAACTTTACTGAGATCTCACGCGGACTTCTTGAGAGAATTTGAAAAGTGATGTACTGTTTTGTTTCATTTGCCAACACTCATGCACGTTCACAAACACATAACGGTTAATAATCCACTATTACTTCACAATAATGTACGAAAAAACTGCAGACATGACGCTTCACTTTCCCGCCAAGAAGTTTTTGTTTTTTTTTGTTAAGGAAAGCAACAGGATCTGACCTATACAGCCTAGTCTTTAGTTGTTTTCATTGAGATAGATACTATAGAGGTAACTTCGATGTGCAAAATTTTCACACATGCACAAAATATGGGGCCTATGTGTGCGTTACTAAAATGTTGCCAGCTCACAGTTGTCACTCCCTAAATGTGGGTAAATGTTACACAATGTCAAGAACAAATACTATGTCTCGACCTCTCGACATAACACCCCTCATTTTTGTGTCGGATGTAGAATGGTTAGGATAAGAGAAACAAAAACATAAAATCAACAACAATGTATTGTGGATGAAATATCAATCAATCTTTGAGAAATTTTATACAATATAAAATAAAATAACACGTGAAGCCAAATTATAATAGTTAACTTTTATTTATTAAACAATCCGTGGCCTAAATTGTTTCTTTCTAACATTAATTTCAACTTAAGTTTAACTTTTAATTACTGTTTTTAAATAAGGATCAATCTGACAAAGTAAAGATTATTTAAGCGAAAAAGATGCATTGCTGCTTTGGCTCTAATGTTTCTTCAGTTCTGCAACTACTGCACGATTAAACAACCTGTAACATAAATACTTCATCTTAATTTTGTGGAATACCGAAAATTCATACTAAAATAAAGGAGAATTTTGCGAAATCCGGTCTGTGATAAACCAATAGAGAAGTTAAAAACAAGCAAAAACTTTGATGTTATAGGAAAAATATCTAAAATAATAAAAAAAATGCAAGTTTTGACACCAAAATCTTCTAGATTATTTTTATTGTCAGTATTCAAGTCCTCAATAGTATTCGTGTTATCAAGTTTTGATAAGTGGCTGCGATTTCGCTAAGATTTCATTTTTCTTTATTTCTATGTCTCCATTATCATTTTTTTGAGTGTTTCGTCCTTTGGAAATCTAAAATAAATAGAAAATAAACGATAATTTACACTAGGCTGGCTTGATTCTCGTGAGGCCCCTAAAACCTTAAAACTAAATTTATTATTTTCTACCACGCTCAGTCTAACGCTCGAATAGATAGGAAAGGTAAAAAGTACAGGTGGATATAATATAATTAGATAATTTATTTTATGCTATTCGTTCCATACTAAAACCTAAGTATTTTTGGGGTAAATTTTGCCAAGTACCTGACAATACTGATTACAGGTTATGTTGAAATAATTTTATGAAATTTCCGTATTAAACCAAAAGCACACATATTTAAGACTAGAATTAGAGATTTACAATCATTTATTAGCATTTTCAATAGAAACAAATAAAATATTGCATGGTAAATTGCTAATAATCATCACGAAACCAGATTAACAAAACTTACGTAAGAAACGATATTCCAGGCACTTGCCAGTCTTGCCACTCACTTCTATTACTGCAATGTTTGACTGAACAACTTGTTGTTCAATTAAGCCCAACGGAATAATATGTTCACCTATAATATTCACTTATTCAACTAAAAAAACAAATAACTATTTGGTAGGTAAAATAATGACAGCGATTTGTTTGGGGCCAAGTGTCGCTGGATCCATGTAAAACGTTGCACAGTTTCACCGACACGGTCCTTTCATGCTATGTTTTGTCTTTCTTTACTTAGGGTAAACATGGTGTGCCGAAACGGAACAAAAGTAGTAATGGATTAAGGCAGAAAGAGATAGCAACTTATGCTCTCTCTATAGTTATAGATCCAATGGTTGTTTCCATAAAGTTGTGTCTTAACAGTAACTAAGGTAGCGTGGGTCTCAGTAGATCGTTTATTTTTTTAAGTGCTGTAACTGCAACTGTATCACCCCAAATTGGCCCGTGTTTTGACAAAATCCTTGAAAACTTTACTCAGCTATGAAACTACATAACCAAAACAGTCGAATTATGAATAGGTTATGAAATAAACCACTTTAAAAAAATCGGCTAAGTATCCACTGTGCCCCTGAATGGGTTAAAATGGATACAGGTGGTGGGTTACATACAATTAATCCTGAGGGGTACACTGGATAAAGGCCATTTCAAATAGATTAAAAGTCATTATTAGATTCGTATTGTTTATTTTTAATCAATACACTTAATTCTGTAATCATATAGTAGAAAATAATCAGTCACAAGCACCATGGCCATATTATCTACCACGAGATCAATGAGCAACAAAAGACTAATGATTAAAAATAATCAACCCCTTAAATATCTAAGCCAAATAAAATAATCAGTCAAAACAATTAAATTAACGAGATCAGCAAACGAAAGATATTATACTAACGCAGATCTATTTTTGAGAAATCAATATTTAATTTTAATGTCATTTATAGCAACTAACTATTGCGATATCAGGCTTATTTGGGACATATTTGTTGGCAGTTTTTATAGATTTTCTGAGAAAACTGGCTTCGATGTCTCGACCTACTCCAATAATCTTTGCTATTGTAATATTTTTTTTCCTGCACCTTCAATTTCACAAAAAATTACCTTATTTAAGATTTTTTTACAAGTGGTTGGAAGTTTTCGGGATCTATATGACCTCGTGCTCTTCTTCCACTAGATTTGGAATATAAGCTCATCGTTTCTAGGATTGTCTCTTCGTCTTCGCTTTTATTTTCTAGAACTTTCCTTTTTGCAGCAGACTTTGCAGACTTCTTCCTTGTTTTCTATTAATTTTTTCTTCAGCCCTTTGCTCGATCTCGTTCTGGGGCCCAAGTCTGCTATTTTACAATAAGCGACCAACTATTGCAGAGACATCCTATTGTCATTACATTTCCATTGTGCTACATTTTGTATTCTGCTAAAAGTTCTTATAAGTCTCGATTTAATGTCGATGGAGTGTCGACGATGTTGCCTATAAATCTACCATGAAACCAATGATGCCAATAAAACTACTATATGTTTTCAAATACGTTTTAAGCACTTTTTTGTGAATGTAATGCAATAATTTAGACAAATTATTGTTTTTTACCATTTAAATATCAACATTTATTAAAAATGCGTGTTTATTCTTAAAAAATAAAGAAAGTGTTGGTGCAGTATGCCTGTTTTTCGCTATTGCATTTGCCTTATTTAGAAAAAAATATATCTCATGAAGTTTTGAACACAAGTTTGAAAACTTTGAAGACGAGTACGTTTTTGTGTGAAAAAGTTTTGGCAATGGCGAGTCTTGAGCAATTAACTGCTCTAATTGATTTTTTAGAAAATCATAAAGAGTTGGCGCTTGGCCACTTCAATAGAACGAAGGAAGGAAGTAGTTTGACCAAACGCCTTTGGGCTGAATGCGCAGTCAGTTAAACAGCGTAAGTATCGTCTGACTGCGTCCATAAGACGCCGGACCAGTGGAGAGTGGTAAGTTCGAAACACAAGTTCCTTGTCTACATATACTATTGCAAACATTGAAGTACAATAAACTAGAGAAGACACCGCGAAGAAAGTTTGTGCACAACTAAGGTGCAGCTGCAAGGTCCACAATCGCTTGAATCACGCGCAATCACAGGCATTTGCAGCCCATGGGCTGCACCTTAGTGCGCACAAACTTGCTTCGCGGTGTCTTCTCTAGTTTATTGTACCTCAATGATTGTAAACAATTCCATTTATGTGTACTTTTATTTTTCAGTATTAGAATGAATACAAAAGCAAAAAATAAAGCTTGAAAAGCAGAAATCAGAACTACAGGTAAACCAGTTTATAATTATTCTCATAAATCAAATTACTTAGTATGAAATCGTAAATAAGTATTTTTTAAAATAGCTTTTCAAGCTTTATTTGGGGGTCCTTCAAAACAAATTTCACTCACACCGCTACAAGAGCGGCTTTATGATATTTTGGGGCGTGATGTTAGAGAGCCACTGCCGGGTATGCGGCACAATCCTTTAAGTGAGAGTTTGTTTTTAAAAAAGAACCCCTATGGAGCTTGTTAACAAAATAACACACATGTAAATAAACAACTATCTACTTACTTAGGATTTTTAGATACCAATTGAAGTAATAGTTTTATAAACTAGAGCATGTGGTAAATTAATTTATTCTTTCACAAAAATCATTAAAAGTATTTAATTCCTAGGCACCTATCCTCTGTGTTCATTAACTAATTTTTTTTCATTTATTATTAAAGAACTTCGATAATTTTTTGTTAGTATGCTCTGTTCGCTGCTTTTAAGTTTACTTTCTATTGCACTGCATATTGTTTTTCTACACAGCAACATGATCACATTTTGGAGGGGTTACAGGTTGTGGAGGATGCTGTGCCATTAGCAAGGTAGGTACAATAAAGTATGAACTGGTTTACATTATTTTATTATAATTTTCAAAGATTACATTAAAACAATATTCATGTATTTCAGATCATGGAGTGTAGAGGTCCAAGAGCCTGAAGAGCAGGAAACGATAGTGGTCATTGAAGTACCAGCAGACTACTCCCCTTCAAGAGACCAGCAGTCTACAGACCCCCTCGCTAGCACTAGCAGTGAGCTTGCCACAGGCACCACCGCTGGTACTAGCAGGGAGTGCATTACATGCTCCACTCCTAGCACTAGCACGGAGCTTGCCACTGGCACCACCGCTGGCATTAGCAACGACTGCAATACAGGCCCCACTCCTAGCACCAGCAGGGAGCTTTATCCGGTCGCCACTTACCTCATTAGACAGGCCAGGCCTGTCGCACCGCGTAAAAGACGCCGGCGTCGTTCACCAGTTTCCCAAACTAAGCAACCCACAGGTTAGTTGAACCAATTTCAAAAGAGAGGCTTATAAGGAATATATATGTTGGAGGAAGTGATCGAGATAGGATTAGTTGCAAAGCTTAAACTTGCTAGTAGTGTACATTGTAACGTTTTTGATTTGATTGTTTAAATGGTATGAGTAAAAATCGTAATAATAATAATTAATTTACTTTTGATTGGTTTGTTTAGTATTTGTTTAGTTTAAAATGTCGATTAGCTTTAAAAGTAGTTGTTTTGTACTATCTTTAATAAATCATCCAATCAGAACAAGGCACGTTGCCTGGAGCGTGGTCGTGACAAGCGGGGTGGGGCTCGAATGAGATATAATGGAGGTACTTGGCCGCGGAGGGTCATTATTTTGTTAAATTTTGAGGAGCAAGGAACTCATGCTCGTTGTCACGAACTCGCTAGTTTAAATTAAGTTATCCTTTTTTTATTTGCCAACCGTGTATCACTTTTATTATAAAAAAATATACAGTGTCAGTTTAAATTCGTTCTACTTTATTTTGCGCCTGCATTCACCCATAATGGAGCCCACCCAACCCGAGAACACTAATGAAGATGTCAATGTTTCCCCGACATCAGAAGTGGGATCAGTGCGGGCGCAGAACGTTATTGGTGAATCAAATGGGTCGATCGACGGTTGGCGCGCTTTGTTCGAAGCGCAACAAAATAACATGCAGCTGCTTGTGGAAGTTCTACGCAACCCGCCGGCCGCCGCAACCAAGGACGTGTCGCTGCCTGAATTCCATCCGGAGGACGCAGACACGGATGCCCGTGCCTGGCTGGCCACCGCTGACATCTGCCTTACGGAAAGTGAAAGTCAGGGGAGTAAACTTATTCTCATTCTAAGTAAAGCTATGAAAGGTTCTGCTGCTTCATGGTTTTCTCAAATTGCTTTTCCTAATATGAAGTGGGTAGAATTTAAAGAACTTTTCTTCTCTCGTTTCGATACATCGGATACAAACGCCGGTACTGTTTTTTTTTTTTTTTTTTTTTTTTTTATTGGCAACGGGTAAGCGCTTGACCTTCATCTCACCTGATGGTAAGTGACGATAAGGCCGAAGGTGGAAGCGCGCTTCACCCGGAATCCTCAACCACTGAGGAACTGGCTATCTTATCTCAAACTGCCGGAACACAACAATGCTATAAACATCGTTGTTATGGCGACAGACTTAGATAAGATGGTGGTAGCTAGCCAGGCGGACTTAACAGCCCTACCACCAACCAAACCGAGCACACAAAGATGTACCCCCCGCTGGGAATCGAACCCGGGACCTCTGGGTCTGAAACAGGTAGCTTAGCCACTAGACCACAGAGGCGGTTAGAAGTTTTAAAAACTCTTAATGGTAAACCACGTGAAGGTGAATGCCTTGCTACATATGCAAGTAGACTATTTTCTTCGTTTATGGCCCTATGGAATCATAAAAACAAAGAGGAAATCATTATTTCAATCATTCTTGGTCATGTGGGACAAATTGAACCGCGATTACAACGTGATTTAATGGCATTTTCATACCATAAACGGAGTATTCACGAAACTCATATGAAAAATAATATCGCTGTACCCGACGCTAAGAGACCTAGATTAAGTCTTGCTACTTTGAAATGTTATGCTTGCGGAAAATTTGGTCATAGGTCTTATGAATGTTTCAGCCGCACGCACGACAAGCCGCAACTGACTCCTGTGATCGATCGACCCAACACGGCTGCTGCACGACCACCTATCATCTGCTATAAGTGTGGTGTCGAGGGCCATGTTGCATCGCGCTGCTTCAAGACTGCTGCTACTTCTGAAAATAACACTCTTCCGTCTTCGACTGCCAGCGTAGTGAGACGAGTGGATGTATGCGGAGCAAAGCCTGTCGCCGGTGTTATAACTCAATCGGGTGAGCAGTATTCATTTTGTTTTGATTCCGGTGCAGATTGTTCTTTAATTAGGGAAAGTATCGCTCACAAATTATCTGGCAAGCTTCAACGTTCTCTGGTTACCTTGATAGGAGTAGGTAACTGTGGTGTATCTTGCGGGTTACAAATTTTGTCTGCAGTAACCATTTGTGGTGATGATGTAAATATTTTATTTCACGTAATACCTGATGATTATTTGAGTAATGATATTCTTATAGGACGTGATTTACTGGCATTAGGTTTTTCAGTAGAAATGTCGTGTAATAAACTTATTATTAAGCGGTCCCTTATTAATATTTGCGAAATTGGTAGTTTTGTTTCAAATTTGGATAAATTAGACACTGATATTTCTGATGACTTAAAGCCACGACTAATAAAGCTACTTCATGAGTTTTTGAATTTCTTTGTTGAGGGTACGCCTACTAGTAGAGTCAAAACGGGGGAGTTAGACATCAAGCTAGTAGACCCATGCAAAACCGTACAACGGCGCCCTTATCACTTAAGCGCCGATGAACGTGAAATTGTACGTAACAAATGTAGTGAGTTGTTATCTGCGGGCGTGATTAGACCTAGTAAATCTCCCTTTTCGAGCCCAATATTATTAATAAAGAAACGTGATGGGTCAGACCGTATGTGCGTAGATTACAGAGAGTTGAACTCTAATACTATTCCCGATCGCTACCCTCTACCTTTAATAAGTGACCAAGTGCAAAGGTTAGCGGGTGCTAATATTTACACTTGTTTAGACATGGCTAGTGGATTTTATCAAATACCTATTAATGTAGAGTCAAATTCAATTGAAAAAACCGCATTCATTACTCCGGATGCACACTATGAATTTACAGCCATGCCGTTTGGATTACGTAACGCACCGTCCGTTTACCAGAGGGCGATAAATACGGCTCTGGGAGAGTTAGCTCATTCGTATGCCATAAATTACATGGATGACCTAATTATACCTGCTGTTAATGTAGAGCAAGGTTTAGAAAGGCTAAGTAAAGTTTTTAAAATTTTAAGCGACGCAGGGTTTTCATTTAACTTAAAAAAATGTGCGTTTCTTAAAAGGAAAGTCCAATTCTTAGGTTACGAAATATCAGAAGGCGAAATAAGACCTAATCCACGTAAAATTATAGCACTGACTAATTCAATGCCCCCACGGACCGTTACTCAACTAAGACAATTTTTAGGACTAGCTTCATATTTCAGAAAATTTGTTTATAACTTTTCTCTAAAAATGGCTCCACTATACTGGCTAACAATAATTCAAAAATCACTTGGGGTCCTGAGCACGAAACTATAAGGAAAGATATAATTTCAATTCTTACTTGTTCCCCTGTGTTGATGCTCTATGATCCAAAACTTCCTGTAGAATTGCACACAGATGCTAGCAGTGACGGATATGGTGCAATATTGTTTCAAAAACTTGATGGACAATTACATCCTGTAGAATACTATAGTAAGCGAACGACTTCCGCAGAGTCTCGATATCACTCTTATGAGTTAGAAACTCTAGCGGTAGTAAATTCAGTCAAGCACTTTCGTCATTATTTGTACGGCAGAGTTTTTACTGTGGTCACCGACTGCAACTCTTTAAAGGCATCAAGGACTAAGGTTGATTTGACTCCTAGAGTACATCGGTGGTGGGCGTTTCTCCAAGCTTTTGATTTTGAAATACAATATAGAGAGGGTAATAAAATGGCGCATGTTGATTTCTTCTCAAGAAATCATCTACCTGTTCAGAATACGGGAGACTCAAATAAAAACAAAACATGCTTAGAACATAAAGTAGAAGTAAAACGCGTTAATATCGCTGAGCTATCTTCCAATTGGTTACAAGTTGAACAACGGCGTGATTCTGAATGCAATGAAATTATTAATAAAATAGAGAATGATGATCTCGATCTAGAGAACTGTCGGATTTATGAGTTAAGATCTAATATTCTCTATAGAAAAGTTCAAAGATATAATCGTAATGTTTGGTTACCTCTTGTCCCGAGAGCATTTCGTTGGTCAGTAATTAACCACATACATGAATCTATTTTCCATTTGGGGTGGGACAAAACTCTTGAAAAGGCATTTCAACATTATTGGTTCCCTAATATGTCTAAATATGTAAGAAAATTTGTAGATAATTGTATTACATGTAAGGTTGCTAAAACGACAGGTGGTAAACAACAAATAGAATTGCATCCTATTCCAAAAATTAGTATCCCTTGGCACACCATCCATATAGACGCCACGGGAAAGCTTAGCGGTAAAAGCGACCTAAAGGAGTACGTATTTGTACTTATTGATGCGTTTACAAAGTATGTGATGTTGCGACATTCCGTTCGAATAAATACTGAAAGTGCGATCAATGCTCTTAAAGCATCTATCTCCTTCTTTGGTCCCCCTGTTCGAATAATAGCAGATCAAGGCAGGTGCTTTGCAAATAAAGAATTTAAAGACTTTTGCGTTAGCCACAATATTAACTTACATTTAATAGCGACTGGCTCTTGTCGAGCTAACGGCCAAGTAGAGCGTATAATGAGCACTCTTAAGAATATGTTAACTGTAGTTGAAACTAGCTCAAATAAATCTTGGCAGGACGATTTAGATGACGTCCAGTTGTCCATAAATAGCACAATACACAGGGTGACAAAAGCTAGCCCGCTAGAGTTACTAATAGGAAGAGTAGCTAGACCAATAAACTTAATGACTGTTGATGACCACGAAACTGAAATTAATGTTGAAGAGGTTAGAGAACAAGCTGAAAAATTAATGAATGAAAATGCCAGATTAGATAAAATACGTTTTGATAAAAATAAAGCTAAAGTAACTTCTTTTGATGTGGGAAACTTTGTGTTAATAGAAAATCATGAGCGGAATCAAATCAAGTTGGATACAAAATATAAGGGCCCGTATAAAGTCATAGAAGTTCTACACGGTGACAGGTACCGTCTTAAAAGTCTTAATTCTAACCGTACGTACAAATACTCGCGAGAACGCTTACGTCCATTCCCTCAAAACTATATTCCTACTGAGCTGGATCCGTGTTTGTCAGACGATAACGATGGTGAGGCTTTGTTCAATAATCTTTTATTTTTCAAATTAGTAAAATGACTATTACTTTGTTCATACACTTTCTATAAGTATTGTATGTAGACTATGTAGTAAAAAGAACGAGGAGACTGGTCGAACAGCGAGGAGGCTGGTCGGATAGCGAGGAGGCTATTTGAATAGCGTGGAGGCTTCTGAATAGCGTGGAGGCTGTTAAATAGCGTGGAGGCTGTTGAATAGCGTGGAGGCTGTTGAATAGCGTGGAAGCTGTTGAACAGCGCGGAGGCTGTTGAAATGTAAAAAAAATAAAATAAAAAAAAAATTGTTATAGCGGCGGGAAGGCTACTAATTGATATTAAAGATACATACTAACTGTTCCCTACCCCTTTGTCAAACAAGAATTTAAAAAATGTCAGGAGTGGCCAAGCAATTTTATCCATTCTTT
The DNA here is from genome assembly GCA_963921215.1 of Scoparia ambigualis. Classification (NCBI taxonomy): domain Eukaryota; kingdom Metazoa; phylum Arthropoda; class Insecta; order Lepidoptera; family Crambidae; genus Scoparia; species Scoparia ambigualis. The sequence continues at coordinate 13,936,450 of OY992507.1, forward strand.
GTTTTTTTTTACAGATAGCAGGACGGCCGTGTTGGAGGAAGTGATCGAGATAGGATTAGTTGCAAAGCTTAAACTTGCTAGTAGTGTACATTGTAACGTTTTTGATTTGATTGTTTAAATGGTATGAGTAAAAATCGTAATAATAATAATTAATTTACTTTTGATTGGTTTGTTTAGTATTTGTTTAGTTTAAAATGTCGATTAGCTTTAAAAGTAGTTGTTTTGTACTATCTTTAATAAATCATCCAATCAGAACAAGGCGCGTTGCCTGGAGCGTGGTCGTGACAAGCGGGGTGGGGCTCGAATGAGATATAATGGAGGTACTTGGCCGCGGAGGGTCATTATTTTGTTAAATTTTGAGGAGCAAGGAACTCATGCTCGTTGTCACGAACTCGCTAGTTTAAATTAAGTTATCCTTTTTTTATTTGCCAACCGTGTATCACTTTTATTATAAAAAAATATACAGTGTCAGTTTAAATTCGTTCTACTTTATTTTGCGCCTGCATTCACCCATAATGGAGCCCACCCAACCCGAGAACACTAATGAAGATGTCAATGTTTCCCCGACATATATATTCTTTTTACAAACTTGCCTTATGAAATTATTAGAATGTAAAATTAAATTCAGTATGTTTTCTCTTCAGAGAATGAACCAGCTATGCGCGAAGCTACAGAGCGTTTAGAACAAATGGAAAGGCTAAATGCTGAAGCAACGCACGAGCTCGCGCAAGCCACCCACCGGCAGGCTGCAGCATTGGAGGCAATAGCCGAAGGACTGCGGGATTACATTAGAGGAATAAACGAAAGGAGGAGGTCACCACGACGACATAACGTAAGTATTATATATATACAGCATAAATATTTAAATCACCAGTAAAGTAATGATCAATATCAAGTACCTACTTTAATTAACAATATTCCTATCTGTTTCAGAGAATTGGAATTTATTTTTCTGATAGCGACTAGAATAATTAAAAGCAAGTCTATAGTATAAATTTTAACATAGGTACTGGGATTTTAATCTTTGTAATCTATACATATAATAATTGTAAATATATATTTATTTAAAGTAAGTATAGGATAATAAAACTAAGAATTGCATGTAATGTTTTTAATTAGAAAAACCTAAATCTGTTAACTTTTCTGTTAATGTTCATCTGCAATCTGCAACAAAGTTATATATTTATTTATATATTTATTATATACTTATTTCCATACTGTTTTATTGTAACTAATATTATAGATATAGACCTATCAATTATACATACCAATCTTTCCCTCCACAGCCTTTCAACCAGAGCCTGCTGCAGTGCCCGGCCTCTTTGAAGCTCAGGATTGACTCGGCGATTTTGTGGATTCTGTCTCACATTCTCTCTTATTTGGTCTTCAGCCTTAAACAATAATTTAAAGTATTAATATTAAAATGTTGGCCAAATATTTTGTTACATTTTAGTCATTTGTGGATTCCTAAAATGTTGTACTGTACTTGTTAAGGCAGTTATCACACGTTTGTATAGAAAACACGCGTAGGTGCGTCGACACGCAACATGCAGCGTGGTACGTGGCAGTGTGTTAACTGCCTCAATCCCCAAAAAGTAAAATTTTAATTGTTTATTTGAATAAGTTATCAAAGACTGATTAGTAAATTTTAGACTGAAAGTTTATTTGCAAAATGTTGATTCTTTAACAAGTTGGACTTTAACTTAATGTAAATAAATGATTATGTAGTTGATTATTTTATTATTATTCATTAGACTGTGATTATAATGTACCTAGTTATTTGTATATTAAAAAGTTATTTAAGGCTGATTAAGTGTAAACAAATTATCTTCTATTTTTAAATAAAAGGATGTTTTGCATAAAACTTGCCTGATGCTGCCTTTGATTTTCTTCATCAGCTTCCTCAGGTGTCAGTGACAACAGAGGGAGGGACTCTGTCCTGATTGTTGTGTAACATGCAGCATCCGCTCACAATTTTTGCAGCAGTGATGGGGTCGTAGTGTAGGGCTCGTGCCACCAACAAACATCTAAAAGCAGTATTCTTTCATGTAATATATATTTAATAGGTTCTGATTAAATTATCTACTAAATTTATCTAACCGGAAAAAATATATCTCACCGGAATCGAGCTTTTAAAACACCAATGCACTGCTCCACTACATTGCGCGCTGACACCTGTCGCTGGTAATAATAGTGCTCGGGTGTCCCCTCGCTGGTGTTCAGAATTGGTGTCATCATGGTGGCACGCAGTGGGTAACCACTATCACCCATAAAAAGCAAATACTAATAGGTAACAATTTCCTGTATCATTTAAAATACACACTATCAACAATTAAATTATTTATTAAGTACCTAATAAAAACACCTGCTCTCCCTCATTAGAGAGGTCGCTCAAGTGGCGACTTAGGGGATGCCCTTGCCACACCATGGAAACCTGGGCTGCTGGAGTCCATATATTTAATTCCGAGTCGCAAGTCTATAACAAGTTACACAGTTATTTAGTTATTTGTTAAATTATGGAAAATCATTTCAAAAATAAGTATGAATGAATAAAATAAATACACTTACAATCATCACAATTAAGGAATGGTATCCCTTTCGGTTAAAAAACCTCTCTTCATGAATGGCAACTTGAGTGCCATCGATGCAGCCCAGTACACCTGGAATCCCAAACTGATGATAAAATCTGTAATAAATAATTGATAAATTTTACCTAAAAATAAAATTTAAATTAAGCTATTTACCCTATTCCAAGCCTTTAAAATTGAGATGGCAACTCTATCTGTCAAACGAACACGCTCGAAGGCGCCCCCCTTCCGGCCGGTTTCCGCATCGAGTTGTCCCCCACCTCGCACACGACCCAGCAGCCGTGCGCCGACGGCGCGATGGCTCATTGGAGTCAATTTTAAAGCAGGGCTGTCCAGATTCAGTATGTATGCGACTGAGACAGTATTTAACCACAGTATGGAATGTACTGGTGGCAAGAATATATAATAGTAGGTATGTAAGTCAAGAGATGAGCTTTGTAGTTGTTAGACAAGAAGCTCCATACCTAGAGGTTGCAAGGTGGGAGCACCATTGTTGACTTCCTTACAGGTCTATATACTGAAAGTGTTAAGCTTATATCTAAAATTAGGTAAGTACCTACTATTTATGGAGTATAGAATTATTTCTAAAGCATACATACCAATCATCTGATGAATCTGTAACGTTAACTTGTTAAACAGCAGGCAGCAATAAAAGTAAGGCTTGGAATAGGGTAAATAGCTTAATTTAAATTTTATTTTTAGGTAAAATTTATCAATTAAGCCCCTGTTCCCTATTCCAAGCCTTTAAAATTGGGAAGTGTTTGTTATCGGCTGCTGGAGTAATGGAAAACGCCAATGTGATAAATTAATGTATATAATCATAAGCATGTGTGTATCAAAGACAACATTAAACACACAATTAACACATAATAGTAATTAATACTTCAATTGAATATAATAATAAACCTTGGGCAATAAATCACACATAGAAAAATACTTAGATAATCAATTAATCTAAACATAAACGAAAATCACACAAACTTAGTATTTAATGAGACTTATTAAATAGGTTGAAAACAATCAGACAGAGGATTAGAATTACTTTGACTTGTTATTATCTCTTTCTTGTAAAATTTATGAAACGTAGTGGCACATTTCCAATTACCACGAGACAGAATGTCGTTTATATTATGATTATCGATCCAACTGGCTGAAGCTACAGCTGACCTGACACTACCGGGGGAGCTATCAATTCCAGCATCTCTGAGTACAGCTTTTACCCAGCCTCCTATTATAGTACGCGTAGCTGACTTGATTACGCCGGATGTAGATATGAAAAGACTAGATAAATTTCCTCGTCTTGACTGGGAAACAGAAATTAACGTTTTTAACCAATAGACTGGGTCTATATTTTTGTTATCATTGCATCTAAGCAGCCTCCAACCGGACTGACGATATGACGCTGTATTAGTCTTAGAGCCGAATGAAGGCCAGAACACAACATGATCTACACTATTTACAAAGCTTTGGTCATCAATTTTCAAAAGGGTTAAATCATGAACTCTACGACCGGAACACAACAGTAATAAGATTGCACAACGTTTTGAAACTTCATATAAACTATCAGATAAAGGTGCGTTAACTTTAAGGTAATCACATAATATTCTTATGTCCCAAATAGGAAGCTTACCTGACTTAGGCTTACGTAAACCGATAGCTTTAAGGGTTTGCTTGACAATTGTGTGAGAGCTGAGGGGAGGTTGCTGTGGGCAAAACATGGAAACAACTGATCTGTGAAGCGAAATAGTACTAAAGGATAACTTTTCTTTAAGACATAGGTCAGTCAAGAATTTAGCTAGTTCCTGAGGGTTAGGAGAATACTTGGATACATTATTATGGTCAGCCCATTTACACCACCTCATCCATGCTACTTTATATGATTGCAATGTAGATTTTCTCCAACTACTAGACAGCAAAAGTTTCTGATCATCATCCCAGGTGTCTAACATGGAGCTCCACCCTGTATTCGCCAAACTTCTAAAGTCATTCGCTTGACATCCGGAGGAGGGTTCCGAGTTCGAACATCTATTAGTACCTCGTGAAGACGAATGATTTCTATCGGGGGAGCTAAGGCTCGGTTCTCCAGGTCGCTGCGCCAAAACACCTTCGTCCACCTGGGCACCACAAACAAAAAGATGCCCACTGCCTTGTTTAGATGAGTCAACACACGCGGGACGAGATTCGGGGGTGGAAATAGCCACGCGATGCGATAGTTCCAGTTTTGACTGAAGGCATTCACAAATACCGCTTGCGAATCTGTTTGATCGAGGATAGCGTAATTCGGAACTACATGGGCTTCCCGAGAGGCGAACAAATCGATCTCTGGTGTTCCCCAAGCATGAAATATCTGACACGTAATTTGATTCAATAGATGCCATTCCGCTTGCATACGGGATCTCGACAAACGGTCCGCTACCGTGTTGAAGCGGCCCGGAAGATAATTTACTACCATTTGAATCTGAAGTTTGTCTAACAACTTTAATAGTCGATAAGTTACCTTGAGCATAGGTAGTGACCGCGTCCCCCCCTCGTTGCGGAGATATGAAACAACTGTTCGATTGTCTGACAGAATCTGAATGGAGGTCCCGGTAATTTGGGCTTTCTGACAAAGTATTACTTTCTCTATCGCCATCATTTCCAAGAGATTGCAGTGCAGGCTCATTTCCTGCTCTCGCCATAACCCTGACAGATGGAGGTCGTTTAACTGCGCACCCCAGCCCTGGGAACTGGCATCGGTTGTCAAGAATACCTGAGGAGCCGGAAAATGCAGTAGAGTATGTGTGTGAGCGTGTACTATCCACCATTTTAAGACTGGAACGAGATATTGCGGTAGAAATCTCTCCGACAAAGGACTGTCGTTCAGAATCTGTTTGTTGTAAAGAAGGAGGGGTCTGGTGTTGAGTCGACCCCTTGGAACAGCAAAACTCGCGAAGTTGCACAGGCCCAGGTATGATTGTATTTGCCTTAATGATGCTTTCTTTCGAGACAACAGTCTGAGACTTATTCGTCGAATCTTTTGTACTTTGTCGGAGGGAAGAAACTTCTTGTTGTTCCAGGGATCCCACTGGATGCCTAGAAACTCTAACGAACGTTGCGGTACCAGAACAGATTTTTGAAAGTTTATTGCGAAACCCAATTTGTGAAAGAGATCGACTGTAAGACTTACATGACGTTGTAGAACCGCTCGGCTCTGATGCGCCAGGCAGAAGTCGTCTAAATAAACCAGGACCCTGATACCCTTTCTTCTCAGCACTTGCGCAACCCAGTTTGTTAAAGAGGCAAAAACCTATGGTGCTGTTGAAAGCCCGAACGGTAGGCAGGTCATCTGCCATAGAGGATACCGCTCGTATGGAAGAAATACCCTGAGGAACCGGCGGTGTACCGGTTTTACCGGGACAAGAAAGTACGCACTGGAGAGGTCTAATTTCACTAGCCAATCGTTTGGTTGGAGAAAATCGGGTACCTTGAACATGTTGGTCAAACGAAATTTGCTGGTGTGAATAAATCTGTTTAGATGTCTTAAATTGAACACTGGGCGCATTTCGCCATTTGCTTTCGGCACTAGGAAAATGTTAGACACAAAACTGGGGGTTATAGGAGCCGGCTCCAGTACACCCTGTTGTCGTAGTTGTTTTATCTGCGACATCAGGGCTAAACTTTTTCGTGTATGAAATTGTGTTAATATTCGAGAAGGGTGTACTAATGGGGGTTTTTTCACAAAAGGTATTTTGTATCCGGATATAATTTTTAGAACGTGCTCTGGTGCTTTCAACGCTCTCCAACGATCTACGTAATGTAGTAATTGACCTGCACGAAACGTCGGATAGTCAGTCGTAACGCCTTTGGGAACGCTTACCTTGTCGGTTTTTAAAATATTTGTCGCCTTGGTTAGTGCGAAAGGAGTCCGCCTTACGCTTCCTCCCTTGCGCAGGGGGTGCATAATTAGCAGAGCTGGTTGATGGACCGGGTACTTGTACGCGACTAGACAAAGAGGTGCCCACTCTTCTGAACCCAGCCTGAGAGCCTCTTTGCGCAAGAGCTCTTTTAGGCGCACCGGAATAAGCAGAAACGTTTACAGACTGCATTGCAAAAACCTTATCAACTCCTCCATTTTTAAGAACACATTCTGAAAATCGCTTATCGTCAAAAAGATGCTCTAAGGTGGGAGGGATCTTTCGTAAGCTCTCCTTTATACCCTTATCCTTCACGTAGTGTAAAAGACTGTCGCGGCGTTGTTGTATTATATCCGCTCGGCGCCCACATACTATTTGTAGCAAGTCAAGGTTGGTTTTGGTGTAATCACCAGAAAATATTTCATTAATTTTTGACATTAAATCTTGGGTGTTAATCTGTTCATGAGAACCCATCCATGAAATTAAACTTAAAAAACCTTCTTGAAGCTTTTCATTCTGTATTATTAACCCATGACAAAGGGCTGCTAACGTTTTTTCAGTAGCAGCCAATGATTTACTACGTTCAAATATTTTAAGCATATCATTACTTTCTAAATCGACAAAACCTGGACTCGCTAAATAGGATTTCTGGGCATCCGTTAAACGTGTTGCTTCGTCCAGACAGAAAACGCCAATGAGCCATCGCGCCGTCGGCGCACGGCTGCTGGGTCGTGTGCGAGGTGGGGGACAACTCGATGCGGAAACCGGCCGGAAGGGGGGCGCCTTCGAGCGTGTTCGTTTGACAGATAGAGTTGCCATCTCAATTTTAAAGGCTTGGAATAGGGAACAGGGGCTTAATTAAAGATATAGTCCACTTTATATAACAAGGTCATGTTTAAGCAAATAGTAGGTTACTTACTGTGCTTTAATGGCATTCATGGCTTGGGGTATCATTGGCCATTGTATGTGGTTACTATAAATTTTGTTTATAGTTTCAGTAACTTGTCGCACAGACCTTGAGACTGTTGTCTGTGCAACATTTTGAAATGCACTTTGGCACACTAAAGTTTGGTATGAGCCAGTGGCATGGAATGCCAATGTAATTAATACCTGAAATTAAGAAATTTTATGTACTTAGGTCAGTAAATAATTTGAATCAAAATTCATAGGTACCTCTGATAAAATAGTTTCACTTTAATTGAGCTTTGTAGTAAGTAGCCAACCATGGATTACCCTCAGACCCTCCGTTAATCAACTTCGGGTAGGTGCATAGAGCAATGATATACCTTTCAAATACTTAAAGTAAGTAATAAATTATCTGAATTAGGTAAGTACCTACTGAACTCTTACTAACCTTTAAATCAATCGATATCCCATCCCGACCTCGCTGCCTGGTGAGATAAGGGGTCAGTTCTTCACTGAGAGCCCTCACTTGCGCCTTTCCGAGGCGAAAAGTTTTTATAAACTCTGCCTCGGGAAGATCAAATGCATTAATGTTTTTTCTTAATATTGCAAAAGGCGACGTCTTTTATCAGCAGCATTAGCAAGTGCCAAAATACGCCAACGCAATGATGCGGCTGAAGCATAGATAAAGGTAATACGGCTGAGGGCCTCATAGCTTTAAATTTTATATATTTTTATTGAAAAAGCTACAAAAAAGGTGTCGTTGTCCGATGGCAGCAACTGAAAGTCCATTGATTCAACTGTCAAACAAACGTCAAATAGTGAAGAGAATACCATTTGCAACAACAATTACAATTCCATTCAAATACATTTGATAGCAGACTACCGAAAATATCAATTGCAGTTCGATGGAGTGTCGGTGGAGTGACGATAGAATGACTTCGGACTTAAACAGTAAGAGAATACTAAATGCCAAAAACCATTCAACTGAGACACCGTCGACACTCTATTGGGGCTCCATTGGTGCATTTGTATTTATCAGACTTGGGCCCCATTTGATGTGTCTGTAGCTATTATGCTTTTACCCTTTCTTCTCTAAGTTCGCCCGCGTTTCCGGAGCCCAGCTTTAGGTAACCCGCGGAACTCGAAGGGGCTTGTAAATATTTTTGGACTTACAGCTCCGCTTCTGAAAGTAGAAAGCTGTTGAGTTAGTGTACAGGGTGATACAGCTTCGTTCCTGGAAATAGAAGGTATATATGTTGGTCGTCGTTGGAGTCTTTGGCAGTTCGAAACTGTCTAAGATTTTTTGGGTAGTCGCTGCGTATGCTCGATGAGCGAGCTCGTAGAGCCGGAGTAACTTACGGGGTACAGTGAATCGCGATCCACTGAATCCCAATTGAAAATTATCCGCTGTGATGTGATTTACTGATACTCATCTTATTTAAAAAATCTAGTAAAATCAAAAAGTGATATTGAAACAGATATTATGTATAAAGTTCCTATAATCCATGACAAATTATTAAAACTTGCAAAATTGTAGCATGCAAAAAGGCAAAACGATTTACAAAAACAAAAAAATACATGTTTTTACCTACTTGGTCACTGTCAGTCGTTTCCTCGCCGTTGGTGGGACAACTGCCCTAAGTAATAAGTACCTAGTACGTTTTTCAGTGTGAAGCGGTAAGTGCGTTTTCTTGAGCGGTGTGCTTTCTCGCTTGCTTATTTATGTTACGTGATTTATACATTCATACATACGTCATCACGCCCGCTTCCCAGTAGGCAGAGATTGTATTGTCTAATACACAACATTTTAGTGTAATTAGGAACGTATATATAGGAAATAACATTTTGCAATCATGTCGAGAGGCGACAATATTTTTGTGGGATTATTTTGAGCAAAACCACGATTATAAACTGCCGAATGTAATTATGAAAGAAAAATATAAAAATATCTTTATTATTAAAATTTTGCATTCACAATGCTTTATAGTAAACGGATAAAATGTTAACTAGAAAAAACTTTTTTTTCTAGTAAACATTTGTTGTTTACTAGAAAAAACTTTAAATAGAAAGGGACCTGAACCCTCAGTTGGCCATGCTCGTAGGTCAAGATCATACCACCTGGTACTTACACCTCGCTGCGATCAGGTTTGCAATGAACTCTGCAGTTACAGGAAGTACAGGGTTTTCGCCGGCATGCCTGACCTTCGGTAGAGAGCTGCGTGCTCCTTCCGATGCTGCAACGGTCATGAGGGCGATTGTAGAGCACAATAATTTTGTGCCCAGCATCACGCCTTACTTAAAGAAGATGGCTTCAACTTTGGACGACGCTAGGGACACACATGAGAAAGCGGAGGCCGTCCAGAAGAAGAATGCTGACCAGAAGCGGAGGGCACCGCCAAGTATAAGGTGGGTGACCTCGTGTTACTTAAAACGCCGGGACCGAACGACGCAGAACGTGGACAGACCGCAAAGTTTATCACACGCCGTGACGGCCCATACAAAATCGGGACAATTATTCCCACCACTTACAGTCTGGAGAACGTTCAGACCGGCAGAAACGTGTGCAAATATCATGTTTCGCATCTCACGCCTTTTACCGGACAAGTAGAACCTCCTATCAGGGAGAAACGTAAACGAGGTAGACCGCGTAGATTTTTAGACTAGCTCAACTGTGGGGACCTTTAGTTAGGCTAGAATATCACTGCATGCCCCCGCCTTCTTTCCCCCGCCCGCCTGCGGCCCGCGCCAACGCTAGGGCACATGAGTAACTACTAGGGTCCGCTGGCCGGCGCCCGTACAGAGAGACAGAGAGGTTCCCGATCGTCGAAGGGAACGGTTCAGTGAAGTTATCCTCCGCGAATCTCTTTGAGCGTGACGTATTATATCTTAGTTTCTGTAGGTACTTACCAGTTGTGTTAACAATAAATATATTAAGTAAAATTTTAAACACTGAAAAAAGACGACAACCTCAGGTGGGAATCGAACCACGCACCTTCCGCATTCCGGGCGGCTGCCTTAACCTATAAACATTAATCTATAAACGCAGCTTCATCTTAACCAAATGTTCAAATATTTGTAAAAATATTTCTTTCGAATATCAGAGGTGAAAACTTCTAAGATATGATGAAGCAATGTTGACTAAAAACATAAGCATCAAGCACTGACAAATTTCGAGGGTTGAAAGCCAAACCTCGGTAGCCAAGTGGTTAAGGCAGCCGCCCGGAATGCGGAAGATGCGTGGTTCGATTCCCGCCTGAGGTTGTCGTCTTTCTTCAGTGTTTAAAACTTTACTTATGTATATTTAAGCGTTAATAAAACGCTAAAATATAAAACATTAACCAATAAATATATTTTCAAACATTTAAAGACTCGCTTTAAACACAATACATGATTTCAAAGCACTAACTCGCATTATTATTACAAACAATCAGTCACTATCTGAATCATTATTGTCGTTCAATGTTGTTACGTCTCTTGAAATTCAAAATTATGTGACCGCACGTGATGTTGAAGGTTCGTTTATCCTCTTGTCTGTCGGCGGCCATTTTGCCAATATGGCGCATCTTCCTCTTCTGATAACAACTCACGTTTCTTTATGAGATTCCAATTATATCTACGAAATAAATGAAATAAATTAATTCTATTCTATTCTATTAACCGCCTGCGCTTTTAAAACATTGTTTTTTAGAAATATTTGCCATGTCATGCGGAAATATTCAAATATTTAAGCCTTATACCTACTACTTATTAGCGTTTAAAGTTACGTTATCTAAGGACTACGAACTAGGACATTGTTAAAAAATACATAGTACGTACAATTTGTAGATGGAGTACCTATTAGAGGGAAACTATTAGCTGTGCAGAAACCGTGTAGATTTCTTGCATAAAAAGCATTTAAGTAATTTAACGTTGTAGTTTAAAAATAATTAGTAGGTGCTTAAATTAAATTATAAATTGAATTAATTTACAACAAAATTTAAAAAAATGGGATATTGTAATGGTAGTTTCGAACAGTCATTAATAATTATAGCGTTATTGCTGTTAAACAGTCTTATCAAAATTTGCTCTACTTAATTAATCGCATTACAGAGTAAAAATGTCGCTAAACCTGTTAGCAAACATGCCAGACGCTCTACACCTCCAGTTTAAGAGAGTAATAAGAGACTTAAGAAATAGTTGGAAAGTAAATACCCATAATTTGGGTATTTACCTCGGTAAATACCTTGATTTTGGGTACTTTGGGTATTTACCGGGTAGAAACCCATCTCTAGACAGTATACAGACAAGCTGTACTTTGCTTAACTTTAATTAATATCCGCAATCGTGATTAAGAAACACTCAACACTTCCACAGTATAAAGAGTATAGTACTACTTACCCTTTAATTCCTACGTGAGGTACACAGGGTGATCCATCCAAACGGGTTAGAACCTATATAGCGAGAAATCAAAAACTATAAGAGATAGAGAAATCTGTTCTACGGAACCATGGCGTCGATTTTAGATTTAATGAAAATGGCATTCAAATTTTTTGTTAACTCTCATACATAACCGGGAATCGAACCCGGTCAATATCTCTTGTACACAATGCTATAAAATTCATGTATGTTGGCAAGTAATTTCGTCTAAGTAGTAATACATTGCGCTGCTAGTTTGATCATCATCAGCATATAAACGTCCCACTGTTGGGCACAAATCTCCCTGCTATAATAACTGCTAAAAATCGCAAGAAACTTCAAGGGCTGGTCAACTGTTTTAAACATGACAAAAATGACAAAAAAGAAATTCGTGCTTTTTTCATTTTTAATTAAATAATTCATTTCGCGAATTTTAATTGGATAGTCTTTGAGTATCTAATTTATTTTAAAGCAATAACATAAGAGAAATACATACATTTCGTAAGAGGAAAAGAAATGGTCTCATTGCAGACTAACGTAGGTACTTATTGCCCGGCTGACGCGGACGGACGGGTCAACAGACGGTTGCGAACGGCCGCTGCCCGCGCGTTGTAAATAATCGTTATTTTTAATTGTTTTTCATTTTATTTTTCTTATGTTATTGTTTTAAAATAAATAAATTAAGGCTATCTAATGAAAATTCACAAAATGATTATTTAATTAAAAATGTAAAAACGAATTTACTATTTTTTGTCATTTTTGTCAAGTTTAAAATACTTGACCTGACCAGCACTTAAAGTTTCTTGCGGTTTCTAGCAGTCGCCTTTTATAACCATAGATGTAAAGTCGGTTTAAAACGAAATCAACCGGGCCGTTTAAAACGTTTTATACCAAAAATTTCGGTTTAGAATGGTTTAAAACTATATTTTTTTTAATAAAAGCTTGATGTTAATTACGTTATTGAATTTCCAATACCAAGGAGCATCAAACTGTTTTTTCAGGTTTGTTAGATTGTTACTAGGTACCTATTAAGGCGGGTCTCCTTGCGACACTGTTTTGTTTTCTAACACCTAATATCAAACATCTAACAAACATGGGCGTGGCCTACGTACATATTTTGACATATTTTGTTAGATGTTTGATGTTAGGTGTTAGAAAACACAAAACAGTGTCGCAGGAGACCCGCGTTCACAATTCTTAACAATACGAATGTTAGTAGGTACAAAATAATCAAAACACACCACTTCCGGCTAAAAAAAAACAGAAAAACTGATACCATCTTGGCTGTACGGTGCAAACAGTTGACTCCGTTGCCTTACAAAGCTTGTTATATTAAAAATAAAACTGTTGAAATCGGTATTTTTTGCGATTTTAAACCGTTGATTTTGAAACGGTTTCCAACGGTTTTTTTACAATTATAGCCATAACCCAGCTCGCTAGCCCAACCCAATGCGGGTTGGTGGGTTAGTTTAGTTTGATCCTTCGATCAATAATACCAACTAGATAACGCGTCACGTACAAAATCTAAACTAAATTCTGTCCACGTGAATATATACTTAGACAGCTACATTTCTTTACTAACGAACTGAGACAAAAGTTATAAAACAGTTTTAAGTTCAACCAAATTACAACCATGGCCCCACTAGTAATAAAGTCACAAATCTTCTAAGTATTTCTCTCTCACTCACTCCATGCGTCCACTGCTCTGTTACACAAATGTTGGCGCGCGCGTCTATTGGTCAACGTTGGCCAAACATTTGTAGCGTGGGTTGAAATCGGTAATTGTGTTCTAAATTTAATGTTATTTGTTAGTATAAAGCTTAAAATATAAATTTATTCTACATGTACTTACCGAAAGTAAGACACTCCGGCCGTTAAATTGTTTTGTCGGGCATTATTTATGCAACTTTTAAATACACATTGCGGCGTTGTGAACGTGTTTACATTGGCCGTGTTTCAAGCAAACTAAACCAAATAAGAGCTCACTTCTTAAGTGAGCTGTTATTTATCGAGACACATTTTTAGCGCCGACCGGACATCTAGTTGGTATTGTTGATCGAAGGTTTGATCGATAAAACTGCGAGTAGGTACTACCACAGAATAGATAATAGTACTACGTACAGAAGTTGCACTCCTTTGATATTGAAGAAACCGCTGTTTTAATAACCTACGATATTAGATATGCACCGTGTGCATTCAAAATAGCACCTTATCGCTATGCGCGTAGAGTAGTTATTAATTTGTGATGCGTTTTGTACCGAACGTACCTACGCCGCCGTCGACTCGTGTGTTAGGGATGACAGCAAAGTAGTAAATATAATTACATACCTACAAAATACCTACCTTAGTAAGTAGTCTATTCTGTGATTGCACACTTATGTAAAATGTAGTTCTGTAAGTTACTTACTTACCTATTTACTAAATCTAACAAACAAGCACACAAGTCTTAGAAACAAACAGACACTACACGACATGACGAGTTGAATATATATAACGAAAACAAAACGTAAACCACATTTTATTACGTAATATACCTACCTCTATTAAAATACTACATCAGATAAGCACTGACGATTTTAATTTTTCGAACTCACTATAAATAGTATGTTACGCACATTGAACGTATATATCGCTGGTTACGCAGCGCAACTTTGGTGCCTACCTTCTACATCACAACAGTCACACACAGCTCACGATCGTACGGCGAAATAATTCACTTATCTAGGTAAATACCTACCTACCTACCTAATACCTACCTACCAAAAGGTACCTTTACTTTCGTATTACCTATTTGTTCTGTACACATACTAAGTGTAAAATAAATTAAATAATAATCTTCCATTCCAGAATCATTCGGAAACGTAAAAAAGAAACTTTGAATCTCTCTGCTAATTTCGACAGCCTTTCACACACATTGAGGTAATAACAGGTAATAATAGCTCAATGTTCACACAACACTTTTTACTGTTGCGTTTCACCATTATTACGGAGCTAGATTTACTGATATCGGAGACATAGTTATTTTTAAACAAATCGCACTGACTGATTTACATCTTCAAGTTGTAGCGCGTTGTAGGTGCTTATTGCGGTAGGTATGACGGAGAGCAAGATGCCTGGTACTACGATTGACTAAACATGACTCTCCTAGTTCGAACCAGGTTTAATGGCTCAAGTGGAGACGTTACCGTGGATTCGCGCTTGCCATTTGCCATCCTGTCCTATCTACAGCTTAGAATAATATGATGCCATGCATACAGCGAGCCTTTTCCGCTTCACGCTTGTATTGTCAATACTTGCCGTAGGCAGGGCTTCATAATATTATTCTAAGCTGTGGCACAGAATAACAGAATAGTACTACGTACAGAAGGTTCACTCTCTAACGACTTTCACGCGAAATTGGAACTTGTCGTGTGACCCGAGCGTTCATATTCCGTTAATAGGTCAAGGATCATAAGACCGCCGGCGGTCGCGAAATAATTGATTTTCAATTGTGTCTGGTTTTACAGTGCTCAAGGGGTTAAGCAACGCTGACTCGATATCGCTTTGACGTCATGACGTCACAGAGCGTAGGACTTACGCGCGCGCGCACCGCAGGGACGCGCGACGTGGAGCGTGCGTCGCGAGCGGCAACTTTACCGCCATACGTCTAGGCGGCCTGTCTGGGAGGCGCGGCGGCCGAACGTACCTATACTGAGGAGTGACACCCCCTGGCTGTAGATAGGTAACACAAGACTTCACCTTTATATTATCTACACCTTCACATTAAATAGGTACTTACCTAATTTCTTAGCTACCAAGTAGTTGGTCAGAAATCAAAAAGCCTGGTTATATAGTCACGCCGCTAGACGCGCCGCTGGGCAGCGTGCTGTTAACTTCGGCAGCGCCAGCGAACCACGTGCGTTTACCGAACGGCGCTACTCAAGCGCGCGACTTTGAAACGCAACTACTGTGCTACAACCCCCAACATCCCCCTGCATCAGCGCTGCCGAAACGCGTAACAATAAAACCAGCCTAAGAAAAATCGGCCAGATTACCGGTCCTATATACAAAAAAGTCTGACGTGGGCGGGCAGCCTAACACATTATAACGACTTTGTTGCTATGGCTACCTAAAAGTACAAACAACTATGTACAAGTAGAAAAGAATTAGTTTTAACGTGTAATATAATATAATTTAAAGTAAACATGTCTTTATTTAAAGTTAAACAATGGTGGTCGAATAGTAAACACCAAGAAATCACGTCGAATAGCGGCATTCAAAGTCCCAATTGTATTAAAGTTGATAAGTTCAACTCCCATACAGAGAGTGATTGTATTATTGTCGCGGATGAGTATTTTTTGAGAATTTTTAAGCCAAGCTCAGCTGATCAAAATGTTTCGGACACGTTGTTGGAAACTCAACTTGATGATGTTATAATACACGTCGACACCGGAAAGTTTGTAGGGTGTGTGTGCGTTAGAACTACTTAGTTAATTATCAAAGACTCGCTGAGGAAATATCGCATAAGTATAGTTTTCTGTCTGTTATTTTTGATAGATGATTGCATTCCGAACCAGAGGTAGAATCATAACTTTTTATAACTAGAGTGAATTTAATTTTTCTATTTCACTAGGTCCGGAAACTGCGTAAAATTAAAAGCACTCAGCGTGCGTGGAGTTAAGCCTGTTAGTTTTGAGATATTTTTTAGTAAACCCGCTTGGTCACTTCATTGTAATTTGAAATAATGGATAGTGATAATCATTACAATGTGCCGCATAAGAATTGAAGAAATAAGACATCACATAATTTTTAGATGGTCAGTTTGTTTGTTTCAGCGGATCTACTGATCGTCAAATAATAGTTTTGCATCCGTTAAAATATGTAATATACCAACTAGAAAAAAAGGAAGGACATACCGAAGCAGGTAACATTTAAAAAATATCTAGCATCACCTAGAACTATCTGAAGAAACTATAACAGACACTTTATTATAAAATGGTCCTTCGGTCGGATTCTTCAACGTTAGTTTACGAAGTAATAAATAATTTTGGGTTAAAATCTGGTTATTGTTTAATTGCAGGTGATCAAAACTATTTGAAGCCAACTATAAAACACACACTCACCAGAAAAGCCCATACTTTATCCTGTGGCCCGTTTGGTAATATTAAAACGAGAGATCTAATCTGCGTTCAAGGCTTGGACGGCAGCCTTAGCTTCTTTGATCAAGAAACGTTCTTATTTATGTGCATATTCGACGATGTGATAATTCCAGGGCCAGTGTGTTACATTGCAAGTTGTGACTCATTTGTAGTCAGTAAATCGACTTGGATATTAGAAATTTACAGGCAAGTATACTCCGATAGGTATTCATATTATAACAGTGGCATAAGGCCACAGAATAACTAATAGTACTAGGTACAGAAGGTTCACTCTCTAACGACTTTCACGCGAAATTTAAACTTATCGTGTGATCCGAGCGTTTAAGCAACGCTGACTCGATATCGATTTGACATCATGATGTCACAGAACGTAGGGTTTACGCGCGCGCGCAGGGATTACGAGTTAAGCGACTGCGCTCGGTGTTCGGTGCGTCGGCTCGCGGCAACCTTTTACCACAGTATAAAATTTATACTGTGCTTTTACTGCCATACGGCTAGGCAACCTGCCTAGGAGGCGCGCCGGCCGAACGTACCTAAACTGCGGAGTGACTCCTGATAAGGCGAGCAGTTACTTACGTTAAAAAAATATTCTATTACTCGACTGCATCAAAGTACCTACTCTACTTAACTCCACAAAAAATCATCTGTCTTCAAAAATCTTGTACTTTATTATATTTAGGTTTAAGGATCAACATCGATTAGAGAAATTTTACAGTTTTGGAAAGGGCGTTTGTACAATACAGAACGTTTATTTCAGCTACCAACAGCTGGGAGAATTCAGTGAAATTAATTTGCGACAAAATAAAAAAAATATACCGCAGTGGGTGTACAACGCCGGAGAAGAGATTACATACGTTCAGGTTATTCAGGTAACCGGTGATTTTATTTTTCATAGCCGTCTTACAATTATTGATTGGTAATAGGTACATAAATACTTCGTCAACTGGACTACTATAAGTGCAATAGTGCAAAGAACAACAAATTATATGGGAGTCACTCTGAAATTGTGAATTCTAAATCAGCTGTTCCGTATCTAAATCGAATAGTATTTGCAGTTCTGTATGGAACAGCTGATTTGTTGTTGCGGGATTACATACCTATTAAGAAAGACCTTCATGCGTGTTTCTATCAGTGTGGGAGAGATGGCTTCCCACACTGATAGAAGCACGCATGAAGACACCGTAAAACGTACACCCTTCACATTTGCGCGTTTAGATATTGGTTTAGAACCAGAATCATTAAATTTATCTTTACTCTAGTTCTCTCTATCTATCTCTATTTACTCTAGTAATAGTCATCGCTAATATAGTCCAAAACCTTGATGAATTGGCATTTAGATATAATTTAATCAGCATTGGGCTAAAGCGTGATGGTTATAGACTTATATGGCCCAATCATCATCCGACGTGCTTTAGTTTATGTGCTGATTACGCTAATCAGATCTGTACCTACTACTTATACTGTTATATCAACTTTGCAGACTAGCACAAACTTTTCTACTGTTGTTGCTATGGGTGAGAGACATCTTTACTGCTTCCAAGACAATGGACTAATGAAATACATGATTAAATTCGAGTACATGCCAATTTGTTTCTGCGCCTATCTCATTGGTTGGTACTACGGTAAGTTCAACTATATTTTGTTCAGTCTTCGATCATAAAAACTATAGATTCACGATTGCTGCTTTAAAAAACGGCACCACGAAACAAGGCACGAATCAAAAACGTGCCTTTATTGCCTGAATTTAGAACTTTGTTCCAACTAGCTTCAATCTAGCCAGCCTAGTTCCAAAGTGATGTAACTCCAATAATATTCTTAAGAAATTGTACTTTAGTGCCTAAAGTTTAAGGTTTACTGTACAATAAATGTTTATCTATATATCTCGTTTCATTTCTGATGTTGATCTATGGATATGTATTATTTACGCGGGCACATTATTTGAGTTTGATTTTGTATGAGACCGTGCATTTATAGTTTTTATGATCGAAGTGGTAGGTAGATTTCTTTGGCAATGTGTTCAATGTGTTTCATCTAATAAACGTTATATTACAGAACCTACATCTAGATTGTTGGTAATGGTAGCTTCAGAAGACTCGAAATTATTCGTCTATGATAGCACAACGCTACTTTGGTCTTGTGATCTTCTGGACACAGCCATATCGATATCCAGATGTTTCCTAAAGAATTTGCCAGGAGGATTAGTGACTCTGTCATGTAAAGGCGAAGTAACAGTTAGTTATTTAGGCACCGAGCCAGATTTGAACTCAAATGCAGCTTCGATGATGAATGAAATTGTGGACCCGGAAAAAGTGCAGGCCGAATTGGAGAAAGTCGAAGAGGAACTTCAAACGATCTTAGAGAATAAAGGGGGTAAGGAAGTTCTAGTACTTATTTTAAAGTACTTTAATATTTAGATGTGAAAAAATTGCGTAGATTACAGAAAGAGGTAAAATCAATGCAGGTATTTAATTTTCTAATTTGGTTTTAGAAACGGACAGTCGTACCCTTGGAGTAGCTCAGACAGTAAAAATAAAAGCAGACGTCGGGAAACCAACACAAAATTTATTCCAAGAACATTTAAATGAAAACGAAGAAGCGCTACATCTCATCATGTGCCCTGTGGTCGTGATGTTATCTTGTGAAGATCCACATCTGATAAAAAATATTCAAATCACCTTCATCTGCTGTCCTCCTTTCGTATGTTCGGAATCAACGATATCTTTAGACAGTGTGAACGGAACAGAAATTATAGAGTCCCAAGTTTTTCTAACCAATGATACAGAGATTGCCGATACGAGGGTCGAGATTATATTTACACTTACCGACAATATAGGAAAGATTGTTGTTGTATCGAAGAAAGTTTTATTGCCTATCAGCTTGTACTGCTTACCTACTAATGTGGATACAGGCAAACATCTAAAACTGAATATTCAAACGAACCAATCAAATGTATATTTCAGTAAAGTATTTTCAGGTACATAAAACTTTTTGGGAAGTGAAGTTTCATACTTGGTAGTGATCTCCTTTTTGTATTACAGTACTTCTTTTTTATTTCAGACTTTTCTGAAGAAGATTTATACAGTTTTGGAAATTCTTCAGATACTGTTACTTTATCATATCGTACAACGAAGAAGACAGTGACGCTGAGAGCTTCTGGTGGTCTATATTCCTTGGAAGCGGACGACTTCTCAGAAATGGCAGTGATATTAGATCATTTCATATTCAAACTCAATGACCACTTTATTAGAATGGATGAAAAAGATTTCACATTTCAAATTAAGTTCAGTAAAGAGCTTTTTAAACAGATGACTTTAAAGTTCTTGAAAAGTGTTGAAGTACATGCTAAAGACAGAATAAAGTTGAAAGCTTTAGAAGTAAGTGTGTACGAGATAGGTACAGAATAGATTTCGCACTCAGCACTATGATACAATAAGTGCACTGTACAAATTAATAAAATAAAAAAATATTTATTGACTACCGCCAATTTTGTGTAACATGTAGGTATAAACATTCAATTATAATAATATGTCTTAATATAGGACGAGTTAAGTGTTCTGCAGAAGCAATTCACTTTGGTTCAGAAAAGATTGCTAATACAATATGGATCATTACCACCTGGAGATTGCGACCCTTTAGAATTGCTGATGAGGGATACCCACGAAAGACTAGTCAAATCCGTCGAAGACATCATACTGTGCAAGGAAAACATATTTAGGTAAGTCAACTTGATATTATATTGTGATTATCTTATTCAATTATCTTAGTGGGGCCTGTAGAGGTATCCCTTAGCGCACCTGGGGCCCAAGTCAGCTAATTTACGAATGGCATAATTGAATCGCAATTAGATCGCATTGTAATTGTTTGACACATTTGGTATTCCCTTACTCATTTAAGAATACCAAATGTGTTAAACAATTACGATGCGATCCAATTGCGATTCAATAATGCCATTCGTAAATTAGCAGACTTGGGCCCCTGTACACGATGCCGCCGCTGCACCTCTACACTGACACTGTGGATACGTGACGCGTAGAGCCCGCAACCGCGCCGTCACCGCGCGCATCTTTAATCTGTGCCGCGCGCGCCGCCACCGCGTGCCCCTCCACGTCCGATTTAGCTAGCCCTGTCTGATTTAGTATCTGTGTTCCATTACTAACATATATTTTGTGCTAAGTTCAGACCATACTTCTCTTTTTTATTTCCAATATACAATATTTGTTTCAGAGCTGGTTGTAATTTAGCAGCTATAGGAAGACTTATTATGTTTGTGTTTAAACAAACCGAATTGGAACCACTCAAAGTAAAATTAGTAGAAGAAACATTCTGCTTGAGTTCACTTTACGACGATTATCAGGTCAGTAAAATTCTTTGCATTGTTGTTACGTGGATCGTGGTCGAGTAGCAAAGTGCTCGAATCGATATTCAGAAGTCCTGGGTTACATTGCCAGGTTGTGCAGTGTTATGTAATTTTCGGTACGTAGCCATGGTCATAGTACTGATTAATTTCTAAGTATATACTTTATAGGAATGGGAAGAAGCGGTCACCCAATCGCTGTCTTACATACTGAACAAAGTGTTTAAAAACTCCGAAAAAGACAAAGAGAAATTGGCCCCCGTGACGGAGCAAGGAGTTCTGTCGCACATCAACTTGAAAAGGTTCCTCAAGCAAATACGAATTGTACTGGAGAAGTTGTTCTCAGAAGCTTACGGCGACGACACGGAACCGAAAACTGACGCAAACGTGAAAAATCAAATAACACGTATTGAAGAGTTTGTCGAAGTATTGTGAAGTTATGATATTATAAAAGAAAAACTGTTCCGTACTAATAAAGATTTGAAATACTCAATGTTAAAAAAAAACTTTAATTTTAAATAAAAAAAAAACTATAAACCTTAATTTCCTTTTAGCGAAAAATTTTACGAAAGTTTGATACATTAATGCGTACTTATAAAATATATAGAGGAGGGTATTAGATGAAAATATATTTAAACGAAATTTGTATTTTATTATAAACATTTTAATTCCGATAAAAATCGACGTGTTCGAGATACAATGTGTTTGTCAGTATGGTATATTCGTACGTCAACGTACGTTAGTTAAATACCTACCTAACTTTAGTGCTTATAAAATGTACAAAATTAAATGCATTAAATCTAGTCCAACAAGTTTGTGCTCGATCTCGCGGCACGTCCATAAAATATGCAAATTATCTTTTTCGCCAAAATTCGATTACTCTGTAAAGGACGTAAACACTAGGCAGTCAACATAAGAATGGTTCCAAAAATATGATGACTGCAAAATAAGCCATCCTTTACGATTTCGTGATAAGGCGTTAGACGTAAGAGTATGTAAGGCATATAGTATACCATAAATTGATGTATCGAGATTATAAGCGTTATCCATGTGCGTCGAACTACAAAACGTCAAGGGATTATAACATGTATTTTAATAGGTCAAGGATCATAAGACCGCCGGCGGTCGCGAAACAATTGATTTTTAATTGTGTCTGGTTGTACGGTGCTCAAGGGATTAAATAACCTGTTACAATTTTATTATACGTAGGTATATAAATTTAGTATAGATACAAATCTATATATAAATCTACGTATAAACGCATAGAGATAACCGTGTGGCGTAGCGGTGAAAGAATACACCAACCCCTCTCTTCCCTTGGGTGTCGTAAAAGGCGACTAACGGACTAAAGACTGCACATACATCCAACAGCCATGGGCTCACGCTGAGTACATTGTGCAGTCGCTATTTGGTAAAAAGTGGACTATGGTAGAGGACTGCTTTAGCCTCATTGCCTAGTCTCTGACTAACCCCTCGGGGATAATAGTCGTGATAATTATGTATGTACGTATATAGATTTCGAACAGCGCTTTTGCAAAACGTCCGCCATTCTGCACTTCCGCAAGAAGGTCGAGAACGAACTTGTTGTCATGACACCATTTTAAAAGAGATCATTCCTTCAACATACCTACTTTAAAAGTGTTTTCAAACATTGTTTTACAATAATTAGTTCTAATAAAGTTAGACATATTATTAACACACAAAAAACGACATTGAATCGTACAAACATCAACAAAGATTAATTCCTTTGCTTATCGATAAAATTCTTATAATAAATAAAATCTTCGCTCCTCATTTAAAGAACAACAAAACAGAGTTATGTATGTACTTATAGCGTTATACGAATACAAAAGACTTCAGAGGTATTTTCGTAATTTCAGCCGAATTTTAAAAGCAATAGTTAAATTTTCAAACTATTTATTTATTTCACAAAGCGTCAACAATACATTTCTTCAGAAATATTTCTAACAGAAATCAGTTTAGTTTTAAATTAAGTATGTACAATCAATATCGCGCGATACAAAAATATTCATAAATACTATATCGCACGCAGTGGAATCATACTTACTTATTATTAATGTTTTGCGATTTCTCGTTATGAGGAGTGTAGTCAAGCGACGTGCAGCAGTGAGTAGAGAACGAGGTTAAAGTACAGCATGTGCACTAACGTGAGTAAGACTTTGTCGCGTCATTTCTTCTTGGCGTCTTTCAGGCCGGCGCCGGCGTTGAACTTGAAGAATATTACGTCGCCGTCTTCTACGACGTAGTTGCGACCTGTGGAGGGGAGATGAGGATAAATTTTTAAATTCAAGAATGTAGTACGTATTCCTGCTACTTTCTAGGTTTCCTTCTACAAAGCTTGTGCGGGAGGCAGGAGCGTTCGAGCTATACACACTCAAGCGCGGTTCTCTCAGACGACTAAAAGAAATTATACGGGCGAGTCACTGGCGAACGGCACGAGGCGTTGCTAAGCAACGGAATCGGCGCGGGAATGTTCCGAATCGCGAATAAAAATGTTGACGTGTCACAAGAAGACTTTGAAGTTGGCCACCAGTTTTTAGTCCGTCCGGGTACTTTGAGTTCGCGTTAACTATACAGGAATTTATCTTTATCTGTGCGCATATTTTTTTATGTTAAATATTAAGAAACTAAAATTGATCAAACATATCCACAAAAAAAACCGTTGATCATGGTCAATCGACCGGGACCGCGCAATTGAACTCTGACACATTACGATACCACAGGATACCTAGGTTAGGTTACCTTTACGTTACACGTGACCGTTCATTTGCCCGGTATCCACGAGTTGTTTTATTGTGCCGGACAAATTAATAAATATTGAATGATAAATAAATTAAAAAAAAAAAAAATGTCTATTAACGTTACTGAAAAAAATATGCGCACTGTATAGAACAATAGGTAACACTCAAAAGATAACGAAACGTTGAAAAAAATTACTACCTCAAGTGGGAATCAAACCTTCGTCCTCCGCAATCTGGGCAGCTTTGTTGACCACCCTGCCACTACACGAAATGTTTTGCAATACTGTCTCATCAAACCTCTTAGTATTTATATCTAACCAAATTAACTAATACTTCAATGGCCTCGTTCTCACTTGAGGCAGAGAGCGTTGTTAATGCGAGTGTCGCGTGGCGGTGAAAGAATACTACCACCCCCTCTCTTCCCTTGGGTGTCGTAAAAGACGACTAACGGACTAAAGAGTGCACATACATCCAACAGCAAAGAGCGGTGATTGGCTTCCCACCTGTCACGCTGAGCACATGTAAGTACAGCCGCAATTTGGTGAAAAGTGGACTATGGTGGAGGACTGCTTTTGCTGTCCTCATTGCCTAGTCTCTGACTAACCCTTCGGGGATAATAGTCGTGATTGTATGTATGTAGTTGTAGTCTTACTTTTATATTTCTGTACTGTAAGACATTGATTACATTGATTATTTTATATTGATGAATACCTAAACTTTTTATTTTTATTTTTATGTCCTTGTAGTTGTTTTGTTTTTATTATTATAATGGAAAGTGCCCTTCTATGATAGGGAGGGATTTTTTTAATCCTAATTGACGCTGTAAAAGAAAGGGAGAAAAGAAATGCCCTTGCTGAGTTTCTTGCCGGTTCTTCTCAGTACAAGGCTCCCGTCCCATAGTTAGACTTACGAACCGATGGCATAAATGACATTCATAAGTGCTGTAACCTAAACATGGCCTAACCTGGATAAATGATATTGAATCTTGAATCTTGAATGTATGTATGTAATAAGCAGACCCCTACCATAGTCCACTTTTCACCGAATAGTGATTATATGTTTTGGATCCCCCGCTTAAATTTTTCACATGATCCTATAATAGCAGTACAACCAAATAATCAAATAAAAAAATATATTTCTTTTAACATTTTGTCTCAACTCTTCCTTAAGAAAATTAAAATCATTGTCACCTAGCGCGCGGCCCGCATCGTTATCAAAGCGCATGCGCGTGACCGCTATTATTCACCCCTTGCACCAATGACGGCGCGCCGTTGCTTTGCCCGCGAGAGTGAGCGCACGCATTTAGAAATATAAGATTTTTAAAAATCTATTTATTAATTAAAGAGTTTTTTCTGTACAGAAAATGCCACCCTCATAGGTGAATCATGGTTGGTTAATGCTAACTTAAATTACGTTACTCTACGCTTAATCCCGATGGATACAATCTTGTAAAGAGTTCGGGCTGTCCCTGATGAGGGAACAGCCAGAACACTGTTGTATAGACCTATGTTACAGTTGTTCAAGTTAATTTTTTCTAAAAACTCACGCCTCTGCTTGGTTACGGACACATTCCATGAGTATGTGCATCACATCGTCCTTGCAGTGAAAAATATAGGATTTAAAAAGCAGCCAAAAAATTGTATTTAAAAATAGAAAACATTTATTATTTTTACGTCAAATATTTTATTATTACTTTTGTACCCCATATTTACTTTTGGCGGGGGTTCCAAAATTATTAACCCTGTTTAATACACACAGTATTAACGCAAAAAATCAAATATTACGAAGTAACAACAGTCACCTTGTTGCCTGTATTTCCCGGCGGCCTTGCAGGCGGCTTCGGTGCCTTCCTCCCGGAAGTCCTTAAAATGCATTACTTCGGCCATGATGAAACCCTTCTCGAAGTCCGTGTGGATCCTGCCGGCGGCCTGCGGGGCCTTTGTGCCTTTCTGCGGAATTCAAGTTGAAGATCTTTATTTTATCATAAGAATTCGCCTACATAAGAATTCATTGGGGGAAAAGTTACATAAACATATACGACAATTATCTTACAAAACGTACTAGGCAATGAGAACTGCAGAAGCAGTCCATTGCCATAGTTCACATTTCACCAATTTATAACTGCACATCGCTGCTCTATGCTGTTGGATGTATGTCTTTAGTCCGTTAGTCGCCTTTTACGACACCCACAGGAAGAAAGGGGTAGGTAGTTTTCTTTTAGTAAGTCAAAAAAATAATAGGTAAGGGCTGAAATGAAATACTGACCTGAATTGTCCATGCCTTCACTTCATCCGCTCCGGCCGTGAAGAAGTATTCGAGCTGCAACGCTTTATAGCCTTGCACGATGATTTTATCCAATGCACTGAAACATATTGCATTGAAATAAATCGGTTATACAGTCTAAAGGTTTAAAAACAACAACATAACTTAATTACCTACTTATATAAAATTGAACTACCTAAAGGAGAATTACCATACTATTTGATATGTATTGCGTCTTAATCATTCACATATCAAATGTGTTCTCTTAAGTTATAATGATTACTGTTAAAAAAGGTTTTCTATAGAACGTCGCGTTAAGAGTCAAGTGATAAATAAATGCTGAACTGAACTGATAGTCATACAATAACAGTTGTCATAACCTCAAAATTGCTAAAAATTTAAAAGTTTGAAACTATCTTAGCTTCAAACTCCCGCATGATATTGTAATGTAATTTTTTCTTCATAATTCAGATCATTGCTGCTATTGATTACTATTTATTTCCTAAAAGCGCTGTGTTACGCTAGCTAGCTAAAAAAACTAGTCTAACTCCCATAGTAAAAAGGTCATTCTCTTTTCAAAATAAACCAAATAAATAAGTAAGAAAATAATGGGCCTAGCATGCGCAACACGAGCAATTTTTCTCGACCCGTTTTTTCGTGTTGTGTCTATACACGATATGTCAAAAATAGACATAATAGTAGTTTTTGCTTTTCTGTCGTATTTTTGTCTACAAACCCTAAAGGCCCCAGTACACAGTGGCGTGTGATAGGCCATGCTTGGCCACTGCCGGCCATCGCCATTGTGTAGACGGGGTAGATGGTGTACAGTGGCGAGCAATTGTCGACAGTGGCGCGCAATGGCAAAGTTGTCGGTTTTTGGGCACACATCAAAGGAATCGTGGCGTATGTTGGCCGGTGGTGTTTACACAATGGCCGATTAGGGATGCATCATGCATGATTTTTCTCTTTGAATCGATTTTTTGGATCGTAATGAATCGTAGGTGTCTGAATCGATTCATGGAACGAATCGGGTACCTACGTATTATTCATGATACCTACAATTAAAATACCTACGTTTACAACAAAATGTTCTGTTTTTTCTATTACTTTTATAATTTTTATTATTATTTTTACTACTACTACCTAGCTATACTTCTAACGATTTTATATTATATTCTCGTAGTAGTATTAGCAGTTACTCCATTAAGTAAATAAGTACCTATCTACCAACCAAAATTCAATTCAAAAATTTGTTTACGCTCACACCAATTATCTAGCTAGACCAAGATGAGTATTTTTTGAAACTCGTTAATATGGTAAGACAACGGATAAATATACATAAAAAATATCCAGACCGGAAATCAGTCTAGAAAAACAGTCTTTCTCTTAATTGACCTGACCGGGAATTGAACCCGGAACCTCAGAGATGGCGCGACGCTAGACCCGGCGGCGTGCTAATCACTTGACCACGGAGGTCGTCAACCTAGTTAGGTGCAACACAAGTTAGGTGCAGGTACAAGTAAATTGTAATAATATAAGTAAGTACTTAATAATTGTAGGTGACTAGTAGAATAAAATTGATATTATAATAGGTACTTAAGACTTAACTAAGTAAATAGGTACCTACTTACCTACGTACGTAGGCATACAGACGCGGGGGGACTTTGTTTTATAATAAGTAGGTAGGTAGGTAGGGGGCCGTCCATTAATCACGTGCGGCTCGAAAGGGGGGGAGGGGGTTCGGCAAAAATCACGAAATATCACAAGGGGGGAGGGGGGGGGGGGGGGGGTAGAAAAATATCACGTATATTTATTTTTTAGGCAAACGCGCGATTTCTAAACCGAAAGCGGCGTGTAGTGTGATGACTCGCCGTAAAAAAAACAACCTGCAACCTGTCTAAGACATTTTTTTTATCATGGTCCTTAATTTTCTCGAATAAAATTAGATTAAACTTTATACCTTTATTTAAAGATAATATTCTTAAAATTAAAAGTAAAAAACCTTTTTAATAAACAAGCTTTTATTTAAGAGTGCTAAAAAGAAAAAAATAAACTTTTACTAACAACATATAACGTCATTACACAATTTATATGATATACTTAAAAGGTTGTCGCGAGATTTAAGTACTCGTATTTTCTTAGATTGAAAATTTTTATACTTAGTTAAAATCAATCACATCAAGGTATTTAATTTACTTCTTTATTTAAACATAAGTATACCTATAGCACTTAATTAAATAGTTAATTTTGCGACAAACTTTTATATAATATAAATTGAGTAACGACTTTAGAAGTTGTTAGTAAAAGTTTAGCGCATTTAAATATAAGCTTGTTTTTTTAAAAAGTTTTTTGACTTTTAATTTATTTTTTACTTTTTAGTTATCCTTGGACACGTTTTTTATCTGTTCTTCTCACTGAACGTGTAGGTATACATAATTTATTCACTTCTACCAAACCACCACCACTCACCACCCATCAAAAACGGTCTACCCATTAAGACGAATTAAACTCGACGCAGTTGTGTCGCTTAATTACTGACATCCTATGGCCATCTTTCAGCTCCATTAACAGACCCTGGTTACCATCTAGCACTAACGTACCTACTCGTCAAGACGAATCAAACGAGCTGAGACCTAATGGGGTTGCGTCGTTTCTTTACGTAGTTCCTATGACCACCTTCCAGTTCCATCATCAGATCAGACCCTGGTAACCATTTAAAAACAAAGTACTCGTCAAGATGAATGAAACGAGGCGAAACTCGATGGGGTTGCGTTGTTTCATTACAGAGTTCCTATGGCCACCTTCCAGCTCCATCATCAGACCCTGGTTACCATTGAAAGACAAACTACTCGTCAAGACGATTCAAACGAGCCCAAACTCGATGAGGTTGTGTCGTTTCATTGTGAAGTTCCTATGGCCACCTTCCAGCTCCATCATCAGATCAGCACCATGTCATCATAATATTGCATTGTCACACGATTTACACATGTATGCAAAATTTCAGCTCAATCGGTTGAAGAAATGTGCTTCAAAAAGTTGCAAAATTCCACCCGAACATAGTTAAATAATAGCTTGTAAAAAAATTATAAGATTTTTGTAGGTACTAAAAATACACGGGGTTTTTGGGTGAGGGGTGAGGGGTTGACTTAAACCTCACCACATATCACCCAGGGGACCCCCCCTGCGTTAAAAAATGCTGAAAAAAACATCACGTGATTAATGGACGGCCCCTAGGTAGGTACACTAGGTAGGTAGTGATTTCCCTTCTATGATCTGAGGTAGTGATGAATGATGTTAGTGTTATTACGAGTACATACCTACTTACCTACCTACTTCAAACGTCGAGAGTGATTTAGGTACCTTCATTCATGTTGAAACTTTTTTTTTTAAAAGAGGGAGGCAAACGAGCAGGCGGGTCACCTGATGGAGAGTAATCACCGCCGCCCATGGACACCCGCAAAACCAGAAGAATCGCAGGCGCGTTGCCGGCCTTTAAGGGAGGAATAGGTTTAAGGAAGGAATAGGAATGGGAGGGGGGGGGGGGGGCCTCCGGAACCCTCACTGGTCGGACGAAACACAACAGCACCAAGTGCCATTATTTCACGCCGAATATTCGTGAGAGGGTGGTATTACGCCGGGCGAGCCGGCCCAATGCGTGCTGCAACGCAGCGTGGCTCTACCACTCAGTCAGTGTCACTCATTTAGCACCACCCAGGGATCACGTGTAGGGTCTCAAGGGTAAACCTACGGACGCGAGCAACTTTGACCCCCATGTTGAAACTGAACTGCAACTATTAGAAAAACTGCTTCTGACGAAAGTGGAAACTGACGGACGTTTACTAAATCTATATAGGTACTATGTGTAAATCGTGTAATACAGAAAGTAGGTAAGTAATAGAATATTAATATAAAGTAGGCAATTACTTTTCTGGATCGCTGGGCAATGAGAAGAAACTTTTATCAGTTTGTTTTTGGTTATTACCACAGCCGTATACACAACAATAATGAAAACCGGGCATGATTACTCGTGCGTGTACCCGTAAGTCGTAGGTAGAGATGGGTTAATAGCCGGATTGTTTGGATTATTAGCGATTATAATCCATTAATAGCCATTATTAGCCATCCATTGGCTAATAACCCCGCTATTAATAGTTTCATACAATTTCAACAGACGTTCTGTTTACAGTCACAAAAGTTAAGCTTTGCGCAGGTAGAGTAATTGATGGGAGACCAGTAAGCGACCTCGGCGAACATTGTTTAACTTTCGCGATCGAAAACCTCGAGATTATATGAACTTACGGTCACCCATCCCTTTGGCGACCTCGGCGAACATTGCTTAACTTTCGCGATCGAAAACCTCTAGATTTTATGAACCTACGGTCACCCATCCCTTTGGCGACCTCGGCAAACATTGCTAACTTTCGCAATCGAAATCCTCGAGATTTTATGAACTTACGGTCACCCATCCCCTTGGCGACCTCGGCGAACATTGCTTAACTTTTGCGATCGAAAACCTCGAGATTTTATGAACCTACGGTCACCTATCCTCTTGACGACCTCGGCGAACATTACTTAACTTTCACGATCGAAAACTCGAGATTTCTATGTACCTACGAGTGATGTATAGTGTAAAAATAGATAAAAACTGTATAAGCATCTTCCATTTATTTGCTTATTGTCGCGATATTTTTAATCATTACTGTAACATTAATAGCAGGGTTACCATCCGAAATCAGCTATTAATGGCTATTAACTGCTTTTAATCCATTATTAGCCAAATGATATAAACCAGATTGTGTAGCTGAGTCTGTGCGTGCGGTGCGCAATACAGACGCTCGCTCGTTCGACTCAGCCCTCAGCCGAGGCGACCTCCAGGCCGCCCGCCCATACCCCGCGCGCCGCGCAAGGCCCCCGCGCAGATCCTGACACCCACACATAGCAGCGAGCGATTTTACGAGCACACATGCTTAAGTGTCGCTTCTTTTCACGGTAGTGTATATATTCTCTGACTAGACGCCACGATTCCCTTTGATGTGTGCCCAAAAACCGACTGCTTTCCGATTGCGTGCCATCGCGCGCCACTGCGCGCCACTGTCGACAATTGCTCGCCACTGTACACCATCTACCCTGTCTACACAATGGCGATCATCTCTACTAAGTCTGTGATAGCGATGGCCGGCAGTGGCCAAGCATGGCCCATCACACTCCACTGTGTGTGTACTGGGATTGAAACTGGATAGTGATGCGATAGGTAAGGCACAAACGTATTTTATAAATATATATAATATTATATTATGTACATATCCATTCAAATTCAGATTTTTACATTATGTTTGTTTTATATAACATAAAATACTTAATTAACTTAATTTTATGTAGGTTACTTTAGGATAAGATGAGGCTATTTTTCTTGTTAATGGTACTGGTATCAACGTAACAATTTTTTTTTAGTGTTGATGTCACAGGTAAACTACTAATATATCTTGACAACAAAGTAGGAAGTACATTTTTATGAGGTACACTGTATAATCCTGTATTATGCTATTTTGTTGAAATAAACATTTTTCATTTTCATTTTTTCATTTTCATCAACGGACGGTCCATTACAAAGTTTCTACTTGCATCATGTTTCATTATTTTTGCCTATCAACTTGCTTCGCCTTGTAAAGCGACACTCACGGTCAGTTAAACTGATCAGTTGAATAACTGATCAGTTAAAACAACTGATCAGTTAAAAGAATATTGTACCATACCGCTGATATTTATTTAATTATCAATGATCGATCTTTTTAACAAACAAATGTGCTTGAGAAAATTTCATGAAATGAAAATCATTACTATTTGTTACTAGTATCATCATCAGGTAAGTAAAATTTTACGAATCCTTTATTAATATACTATACAGTGATAGATATGGTCGATAGGTACCGATATCACCGATATTAAAATATTATACAGTTTCAGTATCCGATATCAAATATCGATTTAAAGTTTTGAATCGATTCACAAAAAAAGATATATTCCCCACCACTACCAGGCAGCAATGAGCAGTGGGCCAGCATACACCATTGTGTGAACGCGACGTAATCGTGGCCTACAGTTGTCTACAATTGGCGATGGCCGGCAGTGGGCCATCACACGCCACTGTGTACTGGGGACTTAACATGCAACATAATTTTATCGAGTTTTGACAACTGTAACTGAGATAGTTTGTCGTTCCTGCCATCGGAGGAAGAGAGAATATCGTCCGCGACATAAAATCTCGTGTTTACACAGGTCGATCACTTTTCGGCGATATTAGCTGGCGCTCCATTCCGATCGCTCGTACGTACAGTCACGAGCAAAAATATGGAAACAATTGTAACTTTTATTACATTGGAATAAGAATCAAAGTGTATACATATTGGTGCTCGTGACTGTACAGTAGCGTGCGCATAGATCGTGTACAAACGAAAATCGGCGAAAAGTGGTTGGTTTAGGCGCAGAATGTCCAATTCGCAAAATGTCCAGCGGTCGCAAAAAGTTCAAGTCGTCATTATTTATTTAATTTGTCCGGCACAATAAAACGGTATCCACGAGTCGAGACCGGGAAGATCCGCGATCGTATTTCGGTAAATTTCAAAGTAAAACCAGTAATATCAGAACTATAATCAGAACAAAAATATGGTATCACCAACCTAGTAAGATTGTTCTCCTTCAAATACGCTTTCCTCTCTTCAGGCTCCATATCCAACAATTTGGTTTCTAAAACTCCTGAGAAGGGGATCAGGGGCGCTCCGGGATCGTTCTTGTCAATCCATTCCTTCAGTTTAGGTAACCTGGTAAAGTGGTAAACACATCTATCATTAAAATATTCGGTTATTATTAGTAACATATTACATAGTCATTCGGTTATCAGTAATGGAGTACGCCAGCAGATCAAATTACTTATAACTGTCAAATTTTTCAAATCGATAATGATCCCTATTCCCAAACGATAAAGCTCAAAATCTTCTGAGTCTGAGAATCTTCTATCTCAATCTTCTTTGTTGACCTACTGTTGTACGTAAATAAAATGGTTTATAGAATACAAACCATTTGTTCTTCTTGCGTATGTAATCTTTTTCTGATAAATTCACTAGATATAACGCAGGCTTTGATGTCAGGAACAGGTATTTGTTCATTATTTCAATCTGAAATGTAAACGGTGATTTTATGAATTTACCACAAACATTGTTAAATGACAGACTTGAGCAAGTGTCTTTTTTGGAAGACAAGAGGAATGTAAATAAAATTGGAATATAATTTAATCCATTAACAAAAATTAGGCCAAACTCACGTCAGCTGAGCTCCAGTCGCCAAATCTTAAATGTTTCTTCTCGTCAACTAATACCGTCTTAACTTTCATCAATGAATCCTGTAACAACAAAAAAACAAAATTTAGTCAGAACTAAAATTGTTTAGTAAATTATATTAAAAGTCTCCCTCACATTAGGGTCCAAGGTCTACTCTAAGGAATGCAAGAAATTGTGGTTTAATCTCCATAGCTTGATGATTTATACAAGTGTATTAGCTTTCCAGAGAGCTTTTAGTTAATCAAAATAATTATCAGTCGCTTAACGCTTATTTGTAAAAAAAAAACTACTACTTCAGGAAAGAATCGTAACCACGTCTTCCGCATTCAGACATACAGCATAAGATACTGTTGCTATAAAACCTAACTAAAAAAGCGTTTAAAATTTTCCACAGGTCTAACAAATACCTCGGTGGCGGAAACCCAACTACCGGGTATGCGGAAGACGGATTCCCGGAGACGGTCGGTTGTTTTCAAAAACGTACATATTCTGGTTTAAGTTTCTTATCGGTTCCGCGGTTGACGGCGCGGTCAAGCTTGTCGATGTGCTGCATTAGCTGCTCCTCGTCCTTCAGCCGCAGCTCCTCGCCGATGGTCTCCAGGTCCCTCACCGGGTTCACGTCACCGTCCACGTGGATTACGTCCTCATCGTCAAACGCACCTGTTCGAAATATTTCTATTTAGACTAGAGTGATGTGTGGTAACGGATCTTTATTATATACCTACCAAAACATCTAATCTGTTGGATGTCGTGAAAGGCGACTAACAAAAGACTGCACATACATCTAGACCAAGCGTCACATTGAGCTACTAGTCGCGACCACAAGCGGCGGACGAGTTTTTTTGATACATTTTGTATGGCATCGGCGCAAACTGAGCGTTTGAGTGGCCGCGTTCGAGCCACAAGCTGCGCGAGTCGCCCGCGCTCGTTATTAGTGGCCGCGTTTGTCGCTCGTATCGCGCGCATACTCGGCCACGGGAGAGAATTCTCTGCCAAAATTAGTGGCTAAGTGGCGGTGATTGGTGGCCGAGTGTAGTGGTTTGATTAAGCCACTAGTGGTCGCGTTTAGTGGCCGCGACTAGTGGCCTAGTGTGCTTGCTCTAACAGCGTAAAGCGGCGATAGGCACATACCCTATTTAGTTGAGCACATACATATGCAGTTGTAATTTGGTGAAAACGTGGTTTGTGGCAAAGGACTGCTTTTGCTTGGGATAATAGTTGTGACTTGCGAGTGTAAGTCTACTAGTCTTTAGAT
Organism: Scoparia ambigualis; assembly: GCA_963921215.1. Taxonomy (NCBI): domain Eukaryota; kingdom Metazoa; phylum Arthropoda; class Insecta; order Lepidoptera; family Crambidae; genus Scoparia; species Scoparia ambigualis. Next base: position 13,971,337 of record OY992507.1, read on the forward strand.
TCGGAATGACGTGACAGCGTGGGATGTTTGTCAGCCTTACTGAACATCATCATCAGCCTGTCATTTTAATGCACACTTTAATCATTCCAAACTTTAAACCCTTTATTTTTTCACGCTTACATCTTCTATTGTTCAGAGTATTTTACTATTTAACTTTCTATTTTACTATGACGACAGACATAATATGGTGCTACCTAACCAGGCGGACTTAGAACAAGTACTGTCACAAACGACGATGACAAATTATTATATTATATCTGTCAAAGAGTATGAATGTTAATGTTCTGTGAAATTTGTAGGTATACTTACGACATAAATTGAAAATGGCGTCGCAAGCTTTGATGTGCGACAAGAAAGCGTTGCCAAGCCCTTGCCCCTCGGCCGCGCCGCGCACTAGACCGGCGATGTCCACGACATTGAGGAACGCCGGCACTTTGCTGCACGGAAAAATTACAATTATTGCAGGGTATCTAATACGCTGCTGGGGTAGACACCTATTGCATCTGAGATTGCTTATCCGATCTGTGCCTATTTCAGACCAGCTACCCTATCGGCTAAAAAATATGAATATGGACATGGACTTCATATGACAGACATTTAATTTGAAGCCCATAATATGCCCATATAAGGACGAAATATGGGCTTCAAACGTTAAATGAAGCCCATGTCCATATCCATATTTTTTAGCCGATAGACCCGCAGGACTGGAAAGCGGGAGCTAGGGCGAGTACCCTACATAAAAATCTGTGCCACCCCGAGCACGGTAGAACTCGGAAATTCTCATCATCAACATCATCAGCCATTTAGAATCCCCACTGCTGGAGCACAGGCCTTCCTTATTGGTGGTTAAGGAGATTGGGCCATGACCCCCCCCCCCCCCCCCTCCGCGGGCCCAATGCGGATTGGAGGGTAAATGCCAAGTGATTTTTTTTTTAATGTAACAGGGATGATTCGATTGCTTGTGTTAATAAATTTGGGGGAATCTGCTACAACGAGATGTCTAAGGCATCACGTAATCTGATGGAATAAGCAACATAATTCAATTAACTCTTGACTGTTAAAAAAAGTATGGAATAGGCAGCAAATACTAAATTTTTATGTGTATATCAAAATCTGTTGTGTCACAACTGATTTAAAAAAAATACATTTATAGAAACTTTAAATAAAGTAATATTGATCTGTTAAGAACATAAAGGATTTCAATAAACACAAGAACATAAAGGAATAGAAATGAAATAAAATAAGAAACGGATGTACCTAGCTGGTTTATGAAACTCGCACAGATAGTCGTATCTTTCATCAGGCACTGGTACCCTGCTTGCTGAAAAAGAAAACAAAATGTTAGACTTCTGTAAACATCTAATAAAGAAAGATTATAATGTACATTTACCTTTTTAACTTGTTAAAATAGTGTAAATTCTAGCTAAGAAAGAAAAAGAAATGTCATTACATTATAGAAATTTATTTAATTCAAATAATACTATCTTAGAAGAGAAACTAAAATATGATCAGACGCCATCATTAAAGATTAGAAAATTTCCTATTTTTTTTTGATTAACCTACTTTTTAACATTTTTCAAATTCATTTTCAACAAAAGGAATGTTAAGTTGCTACCTAAGTTTGTAGATAACGTGATAATTACTGATAAGACAAGACATTTCGTTTAACAATTTTATTGCGTCTTCAGTTTTTACTTATTATGGTCAAAGTAAAATTTACGTAACAAAGAACCACATAATTCATGCTTGAAAAACTCTTGGAATTGGTATTAACAATAAGCTAAATACAATGCAATGCAATGCAATTTTCAATCAAAATTTATCAGATATCGTAGATATAATCGTTGAATCATTGGTCAAACTAGAAGGCTTTCTAACGGTTCCCGAGTCATCGTGTCGGAGTCTGTCGCAGCACTTCGGGTAATGTGCAAATGGATTATCCATTGATCTTAAACGCAGCCCAATGTCTATCATTAATTTACACCTAGAATCGTACACTAAAGCTGCTTTCTTGTATAATTGCCAGGCTGCCTTGTCAATCAAAGGATTGTGAGTCTTTAAATACAAGGCGATATACAGTAATGCGGATACTTTAATACTAAGCCCTGGGTATTTTGGTCTCATAGCATTGACGGCACAACACGCATCTGTTATTATATTAGCCATCGTCTGCTCTAAGTATCCTATATTTGGTAATGTCTTCAGGGATAGTCGAGGAAAAATGTTTCTATCTTTAAATACTGTAATATCGCAGTACATATGCGGTTTAGCTAAAAATGTATCTAAGCATTTGGAACTGCAGAATAAGTATGTTTTGCCACGGAAATTTGCTGCATATTGACTATTGCCACGTACAATCTGTTGTGCCGGTAAGTTCTGGGCATAGGTTACTATGCATATACCATTCTCATAAACAAAACATATATTTACAGTGCGCACAACTGCCGGAATTTCAGGAATTTCTACTTTTTTGGCATACAAGTAACGGCGAGGATGTTTAAGAACCAAAGGCATGTGATTTCTACAAATCCAGTAAAACTTATTCTTGAATTGGACAACTCCTTTTTTATCTACAGGGTAACCGCTGTGTCTTAATACATTTTCTTGAAGGCACAATGGACACATATCTTCAAAAGGCGACATTCTTTTTCGGAAATTTTCATCTGTAATACACATGAAATATGCAGGAACGATATCTTTTGTTACATTGACCAAATAATTATGAATTTTTGGAATCACTTCCTCTATATGACTAATAGACTCCTTAAGACATTGCCATTTCGATTCTTTTCCATCTAAAAAATGGAGATTTTGAATATCACTCTCAATCCATTTTCTTAAATTACCACTTTGTTTACTCCACTCTGCATATCTATATTCGATAAGTGGAGACGAATAAGGTGGTTTATTCTTAACAATGTTATAATATATTTCACTCTGCGAATTCTCTACAATATTTTTTAAATCGTTCTTAATGTCGATTATAATAGTTGGATAAAGACCAGAATTTTTAAGTTCCATAGCCTCCGGGGCAGAGTCAGGAAATCCATCGAATACAAATCCATACGTCATAATACGATTATCAAACACAACACTTTGAACAGCTTTCATAACATAGTCAGATTTAATACAATCTCCTTTACAAATATTGATCTGCATAAGAGACGATAATTCTGTCCAATGTAATCGTTCCAATGTATATCTAAGAGCTTTTCCTCTCGAAATACACATCAACCCATAACGTTTTGCCAAGTTTCGAGCTAGTATACTTTTGCCAGATTTGGGAGCTCCAATAACACTAATAGTGAGAGGAAATGCTCTGAATGAATCTATAATATCACTTTTTATATATTTCAGTGGGTTTTTCCGAAATTTCTTTAAATTTTCTTCACTAAATGTGAAGTATATGTTCGATCTATGAATAACAGGAAATAGTTTATTTTTACGCTTTACTATTTTATATGGGTTAAGAGTAGTTTCTGAGTTTTCATATATATACACAGGACACATACGTTTAAATTTACTGAGAAAATAGTAGCCTTGCGACAACAATAAATCTGCAAAATCATCACTGATTGTAAAGGTTTGTTCTAACAGTGAATTGCATCGATTTCTTAAATTAGATAATTTAAATAAAGTTACTCTCAAAACTTTGTTTAAAGGCTTCATGCAGTTTACCGAAATAATCTTTATTCTTTGCTCAAGTAAATTGTCTTTTAAAGATTGCACACCTTCGTCTTCTACTTCAAAAATACCTTCAATTCTAGAATCTATTCGCTCTCGGGCTTCATCCGACTTTTCCCATTCACTTTGGTCGATAGGTTCTGGGTATTCCTGTATCATGTCATTATAGAAATTAAACAATTTCATATCACCATCAAAAGAACCTTTTTGTTGGGGTTCTATTATAACACTACCTGCTGACGTTTTCTGAGCTATATCAACAGTATTAGGAAACACATTGTTTAAAATGTCTTCAAGTATCAGTTTTGCAACAACACTTTTTGTAATGAAGTTCATCCAGTGTTGCTTTGCAATGTCAAGTTTTTCTTTAGCAACATATTTTGCCTGACTAAGTTGAGTTTTCCATGTTTTGTACATTTTTTGAGAAAGTCTTTGTAGCGAGGTTTCTACACTACCTTCTAGGTCTATAACTAAATCGGGTATACAATAGCATGCTACCATATCCTCTACATCAGAGGGTAGTCGTGGATATCCGTCTAACACAAAACCTGTCTTGACGAATGGGTGATCAAACCATATTTTTTTAATTATGTTTTGCATCAGAATTGACAGAATTGGTGTACCTCTTTCAAAATAATTATACACCATTCTTCTCAACTCTGTTTCATTTCCTAAAATATCTGACATAAGATTCTCATTTTCTTCATCCATTTGAAACTCAACTACACCCTCTTCGTCAATTGGAGTATCAGTAAAAGAGTTTTCATATTGACGGCCAACCTTTTTAAAATGTTTAGGTAATAAAAAATCATTTATAATTTCTGAAAAATCTATATGTATTAAACCAAGTTCTTTGGCCACTAACTTAGATAAAGCCGTCTTGCCACTACCAATACAACCTATAACGCATAATCTGAAAGGGGGTAGTGATTTAAATGGTTTGTTATATTCTTGATAGAGAGTAACGTCTTTTTGGAATGTTTCGAAACATTCTTCCTTTGAAAAGAAATGTATCCTATTGTTATACTTTATACTGAATTCGGGTTTACCTTCCCATAAGACACAATGATTAAAGAAAGTAACGGGGCAAAATGTACTTGTTTCGCATAGAGAACGTGGATCATTATAGCTTAACAAGTCTTTAGGTTTCTCATCTTCGTCGTCAACTGGTTCGGCCTCTTCATCTTCATTAATTTCACATATTAAATAATAACTTTTGCGGAGTTTTAATAGTGCCTCTTCCACAATGGTAACGTCTGATTTATTTTCAAGTTCTATTTCAATAAATGATTTATAAGCATCTTCTAGTTTTAATTTCACGCTATCCCAATCTTCTCGAAATTTTTCAATAGAAGTAGCAAAAGTAGTCATATAATCAGAATCTAAATTAGCACTTTCTTCAGCCACATTATCATTCATAAAAAATGTATCCAGAAATGTTGTAATATAATCGTGTATAATCATTTGAACGTTTACACATTTCGTCTCTCGCAGAGGTGTGGTTTGAAGTTTTGTTTTAATTAAAGGGTCATTGGCCAATCTAAACCTTTCCTGGTAGTTTTTCAGACAACTTTCCATTTTCTTGTAGCTTTCAATGAGTGTTGGGTCAATTTCTCTGTTTTCTATTAAAGCTATGGTATTGTCAGGTAACAAGTTTGCTTCGCCAAGGTAGCCCCAGAATTCAGGATCGGATGGGTATCCATCAATTATATATTTTCCATAACATTCATTTTTGTGATGAGATTCTTTATCAATCTTTAACAAAATATTACTCATTTCAGTCACTAATTCTTCATTAGTTGGCTCAATTTCATTTTGTAATTCATTGGTTATTATATAATTTTCAATCGCTCCGGTTACATCTGTATCGCCTAGTGCAGGCAAACCAGGTCTTATTGTAACCGTCAATAACTGCAAGGGTGCAAATTGAATTAATGATTTTTCTTCTAGAACTTCTATGCACTGGTTAGGGTCATCTAAGAAAGGCAGGAATGAAAGACGTGCTCGTAAACTGTTGTAACTATTAAATAATTTGACATCAGTCTCTGATTTCTCTTCATCTTCTTCCGCTTCAAAAGTAGCATTTTTTAAAACTTCTATTAAAACCAGTAAATATGATCGAAGAATCTCCGAAGTGGAATGGAGCCACTCATTTAATATGTCAAGCCTTTCAGTCTCTGTACTTTGCCACGCTGAAAGTCGAGCGTCCTCTATTGTTGCAATTATTTCTGATAGTATAGTTTTCGAATATGAACCAAGTTTTTTTTGCTTTTCATCTTTGACAAAAGTTTCATAGGATATAATTGGAGCATCGAAAAGCCAAGATAAACAGTTTGAAATCATCGTTTTACCAGAAGATTTCGTGCCTATCACAAATACTCTACACGTTGGTTCCAAAAAGTTTAAGTTCAAGTAAGGCCTTGGATTTCTGCAAAATGATATAAATGAATCTAGAGACGACATAAGATATACGTGCTTGAAAAAAGCCACTGCATATTTTGGGAAACCTCTTATTGATCGTCTCTTCTTTAGTTCGACAGGACATCTATTATTCCATAATGATGGATATCGATTAAAAGTAAGAACACCACTTTTAATAACATTCAACTCCTCTACTACTTTCCAGAAATCTTCCATGTCTTCTGGTGGCTCTTCTAGGTACAGGGGCTCTGGTATGAGTACGGGTTTGACTGATAATATAAACAATTTTTCAGTAAATTGATACATCATTTCCTGAACAGAAATTCGCGCATCTATTTTTATAATGTTCTTGGGATCATAATCTCTAAGTTTGTCTTCAATAAATGGTAAGATATGCTGTCTATAGTTACACATTTGATTAATTGAATTATTTTTAAAATTAATTGGATGCCTGCAATTGTATTTTGGATTGAAAACATGACTATCATAAGCACCGATAAAGTCAGTTAAAGCACATTTTGTAGGCCATCTGAGCTCAGATTCTGTTTTATCAACGAATTGATCAAATATGAATGCGCTACTTTTATAATTTATATATTTACGACTTTTTATTGTTACTAAATCTTTGTCTGGACATGTCAAATATATAATAATATCAGGATGCATAGGCATATCAAAAATTTCACACAACTGTTTCAATAACAACGATTTTTTTGTACACATATAAGGTTTTCTGGAAATAATTATATTGGAACCAACATCTAATATAAATTTTGGTAATTCCACTGGTTGCTCTTCAGCGTCCTCTTCTACATTTTCTTCCTCATGTTCTTCTTCAACGTCTTCTTCTGTGTCTTGGGCACCAACGTCATTACTCAATGAAGAACGTGAAGCAGTTTTTGATTTCTTTGACTTCTTTTTCTTAAGATTAACTAATGTATCGAACAAAAGTTCATCAATAACATTCAATGCCTCTTCTGAATATAAACTTTTCGAAAGATATTGAGGACTTACTTCTGAAGTTACTAATGGGAGTCCTGACACCACATACCCTCTATGTTTAACTGCAGGAGATTCCATTTTAAGTTTCATAAGTGATAGTATCACATCAATATTTATGACTTTTCTCTGGTTTATGTTAAACTTTATACACTTTCCAGAAGGGCTACCTTGGTCTATTTCATCTGTTATCACATTCTTGGGACACAAGTGAATGCAACTAAATTTTTTAGCTATCGCTTCACCAAGAGAATATGCACCAGCACCAGGCTTACCAACTATAAGATAGCAAGTTGGCTTAGAATTTAAGAAACGTTCTTGTGCATCCCAGTCAGTCCAAAGGTCACTCTGGTCAGGCGATTCTGGTGTTTTTGTCAATGTTGCTGCTGTGTTGTTTAATCCTATAATTGCTGCTGCCATAGGCTGTTTGCTCTTTTTAGTCTTATCAATTTGATTTTTATCAAGATTATTGACTGATAGGGGATACACAACGTTTTTGTTGATGTTAACATCTTCAAGACTATGCTTGTCTATTACATCCAAGTTATTTTTATAATTTTCAAATTCAATCATCTTGTAGAATGAAAATAAATAAAGTCTAATAAAACCTGACATACGTTGTCAGATACAAAACTTGACAGAAAGTCACTTTTCCAAAAGGCCATGGTGTTAAATTAATAAAAAAGGTTAAATTAGTACATCACTTTGAATTAATTTTAACACAAATAAGTTACTAAACAGAAAGTAACAATACACTGGGTTACCTATAGAAACTTTATAGGTACCTAAGACATACCTAGCTTAACAAACTGGTGCACTAAACTTGATATTACAATTTTTTGCCTACTAATTAAAGAGAAAAGATAATGAGTTTTTTTAAATCTGAATTAAGATATTTTGAAATTACCAGTTTCCTTGAAAGCAGTTCAAAAACCGATTATAATGAACCTCAAAATATCAAAAGCAAATACAAACTTTCTATGCAATATAAATTGTTGATATCGCATAGAATATTTCAAAACCAATTCTTACTGTATGTATTATTCGAAGATAATGTATATGAATTACTATCAATTGGCTATATTATTGTATGATATTATTGTAACCATGTCGCGTAGTGGTGAAAGAATACTACTCCCTCCCTCCCTCTCTTCCCTTGAGTGTCGTAAAAGGCGACTAACAGACTAAAGACTGCACGTACATCCAACGGCATAGAGCGGCGATGGGGTCACCACCTATCATGCTGAGCACATGTGCATTCACTAGTTGGTGAAAAATAGACTATGGTAGAGGACTGCTTTTGTTGTCCTCATTGCCTAGTCTCTGACTAACCTTTCGGGGATAATAGTCGTGATTATATGTATGTACTTATTTAATGTAGTAGTTAATATGTATGTAGCATTAAATGTAAACATTCAAATCAAATGGATACTGCGGTATTTAAGTGACACATTGCAAAAAAAAAAAAAAACAATTAATTAAAAACGTAAATTTTATAGAAATATAAAAAAAAACCTATAAAAACAGTTCCTTATAATGTTTTAAAACATTACCTGTAAATTCTTCAAAATGCTATCTAATAATTTATTTACTATTATATGAACTTGTTTTGTTACACATTGCTCCATCCATGCTTTTACCAATTCAATTTAAGTACTACTGTAAGTACCTATGAATAAGTATGCATATGAATAAGTTGTCAACACTGTTGCAAAAGTAAAAAAATAAAAAGAACAGATACTTATTTTCATTGGGATCAATGGTGCAGAAAGGGAAGTTCTCAGCAGCTGCTTGACTCTTAGTCAGCACATTGAAGAATGTTGACTTGCCGACATTAGGCACACCAACTATGCCCACTTTGAGGTTGGTGCCAACTCTTCCAATGAGGGGCTTCTTTTCTGGTCCTTCCACTTTCTTGGGAGGCATCCTAAAATATGAAAATTTTGGTTTCAGAGCAAAAAGGAGTATGGCTGTGCACTGTTTTTGTGGTCCTAATTGAAGTCTTTGGCTAACCCTTTGAGGTGGGATAATATGTGTGATACATGTATGTTTTAGAGCATCTACTATTCCAAACAAAATATGATTAAAACTAAAATTACTGAATAGAACAAAAAACATACATGTTTTTTTTAGAATTAATAACATTATTATATATTTTATTTCATAAATTAAAATAACATCAATTGCCGTACTCAGAGACGTCACTTAAGTTTTAATGACAGTTACGTCTCTTGCTATCACTTTCTTATGTATAGTGCTAAACAGAGAAGGAAAGACATTTAATTGTCATTAAAACTTAATTGACGTCTCTGAGTATGGCAGTAAGTCTATTTTCGAGGTTTACCTAACTTAAAAATAGAAAACATGAAACTTAAACTTTAACAAAATTTATAATAAGTCTTTCCTACTTTTATGAATGTTTAGAAGTAGCAGTTTCAATAATAACTAAACTGTAAGAAAATAAATTTAAAGTTATATTTAAAACTTTTTTAATTATAATATTATGAAACTAGTAAGTAAGTACTCAATGTTGCATAAATTATGCAAAATTATTAATTCCTTTGTTGTGTAATGCAATTAAATTGATCTTTAGTGCCTTACAAATAATCAGAGAATTACATCGGAATAGTTATTCAGTATTTTATCTCTTTTACTCTAATTTGAAATTAAGTTTACATGACAGGAACAAAACACGGAATAACTAAATATTTGTAGCTTATTCTTTGTTTGTTTGTAGGGCAGTTAAGGATTTAGTTATATAATAATATTATGAAATGAGATATTTCACAATTCAAACATAAATATTTACAATGGTACCCTTCAGAGCATAACATGTATTCTGTGGCATAACTAGAATCAAAGTAAGCAAAATTATTTAATCCTTTGTTGTGCAATACAAATAAATTGATTTAAAGTTTAAGTCCTGATATAGGTAGTTAAATAATAATATTATGACATGAGATATTTCACAATTCAAATATAAATATTTACAATGGTACCCTTCAGAGCATAACATGTATTCTGTGGCATAACTAGAATCAAAGTAAGCAAAATTATTTAATCCTTTGTTGTGCAATACAACTAAATTGATTTAAAGTTTAAGTCCTGATATAGGTAGTTAAAAAATAATATTATGACATGAGATATTTCACAATTCAAACATAAATATTTACAATGGTACCCTTCAGAGCATAACATGTATTCTGTGGCATAACTAGAATCAAAGTAAGCAAAATTATTTAATCCTTTGTTGTGCAATACAACTAAATTGATTTAAAGTTTAAGTCCTGATATAGGTAGTTAAATAATAATATTATGACATGAGATATTTGACAATTCAAATATAAATATTTACTATGGTATCCTTCAGAGCATAACTATAATCAGAAATAAACTAATTTTAGGTTATTTGAAACATTGTGGCTAGTTGTTAGTGAAAAATTAACATAACACTTTTTTAGTATTAATTTTTGAAGTAGTAAACAGTCAAATTAAAATCTGCGAAAATTATGAAATATTGTTGAGGCTTTATTCTGTAAAATATACCCGATGGAAACACGATTTGATAAAGTTGGCTCGATAGAATAAATTCACAAAGTAACATATTTTTATCTTCTTTTCTAGGTTTTATTCTTAAAATAAGTGATTTGATATTATGAGTTATTTACCAAAATGAAGTTCATAGATAACTTGAAGAATAAAATAAAAAAAATAACTGATTGTTTTTTTAAATTACACCTATAATTTTTTTTAAATATAAAACGCGCTTTTTCGTGCCCCTTCGCTGTTATACCCGTTCCTTACCATCAAACCGTCGAGAGAGCGAAAGAGAAGCGCTAGAAATACCTCCCCTTAACTTCCAAGGGACAGGTAGGTATTTTTTTAAATGTAAATATGGCATGTAATAATGCCATGCCGTCCTTTAGTGGTTAATCAATAATATTATGAAACTGAATGTTGCACAAATTAAGCAAAATTATATTATAACCATAGTGGTGTACTTAATAAAATTATTTAAAGTTAGCCTTTTAAAACATTATAAAATGGGATGTTTTACAATTGAAAGATAAATACCGACAGACGGTACTCTTTGAAGGGGATAACTTTAAAATGAAATAAAATTTAATAGTGTCAAGATCATAGAAATTGGAAGGCTGTGGTCTACAACTTGTCTACCATAGTAGTAGTAGCGTAAGTATAAAAAAGTAATATTATGAAATGACAGGTTTACATTTTAAACATAAATATTCAGAATGATAGCCCATAGGGTAGTCTTTAGGGAGCTAAATCGATTTATAGTTAAAGTTTAAATAAAGTTGACTTGAGATATTTCACAATTCAAACAAACATTCACAATACCTAAAGGTATATTTAGAGCTTAACTACGATCTGAAATTAAACTAATTTAAAGATAAGTGATACATTGCTAAACAATCGAAATTCAATGTTGCACAATAAAAGCGAAATTGTTGCTTATAGCTCTTTTGTAGTGTAACAAATTCAAAATTAAAGTACTTTATTAGGGCATTTAAATAAATTCACTATCAGCTCTTTTAATTTGGGTACCTTAAGGTACATACCGTACCTTAATAAAGTAAAATTAAGATTGTAAAGAATAATACTGATACACTATAACTAAAACTGATCTAGCACACCGGTAGTGGCATTCAGAATAAAAGATACAGCTTCAAATAAGAAACAAATAAGTAATAAATCCCTCAAACTAGTCTTTTAGAGAACATAACCTACAATGTTGCAACATTTAATTTAAAAATATTTAATTAAAATATTGTACTCACGCGCTGGAATAGAGACTTTTAGGAAGTTTCAGCTGTATGAATGAATTGGGTTCAAATGATGAAAATATTGTAGTTACACGAATTTATATCAAAAATACGCGTGTACAAAGTATGAAACACCACACCACAGACAATATTTGAGTTGAGCATGAGCAAGTTGAGCTGTCACTGTCAAGCTGTCATGTCACTAAATTAGTGGTGCTCGCTATATATGTCGCCTCTAGATTGTCGATACTTGCCTTCGACAGGTTAATTCAACCCGATCAACTCATTTCGTACTATCCAAGACTCCCGGCGTTGCTTCAATGAGGTCTTATCTCGGCCTATAAATGTCCCACTGCTGGGCACAGGCCTCCCACGTGGATAATAGCCTAGCCCACCACGCTGGCCCAATGGGTTTTATCGACTGCCGTCTTACAACAGCCGGTACCTGCTTTCCGAAGCATAAGACATAAGAGCATAAGAGACAACAACTTAAGACACCGTACTCGTTTAAAACAAGAGTACGTAGGTACAGTCGACCAAATTGAATCATGACCCACCTTAAGGTCATTTTCCTACAGTCATTCTAATACGAGTAGGTTGAAATTAGCTTGAACATACATTACATGTAACGCATGTAACGAACCTGTTATCATTTTATAAGACACTGACAGCTGACAAGGCAAATATGAAAACCATCATGCGACGTTGCCGATTAGTGCAATTTTTTTTTATTTTTTTTTTTATAAAAGAGCGAGGCAAACGAGCAGGCGGGTCACCTGATGGAAAGTAATCACCGCCGCCCATGGACACCCGCAAAACCAGAGGAATCGCAGATGCGTTGCCGGCCTTTAAGGGAGGAATAGGTTTAAGGAAGGAATAGGAATTGGGAGGGGGGGGGGGGGAAGGGGCCTCCGGAACCCTCACTGGTCGGACGAAACACAACAGCACCAAGTGCCGTTATTTCACGCCGAATATTCGTGAGAGGATGGTATTACGCCGGGCGAGCCGGCCCAATGCGTGCTGCAACGCAGCGTGGCTCTACCACTCAGTCAGTGTTACTCATTTAGCACCACCCAGGGATCACGTGTAGGGTCTCAAGGGTAAACCTACGGACGCGAGCAACTTTAACCCCCAAAACCATATTGTGCTGTGTTGTGCGGCGATAAGCGCTCTTGCCGTTCCGCTGTCGGTGACGGTGAGCGACTGAACCTAAGAACAATATTTAGTTATTGTTCTGAGGACTGAACAAACGGCGATCAGTTGACTTGAATTCATCCATATTTCTGTCAAATCTCATTCAATACATTTATTTGTTAAAGAGTAAAGACATTTACACAAACATACTCACTTTCGTAACAATAGTGTAATCGTAATAGTAGTTAGTGGCCTAGTGGGTATGAATACGTTTAAAATGTTTTTTACCGAGTATTACCGTATTTTAGCGGGGTAATTTTACCGCTTTACAACCCCAGTCTGTAACGGGCCCAGTTACTTTATAAAATCACATTTGGAACATGTCGTGGTCACTATATAATAAAATAGTAAAGTTGAAGAATTATAAACTTTATTTTATTAATATCATCAATAGGTTTTATTAAGTTTAAAAAAATGGCATTCACTTGGTAAACTGAAAAACTAGAAAATAACTTTATAAATAAATTGTGGGTTTGAGCTTCATGTTGGGTAAACCAATTGGAGACAATTCTGGCAGTATGCACTGGACAGTAACTGTCAATAACTGTTATCATGAACGTAGGAGAATACTGGCACTGCACGCGGGTAAACTGTTCGCAAAGTCGGTAACATTGATTCTTCCAATAAATCGACATAGTTCTTAGCATTTTGACGAGGATAAATTTGAACAAGTTCGCCTACACTTCCAGCATCCATCCAGGCCTACATGTTAGCTGAAATTCGGCCAGATAATTGGTTGGGCGTGATCCTCTGTGTATCAAGTGTTATCGTAACGCCACAAAGTTAAGCGACCATATTGAGAAGGGCAAAACGATTTTTCGTCTGTAAAGATGGTGTTTGTCCAGTCGAAGTCTAAGTAATTACGTGCAAAATTTAATCTCTCAATTTTGTGTGCATCCGTTAAGTGAGCTTTCTTAGCATAATGCATAATGCCTGTAATGCAGCCCAGTGCGGTGCAAATTATTTCTTATTGTTTGTAGACATACGTCGTAACGTGCCGCAAAATACCGGGTATCAGTAAAAGGATGTTCTTCGTAATGGTGTTGCATTTCCGTTCTCTGTTGGTTCGTGATCCGACGAACGCTATGATTATATCGTCGTCTGTCTTCAAGGGTACCATCTTCAGCGTGCCTTCTGATCCAGGTTCTGACTGTGTGCCGACTTATATTGAACTCTCGTGATATATCTCGAATGCTGGAGCCTTGTTCACTGAGCACTACTATTCGAGCTTTTTGTTCTGCCAAATTGTCATTATACGATTTGTTTTAATTCAATCAAATTCAATTCAATTAATGTTTCAATTTTTTCAGACAGACTACAACTTGACATCAGACGCAACGTCACTTTATTTTTAAAACTAAAATACCTTTTCTCCGTAGTGAAAAGAGTTTGGATTATGTATGAATGACATCTTAATAGAAATTCAAAATAAGACTGCTTTGTCTAAAGCATATCTAGTGCAGTGATAACAAAGGTTAAAATTGCATACATCTCTGACCCATAATGACGCATTTTTATTCATATTTAAAACGTACTAAGTGTAACATGAATAAAAGCGAAGAAACCTAACTACATTTATGATTTTAAAGGAATGATCGGCGAAGTGGGTCATGATTCAGTTGGTTCGACTGTACATGCTACCTAATAAACAGGTTTTTGTGCACATATTTTTTCTGTTGGTTTTTATAATAGGTACAGTACTATCATGGTACTTGATCGCGTTTCCAAAAATTAAGAGGCACCCTTCTTTTAAAGATTCCGCTCAGGCAACAGACTGGAATCTTCCAAAGATTCTAGTAGCGGAAGGGGAAAGAGAGATGCCGTTTAAATTTAAGTGGTGTTATCGTTATGCTGTAAATTCATAGTGGCCCTCTATACAGCAATAAAAAAACGAATTATCAAATATTTGATATAATCTACTGGTTAGTTTTATTAGGAGCATCTGATTGTTATTTTCGGGATATAATGGTGACCAAATTATTAAGTGGAATAATCATGTTCATGTTGTGAAAATGTTCAGTGTTTTTAAGCAGTGTTTGTGTGACTATAATCATGCAGATAGTCTTCATACTATATTGGCTGCCAAACTTTCTTAATACATTATCTGTCACATTAAATGTGGTTATTTTAATAAGACATGCATTCTATTTAGGTAACTGAAAGACTTGGCTGTAGGAAATTTGTAAGGAAATTGTAAAAAACCATTCATTGGTTTTTTATTTAATTAGTTGGTTCGGTTGACTTGCTGTGAAACTTTGTGTCGTTAGTTCTGTAACAAAAGTATAGGAACTCAATTTACTTGTTGACTTTCAAGGAATTGTTGTCTGTTTTACTTTTAGTATCGGGTGATTTTATCCGTAACTAATTTATATTTCGATACCAAAATATCGAAAGACAAATTAATTAGGTACTTCGATGTATGTATTAAGATTGTATTATGTATGTAAAATTAATATCTATTTAATATCAATATTTTTAAGAATAAAGGGAAAAATATCGATACTTTTTCAAATGGACAACACTACATTTAATAACTTATTTATATTAAAAGGCAAAGCACGACGTACCATACAGCCGTGACACGTCTTATTTTTAATCAAAAAAGTTTTAAGCTAGGCAAGCAAGAAAGCTATTCTTTGAGAGGACAATCAGCGTATTGCAGTCGTCGCAGATATAAACAATGTCCCAGGTACTAGGTAACTAACACATCCTACGGGCACATGAGTAATTTACTCATGTGCTACTACGGGCTTCCTTTAGGCAGCAACGGGTGTCTCGTCAAAAACCATGCAAAACAATAATTGTCGCCAGCCCTTGAATGACTAGGTCATAACCATAAGCCCAGTTCGTACCTATGCTAGTAATTTAGTCGAGTAGAAGTAGGTACCTACAAGGCCTCGATAGCTTCATTATTCAAAACGGATTTTAAAACAATCGAACTAGCGATGCAATGTACCTACTTATATTGCGCTCTATAGGCTATAGAACAATAAGAAGAAACTAGACTTGCTGGCAATTTACGACAAGTTCTTGAATTACACCTTAATGCACTGCTAGCTCCTAGATGCGATCCATATCCACCAGGCTTCACATTTACATTGAATTAGACAGCAGCCTGCAGATTACGAGGGACGCCCTCCTGAAAGATATTGGTAGGTATCCCCGATGTTAGACATTAGTTGGTATGACGTAAAGAGATCCCGCTTTACTTTTCCTCGGCCTCGGTTCATCTACCTACTACATCTATTTGAGTGGTAGAGCCACGCTGCGTTGCAGCACGCATTGGGCCGGCTCGCCCGGCGTAATACCACCCTCTCACGAATATCCGCCGTGAAATAATGGCACTTGGTGCTGTTGTGTTTCGTCCGGCCAGTGAGGGTACCCCCCCTCTCACAATTCCTATTCCTTCGGTCGGCAACGCGTCGCGATTCCTCTGGTTTTGCGGGTGGTTTCCATGGGCGGCGGTGATTACTCTCCATCAGGTGACCCGCATGCTCGTTTGCCTCCTTCTTAAAAATAATCTACCTTAAGACTGAAGTGCCTTCGAGCATGTTCATGCAGAAGACGTATCTTTTTTCATAAAGAAACCGGCCTAGTTATTCATTCATCATCTCAGCCTATAAACTTCCCACTGCTGGGCGCAGGAAATTATGAAATGGGGCATGGGAAGTAGCACATGAGATCGGGCCATAACCTCGAAAGGAGCTTGATTAGTTTGGTCACCCATCCCGTGGCCCGGTACTTCAAAAGTTGCTTAACTGGGCCCTGATTCTGTATCGCAATCTATAGATTCCACACCTAAACCTTACCGCGCACAAACGTCAAACGCATACGTTTTTGGGAAGGTATCGTAACTTTTTAAGGAATTAACGTGGTTTTGAAACAAGGAATCGTTACAGAATAGGGGCCCTGGAAAGATCGCAAACCTAACGCCTTAGCCACGATTACCGTGCCTTAACGCTGTCGAGCTACTCTCATATAAAATGAATTATTTAAAATAATTTGTTCTATTTAGATTTATTTAAAACTACACCAACATTTATAAAACCATAGTACCTGTTCCAATATGAATGAAAAATATTAAATTAATTTTAATACAACAATCAAAGTAGTCAATAGTACCTAGTTAATTAACCCTTTACCCATGGAGCCTTTATTAAACACATTGACTGTAAATTTCTTTAATGTTTTATTCAGTTACAACTTATCTTTAAATAACTTACAACATTAGTTTTACAATTAAGTCTTTACATAGCCTAGCCCTAAACAATTATCACCGAGTTTTTAATTAAAACACACCACCTATTAATTTAAAATAATATATTATTATAAAATATGAACTTAATTAACATAACAAAAACAACTTTATGTAGTTAAAGCAGCCCAGGGTGGAGACATTGGAGCTGGATTTTGGAGATAAGACATGGCTACAGCAGAAATTGACAGCATAAACGAGCTCACAATCTGAAAGAAAAAGATAAATATTGTTTTATTATCTGATGTCTGACTTACTCAGGTTGACAAAACTTTGGTCGATATTTTTGGTAAAAATTTCCACTTTACCCGATTTCTGGAAATAAGATCTAGTCTAGAACACTGGTTTCACGCAGCACTCAAACGATTCTAGAAGCCAGAGCCCTTAGATGAATGATTGGTCTCGCTGCGCTCGACTAGATACCGACCTATCTAAAAACCACAGCTCCGTAAATGCGGCAACTCATCTATGACAATTTGCAAGAATGCTGTCTTTCTTATTTTTTTGTAGTATTATTTTTCAGTTTTATTACGCAAACTAGCATTTTACTTTGAATTATGCCAAAAATTTAATAAAAAAATCGGTACACTTTACACACCGCTATCAGTGTGACTGGCTCTAGGGTACGCCGATTTCGGCGTAGTATTTGTTGCCGCATTATACAAGTACGACGGAGGTATCTAGTTGAGCGCAGCGAGACAAATCATTCATCTAAGCCAGAGCCATTTAAAAAAAATCATACTAATGCATAACCACTGACTAAGTAGAGAACAAGTTTCACAACCTAAAATCGAATTGAACATTTCACTGTACGATTACGATTGCAGCTATAGTTCTTTCTCTATTTTATGGTTTATTCTAATAATTAAAGTTTTATGTACTCAATAATAAAGGGTCCGCCAAATAACTTTTTTTTTTTGAAAATGCTATAAAAAAAAAACTACTGAATATTTTCTCAAATTTCTTTTTTTATTTATAAGTACAATCCTTCCGGTTAATAATGGAAAATAATTTCATTCAAATGGCTGCCTCGGCTGGCCATGCAGTAGCCTACACGATCGGTCCAATTTTTAAGCACATTATCGATTGTGTGCAGCTGTATTTCACCAATGGCTTCACGAATATTGTCCTTTAAAGCGTCAATTGTCTCTGGCTTGTCGGCGTAACATTTATCTTTGAGGGCACCCCACAAATAATAGTCCAACGGTGTCAAATCGCAGCTCCGAGGTGGCCAAACGACATCAGCTCTGCGGCTGATAATGCGATCTTCAAAAACAGGGCGCAAAACATCGAGTGTAGCTTCGGCTGTGTGGCACGTAGCGCCGTCCTGTTGAAACCAAATGTTGCCAATATCCTCCTCTTCAATTTTTGTGAACAAAAATTCGTTCAACATGGCCCGATAACGATCGCCATTGACTGTAACGGCCACTCCTTGCTCATTTTCAAAGAAAAATGGCCCAATTATGCCTCTGGACCAAAATCCGCACCAAACAGTGACTCGTTTTGGGTGTACCGGCTTTTCAATGTATGCGTGCGGGTTTTCTGTGCCCCAAATACGACAATTTTGCTTGTTTACATACCCGCCAAGATCAAAATGAGCTTCATCCGAAAAGATGATTTTTTTGGCAAAATCGGCATCTTCTGTAAGTCGATCGCAGGCCCACTCAGCATGATTTTCAAAGTAATGTCGCAATATTTCCCAGCGTTGTTCAAGCGTATACACAACCATATTCGCTCAGCGGAAGGATAAAACTAATTATCTGTCAAATCAGACATGAGCTAAGTGTTACCATTCACGAAATAAGCACTAGTTAAAAAAAAAAACTTTAGATGGCGGACCCTTTAGTAGTTAGCGTAGTATTTCACTAACGCAATAGGTACAAAATAAAACAACTGCCTAAAAGGTAGTTTTTGTTAAATTTTATTGCTGAGTGTGTTGCTAAGGTTACTTCACTTGCCGAAGCGTAATAATTTGATAAAACATCATCCTCTCATAATTCAAATTAATAACTAACATAATCCAGCATTTATTGCTGATAATACTATAAACAATTCTTACGGTGCTTTTGCTATACTTAAACAATTTATATGTCTCATTTTCAGTGAAATTCAGAAAAGAAAAGAATTTAGTGCGTTGATCATGGATTTATACACACTCATATAAGATCTGCACATTCTCTAAAAGTTTAATATTGTGAAAGCATTTTGTGTGTTTGTAATAATTAATATAATTTAATTTGACTTGAAGGGATATTCCAAGAAGTAATATGACTGTAACAAACGATTATTAAGGCTGATAAATAAGGAATATTTCTCGACCTTCGATTTTAAAGTACCTAATAGAATCGAAATCACCGAAAAAACCGAAAAATCGGTTTTGCCACAGATTTAAAACCGTAAACCCGGTTTTCAAATATACTTTCGAATTTGTGACCCCTAGTTGCAAGCAGCTACAAGACTTAAAATAGAAGAGAATGTTTTTATATTTAACCAACACTGTACATACAACAAAGAAAAAATAAACAAAAATTAAAAATCAAAACATAAATTAACTTAAAATAATGATCCTTTAGCATACGATGCTGCATGCACAGTGTGGCCAAACAGGGCCTGCACTCAGCATGTGCTACGGGACCAGGACACGTAGTGCTGATTTTCAGTACAAACACTTTCATGAAAAAGGATAAGTACCAGACACTGAACAATATAACATAATTTTACAAAAACAACAAACCTGTTTAGTATCATCGGAAACTCTTGCATTTGCAACACTTATACTCGAGCAAAAGATAGCGGTCCATGCACACCATTTAAGGCGCATCATAAGGCCACACATGGAGAATATCATACCTGAAAACAGGATTTTAGATTAAAAACAATGGTAAAATTCTTAAAAAATGGTGCATGAATTTAGGGGAGTGGGGGGTGGAGGGGAGGAGGGGGGTCTAGGGGTACCCCCCAGTGTCATTCCCACTTACAGGAGATACATAGTTATGGAGATAAGCATTTGTTCTCATTAAAACTAACCTTAAAATGTGTAAAAAAGGTCATTGAAGATGGTTAGGAGGGGAAAAGAGATAGGAGAGGGGGGAATCCCCACCCCCCAACCATCAAGAGCTATAAAACATTTTTTTGTATGAAGCTAGATTTCTGTTGTCTAATAAAAAAAATAAAATCGAAATTTAAGACAATCGCTACACTGCACTTCGCAATTCTTCAAAGTCTTGAATCTCTAACCTATCACTTGACCTACGTAAAAATAAAACATCAAGAATTACACTTTATAAACATGCTGTATTGCTGTTGACAATTCTTCGTATGGGTCTTTTTTCGAAAACTAACAGTCCTATTCAGAGACGTTTTCCAAAACCGGTGTTAAAGCTTGGGTTAACAAAACCTAGCTTTAAGCTTAGTCCCCAGATTATCAATTTTGTTATTCAGAGTGACACTTAAACTAGAGATCAAATTAACCCAAGGAGTAAGGAATTAAATGGCAACACTGACTTTAAAGAGTGAATGAATTCGGAAAAAACGATAAGGTTGCTGATGGTTTTGTCCCGTCACTCGCCGAAAAAAAGTTATCATGTGTCAATTTCAACTCAGCGTGGTAGTAATTTGTGGTGTTTGAATTTGTTTCTAAATCTTAAATCAAGAATAATGTCCGTATCCAATAGTGCGTCAAAAAGAAAACGTTGTGAGAACTGGGGTGAAAATGAAAAATTTACATTGTTCACGTTAATCGAAGAGAGAGTACTAACAATAGAGTGTAAGAAAACTGATTCAAACACTAATAAAAGGAAGATATCGGCATGGCGGGAAATAGAAGAAAAGTTTGTATAATTTTTAGTTCTGCTAAAAGGTTGATAGCTATCACCATGCATGATTATAGACCCTCCTGCCAGGCAAGGTAATTATGGCAAAATCCCCACATGAATACATGCATGGTAGTATTTAACACGCTTTTATTAGGTCGACCTGTATGTAACAAATTATGTAATGGAATCTAAGGTACTTAACTAATTTAACCATCTTCCAAGGGTCGTAGCGTAATGAAAATTGGCAGCTGTATGTAGTTCTGATGACAATACAATTATATGGTACTGTCGAACTGATCTGATTCTCTTCTCTCTCTGAACTGATCTTATCTGACTTTCCTTTACCAGCGCCCCACGCTTTTACAATCAAATATTATAATTAAAAGCACATAGTTTACTCTTTAGCCCAGAAATAGAGACAACTTGAACGATCCTTAATTTATTTTTTGTTTTTATATGCATTTATAAAAGCGTGTTTTTTAAACTATTAATTCTTTATTATGTGGGAGGCTGTCTGCTATTGATGATTATTAACTGTGCTTTATTCTGTATTTTTTTGCAGATTTAATATGATGTTTACCACAAATAGAAATATGAGCCAATTGAAAGAACAGTGGAAGCGAATGAAAGTGGCCGCTAGAAAAAATATTGCAAATTATAAAAAAAAACAAAATGCAACTGGAGGAGGCACAAATAATGCTGAAGTGTCAGAAATGGACTGGCGCATACACAGTCTACTGCCACATGAATTTATTAAAGATATTAACATATTTGACAATGATCATGAAAATGTAAGTACATATTGTACCTTCACAATTTTTATTAAAGTAAAACACTGTCTTAGGCACATCCCAGTGATGGTGTTGCGTTATTTTTATTTTAAGGTAACTTTAATATTATAATTTGTTCCTATTTCAGAATGTTGTTGACACACAGTCACAGGATCCAGTTATTGTGGAAGAAATAGAACATCAAGCACTAGTGGTACGCTTCACACTATCATTGTCATACCCAACAGGGTTTATATGTACTAGACACATCTGTAACACCTTATTCACTATGATTGACAATAAATCTATTGTATTGTATTGAACATTACTAGACTTACATTTAATTAATCTATTTTTATTTTGCAGCATCATGAAGAAAACACACAAAATAACGATGATTTTATTTGTCCCATAGAGTTAGGACACGGACCAATTGAAGAAGTATGTATATTGTATACTTTACAGTACCTAACTTCTCTTCATTTCTGTTCAGTTTTTAAATGGATCTTAATTATTATTTACAGCACTCCTATAGCATACTTGCAGATGTAAATATGAGTGAACATGACAACACTCAAAATGGTTCAACTCACCCCGATAATATTAATATATCACAGGCTTTTGTAATTAATACTACATCTGCCGATTGTGGGACTGACACATCCATGGTTAGTATATTACAGAAATATCCAATCCAAGATATTAATTCAATATTCTAAATATATACCTACATATTATGTGTTTCACTTTACAGACCCCTCGC
The DNA here is from genome assembly GCA_963921215.1 of Scoparia ambigualis. Lineage (NCBI taxonomy): Eukaryota > Metazoa > Arthropoda > Insecta > Lepidoptera > Crambidae > Scoparia > Scoparia ambigualis. The sequence continues at coordinate 13,994,022 of OY992507.1, forward strand.
CGCGATGACTCTATGCAATATAATAATAATACACTGGTGGAACATGTGACTGATCCTAGGGTTAGTAGTGTTAAGAATGCTATACAATGCTATGCATGCTTTAAATACTATGCTGATAATTTACCAAATAAAGTTTTTGATATTATGATAACAGATTGGAAACTTTTGTCTGTCTGACTGGATGCGCATCATACAAAAACTACTGGGTGAATTCACTTTGAATTTGGCATGGAGTTATGTATGTTATGACTTATCTTCCCGGAAAAAGCCTACCTCACTCTTCCTTTCAACTCTTATAACTATATACAAATGAAATTCCATGTGGGCTTAAGTCATAGGCAACAGTTTGTGGGTTTTAATTTTTTCATATTTCTGTTTACAGGCACGCTGTGGTAATATTTTGCAGGCTGCAATTAATACACCGGTGCATACTACTCAAAGTTTGGCACATGCTCATACTGAACGTAGAGGGACTAACACTGTACAGGTTAATTTCAAGTTATATATTAATAAACATTATTTTTTGTGATCACATAGCAATACTTATCCGATTTTTCTTTTGTCTTTTGCAGACCCCTCGCCGCCACGATGTTAATATAACGCAGGGCTTCAGTCGAAGGTCTCGCACATCCATTAGGGTTGGTTACCACCTATGCTTGCAATGTTGTATGCATGGATTATTTTAGAGTCAGCTTGTCACTACTTTATCAGCTATCTATAGAATGATATTGTGACGGTTTTACTATGTAATTCACTGGATTCTCTGTTTACAGTCCTCCCGTACAAGAAATATAGCGAGTGAGTCAGAATACCATCAATTACTGGTTGAAAGAAAAAGTGAGGAGTATGATTTAAAATTAAAACAAATGAAGGAGATCCATGAGTTGGAATTAAAGAAAAGAAAAATTGAAATTGAAAACTTATTATTAGTTAAAGAAAAAATTCAATTAGAAATTGAAATAATTAAAAAATAAAAATAAATTATGTAATAGTACATTATTTTAATTCTTAAATAAAATAAATTACTAAGAAAAATATCTTCTAATATATTGTGCTCTTGTGTAATCACCTCTTGTATGATTCAATGAAGTAGAATTTGTTCTTTCTATTTGATTGACTTCCTCTTCACTTAAATCATCATCATCATCACTGTCAGACCACTCATTGTTGGATCTTAATTCGATAGCGATGTTGTGCAACACAGCTAATGCAACAATAGTAGTTTTGACTGTATCCAGCTGTGTATATAGGCCACGCAACAAGCCCCTGAATCTTTGCTTCCACTGACCAAAAACCCGTTCAATAAGATTTCTTGTGGATTTTTGGGCTTTGTTGTATGCTTCTTCAGCAGGTGATGTCGGATTCAAAATTGGAGTTAGCATGTAGTGGGTGGAACCATATCCACCATCTCCCAGCAACTTCCCAATAAATTCTCCATTTTCAAACCTTTCTTTAATTGAGCTTTCATTAAATATTCTGCTATCATGTGCACTACCTCGCCATCTGGCCACAATATTTGTGATTTTCCCCACACCGTCGCAAATAACTTGTACATTTAAAGAATAAGTTCCTTTTCTGTCTATATATGACTGAGCAAGATCTCCTCCTGTTTTTTTAATCTTGATGTGGGTGCAATCTATTGCACCAATAATTTGTGGCATCCCAGCAATTTTTTTGAAGACATCCATAACTTGTGCCTGCTCCGCTATAGATGTTGGAAATCTAATAAATACAGGCATTTTTTTAGCCAATGCTTGAGAAACTTCTTTATTGATTCTACTCATGGTTGGCTGACTGAAACCGTGCAGGTCACCTGTATCGTCCTGAACCTGAAAGATAACAGAGAGAGACATTTTACTAAGGAACTAAATAAAATAAATATCCAGAGCAATTCACACTAAACTAGCAAATCCTGTAGGTATATTATGCATACCTAGATAACACCTAGACACAGTACAAACTTTTATATTTGTCCTGAGGAAGAACACGCCAGATTCAGATCAGAAGGCAGAGGTGGGCTAACAGGCTAGTCAAAGTGAAGATACTAAAAGCTAGAAAGAAAACACAAATTACTTATAACTTTTACTCACTCTATTACGAGCAAAACCACTTAATGCAGCCAGCACCTTCAATTCTGCACTAATAGGCTTTCCTTTATCAGATGTTCCTTCCTTTAGGTCCATTTTTAAAAGATCTATTATGTATCGTGTTTCGTCTTTCGTAAATCTGTACTTCCTCCTGAACTCTTTCTCCGTATATTCTTGAAATGGATTCTTTCTTTTCCTATATATTCTCGGTTGTGGCACATAATATTCAAACATTTCTTCGTATTCTTTGATTTCATTTAATTCCTCCATTTTCACAATATTTAAACAATACCAATTTTAGGTTAGATTTGACGGCGCAAAGACAATAACCAACCAAGTCTTAACCCATCCTTAAACTTACTTAAAGGCGGGTTTAGTGATGAATAGCTTTAGTTCGGCCATAACCCCGGGACTAAACTGGGACTAAGCGTAGTCTGTCACTCTGAATACGATTTTTGCTAACACGGCGTTAGTACAGTGGGTTAACTTTAGTCCCGGACTAGCAAATGCACTCTGAATAGGACGGTAAGAGTCTCCTTAGAAAATGCAAATGTGCATTACAATCTCTGATTTTTTTATAACAAAGTGGAATACTCGTTTTATACAAATTCGTGCACCATTTTTTAAGATCCAAGCCAAAATAATTTTATGGGTGAAATAAACATCTTTTATTTGTGCTTGCTTTTAAAGTTCATATGATATATAAGTCAATTACCCTGTCGCATAGCAGTGAAAGAATAATACCACCCCTTCCCTTGGGTGTCATAAAAGGCGACTAACGGACTAAAGATGGCACATACATCCAACAGCATAGAGCAGCGATGGGATTACCACCTGTCACGCTGAGCACATGTGCAGTTGTGCAGTTATTTGGTAAAAGTGGACTATTCTACAGGACTGCTTTTGTTGTCCTCATTGCCTGACTCACCCTACCGGGAAAAAAGTTGTGAAATTGGGTTTAATTGTAAAAATGTGTGTAACAGTGATAATGGTTAAAAGTACTTAGTATGTTCATGTAATCAGTTGTCAGGTCCTCAGCAGGGGCTGATGTCGGTGGAGGAGGTTTAAAACGCCGCTCGCGGTCTGCTTGCCGAGGATCCGATGTCAATTGCATCTGTAATAAAATGAAAGATAAATATGGCAATGAGTTTCTGTTTTTATCAGTCGTCATGAGGAAATAGTTCTGTGCCTAGACAAAACTTGTTAAGTACTTGTTACAAATCTATTTGCAAGTATTTGAATAAAGGTGTATTATAGGACTAAATACCTTTCTGTTGTGGGTTTACAGTGAGAAATCATTTAACAAATTGATTTGTAACAGAAACTCTGACCGAAGTTATTGATTACGAAAGTTAATAGACAAAATACGTGTTGCATGTGATCTGCAAACTTAATCTTATTACAATAGTAGTTACCTTGTGTGTTTTTATTACTGGCCCACAAATACTTGAAACTTTCTTTGAAGTACAGTTTTAAAATTAGGTAAGTGTATTCCTACCAAATTTACAGTAATTATGAATGGTGTCGAAATAAAGGTAATTATTAATTAACAAGAAAAAACTTAAAGTGTGTGACCTAAATTTTTTAGAACAGCAAAATTTTGACAGTATAGTCAGTCAATATGACATTTTTATTCGTTTTTAGTGAAGGCAAAGTGGCATCTAGTTTATACAGCCTAGTCTTCAGATATTTCCTTTTTTTCTTCAAAGATAACCGTGTCACGTTGCGGTGAAAGAATACTTGTTGGAATAAAGATTTAAGAGAATTTTATGTTTATGGTAATTTACTGGCAGGCTTCATTTTGAGTTAAAAAGACTAACTATATCTCGGACCAAATAACACAATTGGTCCGAGAACTAGATTCAAATATGGTCATGTGATTGCAGAGCATTCAAGCATTGTGATTGTCATGATCTTGGAAACGAAACTTGCTTACTAAGGTTTGGTAGAGACTGGGCTAATTCTTGTATACGTTTATAGTTTGATTTATTTTATATAAAAGATGTTGTGAACCGAAATAAAGGATGGCTTGAAATTAGAAGTGTGTTCATTTGTATAGTGGATCCCAATCCCGAAGGAATTGATATTGCAAACAATTTGCAAAAGGCTTTGAATATAAACATGTCTAGACGGCGCATCGCGGTACAAGCGCTTCTCCCAATACGCCCGTTTTTTAGAGTTGTTAGGTGGATGTCATGTTCGGCTTTAGTAATATTCTGGTTTGGTCATATTTTATTCCGCTTTAGCCATTCTGCTTTAGTCATTTTCTGTTTTAGTCAAGTTCTTGTTTGGTCATGATTAAAGTCCTTTTAAGTCATATCAGCTCTGGTAATATTCTATTCCAGTCATGCTCTGCTTTAGTTATGTTCTGGTTTGGTCTTATGTGAGTTCCAAATAGCTCAAGTTCTACCTCTAGTTTTAAGCTCTGTTTATTGGAGAAACTCATGAAGTATTGCTCTCACCTTTGGGACGGCTCCGCAAAGTACTTTCTCGATGCCTTAGACAGATTGCAGCGCCGTACTGTGCGCATTATTGACAATGACGACCTCCTTGGTCGAGTGGTTTCTACACCGGTTTTCATGGTGTCGCCATCTCTGAGGTCCCGGGTTCGAACCCCGGTCGGGTCAATTTAGAAATTAATGTTTTTCTAAATTGTCTCGGGTCTGGGTGTTCTATGTATATTAAGTTTGTATTTAAGTATTTTAAGTATGTTTATCCGTTGTCTAGTAACCATTTAACGAGTTTCTTCGAAGCTTATCTTGGGCTATATCTAGTATCTATTGGATTAGTTCCTGATTCGCCGGATTCCTGATTTGCCGGATTCTTGTTTCGCCGGATTCTTATTTCGTCGGATTCTTGTTTCGTCGGAAATATTAATATACAATAATATCACTTAAGTAAAGAAAACATGTAGTTATATTTATTATTGTATGAATTATTATTTTGTTGCTACTATCGGACATAACTTAAATTACCTACTTGGAAATGGGTTTGATTCATCTTCTTCATCAGCCTATAAACGTCTCACTGCTGGGCACAGGCCTCCCACGTGAACAATACACGTGGGAATATAGGGCCACGACCCACCACGCCGGCCCAATGCGGGTTGGTGAGTTTTAACGATTGCCATCTTACGACAACAAGCGGGACCAACGGCTTAACGTGCCTTCCGAAGCACGAAGGAGCTCAAGATGTTTTCAATTGGTCACCCATCAAGCGACCCGGAATTGCGAAAGTTCGCAAGCCGAACGCGCTAGCCGCTGCGCCATCGAGTTTGATTCATATTTTCAAAAAACATTATTTATCTGTTACGTTATCTGTTAACGTAACAGACGTTATTAAATTAAGAACAAATAAATATTTTTATTAATGTACCAAAATGTTTGCCTTTTATTTGATAGATAGGTAAAGCCGCGATATTTCTATAGTTTTCCTTCAACAAAAAAATCCGACGAAACAAGAATCCGACGAATCAGGAATCCGGCGAGTAAGGAACAAATCATCTATTGGTGTAATTGTAGGAAAGTTTAATTTAGTTTAAAGTTAATGCAGAGGTCACTAACACTCTCCAGCCTTTGCAATTGCGTAGAGATATTGTGTCACTCAGCGTCTTTTGCCGTTTATATCATGGCGAGTGCTCTGAAGAACTCTTTGACCTCATCCCTCCTTCTCCCTTCCTCGATATACGCGTGCTGCTCTCCGGAGTCACCGGTGACTCGTTTCTTTGTCGCACTTCCAAAAGATGGAATACTTAGTCTACCAGCACACGTATTCCCTCCTACCTATGACATAGGGTTCTTCAAACGAGGCGCGAAGAGGCACTTTGTGGGCCGGCAGAGGGAGGGTGACTGATGCTACGTCTCTTAAGCTGCACCAGTTGTCCTCGCGCCTGGACTTCATTTCCACTTAACATCAGGTGGAGGGGGTCGTTTGCCGGGCTTAGTATAAAAAAGGCAGTAAAATTATAAATATGTGTATGTCGCTACCGTTTCTGCCCGATAATAACATAGCCGAAGGGTGGTTATTTATTTTGTCAAATGAGAATAATAATCCAGATTTAGAGAAATTTGAAAATAATTTCGCGAAGCAATGGTTGAAAATAAATAACATGAATTGCATAAGTGTAGCTAATGATGTTCAACGAACGAAAGGGTGGCATCACAGAATTAAAGCTAGATTTGGTTCCAAACCTAATATATGCAGATTTACGGCATTGTTAAGGCGAGTCCTTTCGAGCGCCTTTCTCTCGCTCTCTCGACGGTACGACGGTACGGGACGGGTATAACAGCGAAACGGCGCAAATAGGCGCATTTTGTAGGTTTTCATAGGTTTTTTGTCTATATAGACTTTATAGGATTTAATGAATAAGCAGGTTCTCTGTAGTACTTCAAAATAAATTTTAACATGTAAAAATTATGTCGAAAATTTAAAAAAAAATGTAAGAAATCATCCGTTTTAGACTTTTAATTGGCCTGTATTCGGGATTTTTATAATTTAGTAAAGTACATCTAATCGCGTAACAAATTAGCACATTCTTTAGGCAATCTCCTTTAGTGTATAATATATTTTTTATAAGAGCGTAATTTAATAGTAAATACATAAACCACTTGATCTAGCATAATATTTTGGCCCGCATTTACCGGTGACTCGCCTTAAGAAACGAAGCCATCCATTTTGACATCAAAATTCATCAGAGCATTTGCTCTGATCACAATGCTCGGTGATCTCAACAGAGTCTCTCAACAAGTGGGCCTTAAAATGAACATGGAGAAGACGAAAATCATGTCTAACTCACGTGTCGTACCCACTCCTCTGAAGGTTGGAGACTCTGCTCTTGAAGTTGTTAACGAATATGTAAACCTGGGACAAACAGTCCAGTTAGGTAGGTCCAACTTTAAGAAAGAGGTCAATCGTCGAATCCAACTCGGCTGGGCAGAGTTCAGTAAGCTACGAAATATCTTCTCGTCCAAAATACCGCAGTGTCTCAAGACGAAAGTCTTCGACCAGTGTGTGTTGCCAGTGATGACATACGGTACCGACACGTGGTCGCTCACTATGGGCCTAATTAGCAGGCTCAAAGTCACGCAAAGAGCAATGGAGAGGGCTATGCTCGGGGTTCTCTACGTGATCGAATCAGAAATGAGGAGATTCGTAGACGAACTGAAGTAACCGACATAGCCCAAAGAGTCGCCAAGCTCAAGTGGCAATGGGCAGGACACATCGCCCGTAGAACCGATGGTCGTTGGGGCAGAACGGTTGTCGAGTGGCGACCGCGCACCGGAAGACGCCATGTGGGCAGGCCTCCAACAAGATGGTCCGACGATCTGGTGAAGGTCGCGGGTAGCCGCTGGATGCAAGCAGCACAAGACCGGTCATGGTGGAGATCCTTAGGGGAAGCCTTTGTCCAGCAGTGGACGTCTTCTGGCTGATGATGATGATGATAATGAGAAGCAACAGGCAGGAAGATTTACATTTAATAATCAAAATAGTTTTTTTTAATTAGAAAGGACAATGGGCAAAAGTGGTCCAAAAGCTGAGACTAGATCCTCCACTGATGAGACTTGTGGGAAATGAAAGTTTATACTCTTGTCATATGATTCTGGCAAAAGATTATTAAAATCCGTCCTGGCAATTTTTTTTTGTGGTCGAGTTAACCTGACTATAAATAATTTTACGTTATGTGTGGCACATGTTTGGACATGTTTGTGCCTGTCTAAATAAGATACGGTATCTCGTTTTTTTGCCCCTAATTGCCCCCCTCCCCCCTCCCACCTCTCCCCGCTCCTCCACCGCCGTCAGGTTAACGTGACTATAAAAAAAAATCCCGGGACGGATTTTGATAATATTTTGAAAAAATCATATGACAAGTATGTACTTTCATTTTCCATAAGTCTCATCAGTGGAGGATCAGTCTCATCTTGGACCAAGTTCGATACATTTATGCCCATTGTCCTTTAATTATTTTAAATTAAAATCAAAACAATTAAAGGCCTTCTCTTTGTATTTGCTTCTTAAAAAAAATAAAAAAATAAAATAAAATAAGCAAAGGGCAATCTATGAGACCAAACATACCCCTCCAGTCCTTTAGCAGCCAACTATCACAGATGTTTATCTGTGCCGTACCGAGTACAGAGATAACGCGCGAAGCAATAGTGGATGGCAGATATCACCAGTATGTATTGACCATAGGGTGGGTGCGAGATACTTGTCTGATCATCATATTGTGGGTGTTTCGTTGGACTTTAAAAAGGAAAAAAAAGTGCTAAAAACTATAAAAACAAATGAAAACTCATTTGTTTTTATAGTTTTTACCACTTTTTTTTCCTTTTTATCTCTGTACTCGGTACGGCACAGCACAGGCCGCTTTCACACAGGGTCATTTTGTATTGAGAAACTGTCGGGTTAGATTTGTTGAAGAGATCTATATTTGTGTCACGAACTTATATTATTTCCTCTTGAAGACGAATGCGTTCTTTTATCAATGTCTTTATACAATCGATGAAATGTAGGTAACTAATTTTTTGCTGGTGGTCTTTATAAGCCAACGATGTGTAGAATTATATTTTCGACGATCAGCTTTCCATGTAGCAATTCTACCGAAGGGTTGTCGATTATGTTAAGTGTTGAAAAATGTAAATTATCTTTTACGTAAATATTAATATTCCACCTCCTTTGATTCTTCTCTAGTGTTAGCATGTAGATTATATCCTTGTATATTATAAAGACTTAACTCTTCCTTCTTAAATGTTGATCTCTGTAAGTATGATTATATGAAAATATATTTAGTTTGATCAAGCAAAATCAATAGTTCGTTAAAATGCTTTCTTGAAGAACGTACATTTAGATGTACAATGTGTAGTCGTCTCCCATCATGTTCAATCATATATGTCTTGATGTGTTGTATAAAAAATACTTAACATAGAGCAGCATAGAGCTTATATCCAGCATACAAACTTGCTAAACATAAAATTAAGCAAGTCATGTAGGTCAAAATTAGAATAAGGAGTTTACAGTTTTCTTCTATCTGCCATGTATCATATTGTAGACAAAACGTACATCCGTGTATAATAAAATATTTCGAAAGCCTTTGAGAAGAACAGCGACCACACTTCTAGCGGCCTTCCTTCCAAGAAATCAGTGGCATACCGTAGAATTTTGCAATGTTGCCTTTCTATAACAAGCAAAATTTTTTTTCCTTAAAAGGAAGCTCCAATTACTTGTTATTGGTAATGAGTGTATATTATTTGAATATTTGAATTTAAATAATTTTTATAGTCTTTTACTTCGAATGGTTTGTGTTCAGGCTAAGAATGTTCAGGTATATTCGTTCTGCCACTCAACGCTAGATGGCGCTACAAAGAGTGAAGAGGTTGATAATTAAAATTTCGAATCCTCCAGTTTTTTATACGCGATCGAAGGTTGAATCTGTAATTACCAGTGCTAGAATGATCTTTCACGATTAGAAAAAACATTATTCTTATTTAAACCGCCTCTGTGGTCTAGTGGCTAAGCTACCTGTTTCAGACCCAGAGGTCCCGGGTTCGATTCCCAGCGGGGGGTACATCTTTGTGTGCTCGGTTTGGTTGGTGGTAGGGCTGTTAAGTCCGCCTGGCTAGCTACCACCATCTTATCTAAGTCTGTCGCCATAACAACGATATTTATAGCATTGTTGTGTTCCGGCAGTTTGAGATAAGATAGCCAGTTCCTCAGTGGTTGAGAGGATTCCGGGTGAAGCGCGTTTCCACCTTCGGCCTTATCGTCACTTACCATCAGGTGAGATGAAGGCCAAGCGCTTACCCGTTGCCAATAAAAAAAAAAAAATAATAATAATTTGTTATTAAAAACGAGGGAAAGTTTCAGTAGGTATTCAAAATTAAAAAAACAATGGATAATGCATTTTCATATTCTTTTTATTTTTATTTCAACCAGCTCTCCAAGGGACATAACAGCACCATGTTCGGATGTCACATTAATAACATATGCGTCAACAATTCAAGGTACGCGGACGATATGGTTTTGTTGAGTCCACAGCAGAGATCCACAGCAAAAGAGCCTGCGAGTCTTTTGCTGTGGATCATGTTCTAATGTCAATGAAGAACAAGTGAGTTTATGAATTTAAGATGCAATAACAAGCAAGCAGACTTTATACCATTTGTTTGTATAACAAAGTACCTACCTTTGGCCAGAAACCTACAGATCAAATACCTGGGTCACTTTATCACTGAAACTTTGTCTGACGATAAAGATTATTAAAAGAGAAGGGCATTATCGGTACCTAAGTGATAATGTTGGTCCAAGATTTGCTGGTTGCACTGTGTTGAGTTTAAGCTTACACTATTAGAGCCTTCTGTCAAAAAATTTATACCTACATCGTTATAATCGTTATCCTCTTGAGCGTCGACTTGGCGACTATCGGCAAAGACAATTAAAATTCTATTGTGTCTGGCGCGCGACGCGCAGGTAATTATAATTTTACCAGACCTTTTAAAGTTGTGAACTTGCTAATTAAACAACTTTCCAAAACGGGGTCAGCGGATGGGTGATCAAGCTAAATTAGATCAACCTTCTCCGTGCGTCGGAAAGTTGTTTCCGGAAGATCGTAAGATGACAGTTCTTTGTCGATCTTACCTCGCATTGGGCAGCGTAGTGTAAAAACAAATGTTTGTTTGTTCATTTATTAGGTACTTACGTCCATGATTATGGCCCTATTTCATTATTAATTATGAGGGAAAGCCTGTATACCCTGGAGTGGTGAGTGGGGCATTTTAGTGGGACTTTAAAATAAACCCAGTTCAAAGTTTGAAAATACCAAAAATTTTAAATATTTACAAAAAAAACACTTTAACAATCATAATATTTTTGATCCCATATTTTTTAAATCACGCATGGTATACCAATTACAAAAGTACCTATAGTTTCTAATGAAATGTAAATAAAAATGTATTATTTAACCATTAACAAATTGAAAGAAAAAGAATAATTTATCAAACAGAAAAATTTGCTAACAATCTAACGAAAAAAAACGTGAAATAGAGAACAAACAACAGTAGAAGAACTTTTATTTGTAGGTAGGTAAGCCAAAAACAAAATCGAAACAAATTGTCATTGTCAAAATAAAAACAAATTGTCAAAATTGTAATAGGTCACATAAAGGTACTAGGTACAATTAAACTCTATTATTAGATCACAAAAGAGCGATCTTTATGATGGGCTACGTAGCGAGCATGATGTTCAGTAACTTTTAAACACCTAAACGAAAAAAAAAACATAGGAACACTTATTCTTCGATAGATTAAGTGACCTGGAAAAACTTGATACTTTTATTAAAAAAAGTTGGTAAGTACTACCCATCCAAGTTCATTGGGTTGAGTTATGGACATTTATTGTCATTATTAACTACACTGGCCTGCACAAATAAGTACTTATCACACTTTTAAATTTTTTTTTTCTAAACTATAGAAGTTAGAGATTTATAATAAAAAACGTTTTAGAGCAATTTTTATCAGCTTTCTTTAAAACTATAGTAACTAACTCTTTTTCGTGTCCTTTTTGTTTCGAAAATATATCTTGTGTGTACTTAAAAAGTTATTGCAATTTTTAAAGTGTGATACTTATTTTTGCAGGACAGTGTATTAAGAATCTATATAAGTGTTCCTATTTTTTTTTTCGTTTAGGTACCTATTCAAAATTTACTGAACATCATGCGCGCTATACTTACGTAGCCCATCCTGTAGATCGCTCTTTTCTGATCTAATAGAGTCTAAACTGTAGGTAGGTATATGTTAAGTGAATGTTTAGCTGTTATCTTCTACCATTATTGTTACAATTTTAGGTACAAAAAATATGTAAAACAACCATTTTTGTTGTCGATGGTTGTTTTACATATTTTTTGTGACTCCTAAAATTCACATTTAGCAAGCGACCAACAAGCGTTTATCGCAAATTCGTGTTTAGGCGAACATCGCCCGCCGTACGAGTATGTTATTTACCAATTTACATAAACATCCTGTATCGCATTTTCCAAAGTGTACCTAATGGTAGAAATATGCAAATGGTCACAATTAATGTAACTGGCCGGTTGTAAAAAAGGAAAATATTCGGAGGCGCCCGCGTCGGCCATTGGTCGGCGATTGGTCGACGCCGCGCCGCCTACCGCCCGCGGTGCAGAACGCCTCGCGCACCGTTTACATGTGAAATTTTAAATAACACAATGCTATTATACGACTGAATAGGTATCAGCTTAAACAATATTATGAAAGTATAATAAATTGAATAGCTGTTTTTAATATACCATTAGGTATAAGTAAAATCCGTCTCGTTCGTTTTCGTTCCATTTATAAAATAGAAAGTGTCTAGCCTGCCACCAGTGGTAATTGAATAAAAATTAATGTACTGCCATTAGTGGTAAGTTGATAAATAATGTTATTCTGCCGTAAGTTATTAGGTTAGGTATTCCAATTTGTTCCTCGCAAGCTGATAAAGTTTAATTTTAAATATATGTACATTATGGTAGCGTAGTGAAATAGTTCATTAGCGGCAGACTAACATAAAAAGCTATTCTGCCACAACATATTAGTCATTGGAATACTTATTTTGTAATTTCAAGGTTATTTTTTTTTATTAGACAACAATAACAATACATATGACTTACAGGAATATCGCAGCTAGTATTTCTGTTGTCTAATAAAAAAAAATAACTTGAAATCAAGACAATCGCATCGCTGCGCTTCGCGATTGTCTTAAATTTCTTACCTATCACGTGACCTACGGCAGTACATTATTTTTTATTAAATAGCCACTGGTGGTAGGCTAGACACTTTGTATAAAATAATAGAGTACCTACCTATCTACCTACACCAAACCTACAAGAATGTAAGTAGGTATGTACGAAGAATGTTAGGATAGTAAATGGAGCAAAAGATGTGTGTCCGGATTGAAGCTAATAGAAGAATTCATGTTTTTTTAAAATATATTTTAGCGTTTTATTAACGCTTAAATATACTTAACAAGGTGCGTGGTTCGATTCCCGCCTGAGGTTGTCGTCATTTTTCAGTGTTTAAAATGTTACTTAATGGTAGAATGTTGGTGTCTGTCTACCCCTCCGGGAAACAACCATGATAATATGTATGTAAGGAGGTATGTTTTAATTGAAAAATGAGGTTTTATTGAGTTGAGAAATAAGTTACTTATTGATTTGAGAAAAAAGTTACTTAACGATTTTTTGGGCGGGAGGTTTGAAAGATATGGAATATTTCGCATCACTCACAATAAATGTAAAACCACATCAATGTACTTTTACCTCGTGGCGTTTCATTCCTGAAACAAAAAATCGCTGGAATGCTACGAGACTAAGGATTGTGTGTTACAAAGGTTACCTAAAATTCTATGAATTCCCGTTGGAGAAAGCGAAAAAGAATAGCCTCGTTTGATTAAAAAAGCGTAATTAATCAGAATTAAAAAATGTAAAACACCATTACCAAAGAAGAAAACAACGGGAATGGTATTTCTAAATAAACTATTATATACTAGAGCCAGGCTAAATTAAAAAAATATAAATGGTTTTATGTATATACAATACATACAAGGCAGTAACCAGATCCAATATACCAGAAAAGATAAGAATTATAAAAAAAACAAGTGAAATAATATAAGGTGATATTAGCTTAACCAATAATTACATAAGTGTCCTATTAAGCAGTACTAAACCTTTCGATCATAAGTTTTTATATGTGACTAGCGACAGCTCGCGGTTTCACCCGCGTGGTGCCACTTCCCGTGGGAATATCGGGATAAAAAGTATCCTTTTTTATACTAAGCCCGGCAAATGATGTTAAGTGGAAATGAAGTCCAGGCGCAAGGACAACTTGTGCAGCCTAAGAGACGTAGCATCAGTCACCCTCACTCTGCCGGCCCACAAAGTGCTTCTTCACGCCTCGTTTAAAGGACCCTATGTCATAGGTAGGAGGGAATACGTGTGCTGGTAGACTATTCCATCTTTTGGAAATGCGGCAAAGAAACGAGTCACCAAATTTTTTTGTGCGTGATGGAATATTAGAGACTGTAAATTGGTGACTCGGGAGAGCAGCACGCGTACTCCTATGGAGGAAGGGAGAAGGAGGGATGAGGTCAAAGAGTTCTTCAGAGCACTCACCATGGTATAAACGGTAAAAGACGCTGAGTGACGCAATATCTCTACGCAATTGCAAAGGCTCGGGAGTTTTAGTGACCTCCGCATTGCCGATAATGCGCACAGCGCGGCGCTGCAATCTGTCCAAGGCATCGAGAAGGTACTTTGCGGAGCCGTCCCAAAGGTGAGAGCAATACTCCACGCAAGACCGCACCTGTGTCTTGTATAATAGACACAACTGAACAGGCGTGAAGAATCGCCGCACCTTGTTCAGGACACCGAGTTTACGTGAGGCATTTTTAATCACGGTTTCGATGTAGTCCTTTTGGTCTGAACCAAAAGGACTACATCTGAATCGAATGAGATGAATGATGAATGAACGAATGAGCTGCGATCTGAATATGCGGATATCCATACCGAGCACGTTAATACTGCTCTGCAGGCCTAGAGATGTACCCTGAAGAGAGGGAAGGGGAAGGAATGGCGACTTTTTCGCTGTGAACGCGCACACCTATGTTTTCTTGGCATTGAACTCCACCAGATTATCGGAGCCCCATTTAGAAATGAGGTCCAACACCCGATCAAGCTCAATTGTAACACATCCTATCCTATTGTACATCCTATGTGTTAATACAGGATTGGAAACCCACTTAGCTTCTTTAGGTTCCTATACCTACATAAAAAACGTATCTACTATATAACTAGGGTAGATATTAATTCTTCCAAAGTATAGGTCTTGGAAGATCAATAAAGGCACATGGCAAATTAGGTGTGACCTATCACGAACCTGTTCAATTTACATCAATTCAGTGTCTCACATTTGGATGACGTTGTCATCACTTCTAGTTACATTGTATTGTTAAAGCTCTTTGTATCTAATTTAAGTCTCGAGACAATTAACGTTTCTTGTAAATGACAAATAAGACGTTATAAAAAAGAATAACACAGTTGTAATACCATGTCGCGTAGCGGTGAATGAATACTACCACCCCCTCTTTTCCCTTGGGTGTCGTAAAAGGTGACTAACGGACTAAATACTGCACATACACCCAACAGCATAGAGCGGCGATGGGCTAATCAACTTATTTGCTCAGTGGGCTAATCAATCTCGCTGAGCTCATGTGCAGTCGCTATTTGGTGAAAAGTGGACTATAGTAGAGGACTGCTTTAGATGTCCTCATTGCCTAGTCTCTGACTAACCCTTCGGGGATAATAGTCGTGGTTATATGTATGTATTTAATTATTTACACTAATTAGGATTTTAAATAAACAAGTTTAGTGCTTTGTAGAGATACTGTGCTGATTATGTTGTATTATAAGTTCTCTTTTTTCGAGTTGATTAACTCTCTTGCGGACAATATAACATGTTTTAAGAAAAAGATTTAGCTTAAATAAAAGGGCATTTTCAAAGTTTAAAATGTCAAGCACCCGAGACCCGGTGCTTTTTCTTAAATGTTGGCTACAATAATCAAAAAACCAACTGAAACAAAATTGTGGCCGATTATTCCGCTAACAAAAAATTTGATCTTGGAGCATGCGGCGCATGTCTCAAAATATTGGATCGACTGAAATACCAAATAAAACATTGTTTGTACCTAATGATCTCATTAATATTTAGTCTAATAAATGATAAAGACCACGACGGATAAAAACTTTTGTCATTGTCTTTCTCAAACTCAAAACTAATTAAGTCGATACTTACAAATAATAGCCAGAATCGCAATGATATCAAGAATAAGAAAGAAAATAACTCTAGTAGATAAAATAACAGATACCTACCTACTTACAATTATTTTAGCTTCTAATCAACATGAAATTAAAGCATTTAATGTCAAAAAGTTATTACCTGTTGTTTTTACTGTTAGTTAAATAAGTTTTAAGTCTTTTACAATATATTACTTACTCCAATCAAAAAATTGAAAACTTTGTTTAATGTAAAAGTCAATATAATTTCAACCAATTATGTTGCATCCTTCAATTTGTTGGTGATTGTACAAGCCAGCCTGATTCATGTGGAACATAGTTTCAAGTTAAATATAATTATTATGTTTTAAGAAAGATATTAGGCTCGTCGTTTTCACGGAACTGTGGCAAATTAAGAGGGGTAGAGCTTTTCCACGCTTTAATTTCAAAATCCCTCATTTTCCTCGTATGTTCCAGAAAGACTACCAATTTTTTTAAATAATTTTCGTGTATTACTGACGATAGTTTCTAATGAGTTATAGTTAGTACTTTTTTTAAAGTCTTGACTAGGCTATATTTTCAACATCTTTCATAACTATCAGAAATACTAACTTTGAGAACATGCCTACAGCCTTTTAGTCTCGACTCGAATCATTATAACATTAACCCTACAAGCAAATCAAACGTTCTCACGATCAAACAAACCTAAGCTAGCTATTATAATAACAATGCCGATATGATTGTTATGAATCGCGAGAGCTTTAATAAATGCTACCGTGTTTTACCGGCTCACTCACATAAATACATAATCTGAGAGCAATCTAACATTGTAATAGACAATACTTAAAAG
The DNA here is from genome assembly GCA_963921215.1 of Scoparia ambigualis. Classification (NCBI taxonomy): domain Eukaryota; kingdom Metazoa; phylum Arthropoda; class Insecta; order Lepidoptera; family Crambidae; genus Scoparia; species Scoparia ambigualis. The sequence goes on from OY992507.1 coordinate 14,010,769, forward strand.
TGATGGATAAAAACATAGAGTACCTAACGGCTACAGACGAACTGTAATTATAATGGCGAGAGAGGGGAAGCAGGGTGCGGGGGAGGGGTACGGGCGTGGACAATTAACTAATATGGCGGATTAATTAGTAGTCTAGATGCGAACGCGCTTTATTACCGCTGCCTGGGTAATTGGAGAACGCATCGGCCATTGTTGTTATGCCGAAGTAAACTAGCGAGCGGTGCACCGCTTCTCATATCTATGTACATAATTATAAAGTTTTGTATAATTATGAGCGTAAAGTTTGCATAATTATGAAGCTTTACATATATTAGAGGCATTATGAAGGTTTTTGGTATACTTACAAACTGTTAAACTATTGACAGTTGGACACAAATTTTCAATTGTTTCATGTAACATTTCGTTCTTTGATAAAAAAAAATAAGGTTAAACTTTAAAATAAAGAGCATATTATAAAAATGAATAGGACTACGACGGCGGTATAATACCTACCTATTAAACAAATGAAAGCTTCAAAAGACAAATTACAAGAAACACGTCATCACATTTCCCACTTAGGGCAGTCAAAGGACTGCAACAATTTATTAAACAAATCTGCTCTGATTCAGACACGATTCTGCCAAAATTATGTCAAATTATGCATCGTATCGTATCTAATTTTATAATCGGCGTGACTTAATTCCGGTGATTACGCCGCGATCGGCGGTGGTGAAACAATGCTCTGTTATTTAGATAACATATTTATTATTTAAATCGGCGCGGTAAGTATAGACGAGGATGCTGGTAATTCGGTAATGAGTGGGTGCTTGATGTTGAGTGGGCAAGGTCAACGCGACTGCAGCAGACGATTCGACCTAAATACCACGGTGGCGTCTAACTGTCGATTCGATTCGATTATTAGGAGAATTAATCTGTAAATTAGGAGAAAATAATATATCTGGCTCACACAAACAATTACTGCCTGAGGTGGGACAATCGCTTTCCGTGTGTTTTCTATATTGTTTCTTGTTCTATTTTTTAATTAAAAAAAAAAAAAATACAAATGCTTTATTAAATAAAAGAGTTACGTACTTACATTACTTATTACTAGTAGTCCCCAAACTAGGTAATCCTGTCTATGGGGACTTACATTTGGTGCTAATATATAAATTTTGGAAATTGAATTAGCTTTGTGTGTATGAAAATAATCAATTTATGGTATCCAACAACGCTTTAGAATCTCATGAATTCCGGTACTGAGGTCGTATTTTAAGATTTCATGATAGTAGAATTCCTTATTATATTTTCTACTAGCGGCCACTCGCGGTTTCACCTGCGTGGTTACCGTTCCCGTGGGAATATTGGGATAAAAAGTATCCTATGTATTAATCCAGGTTATCAACTATCTGTATGCCGAATTTCATCCAAATCCATTCAGTAGTTTTTACGTGAAAGAGTAACAAATTTCCATCCATACTTACAAACTTTCGCGTTTATAATATCAGTAGGATAAGGAATGCTTATGTTTCAGTTTATCTTTGAACAAGCCCAAATGTTTTACTTGTTTAGTTTTCTGAATGTCAATATCAAGAAAACATTCGAAGCTTGCTCAAAAATTAAAGCTTATAGGTATTTATATGGCATACGTTAGTCAATTTTCTTTAACGACTAACAACTGCTTAAATTCTCCGACCACCAGTACAAGCCGTTACAAAATCCACTAACTCTTTGTAACAGTCGATTCGCCTATACAATTTTTGTGGGCACACCTCAAAAGCCGTTTCACGTCACTCGTACCAAGAAAATGTGTCACGTGCTAACATCTTAGAGGGCGGAGTCGCCTACAATGAGGAGCCTGCGGAGTCAAAGATCGCTAATGCCATACCGAGGGCCTGGCTTCCGGCGCCCGCTGCTTACCAAATTGCCGAAGAAAGGGTGCCATTGTGAAACGATTGCATCGCACAGAGCCAGTTGGCAATGTGTTGCCGATAGACCCGTTGTGTGTTACGCACTCCTCAATTATGTTGGACCAGTGGAAGGGTCATGTTTTCTATTAAGTTTGTACAATGTGTTCTTTTTATATATGGTGGTTCGTTTTGACGGTTTGAAGAAAATTACTTTAATGTTAACCCTAGAAATTATTAAAAAATCAAAAGAAATTTTATGATATGCCTAATAAGTTTGCATGTTTTTCTAGATGCAATATTGAAACACAGCTTAGTGGATGGTGTTGACTTAAATTGTCACCAGTCGTATACAATTGTGATAGCCGTAGGTATAGGTTCGAATTTTGCTTGTGGGACATACCTACGTATAATCACGACTATTATCCCCGTAGGGTTAGTTACAGAGTAGCTAGGCAATGAGCAGTCCTCTGCAATAGTCCACTATTCACCAAATAGCAACTGCACATGGTGCTCAGCGTGACAGACGGTGAACCCATCGCCGCTCTATGCTGTTGGAAGTATGTGCAGTCTTTAGTCCATTAGCCGCCTTTTACGACACCCAAGGGTAGAGAGGGGGTGGTAGTATTCTTTCACCGCTACGCGACACGGTTATTAATTATACCAATTGTCTATAGCCCAAGGGAAGCTTCGTTATAAAACTCGTTAAATGTTACTAGATAACGGATAAACATACTTAAGATACTTAAATACATACTTATTATACATAGAAAACACTCAGAACAGAGACAAATTAGAAAAACAATAATTTCTAAATTGACCAAACCGGGGATCGAACACGGGATCTCAGAGATGGCGACACCATGAAAACCGGTGTACAAACCACTCGACCAAGGAGGTCGTCAAAATATTATGTGAAAATTGATTCAAAATTAGAAGGTGTAGACTTACAATCAATTGTAAGTCTTGTAAGTATTACCTACAGAATGACTAAATCACATCGGTGCTGCAGACTAAAAAAAATACATAGAGGTAAAAGTTAATTTGAATTTATTTACTTTTCTACGTGCTTAAGGGCTGATTTTTCAATCCTAAAACATAACCGTCTGATAAAGTATTACGCGATCTACCTCCAATGTTACCAGCATAGAAAAAAAATACATGAGTGATAAGTAATACACTTACAAAATGGTTGTGTAATACTTTAACAGACAAATAAGTTTTATCTGACAATTGAAAAATAGACCATAAGGAAAATATTCTATTTTTTCCGTTGGCTCATAAAAAATTCAACGCGAATTTGAAAGCATCCTGTACACCAGCATGTGGTGCCACCGGGCGCATTACTATTGTTCCCTCATGAGTAGATTACTATAATCATTGCGCACGTAATGTGGTAAATGATAGGCGCGCTCTACAACTCAAAACATATGCTTTTGTAACTCGTTCGTTCCAGTGGGAGAGCGGACCTCGTTTTGCTTAAACTAACCCTTAAATTGAGCTTTTCCTATGTCAGCTTTTACTGCGGCGTCGCTTCGCAACCGCTTTCGTGCTGCGACCTACTAAATAGCCAAAATGTTTTAAATAAATCGCTATCTAATACTTAATGCAATAAGAATACTACCTAAATAATAACATTATTGTACTCGGACCATACGTTTTAAGAAGAAGTGTAGCTAAGTTTAGAAACTCTTAAGAGGCCTATTACATCTCGAATGTGATTTTTGCGTAAAATGCCCATTTTCGCATTTTGTAGTAATTTTGCAGTGGTATTTATCGTTTTTATCGAAATAGGATAATAAATTAATTACAAAATCTTTATTCCTCATGAAGTAACAATTACTCTGGTATAAATTTTGCTGAATAATATTATCGTAGATAGGAGATATTCACAGTCAACTTATAGCGATTTTCAAAGTTATTTGTTTTAGAATAAGATTTTTTTCCTATATAAAATCAATGATATCTAAAAATTCCGAGGCCGCTACGCACTATTCGACTATATAAGAGATAACATTATATTTTTTTATTTCACTTGTTTAGAACAGTAGTTCAATCGATGAGCTCAAAAAAGTGCCTTCGCGCACTTTATGAAAATGTTTCTCTGCAATTTTGGGTTTAATTAAGAAGTTAAGCAAAATTTACAAAAAGCGAGGCCGCTACGCACTATTCCAATAGCTGTTCTATACTATTCAATAAGTCATAATTGTTATAGTATTTTTGTTTCTGAGATCCATAACGCCAAAACTGGCCATTTTACGCAAAAATCACAGTCGAGATGTAATATAGGCCTCTTAAGTAAGTACCTGATTCTTTCAAAGCTGTAGACATTTTAAAGGCTTACTTATACAGTCAAATAAAAATATAATAAACATTTCAAAAAATTCTAGGGATCAAGTACATTTTAAAGTATCGTTGCGTTATAGAATTAATATTTTAACTTTTTTGGATCGTTATTGATTCTTTTTAGTGAATTTAACGATAAGAATGAATTTTTTTTTTTACTTTGTTTAAATATGGAAATCAACTGTCAATCTGAATTTCTATAAAAGAGCGTAATGGCAATTTTACAAATGCAGTACAATTTCAGCACTGGAATTGAAAAAAATTGCAACGAGGGAGCGACGGCGTCATTTGACAAGGGAAGAGATGTTGAGAGGGCTGTGACTGCCGCCATTGGCACTACACAGAGTGTCATAGGCCGCCTCTGATCGTTTCAGCTTTCACTTTTCTTATCGCCTCAGGCTTTCTGATAAGCGACCAAACCATCCGGAATCGTTTACGCGAAGCACGTCTGCGTTCCCGAAGGCCGCTGAAGGTCCCACCCATAGCACCCCACAATCATAGGATCCGTTTACAATGGGCTCGCGAAACACCGAAATTGGGAGGAAGAAGACTGGCGTTGTGTTTTCTTCTCTTATGAATCACGTTTCGGTATCAGGCCGGATACAAGACGCACTCGAGTTTGGAGGATCTCAGGACGTCAAGAACGCTTGAGATTTTGTCACAATCATGGTTTGGGCCGGTATTTAAATCGGTGGAAGAACCGATCTTATTTGGATCAAGGGCAACCTCAATGCTCAAATCTACGCAGAGAAGATTGTTTCAGATGTGATCATCCCCTTGCGAGGCCGATTAGGTGAATTCGTTCCGACTAATCATGCCAATGCACTTCCACACACGGCTAGAGTCGTAACACGCACTCTTGCCGTTTCTCATATCAACGTCCTGCCGTGGCCTGCACAATTACCAGACCTCAACCCAATTGAGCATGCATGGGACATGCTCCAAAGAAGAGCTCTGCCGAGTATGGATGCCCTGCACACCCCACTACAAGTTTTTGACTTGTTAGAAAAAACGTGGGCGGCTATTCATCAACGTGATTTGGATGAACTGATTTTAAGCATGCCAAATTGCTGTGCTTGTTGTGTGATTCGTGTGAATGGTAGAAATACAAATTATTTTTTTATTTTTACAATAAATTTTAAAAAAATCAACCTTTTTCTTACTTTTTTTCCCAATTAGGTAACGACCTTCTTAACGTATGCTAATTTTCCCAATTTGTGTTTTTTCTTAAAATTGTATACTAAGACATAAAAAATAAAGCAAGAATCTAGTCTGAAACCAGATTAGGTTTATATTAAAAAAAAATCTCGACCCGTTTTCTCGTGTTATGTCTGTACACGATATGTCAAAAATAGACACAATAGTAGTTTTTGCTTGTCTATGGTCTTTTGTCTACAAACCCTAACATGCAATATAATTTTATCGAGTTTTGACAACTGTAACCGAGATAGTTTGTCGTTCCCGCCATCGAAGGAAGAGAGAATATCGTCCGCGACATATCTCGTGTTGCGCATGCTAGGCCTACAGGGGTCACGTGTATGGTCTCAAGGGTAAACCTACGGACAAGAGTGACTTTAATCCAAAAAAAGAGGATAAAGTAGTTTTCGTACCACTTGCTCAAAAAAGTGACATTCTATGCCACAAAAAGCGAACATAACAATAGTCATTTTTAATCTGTTAAAAACAGGGAAAGAAAATTGTACTGAATTTCATTCATCCTCTAGGGGGAGAATGTGATTTAGGAATACTTACCGAAATTTATACTGAACTACATCTGTGTTTACACCATTGAGTTTGTATATAAAGCATTATACATCTTTTTGAAAAATGAAATAAATCAAATAAGAAAAAGAAAAAAAAAAGAAAAAAAAGAATAAAAGAAAAAAAAGAAATAAATGAAAAATAAAAAAAATTACAAATCAACTCATCAACAATAAATGTACCAAACAAAAATGTAACTCTCTATCAATAATTGGACCAATGTTTCGAATGTTAACTTTTACTTTTAATTGTCATTATTTTTAATAAATGCTTATCTCATATTATTATTGTGTTAATTTTTTCGCAAATGGTACGAAAAGTAGAGTATTTTCCTCGGTGATAAAGCTGTCTTAGTCATGGGTGACCTTAAATCCCTCGCTACACTCAGGGCCCTTATTCTGTAACAATTCCTTGTTTCAAAACCACGTTAATTCCTTAAAAAGTTACGATATCTTCCCAAAAACGTATGTATGCCTTTGACGTTTCTGCGCGGTAAGGCTTAGGTGTGGAATCTTTATATAGCGATACAGAATCAGGGCCCAGGACTCGTCTTAAATCCCTCGCTTCGCTCGTGATTTCAGTTTTTTAACACCCTCGCTACGCTCGGGAGTAAACCTCGAGTCCTTCGCTACGCTCGCGATTTAAATCGTCACCCGCGACAGAAGACACTGCTTTATGCCCTTGGTTAATAATCTACTATTCTTTAAAAGAATAAAGCATTCCAATTCCGAGTCAGCTAATAAATTGCGCAGCTCGTTAGGTACAGCCCGTTCCGAATGCACTCATTGTTCAGCTGCGCGGATGGAAACTGCCGACCTCCGTAACAGGCTGGGAATGGTGGCATTTACATAGCCGCGCACTAACAGCGTGGCTGCGCTCCGATCGCTTCTAATTACTGCGCGTAATGCTAGAGCGCGAATCGCTCGCAGTGGAGCTGCACTGAGACTGGCTGCGAACGAAGCGTGGTAGGGTTAGCAACCTCTTTTTGTTGTACTACATACTGGTTGCTAAGTCTTAATATGATCTGATGGTGTGTGAAGGCCGAAGTTGGAAGTAGCTAGGATCGCAAGGAGGTGGGGTTCGCAACCTTTTTCTTGAAAGTAAATCAAGGGGTAACGCTTGGTGTTTATCTCATCTGATAGTAAGTCAAGGCCGACGTTAGAAGTAGCAAGGATCGCAGTGGTGATACGGTTCACATTAAAAATAAATTGAAATAAGAAACTCCTCCTTTTTTTTGAAGACATCGGTTGAAAAACAATTGCCACGCTATGTTTGTTCGAGCATCACTTCAAAACGGCTGCAACTATTTAGCTAATTCTCTTTTTGGTGTGTTTGTAACTGTCAGGACAAGGTTTGAATAAATTATTTTTTTTAGAAATTCGTCATGGACCTACTTACCCCATATCCTGAACATATTGTTCATAATGGTCATTGCACATACACGTCATCCATCCAAACACTTTCACACACGCACTAAACAACACACCAAAGAAATAATATGAAGTTACAGTCATTTCTTTTTCTACTTGTAATATTAATTTGCATTAGGTTGGTGCCAAGCTCCAGCTCACTAAGTATAATTGATTTGAAATACATTTTAAAAACAAAATAAAGTAATGAAATGTTTTTTTTATTTACATTGTTGTATAATTGCATCGTGTAAATAACATTTTAATAAACTTAAAACATAAAAGGTATGCCTTTTGCAAATGAGGTATTCCAGTAATTATAAATTAGTAACTGAATTAATTAATTATAGTACCGTGTCAGTGCTTCCATCGCTTCTAATTACTAGTAGGGCTGTCAACGGAAAACTGTAATTAACTATTAAATAGGTAAGCTAATATAACCTGTTTTACTTTATCTTCGAACAAAATTACCGATGAAGTCAGAAAGCTGACGTTACTTTAAGAAATGTGTGGTACAAATGACTTATTTATACCATTCATTTGTCAAGTACCATTCATGCTGCATCCAGACTCTCGCGCCTTCGTAAGGCACGAGTCTTGGTGAGTGGAGGCTACAGGAGTGCTAGCCATCCACACTCACGGTTTATTCAGTTGCCCGCTACGTCTAATACAAGATGGATGTCATTGAATTGACTGCGTTAGCTACTTTATGTGCCTTTTTTTTCTCAGGTGCCCTCTAAACGTTGCCATTAATGATATTTTTTTAGTTTTTAACTCCTGTATAGGTATATTTAATTCTTTGCTTATCCGATCCCACGCGTCGTTCACTTTACATTTATCCTTGTGATATGGATTTTTGGGTTTGCGCTAGTATGGTTGATTCCCTTCGTTTCGCCCCCTCGCGTCCTTTGACTCGCATCCGAAAAACCGACACAAAGCGGAGCGACAGCGAGGCGAGGCGAAGGAAGACAAGGGGACACAAGCGCACCATCCTCCATCACGAGAGTGTCTAGGCTACACGAGGGAATGCGAGTACTAACTCGCGTTCCCTCGTGTAGCCTCGTGGAGAGTCTGGATGGGGCATCAGATGTAGTGATCCACGAGCACGTCAACTCATCGATCGACGCAGCCGTCAAATGGAAATACAATTCAATTCAAGCAGTGTCGCGTAGCGGCTCTTTAAAAGAACACCGCACTGACCCATCTTTTCCTTTTGGCATCGTAAAAGGCGACTAACGAACTAAAGACTGCACATACACTAACAGCAAAGAGCGGCGATGGGCTCATCACCTGTCACAGTGAGCACAAGTGAAGATCTTAATTGATGGAACGTGGACTAGGGCTATGGCAGGGTTCTAATTTGCGGTCCTCATTGCCTAGTCTCTGATTAACCCTTACGGGATAATAGTCTTGTATGCTCAGACCAAATAAAAAGTTATTTGGTCTGAGCTTGTATATATGTATGATATCAATACCTATTATGGCAATGATATTAGGTATAGTGAAAACTATATCATTGTATTACGGTATGTCAAATTTGATTCTGCATACCGAGACGGCGATATGACAATACCAATAGATATGATCTAACATTTTTTGAAAATTTTTCTTTCTTTAATCATTATCTAAGGTCTGTTTCAGCGTATTTTGATAAAACCACTTATCCATATTTTTGACAACAACGGGAAAAATAAATGTGGAAATAGCTTCCAACTAAATGGAATTATGGCAATTTCTCCTATCTACGTACCTACAACCCTATTACACTTAGACGCGAAAGTTTTCAAGACACTAAACGTTTTTTACGCTTTCTGTAAAATGTTATCTTTGTTAGTTACAAGGTCACTTCGCCGTAGCGTAGGACGACGCCCTCAGACAAGGTGGAGCGAAGATCTTCGCAAGGTGGCTGGCAGGAGCTGGATGACAGTGGCCGCGGATCGTGCTCAGTGGCGTGTTCTTGGAGAGGCCTATGTCCAGCTGTGGACAAGTATAGTAAGGCGTCAAAGGAAAAATAGCAATCAAAATAAACAGTCTGATGTGAATCTTATCTATTTACCATTCAACTTAAAGTTAGATTACAAACTAAAAACAAAATAATATTATAATCTTTGTAAACAACCACTGCCTAATAATTTCTTATCCACAGATTATAATAGTATATCATCATCATATCAATGTAATAATTTAACAAAAACAAGAGCAATCAAAACATCATAGAATTCCTCAAACGTCAAGTATATTTTAATTGTGGCAACATGTATGTTACCCACAGACAAAGATCCTGTGATGTTACCACACTAAAATAATTTTTACTTTTATTTGACATTTTGCGAATGATCCAACATTGGGATCATTCGCAAAAAGTCAAATCTAGCAAAAGTTAAATATGTGTCGGTGGATATCAAAATTGGATAAATCCATAATGGTAAAAAAATATTTTTTATGGCAACTCAATAGTAATGGTATGGTATGGTATAAGACGCTGTTATCAAAAGTGGATAAATCTATCGTTTTACTGTACTAAATCGTGTCCAAAGTTATTATATCTAAGTCGGTAAGATCCACACCACGCATTTTTTCAAAACTGGCAAAGTCCATTACGGCCAATCACAGCAGCGCATTTTTTCAATATGGCCGTTACTGCTACTGTCTTTCAATGACATGTCAGGATCAAAATTAGCTAAATCTAGGTGAATTTAAGAGGCCTATTACCTACATCTCGACTGTGATTTTTACGTAAAATGGCCAATTTGGGCGTTATGGATCTCAGAAACAAAAATACATTAACAATTATGACTTATTGAATAGTGCGTATAAAATAGTGCGTAGCGGCCTCGCTTTTTGTAAATTTTGCTTAACTTTTTAATTAAACCCAAAATTGCACAGAAAGATTTTCATAAAGTGCGCGAAGGCTCAAGCTCATCGATTGAACTACTGTTCTAAACAAGTGAAATAAAAAAAATATTATAGTCGAATAGTGCGTAGCGGCCTCGGAAATTTTAGATATCATTGATTTAATATAGGAAAAAATCTTATTCTAGACCAAAAAACTTCGAAAATCGCTATAAGTTAACTGTGAATATCTCCTATCTACGATAATATTATTGAGAAAAATTGATGCCAGAGTAATTGTTACTTCATGAGGAATAAAGATTATATAATGAATTTATTGTCCTATTTTGACAAAAACGATAAAAACAACAGCAAAATTACTACAAAATGCAAAAATGGGCATTTTACGCAAATATCACATTGGAGTTGTATTAGGCCTCTTAACTAGTTTTGAAGTAATTTATGGTATGTTTTCCTCCAAAACTAGTTAAATCCACATCAATATATCAAACTTGGTTAAATCCAAAATTAATTTACGTTTTAAGTAAATAATAAGTGTAGTACATTATAATGACATTACACGAAATACTTTAAAACTTAAGCTGAATCTACTTCTAGTTTCTATAATGTACAAGTCGAATTTCAGGCATCTGTTACAGAATATTGCAGTTTGTGAAAAATCGTTTAGTATGGATTATATTATATTATTATATTTAGCCACTTTTGATATTAATGCCGGTTTCACACGAGGGCAGAACAGTGAGGCAGCACAGTGGGTAGCACAGTACTGCTACTGTTTGAACGCACAGACCAGTACTATTCTGCCTTGGTTACTGTCATGACAGTCCTTTTCTGTGCGTTCAAACAGTAGCAGTATTGTGCTGCCTCACTGTTCTGCCATCGTGTGAAACCGGCATAACCGTCACATATCTAACAATAGGCTGTTGATGATGATGACGTCACATCGCCGTCGATACGTAACTCACGGTCGCTCCCCGGAGGGTCAGGCAGAAACCACTGCTTTCCGTTTGCTATTCCTGACACACATTCTTTGCCTAGTCTGCGACTAACCCTTAGGGGATATTAGTACATACATACATACGTATAATCACGACTATTATCCCCGAAGAGTTAGTCAGAGACTAGGCAATGAGGACAGCAAAAGCATTCCTATGCCATAGAACACTTTTCACCAAAGCGACTGTACATGTGCTCAGTATGACAGGTAGTGAGTCCATCGCCGCTCTATGCTGTTGGATGTATGTGCCTTTAGTCCGTTAGTCGCCTTTTACGACACCCAAGGGAAGAGAGGGGGTGGTAGTATTTTTTCACCACTACGCTACACTGTTAATAGTATTGAATATCATGTAGGTATGTATGATATCAATACAACTGATACTGTCTACTATCTAGACAGTAACAGCCCTTGCAGCGATCAATCGGGTAGGTTCGGCTTATTATGCAGCATCCACGCGCTCTGTCATTACGGCAAATGGGGGCAAATTGCGCACATCTAACGCACTGCCGCCGTCCGCGGCTGCCGCATGCCGCTGCGGCTCCGGCACCGGCAACGGCAACCCGCGGCATTAGATGGTAATGCGGGGCGCAAAGTGCCGCTCACGACTCTTTGTCAGTCGTCAACGTAACCGCTCGTATTAGGAGGCGTATGCAAATGCGAAGTTGTTCGTTGTGCAAAGCTTTGGCATTTTATTCGGGTTTCTGCACATCTCGTCAAGGGAACTTTTCTAAATTCGATTTGTTAATATGCAAGTCTTTCTGTTTGTTGAAATTAAACAGTATGGGGTGCTAAGTTGGAATGATAACTTTATTGGCATTGGAATTCAACATTATTATTGAGGTTCAACTTAATGGGAATCCAACTTTTATTAAAGTCAACATAATGGGAGTTCAATTTACCTAATGGTCCTGAAGGGTCTGCGCGAACACCTACCACAACAATCCCGTGACGAATTACAATTTTTCTTTTAATAAACCTCGCCCATTACAAACATAGCAAAAAATTATCAGTTAAATCTATCGAGCCGTTCTCGACTTTTGCGCTTAGCAACACATTTGTCAATTCATTTTTAGGGTTCCGTAGCCGAATGGCAAAAAACGGAACCCTTATGGATTCATCATGTCTGTCTGTCCGTCCGTATGTCACAGCCACTTTTTTCCGAATCTATAAGAACTATACTGTTGAAACTTGGTAAATAGATGTATTCTGTGAACCGCATTAAGATTTTTACACAAAAATAGAAAAAAAAACAATAAATTTTGGGGGTTCCCTATACTTAGAACTGAAACTCGAATTTTTTTTTTATCAAACCAAAGTGGTACCCTAGCTGTAACTTCTAAAATAATGAATGAGAATGATAAAACTAAAAAAAATATATGATGTACATTACCATGCAAACTTCCACCGAAAATTGGTTTGAACGAGATCTAGTTAGTAGTTTTTTTTAATACGTTATAAATTAATACACTATTAAACTAAAAAAAATACACTATTAATAAATCGATCAAAGTTTTATTGATAATGGTACGGAACCCTTCGTGCGCGGCTCCGACTCGCACTTGGCTGGATTTTTATTAATGTAGCTTAATCATATTTACTGTAAATATAAAACTTGTGTTTTCCAACTATTTATTTTAACCAGTTAGTATATGAGATACCTACTGCTAATAGCAGTATCTATATCCACTTATCAGATCCTGACCCACTTCTTTTGCGCTTACCTCATGCACTTTTTTGATAATTACTAACTACTTACATAAGATAAGATTTTGAAAATAAAACCATGTGACTGTATCTTGTTATATTATTTAGTATTTCCTACAAAAAATACTGTTCGTCATTGTAGTGGTTGAGAAACCCAATTAACGGTAACTACTTAAAAACAAAAGACTTCTGAGACATCTACAGATGTCGGTAATTAAGTACAATTCCACTTTTCATTGATGAAGATCTTCTAACGATTAATAATTCTGTGTGACAAACATCCATTTGCCCATTACAGTACGCGCACATCTGCATAAGTATTCGTTCATGTTTGCACGAAGGTGCAAGCGATACCCAACAATTCGTATTCATTAAAGAACATCATCTAATTGTCGTCGCCCTGTTATTTGCGGTAATTTGCGTAATAACAACCGCCTTTGTGGGTAGGTCATGACTGGGCAAGCATACCTAACGGCTGACGTGGATGATGGCAAGTGTGCGGTGTTACCGCGCTTGTCTATTGTTATTCGCATAAACAGGGTTTTTTTTTATCGTTTAGTAGACATTTTTTTTATTGCACTCGTATTAAGTTTGTTTATCCGTTGTATAGTAACCATTTAACGAGTTTATTCGAAGCTTCTCTTGGGCTAGATAATTGGTGTGAGTGTAGGAAAGTTTAAAAAAGTTTAGTTTAGTTTAAAATTCTACCCCTCAAACCCCAAGCAGTTGCATGAGACCGCACCTACAAAAACACACTTGACTTTGTACCGTGTTTTCATAGACTTACAGACTACTTTAGTATGAACAAGTTTGATTATTTCGGTTCTGTGGTATATTTTATGCATTGCGATAGCAAAATATCGCATAGTCTACTATGCTCGATTCTGTCAAATTTGACGTTGACAGTTGCGCCAATTTTTTTGTTAGAAAAGTGTTAAGGTATGGGTAGAATTGATTCTGGAGGATGATGAATGAGGATTGAATAATAAATAGGTTCGAATTGGAATGGCAACTCTTACATTTCTTTGTATTAGCCGAGTAGCGAAAGGTAGTGCTGATGTGCATACACCCTATATACAGGGTGGAAAAAATACCGTGGTTGGAGGAAAAGTACCCTTAATATCGATGGTGGCAAATTGTACTGAAAGGAAACAACAAAATAAAAGAGATTTTTTTTTAATAATTAAAACTGTTATTAAATAGACAAATGTTTTATATTTTAGCGTTTTATTAACGCTTAAATATACTTAAGTAAAATTTTAAACACTGAAAAAAGACGACAACCTCAGGCGGGAATCGAACCACGCACCTTCCGCATTCCGGGCGGCTGCCTTAACCACTTGGCTACCGAGGTCTGGCTTTCAACTTTATAGACAAATGTTTTATATTTTAGCGTTTTATTAACGCTTAAATATACTTAAGTAAAATTTTAAACACTGAAAAAAGACGACAACCTCAGGCGGGAATCGAACCACGCACCTTCCGCATTCCGGGCGGCTGCCTTAACCACTTGGCTACCGAGGTCTGGCTTTCAACAAATAATTAAATATTTTTGAAAATACACCTGGTAGACTGCTAGCCGGGAATCGAACCGGTGAAATGTAAAAAAAAGATCCTGTATTTTATGGTACCAACCGAAAAAGTCATTCATAAGGATCAATTTCTTTTAAATCACATACCTAGTGTCTCATATTATAGACAGACAAAGAAAAATACCTGAATAAAATAGTTAACATAACCTAAGAATTGTTCAAAATGAGACCCATTTTCACGTATGCACAGACGTATTCTTCGACTGAATTCGTTACGTATCGTGTGCGTTATCATGAAATAAAGTTTTTTTATTCACATTTCACCGGTTCGATTCCCGGCTCAAGCAGGTAATTTTTTAAAAATCTTTAAATGCAGTTTTAATTATTTTTGAAAGTAAAAGAATGTTTCCTTTCAGTAAAATTTACCATCATCAATATAAAGGGTACTTTTCCTCCAACCACGGTCTTATTTTTTCACACTGTATAATTTCATTCAGTACGAGAAGTCTACGCACCTTTAACATTCGACACAACACATTTCAAGTATACCAATAAAACTAATTCCAATCTAGCTTCCGGTACCGTAGAACAGACGGTAACTACGAAAAATCAAAGCAATCAAACAAAATGAATAAAATCTACGGCAACCGCATTAGCACAACGATCAATTAAAGTTTTGGGAACGAGTACTTATCATTCACTAATGCTGTTGTCATAATAAAACATAGTAGGAGTACATGGGCAAGATTTACAGTATAGTCAAATTTAACTGATTAATTTATTAGTTCGATAAAGTATTAAACAATATTTTTTTAAATGTATTGTCATATTGCGTTTTCTTTTTTTAACAGGTGACATTTTAGGTTGGAATTATTCCCCAGAGATACACTTTCCCCGTAGAGACACTTTTAATAAAACTACGCTTTTATTCCTGTAAGATACATTTTTTTAAAGCCTAACAATTTGTCTTCTTCGATACACTTTTCGGTACTGTTGTGTATAAAATCACTTTTGTTTTTATGGTCAGAGACACCGCACCACAAACACAACTGTCTAAATAAGAAAGTCTCTATGTTTTTTTTTATTATGATTAATTTAGTTTTTTGTTTTTATCTATAAAATCTTTCTATTTAGGTGTTCAAGCCGAAAGTGTATTTTTGGGGAAGCTTTACTTTATTATAATTTTGATTTATTTAGTTTTTCTTTTTATCTAAAACACATACCGTAGAACGGGGCTATTTGGTAAAAATGTAGGGATAAAATTTACCAAATAGCCCCTTTTGTGCCGGTATCTATTTAAGTGTTCAAGCCGAAAGTGTATCTCTTGGGAATAAAAGCGTAATTTTATTAAATCTCTAAGGGGAAAGTGTATATCTGGGGAATAATTCTTAGGTTGATCGCGTAATATGTTAGGTAGTTAAGTTTTGTCAGGAGGATTAAAAAATCGGTTCTTATTAAAGTTTTCACAATTAGGGTTACTCAGAGACTATAATAGGCAATGAGGACCGCAGTAGCAGTCCACTGCCATAGTCCACGTTTCATCAAACTACAACTGCACATGTGCTCAGTGTGATAGGTGGTGAGCCTTACGACGCTCTTTGCTGTGGATGTATGTGCAGTCTTTAGTCCGTTAGTCGCCTTTACGACACCCAAGGGAAGCGAAGGGGCGGTAGTATTGATTTTCTCAGCTACTACTCACACAACTACTCGTATTTGTATATTACTTAGTAGAATTTCTGCTTATCCACTGCGACATAACTCAAGCCTTTCACCACAGCGATCCACTGCTAACTCCCAAGGGTAGTACCTAGTTAATACCTACATACCGCAGCAGTCACATAACAGACGAATTACCCGCACCGCGGATTGTCCTAACAAGCAAAATGACATCAGAAATGAAAATTATTTTTAATCGCGTCCAATTGGCGGCGTGACGGCGTAACCACCGGCCCGCCGCTGGCCAACCGTGAACTTAATTAAATGGTAGCTTTGACAACCACGGACGTTCTGGTACCTACGCATCTAGAGTTGGCCTGATCGGTTCTAACCACAGTGTGGCTTTAATGGAATGTAACGTTGTGCGGACGTAGTATGCTATATTACTGGCCGATTTTTCAATTGTCAGATAAAACTTATTTGTCTGTTATTTATAGTATTACACAACCATTATTTTCTTTCTTTCTTGCTTTCTTTACAGGTGATAATTTAGATTAATCGCGATATACTTTATCAGATGAATAAGTTTTTTATGAGGATTGAAAAATCAACCCTTAGTCAAAAGTGTAACGTCGTGTTTACGTATTAGAACGTTACATGTATGCTAATCACTTACTGTAGTGAATTCCGAATTGAAAATGGTTCTAAAACCATTGAGTTATAATGTACTACGTACTAGAGGAGCTATCCCAAGCAAAAGCTTTGTTCTATTTCTTTAAAAGTTAAAACAAAAGTGCGCTGCAGCGCTAAAACAATAATTTATCGTCTTTCTGAACAATCCA
The DNA here is from genome assembly GCA_963921215.1 of Scoparia ambigualis. NCBI lineage: Eukaryota > Metazoa > Arthropoda > Insecta > Lepidoptera > Crambidae > Scoparia > Scoparia ambigualis. The sequence continues at coordinate 14,027,752 of OY992507.1, forward strand.
AACATACAGCGCTAAACCGCTTCTTTTCTCGCGACAAAAGGTCTAAAGCGCCGAAACATGCCCGCTGCTCATGTCTCGGTGATTTGATAAAATAATTAGTCAAATGCATGTTATCAATAATTTAGTGCTCATTTACAGGTGAAAAGTGATTCGTTTAGTTTTATTTGTATTTCCTGAATTCTTTAAACAGTAGCAGCACACATGAAGTCATATTTATATAAAATAGAACACAGAATACACACGTATTGTTGCGTCTAGCGCCTGCCACAGAGTAATACAGTTGGAGCGAGCTGGCTCTAACGCGTGTAGCAAACAATCTAGTTGTGACGTCTTCTCTAGTACGTAGTACATTATAACTCAATGTCTAAAACTTAGGATTTTGTATATTTAATGTTTTCTAAAGTTTAGGTGAACACGGTCATTTAAATGATCCTTAGGTACCTACTTTACTGATGATACTCCGGCCAAGCGTGAGGTTTTAAATATTACTTAGGCTACCTAAACCTAAGTAGCTCCATATAAATTAGGTGTAAACATTGATTGATAATTCTTGGTCCTACCTGTGACCTTATTTTCTATGTAAGAAATAAATAAATAATCTTTATTCGTTTTTACACAAAGTTCAACTACAGTTAGTCAAAGACTGTGATGTAGTTAAAGTTAAAGTTATTCTATATGAACAAAAACAAATGCCACGAATGCATGTTTGCGCCTCATGTCGGAACGGCTGCACCTACACAGGCCTGCAAAAATAAGAATCACACTTTTAAAATTGTCATAACTTTTAAAGTAGGTACGCAAGATAAATAAGACACATAAGACTTAAAAATGTTACTATTATATAATTTACTATAGTTTCAAAGAAAGCTGATAAAATGGCTATAAAACGTTTTTTCTTTTAAATCTCTAACTTAACTTACACTTTAGAAAAAATGAAATTTTAAAAGTGTGATATTTATTTTTGCAGGCCAGTGTATTTCGCTAAGTAGGTACTTTTTTTTAATATTGTGTTTGTAGTTTTCAGATTTCAGGACAATGTTAGTAATAAAGTTTTTTTTGGAAATATGTCACGGAATACGGGGTGTTCACTCTGTTGCCACGAGTAATCAATAAAGAGCAATGAGATTTATAAAACACCTTAAAATTTTCGGATCACAAATCTTAAATGCACGACTATTCGAAACGTTTTCCTTCTTATCTTGATTCTGATGTCAACATTACTAATTACCATAAAAGTATTTAATTTACCCATTTATCATATCAACAAAATATTATCTTTCATCTTCTGTGGAATTACTCATATAAGGTAAAACATAATTATGTTTAAGAACATTTATTTTAAGTTCCAGTAGCATATTGCTGCCATAATTCTCCCTCATTAACAAATATTAAGTAAGTACATAAAAAACTTATTCATGTAATTCGCAACACTTGCGCTTCTGTGCGCGTCATTATATGCCAATTTACTTATATTGTTCCTATTGCAGGCTTTATAACGTTTCGACTGGTCCGCCTAACCGTGTAATCACTACTGAAATATTTCAGCCCCTACTTACGGTAATTTCGCGCATTAAGCCACTATCGCGTACGTAATTACGCTATATAGTCGAAACAATACGAAATAATAAAAAGGAATCGGGCGTTGGTCATTTGCATTTCCGACGGTGGTGGGGAAGCGAGTTTGTTCCCTCTGCTAAAGGCTCCAAGCTGGTGTTAGAGCGAGAGGTGCGATGGCTCAGCCCTGTTCTCGTACTAAATTATTATTTTGATTACGTTTAATTTGCATACAGCGGACAGACCGCTTGCCCCGGGGCCGGCCGCGGCGTTCTAACGACCCTCGTACTTTTCTGTAATGTTTTCGCCATTTCCAACAAAATTCCACACAAATCATATAATTTCAGGCCCATCATCATGGTTATTACGAAGAAGCGCCCGTAGTCGCTCGTACCACTGTAATGGGCCGGACGATGTTCAAATTCTTGATAACTACGAGTAATCAACATAGAAACCTGCCCAAGCGAGCTTAATAACTCCGCGTCTTCAATTATTGGTAATATCGAATGTTTAAACGTTCTTAGGTAGCCGAGTGGCCGGTCGGTAGAACGAGACCGCTCATTTATTCTAAGGTCACATTTCTCGGGCCTCGGGCACGTTCTGATGTGTCGCATGCGGAGGCTGCAGTTAGTATGATTGCATGTAGGCGATAGTACCATCTAGATCCCGGTTGATAGAGCTGGTTTATTAGCTAGAAAGCTAATTATGGTTTGATGTTTAAAGCTATTTAAGTGAACTCTGGCGCAGTGGCGTTCGGTTTGCGATCTTGCCAGTTAAGCAACCTAAACAGTGATGAGTTGATATGAGATGAGAATTAAAAACAGACGACATAAAGCCGTTGTTCCTGGTTGTTGTCGGAAGATGGCAGTCGTTAAAACCCACCAACCCGCATTGGGCCAGCGTGGTGGGTTACTGCTTAATCTCCTAATACATCCAACAGTAATAGAGCGGCGATGGACTCACCACCTGTCACGCTGAACACATGTGCAGTTGCTATTTGGTGATAAGTGGACTATGGTAGAGGGCTGCTTTTGCTGACCTCATTGCCTAGTTTCTGACTAACCTTTCTGGGATAATACCCTTAATTTTCATTTATTTAAATGAAATTAAGGGTGAGTGCCTCCAATGAAACTGAACAACTTTCCTCGAGAAACTTATGTGCAAAAATGACAAAAAAATTTCTAACGACAGTTTTATATGGGAGGTTGAATTTTTTTTTGTCATTTTTGCAGATAGGTTTCTTGAGGAAAGTTGGTCAGTTTCATGGGTGGAACTGACTCTTAATTTCTTTTAAACAAATAAAAATTAGGGGTGTATGTTATATGTATGAGTTGTATGAGGTGAGTGTATGCGTGCGCACGCAGGTGAGGGCGCTACCGTGCGGCGCGCGCGCATTGGCGGCGCCCCGCCCAATGGCGGCCGGCCCCGCCCACGCTGTAACGTCACGCTAGCGTTGTTTTATCAGCTTAGCTTTTATCGCCGCATTGCCGCCTGAAACATTGTCGTGATTAATTTCGATTTGTTGCTGTAATGCAGTGGTGAAATTATACGGTGTGTCTGCTGGCAGCTTACAGTGTTTTTGTAGGTCGTAGTTAAAATAGGTTAGTGCTGTAATACCTATGCTGTAAAGAACTAAAAGAACTCATTTCTTTGTTCCAAAATCTAGTCTCTAGTAGATCTATACTTAAGAATTCTACATTTACTTATAAAAATGTAGAGATATGTAGTGATCTTTTAACAATTTTGTATTTTTATAATAAATTGTACAATTATATCCGTGTCGCGTAGCTGTGAAAGAATACTACCACCCCCTCTCTTCCCTTGGGTGTCGTAAAAGGCGAATAACGGACTAAAGACTGCACATACAGCCAACAGCATAGAGCGGCGATGGCCTCACCGTCTGTTATTCTGAGCACATGTGCAGTCGCTTTTGGTGAAAAGTGGACTATGGTAGAGAAATGCTTTTGCGGTCCTCATCTCTCTAACCCTTCAGGGATAGATACATTCGTGATTAGTATGTAGTATGTACAATTTGATATAAGTAGGTATCTGTTATTTATTACATCCATCTTAAACGTAGGTAAATTTTAAATTATGTAGTAACGTGAACATCATTATAATTAGGTAAGTACCTAACATTAGCCATCAATTCAAAATTAAACTACTAGCAAACAGTAATTCGACATGTAGGTCGGGGACTTTCTACGCTTCTTTGGATTGATAGCGGCTTTACTTCTATTTTACTTATAATAATGAAGGCTATCAATAATAGCTGACTGTTACAGCTACAGCTCAAAACTGGCCATTGGGGACAATTGGGGACAATTGCGCCCCGGGGCTTTCGATGGGGCTTCGGCGGCCAATATCTGGGGCTACAGTGCGCCTAATAGTATAATCGCACCCCGCGGCCTGACGCGCACTTTGTAGGGTGGCCACGCTGACATTGGTTACTGGGATTGCGAGGACAGAAGATGGTTTCGAATGCATCTAACTCCCCAAAAATAATCTAAGATTATAATTTTTGGTACCCAAGCCAAGTAGCCGCCACGTCAGCGCTGTTCTTGGAAGGCAGCCGTTCTCAATGAGCTATTTTATCACCATCACCGCAATGAGTGTCCGCTCTAATTATAGGGACTAGGTGAAAAATAGTTACACCGATTCATTCACGCTCACCAACTGACCGCATCATTTGAGTTTAGTGTTGTTAAACTTATTGATATTGTGTAATTACAGATTTAAGTGGCGCCAAGGTTTATACCTACACGCTTCGATCATATACAATAGCATCTTTAATTTGTGACAATAGATACACAATCCCATACTAAATTGTAGGGGAATAGTAGCACCTGTGCCATAATACATTTGACGTATTTACATGTGTTTTGGGCGAAAAGCACGGTTTACACATACACAGATTCACAACTGTTATACCCAAAGGGTTAGTCAGAGACTAGGCAATGAGGATCGCTGGAGCAGTCCTCCCCTCTCCACTCCCATAGTTCATATGTTTCAGCAAATTACAACTAACCATGTCCTCAGCGTGATAGGTGGCTAGCCCACCTCCGCTCTATGCTGTTGGATGTATGTGTAGTCTTTAGTCCGTTAGTCGCCTTGGTTCTTTTAATGAGTCGCTGTACTACAAGGCTCTACGTTGTTTTATTACCATTCTTATCATTCAATCTTTCCCACTGGATGGCATAAGCCTCCCTTTCCTATCATGAGCTGATTTGGGTCAATTCCTTGTATGAGAGTGGAATCCCATTTATCCCGCTATCTCCGGCACATTTAATAAATGTGACCCTGCATGTAGTACTCCCAATACTTTTTTTTCTAGTAGAGTAGTAGATATTCTGAGAGAGAGAATGAGTGTAACAACTGTAAAGGAACCAATAAATTTAAAAAAACAGGCACGCATTATTTTACAACAATACCTAACACATAGGCAGATCTGATTCTAAATCACCACGCTGCCTGGCCACGGAGTGAAGATCGAGGCTCAGCAAACGTAGTGTAGGTGCCCTCTGGCTAGGTGGAGCTACGACATACGTAGGGTGGCAGGCAGCAATTGGACCAGAAGAACCGATGGCACGCAGTTGCATGCATTCGAAGAGGCTTATGTCCAGCAGTGGACTAACACAGGCTGATTATGATAAATGTATATGTATGTATGTATTCGTAATATTTGATTAGTTGCGTTAAAAACGGTCAAATAAACTAAAAGATAAAGAAACTTTAAAAAAAGTTATCTCCGAATAAATGTATGTAACCTATTCCTATGAGGAATAGTGAATGACTGTATGTGCAAAATAAATAAAAAAATAAAAAGTTATCTATTCGTACAGTCCTTGTTCAATGGTCACCCTATCAGACAGCAGCGATTAGGAGTCAGCGATCGGAGACTGTCGCGAATTGATTCGTCCCCGCGGCGCCGCACTCGGGCGCACCTGAGCGCGTCCGGCGACGGCCATTTGCACAATACGGTATAAATGTATTTTTATTTAATACTAGCGGCCCGCCCGCGCCTTCCTCTAAGTGAACAAACTGTATCCCGTGACGAAAATAAAAAAGAAAAAAAAATCACACAGACCTGGTCCTGACAATTACGAGCACAACAAAAAAAGAATTACCCAAATAGGTGCACCTATGCCGTTTTGAAGTGATGCGCGTACAAACATTTCGGCAATTGATTTTTATTAGTGGTCTTTGTTCTACGCTAACTTAAAAACACCGTTATATTTCAGCCATTTTTTACTAAATATCTACAAATTATTAACAAAAACCATGCTCAGTTAAAGCTTTTTCTGGGCCCTTATTCTGTAACGATTCCTTGTTTCAAAACCACGTTAATTCCTTAAAAAGTTACGATATCTTCCCAAAAACGTATGCGTTTGACGTTTGTGCGCGGTAAGGTTTAGGTGTGGAATCTATAGATTGCGATACAGAATCAGGGCCCTCTGTTATGAGGGTTTACGCATTTCGGATTCCCATACAAACTTTCAGGTCGAAATTTTCAAAAACCAATAAGCCAATTTTAATGAAACTTTGCATGCTTACTATAGTGAACTTTCTATAGTAATCTTCAAATCGCCATAACTCAGCTAAAAAAACGTTTTTTAAAAATGTTTTAAACAAACTATTTTGATCTCTGTATTTTACTTTAGCATGCAAAGTTTTTTTTTTAAATCGGCTGATTAGTTTTCAAAAATTTCGACTTGGATTTTTTATGGGAAACCGAAACGCGTAAACCCTCTTAATGGAAACCGCATAAAAGTCCATGGCGTGGTTTAGAAAAATAAAAGGAGCCAAAAACGGCGAAATTACAATGATATTACAACACTCAACTGACAGGAAAATAGATAAATGTCGCGAAGGACAACAGAAAACTGCAATAAGTTTTTAGCAACCAATTAGCATTTAATAGGTTTCTACCAATATTGCACAACGTCTTTTTATGTTTGTGGTTTTTTAAGGGTTTTTAATATTTTTTCTCACCGTTTTAATCTTCCCTGAACTTTCACAAATATTTTAAAATCAAAATTAGCCCAATCGGTTCGGTCATTCTCGAGTTTTTGCGAGACAAACGAACAGCAATCCATTTTTATACAGGGTTAAAGGATAAGTCGACCTCCTTAACTATATCCTTTAAGGGGATATAGTTTCCATCATTTCTGACTGATTTGACTATGAAACACCGTACCCCAAACCACCGTACAAATTCCATAAAGGACAATAGGCGCAGGGAGTAACTTAACGTAATACCGTTATTTTGATTACTGCCTGGGAGTCTTTCATCAAAGTTTCCTACAAGAATCCTGATAAAACACTAGCTTGTTAAACCTTGATATAAAGCTAAGGAACTGTAGATATTCTTATGATTATCTGCAGCACAACTTTCATAGACTTTTTTTTAATATCGAAGAAAGAAGTAAATTTTTTCCAGAATTTATTTCTTTTTTATACTGTTCATCTACGTATGCATACTACGATTCAGTTGGTACAACTATACTTGCAATTTTAGTGTTTAGAATAATTAAACAACAAATCTTCTACACAAAAATACCAAAACTAAATAAGTTAGAGGCACAAAACACAAAAAAAGAGGCCAATAGACCAAAAAAAAACGAATCTAATAATTCTTATAATATTTCACTTATGATGTAACGTGAAAGTTTGAAAAAGAATAGAAAATAAGAATTAGAGGTGTTCTTCTCCACTATGGTCGTTGTATATGTGTCGAACATACTATATTTACAAATAGCGAACCTTATTACTTAAATGTCAACAACTACGTCGACATTATCTTAACATCAATCAATCACCAATCTTAACATTCATACAAAAATCTTTAAATTAAGTATAGGTAATAAAGATGACATCTACTGGTGAAGCTTTGAAAATTCAGCCAAATACCTACCCCTGTGACTACACACTTTCATAAAATTATTATACTGGCTGTACAGTACGTAGGAATGTCTTTGATCGTTCAATAATGAGTGGAGTAGTAGAAAATGTCAGACTTAATATCAGTGTAAAAATATCAAAGGCATTTCACTTGCATATTCCAAGCTATCTACTACTAATAACATAGGTTTGCTAAAATTTAAAAAAATGTAATAAGGGGAAGATTTTTTAAAGGTGAACAGAATAATCAAGTTTGGCAAGTTGGAATACCTACTTAGACACTTAAAGGCTAATGTTACGTTCTCCGTAAAAAAGAAGAAACAAAATTCAATGTCTTTAGCAAGTAGTATTAAAGCAATCATTGTTTATTTCATTTGAATACACATCAACATTTTAAAATAATCGTTTCTGTAGCACCCACTTATTGCAACGTTTGAATAAATATTTTTCTACTGTTCAGTACTGTATTGCCTACATCTGTGTTTTCCTGCATAAAATATGCAGGTTTCGCGCTTCGCGGTGCGCCATAGCTGTGTCGTTCGAATAATGGAGCATAATGGCTTTTGATTTTTCCACGTAGCGAAATTGCGAGTTTTTGTTATTGTCCAACTAGTGTTTTCTATGCATAATGGTTGCGTCAAGATTATAGAGTCGCTGTTAGCAATGATACCCGTTTTCGTGGGACACGAGCGGCAGTTGTAACAAAAGAAACCGTTTTACAACAACTCTTGGATACTATTTTCTAGTAAATAATAGAGAAACTTTATATATACTAGATGATTTTAACACAGCTTTCTTTGTCAAGAATTTTGTCCAACGATTATCTCCAATCAGATTAAATATGGATCGTTGAATTTATAACTAAATCGCTATAGCGAGATATTATAGTATCTATTTACCAATTTGTTCTGTTATAAAAAACCCGGTATATAATTAATGTACGATACAACATGATTTATGAGTACATTACGAAATCATTAGTTGAATTATCATAATAAAAGAGGACAATGATACGATGTGAATGTGATTGTGAATAGTAAATTGAGTCCCGAACCATTCTTATGAGTCCTTTCGTAACATAATTATAGGCTCAGAGGACCGCATCAAAGTAAATGCGACATAAAACTTTATTTTATTACTCTAAATTGTCTCAAATTTGACAAAGATTGTGTTGCAATTAACGTAGGCTTTTTGTAATGAAACGTCGACGACGTGGGTAGCCAGCTAGATTAATGATTGGAACCGTCTGAACTTCGTTAGGTGGAATGGTAATAGATAATAGCACAACTAGGTATAATATTAGTTAGATTTCAATTAGTTACCTTTCCTTTTTAAGTTCAACTTTTAGTTTAAATTCCGGCCGGTTTGAATGTGAGAGTAGGTAGTAGGTATGTGTAAAATGCGTAACGTTATCTTCCGTTGAACCAAATATTCCATTTTTCAATTTTTACAAATCTTAGAAAATAACAGTATTGAGAATAAAGATTCATTTACAAGGTAAATAAAAGTACCTAGGTATCTACAAAATAGAGCTTTTACGAAAGTGTTGACAACTTCGATTTCGCTACTCAGCAACAGGTGGCGCTAGTTTAAATGTATGAGAATTTGATAGTAGATTCATAACGTTTATACTGTTTATATTTTTGGTAATCGTAACTTTGAAAAATATCTAGGATAGAAATACAGACAGTTTTATAACAAAAAAGACGTTTTTAGCGTAGCGTTTTTAGCGTAATTAGGTATCTAATACTAATCTATTACAGGAAATACTGTCTGCATATTTTTTTAAAATCTATGCAGATTTTGTACCGCAAGAGTGCGTACTCTTACCCGCAAGACACATACTTACTATTATTTATTCCGCAGCAGGGCTACAATTAAATTAATATTACAATAACGACGATTTATTTATGATTCCTCGCTCACCAAGCATCCAATGGTAACCATTTGCTAAATTGCACAGTCATTACGGCACATTAGAAATTTAATGAGCGTTTCCTGTTTGTGGGGGCGTGGTTAGGGAGATGCCGCTTTGTTTTTCATTTGTGACGTAAAAACCGCTTGACCGCGCTCCGCCCCTTTCTCTGTTCGCCCGCTCCGAATGACCCTGGTAGAACTAACTTACATACTTGTTTATACAAAGCATGCAGTATACTATACAGTGTGTTTGATAATAGGTACATACGCCCGCAAATCTCGCAAAAAAATCAGCTGTTCCATACAAAACTGCAAATACAATTCGATCTAAAATGTATGAAATAGCAGTTTTTTTCGCACTTTCAGAGTTGCTCGCATACTTTCGGAATAAATACCTACTACTAAACATCCTGTAGAAGCAGCTTAACGGTGAGACCTAGTTTATAATACCAGCTGTCAATGTACTGAATTGTATTCTGTAGTTGTGCCATTTAAATATATTTAGAAATAAACTTTACGGTTTAGAACGCCGTTTTTTTCCACCGCGTGTGATTAAGTTTTATTTATTTGAGATTAGTTTTAATCATATAAATAGTTGAGCGTGGCTTATCGCAACAATCCTTGAGTGGCTTAATGCAAAAGTTTGGCATTAAGCCCCGTTCATTTATTTATGTAGGTATCATGGAATGCGAAAGTTCAAAAGCGTAGGTATATTAGTTTTATTGTTACTGAGTCGTTAGGCTCGATGTGTTCGATGGCGTAGGGGTTAAGAGGCCCTATTACATCTCGACTGTGATTTTTATGTAAAATGGCTAATTTTGGCGTTCTTGATCTCAGAAACAAAAATACATTTACAGTTATGACTTATTGAATAGTGTAGAATAGCTATTAGCATAGTTCGTAGCGGCCTTGCTTTTTGTAAAGTTTGCTTACCGTAATACTTTGCACCAAAATTTGCTTTTTAAATCTTGTTTAAATCAGTAATGTGATGTATTGTGTTTATAATAGTACTGTTAAAGTTTAACCTGACATTTAGTATATTATTGTATTTAGTGACCAACTATTTTAAATTTTTTATTTCTTTTGGAGTAAAGTAGTTCTTATGCAGGAGGTAATTTTGCTCCGTAATTTCTCTTCACAAGTCTGTCATTTAATTTTTAAATGGAGTTTAGTTATATTTTGTCATTTTTACTTTGCTCCGATAGGACAGGGTAATAGAAAGCAGATGTGTTATAATATCACCTTTATTTATATAAATTAAAAATCACATTTTGTTAGGAGACGCAAAATAGATCTTACTCAAGATTCAATTCTCCCACTCACAGAAAATATTAATGGCTGACTTAGACATCTGTCACCACTGGTGTTGCTAGATCAAGAAAAATATTTTCAGATGAAAACATTGGATTCTACTAAATATTACCCAAAATCAAATTTAGTAAATTTTCGTAAGTGGAGCATTTTTACCACCCTAGGAGCAAAGTAGGACCAGATTACTCGGTAACTTTTTAATTAAACCCAAAATTGCACAGAAAGATTTTCATAAAATGCGCGAAGGCATTTTTTTGAGCTCCTTGATTTAATTACTGTTCTAAACAAATGAAAATAAAAAATAGTATGTTATCTCTTATATACTTAGTCGTATAATTTGTAGCGGCCTCGGATTTTTTTGATATAATTGATTTTATATATATAAAAAAATCTTATTCTAAATTAAAAAAATACGATAATCGCTTTATGTTAACTGTGAATTTCTCCTATCTACGATAATATTATGGAGCAAAATTTATACCAGAATAATGTTACTTTATGAGGAACAAAGATTTTATAATGAATTTATGATCTTATTTCAATAAAAACGACAAATACAACTGCAAAATCTACAAAATGCGAAGCGCCGGCCGTCCGAACTCAGCTTATTCTCGCAGAGTGGATATTTGTAACATTACGCATGAATTTATTATCCTATTTCGATAAAAATGATACTTAAATACAACTGCAAAATTACTACAAAATGCGAAAATGGGCATTTTACGCAAAAATCACAGTCGAGATTTTTTTTTTTTTATAGCAGAAGGAGGCAAACGAGCAAGCGGGTCACCTGATGGAAAGTAATCACCGCCGCCCATGGACACCCGCAAAACCAGAGGAATCGCAGGCGCGTTGCCGGCCTTTAAGGAAGGAATAGGCTCGTTTCTTGAAGATCCCTAAGTCGTAACGGTCCGGAAATACCGCCGCCGAGAGCTGGTTCCACAACACTGTAGTTCGAGGCAAGAAATTTCTTGAAAAACGCACAGTAGTAGACCGCCATCCATCAAGGCGATGTGGATGGAATGACAGTCGATTGCGTGTTGTGCGGTGAAGGAAATTAGCGGCAGGGATCAAGCCGAACAATTCCTCAGAACACTCCCCATGATATATACGGTACAATATACAGAGAGACGCAACGTCTCTCCGAAGAGCCAGTGGATCGAGCCGACCTGAAATAACCACGTCGCCGACAATTCGAGCAGCTCTGCGTTTGCGGTCAAATGGAAGGAGTTGGTATTGGGGTGCTCCAGCCCAGAGATGGGAGCAGTATTCCATATGCGGCCTGACCTGTGCTTTATACAGTTGTAAACGGTGGGCCGGCGTGAAATACTGACCCGCTCTATTGAGCACACCCAGCTTTTTCGAAGCTAATTTAGCTTTACCTTCCAAATGACCACGAAACTGAACGTCACTCGAAATATCGACGCCAAGGATTCCAATAATCGGATTGGTATCAAGGGGAGCTCCCTCAAAGTTCAGAGGTACGACGAAGGGATGTTTTTTCGCGGTAAATGCGCAAACTTGTGTTTTCGAGGGGTTAAAGCGGACTAGGTTATGTCGGCCCCAATCCGAGACATGACTTAACATGTTCTCGGTGTCAGTCACAAGTTTATTCCGGCTCTCGATGACGCTTTCCAGAGAAATATTAGCTCGCCCGGTGTAGAGCGTATCCCCAGTACTGTCATCCGCATAGCAATGAATGCTGTTGTTATGCAGCATGTCATTGATATGCAGAAGAAACAAAGTAGGGGACAACACACACCCCTGCGGGACTCCAGCATTCACGGGCTTCATGTCGGAGCACGAACCGTCGACTGCGACTCTGATGCTACGCCCAGTAAGAAAGCTGGCAACCCATGAACACAATTTCTCAGGAAGCCCGTATGATGGAAGTTTAGAGAAAAGAGCCCTGTGCCATACCCTGTCAAAAGCTTTCGCTACGTCCAAGCTAACTGCCAGTGCCTCCCCTTTACTCTCGACTGCCTCCGCCCATCGGTGAGTAAGGTACACTAAAAGATCACCAGCCGATCGACCGCGACGAAAACCATACTGGCGATCACTTAGTAGCTGGTTCTCTTCTAAGTACCTTAAGAGCTGGCGGTTTATAATGGACTCCATTACTTTGGAGAGTAAAGAGGTAATAGCTATTGGCCTGTAGTTAGAAGGATCTGAGCGATCGCCTTTTTTTGGAATCGGGTGCACAAGGGCTGTCTTCCAAGAGCTCGGGACGACGCCAGTGGTGTAAGAGAGCTGGAAAAGGCGCGTTAGAACTGGTGCCAATTCAGGAGCACACGTCCGAAGCACAATGGGTGGAACTGCATCTGGCCCACTCGCCTTATGGATATCAAGGGAAAAAAGAGCCTTACGAACTGACCTTTGCAGGAACTGAACGTTTGGCATTGTACAAGCGCAATGCGGTATGGTTGGTGGAGAGTTTTCCCCATCGTCCAAGGTCGAGTTTGATGCGAAAAGAGAGCCCAAGAGATCGGTTTTCTCCTTTGCAGTATAGGCCAGGCAGTCATCGGTCTTGTGCAATGGTGGTAGGGACGGCTGACAAAAATTCCCTAAGATAGCTTTGGCGAGAGACCAGAACGCACGCGTCCCCGAAGGAAGACGCACTAGCCTCTCGCCAATTCTACCTATGAATGATGACTTCGCCTTGGCGATGTCCTTCTTAAAGGATCTGGCGGCAAAGTTGTACTTCTTTCTGAGCGCACTGGTGTTTGGATCCTTTGATGACACCGCATTAGCCCAGGCTTGGTAATGCTGTCGCTTTTGGCGAGACGCCATTTTGCAGCAACGACCAAACCATGGTTGGGACTTGCCGCCAATGGGAACCACAGAGTTTGGAATGAAAAGTTCCATTCCCTGCAGTATCACATCAACGACAGAGTCAGCGGCGACATCAGGATCATCCAGCGAGAAGCAAACTCGCCACCACGGGTAGGACGCAAAGAAGCTTCGCATCCCATCCCAGTCCGCCGACCTATAATGCCAGACTCGACGGCTAGCCGCTGGTTGCGGTTTTGAAGTTTCTGTGAGAGGCACAGTGCTGCGAATCAGACAGTGGTCTGATGAGCCTAGTGGTGCATCAACAGAAACTTGATAGCCGTCTGGGTGCGAGGTCAGCAGAAGGTCCAATAAAGAAGGTGCATGGCCCTCCACATCTGGAACCCGTGTTGGCTCGGTTACCAATTGGGACAGACTGTAGGCCAAAGCGAAGTCATGAACGGCTCTACCCGCGTGGTCAGTTGTGCGTGAACCAAGCCATTCGACGTGGTGGGCATTGAAGTCTCCCAATACCACAATCTCGGCCGAGGGGATCCGTTGGAGAAGGGAGTCTGTCGCTGTTTGGACGGTCTCGATGAGTTGGTCAGTTCCGATGTTACCGCTGTGGGACCTATACAGGCACGCGTAGACGCGAGGATGACGTCCGCAGTCGACGTACAGCCATAAGATGGAGAGGTCCCTATCTTCAAGATTGCCAAGGCGACGAACGCACATATCCTCCCTGACATAGGCACAAACACCGGCTCGTGGCACAAATGCATGTTCCAGGTTGTATCCCGGGTAGCGCAAGTACGAGATGTCAGGAGGGGGGGATATCTGCGTCTCGGTGAGGAAGAGCAAGGCCGGTTTCGCCGTCTCGAGGTGGTAATGGACGGCGCTCAAATTAGAGTGGATTCCCCTGATATTGCAGAAGTCCACGCGAAGCGTAGGAGGGGGTGTCAATTGTCCCGCCTTTCTCCTGCCTGCAGCATGCCTTGGCACGGGCGAACTTTTGCCCTCCCCAGAATACGTAGGGCAGCCTGAGCGAGAACGCTCAGGGGGGGATTCTCCGACACTGGATGTGTCGATACCCCCCTGGGGTAAATCTAGATTACAGTTCGCTGCCATATCAATTGTGAGGGGGGGGGGAGGGGTCTCCGGAACCCTCACTCGCCGGACGAAACACAACAGCACAGAGTGCCATTGTTTCACGCCGAAAATTCGTGAGGGGGTGGTATTACGCCGGGCGAGCCGACCCAATGCGTGCTGCAACGCAGCGTGGCTCTACAGTTGGTGTCACTCATTTAGCACCACCCAGGGGTCACGTGTAGGGTCTCAAGGGTAAACCTACGGACGCGAGCAACTTAACCCCCAAAGAGAAAGAAAGAGATGCAATAATAGGTCTCTTAAGGGGGGTTAGGCGGTCAGCGGAAATTCCGCCGTTATACCCGGACCCTCGCGGGTGTTGCGCGGTGCAGGGTCCGCGGTAATTCGTAAGCGTCATTCACACTTTTATCAAAAAGTTAATAAAAATGTTTAGTATTTTGGAAATCCAAATCAGTACAAATCGATAAATACCGATGTCTTTATGATTTTATAGGAATTATTATTGCAAAACACGGTCGTAATGTGTATTTTCATGAAATTTTAGAGGTATCTTCATGATTTTTTTTCTCGAGCAAAATGTAGAAAATGAGCAAAAATATTCTGAATAACAGCTAATAGAAAACAGAAAAAAAATCTGTTTTCACCGCCTAAGCCTTCTTAATTAAGGCGTTCCCTTTACGAAAGTCGATAAGCAACTATGTATATCGCAATGCCAGGTCACTTGGATGGGTGATACAATTGGCTATTTGACAGTTGTAACAATAAAATATGAAATATGTCGGAAATAGTAGGTTATTATTAAACGATAATTATCCAATAGTTTTTTTTATTAAGATAAATTGTAAATATTTTATTTTTACAAAATAAATTTGCGTTTTTTTATCTGTGGATTACAAGACCCGAAACACGGGCGGCCATGATTGAGCTTCATGTGACGGATTGTGACGTCACATTTTTTTTTTTTTTTTTTTATAAAAGAGGTAGGCAAACGAGCAGGCGGGTCACCTGATGGAAAGTAATCACCGCCGCCCATTTCACAAAGTATACAGAAACTATCTGTCAGGTTTCAAGTTAAGTTTCTATATTTATTGAAATGTGACGTCACCGAGCAAAATGTCATGTGACCAACCGTTTTCGCACGAAGTTTGAAATCAACAAAGAAAAATATGTTTTTTTCTGTTAAATAAAGGTTTTTCGAGAAAGAAAATATTGTACGGGGTATAAAATAAGCGTTTGTAACTTTTGACGTGACAACGTCTTATAAATTGGTTTGCCGGGTGACACTTCAAGAAACTGCGTTACGCTCCGCTCACGTTATGCGCTCACAATGAGAGCGAGTGAGAGGCACGCGTCCCTTCCACTCGGGCATGGTTAGCCCGCCTAAGAGCGAGAGAGACAGACATAAAAAGTGAAAGGCACGCGTCCCTTCCATATTATTTCATCCTTCTTCCTACTATACGAATGAATATTCACATTAAAATTATTTTACCACTCAAAGTCGTTGTCACGTAAAACTTTCGCCCGTATACCGACTTTACAGGCAACCAATTTTTTAAATACTTTTTCGAAAACTGTCAAGTAGCCAATTAATACTATCTGAAAGATAAAAAGAAAAAAGAAAGAAAGCAAAAAAAAACCAAATGAAATAGTGAGTAGAGCTCTTCAAGCTCAAGATTATTTTTCCCTTGCAAAAAAAAAAAGCAAGATTAAAAAATGAAAACAAAAACCTGCCAGTAAGCGGGAGCAGCAAGCTAGGTATATAAAAAAAAATACTATCTCGAGCTCCTCCATGCTCCGTTGGTCCCTGTTGATATCGTAAGATGGCAGTCCTTAAAACCCACCAACCCGCAATGGGCCAGGCTGGTGGTTTATGGCCTAACTTCCCCACTTGCTGTTGTTCATGTAGAACCCCGGTGCCCAACAGTGGGACGTGTTGCTGACCAGCAGTTATATTGGAAATACTTTTTATAATTTTTAATACGTATTGTCTATTTATAGTTTTTGTTTTATGCGTATTTGCTGTTTTGCTGTTTTTGCCGTGTAGCGTATAGCGGTGATAGAATCTCCACCACCACCACCCTCTCTCTTCCCGTAAAAGGCGACTTTGTACTAACGAACTGAAGCCAGCTATGCAATTCTCTGAGTGACACATAGACGATGCGCGCATGGCTGTGATCTGTTGTCTCTTTCCAACTCTATGAACATGAAAGAGACAGAGTACATTCTCAGCGCTGCGGCAACCGCTGCTACCAAGGCTTTAACTTAGAGAATCGCACTGCTGCACATATTACTACCGACAGCATAGAGCGGCGATGGGCTCACCGCCTGTCACGCTGAGCATATGTGCAGTCGCTATTTGGTGAAAAGTGGACTATGGTAGAGGACTGCATTTGCTGTCTTCGTTGCCTAGTCTCTGAATAACCCTTCGGGGATAATAGTCGTGATCATATGTATGTATGTTTTTGCTTTTGACTTTGCTCTGGCATTCGGTTCGGTTTGATCTTGTAATTGTAAAATTAATAATAATTTTAATACTCATAATCAGTGTAATTTAATCAGGAAACAGTCATCCGCACACTCTGTCGTTATCAGAACGTTAAAGGTACCAATAGACATGTTCATTATTAGCACGAAAGCATGCCAATAGTGAGCAATTGCTACTTAGTAGTATGTGTGTCAAAGCGTTGCTAGTAATTAGCTTGCTTATTACGTATACGCTTGTAATAAGCATGCTAATAAGCAAACTTATTTAGTAGCATGTCTATAAGTACCTTTATAGGCTGATGATATTTGATGATGACGATGAGTCGACAAACTAGCATACGTACGGGCTGCTGGATTAATAGATACTTGCAATATGAAGATTATCAATAAAGCTTCAGTTTTAATGCCTCTTTCCTGTAATTTTATCGGATTTTCTTTCAAACTAAACACAACAAAGTTCAAAAATGCTGCTTGGTAGCGGAAACAGACATTTAAGTGGTCGACATCGGAGTCACGGTAATAATATCTAATAGCATTTGTTACAGTAACGGATAGTGAAGGAGAAAAAGACAATTAATTTAGTATTCTATTACTATCTAAAGTAAAAAAAAACTTAAACGTAGAAAATAAATACACAATTTTTGCTTAGACAACACATCTTTAAAATACTTTTTTTTTCTAATGGTATATCTTCAGTTGTTACGGTCTGACCATTTAGTACTTATGTTCTATTTAACAGAAATCCCGAATAAAGAAATTACCTTTTTAAGTAACACAATTTTACTAGTTCGTAAGGGACTTAAAATAAATACTTACTAAGTTACATAAATATAATAATATTCTATTCAGTTCTTAGTCAGTCGACTTCCACTATGGACAAGTCAAATTATTGTCGGGTGGCAATAAAAATAAAAAAAATGTGTTTTTCCGAATTATTACAATTACCAATTTATGAAAAATAAGAAGATACTGCGGTAGTGAAGTGGTGTAGTACTATATCGCTAGGAATCGACAAACTAGATTTGCGGAACCTTGGTGTTGAAAGTTTGTTGACATTAAAGGGAAACTTTCCTTCATTGAATTAATAACGATATTCAACAAATAAAAGCAAACTACAAATACTCTAAGAATATAGGTGATTTTAGTAGATTTAGCGAATATGGCCATTTTAAACCCTTTGATAATGCGTTTACCTCGGTATTGAAAGTTTGTTGACATTAAAGGGAAACTTACCTTCATTGAATTAATAACGATATTAAACAAATAAAAACAAACTACTAGGACTCTAAGAATATAGGTGATTTTAGTAGATTCAGCGAATGTGGCCATTTTAAACCATTGATAATGCGTTTACCTCGGGAGTGAAAGTTTGATGACATTAAAGGGAAACTACCTTCATTGAATTAATAACGATATTGCACAAAAAAGCAAACTACAAGGACTCTAAGAATAAAGGTGCTTTTAGTAGATTTATCGAATGTGGCCATTTTAAACCCATTGATAATGCGTTTACCTCGGTATTGAAAGTTTTCATGTGGCCATTTTAAACCCATTGATAATGCGTTTACCTCGGTATTGAAAGTTTTATGACATTAAAGGGAAACTACCTTCATTAAATTAATAACGATATTATACAAAAAAGCAAACTACAAGGACTCTAAGAATAGAGGTGAATTTAGTAGATTTACTGAATGTAGCTATTTTAAACCCATTGATAATGAGTTTACCTCGGTATTGAAGTTTGTTGACATTAAAGGGAAACTTACGTTCATTAAATTAATAACGATACTATCCAAAAAAAACTAAGAAACAACTCAATAATATCGACCTTATTAGCGTCTGCCATAGAACGTACGGCCTATAATTTGCGAGACGTGTGCAGTTCTTATCTGGTCGCCTCGTGTGCTTCGGCAGCTGCGAGGGCGTTTGGGCGTCACCAGAACGCCTCAACGATCGCTCCGTACACCGCACCTAACCAGTACACAATAAGTCCCTATTCCTTACACCTTAAGGTCTATAATCGCGCCCAAATATCACCCCTGAACTATGCCCAATGATCCATTGAGGATATTAATTTAGTAGTGCTTTTTATCATGAACAGTAGCAACGCCCGAGGCTAACTAGACAGGAGTGTATAAAATTCTCATTATTTAATTAGCGGCTTTGGTACGCAGTCTGAACGAAACGTTGTTTGCGTTATAATCAATTGACTGAAACGTTACACCTCAATGGTGCTGCAAATGTCACATAACTTCACTTTCACTACATTTTCCGTAATAATCTTTTAAGATATGGAGTCCAAGCAGGCGATGAGAGAAATGTTTCGCACCTGAAGAATACAATACGAAGCATGAAATTTCTTTTTGTACCACTTGCTCAAAAAAGTGGCATTCTATGCCACAAAAAGCGAACATAACAATAGTCATTTTTAATCTGTTAAAAACAGGGAAAGAAAATTGTACTGAATTTCATTGATCCTCTAGGGGGAGAATGTGATTTAAATTTGGAATACTTACCGAAATTTATACTGAACTACCTACATCTGTGTTTACACCATTGAGTTTGTATATAAAGTATTTTACATCTTTTTGAAAAAGAAAATAAATCAAATAAAAATAAAATAAAAAAAATGAAAAAAATGAAAAAAAGAAAAAAAAAGAAATAAAAGAAATAAAAAAAATTACAAATCAACTCATTAACAATAAATGTACCAAACAAAAATGTAACTCTCTCTATCAATAATTGGACCAATGTTTCGAATGTTAACTTTTACTTTTAATTGTCATTATTTTTAATAAATGCTTATCTCATATTATTATTGTGTTATTTTTTTCGCAAATGGTACGAAAAGTAGAGTATTTTCCTCGGTGATAAAGCTGTCTTAGTCTTGGGTGAACTTAAATCCCTCGCTACACTCAGGACTCGTCTTAAATCCCTCGCTTCGCTCGTGATTTAAGTTTTTAACACCCTCGCTACGCTCGGGAGTACCTAAACCTCGAGTCCTTCGTTACGCTCGCGATTTAAATTGTCACCCGCGACAGAAGACACTGCTTTATCCCCTTGGTTAATAATCTACTATTTGAGTGTACTTATATCAGCGTTTACAGCTTCTAAACGTTCGTAAGCTGATTCTTATAAAAATACATGAGGATGAGGAGGCCTCTGGCCCACTATAAGATGGTGGGTTGGTTTTAACGACTGCCTTTTTGGGGTTCCGTAGCCAAATGGCAAAAACGGAACCCTTATGGATTCGTCATGTCTGTCTGTCTGTCCGTCCGTATGTCACAGCCACTTTTTTCCGAAACTATTAGAACTATACGGTTGAAACTTGGTAAGTAGATGTATTCTGCGAACCGCATTAAGATTTTCACACTAATAATTTTTTTTTGAATTTCAGTTTAAGTATGGGGTACCCCCAAAATTTATTGTTTTTTTCAATTTTTAGATAAGAAACAATAAATTTTGGGGGTTCCCCATACTTAGAACTGAAATTCAAATATTTTTTTAATCAAACCCATACGTGTGGGGTATCTATGGATAGGTCTTCAAAAATGATATTGAGATAAGACTTTAAACTATCGCGTTGCATTGCATTAAAACTGTTTTAACGGGAACGACAAGCAGTAAGTAGATATGTACTTACTTACAAAATTAATCGTGTTTAGTCCCGTTAAAACAGTTTTAATGCAATGATATTGAGGTTTCTAATATCATTTTTTTCAAAAAGCGTCTCTCGCGCAAATTTGAGTAGTTTGCGCAAAAGACACTTCCAAAGTGGTAAAATGTGTGTAACTTCTAAAATAAGAGAGTGATAATACTAAAAAAAATATATGATGTACTATCAACAAAACCGATGCAGTACCATTTTCTAAAAATTTTGCTTGCACAAGATGACCATTTCGTCCCGCAGACCAATGACTGGTGGCCAAACCCCGTTCTGCCTTTTGTTTTCATTGATTAACGGCATACAAAATGTCTCTTTTTTAACATCTTGACTGTCTTCACAATTTATGATTTTTAAGTTACCTAATAGAGGGATGTTGTAGCAAGAGTTTAAAAAGGATGTTGGGACAGGACAAATCCAAATGAAAATAGCCCTTAAGCTGGTATACGGCAGATTATGTTGATAGTACATTACCATGCAAACTTCCACCGAAAATTGGTTTGAACAATTTAGCAAGTAGTTTTTTTTAATACGTCATAAATTAATTAATTAAAAAAAAATACACTATTATTAAAACATCGATCAAAGTTACAACGAACTACAAGAACTTTTATATGATGTTACTTGCTGCTACGGAACCCTTCATGGGCGAGTCCGACTCGCACTTGGCCGGTTTTTTTTATAGAGAACTTAGCTGTCGTCATGCTAGATACAATAGGAATTCAATTTTAAGCAACTTCTAGGAGTCTTCATGACAGAAAAGGCTTTATGTGGTTTCCAAAGCACGGATGAGTTCAAGATATTGAAGTTTGATCACCCACTCAAATCACTATTTGTGGAAGTGCGGCGGTCATACAATTTCAATACTTTTGCAGGAACGTGCTAGCCGTTGTGACATATAGCAGCTTCTTTACTCATGTACTATTTTACTTACATACCTATTTTACATATACAATGTGATAGGGGCGGTACTTCTAACCCGATAAGGCTAAGTACTACATCTAAATTCATCGACAAAAAAAAAATATGGGGGGCCCAACTTAGTTTTTAATAATCTTTGAAAACATAAAAAAAGTAATTTTAAATCACAAAATAATTAAGTAATGATTTTTTTTTTACCAAAACAATCTCAAACATACGAAACAAAGTAAATGATTAGGTAACCAGTGTCATTAGCTACCGTTTGCCAATTTTTTTTATGTTTCTACGACATATAAAACCTTTGATATCGCATACCGCCGCAGTACATTGGAAAAAAATTAAAAATGGTCTTAAATTATAGGGGGAGTGGGTTGGACCCCCCATATTATTTTTTTGTGATGAATTTAGATGTAGTACTTAGCCTTAACGGGTTAGAAGACCACCCCTATCACATTGTATAGGTTATTAGCCACCATTATGCTTGTGAATTAAGTGAATTAAAAGCTACTAAGTTTCTCTTTGGTAGAAAAAAAGCAATATTTGGTACCGACTACCGAGTAGAAACAGCGTCAACCTCCTGAAGCATCCGTAAAATATCAAATTATTTAAATTATATTAGAACCTATCCAAATCAAATAATCAGCCTATAAACGTCCCACTGCTGGACATGGACAACATCACATGGGGACGGGGAGGTTCTTTAGTAGGACTGGTACTGATGTTCTTATATAAAAAATCGGCCAAGTGCAAGTCGGACTCGCCTATGAAGGGTTCCGTAGCAGCAAGTAGCATCATAAAAAAGTTCTTGTAGTTCGTCGTAACTTTGATAGATGTTTTAATAATAGTGTATTTTTTTAAAATAATAAATTTATGACGTATTAAAAAAACTACTTACTAGATCTCGTTCAAACCAATTTTTGGTGAAAGTTAGCATGGTATTGTAGATCATATATTTTTTTTAGTTTTACCATTCTCTTATTTTAGAAGTTACAGGGGGTGGGGGGCACACATTTTACCACTTTGGAAGTGTCTCTCGCGAAAAACTATTCAGTTTAGAAAAAAATACGTTAAAAAAAATATTTTTTTTTTCTATTTTTGTATGAAAATTAACCGCATTATGATGCGGTTCACAGAATACATCTACTTACCAAGTTTCAACAGTATAGTTGTTATAGTTTCAGTAAAAAGTGGCTGTGACATACGGACGGACAGACAGACAGACATGCCGAATCCATAAGGGTTCCGTTTTTTGCCATTTGGCTATGAAAGTTTAGTTAGGTACATACGTTTTATATATTTTTAGGGTAACAAGTTAATTCTAATACCAAACATGATTACGTGATCACCATTCAAACAAGGAACAACCAAATAATATTTTTTTATTATGTAGCATCGGAAACACGTTTTGCAGTTGCTACCATTTGACCACAGAGTTTGGTAAATGCGGTTGCCGGCTTTATGGTCGGCTTCTAAGTAAGCAATAACATTCGTCTGTAAATGTAAGGCAATTATATTACAATTTCAAAGAGGCCACCTGTTAACCGCGAAACTTGAGTTTCTTTAACGGGAAATAAGTTCTTTACAATGTGATCAGAAATCCAAAATACTATACTGGTTGTCTACATTGAAAGTATACAGTTTTGATGCTAGTTCAATGATTTAAAAGTAAGATGCTCGATTCCCAACTGATTTTTTCAACGTTTCAATATCTTAGAGTATATTTGATAGTTATTAACGCAATAAATATCAAATAATGAGTTACTTACTATTATTATACTTTATTGTTCAACAAATTTATAAGTGATAAGATAGAGTTCTTTTTAACACCCGACGCAAAAAGAGTGGCCTAATAAGTTTCAAGTGTTTGTGTCTTGGGGCATCGTAGCTCCTAAACGAATGGACCGATTATGATGCGGTGCGGTATATAGGTACTCTCAAATTAGTGAAATAAATTATCACCGAGGTAGTCATGCTTGGACTCGTTCACTTGCCATTACGCAGGGATGATTCCTCCGCGTCATGCGCTGGTAACAATCGGTCGTTCGTCATCATGCAATGCACAGTAAGTACGTTGCGTCGCGTCGTCGCGTGTATAACATGGTGTACGTCGGTTCCCGCAATAAAAGCTTACACCGCTCCATAAATAATGGTCAATATATCGGCCGGCATTGTCGATGCTGACAAATTGCCACTGCACTCGCATTGTTGACTTGTGAGCCACAGTTGGGAGGATGGCAGTGCTCAATGTTTTAATTTTTCCCTCACTGTGTGTGATCTTCTTCTTATTGAACGAATAACCGTTCTGTACGAATAACTGTTCAGCACGTCTCTGCAATTCGAGATATTGAAAAGTGTCCAACTTTCGACCGACCGATCATAATATCTATCATTCAAAAAATATCAAAAATCAAATTTTCTTTATTCAGTACCTAAGCTTAAAATAAGCAATTTGAATCGTCTAAATTTAATTTTACTTCTATGGATGGATGGATAGGCATATAAAAAACCCATTAACTGTAATGTTTTATATTTTCTATGTTTTTTAGTGTACATTAAAGAATATTCTATTCTATTATCTATTCCATAACACAATAAAATAAATTCTCATTTCAAATATCCACCAGTGGCACATCCCAACTGTTGTAAGATTCCCATAGTTTTAAAGACTGCCATCCCCTAAAAACGACCGAGAGCAACGGCTTTACGTGTCTACCAAAGCACTTAAGACCTGGATATAGTTAAATTTGGATGTCCAAATTTAAATATATCCAGGTCTTAAGTTCGGTGCCTTCGTACTGCGAATACTTGGAACATTAACACTGAAGCCGCGCCATCGAGTTCCTTTCTATCCGTAAGTTGATCAACTTTATAAATCATCTCTCAATGTGACCGTGACAAATTAACATACATAGTATTTTACAAAGTCGATGGTCACTAGGAACTTGTTCAGCGTATCATCATCCACTGCTACACGAACACCTCTCCAGTCCTCCGCCAACCAGCCCGGTCAACAGTATCTGGTCTAAATCGGCCCAACGACCGCCTTAAGCCTATTACATCTCAACTGTAATTTTTACGTAAAATGCACATTTTCGTATTTTGTAGTAATTTTGCAGTTGTATTTATCGTTTTTATCGAAATAAGATAATTCATTCATGCTTAATATTACAAATCTCCACTCTGCGAGAATAAGCTGAGTTCGAATGGCCGGCGCATCGCATTGACTGTGTTTTGTAGTAATTTTGCAGTTGTGTTTATCGTATTAAAATTAATTCATTATAAAATTTTTATTCCTCATGTAGTAACAATTATTCTGGTATAAATTTTGCTCAATAATATTATCGTAGATAGGAGAAACTCACAGTTAACTTAGGGCGATTTTCGATTTTTATGGTTTAGAATAAGGTTTTTTTTTCTGTAGTATAAAATCAATGATATATCTAAAAATTCCGAGGCTGCTACGAACTATACGACTATATAAGAGATAACATTCTATCTATTATTTCAAAAGTGCCTTCGCGCATTTCATGAAAATATTTCTCTGCAATTTTATGTTTAATTAAACCTAAATTTACAAAAAAGCGAGGTTGCTACGAACTATGCCAATAGCTCTTCTACCTATTCAATAAGTCAAAATTGTTAATGTATTTTTGTTTCTGAGATCAAGAACGTCAAATTTGGCCATTTTACGCAAAAATCACAGTCGAGATGTAATAGGCCTCTTAATTAATGTCGTCAGACCAACAAGCAGGAGGTTTGCCGAAAGCCGATGCTCGTTTCTATTATTGGCCTCCAGATGTTAGAAAGCGTTAACTCCATTTCTGATCATCATGGCGACAGGAGGTGGCCAGTCCAGGCCCACTTTATCCTTGCCACTCGGAAAGGCAAGGCAGAGGGACAATTCACGTTTAACGTTAAATTAAAAGCATTTTGGGGGTTAAAGTTACTCACGTCCGTAGTTTTACCCTTGAGACCCTACACGTGACCCCTGGGTGGTGCTAAATGAGTGACACTGACTGAGTGGTAGAGCCACGCTGCGTTGCAGCACGCATTGGGGCGGCTCGCCCGGCGTAATACCACCCTCTCACGAATATTCGGCGTGAAATAATGGCACTTGGTGCTGTTGTGTTTCGTCCGGCCAGTGAGGGTTCCGTAGGCCCATCCCCCCCTCTCACAATAAAATTCCTATTCCTTCCTTAACCCTATTCCTTCCTTAAAGGACGGCAACGCGCCTGCGAATCCTCTGGTTTTGCGGGTGTCCATGGGCGGCGGTGATTACTCTTCATCAGGTGACTCGCCTGCTCGTTTGCCTCCTTCTTTTATAACAAAAAATATGTAGAAATTGCGAAAAGAAAAAGTGTACCTTGTCAAGTTAACTTACTTCATCTAACTTTACTGTTCATCCCTCTGGCAGGCCGCCGCGCCGCCGACTCCCTTTTGTAGTGTCCCACAATGCTCGAATTTGTCGAATGACTTTTGTCGGCTATCATTTTCACTTTGCCTTTGCCCTTTGAGGCGAGGCTTCGCGGATCTGTTGTACGTTGCGGATCGCACTTTGAATCGTATGACAAATGGGAATTCTCGTTTTGCATTGTCATGTACGTTTTTATTGGTGATAATTGTGAAATATTTGGTTTGGCCATTGTAAAGGTTTTGAGGTGACTTCGGAGAGCAAAGCAAATAAAGGAGGAATGTTCGGCTGCCTTCTTTTTAATTTTTGGATTTTATTGGCGTTTTTTTTGATGTGTCGATGAGTTATGTTTGGTTATTAATAACTTTTGTGCAATCGTGTTTTTATTTCTTTCGTCGCCATAACAGTTGTAACTCACATGTGACAATAATGTCTATAAATATTTCAGTGAATTTACAAATCATGGTATTATATTCTATTCTAATTTATAAGAAACAAGCGGCCCGTCCGCGTTTGCGTTCGCGTGAACCCCTTAATACCCCGTGACGAATTTCCAAAAATTTTCTTGTCCTAACAACGCAAATTCGTCACGAGATACGGGGTGTTCATGAGGACAATGCGCGGACAATATCTAAATGTAAATGATAGAAAATCTACTCACCTTCTGTTATTAAATATTGTTTCTAATTTGTTTAGTTTTCGCTTAAAACGGGGTGTGCACCGTAGCCCCGGCCCTCCCTTCCAACTCAAACATATTTGCTTTAAAATCGACCCACACAATAATGTGATTGAGCCCTAACAAAAGCAAATTACTGTGAAAATGAAATAAAAACCCTCTCATCCCCTACCATTAGGAGATGATGTAGCGATACTATGCGCGGGCGCAGTTGTGGAACAAACTGCGCTGCGTCTCGCAGTACGCGTGGACAACAATCGATTTGTTACCTTAGTATCATAAATAAAAGTTTGAAATTGTGTTTTGTGCTTCTGATGCAGTAGAATGTAATCTAAAGCGGCCGTGACGGGTGAATGGGGCATAAAAAACGCATAAATCAAAGTCAAAAAGGCATAGAGAATGGGCCGGAGTAGCGACCGCGAGCATTTGTCACCAGCTGCACTGCGGGGCGACGCTTTGTTCCCGCTCCCATCAATAATGAGGGTAATTTTCGGCATTTTGTCATATTAGTGAGACGTATTGAACTATTGTTGTTTGGTTGCTTGTAGGAAATTAGACGTATTTTCGTATCGACAGTAGGCTTACCTATTATGTTTTGTCATCAATCGAAAGCGTTACATTGGCATTAATTACTTTTTTAGGGGAATGGTGGCCTGTATTAAAAATTTTCCGTTATTAAATAAGCATAATAAGCTAGTAAACAACCAAAATTTTCGACGCTGTTTACAAAAAATATATATTCTGTTCTTATTAGCTCGTTGAGACGACACCTTGACAACAGCTACAGTGCGATGGATTCGAATATTAATCTAAAAACATAATTATGTAAATCAAGCGCAAGTTGATACGAGTAAATGATGACATAAACTATTTTATGAAATAAATGTGTAAGTATACCACAAAAGATGTATTTAGCCTTTTCTTTGACGTAACAGAGAAAAACTTTTCTTGGACAATGCGCGGTAACTGTTATGTTTACAAACATTCACATTAATAAATACAATACAATTTTCAATTGTTATGAGCCATTTGTGGCTCATAGGACTGTAAACGTGTTAAAGATATCACTAAACTTTAAAGAATGTTTCCGATTTCTCTGGGAGTATCACAACAGCTGTGGTCTCAGGTCCAAGTCTGATAACGTGCTTAAGTCGCCCTTCACTGGGTCAGGTTATTTCAAGGATTCGTTTACAGTTCAGAACTACTTTTCTTTGGAATAACATACCCTTTGAGATCCGTAACTACAAGTCACTGTAAGGCTAAACTCCACAAGCATCTTTTGGATCTGTCATCTGCTAGTAACATGTTATAGTATATTTATAATGTTTTATATATATTATGTATCTTTTATACAAATTGTATATTTATAATGCCGTACTCAGAGACGTTAATTAAGTTTTAATGATAATTAAATGTCTTTCCCTCTCTATTTAGCACTATACATAAGAAAGTGACAGCAAGAGACTTAAGTGTCATTATAACTTAATTGACGTCTATGAGTACGGCAGTAAGAGCGATCTATGGTCAATTTTATCGATAAAATACTTTAATGACCTTGTTTTTATGATTAAAAAATAATTGAAAAAGACGTGAAAACATACATGTTTTTTATATGAATCAATCCTTACTCTCTCAAAATGTATGTTTGCTACTTCTACTAATAGGTAATCTTGTTAGCTATCGAATTATACCAATCAGAGGTCAATATAAAAAAAAACCGCGGGTCAGACCCCTGATATACATACATAACTGTACTTTACCAATGTGTAAGACGTAATTTGTATATTTTGAATCTACGAAACGCAGAAGTATAGTTTGTCTGATTCAAAGTTAAACAAAAGAACAACAGCTGTATATTTTAGTTACATAAATAATTATAATCAAAGTAATCTCTAACTAGAAAATAGAAAATATAATAAGTCATAATGAAAAAACATAGTTATCTTTTTTGCTTTGACCACTGTAACATTCAAACGAACTACAACATACTTATTATAATCACGACCATTATCTATTCTGTGCCATTATCCCCGAAGGGTTAGTCAAAGGCTATGAGGACCACAAAAGCAGTCCTCTGCCATAGTCCACTTTTCACCAAATAGCGACTACACATGTGCTGAGCGTGACAAGTGGTGAGCCCATCGCCGCCCTATGCTGTTGGATGTATGTGTTTAATTTAGTCCGTCAATCGCCTTTTACGGCACCCAAGGGAAGAGAGGGGATGGTAGTATTCTTTCACCGCCACGCAAAACGGTTCAAACGAACATTCTAAAATATCTCAGCACGCAGAGGTATTACAATAATATGTGTAATTATCATATTAGTATTAGAACATTGACTTGCAGTAAAAGTTTTACTGAATAATCTATCAGTTAATTTTTGGCTTGCGATTAAGAAAAAAATCCACGTTTTTCTTTAAAAACGAGAAAAGCTTTTATTAGCGATCCCCAGTTTCTTGGTCCTATTGGACCAAATAGAGGGTATTTGGTCTGTATCGAAAGACATTTAAAATTTTCAGTTACCCTTTATGTCCAGCTGATTCAATTTTTTTCGTAGATTTCCGGACCTAGCTGCTGTTCTCACACAAAAACCATCGTTAACCAAAATATACGTCCCACTGGATTTCATGGCGGGAAAGTGAAGCGTCATGTCTGCAGTTTTGTATTATTTTCTCTAATTTATGTTTTGTCGAATATTAATGTGAAATAATGGTGGATTATTTACTGTTAAGTCTTCGTGAACGTGTGTAAGTGTTAGCAAATATATTTATTACTAACAGTTACTTACTGATCCCAAGATATAATACTTATATCGTAGGGCTAGCACACATTGGACTATCACACGCACACGCACGCACGCGCGCAAACACTCACACACACTCTCTCTCTCTCTCACACACACACACATGTACTCACAACCTACTCATACCAGTACTTAAATCTTTACCTTTTCATTAATGTTTTTGTGTTTTAATTATGTAAAATAGTTTACTAGTTAAGTACCTAAAATAAATATAAGAGATCCTAGGGAGGAGCAGAACCGCTCAAAACAAGCATTACTTCATGCTTCCTGGGTAGTTCTGGCCACAGAATAAAATTTGTAAAACAAAAGTTAACGAAATAAACTGTTTTATTTATTTTTATTTATTTATTCATACTTTTTATTTTTGACTTTAGCTTTCACTCTCATTTGTTCTTCTTATCTTTTTGTCATTGCTCGTCGTCTTTAAGTTTTCCTAAATTTATCTAACTTATCTCAATAAAAATTTATTGTGCGCGAATGTATGGTCGCGCACCACTTTCGTTATTATTTTGTTGGGTAGTAATTGTCAGGACAAGGTCTGTTTAAAATATTTTTTTGGAAATTTATGAAGACGCGGGCTCTAAGCTATTAATAATGATACGTTTTAATTTGTTTTCCACTTTACTTACGCCTCCTCTAGACTGTTTTTTTTTTACAAAAAAATAAGCATCATTATAAAACTTTTTTTTAAAGTTCTTGATTGGCAAGTATTTGACCGTGTTAATAACGCCTGTTCACCCTTGCCTTGAAAATGTCCAGGTTGTACGTGTCAGGAAACAGGGGCCCAAGTCTGCTAATTTACGAATGGCATAATTGAATCGCAATTGGATCGCATTGTAATTGTTTGACACATTTGGTATTCTTAAATGAGTAAGATAATATATAAAATAAAATTCTTAAATGAGTAAGAGAATACCAAATGTGTCAAACAATTACAATGCGATCCAATTGCGATTCAATTATGCCATTCGTAAATTAGCAGACTTGGGCCCCTGATCCACAGGAAGGGAATTCCACTCCTTAGCTGTCCCCTTCAAAAATTGTTGTTGACAGTGTAAGGGTGAGATCTCAGTCCGCGTCTCGTTCCCCGGAGGTAGAAAAGAGAAGATGGAAGCAGCTCGTGTTGTTCCTGCGCACACACGCCGAAGTGCAATCGATAAAAAACCGAAAGGTTAGCTACTTTGCGTCGATGTTTAAGATTCTGCAGCTTGGATTCGATGAGTTTAGAGTAGCCAATGACCTTTTTAGCACGCTTCTCAGAGAGTCTAAAGCGGCTAACTGATACTTGGCAGATCCATCCCAGAGGTGGCAGCAGTATTCCATACAGGATCAGGAAACTAAGAGAGTTTACACATTTTGGTTTCTCATACAAACTAAAAGTTCATTATTTTAAAAACCTATAAGCCATGTTAATAAAACTTCGCATGCTAAGGAAAGACACGGTGATTTTTAAATAGTTAGTAGAAAGAAACGTTTACTTATGTAAACGTTATCTAGTAAATGTAACTAGTTATCTAGTAAATGATCAATTCAGCTGAAAAAACGTTTATTTCAAGATGTTATTATATTTTTTGATTTCTATTTAGATCTCTGTATTTTCCTTTAGCTTGCATCTTGGAGATTCGTATGAGATACCTAAATGTATTAACCCTTCTAAGTAGAAAATAATAGCAATAAACACCTTCCCGTAATAATTAAGCAAACATCATTCAAGTGCATTAAAAGTAAACCTCATTTTTATCCAACGAACGGCCTTGTTTGTGTACCGAAAAGATAATCCAGCGTCCCATAAAAGTTTTACAAAGCTCAGCCCGAAAGCAAAAGTGCTGACAAACATGACCGAGTATACCCTGCTGAGCTTTCGCAACCTTTGTCGGCGCACATCAAGTTGACAATCAATATTGGATGTGTCAATAGAAATCGATTAATTTATTTATTATATTTACTATTCATAAATATCCCTTTCTACGTCGATATTGCTATAAATAATAGTTAAAGTTATTTGTTAAAAAGAATAGTTAAGATTTTGTTTCTTTTTTTGAATTGATATTTGTGAATTTTGTGGACGATGAAACAAAATGGATTATAAGAATAACAAAATAACGAGACTTAAAAATGGATCGAAACCAAATTTCGCCAGCTAACAACTCTAAAATTAACACTTATGTGTTAATAATATAACGTCTACTTATTATTAATTATTTTAACAAAAATTGTTTATTATTTTGAATCTGATGGTATTTGATATGAATGTGGAGATATATAAAAGGAAGGGTAGGCCAAAAAAATATAGATGTACTGAGTGAAAGATGACATGGGTAGAAAAGTGTAAGTCTCAAAATAATAACTTTTTATTCTGTGAAGTAATTGCAGAGATGACGGTTGATAGAGGAGAATGAAAGAGAAATACATGATATGCTGACCCTACCTAGTGCGATAAGGGCAGGCAGATGATGCCTAATGATGTTTTTTTGTATTCATAATGCTATATTTTTACTTAAGAATGAAAAAGACAATAATAAGTACTAGTTTAGTCCTGAGTTGTTTGTGTCTTTTTTGTGCTATTTTCATCTCCGACATATTTTGTTGTTCTCGTTATCAACTGGAATCTCTTGGTGAATCTAGTAAGGTACAGATATGAAGCTACAAAAGTTTAGTTTGGTCAATACGGCTTAATTAACCATTTTACGTTTCCCGCCGCCCATAAACCCGGTTACGTTGTAAAAGCGGTCAACAGCAAATTTTGTTTCTAGAAACAAAATAACATTAAGAAAATGGTGTCGCCGTGCGCCGCCTTCTCATCGTCATCGTTCATAATCATGTTATTAGCACATTTTACACTCCCTTTGTCACCTTTTACGGCAACCACGAAAGAAGAGCCACTGAGTTCTGGTTTTGCATTTGTCTTGCCACTTTAGAGCTTAGCAACACGTTTGACTTTTTAAAGATAAATTTTATTTATTTATTTAAGTATGGACAAAAAGTTTGTTGCAAGAGGGAAGAGTGATTGAAATCCACACCCTCTGGAATTTATTTTATTTTATTATGAATTCAATACGAAAAATATGAAAAATTAGTAAGATTGTGGTTGCGGCTCGTGCACCGTTCGTGTGAAGACCCGAATCCCGTGATATACAGTAAAATATACCGTCTACGTCCACTTTTAAGGGCCATTCTAGGTATATATTGGTGTAACAGTTTTTTAAATCGGATGTGTAGTTTCGGAGATTACCTACATTATATAATAAATAAAGATTAAAGCAACAAAATTTGCGTTAAAATTATTTAAAACAATAACATTATTTTATTTACACCTTAGTTTTTAGGATAAGACCGCCCGTGTAGGTACTAAACTTTCAAATGACATAATGCGTATGTTCCTCGGCAATGACGGCAATACGCTACTGGAGACGTCTGCGGTCGCGACTCGCGCGCCATCTGTCGCGCATAATTGCTTCCTATGCTTTTCAACCTTTTCACCCGACTGTACGGCAGCTTTTGTTGCGGCCAGGTTTAATTTTTTAAAAGGCAATTACGTAAGGAATAAGAAAGTACGCCACACAATGAGCCAACGGAAAGTTATGTTTTGTGTTGCCATCACCAAACTGCCGTGAAATTGATAGTTTGCTCTAACCGCAACACGGCGGCAATAGACGTTGACGACGGAGTTTTGTCACGATTAGTTTTGTTTTGTTTTTCGTAACTTCTTTCATAGCTAGGTACGTTTAAAATAAACTGTTAATTAACGGCCGTTAAATTAACTACAGCCTGGAAATAAAGGACATTAAATTGCAAACGTGTATTCCTCTATAAAACGTCTTGGTGAGTTCTATACTTATTTTTTTTATGTAAATACATTTCTTGTTATCTTCATAACTACAATGTAACTCTGTTTAATATTTAGTTGAAGTTTTATGAACTCCTCTGAGAGCTTTACTTTATAGTTCTACTACTCGGCACAGGATGGCGCTGCGTGGCATACCAACTAAAAAGTTTAGTAAACTACAGACTGTTATTGCAATGGTGAAGATGTCGATTGTCGATGGTTCATGTGACAAATATAAAGAAAAGTAAGATTGAATTAAACTGTTTTTATGAGAAGGTAATTATTTTCAAGAGAAAATCTTTTTTTTTTAACTCTTACGCTTTGGATGAAAATTGTAATTTATTTTGCTATTTTCATTCTTTCTTTGGCTAAGTCTAAAAATCCTCATGTCTGGCACATAAAAGCTGTTTATATTTTTTTTACCACGAGATGTAAAAAAAAATTAAAAGCGAATGGGTAGGTACTTCTTTAATTAAATAAACAAAAATACACAAACATAGTAAAGAAGTATCAGTTGTAAAGCTTGTTATCGTAAGATGACAGTCGTTAAAACACGCATTGGGCCAGCGTGGTGGGTTACGGCCCAATATCCCCACGTGCTATTGTCCACGTGGGAGGCCTGTGCCCAGCAGTGGGACGTTTATAGTCCGATGATGACAATGAGTTATAAATGTTAATTGTTTTATTGTTTGACTTTTATCAGATGCGTAAAACTAGACAGCAGTTGTTAATAACCTCTAGGAGTCTTCGTGACAGAAGGGGTTTTAATGAAACGGTAATTGTTAAAAAAATTAACAATTACCGTTTTGCGTAGCAAGCAGTGAAAGAATACCACCACCACCCACTCTCTTCCCTTAGGTGTCGTAAAAGGCGACTAACGAACTAACGACTGCACATATACATCCAACAGCATACAGCGGCGATGGGCTCACCACCTGTCATGCTGAGCTAATGTGCAGTCGCAATTTGGTGAAAAGTGTACTATGGCAGGGGGCCTGGTTTTGCTGTCCTCATTGCCTTCTCTGACTAACCCTTCGTGATAAAAGTCGTGATTATATGTATGTATGTTGGGGGTCAAAGTTACTCGCGTCCGTAGGTTAACCCTTGAGACACTACACGTGACCCCTGGGTGGTGCTAAATGAGTGACACTGGCTGAGTGGTAGAGCCACGCTGCGTTGCAGCACGCATTGGGCCGGCTCGCCCGGCGTAATACCACCCTTTCACGAATATCCGGCGTGAAATAATGGCACTTGGTGCTGTTGTGTTTCGTCCGGCGAGTGAGATTTCCGGAGGCCCCTCCCCCCCCCCCTCACAATTCCTATTCCTTCCTTAAACCTATTCCTTCATTAAAGGCCGACAACGCGCTGCGATTCCCCTGGTTTTGCGGGTGGGTGTCCATGGGCGGCGGTCAATACTCACCATCAGGTGACCCGCCTGCTCTTTTCCCACCTTCTATTATACAAAAAAAATGTATTTATTTAACAAGATATTACCCTACTAAAGATAAAAAGTAAGTACTTCTAACATCTCATCCCAATTAGAGATAATAGAAATTTTAACGTAAGTTTACTTTAATAATTGCAGCAAAATATTACGTAGTTTAACAATATAAACATTTCAGATCTTATAAAACAAAACTTAATTAAATAACATGCGTTTAATTAATTGACAGCGTTTATATTTATTTCCAGGCGTGGTTCCTGTGCACTGATTAATTAGTGGAACGCATTGTTTTTAGAGCATAAAATTTTATGAACAAAAGGGTGATTCAGCTTCTGTGCAGCATTATGCTGTGAAAAATTTGTACTGACATGTAGTTGAGTTTTAAAGGGGTTGGATTCTTAATTTAATAAGGAAGTAATGAATGTTCTTAACGTTTTTTTATAGAAAATTGTAGAGCCATTTTGTACCTACTTAGTAATATGAATTTGACTAGAATTTTAAAAATAAAAATACTGTTTTTTCTGTTTCTGAAGTTAGTAGGATATTTATATTTTTTAAAATTCAAACTATTTATATGAATCATGTAAAATTTTTATAATTCTATGATTAGTAGGTTAGTAGGTATATTTGATTTACTACCGACTATAATCAATCCATTCATATTTTATCCACAGTTGGTTGTCCACACTTTTCTAGTTGTAGGTTATAATTAAAAAGGACACTGTTAACCTTATTATAATTTGCAAGATAAATGGCGATCACTGTCTTTGACAATTGACTGAATCTTTTACAATTGTTGAAGGTTGACACCATGTATCGAGTAACGCGTCGATCGAGATCCATCCTTCTTAACGATTTAATTAAGCTAGGCTTATATGCTATGTTATTACAAGCTTAGATGAGCGCCGCATTACGCTTGTTTCACTTCATTATTCTTAATGTTTCATAATTAGCTAACTGTATAATAAACGCCTGTGTAAGTGGAACAGAAAATTAATTACACGACAACAGCTATCAGAGTAGGTTCTATTCCATTTCACCTTGATTATAAAATAATTTGTTGTTTCAGCAAACACCAGTGATTTTACGCGTGAGCCGTTCAATTGGTGCGCCGACGTCCGAACGGCTCAGCCAACCGACGTGTCAGATCACCTCTGCCGGTATAATTCAATTAATTTATTCCCGCGACCAATTAATGGAACAACGGCGAAGCGACCGAGCGAAGGAAGCGAAAACAAAATACGACTATTTATTATTTAGCCCTTTGTCCCCGGCGCGGGGCGGCGCCCCGGCACAATGCCTGCCATTATGCTGACAAAACAATACCGGCTTTATTAAAAAGACATTCAATAATTTATTTTATTCATATTTTATTCACACCTGACCTGACACGAAAAAAGTGCTCAATACAGCATTGGCAGATTGTTTTAATGGGTTTCGCATGTTCATGCTTATACGAGGCTCTGTGAAAAATATAAAAAAATACGTAGTTAGGTATGCACTTAAGGGTTTAAAAAGGTTGTGGTCTATTCGGAACGTGGTATGATTTGTTAAGTCCGTCTGGCTAACTTCATCTTAACTAAGTCTGTTGCCATGATAACAATGAGCAATTGGTACCTACTCAGGAGTCTGGGTAAAGTGCGCTTCCATTTTCCTTAACGTCTTTTACCATTTTCCAATTGTGCCATTAAAGATACTTATTGAATTGAATTGAATGTTTGTAATATGGAATTTTCGGAATAATTTATTAATAATTGGATGAATGATATGTACCTAATCTTATAATTTGAATAATGTGACTGAGAATGTATTAATGTGTTAATTGTGATGAGTCTTGTTACCTACTTGAATAAATGATTTATTATTATTATTTATTAAAGATCATGGTCAATCGTGTTGTGAAATATAAACTGCTTATCCAGTTTAGTGTCCCGCGAATCACATATTATTATTATGGTTCATGTCATGTACTGATTACAATGGCAATGGCACCTACCATTGTCATTTTTATCTGAAAGTGAACCTGTCAAGAATTAAATTAATTGTATTGCATGCACGCACATGCACGTCATGTCTATGTCTATACACATAGGTACTTAGAATAGTAAAACAGTAGAGGCAATATGTAGAGTCTACATACTTACATTGATCGCATGTGTCTGGCTGAACGTTTGGCATACAAAGCCATTGCTACATTGTACCATAACCAACACGAGAAACGCGAATGGGCGGTGCCAACCACAGAGCAGAAACTATTCAGGGAATGTTTGCTATGCGCGCCATCTGCCGGGGGTCGATTGAGACATTTTTGCAAAACGCCGCCGCGCCGTTATTATGCACTTCCGCGGCGCGTGCGCACCTCGTCCACGCCCACACCGCTTTTGGTTTCCAAACTTAGCAATCGTGTCAGCTGTCAACTGTCAACGAACGTGGGATATTGTATTTTTAGGGTTTCGTAACTAAAAGGAAAAAAACGGAACCCTTATAGGATCACTTAGTTGTCCGTCTGTGGTGTCTGTCAAGACCCTTTATCTCGGAAACGCGTGGAGGTATCGAGTTGAAATTAAAACAATACACTCAGATCTGCAGTTTCTTAAAGCTGTGAAAAAATCAAACTCTTAAGTTAACGTAAAAAAAAAGATAACGAAAAAAAAGACGTTTATGCCTAAAAAAACGTAAATTTTCGACACTTTCAAGGGAATCAAAATTTCCCGTTGACCTAGAACTATGAAATTTGGCAAGTATTACCGTCTTATAGTACAGGTATAGGGAAAAATCTGGAAACTAAACATTTGTAATTAAATCTTTAAAAAACAGGGTTTTTATGCCAAGGAACGGCAGTCCAAATTTTGAATTGAGTTAACCGTGTCATGTGGGGTATCGTATGAAACGGCTTTATTGGCACAACCTTAAATAGATTTTTAATTATTCTAATGATGTATAGTTTTTGTTTAATGACGAATATAGAAAAAAAAATTTAACTATGCACCTACAAATTTGTACGGAACTAGGGTTGCCAGGTGTCCGGCTTTAGCCGGACATGTTTTGCTTTTTACGGTCGTGTCTGGCCAAATATTTACGTGTCCGGCCTGTCCGGCTTTTGTTAGGCTTTTTTGTCCCATCGTGATTTTAAGAAGCTATATTGGCTTGCACATCAAAAGTGGACTGCTTATTTCAAATCATCTGATAATGAAGAATTTCATTCAAAATTACTTATATTGGCAGAGTATCATTTTGCAATTCCAGGCCACAACGCCAACGTCGAAAGAGTTAACTCTTGAATTTTTTTCTTTTGTTTATTTCCTTTGAAAACGTAATAAACTACAGACAAACAATTGCAAAGATGATGTTTTTATTTTGCGATGTTAAATTAACATGCCAAGAATTTTAGGAAATGATCTCTAAGGAGAACGGTTGAAGGTTATTGCTAGGAAACCAAATCGCAGGTTGCTTTTTAATTTTAAGTAAGTTCCATTTTTTTTTTGACAATTATAGGATTGTTGTTTTATTTTTTCTTTTCTAAGTTTCTAGTTAGTGCAAATGCCAAGAGTGATTGTGAATGTGTAATTCATAAATAATAATTATTAAACACTTTAATCCTCATCTGAGTTTTTTATTGTAAAACGGTTGTCCGGCTTGAAAAACGTAAGTCCGGCTTTAAAATAGTGTCTTGGGCTTTCCACAAACACCATGTCCGGCTTTTAGAGCAAAATGTCGGGCCTAATACAGTGCTGAGTACTGCTTTAAGGAACCCTCGGTGGGCGAGTCCGACTCGCATTTGTCCAGTTTTTTTGTATTACAGTTAGTAAGTTTGTAATTGTTTGTGGTCTCTGCCCACCACTCACCACAAAGAAATTTGGTGACTTGTTTCTTTGTCGCACAGCCAGAAGATGGATTTAGTCTACCAGCATAAATGTTTTCCCTCCTTGCTATAATATGGGCTCCTTCAAACGAGGCGCAAAGAGGCACTTTCTGGCCCCGCAAGGTGAGGGTGACTGTCAGTCAACCGGAACATCAGTCACTGACTGATGTTCCGGTTGTCTTCGCGCCTGGATTCCATTTCCGGTTAACATCAGGTGGAGTGGAATCATATGCCGTACCTACTATAAATAAAGAAAGAGGAAAGTTATTGTGTCCTTTGTTATTTTTATTTAGTATCAGATTTAAGATAAATAGAATCAGATATTATTCATTAGTTGTTAAATAAAAAAGCGTTATTAAAGTACTCAAAAATTAATTTAAATAAAAAGGTATTCAGTTAACGAAATTTGAAGTAATCCTGGTGCTGGCGCTCAAATATGTCACAAAATGAATGTAGGGGTTCATCGAGTGGAATGCACATAAATTAATTAAAGGTCCTGACACCTATTGGCGTCAAATTTATGAGTGTATGCGGTTATCAGTTTTTGCTTCTGACACACGACGTAGGGTATACATTAACAACTTTCAGTTCCAAAAAAAGTGCTAGAATTCTGCCACATGAGTATTTAAATGCCCTCTTACACGTGCCGTAGCTTCAAACACTTGTGAGGAATTCTATTCGATAAACTTATCTTTAATAAAACTAAGTTAAATGTAGGAAAGATAAAAATTAGAAGTGGGCACTACTTTGTTAAGTTATGAAAGGTATTAGGTAGGTTACATTGACACATTACAATCGCGAAAGACTACACGGTAGATAATCTGAATTTTGCGTACCCAGCATCCACTTTAAATAAATATCAGGAACATTGCGTAGTGGTGAAAGAATATTACCACTCCCTCTCTTCCCTTGGGTGTCGTAAAAGGCGACTAACGGACTAAAGACTGCACGTCTTGACTTGGATGTATCCAACATATTAAGTACCTATATTCATTCTAGATTATTTAGCGCCAAAATTTATAATTTATGAAACAGCTGCTGTGTTATACCTGTATACGAGTACATTAAAATACACGACCCCCCCCCCCCTCAAACCCGCTTCACCCCTCCCCCCCCCCTTTAAAAGTGTCCTGTTTAACAGATTTTCTCAATTTTCAGGAAAACTACACATACTAGGACAAAATAATCGAAGACTGAATTATTTGTCAATAAATTACCTACAAATAAGTCCTAGCATTCATTTTAATACGATTTATAGTCTCCAAGCTATGGTGCATCAAAGTTGACTAAAAATTTATAACCAGCAAATAGTGGTAGTATTTTTTCACCGCTGCGCGACACGGTTAGACCGATATAATATTTTTTTCATCCCCCCATCTCGGAAAGAGTATTTTTACTCTTCGGTATCTGAGTGCAAAAGCCGTTTTTATTCTCTAGAGGATAAAGTAAATTGAATTTAGAACATCGTGTGCACTTAGTATGTGTATTCAAAACATCATTAAACTTATTTTCTTCTTCCTCCATGGTGCCGATTTATCATACGACCTTTTTAAATTGTTAAAAACTCAGACTCGGAACCTTTTTGGTGTACCTACTTTTTTAATTTGGTTGGTAATTTCCTCGTTGAGGTGGGATGAAAAGTTACGTGTTGCACTCGAGTGCAAAGATTTTTCACCTCGTGCTCTTTTGATTCCCTCGCTAACGCTCAGGATTCTAATGTTTGAATCACTCGCTGCACTCGTGATTCAATTTTAGAATCCTTCGCTTGCTCGGTCATCAAAATTGAGCACGCGGTTAAAAAGCAACTTTGCAATCTTGTATAACAAATAACTATTATTATAATCTAATGTATTTTATCTCAATGTGCTTGTGTTTGTATGCCTTTCTACTTTTATAGGCGTAGCAGTATTACTTTAGACAAAATGTAGATAAAGATAATATTTATTTGTAACCGTGTCGCGCTGCGGTGAAAGAATACTACCACCCCCTCTCTTCCCTTGGGTGTCGTAAAAGGCAACTAACGGACTAAAGACTGCACATACTTCCAACAGCATAAAGCGGCGATGGGCTCACCACTTGTCACGGTGAGCACATGTGCAGTCGCTATTTGGTGAAAAGTAGATTATGGCAGAGGACTGCTGATTATATGCGATGCGTGATTATATGTATTATTTGTTAAAACATGAGTATCATGGTGCGGTTGTTGATAGTTATTGATGACCTGACATGTTCTCGCCTTCAAGGCATATAAAAAATTCAAAATTAAACTTAAAAAAAGCATTCGTGAATAAAATTAATCTTTTTTTTTTATTTAACTGTTGCTGCCGTACTCAGAAACGTCAATTCCTTCTCTATTTATGCCTAGCGCCGTGTGTTACACTCTGTTTTTCACTACAAATGCGAGAAAATAAAATAATCCAATATAATATGAATTGGTTTATTTTATTAAAAATTAACCCGTTAGTTGCTTTAATGACACCCAAAGGGAAGAGAAGGGTTGGTAGTATTATTTTGATGAGCCCATCGCCGCTCTATGCTGTAGGATGTACAGTCACGAGCACCAATATGTAAACACTTTGACTCGTATTCCATTGTATTAAGAGTTACAATTGTTTACATATTTTTGCTCGTGACTGTACTTACCTACTTCTAGTTTCTATAATGTACAAGTCGAATTTCAGGTATCACTTACAGAATATTGCAGTTTGTGAAAAATGGTTTAGTAAGGATTTAGCCACTTTTGATATTAACCGACATAATTAACGGTGGACCAAACGTCACTTTTTGACAACATTGTCACTTTAAAAAAACCTAGTGTTTTATGGCAGATCTGATAGAAATTGGTTGTCTAATGCAGGCAACCCCGAACTAGCTTTACAAATGCATTTAAAAATAGGCATTAAGGTGATTTCCACATTTCGTTGAATAGCACTCACGTATTTACGTAGGTATTCAAACATTGGGAACAGACGGAACGTAGGTACATATCGCTTTGATCGTGCTAGGTACGCGGCTCCACATTAGCATCCACTTTGCGATTCAT
The DNA here is from genome assembly GCA_963921215.1 of Scoparia ambigualis. Lineage (NCBI taxonomy): Eukaryota > Metazoa > Arthropoda > Insecta > Lepidoptera > Crambidae > Scoparia > Scoparia ambigualis. Next base: position 14,069,444 of record OY992507.1, read on the forward strand.
GTCGTACGCCAAACCTCGTCCCCCTTCCCCCACCGTCGGCTATGGTAATGAGCTCAGAAAACGACTTTCCTTTAAAACTTAATGATGTATGCCCGATGTGAGCACTGACTTGAAATGTTCGTAGGCTCCCTGCTAAAAGTTACGCGGGGTGGGTGAAAGGATGTCTTTTTACGGTTTTTTAAATGTACATCGTGAATAACTTATCTAGAGCAATGAATCCGGGTCACTTAAACAAACCAATAAATCTCGGAAACTAAGAACGCTAGCCTTATGAAATAAATTGTGTTTAATATACAATTAAATACTCCTTAAATGAAGGTGTTAAAACTTCTTAGTTATTGTAAAGTTATGTCACAAAAAAAAATTAAATTTAAAAAAGGTAGACTTTAAGTTAAGGGGGATCCTGCACAAAATTGTGAAAATTTACCTATTTTTAAGTTACTTGTACTATGCGCTGAATTAGTTAAATACATTAAAAGAACTTACATAAGTTAGCCTGATCATTGCACAAGGCCATGGCCTTGTTGAAATTTGAAACAAATTCTTTAAACAATAACAAACAATACATAAATCGAATGACTCCTAAAACATTTTTTTTGACAACTTTCCTAATGTTACGCATGAAACAATAATTCTTACATGAAAATATTTGTATTGATATTCCACAGGTCACCCCCACCTTAAAAAAGTAAATTTTAATTTTAACACAAGCGCGTGATGGTTGTGTACATTTCGCAGAATAAAAACATTGCTCTAATCAAATTACTAGGTCTAAAATTGTTCTAATTTTAAATATCAATATGATTGATTTTACTTTGAAGTTCATTATGAGCTTAGAATAATAACGCTATAGAAAGATAGTCTTCATACAAGCGCTCTGTCAAAAATGAAGCACTAAACCGATTCACACACGCGTGACGTGCGCGCATGGCCGTGATCTGCTGTCTCTTTCCAATTCTATGAATATGAAAGAGACAGCACTGCGGCAGCCGCTGCTACCGATGCTTTAACTTAGAGAATCACACTGCAGTACGTTTATATTTTGACCTAATTAACTACAAGATACTATGAAATACTGAAAGCTTACCTGTGAAAAGTGATGTTATTACACTTCTTTTGTTTTTCAGATGTGTTGTGACACAATTTAACTGCACATACCGTCATTTTTTTTTGTTTTCGCGAGACACGTTCGGCGCGCTGTGACATTGAACACTACGGAGCGGTCCGGCGTTTGGTGCCATTTCTGGCTCCAATAAATGTGCTTCAAAATGGGCGCGAGAACTTGGTTTCTATAGCGTTATTATTCTAAGATTATGAGACATGTCAGTTTTTGCGATGGCGAACTTGGTGTACAGCATACCAAACCGCGTAAGTAAACGCAGTACCTAATGGAAGCACGAGGAGGCAATACGAAGTATTAAAATTCAAGAGTTCAAAAATGTCATGTTTCCTATTTTCGAGATCAGCAGTTTTTTTTCTTTAAGTAGGTACCTATGTAATTTTTTGTAAATAACATGCAGTGACTCATAAATTTTATTACTTTTATTTATGGAGTATTTAATTGTCTATTAAACACAATTTATTTAGCTAGCTTTTTCAGTTTCCGAGATTTATAGGTTTCTTTAAGTCACCCAGATTCATTGCTCTCTTGTGTATGTGTTGTTATTACTGTACTTTACTAGGGCATAATGCGTATGTAATTATTTTATATACACACTCACACCATTTTCCCCTCACTGTAAGACAGAGACTTGGCAATGAGGACCGCAAAATCAGTTCTCTGCCGTAGTTCACGTTTCACCAAAGCACATGTGGTGAGCCCATCGCACCTCTATGCTGTTGAATTATGTGCATTCTTTAGTCCGTTAGTCGCCTTTTACGACACCCAAGGGAAGAGATGGGTGGGTAGTATTATTTTAACATTGTGATTGACGCAGCTGGCGCGGTGTGCACCAGCCCTATCAACTGTCACTGATACAGCGGGATTCCCATAAACTTTTGTCTGACGTGGGAATCGCCAAGCAAATACACCGCTCTGATATGTCTAGTATATCATCATAATGGTTCATCATCATCATCATCAGCCAGAAGACGTCCACTGCTGGGCAAAGGCCTCCCCCAAGGATCTCCACCACGACCGGTCTTGTACTGCTTGCATCCAGCGGCTACCCGCGACCTTCACCAGATCGTCAGACCACCTTGTTAGAGGCCTGCCCACACTGCGTCTTCCGGTTATATAATGGTTATATAGCCTTTTTCAAAGTTTATATGAGTCAAAACCTCATCGAAATATCGAGTCGTAAAAGTTTTTTCATCCGTAGAGAGAAAAACCTCATCGAAATATCGATTCATGAAAGCTTTTTCATCCGTAAAGAGAATTGTCCGCGTGGCCACCGTCTGCGTATCTATGCAACAACTTCTTGGCTTTCACGATTCTTTGTGGTACCCCACTCCATGTTTACACAACTATGTGTTAGATCGAAATGAATAGTATAAAACCTACTTAATATAATGACATCTAACAATAGTACTACCGTCATATTATTTATTTTAAAATACCCTCATTTAAGTTGGGACAGAACTAATAGCAAGACTAGATTACTGTCTCTTTGAAGACAAAATCAAAGTTAGCGAAGAATAAAACATCGGTTGTTGCAATCGTATTTAAAAAAGAGTACTTACCTATATCCACAAACACAGGCGACATCAAAAGAGTGGGATAAAGGAGAAACTAATAAAGCGGGCGCAACAGGAGATTGCTTTAATGCCAAAGTCCCCAACCATTGGAGCGCTCCCCTAACACAGCCAAATGACAGAGTTTTCATTCCGTTGAATAGATGTGCTAATTTGCATCATCTTTCACTGTAATCAAAGTTGGCGCGAGTTCAATGTGGGTTAAAGGGCATCGTTGCTTTTGTGAGATGAAATGTGCGTACCTAAACTTTTGCATGACGTCATATTTGATGATACATCCTACTAATATTATAAACGCGAAAGTTTGTATTGAATTTGTTTGTAAAATTTTGTTACTCTTTCACGTAAAAACTACTGATTGGATTTGGATGAAATTCGACATACATATAGTTTATAACCTGGATTAACACATAGGATACCATTTATCCCGATATTCCCACGGAAACGGGAACCACGTGAGTGAAACCGCGAGCGGCCGCTAGTACACACATATAATCACGACTATTATACCCGAAGGGTTAGTCAGAGACTAGGAACGAGGACCGCAAAAGTAGTCCTCTGCCGTAGTCCACTTTTCACCAAATAGCGACAAGAAACCAAGTACAAGGTCTCCTCCTCCGCTGGACAGATGATGGCGCAGCTTTACATTAATAAAAAATCAGTTATTTTAAAATGGTTCAAATAGTTTGAATTTTGAAACTCATTTTTAAAAGAAAAAGTGACATTTTATAATTATATTTGACTTGTAATTAGCAATATAGCAATAAGGAGCTCGATGGCGCAGCGGCTAGCGCGTTCGGCTTGCGAACTTGCCCGTTAAGCAACTTTCGCAATGCCGGGTCGCTGGATGGGTGACCAAATTTAAAACATCTCGAGCTCCTCCGTGCTTCGGAAGGCACGTTAAGCAGTTGGTCCCGGTTGTTGTCGTAAGATGACAGTCGTTAAAACCTACCAACCCGCATTGGGCCAGCGTGGTGTGTTATGGCCCAATATCCTCTCGTGCATTGTCCACGTGGGAGGCCTGTGCCCAGCAGTGGGACGTTTATAGGCTGATGATGATTAATTAGCAATATACTTACTTCGAAATGAAATTGTTAATTTATAAGACTAATATTTTAATTTTGTCTGTAAGCTTTCCTAAAATAAAAAAAAACAATCGTAGCAAGAAAGCTCTACCTACCCCTCCGGAAAACGGACAGGAAGTGTAAATACAACAAAATAGTACTTCCGTTTTCCAAATAACGTAAAGTTCTTTGAAAAGACACAACTGCTAAACAATTTGCTTTAATTATTCTAACGCGTCACAAAGGCGCTAGGCATCGGCTCATCGTATTGACTAATTTTAAATGCGACGCGACGCGCGTGCGAACCTGAGCCCTCCTCATTGGCGCCGCCGCCTGCGCTTTATTAGTGTTTGATCTGACAGGGAAATAGACAAATTGTTTGTTTTCCCGCCGAGTCACGCCAAGGGCGCGGCGTTGCGGATGAGGCGATTCAATTTGATTAAATTTTTTTTTATTACGAAAAATGTTTGCAATTCCTGTTTTTGTAAGTATTCGAAACTTTACTCCTTTAGGAACATATCTGTAACATATAATTAAATAGTTAAAGCGCTAAGCCAAAAATGGTCGCTAAATTAATATCTAATAGTTTATGGATAATGTCATTGATTCAATAATTTAATAAACATAGTCTTAAAAGACATTTCAAAATTAAATTCCTTACCTACTCTTAACGTTTGTTATCGAATAATGACAAAGTTTACATTTACCGCGAACGAGTTACAGATTCATTTGTTTCCACTAACAACTTATCATCCGAGCGGCGGCATAAATCAGAACGCTCCGAGGTGTCATAGAGTCACGACGAGGCGCTCGTCACTCGACTTTTTTCGTCTGCTGAAGCTTTAAACGTCGTTGTTTGAGCGGAACATTAACTGTAAACGGGTGAAGGGTTGTTTTCATTTCCGTTATTAGTGCTGCTCGGGTTCGGTGAAGATTTATTGTTAGCCACCATATCGTCTGTCAAACGGCTGGATGGCAGCGGACGTGTGACCGCGCTAAATTAAAACAGTTCAGCTCGACAGATGCTTGGAGTTGGAGTTTTTCTCAGATAGAAAGTGCAATCGCGAATAGTACTTACATGTTTTTTTATATTGCCAGTACTTGACGACAACGTTTTTGAAAACTTAGTGCTCTTAAAAAACTAAAAAAACACAATAATGATTGAAGATTAAATAACATAATAAAATTAATAACTATTTTAGATATGTGTATATTTTAACTTACTCTTAATATTCCAAATATGTACAAAAAAAAAGTTTATTTTTACCAAATTAACTTAACCTCTTAGGTTTTATCGACGATTGCCTTTATATGAATATAGACCTATTACACATTTTTGTGTTATATCAAACCAATTATAGTACAAAAACAATAAAGTAATTCCATCATCAACAACAACGAAATTATTGTTGGCTTGAACTGTCGACTCCACAGGTCCTCTGTTCCGACTCCGACTAAGCCATATGTCACCGGAGCCGACTCTACCGTAATAAGAGCTACTGTTGTATGAAGTACGATGACAGTTCCGATAGCTCTGCCTGCACAGCAACTCACCAAAATAAACACTCGCTTTGAGCAGTCATATTCAAAATTAGAACACTTAAACTTCTTTTTTTTATCAAAAAAGTTTATAATACCTTCGGCATTATGGAAAAAATGTAAAGTTTCACTTTTTACTCCGTTTGTGTTTGTTAAATGTGCGCTTCTTTGTAGACGTTTCCTTTCACGTATTGAAATATGGCGGATTAATGTGAGTTCCAAGAAGTCGATATTACTTCTGAAGAGGTCTAAAACTCATGATTTACTGCGACCGGGCGCGCTGTTAAAAAGTTGTAAAGGGCTTGTGTTTCCGACGGTGTTGCAACAATGTTATGACGTTTCCTACTGATTGACTTACATGTGTCCACAAACTGACTTTTTTTAAAGCTTACGCGATCACTAACAAGTAATTGACATGAAATAGGAATATGTAGGTTTCTCACTCTCACTAGTTACAATTAACACGAGCTGTTCCATGTAAATAAAGTCTTTCATCTCAATTGCATAAACAAAAGAAAGATTGATAACGTTAACTTTTTATTTTCAGAAGGTTTTTTAAAATTTAAATTTAACTTCAACTTAGGTACTCAAAAAAGACCACTTTTCCTTTTAGTATCATCTTAAAACATATTCTATTTACTAGAAGTCTCAGTTTCGATTCTCGGAAGCGGCGCCCGTCCACGTGGCGCGGCGCTCTTTGACCCGCCGCGTCGGGATTTATGAACCGTATTAATCATAACAGCCTAATGAGGACGTTGGCTTGTTGTATTTTCAGGAATTGGCAATTCTTTTTTGTATTTTTATTTCGGTTTTGTTTCCTAAGCAAAGCCAATTTGAAATTAAAACAATTTTAGGGTGAAGCCTAAATATTTAACTAACTTTCAAGTTCTTATTATTGTTGTAATACTAGTGACCACTCGCGACTTCGTCCGCGTGAACACCCGTGTTCTATGTGAGAATTTTATAATCTCGAAATATATTAACAAAATTTAATACGGAATCGGTCTACATCTCACTTGCCATAAGGCCGAAGATAGAAGCGTATTATACTTTTTATTTATCCTGCTCAACGCAGCAGTCTGTTAACAACAGATTAAGTCTGAATTACTTGATTAGACGATGATTACTTAACTTTTTTAAATACTAGCGGCCGCTCGCGGTTTCACCCGCGTGGTTCCCGTCCCGTGGGAATATCGTGATAAAAAGTATCCTATGTGTAAATCTAGGTTATAAACTATATGTATGCCGAATTTCATCCGTAGTTTCATCAGTAGTTTTCACGTGAAAGAGTAACAAACATCCATCCATACTTACAAACTTTCGCGTTTATAATATTAGTAGGATTATATTATTACGTAGCTTTAATTCATTAAATTTGTTTTACTGACTTGCAAACGAACACTCCCAGGTGGGTGTGCTCGTAGATAGCGGCCATCGCAGACCATGGACGGTTGCAGAACAAGAGTATAAAACGCCGTTGCTTACCAGCTTTAGTTCTTAAGCCTCTATGCCCTCTAATTTTACTGTACTCTTCAAATCGGAACACAACAATAGGCTGCAATAAGGCGTCGCTTGTCGGTAGCCGAGCGGATAGATGCTCGGGTTCAATCTCCATAGGTCCGTTAGACTATTCACGTGAACCCACTTTACACAGTCATTTTAGATTACGGGATGGGTTATCAGGACTACTATTTACTAGCGGCCGCTCGCGGTTTCACCCACCTTTTTCCCGTTCCCGTAGGAATATCGGAATAAAAAGTATTCTATGTGTTAATCCAGGTTATAAACTATCTGTATGCCGAATTTCATCCAAATCCATTCAGTAGTTTTAACGTAAAGGGGTAACAAACATCCATCCATACTTACAAACATTCGCGTTTATAATATTAGTATGATAGTAGGATTTGTTATATGACGATTTATAATAATCTATTTAAAAAAATACTATTTTACGACATTTTTAATATATCTAGAAAGAGTAAATATAGTTTTTAATAAAACCCAATATTATCCCGAACAATTTCGAAACAAGACAGAAGTTAAAAAAAATTCACGAGAAGAATTATATTTATTATCTAATCATCTGTCTTTTTCCGCATGGAAAAAGTTACTTAGCATTAACATTTGTTTCTCACCTTAACACAGTAGGTGGCACGAGTACCTGCCGTGCCCATGGCACGTCTGAAACAACCTATGAAATGTCCTTTGAAGTTAATGACATTTGTGAGCGAAAGTGCAATGTAGCACTTACAGTTGGCCGCCATATTGCCCGCGGCTTCAAAGGACGAACTAAACGCAGAATACAGCCGCCCACCCTGAGGTAAGGAAACGTAAAATGGGCACTTTGTCGCGAAACTTAATAGAGCTCGTTGCTTGTCGTCATAACTTCCTGGAGTTGAGGGTATTGACTCCGTGACAGAAGCAACGTTATTCATATAATCACGACTATTATCCGAAGGGTTAGGCAGAGACTAAGCAATGAGGACCGCAAAAGCAGTCCTCTGCCATTGTCCACTTTTCACCAAATAGCGACTGCACATATGCTCAGCGTGACAGGTGGTGAGCCCATCACAGCTCTAAGCTGTTAGATGTATGTGCAGTCTTTAGTCCATTAGTTGCCTTTTACGACACCCAAGGGAAGGGAACACGGTTAAGCAACGTTATCATTATTATTATCATCCGCAGTACTTACTGTGCGACTGTGACTGGTTAGAAAAATAATGGACTTCGAAATTAAATGCAAAATAATTTATTGGCACATATTTGTTATTTTACATTTATGACAATATAAATTACATAAATCAATACAGTAACAATATGTCTGCCAAAGGCTACCGGCTCAGCTAGATGCAACATAGGCATGATGCCTATGTAGCGCTGGTTTTCAGCCAGTACCATTTTCTCTTAAAGCTGTTATTCTTTATGGGTAGGTACATGCAAAAAAAAATACATATACATATATCCATAAATCAATATGAATAACATGAGCACACTGACCTGACTAACCAGAATTAATGCCACAATAATATCCTTATGCCGATCACTGCTCCACCCCGAAACCCACCCCATCCCTACAATTTTGTTGATTGAGAAATACTTTCTTTAAATGTACTTTCAAAGTATGTTCAGATATGTTTTGGCGCAAAGGTGGAGGAATATGGTTCCACACTTTGGACGCCGCATAGGTGAAGGATCCCCTGAAACCCTGCGTCTTGTGCTTTGGTATGAGAAGAACCAACCTATTTTTACTGCGAGTGTTCCGTGAATGTGCGTCCTTAGCCCATCTGAGCTTCTCATACAGATACTCAGGCGTTTGCTTGGTTACAATTTTATACGTCTGCGTAGCCAGGTACATATCACGCCGGGCTGCCATCTTCAGCATTCCCTTGTCGTTCAGATACGGCGTCACATGTGCACGCCTCGGAATCCTAAAACAGAATCTTGCGCATGCATTCTGCACGCGCTGGATAACCTTATGAGTTTTCATATGTATGCGAGGACCGTATACTGTGTCGCAGTAATTAAAATGTGACAATACTAAAGATTCCACAAGAGTAATTCTAACCCTCTCCTACAAAAATTCTCGAATACCATACAGAACCTTCAGCCTATAGAACGCGTTCCGAACCTTTGTTTCACGTGTTCAATGTAACGTAGTTCAGGATCCATTAACAGCCCTAAGTTTCTCACTAACTCCACGGATTTAAGATCTTCGTTATTAATTGTGATGCATGGATTATATTCAAGAATTTTTCTACTATTATCATCTACTCTAAACAAAGAAAATATTTGCTATAATATCTCATACTTTAACACTGTCTGAATGTGCTAAACGCACTAAGGCATTAGATAAAAAACGTCCTATTATTGATATGCTCAGACCTTGCACATAGGTATGAGCATATCAATAATAGGACAGTGCAAGTTAGTTTAAAAGATGAGCAATGTAATCTGTTGCAGGCCTACAACGCACGGTGTAGAAAATATGGGTCCTTATTGGCTCACAGGAAAAGGAAAACAGGAAAGAACTTTATTCTTTACCCGAAATAGTTCTTCCCACCGATTTGTAATCCGAATGATCACTCTTCCTAAAACATTTCTTCCTAAAGTTTTCATTCATACAATTTGTAGTACTACCGAAGATGTAAATAACATTTTTTTTCTTCATTTTTTTGGGGTTGTGTTTTGAACACATACTTACAGAAAGAGAAAGTGTTGAGAGTCACATGAGGCGTAGAACCTGATCACCCAAAGGTGATCCCAGCTTCTACATCAGTGGTGTTGAGAACTTCTCTAAACGGCCAAGAGCCACATTTTTTTAAAACTAATGTTTCGGAAAATTTTAATTATTAATATCACTAATGTAAATATATTTAAACTCCTACTGTTGGTTTTCATAACGCTTACTTATCCCTAAACATAATTTCCATAATATTTTACTCATATAATAAGAAAATACAACGGTGACATACAGGAGATAGGGCAGCTAGTATTACTGTTGCCTAACTAAGGCTGGATTCGACCAAACTGGAATAGGACTTACTCCGAGATTAGTCTATACGAATTCAGCGTTTAATCTAGGTATAAGACCTTATTCCAGTTTGGTCGAATCCACCCTAATAAAAATAACATTATCACGTGACCTACAGGAGTAGGGCAGCTAGTTAAAGTATCCTCAATCACTTGAATAATAGTGTAAAAGACGGTTATGTTGAGAAAATATAGGAAAACAAATAATAGTTTATTAGATGTTTATTGCTACTGACATTATGAAGTTGAACGATTCGGAATTATGAACATTAGAAACAGAGTAGTTAGAAATTATGATTGTTAGGATGAAAAGTGTAAGGAAGAACATTTTTGGAGTTCCAATTATCGGAGTTGAAAAGTAAACTTTGGCACACCTCAAAAATATGCTACCGCTGAGACTTGAACCCATTTCTGAAAACCGGTGGTCTATCGGGTTATTCCACTAAACTCCAAAAAAAATCCACTTTAACTCCAAAACACTTTTTAGTGAATATTTTATTTATATTTTAATCTTTGACACAGTCAGCACGTGAATTCTCAGTATTCAGTGAACCAAACCAGTCCTAATAAATTAAAACAATAAGTTTTGAATAGATTTGTTCACTCTACAAATATTATTTTGGAGACAAGTAAAATTAATGTACCTACGTACATATTTCTACATGTAAATTAATTGCCTAAAACCATTTTGGAGTCGAAGTGGAAACAATGTATGGACGGTGAAGTTTTGAGAACAACAATGGCTTTAAAGTTAAGTGGAATAGCCCCTAGCCCAAGAACATACATACTCGTACCTACATAAAGATATTATTCACGACTATCATCCCTGAAGAGTTAGTCAAAACCAGGCAACGAAGACCGCAAAAGCAGTCCACTGCCACAGTCTACGTTTCACCAAAGAACTGCACATGTGGTTAGCGTGACAGGTGGTGAGCCCTAGGACGATGTTAAAAAAATCACCAATTGCTAACTTTTCACAAAAGCATGCTGCGAATCGAATTCTCAATGTAAAAACATAAGCTTAAGCTGGAGAAATAAAATTGAAATACGAGTACTTAGTCATTATCGAGTTCACTTGGCAGCCGAGGGAGGATCGCGGGCGGAATACAAAATACTCCCTCGTCTCGCTTCATCAGTTAAGTAAATTCGTTTAGGGAGATAAATCTGAGTTCACCAGTGGGGTCGCGATTTAACTCGATTAGGATGCCATAGTCCTGATAACTTAGTCTTATACAATTACGGAGGTCATCGCCATATATGATTAAATTGTAAGGGCCATGATTGTTTACAAATAATTCGATTACAGTGATATAATCGGCGATTTAGGTAACAGAGTATAGTCTCGTTAGGTTAAATTGTAATTTGTTGCGGTTGAACAAAGATTTTATAGTTTGTTTTGGATAAGTTTTAATGTTTTGTTTAAGGAATTGGCAAATATGCTTTTGGTTCACTGCCTAACACCAATAATTGCTACTCGCACTTTGCCTCTTTTGTCAGTCATTTTAGTACTTAAGGGGGGTTAGGCGGACAGCAAAATATTCCGCTGTAATTTCGGGCCCTCGCGGGTGTTGCGCGGTGCGGGGTCCGCGGTAATTCGTGAGCGCCATTCACATTTTTATCAAAAAGTTAATAAAAATGTTTAGTTTTTTGGAAATCCAAATCAGACAAGAAGTTAAAAAGGTAAATACCTATGTGTTTATAATTTTATAGCAATTATTATTGCAAAACACGATTTTTTTTTCTATCAAGCAAAATGTTTCCAATTGGGTTTTGGAAACAGTCGTCCCCTCACACATACGTTCTGTAATACATATTGAAAATTTCAGTGCGAAATATCTAAAACGTTTTAAATAACAGCTAATTAAAAAGAGCCAATTTTTCCGTTTTCACCGCCTAAGCCTCCTAAAATCTCAGAACCTCCAAACCAGAAAACAGCAACACAGGATATTGCTAGTCGGCACATCTATTTATGTATGACGGTGGAAGCAGTAACCCTATACTAGCTATATTAAAAGCTTTATATTTATTATGAAATCATTTAAAATTTGTATGTGGAGAAAATATAACCCTCAAACTTGCAGGTTGAGGGTTATATTTGCCCCACCATACCACTTCTGTTCTGTGCACCATACATACTTATATATTATACTCATACTTACCAACGCTTTTATTTATTTATTTGGGAAAACATACAATACAATGAAGCATAAATATATTACATAAAACAGTGCATAGATCAGTAAAGTTTCCACTAATTACTAAATCGTTTAAGTTAGATTAAACAAAATTTATATATAACACTAAATTTAACCTCTAACAAATTTTAACCTTTAACAAAGACAAAAAAAAGAAGAAATCTGTTAACAATTTTACTATTCTCTGCAACAACGTTTAAAAGTACCAATTTTTCCCAGAAGCTTTCCCAGAATACTCTTCTTTTTCTAGAACTAAAATCTAAAATGATAACTGAAGAAGCAACAGCGAGGAGGTCTGCTCGTCTATAACTTTTTAAACATAAGACTTTCACAATTAATGTCATTCCTTCATTCAGTTTTGGTTCCTGTTTTGAGTTTCCAACACCCGTTATCTGGGCCATTCAATAACATTACGGTCTCGAACCTAAATGGGCTCTGTTTTGACAGCAACATCCGCCTGTGGTTAGGAAGGCAATTTTTGTTTCTGCATTAGATTTTTCTTTTCACAGTACCATATTTCTTGTTTAACCGAAATAGAGTTATCATTGCAGTGACAACAGCGCCAGCTCGACCACCAGTCGCATCATTAATAAATTGCGATTACCATAGGCACGTAATGGAGTCTGTCGCAGATGAGGTTGGTTTTTACGGCACGAGCGGCCACCCGCAAGGCGACACTTCCCCTCCTCATTATTTGTGGTTTCAATTCGCTTTTTACGACGAGAGTCGCCCTCTTTGTGGCTGCTCCTCTAAATTACTGGCACCCGAAAGTGTCGTAATGAAACAACTGAGTACAAACAAAAGTATACTCTCGTACTATGTAACAGGAATTAAATTTGGTGCTTTTTGCTCATTAACTTTGGATGTACGTCGCAAGCAAGTGTCTATATCAAAATTCATTTGTGAATGAGCGGCAATGATTAAAAAGTTGCTGCCGAGTATCAGGCGAGGGGATCTCGATGCAATTCTTGAAACAATTGTCGTTGTTTCAAACGACAAATGACAATTGAAATAGTAAATTGTTATTTCAAATTGCATAGCAACGAAATTTTTCGCTTCTATGTTGGAAACACCGGATGTGATTAACGACGTTTTAATTTGCGATGTGTTCATGTAAATGGTGAGGAGAAACTTTGTTTATCTTTGTGGTAGAAAATAAATAGATTCTAGTAGGTAAATTTTATTTTTACTTGTAGTCCAAACATTTAGAAATGCACAAAAGTAATGTTTTGTGTTAGGATGTGATGCGTTCCGTTTATTAACTACTAAACTCTGAACTCAGCAGAATGTGTACTAAAAATGTTTTTGCATTTAATATTTGCTGTTATTTTGCCGTTATTTTATTAAAGTAATTGTTTGTTAGTACTAAACTCATATTGGATGAATATAAAAACTTACACCAATAATTTAATAGTAGAATTCAGTCATTAAGCACGTCTAAAGTTTTTAAAACTTTTACTATGGACACTTGACTCTGTAAGTAAACGATTAGAATGGTTTTTCTGGATTATCTTATTTTATCCCATCTTCTCCCTACCTACACGTAAGCTCAAAGCGTGTTTATCTTATCTTTCGCCATCTAGTTACGCTCAACGTTCAGGAAGCTACTCCAAATAGGTATGAATAGGTTTTCAAAAATGTGTTGAAAAAATGTCCACGCTTCAAATTCGTACCAGCATACCCTTACCAACTATGCTACAGTTGTTTCGTCCAAACCTCTCCACTTAAATAGTGCTACATTTATTCGTGTAAGAAAATAAAAAAAATCATGTCTTGCACTAATGTTTCATCATCAGCCAGAAGACGTCCACTGCTGGACAAAGGCCTCCCCCAAGGATCTCCACCACGACCGGTCTTGTGCTGCTTGCATCCAGCGGCTACCCGCGACCGCGCACCAGATTATTAGCACTTATGTTTGGAGATTGCATATTATTAATTCAAAACGCACATTAAACGTGTGTTAATTGCGAAAGCTTATTATAAGATCAATGATTATGTTGCAGACAAAAATGCATGGAAATAAAGCGATTTTTGCATTCACATAATTTCCCAATCGAATCGTTTCCTGATATATTTCTTTTCCAGAGGTTGTTTTTTTAAATGCTTCTTTTCTTTTCGCATTATTTCCCAATGTAATCTTTTTCTTATAGTTTTTTTCTGGACGTTGATAAAAAAAAGATGATGAATGATGAATTTTAATGTTACCTACTTTTTTTTTAATTTGCCTAGAAATTAGATAGGAAAAATTGCCTATAGTAATATTCCCTAGTGATCACGTAAGCGATTGTGTAAATTAAGTGACTAGGAATATTTGAGAATGGACATATTACTTTAAGTTAGGAAAAATATTCAGAAATTTACCCTCCGGGCAAAAAACCCACAGAAAATAAAAATTGGGAAATTATGCGAATGCAAGAATCGCTTGCAGTAAAATTAGATTTTCGGAAAGTGATGGCCACATTCGGCCGCGCACCACCAGGCCTTATGCTCGTTTCGGTCATAGAAAAATCAGCAAAAGCAAAGTTGTCGGGGCTGTCACACTGCAATGCAACTATGTACTTTTAAAAAATAAAAAATAAACTAAGTACTACCACTAGGTTGTCTGGAAGAGATCGCTCTTAGCGATAAGACCGCCTTTGCCCATACTAGTTTTAAGATTGTGTCATGTGTAACTGTTTCTTGTGTATGTGCAATAAAGTGTATATCTATCTATCTATCTACTATCTATCTACTACGCCTAGAGCTGTATCGCGTAGCGTGGTCTCACTGAAAGAATACCACCATTGAATGCCACCCGTACCCTCCCTTTTTCACGTAGGCATACCTACTTTATAATATACGACACCAATAAAGAACGCTAAAAATACTCTATTTACGTAAAACTATTTACGTAAAGACAAATATTTGTTAAATGTCGCAAAGAGCAAAAATACGTCTTTATTGACAAATAAATAAATACTCTTTTTTATGCTATGTATTTATTATGTACTTTATTTTTGTTCTAATACTTTATTCGTGCTAAAAAAGGTGGCAACCCTTACTACCATTCTCTCTCTTCCCTTGGGTGTCGTAAAAGGCGACTAACGGACCAAAGACTGCACTGCACATATCCACAGCATTGAGCAGCTATGGGCTCACCACCTCACACGCTGTAATTTTGTGAAACGTGGACTATGGCAATGGACTGCTTCTAAGTTCCTCATTGCCTAGTCTCGAGTAATCCTTTGAAGGTAATAGTCAAGAATGCTGTGTATGTATGTTGTCAATACCTCCTCCAGACTCTCGCACTGAGTCTGCTTTTACAACAACATAAACTACTATCCGTTACTTGAGTTGCATATTGAGACCCGATTGTTTTTATCCATATTAAGAACATTGTAATGTTCAGTATCTTTGTAGTTCATGTGTAGGAAATGATTGTGTGTGTGTAATTATTTCGATTATTGTATATTTCTATACGCAGCAATAGTTTATCTAACAAACTAGATACATAATTTAAAACTTTCCTGTTGCCATTGGTCTGCTGCACGAAATTATTACCTACTCCAAATGGTTTTAATAAAATATTAAGTAGATACGATTGTTTTATAAAATCAAAGTTTTTGTCTTGGTTTCTTATACTATTGTTAGAGAGGACTTGCGTTTCTGAGTTATTCGTCAACTCGCACATGTGTGCACATGTGTGCGAGATGGCACCATTTGATTTTACCTATTATTTGTGTCGTCAACTCGCACAACAGTTAAAATCTGAGGTAGTCATGTACAGTCAATTACAAAAAGGTTTGGAAAGCGTTTCTAGTTTTATCGTCATCATCATCATCGTCTTATAGATGTCCTACTGCTGGACACTGGCCTTCCAACATGGACAACAGCATATGGGGATTCGAACTTACTTATTTTGAGCTTTTGTGTCACCTTGTACTTTACTGTTTTTCATCGTCCATGTGGCCTAGAGGGTAAGACCACCCAGTTTCAGACCTAGGTTCCGGTTATGTTCCCGATTTGACATAAGTATATTACTTACTCTATTTTATGTGAGGGTCACCACCAAATCGATGTTTTTCTATAGCAACAACGTTAGCAGCGTCGTGTAAAGAGACTTAGAGGTTTAGGTTCTTTAGTGGTTTGAAGATGCTGTGAAACGCGGCCTTATCGTCACCTGCCATCAGGTGAGATAAAGGCAAAACGTATCTCATTATAAAAATATCTGCATACTGTATCTCTGTTATCATCTTCGCAATACTTAATTTTAGAAAAGTGACACAATTGACATTTTCTGAAGAGAATGAAATAATCTATATTGATCAAACTTTTATACATTTTGGTCAAGTAGATATTGTATGAAACACATTTTTACGACTCATAATATTTCAATATCACTGTTGTTACTATAATTTTGCATGGGTAGTTTCATGCTCTTTTAGCATGATATACTTACTTACCTATTCCTTCCGTGTTTCAAATTGTCTGCATATCTACATATTATGCGGAAACAAAGACGGTGAGTCCTCCGGTTCTGGATGATCTCATCCTCTTAGGTAGATCATAGATATGAAAGCCTTAGAAGTCTTATTTTTTTATATAGCTAAGTTATTTATCAGCTTTTAAGTTAAAGACTTAAAGTAATCTTTAAATGATTTTACAAAATATTACTTCAGAGTTATAAACTCGTTCAAATAAAAAAAATGTACTAGGTACTTCTTCAACATAGCGAGTTTTTCAATAAATACTATAAAATTTTCCAGCTTAGCATCTAAATAACAATTCTGATAGATATTAATTATCTAGTTACTTAGATAGTTTTGGTAATGAAAATGCAAATATCCACTCGGAAAAAATATATTCAATTTTTATAAAATCAATTTCAGGCATTTTTAATTCGCACAATTTTGTACAATATAATTATACATCGTAGTTTACAATATCGTTAAGCCAACGAAAATAGCACAGGGACTTTACATTAAACCATACAAAATATCATTAAGCACAATGCTTGTCATCCGTCATATTGTTGTTCCATAGTATAATACTCGTGTTACATGAAATCACACAGACTTTTAAATCTTCCAGTAGAATCGGAATTACACTATTCTAGTTAGTCAGTTGTCTAGTCAATGTTGCAAGTATATTTTACTGCAGTAGATGTTGACCCTTCCCAAATGACAATCTGAATGAAACTAATATGAGTTAAATGATAAGTAGATCATGATCATGATCAGTAGATCATAGTACCTACTACAGGTAATGTTTACTTTAGTGTGTATTTAGGAGCTTAACATCACAAATTATTAATTCAACTCAAGTCATATTTTAATGCCTTAGAAAATACTGTGATTTAGTGACTTATTTATGACACAATATTTTTTATATAGCAACTGAGCATTTTTTAAAGAATCGGTCAAATTAATTCATTTGAAAGATTAATCTTGAAGCTTGGACGGGACTTAGTGAGGCGTTAGGCGAAATAGATTTTCAAGTCTGTATGTTTTTTATTCTCTTCAGCGGATACAGTTGTACTAAACATTTAACTCAATACAAATTACTATTATGTATATTAACCAGTTCACAGAATTAGTAGAGAAATCGAAATCCTTTTTAAAATCCAAATGTTTTAGCTCAAATCATATACATTTCTAGCTTATGTTTTTTTAGGTGTACTTCCTAAACAATAAATAAATTGCATCCTTTTCCGTGACCTGTTCTGGTATGTCAATAAATTATAAAAACAGCAATTTTGGACTAAAACAGTGATTCTACTTAATCTAGTTTACCATACAATTTCTAGCTATAATATGAGATAGTAATATTCGATAATATCTATACTGTACAACACTTTACTGTCTCACATGAAATACGTACACAGCAGATGCATGGAAGCATCGCAAAGTCTTTAGAGGTCCGAGTCACTACACACAGTGTTTTGATATGTGGTATGTACAGGGCAGAGGTATCACAACAGCGGCGAGGCGTGGTGCGGCACGGACAGCGCCGCGCGCCCCCGTCACACCAGCGCGCTCGGCTTCACGTCCAGCGAGTGCTCCGGCGACCGCCCGCCCGCGCCCCCCTCCCCTTGGCTGTTCTCCTCCGAGTCCGAGCACGAATCAGAACTGCCCTTCTTTCCTCCGTTGTGCGTCTTGACATGCTTGGCGAGGTGGTCCGACCGCATAAATCTCTTGTTGCACACCGGACACGCGAACCTCTTCTCTCCGGTGTGCGTGCGCAGGTGCCGCTGCAGCTCATCGGAGCGCGTAAACCGTTTGCCACAGAACAGCCAGTTGCAAACGAACGGTCTCTCACCCGTGTGCCAGCGGAGGTGGGCTTTTAAATGGGAGGTTTTTCCGTATACCTTGCCGCAGCCGGGTATGTGACAACTGTGTATGTTCTTCTTCCTGAGGTGGGCTCCGGCTGGTCCGAGTCGTTCTGCTTCTTGGCAGTTGGGGCAGTCGCAAGTAGCTCGGCCGGCGTAGCGACGTTGCGATCGAGGGGAGGGTGCTTGTGCGGGAGGTGCTGGCGATCCCGGTCCGTGTAGGCCGAAGGAGCCCTGCGACGGCAGAACAGATTTGTATGCGTCTTGCAAGAGGTGAGGCGCCGGTGGCAATAAATGTGCGCCGCCGGATAGAGAATGTGTGAGCTGGGAGTAATCTTGCCCGGCATAGTTGGCCATTTGACCACCGACATCAAGCCAGCCGCTGTGTACGTCCCACCACGTGCTGCCGACAGCGCTGACGCCACTCATTTCTGCGGCTTTCAGCGCTCCACTGCCACCTCCTCCGCCAACGTTGAAAGGCCACGATTCGTATGGATGTCGCGAGTACATCGAGCCTAGACTCGCACTAGATTCACTTTTGCCGAGGAGCTGGTCACCCGATGAGGGGAAATAGAGGTCGTTGCCGTAGGAGGGAGCGGCAGCGCATGAGGTGGGTGCGCGCGCGTAGGGCCCGCACGCCGGCGGCTGCGAGCGCGGCGCCGCGCTGCTCACGGGCGGCGAGTGGGCGCCGGGGCTCTTTTTCCACGGGTGGAAGCCCTTGCCCACGGCCGCGTCCGCGAGGGGGGGCGGCGACTTGCTCGACAACTTGTTGCACTGCGCCGCGAGCATCGCCAGGGGCGTGCCGCGTAAGCTCGGGTGTTCCTGGAAAGACGGACAATGAACTGTTAATTATTTCGAAAGACAAAAAAGACAATACTTTATTCAAGTTTAATTAACGAAGTATGTTTAGACCGTGAGAATCGTGAGTGTCGAGTCAGATTTATAGCCTAATTTATATGGGAACTAATGCGCAGTCGGTTGCGCCTCGGGCGCTGGGAAATAATATTAATAAATTATGAGAGGTTTATAGGTGGAGTATTTACAATTAGGCGTGGTGACAGCTCCCGACCGCTACCGGGCGACATGCAGCCGCAGGACATCGTAATTAATAAACGCTGCCTACTTCATGTCGGCGGCCGTAAAACCAAATCCGCCGGTTTAGTGCCACTTAATTGTATGCAATTCATGATCCGGCTGAGGGATATTATAATAATGCCATATCCGTTTAGTGTTTGTTTTTCTAACTTACTTTTATTACTGGCGTTAACATATTTTCTCAAGTTTTAATTAGGTAGCCTACCTAAGATTATTATAATATGGCATTTCATACGTTAACGTAAACAATAACAATAAAGTTCTAACAAATAAATCCTCAAAGAATTCGTAATTCTTCATTATCTTACTAAGTTATCAAAACTAAATATCCCAAATTATAACACGCACACGTAATCATATTTCACATAATGAAAGTTTAAGTGCCTCCTTCTTTCGCCAGTCCTAATACTCTTTTTACAGTTAACAGTGAACCAGCACATGGCAATGCGAACGTAAAAATAAAAATCTCGACATGCAAACGCGTCATAAAAAACTTTCCACATAAAATAAAGAGCATAATCCGTCCGCCGCTGCTCATTTGGCGGATTCAAATAAAGGTGAGGGCAGGAGAACATCCGGCCGGATATTTCACCCCAATACGGGACAATGGCTCGGTAAAAAAGGTCCCATTGTGTGAAATAATATAATCCAGGGATCGGGACACGGGTGAGGGGGGAGCGGGGTAGCCACGCCCCTTAACATTGTGATTGGCGCAGCTGGCGCGGTGTGCACCAGCCCTAACAACTGTCACTGATACAGCGGGATTCCCATAAACTTTTGTCTGACTAAGGTGGGAACCGTTTACCAGTTTTTGGTATGGCCATCTTCAGTATGTCTGAGCTAAATATCTGTCCACTTCTTTTTGTCGTCATTTTTTTCATCTAAGTCGTCTTTCGTGTTATATGCGGGGTGCTTTTAGTTGGTAAATAATGTGAGGGGAATATTACTTTGGGTAAGAAAAGATTAGAAATTCGATTTAACTTTGATAGAAATTTTATTCATATATTTCACATATTATTTACATGAGTATTTATTATTTTGTAGATTTTTTACAACTTTGCTGTCCCAAAATTGTAAAAATCAACGTTAATATGTATCACACGTGGCACAGGACAGGGAAGCTGATATTTGACTAACCCAGGCACATATCGGTGTATGGTACAGTCAGCAACAAAAGTAAACACACATGTATAAATATTACCTATTACATGGATCTTATTCTGAGATACGTAAGAGTCAACAGTGGTCACAAGTTTCTATCTACTTATGCTGACCCTGCACCAATGTTCTATAGATTTAAAATAAAATATTTATGAGCAGCAGCAGAGTTTCACTATCGATAGCTATTTAGATATGCAGTCTCTACAAAATATAGTTCAATTTGTAGAAATTTCTCTAAGACGAAATTAAATAGAGTTGGTGTTCCACAAGGTTCTATATTAGGATCTCTACTTTTCTTGCTTTATGTTAATAATCTCCCAGAAATTGCTAATTTTCATTGTTCATTATACGCAGATGACATTGCCGCAGTAATAAGTGACAAATCAGATAAAAATATAAATAACATAATTAACTCTACAGTTTCTGACATTATCAATCGGTTAAATTCTAATAATTTAATAGTGAATATAGATAAAACTAAATTAATTCAATTTATAAATAAAGGAACTCCCAAAATAAATCTAGACATCAATTTTAACGACAAAAAATTACAGGTATAAATCAAACCACATTTCTAGGAATTGAGTTCGATCATAAATGTACATGGAAATCGCATATTGAAAAATTATGTAATAAGCTCAATAAGTTCGCGTACGCTTTATGACGCTTGGCAAAAATAATTAAAACTATTTTAACGGGACCTAACACGATTAATTTTTGTAAGTAAGTACATATCTACTTACTGCTTGACGTTTCGGCCACGATGCTGCGGCCGTGGTCACAAGCGAACTGGCGGTGCGCGGCGTCGTCGGCTCGGGCGGGTATTTGTTTCTTCATCAACCCTCCCATTTTTACTTAAATTGCCACAGTGCAATGAATCGTCAGCATCACGACTCCGACACACTACACTAACAGTATCGGAGTTACTTTTTATAGACAGATGTCGCGGTTTGCATTTGCTAATCACTGGATTCCACGCTGATGATAATTTAAACCCGTCCTCCCGATTGAAATTTTTATATTTCTTGATCTCAATCGCTTCACGTACTATCCTGCTATGATAATAACGATCGGTGGAGAGGATTTTAGGATCATGTAACTCCATCCAGTGATTAACTCCAGCTTCCAGCAGATGTTCAGCTACCGCCGATTTGTCTATTTGTCGATTTTTGACGGCTGCGATGTGTTTCTTGACACGTTCTGCGATAGTCCGCTTAGTCTGTCCAATATACGAACTACCACAGCTACAATCGAGTTTATAAACTCCCGGTGTTTGGAAAGGTATGACGTCTTTAGGCGACCGCACTTTGTTCGATATTTGGCATAACGGAGTATATACAGTCTTAATGGAAAAGTTTCTTAGTACTGTTTCAATTTTGTCCGTTATGCCTTTTATGTAAGGTAAAAACGCTGCCTGGCGACTCACCTCTGGACGATTTTTCTTTCCATTCTGCTTTTTCCTCTTCTGTGACACCCTGTATCCGTTACGTTTTAGTACCTCCTGAACATAATAAGCTCAGACTGAAGATGTTCAGGGTCACTCAGGTTTGGTCAGTGAGGTCATCACAGACTAAAGATGCCGAGGATGATGATGAGAAGAGGCGTGTAGGTACCTGTCCATGTGAGTGGGTTTGCGGTACACAGAGTGTGACAAAGTACCATCATCTCTTACCTTTATCTGCACATCAAGGAAAGCCAAAGATCTGTCCCTCTCTATTTCATAGGTAAACCTTACGTTTGGGTGGATTGAATTTAGGTGTGCTATATATTGTTTAACTTCTTGCTGGCCTCCGCTGATAATGCAAAAAACATCATCTACGTACCTCCTCCACAGTTTCACAATTTGGGGTCCAGTTGCTAATGCTGTGTCTTCAACGTGCTCCATCCACAGATTTGCAATAACCGGGGCGAGTGGTGTTGCAATGGGTAGCCCACTCGCCCCGGTTGCATTATCAGCGTAGGCCAGCAAGAAGTTAACCCCTTAGCGCATTGTGTCCCATATTTGCACATTTAAGTTTTTTGTCAAAATTTCAAATTTATTTTATGTTTGAGTGATGGCAACTTTAAAAACCATAGACTAGATAAATAATTTAACGTTTAGTAGCTGCATAATGTTGGCAAGCCTGCTATAATAAGAAAAAAGTCAGTCACATTTTGAATTCAACTGTTCTTCAAAGGTATGTAGCTCTGTCTTTGCACCCGAATTTCTCAGAATTCTACGAATATTTTTGCTTGTGTATTTTCTATGCATAAATTCATCATATGTGACTCTAAAAATAAAAGAACCCACCCTAGATTATAATTTATTGTCAAATTATGCTGCGATATTGTCGTGTGCATATTTGGGACGATATGCAGTCTTGGCTCAATTGTGCTGTTTATATATGGGACGGTATGCATATAGCGGTAAAACTGTTACTGTTCACAAATGACTCGTTATGCAGTATGAACGCGTACGTTGAAATTTTTTGAAGACAATATTGTATTACTAACTCAAGCATAATTATTATGCTTAAGTTGGTAATATAATATGTTTATTCTGCCAATTCATTCTTAAACTGTCTGTGTGAAAAATTTAAAATGTATTTGTGCATAAACAAAAAATAAACTGTTTTTTGGAGTATCATGTCCCACCAGGTCCTTCTCATCTAGAAACAGATTGAGGTTTTACTTTACTGTTTGTTTCTAATAAAGGGGTTTTTGTTATTGACTATTGTTTTATTGGTAAGATATTTTTTGTGAGTGTGGTAGGTATTAATATTTGAAATAGTAAGTAAACAATGCTAAGACAAGTCCAATATATAAATATTTTAGTACAGTTTTGAACCTAAAGCTTGCATTAATTACACTAAGATGCATGTCGTCCCATATTTGGTATAAACTGTTTTATTCCATTTAATGCTCATCGTACCATATATGCACATTTTGCTTTTCATGAAATAATAAATTCAGTGGCACTGCAACATTTTTTTTTAACATTTTTTTAGGGTTCTATAAACTCAAAACTATAAAATATTTTTTCCTGCAATGATATGAAATTCCATGCGGTAAGGGGTTAAACAATATATAGCACACCTAAATTCAATCCACCCAAATGTAAGGTTTACCTATGAAATAGAGAGGGACAGATCTTTGGCTTTCCTTGATGTGCAGATAAAGGTAAGAGATGATGGTACTTTGTCACACTCTGTGTACCGCAAACCCACTCACATGGACAGGTACCTACACGCCTCTTCTCATCATCATCCTCGGCATCTTTAGTCTGTGATGACCTCACTGACCAACAGAGCTCAGAACCTGAGTGACCCTGAACATCTTCAGTCTGAGCTTATTATGTTCAGGAGGTACTAAAACGTAACGGATACAGGGTGTCACAGAAGAGGAAAAAGCAGAATGGAAAGAAAAATCGTCCAGAGGTGAGTCGCCAGGCAGCGTTTTTACCTTACATAAAAGGCATAACGGACAAAATTGAAACAGTACTAAGAAACTTTTCCATTAAGACTGTATATACTCCGTTATGCCAAATATCGAACAAAGTGCGGTCGCCTAAAGACGTCATACCTTTCCAAACACCGGGAGTTTATAAACTCGATTGTAGCTGTGGTAGTTCGTATATTGGACAGACTAAGCGGACTATCGCAGAACGTGTCAAGAAACACATCGCAGCCGTCAAAAATCGACAAATAGACAAATCGGCGGTAGCTGAACATCTGCTGGAAGCTGGAGTTAATCACTGGATGGAGTTACATGATCCTAAAATCCTCTCCACCGATCGTTATTATCATAGCAGGATAGTACGTGAAGCGATTGAGATCAAGAAATATAAAAATTTCAATCGGGAGGACGGGTTTAAATTATCATCAGCGTGGAATCCAGTGATTAGCAAATGCAAACCGCGACATCTGTCTATAAAAAGTAACTCCGATACTGTTAGTGTAGTGTGCCGGAGTCGTGATGCTGACGATTCATTGCACTGTGGCAATTCAAGTAAAAATGGGAGGGTGGATGAAGAAACAAATACCCGCCCGAGCCGACGACGCCGCGCACCGCCAGTTCGCTTGTGACCACGGCCGCAGCATCGCGGTCGAAACGTCAAGCAGTAAGTAGATATGTACTTACTTACAAAAATTAATCGTGTTAGGTCCCGTTCAAATAGTTTTAATGCAATGCAACGCGATAGTTTAAAGTCTTAAAAATAATTAATTAACAAATTGCACTGAAAGCTTAACATGTATACGTACGTGGCTTCAAACTTAAGGTACGCAGTGGTATGGGGTAACTCGGTAAAAATTAATAGGGTGTTCATTGCTCAAAAGCAATGCGCAATAGCCATTGCTGATGTTGACTCAAGAACTAAATGCAAGCTTTATTTAAAGTCATATGGATTGTTAACAGATAGATACAGCCCTGAACGAGACCAGTCGCATTGTAACAGGGTGCCTCAAGCCAGCAAAAATATCAATGTTGTACTTGCTTGTAGGCATAGCTCCTTCTGCAGTCCTTCGAAAATAGCTAGCGCCGTAGAGAAATCAAAACAAGATAATGGTAAAAGGCATCCTCTCTACAGTCACATTCTCCTAAAAGCTCGACTCAAAAGCCGCCACAGCTTTATTGTTTCTGTATACAGGGTGGAATTTTGAAATGTCACCTGAAGAGAAAGTACTCTTAATACTGTAGATAGAAAACTCTACTCAAAGAAAACATTCCTTTATTATTGTAAAGTAAGAAAACTGCATTTAATGATTTTCGAAAATTTGCTTGCCACACCCGGGAATCGAACAGACTAAAATCTGTAAAAAATTACACCCTGTACTTTTATTGCGTCGATCGTTAGAGCCTTCGATAAGGATTTAGATTTAAAAGGAGTTAGATCGATAAGGATGAAATCTCTCTAACAAACTTGATAAATTAAATAAAAGAAAACCATGAAATCTGGACTTATAATAATTCAATGGGTCAAGATAAAGCTCTTTTACTCAAAGATCCATCTGTTTACTTATGTTAGGAAATAATAATTATCATTGACGTCATTTATCCAATAAAATGACGAATTACTATTTAGATAAAACGATTTCAAATTGCAATTGCAATAAAAGTAATAATAATAATAAGTATATTTATTTGTGCTTCGGAAGGCACGTTAAGCCGTTGGTCCCGGTTGTTGTCGTAAGATGACAGTCGTTAAAACCCACCAACCCGCATTAAGCCAGCGTGGTGGGTTAAGGCTCAATATCCCCTCGTGTATTGTCTACGTGGGAGGCCTGTGCCCAGCAGTGGGACGTTTCTAGGCTGATGATGATGGTGATATTTATTTGCCAAAAAAGTACAGGCTGTCATTTTTACAGATTTTAGTCGGTTCGATCCCCGGGTGTGGCAAGCAAATTTTCGAAAGTCATTGAATGCAGTTTTCTTTCTTTTCAAAAATAAAGGAATGTTTCCTTTGAATAAAATTTTCTATCTATAGTACTTTCCCTTCAGGTGGCATTACAAAATTCCACCCTGTATATATTTTCGAAGTACCTACCTGTGCCTTTGTAAAAAGAGCTATAAACAACAAAAAACAATGTTGTGGTTTTAATACCAGATATCCTAGCTTATGTCTACCTAATTCAAAGAGGGAAATCTGTGCTAGAAATAGCATGTCCATGTCAGTAAAAATATATAATAAATTGCCTGAGCTCGTAGTAGCACTCCCACTTTCCTTATTCAGGCGTCGCCTACATAAACTTTTAATTGATAAGTGTTACTCACTGAATGATTTTTTAAGGACAAGGTTATTCGAGCCTATGTTATTTATTTATTTAGTTGGGTGATTTAAATAACATTATTTTTATTGTAATTATTTTTATTTAGTGACATTGTGAGCTTTGACGTCCTAATAATTAATTTAATTGAATACTTTGTTTAATACTTGAAATTTTATACTGTAATATGATTATGTTGAAATTATTTCTTATGTTTTTGCTTATTATGCCTAATATTGCATGCTATACGACCTTCGATCATTGATCGAAGACGACAGTCAAATATCTATGTGAGACTTATAAACTGATATAACAGCACTTTGTACCATAGATATTTCTGGCAATAAATGATTTATGAGTCTTACTAACTCGGAGAATTAACACTACGAAAATTTGGGATCTCAGAATTAGTTATATTTTGCACTCTGGATTTGTAAGTATGTCTATAATTATCAATAGTCGCTACCTGAGCGACAAATAGTTCGTGTTTCACCAATTGCGTACCCTTGTGTGATCACGTGTTTTTATTTAGATTACAAAAAATGTGAAGTTGGTGTGTAAGTACCTACATTCAATGTATATGGGGCATACGGGTCTATTCCGACAAATGGTAATAATGGACGTTCATAAACGTTATCGCGGCATCTACAGTCATCAAAATGGCCGCTTTCGATTAACCTAACAATAACCAGTCAACGTTAAAAAATAATAAAATATAATTAAAACGACATCGTCTGCCCGCCTAATTATCTATCAGCTTCAATTGAACAAATAGGTATCATCGTCGAATTGCTATGTCTAAGTTTATGGTTTGTGTTTATATAGCTCCGAGCTTTTTACGAAAGGGTCAATTTCTCGAAATTGAACAATAACCACCTAAACTATAATTCTAATAGCAACCTTTAGAATCGCATCAGTCTGTATCGAACAGCAATCGCTGCGAGCTAAATCGATATTCCGAACGCTCACCGTAATAACTATCTTCGCGCTTTATAACGTAATAAATATCTAAATGTCACTGTTTCATAAAGTCCACACCTACACAATGGAAGAAGTCCGAGCAATTTGGAGATAATAGAACCGACGTGCGGCGACGGTGCATCGTCACGGGCATAATTACCCTAGGCATTATACCCCATTTGGGAGCGGGCCGAAAGAACCAGAGTGATATCGAGTAATTGGTCGTCAACGGCGAAGGCTCGATCAAAGCGGGATGACGCCTCGAGCCGCCGCGCCGGCGCCACCGCCGCATTACAATGTTGATGGCCTTTTCCTTGTCAAAAATGACGAAGAGCTCGCCGTGAAAAAAATACAAGACGAAACAAAACGAGATTACCTAATGCGAGCACCAAATTGTAGTATCACAGGTCAGGTAGTCGCCGGAGTAATGGGTTAGTTTTAGTTAGTAACACAAATTTGTTGCAGTCTTTTTGCGGACAATGGATTTGACAACTTTCTCACGCAAAAGATAGGAGTAATAAGTACAGTTATTTTTAAAACATTTTTTTTAAATAAGTTAATTTACTGGGCTGTACTGACGACGGTTAACAAAGTACAATAAGTATTAGCAGTCTTATAAGTAAAAACTACTAATTTTACGAACAGAGATTTAAAGACGATTTACGTTGTTTGTACTAACTTAAGTGGCCCGAATGAATAGTCCGAAGACAAATAAATTGAAGTGGCAGTGGGTTGGCCATACCTGTCATAGTGCCGATAGCCGAGTGTTGAGTTAGATCAATGTTCAGATAAATATGATCTACAATGTAACGAGAACAAAGGCAGTAACGTGCTGTTTGTACGCGAATTAATAAAGCAAATCACTATATCAATTGTAGATGATCCTTTTGCTAACATAACTTTGATAGCAAACAATAAAAATTGCTTTTTAAAACTGTCGAGATTAATCTGAGTTAATAGACTAACCACGCGATACAACCTCCATTGATCACATTAAAGGAGAATTAATTCAATAAGAATTTGAAAGGGTACCGGATGTACTCGTATCAATGACTAAGTGTATCGGATCACTTAATCACGAGGCCGCTTGAACTAGACTGCACTGCGTCGGAGGCTGTAATTTGCTTTATGCAACGCGGATCAATATTGCGTGTGTCTTCAATTTATATAATTTTACTTTGATGACATGTTACTAGAAAATTATAGGTCGATTAAAATAACATTGACTTTAAATACCTTATCAAAATACAGAATCCGTTTATAGCAAACTACAAGTATTCTGATTGAGTTGAGCTACAACTTACGTCAACTTATGCAGCATATCTTTTAATTTTATATCTTTTTTCTCAGAACAACGACGTCATATATGTTTTTCTAATGCAAATCCATTTGCTCGTTAATCATCAAAAGTGTTTAACAAGCTTGACCACAAACCTACCTTCGTGGCAGATTTTGCAATCTTGATTTAAGACGTCTACTTTAATTTCGAAGATTAATCAAGGAAATTAATCAAGAGCATATTGCGAATATTTATTTGAAGTGAAGCCATTTGATAACATGTTCGATAAACGGCCGCGCGGTAATGTATTAGAGTAAAAATAATTAAATTAACGTGAGAAGCTATAAATCGCCGAGATTGGATAAAGTACTGACTCCCTGAGTAGCGTTTGTGTGAGCAGAACACTTCCTTATGTCTATGAATGTAGAGGTTAGTTTAGAGTGAGCGTACAAAGCTGAGGCAGATTGGATAATTTCAAATTACCTACCAAAATTATGATGAACCAAAATGAATATTCAGACGAAACGCTTAGCCCTGGACGTGGTATTAAGATGATCGTGAAGTCGTTACCGACCAAATTGTATTTCATAAAAATCATAACTATACTTATGAGCTCGTATTTTTCGGCAACACGTTATTGAAAATGATAAAACTAATCATCCCACGCTTTCTGTTTAAAGTTAGTTTACATTATGTTAAGGAAACACCGAAATTAAAATCGTGAGAAGTATTAAAGCTTTAAATCTAGTACGCAGCCGCGGAGAGGATTCAATTTCGTGTCGCCGTCACTGATTTGGAGTGGGACAAATTTTTTATACTCCAGCCAAATTCGATGACGAATGTTTGTAAACAGATTACAGTCATTTCTTTGTGCTGATATCTAGTTTCACTCGGATTTTTACTTTTTCTTTAGAGAGATTCACAAGAAAACCGTTAACTATTGTGTCTTTCTTCAAAAAAGCGTAAAAATCTGCGTTGCAGCACGCATTGGGCCGGCTCGCCCGGCGTAATACCACCCTCTCACGAATATCCAGCCTGAAATAATGGCACTTGGTGCTGTTGTGTTTCGTCCGGCCAGTGAGAGTTCCGGAGGCCCCTTCCCCCCCCCCCCCTCACATTCCTATTCCTTCCTTAAAGGTCGGCAACGCATCTGAGACTCCTCTGGTTTTGCGGGTGTCTATGGGCGGCGGTGATTGCTCTCCATCAGGTGACCCGCCTGCTCGTTTGCCACCTTCTAATATTAAAAAAAAACTACATATTTTCACAAAGAAATGACAGTAATCTGTTTACAAACATTCGTCATCGAATTTGGCTGGAGTATAGATAAGATTTTATATTGACTTTGAAAGACGAGGGAAATTTTGGGGAATTTGCAGTAAGGTATGACTGATGAGGTGGTAATCCAATGTTGTTTACCCATATTATTACAACTTTTAAATTAGCAATTCATTGCAAAAGTACTTTCATTACTGATTAATAAGATCTGAATTTTTCAAATATGCGTGTATCATTCTGTATTAACAAACTTTATGAATATTTTATTTTTTTCATGACCTTTTTATTATGCATTCAGTGGCATTGACAGCATACGTTACATCAACTTTCAAACAATTAATTACAGTGTCGTTATTTGCATGCATAAAAAAACTTTAATTGAAAACAAAATCGTTTGTTTTTAATCACAAAGGTATCTATTAACTAAAAAAAGTCATAATTGGGATAAAAAGATAATTAAAACATAAACCAAATTAATTAAAGTAAGGTTTGCCGTGACCACGATGAAAATTATTGTTAATTCAACATGTGAAGTTCAGTCAAAAGCGTCACATTCCGTTCGTAATTCACGAAGCCGATAAGCTGAGAGCAAATTGACGATGCCTAATTGTGCAATTACGACATTACCGAGTTAATTCCGAGTGAAACCGTACGCCACCGCCGCCGCCGTCGCCGGCTGCGCCCCTCAACGCCATTCTAATGCAAACTACGGCCGGATCTACAATTTATGACACATTGTTGGTTTTGATACTTGCCCTCGTTTGGAGCGGGGACTTGTCACAAGTTTTCCGACCGTCGAAAGGGTACTGTGGAATGGGGTGACTTTTCAACCGAGTGTAACATTAGTAAACACAGATGCTTAAGTAGCTACTGAAATGGGTATTCCTAGCTTTCTAAGCAACGAAAACTTTGAAGAAGGAAGAAAGAAAGCTGTTATCGATGTCAACACTAGATTCTACGTGACTGCTTTATAGACTATAATGCCCGTTTTCACGGACTACCCCAAGTTTTAGGCAAGCCATGGTGCCCTTCAGCCTTATGTAATGTTAGGTGTCAGTTGACGGAGTAAACCCGTAAAACTGTCACCAAACATGACTTAAGGGTTTCCTGAATCTTAATAGTAGTGGACGAAAATCGGCATTAGTGTCATTGAAGGGGTACACTTTACAGTTATTCTCGTTTAGAACGCTAGGGATAAACAATTCGTAGTAACTGTAAAAGGATGTATGCTTTGATGAATTTTACATTATATTGCTAAATGAGTGACACTGACTAGGTGGTAGAGCCACGCTGCGTTACAGCACGCATTGGGCCGGCTCGCCCGGCGTAATACCACCCTCCAGTGAGGGTTCCGGAGGCCCTTCCCCCCACCCCCCTCACAATTCCTATTCCTTCCTAAAACCTATTCCTTCCTTAAAGGCCGGCAACGCATCTGCGCTTCCTTTGGTGTTGCGGGTGTCCATGGGCGGCGGAGATTACTCTCCATCAGGTGACCCGCCTGCTCGTTTGCCTCCTTCGATTATAAAAAAAAAATATTTTTAAGTAACCCCTTTCATGGTAGGTACCCTTTTGGGTTTCAACTACCGTAAGCATTGGCTATGAACGAATTTAGCAGGAAAATATGACAGCGTTATTGTTTTTTTTCTTTTGACATGGTTTTGTGGCAAAGCATCAGCTTTTAGTAAACCAGAGACATGGGTAATGTGATGTTTGTTGGTTGTACAATATTTAATGTTGTTATCGTTGTATAATGGTAGCGTTTGCGGGTAAGCTTTGCGGAGAACAGCCAGCGTTATGCTGAGTTAGGAAGTTTTAATAAAAGCAAGTGCAAAGTTTAATATTGTTTTGCTTTTTCTTTCTCTGTTTCTCATTTTTTTTATTACTGACACTTATCGACTAATTTTAGTTGTTATTGAGAACTTAGTCAAATTAGACTACAGTCAAATTAGTTCCGCTTTTATAAAAATAGACAAGTTCATGCATACAAAATATTGAGATAACAATGAAAAACAACATTGAGAAAATTAAACTTAAAAACATACATATAATTACGACTATTATCCCCGAAGGGTTAGTCAGAGACTAGACAAGACAATGAGGACAGCAAATGCAGTCTAATACCATAGTCCACTTTTCATCCAATAGCGACTGCACATGTGCTCAACGTGACAGGTGGTGATCCAATCGCCGCTCTATTGGGTGTATGTGCAGTCTTTAGTTTTACTTTAAAACCATTTAAAATTATTTGATGATGTGTCGCAAACATGTTTGTATTTAGTAGGTACTATCGTATTTTCAAGTCTTATAAAAACAATAGCAATTAGTTGATGTTTTTTGTTTCTTACTCATTATTTAATAGTCAGCCCAATTAAAGCTGTAACAAGAATGTGTCGTCAAATTACAAAATTATTCGTCGCTGGCACCTAATTATTTGAAAAGCGAAGGGTGAAGTCGTACTATTTGACACCGTCGGTCGTCGGGGTATTTACGTCGTCCTAAATATCGTCCGTTTTTTTAAGGCAAGTAAGACGAATCACTACTTATTTTGTGATTTCGTTAGGAAGTTGAAATTCGCGATAAGAACACATTTTTTTCCTACTTTTCTGATCATTTGATCTGATCCTATGAACCTATAATCAACCTATGATACTATGAACACCTCACTGGTGGGCTCACTTATTCCCAATCCATTGTCATCGTGTGGACTTCAGTTGGACATCAGTTTACTTTAAGTTTCCCACATCCATACCGGTTGACTGGTAGAGAATGCATTGTGGAGTAAAATATGCCTTTTGTAGTTTTTAATGGTATGAAAATTAAATAAGAATATATTATATTTTTGGTAGGTAGGTATTTATTTTATTGCATGCAAGTGCGTTCTTAAACACAATCAATAAGGCGTCCAAAACTCTCGCACGCATGATACACCCTCATAGATTTCGTCAAACGATGATGTCGTAAAAATAATAACACGTATGGATTAAGTAAAATATAATGACGCGAAGACATTATTTCCACATTAAGGAGCTCCACACGCAATCGGCTATGCAGCGGCCGAGTGCGAAGCCGGCATAGCATGATGACAAAATGCAAATGCCATTAGTTGATTGAATCATTTTAAGTAACTAGCGTTAAATGTATGTATGTATTGGTCCTGTGAAGAGTATTAGAGTATTAGTATTGATATTAGATTAAAAACGTTATCAAGCTGGCTGTCAAACACAGGAAACAAAAGACGAATGTAGAAAACGAAAGTGATATAATTCAACGATGGTGAAACAAGGGTGGTTTCGGTTCGATCGGTTGACGAGGCAAGGCGTGAAACCGCGCTAGTTAGCGGTGGTCATTAGACTGCTCGCCACATGGCAGGGTGCGCTCTCAAATTGAGCCGAAACAAATTATTTATTTAAATGGAAATTGTCGGCCTTTGACGCGCATGTGCGTTTAATTCGACCGACGACATGTGTGAGGACACGTTTTTGTCGAGATTCGAAACTGTTATGGTCTATTGGAAATGAGTTATATGGAGAACGAAGTCGATACCCGGAAATTGGTTTATGATAAAAATTTCATAGTGAATGGTCATTTATTCGAGATATTTTCTTGAGCTAGATAATATGGCAAAAATCATGTATTGAATTTCAAGAATACACTATACAATAAGTATACAGATTGACCTCTCGAATGGTTGGAAACGACCGACAGAGGTAAAATATGTTTTTTCTTAAAATCTGTATGAAAAGTTTTTTTTATAATTTAAATGTTTTTATAAACATAAGAAAACAATGTATCGACACTGTCGACCTTTTGTTACGATGACTTCTAAATTGAGAAAGACTGTAAACCTGCAAGAAAACTGCATGTTTAGTATGCAAATCCAACAGATTATACGTTATCATGGCTCTAATGTCCGTGTTTCTTAGGGCCAGGTAATGTGCTCAAATTTGATAAGTCGATGAAATTGTGTGGTAATAGTGTGTCGGACGTTGCCTCGTGGCAAACAACATTGCAGAATTTGTAAAGACTTTAGAACAGTCTATTTTAATCCAGTACTTGTAGGGCAGTTGGCTGTTTAGTTAATATAGAGCGGACGTTGCCTCGTGGCAAACAATACTGCAGAATTTGTAAAGACTTTAGAACAGTCTATTTTAATCCAGTACTTGTAGGGCAGTTGGCTGGTTAGTAGCTGGTTGGTAGAGCGGACGTTGCCTCGTGGCAAACAATACTGCAGAATTTGTAAAGACTTTAGAACAGCCTATTTTAATTCAGTACTCGTAGGGCAGTTGACTGGTTAGGTAATATAGAGCGGACGTTACCGCGTGGCAAACAACACTGCAGAATTTGTAAAGACTTTAGAATAGCCTATTTTAATCCAGTACTTGTTGGGCAGTTGACTGGTTAGTTAATATAGAGCGGACGTTACCGCGTGGCAAACAACACTGCAGAATTTGTAAAGACTTTAGAATATCCTATTTTAATCCAGTACTTGTAGGGCAGTTGACTGGTTAGTTAATATAGAGCGAACGTTACCGCGTGGCAAATAACACTGCAGAATTTGTAAAGACTTTAGAATAGCCTATTTTAATCCAGTACTTGTAGGGCAGTTGACTGGTTTGTTAATATAGAGCGGACGTTACCGCGTGGTAAACAACACTGCAGAATTTGTAAAGACTTTAGAATAGCCTATTTTTAATCCAGTACTTGTAGGGCAGTTGACTGGTTAATTAATATGGAGAATATAATAGAGAAAACTTCATTTCGTAAAAAACGGTACCTAATACGTTTAGGTTACAGAAATTAATTAATCAGCCGAGTCGCCTAACGGTGAAAGAATACTACCACCCTCTCTCTTCTCGTGGGTGTCGTAAAAGGCGACTAACGGACTAAAGACTGCACATATATCAAACAGCATAAAGCGGCGATGGGCTTACCATCTGTCACGCTGAGCAATTGTGCAGTCGCTATTTGGAGAAAAGTGGACTATTGTAGAGGACTGCTTTTGCTGTCCTCATTGCCTAGTCTCTGACTAACCCTTCGGAGATAATAGTCGTGATTATAAGTATGTATTTACATAAATTAATTAATGAATTTATACAACGTTTCGTTTTGTCAAGAAATTAGTAAATACGATTAAATAAAAAAAAGTTAGAGAACAGTTACGTGACAAATGACATTAATTGTACTTCTATTTTGGAATATACGAGTAATTGCTGGTGTTGCTTACAGAGGTCAATATATAAGGACAAAAAGAAAGTTAACGAAGAAGAATAGTATTTAATTATTATAATCGTGCAGACTTATTTGTAAGTAAATGATGTACTACGGATGAATGTAAGTATGTGGATGTAAGGTGTACGGTTATATTGTGTTGTAACTTGTAACACTCGGACGACGGGCTCGGCAGACAACATTAGCCCAAGGCAAACGTTGAACATTGTAATTCTTTATGGTCGTACTAAGGTTTTAAAGTGTTTTATATTATACTTTTAAAAGCATTTAGTATCCATCACTATGTAGAAAGAAAGGTTGTTGAAAAATAAGTTGTTGCAGTTGAATATTTTTACGCAAAATAATTAAAAAACAAAGTTTCTATCCTATCGTATCCATTGGCTACGGTAAGCGCTTAGCATCAGTTAGGTCGTATGCTTGATTGCCTTCATATTGGTAGACATATATATGTACATATTCATTTAGTGATATAATTAAGGCGTCGTTTCGTTGACGCTCATAAAGCTAACGCATTCGCCAAATACTGTCATAACGTGACTCAAACCTTCCAAAAATGGTCTTCACGAGAATTGCCGAGTAATATTTTGCGTGTTGGAATCTGCCCCAAAATACTGGGAGAGCCGACCTTCACCGACGATAATAGGAGTACCAATTTATGAAACCAGTTCGTCGGCAAAAAACGAGACAAGGGACCATCTACAGCCTTTGTTCTGCCTCTTTGTAACATACACACGGCTTTGATTCTGTTTGTGTAAGTGTTATCCATGTGTGCACGTATATTTGTCTAAGTTAATTGTTTTTTTTAAGGTATCGTTTTGTGACATTTCACCTATACTGAAATGATACTACAACGTGATAAACGTTATCGGTTTATAAAATGTATCAAGTAGTTTTTTCTTTCGTGTTGTGTAAATATTAGTTTTAATATATTTTTCAATGAGTAGTGGTGTAAGGTACTGAAATGATCGGAAAAAATGCCTTTTCGTCTCACGCGCAAAATAGATAGCACATAACAAGGATAGAGTCAGTTCAAGGCCGCGGAATGGCGTTGCGTGCGCGCCCTGTTGCCGACGGCCGCGTCTCGCCGACACTTCCCAGAAAACGTCGTTAAACTCGAGTATTTTTGGTAGCAACTTAATGCCAGTAATTTCCATTCAAATTATAATAATTAGCCCCATTTATACGATAGTAACAAACAAATAAAATGGTTGAAACACAACGCCTCGGGCGGAGCGGCTTCACGTTTTATGCCATCCACTCGTTCGCCTGTCGATTTGATATGAAAATTGAGAATTCTGTTTGCCAGACGTTCTCTGTTTCACCCACGCGGCGTGGTGTTACTACGAAATTGGTGTGATCAGTTTATGCGAACGTTACATAGCGAGGACTTGGGTGGGAGTATTCTCTAGAACAACAGAAATGGGTGTGACAATAAAAACCACAAACACATGTCACTAACGCACGGAGCGAACGCAATTAGTTGACATTTCATCCGGCGGAACGCCTCGATAATAGCGTGGAAATGTTCCAATAGCTGGCTTTGTAATTTTCTACCACTTCTGTTTCACATTTTTTTACATTTCACTAATTGAGCGGCGTGGAGTATTAATTGCTGAGAAAATTACTGATGCACAAGCCCCGGGGCCTCGACCACAAAGACTCCACGAAGGCGCAGCCGAGTCGACTCATAAAAACGGACAATTACTTGGAGCGCGAGTATTTTCTTACCAATTAAACATAGGGAGACTATCATTTCAACAATACTTCTTATTTATAACTAGAGCGAATGCTGTTTCCGCGGCTAATTACGTCCGATGGGCAGTGCGTAGATTTTGATATTAAACGTAACATTTGGTGGGGTCGGCGGTAACAATAGGAACAATTAGATAATAATGCGAAACACTATAATTTGGGTTCACGATAAGCGAGTCGGAGGAACTGTGAAACAATCGGTGAGATGGCAAGCGATTACAAGGCGCTGAGTGTTCGATCGTCACGTAGCGGCGGCGGAAGAACAAAGCGCTGCAATCGAACAATTGAACGGCCACAAAAAGTCCCATAATTCAATTTGCATCCCGCTAGATGAATATAATCGCGCGCACTCGGTACGGTTAGGGCCGCGGGCGCCCGCCTGAGAACGGCTTTCGCCACTTTTCAACACTTCGACGAATCGATTACGGAGTCGTCGAGTTTCTTTACGTGATTTTACCTATTACATTGTTGCAATTACGCTTCGGTTTTATTGCTTTACGAGTTGTCACGATGTTGTTATTAGTGGGTTGTTGACACGGTTCTGTTTAACACTGTTGCTGATTACGGTTACTTGTTATTGAGAACTGTAAAATAGTTATTGGTGCTCTTTTAGCAAGTACTGACATTATCTTCTGAAACACAATAAAATGTGTGGTCATTCATGTTTGTGAAATAGTTGTAATTTCAAGCCATTATCTGTACTCGTATATGATAAAGTATCAACATGCCTAAAATCAAAATCTAAAAAAGGTATTTTATTTGTATACATATAGTAAGAATGTAGATTATAGGATTATCTTTCGTTAGATCTCTCAATGTATTTTTTATAGTATTTTTCGTGTTATCGTTATTTGAACCATGTCGGCTATCATATCTATGTAAAGGTAAGCGTAAAAAAAAATCAATAACCAAAAAGTTCCCTATCTCGAAGATCCAAACTTTTAATAAAGCATCGGTTACAACATGGTCGGGCGTCGACAGGCGCGGTGACTCGCACAATATTATGATAATGCGGGCAGCTTACAGACCCCGGACACAATTGGATTAGCATAGCGCGCCGGGCGGTCCGCCACGCGACCTACAGTTACTTACGACCTTACGGAACACCAAAAACTATGTAGAAAGCAACTATTTAAAACTTTTTGGCTGTAACACTGTACTTACGATCTTACAGAATACCAAAAACTACCACCTATCTAGATATCAACACTTAATGATAATGCGGGCAGCTTACAGTGCCCGGACACAATTGGATTAGCATAGCGCGCCGGGCGATCCGCCACGCGACCTACAGTTACTTACGACCTTACGGAACACCAAAAACTATGTAGAAAGCAACACTTTAAAACTTTTTGGCTGTAACACTGTACTTATGATCTTACAGAATACCAAAAACTACTACCTATCTAGATATCAACACTTAATGATAATGCGGGCAGCTTACAGTGCCCGGACACAATTGGATTAGCATAGCGCGCCGGGCGATCCGCCACGCGACCTACAGTTACTTACGACCTTACGGAACACCAAAAACTATGTAGAAAGCAACACTTTAAAACTTTTTGGCTGTAACACTGTACTTATGATCTTACAGAATACCAAAAACTACCACCTATCTAGATATCAACACTTAATGATAATGCGAGCAGCTTACAGTGCCCGGACACAATTGGATTAGCATAGCGCGCCGGGCGATCCGCCACGCGACCTACAGTTACTTACGACCTTACGGAACACCAAAAACTATGTAGAAAGCAACACTTTAAAACTTTTTGGCTGTAACACTGTACTTACGATCTTACAGAATACCAAAAACTACTACCTATCTAGATATCAACACTTAATGATAATGCGGGCAGCTTACAGTGCCCGGACACAATTGGATTAGCATAGCGCGCTGGGCGGACCGGAATGGTTACTACAATCACTTACGACCTTACGAACACCAAAAACTCTGTACTTACCCGTGGTACTACCGGTGGTCCTACTGGTAGTTTTTCCAGGTCCCACGGGAACTTTTTTTTGCCCGTGGTACTACTATCCTGTCTGGTAGTACCACGGGAGATTTTACATTACCCGTGGTACTACTTATCAATTTAATATTCTCTACAAACGTATTTCGAGGTGTGCATAAGCTTGAAATTCGAGTGTTGTAGAACCTTTTTTTTGTTTTTTTTTGTTTTTGTTTTATACTTTCACAGCTAACCAGTAGGTACATATTTCAAAAAGGTTCTATAACACTCGATTTTTCAAGCATAAGCATACCTCGAAATACGTTTGTAGGGAATATTAAATTGATAAGTAGTACCACGGGTAATGTAAAATCTCCCGTGGTACTACCAGTAGGACCATCGGTAGTACCTAACACGGGTAAGTACAGCAAAAACTATGTAGATAACTATACAATACTACTATACAATATAACAATACTTTTAAATCTTCGCGTCTCTACTCTACTCACGATCTTACGGAACACCAAAAACTATCTAGAAAGCAACACTTTAACAGTACATTGTTTGTTAAAGTAGCTTACTTAGTCCCGAGACGGGACGCCAATAGTTCGAGGGACTAAATAAGTCTTTCACCCGAAGTAAACACTGTGCTTTTTATTTTGAATACAAGGAAAGTAAAAATAAAAACATGAATAAGCTAAAGAAAAAATGAGTTCCATAATTTGAATCTGATGAACCCATCGTGTTAATACCATAAAGTTACTTGGGTATAGTAACTTTATGGTAAGATACAAATCTCGTATATACAAAACTCCATAACTTGAAAAACAAATGAATATCGGATTGCCGCTTTCCCGTCTATTTTGTTTTTTTTTCTGTGGCCGGCCAGCTGTTCAGCCCTTAGTTTTCATTAATGAAAAAATGGTAAGAAAGTAAATTATAATAAAGTACGAGTAATTTCAAAAAACATGTTCTTAAATACTTAATACTTATCTTTATGTTATTTCAATTTTACATCGCGCTGTAATTACTCAATTAGCCACTCGGCTATATAGAAAGTTGGGACATGGTTCAATAGAAATGTGGAAATCTTCGATCAACAATACAACGATCGAAGGTGAAAATAGAATTAC
Organism: Scoparia ambigualis; assembly: GCA_963921215.1. Classification (NCBI taxonomy): domain Eukaryota; kingdom Metazoa; phylum Arthropoda; class Insecta; order Lepidoptera; family Crambidae; genus Scoparia; species Scoparia ambigualis. The sequence continues at coordinate 14,109,353 of OY992507.1, forward strand.
TTTTTTTTTTTATTTGACAGTACCTGTCAGAAAAACGATTCTTCCTGGGGCTGAAAAGTATTACTTTCAACATAGTCAAAGCTTTCAACCCGCTCCTCAGGCAACTTCAGACCTACTTTCCGAGTATGAGAAATGAAAAACATTTTGGCTGTACCCCGCTTACGATCTTACGAGACACCAAAAATTACCTAGTTAACAATATACTTTTGAAACATCACGTCTCTACCCCACTTACAATCTTCAAAAAAATATCCAGGAAGCTACACTTAAAAACCTTGCGGCTGTACCTCTGTACATAAGTACACAATAATGTCTTACGGAACACCAAAAACTATCTAGATTTCAGAATTTTGATAACTACTTTACGTCTCTACCCCACTTACGACCTTACGGGACACCAAAGACTATCTAAATATATGCACACTTTTGAACTTTCACGTTACATAATTCAAACACTTTATTTACATACATACATAAGTACATAGGTAAGCCTTAGTCCCTATACAGAGGTAGGCAAAGACGATGGATCAACTCATTATTTAAACAATGTTATAACGCAAACTACTACGTAACGGTATTCTACACGAATTACATTTTTATTTAATGTTAGGTATACAAATTCTGAGAGTCGTATTCTGAATATATAGAATATGACTAAATATGAAATCAATGACGGTGATATTTTGAAAGTTACCGAGCAACACAGGTAAAGTTAGTTGCTGACCACAAAATTACCGTTTCAAAGAGCGTACGCAGATGTTGACCGGTTGATGAATGTAAATAGCCATTTAGGTATGCGTATTACGCCTTAATATGTACACATTCTGTCTCGTTTGAGGTGGCACAAGCAGACCACAACTAGGCAACGGTGCGCAAATTGCTCTAAACGTTTCCACATGTCCGGTCGGTTTCAGCTTATTCAATAAACGGCGAGTATGGATAGACTAACAGAGCATTGGATGCAGCAGATGAAGCTCTTATGACAATCGCAGTAAAGTTGAATATTGTTAAAACTTTCTATGGTTTAGTTTGAGTGGTCTCTATTTGCATGTGGTGAATGTGCTTGCATCTGCTATGGAACATAGAAAACACGTAACTAAAATGAATATAACACTTGGGTATGTTTGGTACAGGATGAATACAATATATTTTAATAGAAATAAGCTAGTTACTACAATCTCTTTAATAAAATTTGTACATGTTAATGACGTGTTTCAATAAAATATAAATTATAAACCATTGAAGTCTAAGAAGTAAATACAACAGATAACAATAAATTAACACCTAAAACAACAATGTGTGTTTGACATGAGACCATCAGCGGCAGTTTAAAGCCCTCAACACGGAGTATTCGTCGAGGTTCTTCCACCCCGGCCCTCGTCACGTGAAATATTACCAGGCATCGGGCTAATGGCACCCTGCTAAGTGGCTGGGGTTCGAAAGCAGCTAATATAGACTCCTCTTCCCAAACTTCGTGTGGTGGGTTAACAGGATATAAGATAAGTTGTGGGTTGTGGCTAATTTTATTGACAAGCTGGCATCTTTAGTTAGTTTTCTTTAAAGTGGAATTCTGGCATAACTCTTTTCAAAATCTTTACAACATTTCAAACAATTGTTACTTTGAACAGGACTTTTAGGCAAGGTTTTTAAATTAAAATTAACAGATAATTTTAAAGGAAACTCAATATACTTAAAACCAAATCACAAAAGATGAGAAAAAAACTATTTTAACTTGTATAACTATCATGGTTGCAAACATTATTTTTACTTTTTACGAGATATTTACCATGATTATCACGATTAGCGCGCTGCGCCGAGATATCGGGAGGACAGACTCATGGATAATCATGGTAAATATCTCGTAAAAAGTAAAAATTTAAACTATTTTACCCATCACTGTTTTTGACCGGGAGGCAACCCGCACTGAGCCAGCGTGGTGGGTTATGGCTTAATCTCCCCATGTACTTATGTACTTGGGATCTCCCCATATACTTACTGTACTTACATGTATACTGTTATTCATGTGGCCTGCTTGTGCCCAGCAGTATCATGTTTATATGACTGAAAAGAGATGCAAATCTATTTAACATTTTTAAGTATTTCACAAAAACATTTTCTTTACTCTTCTACGAATTTGGCATTAGTGAATTATTTGCCAGATATAGGTACACTTTCCCCGAAAAGATACTTTTAGAAAAGTTGTGCTTCTGATTTTTTCAGATCCATTCTTGGCTAGTAAGGCTCATTTTTTTTACAACAAAAGTTGACTTGTATCTTCACGAGTGACTTTCGCTACCAACATACTCGTACGACAAATTGCAAACGGAAAATTTTGCATTTAAAAGCCGGAAACATTGTAAATAGTTGCAATATCCGATAGCTCCCGATGTCGTAATGGCGCGTGCGGCCTAATGCGCCGAGATTTATTATCTGCGCTCCTGCCCGCGACTTTTATTGTGGACGGTGCATCCGATAGGTACATCCTATTTGTCATGTGGGGCAATGGATGCCAATAATAAATCTGATGTGGGAATTAGACGTTGCGGCTACATTATTTTTTTTACATTTTGTGTTGTGAAAATTTACAATCGACTTACTGTTAGGTTGATAACAACCTAACAGTAAGTCGATTGTAAATTTTTATGTAAATATTTTATGTTGGTACTTACTTAAAATCAAACATTAAAAATGTTTTGTATATTATCATGAAATTAAATAGTTATCAGTCGAAAAACATAGAGTAAGATTTTATTGGTCATTGTTAATAGGTTATGAATTTTAAACATATTTTATTACAATTCAGATGTAAGCATTCCTTTTACATTCACTTATGCTTACTTGTTATTTTGTATATATCTGTGTTATGTTACCTATATTTAATTTGCATTAGGAATTAGGATATATTTTTTTAATATTGACACAGCATACGAGTAAAAGTTCAACTCTACATACATCAACAAAAAAACATTTTTGGGGGTTAAGTTGCTCGCGTCCGTAGGTTTACCCTTGAGACCCTACACGTGACCCCTGGGTGGTGCTAAATGAGTGACACCAACTGAGTGGTAGAGCCACGCTGCGTTGCAGCACGCATTGGGTCGGCTCGCCCGGCGTAATACCACCCCCTCACGAATTTTCGGCGTGAAACAATGGCACTCTGTGCTGTTGTGTTTCGTCCGGCGAGTGAGGGTTCCGGAGACCCCTCCCCCCCCACCTCACAATTGATATGGCAGCGAACTGTAATCTAGATTTACCCCAGGGGGGTACCGACACATCCAGTGTCGGAGAATCCCCTCCTGAGCGTTCTCGCTCAGGCTGCCCTACGTATTCTGGGGAGGGCAAAAGTTCGCCCGTGCCAAGGCATGCTGCAGGCAGGAGAAAGGCGGGACAATTGGCACCCCCTCCTACGCTTCGCGTGGACTTCTGCAATATCAGGGGAATCCACTCTAATTTGAGCGCCGTCCATTACCACCTCGAGACGGCGAAACCGGCCTTGCTCTTCCTCACCGAGACGCAGATATCCCCCCCTCCTGACATCTCGTACTTGCGCTACCCGGGTTACAACCTGGAACATGCATTTGTGCCACGAGCCGGTGTTTGTGCCTATGTCAGGGAGGATATGTGCGTTCGTCGCCTTGGCAATCTTGAAGATAGAGACCTCTCCATCTTATGGCTGCACGTCGACTGCGGACGTCATCCTCGCGTCTACGCGTGCCTGTATAGGTCCCACAGCGGTAACATCGGAACTGACCAACTCATCGAGACCGTCCAAACAGCGACAGACTCCCTTCTCCAACGGATCCCCTCGGCCGAGATTGTGGTATTGGGAGACTTCAATGCCCACCACGTCGAATGGCTTGGTTCACGCACAACTGACCACGCGGGTAGAGCCGTTCATGACTTCGCTTTGGCCTACAGTCTGTCCCAATTGGTAACCGAACCAACACGGGTTCCAGATGTGGAGGGCCATGCACCTTCTTTATTGGACCTTCTGCTGACCTCGCACCCAGACGGCTATCAAGTTTCTGTTGATGCACCACTAGGCTCATCAGACCACTGTCTGATTCGCAGCACTGTGCGTCTCACAGAAACTTCAAAACCGCAACCAGCGGCTAGCCGTCGAGTCTGGCATTATAGGTCGGCGGACTGGAATGGGATGCGAAGCTTCTTTGCGTCCTACCCGTGGTGGCGAGTTTGCTTCTCGCTGGATGATCCTGATGTCGCCGCTGACTCTGTCGTTGATGTGATACTGCAGGGAATGGAACTTTTCATTCCAAACTCTGTGGTTCCCATTGGCGGCAAGTCCCAACCATGGTTTGGTCGTTGCTGCAAAATGGCGTCTCGCCAAAAGCGACAGCATTACCAAGCCTGGGCTAATGCGGTGTCATCAAAGGATCCAAACACCAGTGCGCTCAGAAAGAAGTACAACTTTGCCGCCAGATCCTTTAAGAAGGACATCGCCAAGGCGAAGTCATCATTCATAGGTAGAATTGGCGAGAGGCTAGTGCGTCTTCCTTCGGGGACGCGTGCGTTCTGGTCTCTCGCCAAAGCTATCTTAGGGAATTTTTGTCAGCCGTCCCTACCACCATTGCACAAGACCGATGACTGCCTGGCCTATACTGCAAAGGAGAAAGCCGATCTCTTGGGCTCTCTTTTCGCATCAAACTCGACCTTGGACGATGGGGAAAACTCTCCACCAACCATACCGCATTGCGCTTGTACAATGCCAAACGTTCAGTTCCTGCAAAGGTCAGTTCGTAAGGCTCTTTTTTCCCTTGATATCCATAAGGCGAGTGGGCCAGATGCAGTTCCACCCATTGTGCTTCGGACGTGTGCTCCTGAATTGGCACCAGTTCTAACGCGCCTTTTCCAGCTCTCTTACACCACTGGCGTCGTCCCGAGCTCTTGGAAGACAGCCCTTGTGCACCCGATTCCAAAAAAAGGCGATCGCTCAGATCCGTCCAACTACAGGCAAATAGCTATTACCTCTTTGCTCTCCAAAGTAATGGAGTCCATTACAAACCGCCAGCTCTTAAGGTACCTAGAAGAGAACCAGCTACTAAGTGATCGCCAGTATGGTTTTCGTCGCGGTCGATCGGCTGGTGATCTTTTAGTGTACCTTACTCACCGATGGGCGGAGGCAGTCGAGAGTAAAGGGGAGGCACTGGCAGTTAGCTTGGACGTAGCGAAAGCTTTTGACAGGGTATGGCACAGGGCTCTTTTCTCTAAACTTCCATCATACGGGCTTCCTGAGAAATTGTGTTCATGGGTTGCCAGCTTTCTTACTGGGCGTAGCATCAGAGTCGCAGTCGACGGTTCGTGCTCCGACATGAAGCCCGTGAATGCTGGAGTCCCGCAGGGGTGTGTGTTGTCCCCTACTTTGTTTCTTCTGCATATCAATGACATGCTGCATAACAACAGCATTCATTGCTATGCGGATGACAGTACTGGGGATACGCTCTACACCGGGCGAGCTAATATTTCTCTGGAAAGCGTCATCGAGAGCCGGAATAAACTTGTGACTGACACCGAGAACATGTTAAGTCATGTCTCGGATTGGGGCCGACATAACCTAGTCCGCTTTAACCCCTCCAAAACACAAGTTTGCGCATTTACCGCAAAAAAACATCCCTTCGTCGTACCTCCGAACTTTGAGGGAGCTCCCCTTGATACCAATCCGATTATTGGAATCCTTGGCGTCGATATTTCGAGTGACGTTCAGTTTCGTGGTCATTTGGAAGGTAAAGCTAAATTAGCTTCGAAAAAGCTGGGTGTGCTCAATAGAGCGGGTCAGTATTTCACGCCGGCCCACCGTTTACAACTGTATAAAGCACAGGTCAGGCCGCATATGGAATACTGCTCCCATCTCTGGGCTGGAGCACCCCAATACCAACTCCTTCCATTTGACCGCATTCAACGCAGAGCTGCTCGAGTTGTCGGCGACGTGGTTATTTCAGGTCGGCTCGATCCACTGGCTCTTCGGAGAGACGTTGCGTCTCTCTGTATATTGTACCGTATATATCATGGGGAGTGTTCTGAGGAATTGTTCGGCTTGATCCCTGCCGCTAATTTCCTTCACCGCACTACACGCAATCGACTGTCATTCCATCCACATCGCCTTGATGGATGGCGGTCTACTACTGTGCGTTTTTCAAGAAATTTCTTGCCTCGAACTACAGTGTTGTGGAACCAGCTCTCGGCGGCGGTATTTCCGGACCGTTACGACTTAGGGATCTTCAAGAAACGAGCCTATTTCTTCCTTAAAGGCCGGCAACGCGCCTGCGATTCCTCTGGTTTTGCGGGTGTCCATGGGCGGCGGTGATTACTTTCCATCAGGTGACCCGCTTGCTCGTTTGCCTCCTTCTGCTATAAAAAAAAAAAAAAACATTTCCGACTCAATACCACGAAACCAACGGAAGTGTTTAAAATAATCCATTCAATTCGTACATAACACTAGTTTTACATCGACTAGGTAGATCATATTCTATTAACGTTACAGTTCAAAAAGTGACAGTCACTATGAGATGAAAGTAACACTAAACAGTCCGTTGTTATGCTTATCGATGGTCGATGCGATGAATGGCGCGGCGCTATCGGCGCGGGGCTCAGGCCTGGCCCCGCGGCATGCCCCGCGGGGGGCAAAGGCCCCGCGGCGCGCCCCGCGGGGCACCTCGGACCTCCGGTTAAGTGTTAAATTAATTGTTTCACGATCTGTGACATGCGTGACGGATATTGAAAGGATCGAACGTCAACGGCAGATAGTACACCTTTTTGACTATCATGATTGATACTTGTGTACTGGTTGGCTTTGGAATGTATTGTCATGCAGACTAGATCTACCTAGATCATAAAAGCTCTGGAGATCTATGTTGTTTGATATCGATACACAACTATGAAAAGGCTTTGGTTAAGTAAAAAAGCAGTTTAAATGACAGCAAAGTCTGCTTGTTTTGTCAAACTTGTTCTGCAAAAAACTTACAATTACTTACAGACTTTCCTTATTTATTTAGCATTCTACAAGGAGATAATTATATTTAAAAACTTATAAGAAAAAACAATTACAAAGCAAGGTCGTAAAATGATGACATAATGCCATTATGTCTTCGAAGTTCAATACAGGTAATGAAAATTTTAAAAAGAAACTTTCATCTCGTCATTTATTGCCGATCTCACTTATTTAATTAGTAATCACTCAACAATCAATATTACGTAGGTAAGCTCAAAGTTTCGCAACACTTATTCGCTACCGCCGTCGAAATTTATCCATCCGTCCATCTACAATGGAACAAAGGAAGCGCGCTCCTTGAAACTTTTTCATGGCATTAATTAGTGGTAGGTACGTCCGAAAATAACGTCCGTTGTCGGGCTGTCACATTGACAGGCGCCGATGACGCCGCGCCGCCGCGCCGCGCGCCGCCGTGACTTGCATCTCGCCTTCATTACGCCGCGCCGCAAGCGCATCTCAACACTAACAAGCGGGCTAATGCAGTGAGTTGCAAAACCTTCTCCACTTAAAACCAATAATCGACCTTTTTGTGCAGCTCTTAAAACACACAGTCGAGCGGTTTGACACATCTCCGATATTCCAGAAGCCGATTAGAATGATTCTTATGACATTAATGACTCTCTGCACTTTGAATCTCGAGGGCCGATTCTATTAGTCTCTCTCAAAGGTTATATTAAAGGCGGTAACAATAAAGGGCATCCTTTGCCACCAATCTTTGGCGATGATTGTGTGAACGTTGGTGCCGTGATAGTTCAGTTACTTACTCGATGAATAATTGTATCGTTCCCTTTTACGTGGCTTGTTTGCGAATGGATCGTTATCTTTTCAAGATTGCATGACTATCAATAAGAAGATTAATCAATGCTGTAATTAAACGTAGGTTTAGCATTTGATTATAGGTGAGGACTATATTGTAGCAGAATTACAAATGAAATGATTACCGATCCCATTGGAGAATTGATAAACTTAATTAATGTTGACTCATATTGCACAAGGAAAATAAACAAGTATTTCATATTTTCTTAAAAGATATCAACGCGTCATTGAGTTACGCGTACCGCGTGAAACGTGATTTTTATAAGCAGACTTCCAACTATCTCTTGTAGGTATAACTGTGAAATCGTCGTTAAATATTTCTTGTTTTGCATGATTGCGGCAGACTTTAGGCAGGACTATGACAAGCTCAGATAAGAATAAGAAACGGAAATTATGATGATGATACGGAAACAGCATGTTCTACACCCGAATATAATCTTAATAAATTTGACGACCTCCTTGGTCGAGTGGTTTGTACACCGGTTTTCATGGTGTCGCCATCTCTGAGGTCCCGGGTTCGATCCCCGGTCGGGTCAAATTAGAAATTATTGTTTTTCTAAATTGTCTCGGGTCTGGGTGTTTTCTATGTATAATTAGTATGTATTTAACTATTTTAAGTATGGTTATCCGTTGTCTAGTAATCATTTAACGAGTTTCTTCGATGCTTCTCTTGAGCTAGATAATTGGTGTGATTGTAGGAAAGTTTAATTAATAATTTAATTTAATCCTGAAGATTTTTGTTAGTCGGCGGGACTTGTCACTACCTACTACAACGATCGGACGGGGGCTTTCCGATTTCATCCCACCTTCTTAAAATAATAATAATAATTCCGCTTTCGTCCCATTGCCTAAATCAATTCCGTTTTCATCCCAAGGGGACACCATTTGCGCAGAATGTAATGGTAGCAGTTAAATAGAAATCAAACAATTACAGATTCAATTTTTTTGGTTAATTTTAAATATTTTTAATCTTAATATTTTACACGTGTTTCGTACTGTAGGTCACGTGATAGGTAAGAAATTTAAGACATGTCTTGAATTTCGAGGTTATTTTTTTTATTAGACAACAGAAATGTAGCTTTATACACGAATATCTTTTTTTATAGCTCTTGTTGGGTAGAGGACGTGCAGCACTTGTTGATGGAATGTGCCAAAAATCAAAAAGAGCGACAATCATTGACGAATCAATTAAATCTTAAAATGTCTGATGTAGGATTATATCAATCTATTTTGGCAAACCCTACATCAGACGCAGCCAGACTTGTCTGTGGTATGGTCTTAGTGAGTCGTCAATAATTGGTAGATATCACTGGACAGATAAGTGCTAAGTATCTACAGCTACATATTACTAATTAATTAAGGATTGTATAGAATCATATTAACAAAATATAATGTTGTTAGCTAAGCTTAAGTTATGATGGGACTGGCATAACATAGTGTAAAAAAGCTCTTGTTAGTGGGGGGAGGTTTAATATTTATTATGATTAAATAAATGGAAACTATCTTATTTACAGTCGTCAACTATTGGTCATAGGATGAAAGCGGAAAGAATTATGGATTGAAAAAACGATTTCAATATTTGTGGGTTGAAAAAGGAATAGAAGTTTAACCATTATAACAGTAACAATAGCTTATCTTGGGCTATGTAATTGGTGTGAGAATGGGGAGTTAAAAAAAACAAAAGAAAAAGATGGGTTAATAACTCATGCAATAGCAAACCGTGTCGCGTGGCGGTGAAAGAATACTACCACCCCCTCTCTTCCCTTGGGTGTCGTAAAAGGCGACTAACAATACTGCACGTTACATCCAACAGCTTAGAGCGGCGATGGGCTCACCACCTGTCACGCTGAGCGCATGTGCAGTAGCTATTTGGTGAAAAGTGGACTATGGTAGAGGACTGCTTTTGCGGTCTTCATTGCCTAGTCTCTGACTAACCATTCAGGGATAATAGTCTTGATTATATGTAGGTATGCAATAGCAAAACAAAACCTACAAAGACACGCACGCCACGGCTGAAAGAAAGATTCACACTAAACATACAAAGACCAGCAGATAACGTTGCATATTTATTAACTGCTATAGGTCACTTTTATACATGCAGTTAGTTATAACAAGTGAGTAACCGTTTAAATAGTCCCTTGAAACGGGTGCTTGCATCTATTTGTACACATAGCGGGTAATTAATATTGTTGCAACTCGTCGCACACAGTTTATTTACTCATGCGTGGTCGTGCAAATCTTCAAAGAGTTCTCACATTTAGCTGACTCGTTAGAATGAAAACAAATGCAACACATTCTTCTGTTACGTTCTAAAGAGGTAATGTTACCTTTTTGTGTTCACTTCAGCAGCTGTTAAGATCTGTAGCGGTTATCAATAATGTTCACTGAGTATACAAATCCTGGTGATACGTATTTCCCTATTGCCTATGCCTGCCTATTAAACAATGTAGAAAGAAACACAACTTACATTAAATATTGAATACCTTCTATTTTTGATAGCACTCAATCTGATTATAGTTTATTATATTTTCTAAAAAAATTATGTAATTTGTTATTCACTCATTTTGATCCCATTCGCATTAACTGTTTTCGCACTAAAACATTGTAATTTATTTATTTTTCCAAAATGTCATAACTTAAGTAAAAAATTGTTAATACCTATTTCGACCCCATTTACATTAACTTTATAGTCTTTGTTGGCACTCAAGGTCTAGATTAGATTATAGTTATTTTACTACTAATTGTATAAATACATGACTGTTTGTTGTCCAAAATAAAGTTAAAAAAAAAAGTCAAAAATGCCATACCTCGTAAATGATCATTTATAGATGTAAGAGACTTATGATGATGATGATGATAATGATGAATAATATTATGCTGAAAATAGGCGAAATGAAGTATGTATGTATAAAAACAATCAATACTATACGACAGGTTGAAAGTTGAACGAGTGATTGACTATGTGTAAATTATATATAAATAATAATTTATACCTACTATGTGAGGATTAATGTTGTTGTAAAGAAGTCCCATGCTCACAACAAAGCTTGATTTGTATATTTTATAAATCAGCTAAGAAACACTTTAAATTCAATATTGTTTAACTTAATATTTGTGAGTTTGAGGTCTGTATTTTTTAATTTACAGTATTAAAATAATAACCCTGTATAATTAACGATAAGTACTTTTAAACTGTACAATTATTACCATTAAAAAGAGCGTGCACAACATTAGTAAGTACCTAATACTTTTTATTCATGTAGGTTAGTAAGAAACCAGAAAAAAAAACGAAACAAACACATACCTGAAGCTGCAAGAGCTGACGTCTAATTATCGACTCTAACGGCAATATTAACATCAGTAACGAGTAGTATTAAAAGGTCATTTGTGGTGTCGACAGGAAACCGGGCAGTTGGCTTGTGGTTTGGCCGTTTTTGCAAGTACTACCTAAGGGCCTACTCTCTAACCGCATCCGAAACAACGTCTGTTTATAATTCGTCGTACACAGCTGTGTGTGCATGAATTGAACAAAACAGCAGCGTGCGTGCATTGTACGAAGAATTACAGGCCAACGAAATTTCGGATGTGCTTAGAGAGTAGGCCATCTGATATATGGCGGGCCGCTCGCAAACCGCACGGCACCCGCGCGGCTGAGTAATTGACGCATTTTTACATGTTACAGGTTACTGCTGAGCGTTGGACCGTTAGTTGGTACTTAGTACGTGACTTTTAGAGGCTAGATAGGAAACCGCAGCGATGAAGCGTTTAATAAGTAAGCGTTGCTTCGTTAATGTTAGGCTAAAGAGATAGCTACAGTCAGTTGAATATATTTTTATATGGAAGTAGATTAAGGCACCGCATAGAGTTTTAATCAATGGTATACGTGTATATAAAAAAACACTTTAAAAGTTTTTTTTAAAGTGTTATTTATATACCAAGTGGTTATAAATGAATATTGTAAAATTAAATGTATTATTTATTAATATAAACAAAGTAGGTAGTTAAGTTCTAATGAATATTGTATTGTAATTTATTTAGCAACTAAGAATCCTACAACTGTATTTTGCATAGAATTATGTTAATGTTTCTCTTTGCCTGGAAAACAGGAAGATCCTAGTCCAGGCACATGTATATTTTGATTCTATATTAGTATATGTTTAGCATTAAGTTAATATATTGTAAAATTAGTTTTTCAATTAAGATTATTTTTTTCTAATTCCAACAGATTTTAACCACTTATGTTTTTTCCATCAATTTGATGTTGATTTTACTTTATTATTATTGTAACTTAATTAATGGCTTCGCGTTTATCATTAAGCCAATTTCAAGTTTTTCAACATTTAGTATTGTACGGTAGATTGAATTAAAATGGAGTCTCACATCACAACACTTTAGTAGTTGCTAAAAGAACACGAGAGAAACTCCGATTTTACTTCGAAGTAATCTATCAGTATGGTCAGATTAATAGAAATATAAAATTATACTGCTTGCTATAGGTAGTATTGCTGAACTCATGATATACTTTGTTGATTTATTACTTACATGAAGTTAACCTAATTTTGGTACTTTAAAAATAGAGAGAGCAACAAGTTTTAAGTCTTATATACTTATTCATTTTTTTTACTTAACCGTGGCGCGTAGCGGTGAAAGAATACTACCTACCACCCCTCTCTTCCCTTGGGTGTCGTAAAAGGTGAATAACGGACTGAAGACTGCACTTGACATCATTCAACAGCATAGAGCGGCGATGGGCTCACCACCTGTCACACTGAGTTCATGTGCAGTCGCTATTAGGTGAAAAGTGGACTATAGCAGAGGACTGCTTTTGCGGTCCTCATTTCCTGGTCTCTGATTAACCCTTGGGGATAATAGTCGTGATTAAATGTATGTTAGTTTTGTGTGACCTTAGAAGTTATTCACCGCTACCACTGTGGTAGGTGATTTACATTTAAGTACTTGTTAGTATAATTTATAATTGTACTTAAGTATTTTTTTTATAAACACTGAAAAAAAACGACAACCTCACGCGGGAATCGAACCACGCACCTTCCGCATTCCGGGCGGCTGCCTTAACCACTTGGCTACCGAGGTCTGGTTTTTACCAGTCGAAATTTGTCAGTGCTTTATGCTTATGTTTTTAGTCAACATTGCTTCATCAAATCTTAGAAGTTTTTACCTCTGAGATCCGAAAGAAATATTTAGCCAAGTGGTTAAGGCAGCCGCCCGGAATGCAAAAGGTGCGTGGTTCGATTCCCGCCTGAGGTTGTCGTCTTTTTTCAGTGTTTAAAATTTAACTCAAGTATATTTAAGCGTTAATAAAACGCTAAAATATATAAAGAACATTAATAGATAATTTTGTTATTCTATTCATCGACATGCAAAATCAAGTAAACTTTAAGTAAAATATTTCAATATTCTTTGTAATGCTGTTACTCAGGTGCTACTGAAATTGTGTTGCAAGATATAAATACAAAATCTCACATCTTTTTTTTATTGATTCTTAAACGAAATATCTCGGGAGTAGATAAAAGTTAAAAGTTACCTGATATGTAGTATTATTTCTAATTCTTCATTACTTCATATAAAAAACTGTAACATTTCTTATTCAGGTAAAAACTATCAAAATGCATCGATGTAACTACACCAGTCGTCTATCAAACACGTCCACACGTGAGTTGAGCCAAAAATACATTGTTCAAACATATAACAATTAGAGAGCGCGAATAAATCGCGTCTAACACTCGCACTGACAGATTTGCGCGTCATTAATGATTTTTTTTGGCCGAGAGCGTGCCGGCGACGGCGACGAGTGGCAAGCATTGTTAAATTTGTCTGCAGACGGACAGCCAAGCTGACGGATGTCGGCATAAATAACTTAAGAGCTCTAATGAACGCGCTCCTAATTATACCATTATAAGTTAACCTTGTAGATAATTAGACTGGAGCACAACTTGATTACAGGCGTAAATATTAATTTAATTATGAAAATCTACACTGTCACAAAGTTGTCTGGTCTGGCACTTAATTACTGCTATGGGGAAATTTGGTAATTTTCACCGCTAACTTAATAACCAAATAATGCTAGTTTTCGTTTTACAAAACACTCGTGTGGTATGATGACGGAACATTAACTCAATTTTAACGACATTCTTACGTGGTAATTACCAGAGTTTTCTAGAGATTAAAATATGATGGTTTTTAATACAGCTTTCCTTCAATTACTTGTTTTTAGTTATGTTTTTGAGCCCGCAAACGGGCATACCATACGGCCCTGAATCTTTAACCCTTATGCCTCTATGCTTTTACGCCCTTTAGTCTCACCGGATTTAGTACAGTTCAAACCGGAACACAGCAATGATAAACAATTTTGGGCTCTTAAGGTTGCATACCTACAACAGTGTAAGGAGTAAGGTATCAATCAAATTAACATTCAATTGATTTCTAATCCTACAATAACGTCACATACACGGCATAACACAAAAACAACGTCGCATCTAAATGTGAACAGCGTTTCACGTGCGCGGTGCTCGACGGTTGACAAGAATGTCGTTGCACGCAGTAAATATAATTTCCTGGACAGATTCATTTAAATACCTTTTGTCAATGAACGGGTTGAGCACGCCGTGTGACGCGATAAAAAAGAGTTATGGGGTACCGATGACACCCGTATGTCTTGTTCTTTTTCACTCTCATTATTTCATGTGACAAATATTTTAATTAGAATACTTTTGACGTTGTTAATTATGTGTACTTGTAAGTATTTGGTGTCCTAATGTTTGACAAATAAGACAAACGGTAGATGTTCTTACCTCCTAAAATCTAGATTATATTATTATGAATAACATTTCATTACCTACATATGATAAACTTAAAATTACCTGCTGCATGACCTAAGTAAAATTGACAATTTTTAACCCAATACATTTTACGATTTCGTAAAAAGCAATATAAAAGCGATCAAGCACGTCAAAATCTAGGTTTTTACCCCTTACTAAAACGTTATTAGTATGAAGTTAACATTATTGACGATCAGTAATATTTAAAATTGTCACATATTGTTTTTCTTGATATTCTTACATTCTGTCATCATTCAAAATTTATTAAAAAGGAAGTCAATAGATTTTATCTTTAAAATATTTTTGTTTTGAGATAAGTAAGTATACTTACCTACTCTACATAATGACTACCACCCTACCTATTTTTGCCGATCACCAACAGTATCCTGCAGTGTCCTGCATTGCTGTGTTCCAATTATAAACATTAAAAGTGATCGACTCACATAAAAAAATCTAAATGGCACAATGACAGTGAACGTCAGCGTTCGTTTGTCACCAACTTTTGTTGTTCTTTTTCACAATAAACACTCCACAGCGTAAGTGGCCAGATCCCTAAGTTAAAAGTGCCTAATCCCCGTGCAAATGTGGCGAAAAGAAACGCATTATCGCAACTGACAGATCTTTGGGTACCATTGTTGCACGGTGCGATGAGCTAATGTCATTTCGAAGGTACAGAAGTACAGTAAAAGGATTGTTTAGGGTAAGATGATATATGATCTATAGAGTTAATTTTAGATATAGGTACAGGTGACATAGATGTCTACATGTAAAAAATATGTTGACGGATAGGATATAGATAAATAGGTGTGAAATGTTAAATAATGAAACCAACATCATCTTCAACCATCCTGCCAGCCTTTATAACGGAATTTTAATAATTGACATCTTAAGGTAACATTTGAGAACAACGAAATAGTGTTCTTAGAAGCACGGAGGGGCTCGAAAAACTATTTACCCAACCAGGAAATGGGCATATCGATAGTTGCTTAATTAGCACGATCACACATCTACTTATATTTCGTAAGTACTTCAAAAGTGTCAAACGAACCAAAAATTTGTAACACTAGATTTTCAACAACGCTTTTACAACTCATCCGACTGTTCGCAAGCGGAGCTGACAAAGAGTCCCGTTAATCCCCACAACCATTTAGGGACTACACATAAAAGTTTGCCGGCCACAGCCACAATGGCCATTGACGGCTCACGCTGCGCCCGTCAATGGGCCGGCGCCGAAAAAAACATATTAGCCACGCATTGTGGCCCCGGTCCTATGGAAGTACTCTACTTTGATATGGGGATGACTGGTATCGGCAGTGTGATTTAGAATGTTCTTTTACTTCAATTTTGAAAGCAAAAAATTGAAAGCAGACTATTTCTTTAAGAAAACAGCGACTTGTAATCAAGGAACTTATTTGTTATACAAATTCTTCGTCTTCTTATTTTAGTCTACGAAAACAAAATTTTGTCAAAAAAATTTACCGAGTATAGAAGTCAAACTCTACTTAGATAGAGAACACATAGAGAATGACTAGTACATGAACGTAATTTTGAATGTTCTTTTACTTAAACATTTACAAAAGTAAAAAAATATATAAAAATATGGCAAAAATACGATTCAAAAAATAAGTATCTACCTACTTTAGCGACGAAGACTTGTAGAAAAAACATTAACTAACTAAAAAGTAACTTTCCTAAAAGAAGAACTAAAAGTGGATAGATTTTTTTTCATATTTGGTGGATAATATTTAATTATTTTTATATTATTTAAACCCTTTGGTAACATAAAAGAGTAAAGATTTTTGTTAGCAAAACTGAGATTGAATTTGGTAGAGAAATAACTAGTACTTGATAAACGATATCCGCTGCGAGGGAAAAAACCTCAAAACAAAAAATACATAGATAATATATTTATCAGAATGTCCGCTAAGTGTCTATAATTTCGTAACACACAGGGTGTAACATTTAGATCGGTCAGTATGGGAAAGTCTTAAACTTTAAGACATACGAAGATCTGTTCTCAGGAACCATGTCATCGATTTTAGCAACAAGAAAAACTGCATTCATACATTTAAAGAAAACTTGTACTCAGCTCGGGAATCAAACCGGACGTTTTGAAAAATAAAACTAACACTATTTCTATTAAGATATCGATGGTGTAGTTCTTAAGCAGCAAATGTTACTATGAAACATGATGTCTAAAATTAATAAAATGCATTGTTTTCATATCCTTTCATTTATTTTAGTAGGTGTTCGAAATGACTTAATTTTTTTTCCATGCAACATTCAACTCGTTTAGGTGCGTAAAATTGTCTCTATGGTTGTTGTTTTATGACTCTTTGCTGGTGTCGCAACTTGTTACATCCACTGCTTTTACATGGCATAGGCTTGCCATTAAGCCATTCTGGAAGTTTTGTTATCTGCGACAATATGATCTATCTATGATTGTAAAAACAATGCATTTAATTAATTTTAGACATCATGTTTAATAGTAACATTTGCTGCTTATGAGGGTTTACGCATTTCGGATTCCCATACAAACTTTTAAGTCGAAATTTTTAAAAACCAATAAGCCAATTTTAATGAAACTTTGCACGCTAGAGTTAAATACAGGGATCTAAATAGTTTGTTGAAAACATTTTTAAAAAACGTTAATTTAACTGAGTTATTTCTATTTTAAACTTTCTATAGTAGACTTTAAAACGCAATAACTCAGCTATTTAAACATTTTTTTTAAAATGTTTTCTACAAACTATTTATATCCCTGTATTTTACTTCAGCGTGCAAAGTTTCATTAAAATTGGCTTATTGGTTTTTAAAAATTTCGACTTGGAAGTTTGTATGGGAAACTGAAATGCGTAAACCCTCTTAAGAACCACACAATCGATATCTAAATAGAAATAGAGTTAGTTTTATTTTTCAAAACGTCCGGGTTCGATTCCCGTGCTGAGTACAGGTTTTTTAAAAATATAAATGCAGTTTTTCTTGTTACTAAAATCGATGACATGGTACCTGAGTCAGATCTTAGTAAGTATGTCTTATAGTTTCAGACTTTCCCATATTGACCGATCTAAATGTTACGTCCTGTATATCCGTACACATACTCTAAAATGAACTTATTTATATTCGAAGAGATGGATATCATCGATGATCGCTAATAAGATGTATGCTGGTTTCAAATCTATTGTTCAACATCGAAATTACCAAATAATGTAACGCAACTCTTAGAAAAAGTATCGTTCGATCGGCGTCGAACAATACGTATTGTTCTTCAATTCAATGCGTCGTAAAATCTATTGGCGGTACGGATATTTGTTTCGGATACGGATGGATGTTCGGATAAACGGATACTCAATTTGTGATCGAGATTCGTTTCGTGACAATGTTTGGGAGACTGATTGTTTGAAACAATTGAGAGGGGTTGCAATGAAGGGCTCCCTTCACTGTTGATATTGACTGATCGTACTTTTTGATGTCACTCGAAGCCCTTTGAAATGATGTTTGACTTTGAAATTTATACAGTAGAGTAGAATAAGTATACTAAAGTAGGGTTTGAGTACTAAAATGACTTTGTTGATGTTGGACTTATTTGCAAACGTGCCATCAGGCTTAAAGAAAACATTCGTTTTGTTTATATATTATCTAGGCATTAGGTACAGATATACACATACTATACGTATGTTTAGTACTAACAACTTATTTCAGTTACGTGTAAATACTATTTACGGTACCTAATGTAATTTTTACCTTTCGTCTTGTCTTCTATGATCGATTGTTTTATTGTGATTTATAAAAAAGTTTCAGCACTATAAAACACGGGTGAAGTTTGAGAATTATTAGCTTATTAGAGGAATAATTTTCAGAAAGTAAATATTATTCAAAGTAACATTACAAAAAATATATAATTATTAAAATCATTTTTAGCACGAGAAGCCAATTAATAAGAAAGTTACTGTAAAGTTTTATTTAAATTAAACGGACAAAACTCCTGAAAGAATAACAAATATATTTTTAGTAAATTTTTTCAGTAAAATTTTAAACACTGAAAAAAGACGACAACCTCAGGCGGGAATCGAACCTTCCGCTTCGACCTTCCGCATTCCGGGCGGCTGCCTTAACCACTTGGCTACCGAAGCAGCCGCCCAAAATGCGGAAGGTGCGTGGTTCGATTCCCGCCTGAGGTTGTCGTCTTTTTTCAGTGTTTAAAATTTTACTAAAGTATATTTAAGCGTTAATAAAACGCTAATATATAAAACATTAATCTATAAACGCAGCTTCATCTTAACCGAATGTTCAAATATTTGTAAAAATATTTCTTTCGGATCTCAGAGGTGAAAACTTCTAAGATTTGATGAAGCAATGTTAACTAAAAACATAAGCATCAAGCACTGACAAATTTCGACGGTTGAAAGCCAGACCTCGGTAGCCAAGTGGTTAAGGCAGCCGCCCGGAATGCGGAAGGTGCGTGGTTCGATTCTCACCTGAGGTTGTCGTCTTTTTTCAGTGTTTAAAATTTTACTAAAGTATAATTAAGCGTTAATAAAACGCTAAAATATAAAACATTAAAATATATTTTTCGTAAATGACCGATAACAAATCCAAATCTTTTTTTTATAATAAAGACAACCTATAGAGATTATAACAATTAACTAGAAGGCGGTATGTCTTCACGTCCCCGGTAGTACAAAGAATTTAGATGCATAAATTCTTTGGTCCTATACTCGAGCTTAAATGCTTCAATCTGGGGCCATACAAGGGCTTTGTACGCATGTTAGCCAATTGTAGTTCTAAGGGTACATGTTTGACCGATAGATGTCCCTCGCTAACACTTTCCTTTACAAATAAATGATTCAGTTTTTTATGCTACGTGCGCCTATGGTATTCATACTGTGGGTTATGCGCAAGCTTAAGTGCCGATTCGTTATCTAAATATAGCACTGGCTTTTCCGTATGAATCAGGCCACTTAGTAGTCGATTTAACCACAGCATCTCTTGAGTAGTTTCACTAGCTGCCATTATATCTTCCTCAGCCGATGAGATAGAGACAGTCGCTTGTTTCTGGCTACTCCACCTGATGGCAGCTCCAGAATACAGACACACATATCCTGTACTTGATCGTCCTGTTGTCTGGTTACCGGCGAGATCTGCATCGCTGTAGCAGACTAAGTGTGACGGTGACTTGGTCTTAATATGAATTCGCACCAAACCAACTGAGTACCTCTGAGAGAGCATTGTTAACATCGTCATAATTATTCTTACATCTAGTCACATTAAATATAAGTGAAGTATCATCTGCGCAAACAATACAATATCACAGAAATTTTACATACAATATCACAAAGAATGGCAAGTTGGTATATATCAAAAATAAAAAAGGGCCAAGAATTGACCCTTGTGGAACTCCAATTTTTACATGAGAACCGGATGACTTAGTTCCATTAACGTCAACAGTTTGTGTTCTAGAACTAAGATACGACTGTATCAAATTACGAGCAAAACCTTTGAGACCATAGTAATTTAACTTCATCACCAGTGTCCGGTGCACAACGCAATCGATAGCCTTGGACAAGTCGCAAAAAACTTCAAGAGCGTTCTGAGACTTCTGCCAAGCATCAAATATATATAAAAAAAATATATATTTTATTAGAGCTACACCTGCGTCAGTAGTAGAACAACCCTTAGTAAAACCGAATTGCTTACTGTGTAAAAGATTTCCACTAACTGTTCGAGAATAATTTTTTCATAAATTTTACTAAGTGCTGGTAGTATTGAAATTGGTCGATGTTACTGGGGTTTTCTTTATTTCTCGATTTAAATAACCATACTAAACTTCATGAGATCATAAGATGAGGAAAGATTCCCTTATCAACACACTTATTAAATATGTCAGCAATATAGGGTGCAATAGAATATATATTATTTTTATTTATCTTTATAGACATGCCCCACAAATCACCTGTGTTTTTCATTATTAGTAATTTGAAAGTTTTAATAATATTCTTAGAGTCAATATATTGAAAATTAAAAGAAACATTACATTTGGGTACATGTTGTTCGAGAAAAGATTGTGCCGCCACTGGTGATGACTTTAAATATGAGGTTGTTACCACAGGTATATTTATAAAGAAATCATCAAAAATATTAGCAATTTGTGCATCTTAATTGATAAGGTTATCTTTAACTTTTAGAGTAAAAGTGTTGTTCCGTGGTTTTAATTTACCAGTTTCACGATTGATGATATCCCAAGTATCTTTTATTTTATTATTAGATTTTTTAATTTTATCTTTAATGAAATTAGATTTTGCTAGTATGCACATTTCTTAAACAATGTAGAGTATTTTTTTTTACATATTTTGTAAAATTTATATTATGGTTATATTGTCTTAAATTATATAACTCATACAGTTTTTTCTACTTTTATCAATATCAGTCGTGGCCCAGTCACAGAACTTAAGTTTTTGTGAAAACTTTATTGTTTTAGATGTAAACTCTTGATTGTATTCTGTCTTTATTAAATCAAAGAGATTACTATTATAGTACATCCGGATCATCATGTATAAAGGGCAAAGTATCGATTTTACAAGCTACATTGGTTTTAAAACACTCCTTTCGCTTTTTTGTAACTGGTTTACACGTTACAGTTTTAGGCGCATCCTTTACATCAAAATCATAGCGCTCCTTCAAACCGCAATGTTCAGACGTAAGACTACTAATAACTGACTTAGAGACAGGGTCATAGTCTGTAAAAATATTATCGAGACAAGTGGCCGAATGTGAAGTTATTCTAGTGGGTTCAAGAAATAGATTTATAAGATTAAAGCATTTAAATAAAGCGAGAAGACGAACACTCCCTGAAGTGTGAAGTGTTCTTAAGCCAGTCTAGTAAGGAACCTTCCTTTGTGTTGGTTGAAATTGTTTCAGACGTAGCTGCGTAAGTTGGTTCAATATTTTGCGTTTTGACATAGACCACTGTTTGTAGACTTTTCTGCGGTCATGGGCTATTCTCCTGTCTTATTGCAAATACACGCTTTGTCTTTATTAAAAATAACAGAAGTTCCATGTTCAGTCATTTTCGGCACAGACAGTAGATTTTTGCAAAGCACGTACAGAGTATTTTCGTGATTGATAATCCCATATTTGTTTTTCAGTGTTACTCTGCCT
Source organism: Scoparia ambigualis (assembly GCA_963921215.1). Taxonomy (NCBI): domain Eukaryota; kingdom Metazoa; phylum Arthropoda; class Insecta; order Lepidoptera; family Crambidae; genus Scoparia; species Scoparia ambigualis. The sequence continues at coordinate 14,131,166 of OY992507.1, forward strand.
TCACCTTTAATTTCAGTAGAATGTTGTTCTGAAGCAAAGTTAAGTTTTCTTGAAGTAGTCGTTAGGTTTTTGAAATACTCTTGTTGAAACGTCATAATAATATGAAAAGTATAGCCGCTGTCAAGTACCCAGTCGTTTTGGTTGTTTTGGTTTGAAGTGAGGAAGCACTCTTCAGCGTAGACGGAGCTTTTAGAATTTCAGTCTTTATTTTTCTTCCAGCAATTAGAGCAAATTTTTTGCGTCTTCTTTTGAAAGATTTTACGTCTCGATTTCTTACAGATTTTGCAAAATACGTAGAGTGAGTAGTTGAAGGTCTAAGGTCCTCGACGTCTCGGTGTCGAGCATGGCTCTCTTAAATTTTTTTTATTTTAAGTTTGTCTGGTTTTGGTAAAATGTCGCGTGACTTCATGGCTACACGAAAGTTTGTACAAAGACGAAAGACTATTACTATCAGGATAGTCAGTAGATTCTCGTTAATATCTACGTCTATTTCTGCTAATTTGTCTACTTGTCCATAAATCTGTTTAAGTGTTCACGAACATTATTATCTTCAAGTTTTGCTAGTAATAATTATTTTAAAAGAGTAGCTTTTTGCGCGGGGTCTTTACTTGCATGTATTTCCTTTCAGTTTGTCAAATAAGAATTTTGCAGACGTGCATTTTTTGATGTCCTTAAGTTGCGAGAGGGCTACCAGTAGAATAAGTTCCGATTTAGCCACCCTGTCGCCGTCTATTTCATCGAGACAATCGATTACCCAAAAACTTCCAAAGTTTCTTTATGATCAGCACGGCTTCTGCTTGAATCACCCATGTAGGTAACCTAAATATCTTCATCTAAAGGTTCATTGTGATATGTTGTTTTCGGCATTTTGCACGAGTTTAACAGTTTACGTTACGGATTTATTTATTTTAGGATATTTTGCTGTGCTACCATGTTAAGTTTTATTTAAATTTAACGGATAAAACTCTTGAAAGAATTATATTTTTCGTAAATAACCGATGACAAATCCAAATCTTTTTTTATATAAAGAAAAACCATAGAGATTGTTACAATTAACTAAAAGGCAGTATATTTTCACAGTTAGGTACTGATTACGTTTTACCGCTACTTTTGTATAGCTCATGATAAGAATTAATTTTTAATCAACACTTTTCTGTAGGAAAGTATATTATTCAATCATGCCTTTTTTACAAAGTTTGTGTATTTAACTAATCGTCGTGTACCACCTACCTATCAATAAATGTTACTCTTTGTTTGTTTGTTTCATTCAAAAAGTGCAGCTCAAGCAACAGAAAATGTGTCTTTACTTACTTATTTAAGTATTTATTTATTGATTTACCATCATGTTCTAACACATAAACATTCTAATATATTTTAGGTATAAACTAAGTATTGAAATGAAACACTTTTTTACGGATTAACTCGCGTTTAATTTACTATTTACATAGTTCCCTCCTCCCTGTGACCACGGACCCTGTAAAGGGTTCGAAACGTCAGGATAATATAAAAAACTATGTAAATAGTAAATTAAACGCGAGTTAATCCGTAAAAAAGTGTTTCATTTCAATGTGTAGTGCTCGCTTAAACCTTAGAAAACAATATAAACTAAGTAACTTATTGTTGCAAACACTTAAAGGTAAACACCTCATGCAAAATCTCAAGCTGCTCTGTCATTTATGATTCCATTTTTGAATATTAATTTGTAGAAAAATAATAAATGATTGTGCTACAATGGCTCCATGGGTCCGCTGAGACAACGAGTTAACGCTTAAAAAACAGTTCGTAAAAGTTTATTCTATGTAGAAAGTTTTATATTCCTTGTTATTTATTAATTTCCTCAATCCAATATCACTTGTATATTATAACGGTAAACTAACGGAAAATAAATGTAAATTTCAATAAGTTTAAGTAGGTTCTTAGGTTGTAAAGTTTTTGAAAATCATCCCTACAGATTTTTATAAATAATGCACTGAAAAATAAGAGTTATGTTACCTATATTTCATTATTTTAGTTAGGTACATTTAATAAATCATATAATCGTAACATAATGGAATAAAATACAAAACAAATACACTTTCTTTCTAAAACCTTACTGATGTAAGTATATCAAAGCAAGCACTGGAACTTTATCATACTTAATTCTGATCTATTGAAGTTACTTATATTTTCCTAACTGTCTATGTTTATCAAAAACAGCTGATCAAATAAAGTTCAAAATCCTCTGGCAGAATATTGAAGAAACATCAAAGGGACTTTCTTTTATTGGAATCAAAATAATCTATTCGCAATATCAGCAATATTTACATTCCACTAAACAACATTTTTATTTACGGCTAAGTTTACTATTTAAAGAGAAAAGTTGTAAACTAAGTTAAAATTTAAAAACTTACAATTGTCTTATTGCCCGGCGGCCCCGGCAGAGGCGTGTACATATCAGTGATCATCTTCCAAGCACTAAACACAAGGCATGTCGCGAAAACAGTACGAAAATACGAACTAACTAAACTACGCGAACAACAAACCGCCAAGTTGGAAGCACGGGCGCCGCGCCGTCACATACTTGGTTACTCACAGAGCTCGGAACTGCGCGCGAGTTACTCGGCGGAACCTGCTCTACGCTGCGGGGGCAGGCGGGGGGCGATCGGGGGCAGCTAGCGGCGAGCGGGGGCAGGCGGGGGCAGAGTGGGAGGTGCCCACCAATCCCAGCCTCTTACCGCGCCCCGCCCACCTGCGCCCCGCCCACAAGGTCGCGCGTATCGATCGCACGCGCGCACCGAGACTCCATTTTATTTCGGCTCCCCGATTTGCATAAACTTTTCTCTTTGTTTTTTTTCTCTTTTGTTTCGAATTGTTGCTTAGTCGGCGAGACGACAGTCTTTTCTTTCGATAACTTGTCTTTTTAGTGTTCTTTAACAGCGGTCGCGGTACTTTGGAACTTAACTTTTATTTGCTGTTAAGTTAAGGATAACTTTTGTAAGTTAAAAATGGTGCATTTCTAGGTATCAAATATTAATATTAAGTCTTCATATTCAATATTAAATACTAATGCAACGACTTATGTCGGTTTTCATATCTCTTTACTTAGATTACCTACCTGGTACCTACATGTAAATATGGTAGGTAGGTAGGTATTTTAATTTACTTTGTTAAAACGTCGGACGTTTTCATTGCACTGATTTTGCATAATGTGTTACCTACAGTACCTATATATGGGTAATTAGGTAGGTATGCTTCCTGTTACTGACCTACTACTTAGGCATGTAGTCAAAACAATATTTTAATGCTTAGGTAGTCCACGGTACGGAACCAAATTTCGTGAATGCTATTCTAACTACCTAACTACCTACTTACTAAAAATGTCGCTGACCTACTTGATTTCATTACCCTCACTAATTTAAATTTGATGTCTCTTCGAACTGACAACTGTCACTTCGGATTCGATGAAATTACTCTACCCGTTGGAAAACATTAAAACCCCATTTCACTGGTTCACATTTGACTTCCTAGAATAACGTCAGCGCACCAACAAGGTGTTAAACATAATGGAATATAGGCAACTAATGCTCACCACAAAAAAAAAACATTATAAACACGACCAAATAATTCGTAATGGCACATAAAAACTGTGAAGGTGTAACGCCCGGCGAAGAAAAAAAAACTACGGCGCCATCGGCACCCTTCGCCTTCCAAAGGGGGAGCCTTCGCTTTAAGAATAGCTTAAGCGGCTAATAGTTTTATGACACGCATAACGCGTAAATATCTTGCATTAGAGACAGTGAATATTGCTCCCTGTCGTGTCGCAAGGTATTCGGATACCTACAGGGGTGCGTATCCGTAAAGTTAGCGAGGGTTGACGTTACGTTAGGTAGACGCGAAAAGTGGGCGTGTTCGTACTATAACCGAATAAAAATCCTGCCTCTTGGTCTCTCGCGGCCGTGCGAACCCGGCTTAACGCAATAAACATTTTAATTTGAACACGAAACACACGCTGAGATGCGAAATTACGGGAGGGCGCGGGCGGGGCGGCGAGAGAGAAATCAAATTATGAACGAATTTCATGAGTTCATAACATTTTTTTTGGACCGAGGTTTTTATAGGTATATACTTGGAAAATGGATAATAATTGCTTAAGGGCGACTACGTGGAATTATGAATTTAGGTTGGTCAATAATAATTGAAATAATATAATAATAATTAAATATGATAAATTGGAGTGTTGGTGCCGTTAGGTTACCTACCATTGTTGGTCGCAGTGAAAATTGGTCACATAATTTGAGTCAAATGGATAAAAACTGATACTAGGTACCTATAGGTAGGAACTTAAAAGCAAATCTTTTATTTTCTTATATTTTTCAGTGAAATGTAAAGTTTTTAAACAAATGAGTCCGTTTCAAACCCCATCAAGCATTTCAGTGTCACACGAATGCACTGTACCTATTAACAAAAGTATAGAATACTGTGGATGGGATAAACCGTTTTTATCCCGGTGATGCAGGCCGGCGACGGCCGTTTCCGCCGTTTTCCGGCTATATAAACTACGTAAATGGTCCGTCGAACCTTCCATATTAATAGAGAGGCGTAGGTAGGTAGACTAATTCTGCCCCGTTGTATTTATCTATATACAAATGAGTTCGTTTCTCATCCTATCACCCAATCAAGCATTTCCATATACCATGAATATTTTGTATGTTTGATTTTTTTAGATGTTTGAGGGTGCAAGTTTGAGTATTAATCATGATTTTTTTTTTATTATTTATACTTTATTAATGAGTGCGACACAACAAGAAAACATAAAAAAATATGATTAGATCAAAAGAAGTTTTGATATCAAAAGGAAAACTTGGTAAAACCTTAAGCAGTTTTGTCGAATAAACTGAATTATCTAGCCTATGTCTTTACATACATATAATCTATATAATCACGACTATTATCCTCGAAGTGTTAGTCAGAGACTAGGCAATGAGGAGGGCTAAAGCAGTCCTTTGCCATAGCACAGGTGGCCATAGTCTACTTTTCACAAAATAGCGAATGCACATGTGCTTAGCGTGACAGGTGGTGATCCCATCGCCGAAATTATTAGAAAGTATTCCAAAATAACACGAAAGCACTGTGTTAACAAAAGTACTGAAGTGGCGTGGCCGCAGGTACCTGCGGTACCTACTTCTAATGGATCACGTTAAAGTAATTTAAAAAAGAAAGTATAGGAGAAATGAAGAGGAAAAAAGTTCTATCCTGAAAGTATTTTTTCTCAGCATATCAATCTGTGGATAAAATGTTTACTAGAAAAAAATCAACCAGTCTCAGGAAGCTCGAATGGGATTCGAACCCACGACCTTTGGATTGCCGGTCTACTGCTCTAACCGCTGAGCGACCGAGAGAGAGAGAGATAGCATTGTGAATGCAAAATCTCAATAATAAAGATATATCAATCCGTTTCTCATTGTATCACAAACACATCATTATTTTCAACGTCACACGAACGCACTGTCAACATAAGTAGTGAAGTGACGAGGCCGGGTACTATCGGATAAACCGTTTGATCCGGCTGATGCGGCCCGGCGACGGACGCTTCCGCCGATTTCCGGCGGCCACTCGACGCCGGTCAAACTACATAAATGGTCCATCTAGCCTCTCATTCATAGATAGGTAGAGCTGTCTGGGTTTTAGGAAAAGGTACGATGTTTGTATTTGAGGCTTGGTTGTTAGGTGCCTGGGTTATGTTGTAAAGGCTAAATAAGAATAAGAATAAGAAGGCATTTATTTACTTTTTTTCTAGTTATTTGCAGTATTATTCTGCATGCACAGTTTGACCCAAAACATCCAGGAGTACAAAACTACAATTATATTTACAATGTTATTAAAATATAAAAAACATAGAAAATGAATTTATTGAGGATCACACACCAAGATTAAACACTCGAATAATAAGAAAAAAAAATAGGCTACAAATTATTAAAACAGCTCCCACTTTAGGTTGCATGCCCGCTTGCATTTGGTGAGTAAGTAGGTATAAACAAAGTTTAGTAAATTTAAGTGGTTTTTTATAGTTGTATTCGTCCATAAAAATATACACCCACAGTTATATTTTATTTTAGAAGTATTCATGTATTAATTAAGCCAATAGATTACAGAATTAGAATTAAAGAATTTTTTCTCGTAAACTGATAATTAGGTGTAACTCTACAACTTCAAAAAGAATGTGTTTACTAGAGTTACTAAATTACTATGAGCTTTCCATTTCAACTAAAAATAGTTTCTAATACTAGGTCAGTATCGTCCAATAGCAAGGCACATGTTCGTGAAATGTTTGCTTCAAAACTTTGTAGTACAGTAGAAGTTTAATTGCAGCTAGTTAGCGATGACAGGCTATCATCGAGCCTCCCGAAGGCTGGTAAACAATGGTTATCGCTGAAAAGTTAGGTAATACACCCACCAGTTGAGGTGTAAATTATAGCTCCTGTAACTCGCCGCGTAATATTTAGCGATTATTGTTTTCATGTATAGGTATATTAATAGCTTGTTTCATTCACCGCGATTCATTCATGACTGTTGATGGAACACGTGGACTGGTTATTGCTTTTGTTTTTTTTGTTATTTACATCTTTTAACAACAAATTTGTTGCGTTTCTTCTAGTTTATTTTATACATTTTTATGTAGGTCTTACATATTAACATTTTTTTTGATTAATGGTGATTCAATCATGACTGTTGATGGAACTCGTATATAGACTTTCTCTTGTTTTTCTTTATTTACAACCCTTAGCAATAGACTCGTTGCGTTTCTTCGAGTTTTTCTTTTTAGCCATTTCTTTTCAGTAATCCGGTAAAATAATATATATATGTAAGTAATAGGTATATAATATTTACTCGATCACATTTTTCCGAAAAGTGTAGCATATTAGGTACAGTCTAATACAAGTATTTGTAAGGCTTTGTAATTGTAGAGATCGCTTTATGTTTAACTAAGATAACTGTTTTACTTTTGTGTATGAGCAATCAAGTTTTGTACTATGTAGATATCTGTTGTGTTAAAATTACCATTCAGTAAAGTGACCGACCGACCGACGCCTACTACACTACAAAACTTACTAACTCACTACTAAATAACTAATAATCAAAATAGTAAAATTATACCTAAGTTAAACTATGATCAGAACTGTAAAAAAAATATTATATTAGATAAGTAAAAATGTTTTATTTTAACAAATTTGAACAATTTAAAGTATAATTTTTTATTCAAAAAGTACAAATTGTAGTAAACTTATGAAAACTGGAAAAGCCACAGTTCAGGTAACGATAACAGTAACATAAGAATCAAAATTACCGACCATCATTCCACACCCCAGCCCACTAATTCTGCAGAAAGCCAAAAGCTCGTAATTGCTCTCAACCTTCCCTCGAAGCCCGCAAAAGATTTGTAGACTACCTTAAAAGCCCCTTCAGTATATAAATAGCCAGATCAAGAGTCTGCCTCCGGGGAGAGTCTCGGGACGTTCACCATCCCTCCCCCACCCTATTGTGGGGGTAGTACCCCTTATGTAGTACATTAACTCACCTATCGAGTAAAGTACCACTTCGGCTGGCGTATTTATACGTTTGTAGTAGGTAAGGCTTTTTGTGCAGAAAGTTGTATGTATGAGCTGGTTTTACTTGTAGGAAGATGACAATTCGGCAAGTAATACTTTGATTTGAATGAGCACTAGTGGAGTCATTGATCTGATGAATATTTATAATTAGCTAGTTCAATTGTAATATTAAGAAACGTTGAAAAAAAATGACTCTACCGTAGTTGTTGAATTGTCTTAATTGATATCTATAATTATGAAGCGACAAAGGCTTATATTTATAATTTACTGCTGAGACTAGTTTTCAACTTCAATTTAACTGAAATATACCTATACACCCTGTCACGCACATCCACACAAACACATACACACTATCCAACTATTTATCTAGCTATGAAACTATGCTAAATGGAAAACAAAAATGTAAATAGAAAAAAATATATTACAAAAAAACATTTATTTTACTGATTTTCTGTAGTAAATAAATTTTGAATCACATAAAACAGATGAAAACCTAAGAACTTTTTCTTTTAAAGTTTCCTCAAAATTCCTAAAAAACGTACCTCCTATATACCTACTTATTGTTTTATAAATATTTAATTTGGTAGTGGAATGGGATAAACGACCTATTTTTTTATTTGGGTCTTATTCGACATTGCGAGAGTTGCTAAATTTGATCGCAATAGCCAACGAGCTCATACCTATATTACTTGCCTCATTGTACAACCAACTCTACTATCCCCAACTAAACTTTCAATATCGTAAACTAATTACAATTAAATAATATAAAATAAACAACAACTACAATGAAATAATATGAAATGTTCAATAAAGCAAAGTATCTGATGTTTCTATAATAAAGTAATTCAGCTCAATAAAAGCATCCCGCCCGGCCACACGCGAGCTATGCGCTGCCCGCGGCGTTGCTCGCTCAATGCGCATTGTGCTGAAAGGATTGCTCATAGCACGCAGCCTCTACAGAGAACTGCCGGTACGTTTCGCAACACTCGATTGTATTAAACAAACACGTTTCAAACAATCGCGATAAGATCGGAAGAGAAATTTTATTAAAGTATCTAATACTATTATAGGGATTTGTGAAGGATAATGTTTGTTGTTGTTGTTGAGTAATATGAAGTATACAGGTGGAAAAAAAGACCGTGGTTGGAGGAAAAGTACCCTTAATATTGATGATGGCAAATTTTACTGAAAGGAAACATTCCTTTTTTTTCGAAAATAACTAAAATGCCATTTAAAGATTTTTGAAAAATCACCTGTTTAAGCCGGGAATCGAACCGGTGAAATGTGAAAAAATACATTCTGTATTTTATGATACCAACCGAAACAGTCATTCTTATGGATCAATTTATTTTAAACAACATAGTATCTATTATTCTAAGATAGTATCTTAAATTAAAGAAAGACAAAGAAAAATATTTTTTTATTGTAAAGCTTACTTATACTATCTAAAAAAAATATTTCTATTAACTTATGAATTACTCAAAATGAGACCCAGACTCTTTAGATTTTTTTTTTTTTTTTTTTTTATTTGGAAACAAAAACGAAGTAAGTACATTAATTTAACGTAAGTGCGATAATTACTGCAGTAGTCATAGACTGAGTTGCAGTCCTTAACGCCCAAACCTCCAGTAGTTTGAGGCGACAGTGTTCCAATTGCTTAAATATTTCAAACTTAACTAACTAGTAATATAGAACAATGATATTATAATCTTTTATATAAGAGTGTGTGTGTGTGTGTGTGCGTGCATGTGAGTGGGGGTGTGTGTGTGGGTGAGTGTGTGTGTGTGTGTGTGTTTGTGTGGTTGTGGAATTGTGCGCATACGTTCCATCATGCAATCATAACTATAGCCTGTTTAAAGCAGTAGATTTTCAGTCTCCTTGTAATTTAATGAAAAAAGCCATTCCATTACTCTGTTTTTGGTTGCACGATACGTAAGAGGGTAAATATTTAATATTTTGTTAATCTTGTTGTAAATTTTACTGCTTAAATAGAAATAGTGAGTACCAGCAGTGGAAAGTCGACATGGCTTTATGTAGCAAACTTTAAAACAGTTTCGCTTGTTTTTTGTGAGATTCGGATCAAATGGATTTTGCATCTGTTTTCTTAAGATAACGTTAAGAATAAATATTTTTCTAACAGTAAGAACTTTACATAGATCGTACAACTCTGAGGTAGGAAAAGAAAAAGGTTTGTATGTCATTACTTTTAAAACTGCCCTCTGTGCCCTTTCGAGGCGCATTAATTGAGTTTTACCGCAGCCACCCCAAACAGTTATGCAATAGGAAATTATAGATTGTGCTAGAGCAAAATAAACAGTTTTTAGAATAGATGCATCTGCACTAGATCGAAGGTTTTTAAAAACGAAGATCAGTTTTCTTACCCGTGAAATGAGCGTATCAATTTGCAACTTCCAAGTTAAATTATTGTCTACAATGACTCCAAGGTATTTAATATCCTTAACCCATGAAATTTTTGCACATGCACATGATGTATTTTTAAATTGGCCACATGTGTGAGCCATGATAGAGAAATCGAAGTTAGGTTGTAGGTTTTTGTTAATCGAAAATGTAAGGAATTTGGTTTTAGTTAAATTTAGAGTAAGTTTATGTCTGGAAAGCCATTGCATGATAGCTGAAAGGGATTTTTCAGCATTTTTTTGGGTTTCCATCCAAGTTTTGCCATGAACAATTATAGCTGTGTCATCAGCGTAAGTAACTGTCTGAGTCTTTGGGTGTGTCATATTGCATAAATCATTGATGTAAATCAAAAAGAGGGTTGGTCCAAGGACACTCCCCTGTGGAACACCGTAGTCAAGTATTTCTTCTCCACTAACAAAACCATTCAAAACAACACTCTGTGTTCTATCAGTAAGGTAACTCTTGAAGATATCAAGAGATAGCCCCCTGATACCTTCATGTTCCAGCTTTTTAAGAAGAATGGGGATCGAGACAGTGTCAAAGGCCTTGGAGAGGTCCAGGAACAAGGCTATTGTTTTGTTCTTAATGTTTAAGTTTTCAACTATCGTTGAGGTCAATTTTAGAACAGCGTCTTCAGTAGAACGCCCTGCAATGAAACCAAATTGATTCTGAGATATGATTTGTCGGGAATTTAGGTAAGCCAATAATCTCTTATTAAGAATTTTTTCTATTATTTTAGATAACGCTGTTAACACTGATATTGGTCGATAGTTATTGACAATATTTCTGTCCCCACTCTTGTGGATAGGATGTACTTTAGCTTTTTTGAAGACACTTGGAAAAACACCCGTGGAAAGACAGAGATTAAATACATAACAAATAATCGGAACAAGAACATGTTTGGCAGCTTTCAGTAACGATGCTGAAATACCATCCAGGCCAACAGCGCAGTCAGATTTTAAGTTTAGGATGATGCTTTCAATCTCATTGTTGTCGGTTGACATCATAACCATTGAGTCAAGTTTAGCATCACCATGAAAATAACCAGAACCATAACTAGTAGAGTGAGGTATTTTTGCGGCTAAGTCTCTACCTACATTCGCAAAAAAAATTATTTATTTTATTTACTGACACTGTAGGATTACAATCCATGGATAAAAGTTCGTGTCCTGTACTCTTAGGGTTATTTAAGTGTGAAATTTTCTTGATAAGGTTCCATGTAGCTTTAGGATTTTTACTATTTTTTATAAATTCAGCGCGTTCGTATTCTAACTTTATTTTTTTGAGTAAATTATTGCAGAAGTTCCTATATCGCTTGTATGTTATTTAAAAAATTTCGTTACTAGGTTGTTTTTTAGTTTTTTTTAAAGAGTTTGTCTCTGTTTCGAACACACCGTAAAAGACCTGGAGTCATCCAGGGTTTAATAATTCTTTTTCTAGATGGTATTTTTACATTGTGAGAGTTAGAATCTACAATTGAGGCTAGTAAATTTACTAATTGAGATGAGGCATGCTCTGCATCTTGTGAATTTAGAATTAGTGTGAAGTCTGAGTTTTCTATGGCAGCAACACATGCGGGTATATCAACACGTTTTGAATTTTTTTCTGTGGATTTAGTTTCAATGTTAGAGTCTATAGACAGAAGAATTGGGGTATGGTCAGTTAGAATGGAATCAAGTACTATGCTGACTGTGCGTTTGTTCGTTTTAAGAATTATATGATCGATACAGTTCTTATAGCGTGTAGAAAATAGATGGGCTGGCAGCATAGCATGGGATGCGGTAGTATTAAGGTATAAGTCAGAGTTAGGATCTTTATTACCAGGGGTAATGTTTATGTTTATATCACCGATAATTGCAATTGATTTATATGTATTTAGTGACTTAAGAATGGTATCAAGACTGGAGATAAAATCAGCACAGTTTTTTTGTGATGGAGATCGATATATAGCTAGTATTGTAATGGAGTTTGGGAGTTTAAGTAGAAGGCAATTTGCTTTTACAATATTAGGTTCTTCCACACTACATGCCATATCGCTTTTGACGTAGACTACCACTCCATCATTTTGATTAGTGTAATGTGTTTTAAATATTTTATAACTTGGTAAACAAGGTATAAAAGGACATTTGCTCAGCCAGCATACTGTTAAAATGATTATATCAAATTGTATATTTGTTCTTTTTAGTAATAATAAAAGATTATTAAAATTTAATACATTGCCTATACTTCTAATATTAACATGGAATATTTTAATACAGGTACTTGTGGTAGGAAAATAAGTAATGCAGCGTTCAGGGGAGGCAAAAAATGAATTTGATACCGAAATTTGATCAATATCATTTATAATTTTAGAGCTATCATTCATTATAAAATAGTATTAATTTTAACATGTATGCTTTATTAGATTGAACCAAGAAAGATAATTGTAGACCGAAAAAATACCAACTCATGATTACACATGACAGTACTGTGCTAGTTAATGCGCGTGCATATGTTATGTATATGTTTTTGATTAGTGTAAGGAAAAATGTATAAATTGTCAATGTGTGTAAATGAATTATGTGTTTATTGTACTTTTTTATATAATAAAACTTAAAAAATAAAAACAATATGTAACTAAAATACCTATGCATCTTAAATACATTTTGAAAAACCATGCGGTAAAATACTGTAATAAAAAATAGAGTTAGTCATTGTATTATCTTATTTAGTTTCATTAATTCTGTCTCATCCCTGACCCAATGCAATGGATCTCCCTGCTTCTCACGTAGAAAGATTTTCCCATTTGAAACCCAGCAGTAATTATACGAATTAGTTTTAGCGTAATCCCTAGCCAAAAAGAAAAGCCTTTTCGTCTTAGGGGTGAGATTTTCCGATATAAAAACCCTCGATGTTGTTCCAGATATCTTTAGCCGCTCAGTAGTAAGTTGACCAAGTTCTTTGTTATATTTATTGTAAGCTCGCAACACTTTTTCTTTCACGATATTGCTAGTAAAGTCTACAATTATAGTCCTATTCTCAGTATCTTTTGTAGCAATGCGGAATGTGTCTCTCACTTCGTACGGCTGAATGTCAACCTTAAGATGTCCACAGATCGAAACAATTACTTTTAGTAATGATTCCTTCGACTCTGGCTTATGGAGAGGAATATTTTTAATTTCCAAACACGTGGACCTTGTGTTTCGCTCATATTTATCCAGTTTTTCCTCTAAACTTCTTACATATTGAGCATTTACCTCACGATCCTGTTCAAGCTGGTCAACTTGTTCTCTTATCGTGTCATACTGTTGCGACAAGAAATCAACAGATTTTTGGAATTCTGCATTTTGGTTTTTAATCTCCTGTACTGCTGAAAATATGTTTTCTATTTTTTTGTTTTGCGTATGTTGAAAAATCTGGAACATTTCCTTTATTTCGGTCATAAAATTCGCAAGCTGTGTGTCTGTACTTTCCGATCGTTTGCGTTTGGGACGCACGGATAATATATATATAGTGAGTCCCTGTGACCACGGACCCTGTAAAGGGTTCGAAACGTCAGGATAAAATAAAAAACTTTGTAAATATTAAGATACTAAATCAAAAGTAAAAATCTTTAAATGCAATTTTAATTATTTTTGAAAATAAAGGAATGTGTCTTTTCAGTAAAATTTGCCATCATCAATATTAAGGGTACTTTTCCTCCAACTACGGATTTTTTTTTCCATCCTGTATTTCAACATCCTACTGCTCGACACGGGATGTCCCACGTTTCGATAAAACTACTACTTCCTAGTAGCGATTTAAAAAAAAATTATATTATGCTGTCGTTCTTAACTAAGTAGGTACATGGTATTTATACATTAAATAGAGCAATATAATCTCAAAGAGAAATAATGATTATAAAATGATTACAAAAAGGCTGTCAAATCCAAACTACTCATAAATAGGCAGTGATGACAGCTTATTTTTTATAAATTATCTCTTTTTACAATAATTATCTAAGTAACTCAGAAATGATACACGGGGTTACATTTAGCACCTACGTAGCTTACATTTAGTATCTACTAGTGAAAATCTTGGCACGTCGGCGTTCTTTATTGTGGTGACAGCGCATGCGCATCCCACCGTGTGTCGAATGCGCCGCCCGCCCTCAGCACGCGCACAATGCTCATTCGCATTTCACAGTGTCCGTCGCATCGATGACAACAAATCGAATAAATTACCGATTTCGTCGTTCGATATTCGATATTCTCGGTCCGACATAATTTCCTGTGTTCGTGCTGAACCGTTCGCATTGTACGAATCACCGTTCATTGGCATTAAGTAATTATGAATAATGAATAGTAAGTATTAGTTTTATGCGATTGTTCTTTACGGCACAGCAGCTTTTATATCAATTTTGATTCCAATCTTTGTTTCGGTTTACGTTTGCGGTTTTGTAACGGGACTGTCACCACGACATACACGGAAAGAAATTATTAGTTGGTTTTACCATATTTCAACAAAATTTTAGGGTTAATATAGCACCTACTCTTGAGTTTTGTTGAATGAACAAAAACTGTATTGTTGATCAGTTACGGTAATTTGAACTTATTACATATATCTTTTGTTGTTTTAACGTATTTATTTTGTAAATTTAACTTTAAAAATGGTTAATTCAACAATTTGAACTGTAAAATCAACAATTACCTATTGAATTATGCATGAATTGTTACGCCAACATGTACAAATAGGTAAAAACAACTGTTTTCATATCAACAAAAACTTTTCTGTGAAAACAACAATTTGTTCATGTTGCTTTAACCCATCACTTTGTTAATTCAACTAATGTGTCGCCAACCCGTGCAATATCAACCTTTTTGTTCTTTCAGTGTAGACTAAGCGAATTAGCTCTATAGTTACAAATATATAAATAGATATAATAATTAAATACTTACTAAAATCTTCATGTCCTTATGATCCGCGGACACGGCGTCGATACTAACCTGAAATAATAAAAAGAACATTGTTAATATCTTCATTCGGAAGAAATAAAACAACAAATATTTATGATATCATAGAACAATTGAGCTTGTAGCATCTTTATCTTAAATCTAATTTAAATTTTATCTTGATTTGCAAAATTCTGTCTGTGTTATCTTCAAACAACTGCCACAATAATAAAACATCCTTTAAACAGAAATACCTAAACCTAGATTCAAAGTTCCGGTGCAAGCCACTCGTGTAATTTGGTGAAACAACAAAAGTACCGATTTCATTAAGCAAAGTCGTGACTCTCGTGACAGCCTGAAAAAATAAACGCCCTTGATTCTACAAAACCTATTTCCCACCGGGCGTCGAAAAAACGAAAACTAATTAGAAAGTCCCTAAAAAGTTAATATCATAAGTCGGGGCCGTACACACGAGCGAATTTAATTTGGAACGTTTTTAATTACGGCAGGAGATTCGTTCGGAGCCGGTCGGTTTCGGCGCCGCGCGGCCGCTAGCCCTGTAATTATGGGCCCCGTAATTGCGAGACCCAACAGAGTGCCCCGCGCCCCCGCAGCCGCGCAGCCCCGCAGCCCAGCTAGCCCCGCTAGCCCCGCTAGCCCCGCTGTCCTGTAGCAGTGCCATCAAAATTAGAATATGACTTTTATAGCGTTTCGTATTCAGAACTCTTTGGTCAACTCTACTCTTTGATTACCTGTTCCGAAAAAAGAATTTTGTAAAACAAACGAACGTTGGAATTGGAAGGAACAAATTGAAAAATAGTATTTGTTTTAGTTGTTTGTTCAATGACGAACGTGGAACACAGTCATGTCAATTAACGTAACAAAAAAATTTTTCAGGAAGAGTTCCTTATTTTAACTACTAATCTTGTAGAATAACAATAAGACAATTATATATATATTATAAGTTTTTTAAAACATCGGCCAAATTATATGTGTGCATTAAACATAATACCTACAGTACAGTAATCTTAATAGCAATTCTAATGTAACGTAATTGCCCTTTCGTAATGCACTGGACCAGCCATTGCTTTCTAACAAAGTCCAAAAGGATTGCATTTAATTATGATGACTGGCTTATTGTGAACCGAAAAAATATTTTAAGACTGCATTATTATAATTATATATTCGGATCGTGGTTAAATGACTACTTGGGTAGACGACGGCTCGTAATATCATCACCTGTAAATCAAACAACTGCGTTTTATTAGAAACGGACTGTAGTTACATTTATTGTCACTGGTATTTAAAACTCTATTACCTACTAATTAAATAATAAATATTATTATTATATAGAGTTATCTGGCGTAACTTGTTTATCCCATAACATTTGTCAAAGTAGATTTAAGGCATAATATGTAATTCTCAAAAAAAAAATCTATAGTACGTACAAAAGGCAAAAATATATTTGGCCTTTGAGAATAAAAAGAAATTAAAGTCACGTGCACCAATTGGAAGTTGTAACAACGTGCAATTTTCGATTAACATTTTCTACATGACGATTCGCAACTTTGTCGGCATTTGAAACGGAAACATATCATGCACAGATGGCATAAAGATAAACAGAAACGATTGTGGGTGTTATTATGTAAGTGATTACGGCATTATTATTGTATCATCTTTAGCTTTACTCGTGCAATGCAATTTCAGTTTCACAACGGTTGGTTCGGCGCACTATGTTATTTAGAAATATGACGGAAGCCTAATGTGATTTTAGTTCACGCGATACCTGTCAGGTTGGATATAACAATGTAGTTAGTTTGATGTTTCTTTTGTTATTTGTAAGTATTCATTTATTTTTTGTTTATTACTTTAATAATCCATTGACAAAAACGGGAGCGGACGCGACAAAAGGTGGCGATGTAAAGTTTAGCCACAAACAAATCAATCTTTTCAAAAACAAGGATATTACCAGATACTTACATATTTTTTCAATTATTTACACGAAAAGTCATATCTTTTTATATTCAGACTTAACAACGAGAAATTCGATAAAAAACGTGAAAAATATTAAACACTTAATGCTCATCTCGACAAACACGAGTCGCACAATTACATTTAGAACAAGGATTCTTTTAAAATAGAGCTAACAATGTTTATTGTCGATAAGAAAAGGCGACAAAAGGAGAATAGCCGAGTCGCGCGGCCATTGTAGCCGCCGCGAGCCGCGGGAGGTGTTTGTGCGCCGCAATCGCACGGCTAATCACACCAATTACATATTTTTTTCGCAGCATTCGCAGTCAAATTTTTTTTCTCTCACTCGCTATAACTTTTGTTTATGTAGAATTCACCGTTTCACGATCGTCTTTTGTTTGTTAATGTTATGAAAAAGCTTTCTCAACGCTATAGCGCGCTTTGTAGGGTGGTAATTTGATATTGTATTCGTCTATTATTAGGTTATTTTATGATTAGTTTGCTCGCGACACATAACTAGTTGGAATCGATCATTTGAATTATGTTAATATTATCAAATTGTTATAAAAACTTGTATTCCTTTGAAAGTATTGTTACGCACTTTTCCTCAAAATCTTTATTTTATAATCTTTAATGTACCTACTTATTATAAATTCCTATTTTGAACTACATTTGTTGCGATGAGGAAATATAAAGTATCATAAATTACTAAGGATGAGTGAAAGTCGAATTACGAACTACATTTGTCGCGATGAGGGAAAATAAAGTAACTATAAGGATGAGTGAAAGTCGAATTACGAAAGAAATATATTGTGCTAATGTGGAAGGAACGGTTGCGCAAGGGCGTCCCAGCAAAACCTACGAGGACCAGTTAAATTTTCTGTTAAAAAATGCTGGTGTACTACGCAGTGATATAACCCGCCGGGCGCGCATGAAAAGATTGATGGATATGAATGAAGCGCAAGAAGTCCATCCATAGTCGATCGTCGTCGTCGTCCCTATGGGAAACAGGCGTGAGTATTTGTACTTTTGTATATATGTTTATATAACTAATATACATTACATAAATTGAAAAGGATTTGTTTGTGGGTTAAACAGTAAAAAGTTCCTTCTCTTTAAAGCGGAGAATGAGATCGTCGTGATTTTATTTACAGATATAGTTTAAAGGCGCGAGCGTGCCATAAGTATAGGCTGCTACTCTATTCCGGAAAAACGAATCATACGTTCGCTTTTTTCAAAATAATAGGATGTAAAAAAAGTTAAAATAAATTACTTTATGTGGTTTTACTCGCATCCATTTTATATTATAACTTATTTAGTTATGTATTTTTTGCACTTCATAAGTTATTAACTTCCCACTCTCTTCCCACATGGACAACCCATGGCGAGAGTTTATTTGTTACTGTTAATTTTTAACCTTTGATGATCATAATATTATTAATGTTTATTTATTGATTAAAAAGTTCTTCTTTAAATTCACTAATGACTTTACACAACAAAAAAATAATTACCCAAATAGGTGCAGCCGTTCGTCAACTGGCGAGCGTGAAACTTGCGAACCTTCTCATTTAACCTATATTTTTTTGTCGTCAACTCGCGCGCCTATACTTACTTTATATAAAGTACAGTCAAATAAAAACAGATTGAAACCAAAAACTATAAATAACTATCTATTGCCCGCGGATTTAACTGCGTTGGTTGATTCGGTTAAATACCGACTACCTACTTGATATGTGATTTTATAGTTCTTGAGACTAAGATTGATTTTATTAGTAAGTAATATTTAGCCAATTGATATACTTGTTGTTGATTACTATTTCTAGCTTTGGTTTTATATACTTACTTATGTGTAGTGTGTTTTAAATAATTTATATGATAATAAGCGAAAACGCTTCACTTACATAAATTATATTGTAGTTTTTTTAAAATTTTATTTGCTTAGCTTTACATAGTTTACATACTAAATAATAAGCCAAATTTTCGAGTCATTGTGAAGTAAGCAATTTATATTTTGTCAAGTTGATTTTTATTACATACTTATCTCAAAAACTATGTAATATTCTTTTTGAACTCAAGTCGTGCCTATAAAGTGTATTATACATTTATAGTAGGTACCTATATTGAATTTATTGAAACGGTTTTGTAGCTAACTAAACATAAATACGTCAGATTTCATAATCGAGCGAGTTGACAACAAAAAAATAGGTAAAATCAGAAGGTGCCAACTCGAGCGCACGTTCGCAAGTTTCACGCTCGCCAGTTGACGATAAGTCAGAACTGTAAAAATTTTATTCTTTTTTTGACAAAGGTACATTTTTGACAATGTTATTTTAATTGACAATGGTTTTATATTATTTAAACAATAAAAGTTGTTTCATTACTTATTTTACATTTTTTCCAATAATTATGCCAGTGTGTTTATATTTTTTTCAATATAAATCAGACAATGCCTAAACAATTACAGCCTATTAAGTCCACAAAACAAATCAATTAGAATAAAAATACAATAATATAGTTACAAAAATATTTAATTGAAAGCTCCATAAATCATCATGAACTATCAATTTCTGAAATGGTGAGTTTGACAACAATATGAACTCTTAGAACGTAAACACTTCAAACTTAATAAAGAACTGAAAATAAGGATATTTCAAAAAGTTGTATTTTAAGTTGTAATTCTTCTACGTCTTTCTTTTAATTCTAAGTTAATTAATGTTTTGTAGCTGTGATAAAAAATGTATTTTGTTGTGTAAAATTAAAACAATTTATTATTTTATTTAAATAATTCCATCATTTTAAATTAAATTTTGTGTTATGTATTGTGTGTATGTTAAAGTTTAAATAATTAAAACTTTTGATGGCTGATAAAAGTACATTCTTCTAATTTAACAAATGCAAACAAAACAGTTACCTTATTCTTCACAAATAAATGTACAAATAAATATTTTAACACTTTTAACACCGTATTACGCCTCAATAAATTAAAAAGCTTTCGTAAAGACTTTGTTTCGTACAGAAAAAATATATGGAAAACTTTAAAATATTATAAAATACCTCGTTGAAGTATGCATTATTGGCATTGTGGTGCGCGGGATGCGAGCCCCCGTGCTGCTGGTAGTACGCGCAGTTCATTATCCCATCAGTCAGTGGCAGCAACTCACAACAACGTCACCAGAACACACGCGACATCCAAAAAAAAATATTTCAAAGAAAATTCCTCGGAGCAATTATCTCGTAACGAATCGATGCGGCGAACGAATCTCGTCTACTAATTGTAGGGTTCGAGCGGCGACTCGACGAGGACGGCCTTCTCTCTCGCACGCGCGCTTCTCTTTTCCGCCGCGGGGAGGCGCTGCTCGTCGCGAGTTTGTTTACGCGCGGGGCGGCGCGAGTGGCGTAGGGCGGCTGGGCGGGAACGCAACGCACGCAACACTAATATAAAACTCGATAACGCATTTTTTACAACCCTAATCAAAGCTTTGAACTTTGATTAACAAACAAACACTTTAGTCTGTTATAATTAACATTAATACGATGCGAGACCAAGCTTGAAATAGTTGAATTTAATACTGTTGCCGGTACACTTTTTCTCTGGATTTTGACTTTTGGTGCGTGACTAAATACGTGGGGATAGCAAATCGTGCTACAACATCATTATCTACTGGTTAATCTGCTAGATACGAGGAATTTATGAAACATTACAAGAAACGTGTTCATGAATAAATAAAAAAGTAACGCTATTACTTCTAGTTCTAGTTGTTAACGTTTCTGTTACTTGATGTTTAGAGATCTAATGAATAACAAAGAATACCAAAGTGGTCGTAGGTACATTTAAAAAAAGTTTTCTGCAATATTATTATTAAAAGTATTGCAGTTAAATTCAATACTGGAATTTCCAATTTAGTTACTAAGGTATGTACGAGTATAAGCTTCAATTGAGTTCCATTTTTTAATTTTTGTTCAAAAGTATTGTTTTTTGTACGACAAATGTCACAAACAATCTCGTTAACATATTTATCTAAGTATAACTAATATATTAGGCTAGCGTAGTGGGTTAAGGCCAAATTTCCCCATGTCCTGTTATCCATACAGGAAGGTCTGTGCCTAGCAGTGGTACGTTTTTACGTTGATGATGGTGATGAATTCCAAGTATATGATTAAAATAACACAACAGAATTTGTTGCGTAACCGTAGTTTCTCAAACCCGTAACGGAAGTAGGTGTTATGTTGCAATTTAACCCGATCGCAACCCTTCTGCAGCTTGCGGTGGGTTGATGACGATTTATTACTGTATTTATGTACTGATTAATTGAATAAAAGTATAACATTTAACACTGTGAATTATTACTGTTTGTTTAATGGCATTGAAACTAGATGGAGGAATGTAGGTACTCGATACCGTATGACCGCATGTTGCTAATTTTTTTAGTACATTTTCATAATATAAATCGTAAAAGGGTTTATATTAATTGACCAACTAGTCAATATACAAACTAACTAATTTGTATTGATTTTAACAGTGAGTGCTATAGTTCGTCTTACTCTTAAAACATCTGAATTACAAAACCTTTTCGAAACGTTGTTGTTTGTCTTATTATAAATAAATAAAAATTCTTTTTTTTTCTGTTCTTTTTTTTTAATTATAGTTAAAGGCTCTTTAACTCTCTCTTTAAGCTCCGGTTGAGCTAAACAAATTGTGAAATAAATTAATTGATCTACTCACCTTAACTACTGCACTTCAGGCCTGCGAGTCTAGTGCAAAAGTTGCTGCATACATTTTTGATTGTATATTTTTAAGTGCTAATAAAATGTATTATTATTATTATTAAATAAGTAAACAACACCAGAGATCGAAAGCGAAAAGAGCTGTCTGTTGATGGTCACGGAAACTTAAACCAAAGCACACAATGAACTTCTGGGGCCTTTCCATCAACTCTTAGAGCAGTATTACTCCCTTTAACGGGCAGAGGGGTGTATATTCCCACCACATTTTGAACTTCATACAATTGAGATAAGGTCGAAAACCAATGAAAAATTTGAAAACGCTTTGCCTGTTAAAGGGTATCACTATGCGATTCCCATACGAATTTTACATAGTAAGATTAAAGGAATACTGCTTTAAGAGGTGACAGTGAGGCCCCTTATAACAATTTATTACAGACAGCTTAGCCTCCAGTCCCGTCTCGCGTCATATGCAGGTGACCATACAATACGATACTAGTTTTTAATTGCCTATTATACTTATAGGGGTGTTATTTTTAGCAAAAGAAACAATAAAACCGGTTCAAAAAAATCTTTTCGCAATCGCAATCTGAAACAGGATTAAGGGCGGCGATGGGCGGCGTAAGGGCGGGCCAGGTGCGCACGCGTCTCCATTACAACACGTACAGTACAGACGCCAGTACTTCAAACTGCCAGTAAATTACAAATTTTCTTGAATACATTTTGAACTTTGTCATTAGGGTAGGAACAATATCGATTGAAGAAATTTGACAGTTTTGGATAGATTGATCTGCAGCCGTGTGTACCCAGACCTTTGCCGACTTCAAAGGTTTGCGACACGCGATTTCTCTATTTCTTACTACTACTACTCCGCTGGCTCAGCGACCCGAAGTGGATCTTGGCCTCCGACACGAGATGACGCCACTGCTCCCTGTCTTGTGCAGCCTCTTGCACGTTGGCCCCAGCATATCAAATACGTCCCTGGCTACCATGTCCTTCCAGCGGTACTTAGGGCATCCGATCGGCCTTCTCCCACAGGACACTCCCACGTCCGCGCGCTTCACCGCTCGATCCTCCACCATGCGTTTAACGTTCTCTATTTCTTGCGTTCTTTATATTACCGTTTCACGTAGCGGTGAAAGAATACTACTACCCTCTCGTCCCTTGGGTGTCGTAAAAGGCGACCAACAGACTGAAAGTTTTCAAAAAAAAAGAAAAGAAAAAGAAGGGTTAATAACTCATGCAATAGCAAACCGTGTCGCGTAGAGGTGAAAGAATACTACCACCCCCTTTCTTTCCTTGAGTGTCGTAGAAGGCGACTAACAGATTAAATACTGCACATACATTCAACAGCTTAGAGCGGTGATGGGCTCACTACCTGTCACGGGTCACGCTGAGCACATGTGCAGTCGCTATTTGGTGAAAAGTGGACTATGGCAGAGGACTGTTCTTGTGGTCCTCATTGCCTAGTCTCTGACTAACCCGTCTGTGATAATAGTCGTGATTATATGTATGCATGTTTTTATTACCACTGACAAAGAGTGACGCACAATGGAAAAAAACGCATGAAGTGTAGCAAGACGCTCGTGCCCGTGGCTGATGCCTTAGTTTGTAACTAATAGGTTGTTAGTGCATGTATACTTGTTTTCAGTGAATTTGCAAACCTTTTTATAACTTACGTCAAATTGGGATAGGTAAACAGCGTTTCTGGATTTTAGATTTCTTAAACGGTTCGTCTCAATTATCTGTTTATTTTGAGTTTAACGCTGACACTTAAAATGTTTATTCATCGTTTATTAACAAAAACTAAAAAAATATTTTGTATCTCTCCTCATTTTCCACCAGGAGACACTGCTGCAATGTCAGACAAATTCTTGTTTTCGTTAATGATCGACGAATGACGAATAAAAGTTGCTCTATTCGTTCTGCTACAGACTAACATCACTGCCCCTCCAGGGAAACAGGCCTAACTGTATTTACGAATGTACCAATATCGACAAAGGAAGTTTCCTTTCATAGCATTGTGCCTTTTGTTATGGTAACCCGACGCTGGGCCCAGGGCGGCGCTGGGCGGCGCGAGGGCGGGGCGGCCAGGTGCGCACGCGTCGCGCTCAGTACTCAATGATTAACCAAATGTGGACCCTTCGATGGTTAAAACTAACTAAGTAGGTATTTTTTTTACTTTGACACATTGACACAAAATGACAAATATTTTAACTTAGATAGTTGCTAGATAAGATCCTTCCAAAAACAAGAATTTTGCAACTTTTTGGTCAATTATTTTTCGTATCCCATTCGAGCTTTTCTGAGACTGGTTGATTTTTTTATAGTAAACATTTTATCCTATAACTATGTAGCATTGTGAATGCCAAATTTTAATAATAAAGATAATTATTTTTCTTTATACTTTACCTCAGGTAAGTATAATTTTATCAAAGAGAAAATAATTTAAATTTTGTTTTTTGTTAATTGAAATATAAGTTACACATTTTTTACTTTAAGATCTTCATTCGACCAGTTACGCGAAAGCTCAGAGCAAATCACCAAATCAAACCAAATTACCAGCATAATCAGGCCAACTACTCACAAACACACCGTTAACGTCACACGAAGCTAACGTTAAACAAAAGTATGTGTTAACAGCAATAATAGAATGGCAGTCGGCACCAGCGGCGCAGGCGCAGCGCAGATTACAATAATTACGGCGCACGCGCCTCGCCCATCGCACTCGCGCTTTAATCACTATCATTTGCGCATGTTATTCTTTATTTAATACAAAACGCACGCCTATAGGCTGCGACATCTACGCACAATGCCGTCTACTGCGAATCAAACAAATGACGGGGGAACAAATGAGTTATGCTTTTATTTAGGTATGTGTGCTATGTGAATAGGGCAAGGAGTTTTGTTGTTCTGATATACAGGATCTCTCGGACACAAAAGTATTAGCTGTTTATTAAAAAGAAATCTCAAAGGAGAGGTACAATATTTAAATAAGTTTTATCCAACTAAAAAGTATGGACTTCTTTCTGCTCATACACCGACAGAACCGTTGTCAAAATAATGTCTTTGCTCAAATAGCTTTAGTAATGAAGTATAAATCAATAAATCCCTGTTTCGAACAGAGCGATGGATTATATAAAGTTTGCCAGGATGAATGTATAAGACACTTATGACAACAAAATCATTGGGGTTTGTAAATCTTATCGGCATACTTACAAATCGAGAAAATTGGAGCTTTATTAGTCCAGAAATTTATAATGTACTACTGATGTGCTCATATTTGTCCCACTACACCTGGCCCTTAGTAGGTTTTAAGAACACAGCTGCCGTAAACTGGACACATTAGAAATTCAATTTTTACTAACATCTAGGAGTCTTAGTGGCAGACTAGGGGTTAGCTATCCTACAACAAAAACCGAAACCAACATCCCTTAGGAAGGATTACTCGAGATTTACAAATTTCGTTACCCATCCTGTAATAAATATTGCAAAAGTGGCTCCAAAATACCTATTATACCACCTACATTCTCTTTCTTGTTTTTGCAACAATTCCAATTACTATTAATGTTACGAAAAGGAACATCTGTTGAATAATCACGTGATCATATTTCGCGTGATATCAATGGCCGCCGCGACTGTATCCTGTCATACGAGCCGTATCCGCCCTCGTAGAGATTGGGCTCGTGAAAAAATGGACCAATTTTGATAATAGTCAGGCGCGGGGGTAAGAGTTCTTTATTATCCACCGGAAACATTTATTACCTTTGGACGTTGAAAAAACACTTATTTGTAATTGTTGTAACAAACTTGATGCTGAATGCGAGGGTAGGTGCGATTTCCTCATTTGCTATTAAACATTTTTTTCTAATGACTTGAATTTTATATTCTGCGAGATTTGAAAGTGCGATGGATTTGGATAAATAATTTCTTATTTTTTTTATTTAGACGGTGGTGTTTTTTATTTCGACTAATAAAATATTGCTAGTTACAATGTAGTAAACTTAGATAAATGATTGGTCTCGCTACGTCGAGTGCAGCGAGACCAATCATTCATCTAAGGTAGTAAACATCTTATGTTTTCAGTAGGTATTGTTTCAGTATTGTTTCAGTACTGTTAGGTATTATTTTCAGAGTGGTAGAGTATAGTTTTTTATTTAACTTACTATAACGATAACGAAAACAAGATTCTTTCGCTTTTTTCTACCAGGAGGCGCTGTTTTGATGCCATACTAAATGTAAGTTTCGTTAAATGAGATCGAATGATGTGTAAAATTTCCACTATGCACTCTGCTACGATTACGAAATTACATACGAAAAAGACCAGTTAACAGTTTCTATAAAGTATAAACAAATTAATACTGAAATACGACATTATACAAAAAAATAAATTCGTAAAATCTACCTATGGTGGTGTTTACGTTTTACTTCATCTTTACCGAATAAAAAATATACATACTTACATACATATAATTATATAATCACGACTATTATCCCCGAAGGGTTTGTCAAAGACTAAGCATTATGGACAGCAAAAGCAGTCCTCTACCATAATCGACTTTTCACCAAATAGCGGCTGCACATGTGCTCAGCGTGACAGGTGGTGAGCCCACCGCCGCTCTATGCTGCTGGATGTACCTATGTGCAGAGTTCAGTCCGCTAGTCGCCTTTTACGACACCCAAGGGAAGAGAGGGGGTGGTAGTATTCTTTCACCGCAGCGCGACACGGTTATATAAAAAATATCTGTTTGTAAAATACTCGTATAAGTTTGTAAATCGCAATCTGCATTAGCAGGATGCACGCAGGAGGCACCCAATTTGCGTTGTATTCTATGCAGCTAAAAAATTCCCAAAAACAACGTACAAGTAGAGACAACAAATACATTAATAGTCTGCATCAACAAAAGGTGACATCCATACAAGTCTCTCAAAGCACTGTAGGCTGATTATCACAAAAGATAACCTTTAATACATTTTCACAGCGGTGCAAAGTCCGATTTCAGTCCACCATAGATAATCTCTAATACAACCCAAAATATTGTCCAAGTTTCATTCACAACATGCGTCTCAATTTGGATATAGTGCATTGTTGTCAAGTCCTCTTGATCCATTCACCCCGACTCAATGGCAGGACATTTGACGACAGTTTCCTATGCAAAATCTCGTAATCCCGGAATAAAGGATTTCGCATAAATGTTTCCGCTGACATTTTGCTCGGAATCCCTGGGAATCGGAGGTAAAGGCACAAAGGAACAAGCAATGCTCACTTGATGAAGATATTTAGATGTCAGTGCTCACTGTTTGCAAGCATAATAGGATTAAATATGAAGGGCGAATTGTGTTATGAAGTGTTTTGTTGAACGCTCTTCAGATTTCATTGGATCTGATATGGTTCTGTGAATGATACGTCGGTGAGGTGTTACATTGTGCGTGTTAGCTAGTTCTGTGACCGTATATAATTTTGGTATCAAAATAAGTCTGGTGGAAATTTAATTAAAAACACCCAACCTTTAAAAGAGCTGCTAGTTGAAAAGTAGTTATTAGCAACACACAAAATGTGTAAGCAACAAAACACAAATCTCCTCATCTGTTGTGACTGTTCAGTGCACTGTATTAAAAGTTCCCATTTTTTATGATAGTAAATATTAATAGTAAAAATTTATATTGATTTATTATTTCATCAATAGAAGTACAGTCGTCCGGATCGGTCGTGGATTCAAGTCCCAAATGAGTCACGTCGTCAATATTCGTGTGCTATTCAGACACTTATCTGTTTCTTTAACAAAACAAAATATAAAACATCCCATAATTATTCACAGCACGTCATCCTTCCATATTTCAAAAACTAGTAACTAGAAATACGTAGCGCTTACTTTCTATTTGGAAGTGGCCGCTTGATTTCGTTAACGTGCTTGATTTAAACATAAAGAGCGAGCCTGAGTGGCGTACAGGCGAGCTCGCGCCAACATGACAGCCGACGCGACGTGCCAAACAACAAAATAAACCAGCCCGTGTAATAATGGTGTTTCCACCCTGTAACAATAACTACATAATAGTGGAGAGCTTTTACGAGCTTTTGTGAGCTCGTCGAAGCTCCTACTCCGCGTTTTTTGTGATGGATGCCGCCCGTTCCGCCGTACATCGGTTTACGGCGCGCAGTATTTTATTGAATACTTTGCTCCGTTAAAGATTAAGCATTGACTCTGAAATTGCCTCTAAACAGCTTACTGTCCGCGAATGGGTTGTTGCGAATGAGATATCTGCGTTCTCAGCATTTCGTCAAAGTCAAATGATTGTTTAAGGTACTTATAACGAATTGGTTAACAAAGTTTTGTTTTTCTGAGGCTATGTTTATCACTTTTTTTAATATTTTTAGTATAGTTAGCAGACAATTTTAATGTTATAAACTGGGGTCGCCTTGGTAGTGTCTTACACTGCTCAAAATTCTTGCACAATCTTTATAAATCAGCAGATAGATGGCGCTGCTACACTGCAAACTGAGTAGAAACTGCATTATGGCAAACAGCTATAAAATGAGACGTCTAAGAGCAAGTCTCATCTCGCAAGTTTTGACTGAATTAGGATTCTCTGTCTAAGGAATTAAGTCATAAGATATAGAGTCAATTACGGCTGCGGAATTACTTGCTGGCTTAAACCTTAAAAGGTACCTATTTATACTTAATAGTGGGACGTTCGCTTAGCGTGTTAATTGAATAAAACCTCCACCGATCGCGAGAATAAAAATCTTCTCCAAAACCGCTTCAAGAATTGATTCCCATATACGTAAGACCACAGTAAAAGCTCAGAGAGTATCTTAGGAACGGTGAAGATTAATTTACCAATTATAAGAAGCGATAACCGCGACCATTAAAGCAATAATAACTGTGGTGCAGAGGAAAATTAATTGGGCAACAGTATCTATTCGATAAGCTTAACACATGATCGCAGACTTTCTGATGTGCCACCTTGAACAGGTTACTAAATGATTCTAAACTTTGTTATGCTTTAAACACCTCTGTGGCCGAATGACATAGCGTTCGGCCGATATCCGAGGGTTCTGGGTTACTAAACCAAGATCGGGAAAAGTGTGTTTCGGATTTTCAATGCATAGCCCGGGCTACTACTGATCTGCGGGCTGAATGTTCTCATTAAAATCGTAAACTGAAGGTGGAGCTTAATGACAAATGCTTAAAACAACTATCGATCGACCAATATGATAACCGACGTGATTTCATTAACCCTAAGCGTGTAATTGTGAATGTCCGCGTATTCGACGCGATGCAGACGGCGCGATGGGCGCGCCCGCGCGAAGATGGGCCGTTGTTGAGATAAAATTAATAGGTGCTATTAAACCGCGAATATCTGCGGAAGACTTCATTAATTCTCCGCCTCGGACTACGCCTCTAAACAGAGCAACGATAGTCCGGCGATTTATTAATTATTAAACGCTACAACGATATCCATCTGCCATAAAGCACTATGAGTTTTAATAAAACAAACGGTGTTTTCTCGAAAACATTTATGCGAGAAAGGATAATGACCGCATGAATTTAAGGTGAGTTTTAGGGGGAGGGTTGAGGTGAAAGAGGGGAGGGTGATGGTCGATAGCCGCAATAAATCAAGATATTATCTGCGCGCAAGCATTACAACCAGCCGATACCAAAGGGTGAGGCGCTCGCGATATATGGGCTCCACGCACATGCCTCGCGTGTCTGAGCGGATGGAGCGGACAGCGTAGAACAGAACATAACAAACTCCACTATATTCGATGTAAGCATATCCACATTTGCATCTGCGGCGCCGATACAAGTGATACGTTTTTATTGCCGCGATATCGCCTACAGATTTTTATCTCACAACCTCAAGATGGATAGCTCACATAAATTAAGCAGCCGCTATCCTAAGAGCAATAATCAATGATACACGAAAGCAATAATTACACACCGAATCGTATAATCTCTGAGGCATTCATTAAAATTCAACTTAAAACGATGGAAACAACAAAGTTTTAAAGAATCACAAATCAAACGCAACTCGGCGATGGCCGTGGGCTATAAATCAGGGGAGCGCTTAGGCCTTCTTAGCTTTTCTAGATAGAGATTTATCCCGTAATAACACGTTGGTTTTCACTAAATCAACCGCCGAATTATCCGGTAGAGGAGCGATGATTAATCTGCCGCGCTGCCGATGTAATGACGGCCGCGGCCCTAGCCGTAATCTGCTATTACTCGGTAACCGCCGCCGTGCAGCCACTGCATCACCGCTTTTGTTGTCATTGCATTATTTCATCCGGTAACTGTACAATTATTGAGGAAACGGGTTCTTTGAACTTGCTGTATTGACAGCTGCTTGTTGGGTTTGCGTCGAGCGTTTTATAGCCTTTAACTTTTTCGTCATAACCGTCCGTCGTTAGGATGTTTCGTCCTTTTGCTATGTTCCGGCCTTTCCACATGTAGGTAAGTATTAGGGTTTAGGAGATTAAAATTTAAATAACAAACTGCGACTTGGTATGTAGGTATTTGTGTTATTGAAACTACACTGGATCGCAAAGAAAAAGGGTCGGTTAGAACATCATCAATATCTTCAAAAGCACATTATGAAATAAAGATTAAATTAAAGAAGATTTATTGCCATATAAAATAATATTTCAAAACCTTTTTATTTATTTTTCATAATTGTATATAAAAACTGAAAATGTAGAATAATGGTCCTTTTTGAATTTAGTGCCAAAAACTCAAATCAATTGTTTCGCATTTGTTTTATTTTAGACATAAAAAATCATAGATATAAACAATTTATGAAGATACGGCATGCCCTTAATATTATAGTATGAGAATCAAAAAATAGTCCTACTCAACTACATACTCTTTGTAGTGTGACAGCTATGTCAATCAAGCGAGCGAGACAGAGCTACGCTAAGCGAGTGGGTCAGCAAGCACCCCGAAGTTCCACGATAAATGAAATTCGCTCATTACAATCAATAGAGGTATTAAATATTTTCTACAATGAAATATTATTGTTTTGGTGTACCTTACACGTGAAAAGTTATTCCATGTGCCTTGTTTTTGCTCATTAAGTGATTTGTGTACCGTATAAATGAACTGCAAGACATTTTTAACACTCTTTCTTACTAAAACAGAACTAAACGTCACTGGTACGAACGAGTTGCTGCTGTATTGACGACTGTCATGGTATTCGGTGCTATTAGGACTAAAGAGGCGCGCGCCAGTACGCTGGTAACGTATAAAAAAAAACTTTCTTAAAATCACACCAATTATCTAGTCCAATAGAAGCTTCGAAGAAACTCGTTAAATGGTTACTAGACAATGGATAAACATACTTAAAATACTTAAATACATACTTATTATACATCGAAAACACCCAGACCCTAGACAATTTAGAAAAACAATAATTTCTAAATTGACCCGACCGGGGATCGAACCCGGGACCTCAGAGATGGCGAAACCATGAAAACCGGTGTACAAACCACTCGACCAAGGAGGTCGTCAAATATTCCTCTATTGTTTATATCTATGTAAAAAATGCTATAAATATGGTGTCTCTGCCTTATCAATTTTATTATTCTGAAGTCATCATGTCGTTAACCCCTGAAGAACGTACCAGGATCCTGACAATGCTTGAAGATGGGCGCAGTTAGCGAAATACAGCGAGAGCTGTTGGTGTGACTCTTTCTACAGTTCAGCGAGTACTCCAGCGTTTCCATGCAACTGATTCCAAACTTTGAAAACCAGGAACAGGTAGAACAAGGTGCGCGACGGCGCGGGAGAATCGCTACATGGTGTCAACAATTTTGAGAAATTGCTTTCTTACGGCTGTTTTTACGAGCTGGAGGAAATAATCTGAGTATGGATACTGTAAGGCGGTGTCTGAATAAAGCAAATTTAAAGCCATTAAGATCTGCAAATGGCCCAAAACTACAAAGACACCACAGAAGCTCAAGGTTGAGTTATGGTAGAGAACACGAGAATTGGACTCTGGATGACTGGTCAAAAGTTATGTTTTCAGACGAGTCTAGATTCTGTTTACACAAGCACGATGGGAGGTAAATATTGTATAGAAGACCGGGAGAGCGCTATAACCAATCCTGTACTTATAGAAGTAAAAGTACCATACGGCGGAGGCTCAAAGTTGGAGTTTTGCTTAGTTGGTGTTTTGCGTCAGCGGTTTGTTCCTAGTTAGGTGTTTTGCGTAAAGGTGGTGTTTCGCGGATATGGTTTTATGAGTCTAAAGGGCTCTGTTCACGTGTAGGTTGGGATTTCTTCCGAAAGTCGCACTGAGCTAGTGGTGATAGAAAATGGCACTTTAACTGCAGTAAGATATGTCACTGCATGAAATTCTGGATGACTACGTTGGCCCATTTTTAGTGGACATGCGTACAAACGGCACACATGTAACCAATCTACATTTCCGAAAATACTGGAAAAACAACGCATTTTTTTTTTCATTTAAACACATTAAAATATTTTTTAATTAGGTTTTTATTTCATAAAGATAGGACAGGTACTTTTGAATACATTGAAGATTTTCTAACCGACCCTTTTTCTTTGCGGTCCAGTGTATTTCCTTTAGAAATGGTGTTGCGGGACTCTAATACATTAATGTGCACCAGATTAAACAATATGCGTGCCATAATTAGATATTGGTTTTGTGTGTCCGTCAATAATAGTTACCCTTATAACCTTTGTAAAATAATCGTCCAAAGCTTGCAGCGAGACAATCAGAACGCAATTATATTAAAAGCGAGCCGCCCGTCCGGCTCAGCAAGCCTCATCTCGCCGGTCATCTGTTCAGCGATTAACTTTAATTAAACGTTATCTTTAATTAAAATTACACGCGCCAGACTATGCATCATAAAAATTAAATACGTTTGTAGTGCACCTAGGAAGTCTTTATTAAGATTGCGACTGCAAAGGGGCGGGCCACTCCACTTGTTCGTGAATTTGAATAATCGACGCGTTACAAGTTAACATTGCTGTGTACGGCCAAAACACAACAGCACCGGCGTACAGTCGACCTATAGGAACTAGCTTTACTGAGTACTTTGTCACACCAACTCGCTGGAACGATCGGCGCTCGAGCAACTACTACGTACGACCGAAGTAAGTTGATAAGACAAGGTATTAAAGTGTTAAACTACTCCTGAGGCTGACCGTACTTACCAAATTACAGAGCGGAGTTGACGGTAACTAGATTTAATCTGTTATACCAGTCGGTCCATAAAGTTATCTTTTAATCTGTAGAAACATGAGTGCTTGCATGATTTATAACTCAACATTCATAGTTCCCTTTGCTAACGAAATGTATTAAATATTCTGAAAACGTATGCTATCCATCATCTTATAATCACTCACATAAGCAACAACATGTTAAAGGTGCAATTTCATTAAAATATTGAAATCGTTACAATTGCAATTGTAAAATCACGAAACATACGTCTTATTGATAATGCTAACATTTGATAAATAAGTGAATTAACTGAAAAACACGCCATTAGAAAGGAAAAAGGAATGACACAGTGATATAATGGCACAGATCCTTCACGCGATCAAGATGCGAGCGAGATTCCGAAGTTTGCATACAACGTAGCGCATCGGCCATATTTCAGAGATAATGATACCGGTGAGCGTGATAATAATTGTTATTACTATGATCCACATCTGCTATTATTTTATAATTGAGGGCTTTTGGGTGAAACCCCGCAATTATGAGGAGGGCCTCGAGCAACGAGGAACATGCAACGAGGTGCTCGCGTTTTTGCCTTGTTCCCTAATTTATGGGATTCTGGGATGCCGTTGGTCTCCACAATCTGATACGCGGCAGAATCGGAATGTTGCTGGCTGTGAAAGATTCTAACAGGGAATTTAAAGCTTTTCAAGTTGACAGCATTAATTAAAGTTTAAGAAGCATATATAATTAGCCTTGCTAAGAAAGCAAGGAAAACTTTTAAACTAACTGGTCAACTCGATAATCAAAGTAAACTTTGCTAAGGATATACAAAGGAAATTATCATACAAATCCTATTGTTGGTTGGTGTCTGTCGTCAGTCTTTATTATAAACATAATTTCGGAAGATTTCGTTTCGTTTAAAATACCAGCCAGTGCGTTTCAAGTACCTAACCCTTTACCCTATAAACCCTCTACGTTTCCATGAAACAACAAAGGTAACCTAAGTTGTCCGGGATCGTTTGATTATCCCTCGAAACTGAGCGGATAAAAATCTCCAGCGTAATCCCGAGCCCTGAGAACGGAGAATTCATTATTTATTATGAATATTAGTCAATTTTTATTTAGTCAAAAAAGCGAGCGACGTCGGGCCGAGCGGCCCTGCAATTAACTCGGCCAACCCTGTAATTATGGACAGTAAATTTCTGGACGTCCCTGGCCGGCACCGCGTATATTGTTCTATGTGCGAGTCGGGTTGACGATTAGCTCGCCGCGTATGGTCATTCCAGCTACTATCTTTATGTGAGTGGTCAGTGGCGGGATATGAACAAAAGAGCTTTGACGATAGTTATTTCTTTTTCTTCGACGTTGAATGCGTCATACTTAATAGTGGGTCACAATAATTCGAAGCCAGGACCGGGGATTTTCAGTTTGCTTTCTTGCAATACTTATATTTTATCTCCATCGAAATTAAATTGCACAATACTAATACACCGTTAAAAAAAGTAGGGATATTTGATTATAATATTTTAAAATGTACTGTTTACATAAACAATTACTTTCGACTGAAACCTTTTATTACAGTGCTCTCATTCAAGAACACAACGCGATTAATAACATTATCTAAGTAAGTCAACTAATTTTGAATTGGATGACATTAAATTTTCCGCCCCACCACATTCGTAGTTCTGTTTAATTTTTACATTAGCCTCTAACCCTCCATTGTAGTCGTCACGTAAACGACTTTTGGCAGCATTAGCATTAATTTTCCGGCTATCGTCGATGGAGTAATAATAAAACAAAGGCTCTCCCCATTTCTAATGTAACCGTTAAAATGTCGAAAACTCAGAAAGTGAACAAGAAAAAAGTTTCAGAGTTAATTACACGTGAGCTCTATCTGCGTTCGGAATCGCCTCGCGACCCATAATTGAGTTTCCTATTTAAATAATTTAGACCTCCAAACTATCTGATAATGTATGATATAATGAAAAAAAATTAAAAAAAATTAATGTATGATAATTATGAACACTTTATTACATCCAAGGTGGTGTAGAGGTACCCTGAGCAGGTGTCATGTCATATTCGTCGTGTGCTCTCGCACTTAACGAGATTCATAACAGGAAATAGGTATTAACAAATAATTTGAAGCGTATCGATCTCTGACCCCCCATTCATTCACAATTAGCGCGGTGTCGTGTAGTTGTCGTGTCGGTCGTGATGCCGAGACACAATGGGATTCCCGTCATGACTCGGCAGAACGCGCGCCATTCATGCGCTCCGGCCCACACGGCACTGATTCGATGGATGCTCTTACCTTACTAATAACATCAGCTGGAAAACTATATTAATTACTTACTGAGTATATTTGTAACAATTGAAATTAAATACATTCTACGGATTAACTCGCTTTTGATATGGACATATTACTAAGTATTTAGTTTTATCTGTATAGGTATGATGCAGAAACTATATTAATTAGGTGCTTTTTTGTACTAAAAAGGAAGAGGTTTTAATGGAAACAAAATTTAATTCGTATAAATTGGAATTTAAAGTAATGTTAAAATAATTACAAGGAAATCCAAAGACAACTAGGTACAGTGAGCCTCCGTAGTCGCAGTAATCGGTATGACATGGTACTTAAAGCGTTAAGCTATTTCTGAAGCCAACCATACAATGGAGGTAAGTACCCAGTAGACAACGCTTCAAAATACCATTAAATATTACTAATATACTTTAAAAATGCGCATTATGCATTCGAAGAGGTAAATGTGAAGAATGTAAAGACCAAATAGAGCATGTAATGATCCGCGGCTCGCTCGCAGACCGGCGACCTGCGACCCGCCATTTGCATACAATACCATGTGTGGGCGATTGGGCGCATTCTTGTGCGCGTGCGCCGTGCTGCGCTCGCATTGTAAATGAGTGTCAGGTTGATTGCGACACACGTAAAAACATTGCTTATTCATTGATGGTAGCTGCGCTTACTTAGGCGAAACATGAGGAATATGCTAGCAACTAGTTTTGAAGACAGTAATTATGAACGTTTTGAATTCACGTGTCTATGTAACATCTATAGCTTTTTTTTTTTATATAAAAGAGGGAGGCAAACGAGCAGGCGGGTCACCTGATGGAGAGTAATCACCGCCGCCCATGGACACCCGCAAAACCAGAGGAATCACAGACGCGTTGCCTGCCTTTCAGGGAAGAATAGGTTTAAGGAAGGAATAGGAATTGGGAGGGGGGGGGGGGGAAGGGGCCTCCGGAACCCTCACTGGTCGGACGAAACACATACAATTACTTTTAGGAAAAAAAGGGATCTTTATCATGTTTATGTTGTTGATTTTGAATCCCCGATATTTCGGCGCATTTGCATGCGACATGATCACGGCGTAACTGACAGTTACTCGTAACAGGATAAAAATTCCGTTTTTTCCTAAAAGTAATCTATAGCTACATTAATTTTTTTTTAAATATAATTACCTACCTATTTTTTTAATGTTCTTGTCAAATCTAAGTGAGGAAAATGTTGAATTTAAAAGGACTCTATAAACTATAAGGCCTCCAATTCCGTAGAGCTACATGTAGAACTAATCACGAAAATATATTTTTGATGAAGAATAGGAATGGCGAGAGAGAGAATGGAGAGAGAGAGTAAGGAAGGTTCCCTTGTTGATAGGTAAGGTATTAACAAGTAATTCCTAAACTTAGCTATAGCTTCGTTTTAGTTGAAAGAAGATGGGAAGAAGTTTCAAAGCCTGAACTGTGAGAAACATACCCAACCATAGATTTACGAGTATAGTTCGAACCTCCATGCTTATATAAATAAAAAAATCTAATTTCCTCCCCAGCAATAAAATGAAGACGATAATGTTATTTTCATATCAATAGATTTATCTCATCATCCCAATGATCTGCGTATCATGAAGTCATAAATTATGATTTGAGACATGACTTGAGTTGAGATTATGCGTCCAACCTGTCACGGGGACCGGAGGGTCTAATGACATTTTAACTTGCATCGGACGCGGTCCCATCCTGCATCATCATTGGAGACATGTTTGTGGGTGGTGACCAAAGAATGTCATTTGTGGTGACTGGTGACCATTGCTTTAAACGAAGTTTATAAATTTATTTTATTTTTGACAGAACATGATTATAAATCTAATTACACTTTTAAACTTTCGTGTTCTATTATGCACACATATTTAAACGGAACTTAACGCAAAACTATTTAGTAATGGCCGTGGCCACCGGCCAGTCAGCCCGTGACCACGGCCGGTGCAACTCGGTCGAATCGTCGGGTATAAAAGGTATGTAGGATGCCTTTACTAAAGAGTTTTGCCTTAAATCCCGTTTAAATATAACGTTAAGTATTGGCATTTTTGGCGCCACTTGTAAGTTAATTAGCCGCTTGGCTTGCTAGCTAGAAAGTTAGCTGATATAAGGTAGAAAGTTATTTTATTAAAATGTTACAGCGTTGTTGTGTTCTGTCAATTAGAAATGAAATAGTCCGAATGTGAGTGATATCTTTGACCTTATCTAAATTACCAAACTGTAATAAATATAAATAATAAAATATAAAGACGAGTCAAAGATCAATTCGATTTGGTATATATACGAATAATGTGTTCGTTAATTAACAACTCACTTCTTATCCAAAAAAAAATATGGGTATCTGAATATCATCAAGGCTTCGATTCCGTCATTTTAGAACGTCTTCGCCATAATTGTGTCTATGGGTGGTTGATTTTCCCATTAGGATTTGAAACATTAATAGAATCAGGCCACTTATATAAATGCGATTGTGGATATTAAAAAGCAGAACTTCTATGTAAAGCTGTGCAGTTTCTTACGCCCATTCTTTTCCACAGCTAAAAGACATCCTGAATGATTATTTATTAATTTTATTTGAATAAAGAGATTATGACTATGACTAGAATGGAGGACATGTTCCACTCCTATGACTTAGCAAACAAAACCTAGAATTCCAGATAGGTATTCACCGATGCCAGCCATACTAGATTACTAGCTTCTTAGTATTCCAGACATCGCACGAGAATGTAGGCGTAATCGCGCGGCATGTTTATTTCAATCGGCAATTTTTCAGCGCGCCCCGCAATGCAGTTGCCGCGAAGATTCATGGGCCGGCATCGGCGTGTGATTAATGCGCGTCGCCCGATCTATTTGCTGCCCGAGTGGGTGAGAGACGCCGCAGAGTAGGCTTCAGCAGTGGGACCACTGCTACTCACTAATAATAATAATAATCGACCGATCTCAGCGCCGGGCAATATTGCTTGATATCACCGTACCTCATGATGAGAATCTCGTGAAAGCCGAGAAGGACAAGCTCAGTAAGTACCTTGACTTGGCTCACGAGGTTACCGCCATGTGGGATGTGGATTCAACCATTATTGTACCGATAGTCGTTTCGGCAAACGGTCTTTTAGCTAAGAGCTTCGATCCACACCTAGGGAGGCTCTTGCTAAAAGGTTGGGTCAAGGGTCAGATACAGAAGGCAGTACTCCTTGACACAGCACGTATTGTCAGGAGGTTCCTCACTCTCCAGCCCTAACCACCGATAGCTTGGGTCAATCCCCGCTGCCGGTGGCAATCTAGGTAAATATGCTTTTTTATAATAAATATAGTAAAAAATTTAACTTAAGATATATTATAAATAAAGAGAATAATAATAAAAAAACTTTTGCCTCAATTACAATCAAAAAACAATACAATCAAAACACAAAAAAAATAACACAGGGTCAGAGGCAAAAGGAAAGGACTCAGCTTTCACCCACTACTAGTGTTATGATAAATGTAAACGAAATAATAGTCTCGCATGATATGTTTACAGCCCGAACGACTGAATGACGTCGCAGAGCAAGCTAGAGCAGTACCACTGTGTGTACAACTCACCACGACATGTTATTAGACGTAAATTTGAACCGCATCTGTGATGTGGATTAGTGCGCTATGGCCTCAGATCCAGAGGTCAAACACCTTTTTTGCAGAGGGGCACCACATGTTAAGTGAATGGCTCTCACGACCCCCTTGTCCAGAGCAAAAGCCAGCTGGAGAGAGGGAAGAGCATACTTACTAACTAGTAACTAATCGAGGTATAGATGTAGGATCTACGAAAGAAAAGAGTTTAAACCCTGCAAACGGAAGTCTTGCCTCTGACTAAAAATCACATATCTTTGAAATTTCAACACATTGTGTTGTATTTTATTTTGAATTATTAAAGATTAACCCGAGAGAAGGCGCGCCTTTTTTTGTATCACGGTTTGGCGCGCGCGAGCAAATTGCTCACAAGCAATGGTTCTATTTAGTTTATTATTTATGATTTAACTATTAAACTATTGATAAAAATAAAGGTCATTTATATAATATGAAAATAACAGTTTTCATTAAAATTAAGTAACATAAATGCAACTTTCAACGCAAGTAAAAAATATCTTAACTTTGACCCTTAGCTTTTGGCAGTCTTTGAAAAAATAACAATATAAAAATTCAAAAAAAATATTCCTCAATGAGATCCTGATGAGTTTGTGTTTGCATTTACATACAAATTAAAAAGAAAAATCATAAAAAAATTACAAGTAGGTACTTATAATTATTTTGTTTAGAAAAAAATAAGCAAAATGCCGCGCGATGGTACACGGTCATAAGAACCACTTCACTCGATCGCCGCGGAACCGAGCGACGTTATGAATAACGTCAGGGAAAAAGGGTTGAATAGTTAGGAAGGTACCTACACGCTTGAGGCACAACGGTGTCAGTATACGAAAAATTATCACTTTTAAATTTTGGTGAAATGCTCATAGCGCGCCTTCTCACGGGTTAATATAGGTAGTAAATGTTGCATCTGCTTGTTTAATCTGTGGCCGCTTCCACCGCACGTATGTATCGCCATTAAATTTATCAGTTTCATCACTGTTGCATTGAGTGACAACGATGACTTCATTAAGACTAGATGTTGGATAATTATCAGGTATGTATTATGCCCAGCTTGTTCATATTTTCGATCACGTTACGTGAAGAAATAAATTAAAAGAAGATATTACGTATAAATGCTTTTACTTCAAAAATGAACTTTAAAGGCTGAGTGGAAAGCTCATTTAATTCAATCCTACTAATATTATAAACGCGAAAGTTTGTAAGTATGGATGGATGTTTGTAACTGTTTCACGTAAAAACTACTGAATGGATTTGCATACAGATAGTTTATAACCTGGATTAAAACATAGGATACTTTTTATCCTGATATTCCCACGGGAACGGGAACCACGCGGGTGAAACCGCGAGCGGCCGCTAGTATTTCATAAAACTATAATGTATAAAGTTTGACGAGAACTATTTATTGATAACCGGTAATTGGTTAATCCTAAAGTTAATTTCTTGCACCTTGACCACAGTATAAATATACTGTGCCTTTACTGTGGTAAACGAATACAACGGAATATTAACCGAGTCGCGTAGCGGTGAAAGAATACATCATCCCCTCTCTTCCCTTGGGTGTCGTAAAAGGTGACTAACGGACTAAAGACTGCATACATCCAACAGCATAGAGCGGCGATGGGCTCCCCACGCGCAGTCCCTATTTGGGGAAACGTGGACTATGGCAGAGGACTGTTTTTGCGGTCCTCATTGCTTAGTCTCTGACTATCCCTTCGGGGATAATAGTCGTGATTATATGAAATCTTTTTACCTTCACTGCGCGTGCTGGCCCACATTTGGAAGCTTTTATTATTAGAATACACAAAATAAATAAATAAAAAACCTTTGTGTACTCAACAAAACATGTTCTCAAAAAGCACAAATGACAAAAGTAAATCCACAATCGCATATAAATAACCATTATTGTAAGCCGCCGGATTAAAGTATAAAGACTAAGCATAACAAAATTAAATGGCGATAATTTCCCATGGCGCTCTCGAGTTGTTCCCATCGAGGGAGCATTCAATCCGGGGAATAATATAATAAGGCTACCACGAAAGTTGAAATAACTGCGGAACATCGCTGCTTACACAAGCTTGCTGTGCAAACAAACGCGTCGTCCGCAAAGTTCAGTTCATTCCGCGCGGTGTATATCAAATGTGCAATGATTACAGTTTCTTGCACACTTCTAGGGGGAACGGAGTATATCAGAGTTATACGGTGTAATGCAGGGCGATGAGACCCTGCAGGGAATGGAAGTTGACCGCATTTACGAGCGCGACGAACCGGGGGCGCCCCGGGGACTATTTATCAAATGATCATTTGATTTTCTTGTGTTTGATCATTGAACACATTAGAATTTGCATCGCTGTGGGTGCGGATTTAGTAGCTTTACTCTGGTTTAATACTTAGTTTTGTTTTTAATAAATATTTTAATTTAATTTTTAGTATACTTGTCTTTTACATGCTTAGCAAAATATAATGTAGAACAAGCAAACTTTAAAACTTGTAGGTGTATTTATCACTAATAATACAGAGATGCTCGATGGCGCAGCGGCTAAAGGGTTTGGCTTGCGATCTTGCCCGCTAAAGCAACTTTCGCAATGCCGGGTCGCTGGATGGGTGGATGAAAAAACATCTCCTCCGTGCTACGGAAGGCACGTTAAGCCGTTGGTCCCGGTTGTTGTGGTAAGATGACAGTCGTTAAAACCCACTAACCCGCATTGGGCCAGCGTGGTGGGTTATGGCCCAATATTCCCACGTGCTATTTGTCCACGTGGGAGGCCTGTGCCTAGCAGTGAGATGTTTATAGGCTATGATAATGATGAAGCGTATTCAAATTTCTTTTTTTCCTTTCTTTTATTTTGTAAAAATCGAATATCCTATATTATGTGACAAACACTTAAAAATATGGCCTGCTCTCATTACTCTCAAATGGTACCCAGTCATACATCACACACAAAAAAGTCCCTATAACCCACCCGGAATCGACTTTGAACCTCGCGAACTGTCACCCACCAAACCTCCGCGGGCGTACACCCTCGCCCTCCAAGATACGTCTTATAAAATACGATCTGTTTTGATTGCGGCCTGGGGCACAAATCAATTAGGCCCCCGATACCCCGCGCCCCCGGCCCGCGGGCCCCCGCGGCGACACCCGAACCAGTGGCCCGTTTTATGACACACCGCCAGAAAAGCGATTCATTAACATTCACAGACTTTATTAGTGGCAATTGACGCTTTACTGCTCGAATAATCGTATCGATTAAATATGGACTGTAAATCAAACGCCTGATGAGGGTACGAGAGACGGTAGTCGGGGGTGATTGCTGATGTGCGAGGTCAACTTCAACGTTTTTAAATGTCTTTTAGAACAACCTTGCGGTAAACAGTTTTGAATTTTAACTCACTAATATCCTTCTTGAATTAATGTTAACTGTTACTGTACAAAGGAATTCAATAATAAAATCTAGACATATAATTTTGAGTACACACGTTCTTCTGTACAAGGCAGGGAGTTAATAGCCGGTCGGTACCTATTCGGTAAACGGAAAATATGGCTGCGTCATTAACCATATCGATTTACTATTAATCTTCAATTTAATACACTATCTAATATAGAAAATAATGACGTAATAGAGGCCGTCGGCGACAGGGTCGTTTCCCACGCCGGCTCGTACCATTTTATGTGTTTTTTTCTACATGAAAATAAATTAAGTTTCGGTAATCAGGCGCCGCTCGATTCCTGACCCGCTTCTTCGCAATATTTCTAAAAGCTATTACAAATACATTTATATAACCACACAAAAAAGCTCTCAAGCAATTTTCGCCACATAATGAGGCCATTATGGAGAATTTTGTTTTACCAACATAATAACGCCGGCTTTTATTCGGACGATCCGTCAGAAAGGACTCGACGGGTAAAGGACAATATTATTCCGCTCCTGATGAGATTTTCGTGCTAAAATTTTAAAACAAAATTACCATCATTATGTATTTAACGGGGATTAAGATCGCAGCGGTCAAATGGGTCAATGGCCTCTATGATGAGTGTCCGTTAATAAAATGTTGCATTTAGATGAATTACGGTCATCATCACGGTTTCATATTAGTGTAGTG
The DNA here is from genome assembly GCA_963921215.1 of Scoparia ambigualis. NCBI lineage: Eukaryota > Metazoa > Arthropoda > Insecta > Lepidoptera > Crambidae > Scoparia > Scoparia ambigualis. The sequence goes on from OY992507.1 coordinate 14,174,010, forward strand.
AAAAAGTTGAAGCGTGACAAAATCGTAATCAGCTCCACAGTAGAGCTTTAAAATTTTATTGATGATATTGCCTGATGCAACCGAGCATACTCTGAAGCTTAGAGGGCATAGAAGCATAAGAACTGGTATTTTGTTTAATGCTCAGTAAGTCACTGGCTTAGGTACCCTTCTGACCTGAGGGCCAATTCTGTACCCAGTGAGCGCTGCGTCAGCACTGACTGAGATGCTGAAAAGCCTCCACAACGCTTCGGTGGTCGAGTGGTACGCTCGGCTCGATATCCGAAAGTCCCGGGTTCTTGATACCGAACCCAACCTGGGACTTGTCCCAGATCGGGCAAAAGTGTGTTTTCGGATTATTCGATTCATGGCCGGGTTTGCGATCACCAACCTATGCATTTAGTTAGCATGGTTATTAAGTCAATTACCATAAACTGTAGCCCTACCACCAACCAAACCGAGCACACAAAGATGTACCCTCCGCTGGGAGTCAAACCCGGGACCTCTGGGTCTGAAACCGGTGGCTTAACCACTAGACCACAAAGGCGGTTGCGGCGGCAGTTATCTAAATGCCAAATCTATTTTGGACGAACGAAATTTTAGAAGGAATGGAAACCGCTGTAAATAGTAAACGAAAATCGGCCGAAATTTCGTTTCGGAGAAAGAGAGTATAGGGCCTCTGGGCATTCTACCATTAGGTATGATAGTACACTTCAGTTAAAAGAGTTTGAAACACCGTTATAGTGGTTATCATAAAAGCGTATCAACGTTCGCAATGATTGATAGGGTGACCAAATTAAATTACATTGGAGACGTCGTCGATTCCGATTGTGGTCCTAAATAGCAGTCATTACCACCCACACTGTTGCCAATGAACTCTGCGCTCACCAGCTTCGGATACCTGCATGTCGATAATGTCGATTCTCCAAAGCTCGATCTTAAACTCGCATATCACTTCGATACCCACGTTCCGATTAAGAATGACCTTTGTGATGTTTGTGTAGTCACATACAAAGTAGAGTCGAAGGATAGAATGCGGATTTGATAACTCACTGCGGATTCAGGATCTAATATAAGTATGTCTTTATTATTGAATTTTTGCATTCACAATGCTATATAGATTTAGTATAAAATGTTTACTAGAAAAAAAACAACCAGTCTCAGGAAAGCTCGAACGGGATTCGAACCCGTGACCTTTGGATTGCCAAAGGTCACGGGTTCAAGATTGATTTTTTTTCTAGTAAACATTTTATCCTAAATCTATATAGCATTGTGAATGCAAAATTTCAATAATAAAGATATTTATAAGCAATTACGTCTTTATCGATTGCTAAATACTTGCAATAGTATTTCTTTCGAATGTGAGGGTAGACTTCACAGTGACGTAATACCGCTGGCTTGCAGCGTATCAACTACTGGAAAAAAATTCAACGAGCTTCTGGGGTCTCGGTAGCTTATAGCGGTTAGAGCAGTGGACCGGCAATCCAAAGGTCACGGGTTCGAATCCCGTTCGAGCTTTTCTGAGACTGGTTGTTTTTTTTCTAGTAAACATTTTATCCTAAATCTATATAGCATTGTGAATGCAAAATTTCAATAATAAAGATATTTATAAGCAATTACGTCTTTATCGATTGTTAAATACTTGCAATAGTATTTCTTTCGAATGTGAGGGTAGACTTCACAGTGACGTAATACCGCTGGCTTGCAGCGTATTAACTACTGGAAAAAAATTCAACGAGTCTTCTGGGGTCTCGGTAGCTTATAGCGGTTAGAGCAGTGGACCGGCAATCCAAAGGTCACGGGTTCGAATCCCGTTCGAGCTTTCCTGAGACTGGTTGTTTTTTTTTTCTAGTAAACATTTTATCCTAAATCTATATAGCATTGTGAATGCAAAATTTCAATAATAAAGATATTTATAAGCAATTACGTCTTTATCGATTGTTAAATACTTGCAATAGTATTTCTTTCGAATGTGAGGGTAGACTTCACAGTGACGTAATACCGCTGGCTTGCAGCGTATCAACTACTGGAAAAAAATTCAACGAGTCTTCTGGGGTCTCGGTAGCTTAGCGGTTAGAGCAGTGGACCGGCAATCCAAAGGTCACGAGTTCGAATCCCGTTCGAGCTTTCCTGAGACTGGTTGTTTTTTTTCTAGTAAACATTTTATCCTAAATCTATATAGCATTGTGAATGCAAAATTTCAATAATAAAGATATTTATAAGCTATTACGTCTTTATCGATTGTTAAATACTTGCAATAGTATTTCTTTCGAATGTGAGGGTAGACTTCACAGTGACGTAATACCGCTGGCTTGCAGCGTATCAACTACTGGAAAAAAAATCAACGAGTCTTCTGGGGTCTCGGTAGCTTAGCGGTTAGAGCAGTGGACCGGCAATCCAAAGGTCACGGGTTCGAATCCCGTTCGAGCTTTCCTGAGACTGGTTGTTTTTTTTTCTAGTAAACATTTTATCCTAAATCTATATAGCATTGTGAATGCAAATTTTCAATAATAAAGATATTTATAAGCAATTACGTCTTTATCGATTGTTAAATACTTGCAATAGTATTTCTTTCGAATGTGAGGGTAGACTTCACAGTGACGTAATACCGCTGGCTTGCAGCGTATCAACTACTGGAAAAAAAATCAACGAGTCTTCTGGGGTCTCGGTAGCTTAGCGGTTAGAGCAGTGGACCGGCAATCCAAAGGTCACGGGTACGAATCCCGTTCGAGCTTTCCTGAGACTGGTTGTTTTTTTTCTAGTAAACATTTTATCCTAAATCTATATAGCATTGTGAATGCAAAATTTCAATAATAAAGATATTTATAAGCAATTACGTCTTTATCGATTGTTAAATACTTGCAATAGTATTTCTTTCGAATGTGAGGGTAGACTTCACAGTGACGTAATACCGCTGGCTTGCAGCGTATCAACTACTGGAAAAAAATTCAACGAGTCTTCTGGGGTCTCGGTAGCTTAGCGGTTAGAGCAGTGGACCGGCAATCCAAAGGTCACGGGTTCGAATCCCGTTCGAGCTTTCCTGAGACTGGTTGTTTTTTTTCTAGTAAACATTTTATCTTAAATCTATATAGCATTGTGAATGCAAAATTTCAATAATAAAGATATTTATAAGCAATTACGTCTTTATCGATTGTTAAATACTTGCAATAGTATTTCTTTCGAATGTGAGGGTAGACTTCACAGTGACGTAATACCGCTGGCTTGCAGCGTATTAACTACTGGAAAAAAATTCAACGAGTCTTCTGGGGTCTCGGTAGCTTATAGCGGTTAGAGCAGTGGACCGGCAATCCAAAGGTCACGGGTTCGAATCCCGTTCGAGCTTTCCTGAGACTGGTTGTTTTTTTTTTCTAGTAAACATTTTATCCTAAATCTATATAGCATTGTGAATGCAAAATTTCAATAATAAAGATATTTATAAGCAATTACGTCTTTATCGATTGTTAAATACTTGCAATAGTATTTCTTTCGAATGTGAGGGTAGACTTCACAGTGACGTAATACCGCTGGCTTGCAGCGTATCAACTACTGGAAAAAAATTCAACGAGTCTTCTGGGGTCTCGGTAGCTTAGCGGTTAGAGCAGTGGACCGGCAATCCAAAGGTCACGAGTTCGAATCCCGTTCGAGCTTTCCTGAGACTGGTTGTTTTTTTTCTAGTAAACATTTTATCCTAAATCTATATAGCATTGTGAATGCAAAATTTCAATAATAAAGATATTTATAAGCTATTACGTCTTTATCGATTGTTAAATACTTGCAATAGTATTTCTTTCGAATGTGAGGGTAGACTTCACAGTGACGTAATACCGCTGGCTTGCAGCGTATCAACTACTGGAAAAAAAATCAACGAGTCTTCTGGGGTCTCGGTAGCTTAGCGGTTAGAGCAGTGGACCGGCAATCCAAAGGTCACGGGTTCGAATCCCGTTCGAGCTTTCCTGAGACTGGTTGTTTTTTTTTCTAGTAAACATTTTATCCTAAATCTATATAGCATTGTGAATGCAAATTTTCAATAATAAAGATATTTATAAGCAATTACGTCTTTATCGATTGTTAAATACTTGCAATAGTATTTCTTTCGAATGTGAGGGTAGACTTCACAGTGACGTAATACCGCTGGCTTGCAGCGTATCAACTACTGGAAAAAAAATCAACGAGTCTTCTGGGGTCTCGGTAGCTTAGCGGTTAGAGCAGTGGACCGGCAATCCAAAGGTCACGGGTACGAATCCCGTTCGAGCTTTCCTGAGACTGGTTGTTTTTTTTTCTAGTAAACATTTTATCCTACATCTATGTAGCATTGTGAATGCAAAATTTCAATAATAAAGATATTTATAAGCAATTACGTCTTTATCGATTGTTAAATACTTGCAATAGTATTTCTTTCGAATGTGAGGGTAGACTTCACAGTGACGTAATACCGCTGGCTTGCAGCATATCAACTACTGGAAAAAAATTCAACGAGTCTTCTGGGGTCTCGGTAGCTTAGCGGTTAGAGCAGTGGACCGGCAATCCAAAGGTCACGGGTTCAAATCCCGTTCGAGCTTTCCTGAGACTGGTTGTTTTTTTTCTAGTAAACATTTTATCCTAAATCTATATAGCATTGTGAATGCAAAATTTCAATAGTAAAGATATTTATAAGCAATTACGTCTTTATCGATTGTTAAATACTTGCAATAGTATTTCTTTCGAATGTGAGGGTAGACTTCACAGTGACGTAATACCGCTGGCTTGCAGCGTATCAACTACTGGAAAAAAATTCAACGAGTCTTCTGGGGTCTCGGTAGCTTAGCGGTTAGAGCAGTGGACCGGCAATCCAAAGGTCACGGGTTCAAATCCCGTTCGAGCTTTCCTGAGACTGGTTGTTTTTTTTCTAGTAAACATTTTATCCTAAATCTATATAGCATTGTGAATGCAAAATTTCAATAGTAAAGATATTTATAAGCAATTACGTCTTTATCGATTGTTAAATACTTGCAATAGTATTTCTTTCGAATGTGAGGGTAGACTTCACAGTGACGTAATACCGCTGGCTTGCAGCGTATCAACTACTGGAAAAAAATTCAACGAGTCTTCTGGGGTCTCGGTAGCTTAGCGGTTAGAGCAGTGGACCGGCAATCCAAAGGTCACGGGTTCGAATCCCGTTCGAGCTTTCCTGAGACTGGTTGTTTTTTTTCTAGTAAACATTTTATCCTAAATCTATATAGCATTGTGAATGCAAAATTTCAATAATAAAGATATTTATAAGCAATTACGTCTTTATCGATTGTTAAATACTTGCAATAGTATTTCTTTCGAATGTGAGGGTAGACTTCACAGTGACGTAATACCGCTGGCTTGCAGCGTATCAACTACTGGAAAAAAATTCAACGAGTCTTCTGGGGTCTCGGTAGCTTAGCGGTTAGAGCAGTGGACCGGCAATCCAAAGGTCACGGGTTCGAATCCCGTTCGAGCTTTCCTGAGACTGGTTGTTTTTTTTCTAGTAAACATTTTATCTTAAATCTATATAGCATTGTGAATGCAAAATTTCAATAATAAAGATATTTATAAGCAATTACGTCTTTATCGATTGTTAAATACTTGCAATAGTATTTCTTTCGAATGTGAGGGTAGACTTCACAGTGACGTAATACCGCTGGCTTGCAGCGTATCAACTACTGGAAAAAAATTCAACGAGTCTTCTGGGGTCTCGGTAGCTTAGCGGTTAGAGCAGTGGACCGGCAATCCAAAGGTCACGGGTTCGAATCCCGTTCGAGCTTTCCTGAGACTGGTTTTTTTTTTTTCTAGTAAACATTTTATCCTAATTTATGTATGATTTGGTAACGACACCTATTTTTGTTTTTTGTAAATATCGTTACTTCTGTGTAAAGATTTGCATTTTTTGCGCCTATTCTTCTCTTCAGCTAAAAAATTAGGTCCTGAATGTGTCGAAGGTTAAAAAACATGTTTTGGACGATTCAGAGTGCTTATTAATTAAGTTTATTAAATAAATACATTTTGACTTTCACTTTTGAATCGAGCCTTTACATAATCACACTGCTGAGGCTATTTCATCAATCTGCACGGAACCATTATAGTGTCGGTTCATTTTTTTGTCGCCCTGCAAGTCGCATAACCACAAGGCGAATGGACTGGTTAGCTGACATGGTGTAGTGATTTTGACAAAGCAGTTTTGTTTCTGTATACATACTCTCAAAATTGAAGTTAGGGTATACATACGAGTATATAATAGTAATTATACATAATGAGTATCTATACTAATATTATATAGCTGAAGAGTTTGTTTGCTTGAACGCGCTAATCTCAGGAACTACTGGTCCGATTTAAAAAAAATCGTTCAGTATTAGATAGCCCATTTATCGAGGAAGGATATAGGCTATATATCATCACGCTAAGACCAATAGGAGCGGAGCACAAAGAAACTATTCCACGCGGACGAAGTCGCGGGCAGAAGCTAATAGTAAAATAAAATAATACTCGATTTTGTGCAGTAAGTGAGGTAAAAGAAGTGTGTTATAATCATAGTTTTGGTCTCTGCCTACCTGTCCATGAAACAAACGTGATGCAGGGTACTATCGCGGACTCCGTCGCTTTTATCAGTCTAAAGGTCAAAATCTCTTGCACACCGCGTCGTATATTTGGTACGGACACGTACCCGGGCGGGCGGTGCGCTTCATACGAAAATATCTGCAAAGTGGTAAAGCGACAGTGACCCCGATAGTACATAACAGTCTCTGCTAGCAAGTAGCGAACATGACAGGTTTACACCAGAACGACAGTTAAGCCGAAACATAGACATTAGTTTAAAGAGTTTTAACGTTCACAAAAACTATTTCAATGTTCGTAATATTCGATTTTACGTTAAAAAAGCTCAAATTAACTCGAAAATAACGAAACGTTGAAATAGGACTTCTTTTTTTTTTGTTTTTCAACGTTTTATTATATTTCATTGTGGTTTCTATGAGATCGTTCCCGCGAACGGCTAGTTTCTCTCAGCAACAGCGGATGCGCGGGCGCATGAACGGTAATTGGGATCGTGAGCTGTCCATTACTCCGTCACTACGCGCCTCCCGCCCGACAGCCGCTATCACGCCGAACTACTGTTTGTACTGTGACGTGGAACACGAACTTACACTACGAAACGTGAAAGCTATTCGTAAGAATAAAATGGGCGCTGGGTGCAATGGAATTTGCACGACGACCGATTCGAAGTTTTTTTTGAACCATTTGTAAGAAAAGGAGAATTTGTATGGAAGCTAATGCAGCGCCTGGAAGTAAGAGGTAAGTTCCAATTTTTCCATACAAATTGACATTTTCTTTCATGAGTATGAATGGTAAATAAAGCTCGCACTCTGTACTCTGAAAAGCATACTTTGTTTAGTTTTAGAAGTAAATATCATATTATATAGGACTGCCTCAAAACATGTGTTTAATCATAAAGTCTTTTATTTATTTGTTATAATTTAGTCAACCATAATTATGTCTTTTTATGCTCGTTGACAGAAAACATCGTGAAAACTCTCAGGTTATCGTTGAAATCCGGGTACCGACTAAAATGGGCTTTTATTTTTTACATTTTGAAACAACAAAATAATGTATCTTTAGTTACTTATCGAAACATAATGATACCATGGATGTTTAGTATGCTTTACATTATGCGTTTCATAAATTTAAATTTGAGACTGCAAAAGATTAGAAATTATCAAGTGTCGACATACTCAAAAATGTCGCAAATTGGGACAATAGTTCATGGAATCTTAAAATGTGTCCTGAAATTCTATTACCAATTATTAGAATAGTTCAATAATTGTAAGAGGAATCCATTTGTCTTCTAATTAGAAAATATAACAATTCTCTATAATCTGTAAAACGTGTAAGCCGTAAACCTAATTTGTTACGATCAAGTCGATTTCGCGTAAGCGTCCAACACTTACGGGCAACTTCCGCGAGTACAAGCCTAAAAATCTCTCCACGTCCCTGTAATGGAGCTATGATGTGCACTCATTTTGGCACGCCATCAGACATTTGCAACATTATTATTTACGTATGTACATACAACTACTTGGTACTTATGTACGGCTAACACTGTAATCACAGCAAAGTTTCGATATCGACGTAACATACCCTAATTACGGGCGGAATCACTTTTTGAGCTTAAACAGGCAAAGGCTTGAGTTGGTTTTGGCGCGTCGCGGGGCTCGTGCGCCGCCGCCGTCTCCCGACTCCCGATATTATCCTTGTAATTGGTGATTTTGTGCAATTTATGAGGATCCGCGCAATTTACGAGCAGCGGACAAGTGGGCGACTTCGCCCTCCGCTATGGCGAAATTGAGTCAGAGTTTCAATTAAAATTTTATATTCCGCAAATTACCTGCCAATTATATTCCATTAAGCCGCTTAAAGGTACCACGAGATTGTTTTCAAGTCATTTTCTACCCGCGCACGTTATGACGCGTTTTATTGTTTTAACAGCTCTAACGCGAATTCGGAAAACTTCTTTCTGCAATAATTTTAATTGCAACTCTTACGTGAATGTTTTATTTTTAACATTAAAATAAACACCTTTTGTGTTAAGCATACTTCCAATTACCAAGCTATATTGACTGCAGATTCACCGATTTGAGTCATCCAAGAGCCAACTTTAGAACAAAATACTAAATATAAAAATATACCAGCTTGTTTGTTTAATAATTATATAAAATTAATCGGCAGAACTTTACTTTACTTTTAATCGACAGAAAAGTCGATCATCAGGTGGAGTGGGGTCATTTGCCGGGCTTAGTATTAAAAAAAAAAAAAGTACACAATTAATTTCAATAAATATATGATAATTCCCTTTAAACTCAAAATCGCTTAAAAACGTTAATGACGTCGCGCCAATGTTGAAATTATCATTTATACAGTAATATCAGCCTGCGAAAACATAATTATACACATCCCCTAGTGTTACCTTAATGTCTTTATCTATACCAATATCGAAAGGATGTAGATAAACCAAGTGAAATGAGGTAGATCTCCACAATCGATTAAGCATTACGTGACGCACTTAAGAGACGGTGGTCAAAGAAATTGAAAATTGTGACAGCACTTACAGTTTTGATGAAATAATTGTTTGCAAATGATTATATGTTAATTTAATGTGGCCCTTGGGCAATAAATTGCACATAATTTAAGGTGAGTGAGTGGAAGGTCCGAATCTTGCTCATCGCTATGAAGAAAAATATTGCGTACAAGATAGCCTTGCCTCGGACAAGTACTGCATTGTAATGCGGCAACCACCTGCTGCAAATTAAATGATTGTATGTGTGGCTGAGTTAAAAACAATATTATTAAGATACGTTAAAGAGACACTATGATATCGGTAAGCCGGTATAAAACAGGGAATAATTAAAGAAGGTTTAAAGATTGTGGTTTGAGGAGTACAGATATGTGACTTGCCTGTCAACAATTCTGAAGATTTTAAAGTTGTTAAAAATAAAGTAGTTAACTAATTGTTAAATGTTATTGAAATTAACTGTGAGTGAGATCTTGAAACCTGTTTTTAATTCATTCTCCTTGGTACAGATTCCACGATGTGTCTTAGTTATACAAATAATTGTCTTGTTAATAAAGTGCCTCTCCGAATAGTATTTATTTGCGTTTCTTTTACACAAATTATTAAATGTTTATGAATAAATTAATATTTACTAATTTTAGCTTAGCTGCTTAGCTGACCTATTTAAAAATAATTGTGTCGACTGCAGTTCTTGTGTACAGTATTGTACAGTCGACAGTCAGGCAAATAAAAATATTTCGAGCTCTTTCGTGCTTCGTAAGCATTGAGGTACAATATACTAGTAAGGCATCGTAAGCTGTTGGTACGGCCACTATGATGTGGGTAGGTGAAGATGCGTTTAAAATGTATAAAAATTTAAACGAAGTTTCTCAAAACAAACAACGGCTTAAAACTCCTATACTTGTAACCGAAAATAACCGACCAATAGGATCCGATACTGTTTAATTTAATAATTTATTTAAAACGGTCATCGTATTGAGGCTGTTTTATATTAATAACAGCATTTAGATGCTGTTGTATGATGGCAGTTGTAAAAATTCACCAAACCTTTTTGAACGTGGTGGGCTGTGGCCTAATTTATCCTCTGCTATTGTTCATGTGGGAAGAAATACTGTGCCCAGCTGTTTGACTTTTATAAGGTGATGATGATAATATACACGGTGTCTTAAAAGGCACAAAAGTAATGCGCGTACATACTTTTGGATATTGTCTGATGTTAGCAAATCCACAAGCTAATTTTGCATAACTTTCTCTTCCAGTCACCTACGTTTCACGATAACAATTGCACAACACACAAAAAACACGCAACAGTCGAACGCGACAAACATCGAAGGCGACGACAATCATCCCCAAACAAAACAAAAGTCCGGACGAGAACGATATCTAGCCAAAGTTTATAAGAGCAACGTCTCGCGAAAGACGTCCCAGTCGTGTCCAAAATAGCCGGCCGGAGCGCTCTTATGACAGCCGACCGATATTTATGCCGCGGCGCCCCGCCCACCGCCGCGGCTCATTCAGCCCGTTTGTATTTATTCTCTGCCTATTTATTTGTATTTGCCTTCGCTTTGAATAATGCATGAGTTTCCGCCGTGTGTAGGCAGCGTGACGCCGGAGCGCGCGGTCCTCCGCTCTTGCGCTCGTTTTTTTGCCCGATTTCGGCTTTGTCACGCTCCGTCAATGCTGTCAGCGTTTTTTGGTGCGGTCGCGTTGGTTTTTTAAATACCTAATTTGTACAAAAAAGTTTTAAGCTTTCGATAGTAAGTAAACTCTATTCAAACGACAAAGCCGAAGGTGTTGTTAACATTGATATTTGTTGCTAGAGAGAAAGAACTATTGTTGTTGAACACAATTGGGAAAACATTCATCAACCAGTGTCAATATTTCAGTTTATGTTTAAGCGGTAAAGCCAACATTTTGAACTTTTGATAGTACCATTCAAACGAGTCAAGAGTGCTGTTAACATTTGTATTCGTTCACTCTAGAAATACTTATTGTTGTTGACCACAAACAGACAAAAAATTCAGTATTCAAAGAATATTTATAATATAAAAGTAAGCAAGTAGCTTTTAAAGGTTTGTCCCACTGATGGGCCTACATCATTGCAATCAAGCCATCGCTAATACAGTTAAGGTGTCTGTATTATCACCACGATTGCCAAATACGGGTAATATTACAAAAACTAATCTATATACTTTAAATAAAATACTAACACTTAGTAAAACTACCATTGTTTCTAACAAATTACAAAACCAATGTCCTTCCAACACAAATTCCTATTATGTACCTACACAAATACTTATCCACCTATCCCAAATCAGGTTGATACGATCATAGTAATTCGTTTATAAATTAAATTATAGCGACCGCAAGTATCAAAGCGAAGCGTGACATCACCCCGGGCAGTTGACGCAAGCCCCATGAACCGATATCGGAATAAGGGCGGGGCCTATCGATACCACTGGCATCGAGACAGCGGCCACATATCGATTTTAAAAAGAAACAAAAAACAACCACATCGAATATAAAACGCTTTGTTACCAACCTACTTGTAGGTAGACTGTTTATTGTTTGAATAGTTTGCTTTCTTTTGTATACTGACGAGTGCCTCACTTGAAGAGTCCTATTAGTCAATAGTTGTCGTTTTATGAAAAAAGTAGTCCTAAAAAGCCTATAATTCTGGGAAAAGGCCCATTAAAATCAAGTCACTGTTACCATCGATGGATGATGGCTTTGCCACCACGCTTACAAAATACGGGTTGGTGTTCGATTACATACTACGGCAAACATAAAAAACCCCTTAACGGATCAGGGAATTGAACCCAGCACCTCGGGATACCAGGTCAACAGCTTTACCACTAGGTCACCGGACATACTTCAGCTACATCAAATGGCATCAAGCAACAGATCATTTTAAAAAAACAAGTTTTGATTTGACGTCACACAACACTTCCTGTTTCTAAAGAAGTGGATAAGACACTCAATTACAATGAAGATATGATGTTATAGTTTTATTTTAGTAAATAGTATCTCTTTTGACCAAAAAGTCAACCAAGTCAACTACCATAATCGAATTGCTACACAGACTCAGTCGGACAATCACTTCAGCGACGTCCTTTTGAACAGCTAAGATCAGAATCTTTGCCTCAAAATGTGTACGCAAATAAATTAATGCAATGTCCTTTTGCCCAGTTAAGATCAATATCGCTGCTTTAAAATGTGTATGTAAATAAATGAATGCTTACAATAAAACAAACGTCTATGTGTTAAAGTCAGCCATAAGTAATGCAATGCTGACTTTTGGGCGGGGCTAATCGATACAGCACCACGGAACACGAATCGAAATGAATCGAACGCAACTTGCTTTGCCATAATCATTAATTTTTATGATGCGGCCCGCCACCCGGCTCAATTAAGGCCGTGAGAATATTAAAATTAAAAAACTATATGGCTATACGGCGCTTTAAAGTCTAATGTAAAACAATCTTAATACGATAACCGTTTAAATAAATTATTAAATTAAACAGTATGGGATCCTATTGGTCGGTTATTTTCGGTTACAAGTATAGAAGTTTTAGGCCGTTGTTTGTTTTGAAAAACTTTATACATTTTTAATCGTATCTTCTAATGGGAAACCTACCTATCTGAACTTATAGCGATCTTACATTATTAAAATTTAGCGACCTGCCCGCGACTTCGTCTGCATGAACAACCCGTACTTTTAATTTCCAAAAATCTTCTTTTACTTATACAAACTTGTTTTATTTGACAAATGCCTCCCCCGAGAATCTCCACCTCCACGTATCCAGCACCCGAGACCTTCACAGATTGTCAAACCACCTTGTTGACCTATTATTTGTTCAAAATTACGATATTTATTTATAATAATAGTGATAAGAATAACTATATCTCTCTAAGTAGCAATAAGACACTACACTCGCACAAGACATTCACAGCTGATTGACACAGTGCCGTCCACACGCCAAAACATTGCTCTAGATATGACGATTTGATCGTATCGCCATCGTTAAGGCTCACCACCACAACTACATTGTCACAAACCCCAAGCTACGCACGCGACACCAATAATTGGCGCCTAGCCTTAATGTACATATGCAACGACGGTATCTTTAATTAGTTATTATTTTATATAGATAACAATACTTTGTATAAAATATAAACACTTTTTATACATACTTTCACAATCACTGATGATTATCTGAATAAATAAATACTTTATCAGGCCAGTAGGCTTACTCTTGAAACAGAATTGCATTAGTCAATTTCCAATCACAAATCTAAAAAATGTCAAATGGCACTTTTGTAAGCGACAATTAGCGCCACATTGGAAATAAATTGCGTGGAAATTAATAGAACAAATTATTATCGAGATGGCGTTCCGGAATTAAATTTACTTCTCCCAATATCGACACATATTAATCGCATTGGAATTGTATTAAGATTGAGTTTGCGTTTGAGAGTAACCCCCCAGGCTTGAGCATAAAAAATTTCAAAAACATTGCTTATTATTTTATTGCATCATGTTCCTATTAAAAACATATATATTATAATCGTTCTGATTAGGACTTTTCCTATATATACATGCTAATCGTTTGTAACTGATAATCTACTAACTACTAACGAGTTTAAAGAGGGAGAGAGTAAGGTAAGTACAAATAATAATATGCATTTGTTGCACTTTAAGAAGACCGAAATACCTTAAAGTTAGGTTCGCACTTTGCTTGTAATTTAGACAAATGGCAAATAATTTAGCAGCTAAGGCACGACTAGCTGCTATATTACTCGGTACAGACGCCAGCTCTTCAACCAGCCACGAAATGACCAATTTCTTCATCAAACTTTTGAAGTTTGTAACTTTGTTACTAAGTGCTGTTGTTTTAGCCGGTCGCAGTTTGCAAAAATTCGCAAAAATGTCGTATAAGAGCGACCGATCCTACCGCGCCTGTACCACATAATAGGAATAAAGTATCAATAAATTGTTATTGCTCATGCTCACTACAACACTACTACATAGTCACAAATCACAAGCTGCGCACGCGACGATCGGCGCCTCGCCATAATGAACTTATGCAACGATGATACCTTCAATTACCAGTGACAGCGTGCAATTGAGCCGGTGCAATCGTGACTGCGTAAAGAGAGCAGACGCCAAATCGACGTAACGGTTATTAGTTTACCAACTGAACAAAACAATGGCCGATTATGTTTACGTAGAAGCACCGCTTAAATATTGAATCAGACGTACACCTTAGTAGGTCAGATTAGTTATTCCTAAACTTTTACAAGTGGTTTATGAATGAGATCACAATAAGTCAAGAAGGACGCTGCAGTATTTGCGTAACAATAAGAACAATCTCCTACACCTCATACTTGAAGGCAAGTACAAGACTCAGAAGATCTGGATGAAGGACTTCCTACGACTAGGAACCTAATAACTCTTCCTTGGCTACAGAACCTCGCTGACAGTTGCTCAATTCTTCCGATTCGCAACTTCACAGAACCACTTGGTATAATGATAGCCAACCTCCGGTAAGAGATGGCAAGAAGAGGAAGAAAAGCTTAGTGAACTGCTAATTAAGACTCCTACTATTTAACAAAGTGGTTCATGAATGAGGTTACAGCTAATTCGGGGACAACTGGCATGTCACGCACGAAGCACGAACGGTGGATCTAAAACGCGAACCACAAACAGGTAGAGTTCAATCTTACCCGCAATTACTGTTAGACAATAGTGCCGCGCAAGCACTCTTGCTGGTATTTTTTACACTGACAACATAATGGGCATAATGAAGGCAACACGTGCGCTCGACATCGCATGATGCCACTCGTCAGATCTCGGGCTCGGCCCGGTCGCCCTATTGATTGTTCCAAGAATTTAGAGCAGGCAAAAAGGCTCGCATGACGCCGCCGCTTAGGCTGCCACCACTGAACCATATTAGACGGTTTACGGAGTCAACCGTTATGTGACATTTGACTGTCGCGGAGTCATCGTTTGGGTATTCAAGTGTTGTGATGGTAATTAGATTGAGGACAATTTCATAATGCAACTTGACAATGAAACACATTGAGCTTGACCAAAATTCTTAACTACTGAGGCTGGCTGAGGACCTTAGGGATATAATTATGTTGAGATACAACATTGCTACTAGCATTGTTTATATGGCGACCAACTTGGAAAGATGTTAGCTACCATCACAATATTCTGTAATCCATCTGGGTTTCGACGTAGTACACGTACGTACGAAGGCGGCAAATAACAAAATATATTAAACAACAAACGGCATCAAAATAACATTCCACATTTAATTACCTACTTTTGTAATAACCCCAATTATCTTCATCCCACTTCAACAAGTACGTTCACAGACGCTCCTCAAAGTTCACACAAATAGGTCTAATTCAAAGAGTTTCTACGGCAAGGCTAAATCCTGCCAGTTGTCATGGCAACGACGCCGTCTCGGGTCGCTACCTTCTCAGTTTATGTGTTCATTAAGTGCTCCCACCTTATTTATATCCCCGGGGCCATTGTTACTCCGGGGGAATTAGGTAGCGCTTCGTCTACGGCTGACTCCGCACTCCGCACTTCGAGGGAAAACTCGAGTGAATCTCTAGTATTTTCTCAAGAGGGATAGCGGAGCTAAATTGTTAGACAGATGCTCTTGATAGTTGCAGTTTGTCACTGGAAAAGTACTTTGGGTACTTAATTTTTTTGTGTTTATTTATATACATATATAAAGACAAATCCAAGTGCACGAACGAAAACGCAAGTTAAATTCGATAACCGGAAATGTATCCCGCACATGGAACATGACAAGACAAACAGTCCAATGACCGTTTCTCAATATCCTACCGCCGACGTCTCCGAGTGTAAATGTCACAAATGTATGATTAACGCTGTATGCCGCTCACATTCCTCGGTCGCGGCCGCCCGTTACAAGTTCATTCCATTTAAATTTAGCGCGGCGCGTGCCGGCGTGGGACGCGCGGGACGCAAGGGACGCGCGGGCGGGACGCGCGCCGGTGGGCGGGACGTTTCACCATCACTCAAGTGACGAAAATTGACGGAAGATGGGCGGACACCGTTTGGCCGCGACGTCATCAATTACCGCGTCCCGACGGTCAACGTGCACTTGCGACACCGCGCGAGATGCATACCTAATATCAACTCTAAACTTAGCCAGCCTATCCGTACTTCCAAGCGCGGTGTAAGGACCGCGTGCTCATAAACAACATTTCATTAAATCAATCCCGGAAGGCGTAAAAAGTAGCCAGGTTCGCATCGCAATCATGGACGATATCTTGAACAGGCATTATTGAGATGCAATCTAGGAGCCATCGATCGCTCGATAATTCGATCTAACTGCGTCCGCCGTTGCGCAACCATTCATCAGATCGGAGTCTGATACAGCGATGATACCTTTATTAAATGGTAGCTGAAGAAACTTTAGATCACCACTTCTTGTTTGCGAGTTAGGTCTAAAGTTCACTTTCGCTATAAAATTGTAGGTATTTTCCATCATACAGACCTACCGGTTGTTTATGGCTTATTATTGTTACAAATTCAGCGATAAAAAATGTTTGCTCACCCCAAGTTCGTATCAAACCGCAAATGAGCAACCCAAACAGTGAGTGTTTAGCGCTGCATGTTTGCCAACATTATCTCGAGAACGAGCGAACGCAAGAAGCCACAGCGAGCCCGCGCAAAAGCTCGGCGATCGATTTTGAAAATTGCCCATAATTAGCATGTATCTCACTCGTCTGGACGACTGTGCGTTTAAAACTGGGATCACAACCACAGGCTACATATTCCAGTAGCGTTTAGGGGTAACGGCGGGTAAAGCGACGAACGCAAATTGGCCGGGAAGCTGCCACTGCCACCAAGCAAATTGTACTGGCAACTCGACCGGCTGTACCTCTCGCGAACATTCCGTCTGTAGTACCACCGGAACGATTTAAACGTCAATCCAATCGGTGGAACCTTCAACCTCTTTAGATGTAGGTAAGTGAT
Source organism: Scoparia ambigualis (assembly GCA_963921215.1). Lineage (NCBI taxonomy): Eukaryota > Metazoa > Arthropoda > Insecta > Lepidoptera > Crambidae > Scoparia > Scoparia ambigualis. The sequence goes on from OY992507.1 coordinate 14,191,100, forward strand.
GTCAAGCCTTCCTCGGTAGTGTTTGAACTCACGACCTTTTTCGATCCGGACGGACTGATCTTACTTAAGCTACCGTAACAGTTTTTGAAGAGCTTTTTGGAGCAGCTACTTGCGATTGTGATAACTTTGCAAACTTGCGCGATGTTAGGCGCCGGGTGGGTGACCGAATTAAAATATATCGAGTTTTAAGTGCTTCGGAAGCCATTAAGATCGAATTTGTCGAGCTTCTCCAGGTTTCGGAAGTGGTTAAACCGTTGATATACCGCGCGGTATCCGGAATAACAAACGTGTTTTTATAATATTGCTCATTAAAACAGTATTGGGCCAGCGTCGTATGTAATGATACAATATCCCCATGTGCATGTTCATTTAGAAAGGTAGAGAGATGCATAAAGGCTGATTATGATAAAGACGAATACTGATCTGTAATCAACACTATTTTTTTTATTCTGCAACGGGTAAGCGCTTGGCCTTCACCTCACCTGATGGTAAGTGACAATAAGGCCGAAGGTGGAAGCGCGCTTCACCCGGAATCCTCAACCACTGAGGAACTGGCTATCTTATCTCTAACTGTCGGAACACAACTATGCTATAAACATCGTCGTTATGGCGACAGACTTAAATAAGATGGTGGTAGGTAGGTAGACCAACCCAACCGAGCACACAAAGATGTACCCCCCGCTGGGAATCGAACCCGGGACCTCTGGGTCTGAAACCGGTGGCTAGCCACTAGACCACGGAGGCGGAATTTCCCCGTTTACAGGTTTTACTTATTCCAGCTATAACGCTACTATACCCAGTATTGTTCGTTTCAGTATCCCCATGTGCATGTTCATTTAGAAAGGTAGACAGATGCATAAAGACAGATTATGATAAAGACGAACACTGATCTCTAATCAACACTAATTTCCCTGTTCAAAGTTTTTCTTATTCCAGCTATAACGCTACCACCCAGTATTGTTCGTTTCAGTGTCACCCATTACCAACAAAGAGTTATGAGAATCCAAGACAAGGATACGCTTTTGTCAGGCAACGGCACCGCTCGCGTGACTTAGTTCATTGACTTGAGGCAGGACAATTTCACTGTCGCCGACCATTAAAGCGTCACATACAAAAAGCTCGCTCAGCTTACTCTTAGTCACTGTTTATAAGTACATACAATACATACATAAATTCATGACTATTATCGACGAAGGATTAGTCAAAGACCAGGCAATTAGGACCGCAAAGGCAGTCCATTGACACATTCCACGTTTTACCAAATAATAACTGTACATGTGCTCAGCGTTACAGGTGGTGAACACATCGCCGCTCTGTTACATTTATGTGCATACTTTAGTCCGTCGCCTTTTACGACACCCAAGGGAAGAGATGGGACGGTTGTATTATTTAATGAACCGCTACGCACATCTATACAAACTGTACTTAACTAGAAACGTACAATGTATTTAAATTACCAACACCTTTGCTTACAGGAGCACATCTCGAGATGTTTTTATTTTGTCACTTAATAAGTGACCCGGCATTGCAGTGTCATATACGTACAATAAAAATAAAAACCCCTTTTTAAAAAACAAGCTTTTATTTAAATGCGCTAAAAAGAAAAAAATAAACTTTTACTATCAACTTAAATAATTACTTAAATAATTTATATGATTTATAAGGTTGTCGCGAGATTATGTTAGTACTCATATTTAACTATACATAGATTGAAAATTTTAACCAATCACATCAAGTTATTTAATTTACTTTTTTTATAAATCTCGCGACAACCTTTTTTAGCATATAAATTGTGTAATGACGTTATAAGTTGATAGTAAAAGTATTTTTTTTTTCTTTTAAGCGCATTTGAATAAAAGCTTGTTTTTTAAAATGGTTTTTTATTTTAATTTATTTTTTACTCTTTAGTATTGGATTTAGAGTCATCTAGCACTGAAGTGCTCGAAAAGACAAATCCAACGAACCCAAACTCGATGAGTTACCGCCGTTTCGTTTAGGAGTTCCTATGGCCACCTCCCGACTCCATTATCAGGACCCTGGACATCCTGTAGCACTAAAGTGCTCAAAATGACAAATCCAACGAACCCAAACTCGATGCGATTCCGCCGTTTCGTGTAGGAGTTCCTATGACTATATTATATATATATATATATATTCCTCCAGACTCCATCATCAGACCAGCTCAATGGTACCATAACATTGCATTGTCATCGTACTTACATAAGTATACCAAATTTCAACTCAATCGGTTGAGGAGAACTGGCCTTAAATTCAGTTGCAAGATTTGTCCCACACATACTAACACACAGGGGAAGTCAAGTAAAAGCTTGTAAAAAAGCTTGTAAAAAGCGCGCTCAGTCAAAATGTGTGTCAAAATGATTCCTTTAGCGCCCGCCTACGCTTACTCTTAGTCACTGTTCATAACCAGAAGCCTTCTAGAAACGGAGAAATTATTTATATTACCTACACCTTCGCTCACTGAGTCATTCAGACTATAAGATACATTATCATCGTGATCATCAGACTATGTTTTTTTACCATTGAAAATATTTATCAGACGCAAATCGCCTGAGACGTACTTTTAGCCATAGCTCTGAGGATTTTGGAAGGATCAAAATGGGAATAGTACCAAGAGTTGAGGAATTTACCGTGACACATTAAAGCGCACATGTAAGCGCTTCAATTTTGAAAATCGGTAACTAAAACTACTACTAAACTGGTAACTTTTTTACGGAATTTTAAAATGTAAAAAAGCGGGTTTTTTGGGGGTGTTTGTTTGTTGTTTGTGATATTTCGGAAAAAAACAGACTTAAGAAAAAATTAGTTTAGCTACAAAATGGCAAAAAAAAATTGAATATCGGTTAATAATTGTCCCTTTAGATTTGGAATTGTAGAAAAACAGGTATTTCCGTATATAAAAGTGATGTAGCTTCTATGACTGTTGATCGATCGTCATGGTAATGGAGTTAAAAGATGCGGATGCAGGCAAGAAGTGCAATCGAGTTGGAATTTCGAAAATTTTAGTGAAATTCATCGGGCGTCTTGGCGCCCGATGTATGGACTTCACTTAGGTAGGTTGTAAAAGAAAAGAAAATGTTATTCTCTGTGTTGTGTCGTGTTATAGGTACATTCGTACGTTTTAAATCGATTTGTAAGTTATGTAGTTGTGTAATTTTAGGGAAATATATCTCAATAAAAATTTCTTATTATTCAAATGACTTGTGTAATGTGTTATTCAAAACAATTTTTTTTTTCGTAAATTTTTGTATTCATTTTCAATGCTCCGATTCTTGCGGGGATTACGAAATATATGATTTTTTTAATTCCGTGTGTGTTTTCTACTGCTGGGCTTAGACCATACCTGATAAAAACAAGCTCATGGGAAGATCAGATCTTATCCTACCACATGTAGGTCCAATGCGAGAAACATTGTTGTTTTTCAATGTTTCTGTATTAAAGAAACTCAAAATATAATGCCAACACAATTATTGATTGCTTGTTAAAGCCAGATGTTCCAGATACAAATGCTAATTGTGCATAATAGGTGCGGTCGACTAATTCCTGTGAGACGCATAGCAAATCTATTTATTGCATCGACCTTGAGTGCTGAGGTTAGCCGTAGGCAGCGCAGGCGTCGGTCGCGCTCGAGTATAATTCACATCGAATCTTGATAATGCTTCGTATTGGCAGTCACGTCTGAGACATTTGATCGTGTAACAAGAAGTGCTGGCCGTAATGGTAGCATAATTACGCAAGCATTATCGAGTGACCCCATATTGTGGTTAGACTCGAATGCTTCGCCCGAGGCACCTGTTTCAATAAATACTCGCAGTACCGGATGAAGTACATGCGCAATGACAGTCGCCACTCGAAGTATGGATGGAGTGGTTTGGATAGCTTGACGTGGCTGCAGTAATCCAATGGAGTACTAGAATATTAAAACAAGCACTTGAACTAATTCGACACGAAAACCAATGTCTTTAATGCGGTTCCAATTAGGTGCTCACATGGGGCAAAACATCTTTTTTCAATAATATCAATATACCATACCAACTTTAAATAACCGTTTTTTCATCTTGATTGAATAAAGATTCGTTATCCAAGCCTCACATCACACCTCACATTTTTGTTTAGTAGTTTGCCACGAATAAAATCAGCATTACTCTTTTGTTCTTCCCAGTGGAACTGCGCAAACACAATACAACGTAATAAAGCGCTCGGAGACGAGCGGCGACGCCTTTGATGTCTCAATTAGTAACGGGAGCGGGTAATTGTGGCGAAAATTAATTTAAGTACGCGACATGGCTGGCAGGGCGCAGCTCACCCGACGCCCGCCGCCGCCGCCGATTGAAACCCGACTCAACCCATTATTGTTAATCAGACTGATTGGGTGCGAAAACTGACTGATTAACAGAGAATTTTTAATGTTTACGAATGGCGGGAGATATGCTAGTGTCCGTAATTATGTTTTTACGTTAAAACGGTGAAAATACAGAAAGACACAGATTTAAAAATATATTATTTAAAAAAAAAATATGTACAAAAAGATATCAAGAAGGCTATTGAAGACCACAACTGAGTTCTTGGCGAGAACTTGATGCAGAAACCTGTCTGCAGATTTGTTTTTATGTCATGAGGTATTTGAATCTAAAATAATATTGGATTTGTGTTCGTTCACTTGAAGTTAGAAAATGCAAAAAAAGGCCGATGTCCCTTTTAAATTTTTCGTCAAGAAGTACACGTGAAGACTCAGTACTACATCTTTACTGAAACGCAAAGGGTTTGGGCGTAATATCTTTTAACATTCTAGACATCAGCTATACCACTAATTATCGTCGACAGAATGTTGATCCGAAAAATTCTACCAACAAAAAAGTAATTAAAACAATCATCGATCAAGTGTCTCCTCATGCTTGCGTAATTTTTGGCATTTTTTTGCTAAATACATTTCACACCCAAGGAAATTCAAAGATCTAACACCATTACCGGTTCATTACCTAATACAGCGGAAGAAAGGCATTACTTGGTCATCATTACCGCAACCGCAGCTCCCCTTCGCGTAAAATACTGCATTTCACGTGTCCACTAAAAAAGTAGCAAAAACAAACGGCAGAGCAAAGCCTTTATATCCTGCGGTGTAAGGACTTTTTTAATGGCGCGAAAATGAACGCTACTTGCGGTAGTATGATGTATGGGAGCGGTCATTTGTTGCCCGTTGGCCCCCATTCCGGTTGTCACAGCATATGGCTGATTTGACTTGTATACGCATGGATGGGGGATAACGTATTGTTTGTTTTGCGGTATTCAGTAACTGTTTACTGTATGAAGCTTGTAGCACTGCACTGCACACACAACAAAAAAGACAGATATTTCTTTTACCATTATATTGGTGTATAGTTTTTAATATAAGTTTGTATGTTTGTATAAAAATGTGGCAAGAACAAAAAGGTATAATCTCATGTATCCTTCTTCCAATGTCATCAGCAGCATAAAGTTGCTACTAACGGGCTCAGTAACTTTTTTTTCAATTTTTTTTTTGTTACTGAACTGGCAAACGAGCTGCGGCTTGTATGGTCGCAACCACCGCAACCCATAGACGCGCACGACACCGAGAGCATATGCTCTTGTTGCCGACCCTGAAGATTCAGTTCTTTATGTTGTTATGCTATGTGCCCGTAATTGCAATGTAAAACAATGCCGCTTAGCAGCAGAAATATATTCGAACTCTGAGCAAAATCTTACCATAATTTTTATTGCAACATTAGAGCGTTTGGTCCTCACTAACTATATTAGCCATTCATCTAACGTTATGGTCAGTGAAAATAGAAGGGCACCTTACCAGAAGCCTCAGCTAATAAGGCAATATCTATCTTTCTTTTAACTGCTGAAACACAAAAATTCTACAATTTTTTCTTATTAACAACAACACAAAACTTACCGAATACAAAAATGATGACTCAAAACATACCCATCTATAATATCAGTAGAAAAGTATTGTCAAAAAGTCCTTTCAAAGGCAGTAACAACATCGACGAACAGATCAAAGTGTCATAAAGTTGTCACGGCTGTTTGAGAAGGCTCGTAAGCCGAAGGTTCTGTTTGTAGGTGGTGTAGTAAAAGAGGGGAGGGGGAGGCACAATGAAACTGGAAGTGGGACGCAATAAAAGTCGCATTAAGTCAAGAGCAAAGACCTCCTGGCGACACGAGACAAGTGAATTGGATCCGTCTGGCGGAAACGTAGCAGGTACCCGGGTGTTTTTGGCTTATAATACGTACTACTTCGAATACCAAATTGGTTTAATTGGTTTAACTTTAAACGTAAACGTATAATTTTTTTTTTTTTTATTGGCAACGGGTAAGCGCTTGGCCTTCATCTCACCTGATGGTAAGTGACGATAAGGCCGAAGGTGGAAGCGCGCTTCACCCGGAATCCTCAACCACTGAGGAACTGGCTATCTTATCTCAAACTGCCGGAACACAACAATGCTATAAACATCGTTGTTATGGCGACAGACTTAGATAAGATGGTGGTAGCTAGCCAGGCGGACTTAACAGCCCTACCACCAACCAAACCGAGCACACAAAGATGTACCCCCCGCTGGGAATCGAACCCGGGACCTCTGGGTCTGAAACAGGTAGCTTAGCCACTAGACCACAGAGGCGGTTAAAAATTAATATTGAAAAGCTTTTCTTTCCAAACGGTGTGTGTAATAAGCTGTCATGACCTCAAGAGGACTTTGCCCAGGAGTGGGACAGTACTGTACAGAAGAACAGTGTTTTATGCTCATTAGTAGTTATTTATATCGCATACTTGAGGAGTCGCAGAACAAAACCGGCTAACTCCACATCGACCACAAACCGTTTTTTTTTTAATTCGTAATTTACAGCGATTGCCCGATTAATCATGAAAATCTTGTGGTACGCAAACGGCTAAACCCCTGTAAAATCGCTTTTCAAATGACGCGTCATTCGAAAAGCGTCAGACGTCATGACGTCTCGGTACGTAAACGGATAAATCCAATGAGAAAATGATACAAAAAATTTGTATCATTTTGTCGCATCAAAAATCCTTTAAAGAAATATACTTCAAATATTTTTGCGGAACAAAATCTGATAAATATATTTTATTGAGTTGTTTTTTTTTGTATAAATGTGATTTGACCCTTATTTGCTTTTCATTTACGACTTTTTGTTTTTGTAGCAGCTTTCAACTTGGGATCAAATGGGGACAAATCCGGATATCTAGTTTGTTTAAAGTACTCTGTTATCGATTATATAGTACGACGCCGCTTTTTCAAAATTTAAGATATTTTAATAAAGTTGAAAGAATGTGCATTTAGGGTTCACTTTTTGCGTTCTACTGTAAAATTTATTAAAATGGATTTAACTGGTTTTGTTCTGCGACTCCTCACTTGGAATTACTATTTATTTATTTATTTGGTTTAGGTACACATACAGGTTACAGTCATATAAGACAACATACTTGGCATTTCAGGTTGAGCTCGACAATAACCTAACAAACAGTGTACACATCGAGTGTAGACACACTGTTGCCTGGATTGTAAAAGTTTTGTTGTTATCAGGTCTTACCAGAGAGAGAAAAGTCATTTTTTTACACAGCTATTATTAGCCTAAGTATGATTGTAATAAGAAAAGCAAAAACATAAAAAACAAAATGCAAAATATTAAGAAATTATGTTCTGTAGAAAATATAACTATTTTTAAATATATAAGACTCGTGCTACGTAAGCTATAATCCAGGTACAAATTCCATTTCACTTAAATCAACGTAAAACAATCCCCTTTAATAAAATTGTCTTTAATTGCTGGTCTATTATACACCACTCGGTCTGCGCTGAAGCCTATTTCAGGTGTTATTTAATTAATAATTTAAATCCACACAATTATATGTTTCCGCTTTTCCTTTGGCCGAACAATTTTGTCATTCGCCGTGGACGCTTAAAGACACCGCAACCTATAATCAAGCGGAATAATTTCTATTGAACAAATGGAGCAAAGGACATAATTACTGCTCGTATAGATTTTAATTAAAACTAGTTATGAGGAAGGTGTCTGTCCGGACGCGTGCGACGCGAGAAATTCCCCATTCGAACTTCGATTGCGATTCGATACTTTGTAATTATTTTAATTGTCAAATTGTGTTTAATAATCGACTAGCAAACGAGCTTGGATTGTTTAGAATTGTAGGCGGCGCGAGTGGCGGCGATAACGCCTGTAAAGTCCTAACAACCTTCTGGTATTTAGGTACCGATGGGTTGCTATGACAACGATGCGTAATCACACCAATTGGTATCATGTTATTAAATGTAACATATTTGTATCAGACCGTTTTAAGGCAATATAAACTCATAAAATATGTACTACTAATGACTAATTGATATAATTGTACTATATTAGTTAGTGTCCAATAATTGTTCTGTGTTCTGTAACTATCTTTATCATAGTTTTTAGCCGTTATCGTACTACTCTTTGACATGATAATATAATAAGCCTTTGAATATGATTAATCTATGTAAGGCAACATGTATCATAATTTCCGTGATCAGCGCAAAATACAGTAATTATGTTGGAGAGCAAGTAATTTGCTCTCAGCCATATTTCAAACACATAAATACCATATCAATGGTTAAGCGTCCAGAAAAACTGTGATATACAACAAAAATTATGATTAATCAACACTTGTAATTATGGGAAAATTAATAATGTATTTTTCTAACTTTTTTTTTAGATTTAATAAATCATCACCACGTGTAAGTAATAAATCATCGTACGTGAGTTGTAATTAAATGTGTGGTTTCAGGTAAGATTTCGAACACGAGATATATAATTAATTTTTGTTTCGTTAGACGAATCACCGTTGATTAGGTAGAGCTTGAGATTTCCTAAGCTTGGATGCAGATGTTTTGGCCGTAATTACTCTCGGACTAATGATGTTTTCACTAGAACATTTAAATACATTTGTCTAGCATCAAGTGCTCGTTGACGGAGGGGCTATATAATGTTACTAAGTGTTTAAAGATAAGGCAGTACCATTCATACATTTATAATAATAAAATGAATTTGTTTTTTTATTTTTATTTCATAATAGAATGTATTATTGTAACTATTTGCATAAACGTCTCAGTAGGCTTTCATTATTTCATACACATCTAAACTAAGCCGTTGACCAACTTGATTTTTTTTAAGTAGCGTTTTGTTTCGACAGGAATTTTAACTGTCACAAGAGTCTTTATCTCATGTCCCGGGCAACTTTTTATTTTACCAAATTAATAACTGTCTAAGACCAACTTTAACTGACTGTTATAAAAAGTATCACGTAGTTCAGTTGCCCCGTTTTGCCATCAGAGGGAACAAAATCTTTCGCTTTTATAATGTTAGCTATATAACTGTTTAGTCCTGCTACGCGGTAGAGCTCATTGTTTATGCAGAAATTCTTGCAGAACTGAATTAATAACATCATATTGGTACTCGTTTCAACTAGGCGGACATAATTATAATACGTAAATGTTTTAATCAATTACATTGGAACTTTAATAATATTGTACCTTTAGCCAGGACAAAGTGATATTCATACTTAATTGAATTTGTGTTTGGAATGTAGTTAACTGAAACAACCGAACAGAATAGAGTTTTATATGAAGATATACTTCCGTTGGCTTGGTTAATAGTCCTAGGCTAGTATAGAAGACTGGATGAAACGTAGCTTTTTTTGTGAGTTAAGTAACTAACATAATTATATTTATTTTTTACATATTATTACTAACTACGATAGATCGGGATAATTGTCCAGTAAATATTGAAGTTAAAATAACACATAAACAGGGCAATCAATCATAGAATACGAAGGATAGGGTAGACTATTACATTACTTTCATAAGCGTTGCATTTTCAAGTCGCGATATTCGTTATTTATTACCAAATCCCCGTAGGTATTACAAACAGAGTCATAAATTCGATCCGCCGATCCGCAGTGTATCAGATTCTGGCATTTATCACAAAAATCTGTAATAAATCAACGTGAGTAACATTTTAAAAATTGTTTTTTCGCACATCCTTATGGCTGCGATTATAAGAAAATTATAATAATTGTGCGCGGCGTAATTACGTGATGTAACGTAAGGCCGGCGATATATAGCGGCCAATTTGAATTTATGTAAAATATCGCGCAATAAATTTAAATTTTATAAGTTTGCCCTCGTGGCCGACCGACGTGGGCGCGATATCTCTGTTTAGGATCAGGAGCCGTATCTGAAAATTGCTGCATCGATCTGGGGGTGACCTGCTCAATCTAGTACCGGGAAAAAATTGCTTGCTGTGATTGCTTCTATAACTAACTTTTTCGAGGAGTAATTACTAAGCCATTTGCAGCACACGAATGTAAACATGTATTTTTTTTGTTCCACACAATGCCATAAAACCACTGTTAGTACCTACAGTTGATGTAATTACATCTACTCGCAATCATAGGTGTTATTACTTATTAGTAATAAACTGTTTCGTCACACTTATCGATTATTGTTGGACCAATTTATATTTCCAGGTGTGCTTTTTTCCACTGCCCCTCATGCTATAAGTTCCCCGCCGTAGATGGTACAAGTCACGATTTATTCAAATTAGCTCCTTGCAATCTTGACATAGTTCACGGGGCTATTAAGGTAACATTATTTTTGTCTGCGCAAAACGTTCTTAGTATGATAATGGTTAATTCTTGACATGTTTTATATAATGCAAGCCCGAGGCGACCGGGCCGACACTATGTCTAATAAATTTATGGGCCTTCATTTTCATGTTGATCGGCGCTCGAAATTATAATCGTCGCGCTTGAGGCGCGCGCGTGAGCCGCGTGACGCGCACCCAACGTGTCTGCCGGCTCGAGCTTGGGCGCATTTAGGAACTTTTATACTTTTCGGTACCAAAGCCCTTAAGAGGTTTTACGCATTTCGGTTTCCCATACAAACTTCCAAGTCAAAATTTTTTAAAACTATAAAGCCAATTTTAATGAAACTTTGCATGCCAAAGAAAAATACAAGGATCTAAATAGTTTGTTCAAAACATTTTAGAAAAAATGTTTATTTAGCTGAGTTATTGCGAATTAAAGTCCACTATAGAAAGTTTAAAATCGCAATAACTCAGTTAAATAAACTTTTTTTTTTAATGTTTTCAACAAACTATTTAGATCCCTGAATGTTACTTTAGCATGCAAAGTTTCATTAAAATTGATTCATTCGTTTTCAAAAATGTCGACTTGGAAGTTTGTATGGAAAACCGTAAACCCTCTTAAATATTTTTTAAACCAATAAGCCCACTATGTCTAATTGCCCATACTTTTCATCATCATCATCAGCAACTGCTGGTAACAAGATTTCCCACATGGACTGTTGTCCATGTGTTGTTGCACATGAGCAGATTAGGTTAGTTATTTCAACCACCATGTTGACCCAATGTGGATTAGTTAAGGATACAGAGATATGCTTAGTTAATAAGTTACGGCTTTATGAAAAGTTTCAAAGAACTGTATAAAGGCTCATAAGTAGAATCCAATCGAATACGCTTTGTCTTTAAAAGAACATTTAGATAAATATTTAAAAAATGTAAACACTTTGTCTTTTCAATTTATGTTATTATAGTTATCTAGATAAAAAAATAAAAAAGAGTTATTGTTTTTACACATAAAATTACAAAAGTAAAGGTACAGGAATCAGATTAAGGACAATCAGGCTTTTTATGTTACCTAGACAATAATATAAGAACTTTGTGACTGTTTGTATGTATAAGTATGGTTCGTTTGTAATACTCATATAAACTTACAATACACTTCACTTATTCGTTTGTTTAAAAATAAATTTTATTTTAGATATTTGAAAAACTGCGACTAACTGTAGGCTAACTTTTTCTCTTTTTTTCTTTTATTTACCGTATTAAAAAAATCTTACATAATTACAAACGTATTATTAATCACATTTTTAAACCACAAAGGTTTGTCTATGCGACTGCATTCACAATAAAATTCTGAAATAACAACTTACTTATCTTATTGTTAAACAAAGTTACTATTTACGTAATAGCATAGGCACTGAAGGAGTGGGCAAAAACAATTATTAAATATTTTGTAATTTGCTTAAAAAGTAGGCTTTAAGTTTATTTTTAATGTTTGTACTTGTTATAGAAGCACCTACATAGTGTTTAACGTAATCCTTCTAGCAATAATAAAGTTCGTTGGCAGCTTAAAAAAATCTTCCGATGTTCAAGTTTCAAGTTAAATGAAAAAGTTTAATGATCGCTACACGTTCTCACGCAATCATGTGCCATGTTTTAATCGTAATAAAGCATGAGTGTCAATAAAAAAGTGCAAAGATAAATTAAATGTCACAGCAAAGTATGTGATCGGAAACTGCACTGGGGGTTAATGACGTAGAAACGCGGCCAAAGGGACGAGGGCGAAAAACATGTTTCAGATACGCACTACGCTATCAACTCTGACGCATAATTATTACATTAGACTTTTTTGCATTTTCTCTGATGGAAAAACGTACGTACGTACTCGTACTCACGACCTGGATAGCTCTTTCAGAAGCTTAAGAAATTAGACATTTTGTTTTATTTATTTATTAACTAAAAAACCTACAAAACAATTTACACTAGTTCAAAACGAAATTGTTATCTTAAACTATGTAGCCTTATCATGGTTTTATGGTTTTACAATAACATGCTATATAATTAAAATAATTCATTGCTTATAAATGTTTTGTTTTGATCTAGAGATTTTAAACTTTTACGTTGCAATAATATAACTGAGATATGCAAAATTTCCGATACACTTATTATTAACCACTCAACCGTCCACGGTAGTTTTACTCACCCGGAAAAAATAAGTGCGAAACGTCCACGGTAGGTTTACTCACCGAGCATTTAAACCTCCAACCGTCCATGGTAACTAAACCTACCCGTTTTAATAGGTCAAAGCACGTAGTACGTGGGTCCGTGAAAAAATTTGAGGTGGTTCTGTGGTTACTAATTCATCATACAAGTAAAAGAAATCTATATATTGCCACAGAAAATTTCACAGAAAAAAAATAATGAAATTGACGAAATTGACAGTTCGCCAAAACGGAATTTTGCAGCGTAAGCGTCTTTAAAAATGTCGAAATACTCTTCTACTCACCATATTTCCTAAATAAGCGCACATCAAAACAATCGCAAACTAATTATCGTTAAAGATTGGATAAGTTTGTTTACATTCGTAGACAGTGACATTGCAACTAAATTTTTTTTCTGACCAAGCGCCATAAACACGGCAACGTTCTTTGATAAGGTTGTTGCCCACTGCACCTAGTTCGTAGTTCCGCAAGAAAATTTGAGGTGGCTGTATGGATATCAATTGATCCGTAGAGCAATTGAAACTATGGCATAGTGTACGAGAACCTTTAGTAAAAAAATGAAATTGTTGACAATTTTGACGGTTCGCCATTTTTTTTGCATAGGATTTTTTGGTGCTAAAAATGTTGTTAATAATAAAAAAGTAATAAAACATTGTTTTGTTTTCTAAATATCATTGATTTCTAATAATTTTTCTCCTTAATTCTTCTCTTGAAATGAACTTTTGACCTCTTCTTTCTACATTCATACTCTACTCCAAAGTAAATGAGAGAATAGATTGCATTGAAATGGTAATGTCAACATGAAACCGTTTTCGTAAGATCATCAAATTTTAGCAAATTTTTATTTTCCGTCAAAATTATTTCTTATTTCTATGCCAGCTAACTTCCAGTGCCAGTGAAGGCGATGCCCCCATTACCGTCGGCTGATGTAATTGCGGGCGTAATGGTGTCACCACAGTGCGTTTAGGCCGATGCTCACAGCAGGTGTCATGCGACAAGCAGATCGCTGATAGCGGCGCGATTGTTATCCTAGAGGGAACGCTGTTATGCTATGTTTTTGCGGTAATTACTCTTAAACGAAATAGGTTAAAGATGAGCAGCCGAATTAAGAGATGAGCGGTAAAATAAAATTGTAAAAACTACATGTAGTTTCGTTGATAAGGTGGAGAAAACGTTCAAGTTAAAGATCAAAATATTGAAAGTTAAGCATACATACATACATTATAATCACGACTATTATCCCCGAAGGGTTAGTTAGAGACTATAGGCAATGAGGACCGCAAAAACAGTCCTCTGCTATAGTCCACTGTTCACCAAATAGCGACGGCACATGTGCTCAGCGTGACAGATGGTGGGCCCATCGCCACTCTATGCTGTTGGATGTATGTGCAGTCTTTAGTCCATTAGTCGCCTTTTACGACACCCAAGGAAAGAGAGGGGGTGGTAGCATTCTTTGTAATAGACAATGGGTTAATAGCATTCGTTGGCACACCAATGCATCATAGCCTTAGTTTACCCCCGTGTGCAATTTTTGCAGTAATAAGTAAATGTAAGTATTTTTAAAATGGTTGCTTTATAAGATCAACATGAATACTTGACTGTTCATTCAAATGAAAAACTTTGCATGATTCAACTGTTACCTGTGTCCTTACGTTTTTTTAAATTAAAAAAATTACTTTACAACAAAATATACTGCTTCGAAACTGCATTGTGAAAATCAAAATCAAATCTGTTCTTCAACTTCATCATTCTAAACAGGTATTATTTATTTATGGAAAAGGCACACCAGCGTCAACATATTTTTTTTACTGACACTGTATAAATCGGCTCAGATGAAGGTCGGTGTTATTACTGAAGAGAACAATGAATGCGGGTCAGATGCTCGAGAAACGGGTTCACGTTTATGTAAGCTATTTTGTAATGGCCTATTTATATGAAATTGAAGCAAAAACCTGACTACCGTTCGTTCTTTGTTAACTAATTTTTGTATTTCCAATTTTCTCAACATTGTAGCTTGCAATTAAGCTTAAGTAAGAATACCGCCTGAGGCAAGTCGTCATTTTGAAGTGCTATTTCAGATTCTTACTATTCGATTTTTTGCGTTTAATAACACTCAAATAAACACAAAGATAACGAACGTTGAAATAACAAGACTGCCTCAGGTGGGAATCGAACCTAGGTCCTCCGCAATCGGCCATACTCACAGTCGCCACTGCGTTGACCACTGGATTGCGAAGGACCTGGGATTTTTTTTTAATTCTATTTCCTCAGCATGGATGGTTGAGGACTTTCTTATTGCTACTGTTTATGCTTTTGCGGTGGGGCAATAATTTTTTCTGGACACCTTTACATTTCTCTCTTTTACAAATTTTCTTTCTTTCAATCTTATTTTATATGCCTTTGTTTTCTTATTTTATATTTATTCTATTACATTTTCTTATTCCTCACAATCTATTAGCTGGCACATTGTGCATGTACTCATTTTTCTTATATTCTAATACAATTTCTTGCTTAGACTTATTTTATATAAGGTGACTGCTAGAAACCGCAAGAAACTTCAAGGGCTGGTCAGGTCAAGTGTTTTAAACATGACAAAAATGACAAAAAAGGAAATTGTATATTTAATTTTTTTATTAAATAATTAATTTTGTGAATTTTAATTGGATAGTCTTTGTGTATCTAATTTGTTTTAAAGCAATAACTTAAGAAAAATAAAATGAAACAATTAAATATAACCATTATTAACAACGCGCGGGCAACGGCCGACCGGTCGGCCGTCTGTAGACCTGTCCGCGTCAGCTGGGCGATAAGTACCTAACACGAATTCCTTTTTTATCGTTTTTATCATGTTTAAAACACTTGACCTGACCAGCCTTTGAAGTTTCTTGCGGTTTCTAGCAGTCACCTTATATACTTACATATTATTAATTAAACGTAGGACGCGGGTTCGATTTCCACCTAAGGTGGTAGTCATTTTTGCAACGTTTTGTTTTCATCTGTCATTCCTTATCCATCCATCAGTCCATAAGGGAAAGCTTGAGCCCAACAGATTGATATTTATAAAATTATAAAGGTATTACGACTACTAGTAACGTGTAGATAATACACTAAAAACATAACCTCTTGCCATGCAGAGTTTTGACGACCTCCTTGGTCGAATGGTTTGTACACCGGTTTTCATGGTGTCGCCATCTCTGAGGTACCGGGTTTGATCCCTTGTCGGGTCAATTCAGATTATTATTGTTTTTCTAAATTGTCTCGGGTCTGGGTGTTTTCTATGTATAATAAGTATGTATTTAAGTATTTTAAGTATGTTTATCCGTTGTCTAATAACCATTTAACGAGTTTCACTAACGAAGCTTCTCTTGGGCTAGATAATTGGTGTGAGTGTAGAAAAGTTTGTTTTTTTTATTAAGTTATCTATTTTTTATTGAAAATTGCAGAGACGCGTTCAATTTTAATTCAACGCAGAACTTACCTATAACTAACTCGTTCGACCACATTTTCCTCATTTCATCATCGATCGAGTCCGATTTAATTACCGCTATCATGTTACTATAGCAAATGATTTACAAAGTCGAGAGTTGCCACTAGGAAATACAAAATCGGTGAGCACGTGCTCGGAACAGAGTAATGGCAATACTATGGTAATAAAGTTATTTTGGCGGGAAAATACGGCCGACAAAGCGACTTGTCCCGGATGCGATACACACTGTAGGGCATGTGGATTTATCTCCCTCATGTTGATATAAAATGATACGGAAGACGAATGCGGTGACGTGAGGGCTATTGTAAGATTTTTTACACCCTCCGTTGATGTTGGCGCTTCTTGTTACTCTCTCGCTCGGTAATTCGGTATAAAAATATCCAAAAATATACAACCTTAATTTTTTTAATACAAAAACAATTAAGAGTGAGTTCCACCCATGCAACTGAACAACATTCCCCAAGAAACCTATGTGCAGAAATGACAAAAAAAATTCGACTCCCATACTATTGTCGTTAGTTGATCGGACAGTTTTGTATGGAAGGTCGAATTTTTTTTGTCATTTTTGCACATAGGTTTTTTGGGGAAAGTTGTTCAGTTTCATGGGTGGAACTCACCCTTAATTGTTTTTGTATTAAGAAAAATTGAGGGTTTATATTGGGTACATTTACTTTATTTGAAAAGTAAACATATCAATGGTTAATCGTTAAAAACTAACATGAAAAAGTTAAGTACTGCCTGGATACTGCCCCACTGCAAGAGAAAGGCCTCCATCAATGAAATCAAGTTATCGCTACTTACAGTTGATGGATATTGGCTTAATCTAACTAGTTTTAAGTCTATGTCATGTGTAACTGTTTCTTGTGTATGTGCAATAAATGGTTTATCTATCTATCTAACGGTTGTCTATTGTTTGCCCAAAACTTATAAGCAATAATACTCATATGCCCGAATTTTACTGCCCGAATTTAATTTGCCCGAATTGTTTGTTTACCATAAAAGTTATGTGACATGCTCTTGTTTGCCCGTACATTAGATTCCATGATGATACGACTGCCATACGTATTGTTATCCATTTTATTAATTGCAATAATATTATTTAACAGAATATTTCAACGCCAGCGATTGGCTTTCTGGCACTTTGCCAGCCGCTGCCGCGGCACGCTCGCTTCGCTTGCCCGGCTCGTGCTTTGTTTTTCATGTTCTAACCTAACCTAACCTAACCAAACCTAAACCTATTGATCGTTTAGTTTAAACCGATTTTATTATTTTTTTCTAGAAGCAATTTCGATGGCATATGATAATTACGGCTTATAATGATGATAACAAATGATTTATTGGAATTGATTTTATGGGAAACAAAGTTTCTAGCACGTGACTAATATAATAAACAATGAGTATGACATATGAAATTATGAGAAACAATATTGTCTGTTGACCAGTCTGTATAGCAGATGAAATTATGGCAAATGAAATTCTGGCAAGAGGGTGTAACCCCTATCTAACTAATACAAAAAGGCACAAAAATATGAAATAATTGTCTCCGAAAATAAATTAGGTAAGTTCAATCCTTGCTTGACCTCTTTTTTTTAGATACAACAAATCCCAGGGAATCTTACTTCTTCATATTAAAACTGCTTGCTAAAACAATTAGGTACTAATAGATTACAAATATCAACTAGTCAAAGCTAACAAATCATTGGTACAGTTAGCAACATAAGTATATACACACTTTTGATAGCTACTGACCCGTCCACCATATGTTTAAAAAATCCACGAACTGTCAAATATGTGTATCTACTTCTGTTGCTGATAGTACATTAAAACTATGTAAACTTATTTGTGTATTCCTACTTGTGTAACTTCCTTTGTGTGTAATGATAATAATAGTATACCACAACTGATATTTTATATTAACTAACTAGACAACAGTTATGGGGTACAAACCAGGAACAACCACAGCAAAAGGTTGATAAAATATGCATATTCCATCGTTGCCTTTGTAACTGTTGACTATACTCGTGTTACTTAGCTTATTCATTTTTACATAATTTCTTACATCGATCATAATAGTACTATTACAATGTGCTTTCATTTCCTTTAATTATCTATTTGCATACACACGTTCTTACATATGTAAATATTTATTATTCTCCTATGCGTATTAGTGTTTTTATACTTGCTAACCGCGCAATAATATTCCCTCCTTTTTTCCTTTTCCTTATATGATGTTTTATACTTTAAGCTTTGTGCGGTCAGCACATTTAGCCAGTGTCGAGTAAGGGAGATAATAATAAATAATATTTTCTTTGCATATAGTACATGATAATGAGTGATAATATCAACGTTTAATGGTAAATGATGTTCCTCAAACCCCTTGAGTTTCAGTAAAAATGTGGGACTTTACTGAGATCTCACACGAACTTCTTGAAAGAATTAGAAAAGTGATCTTGCACTGTTTTGTTTCATTTGCCAACACTCATACTCGTTCACGAACACTTATCAGTTAAAGTTCTATATTCCTCATTAATGTTGACAAAACAAATTTTAGAAAATAAAACAAAACTTCAGTCACTTTTTTGCCAAGATGTCCCTTTTTATTCCATCCCTAAGATAAAACACCATTTATAACAAATAAGATAAAATAATATTAAATAATAATATTTTATATTATTTGGTATTAATGGTATAATGTAATATCCTTCAGCCTGTACTCTTCATGTGTGGAGAACAAACCTACAAATAACATGCAACCTCCATTCAGAGGGTTCCGAAACCTGTTGTTGGAAGTTGCATGTAGGTACTGTGTATAATAATTATGGATGCCTTTATCGAGACCAGTTTGGTTGACAACTCGCCAATGGAGGCGCGCAGCGCGCGATTGGTCGCTACTAGACGATTTTGTTACTTTTTATCTCTCCGGTTACATTTTTAAAAACATTGTTACTTTGGTTTAGTGGGACCTGAATACAAATAATTGTGCATGAATTATGATTAAAAAGGAAATGTAGTTGGTTAATGTTATTAATTACTTGGAGTGGTCTCCATAATAAACTCTTTTTAAATTACTTAACTCTCGTTTAGTAATAGGAAAAGTAATTTCAGCGTTAGTATTGTTGATATCGTTGACTAAACTTCGTAGTCGTAATATTTTTTATGCCATTTGCCTTTTTAATTATTAGTAGAGTACATGATCTGCATATTATTACTAACGATAGTTATAAACCTAACGGAATCACTGAACTCTAGTAAAACATTGGGTTATTAAAAATCAATAAAATGCCCCTAAGCTTGTGGTATTTATTTATTCATAGATAGTCAGGATAATTATTTAGAACTCATATTCTGATGACTTTCCACGTCGACATTTTGTTTTCAAATATGGATATTATTTACAGTCATTCTTTGCTATTCATTTTAATTTCACAAGGAATTGTGCAGACATGTAATAGGTATAAGAGTAGTGAAGAAAACTACTTATGTGTGTAGGTATTAAAATATAAAAAAATTGTATCTGGTATTGCGATCTCGGATTTAATGAGTAAATTAATTGGATTACGGACGGCGCGTTCGAATGGTTGAAACTGGTTGTAAAATGCAGGTAATATTCTTCGTGAGACTTATTTTTAATTGTGTAGACAAAATCAGAAATAAAAATACAAAATTTATGAAGGAAAACTAAATAAAGTCACTTTGATGCCCAATATATATACTTTTTAAGGTAATATTATTATTAATCGTAACTTAAGTTCAAGTGTTTTGTTAATAAGGTAATAAAACAATTTATAGTATCTATATTTTGTAAGAAATAGCAAAACTATGTATAGGAACTGGGCACTAAAGAGTTATCAGTAAATTTATTTTTTACTTGGTTAGAAACAAAGAAAGATCGCTCGACATCGACAATATTGCCTTCTATGGCGCTTGCAAAGTAACCAAGTTTACAGGCGGCGACACATTCATGGTTTTATAAGCCGAACCCGGGTCTATATTGGTTCACCTAAAGTTCTTTAACCGACATTGTTCTTCCTACCGATTTGTAATCCGAATGACCACTCTTCCTAAAATTTTTCTTCCTAAATTTTTCATTCATACAATTTGTAGTACTACCGACGACGATGTTCATAATACTCATGTTTCCTAAAATTGTAATTCCTACCTGTGGTTTTTCATAACGCTTTTATCCCTAAACATAATCTCCATTAGATTTTTACTCATATAAGAAAATACAACGGTGACCTACACAGGAGTGGGGCCTTTAGTAGGTATTTCTGTTGTCTAATAAAAAAAATAACCTTGAAATTCAAGACAATCGCTATTCGCTACGCTGCACTTTGCGATTGTCTTAAATTTCTTTCCTATCACGTGACCTACAGGAGTAGGGCAGCTAGTATCCTCAATCATTTGAATAATAGTGTAAAAGACGGTTATGTTAGGAAAATATAGCAAAACAAAAAATAATAGTATAATAGATGTTTATTGCTACTAACATTAAGAAGTTGTATGATTCGGAATTATAAAAATTAGAAACAGAGTAGTTAGGAATTATGATTTTTAGGATGAAAAATGTTAAGAAGAACATTTTCGGAGTTCCATTATCGGAGTTGAAAATTTAGGTAAACTTTGACGCACCCGCCGAACCGAACTGTTTCCGGAGGCTTTCTAGAGGCTGCTGCTGGCATCTAAGTTAGAGTCAAAGTATTCATCACGCAAGCATTTTTCCTACAGCCTTACGTTTTCTATGAGTCCTTTGTTCACCTTAATATCAAAATAAACACATATTATGGATTGCGTTTTGGAATAAACTCAAACTCAGTAATACTATATTTTTGGGAGAAGACACCCAAAAATGCAGAGAAGCTAGCAATGGTTGTTTGTGTAAGTGAACATAAATGAACTATTACACACGTTTAGATATAGTGATAAACATTAATCATTTTCTCGGACGTGGCACGATGTTATCCACTTGACGTTACAAATGCGCTTCCATTACTAACACCTAGGTAATCAATTAACTTAGCGTATTAGTTTTTGTATTTTTTTATATTCTTATCAGTTAAATAACAAGGCAACCTTTTGCGTCCCGAACCCTTGGATAAGTATGGGTTTGCACTTGTAGAAGGCAATGAGTTTGTGATACGAAAATTTTATTTAATTAACTTCGGAAACGCCTTAATAATCATTATGTCTTCATAATTGCTTGAGGTCCACCTTTCTAGTTTACTATGCGTACAAGGAGGTGTGCGTACGTGCAAAGAATATTGTTTGCACAAGACAGTTATCGATGATAATAATACCTATTTATAAGAATACGTCCGTACTATGGACCCAATGATCCGTATTTACACAGTTTCTTATTGCAAAAAAGGTGGAGAATAGAAAGGACTTATTTGTATACGTGTTGTTGTATAGTTTTATATTTGTTTATATATTTTTATAGTTTTATTTCGGTATGTGTAGGTCACAAGGAGACTACGAACCCTGGGAATGGTCAAAAACGTCAGGACTGATTAAAACTAAAAACAAAAATGTAATAAGTATATAAGAAATAAACCAGAGTTTCAGTGTTTCATTTCAATGAGTAAGTAGTGTTCGCGTAAACCTTAGAAAACAGTATGACCTGCATGTCATGAATTTTCATTGTGCATTTTTTATCAGATACTTTTTAACCTACACTATGGCCAAATTTGATGAAGAATGTTTGCAGACAAATTATTCACAGTTCTTTGTGCAAATATCAAGTGTCACGCGGTTATTACTATTTTTTTTAAAGAAAGACAACATTGTTAGTAGTTTTCTCTTGACACTAGACATTTGCACAAAGAACTGTAACTAATTTGTTTGCAAAACTTTCTTTAGCGAATTTGGCTGTAGCATATGTGTATATATGTGCATATGTATGTATAGATCAGACCGTGCTTTTTTATAGGAAAAAAAAATTGATTGCCTGTTACTGCTTTTAGACTTTAAGATCAGAGAAACCTGGTGATTTTTCAAACTGTATATAGAAAGCAAACCTCTGAAGCCTGGATACTTAAGCCGTATTAGGAAGCTCATTAATTATGGGAGTTCCACAGGGTAGCATTTTGGGGCCTCTTTTGTTTCTCATATCTATAAACGAGTTACCGGATATTACTAAACACTTGTGTGTAATGTTCACAGATGGCGCATCAATTTTATTCGTAAGAAATATTGATGTCAGTTTAGGTGACTTTGAAAATGATACATGCCTGACATTAAATAATCTAACAAATTGGCTCAATTCTTTAAATTTGACCGTAAATGGTAAAAAGCTTGTCAAATCACCCCATTTTTCAGTTTCAAAAGGATGTTTATGCAATTCATTCTGTAAAATATTGGTTTTAATTGAAATGCTTCAATACTACATACCTAAGTTTAGTAAACTTACAAGTGCTAATTTAATTTAGTGTCTTGTATATTATAATTTATATTATGCTGTGACCCTCAAACTCAAACTCAAAATATATTTATTCAATAAACTAAATTAGTAAGTACTTTGAATCGTTCAAATTTTTAACCTACCACCCATTCAAGACGTCATTTTTAAACTGTGGCAAAGAACGAACGCAAGAAACCACAGCGCACAGAAACAACTACATTTACAAAAAAAAATGTGCCGTTACCAGCAAATAAAGTGTCAAAATAAAGTGTTCCAGGATTGACCCAAATTTACTAAAAACTAATTATTTTCAATTTAGAAACTATAAAAGGGGATCACTTAATCTAAATATTGAACTAAACAACACGAAAATAGATGAAGTCGAAAATAAAGAGTTTTTGGGCTTAGTCTTAGATAGTCATTTAAACTGGAAACTCCATATTGATAAAATTAATAAAAGAATCAATGGCTTGTGTTTTTGTTTACGCTTTATCGGTGTTGGTTGACGTATCATCTGTAGAGGCAGCGATCAACGCCTACTATGGAAACGTTTATTCCGTCCTAAGCTACGGGATAATATTTTGGGGTAACTCAGTCAATGTAAAAAGTACCTTCCTGTTACAAAAATATTTAAAATAAAATATGACGACTCCTTGCGTGCCATTTTTAAAGAGAAAAAATATTGATTTTAACAGCCATATACAGGGTGTAATCGTTAAGTGTGCACAGGCGATTATTCCGAAACTATGAGAGATATCAAAAAACTTAAAACTGATAACGAAAGTACGTTATCTAATGAGTAAAATGGCATCAATAACTTTTTAAAAATCAAACGAGAAGTATCCAAAATTTTGACATTAAACACGCCCATACATTTAGTATGAGATTAGTAAAAAGGTTTTAGTTTCCTTGTTTTAAGTGGTCTAGCAGTGACGAAGGTTCCATACAACTCGATTCCCACCGGCTTCCCTTCAGAAGTTTAGAACACAACCACTCTCTACTTGAATTGAGAAATGGCACAATCAGTAATTATAAAAGTAAATATATAAAAGAAACATTACAAAACACCTACACTATGGACATTAAATCAACAAAATTTGCTTTTCAACAACATATTGCTATAAAATAAGCCGCAGGCGCGATCGGCTTTTTGGCAGTTAAACTTCTGTACAAAATTTACGTCATGACGTCACATAAAGGTCAATAAACCCACCCGCGTATTAGCAGCCGGTAAGCCGTCTTTATCCGAGTTACTTGATAGAGAAAGTTATACAATTTGCCTGCGCGTGAGCGGGATGGAGGAATATTGTTTTCGGTTTGTGTTCTGTTGACAGATAATTTGACGTAATTGCAATTCATCATTGAATGCATGAATGTGTTTTATTAGTATTTGAATTTATTAGTTAGTTTCACCTTTTAGAATGAGTATTGTAGTTGGACTTTGTTTATTTGTGTTGTGTGTAGTGATGAAAGTAGTTACGAAGACGTACGTTGTTATTACGTATTTGCGGTAAGTAGATATTGTAATAAGTTCAAATTACGTATTTAGAATAAGTAGATTTGCAAAGTAATCGGTAGAATTGTAAGATGTCGGCATTAATAGCTTTAGATTCTTCCCGGCTTTTATGATAATGTCTTAGCGCACTTTGTAAGAAAGAATAGACGAATAGCTTTAGAGTATAAGTAGTATTATTAGTACTTAGTCTATTAAGTTTTGTTTAATTTACATCATATCATCATTTCACCACAAACGGCTTTTATCAAAGCCACTTCTATTATGCTTGCAAGACACTGTTTCAATGTCTCAGCGCTTACACGTATAGTAAAAAAGGACTGACGATACATCTGCCTATACAAGACTGAAGCTAGGATGCCAATCACAGATTTTCGTTAAGGACTCAAGACTGCGTGCCCGCGCTCGGAGTAGGTAAGCATATTTTTTTTGTTACGGCTTACCTCTCTCAATATTTCACGCTTCGCCACTGTGGTCTAGTATTCATTTTCACCAAAAAAAGTAACTTTTTGTTATTCGTTCTAAATTCAAAATCTTGATCGCGGGTCGGAATGTAGAATTTAGAACGAATAACAAAAAGTTACTTTTTTTTGCTATTTTTGTAGTGCGTTGCTTTTCAGCCAGTTCAAATTAATGCGATATCGAAACAAGGTTTATTATTAGTTTGAAGTGGTAAGATACCTTATTAATCTACACGTGTATCTACTTGAAAAACATAATTATCATATCATACGTAATCATAAAATATGATTAAGGTAAAATGAATAATAAACCACTTAAAACAAGAAAACTAAAACCTTTATACAATCTTATACTAAATGCATGGGAGTGTTTAATGTCAAAATTTTGGATACTTCTCATTTGATTTTAAAAAGTTATTGATGCCATTTTACTCATTAGATAAAGTACTTTCGATATCAGTTTTAAGTTTTTTGATATCTCTCATAGTTTCGGAATAATCGCCTGTGCACACTTAACGATTACACCCTGTATATCTTAGAAATTTGCCTATTTGTTCGAACTAACAATCTTACATTTCTAAAGAAGTCTGAAATGAAAGTAAGAAAAACGACTAGAAAGTATGTTGATTACCTTTATTTACCGCGAGTTAGATCGGCTATTTTTGAAAAGAGCCTACGTGTCTGCTGTCTATGTTTACTATAAATGACCACATATTAAACAAGTTCCTGAGCATAAATTTAAGAAAACGTTAAAGGAATGGCTATTTTGTAATGTATTTTATGACCTGCACGAATATTTTGCTTTTAACCTCTTGAGCACCGTAAAACCAGACACAATTGAAAATCAATTGTTTCGCGACCGCCGGCGGTCTTATGATACTTGACCTATGACATGGCTATTGTTATTAATTTGTTATTCTAATTTATATTTAATATATTATACAATGCTCCTGGATTATATTATGTAATAATTAATTAGGTAATATTGCATGGTTATCTAATAATTATAAACATATTGTAATGCCCGATATGGGTAACTGTTAGGACCGACTATAACAATTACACCTAGTAATGTAATAGTTATGCAATAAAATGTTCTTTTCTATTCTATTCATTAAACGAGTATTTCCCCATGCATACGATGATACGATACCTTGTTGAAATACGAGTAGGTACATCGCTCAACAACTTCTAAATCAGTTGACAGGTATAACAATAGTAGTAAAATTGCATTGAGGGATATGTCAAGAATGTACTTATGGAAATTTACAGTTTAGCGTTAGATAATAGTGTGTATATCTTGTCACATTCAGCACTAACATATTGGACAGAAGGTGGTAAATACCCTATTCCTATGTTTAAATGACAACTTTAAGTAACATGCAGTGACAAGTGACATGAAATGTTCAATATCATTAATTAAAACTGTCGAGTATCCAGTCAACATCAACTGTCGAAACAAGTTTGTAGGCAACGAGTTTTTTGCTTAGATTTCCAATAGGAAACAGTAGTTAGCAGCCGCGGCGGACACACAAATTGTCGGCTAGTACGCCGCAAATGTCAATGGCGGGGCATGCGCACGCACTGAATGTGTGCGCTATTAATGCGAAATAACTATAATTTTGTAGACGCCGGCGTTTGGCGTCCACCACAGCCTCTGAGGGCGACGGAAGCCTGTCACAGGCGCAATTACAGTACCGAGAATCGGCATTAGTCGGTCGACTTGAACTATTTATGTAAAAAAGGAGTAGCCTCTTGTGTACGGGGAAACGGCAATTGCACGCATCGCTCATTAAGCACTTTAGAGCAATTTGAGAGCGGAGAAAAAGTTGGCCGCGGCTCGCCAACATCGCGTGGCCAATTAAAATGCTGCGACTGTGCGGTTGGCACCCCCGCTGCCAACGGGATTTGCCGCGAAATAACATACGTTCACTCGGTATTGCCAATTGCTCTCATCCTCTGTGTATAATGCTGGTGCTAAACTGGACTAGGCATGTGGACCCCTTGCAAATATCTATTATATAGTTTTAATTAGGCGGCCAGTTATGCTGGTTTTGCGTCAAACCACGAATAACGGTAGTCATTATTTAAAAATTGCATTCTGCTTTTGTTTTCGCGTTTGTTCAGTTTTAGAAGTTTAATAATGATAATAATTTTGGGGGTCAAAGTTGCTCGCGTCCGTAGGTTTACCCTTGAGACCCTACACGTGATCCCTGGGTGGTGCTAAATGAGTGACACCAACTGAGTGGTAGAGCCACGCTGCGTTGCAGCACACATTGGGCCGGCTCGCCCGGCGTAATACCACCCTCTCACTAATATTCGGCGTGAAATAATGGCACTTGGTGCTGTTGTGTTTCGTCCGACCAGTGAGGGTTCCGGAGGCCCCTTCCCCCCCCCCCTCCTCCCAATTCCTATTCCTTCCTTAAACCTATTCCTCCCTTAAAGGCCGGCAACGCGTCTGCGATTCCTCTGGTTTTGCGGGTGTCCATGGGCGGCGGTGATTACTCTCCATCAGGTGACCCGCCTGCTCGTTTGTCTCCCTCTTTTATAAAAAAAAAAAAAAAAAAAATTGCTAATGTACCCATACATTTTTTTAAATCAACTCTTTACAAAACATTTAAGTAATTGTGACAAAGGGAAAGCACTTTATATCAACAAATCAGTAAATAAATAAAAAAAGTTTGTTGAATGGGCGCTTTTGGCTTTCAAAGTAAGAAATAAAAATGTTGTTGATAATCTTAAATCACGCAACATAGGTACAATGTAAAGCTGGTAAAAAGGGCACATACAATAATCATACCTTATAGACTAACATACATACAAAATAAACAATTGTTTTTGTAAATATACCACAATGAAGTGAAAAAGGCAGTGCTGAAAAAATTTCCTAGAGCAGGATTCGAATCCGCACCCTTCCATAGCACCCATATAGTAATACTATATAGTAGCTGACGATGAGGCTGAAAACGGAAACGCACTTCACTATGGTAATTAGGCACGATCTTAGTCTACGAGTGTGTTCGATATTGCCACCGGCCGTGATTAGCTTCAAATTGTCAAACAAATTCAAAAAGGAGCGTAGGTGCTTAGTCAAAATTATTTTGTTTGATAAAATGTGACCCATACTTGTTATTAGTAATCAAATAATTATACAGTCGATTCTAATTTCAAGTTTTGAGCAATTTCATGAACACGTTGTATAATCTACGAGTACTTAACTTTACTTTCATCATCATCATAGCGGCCCGTAATCACAGTTCCGTCTGTCCTGTACCGATCTCATCCAGGTGTTGCCAGCGACCCTGACGATATCATCAACCTAACGTGCTTTCCTTACTTTACCTAATATAAAAGTGTAAAGTAAAGTACAAAAGTGTCAAAATACCGATAAGAATTACATAATTATAGAAGTAAAGTACAGTGTAGGGCCTAGAAAAAGCGGAACACCCCCTGCTTAAGTATGAATGTGGAAGAATGAATGCGTCGTAGGCGGTATGCAAGTGCGAGAAGCAAACAAGCGAGAACTGGTATGGATGAGATAGCAAATAATATACTCCAATCATGTGGGAGTGTAGAGTACCTACGTATCAAAAAAAAATATATGTTTATAAAGTATACGAGTAATACATCGTCATTATTGGTAATATATAACCATGTCGCGTAGCGGTGAAAGGATACTACCACCCCCTCTCTTCCCTTTGGTGTCGTATAAGGCGACTAACGGACTAAAGAATGCCATACATCCATAGAGCGGCAACGGGTTCACCACCTGTCACGCTCAGCACATATGCAGTCGTTATTTGGTGAAAAGTGGACTATGGTAGAGGACTGCTTTTGCTATCCTCATTGCCAAGTCTATCTGACTAAACCTTCGGGGATTATATGTATGTATGTACATGCATAATACATAGTCATAGTCATAGTCACACTGACTGAGTGGTAGAGCCACGCTGCGTTGCAGCACGCATTGGGCCGGCTCGCCCGGGGTAATACCACCCTCTCACGAATATCCGGCGTGAAATAATGGCACTTGGTGCTGTTGTGTTTCGTCCGCCAGTGAGAGTTCCGGAGGCCTCCCCCCCCCCCCACAATTCCTATTCCTTCCTTAACAATATTCCTTTCTTAAAGGTCGGCAACGCATCTGCGACTCCTCTGGTTTTGCGGGTGTCCATGGGCGGCGGTGATTGCTCTCCATCAGGTGACCCGCCTGCTCGTTTGCCTCCTTCATATTATATTTAAAAAAAATATATAGTATTGGAATTTTGCTGTTCAGTGAGCAGTGCTGTGCTGGTAGCGGCTCCTTAAGAGGGTTTACGCATTTCGGTTTCCCATACAAATTTCCAAGTCGAAATTTTTAAAAACCAGTAAGCCAATTTTGATGAAACTCGGCGTGCCGAGATAAAAAATAGAGATCTAAATAGTTAGTTTAAAACATTTCCAAAAAACGTTTATTTAACTGAGTTATTGCTATTTTAAACTTTCCATAGTGGACTTTAAATCGCAATAACGCAGCCAATTTAGATCCCTGTATTTTACTTTAGCATGCAAGCAAAGTTTCAAATTGGCTTATTGGTCTTTAAAAATTTCGACTTAAAAAATTGTATGGGAAACCGAAATGCGTAAACCCTCTTAATAGAATACTACCGCCCCATCTCTTCCCTTGGGTGTCGTAAAAGGCGACTAATGGACTAAAAACTGCACATACATTAAACAGACACCTGTCAAGCTGAGTACATGAGCAGTTATCATTTTTGGGTGAAACGTGGACCGTGGCAGTGGACTGCTTTTGCTGTCCTCATTGCCTAGTCGCTGACTTACCCGGGGATAATGGTCGTGAATATATCTATGTATGTATTGTATGAAATTTTCGTAAATAAACAAGGTCAGAGTACGGCCGGCCGTTGCGCGGCGAGTGCGCGGGCGCAGCGCCCACGCCCGCTCTCCGTTCCGGTCGAACACGTTTCGAAACACCTCCAAATGCGCAGAGCATTAGTGATGACGAACTATCGATAGTTCAGCTACCGATAGTTGATCTTAAAAATCGTTTAGGATATCGATAAGACTAGCGAAAGATCAAAATAAGCTATCAATAGTATGGAAACACGATATTGTTTACGCTATTCGATATTATTAATGGTATTAAGAACGTAAAATTATTAAATTCAATACTATCGATAATATCAATAACGTAGCCACAATCAAAATTCAATACTATCGATAATATCAATAACGTAGCCACAATCAAAATTCAATAATATCGATACCACTGCCACTAAGCAAAGGTATCAAAATATTTTGTGGCTTGTGGTATCGATATATTATTAGTACTATGGATACTCTTTCGGCTGACGATAGAATATCGATATGGTCTATCGATAGTGATATAGCGAGCGGCATCACTACAAAGTATATTCCCGAGCCGCGTTATGCTTACAGCTACGCAAATAAAAACGTACAGATGTAAATTTATGTATAATAAACCGAATAAAAGTTTCCGTGTAAAAATAACTTACTCATATATTGCTTTTTGAAATGACGTGTAACAAAAATACTTGTATACGAACGAATATAAAGTTTTATTAATAAATATATCCCAATCCATACACCTTTTAATTTGTTATCACAAATAGCGCAAGCCAATAATAACATTAGTTAGCAAAGACTCACTACTCGTATCGCAACATTTTACTCAAAGCGTTTAAACAAAAACTACCTTAGAAGCCGTCAGCACCATGAGAAAACATGTCAAGTGTTCCCACGATAACACGCCGTAATAACCGTGTTTAGTGATAACAATAAAGAAAAACTTTATAGACTGACAATCGTTAGAGTTAGAGCAAAAACACGAACGACACGCCTGACAAAGAGGCCGATAGAAAATTATTTAGTTCTCTGTCATAGTCCACTTTTCACCAAATAGCGACTGCACATGTGCTCAGCGTAACAGGTGGTGAGCCCATCGCCGCTCTATACTAATTGATTTATGTGTAGTATTTAGTCCGTTAGCCGCCTTTTACAACACTTAAGGGTAGAGGGGGTGGTATATAAGTATTCTTTCACGGCTACCCGATACGGTTATAATGTAGGTAGCCATTATTACACTAGTAAACTAAGGCCCGATTTTTCAATTGTCAGATAAAAGTTCTTCGTTTGTTAACGTACTTATTACACAACCTTTTTAAAATGTATTGTCAAATCACGTCTTTTCTTTTTTGACAAGTGACATTTTATTTTGATCGCGTCATACTTTATTAGATTGATAACTTTTATCTAGGGATTGAAAAATTTGCCCTTAGTAAAGTATTATGTTTAGGTATATGGATATTGTCCCACTGCTGGGTAAAGTCTTCATCGTTGAAATCAAACCATCGGCATCGGTTGGTGACCACAAACTCGAGCTATGCATCGATTTTTTTTTTTCAATTTCATTCATGGGAATTGAAACCCAGACCTCGGATAACGAGTCGATCGAGTCCCTGTCCGATTAACTTTTTAAACTGTCATGGCTACTAAATTTATTTGAATTGTTTTTTTGAATCGCTAACAGTATTAGTACAACAATAATAAAATAAGGTCATGGTAATCACCCCGTAAATAATAAAACTAACTATTCATTCCATTTTATAACACATGACATTATTAAAAAATCCGTCATAAAGCCGGCGTCTATTCGTGCGATCATAGATGTTATTAAAATGTATTCCATGTTATTTCAATAAGTTGGTACCTACGCTAAAGTAAAATCTGGATCAAAACTGATGCTGTCTCATTATGGAAATAAACAAATTTCATTAATGTGTGGGTGTTTCATTTGGGAATTATTGACGTAAGAGATCTCCGCTTTGAGCAGTATGCATAAAATATAAGGTCGATGCGAATCGTTTGTTGCTAATAATAATAATAGGATAAAATGTTTACTAGAAAAAATCAACCAGTCTCAGGAAGCTCGAATGGGACCGCTGGCTTGCAGCGTAAATCAAACTACTAGGAAAAATTCAGCGAGTCTTCTGGGATCTCGGTAGCTCAGCGGTTAGAGCAGTGGACCGGCAATCCAAAGGTCGTGGGTTCGAATCCCATTCGAGCTTCCTGAGACTGGTTGATTTTTTTCTAGTAAACATTTTATCCTATATTTATATAGCATTGTGAATGCAAAATTTCAACAATAATAATAGGGCACAATAACCAGATATTTTTTGCCTTTAGTCTTGTAAGGTAAAAGAAATTAAATTGAAAGTTGAAGAAGTACAAAGATAGATATACAATACACATAAACTTAAAACAGAATAATACAAATGCTTCAACTTTCAACATACACACGCACTCCGCACGTGTACCTACGTGCATACTTATTTTTATTTGTTTTGCTCTCCCATTAAGGATCTCGCTCAAACGTATTAGATTAGAATGATTTTTTTAGATAGTAGAGCTTCAATTAGCTGTGACATTTTCTTATGAAGAAACAAACGGTCATATTACAAACAAAAACACATACACACACAATTACATTACGGCTGCTGTGTTTTGTCAACTAAATAAATAAACTCATTTACGTCATAGAATTAAAGTACCTTACAGTACACATAGTTAGTACATTCGTAACAGTGGGCAATACAATATGGAGCACACACGGTCCATCGCTAATTGCATCCGTCGACCGCATCAATCACACAGCCCGAGACGCCACAACGAAAACACTGTTAGTTTTGCCGCCGAATTATTAATTACATGCCCACAAAAAACTCACACGAGGCCGAAAAGCATAAATTTCTTCCTTTTTCCAGAGAGCACAAAGAGGCCGGCACGGACAATATAACTAAACAGATTAACCTGGACCGGCACGGCGGCGCGGCGCATGATTTTTGGCGCCACCACTCCTACATTTAGATTATACTAATATGAATAGGAAATTGGGTAGAAAATGGACGAGACTCTATGTCATTAAGGATTGGTCACGGCACTCGGAAGAGCCGCCACCTTATTCTCGACTTAATTGAATTAACATTTTAATGTAGTTTCTATTGACTGTCAGTAACGTTCGGAACTAAATGTAATAGGCCATTTTGGAAATAACAATAATTGAGAATTATCTTTATGTGACAGATATTGCTTGATAAATACATGGATACCTTTTTAAGTTGTTTTAAATTATTATTTTTATTTGTTCGTTTACTTTATTTGATTTGGTAGTCAACCCAAATAGATAACAAACAAAAAGCTTTAATAGCAATTTCGTTTTGACTTAGCCATTAGTAACAATTTTTTTTTAATTCTACACCTAAATAAACCAAAAGGATTCGTTTTGTCAGCACATTATGGTCAAGGTAGGTAAAAAAATAATGACATTGTAAATATTAATAATGCATGAAGATGGCTTCCCTTCCATAGCTTATTATTTTCCTACTAAAGTATTCATTCGTCATTTCTGACTACCATAGTAAAGGTCTATATTATTCAATAGCCAGCGGACGATTACTACACCATTACTATTCAAGAGTATCAAGAGTGGTAAACGTATAAAATTTCCGTCTTCCGTCATATATGGGGTTTTAGTTCGGGTCCTCTCGACCCCGCGGCCACCATGAATAGTAATCGGGTCGGTCCGGGCCCGAGAGACCGCCGCAATCCGGGTAATGCGCCGCTTATGGTGCGTGCTAAATCGACAATACCCGGGGGCTAGGCTAATAGACCGTCCAAAGAACTCACCCATTTGGTGCGTTTGTTCTTGATATCACGCTTCTTAAGCCGTGAAATGAGCTTTGTAACCGTGATGTTTGATTTTGTTATTACAAACATTCGAAGATGTTTGAATTATTGAGGCAGTTCGGTTATATTATGTAAGTAAGATAAGTTAAAAGTTAATTAGTATAAACGTTTTATTTAGAATACCAACTACCCACTTATACATATACGTACTTATAATTAGTTTAGGTAGGTACTCCAAATAACTCTGAAAGAAAATTGTTATCGTGTAACATAGTAGTTAATATGCACATAAGAAACATGACTCTGTACAATCGCAATGACCGTGAGCGTATTACAAAGTGATGTTTGCGTGTTGTGTTCGCTGGACTCACATTCATGAGCAGGTCCGGTGAAGAGGGCTTGCCGCTCATGGCGGCGGCGTTGGCGCATGTCACTACACAACACTCGCGAGGCGGCGCAGGCGGCGCGGGCGGTCTGCATGCGCCGAGCGGCCGCGACTGCCGGCGAGCCCCCACCGCATAACCCCCACCGCTACCGGCTGCCTCATTTCTCACTATAATTTGCGTGCTGCTCGTTTTTTACCATTATTACTCCCTCGTTTTGTTTTACGTATTATCGAGTGCATCCCGCTCGCACCGCCGCCATGCGCGCCGAGCGCCGCCCAGATAATAGCCGCGCAATTACCTTGCCGCGGCCGCGACTACGCCGCAAGCTTTCACTGCTAACGCCATCTAGCGTCGGGAAGCGGGAGCGGTCGCGATACCATTCAAATCTTGCAAAATATAAAAAATCTTAACGAATGACAAATACAGCGTATGTATATTAAAACAACTTAACTGTATAACCTAAGCCATAATATCTGGCAGTCAATCAAAGTATTAAAACTTAAATCAGTACTTACTGAGTCAAAATTTTACTTATGTACCTAACAGTTGTTTCATTAAATTTTTATTAACTTTGGTGTGCAACTTGAACTAAGGACATACATACATATTATATGATCACGACTATTATCCCTAAGGGTTAGTCGCAACTAAGAACTTTTAACAAATATTCTAAAGTACAAAAAAGATTTGTGCAGTCACGAGTACCAATATGTAAACACTTTGACTCTTATTCCATTGTATTAAGAGTTACAATTGTTTACATATTTTAGCTCTTGACTGTACATTATACCTCGTATAGGGAAAAGATAAATACCATACATAGTAATTTAAATATAAGCTTCCGTTACATTAGTGTGATGTATCGAACTGCTACGGTCACTAACACATATTTCTAAATAAATAAACCCAATCACAATCAGAAATGAAACACACATTTCATCGAATTTATTTTAATATTTTCTTAGCATCATTTTTCGAACTCTTTGCAGCAGTGTGGTTTTACAGACTAGTAGTCTCCAAGGAAAGTTGGCGTGAGTTTCTGAAAACATCATAATATTGTCATCTAGAAGTTTAAGTCATTGTTGCAGTAAAAACTATTTAATTCAAATTAACTTTTTTTAATAAGCACTTTTGAATAGTCTTAAATTGTTTTTTACAAACTACCGATTCAGGACGTCTTTAGCTGTGGACTCAGAGAAATCAGGCTGTGGTGTGGAGCAAGATAGTTTCTATTTGAACTACGTTTTCTCGCATTACATTTCCATACTTTAATTTGTAAAGTTTCTAAACATTAGAAATAAAGAAATATTTCATTTTAATAGTAGCTAGGTAATATCATATATGTGGCTGGCTTATCCAAGTGAGTAAGAAAGAAGAAGTTTGAAATTGATTGCCACAAACTAAATAAAGTCGATTGAGAGATGGTACTCACAAGATCTTAATTTTTTTTTTGGTTCAATATCATAGTTATTACGAACTTATTAAAAACGTAATTTTGGTAAGTCATATTCTTTATATACTTGAATAAATTTATTTAATGTGAACAACTGAATTAAATAAAGGATTAAAACTTTACATACTCGATAAACTTGTGAGCGGAAAGATAACTCTGTCAGTGCTACGTATCTCGTAGCACTCGTAGTGCTACGCGTAACGCTACGAGCGCTCAACTTTCATTAAAATATCAAAGTGCTGTGTAGTTCATTGGCGTGTAGAACATTCAATAGCTGTATATTATTTATAAAAAGTATTCATCTACCACCGTTTGAAAGCCTGCCACAGTTAAGCTCTACTTATCTATAAGTAATAACTATACTCATACAAGGTAGTTTGGCGATAAAATTAATCAAACTTGCTGAGCTAGTCGATGCATTGCGAGGATAATTAATTAACACAAAATAGTTCATAAGAATAATATTTTTATTTATGTCTAAAGTATAAAGTTCAACAATCAAGGCACAATGTCGTAGTACTCTAACATTAAGGCAGATCACAATAATTTTGTGGTAACTAACAATGAATAAACAAAACATGGCCCAAACCTTATCTTACGTTATCTACTTACGCTACATATTATAACAATCACTTATTTACATGGCATGCCACAGATTCGCGATGAAGTCCTTATTATAACTAAATTTCACACTTATTGTCCAAGGGCTACAGGGGGTTGCAAATTATAATGTCCTTGGAACATTGCGTAGTTTTCTTTGCTGGCACATTGGTACGTAGAAATCGGAGTAGGGTACTGCTGGTATGTTGCCGCGTACCTTGGGTCTCTCGCAGGCGCCCGTCCGTACAGGGTATCCTGCCTGACGTCTGGGTACCAGCCACTCATCATCGACCCGCTGGGGTATGTCCCGTTGTAACTGTTAGCACTTGGCACTACGTTAGGCGCCACCGAGGCGTAATTTAAAGACATCGGCTTTGGGACGCTGGGTACTGGGACTGTGCCATAATTGGTACTGCCCACATTGGACACAGGCACTGTTACAGCACTAGTCGGTATTACACAGCTGGCATGTTGGTCCGGCTTCTCTTTTGGCACATCTTCCTTTTCGTCATCTTTCACTTTTTTATTCTTTCTCGTGACGTTGGCGTGCGTCTTCACGTGTTTTGCGAGGTGGTCGGACCTCATGAATCGTTTCGTGCACAATTGGCATGCGAACCTCTTCTCTCCGGTATGCGTCCTCAAATGTCGCTGCAGCTCGTCGGAGCGCGTGAACCGTTTGCCGCAGAACAGCCAGTTGCAAACGAACGGTCTCTCACCGGTATGCCACCGCAAATGAGCTTTTAAATGTGAGGTTTTTCCGTACACTTTCCCGCAGCCTGGCACGTGGCAGACGTGTTCTCTTTTGGCGCCGTCTTTGCCGTAGTTGGGGCCGAAGCCGGCGGCTTCTGTAAGGCAGTTGGGGCAGCGGCACTTCGCACAGCGTCTTTGGAGTTCTCTGGCTTCTTCTGCGGCGGCGGGCGGCCAGTAGGGCGAGTACTGGGGGTAGGGCAGCTCCCGCCAGCCGCCGCACCACGCGCCTGAAGACGCGCTGCTGCATGATGACAGGTCGGACGCAGGGGACAGCGTGTCCCCGCGACCAAACCCGCAGCCGTATGCCGGCATCATGTTCATCATCTGCAAATAAAATGACAATAAAACATTTGTTTCTAATTTTTTTTTGTTGAATACACTTTCTACAAACTAAATTTTTATGAAACAAAAATAATTAAATGTAAATAAACATTTAAACAATCAGCAATAAATGCTTATTTGAAGACCTCATCGTTATAATCCTACAATGTTAACGTTATAAAAATCTGTGTCACTTCTAAGTTGCAACGAGTCAAAGGTAAATCACATATCTCAATCGGCCCTAGAATTTAATAAACCACAATTATAGGTAAACAAAGTGTTTGGGCGTGCACGAGTGGTAGGCGGGCGGACAGACCTGTTGCGCGGGAGGATCCACGTACTGCATATCCGGCGGTGACAACGCGGCGCGACGGACCAACTGGATAATTACAGGGTGGCGCACCGCTCGCGCCGAGACGTTTTTAATAACTGGCTTGGGATAGACGTAACGAGCGGTTGTCACCTCGCCCCGAACCCCGCCTGCCCCGGGCCTTGCGGCCCGCGCGCACCCCCCTCCCCCCGGCCCGCGTGCGCCGGCGCAGCCTCCACCCCACCCGTGAGTTATGAGCTTCGGCTTTCGGCTTCGGCTCTTATGGGAAAGCGATCTGAGCATTGCGTCTTTTATTAGCCGCTATTGAGAGGTGGCAACGTTTATTTGTATTCAGTGACTAATCTATTCCAATGGCTTTAGTGTTGGAACTAATTATGTGAGGCAACATTCAATACGTTTTATTGTTATTGAATGAACTTACAAAGTATAAATAGAACCTTTTTAATAGATGTTGTTGAATCACCAAATTATATAGGCTTATATAATAATCTTTGTTAATAGATTCTGATATTAATTATACAGTGTTGCAATATTCTAACACGAGTCACCTACTACACCACCTTTGTCTACGAGAGCAATAAATTATTAGATTTCATTTCAGAACGTGTAATGCATAATTATATAAATACTGCAAGCTGATGATAAATAGAATAGCATGGTATTGCGATAAAGGGACAATTAACAAAATAACAATTATCTGACCGAGCTGCCGAGACATTGGTTTCACTGTGAAAAGTTTCGTTATAAAAAGTTTCCAAAAAACATAAAATAAATGGCTGGCTTACAGTCTAAATCTTCTTTTTCAAGTGCTATTTTCAGCTTCAATGTAAATCTTATGAACATTTTACATTATAATTAAGTATTTGTTGCTTTTTTTCTCACAGATTTTGGCAGGCTGGTTTTTCCTGTAACTACGGGTATAATTAGGTAAGTAATTTCAGGCGTAGTGTAATGTTTGTGTGTTGCGTAGTTATTTCACTTTTCCAATTGCTGGATGGAACTCATATATTTCGATTTTGCCGGGCAAAGGCTTCAATCATTGAAGACAAGTCATCGCTACAAGCTACATACATACATATAATCACGACTATTATCCCCGAAGGGTTAGCCAGAGACTAGGCAATGAGGACAGCAAAAGCAGTCCTCTACCATAGTCCATCTTTTCACCAAATAGCGACTGCACATGTGCTCAGCGTGACAGGTGATGAGCCCATCGCCGCTCAATGCTGTTGGAAGTATATGCAGTCTTAAGTCCGTTAGTCGCCTTTTACGACACCCAAGGGAAGAGAGGGGGTGGTAGTATTCTCTCACCGCTACGCGACACGGTTGAATCACGGTTTAATCAGTGTTTAGTTAGATTTTGCCGGGCAAAAGCCTCCATAATTGAAATCAAGTCATCGCTACAAGCTACAATTCAGAGGGTTAAAGTTACTCGCGTCCGTATGTTTACCTTTGAGACCCTACACGTGACCCCTGGGTGGTGCTAAATGAGTGACACTGACTAAGTGGTAGAGCCACGCTGCGTTGCAGCACGCATTGGGCCGGCTCGCCCGGCGTAATAACACCCTCTCACGAATACCCGGCGTGAAATAATGACACTTGGTGCTGTTGTGTTTCGTCCGGCCAGTGAGGGTTCTGGAGGCCCAATCCCCCCCTCCCCTCTCACAATTCCTATTCCTTCCTTAACCCTATTTCATCCTTAAAGGACGGCAACGCGTCTGCGATTCCTCTGGTTTTGCGGGTGTCCATGGGCGGCGGTGATTACTCTCCATCAGGTGACCCGCATGCTCGTTTACCTCCTTCTTTTATAAAAAAAAACAATTAATGTTTACTGACTTTTTGAAGACGCTTGAAAAATTCGGGTTAGTAATCACAAACCCGGGCTACACTTACATCGAACATTCCGAAACAGACTTTGTCAGTCCTGAAAATTGAACCCTGGACCCTGGACCTTGGTTATTAGGCCGAGCGATTTGCCATTCGATCAACGAAGCGTGCTGTTAAAATCTAAGAAAAAAATTTCATGAAAATACGATGTCACATCGAAAGAAAAACTTGTAAGTAGGTATACCCTAGAATACACGCAAAACAATAAAAATGACAAAAAAAAAATTGTTTTGGAAATGCAGTGTACCTTTTGGTTTTTTTTGATAATAACGTAAAAAGCTAGGTTCAAAACCCACACGCCGGTGGTGTTAGCGCCGCGTAGCCAATCCACCGGCGATGTTCCCAGGCCCGCCCGCGCCACTTAATGTTTTTAATAATAATTTTTTCTACTATTTCGGCGGCCAGTTCGCGGCAGACGCATGATTTATGCATATCCGACCGGCCGAACCTTTAATTACACGTTGTTAAAATATGGCAGTTTGTTAAATCGTTCCCTTGCTTGCTTTTGTTTTAAACGCCGCTCTCTAGAGAGGACCAAACGTTTCGTTTTGCCGCTTAGTTAATATAATTTTTTTTATTTGTCTAATTGTCTGTTCTGTCCGTCAGGGGAACTTGGAAATTTAAGATTATTTCGAAATTAAAGAGGTGCAAGTTGCCTGCAAATGGAAATTGCGAGAAATACCGTTTCATTTAGCTTATATATCAATTAATATACTTAAATTATATTTATAAATTCTCTATCTACTCATCTTATCTTTGTAATAAAAGAATTCATTTATTAGTAAGAGTATTCCTCTCCTCGCGTCGTGCTCCTCATTACTGAAGGTCGTGACTTCCCCGCAGGATCACCTTCTCTCTGATTATTGCCCTCCAGCGGCTTCGGTCTTTGGCTTCGTGAAGGGCTTTGTGAAGGCTGGCGCCCATACAATCTCGGGCTTGGTCAGCCTATCTCGTGGGGCTGCACCCTCTTGCTCGTTTGCCTTACCTTACCTTGTCGTTTACCTTGCCTGTCACCATCAGCTGTTCGAGGTTGTGACTATCCTTTCTATTGATATGCCCGAAGAACGCCAATGTTCTGCGAAGACAGATGGTGGACAGCCTGGCTTTTACATTTAGCTCCCGCAGAATGGACGCATTGGTGCGGAAGACAGTCCTAGGGATTTACAACACCTTCCTCCAACACCACATCTCAAAGGCGTCGATGCGGCTTCTATCAGCCTTCTTCAAGGTCCATGTCTCGGAGCCGTAACTAAAAAAGGAGAACACCAGGAAGTTGACAAGTTTTATTTTTTCTTGAGTGAGATGTTTCGGTCTGTCCATATTATCTGTAGCTGGGACATTGCAATTTTGGCCATACCTATGCGCCTCCTTATTACTTTTTCACATGAACCTGTATTATTTATGTTTGCCCCCGGGTAGATAAAGTCGCTAACAGTGTCCAGGTCCAGAGCACCCGTAAACTCCAGTTTGCTGGTACGGCCTACTACCATTAATTTGGTTTTGGCATTGTTGATTTTGAGGCCTAACTGCAAACTGATACAAGAGTATTATTGGTAGTCAAAGTTATGCCCTAAACAGGGTGGTAACTTAAAGTTAGAATTAATTTTTTGTGAAGGTAATCATTATTGAAAACAATAGAGACAAACAAAGAAATTGAGATAGTTTACTTGCTTTGAATTTACAAAGCAACTACTGGTACAGAGTCATTCATAAAAAAAAGAAAATAATAATTATAATATTTTTAATTTTTGTTTTTTTTAGGATATCTTCTGATTTCCGGCTATAACAACTAAAAAGTAAGAAAACTTCAGTGATGTTTTTCTTTTGACGACTGCGATATTAACGTAGTGATTACTTGCTTAGTGGACAGAGCGATATCTACCTCTTCAACTTAAACGACAATGTGTATGGCAAAGACATCGAAAGACTTGCTTCAAACAAAAAGCACGTTAAACAAAACTCTTCCACGAACGGCCAGTACTCACTACCATAGACAAATTCAGATCAAAAGGTTCATTATTACAATTACTTTCTATACAATTGCTACAACCTGTCGACATGTTTACGACGAGCAAGAACAATAGCTCGCAGTAGGACTTTCGGTGCATAGAGGAGACTACGCTACCGTTCATGGGGACAAGACAGGCTCCAACAAAAGCCACATGGGGAGGACAAAGCGGAATACTAATGCGCTATGATCGTTCCCTTAACGCCATAAATCTTAGGGGCTACCGCTTTTTGCCGGCAAAAAAAGTGGCATCTTCAATCATTTTGCGAATGATAACATGTGATGAAACTAGCCGACAATCGGGGCTGTTGCTTTAGTTCACTTCAGATATATGGGACGCTTGTTTGTGTCCAGCTTCGGAATGATGAAAGTGTATTTTTTTTACCGAAACAGCCGTAGGTACGGGCAAACTGGACTGAATGCTGGGTTTTGTTCACCACTCGATCAGGTTAACGAAACCGAAAATTTTATATGGCAATAAAGCAGTGCCTACTGGTGACTAAGTTAAACGAGGTGAGATACAATTTTGACAAATTATTATTATTGTTGTTGTTAGTTAATCCTACTAATATTATAAACGCGAAAGTTTGTAAGTATGGATGGATGTTTGTTACTCTTTCACGTAAAAACTACTGAATAGATTTGGATAAAATTTGGCATACAGATAGTTTATAACTTGGAATAACACATAGAATACTTTTTATTCCGATATTCCTACGGGAACAGTGTACAATGAAACTGCGAGCGGCCGCTAGTATTGCTATAAATAAATATCAATTGTTACGAATGTATGTTTCGCATTTAGACTATTTGGCAAATTCTTTTTTGGTTATATTTGATAAGGTCTAGGTTTCACAAGGTTTGCATTAAAAAACATTTTGAAAATTCGTCACGCAGTAGGTATACGGGTTGCTAAAAGTCGCGGGCGGGACGCTACTTATTCATAATCGTTTGTGGATACATCTAGAGTCGCTCGAGTTTTTACTGTTTCTTGAGAGAAAGCCACCATTGTGAGTGCTTTTCTCGTTAAACTTATTAATAAAAATCCAAGTGACACTAGATATGCTCATAATGGCCTATTATCTACATTACCTACAGTTAACCTATTAACCTATTAACCTATTACCTACAGTTAACTGAGCCTAAGTTAATCTCTTTACTTTCGAGACAACAAACAGTAAGTCATTAATTCTATTAAACAAACTGAAAACACATTTTAAAACAAACTTATGTAAGTACCTACATAAAATTTCTTGAACCATAGTAATTAATAATAATTATTTATTTACTTGATAGACAACAAAGATAAAATATTGTAATATACAATAAGATACATTTAAAATTTATATTGTTTAAATACTTACATATTTATTTAATTTGAATGATTATGATAAGATGTTCTCCCCAATGCGTTCTACAGTGAAGCAGGGCAAAACAAACAAACAAACACTTTTGCACTAAAGCTTTTTAGTGTTGGTATAGCAAAGTTCTTCTAGCTTACCTTCCTAGAAATCGTGATGTGTGTATGATATATGTATAATCGCACCAGAAATATATTATATAAGTAATCTGTTTTGTAACAATGTTTACTAACATTGCCTTTCGTTTTTTTTAATAAATTATTTAACAGCAATACTTACTGCACTAAGATTTTGATTTAAATCATATTCTTATTCATGGAATCTCATTCTTCTCCTTGACATGTTCAGACATAACAATATAAGGCGTGACAATTTCTTACTTATTGTCATTTTGTAGTTAATCCGCGGGTCTAGGCATTGACTTATACCTAAAATAACAGTCACCTAAACGCAGAAAATAGTGTTTCTTTCAAATATGCGTCTCGTATTTATGCGTCCCTAAACCTCAATGTATAAAACTCATAGAATTGCTTTGAAACTTTGTTATGTTGTAAACGCACGCGTAGTTTTCGGAGTTGAAAACCGTCAAGGGATACAGGTGTTCACGCGGACGAAGTCGGGGGCGGGTCACTAGTCATCATCATCATCTTTGACGACCTCCTTGGTCGAGTGGTTTGTACACCGGTTTTCATGGTGTCGCCATCTCTGAGGTCCCGGGTTTGATCCCCGGTCGGGTAAATTTAGAAATTATTGTTTTTCTAAATTGTCTCGGGTCTGGGTGATTTCTATGTATAATAAGTATGTTTTTAAGTTTATTATTTATATTTA
Source organism: Scoparia ambigualis (assembly GCA_963921215.1). NCBI lineage: Eukaryota > Metazoa > Arthropoda > Insecta > Lepidoptera > Crambidae > Scoparia > Scoparia ambigualis. Next base: position 14,234,488 of record OY992507.1, read on the forward strand.
TTATTAAGTATTTTAACTATGTTTATCCGTTGTCTAGTAACCATTTAACGAGTTTCTTCGAAGCTTCTCTTGGGCTAGGCGATTGGTGTGAGTGTAGGAAAGTTTATTTATTTATTATTTATTCATTTATCTGTCTCTAAACGTCCCACTGCTGGGCACAGGCCTTCCCATTTGGACAACAAAACAGATTGGGAGATTGGACCCTAATCCACCAATCTGGCACAATGCGAGTTGGTAGATTTAAACGACAACCATAACTATACTTTTTTATGATATAGCAATTGAATTACATACATAATACATAGATTCACGACTATTAGCCCCAAAGGGTTAGTCAGAGACTAGGCAAAGAGGACCGAAGAAATAGTCCAAAGCCATAGTCCACCAAATCACAACTGCAAATGTACCCAGCGTGTAGGTGGTGAGCCAATCGTTGCTATATGCTGTTGGATGTATGTGCAGTCTTTAGTCCGTTAGTCGCCTTATACGACACCCAAGGGTTGGTTGGTAGCCGCTACACACGGCTTGAATTTGATTTGTATTTCCAATTGTTGGCTGCGTTGATCGATGAGTTGACGTGCTCTATGGATTACTTCTGAATGGCGTTACCTCGTGCCGTTTCCGCTCAGTGGCAGTGTGCCTTACACTAATTGCCGGTTTCCAATGGCGTAGGCGGGCAATTGTACAGCCGCTTGTCCGTGGCTTCCTGTCTTGGCACTGTTTGCACCCATGCCGCGACGGTGTCGGGTGACGTCTCTGTAGGCCCGGCACCCTGATTGCAATCGTGGGTAAATCGTGTGTACGGACAGCGACGAGAAGATATGTACAGTCACGAGCAAAAATATGTAAACAATTGTCACTATTAATGCAGTGGAACGCTGTCCACGCTAGTATAATGTCCTGATAATATTGCTGGTTCTCTAAATCCATCTGGTCGTAATAAAATCGCTCTAAAGTTACGAGACAATGTTGGTTTTTATGCGGTGTTACTATAACAGTATTAAGTATTTATTTATTGTATTTGTACAAAAAGCAGAGTCTCATCAAAAATTAAGAGAAGATTGTACATGTTACATAATGGTACAAGTTGCAAAATAGTTATAAGTAGAGGCAAAAAATTGGTTGTCTCAAAAAAAAACACCATTCTCATGAAACTTGATCTTTGACCGTCACAAAGAGTATAAAAAGCTTAAATGTAGCGAGCATAATCGCGGATTTGCCTCTATGGAAACGGACGCTAAGTTATCTGATCGGAACTTCGCTCAGACTCATACTGTTCTGTAAAGGAGTGAACATTCGGGATGCATCCTTTGTGTTGGTGCAACAAGATCTCCGAAGTACCTGTCTTCTCACAAAGCGAGAGCACAGGTTCGCAAACGATGCTCCCTTGTCGAAAAAACAACAAAAACTCAATACAATTGTGTAACAGTAGCGAAAAGTATTTTTTTTTGTTTCTACAATGTTAACTTTTAAGATTTAAAAGGTATGTTCACACGTATTTTTTTAAGCGTTTCTAGCGTTCATAGTCCACTTTTCATTAAAAAGCTACTGTACACGTGTTTAGCGTGGTAGGTAGTGAGTCCATCGCTCTATGCTGTTGAATGTATGTGCAGCCTTTACTCCATTAGTCACCTTTTACAACACCCAAGGGAAAGTCCTTGTCCAGGGCCCTGAAGATACACTATACCTACGAAACAATTAGATACTATGTTGCCAGTCCATTTTCTTGTCACCAAACATTGTAGGATGCCTGGCTGCATTGCAAATGATAATCAGAGAGCTATGACTTTATAATAATATGTTAAGCAGAGTTATGACTGACAATGAAGTTTTGTCTCCACATTTCTTCTCTTTCTTTATAATTTCTGATGATAGGTAATAAATAAGATAGATAAGATCGATGGTGGAAGTGCCGGATTTTCCTCAACTAGATACTGAGGAACTGACTATCTTATCTCTAACTGCCGGAACACAACAATGCAAATACCTAACATTGACGTTGTGGCGACATTATGATACGAAACATTGAAAAAATTACTAGGTACCTCAGGTGGTCCTCCTGTCCTCCGCAATCCGGTCGAATTCGTTAAACTAATAAATGTGGAGCTGCCAGTAATGTCCCAGAATCAAATCAAATCAAAATTTCTTTAATCAGTTAACTTAAAATAAGCATTTTGAATCGTCTAAACCTAAATTTATTTTTTATTTGGATGGATGGGCAAACCACCAGAATGTCTGCCAGCTAGACTACGTGACTGACTATGTCTAACTATGACTGCGAAGCACTCAGTTTTCTGTCTACGGCGACGCTCGACAGATTGGGTCCCGTCACGTGTCACGTTAGAAAAGTTTTTTATGTGTGCCGTGAAACCAAGACATGTGTAAAGGCAGTAGAAGTTCGCCTCACGCTTGCCTTTTGACGTACCTATCTTTGTTTTTATGTATGAAGTTCCTCGATGGCCGAGTGGCTGAGCGCTCGGCCCGATAACCGTAGGTAAAGGGTTCAATTCGCACGCCGGGAAAAGTGTTTGTGTTCACTAACTATTGGTGTCACCCGTAGGTACTCTAAAATAGAGTATATTTAGTAGATTAAGTAGAGTATTGTCCTCTTTTTCACGTAGGCGTACTTTATAATCTACGACACTAATAAAGTACGCTAAAATACTCTATTTACGTAAAACTATTTGCGTAACAGACAAATATTTGTTAAATGTCGCAAAGAGCAAGAAAAAATACGATTTTAAGGACAAATAAATAAATACCTTTTTTTATGCTATGTACTTTATTTTTGTTCTAACAAAATACTTTGTTTGTCCTACAAAAAGGTGACAACCCTATCACCAAACCGCATTTGGTGGTTTGGTTATAATATATAACCCAATCTCCCCACTTGCTGTTGTATATGGGAGACCTGTGCACAGCAGTGGGATGATTATAGACTGATGATCATGATTTGTATCATGACAAAAAAACCACTACAAATTATAGTAGTCAATTTTTTTAAAATATAGTGACCTAAACTTGTTGCGTTAGCCCTTGACGGTAGCAGTCATTTCAGCTCCACTCTGCATTTAATTATGTAGCCACTCTTCATAGTGGTAGATATTTATGATCGGCTAACTAAGTACTTTAAAGGTTTAAAGTTTTAAAGCAATAAGTACCTGCCTGTTTTTAACCGACTTTAAAAAAGGAGGAGGTTCTCAATTCGGTTGTATGTTTTTTTTATGTTTGATACCTCAGAACACAGTCATTTATACACCGATTTAGAAAATTATTTTTTTATTTGAAAGGATATACTTCCAGATTGGTCCCATTTTTATCAAAATCCAGTTGCGATGATGAAATTCTCAGGAATTGAGGGAACTCTTCAAATATTGTAGGCACACCAATAGCGATTTTGGTATTTTCAGCAATAAGTCAAGAATTTGCATTCAGAAAGTATCATTCGATGAAGTAGAACTGATGAAGAAGACCACAGAATGTCATTGGAACTCCTCAATGATAAGTATTTCACGGGTGGCGATAAGATATCTCGATTAAAATAGTTAAGCGACTATGACGAAGCAAAAGAAGGCAGGTACCGGAACTCAGTTCTGATTGTGGAATCCTTGAGAAATTGAGGGAACTCCTCAAATATTGTAGGCATATCTATAGCGATTTTGGTATTTTCGGCCATAGGTCAAATGAGATCCACTCCGGCAATAAATCCTTCCTAACTAATATTGTAAATGCGAAAGCGTGTTTGTTTGTTTGTCCGTCTCTCACTTGCGCATCTACCTGATTTTGCATATCAGCTATCTAGCTGAAGACAATAGTGACATAAGCCACTTTTTATCACTCCTTCCGAAACATTTCTATTAGGATTTAAAAATACACTATTCACACTATTAATTCTGTCACTTCTTGTCTAAATTCTTCTTAACATCTTTATGCCGATGACTTACAAATTTACTCTCAGGCCTCGGCTGAGAACCTCCAGAAGCGATTGAGTAGATCGATGGTGACTTGGCTACGATCTACGACTGGAGCAAGTCAAAAACGTCCCTCTAGTTTGCCTAACGGTGAACCCTAGTAACTCGCAAGTCATCATCGTAGGGGGTAATCCGGGTAACTTGCCGTCTGTTTTGAATGTTGATTTCCTAATTTTAGATAGGCGTTTCTCGTTTTCTTCGCTTGTCGCATTTAAACGGCGCTGTCTCATACAAGTAGCGCGTATTGTAGGTCTACCAATATTCGCTTTCGATAAATAGATCGGAACGATTCACTAAAAAGCGAGAAATAAACAAAAATTTTAACAAAAAAAAACCGACTCCAAAAAAGTTTTTTTTTGTTAAAATTTTTGTTTTTTATTGGATATCTTTTGTATGTGTTGTGTTGTCTTGTAATCGTATTAAATGTTTTTTTTTATGTTGAAATGGAAAATGTCCTTCTATGATAGGGAGGACATTTTCCAATTTGTATTGACGCTGTAAAAGAAAGGGAGAAAAAAATGCCTTTGCTGGGTTTCTTGCCGGTTCTTCTCAGTACAAGGCTCCCGCCCCGACCCATAGTTAGGACTTACGAACCGATGGCATAGCGACATTCATAAGTGCTCAATTATTGTTGTAGCCTAAATTGGGGGTTAAGTTACTCGCGTCCGTAGGTTTACCCTTGAGACCCTACACGTGACCCCTGGGTGGTGCTAAATGAGTGACACTAACCGAGTGGTAGAGCCACGCTGTTGGGTCGGCTCGCCCGGCGTAATACCACGAATATTCGGCGTGAAACAATGGCACTCTGTGCTGTTGTGTTTCGTCCGGCGAGTGAGGGTTCCGGACACCCCTTCCCCCCCCCCCCCTTCCCCTCACAATTGATATGGCAGCGAACTTTAATCTAAATTTACCCCAGGGGGGTACCGACATATCCAGTGTCGGAGAATCCCCCTTGAGCGTTCTCGCTCAGGCTGCCCTACGTATTCTGGGGAGGGCAAAAGTTCGCTCGTGTCAAGGCATGCTGCAGGCAGAAGAAAGGCGAGACAATTGGCACCCCCTCCTACGCTTCGCGTGAACTTCTGCAACATCAGGGGAATCCACTCTAACTTGAGCGCCGTCCATTACCACCTCGAGACGGAGAAACCGGCCTTGCTCTTCCTCACCGAGACGCAGATATCCCCCCCTCCTGACATCTCTTACTTGCGCTACCCGGGATACAACCTGGAACATTCATTTGTGCCACGAGCCGGTGTTTGTGCCTATGTCAGGGAGGATATGTGCGTCCGTCGCCTTGGCAATCTTGAAGATAGGGACCTCTCCATCCTATGGCTACACGTCGACTGCGGACGTCATCATCGCGTCTACGCATGCCTGTATAGGTCCCACAGCGGTAACAACGGAACTGACCAACTTATCGAGACCGTCCAAACAGCGACAGACTCCCTTCTCCAACGGATCCCCTCGGCCGAGATTGTGGTATTGGGAGACTTCAATGCCCACCACGTCGAATGGCTTGGTTCACGCACAAATGACCACGCGGGTAGAGCCGTTTATGACTTCGCTTTGGCCTACAGTCTGTCCCAATTGGTAACCGAGCCAACACGGGTTCCAGATGTGGAGGGCCATGCACATTCTTTATTGGACCTTCTGCTGACCTCGCACCCAGACGGCTATCAAGTTTCTGTTGATACACCACTAGGCTCATCAGACCACTGTCTGATTCGCAGCACTGTGCCTCTCACAGAAACTTCAAAACCGCAACCAGCGGCTAGCCGTCGAGGCTGGCATTATAAGTCGGCGGACTGGGATGGGATGCGAAGTTTCTTTGCGTCCTACCCGTGGTGGCGAGTTTGCTTCTCGCTGGATGATCCTGATGTCGCCGCTGACTCTGTCGTTGATGTGATACTGCAGGGAATGGAACTTTTCATTCCAAACTCTGTGGTTCCCATTGGCGGCAAGTCCCAACCATGGTTTGGTCGTTGCTGCAAAATGGCGTCTCGCCAAAAGCGTCAACATTACCAAGCCTGGGCTAATGCGGTGTCATCAAAGGATCCAAACACCAGTGCGCTCAAAAAGAAGTACAACTTTGCCGCCAGGTCTTTTAAGAAGGACATTGCCAAGGCGAAGTCATCATCATAAGTAGAATTGGCGAGAGGCTAGTGCGTCTTCCTTCGGGGACGCGTGCGTTCTGGTCTCTCGCCAAAGCTATCTTAGGGAATTTTTGTAAGCCGTCCCTACCACCATTGCACAAGACAGATGACTGCCTGGCCTACACTGCAAAGGAGAAAGCCGATCTCTTGGGCTCTCTTTTTGCATCAAACTCGACCTTGGACGACGGGGAAAACTCCCCACCAACTATACCGCATTGCGCTTGTACAATGCCAAACGTTCAGTTCCTGCGAAGGTCAGTTCGTAAGGCTCTTTTTTTCCTTGATATCCATAAGTCGAGTGGGCCTGATGCAGTTCCACCCATTGTGCTTCGGACGTGTGCTCCTGAATTGGCACCAGTTCTAACGCGCCTTTTCCGGCTCTCTTACACTACTGGCGTCGTCCCGAGCTCTTGGAAGACAGCCCTTGTCCACCCGATCCCAAAAAAATGCGATCGCTCAGATCCGTCCAACTACAGGCCAATAGCTATTACCTCTTTACTCTCCAAAGTAATGGAGTCCATGATAAACCGCCAGCTGTTAAGGTACCTAGAAGAGAACCAGCTACTAAGAGATCGCCAGTATGGTTTTCGTCGCGGTCGTTCGGCTGGTGATCTTTTAGTGTACCTTACTCACCGATGGGCGGAGGCAGTCGAGAGTAAAGGGGAGGCACTAGCAGTTAGCTTGGGCGTAACGAAAGCCTTTGACAAGGTATGGCACAGGGCTCTTCTTTCTAAACTTCCATCATACGGGCTTCCTGAGAAATTGTGTTCATGGGTTGTCAGCTTCCTTACTGGGCGTAGCATCAGAGTCGCAGTCGACGGTTCGTGCTCCGACATGAAGCCCGTGAATGCTGGAGTCCCGCAGGGGTGTGTGTTGTCCCCTACTCTGTTTCTTCTGCATATCAATGACATGTTGCATAACAACAGCATTAATTGCTATGCAGACGATAGTACTGGGGATACGCTCTACACCGGGCGAGCTAATATTTCTCTGGAAAGCGTCATCGAGAGCCGGAATAAACTTGTGACTGACACCGAGAACATGTTAAGTCATGTTTCGAATTGGGGCCGACATAACTTAGTCCACTTTAACCCCTCAAAAACACAAGTTTGCGCATTTACCGCAAAAAAACATCCCTTCGTCGTACCTCTAAACTTTGAGGGAGCTCCCCTTGATACCAATCCGACTATTGGAATCCTTGGCGTCGATATTTCGAGTGACGTTCAGTTTCGTGGTCATTTGGAAGGTAAAGCTAAATTAGCTTCGAAAAAACTGGGTGTGCTTAATAGAGCGGGTCAGTATTTCACGCCGGCCCACCGCTTACAACTGTATAAAGCACAGGTCAGGCCGCATATAGAATACTGCTCCCATCTTTGGGCTGGAGCACCCCAATACCAACTCCTTCCATTTGACCGCATCCAACGCAGAGCTGCTCGAATTATCGACGACATGGATATTTCAGGTCGGCTCGATCCACTGGCTCTTCGGAGAGACGTTGCGTCTCTCTGTATATTGTACCGTATATATCATGGGGAGTGTTCTGAGGAATTGTTCGGCTTGATCCCTACCGCTGATTTCCTTCACCGCACTACACGCAATCGACTGTCATTCCATCCACATCACCTTGATGGATGGCGGTCTACTACTGTGCGTTTTTCAAGAAATTTCTTGCCTCGATCTACAGTGTTGTGGAACCAGCTCTCGGCGGCGGTATTTCCGTTATATATATATATATATTGAAATACTAAAAGGTTTATAGTATTGATTTTCAAAACAATCTACTTACATGATAATAAAAATAACACAAAATAATATATCCCCCATAATCATCTAGTGAAACACTCACTCGACAATAGTTAATTATACAAATAGTTATAAAAACTAAATAACAATAGTTCTTCTAACAAACAAAACCGAATACAACAAACAATTCCAAACAAATAGTAAACAATCTCAGACTTGATATGAATAAATGTAGGTTAATTCCTATCCAATAGGGATATTGAAGTAGTTTTCTGTAAAATGAGCTTACATCTTTCAAATAAGATGGAAGGTTAATGTAAAGTTGTGCTCCCTCGAAAGTGATATTTAACTGTACTGTACCTACTTACTTGTAACTACAACTTTGCACAAAATCATCCATAGCCAACAGCCTCTTGATGATCCTATTACATATAAGATAAAATGTTTACTAGAAAAAAATCAACCAGTGTCAGGAAGCTCAAATGGAAAATGGAATCCCATTCGAATTCGAGCTTCGTGTGGCTGGTTGATTTTTTTCTAGTAAACATTTTCTCCTATATCTAATAGCATTGTGAATGCAAAATTTCAATAATATATATACCTATTATAAGATTTTAAAGATCAAAGCTTTAAAGTAACACACTTACCTTTTTAAACAATAAAAAAAACATTAACGTTACTAATATTAGTGGGTATTGTTTGTTACCCCCGGTTACTACACATAGATGTTGTTTGTAGCGTAATAATTAGGTACTCTAGGTAGCAGCATTATAATAAAATGTTGAAGAAAGCCAAATTCGCCCACCTGTGCCATTAATTTTGTTGTGCAGAAGTCATGCAGTAGTATACTTGCATTGCTTCGCTAGTTTGCTTGTCTATTTAAATAAAAATGAGTAGCGATGTATGTGCAGTCTTTAGTTTGTGAGTCGCCTTTTACGACACCGAAGAGAAGAGAAGGATTGGTAGTATTATTTTAATGAGCCCATCGCCGCTCTATGCTGTTGGTTGTATGTGAAATCTTTAGTCCGTCAGTCGCCTTTTACGACACCGAAGAGAAGAGAGTGGTTGGTAGTATTATTTTAATGAGCCCATCGCCGCTCTATGCTGTTGGATGTATGTGCAGTCTTTAGTTTGTTAGTCGCCTTTTACGACACCCAAGGGAAAACATGTGTTGTTAGTATTATTTTAATAATTAGTAACAATTACACATGTCAGAAAACCGATTCTCCCTTGAGCGGAAAAGTACTACTTTCCACCCGCTCCTCAGGCCACTCCAGACCTACTTTCCGAGTAGGAGGAATGAAATAGTAGATTATTAACCAAGGGGATAAAGCAGTGTCTTCTGTCGTGGGTGACGATTTAAATCGCGAGCTTAACGAAGGACACGTGGTTTACTCCCGAGCGTAGCGAGGGTGTTAAAATCTTAAATCACGAGCGAAGCGAGGGATTTAAGACGAGTCCTGAGTGTAGCGAGGGTTTTAAGTTCACCCAAGACTAAGACAGCTTTATCACCGAGGAAAATACTCTACTTTTCGTACCATTTGCGAAAAAATCAACACAATAATAATATGAGATAAGCATTTATTAAAAATAATGATAATTAAAAGTAAAAGTTAACATTCGAAACATTGGTCCAATTATTGATAGAGAGAGTTATATTTTTGTTTGATACATTTATTGTTGATGAGTTGATTTGTAATTTTTTATATATATATATATATATATATATATATATATATAAGTATATATTTTATTTATTTTCTTTTTCAAAAAGATGTATAATGCTTTATATACAAACTCAATGGTGTACGCACAAAATTGTAGTTCAGTATAAATTTCGGTAAGTATTCCAAATTTAAATCACATTCTCCCCCTAGAGGATGAATGAAATTCAGTACAATTTTCTTTCCCTGTTTTTAACAGATTAAAAATGACTATTGTTATGTTCGCTTTTTGTGATGTGAAGAGAAGAGAGGGGTTGGTAGTGTTATTTTGATGAGCCCATCGTCGCTCTATGCTGTTGGACGTATGTGCAGTCTTTAGTCGGTTAGTACCCTTTTACGACATCGAAGAAAAGTAAGGGGTTGGTAGTATTATTTTTATGAACCCATAGTTGATCTATGCTGTTGGATGTATGTGCACTGTGCAGTCTTTAGTCTGTTAGTCGCCTTTTACGACACCGAAGGGAAGAGAGGTGTTGGTAGTATTAATTTAATAAGCTCATCGCCGCTCTATGCTGTTGGATGTATGTGCAGTATTTAGTCCGTTAGTCGCCTTTTACGACACCCAAGGGAAGAGATGGAAAGACTGCACATACCTACTATCCAACAGAATAGAGCGGTGATGGGCTCATCAAAATAATACTACCAACTCTTCTCTTCCCTTGGGTGTCGTTAAAGCAACTAACGGGTTAATTTTTAATAATAATAAACCAATTCATATTGTATTGGATTGTTTTATTCTCTCGCATTCGTAGTGAAAAGCAGAGTGTAACACACGGCGCTTAAAACCCATTGAAACTCGGTTTCTATTTACTCCCTCGCTAAAGCTCGGGAGTAAAACTACCTCGTATACAGGGCGTCCCACGGACATGCCACATGGAGGGAAAGTACCTTAAATATTGTAGATGGAACATTTTACTGAAAGAAGACATTATTTTAATTTAAAAAACAATTTAAACTGCATTCATAGATATTTCAATAATTACATGGTTGAACCGGGAATCGAACCCGTTACATGAGAAAAATAATCATCTTGTAGTTTTATCACACCGATCGAAAGGCTTCATCATAAGGATTATTTTTTGCTAAGTAACATAGTATCACAAATAAAAGGAAGACCATGAATTTTAACATTTTTAATACAAAATTAATCAATTTATGTATGTATTTATTTCAATGTCAGTTGTAATGTCCTTACGGCAATGTCAACTTTTCATTTTTCTGAACAAAATTTCACATCAAATGTTGAAATTCATGGTCTTCCTTTTATTTGTGACACTATGTTATTTAGCAAAAAATAATCCGTAAGATGAAGCCTTTTGATCGGTATGATAAAGCTACAGGATGATTATTTTTCTCATGTAACGGGTTCGATTCCCGGTTCAACCATGCAATTATTGAAATATCTATGAATGCAGTTAAAATTGTTTTTTAAATTAAAATAATGTCTTCTTTCAGTAAAATGTTCCATCTACAATATTCAAGGTACTTTCCCTCCATGTGGTATGTCCGTGGGACGCCCTGTATATAATGGGTCATTTTAGCCCATTGTATACCTAACAATTTTCTATTTTATAACCATCACATCAAGAAATCCACGGATTTATAGTATTTTATACACAAACAAAATCATTTTATTTATTTTTGAATAGACAGTGTAACGCTCAAATTTTACGGCATCACACGTAAAAGCACATTCACATTGGTCTTTCGAGCAGCGATAAAAACGGGAGGTAAGCATTTCTGCGGACGGAGGCACCCCGCGGCGGCGCGGCGGCCCACAAACGCCTCGCCTTTGCGCAGTGACAGCCGAAATTGCCGCTCGTCAGTCGGAACGCCGTCTCTAAAGCAGTTTGTTTTACTCGACAACAGGCCGAACATGCTTAATGACACCGTCTTCATGTAAGGACGTTGCCATTTTTTGCACCCTCGTCTTTTGTTAGAATTAGCTTTATACTCGTAAGATAAACCTATTCCTTATTTAATTAGGTACCTACCTACGATTCTATTTGTGGAGTTCATGTTTTTTGTGGTAAGTGTTTTTTTTGTTTACAAGTGAGAATTTTATAGCTATCGTCGGTATTACCTATTTGATAGATTGATAGTTACGGTAAATTCTGTTTGTATTAGGTATACTTACCAATTTCCACGCTCAAGAACGAAGAATTCGATGTCTATTATTGCTAAGCCCACTAGGATCATATTATAAATACGCCTTCTATATAATCATTAATTATTGTCGAGTAGCGCTGAAAGAATACTACCACCCCTAATGACCTTGACCACCCCCTTCTTCCCTTGGGTGTCGTAAAAGGCGACTATAAATGGAATAAAGATTGCACATACATCCAACACCAACAGTTTAGAGCTGCAATGCAATGGGCTCACCACTGACACGCTGAGAACATGCGCAGTCGCTATTCGGTGAAAATTGGACTATGACAGAGGACTCAAACTCAACACAAACTCATAAGATATTTATTCAATAAACTCGTAACACTTTGAATCGTCCAAATCTTTTTCAACCTACCACCCATTCAGGGCGTCATTTTTTAACTGTGGCAAGAAACCACAGCACACAGAAGCAACGACATTTACAAAAAAAAACATAAGTATACTTATGTCGTTACCAGGTCATGAAAAACAAAATATGAATTTGAATGTAAACTATGTAAATGAACTCTATATAAATTAATTATAGACAATTAGAAATAGCTGTTTGAGTACTTGGAGCATTTCAGACCCAAGCTGTATTGTCTTCTGTGTAATCTGACACTTTATAATAAGCTTTTTTATAAAGCATTACTTTGATTTTGATTTTAAATTTATCAAGATCTAATTTCTGAATATCATTTGGTGCTTTGTTGTAAATTCGTACACACAGACCCATAAAAGAATTATTTATTTTATGAAGTCTAGCATAGGGTAAGTAGGTACTGCTAATTTGTTATTACTTCTACCCTGTTATTAATAAACGTAGATGAAAGTTACACTTAGGATTAAATTGACGCTGTCTCTATCTGTCTTCTTTAACATAAACGAGACAGCGTTACTTTAAACCGAGGTGTAACATTTAGCTATTTTTATTAAAAGGTGGCTATTGTTTAATTCGCTAATATCACTGTTTCTTGAAAACATTTCAATATTATTATGATCATACATCAGATTTTCATAAATGTATTGTGATCTCAGATCATAGAAGGGATCCCTTCTATGATCTGAGATTGTGATGCAACTGTCATTATACTTAAATCATTAACTTTAGGTTATAGATTGCTCGAATAGCCCTCTTCTGCAGCACAAAGATAGTTTGAATGTTGGCAGCATTTCCTCACAGTAAAATGAAGTACGACATTACACATGAAAGTAACTGAAATAAACTACCTAATCTAGCTATATCAAAGTCAGTTAACTGACGGATCATCATTACTGCATAATTAAGCCGCAGAGCTAAGTCTATTCGACAATTTAGCTATATGTGGGCCCCACTGAAGCTTGGCATCCAACGTGATGCCTAGAAACACAGTGGTGTCTATAGCATTCACATTCTTATCTATTTGTACACTAGTTAGTAATAGGCATTGCTTAACATTAGGCAATATAAATCTTAAACATTTGGTTTTTCCCTCGTTTAATAGCAAGTTATTTATACACTACTTTGAGACCGCATTATTCACATCGTCATAATTTGGGTGTCGTCGTTTCACTTTGAATAAAAGTGAAGTATCATCAAAAAAAAAATCAAAATTAAAAATTATTTATTCAATTTAGGCTACAATAATTGAGCACTTATGAATATCGCTATGCCATCGGTTCGTAAGTCCTATATAACTATGGGGCGGGAGCCTTGTACTGAGAGAACTGGCAAGAAACTCAGCAAGGGCATTTCTTTTCTCCCTTTCTTTTAAGGGTACATCATATATTTTTTTTTAGATTTATCATTCTCTTATTTTAGAAGTTACAGGGGTGGGGGGGGGGGAGGACGTCGCACATTTTACCACTTTGGAAGTGGTAAATGACAAACTATTCAGTTTAGAAAAAAATGATATTAGAAACCTCAATATCATTTTTGAAGACCTATCCATAGATACCCTACACATATGGGTTAGATGAAAAAAAAAATGTTGAGTTTCAGTTCTAAGTATGGGGAACCCCCAAAATTTATTGTTTTTTTTTTTTTTTGTGGAAATCTTAATGCGGTTCACAGAATACATCTACATACCAAGTTTCAACAGTATAGTTTTTATAGTTTCGGAAAAAAGTGGCTGTGACATACGGACGGACAGACAGACATGACGAATGTATACATAAGGGTTCCGTTTTTTGCCATTTGGCTACGGAACCCTCAAAACAGGTACTTATTCCTCAACTTAAAATAAAGTTTTCTTTTACAAAATAAGGTACCGTAGAACGGGGCTATTTGGTTAAACAGTAGGGATAACATTCGAATATTTATTTTTCCTTTGATATTTAACAGACAAAGAAATATGTATTGCTTAATATAGATATAACTCGATAAAAATACGAAAATAAAAACATAGAATGAACAAACAGTATGGTTTATTTTAAAAAAGAAGGTGCCATTCCAAATAACCCCCAGGGTGGGGTAATTTAGTATGAATAAAAAGTGACATAGAAAATATCTTTATAAACCGTTTGTATTTCAATATAAACATGGACGGCGATATTTGGTAACTACATTTAAAAATAATGCCAAGTCAAAACTAAATAATTAACATTTTTACTTAAAAACTAATTTGGAACAAAAAAAGGGCAACCCCATGTCGTGGATTTGGAGTTCAGGTCCCCCATGACATGACCAAGACCTGGGTCGGCGCTAAGCGTCTTACGTAAACGCACAGATCCCCGAGAAAATCATCCAGGTCTGATAACCCCCCGTTTAGGAAAAATTTACCCCTACGAGGGCTATTTCCCCCCAGGCGCACGCCACAAATCCCGAATTGAGAGGGGAGGGGAGTGGATAGCGCCCGTAGGGGTTCCAATGGCCACTGTATTGGACGTGTCCACAGCCCAATTTGGGCTGGATGACACAGGGGCAACCACAGTGTTCAAAGCCCACTCCACAATGTGCTGCACCAAGAGGTCTTGTGCAGCTCCGGAGTGGTTTAAATTAGTCTAGAGAAAGTCGGCCGTACTTAACATTAATTTCTTGCATCTCAACCTCCTTGGGAAAATGCCCTGTGTCCAAGGAGCCACTTTCGCTTTTACTACTGGGGGGGGGAAGCAGTTCCTTCCCCCCATGATATGCCCAGAGGGCAATTTGGAGCTCAATGTCCTCAATGTCCTCATGTCCGTGTCAGTGCGGTCAACTTCGACTGGGCACCGCTGCCGAGAGTGCCCGAGGTCCATGCACTTAAAGCGGATGCCCTTCGGTTCGCCAAAAATTTTTGGTTCTAATTTCATATGGCCGAACTATGTTGGCTTCAACTTTTAACGCACAATAATTGTCTAGCTAGCCTAACAGTTGTCTTCGCACCATTATAATTTTGCCTAAAAATTTAAAACCCTAATTTTAGAATCCCTAATATTAAATGCACTAAAATGTATCGGCATAACATTCTTTCGGCATTACGAAGATTACGCTTTAGTGTTGAAAGCCCTAATTTATTATTATATTTAAGTAAGTACCTAAGTACAAACTTAAATTAATTTTTTTTTATTAGACAACAGAAACGGGTGCGTATCATTTCATGACAAATGAACTTATTTCAAAGGACATTACGTTCATTGGATATAATTTTTACCTTTTTTAAATACACTTCTTATAACAACATTAAGTACGTATATTATTCATTTGATAAATAATACTCATATTCTATAACATCATTTGATATAATTTTTGCTAATAAATAAAAATAGCATTTAACCCTAAATCGATTTTAAATATTGTCTTAAAAAGTTAATACGTTGGGTTTTCGTTGAGGTTGTGCTAAAAATTTAGTGACAGAAACGAATCGCGGCAAAACCGACTCCATGTAGGCTTGTCTGCCCTACGCTAGAGTGTAATTTAAGCCCGCGTAGGCGCAGAGGGGCGAGGCGGCCCGCGAGCTGAGGATCAGGTGGGTTTAACGCTCGCCGTCGCGGCTGAGGCTGTTGTAACCTCCCCCCCTCTTATTAATAATTGCTACACCTAAATCTAAACCTAAATCTAATGCCTTTCACACCTATATGCCTAGCTAGCTTATAATACATACACACATCCTCGCCGCTTTACCTTAACTTAAATTATTATCTAATTCTTAAAACTAATTAACCTAATTTATCTACAATCTAATGGTTGTGTCTGGAGTTTTGTAGAGTGTGTAGCGTTTGTATGAAGATGGAACCTTAGCATAGCTTAATTCTATTTGCAGTGAATTTCAGTCAAGCAATGTAATATTATAATAACTACTATTTTGGCCAGATCGTCTAGTGAACCCTCCGTTGTTAACCGCATTTAAGCAACTCAAGTTCTTTCGTGAAAGTTTAGTAATTGGCTTATCCCTGTGTTAAATTATTTTCTCCTGACCTAATTACCTACCAGTCTATAAATCCTAACATAAATATGTGTAGCCTAGCAATGACTCCGTCTGAACTGTGACCTAAATCCTTCACTGCAGCTGCGGGGAAGATTTGTAACCACTCAAAGGTAATCAGATGATAGCTTAGCTTGTAGGTATTATTATTTATTATCAGTAGCATGATACATAAGAAGCCTGGTGCAATTTATATATAGGTCTTGTGGAATTATAAGAGTCTTGTGGAAATATAAGAGTCTTGTGGAAATATAAAAGTCTTGTGGAAATATAAGAGTCTTGTGCAATTTAAAAGTCTTGTGGAAATATAAGAGTCTTGTGGAAGTTTATGAGCTCCAACCGCCGCTCCATAGCGTGCCATTACATCTCATTGTTTAATTATGGCCCCGTCCACTTTGGCTTTAACATTAATTATTAGCTTGTAGCTTTAATTCTTTCAAACTGAGAATTTACATCTCCTCTCAAAATCTAATTTCATTTTACATTATGAACTATGTGTTAGCAATTTAAATTCTTATTATTCCACATAAATCAATAGAGTTTATCTCAAGGCTTGCTATCATCCAAATATCCTTTTCACATTAAGAACTTAATTATTCAATGCAATAACTTATATTCAGTTCCGTAAAGGGTGGATAATTTAATCAAACGCCACTTCAGGCGGTGGCTAAAGTAGAATGCTATTAATACAGGTAAAATTACTTTTATTTACTCCTAGTATTTATTATAATCATAGTTAGTATACTCCTAGTAGGCAGTAAATTAGGTAGTTAATTATCCCTGTTAATCATTAAATCAATTACATTTAGAAATTATCTTTACTCCCTTTAATAAGTATAAATTAGACTGTGCTAGGTATTAGTCTGATTGATTAGATTGTTCCCATCAAATATTTCTATGTTTCAGATTATTAGAGTTAAGTACTTACATATCTTAAGAGGTCTATTCAAATGGTATTAGTAGACCATTGTCAGGCTAATTAGCTGGTTGTTATCAATCAATTATTTCTATGTTTCAGATTATTAGAAGCTCATAGCTTGCAATGTCTTCTTTCAACGACTTATCCTAGGTTCTAAACTGGTTTTAGTTGTTCAGTTTGTATCAGCTTATTTTTGCTAAGGTATCGGATGTAAAATTTTCCATACTTTGAAGAGTATAGCCATGTGAGATCGTATTGCATCCCAGGGAAAGCTAACAAATGCCTGTTTGGTCATTTCAGTGTTAGAAATCAAACATCACAGTACGACTAAGCTTATTTGCTATAACTTTTTAGTATTTTTCTTGTAATAGGAAACCAGTCTAGACTTTTAGGTATTCCAAAGTAATGATGGTACGATATTATCATGCTTCTATTAATTATTTAAAATGAATAATTAATTGGTAACAACTTTAGGAAAACAATTAGAATTTTATCGGCCTGCGGTAACAGATTACTTGCCTAGCTAGGACCCACATCACTTCATCATAATTTTATTTAGCGCCGTAACTTAATTATCCCTACCTTATTGGTCTGAATTAATAACTAACCATATATATATATCCGCCTACCTATAGTTTCCTACAACTTTCCTCACTTGAAAATGCCTATATTTTGTCGAACTAACAGTCCCTTTTGTGTACCTTGCAAACTAGGCCAAGCCTCATTTAATTTAAATTCGTGGTGTGTGGTGAGAGTCGCATTGCCCCTGAAAGCAACTAACTCCTAAATGTTCTATCAGTCGAGCCAGTATACTCAGTGTGTTATTTTCCTATCACTACACTGTATGTATGGAGGTAGACTCGAGATTGGACTGGGTCATACGGGTCTACCTCCAGCTAAATGGTGTCTGACCTATCTTCAACTTTCACTAGGGAGACAACTGTCTCTCCCCCATTACTCCGTCGAAGATAGTGTATTATTTAGCGTAATAGTGTAAAACGCCGATCTTATTAAATACAATCAAAGATCATCCAGACCGAAGTCTGTTGAAAGGTACATAGGTTTTTGTTGCCACCGTGATTCGTTTCCGCCGATGTACCCCAGAATACTTCATTCCGTTAACGGATTCGAGTTGCGATCGCAATAGTTTACTTTATTAATAACTTTCAATTTCACAAATCTTAATTAATATCGCAGCTCGAATATCACTTAGCGCACTATCAAAGCTCGGACGCTATTTTTCCCGTATGAGTCGTACCGCACTCTTAAGTTGGACCGCACCGCAGACGTCCCAAAACTCAATGTCCGCTAATTTTCCCAAGCATCTTAACTTTCCCGCCACGCGCGCGCCTAACATACGCCCGCGCGAGTCCACTTTTCTTCCCTTCCACCAATCGCTAGCCGTTTCCCCGATGCCCCCCGCCTTCGCGTCGCGCCACGTGGAGCTATCATCCGACCTCTCTTTCTGTCTTTTTCTCAACCTCTCGCTCGCTCATTGCCGCTTTCGCCGCGCAATTCTAAAATTTTTCCATAATCTAACCAAATCTCGTCAGATAGCCAATATTACATCTTTGAATATCTAAAAGTAGCCTTCTATTAACAATTCCCTCTCAATAATCATCCACTTAAGCCAATAATCCTGTATTTTGTGAAATTATAAAAAGTTCCGTATTCCGACCATAGATGGCGCCCGCCCGTAGGTGAACCACTTTGCCGACCCCCAAAGCCCCGCGAAATTCAAAATAAAAATAAAGTCCTAGTCAACCTAGCAACCTTACGCGAAGCCCAAATAAATGACTTCCGCTAGACGCCGCCTATGTCGCAAGGGACGCGCAGAGCAGTCCCCGCGAAATTCAAAATAAAGAAGTCAAACTAGCAACCTTATGCGAAGCTTACGTAAATAACTTCCGCTAGACGCCGCCTATGTCGCAAGGGACGCGCAGAGCAGTCCCCGCGAAATTCAAACTAAAGATAAAGCGCTAGACCATTGACCATTATTCTGAACTAGTTTATTATTCCCTTTTCATGCTTATTATTATTGGCGCTACGCATTAATATTTATTTTAGTGCTACTCCCATGCATTCCTTACTAACGGACGGATACCATTCATTCTGTACCGTTACAGCCGCCCCCGATAGAATTTAAGCAGATAAAGTACCACTCTTATCTGCGGCGAATTATATCTAAACCCTGTACTTAATTAAGTACAAAATAGCACCTCCTTCCTTGCCAACCTCATTGTCATCCTAGCCCTCAAAGATATTCCTACTATTTATAGTTCCTCCCCAAATCCCTAATGACTCCTTCCTCCATAAGCTTTCTTATTGCAAAATAGCCCACACCCCTCATTCTATTCAACTGACACAAAATCATAATCGCATACCCAGTTCTCGTGTTCGAAACGAAATCCCAGTAAACTTAGTCTCGGTAAATATTTCCCAATAACTTAGACATCTACCATTTCTTTAATCATACACAACCTCCGAATAATGATTTGCCTTTTGTTTACCATCATAACAACAAATCATAATATAATATAAATCAATATAACAGTCTCTTGCTCTGTCTAGTAACGCCCCCTAGCGAAAACTCTTCAACTCTATGACGATTCCGACGTAAGTTTATAACATCTTCCGAACCATTCAATTATTCTATTCTTTAAATTATTTTCCTAGAATAATTTCAAGTACATCTGTCTTCATGGCCTTCTTTTAACTTACGTCTTTTCTTACAACTTGTTCCGCATCTAAATGTTGCAACCTAGGGATCGAACCTGGGATCTTTCGTGGGTGAAGCATCAACCACTTCGCCGTCATGGTCTTTTAGTTCCAACTAGGTTAATGAATAATTATTAATAATTTGAATTAAAACTTTCCTTCATACTTCAACGCTACCAATCTCATCTTAGCTTATATAATTACTTAAGATAACGAAACGTCGGAACAATTGTCTACCTCAGGCAGGGATCGAACCCGCGTCCTCCACAATCCCGAATTAGCTACTTCTTTCAACCGAAACCTATTTTCCTCTCCGCGGATAAGAAATCTTAACCAAACCCCCCCATAACAACCAAAACCAGTAGGCATACCATCATCGCCCAAGAGTTATAACTTTATTTTAGATGAGATACATCTAATGTCTAATCCTACAAATAACCGAGATAGAATACTAGACTCGCTTCCGTCCGGTACGCAGTGACACCCACTCACCGTGCATACAAATAGAGGTCTTAACGCCTTACAATAAGGTTGTCGATCGTAAATATTTAGGAAAAACTCATTCACTCTAAGGGGGTACGCATCTCGAAACACGTCCTTGAGTTTTGAACTAGCTACTCCGTAGTTCAGATCTATTAGAAGTTTGTGTGCTATGTATATCCGTCTAACTGTCAATGTATGCGTCATCGATAAATACTTGTTAATACCCCGGTACGTGTTGGACATTGTATACTAATTGACAAGTACTGAGCTTATACGTATAAGCAAATACTTATGCCAAAACCTATCTAGTAACTATGTCTCATCCCTAGTTATTACTATGCACGAAAGACAACATTTAGTCTCATTTGCTAATATATAATACGTCAATATCCCCTTACTTTCCTATACCTTTGAAAAATATCATTTTCTTTTTAAATTAAACAGACCGGTAACTATCTTATCCGCCCCCACAACTCTACTTAACTTCCTACCTTTTATATAACTAATAACGATCAAATCGGTAAATAATAAGCCACTGAAGGTGACACTTAGTTTTAGTATTCATGGTAATTAATATCGTGAGTTCTTTCTCGTATTTACTGAATTCCAAACTGCGTGATTCAATAGTGCTAGTTTCTTTTTTTTTTTTTTTTTATTAGATGATTTTAATTTTACACTCGCACAAGACACATTATTAAGATGGTAATCTCCCGAATGTTTGTAACTCTAATTGGTTACTCATTATGCATTCTACTTTACTTTTCAGCCTTCCGTCCAGATGGTAAAATTCCCCGGCAACACGAGATCCCCTGACCACGCCAAAATGAAATGCCATCAATGGCCTCTGTTTCTGCAGCCTAAGACATTATCTCTCTATAGGTTAGTCAAGTATAATTGTCCTGATTTAGACTTCACAAGACGCCCCCAAAGGAACCACCTTACAGCAGAATTTCCGCAACTTTAAGAAAGGCTAGTTTAGGAAATGAAGCTAAATGGAAACCACTTAATTTTATTGTGTGCTGAGTAATTCCCACTTCTACAGCACAGTTCCGAAACTTCGATTCAATTACTTCACCAGGTAAATCAAACAACCTACACGCTTAACTAAGTTCTATTTGTGCCCAGTGCGACTAAAAATATTCGAACACCCTAAACAAGCTACTTTTACTAATTTAACAGTGCCAATTAAGAATGCTCCCTTGTGTCATCTATAATTTTATTGTGTGCATAGACGACCAAAGACCTCGCTTTCAGCATGCCTTCTTCGTTGGACCCGCTTAGTTAAATACTCTAATCAAAATTCTAAAGTTACAATTGAAAATGTCAAAAGTTCGAATATTATGCAATAGAGAATTTCTCTAACATAGTTACTCCATCTCTTCGCACTATTTAGTCAGGCATATTGCAATTCAAGTTTTTATTTTAATTTATAATGACCTATCTTCTCCACCCCTGTTCACATACTTTAGCCATCCCTATCCACAGCTGCGGTGAAGACAATTAGTTAATGAACAAAACATCCTATAAACACTCTATGTTGCTACCGCAATCACAAGAAATATTTACTAGGAGGATTATCTATCATACAGCTGACTATAACAAAATGAGTCCCCCTTATCTTTCTCCGTTCCTTCTCTAACATAGAAGACAGCAACAGACAATTAATATTTAATTACTTATAATTTAGAACAACCCTAGGTAAAACGCTACCACAAAACTAGTATAGAACAGAATAATACTAACCGAAGTAAACTTTTGTATTCACACTTGCAAATAAAATATCTTTATCTTTCCGTGATGAATGATTTTGATAACACTATTTCATCAACTCAATGTCCCGGCCTACATATGTGAAAACTGTCAATTAATTAGTTTGTATAAAACAATCTAGATGCAACATGCAGTTCACATTAACTAACAATTTTAAGGTTGTGCCATAACTTCGACAATAACCTACCTTAGCACTAATTTTAATCATCTACAATTACATCACGTACATATTAGATGCCAATAATCTAGATTATTTAAGAATTCTAGCAATTTTAATCAATAACCAACAAGATCATTCCGCTGTGACAGTCTGCGCTGACCTTCCCACAAGTCAAAACCGCGTTTCGTTCGTCCTATCATTTCTAAACCTGTAGACATTTACTTTGTACTAAACAAATTCTTGAGTTAATAATTATTTGCCAATTGTTAAGCAAACTTATTTAATTTCATAATAACAATTTTAATATAGCAGTATTAGAATATTATTGTAAATCCCGAACATCTTTATTTATTATAATCAACATTACCGGTTAAAGTATTTGAATGGCCTAGTGCGAACTAGGTTTCAGGTCGCACCTCGGAAAATAAATTTACTATTGACTTTAAAATCTACTACTTATAAATTTATTATTTTCTTCTGACATATAAAGATAGGCTATGACTCTAGGTCGGGTTTAGTAAACTTTGAACTATGGCTACCTCCACGATAACCTCGGTTAAATATATATATCCGCAAAACGAAATATGTCCAATACGGCCGATTTTACTAAATTTAAATTATGCTACTAAACAGTACGTGTCCTAAGAACGTCACACATCCGAAACCCATTTCAGTTCTAATGTCTTTACCCATCTAAATTAAAATTTGTACCTGTCGACGCGAGACAACATCTAAATAATTACCTTGTATGATTCGAATTGTGATAGTTGATTTTGTTTTGTAATCTCGATAACGCAATACCAGGGATTTACTTGTTAAGCGGTAAGAGATTTATTCTCAGCTCGCAATATCAGTCGCTTTATTTCCGGCTTGAATGTTTCTGCGGACTATGAGTTTAAAATTATCCTACAACTTAAAATTATGGTATATAAAATCGATCACTGTTTTATAAGTAGCTGGTGTTAACTTTTAAAATGATAAAACGATTTAACTAATGATTATGACGTGACATCCGTCCGCAACTCGCCTTTATAATTGATGTGATAACATACGCTATTGTTATCCCTATAGCGTAACAGTGCTATAACTCGTTAATTTTGCAGTTAAATCTCGACTTCAAGCCAGTCAACTATTTTTTTTTTCTACTATTATTTTTTTTTTTCAATTTATTATTCTTTCTTTACTATTGTAATTTTCTTTCGACCCCTATTTTGCTCCCAAGCTCAATTAATATCTACCTTCCACAATTATCCATCATCCGTCAATCTTAGGTATCCTCGAGATTTTTTTTTTTTTTTTTTTTTTTTTTTTTTTAACATCTTAATCGTTCAACAGAGATAGACAATTGTGCAAGGTACCCTTCTTAATAGGCTAATCCAACCCAGTGAATTTAATGATTTATCTATCTCTACCTATCCTAACTAATTAGTCATGTAGTAAAGTCTTTTCTTTTCACCGCTCTCCCGACTTAGATATCTCTAGGTAACTCACAACTGATAATATTAGGTAAGTAGGTATAGTAAGCTGTGCCCAGCGAGCTTTACTTCTGCGTACGTTAACCTCATCTTAAGCTAATAATTATCCTTTATAAATCTTCATAATTAACAATTTATCACGATTTCAACTATACGGTAAGAAGCAATGATTACCGGTAACGACTAATTACAACGCTGCAAGAGTATTTCAATTATACATATTATTATTAGACAGCACCCTTTTACCATCATCCAAAATAAAATCTTTTATTGGTAACCCAACGCCATCTAGCCTCGCTAATAGGTAACCTCCCCACAATAGAGTAGATATTAGATAGTTGTTTCCAGACGGTAACGACTTTTATCGCCTACTAGACGTATTTATCCGTTTACATTATGCATCCCAAACTACGTTGCTTTTAAACCAAAATTCCTACTAGCAATGAATAGTCACATGATTCTATCCCCTACATGACATCCCTGCTACTTGCTATTCCCTATAATCGCGATTTCTCATCAACGCGTGTATTTTGAACCGAAATATTATTTTATGTTACTTTTCCTAGGATTTTATCGAACTAACAAAATGCGGCATTTCCCTTGTGCTGAGCAATTGTCCCCATCTACATGTCACATAATAATAATTCCACCACAATGTCATTGCATTCTAATCTACTACGTGATAAGTATTAGGAAAATCTCTTCCAATGTAAAAATCGCAGGTATTAAAAATAACAGGTATGGAAAATAACAGGTGATTCCGCTTGCTATAACAAAATCATATGATTACGCGTTAAGGAAGTTTCCTCTCCGATTGGTTTTATGACGTCATGTTTTATAATCATTCCTAATTCTAGATTGTTTATGGTCTAGCTAAATCATATGTCTATGGTCCAACCATAGACAAATGATTTAATAGTCCCTGACTAGCCTAAAACTACTCTATGGATTTCAGACGTGAGACTCAAGTACATTATTATATTTTTTTCTAACATAACCAACAAAATAAAATATAATACGTGGAATAGCACATCAACTAAAAACCGCAATCGCTCAACGATTATTAGTCAAAATATAATTATTATTAGTTTTATATTATGCTGTTAGCGTCATAACTTTATAATATTGTACAGCATATCGCCGTCCTATAATATAAATTGAATCCTGCAATAACTTAGTTGGTTAATTCTGTCCAATCTCGCCCCCTTGCCTTTCCATCCGACAGCAATAATAATTAAACCGCCCCCTATTCTACAAATCTTTCTAAATCAATAAATGTTGAATTATGTCACCCTATCGACTTTTTACGATCCTAAAAATAACTCAACACAAGGCTGTATGAACCAGTTGCCTATGCCTATATGAAATCTATCACCAGGAATAGAAACAAAACTACAGTTACCATAGCTCCTAACGTCAACAACAAAAATTGGATACCTGGTTTCAGTATTCAAGGAAACAATTACTAAAGGTTTCAGTATTCACAGATAACTCAACAATTTTAAAATTTAATACTCCAGACCCCCGGATAATAACTATATCTATGTACTTCGTGCACTTATGATACTTTGGGAAAACAACAACGTCTAACAGCCGCACGGTACCTGATGCTGGCGAAATCCACCATTAAATAAAGAAGGAAAAGATAATAACTGAAAGGTATTGTATTTCAAATAATACTCATTACATTATTGTTTTGTAGTTTTATCTCCT
This sequence comes from Scoparia ambigualis, assembly GCA_963921215.1. Lineage (NCBI taxonomy): Eukaryota > Metazoa > Arthropoda > Insecta > Lepidoptera > Crambidae > Scoparia > Scoparia ambigualis. Next base: position 14,259,847 of record OY992507.1, read on the forward strand.
TTGACCTTTAACCTAACCTGAGAATCTTTTTGTTACAGATTTCGTACAACAAAATTTTAGCTCCAGCTCTCATTGCGACTGTCTACAATATTGGTCTTAATCTATTATCAAGAACCCGTAATACAAAGTGTATGAATCAACTTTAGAAGATAACAACGTTTATTGTGAAAAGTGTCAAATTATAATCCACCCATTATCAAGAGCCCGTAATACAAAGTGTATGAATCAACTTTAGAAGATAACAACGTTTATTGTGAAAAGTGTCAAATTATAATTCACCCATTATCAAGAGCCCGTAATACAAAGTGTATGAATCAACTTTAGAAGATAACAACGTTTATTGTGAAAAGTGTCAAATTATAATTCACCCATTATCAAGAGCCCGTAATACAAAGTGTATGAATCAACTTTAGAAGATAACAACGTTTATTGTGAAAAGTGTCAAATTATAATTCTTCAATATCTCTGAATTAATTAATCTTCATTGAATTATTCCCTATTAAGCCAATTCTAAACTCACGCATCGCAACACGACAACAATTTGTGGGAAAAATCCCACTTCTAAATTAAAGTATTACCGCTTGACTGAAATCCAATACAACTATATTAATGATAATTTATAACTTAACTTTCTGATCCTGGTCATGGCTTACCAAATTGTAACCTCCCCGCCCTCTCTATAAATTTGCTACACCTAAATCTAAACCTAAATCTAATGCCTTTCACACCTATATGCCTAGCTAGCTTATAATACATACACACATCCTCGCCGCTTTACCTTAACTTAAATTATTATCTAATTCTTAAAACTAATTAACCTAATTTATCTACAATCTAATGGTTGTGTCTGGAGTTTTGTAGAGTGTGTAGCGTTTGTATGAAGATGGAACCTTAGCATAGCTTAATTCTATTTGCAGTGAATTTCAGTCAAGCAATGTAATATTATAATAACTACTATTTTGGCCAGATCGTCTAGTGAACCCTCCGTTGTTAACCGCATTTAAGCAACTCAAGTTCTTTCGTGAAAGTTTAGTAATTGGCTTATCCCTGTGTTAAATTATTTTCTCCTGACCTAATTACCTACCAGTCTATAAATCCTAACATAAATATGTGTAGCCTAGCAATGACTCCGTCTGAACTGTGACCTAAATCCTTCACTGCAGCTGCGGGGAAGATTTGTAACCACTCAAAGGTAATCAGATGATAGCTTAGCTTGTAGGTATTATTATTTATTATCAGTAGCATGATACATAAGAAGCCTGGTGCAATTTATATATAGGTCTTGTGGAATTATAAGAGTCTTGTGGAAATATAAGAGTCTTGTGGAAATATAAAAGTCTTGTGGAAATATAAGAGTCTTGTGCAATTTAAAAGTCTTGTGGAAATATAAGAGTCTTGTGGAAGTTTATGAGCTCCAACCGCCGCTCCATAGCGTGCCATTACATCTCATTGTTTAATTATGGCCCCGTCCACTTTGGCTTTAACATTAATTATTAGCTTGTAGCTTTAATTCTTTCAAACTGAGAATTTACATCTCCTCTCAAAATCTAATTTCATTTTACATTATGAACTATGTGTTAGCAATTTAAATTCTTATTATTCCACATAAATCAATAGAGTTTATCTCAAGGCTTGCTATCATCCAAATATCCTTTTCACATTAAGAACTTAATTATTCAATGCAATAACTTATATTCAGTTCCGTAAAGGGTGGATAATTTAATCAAACGCCACTTCAGGCGGTGGCTAAAGTAGAATGCTATTAATACAGGTAAAATTACTTTTATTTACTCCTAGTATTTATTATAATCATAGTTAGTATACTCCTAGTAGGCAGTAAATTAGGTAGTTAATTATCCCTGTTAATCATTAAATCAATTACATTTAGAAATTATCTTTACTCCCTTTAATAAGTATAAATTAGACTGTGCTAGGTATTAGTCTGATTGATTAGATTGTTCCCATCAAATATTTCTATGTTTCAGATTATTAGAGTTAAGTACTTACATATCTTAAGAGGTCTATTCAAATGGTATTAGTAGACCATTGTCAGGCTAATTAGCTGGTTGTTATCAATCAATTATTTCTATGTTTCAGATTATTAGAAGCTCATAGCTTGCAATGTCTTCTTTCAACGACTTATCCTAGGTTCTAAACTGGTTTTAGTTGTTCAGTTTGTATCAGCTTATTTTTGCTAAGGTATCGGATGTAAAATTTTCCATACTTTGAAGAGTATAGCCATGTGAGATCGTATTGCATCCCAGGGAAAGCTAACAAATGCCTGTTTGGTCATTTCAGTGTTAGAAATCAAACATCACAGTACGACTAAGCTTATTTGCTATAACTTTTTAGTATTTTTCTTGTAATAGGAAACCAGTCTAGACTTTTAGGTATTCCAAAGTAATGATGGTACGATATTATCATGCTTCTATTAATTATTTAAAATGAATAATTAATTGGTAACAACTTTAGGAAAACAATTAGAATTTTATCGGCCTGCGGTAACAGATTACTTGCCTAGCTAGGACCCACATCACTTCATCATAATTTTATTTAGCGCCGTAACTTAATTATCCCTACCTTATTGGTCTGAATTAATAACTAACCATATATATATATCCGCCTACCTATAGTTTCCTACAACTTTCCTCACTTGAAAATGCCTATATTTTGTCGAACTAACAGTCCCTTTTGTGTACCTTGCAAACTAGGCCAAGCCTCATTTAATTTAAATTCGTGGTGTGTGGTGAGAGTCGCATTGCCCCTGAAAGCAACTAACTCCTAAATGTTCTATCAGTCGAGCCAGTATACTCAGTGTGTTATTTTCCTATCACTACACTGTATGTATGGAGGTAGACTCGAGATTGGACTGGGTCATACGGGTCTACCTCCAGCTAAATGGTGTCTGACCTATCTTCAACTTTCACTAGGGAGACAACTGTCTCTCCCCCATTACTCCGTCGAAGATAGTGTATTATTTAGCGTAATAGTGTAAAACGCCGATCTTATTAAATACAATCAAAGATCATCCAGACCGAAGTCTGTTGAAAGGTACATAGGTTTTTGTTGCCACCGTGATTCGTTTCCGCCGATGTACCCCAGAATACTTCATTCCGTTAACGGATTCGAGTTGCGATCGCAATAGTTTACTTTATTAATAACTTTCAATTTCACAAATCTTAATTAATATCGCAGCTCGAATATCACTTAGCGCACTATCAAAGCTCGGACGCTATTTTTCCCGTATGAGTCGTACCGCACTCTTAAGTTGGACCGCACCGCAGACGTCCCAAAACTCAATGTCCGCTAATTTTCCCAAGCATCTTAACTTTCCCGCCACGCGCGCGCCTAACATACGCCCGCGCGAGTCCACTTTTCTTCCCTTCCACCAATCGCTAGCCGTTTCCCCGATGCCCCCCGCCTTCGCGTCGCGCCACGTGGAGCTATCATCCGACCTCTCTTTCTGTCTTTTTCTCAACCTCTCGCTCGCTCATTGCCGCTTTCGCCGCGCAATTCTAAAATTTTTCCATAATCTAACCAAATCTCGTCAGATAGCCAATATTACATCTTTGAATATCTAAAAGTAGCCTTCTATTAACAATTCCCTCTCAATAATCATCCACTTAAGCCAATAATCCTGTATTTTGTGAAATTATAAAAAGTTCCGTATTCCGACCATAGATGGCGCCCGCCCGTAGGTGAACCACTTTGCCGACCCCCAAAGCCCCGCGAAATTCAAAATAAAAATAAAGTCCTAGTCAACCTAGCAACCTTACGCGAAGCCCAAATAAATGACTTCCGCTAGACGCCGCCTATGTCGCAAGGGACGCGCAGAGCAGTCCCCGCGAAATTCAAAATAAAGAAGTCAAACTAGCAACCTTATGCGAAGCTTACGTAAATAACTTCCGCTAGACGCCGCCTATGTCGCAAGGGACGCGCAGAGCAGTCCCCGCGAAATTCAAACTAAAGATAAAGCGCTAGACCATTGACCATTATTCTGAACTAGTTTATTATTCCCTTTTCATGCTTATTATTATTGGCGCTACGCATTAATATTTATTTTAGTGCTACTCCCATGCATTCCTTACTAACGGACGGATACCATTCATTCTGTACCGTTACACTGTGGTGAGCGAAACCATGCATGCCCGCTTGCATGCTGCATGCCTGCTTGCATGCTGCATGCCTGCTTGCATGCTGCATTCTGGCTTGCATGCTGCATTCATGCTTGAATGCTGCTTGCTTGCTTGCATGCTGCTTGCTTATTACATGAATCATGCTTCATATGATAAGATTATTATATCAAATAATATTATATCAAAAGTACATTATATCAAATGAAATTATATGAAACGATATTATATTATCTAAACGTTAGTAGTAGGGTTTTGAGAGTTCTGGCGCACTCAAAACTGGTCTGGTTCTGACCCCCGCTGGGCTAGTTCAAGTCGTTTCCAAAACTAAAAAAAAAAAAGAGCGATATCTTTAACCGTTTCCGAGATACAATTTTCGAGCGGCAGCTCTCAGTTGATTTACTAATGAATCGTTAATGACTCCTTGATCCTAATCACCATTCCCGATGCACATCATTATCTAATGACGTACCGACACCACTGTACTCTTGTTCAGTTGATTTACTAATAAACCACTGTTAATGACACCTCGGTCTAATCACCTTAACAACTATGCGATTGTATTTTATTGATTCTTCAGGAAAGCGCTTTGTCTTCATCTCACCTGATGTTAGGAGATGAAAAGTAAGATCAAAGTGAAGGCATAACTTCACCTGGAATCCTCACTACTAAGGCACTGACTTAGATAAAATGGTGGTACGAAGCTTGCCAAACGGATATCGAACCCGTGACCCGGAGTCTGAGACCGGGGTAGTCCTAACCACTTCACCACAGAGGTGGTTAGTGAGCTAATTGTAATCATTCAAGTCCTACCACCAACCATACTGAATACACACATGTGCAACCTCTGCTGGGAATCGAACCCGTGACCGTGAGTCTGAGACCGGGGTAGTCCTAACCACTTAACCACAGCGGCGGTTAGTGTGTTAATTGTAATAATGGACATTCGGTATGCATGAAATCTTCCCTTCATGGACCATCTCTCGTGAAATATTTTTGCTATAATAATACACCCATACTTACTAACTTTCTGATAAGAGTATATCTTAATAACTTTGTTCATTATAATTAGATAAACTCTATTTACTTATACTTTGAAACTAGTTTATCTGCTCGTTTAAATTAAATTAGCTACCGAACTTGTTTATTCGTGATAGAGAAACACACATTGTTCATTAAAATTAGACTTTGAAAGTAAAATTTTCCTAAACTAAAGTTAAAATAATCATTACATTAACTATCTTGTCTTGTTAAACAACATCGAATTAGATATCTTAAGTAGAGTAAGTTCAAATAGTCATTACTTACTAAAATTGATATATAACACACTGAGTTGTCTATTTTCGATACTCGTGCATAGGAAACTACTACAAGTGCTCCGTTCTGTATTCAACACCAGTACCATGAATGTAAGTAAAACGTTTTTATTTTTTATTTTCTGAGTGAATGTTCTGATTTGTTCTGACTTCTGTCTAACGTATATGATGTGCATAAAACTGATGTGATTCGCTTTCATTTTTTAATTACTGAGTGAATGTTCTGATTTTTTATGACTTCTGAGTAACGTATAAAATTGTACTGGTTGTTACAGATTGCTCGTTCTACATTCAATGAAGACGATGACGATGTGGTGTTCCAAGAAAACACATATAAACATTATTATTACCCACAGTCGGACGACGATGAACTTCCATCGTTGCAGAAGAAAGAATCAATCGACGAATTCTTTGAACCACCAAAGAAGAAGCCGAGGACAATGAGATCTTCAACAGTTGGACGTTGTTCCGGGAGAGATTCGACATCTTACGTGTCAACCAACACCGACGACGGAGCAAGTGCAACACATCTCATTAAGATTGAGGTGTATGATTTGAAGAAGATTGAAAACATTGATCAATCGGACCATTGGAAGCATGCAGATGTTCGTGTGAAATATTACACAAAGTCTATCAATGACGATCATCATAAGAAAACTCGTCAGCTTATTTACAACATAACAAAGGGAATATCCAATTCTCCGAATTGTCGGAAATACTCTTACAGCAACAAAGATAAAAAGTAATACGCCTAAATCCATAGTACTTATTTGTGATTTTGTAGAACGAAGCACTTTCTTATGTCATACAATAAATCAGATATTGGTTTGTGAGTATAAAATAAATATATTGTTAAATCATTTACTTGTTTTTATTTATTTCAAAGGTTTTAATGAAAATACCAAGTTAAATTTCAACGTATTTAATAATAATTTCTCAAAAAAAAAATAGGTTACAGTTACATGTTATTGAATCAATAAAAAAGACTTAAATACATGTTTTATTAACACATCATTATTATGTATCTTTATTAAACATTTCAACAAAGTCACTAAGAGGCATACCTCTAAGCTTAAGATACAAATACACAAGACGTTATTCACCATAAAGAATAAGAAATATCGAATACAATATAACTTAAATTATATAAAATAGTTTTTTAAAATTTTATTTATCGTAATTTATAATGACCCCATGCTAATGTGTCAGTGGAATTTGGTATAATATATCTCTTGGTATCATTGTAAGACAAACAAATTTTATTTATCTTTTGAGTAAAAATGACATGTTTAATGGATCTAAAACGATACATTTCAGCAAGTTCTACATTTTTTTTAAACAAACAAGTTTTATAATTATGCAATTTCAATTGTCTAGTTACACATTTGTTTACACCTTTTGCTTTAGTTATTGTTTTATTCTCTACTTGCATAGCATACATTTTTGAGCGTAAACCGACAAATTCAGAAAAAACATGGCCATTGTGTTCATCTTTAAAATAACCTAATTTTTTCTTATTTAATAAAGGAAAACCATAAATATTGTTTCGTGCGTAATCCGATGTGTCAAAATAATTACATATATCGGGTAGAATTTCTTTATAAAAAATCTGCACAAAAAATTTGGTAAACTAAGCTGTCAGTGTCCGTATACAACAATTTTAAATTTTCAAATTTACACTTCATGTATTTGTAATGGAAATCATACATTAAAGTTTTTGATAAATCTAATATACGCTCTACCATTGCACATTCGTTTCGTGCCAAGAGTAAAATGGAGTTCAAAAGACTAGTCCGTGAGCATTATTTTAACGCGATCTAAATTGTCACACAAAGTATCTGATTTGTTGTATTTATATATGTATAAATATGTTTTTATTTATGTATAAGTATGTATTTATTTATGCTTAATATTTATGTATCATATTTATATAAGTAGTTTATAATATATGTTGTATTTATGTTTTGTATTAAGAAATTACTTATCTGATTTTACTTTAACTGTTTTGTTCCATCGCCTTACTTCTAGTCTCCCACATCCTTACCGGTTGACTGGTAGAGAATGCCATGTGGCGTTAAGTCCGCCTTTTGCAGTTTTGTTTTGCAAAGAAGATTAAATAAATAAATAAATAAATAAATATACTAAAACCTAAAAATATGGGTTTATTGTAAAAAAGTTTAGTCTTTTGTAATTGGACTGCTACTAAACTCTCAGAGAAAACTGACAAACTATGAAATTCAGGTTTGGCAATCAGATCTGACACACCTTTTCTTTTACCCCGATTTTCCCAGTGAGTCAATAGTTTAACGTTTACTCTTTTTTCAATATTTTCCATGGTCTTTCCAAAAATTGAATTATTCATTAACTTATAAAAATCTTTTTCAAAATCAGATTTTGCTAACGTACGCAATTGCGTGTTTAAATCTATATATTTTTTTAACCAGGCACTTTGTTTAAATTTCAGAACTCTATGAACTTTCGTAAGTTTTAAACCCAACTCTAAGCTTTGTAAGAGATTTCTATAATGTAAAATATATTTTTCCTTATTATTTAAATTTGGGACCAGCTTTCGTTCCTTAGAACCACCAATACAAATATTTTCAGGACATAATGGTAAATCGGAATGATGATCATGAAGGCTATCAGGATATTCCAAGTCTACTTCTAAAATGTAACCAAACTCTGAAGTGATAGGAACATTAAAATTAACATCAACACTCGCCCATTCAAATTGAGAAATAGGTAAATACTGAGACATAGCCCACCCATACAAATTATTAGCATCCAAATATGTTAGAAAAGAAATAGGATCATCTGCTTTATAATTATCCATATAAGGATTATTGGCTTTAGCGTAACGATTACTACATTGAGACACACCACCTCTGATACCAGCTTTTATAAAGGCTATTTTATCAAAATCTGTCAATAACTCGATTTCGACTTCGGTAAACTTTAACATAGCGTCCCAGCTTAAACCAGGAGCAGTGTAATAATGAGCAGGATCTAAATCATAGGTTTTTAAACAAACATTTCTAAAGTTTTCGAATATATCACTTAAAAGCAAAACATCTGTTTTTAAATAAAGATTAGAATAATCAGACATACTACAACATTTAAAATGAGACCACACTCTTTGAGCGTGAACGTAGTCTTCGTTAGAAATCGTTGACCCAGTAAGTGAATTAAAAAAGTCATAAATTTTTAGTAATAATGATGGTGATTTTAATGACCTGAAAGAACTCATATACTCATATGGATATACACCTTTTCTTTTCAGCAATTCAAAGTCGTTTACATTCGGAAATTCATTTTTTAGTTCTATAAACTGATTATTATTAAGATTAGAAGCTAATGAATTTAAACTACTTGATAAAAATTTAAAAGAATCAATAAACCTTAAACTTACACGCTGACCGTTTACGTGAAGAATTTTAGAAAATGAAATATATTTTTCTTTATTTTGGGGGATTATTTTTACTTCACCATCAGCAAAATTTAATGCGTGTACAATAAAGTGAGCATCGTAATTACTTAGATTATGTAATACTACTGGTACAAAGTCTATTTTATGAAACTTTTTACTACATATTTCATGTGAAACACCTATAAACGCTCCCGTCTGCCAGTTGTCTCACAGCTTCGGCTGGTCGCCTTCGGCGACCAGCCTAAGCTGGCGAGCAGTGGTGCTTGTGGTATGTCATGTCAAATTCAACTTTCAATTGTTCAAAATAACGATAATTTGAGTGTGAAATCCTCGTTTCATGGACCATCTCTCGTGATATATTTTTGCTATTATAATACACTCATACTTACTAACTTTCTGATAAGAGTGTATCTTAATAACTTTGTTTATCTGCTCGTTAGCTACCGAACTTGTTTATTCGTGATTGAGAAACACATAATGATCTACCTAGTATAAAAACGACGAGCAGTGGTGCCTATGGTCTGTCATGTCAAATTCAACATAAATAGAAGATCGATCAAATATTAAAAGTTACTAGTTAGTAATCAATGCTCTGAGTCATAAACTTCTACTCGTCTAATTGCTTGAGAGTTAATAATAAATGGCTGGAACGAAATATGTCAGTGCTTTTTTTTCATCTTCAGTCGATAAAACTGATTTGAACTGCACTGAATATGATGAAGAGTTAAATGAAATCTGTGATATAGTAGAAACTACTGAAAGTAAAGAACGAAATATTTTTGACTCATATTTCGATGAATCATTAGTGAAACTCAGTGAAGAAATTGAAAAGACGTAAGTATTATTTTTAATATTTAAAAAAAAAAATTATGTTGTTGATTTTTTGTTAGTTCTAATATTTTTATTTATGTTTACAGTGTTAACATACAAATTGGGAGAGGATTAAAACGGCAAACTGAGAATAGCATTCAAAACAATGAGAAAAGACGACGTATTAATGAACCATCAACATCTAGAGGAGCTGAAGATGATTCGACTGCAGATAATAGCGAGATGATGATGTGTTCAGTTTGCAATATTTCCGTTAAAAAAAGGTATTTATCCAATCACTATAAAAGTAAGAATCACAAAAATAATGTGTTTCGTTCCCATGATAATTTACCAAATGTAAGGTTAATTGAAACTGCTTTTGGCAAAAGAGTTCATACATACAGAATAACTTCTTTAGCGGACTCAAAAGATTTGGAAACGGTTGATACATTTTTTAATTCAATAATTGATGATTTAAGGACTTTGATTCTTGATGATATAGTACAATTAAAAACGTTTAAAGTAAACTTTATACTGTGTGCCAACTTCGTGCACCAAAATAAAAATGTACAAAACGTTTTTGACTTCCAAACTCAGAACTATATTCTCAATGAATCCGAAGACATCAATATACTTTTTAATTCAATAAAAGAAGTATTAGCTAATAAAGTCAGTGAGTTTGAGAAAAAAGATAGTGGATGGAGTCTTACGGACCTAATTAGTTTAGATATGAATATTAATAAATTCAATCCACTGCGGGGATCATCTTTTATTGAATTACCTTATGACATTAGGACTAAAAAACAGTCATCAATGTTAAAAACGCAGATGTGCAGTGTTGTAAATGGGCTTTACTCTCAGCTTTGTATCCTGTAACAAAAAACCCCGATCGTGTAAACGAGTATTGGAAATTGGAAAACAAGTTAAATTTTAATGGGATTTCGTTTTCAGTAAAATTAACTGATATTTACAGAGTTGAGCGCTTAAACAATTTATGCATTAACGTTTTTGGTTTAGAATATAACTCTGAGACTAAAACTCATCATGTTATTGGCCCCCTGTACTTCACAAAGTCTCGCAAATCAACACATATAAATTTACTATACGTCACCAGTGGTAGTAACGGACATTATTGCTATATTAAAAATTTATCACGATTAGTGAGTAAGCAGATCACTAAACGAAATGGCGCGGTTCACATTTGTGATGGTTGTCTGCTTTATTTTCCTACAAGCAATGCGGTAGATAACCACCAAAAATATGATTGTGCTCATATTAGTACAATATTACCAAGTCCAAGTATGTCTAGAAAAAACTGGTTCAATGAAAATGTATCTAATGATAGGTTATATTTTGATAAATTTGAAAAGAAAAAGAGGGTTCCTTTTATTATTTACGCTGACTTCGAATCGTTTTTAAAACCTATTGCCTCTTGTTCTGGTGATCCTAACAAATCATCAACCATTAATGTTCAGAGACATGACGTGTACAGTTTCGGTTATTATATTAAGTGTTCATATGATAGTAATCTCTCTAAATATGTTAGTTATAGCGGAGAAAACTGTGCTCATGTATTTATGAATAAGCTCCAAGAAGATTTAAAAATTATATGTAGTAAATATAGTTTTCAAACTGCTCCTCTCCCTCTTACGAATGAAAATAAAAAATATATAGAAGAAACCAAAGTATGTTACATTTGTAAAAAAGATTTATATGAGCAATTTATTGACTACAACTGGCAGACGGGAGCGTTTATAGGTGTTTCACATGAAATATGTAGTAAAAAGTTTCATAAAATAGACTTTGTACCAGTAGTATTACATAATCTAAGTAATTACGATGCTCACTTTATTGTACACGCATTAAATTTTGCTGATGGTGAAGTAAAAATAATCCCCCAAAATAAAGAAAAATATATTTCATTTTCTAAAATTCTTCACGTAAACGGTCAGCGTGTAAGTTTAAGGTTTATTGATTCTTTTAAATTTTTATCAAGTAGTTTAAATTCATTAGCTTCTAATCTTAATAATAATCAGTTTATAGAACTAAAAAATGAATTTCCGAATGTAAACGACTTTGAATTGCTGAAAAGAAAAGGTGTATATCCATATGAGTATATGAGTTCTTTCAGGTCATTAAAATCACCATCATTATTACTAAAAATTTATGACTTTTTTAATTCACTTACTGGGTCAACGATTTCTAACGAAGACTACGTTCACGCTCAAAGAGTGTGGTCTCATTTTAAATGTTGTAGTATGTCTGATTATTCTAATCTTTATTTAAAAACAGATGTTTTGCTTTTAAGTGATATATTCGAAAACTTTAGAAATGTTTGTTTAAAAACCTATGATTTAGATCCTGCTCATTATTACACTGCTCCTGGTTTAAGCTGGGACGCTATGTTAAAGTTTACCGAAGTCGAAATCGAGTTATTGACAGATTTTGATAAAATAGCCTTTATAAAAGCTGGTATCAGAGGTGGTGTGTCTCAATGTAGTAATCGTTACGCTAAAGCCAATAATCCTTATATGGATAATTATAAAGCAGATGATCCTATTTCTTTTCTAACATATTTGGATGCTAATAATTTGTATGGGTGGGCTATGTCTCAGTATTTACCTATTTCTCAATTTGAATGGGCGAGTGTTGATGTTAATTTTAATGTTCCTATCACTTCAGAGTTTGGTTACATTTTAGAAGTAGACTTGGAATATCCTGATAGCCTTCATGATCATCATTCCGATTTACCATTATGTCCTGAAAATATTTGTATTGGTGGTTCTAAGGAACGAAAGCTGGTCCCAAATTTAAATAATAAGGAAAAATATATTTTACATTATAGAAATCTCTTACAAAGCTTAGAGTTGGGTTTAAAACTTACGAAAGTTCATAGAGTTCTGAAATTTAAACAAAGTGCCTGGTTAAAAAAATATATAGATTTAAACACGCAATTGCGTACGTTAGCAAAATCTGATTTTGAAAAAGATTTTTATAAGTTAATGAATAATTCAATTTTTGGAAAGACCATGGAAAATATTGAAAAAAGAGTAAACGTTAAACTATTGACTCACTGGGAAAATCGGGGTAAAAGAAAAGGTGTGTCAGATCTGATTGCCAAACCTGAATTTCATAGTTTGTCAGTTTTCTCTGAGAGTTTAGTAGCAGTCCAATTACAAAAGACTAAACTTTTTTACAATAAACCCATATTTTTAGGTTTTAGTATATTAGATTTATCAAAAACTTTAATGTATGATTTCCATTACAAATACATGAAGTGTAAATTTGAAAATTTAAAATTGTTGTATACGGACACTGACAGCTTAGTTTACCAAATTTTTTGTGCAGATTTTTTATAAAGAAATTCTACCCGATATATATAATTATTTTGACACATCGGATTACGCACGAAACAATATTTATGGTTTTCCTTTATTAAATAAGAAAAAATTAGGTTATTTTAAAGATGAACACAATGGCCATGTTTTTTCTGAATTTGTCGGTTTACGCTCAAAAATGTATGCTATGCAAGTAGAGAATAAAACAATAACTAAAGCAAAAGGTGTAAACAAATGTGTAACTAGACAATTGAAATTGCATAATTATAAAACTTGTTTGTTTAAAAAAAATGTAGAACTTGCTGAAATGTATCGTTTTAGATCCATTAAACATGTCATTTTTACTCAAAAGATAAATAAAATTTGTTTGTCTTACAATGATACCAAGAGATATATTATACCAAATTCCACTGACACATTAGCATGGGGTCATTATAAATTACGATAAATAAAATTTTAAAAAACTATTTTATATAATTTAAGTTATATTGTATTCGATATTTCTTATTCTTTATGGTGAATAACGTCTTGTGTATTTGTATCTTAAGCTTAGAGGTATGCCTCTTAGTGACTTTGTTGAAATGTTTAATAAAGATACATAATAATGATGTGTTAATAAAACATGTATTTAAGTCTTTTTTATTGATTCAATAACATGTAACTGTAACCTATTTTTTTTTTGAGAAATTATTATTAAATACGTTGAAATTTAACTTGGTATTTTCATTAAAACAATATATTTATTTTATACTCACAAACCAATATCTGATTTATTGTATGACATAAGAAAGTGCTTCGTTCTACAAAATCACAAATAAGTACTATGGATTTAGGCGTATTACTTTTTATCTTTGTTGCTGTAAGAGTATTTCCGACAATTCGGAGAATTGGATATTCCCTTTGTTATGTTGTAAATAAGCTGACGAGTTTTCTTATGATGATCGTCATTGATAGACTTTGTGTAATATTTCACACGAACATCTGCATGCTTCCAATGGTCCGATTGATCAATGTTTTCAATCTTCTTCAAATCATACACCTCAATCTTAATGAGATGTGTTGCACTTGCTCCGTCGTCGGTGTTGGTTGACACGTAAGATGTCGAATCTCTCCCGGAACAACGTCCAACTGTTGAAGATCTCATTGTCCTCGGCTTCTTCTTTGGTGGTTCAAAGAATTCGTCGATTGATTCTTTCTTCTGCAACGATGGAAGTTCATCGTCGTCCGACTGTGGGTAATAATAATGTTTATATGTGTTTTCTTGGAACACCACATCGTCATCGTCTTCATTGAATGTAGAACGAGCAATCTGTAACAACCAGTACAATTTTATACGTTACTCAGAAGTCATAAAAAATCAGAACATTCACTCAGTAATTAAAAAATGAAAGCGAATCACATCAGTTTTATGCACATCATATACGTTAGACAGAAGTCAGAACAAATCAGAACATTCACTCAGAAAATAAAAAATAAAAACGTTTTACTTACATTCATGGTACTGGTGTTGAATACAGAACGGAGCACTTGTAGTAGTTTCCTATGCACGAGTATCGAAAATAGACAACTCAGTGTGTTATATATCAATTTTAGTAAGTAATGACTATTTGAACTTACTCTACTTAAGATATCTAATTCGATGTTGTTTAACAAGACAAGATAGTTAATGTAATGATTATTTTAACTTTAGTTTAGGAAAATTTTACTTTCAAAGTCTAATTTTAATGAACAATGTGTGTTTCTCTATCACGAATAAACAAGTTCGGTAGCTAATTTAATTTAAACGAGCAGATAAACTAGTTTCAAAGTATAAGTAAATAGAGTTTATCTAATTATAATGAACAAAGTTATTAAGATATACTCTTATCAGAAAGTTAGTAAGTATGGGTGGGGTGTATTATTATAGCAAAAATATTTCACGAGAGATGGTCCATGAAGGGAAGATTTCATGCATACCGAATGTCCATTATTACAATTAACACACTAACCGCCGCTGTGGTTAAGTGGTTAGGACTACCCCGGTCTCAGACTCACGGTCACGGGTTCGATTCCCAGCAGAGGTTGCACATGTGTGTATTCAGTATGGTTGGTGGTAGGACTTGAATGATTACAATTAGCTCACTAACCACCTCTGTGGTGAAGTGGTTAGGACTACCCCGGTCTCAGACTCCGGGTCACGGGTTCGATATCCGTTTGGCAAGCTTCGTACCACCATTTTATCTAAGTCAGTGCCTTAGTAGTGAGGATTCCAGGTGAAGTTATGCCTTCCTTTTGATCTTACTTTTCATATCCTAACATCAGGTGAGATGAAGACAAAGCGCTTTCCTGAAGAATCAATAAAATACAATCGCATAGTTGTTAAGGTGATTAGACCGAGGTGTCATTAACAGTGGTTTATTAGTAAATCAACTGAACAAGAGTACAGTGGTGTCGGTACGTCATTAGATAATGATGTGCATCGGGAATGGTGATTAGGACCGAGGAGTCATTAACGATTCATTAGTAAATCAACTGAGAGCTGCCGCTCGAAAATTGTATCTCGGAAACGGTTAAAGATATCGCTCTGGGACCCAGCGCAATCGATTCAAATGGGGGGGTTTTCCTTTTTTTTTTTTTGGAAACGACTTGAACTATCCCAGCGGGGGTCAGAACCAGACCAGTTTTGAGTGCGCCAGAACTCTCAAAACCCTACTACTAACGTTGGACCATAAGTATTTATATCAAACATTACACACCCGACAGAATACTAGCTGCCCTACTCATGTTGGTCACGTGATAGGTTAGAAATTTAAGACAATCGCGAAACGCAGCGGGGCATGCTGCATGCAGGCAAGTATACATACAGCATGCAACCTAATCAGGTTAGACTTGTGCTTGCATGCTGTATGCTTGGTTGGTATTTAAATTTTTGTAATTCTTTGTAAATTAGTTAACCTAAATATTGTACACGGCATTAACAGAAAAATAAAATACATGATAAACATGCAACATCACATTCAGTGTTTTAAATAAAAGTCATTTTGAACAATTTATTCATAAAGCAATTAGCACTCTGATGAAAAATATCGAGCTCATTTCATACACTGTTATTTGTGCGAATTACAATTTAGTAATTGTAAATAGTAGGGATTATGAATGGTTCCGCCAAATGACGCATTTGGGATGTTTAAAATCAGGTTAGGCGAAGTAAAAATATTAAGGCGTATGGTTTGTGTGCCATTGACAATTAAAGCACCTCATTACCAGCGGTTACAAAGCCACGACACGGGCTCTACTTTGCCAGGGACCAACCAGAAGCCGGCCTGACTCCCCATCCCCACAGGACACCAGACCAGAACGGAGCCTATCCCGCCTGGCCCAAAACTAAAACATACCAGCCTTTACCTC
Source organism: Scoparia ambigualis (assembly GCA_963921215.1). Classification (NCBI taxonomy): domain Eukaryota; kingdom Metazoa; phylum Arthropoda; class Insecta; order Lepidoptera; family Crambidae; genus Scoparia; species Scoparia ambigualis. Next base: position 14,276,258 of record OY992507.1, read on the forward strand.
CTCAGCCCCCCCCCCTACCCCTCCCCCCTCTGCCCCTGATTAGCCAAGGCGGCGATGACCTCTTCGGCCCGGATGGAATCATCCAAGCCCGAAACCCTGATGTCCACGCACCGAGTGGGCCTCACTACTGTGGCGGTCGTGCTGAGGACCTTGGTCGCCAGAACATCAGCCTTATGTTCACTGGATGTTCCCGGGATCTCCATTATCCGGGAGCCAGTGGCAGTCTGCCTGTTGCAGCGCCCTTCTATCCCAAGCTCCGCTTTTTTATTCTTGCCACTTTGAAACAATTGTAGCATCTTTAAATAACGCATAATATGAGGTATAACTGTAATATGGGGTAAAATAAAAAACTAATTCATACTCCATATGGTGCAGGTTAAAATTTTCAAAAAACCCCATATCAGCTTCCAAATAGCCCCATTTTAAAAAAGTTGTACTAATTTAAATATATTGAACTAGCTTAATAAACTTTATAACAATCCTTTAATTGAATTGTTAAATAAACATTAAAACTAACCACAGTCTTAAAAATATGTTTGTAAATAATAATTCCAATCGAAAGTTTCAAGACGAAAATTTTATTACCATTGACCATGGACGTAATGGGTGGATCCTACAACATTCGATATCAACAATCTACCGTTGATTATTTATATAATTTCAGTTTTACCTAACCTTACGGCGGCGTAGTTATCTTGCATTAAAGGCCTGTATTCACTTTGATTAGTGATTAGTGCAGGTGACGAGTGCAAGTGCTTAGTGATTAGGAGTAAACACGTGTGGACAGCGATTGATTAGTGCGAGTGATTAGTAGCCTGCCTAGTAAAGTAATTAGACGCGGGTTCTATTTTTTTGCGAGTGGACTGCGAGTAGCCACGTCCCGCGCGCCATCCCTTTCCCCTCAGTCGCAGCCTGCCTGCACTACGCACGTCTGGACAGCAGTGTTTAGTGATTAGTGTTTAATAATACGGGATTTAGCGTTTGGCGTCTAACGCTCGCTTGTTTTGCAAAATGGCGAAGTGGACCGAAGACGTAACCTATAGATTAGAATAATTAATAAACAATTAAAAAATATATACCTATTTTAAAAAAAAAAAAATTATTTAATTTAAAATTTTACTTAAGTATATTTAAGCGTTAATAAAACGCTAAAATATAAATCATTAATCTATAAACGCAGCTTCATCTTAACCGAATGTTTAAATATTTGTAAAAATATTTCCTTCGGATCTCAGAGGTAAAAACTTCTAAGATTTGATGTAGCAATGTTGACTAAAAAAAACATAAGCATCAAGCACTGACAAATTTCGACGGTTGAAAGCCAGACCTCGGTAGCCAAGTGGTTAAGGCAGCCGCCCGGAATGCGGAAGGTGGTTCGATTCCCGCCTGAGGTTGTCGTCTTTTTTCAGTGTTTAAAATTTAACAACTAAGTATTTAATCGTTAATAAAGTATATTTAAGCGTTAATAAAACGCTAAAATATAAATCATTAATTAAATTATTCCTTTAATTTCCCCCGATTTTTTTCCCACTTTTTTAATTTTTTTTTCTTCGGTTTCAGACACCACTGCGTTTAAAATTTCTTTCATTATTTCTTGCAACTGCAAGAGCGCTTCTTGACGTGCGTCCATACTTGCTGGTCGACGGCTCTAACAACTGAATTTACTAAGCACAGCCACTTGACAAAATTGGACACTACTCGCACTACACACCTGAACTAATCACTCGCAATATTCACTCGCAACTAATCACCTGCACTCGCACTAATCAAAGTGAATACAGGCCTTAACCCTAAGCATGGTCTCCTGATGAGACTGAAACTGATCGGCCTATCCGACGAAATCGTACGTATTATTATAATAATGCCTAAAAATATATTGCTATGGTTATTCAAACTGACTTTTAATATTAAGTACTTACTTATGTACTTACTATTGTTATTTTTAATTTTTTTATGGAATACAAAGTAGTGATAGTTACTTTTTTTTATTAAGTTTGTATAATCCATATAAGATAAATAAGATAATTACAAGAATTAACACCTACATGTATTCATAATACCTACCTATTGCCACTAAATACCTTCATTCCTATACTGCAATATGAAAATGTCATTACACTCCTGTATATGTCATTACATTCACGGCAATAAAAAAAAATTTCTTGTTTACTCAAAATCGGACCCAGTCAGACCTGGGTCGCCCGCACCACAAGGAGCAGTCTGGCAGATACAAACTGCTCCCCAAACGGGAGGAGGGCTCGTGCAATGCAGCCTAGTGCTCCTCAACACTAGGCCGCGGCCCTCCTAGGGGGGGAGGAGGTTCCCCTCGTCCCCCCCCTCCGCTTCTTCCCTGCGAGTACGCAGGGAACGTCGCCAGCTTAGGAGCAACCTGCGCCAGAGCGCAGGAGCCCAAGCCGGCCCTCTGAGCCGTGAGGCTCGGGGGACCTCAGTCCCCCGTCGGCAAGTTGCCGGTTGTCGGGCTCGCCCGGCCTAGCCGGCGAGTCCGCCGTCGCGTCGGGCGTAACGCCCTCCTTGGCCGCAGGTGGAGCCCGCGGCCAAGGGGCCCTCTTGGCCAAGAACTCCTGACGCATCCTACGGGCAGCCGTAGCTACTGGCGTCTGGCCAAAGCCGTGCAATCCAACTTCTGCCAACCCTCGCTGCCACCACTGAGATGAACTGACGAAACTTTAGCTCACAAGCCGCAGGAAAAGGTCGATCACAGCCACCCTTAATGTGGCTTCACTGTGGCCACACAATGTCTGATATTAAAATCAGGCAGTGTGATGTCCGTGCGGAGCTGCAGTCAATCGATGTCCGGAAAGCTGATGGCATCCCCGCAATAGTTCTGAAAATGTGTGCAGCAGAGTTGTCCCCTGTGTTATCGCGTCTGTACCGTTTCTCGCTCTCTTCGGGTTGTGTGCCGGAATCTTGGAGAGAAGCTAATGTGCAACCGATCCCTAAAAAAGAAGATCGGTCAGATCCGACTAATTACCGCCCTATAGCCGTAACTTCAGTCTTGTGCAAAATCCTACAACGAATATTGAACAAACAGCTTATTCGATACCTAGAAGATCACTCCCTAATTCACGATCGTCAATATGGGTTTCGGCCCTAACGGTCAACGGGTGATCTTCCAGCGTACGTCACACACACAGATAACCCCCGTCACACATTTCTGAGGTGAGGCTATTGACAAGCGTGGCGAGTCATTGGCCGTTAGCCTTGACATAGCCAAAGCTTTTGATCGGGTCTGGCACAAAGCTTGTCTCTCCAAGCTCCCCATCGCCGCGGCATACGGTTTGCCCACTCAGTTCTGTACCTGGATCGCTGGCTTCCTGCATGAGCGTACAATCCGCGTCCTTTCGGATGGATGCGCTTTGCGGTTCATGTCAGTAAACGCTGGTGTTCCTCAAGGCTCCGTTCTATCCCCCACTCTGTTCCTTTTGTATATCAATGACATGCTTCCTCTTGGAAACATTCATTGCTATGCAGATGATAGCACAGTGTATTGGGGATATAACGGTCCCCCAACAGCTGGGCGGGTAGACACCGAAATGAAGCGAGCAAATCTTGTCATTGAGCTCGATCGGGTGTTGGACCTCATTTCTCATTTTCTCAAATGGGGCTCCGATAATCTGGTGGAGTTCAATGCCAAGAAAACACAGGTGTGCGCGTTCACAACGAAATAGTCGCCATTCCTTCCCCTGCCCTCTCTTCAGGGTACATCTCTAGGCCTGCAGAGCAGTATTAACATGCTCGGTATGAATATCAGCTGCGATCTGAACCAAACGGACTACATCGAAACTGTGATTAAAAATGCCTCACGTAAACTCTGTGTCCTGAACAAGGTGCGGCGATCATTTGTGTTTATTATGCTAGACACAGGCGCGGTCTTACGTGGCGTATTGCTCTCCCCTATGGGACGGCTCCGCAAAGTACCTTCTCGATGCCTTAGACAGATTGCAGCGCCTTGCTGCGCGCATTATCGGCAATGCAGAGGTCATAACACTCTCGTGCCTTTGCAATTGCGAGATATTGCGCCACTCAGCGTCTTTTACCGATTATACCATGGCGAGTGCCCTGAAGAACTCTGTGATCTCATCCCTCCTTCTCCCTTCCACCATAGGAGTACGCGTGCTGCTCTCCGGAGTCACCAATTTACAGTCTCTAATATTCCATCACGCACAAAGAAATTTTGTGACTCGTTTCTTTGTCGCACCGCCAAAAGATGGAATAGTCTACCAGCCACAGACGTATAATCTACCAGCACACATATTCCCTCTTACCTATGACATAGGATCCTTCAAACGAGGCGTGAAGAGGCACTTTGTGGGCCGGCAGAGTGAGGGTCACTGATGCTACGTCTCTTACGCTGCACCAGTTGTCCTCGCGCCTGGACCTCACTTCCACTCAGGGCCCCCATACACTAAAATGCCGTTAACAGACCTGAGGTCGATTTTGACTTTTTCATATAATTGAACTCTGAATAAAACGCGCCATCGAACTGTCTGACTCATTTTTTCTATCTTTTTAGTTACCTGAGATATCGATATCGACACGAAAAACGCCGTTAAACAATTTTTTTTAAATAAAAAAATGCTATAACGTCCTTAATTTATATTTCATAGCTCTCTTCTTTTAAATCACAAAGTTACAATCCCATGACTTAATTGCCGTTGATTAAAAATACTAAACTTTAATATGGCTAAACACCACGTAACGTTTTGCAATAAATGGCGATTGTCTCGAAATGTCACTTTTGCAGTTAACGGCATTTTAGTGTATGGACGGCAGAGGTGGAGTGGGGTAATTTGCCGGGCTTTGTATTAAAAAAAACCAAAGAGGTTTGCGTCAAAACTTCCTGGTCTATGACGTTAAATTTAAGAAAAAAATAATATTATGTTTAATAAAATAATCGAGCAATAATAATATAACCTAAAGGCTGGTGACTCTCTCAGAGAGAGATTTAAGGATATAAGCAATGATGTTACAATAAAACCTCTTTTTAACATAATATCATTGGATATAAGTATAGTGACAGTTTCATCACAATACATTTATGAAAATCTGATGTATGTTCATAAAAATATTGAAATATGTACAAAAAACAGTGATATCCACAAATGAAACACTAGAAGTAAGAACAAATTAGCAGTACCATATAGGCTCCATAAGATAAATAATTCTTTTAAGGGTCTGTGTGTACGATTATACAACAAAGTCCCAAATGATATTCAGAAATTAGATCTTGATAAACTTAAAATCAAAATCAAGAAAAGCTTTATAAAAAAGCTTGTTACATTGTTACCCCAGGAGTTAAAGTAGCTTATTTACTCCCGAGACGGGGTTTGGCGCCCTCGCTACGCTGGGCGCCAATAGTTCGATGGATATTTACTCCCGTAATAAGTCTTTCACCCGAGGTAAACACTGTGCTTTTCATTACGAATTTATGGAAAGTAAAAACAAAAACATAAATTTCTTTAGTCCGTTAGTCGCCTTTTTTGACACACCTAAGGGAAGAGAGGGGTTTGTATTATTATTTTGATGAGCCCATCGCCGCTTATGCTGTTGGATGTATGTGCAGTATTAAGTCCGTTAGTCGCCTTTTACGACACCGAAGGGAAGAGGGGTTGGTAGAATTATGTTGATGAGCCCATCGCCGCTCTATATGCTGTTGGTTGTATGTGCAGTCTTTAGTCCGTTAGTCGCCTTTTATGACACAGAAGAGAAGAGAGAGAGGGGTTGGTAATATTATTTTCATGAGCCCATTGCCGCTCTATATGCTGTTGGTTGTATGTGCAGTCTTTAGTCCGTTAGTCGCCTTATAAGACACCGAAGAGAAGACAGAGAGGGGTTGGTAATATGATTTTGATGAGCCCATCGCCGCTCTATGCTGTTGGATGTGTGTGCAGTCTTTAGTCCGTTAGTCGCCCTATAAGACACCGAAGAGAAGAGAGGGGTTGGTAGTATTATTTTGATGAGCCCATCGTCGCTCTATGCTGTTGGTTTTATGTGCAGTCTTTAGTCTGTTAATCGCCTTTTACGATACCGAAGAGAAGAGTGGGGTTGGTATAGTATTATTTTGATGAGCCCATCGCCGCTCTATGCTGTTGGTCGTATTTGCAGTCTATAGTCCCTTAGTCACCTTTTACGACACCGAAGGGAAAGGAGGGATTGGTAGTATTATTTTGATGAGCCCAATGCCGCTCTATGCTATTGGATGTATGTGCAGTCTTTAGTCCGTTAGTCGCCTTTTACGACACCCAAGGCAAGAGATGTATGTTGTTAGTATTATTTTAATAATTAGTCTCAATTACCTACTATGGCGAAAAAGTACTACTTGCCACCCGCTCCTTTTTTTTTCTTTTCTTTATACTGGAGGAAATTCTTTACGAATACCCGGGGCATGGGGACACCCCGAGTTATGTGGGACTCTCCCCCCAACTCCCGCCTCCCCGTCCAGGCCCTGCGGCCTCGACGGGGACTCGGGAGGAGGGGGGCCTACCCACTAAAACCTCCAGTAGGTACATCCTGTCGTTCGACGGATGGCTCGGGATTGTGGTCAACACGACTACCGAGTGTCGCCCGGCGATTTTCCATCAGGGGTAGGAGGCGCCCGAGGATGTTTGAGGTACTTTCCGATTATGAGGAATGAAAAATAAGTTATGGCAGCTCCACATTAGTGCCGTGAAGCTTCGTAAACAGGCGTGAACGTGAATGTGGACGGTTTTCGCGGGGTTCACGCGCTTACGAATTACCGCGGACCCCGCCCCGCGCAACACCCGCGAGGACCCGCGCAACATCCATATTTTCGCTGACCGCCTAACCACTGATTTTGCTGTCCTCCGCCTAGTCTGACTTACCTTTCAGGGATAATAGTCATGATTATAAATGTAAGTTTGTTCATCAGTACAAATATCTTTATTCAGTTTCGGAGATTACAAAAACTTATAATAAATTATTGGGATGACCTTTTAAGTACTTGTGTTCCTGTGTTAGGAAATCCCGCTCTTCCATAGCAATTAGGTATGTACTTACTCCACGAAACAAAGAATTTATGAAAACTTCCTTTAGGGGAAAACAATAAAAAAAAATTAAAAGACAAGAGTGTGTGTGTGTTTTATGTTTGATTAAAGATAGTTTATTTTATAACTTTACATTTTATAGATCTAAGACTCATACCTAGGTACTATTATCATCACTTTAACTGTCAGTCGAATAAGCGAATAGGCCTGCAGATCCATCATAGGATGTGTGAGGGTTGTTTGTATAAATGCATTGAATGACAATACAAAGAAGAGATACGTTTTATAGGATTTTATTTTTGTAGCATAGGTAGGTATAGCGGGAGCGGAACTATGTGGTATAGAAGCTCACTAAAAATACCTACTACTCACCCTCTCCCCCTGGGTGTCGCAAAGGCGACTAACATATTGAAGCTTTAAGCGGCGATGGGCCCACTACCTATCACGCTGAGCACATGTGCAGTTGTAATTTAATGAAACGTGGACTGTGGCACTGGACCGCTTCTGCGGTCCTCATTGCCTAGTCCCTGACTAACCCCTTGGGGATATATTCGTGAATCTATGCGTGCATGTATAGTTATTAACTGCCGTACCTACTCAGAGACGTCAATTAAGTTTTAATGTCAATTCTCTTGCTGTCGTTTCTTATGTACTTAAATTTACGTATTTTTAAGTTACTTGTACTATGCGCTGAATTTTTTAAATATATTAAAAGAACTTATGTAAGTTAGCCTGATCATTACACAAGGTCGTGGCCTTGTTGAAATTTGAAACAAATTCTTTAAACAATAACAAACAATACATAAATCTAATGACTCCTAAAAACATTTTTTTTCGACTACTTTCTTAATTTTACGCATGAAACAATAATTCTTACATGAACATATTTGTATTGATATACCGCAGGTCGTAAAAAAGTAAATTTTAATTTTTAACACAAGCGCGGGTTTTGTACATTTCGCAGAATAAAAACATTGCTCTAATGAAATTACTAGGTATGAAACTTTAAAGCAAAATTGTTCTAATTTTAAATATCATTAAGATTGATTTTGCTTTGAAGTTTATTAAGAGACTTATGTCAGTTTTTGCGATAGCACTGCACCGCGCGGCCCCCTCTTAAATCAGTCTTTACCCGTGGTCCCGGTCGGTGGGTCGACCCATTACCGGGTCCACGGGTCATTTTAATTACCCGTAGTCCCATGGCACTAGGTATTACATTTAGATGAATATTTCGACTTCGCTTATATCGATATTGAATTAATTACAACCATGAACTTCAACTATGATTACCTATGTATTATTATGCACATATATCCAACAGCATAGAGCGGCGATGGGCTCATCAAAATAATACTACCAACCCCTTTCTTCCCTTGGGTGTCGTAAAAGGCGACTAACGGACTAAAGACTGCACATGCATCATCACTTACTTACTTAGTAAGTATATTATTATTTGTTTTTGTTTATTATACTTAATTACTTATTTTTTTTCATTTTTCATGGTTGTTATCGAAGTCGAAATATTCATCCAATTGTAATCCCTAGTGCCAGGTAATGGGTCGACCCACCGGGACCACGGGTAAAGACTTTCTTAAATACAGAAGGAAAGACATTAATTGTCATTATAAGTTAATTGACGTCTCTGAGTACGGCAGTTAGACTGTTAACCGGCCTAGAGTACCGGCCCACGTTTTCTTACAATCTTATTCCAAGTTAAAATAACAGTGTTTCATATTTGGGTGCATCATAGCCGCCATTATCATAAAAAGAAATAACCCTTCCACGCGCAATACAGTTGTAATTTTTCATTGCTTTTTAATCTTATAACAAGAGCATAAGGTTCAATATTTAGTGGCAAAATAGCTGCCATTGCCTTCGAAAGAGTTAATGCAAATGATACAAAGTCTAAGGCTCGAAAAATTTATTACAACACACTTCACATTACATACATTTTGTACAACCATTTCACATCATACTCGTTAATAGGTAAGTAATGACTCTGCAGTGCGATTCTCTAAGTTAAAGCCTTGGTAGCAGCGGCTGCCGCAGCGCTGAGAGTTGACTCTGTCTCTTTTATATTCATAGAATTGGAAAGAGACAGCAGATCACAGCCATGCGCGCAGCGTCTATGTGTCGCTTAGAGAATCGAAAAGCTGGTCGAGGAATGTTTTATCTCGTTATCTATTTGATACCGAAGAACAGAATTTAGTTAACATTGGGATCATAAAGTATTGACATTATGTGGCTACATAATTTATAAGAAAATAATAAAATAAGTAGTGTAGGGCGCCCTCTGGCAGTAGTTGGAGCAGAAGAAGCGAAGATCGGGCTCAGTGGCATGCATTGGGAGAGGCATATGTCCAGCAGTGGATTAATACAGCCTGATTACGATGACGATAAATAAAATAAGGTAAGAAACAGAGTTACAAGTTTCTATAAAGTTTGCTATAGATAATAAGTCCACTTTCAATCAATTGAATAATGCAGAAGAAATTATACATTCTACGTACTTCTGAAATCAAGCAATTAGCTTAGCACTATTTGTAAAACCCACTAAGGGCATTACTATAAAACAGTATTTAAAATTATACTCTTTCTCAACCCTTTGAAGCGCAGAATGTTTCTTTTTTCGTTGGTATTCATTCAATCTTATCTCAATGACATAAAGTTCAAAATATGGTCGGATTATTCATTCCACTGCTTGTTATAAGGGTTTAAGCTTGCGACTGGGTTTTAATTCATAAAAGGAATTGAGTGCATTAGAACGAATCTCAATTACTAATATTGCAAAATTACTACAATACAGCATAATTAGAGGTAGGTACGATGGAACTTTTCATTTAACAAAAATCATAAATTTCTATAGATTTTTGGATTTTCTATAAATTATATAACTGTGACTTGTCTTTATGATCGAAGAATGTGACATACTACATATTCGCCTTACAGTAAATACCATATAAGTACTATATGTACATTAAAACAGCACAAAATATAATATTAGGTAAATTTACTAAATAATAATGTTTTATACAATTAATGAATTCGTGCGTGAACTCCAATTTGTACAAGGGATCTCTTAAATATCGCTTGTCCACGCTTGAACACACTGTAAATATTTTTTGATGACATAATAAATAATGAGCAACTCATGCATAATTAACATGTATCATGCAAACAAAAAAACAACAAAGATAAAAGTATTTTCTAGTTTTTATAGTAGTTGCACTAAAGACTACTACGACGTACATTTTCATAAGTGGATATTTGTCTGTTTGATAATCTTTTATAACAAGAGCAAAGTGTAAATTACAGTCCAGAATTACGAGCGAAATAAATAAACTACATAAGTATTTCTTTTTCAAATACTTTTACAAATCATAAACCCTTGGCACTACAGCCACGAATTGTATTCCATAGTCTATAAGGCAAAGGCATAATAATAAACAAGTCATTTAGCCGTATACATTTTCTTCTTGGTACATATACAAATATAAAATAAGAAATGCGGGTATTTTTGCATATCCGTTGCTCAATTTGTTAAGACGCCCTAATCTGCGAGAGTCCTAAGATAAATATTCAATAATAAATATTCCATTACTTTTATTACATTCACGTGTTGTACAAATTGATTTTAAAAAATCACATTTCAAAAGAGCAAAGAATAAAATAATATAAGTAATCAATTAAAATATAAATGCACATTATTTAATAGTAAGTATGTAACCACGACACTCGTCTGTTATAAATCGTAACAGCTAAGCCTCCACATCCAGGGACCAGCCTTGGATGGGTTGACAGATGCAGGTTGATTGAAAATAGACTTTACGCTTTACTTTAGAAAAAATATATTTTTTTATAAATATATATCCGTGCATGGCGTGAAGAACTTGATAAGTCCAAAATGGCAATTTTATAGGGCAGCGGTTTTAAAGTTAAGACATTTTCTCCAAAATCCGTTTTCTTCTTGAACTCATCTTTACAGCTTGATTTATGGATAAATTTATGTGATCCTTCAAATTATTTTACATATTCTCGTAAAATCTGCTTGTTTTGTAAGATATTAGACTTATCAACATACTACCCAGAGACTTATCAACTTATTCCCCATACATTAGTGCTCAAACCAGTGAAAACATTGCTTAATTTAATTCCTAAAAATCAGTTTTTCAGTATAATTGAAATGTCTAAATTGATTTCAAAGTAATTATAGATGGTTTTTAAATATGGTTATGCTTTTCTTTCTTATTATCTTATTATTCATAATAATTAACTTATCAACATGTTCATGTTCTTTATGTTCAATAACCCACACACATCACCCCACCCACATTTACTTATCAACTTATTCACCATTGAATTGGGTATCAACAATACACATTTATCGTTAGATTATGTCGTTTTGTCAATTTACGCACGCTAGGTCGGTATAAGTTGATATATGGATAATATGGATATATTACGATATTATAATATTTTTTTGTGAATCATCGCGTAGATATCTCGTTTTGTTAAACAGGCAATATCTCTAAAAGTAACGTAGATATCGAGTTGTCAATTTTTACCTTACAAACCCAATGCCGTAAGCCATTGCGACAATAAAAAAATCGTGTAAATCGAGTTATCAAGTTCTTCACGCCAGGCACGGATATATTTCTAGTGTTTGGGAAACGATGGAGTATGGTCATGCGGTGGAAAAGCCTGATCCTAGATGTGGGTCATATTTAGGCTGATGTGTGGCGGGTTTATTAGTGTTTATGAAATAGGCTAGGTTTATCCCCATTTCTTTTATGATGTTTAACATACTAAAATTAGAAACTTACGTTACCAAGAAAACGCTTGTCTGCCTTTTTAGCTAAGTAGGTACTATTAACAATAATGTATAATAACTACGTGTGAACGTAACAAATTATTAAATGCTGATACATGTTTGTAATTATTATTTGTATAAATACTACCTTAACCAAATAGCACATGAAAACATTTAACCAGACATTAGATGTTTCGAAATTGCGAAATATTTAAGGTAACTGTAACAGTGTCACATAATTATTTTATTGTTTATTCATTGATTTTATTTTATATAATTGTCAAAATGCAACACAAAAAGATAAAAATAATTTTAGACAATCATCTAATTGTTAAATATAAAATTATTACATTATAGTGTATTTTTTATTATACATAGTGTATTATATTTTCATATAACTAATTAAGAACAAAATTATAATTTCTTCACATTTTCACATTGTTGAGACAGTGTTGCAGCTATTAATTGACTTTTCCAGCAAATTGTTTCAGAAATATTTTTAAACATATTGGGTCAAGGACAATTTTCGAAACACGACGACGCTCACTGATTGAGAATAAACATTTTTTTTTAAATAAACTTACTTTTACAACAAGACTCACAACTCATAAGCATAATTATACAGCACCTTTGAGTATGTTGTAATAAATTGTAAAAAAAACTGGAAGTTGCCATTACATAGAATAGTGTTGGCACATAAACACTTATCAACTTTCGCATTCCATACAATTAATATTTAGAATAGGATAGGATATAAAACATGTTTAAAAGAGGTTTAACGCAAACTAATTAGTATAGATATCCTATCCATACATTTGTATATAATATACTAAGTAGTTTGTGTTAAGCCCCGTTTAAATATAGTGTTTGCACACAGAAAGACTTGGCTTTGATCTCGCCTCATGGATGTGACGGTAAGACCGAAGATTGACGAGTCACCCGAAAGCCTCAAATACCGAAACTCTGGATAAAACTTTAACTGTCGGAATGCAACAATGCTGCGGACTTACAACCATGAATACCACCAACTAAACCGAATGCAGTCTGGCTCCCTAGACCAGTCGCATTCTTTGTAAAATATAGACCAAACTCAACATTTTGGCTGCCAACAAATTGCCTCGTTGTTCCTGGTTCAGCTTTTGTTGGCCAGACTTTAGCAGAGTTTACAACTTAATTTAAACATATGAAAATTTTAAGTTTTGTCGATATTTTAGTAAGAGTGCGAATCGGCAATCGTTCCATATCGATTTTTTTTTATGGACTATCAACCCTTTTACACGACATTAAAATTTGTTAGGGTTTGGATTTGTTAGGTAATTTGGTAGACAATTTTACAGACGTTAGACAAATGCTTACTTTTATTTGGCATAGAAAACAAGAGTGCCTGCACGTGCAAAAGTTCGGGGCACACTAAGTACGTAATAAACGTTCGGACATACTAGGTTAAGACTTGGTTTAGACAATTTCTTATTTCTAAACTTAGAATCAGGTGGATTGTGTAAAAAACATCGCCATTAATTATTATTTGCATCCTTATAGAAATTTAGCAGATAGAGGCGTCAAATATCTTATCATAATCACTGATAGATACTAAATATATGGATTTATTTATGAGAACATTCCTTAAACAAATAATACATTGGTTATTTTAAATAATTCACACAGGAAACCATATAAGAATGAGAAACGAAGAAAATGTGTGACAACTAAACCGTAGAAGAACTACCATGAGAATTAAAAATATAATTCGGCCAAATAATTATACGTAAATTATACTAAGTGTTACTAGCTTCCGCCCGCGGCGCGCCTCGTAAGTAAAAGATTGTGTTTCACAAGTAGCCAATGATTTGTGATATCTAACTATCTCTTTACGGCGATCCGTCATTTCATTCGACATCAATAGAAGGACAAACAAACGAACAAGCACACACTCGCACTTAAAATATTAGTTAATAAGATCCATTCAACTTTGTCACAGACATACGACTTGGAAGAAAATTAAATTAATGAAACGTGTGTGGAAAGATAGTCTTAAGAAGAACACGAGATAAAACCATTTAACAAAGACTCACTTGAAGTGCGAGTTGTTACACTAAATTGCATGGCCTAGACGCTACAGCCTTATAACTCGTCCCGGAGCAACGTGTATCGGTTCTTGGAGGGCGCTAGCTTCCTGAAAGTGGACTCTGGGGGTGTGGTGACCTTAACATCGTTGAGTCCTTGAGATGCCGGGTCGGGCCCATAGTGGAATTCCCTGGAGATAATAAAAAAAATATTATGTTAAAGTCAAAGTCCAGACATTTATTCAACGTAGCACAATTTGGCTTAATTCCTAAAATTAATCTAAAAATTGTAACATTGCTACGACGAATAAGACTTCACTCAGCATGATGTTGCAGCTTAAAAATGCAATGCTGATTTAGAGAATCCCGTGATGTGCAATGTGCATGTGTGTGCGTAAGTAAAGTACAGCCTGTATACTGTCCCACAGCTGGGCAAAGGCCTCCACCATTGGAATCAAGTCATCGCTACAATTGGCTAATTGACAGTTTTCGGAAAAATATTTTTAAAATTATTTTATACCTCGTACAATAATTTTTTTCTCAAAAAAGCTCAAAGAAGCTCAACCATGGCCGCCCGTGTTTCGGGTCTTGTAATCCATAGATAAAAAATCTCAAATTTATTTTGTAAAAATAAAATATTTACAATTTATTGTTACCTACATTATAAACTACCATATTTTATTGTTACAACTGTCACATAGCCAATTAACGGATGTTGACTTAATCATCATGCTTGTCAAATGCATCCCGCTGCTGGGCAACAACACGCGGTTGTTGCCCATTAGTGGGACATTAACAATCAGAAGTATAGTCACTCACCTACGCAATTTTCCCGAGTACAAGTCCTGCAGGAACACGTTGAGGCGGCCCGGGTTGTTCATCTCTGTCATGCACTCACCTATGCAATTTTCCCGAGTACAAGTCCTGCAGGAACTCGTGGAGGCGGCCCGGGTTGTTCATCTCATGTGCCGGAGCGAGTCGATCGCGATCAGCGGCAGTTCCGAGACGGACTTGTCGAGGTGGTGCAGCGGAGAGTTACGGCTTTATAATTTCGGGTAAATAAAACGAAACTCACTGAAGTAACTATGCAGTTTTCCGGAGTACAAGTCCTGCAGTCCTTGGAGCCTGCATAGCTGCTCGTAACTTTGAATTTGGAGCCGAGAAACAGGTAGGTACTTACTTTCTCTAACCAACCCGCATTGGGCCAACGTGGTGAGCTATAACCGTTTATGATCTGATGACAAAGAACAAATACACACCTATGCAGTTTTCCCGAGTACAAGTCCTGTAGGAACTCGTGGAGGCGGCCCGGGTTGTCCATCTCCTTGTAGTCGGGGAACAGGTACATGTGCCGGAACGAGTCGATCGCGATCAGCGGCAGGTCCGAGACGGACTTGCCGAGGTGGTGTAGTGGATGTTCGAAGCGGACGCCGTCCGCCGTCAGGAAGTTTATGTTCTCTGTACATCGGAAACAATCAATATTAAATAAATAATTTAAAAAGAAACTTACTACGCACTTACCAATTATTTATCCCAAGTTAAAAGAAGCTTGTTTAAACGGTTAAACTAGATAAGTAACAGTAACGGTAAATATACAAAAACATAAAGAAAACCAAGACCCGTAATCAATTTACGAAAACAGTTTATTCTAAATTGACCCGACCTAGGATTGGACCCAGTGCTTCATATAATTTGATACGTCAGGATATAATAATAAGCATAATAAACGGGAGTACAGCTCTATAATACAGTGTTTTTTGAAATTAATTTATATGTTCATTTAATAATTATTTATGCAGCAGGTGTGTAAAATTGATACAAACACACAAAGTAAAGATCATAAAGAGTAAGATGTTTTCTAAACAACTAGCTACAAAGTATAATTACCAACGGCGAGGTTACTGTTAAAAACAATAGCAGTAAGACAACATATGTTTATGTAAATTAATTCTTCAAGATAACCTTGTTTATTAACCTTCATTATCGTAAATGGGGATTTTCTATTTTTTTTCATGATAAATAATGTAACTTTTTGGCTTACTTAGATATGAAGATGGTAGTCATCTGAATGGGTTGTGAGGAAACTCGTCCAAGGAAATTGTAAAAAGATAGTAAGTACTGTAATATTATAAAGCAACACAGTATTTGGATACACTTACGTTTTTCGCTTTGCAACTCTTTACTAATGAGTTCTTTATATTTCTTCACACTTTCAGAATCAGTGGGATGGTGAAATAGAATCAGGAACGGCAGTCCTTCTTCAGTGAGCTCCTCAGCATTTTCAAAAGTGATCTCTCGTACAAGCGGGATGCACTTCTGCTGTACCCAACTATATACCTCATCAAAGTTTGTCAATGAGCCTTTGAATGTTTCATCAGGTTCTGATGATGTTTTCTTGTCAGCTCTAAACACTACAATGGGTTGGCCTGTAAAAAAATATTGCATTATGAAGTTTTTATTGATACAGCATAATGTATTACTTCTTATTATTGGTAGTTAGAAGCATTCTTCAATGAAAAATTTGTATCCTACTGGGGAACACAAGAATGTACTAAAACTACTAGTTTAAAAGTAGTACTACTATCAATAAAGTAATATAAAATAATATAAAGCAACGAAATTTAACTAAATTAATAATTATCTTTGTAAGGCTTCTGTAAAACAGGGTTGGCTGATTTAAATCAAACTGATTTAAATCAGGTGATTTTTTAAATAAATTTATTGATTTAAATCAATTTAAAATGTTATAATTTATCTTTAATGAAAATAACAATAAATAAGTAAACTTAGTAGTTACTAACAATAAAATACTGTCAAAGGGCTTACACACAATAAGCAGTCTCAAAAATAAAATAACAAAAAGACTTGCATGCATGCATACCTACTTGAAATTTGTCTTCAACTGTAGCAAAACAAATCAGAAATCAGTCTTGTTAAGTTGGATACTAACAGTAATGGTCAAGATTCTTCTATAAGTAAGTATAAACTTTTAAAGTAATTTAAAATATTCAACAAATTTAAAAAAATATTAATTTTATTTTAATAATTTTTAAAGTATTTGTGTCATACAGCTTAATTAATTGTCAGTAATATATAAAATAATATTATACAAAATTATATTGATTAAAAGAATGTCATCATAACATTATATACTCTTAATCAGCCTACATACAGCTGCACTGCATACCTACTCAATGCAGATAGCTTATTCTGATAAAAGAATTCATTGTTCTTAACAAAGAAATAAGCAACAGATGATTCACAAAGATGTGTCAAGAAAACTATTTAATAAAAATAGTTCATTGTTTGTATTTAAAACAGTATTGCGTCTATATGTGGTTTTTGTTATTTTATTATTTTTTAATTATTATTCGAGTACTGAGATGTATTAATCAAATAATAACACTAAGTGAACTCATAAATTTACTGATTTATTTTATTTTATTACATACATAAACACAACTGTTATCCCCGAAGGGTTAGTCAGAGATTAGGCAATAAGGACAGCAAAAGCAGTCCTCTACCATAGTCCACTTTTCACCAAACAGCGACTGCACATGTGCTCAGCGTGACAGATGGTGAGCCCATCGCCGCTCTATGCTGTTGGATGTATGTGCAATCTTAGTCCGTTAGTCGCCTTTTACGACACCTAAGGGAAGAGAGGGGGTGGCAGTACTGTTTCACCGCTACGCGACATTGTTAATTTTTTTAGATTTTTCTTTTTTAACTAGTCTATCTATAATACTGTACCACTGCTGGGCAAAGGCCTCCCCCAAGTCCCTCCATCCATCTATATCCTGAGCCACCTCATGCCAGTCAGTCTGGTGTGTCCAGATCGTCACGCCACCTCTTTCTGGGCCGATCGCGGCGGCGGCGTTCATCTCCAAGGTCCCATTGTGCAGTGACCCTTGCTCAGTGGTCGGGATGCATGCGGCTAACATGACCAGCACAATCCCATTTGAGCTTGGCAGCTTTGTAGCCTATGTCTGTTAAGCACGTTGTAGAACGCAGGTCACTATTACGCACTCTGTCAGTTCGTTTTACCCCCAAGATTCTGTGCTCCATTGCTCGATGGCAAACCCCAAGTCGAAATTAACAGACAGACAAACAAACTAAGATACGTAAATAAACTAAGATACGGAGATCTAAATACTTTAAAGAAAACATTTAAAAATAAAATTATTTAGATAGGTAGTTGAGTATAGTGGAATTTAAATCGCGTTATTTTAATAAAAATAAGTGCTAATGTAATTTTTTAAAATTTATTACTGTTTACCTGGAGGGTGCATTTGCTGTGAAGCATCACCGAAACCAGCATGAAATAGACATTCATCTTTAAGGCTAGCGGCCACTTTCCTCAGTACTTCGTATTCGGGTTGATCTCGCCTATCCATGTAGCCTATAATGTGTCTCTTTTCCTCACTGAGGTCATGCAATTCCTTTAACGATCCAAAGGTAACAACTGGATCTGTCAGTTGTTTTTTCATAAATTCTGCAAAAGCCTCCACAGATCGTTGTCCTGTAAATTAATTAACAATGTGGTTGTATCATTTAATAAAAGTATTGACACTATTCTGTTCATGTCATTGTAAAGTTTTAAAAAAATACCAGTTGTTGATTTTCTTAAGAGGGTGCCACACGATCGCGAAACCTGACATAAGTCTCATAATGAACTTCAAAGCAAAATCAATCATATTGATATTTAAAATTAGAACTATTGTGCTTTGAAGTTTCAGACCTAGTAATTTAATTAGAGCAATGTTTTTATTCTGCGAAATGAAAAAAACCATCACACGCTTGTGTAAGAAATTAAAATTTACTTTTCTAAGATGGGTGCGACCTGCGAATATCAATACAAATATTTTTATGTAAGAATCATTGTTTTATGCATAAAATTAAGAAAGTTGTTGAAAAAAATGTTTTTAGGATTCATTTGATTTATGTATTGCTTGTTATTGTTTATAGAATTTGTTTCAAATTTCAACAAGGTTTCACAACCTTGTGCATTGATCAGGCTAACTTACGTAAGTTCTTTTAATGTATTTAACTAATTCAGCGCATAGTACCAGTAACTTATAAATACGAAAATTTTCATGATTTCGAAAGAATATTTTCTAATTCAAAACAGATACAAAACTTTCAGCAATTCAGTTTTAGAGATTTTTTATTATTTTTTTTTTTTTATAGCAGAAGGAGGCAAACGAGCAAGCGGGTCACCTGATGGAAAGTAATCACCGCCGCCCATGGACACCCGCAAAACCAGAGGAATCGCAGGCGCGTTGCCGGCCTTTAAGGAAGGAATAGGCTCAAATGTATGTCACTTTGTGTTTTTGCCATTTTGTGAAATTGTTGTTTTGCATTGTTTTGAGCTATGCACAAATCTTTTACCACAGTCAGTAGTATGACATTAAATAATTATAAAAAATACCAAATATTACCTCTATATTCCTTCTTTGCTGGTAAACCATTTCTAAAGAGTTTGAGAGTAGGATACTTAGTTATATGAAACCGTGTAGCTACAGCACCTTCTTTGTCACAGTCAACTTTGCCCATTATAACTTTGCCAGGATCATAGCCCGCCTTTGCAACTTCATCTGATGCATCATCAAATATTGGCATCAACATGTTGCTAAACCTACACCATTCTGCATAGAAGTTGATGAACACAACCTCATTGGAAGCTGTAAAAGACAACAGTATATAATTCAGAGAGTAAGAAAATATTTACACAACTGGTTGTGTCAAAACTAGAGATCACAACAAGTTTGTGGTTATCTATTTATACTATCAAACTGGTTTAACTTAAAACAAAATTATTTATAATTAAGGAGGCAGGTAGTGGGAATTTAAAACAATTTGATTTAATAAAAACCACTTTATATACAAAAAGAGGTTTATTACCTCTTTATTAAAAAGTTTTTGCAAAAATCCATAAAAATATGTTATGTTCAATGACCAGTATCTGTATCTGTACATATTTAGAATGATATTTATAAACCAGACTTAATTGCGAGTTTTACAAGAAAGTTCTGAAGACATACTCTGGCAGATCAACTTTACTAGTAAATATTTATTGCTTACTGCCTGTAAGCAATAAATTTAAGGACTTTTATCTTAACAATTGGAGTACGAATTATTTGATGTTACAGGAATGCAAATCACTAAAGAATGTATTTTTATCAGTTATTTACTTGGCCATTTCTTCACATTCTAGTACAACTGTTAGCAATGTTATGCACATTAAATTCTATTACCTACATATATATATATTAAATACAGATACTTTCAGCAAGAGTTGATACACTTGTCACTGTAGTTTCCTACCAACATCATCATTTACCGGAATCATGGAATGCGCACGCAATTACTTACCTAACACCATATCTAAATTACCCTGCGTAATTTGAACTGCACCGCTATCGGTAGGGTTGTAAAAACTGTGGCAAAACTGAAACCAAACATTTTCAGAAGAATTAAACACCAAATAATTGGCCGTAATACACCATAAAATCAACAACTTGTTCACACGTCACAGTTACATATTAAATAGGTTGTCCATTGTTTATATTACTTACCAAAATAACAAGTGTTCCTAACAATTTGTAATTAAATATATTTATATTATAGCAATGCATTTTTAAATATTTCTAGCTTACTTTTGGAAATAAATTAAAGAAAAATGGTGCTGTTCTGGCAAAGCCGAGCCGATGACAGCTGACAGACAGACGAGACGAGACGGACGACTGCTTCTTGGCTTGTCACTTGTCAAATGCTGATTGGCTATAGGTGGTAGGGTCTGTTCCATTTCCATTCAATAACCTACGCAACATTGTGTGAGATAGATACTACGAAACTATGCACGAGATAGACGAAGAAAGTCCAATGGTCCATTGTGTCCATTCCTTCCTCTACCGACCAAATGTTGATTACATATTTATTACTTACTGCTGGTTACACATTTTTCATTATTTTACCTGTTCAAACATCTTAATAATCGTATTTTCGTCTTAAAAGCAATAGTAAAATAACGAGAAACGCGTCACCATGGAACAGCGACAGAATACCAACCTTTACTTTAGATTTTCCGAGCTTTAACTGATCCTGGGTTCCTAACCTGGGGGTAAAACTGGTATTTCGCAGGGGTTATAATAAATATGAGCTGGTTGTTGTCTCGAACGCCGAATATCCGTCTTTATACTTCTTCACAAAAAAGAAGGTGGTAAACAAGAAATTGAAAAGTACCTACCTACTGACCCATCAGCTTACTGTCACTCCTTATAGTAGAGGATCCGAGTACACAACGACCTTCACCGAGCGGTTAATGGATGAAAAGTACGAGTGGGTTGGCTGAAAAATTTCAGTCCAGTTTATGATTAAATAAATATTTAAAAATATTTTTTTTTAAATATTGCACTTGTTTCGATAATAGATAAATTACTTATGTACCAATCGAAAGTATGAAGCCTATAGAATATGCAAACGTTAGGTTGACTATTTTTTTCCTGTCATAACCTTGGGTAGGCAGGTATAAACAGGCAAGTCAATATTAGTAATTTGCAACCGTCTGGTTAAATAAATAAAATTCATGTTTATATAAAGATAAACTAATTACAAACACACACACACCCAAACCAGTGCAATGTAAAAAAATATATTTTTTTTTAATAATTAATTAATGGTAACTACTCAATGATATTATATAATATCATTGTAACTACTGGACTGATATTTTTCAGCCAACCCACTCGCGATATATTATTTGAGTCGATTAATATCAAAGGCGGCAATCTGACGATTGACTAATTTGTGGCTAGAGACAAAAAATGTTTTTAGGTTTTTATGTGGATTGGACCGTTGAAGAACTATTTTAAATATGACCTAATAGTCATACCACTTTCTCGTAACATACTATAGATGGCTAAAAGTGAATAATGTCGCCACATTTTACAATTTATTTTTGCAGAATGTCGGATATGATACTGAAATGTTAAGAATGCCGGTTTTGTTACCAAATGTAGAGCAGATTTCCGTATTTGATCCTAAAATATCGACAGATTGCCATATTTGATTGTATTGACTTTTTGTCAGAACCAGGGTTAGCACTACCAAGGAAATAAGAAATTGTCAAAAAAAATAAAAAATATAATAAATAATTTAAAAAAAATAATGTACCTAACTGTTGCATTTTCTTCAGTCATTAAGAAACATTTAAGTGTTTGTGTTGTGGTCATAAATTAGTATCGGTAAATTTTTTTGATGAATACCTGTAATTAAAACCTATTTCATTAATTACAATTCAATAATGCAAAACTTCAAATAGAAAAACTTGAAAAATAAACACAAAAAAAATATTCTGTAATAATAATTATTACTTAATTTCATTGAAAATGTTGATATTGTCTAGGTATTCGTGAAATTTTAAAGACTCCCTTCTTCGTTTCATCCTAGTCGGAAAAAAATACATTTATATTGAAAAAAATTAGGAATAACATTAAACTAACATCATTGTGTTAACCCTAGCTATACTGAGTAAGAAACTAAACTCATCTTTTAGCCACATTTCTTTTCTAGTTTTCACGATTTCTGGTGCGACTGCGTGAATAAATTTTAGTTACACGTTCGGGACAAATCTCCGTGACTTTAATTTGCGCATTGATATCAAGAAGAAACTAAATAAAAGCGAGTAAACCAATAAAAATCACACACTTAGACAGTATGAAAATTATATCGGCGGCCATGACACAGGTGCCAAAAAGAACGCTTGTGATTGGCTGAGACAAAAGATTGCCGTCTTTGATAAATAAAACCTTACAGATCGCCGTATTTGATACCAACTTCATATTTTGACATTGCTTTTCCATAGCAGTTTAGCGAGTGGGGTTGAAGCGAAGCTTGGAGAGAAATTATACTCAGGATGGTCAGTCGTAGAATGGATGATTTATTTTAGTTAATGATCATATATATTACAATTATTATATTTACAAACATAGGTTGCTTAACTTAGTCACTTACGCAAAAGAGAGAGGAACAACGGGTGTCTCATTCACCCGCGGTCGCTATGCAACGCGGTGCGGGGAACACGCGGCGCGGGGCTTCGCGACGCGGGGAAGTGCGGGCGGGGAAACACGCACGCGACAAAACTGGCGACGTTCGTTGTTGCGCTCGGCCATTTCGACGGCCGAGAGACCACGGAGCGGACGCAGTGAAGATGCGTGGCGTGCGGCGTGCGGCGATGGCGATAACGTGGCGCTGTTACGAGTGATGTGTACACGCAGCTGAGAATGGTGGCGAAGAATGAAGATGCTGTTTGCATGCTGACGAAGCTCCATTCCTATTTCATTACGACAGCCCTTTTCAGTGCTATGTTCCTGTTTCATATCGATCTATTCTTATTTCATTATGGCAGCTCTTTTCAGAGCTATGTCCCTGTTTCATATTGAAAAGGCTTCCGTCTGACATTCTATTAAATGGATTTGCTTTACATCTTCTGTGCTTGTTATTGTGAGTGTGCGGCTACAGTGCTCCCCCTCAAGCGAAGCGTACAGGTGGCTTGACGACTCGGCCGGATGTGGTTCGCTTATCTGCCGGTTGTGTCGTCTTGCTGCGGCTTGGTAACGGTAATGGTAACGGTGTTGGTGGTAAAATGGTAACTGTTTTCTGTATGGGTACGTCGAAGTTGAGTTCTTGTTCTTGTAAAACGTATGCGGGCTTCAACCGGTCTATGGATATGTTTGCTTCACGGTGAGGTAGCTTGATGGTAAAAACTTTGCTGTTCCGATCCATGACTTGGTAGGGACCTTCATATGGTGGCTGTAGTGGCTTTTTCACGGCATCTGTTCTGATAAACACGTGCGTGCATGTACTTAGGTCTTTATGCACAAACATATGTTTATTGTTGCTATGGTGTGAAAAATCTGCAGTCGGCTTGTTTGCTTGAATGGTGTCGCGCAATCTTTCGACGTAGGTATAATCCATCGCAGTAGGTATGTTAGTACTTGCGGTAAAAAATTCGCCTGGCAATCGCAAATGGTAACCGTAGGTAAGTTCGGCTGCGCTGACTGCCGTGTCTGTGCGTAAGGCTGCTCGTAAGCCTAATAGAACTGTAGGTAGTTCATCTGTCCACTTAGTTGAAGCGGCGACGAGTCTTGCGCGTAATGCGTTCTTGAGTGAGCGGTGCCAACGTTCGACTATTCCGTTTGCCTGTGGGTGATAGGGCGTTGTACGTGTTTTCGCTATTCCCATTTCTTTCATTAGGTTGGTGAACAACTGACTCTCGAATTGTCGACCTTGGTCACTTGTAAGGGTTTCTGGGCAGCCGAAGCGTGTGATCCAGTGTTGGTAGACGACTTTCGCTACTGTGTCTGCTGTAATGTCGTCCGTAGGTATTGCTTCGGGCCATCGGGTCGCTCTGTCTATCATCGTGATTACATAACGTTGGCCGTTTTCTGCAGTAGATAATGGGCCAACGATATCGACATGCAAATTTCGGAATCTGTCAGCTGGCGGGAATGATGAAATAGGTGAAACTGTATGACGTTGTATCTTGCTCTTTTGACATGGAATGCACGCTTTTGTCCATTTGCCGATGTCTGCGTTCATTGATAGCCAAAAGTACTTCTTTGCGACGAGCTTGCGTGTAGTACGGATGCCGGGATGACTCACGTTGTGAATAATGTTGAAAACTTGCCATCTATGTTCTGTAGGTATATACGGGCGAACGTAGGGCGTAGACGTTTCACAATATAGGTCGAGATCAGTGTCAGTGATAGTTATTTTCTTGATTGAGATGTTGCTTGAGTTTTGAGATGCTAGTTGCGATATGTTGCTGTCTCGCTCTTGCGCGTTGGCTATATCTGCGTGGGTTATTGTTTCCGGGCACGATATTGTTTCTATGCGGCTGAGTGCGTCGGCGACAACATTTTCTTTGCCACTTATGTGTCGTATGTCTGTGGTGAATTCGCTTATGAAAAGACATTGGCGAGTCCGGCGCGGCGTTTCGTTTGCCGTTTGCGTTTTAGACATAGCGTAGGTAAGCGGCTTGTGGTCGGTGAAAATAATGAGGTGGCGGCCTTCAAATGTTTTTCTGAAATGCTTGACTGCCATGTAGATAGCTAGTAGCTCTCTGTCGTAGGTCGAGTATTTCTTCTGCGCGGTTGAAAATTTCTTTGAGAAGTATCCTAATGGTTGCCATTGGTCGTTGTAATGTTGTTGTAGCACGGCACCGGCTGCGTTATCGGAAGCGTCGCAAAATAACGCGAGTGTCGATTCGTGGGATGGGTGTGCGAGTAAGGCAGCGTTTATAATGCTTGTTTTGCAGTCTATAAATGCTTCCTCCGCTTCGGTATTCCATTCGATGGTGGTCTTGTCGCGTTTTTTCGTATTGTGTAGGTACGAGTGTAATAGTGCTTGTATGGCTGCGGCGTTCGGAATAATTATGTTCACGGTAAAAGTTTAACATTCCGAGAAAACGCCTGAGTTCTTCTATGTTCTTTGGCTTCGGGTACTCCGTGATGGCTTGGACTTTGTGCAGCGGTGGTTTTATGCCTTCTTGTGATACAGTGTATCCTAGAAACTGTACTTGCGTTTGGCCAAAGTTGCATTTGACCGGGTTTATGGTAATGCCATTGTCTTCCAGTCTGCTTAAAACCATTCGTAGGTGTTCTTCGTGCTGAGTTGGGGTTTCTGATGCCAGGAGTAGGTCGTCGATGAAAGGAAACACGAAGTGTAGCCCTCTTAGAACTTCATGGATGTACCGTTGGAAGGCTTGACCTGCGTTCTTGAGACCTGGGCACATTCGTGGAAATTCGAACAGTCCCATCGGGGTGATGATTGCTGTTTTCTCAATGTCCTCGTCACGTACTGCTAATTGTTGATACGCCCGGTTGAGGTCCATTGTACTGAATATTGTTTTCCCAGTAAGTTGATGTGTGAAATCCCTTATGCGTGGTATTGGGTAGCGATCGGGTTTCGTGACTGCATTAAGACGTCTGTAATCTCCGCAGACTCGTAGGTCACCATTTTTCTTCGGTACGATATGGAGTGGGCTTGCCCAAGGACTTTTGCTTGGTCTGCATAGCCCTTGACTGATCATATTTTCGAACTCGATTTTGACTTGATCATAGCGATGTGGTGGAATAGGTCGAGCGCGGCAGTGAATAGGTTGACCAGTTGTTTCGATGAAATGTTCTACTCGGAGTTTGGGGTTGAGTTTCATCGAAGTGAGACGGGCGATACCGGGGTACTCTGATAGTATGTTGTGGTACGATTGTTGGACGTCGATGCTGCGTACTGTAGGTATGTCGGTGTAACGCCCACTGGTGTCGGTACCGAGCTTCGTTGTGTTGTCTATAAGTCTTCGGTTCTTCAAATCAACTAGTAGGTTGTGATGTTTAAGGAAGTCTGCTCCGATTATCGGTTTTGTAACGTCGGCCACGATGAAACGCCATTTATAAGGTCTTCGTAGGTTGAGGTCCAATGTCATTGTTTTTTCACCGTAGGTTGGTATGATGGTGCTATTGGCGGCGTACAGGGTGAATGGAAGAGGTTTCGCAGATGTTCCTTTTCGCTTCGGCAGAACGGAGATGTTGGTGCCGGTGTCGATTAAAAACGATAATCTGGAGCTTTTGTCGGTGACGAATAGGCGGTATGACTTTGTTCCGACGACGTTGGGTTCCGCCTCTGCCAACGTGTTTGCTAGTTTTCCGATGTTTCTTCATTGTTGAAAGTACATGGTGTTGTGCAGCGTTTTGCATTTTTCCCAAAGCGACGATGATAGTAGCAAAACGGTGATGGCGTGGCAGAGCGAGAACGGGATGGTCCGTCGCGGTTGCGAGACGGAGACGGCGAACGGCTGGTATTTCTTTCTCTTGCATTTCGATGTGGATGTTGTTGTGCGTAGTGATAGCGTGCATGTGGTGGTGGGCGAGGGTACGAGTAGTTGTTTCTAAATGCTCGGAGTTCAGCAACTTCTAAATGGAGTTTTCTTATCTCGTCGGCCAGGAACTGTATGTCGACGTGTTTTCCTTGCCGGGTTGATGACGAAACTGAAGCTATCGTGGAGACTTGACGATTTTGTTCCAGCATCTTGTCAGCAAGCTTGGCTAGCTCGTCCAGCGCTGTGTCGTTGCTAATCGCATCGCTAACGATGATCACCGAGTGCACGTGCGGTGGCAGGAGGTTCATCCACATCAATCGGAGTGTACTGTCAGGAACCTTGTTGCGTGCGAGGGTTCGCATGCGCCGTAACAACTGGCTCGGCTTCTGATCGCCTAGGTCCATGTCGGACAACAGTTTTTGTAGTTGCTTTCCATCCGATTCTTCATAGACAGAGATTAGTCGCTCTTTGATGATTGAGTAGTAGCGTTCGGCTGGCGGCTCGTAGAGTAGGTCGCATATTTGCTCTATGTCTTCTTTTTCGAGTTGTGCGATGACCATCTGCGCTTTTTGTGCTTCGCTTTTCTTTAGTTCGCTAGTTGCGGCTTCGAAACTTATGAACCAGAGACGCGGACGATCTCGCCAGAATGGTGGTACACGCATAGAGAGTGCAATGCCGGAGACTTCTTGCAGGTGTTGTGCTGGAGAGGTTGGTGCTGCTGGTTCTTCGTTAGCCATTTTCTTCTTTCTGGATTGTTCTGAGTAGGGTCTTCTGTGTTCTGACTGGGGTCACCACTTTAGCGAGTGGGGTTGAAGCGAAGCTTGGAGAGAAATTATACTCAGGATGGTCAGTCGTAGAATGGATGATTTATTTTAGTTAATGGTCATATATATTACAATTATTATATTTACAAACATAGGTTGCTTAACTTAGTCACTTACGCAAAAGAGAGAGGAACAACGGGTGTCTCATTCACCCGCGGTCGCTATGCAACGCGGTGCGGGGAACACGCGGCGCGGGGCTTCGCGACGCGGGGAAGTGCGGGCGGGGAAACACGCACGCGACAAAACTGGCGACGTTCGTTGCGCTCGGCCATTTCGACGGCCGACAGACCACGGAGCGGACGCAGTGAAGATGCGTGGCGTGCGGCGTGCGGCGATGGCGATAACGTGGCGCTGTTACGAGTGATGTGTACACGCAGCTGAGAATGGTGGCGAAGAATGAAGATGCTGTTTGCATGCTGACGAAGCTCCATTCCTATTTCATTACGACAGCCCTTTTCAGTGCTATGTTCCTGTTTCATATCGATCTATTCTTATTTCATTATGGCAGCTCTTTTCAGAGCTATGTCCCTGTTTCATATTGAAAAGGCTTCCGTCTGACATTCTATTAAATGGATTTGCTTTACATCTTCTGTGCTTGTTATTGTGAGTGTGCGGCTACAGCAGTATGCCACATTTGAAACGAAATGCTTTTACGATATTAATTCGTTTTAAATTCTCAATGTTGCCATATAAATATCTTATTTTTGACAAAAACGACAGATTGCCGCCTTTGATATTAAACGACTCATTTAACATATGATATAAAATACTTTTCATCCATTAACCTTCTCGGTGAAGGTCGTTTAGACTATTAGACAAGGCGACACCATCTCACCTAAGCTGTTCTCTGCAGCATTTGAGGGAGTATTTAGGAAGCTCAAATGTGAAGAAGAGAGCATGTTATTGATGGAAGAAGACTTTCGAACCGTGTTCGAACCATAAATTTGCTGACGATTTGTTCTGGTTGGTTCTGGTATCAGAGTGTATGAGGAGACGGTGATCATCATATAAGACCTCAAAAGCGAGTACCTAAATCAAGGTCGTCTAAAGTCTAAAAATGAAACATTTTGTGCCAACAGAAATATTTAGCGTTGTAAAGCTACCGTTACATTTGAAGGTTCGTGTTCGGGCAGTGGGTTCTGATTGTGTTCACATACGGAGCAGAGATCATGTCACTCACAAAAAAGTTGACTCAGAAATTCAGAGTTACGCAAAGGGCGATGGAAAGAAAAATGCTTGGAATAACCCTGCGCGACCGGAAGAGAAATGAATGGATCCGGCAGAAGACAAGAGTAGAGGTCGTGGTCGATCGCAAGAAGGAAGTGGACATGGGCAGGCCATATTGCTAGAATGGGTGGTAGCCGTTGGGCCCGAAAAACCCTAGCTTGGAGAACCTATAGACCCAGAGCCAATATACCCGAGGAGGAGGAAGACCTCACAGAAGATAGGTTTATGATATCTGAAGACATGGAGGCTGTGCATTGGGTGGAGAGGGCGCAAGACCGCCGGAAGTGGGGAGGAGAAGAGGAGGCCTACGTCCAAAGCTGTATAGATGATGGGCCACAACAATGACAATGATAAAGAACGAACAAACTCGTCCGTTTTCAAAATGACCAATCTGAACACAGCGTGTCTAGCGCGCGAAGTGTTTACCAACGAACGGTAGTAGGTATAAATACCTACTACACGCATATTGTTTGATATGAGTTCAATGTTAGGAGGAGGATAAATTCAGAGACCTTAGTTAGGTAACGGACCTGAAAAGGTTAAGAACCACTGCTTTAGATTGAGAATAAAAACTAGCAGACCTCTAATTCAAAAAGCTCCTTGGTTAGCTCCTCGTACCTCTCGGACCAAGCCCCCCTAAACAACTGGCAAACGCTCACCCTCTCTCTATCCGTAATTTGTCGTAGGTACAATGCGCGCTCGCTGTTGTATTTCTCGCTTACAAGCATAGCAACAGCTAGCTCAGCAGGCCCATTCGCCAACTCGACTGACAGTTTAAGTGGCTTCCAATAAGGCTGTGTTTATCAACTTCGATTCGATTACAACACCATGTTGAACGAAGCAGAATGGTGTAAGTAGGTACTACGTAAAGGGCAATTAGCGATTTGAATATTTTGCGTATTGGACCATATGCGAAGAGATTTGTTAGCCGTAGGTCCAATAGGTACGCAATTCGTCCATTTCGCATTTTGCCGTTCGCCTACTACTAAATTCGTCAATAATTTGGTTCGACCATTTCTTGAATCGTCATTACGCAGTTCGTTTATTTCGAGATTCTTCATTACGCAGTTCGCCTATTTCGAGATTCATCTTTATGCAGTTCGTCCAATTCGTGAATCGTCATTACGCAGTTCGTAAATGAGGGGTTAGTCGTGAAACGAATTCGTTAATTAATCCTGCAGTAGGCTATAAACCAGCCGCTGTAATTTTTAGGGTTTCGTCGTACCCAAGGGTAAAAACGGGACCCTATTACTAAGACTCCGCTGTCTGTCTGTCAGTTACCAGGCTGTATCTCATGAACCGTGATAGCTAGACAGTTTGGACCTGATTTAGACAAACAAATCGAAATTTTCAGATGTATTTCTATTGCCGCTATAACAACATCAAATACTAAAACAGAATAAAATAAATATTGAGGGGGGGGGCTCCCTTACAACAAACGTGTTTTTTTGCCGTTCATTGCTCGATATTAATAACGGCAACAGGTATAGGTAATTATATACTCGGGAAGAAAAAATTGTGCACAGCACACAAATATCTGCCCTTACCGGGGATCCAACCCGCGATTGCTATAGCTTCGTAGGCAGCAGGGTCACTTATGTCACTACTACTAGACAAACTGCGTTTTTTGTGATTTTGCTAAAAGTGAAACGGATTCCTTCGCGTAAGATTCGGTTCATTTTTAGCCTACGAGCTCAATTTAACGACAAACAACATTGAGGTAGGTAGACAATAAACTAGAGAAGACACCGCGAAGCAAGTTTGTGCGCAACTAAGGTGCAGCCGCAAGGTCCACAATCGCTTGAATCACGCGCAATCACCGAGGCTTTTGCAGACCAAGTTTGGCCGGCAGGCCGCACTTGAACGGAACACAGCAGTGGTGACGTGAGCGGTGTCTTCTCTAGTAGCATCTCTACTAAGTCTGTGCTTCTCTATACGTAGTAATAATAGCTCAATGACTAACAAATCGTTTTTGCAAATTCCAACCGAATACATAGTTAAACTTTGTACCTATAAAGTAAATACTTTTATTTTTGTTTAAAAAGGAGTACCTAGTAGATCGATATCTATAGACAATACTTTTTTTGTAACAGTTTATATTAAACACAAAACATAAAAAAACAAGTACAATACACAGTTACAATTTGGTGGTAATAAATACAATTTTGGGTACATAGGTACTTATAATAAATAATATAATAACAAAACAAACAAATTTATTTAGTACTTAAATAAATAAATGCTTGTTGAACCAAATACGTATTGACGTAATACACGTTGGGCGAAATGCTTTTTAGACGAAAAATCTGTTGGACAAAATGTATATTGGACCTAATACGTTTGGACAAATAGATGTTGGACGAAATGCGTGTTGGACATACGGCTAATAAATCATAACATGTTGATGCCATTATTTGATGATGCATCGGATGAAGTTGCAAAGGCGGGCTATGATCTTGGCAAAGTTGTAATGGGCAAATTAGACTTGACACCACAGAAATATTTCTGTGCTTGCATGACACCCTTAAGGAAATTCACCGTACATTGCACGCGCGCTCTGTATTTTATTTTCCACTAGGTAGCAGTTGGCACAGTACGCAGTGTACGACGAATTATCTTGGCTCTTCATTACTTCATCAACAGTTTCGAGTAGCGGTGAAAGAATACTACCACCCCCTCTCTACCCTTGGGTGTCGTAAAAGGCGACCAACGAACTAAAGACTGCACATACATCCAACAGCATAGAGCGTCGATGTGCTCACCACACCTACAGCATAGATCGGCGATGGGCTCACTATCTGTCACGCTGAGCACATGTGCAGTCGTAATTTGGTGAAAAGTAGACTATGGCAGAGGACTGCTTTTGCGGTCCTCATTGCCTAGTCTCGGACTAACCCTTCAGGGATAATAGCAAATAGTCGTGATTATTGTAAGTATGTATGTTCATCACTCTAACTGTCAGTCGAGTTAGCGAATAGGCCTGCAGATCCATCATAGGAGAGTGTGAGGGTCGTTTTAAAAGCTCTGAACAATGACTTCTTCCATAGAGGACAATAATACATGATGTTTAGTAATAATGACGATATTATCTAAAAATTTTCTATGATCCCGCAACTGGGCCATCTTATTATGTGCAAAGAACAACTAAGTAAAAATTTTACTTATGTATATTTAAGCGTTAATAGAACGCTAAAATATAAAACATTAATCTATAAACGCAGCTTCATCTTAACCGAATGTTAAGAAATGACTAAAAACATAAAGCATCAAGCACTGACAAATTTCGACGGTTGAAAGACAGACCTCGGTAGCCAAGTGGTTAAGGCAGCCGCCCGGAATGCGGAAGGTGCGTGGTTCGATTCCCGCCTGAGGTTGTCGTCTTTTTTCAGTGTTTAAAATTTAACAACTAAGTATTTTAATGGGAAGCTATGGGATTACGAAATCAATATCAGCTGTTTCGTACTAAACTGCAAACACAATTAACCTAAAAATATACCTATGATAAGGTACAGATTTTTTTTACTATTTCCTAGTTGCTCCCTTAATATTAGCACTTAACGTAATAGGATAGTTGTTGATCAGTTGCAGGATTATATAGATATCTTCCTTTTAATGTAATATCATTGACCTATTACCAAGGTTACCAAACATCCTGTGTAATCTCTTTGGAATAAGTAGGTAGGTTGTAGGCTTAATGTATTTGACACAATTCAGCCGTAAAAGAAATATGATTTTACCCGACTTTACAGAAAGAGTTAAGATGACAAACAACACAGGCTTATCAATCAGAGTAGGGGTCACGGTCACGCGGCAGAAGTAGCAGAGTCAATCCTAGCGGCGAATTTGCGGTTATCGGTAAAGGATTTTTGTGAAGTACGAAGTAAGGGCGTTGAAGATTTTGGACTTCCATCCGGAGGCTACGAATGGCGGAAGTTGAAAAAAACAACAATAAAAAAATTAAAAATGTAATATCACTATTACTTATCAGTTTTAGGAAAGTAAAAAAGTTTCAATTATTTCAGATTGGGTAAAAATTAAAAATATAAAACCAAAGCAGTGTTAAAAAATACTACATTTAGATATACAAAAATGTTATAAGTACTTAACATTTTTATGGAAGTTACTATACTTACCTACCAATTATTTCAGATCTTACAAATAAGTACAGCATGCAAAATGCTGTTGTTTGCATAAATAATAATGTGACAATTCTTAAATACAATAGTTATTGTAATGATTTACAAAAGGAAATTAACAGTAGGTACATTTCATATTATAATTTGTGTAAATTTAATTTATGTAAGTAAGTATAATTACCTAAATAAATATATTTTTATATCTTTTGATAGAGAGATTTCTAATAATTGAGAAACACATTTACCAAATAATAATACTAAGAAATAAAATGTGCCTACGAAATATTATTCACCTACCTACCTATATTTGTTTACATACATTTTAAGGGTGTGCCGCGCGATCGCACTAACTGACATAAGTCTCTTATTGAACTTTAAAGCAAAATCAATCATAGTGATATTTATAATTAGAACATTTAGTAATATAATTTAGTAATAAAGTTTCAGATCTAGTAATTTAATTAGAGCAATGTTTTTATTCTGCGAAATGTACATGGTTTTGTACACGCGCTTGTGTTAAAAATTAAAATTAACTTCTTAAAGGGGGTGCCCTGCGGAATATAAACACAAATATTTTCATGTAAAAATTATTATTTCATGCGTGAAATTAAGAAAGTTGTCGAAAAAATATGTTTTTAGGAGTGGTCAGATTTATGTATTGTTTGTTATTGAATAAAGAATATATTTCAAATTTTAACAAGGCCATGACCTCGTGCAATGATCAGGGTAACTTACATAAGTTCTATAAATGTATTTAACTAATTCAACGCATAATACAAGTGATTTTCACAATTTCGTGCAGGACCCCCTTAATGAAATACTTATATTCTATTTTGGACGGAATTTCAATCATTTCATAACTAACACTAAAATCAGTTCATAACTAACAAGCTTAGTTTGTCAATAAGGCGAAGTCAAGATTAACCTTTTCACTAACAGTCAACATTTACAAATAATTACGTAATTACATTCTGTAACATAGCAACACTAAAGTCAGATTAACTGAAGACAAATTAGACCTATTGATGCAATTTGTTGTTTGTGATGGTAATGTTTTTGATCCACTACACACAGTAGCCTACTGCCTAGAGTTTGTACATAATATAATTCCAACACCATATTGATGCATTCACTACAGCCACAATGTGCACTTACATAATTTATGGTCCACAATTTTTACCAATTACAAATTGTTAATATTTTAACCTAATCTTAGAAATTGAAATTGTTAATTACCAATATTATTTAAACTAGAGCCAAAAGTTAATTTAATTAGCACTTAACATCTCATTTAAGGCAATTGTTTACTTGTTAATTGTTTACTCAAGGTCTAATTATCATGATTCCAATAATTTAATCAATGCATAAAGTGAAATTTGTATACTTTAAATACAGGTATGATGATCAACATTTAAATCTATGTTGTGGCATGTTTATATCTTATTTCAAAACAAAAAAAAACGATACACAACAATTCATGTCAGACCTACTAGGTAGAATAAAATTTTTCTCCATTGAAAGAATACATAATATTATTCAATACTCTTACATTATTACAAACATAGGTTGTATCTGAACAAAAAATGCAGTAGTATCACGCTCCCCAGAATACTAGTGACAGGCTTTACACTAATACTGCTACTCTGAAATAGAGAAAACAAGAAAAAATTAGTTTTTTGTAAACAAAATATTTACTTACATTTTGACGTGACAACGTCTTAAATTAGGTTGCGGCTGGGAGTCACTTATGAAAAAGTGTAACGCTCGGTAACGTTACGATGAGTCACCGAACGAGAGAGAGGCCCGCCGAATGCCTTGCGTCTCTCTCCCACTCAACTATGATCGGTCTGCATATTTGTTTTAAATATAATTCTTTTTATAAATAAATGTTTTAAATTGTTACTATTATTTCATCCTTCTTCCTACTATACGAATGAATATTCACATTAAAATTATTTTACCACTCAAAGTCGTTGTCACGTAAAACTTTCGCCCGTATACCGACTTTACAGGCAACCAATTTTTTTACATTATCATCATCAGCCTATAAACGTGCCACTGCTGGGCGCATGCCTTTCACACGGTACAATAGCACAAGGGGATATTGGGCCATAACCCACCAAACTGGCCCAATGCGGGTAGGTGGGTTTTAACAACTGTCATCTTACACCACAACTGGGACCAGCGGCTTAACGTGCCTTCCGAGGCATGGAGGAGCTCAAGATGTTTTTAACTTTTTGCCTGCCAGCTACAAGATAACTTGTAGTGCGGATCTTTAGCATGATTACGACTATGAATTTATTTATATATTTTGTTAGATCAAAAACGTATTTATTAGCACTACAGGTGAGGTCGGATTTCGAACATTTGGCTTTAGCAAAGAAAACACATGATAATGACATGACAAACTTATGGTACTTGGTAGTAGTACAAACAAACAAAGGAAGACATAATTCCATCTTTTCTACAGTAGGAATACAAAATTTAACTGTTATAAGCTTTAAAACAATCAACTACACATAACGCTGGAGTTTTAGGACATAATGGGCAAAAATACCTTGTTTACGGCAAGGTCTAAGGCAACGGTGGCCAACCTTTTCGGCAGCTGGGCCAAATTTCGGTAACAGAATTTGGCACCGGGCAGCACTATGTACTTACCAAATTTTAAGTAGTTGACCAAAGCAAACAAAAAATCTGTTAACTTATTTTTTAATTAAGAAAATGAAAATATGAGAACTAAACACATTAAATTACAAAATATGTTAATGAGATGTCTGACTTTGTTTGGCAGAACTAAGTGCATCAATGTTGATATAGACTGAGGTTGTTAATACACGCAAACAGTTTTCCAGGTGAACATCAGTAATTTGTGTTCTCATATTTTGTTGGTTTTGTTGAACTAAAGTAAATTTTTGGGGACTTAGCTCCGGGGGCCACATGATGACACTCGGCGGGCCGCATGCGGCATGCGGGCCTCGGGTTGGCCACCCTTGGTCTAAGGGATTTATGTTCTACAATGCCAGGTATGATTTATCTCATGGATAATTATATGTATGACTACATACAACAAAATTTTTTTTTAAATATTCAGGCGCTTAAAGGGTCAATTTGGTCACCCATCCAGAGACCTGGCATTGCGAAAGTTGTTTGGCGGGCAAGATCGCAAGCTAAACGTGCTAGCCGCTGTATTTACATAGCAAAACTGAATATGAAGGACGGCATGGCATTAATACATGCCATATTTACATTTTAAAAAATACCTACCCGTCCCTCATAAGTTAAAGGAAGTGTTTAGAGTGCCACAAGCGGCACTGTATCTCCATCGGTTAGGGAACCGTAAGTTTTGCGGTATAATAGTGACGCCGCCTAAGCTGCCGTAAAGTTTTTGTTAGACAACAGAAATACTAGCTGCCCTACTCCTGTAGGTCACGTGATAGGTTAGAAATTTAAGACAATTTATAAGATAGGTTAGAAATTTAAATAAATTTAAGACACGCTACGCTACGCTGCGCTTCGCGATTGTCTTGAATTTCGAGGTTATTTTTTTTATTAGACAACAGAAATCTAAATCCATACAAAAATATCTTTTGAATAATAAGTCGTCTGAACATTATGACAAATAAAAAATATGTTACGGTTTCCGAACCGATTGAGATATAATGCCGCTTGAAGTGGCACTCTATACGCTTCGTACTAGGATGCCGTCAAATTACGGCATCGTAACCAATCGTACTAAGTTGCCGCTTGTGGCACTCTATTCACTGCCTACACTTTGTACTAGGATGCCGTGATTACGGCATCGTAACCGATCGTACTAGAACTCTATCCACAGCCAATATTAAATTGATTGAAAATGTAAGTAAATAAAAAAAAAACTTTTCTTCACTCACACCAATTATCTAGCCCAAGAGCTTTGAAGAAACTTGTTAAATGGTTACTAGACAACGGATAAACATACTTATAATACTTAAATACATACTTATTATATATAGAAAACAACCAGACCCGAGACAATTTAACATGAAAACCGGTGTACAAACCACTCGACCAAGGAGGTCGAAGTACTTATGGTAAACTATAGTAAGTATATGTTTTCACTGTATTAAGATAATACAGATTTTAACTGCTTATTGACAGGGAAAACAAAACCATAAAATTACATTAATAAATATCTTTATTAATGAAATTTCGCATTCACAATGCTATATATAGGATAAAATGTTTACTAGAAAAAAATCAACCAGTCTCAGGAAGCTCGAGTGGGATTCGAACCCACGACCTTTGGGTTGCCGATCCACTGCTCTAACCGCTGAGCTACCGAGACCCCAGAAGACTCGTTGAATTCTTCCTAGTAGTTTGATTTACGCTGCAAGCCAGCGGTATTACGTCACTGTGAAGTCTACCCTCACAGTCGAAAGAAATACTATTGCAAGTATTTAACAATCGTTAGAGACGTAATTGCTTATAAATATCTTTATTATTGAAATTTTGCATTCACAATGCTCTATATACAGTCGTGGTCAACTAATTAGGGACATTCAAGATAGTGAAGAGCAATAACCGGTTATGTACATATAAATATAAAACCCTATTGATTTTTCAGCACCTATTATTTGCATAATTTGGTCCGATTACTATACTATAAATGGCTGTAAATAAGAGAATAATTAAATAGAAAAAAGTATTTAATATCAAAGGTTGAACATGTATTAAATTTTAAGGTATAATTATGTAGCTGGACATTTAATTAAGGACAGTAAAGTATAATGATGAATAGAGTTAAACAAAACGAATAATCTCCAGTATTATAATATTTTTAAAAGCTCCATTTTATTACGTGTAAAATCAGTACCCAGTAGCAAAACCTTTGTTAGTAATTACCGCTTGACACCGATGTGGCATAGACATTATCAGTTTCTGACATGTTTCGATAGGAATGTTTGCCCATGCCTCACAAAAAGCTTGATTAAGTTGATCTAAAGTTGTGGTACGATAAGTTGAAACTTTTTTCTTGATTTCGTGCCAAAGGTGCTCAATTGGGTTGAGGTCCGGGCTATTTGCTGGCCAATCTAGCACTGATACTGACTGACTGGTAAGAAACGACTTGACTGAACGGGCGGTATGTTTCGGGTCGTTATCATGCTGAAACGTCCATATAATAGGGAGATGCTCCTCAGCATAGGGAAGCATAGTTTCCTCCAATATTGTTTTGTATTGATGTTGGTCTAAGTTACCCTGAACTTTTCTCACAGGTCCCACTCTACGTCCAGAAAATGAACCCCAAATTTTAATGTTTCCACCGCCATGTTTCACCTGCTTTTTTGTGAATCTTGGATTCATTTCCGCTTTTACAGGACGCCGTACGTATTGCCTTCCATCTGAAGAAATTAAATTAATCTTGGTCTCGTCAGAGAATAATACATGTTGCCATTGGGCGTAGGTCCAATGTCCATATTTACGTGCAAACGCCAAACGAGCATTTCTATGTTCTTTCTTCAACAACGGTACTTTGCGAGCCACTCTTCCGAACAACCCTGCTTCTACCAGACGTCGTCGAACGGTCCTCGCTGATACACCGGCTCTTTCGTCTGCCCCAAACACTTCGTGTTTAATTAAAATAGAGCCTAGAAACGGATCTTTCTTAGCTAACCTGGTTATCATTCTATCTTCTTGCGGAGTTGTTTTTCTCGATCTTTTTGTCCTGGGCACATTTAAAGCTGTGTTATTGCGCCTGAAATGTTGCACTGCATATAGTTTTTTCACCATAGTTTTTGAACAATTTAAATGTTCTGCTATCCCTCGGTATGACCAACCACGCTCGACAAACTTCATGATAATTGTTCGTAGTGTTGGATCGCAACTTTTATTTTTGCCCATATTTCTTCAAAATAATTCTCAAAACTTAAAATTAAAAATCTGGATTGCCGCCAAAACTACCACAAAACAATAAAAGAAGAAATAAAAAAGTATTGAGATTCAAATTTTGAAAATAGAACGCAATATCTCAGTGTCCCTAATTAAATGGCCAGCCAGCATTCTTTGAACAAATAGCACACTGATAATCTATCAGCTATACTGTAAAGAGGTTTAATGTTTAAGAAGTTGTTATTGTTTGTATAATCGGGCACATCAATGATTAATTATACTTACGTGTAAAAGATATGGAATATTGTTAAGACTCGTTGGAAAATAAAAAATAAATTCACAATTTGGCTTAACTAGAGATTGTCCCTAATTAGTTGACCACGACTGTATATAGGATAAAATGTTTACTAGAAAAAAATCAACCAGTCTCAGGAAGCTCGAGTGGGATACG
This sequence comes from Scoparia ambigualis, assembly GCA_963921215.1. Lineage (NCBI taxonomy): Eukaryota > Metazoa > Arthropoda > Insecta > Lepidoptera > Crambidae > Scoparia > Scoparia ambigualis. The sequence goes on from OY992507.1 coordinate 14,315,533, forward strand.
AACCCACGACCTTTGGATTGCCTGTAATCCAAAGGTCGTGGGTTCTTCCTTTAATATTACATTATAAAAGCAAATAGGAGTGCGAAGATAATTTAAAGTAAGTTTTTAATAGAAGTCCCTCCCGCATTTTCTCTTAATACAACTATTTGCTAATGAAATAAGCACTTACAATAACATAGTAGTTGCATCTGTCTCCCTGACAGCAGTCGGAGCAAACCCAATCTTGGTACCAAATGTGTGTGCAAAGAGGCATGAAGTGTTGTCTTGTTAAGGCACATTCCGTTTTGTTCGAGCATCGCTTAGAAACATAATATTGTTTCTTGGCGCCTTGAGACCAGTATGGTGTGCTGCCCCAACGGATTTCAGTCAAACACACATCTTGATTATATTCGCACGTTTTAATTGTTTTCACACATTTTTCTGCGTTGTCCTCCTGATTTTCACACACATAGCATTCTAGACCAAAAACTGTAACAAATAACATTTAGCATCGTTATTGGATTATTCTGAAATGAAAACTTCATGTTAAGTGAGTATACAAGTACCTTGAATGTAACAAAACAATACAGTTAAAATTATACTTAGTAGATATTTCATCTTAAACATTTTCGTTTGATTCAGTTTTCATTTAGAAAATTAGCACGTCGTATTTATATTTTGTTGATATTTATTTTGTTTGGTTTCATTCGGCAGTTCGCAGTTCGGCACGGCGGCAGTCGGCAACAGTCAGTTGACCACGCCCGCTGTCATGTCAGTGTCAGTCAACTATTTTGTAATGGCTTCGGTGTTCGGTTCTTTGGTGGTAGCGTTGATGGCCTAGTCAACTGGCAAATGCTCGACCGGTGACAGCGACAAGAACGCTCATCAAATTCGCTACGTTATATCGATATCCCTCCTTCTCCCTTCCTCCATAGGAGTACGCGTGCTGCTCTGCGGAGTCACCAATTTACAGTCTCTAACATTCCATCTCGCACAAAGAAATTTGGTGACTCGTTTCTTTGCCGCACTTCCAAAAGATGGAATAGTCTACCAGCACGCGTATTCCCTCCTACCTATGACATAGGGTCCTTCAAACGAGGTGTGAAGAAGCACTTTGTGGGCCGGCAGAGTGAGGATGACTGATGCTACGTCTCTTACGCTGCACCAGTTGTCCTCGCGCCTGGACCTCATTTCCACTTAACCACCACATAATATCAGGTGGAGTGGGGTCTAGGCTTGTTCTTACTCGGTCACTAAAAGGAACGCTCCGAACTAGTACAATCCGTTAAATGAACTAGTTCAGTATTCTAGTACTATTAGTACGTTTTAGTTCACTGATTTTATTAGGACACAGGACGAAATGTAATAAATATTTGACTTCCCTTCATACTTTGCAGGCTTATGACTGTCATTTTGGTAAATCTAACATTTGCATTAATTTAAATTATGTAAAACTAAATGACTGATTAAAATAGTGTATTTTAAAATCAACTAAGTATTTACACTGATCTGTGATATATTATAATACCTAAACATTTTCTTTTAAAATAAATATTTTTTTGATTTTTAGATTTTTGTATTAATTTTTGCTTTTTTTGTACTTTTACTTTTGACTTCTTCAAAAGCAGTAATACCTTACTATGAAAAAGTTTATTAACAAACTTAGGTAGGTACATAAACTTATACGTTGCCGTTTTACAAAACATTTCCAATGTTAAAACAAATAAAAACATCAAAATCAGTCATTATTACCAATGAACATGTAATTAAATAACATTAATAACAGTTTACGCAATCCAAGTTTCCATAACTCAACAAACTGTCAGACAGTATTCAAATCAAAACAAATCAAGAGCCGCGCGGCCGATGATCATTTCGTCCCTGCATTGTGATTTAAGAAGCGTTCTAGTTCGTTCATCTTCCATCACGCTCACGCATACGCGTCTCTAATTAATCCTCTCTCGCTCAAACACTCGTTCGTACATAATCGTTCGTCCTTACTCGGCTCTCGCTCGCGAGGAGCCCGATGTCGCCTAGAGAATAATGAACTAAAGTGAACTAAAAGACCGATTAGAACGACCTAAACAGAATAGTTCGTTCTAGTTCACCTAAAGGAATTGCGTCTTAAGCCGGGTCCGCTGCGCCACTTTTTGAACAGAACATTGTTCAAGAACATTAATAGGGGCGTGGCCTAAATGTTTTGTCGAACATCGAACACTGGAACGTGTTTGCCGGAGTTTGTGGAAAACATCCCCCGCGTTCATCTGCGGGGGGAGGGGTCTTACATTTTATGTTTGATTTTGGCGCAGGAAGGAAGTCGTTTCGCTCATGACATGATGGAGGGCATTGTCGAGTGGAATGCAGAGACAACACTAGAATTCATAATTTTTGACCTAAAGTGTTTCTATTAATGACCTCTATTCATAGAATCTAAAAAGGGGGGTTATGGGAGACCAATTTTTTTGTGAATATTAAAACCAAAAAAAAAATTCCAAAAATTTTTTTAAAAAGATTTTTTTTAGATATCCCATAGTGCCCCTAAGGCTATACTCCAACTGCCCCGCCTAAATCACAAACTACTAGAAAAAAATCAACAAGTCTTTCTCGGTAGCTTAGCGGTTAGAGTAGTGGACCGGCAATCCAAAGGCCATGGGTTCGAATCCCATTCAAGCTTTCCTGAGACTGGTTGTTTTTTATTAGTCAACATTTTATCCTAATAACCCATAAATTTCATTAGATTTGATTCAAATTATTAGGTAAGTACGTACTTTAGATACATATTTTTCAGTCTATTATCTTTAGATACATATTTTTCAGTCTATTGTAGAGAGCTAAACAGACTTCTGGAATCAATTGGGACAATTGCTGTTTAGAAATTCTCAAACTGTACATTATACTTGTGTAACTATCCCCCGTTGCTAGAAATCGTAACGTTACACCTAATCTCATATCAGGTAGAATTACATCATGCCGCCATGTGGTTGCTTTCTGTATGTCAGACTCTATTAATGATAAAAGTTCTTCAAAATCACTCTCTTACAACGAAAAAAATTTTTATCTGTCTTCAATTTGCAGTTCTTGATATATGTTGAAAGAGCGTTGCTGTAAGTAAGGTCTGACACGAAATCTATTTCTTTTACTTCTTCCGAGAACGTAATCCACTATAGCCAAAACAATGTTCACGTCTTCCTCGTCGCTGCTCATTTTTTTAAATGTGAAGGGATGTTCAAAAACTTTGTTTACTGAACATTGCTAAAGTCGCAGCGGACGGGAAATGTTTCGAACAAAAAATGTTCATGAACAATGTTCTGTTCAAAACATGTCGCAGCGGACGCGGCTTTATTAGTTCATGAACGAGATCGACACAAGCCTAGTGGGGTCATTTGCCGGGCTTATATAAAAAAAAAAAGATATCGATAAGCTAAGGGATATAGAACATACAGGCTTGTCTTAGTAATTTTTTGTTTGATGATAATCTAACGCATAAGTAAGATTAATAAATGGGAAGTAACCACACCGACCACCGAACCTTGGAATGTCACTTTACTAAGAAATTCGGGTAGACTCCTTGAGACAATTTGAAAAATGAATCGCTTATTTCGCCGGAATTTCGCCAGGCAAGCACGTTTGTAAATAAGTACTTATTCGATGACGAGTGACTGACCCAAAGAGTAGTAGTTATAAGACTGACCTACCATAATATGACCTTGTTAAGAGACCAAACCCATTTTTCAGCTTATCATATAAATAAATTAAGACTGAAGACAACCAGCAAACGCTTACCGCGAAGAATTTCTCATAAATATTATCAACTTGACGTCTGTAATGAAATAAATGATAACACTAAATGTTACAAACCGCGCGACCATTATAACAGTTTTGATATAAAATACGAGTACCCACTAAGTACAGTGATTAAAACGTTTGCATTTTGTATGAGTACATCGCCTAAAGTAACTCTATGGCGTAGCGGCTAAGGCGTTATCACATTACTTGTGTAATTGATTATTGTCCTAAACAAAACAAAATTAAAAACATTTCAAGTACACACGGCGTCAGATCAAGCTACCCTAAACTTAAAATATGCAAACTAGCGAAGCAATGTACTTACTGTTACTTGAAAGTAAAGATGGGCGGTGGGTAAATACCCAAAAGCATGGGTAAAAACAATAAGCACGTTGTGGTTTTTTAGTATTTTTTCTATTCATTTATGTTTAGTTGTAAGTCAAAAATCAAAAAAATCAAAAATTGTTTATTCATTAACCGTGGGATTACAAATACTATTTCAATGGCAGGGGTCACCTTTTAATTAAAACTATACCTGTTACAGAAGACCCTGCTCTTCCTTCATTTTCTTACAAAAACTTTTTGTTACATAAATTTCACTTACGTGCTTACAAGACAATAAAAATGAAATATAAAAAGTAAAAAATATAAAGTAGATAAGGAGATTGGTACATCACATGTGACTGTGTTATAAGGATATGTGTGCGTGTGTGTGTGTGGGGGGGGGGGGGGATGTGGGTGTAATTATATTTTCTATTTCCTTATAGTCTTTAGACTTAAGCCAGTCCACGATAAGCATTTTACACTGTTTATTTGTTTTAGGATATATATTTAGATGTTTATTCAGTAGATTATATAAATAAAAAGATTGTGTAACTTGTTGTCGTGCAGCGTATGCTGTTTTAACAGGAATTCTAGGAACCACACATGTCTTCCTTCTTTTATTTTCAACTTCCGGGTTGTACGAGACGGACTTGTGCTGTTTAAGAACAATATGTACAATGTATAACTTGCGGACAGTAAGAAGATCACAAAGAGAGTATAATTCATGTGTTGGGAATCTGTAGGGCTTATAATACATAACCTTTAATACCGATCTTTTTGCTCTTCTGAGGTCTAAACATTTTGTTTTAGTGGCGCCCCCCCCACACACTAATACTGTATACCAAAACCGACCTCACTAACAAAACATATACCTGTTTTAAAATGTCTGGTGTTGTAAGATGTCTTAAAGTTTTGAAAAACCATAATTGATCTTTCTTACTCTTGTCATCAAAAGTTCAATATGCGGATGCCAAGATAAACGTTGGTCGATAAGAATACCGAGATATTTTGTGCTACATATTTGGTTTATTTGAGGGCAAGTGCAGTCTGAGTTGTCCAATGCAGAGCAAGTGTGAATTTTAATATTCATATTAGGTTGGCTCCTTTTGTAGTTGGTAAAACTTAAACAGTTTGTCTTGGATGCGTTAAGTGTCAATAAGTGTATGTTTAACCACTGTGCAATCTGGGCCAATCCTACTTCAGCATTCTGACGTACATCTTGGAAAGATGTCATGTCCACTTAATACCACAGCAGTATCATCTGCATACGAAAATACATGCCCGTTTCGTATAGACATGTTACAAAGAGACATTTTTTTACACGTTGTCTTCGGTTTGTAAGGTAATTTTTAATTAAATCAAGGGGTATTCCTCGTATATAAATCTGTTCAAGCTTCTGTACCAGAGTGGGGATAGAGACGCTATCAAAAGCTTTTTTCATGTCAAGAAAAACTGTTAGGCACTTATTTCTTTTATCTACCTGCTCAACGATTATTGATGTCAGAGCCGTAACAGCGTCTTCTGTACCCAGTCCTCGCCGGAAGCCGAATTGTGATTGTGATAGTAATTTATATTTATCTAAGTAAGATACCAAATGGTTTTTTAAGATTTTTTCTAAGACTTTTGATATTGCCGGAAGAACTGATATAGGTCTATAATTATTTGGATCATCTCTATCACCACTCTTGTATACGGGGGTAATAATTGCCAGTTTAAGGGTGGATTCGAACAAACTGAAAAAAGGTCTTATACCTAGATTAAACGCCGAATTTGTATGGACTAATCTCGGAGTAAGTCTTATTCAAGTTTGGTCGAATTCAGCCTAAGAACCGCAGGAAATACACCATTCCCAAAGCAAAGATTAATCAGATGTGCCCAAACGCCTAAAAACCCCTTTCTTCCGTTGGGTGTCGTAAAAGGTGACTAACAGACTAAATACTGCACATACAACCAACAGCATATAGTGGCGATGGGCTTATCAAAATAATACTACAAAAAATGCGGCGCAAAGATAATTTGCGGCGCACTTACCTATAAAGAGGATTAAAAACTCATTACTGCCCGCTAAAAGTTTCTCAAACAAAACACCACCTTTGGGTTCGCTTAAAGGGGCAAACCAAGTCGTCCTTTTCGAATAGATGGGGTTTAAAAAAAAACTAAAAAATATATATTTTTTTAACTTATTGCTCAAGATTGAGAAAACGTAACCCGACACCCAAAACACTGACTACCTGCGGCCCCCCCCCCGGGGGGCTGCCACTTTACGCCATATTAGTTTGTAAAACCATGGACGTGATACTCATAACTATTTTACAAAATTTTACAAAAAAAGTCGCTTTCGCCATCTTGGATCTCGAAATAGATGTTGTATTCAAAATCGGCACCGCTGAAAAACATGAAAATGATACCCATATTGATTTTACATAAAAAAGTCACGTCCGCCATCTTGGATCTCGAAAAAGATGTCGTATTCGAAATCGGCACCACTGAAAAACATGGAAATGATACCCATATTGATTTTACACAAAAAGTCACGTCCGCCATCTTGGATCTCGAAATAGATGTTGTATTCGAAATCGGCACCCCTGACACCATTAAAATAATATCCATATTGATTTTATATCATAAACTTGCGTCCACCAATTTTGATCTCGATTTAAATAGCTAATTAAATCTTGCCTAAATATTAGCGAATTCTAAAATGGTCTGTATCCATAAAAAAAGCACTGAAAAAGACTTTACGCATCTAAAATGCATGTGTTATGCATTAAATATTACCTTTCAAATCTCATTCAAAAGCCAACCCAATTATTTATTTAAAAATCAACAAAACATTTTCTACGCTATGACAAAAACACGTGCATAAAAGAACAATAATTAGTAACATGGTTCACGAGCGAGCTAGCCGTTAGCATAGACGCGAGTTTACCTAATTTACCATTTCAATTTTATGTCTCACTCACTCAATACCATATTCTTCGAATTTGAAACGCTCGGCTTTAGACTAACGCTATTACACAAGGGTCAGCAGAATAAAGGACAAACTAACTCATGATGATGACACACATAAATACTATAAAATAAAGTAAAGTATCGATAAACACTGCTTAAAATAACTAAAGAATATATTGGACTATATTACACGATTTAGGTAAATAATACATAAAATGTTAAACATATTATTTGTCATGTCATGATATTTACCCTTGAAATGGGTATTTACCCGTCTTTTTACCCACTTTGGGTATTTACCGGGAATTTACCCGGTAAAATCCCATCTCTACTTGAAAGGTAATGCTATTGGTTCAACTTATGCAAAAAGTCCCCGCCCGCGCCGCCCCGGTTTTGTGATCTTGCCAGTTACGCAATTTTTACATTACCGAGTTAAAGGATGGGTAACCAAATAAAAAGCGTCTCGAGCTCCGCCGTGCTTCGGAAGGCACGTAAAGCACACTGCGGTTGTATTGGCCCAGGGCGTAGCCTGTTATAGCCCAGTCTCCCTTAGTGCTGTCGGTCATGTGGGAAGGCCTGTGCCCAACGGCAGGACGTTCATAAGATGACGATGATGACAACATCGCCTTATTATAGGATTGCTTCATTGTTACTTATTAGCGGTAGGTACCGAAAATAATTGAAAATAAAAGTCAAATCATTTATTAAATATACGCCTTCACAGACACAATGACATGATCGTGGTTTCTACGCGACAAGTTAAAATATTTATTTATTTTACATTATTTATTTCACTGCCATTAATTATGAGTTGGTTGATAATGTTTAGAAATAAAACATAGGATTATTTATATATATACCTACCAAAAATAATTTTAAAACAATTAATTTTATATAATTACCTTAGTATGTTGATGGGTGAAAGCCAAAATATTGACGCATTTGCCAAATACAAAATTTCCCAACGATTTTTCTTAAAAACTATGACTGATAGAATTTTACAAAAATTGACACTAAATTAAATGGTTATTTGCCCATCATGCCCGATTCAAAATAATATAGAATAATACTTGATTGCAGACTAGATAAAATAATTTCTTCACAAAACTGGAATAAATCACGTAAAATATGGCATAATTTTTGGATAGGGTGAACTTTGAGGGTAATTCAATACAAGTTAAAAGTAACTTGTGGACTGAATATCAAATTGTACAACAAGAGTATAATCGGCAACTATTTTCGTGTTCACGGTGTAGGTAAATAACACAACAATGCATATTTTTACTGTTTTTGATTATTTAATATGATTTCAAACAATTGTGCTACTTAGTTTGTGCAACCGTTTTCATCGGCAGTAGAGACTTGAAACAAAGAAGAATTTCGGTTTCGCGATCTGGTTACACGGTACGGATATTGTCTATAAACATTTGGAACATAGCTGCCAAATTGAATCAGTCAGATGTCAAATTCGAAGCGGCTACAGCGTGGTCAGAAAATTTCAGACAGCTTTTTCGACGATTTCGAGGGTCAGTTTTGTGTTTTGACTACGATTTAAAGTGCTTTAAATAAAAAAAAGCATGAGCTTTTGTGTATGTTTATTTTAATACGATTTCACGCGTAGTCTCGAAGTAATCAATTTTTACTTACTGTGCTACCTAACAATTGTGAGACGTTTGTGTTACTTTTGTATCACTAGTTGTACAATTTCTGTGTCACCACAATTGTGCTACCATATAAGGTCAGGATTACACTAAGAAAAAAATTCAACTTAAAAAATCGAAAGGAAAAGAATTAACTGACTTTATCAACCTATGCAATAGGACAGGTACAAAATATTTTTTTGGAGTTGGTGTGATAAAACAGAGCTACACCAAAACATGTTATTATTTAGTACCTGTCCTGTTGCATAGGTAGATAAAGTCGATACCTTTTTTAAAGTCTATTAAAAATGATCCACTTATTAAGTAAATTATAAGTCAACGGTAATATTGGTTTTATTTATTGCCAAACCAATATTTTCATCACCATCGTTACCTAACGTAAAACTTAAGAACATTACATTAGATTTAATTTCGTCTTTATTAACCGTACTGAAACAAATATATATGTTTAAGATAAAATATAGTCTTTTATTTTAGCTCCTGATATAACCATGATTTTATAGTTGTATGCTATGTTAGAAAACTTAAAGACTCTTTGGTTTATATTTTCCTTTATGTTTCTTCACTTTGATGTATTGCGTTTGAATACGTCTGTCTATTAGAATAATTTGTGTTGTCACAATGTATCAGATTATTTTCTTTGTAAAAATATATTTATTTAAACACTGAAAAAAGACGACAACCTCAGGCGGGAATCGAACCACGCACCTTCTGCATTCCGGGCGGCTGCCTTAACCACTTGGCTACCGAGGTCTGGCTTTCAACCGTTGAAATTTGTCAGTGCTTGATGCTTATGTTTTTAGTCAACATTGCTTCACCAAATCTTAGAAGTTTTCACCTCTGAGATCCGAAAGAAATATTTTTACAAATATTTGAACATTCGGTTAAGATGAAGCTGCGTTTATAGATTAATGTTTTATATTTTAGCGTTTTATTAACGCTTAAATATACTTAAATAAAATTTTAAACACTGAAAAAAGACGACAACCTCAGGCGGTAATCGAACCACGCACCTTCCGCATTCCGGGCGGCTGCCTTAACCACTTGGCTACCGAGGTCTGGCTTTCAACCGTTTCAAAGTTTTCACCTCTTCACTTCTAAGATTTGGTGAAGCAATGTTGACTAAAAACATAAGCATCAAGCACTGACAAATTTCAACGGTTGAAAGCCAGACCTCGGTAGCCAAGTGGTTAAGGCAGCCGCCCGGAATGCGGAAGGTGCGTGGTTCGATTCCCGCCTGAGGTTGTCGTCTTTTTTCAGTGTTTAAAATTTTATTTAAGTATATTTAAGCGTTAATAAAACGCTAAAATATAAAACATTAATCTATAAACGCAGCTTCATCTTAACCGAATGTTCAAATATTTGTAAAAATATTTCTTTCGGATCTCAGAGGTGAAAACTTCTAAGATTTGGTGAAGCAATGTTGACTAAAAACATAAGCATCAAGCACTGACAAATTTCAACGGTTGAAAGCCAGCTATGCGATTCTCTAAGCGACACAAGACGCTGCGCGCATGGCTGTGATCTGCTGTCTCTTTCCAATTCTATGAACATGAAAGAGACAGAGTCATTTCTCAGCGCTGCGGCAGCCGCTGCTACCAAGGCTTTAGCTTGGAGAATCGCACGGCAGACCTCGGTAGCCAAGTGGTTAAGGCAGCCGCCCGGAATGCGGAAGGTGCGTGGTTCGATTCCCGCCTGAGGTTGTCGTCTTTTTTCAGTGTTTAAAATTTTATTTAAGTATATTTAAGCGTTAATAAAACGCTAAAATATAAAACATTAATATATTTATTTTCCAGTTCATTTGTATAATTTCACTATCTACATATAGTATTTTATCAGGTTATGGGCCAATGGGCTACTTAGCCAATTATGGGCTATAAATGTAGTATGTGATTTTATTTTTTGAAGTAACCCCATGTATGTTTAAAGAACGTGATTCTATTTTTTTTTCTCTCGTGGAATATTATTCTATGAAGAAATAAATCACTGGATGGATATGTGAGCATGGAGAACATTATTAGCTCTTCGAGTATGAATAATACGATAGTAAGTAATTCACACACATCTATTGAGAAACTTAAGGGTGTTTCAAACTATCAAAACTGGAAGTTTCAGATCAAACTTTTATTGATCGATAACGGCTTATGGGATGTTATTACGAGTACTATCCCGGACCCCATAAAAGACCAGAGAGCATATGCCAAAATATGTTTGAATATCGAGCCGATTTGCTATCCGCATGTTAAGGTTTCCAAGACGGCGGCAGACGCCTGGAATAATCTAAAGGCAGCTTATGAAAATAGTGGCATTAGCCGACGATTAAGTCTTAAAAGGAAGTTATCGCAGCTCAGATATGTTGATCATAGCTCAATGGACCATTATTTAGGAAATATAATTTCCGTAACCCAAGAATTGGCAGATATTGGATGTCAAATATAGGATGATGAATTAGCCGAAATGATGCTAATCGGATTACCAAATGAGTTTGACTCATTGATAATGGCCATGGAAGCCACGAATATTAAACTGTCATCTGACTTTGTGAAATGTCAGTTGATACAAAGCGAATTTAAAAGAGGAACTTTCATTTCGAATATGGAACCTACTGAGAAGATTCTTGTTGCAAAAGACAAATTTATTCCAACGTGTCATAATTGTCAAGAAAAAGGGCATATTAAGCCAAGGTGTCCAAATTAAAGAAGAATTCGAAGAAGATAAAAGCTTGACGCCAGATGCATCTTCATCTACAAAGAAGGGAAGTAGTGCAAATCTGACTGTATTGTCTAGAGAAATTGCTTTAGCCAATAACACTTGTGACAGTGATAGCTGGATCTTAGATTCAGGTTGTTCTAGTCATATGACTAATCGGAAAGACTGGATGAATAATTGTTCTAACAGTAATCAATCCTAAATTACTACTGCGAATAATGATAAGATATACAGTGAGGGTGTTGGTAATATTACTGTAACGTTTGATGATAATATTAAAAAAGTCATTACTGATGCTTTGTATGTGCCGAAAGTAGCAGCTAATCTTTTGTCTGTCAGCAAAATTGCAGCAAAAGGCTATGTTTTATTATTTGATGTTAATAAATGTCATATTTACAGGAAGTATAACGTCAATGTGACTGGTTCCAGCGTTGTGACAGCTACTAATGTGGACGGCATTTACAAAATTGATCAGAAAAGGGATAGTTACGTATGTAAGGAAAACCAAGAGCCTAATATTCGCACTGAAGGTAAAGCTTTTGTGTCCAACATTAATTCATTGGAACTATGGCATCGTCGCCTGGGGCACTTAAGTTTAGCAGGTATGTTAACACTTCGTGATAAATTAGCGAATGGTATTAAGTTTACCAATGGTGATTTGACACCATGTACTCCTTGTTTTGAGGGTAAACAAAAGAGCAAATCATTTCCGCGTGGTCAGGCACATAGGAGCACGACTAAACTTGATTTAGTTCATACGGACATTTGCGGACCTTTTTCGGTCAATAGTTGGAGTGGTTATCGTTATTTTATAACTTTTACGGATGATTTTTCGCGCAAATCGTTTATATACTTTCTGAAACGGAAAGATCAGACGACTGTCTTGAATATATATAACGAATTCAAAACTTTGGTTGAAAACCAAACTGATCTTAAAATAAAGCGGATTAGGAGCGATAATGGCACAGAATACTGTAATAAAAGTTTCACGAATAATTTTAAGCAATGCGGTATTATTCACGAAACGACAGTTCCGTATACACCTCAACAAAATGGCGTTGCTGAACGCTTAAATAGAACCCTAATGGAAAAGGCCAGAGCGATGTTGCAAGATGCTGATTTGGGGAAACAATATTGGGCTAAGCGGTAAATACTGCGTGTTATTTGAAGAACCGTAGTCCAACTGCAGCTGTGAAAGATGCTACTCCTGAAGAATTGTGGACTGGATCTAAAGTGGATATCAGTAATCTTCGAGTTTTTGGCAGCACAGCTTATGCTCTTACTCCACAACAAAAACGCAAAAAACTTGATCCCAAATCTAAGCCTTACATTATGTTGGGATATTGTGATCATACCAAAGGTTACAGACTTGGTGATCCAGATGATGGTTCGACGTTGATTAAAGCTCGTTCTGTTGAATTTATTGAAACTGTTCGAGGTATAACCTACAAGATATCAAATACTTTAGAAAGCTCTAAAGATTTGACAAATACTGTTGAAGTTACGGTGTATCAACCAAGTACTTCTCATGGACTTATCCATGAATCTGACAGTGATGAGTTTGCCACACCAGACATATCGTCAACGGATATTGATGTTCTAGATCCTGTTGAAGAAGAATCTCATGTCGAAGAAGTACTTACATCTAATGAACGGGAAGAAACTTCGTTGAATAATATTCAACCAGACTCACAAATAATGGAACAGAATATTTCAGACCTGGAAGTTGCTGAAAGTTCTAGACCTAAACGTGATCGCCATCCTCCTATTTGGTTCAAAGATTATGAAGTGAACTATTTCTCTGATCTAGCTTTGATGGGACGCTGTGAGCCTAAAACATATAACGAAGCGATCAAAAGTGAGAATGCTAAAGATTGGATAGAAGCAATGCAAGATGAATATAACTCGCTAATGTCGCATGGTGTCTGGGAACTTGTGGATCGACCTAACAACGGTAATGTAATAAAATCCAAATGGGTTTTCAAAGAAAAAGTAGATCCAAGTGGAAAATTTGAAAAATTCAAAGCACGATTAGTTGCAAAAGGTTTTACTCAACAATATAAAGTTGACTATGATGAAACATTTGCACCTGTTGTGAGACATAGCACTCTACGATTACTCTTTGCGATTGGTGTTGAAAATGATATGGACATTGAACATGTTGATGTCAACACAGCATTTCTCAATGGAGATTTACATGAGCAGATCTTTATGGAGCAACCTACCGGTTTTCAAATTGAGGGGCAGAACAAAGTGTGCTTACTCAAAAAGAGTCTATATGGGCTCAAACAAGCCAGTAGAGCTTGGAATGAAAAAGTTCATAATGTTTTGGTCAACAATGGTTATAAACAGTTGAAGAGTGAACAATGTGTGTTCTATAAAGACAAAGTAATAATAGCTTTATATGTTGATGATTTTTTCATATTTAGCTCCAATGATCATCAAAAGAAAATGCTATATGAATTGCTCAGTTCCAAATTTAGTGTAAATATAGTGCCAACAAGCGTTGGGTATGAAGGTCAAAAGGAACAGGGAGCAAGGGACATTGAAACTGACTCAATCTGAGTATGTGAAAAATATTTTGATAAAGTTTGGAATGGATGATTGTCACAAAGTCGCAACTCCCATGGAAGTGAACTTTAATCCGCCAAAAGCTGAGAAGATTGATGCGAGGATTCCATATCAGGAATTAATCGGGAGTTTAATGTATCTCGCTGTATGCACTCGTCCTGACATTGCATTTGTGTGCAGTAAGCTCAGCCAATATAACACATGTTATAATGAAACACATTGGCTTGCAGCTAAGCGCGTGCTACGATATTTATCTGGTACAACTGATTACGGACTCAATTTTAGGCGAGGTAGTAACAAATTTGAAATTTCATCCGACGCAGATTGGGCGGGTGATAAAAACGATCGAAAATCCTATTCGGGTTTCGTGAGTAGATTTGGACTGAATGTAATAAATTGGCATAGCCACAAGTAAAACAATGTTGCTTGTTCTAGTACAGAAGCTGAATATTACGCTCTTGGTACAGCGGTAAAAGAGGCTAAATTCCTACATAATGTTATATATGAATTGAAACCTTTCAATTTATCGCGTGAGCCTATCGTTATTTATAATGACAATAAGAGCACGCTCAAAATAGTTGAAAATCAATGTTACCGCAGAACCAAACACATTGACATACACCACCATTTTATTCAAGAATGTGTTGAGCGTAAGTTGATAAAGATATATTATAAGCCATCTGCTGAATTGGAAGCTGACCTATTCACGAAAGCCTTGCCAAAGGTAAAACACAATTGTTTTGCTAAGTGTCTAGGTTTAATGTAGGTTTTATTATTTTAATTGATTTTTTTTTGTTGTACTCATGTGGTGTACTCTTGCTATAATGGTTTTAGTTTATAACTTTATGATTGCTAGAGTAAGGGGCAGTGTTAGAAAACTTAAAGACTCTTTGGTTTATATTTTCCTTTATGTTTCTTCACTTTTGAATACGTCTTGCGTTTGAATACGTCTGTCTATTACAATAATTTGTGTTGTCACAATGTATCAGATTATTTTCTTTGTAAAAATATATTTATTTTCCAGTTCATTTGTATAATTTCACTATCTACATATAGTATTTTATCATGCTACCATTTTGGGACACTATTGTGTCACTGTAGTAAAAATTGTTGTGCGACTTTTGTGTCACTGCAGCACAACATTTTGTGTCACTGTTGTGTCATTTGCGTCAATATTTTGGCTTTCACCCTGATAATGAATCAAGTACAACTTCAATAGCTTAATGTTATCACTAGTAGAAATTGATATAGGTATTTAAACATTTTCTATAGGTACCTACTGCAAGTAAAATTAAATATCAAGTAAAAAATACCATTATTGTTGTATTTCTTACTATACTCTTATTTGTTTACCTAACTCTCTCAAAGTCAAAGTTTATTAAATATAAGGCTTCACTTTCTCTTATTGACATTTAAACTATATGTAACCATAAAAATAAATGCCAATTGTGTGTATAAGAAAGTACCTACTGTTTTTTTAGTACCTACATTCCCCTTAGAGCATTAAATGAATGCTCTAAGACATTCCCGTACATTCTGTTTATCGTAGCGTTTAATTTGTTTGCCAGTTGACTAGGCCTTCAGAATGATATTTAATTTTACTTGCAGTAGGTACCTGTAGAAAATGTTTAAGTACCTATATCAATTTCTACTAGTTATAACGTTAAGCTATTGAAGTTGTACTTGATTCATTATCAACATACTGAGGTAATATTATAAAATTAATTGTTTTAAAATTATTTTTGGTAGGTAAATATATAGAGGTAGGGGCGAGCCTTCAGCCCTTCAGCCCGGTAGGTAGCTACCTACCGGGTCCACAGGTGGCGGATAGTGGGAACGACCTGTAGATATACAGGTCAGCTGCGAATAAGGTTTACCAAATAAGCAGTCCCGGACCGAGGCGGTAAGGTACCAGGGGTGGTGGGACATCTCATGGTACAGATATCACCAAGAAATACCACACAACCCGTAAATACCTTATGACATGGCGAGTTTGCACCGCCACTTAAATAAGTGCATTGCCCCGGTAGAGGGCAGCAGCCTGCCGGCTTTCTTCTGGGCGGACCTTGATAAGAGGAGTACGGCTAGTGAAATGAGCATCTGCAGGCGGTGATAGAATCCGTCATATCCGGTTGCAGTACTGCGATCACCAATCCGTCGTTGCTGGCGTGGTGATTATTGCTATAACCCATCCCCATAAATCATGACTGCACAAAATACGCATCGACCCCGAGTTCCCAGCGCTCTGTCACTCCCCGGCTTGAGCAGTAGCCGGGTGACACGGGGCAGGGGTGCGATAAGGAATAACTAGGAGTTGACCAACTGCCATAAACTAAACTACTCATTGCCACGTATAACATCATCCGAAAGATGTCCACAGAGGACAGACTTTTAGAGCTGAAAATCGAATTAAAACGCATCAAATGGGATGTCCTGGGACTCTGTGAAGTTCGTAGAGAGGGTGAAGAACTCATGACTTTACCATCTGGAAACTTACTATACTACAAGGAGGGTGAACGTAAAGGAGTAGGACGAGTCGGCTTTTTGATCAACAAAGAAATAAAAGACCGTATGTTGGAAATTGGTTGCGTAGCCAATAGAGTAGCGTACGCCAAAATTAGGCTAACATCTAAATACACACCAGCCATTATCCAAGCATACGCACCGACCAGCACCAGTATAGATGATCGAGTCGATGACTTCTACGATAGCATTAATATGGCAAAATGCAAATGTAAATCGCACTATACCATAGTCATGGGAGATTTCAATGCCCGAGTAGGTAAACGAGAGTCCGAAGTTGAGTGTTGCCTGGGAGAATTCGGTCTGGGTTCGTGGAACAATAGAGGATCAATGCACAGACATATACTTCTTATTATATGTCTGTGGATCAATGCTGGTAAACTACGCCCTACAACACAACCTGTTTATTGCCAACACATTTTTCGCTAAGAAACCCCAGCGTAAGTGGACGTGGAATCACCCAGATGGAATACACAAGAGCGAGTATGATTACATCTTAACTAACCGCAGAGACTTTGTGCAGGACGTATCAGTGCTCAATAACTTTACTACTGGGAACGACCATCGTCTGGTCCGCGCAACGCTATTCATTGATCTTAAGTCAGAAAGAAGGAAGCTCACCAGACACCGTACTCCACGCGAAATAGCCCGGATATTATCAGAGCCAATGCCAAAGAATATCAAGCATACATCGACAATCACCTAAATGACTTCGAACAATTGAAATTGCATCCAATAGTAGATCTGAAAAAGCACTTAACCTGCGAGGAACAGAGCTTTTTTTTTTTTTAATAAAAGAGGGAGGCAAACGAGCAGGCGGGTCACCTGATGGAAAGTAATCACCGCCGCCCATGGACACCCGCAAAACCAGAGGAATCGCAGACGCGTTGCCGGCCTTTAAGGGAGGAATAGGTTTAAGGAAGGAATTGGAATTGGGGGGGAAAGGGGCCTCCGGAACCCTCACTGGTCGGACGAAACACAACAGCACCAAGTGTCGTTATTTCACGCCGAATATTCGTGAGAGGGTGGTATTACGCCGGGCGAGCCGGCCCAATGCGTGCTGCAACGCAGCGTGGCTCTACCACTCAGTCAGTGTTACTCATTTAGCACCACCCAGGGATCACGTGTAGGGTCTCAAGGGTAAACCTACGGACGCGAGCAACTTTAACCCCCAAGAAGCTGTGCCAATTCAGTCGCAATTCCTTAAATATTTGTTATTTCGCGGCGCCATTCTAGGATCTTCAAACTACATTATAAGCTACCACCAGGCCCCGCACCGGTCTGTTTCCGCTAGGCGTTTGCGCAGGAATGACGCGTAAAGTAAGTTTGGGTCGATTCGACCCACATGCGATAGTTTACGTAAGTGTTAATTTCAAAGTAGTGTTTTTTTAATATTAATGTTTTAATAAGCGGAATGTCGCGAAAACGCGTAGCTGACTCTTTTAGTTATCGAGGACATTTTGGCGGAAGAAGTATCTTTCAGAAGGTGACGACTCAGGAGGAAGAAGATAATCTAGAAATGGACTCCGACAATTCAGATTTTTGACAAAGAGTAGAAGATGATTACTCTGAAACACCTACGGTTTACATCGGTTGACTTGGTGCAGAGACCTGATTGTGTGACATTCATGGCAAGGACAAGATCACACAGTGGCATATCTATGAACCACCGAGAGCTGTAAGGACAAGGCGACACAATATTGTTACAGAAGCGTGCGTGAAGTTAGATATTCGGAAGCACCTATGGGTTGTTGAAGTCTGATGTTTCCCGAAAGCTTTTTCGAGAAGATTGTTACTGAACTGCTGTTCCTAACCTACCTAAGCACATTCGTACCCGGATATCTGTAATCCTCGGTGGTGAAGAAAGCACTAGTCAGCCAGTAGAAGGCCCCTGCATTTGGCATTCGCGGGATGTATATGCCCCACAAAGAAGGACAGAAAGACAAAAACATCTTGTGAATATTGCAGAGGGTCTATATGTCGTGAACACACTAGCTTTTTGTGTAATAGGTGTGATGAAGATCACAGGAAGTAGTCAGATTAGTCATAGTTGCGTTATAGTTGCCTTATAAAAAGAATGTAATTTTTTTAATCTCTATTTTAAAAATTGTCCTATAAAAGTGGATTGTTATTTCGTTTATTTAGAATATAATTTTTTGTTTAATGTTTAATAATTGATAATTAAAAGTTATTTTGCATGTTTGTTAAGAGAAAACAGAAAATTTCTATTCTTTTTGTTCCTATGCCAAAAATTAAGAAACTTTTTGATCTCAGCTTGAAAGTACTTTTTATTAATATGTTATTTGATAATAAATGTGCAAAAAATATTAAAATGTTTTTTTGTTAACACTAATCCATTCTGTTATAAAAAATACTTAAAAGTAATTGAGTTCACATTAGTAAAGAGATTTAAAATCTAGATCTTTTAGACCCACGTGCGACCGTCCTCGATAGAAAATGAGATGCGAGTCCTCACGGGTAAACCACCATTATGACAAATGCTCTGAATGAAGTTACACCTGATAATATTAATTTTAAACCAAAGAAGCCAACCGAAATACCAATCAAGCTCATGGAAAAACGTCACCAGCTACGAATGGAAAATCGCATAGACACAACAGAGTACATCGACCTTCAGAAAAACATCCGTCGGGGCCTCAAAGAAGACCTCATTCAAAAGCCCAACCAGCCCGCACATCGGCCGGTGAGCAAGCAGGTAGACCCACCGTCTCTAATATTGGCTCTGAAGAATTCCCAGATGTAACTTTAGATGAGGTGCAGTTCGCGTTAAGCCAAGTGAAAAACAGAAAATCACCGGGCCAAGATAACATAATACCTGAAATGCTTAAACTGGGATCAACAGCGCTTTGGAAAGCTATTCTGTTCACAAACTGCATTCTTAATGGAAAAGTACCTAGCGAATGGTATAACGCAGTGATTGTTCTGCTTCACAAGAAGGGGGATATTCGAAAACTGGACAACTACCGCCCGATAAGCCTCCTCTCACATATCTTCAAACTGTTTACCAGAGTCATACTGAATAGGTTGAGTAATAAGCTTGACAGTAACCAACCTAGAGAGCAGGCTGGTTTTCGTTCGGGGTTTTTAACAAACGACCATCTGCAAACTTTAAAGACCCTGATCGAGAAGTGCCACGAGTACAATAAGCCAGTCATCATCACCTTCGTCGATTACGAAAAGGCTTTTGACTCTGTTGAGACGTGGGCAGTTGAAAAGGCATTGGAAGATTGCAGAGTTGATGGAAGATATATACAGCTTATTAAGCACTTTCAGAAGTATGGGACGTCCTCTGTCAATCTTTATAAACTAACTAAGCCGTTTAAACTCGAGAGTGGCGTACGTCAAGGTGACACCTTATCACCAAAGTGGTTCAATGCCGCCCTAGAAAACATCTTTCGGGAACTAGACTGGACCGGAAAGGGCTTGAATGTCGACGGATAAAGGCTTAATCACTTGCGTTTCGCGGACGACATTGCACTGATTGCGGATAATGTTGACGACATGTTGATCATGATTGAAGATCTGCAGCGGGAATCACAAAAGATAGGCTTAAAAATGAATGTCACTAAAACTAAAATCATGACCAATATACCGGGGGCCCGTGGATACATTTTACCTGTAGACGTCGTCGATCATTACGTATATCTGGGGCATAAAATCACGCTTAGTTCGGAGGATCAGACTGCCGAGGTGGATCGACGGATAGCGCAAGCTTGGGCTGCTTTCGGCGCAAACGGAGCGGCTCTCCGATCGAAAAACATACACCAACGTCTCAAACCAAGATATTTAACCAGTGTGTCCTGCCTGTCTTTACCTATGGAATGAAAAATTAAAATCTACTAATGCTTGTAGTGAATTGAATAGATTAGCAAAAAATTATAATTTTGAATTACATGTAACAGGACCAACTAGAAAAACTGCTTGTTTAGATCAAATTCTAAGTAATATACCAGAATCACAAAGCGAACTTCTTCGTTTAGGGCTTTCGGATCACGATACGGCTCAATCGCTAAACTTTAAGGTCATAATTAAAGAAAAAGTAATAAAATATTGTTACTTAAAAAAAAGAGTCTATTGCCGTGACAATATTTTAAGGTTTCGTGAGTGTTTAAAAAGTTTATCGTGGTCTGAAGTTTATATGGAAAGTAATGCTGATCTTTCCTTTAATATTTTTTACGACACCTTTTTATTATTTTATAATTTGTGCTTTCCTACTAAAACATTTAGAGTTAGTAGTATATCAAAGTCTAAAGTATGGTTTACTAAAGGTATCAAAAGATCTACAGTCACGAAAAGGCATTTACGTTTCTCTTACTATAAAGTGTCAAATTATGAAACTAAATCAAAGTACCAAAAATATTCAAAACTTCTTAAAAAATGTATTAACCAAGCTCAAAAGCTTTCTAATACACATCAGTAATTCGAGAAATATATGTAAAGCTACGTGGGATGTAATAAAAAATAAAGATTTTAACATTAAAAACTATTTAAGCACTGTAAAATTAACAGCTGATAATAAAATCATTAATGATCCGGTTGATATTGCAAACGTGTTTAATAATTTCTACATAAATATGACAGATTTTAATAATAATGTTTTTAGAAAAGATAATAACACTAGATATAACAACATAACACCTAATAAATCTAGCCTTTTCTTGTCACCAACGGACGAAACTGAAGTCATTAAATTAATAAGTTCTCTTAAATCTACCAATGCAACTGGATATGACGAAATTAAAACTAGTATTCTAAAAGAATGTAAAACTGAACTTGCACCTATTTTTAGTTATTTTATAGACTTGTCTTTTACATGTGGTGTATTTCCTGATGCATTAAAAACATCAGTTATAAAACCTCTTCTAAAAAAGGGTAGCAAAGACAATGTTGAAAACTTCCGACCCATATCATTGATACCAGTAATATCTAAATTGTTTGAGAAAGTCATATTTATACGCATAACAAAATTTCTTGATAAATTTAAAATAATAAAATCTGAACAGAACGGTTTTCAACAGGGCAAATCTACTACTCTAGCTGCCTTCTCGCTAGTGAATGAAATATTGGCACTCACCGATAAGCGGTAACCAGTAACAGCAGTGTTTTTTGACATGAGCAAGGCGTTCGATTGCGTTTCTCATAAAATTCTTTTAGACAAATGTGATCGGTATGGTATTAGAGGGCTTACTAACAAATGGCTCCAAAGTTATCTTAGTAACCGTAAGCAGTACGTAGAAATAGCCGAAATAGATGACAGAAACCAGCTAAATTTACATAAATCCTCAATTAAAATAAACAATGTCGGTGTGCCACAAGGGAGCATACTTGGCCCCTCATTATTTTTGTTGTACATTAATGACCTTCCAGATGTAACACATTATAACTGTACACTGTTTGCTGATGATGTTTCCGTAGTCATACCATTCAGTGATCAAAATTCATACAAAAATGAAATAGATACAACAATAAATAAAATTATAAAATGGCTTAATATGAATAATTTAAATGTAAATATAGATAAAACTAATTATATGCAATTTATAAATAAAAATGGGAAAAAACAACCTCTAAAACTGTCTTTTAATAATCAAATTATTACAGAATCTACCAACACAAAGTTTCTTGGTATCATTTTGGACGACATATGTTCATGGATCCATCACATAAATGGCATATGTAATAAGATACAATCTTTTGCTTATGCACTATGGCGTCTCACAAAAATAAGTAGCGAGAAGATAGCTTTGCAAGCTTACCATGGTTACGTCTGCTCATTGCTTAGGTATGCGATAGTTCTATGGGGAAACTCTTGTCACATTAATAAAGCGTTAGTAGCACAAAAATCATGTATAAGAGCAATTTGCAATGTGGACATAATGACATCCTGTAGGCCCTTGTTCAAAAAATTTAAACTTTTAACGGTCCCTTGCATATATATTTATGAAATATGTGTTTTTGTTCGTTCTTATACGAATTTATTTAATAAAATAGAGACCAAATTGAAAGTTATAGTAGAAGATACCCCAATAAATTATTACAACCACATCGTATAGCAGGAATAGTTACGTAATGGCAATTAAGATTTTTAATCAATTAAGTGAGGATATAAAGTGGTTACCTTTACCAATTTTCAAAAAAAAACTTAAAAACTGGCTTGTGGAAAATTGCTTTTACTCTGTCAATGAGTTTTTTGATAATTTCAAGTCAAAGTAACGTTGTTGTAACTCAAATAAAATTATTGTTCTAGTAGTTATCATTACCTCTCTAAACAAAAATTTTGCATGCCAGTTTCTGGTAAAATATGTGAAGCCTTTTTCGTTAAACACCTTATGTACCATATTTTATACAAAATAAATTTTATTTCATTTCATATTATTTCAATGGAAACCACCACTTTAACAAAAAAGTCGGCTGAGAAACTCCGCGTTGCGCAGAGAGCAATGGAAAGGGCAATGCTCGGGATTACTTTAATGCACCGAAAAAAGAACGAGTGGATCAGAAAAGTTACAAGAGTTGGAGATGTGGTAGAGGAGATCGAAGGCAGGAAGTGGAGATGGGCAGGACAATTTGTCAGGATGGAGTACGGTCGCTGGGCAAGACGAACTCTGGAATGGAGACCCCGTGCCAAAACTCGTAGTAGAGGCAGACCCCCCATGAGATGGAAGGACGACATCTGCCAACAAGCCGGCCAAGACTGGATGCAGACAGCAATGGATCGTCAGGCATGGAGGAATGGAGAGGAGGCCTACGTCCGAAGGCGGACCCAATAGAGGCTGCGATGGATGGATGGAGGTAAATATATAAATAATCCTATGTTTTATTTCTAAACATTATCAACCAACTCATAATTAATGGCAGTGAAATAAATAATGTAAAATAAATAAATATTTTAACTTGTCGCGTAGAGACCACGATCATGTCATTGTGTCTGTGAAGGCGTATATTTAATAAATGATTTGACTTTTATTTTCAATTATTTTCGGTACCTACCGCTATAAATAAGTAACAATGAAGCAATCCTATATTAAGGCGATGTTGTCATCATCGTCATCCTATGAACGTCCTGCCGTTGGGCACAGGCCTTCCCACATGAACGACAGCACTAAGGGAGACTGGGCTATAAGAGGCTACGCCCTGGGCCAATACAACGGCAGTGTGCTTTACGTGCCTTCCGAAGCACGGCGGAGCTCGAGACGCTTTTTATTTGTTTACCCATCCTTTAACTCAGTAATGTGAAAATTGCGTAACTGGCAAGATCACAAACCGGGGCGGCGCGGGCGGGAACTTTTTTGCATAAGTTGAACTTATAGCATTACCTTTCAAGTAACAGTACATTGCTTCGCTAGTTTGCATATTAGTTTTAAGCTAACTAGCAAAACATATAGAGTAATATTTATTGACTTTAGTAAAGCATTTGATATGCTTAGATACAACACTCTCTATGATAAACTGTCACAGAATGGAGTCCATGGCCCTCTTTTAAAATTGCTAATTAACTACCACAGCAATAGGTATACGACCGTGAAAGTACGTGATCAATTAAGTACTAAGACTTTGACCACCAAAGGTACGGCACAAGGTTCCATAATCGGTCCGACGGAGTATCTCCTGTATGTTAATGATATGAGCAAGGTTATAGGGTCGGGATCTGTATACCAATTCGCAGATGACACATGCATTTTAGTATCCAGTAAAAGTGTCTCGGAAGCGCAACACCTGCTTCAACAAAACTTCAATAGCATGTGTAAATGGGCACATGACCTAGGCTTGGTAATGAATGCTCAAAAAACCAAAATAGTACATATACGCTCATCACAAAACAAAACACTAATTACACCATCCGTGGTGGCACATGAACATGCTTGCCTGCACACCAATAACGTAAACGATACGTGTCGATGTTCCATCCTTGAAGTAGTCGATACTCACAAGTACATTGGTCTCATAATCGATAGCCGGTTCCGTTGGGGACCTCACATTGATTACGTATGTAATAAATTAAGATCACTTATTAGTAAGCTTTATGTACTAAAATATAAATTACCTTTTAAAACATTAAGGTTATTATACCTAGCCCTGGCTGACTCGGTCATAACTTATGGTTTAAGCACCTATGGTAGAACGTACATAACATATATTGAAACTATATATAGATTGCAATTAAAAATGTTAAAAATTATTACTCCTAAGTTCATTCTAAACAAACTTAAAAACGATGATCAAGAATTCTTTAAATATTGTAATGTAATGAATGTATACGAGAAAATTGAATTTCAAATTCTCACTGAATCTAATAACCCTGATTGTGTAATAGAAAAAGAAAGGTCTGTATATTTAAGAACAGTACCATACCTAAATAAGTATATTTTACCTAATTTTAACAACCTGTATGGGACAAGAATATCTACTTACTTAATACCTTTTTATTTAAATAAGCTGCCTACTGAATTACAGAGGATGTATAAAGATAATGTGAAAAGATTTCGGTGTAATTTGAAAAGACATTACTTACTTACTCAAATGTAAATAGCGACTCGCCGGAACCCAGATAAACCCTGTGAGGTTTTCGTGGTACGGCTCATATGTAACACTAATTATACTTATGTGTATTGAATAAATGATTAAAAAAAAAAAAAAAAAAAAAACAATGTACTTGAAATGTTTTTAATTTTATTTTATTTAGGACAATAATCAATAACACAAGTAATGTGATACGTGTTGCAGTTAGACAATCAAACCCGAACGCCTTAGCCGCTACGCCATAGAGTTACTTAAGGCGATGTACTCATATAAGATGCAAACGTTTTAATCTTTGTGCCTAGTGGGTACTCGCATTTTATATCAAAATGTTTAAATGTTCTCGCAGTTTGTAAAATTTAGTGTTATCACTTATTTCATTACAGACGTCAAGTTGATAATATTTATGAGAAATTCTTAGCAGTAAGCGTTTGCTTGCTGTCTTCAGTCTTAATTTATTTATATTATGAGGGAAAAATGGGTTTGGTCTTATATCAACGTTTTAATAAGGTAGGTCAGTCACTCGTCATCAAATATGTACTTATTTACAAACGTGCTTACCTGGCGAACTTCCGGCGAAATAAGCGATTCATTTTTCAAATTGTCTCAAGAAGTCTACCCGAATTTCTTAGTAAAGTGACATTCAATTCACTAAAACTCAAAAGGTTCGGTGATCGGTGTGGTTACTTTCCATTTATTAATCTTACCTAAGCGTTAGATTATCATCAAACAAAAAATTACTAAAACAAGCCTGTATGTTCTATGTCCCTTAGCTTATCGATATCGTTTAAATTAAATCGTAGCGAATTTGGTGAGAGTTTTTGTCGCTGTCACCGGTCGAGCGGTTGCCAGTTGACTAGGCCCACTGTTTATCGTAGCGTTTAATTTGTTTGCCAGTTGACTAGGCCCTCAGTTTCGACTTTCAACAATTTCTATTGCTAAAGAAACGGAGTATAGATATTTTGATTCACACATTAGTTTAAGCTGGTTCCGTTTTGCTAGCCCAAATCAGAAAAGAAAACCATAAAAAATTGTTTTGATTTGAGGACTTCTTGGCGGGAAAGTGAAGCGGCATGTCTTTAGTTTTGTTTTATTTTCGAAAATTAGTGTTTTTTCGAATATTAATGTGAAATAATAGTGGATTATTAACCGTTAAGTGTTTGTGAACGTGCATGAGTGTTGGCAAATGAAACAAAACAGTGCAACATCACTTTTCAAATTCTCTCAAGAAGTCCGCGTGAGACCTCAGTAAAGTCCCACATCTTTACCAGTGAGGACTCAAGGAGTTTGGGGAACATCATTTATCATTCATCATCTTAACACATCATTATCATCAAGGAAAAGAAAAAAAAAACTAATGACTAGGCAGTATGGTCTTAGACCTTAGCCTGTTCCTTCACGGAGCAAATAAGTAAAAAAAAAATAAAAAAAAAATTGATTTGACATTGACAGTTATTATCCAACAAGACAAAAACAATTTATTAAAATTTTTGATAAATCGTTTAAATAATAAAAGTAAGTCTTTAAGTTTTGTTGGTCATATGGAAGGAGTTTTGTGGAAATGGACAAATTACTGGAATGGTTTGTTTTGTCACATTTGGAGGGTGCACATTATTGTTATTGTTCTTGGTAAAATTTAATTTACTTATTATTTCTGTGTAGGTTGGCAAACACGATGGTTTATTCTAGAAAATGGTGTACTCTCTTATTACAAATCACAGGAAGAGGTTAATCAAGGATGTAAAGGTTCAGTGAAAGTATCAGTATGCCAAATAAATGGTAAGTGTCATGCACAAAACTGGTCGTTTATTGGTTTATGTAACTGTAATTAAATGTTCTTGCGTTATCTTATTATTCCATATGAGATAATATGATAAAAAAATAACTTTCAATCGGTTGCTATGTTATACCTATATGACCTTTTTATCTAAAAAAAATCATTTCCTTACAGTCAACCACATAGACAACACTCGCTTGGATCTTGTAATACCTGGACAGCAGCACATGTACTTGAGAGCTCCATCACCTCAAGACAGACAAAAATGGCTGGTAGCATTGGGTAGTGCTAAAGCTTGTGTTGATTCAAAAGGAGAGTCTACAGGTGAGAGTTTACTGCTTTTATAGAGACAGAACAAAAAAAATTTAATAGATGACATAATAAAAAAATTCAAGAAATCAATGGAAATTAGCAGCTTGATCAGCCATCCCTATGGCATAAGTATCATATGTTTATAAACTAATGTCCCTACATTAGTTAATAAACATACTTATTAACCCCCGATCATTGTCTTGCAGACTATTGGAAAAGACTTAAAATTCGATTGTGTCTGGCGCGCAACGCTCATCAGGTTATATAACTGACCACTAGATACTAATTTATTTATAAAAAATACCAGGAGGCTTACAGAATTTGAAATGTACCACGAACCTACACGCCAACTTAATAAATCAAGTTACTTAATAATAAATTAGAAAGTCAAGTATTTATTCGTGGGGTTAACCCCTTATTGACTTGTTTTCCCTATTATACTTTATTATCATAGTCACTTTTTAATTTGAAAAACTATTAAGATTATAAATAATTTGAAATTTTACTAATTATTTTATAGGCAGGTACTATAAATTAATTTGTAGATAAATTTAAAGCCTTTCAATAATTTTTTTAAATGATTTAGTTACAGTATTTGATGACACCAATTCCTTGAACCATA
This sequence comes from Scoparia ambigualis, assembly GCA_963921215.1. NCBI lineage: Eukaryota > Metazoa > Arthropoda > Insecta > Lepidoptera > Crambidae > Scoparia > Scoparia ambigualis. Next base: position 14,343,287 of record OY992507.1, read on the forward strand.
AGAAGTCTGAGTTGAGGCTATATTGTGATCTCATGATGCAACAAGTACATGCAGTGAAAAGTGCTGTCACCGCTGATAATGGTCCAGAGATACAGGTAAATTAAACATTTTATTTTATAAATACATTCCATATTTTGGCATAGATAGAGATGTTTTATTAAGCTAAGGGTTCGAAAAATCTATTGGTTGCATTTATGCACGGACTTAAGGGCGGTTAGGCAGTGAAAACGGAAAAATTCTCTGTTTTCTATTAGTTGTTATTCAAAATAAATTTAGATATTTCGCACTGAAACTTTCAATATGCATTACAGAACGTATGTGTGAGGGGATGACTGTTTCCAAAACATGATTTGAAATATTTTGCTTAATAGAAAAAAATCCTGAAGTTACCTCTAAAATTTCATATAAATACACATTACAACAATGTTTTACAATAATAATTCCTATAAAATCATAAACACATACACCACACTTTTTCGATTGCTTGACTGTTTTCGTTTTCCAAAAAACTAAATATTTTTATTAACTTTTTGATAAAAATGTGAATGGCGCTTATGAATTACCGCGGACCCCGCACCGCGGAACACCTGCGAGGGCCCGGAATTTTCGCTGACCGCTTAAGCCTAACCCCCCATAAGTCAATCATAATTATGTATGGATGTGTTACAGTATGTAGGTACCTACCCAATTTAACATAAATAGTTTGAACAAAACTTTTAATTAAGTAATAAGTTTAGCTTAATTAACAATTAATTGATGCTTTCAACCAGCCTGAGTTCATTAACCACAAATTACCTTTGTCAATTCTAATATTTTATTTATTTCTAAACAGACATGGCACATGCTTAATTTTTCATTGTTTATCAACCTTATTCCAAGGTCATAGGGTTCATTACTTAGGTCCAATATAGTTGCTACTACCTATTGCTAAAAAGGTTTGTAATGAGTAGAAAGCTGTCTTTATTTTTGTCAATTCATACAATATATTTAAGAACATTACCAGCTGACTGCATCCCATCATACAGGTTTTCAAATCCCAGCCTCAACAACCTGGCACTGTAAACTTATAATATTATTAGCTCTTTTAATAAAAATCTAAATGCACCCAATGTAAATAAAAATAATTGACAGTATGCAAGTAATAAAATTGTGAGACAACCAACACCTCCGTCTCCCTGTGACCCACCGACTCTGTTAAGGGTTTGAAAAGTCAGGTATTTTTTTTTGTAATAGATGGGCTTGCTCTTGGCCACATTCCTATCCGTAGGATTAAGAAGAGGCCAGCGATGGAGCGAGCTTGCCCAGAAGCAGCCTATTCACTCGGGCTTTAAAGATGTTGGGGTTATGCACTCGGGAATACAGACGCCGGCAGGGAATTCCAAACCTTGGCTATACGCATTATGAATGACGAATAACGCTTGGTGCGTATGAGTGGAATATCAACCAAGTAAGGGTGGTATACCGCCGTACGTTTGGACTCCCGATAGTAGAAAGGGGACGGTGAAATGAGCTCGTGTAGCTCAACAGCACTCTCCGATGTACATCCTGTAAAATACCGACAAGCAAGCAACTGAGTGACCGACGGTGAGCGACTACGCGTGCGTTCTGGTCTCTCGCCAAAGCCTACTTAGGGAATTTTTGTCAGCCGTCTCTACCACCATTGCACAAGACCGATGACTGCCTGGCCCATACTGCAAAGGAGAAAGCCGATCTCTTGGGCACTCTTTTCGCATCGATCCCTGCCGCTGATTTCCTTCACCGCACTACACGCAATCGACTATGTCATTCCATCCACATCACCTTGGATGTCTACTACTGTGCGTTTTTCACGAAATTTCTTGCCTCGAACTACAGTGTTGTTGAACCAGCTCTCGGCGGCGGTATTTCCAGACCGTTACGACTTAGGGATCTACGACGAGCCTATTCCTTCCCTAAAGGCCGGCAACGCTTCTGCGATTCCTCTGGTTTTGCGGGTGTCTATGAGCGGCGGTGATTACTCTCCATTAGGTGGCCTGCTTACTCGTTTGCCTCCTTTTATAAAAAATAAAAATCTCCACTCCGGTGTCGACCAAAATCCATAAACCGGAAAACCCTGGTTTTTCAAAGCCACGGTGACGCGTACAGCAAACGTCATCGCGCACAAACAAACAGACGCCGGCGTACTTCTTATACTTGTGTTCAAGGGAGTAACCTGGGTAGTTGGTGTAGCTATCTGCGTCTCCGTCAAAAAGAATAAGTGCGGTTTGTCGGTTTCAAGATGGTGGTGGACCTGTTCGAGATTGGAGTGCAAACCACGGATGTTAGTGAGGTGCACTTTTTTTTGGAAGGCAGTGCAGAGCTGTTGTTTTAACCTTTTTCTTTTTGACTTACATTGCATGAGTGGGGGAGTGAAGTTGAAGATGGAAGAAAAACAGCTGCTGAGACACTGCTCAGCGTACCAACCGGTTTACTCCGTTTAAACCGTCACGTGGGAAACTCAATTTGGAGACTCCGCAGTCTCCACGTCCCCGGGGACGCCCGAACCCCACAAGAATGTCCACCGGGACCTCCCATCCAGTCGCCAACTGGCACGGTGACGCATCTATGGGATTTTTCGCAAGTTGGCGGGGCAGCCTTTTGCATGTAGGTAGCGCACTACTTGGGCCCCCTACTAACTGCGGTCGGCCAACGGCAAGACCGTGCTTCGGATCGAGCACTTTTTTTCAATAAATTTCTTGAAAAACGCACAGTAGTAGACCGCCATCCATCAAGGTGATGTGGATGGAATGACAGTCGATTGCGTGTAGTGCGGTGAAGGAAATCAGCGGCAGGGATCAAGCCGAACAATTCCTCAGAACACTCCCCATGATATATACGGTACAATATACAGAGAGACGCAACGTCTCTCCGAAGAGCCAGTGGATCGAGCCGTCCTGAAATAACCACGTCGTCGACAATTCGAGCAGCTCTGCGTTGAATGCGGTCAAATGGAAGGAGTTGGTATTGGGGTGCTCCAGCCCAGAGATGGGAGCAGTATTCCATATGCGGCCTGACCTGTGCTTTATACAGTTGTAAACGGTGGGCCGGCGTGAAATACTGACCCGCTCTATTAAGCACACCCAGCTTTTTCGAAGCTAATTTAGCTTTACCTTCCAAATGACCACGAAACTGAACCTCACTCAAAATATCGACGCCAAGGATTCCAATAGTCGGATTGGTATCAAGGGGAGCTCCCTCAAAGTTCAGAGGTACGACGAAGGGATGTTTTTTCGCGGTAAATGCGCAAACTTGTGTTTTGGAGGGGTTAAAGCGGACTAGGTTATGTCGGCCCCAATCCGAGACATGACTTAACATGTTCTCGGTGTCAGTCACAAGTTTATTCCGGCTCTCGATGACGCTTTCCAGAGAAATATTAGCTCGCCCGGTGTAGAGCGTATCCCCAGTACTGTCGTCTGCATAGCAATGAATGCTGTTGTTATGCAGCATGTGATATGCAGAAGAAATAGAGTAGGGGACAACACACACCCCTGCGGGACTCCAGCATTCACGGGCTTCATGTCGGAGCACGAACCGTCGACTGCGACTCTGATGCTACGCCCAGTGAGAAAGCTGGCAATCCATGAACACAATTTCTCAGGAAGCCCGTATGATGGAAGTTCAGAGAGAAGAGCCCTGTGCCATACCCTGTCGAAGGCTTTTGCTACGTCCAAGCTAACTGCCAGTGCCTCCCCTTTACTCTCGACTGCCTCCGCCCATCGGCGAGTAGGATACACTAAAAGATCACCAGCCGAACGACCGCGACGAAAACCATACTGGCGATCACTTAGTAGCTGGTTCTCTTCTAGGTACCTTAAGAGCTGGCGGTTTGTAATGGACTCCATTACTTTGGAGAGCAAAGAGGTAATAGCTATTTGCCTGTAGTTGGACGGATCTGAGCGATCGCCTTTTTTTGGAATCGGGTGGACAAGGGCTGTCTTCCAAGAGCTCGGGACGACGCCAGTAGTGTAAGAGAGCCGGAAAAGGCGCGTTAGAACTGGTGCCTATTCAGGAGCACACGTCCGAAGCACAATGGGTGGAACTGAATCAGGCCCACTCGCCTTGTGGATATCAAGGGAAAAAAGAGCCTTACGAACTGACCTTTGCAGGAACTGAACGTTTGGCATTGTACAAGCGCAATGCGGTATGGTTGGTGGAGAGTTTTCCCCATCGTCCAAGGTCGAGTTTGAAGCGAAAATAGAGCCCAAGAGATCGGCTTTCTCCTTTGCAGTATAGGCCAGGCAGTCATCGGTCTTGTGCAATGGTGGTAGGGACGGCTGACAAAAATTCCCTAAGATAGCTTTGGCGAGAGACCAGAACGCACGCGTCCCCGAAGGAAGGCGCACTAGCCTCTCGCCAATTCTACCTATGAATGATGTCTTCGCCTTGGCAATGTCCTTCTTAAAGTATCTGGCGGCAAAGTTGTACTTCTTTCTGAGCGCACTGGTGTTTGGATCCTTTGATGACACCGCATTAGCCCAGGCTTGGTAATGTTGTCGCTTTTGGCGAGACGCCATTTTGCAGCAACGACCAAACCATGGTTGGGACTTGCCGCCAATGGGAACCACAGAGTTTGGAATGAAAAGTTCAATTCCCTGCAGTATCACATCAATAACAGAGTCAGCGGCGACATCAGGATCATCCAGCGAGAAGCAAACTCGCCACCACGGGTAGGACGCAAAGAAACTTCGCATCCCATCCCAGTCCGCTGACCTATAATGCCAGACTCGACGGCTAGCCGCTGGTTGCGGTTTTGAAGTTTCTGTGAGAGGCACAGTGCTGCGAATCAGACAGTGGTCTGATGAGCCTAGTGGTGCATCAACAGAAACTTGATAGCCGTCTGGGTGCGAGGTCAGCAGAAGGTCCAATAAAGAAGGTGCATGGCCCTTATATTTACTTTTAAAATGTTATTATGTATTATATTATGTTGTATGTATGTATTATATTATGTTGTATGTATGTATTATATTATGTTGCCTTATATTTACTTTTAAAATGTTTTTAGATAAACAGTAAGTGTTAATTGACTGTGAATTGTTTTTTGCAGAACATAAATGATGCATCAAGTCTTCTAACTGCCACATGTGATACCTTCATAAGAACTCTTGAAGATATTATGAGGATAACAAGTGGAAATATAACGTACGACACGCCAATTCCTATTGTTGCCGCACCCAAAAATAATAACTCAAACAAATCACAAGCTAATAATAAGACACCTCGGCAGAGTCTCAGCAGATCTCTATCACAAGAAAATAGATGAAATGTAAAATAAAAGTACTTATAAATTTTTTTAAAATAAAATAAGCAAGCTGATTGAATATTTTTTTTATAGTAGGTACTTTAGGTTTGCAGCTAAAATAATTAGATGTGATGAAATTAATATATAATGTTATTGTTGTACTATTTGACTGAAAATCATAATAACTAAAACTATTTTTTTTAATTATACTCCTATTATTTACCACCCACACTAAAACATCAATAAATAAATGTTGGTAAGTACATAAAATTTAAATGTAACACTTTATATGGATTTGTGCAGTGTTTAATTTAAATGTAGTGTTTGTATAAACTGTAGAAAACAAAATATGTATAAACTTCAGGAGTATTTAAATTTGTATTGGAATTTTAGTAATCTCAATGTACAATTATTGATTAGAAAAAAATTGTGTTGTATAAAAATCATTTAAAAGATTAAACTTAACTTGTTTGTCTCAGCCAAGATATGAATCTGGAACCTCGGTAGAGATGGAAATGATTGGTATTTTTATCACAGTGAAATCACCTGCTATTTTTCATTAAGAGTGATTTTCCTACTATTTATCATTGGAAATATTTAAAATGAAATGACATGGTAATTGAATAATGATTATGATGTTTTATAATCGTTTGGCGAGGACGACCGCCCCCGCACAGGAGAAATGTCACTTCATTTCGTTAGTTTCGATAAAAATCATATGAAAAGTGAAATAGAATTGTATTTCATTTCATTCATACATGCCACAGACATTATATGTCTTGCACTAATGAGAAATCATAATCGCTGTGATTGCAAATGACAATAGTAGGGATGTCATATGAAAAACTAAATCGTATGATTTTTCACTGCTATAAATGATTTGTTCCCATCCTTAAACATCGGGATTCCAGATTCATATCTTGTGTCGAGTTCGGACTCGATTCGCACTTCCGAAGGTGCTCTGCCAAAATGAGTAATCGTTATTCGTATCCTCTCCCTACCATCCAAGTTTATGATTAGTTGGTACTTATTATTTTTGTTAAAACAAAAATAATGATCAGACAAATGAAGAGGCACAAGGGTTCAAACTTTTAATAATGATACATAGTCAACCACTGACTTATTATAATACTTGAACTACCTAGGTACCTACCTGTCATTCAACTGTTGACAATGATTTTTTAAACCATTGACTGTTGATGACTTCTCCAATTAATTATTTTTATCCTGTTACTGTTTCTTTGCTATTTTGTTATTTAGTTTGTTGTAGTGATAAATACTGTACGATGTATAATGTCTGGGCTTGCCCAACAATAACAGTAAAACACGCATTTGAAAAAGTTTATAAAAAAGGTAGGATCGATGTCGTACGTACTATTCCGGACTCCGTCGCTTCACCAGTCAAAGGCCAACGGCCAAAATCCCTTGTACACCGCGTCGTCTATTTAGTACGGGCATGTCTCTGGCGGGCGGTGCGCTTCGTACGAAATTTTCTGCAAACTTGTAAAGCGACGGTGAACTCGATAGTACTTATTTATTTTGCTGTGCTATTGGCGTTAGTTGTATCTAGTATTTTTATTAACAATAAGAGGTTTATATGTGTATTTTTCTATATACTACAAGCCAGCGTAGAATATCAAGTACCTACCCACCAGACAGTACACTTTTGTCCTTTTCCATATTATTAGTCATGATTTATGCAAATGTTATCCTGGGGCAGACAAAAAAGAATGCAGAGGCTTTTATGATTAGGTATAATATTGTGCCTAGCAATGTAATAAAGCTAATATTTCCTACAATATAATATAATAATAATAAAACAAAATATTCATGTTACTCATTATGTAAACACATTCCACAATAAAGAGAAAGGTACTTATATATTATTAAATTTAAGCAAGTACCTATTCTGTTATGGTTATTATATAAATATTGTTTAATAAAACACAATTTAATAAAACAAAAGACCTTTTATTTGCATTTAAAAACACTTTATAAAGATTAACTTATGTTGTATGTTAACAAAAGTAAGTTACATAATTAGTTTTTAGCCTTTGAGGCTAAAATTATGCATAACTTTGTGTAATTCTGTATAGGTAATGCCTCCACTACTTAAACGGCGATCGTTGATCGTGTGATAGTCTTTAATCGGCACGATCATCGTGCAAGCATCCACACATTCGTCTGTAGCAATCTCTTCATTAGACTACCCATTAGCCATTTTAGTGCGTATTTTTAAGTAAATTACGGATGCACCACGTGTGCAACGCGTCACTGTCCAAAGGCGAATGAATGATCGGCGATCGTGTGGGCACCTCGGCAACTATCCGGCGCGATTCCCTTTGATGCGTGCCCGAAAAACCGACAAATCACGGGTCGCAGGCGATCATAGACGATGATCGGCGAGTACAGCCGAATATGCCCTCCATACAAACGTGCTCGCCCGTAATCGTCGTAATCGCCGGTTGTGTAGGGGAGCCATAAAGTGTTTTGTTGAATGTGTAGTACTCATGTGAACTTTGGAAAACAATTCACTTTTTTTAACAGATATATTATATGTAATACTAACATAGGTAATTAAACATGTATCACATTATTGTCTAAATTAAAAAAAATGTATTACCAGGTAGGTTCTCCAAATCTTAATACATTTTTCTCTTGAGTATCTAACTCAATTCCCATTTTTTTTCTCATGTAGAAAATAGTACAATCTCTATTTGTACAAAGAACTTCCTCATGAAGACTTCCTTGACATCTTTGACATTCAGTCCACAGTCTTGAGAACTTTTCTTGAAGTTGTCTCAATTTAAATATTTCTGTTATGTATAGTTGCCCTTCCTTGTCCAAACAATGGTTACATAAAGCTTTCTTTGTATCATTTGGCATAACAGCTTTACATCCAAGACACTTTTCCTTTTTCTTTGTAAATGCTGCCAGCGCACCTACTTTAGATGTCACCATGGACTTTGTTCTGGTATGCTCTCCTTTTAATAAAAGAGACTCTGCTTTTTCTCCTAGGATTGGTTCAAAAATTCTAAGTAATGGCTTTGACAACTGATTTTCCATGTAATAATTAAAATCAATAGGAACACTGTTTTCTAAAACATAAATAGGATCTTCTGCTTTCATATAAGCAGGTGTGTTTTTAGCAGCACAACATAAAACATAAGGTACTCTGTCTCCAAGTTTTGGTGCAGTACCAGGATCACGTTTTTTCATTTTATTAGCCAATTCTACATGTGCTTGCTTGGCGGCATAATCATTCTTGGTCAACTCTTTTGTAATAACCAACTGGGAAATGTCAATGCGGTTACAAAGTAAATCTGCTATGATTTGTTTGGCATAGTTAACGGCGCCATCGGGATCTCTGTCAATTAACAACTTTTGAAGACAAGTACTCATCATATTAGAAACAAGAGGACAGTTATCTCTTCTTACAGTTTCTATTCCTTTACAGTCCATTTTGTCATACTTATCAGGTCTAGTGAAGTACAAACCGGCATACCTTTTCTTATTAATGAGCAAGTATGGATAATAGACCTTCTCAAATTCTAGTTTTATTGGTTTCACAAATTTGGTGGTCACAAACTCAGCAGCTTCTCTTCCTAATTCCATACTCTCTTCTAGTGTTTTCACACCGAATTTCACCATTACGGAATCAGTATCTCCATAGATTACCACAGCATCTTCTTTGTAACCATTAGCTTTTGTATATTTTTTCTCAACTTCTGATCTAGTAAATTCTATCATAGTACGCCCATAAGCTGTAACACTTCCAGATATTTCTAGACATGGTAATTTTCCTACTTGAGCTCCTGTAAATCCATAGACTGAATTAGCACTGATTTTCAAAGCAAGTTGTCTGCCATCAAGCACTGATCTTTTAAATGGATCTTTCTCCTCTTTTAAGTCAGCTTTTGCTTTTTTCCTTGCTCCAAGCAATGATTCTAATATTTCTGGAAGTAAACCTTTTCTGATATTAGCCTTCACAAAACAATTTTTTGATGGAGTTAAAGTTACATCTTCAGGATCAATACTTTTTTGATTGTTAGAAGGTAACAGGGTGGTATAACATAAATTATGAGCCATCATGATACTTGGGTATAGAGAGGCAAAATCCAAAGTTGATATAGGATCTGCATAATAACCCTTCTTGGGTTCAATTACTGTAGCACCCTCAAATTGATCATCTGATCCTTGACCATGATAAGCAGGCATTAAGTAACTTGCTTCTTTAGCTTTTCGTAGCAACTGACTGACTACTTTGATCTGTTGGCCCCTAGTTAATAAGCACATTAAAGGAACTCCGGTGACCCTAGCCATTTCCATGTAATTGACAATACACATTAATTTGTTAAGAAGTTTTAGAGGTAAATAAGCATCCTTTAAACAATACATGGCTAATCTTCTTCGGGTTTGTTCATTTTCATTTTGTAAGTCTGTTATTATGCTATGATGCACATCTTCCTTTTGCTCCTGCAAGAAATGGTAGCTAACCGCATTGAGTGTATAGGATCTGAGTTTATAGTCTCGAACAAGAACAAGCAACAAATCAAAAGGAACTCTGCCTTCAAAATTTATACTTTTGTTCTCTCTGCGGCCCATTTGTTTTGATTGTAAAATTGAATCTTTTATAACTGATCTTATGTTTTTAATTCTGCCTAAAAAGTCAAAGTTACTGACTTTAAGGTGTTTTGCTCGATTGATGAGATACGGCCAGTCAAAATTGTTGATATTGTAACCAGTGACAATATCTGGATCAAGTTCACGAAAGAAATCGGACCATTTAGCCAACATTTCAGATTCTGATTGGAAGCTTAATACCTGAGACCCAACAATAGGAGCACACGTATTCAATGTAAAAACATTTCTTAAATAAGGCTCTTTTTCTCCCTGTCTAATGACCATAGATGCAATTTGTATGACAGGGTCATGATTAGGTTCAGGAAATACACCCTTTCTGCCTGCACATTCTATGTCAAAGCTCAGAATGCGGAATGGAGCAACTTTTGCCCACTCTCCTTCTGGTTGATAAGCAATGAAGGCATTCCACGCAACATCAACTTCAATTTGGCACCTAGATTCAGGTCTTATAGGAGTTTTGTTTGATCTTAATGACCATTTTCCAACAGGTAATTCAATCCAGCTGCAACCAACTACTGAAGTATCAACCATAAAGCGAATATCAAAATCAATATTGGTTTCATAAAACGAAGGGTCCATCAGTCCAAATGATGGTGGTGTTCTTTCAATTAACCTTTTTGCTGCAGCGATTAATCTAGGTAATGCAACAGACACTCTTGCAAATACAATATCATTGTCACCTTTGTAATACATAATGGATTTAGCTTTGACAAGCCTTACTTCAAGAACGGTTTCTTGTAAATTATCTTTATTAGAACGCAAATCTTCCAAAATGGCTTTATTTAAATTGTTTTTTAACTCATTGCAAGAAAACTCATTGAAATTAATAGGAACAGTCACATAAAAATAAGGTGAAAATCCATGAACATGACAACAAACAGAATTTCCATCCATAGTAACTCCATACATTCTCATAATTGGTATAGGACCCAATTGCGATCCTGGCATGCCAGGTATAGGTTGACCATTGTAGTGATCAATATCTAGTTGTTGAAATACTAATTTATCTCTTTTAGAATCCATAGGAGGTGGTTCTGGTCTACACCACTTATTATTTGTGGTTTGATTCTCAGGACCTTCCCCGACAACTTCCTGTGTGTCAAACTCACATTCCATTACAGCCAGTTGATCTTCAAAACTGCATGGCATTTCATTTTCTTCGTCATCTTCCTGGGATTTAAACCTTTTTGGGGGAGGCCCTTTGAATCGCTTTCTCTTGTCCATTGCGTTTGAAAAGATTTTTCTGTCTCTTTGAATGCTATGACAAATTCGTTATACACTTGACTGCAAATGTATATTATTTCCCGCCGAAAATCTGTAATGATAAAACATAGAAAGTAAAAACAAGAGTTCTTGAGATTATATTAGTTTGTTGCAAAGATAAAATACTTTTCTTACCCTTTGCAGTTTCTACATTTTCATCAGTTCTGTGATACTTTACGAATTACAAATCAAAGATTGAAAATGCACCAGTTTATTTCGATTGAAGCGGTTTTTTTTTAAAATATTTGTTCCGTTAAGGAACAGGCTAAGATCAGAGACCATACTGCCTAGTCATTAGTATTTTTATTTCTTTGTGTCCCCCTTGATGATAATGATGATCAAGATCAAGTGATCAAGATGATGAATGATAAATGATGTTCCCGAAACCCCTTGAGCCCTCAGTAAAGATGTGGGACTTTACTGAGGTCTCACACGGACTTCTTGAGAGAATTTGAAAAGTGATGTTGCACTGTTTTGTTACATTTGCCAACACTCATGCACGTTCACAAACATTTAACGGTTAATAATCCACTATTATTTCACATTAATGTTCGAAAAAACACGAATTTTAGAAAATAAAACAAAACTGCAGACATGACGCTTCACTTTCCCGCCAAAAAGTCCCTAATGAAGCGGTTTCAATTTTTTCCTCCTCTTAGTTTGATTGATGACATTTGATGATGATTTGATGTTTGTAGGGATGGCGATCTGAGATCGATTAATCGACAAATCGATTTCACAGGACCAAAAAAATAATAATATTATGAATGGGCGATTTTCTGACAGCTCAAATTAAAAATTAGTTCAAAAACACCCGATAGATGTCGTTTTATAAAAGCCGGCCACCAGCCGTACCTACCTAAGGGCTGTAATAAATTCTACACTTTTACTTGTCTACCAAAAGAATAAAAAAATGGTAAGTCCTTACCTATTTATATTCAGGACATCCAGAACCTATTTCTATTTTGGAATAGAATAAATATTACGCAGCCATACACGTGCTCTTCATGAACCCGCCTTTTACCATGCGCCATACTAATCTATGCTAAGCGCCATCTATGAAGTCATTTACGAACCAATTTCTTTTTTTTTCTGATCTCGGAAAATCGCCCATTGATTATGTAGTACTGAATCGATCCAGTGAATCGATATTTCAAAAGAGAAAATCGAAATTCGATTTTTTCAATTTGATAACGATTTACAGTTAGTTGAATGTACTCAAACACATGTAAAGAAATCATAGATTTTCACTAAATTACTCAAAAACTCACAAGATAGTTGTGTGCTTTGTTTTCTTCGTCTCTTCTTAATAAATAAAAGCAATTGAAAAAAAGTTACGTTTGTAATCTTGAATTTGTATTATTGTAAATACAAACTGTAAAATAAACGATTTTTGAGAAATTAATCTTTTTCAACTCGATTTATTATGAGTCGATATAAAAATAGATCTTTTTTATAAGAATCGTCATCTCTAATAATGAAGATAAAGGAAAAATACTGGAGGGAGGAGAGTGGACACGAAATATCGATAACTTGATACAGCCCTAATGTAAAACGGAAAACTTCTGCAATATGTGTATTCTATCTTTGCTTCTTACATACAAATGTTTATAGAAGAGAATTATCACATTTCGTGCTTAAAATTCGAAGCGCATTGGCATAAATAAATCCTAGAGGAAGGTGTCAGTTTGTAATAATCACGGACCTGAAAACAGGTCCGTGGTAATAAGTATACTTGTGAAATGGACATTTTTTGGGATTATTTCGCTGTGTTGTACAACAAACAATCACTGAAAAAGTCACCATGTTTCTAAAGCACTATTTCTCAAAAATATTCACGATTTCACGTAAAATCAGAAAAATTCACAAAATCCAAATTCTCAGTGTGCTGAGTGCGACCAACAGTCAAACAGTAGCCAAAACCAGTTTTGTTACGTCGCATCACGCATCTCTTTTTATCCCACAGTGTTGTTGCTAATGACATCCCGCTCCCTCAGCCCTTTTTTGCTCTATTCCGCTAGGTATAGTAACTTTATTGCTGTGGCCAGCCAGACTATCGCGCTAAAATTCTTGTTTCGTTGTCGCGATAAAAAACTTCGTGTTCCGTTGTCGCGATAAGCTTGGCCACATTAAAAAGAACTTTGCGACGCGTCGCGTTAATCTTGAACTATGTCGCGACAATTCATTTCAACGGAAAAAATGGAGGAGGCGGTTGCGCTTTACTACATGTCGGCAAATAATTATTTATTGCATCTATATTATTTAAACAAATTAAATAAAAGGGTGAATACTGAGAAATCTAGATTTAGGTGTACGGAGCAATAAAACACGTCTTCACGTAACAACCATATAATGCGAGACAAGGGGCCGACATACACACTTTTACATCTACCTTACATACACAATAATAATTAATGCCGAGATACCTACATACATCACACCTCCCAACTTAAATCACTAACATATACTTACATAAAAGAGTACTTATAAAATACAAACAATAAAACTTATTACTAATTAATTACTTAGCTTAAAAATCTATGCCGTAACGCAGTACGGGCTTGCGCACTCGATTGGGACGATTCACGGGCGTGCGCGGCGAACTAAGCGAGGGCGGCTGCGGTGAGCTCGACTCACTGTGGGTGGTGTTCGGTGAATAATCCACGGGAACGTGACTATCACTCGAAGGAGTGGTAAATAGTCCCTCTTCGCTCTCACTCACCACATCTCCGTTCTCTGATCGCACTGCTACGTCATCCTCAACCCCATTTACACCCTCCGTATTCTCACTAGTCTCCCCTGAAGGACAAGGAACATCAGACAATCTCGCCCTGCGCTTGATTTGATCAATATGTCTATGCATCAGTCGATCGCCACCGCTATCCACTAAGTACCTACGAGAGCCCTGCGTACCTACCACTGTGCCCTTTAGCCATTTGTCTGCGTGACGAAAGCCTCTCGCCCAAACGGGGTCGCCGGGCTGCAGCGCGCGCAGCACGCCGCCCGCGTGCCGCAGCTGCCGGCTGCGCGCGCGGCTCACGCTCTGCTCGCGCGCGCTGGCGCTGCGCAGCAGGTCGAGCCGCGAGCGCAGCGGCCGGCGCTGCAGCAGCATGGCGGGCGTGTCGCCTGTGCTACTTTGGATACTATTCCTATAGCTCATCAAAAATGTTTGCAAAGCGGCATCTGTGTCCAATGTGTCCCTATTGGCTTTCTTAATAGCCCGCTTGCACAGTTTGACCGCGTTTTCGGCCGCTCCGTTCGAAGCCGGATGATAAATGGGCGAAAAAGATTGGCGAATACCATTATTCGTTAAAAAGTTCTGAAATTCACAGCTCGTGAATGGAGGTCCCTGATCTGATACCACTTCCATGGGCAGTCCGAACCGAGCAAACGTGGCCCTTAATACCTTTATAACGGTCACCGCATTTGTTCTAGGCATATCAAAAACTTCTAACCATTTCGAACTAGCGTCGACGATTATGAGATAAGTTTTTCCGTTTAATGGCCCGAGGAAATCTATATGAATCCTACTCCACGGCTGCGCGTGATAGGGCCACGGCTGCGGGGGCGCGCGCGGCGGCGCCTGCGCCTCCGCCGCGCACGTCTCGCACTGCCTACAGACCGTCTATATTTGGCCACCATACGTAGCTTCGAGCTAACGACTTGGTCTTTACTATGCCCATATGGCTTGTATGTAACTGCATCAACACCTTTTCCCTTAAACTTTGAGGTATAATTAACCTGTAACCCCACATAAGGCACCCCCGATCTAAATACAATTCGTTTCGTTTGCTATAAAAAGTTCTAATCGTCTCGTCATTACACTTACTTTGCCAGCCCGATTGAACGTACAACATAACACGGCTTAGTAAAGAATCTTTAGACGAAGCTAGCCTGACGTCATCATTTGTTATCGGTAAAAATTGTTCGACAAAATTAATATAAGTTACCCCTTCGGTTACTATACGCTCGGACCCGGTTTGAGGCAGCCGTGATAACGCATCAGCACAATTTTTACTCGATGCAACATATTCTATTTCGTAATTGTATCCCGATAACAAGACGGCCCACCTTTGTAGCCGAGATGCCGCCATAACAGGAATGCCCACTTTATTGCCAAATATGTAAGTCAAAGGTTTGTGGTCGGTTCTGAGCGTAAATTTACGACCATATAAATATTGGTGAAATTTCCTAATGCCATACACAATAGCCAAAGCCTCCTTATCTATCTGCGCGTACCCCCGCTCGGCGCTAGTGAGTGAGCGAGAGGCAAACGCCACCGGGCGCTCGCCGTCGCGCGTGAGGTGCGAGATGACCGCGCCGACCCCCACGCCGCTCGCGTCCGCCGTCAGCACCAGCGGCTGCTCCAGCGAGTAGTGCACCAGCACTTCGCTTGACCCTAGGCGCTGTTTGATCAGCGTAAACGCCCTCTGACATTCCTCACTCCATACAAACCTGACATTGGCGCGAAGTAAATTATACAAAGGCGCTAATATTGTACTTATATTTTTAATAAATTTTGAATAATACAAAACCATACCTATAAATGCGCGTAGTTCTGAAATATTCGTGGGGGCTGGGGTGTTAAAAATGGCCGCCACCTTATCCTGACAAGTTTTAACCCCATTTTTATCAATAATATGACCTAGATATTTTATACTGTCCTCAAAGAAAGCGCATTTGTCTTTCTTTACTCGAAGCCCATGTAAACGAAGACGTTCAAATACCTTATGTAAATTACTAATGTGATCCTGGTCCTCAATCCCGGATATTATGATATCGTCGAGAAACACTCCTACATAGGGTATATCAGCGAACAATTGCTCCAGACGCTTTTGGAATACTCCCGGGCTCGATGACAGACCAAAGACTAAACGGTTATACATGAATAAACCTTTATGCGTGTTTATAACCGTGTATTTTTTTGACTCGTCTAATTCAAATTGCGCGTAAGCCTGAGACAAATTAATTTTACTAAATTTTTGTCCACCGTGCAAGCGTGCTAGTAAATCTTCTACTTTGGGTAGCGGATAACGATCGACTTCAATAACCTTATTTAAAGTTAACTTATAATCAGCGCAAATTCTGATGTTACCGTCCTTCTTGACTACCGGCACGATGGGCGTCGCCCAGTCGGAGCGGTCAACGGGGGTGAGGATGCCGTCGCGCACCATCTGGTCGAGCGCGCGCTCCACCGGCGCGCGCAGCGCGTACGCCAGCGGCCGCGCGCGCATGAACACGGGCCGCGCGCCCGAGCGCACGTGAATGCTAACCTGGCCGCCCGTGAATCGCCCCAACCCGTCAGCGAACACTTCAGAGTATCTGGAACTAAAATCGTTTATATTAAAATCATTACCAATTAAGTTATTTACACATTTGAATTTAGGTAGTTGTACGTTTAGTTCCATTAACCATTGTCTGCCCAGCAGTGCGAGCACGAATCTTTTATCGACCGATAAAGTGACATTAGACGTCGACAAATTGACATCGGCAATACTTGAACTGTCAAATTTTATCGTCTAATGTCACTTTATCGGTAGATAAAAGATCCGTGCTTAGGGGGCAGTAACGACGTTTTAGCGTCCTCTATAACATACAAGTTTAAATATTTTTTGCTATCATTAAACATAACTAAAGGTTTTATAACTCCCACGGGCCGCACTAACTCCCCCGTGTAGTACCTCAACTTTAAATTGCATTTTTTTATTTCCAAGTTTTTAAATAATTTATAATAAAGTTCCGAACTTATACAAGACACTGCACTGCCCGTGTCACACTCCATAGCGATCTCCTTACCATCCACCTTGAGTGTTATCATTAAAGGACTACATTGCGTGATAGACAACTGATTAACAGCTTTTGCTAATACCTCATCGCTATCCTCACTGTTTGCACCGTTTTCTTGCGTCGAGGCCGCTACGTCGACTTTGTGTTGACCAGCCAGGTAAGGACAGGCCCGTCTTAAATGCCCCTGCTGGTTGCACACTCTGCACACGTAACGAGCAAAGTGACAGTGGGCCACGTCGTGATTGGCGCCACACGCACGGCACTGCTGCTGCTGGTTGTGCGTGGTGGCAGGGCGCGGCTGGCTGCCCGCACCGCCCGCGCTGCCCGCACGCTGCCCGCGCCACGCGCCGCGCCCGCGCGCTGGCGGGTACCGCGGCCGGCCTCCGCTGCTGCCGCCGCCGCCGCTACTGCCGCCGCCGCCACGCCACGTGCCCGCCACCGCCTGGCACGCCGCGATGTCGCCGCTCGAAGAGTTAGCTCGGCCCTCCACCGCCGCCGCATCCTTCTCCGCCGCTTCCATGCTCACGGCGAGAGTAAACGCCTTCCCAAGATCTATCCTGTCTTCGGTGAACAGGCGTTGCCGTATGGTCTCGCTGCTGATGCCGCATACTAATTGGTCACGCAAACTTTCTTCTAACCAACTGCCAAATTCGCAAGTTTTCGTCATTTTCTTTAAAACAGCTACATATTCCGAGATCGTTTCGTTGTTACATTGCTTCCTATGGCGAAATTTGTACCTTTCTGATAATATGCTAGGTTTCGGTTGCAAATACTTTTCTAAAATGTCCGTTAACTGTTTGAACGATTTATTTGATGGCTTGTCTGGTGTGCATAGATTTACCAGTAACTCGTAGCATTCTGCTCCCATTACTGTGATAAGCGTCGGCACTTGTCTTTCGGTTTGAATTTCGTTTACTACGAAGTATTGTTCTAACCTTTCCACATACATCATCCAATTGTCCGAGCGCACGTTAAACTCTGAAATTCTACCTATCGACATTTTCACGCACTTGTTATCACACCTATAATGCACTTATTTCACTATGGTTCGTATCAAACTCGTCGCCACTGAGAAATCTAGATTTAGGTGTACGGAGCAATAAAACACGTCTTCACGTAACAACCATATAATGCGAGACAAGGGGCCGACATACACACTTTTACATCTACCTTACATACACAATAATAATTAATGCCGAGATACCTACATACATCACAAATACAAAAAATAAAAGGCGATGGTGGATGTTAACTATACACAAAAATCGGACAAAGTTAGTACTTACCTACTTTTATATTGTTTCTTTACTTAAGTTTGCTAGTTTGAATACTGGTATAATTGAAATATTTGATTATTTGCGTTGAAAACGCTCAAATTAACTTAGGTAAGTACTTACAATATTTATAATTTATTATCCTACAAATAAAAACTGTTTCTAGCGATGGCGATTCCAGAGGAATGGGTTTCTACATAATACTCTTAATATTATAGACTTGATCAGTGTTGAACTTTGCTCCACAGTAATAATAAGGTTTAAAATTTATTTTAATTATGAGGTGGGTACTATCACTGAATATCTAATAGTACGTACAGAAGGTTCACTCTCTAACTAAAGTCAAGTTTTGGGTATAAAAAGTTGCCTACTCTTACGACTTTCACGCGAAATTGAAACTTATCGTGTGACCCCTTATGTTTTTATTTATGTAAGTAGGTACGTTATTTGTGTATTTTTAATTTCTTTTAATTCTCACCCATGCGTCGTAATTTAAATGTTTTTTTTTTGTGATTTGGGTCTTAGGGTTTCCATATAATCCGTTCCAATTCGTAATATTGTATTACTTCTAACACTTTATCATTACTCCAATCCGTATTAACGAAACAGAATAATTTCGATAATCTTACTTAGCAACACGTTCACACCTCTAGTTGCCTCGCAGTCAACTAAAGTGTGCACCGAAATGTCACAATAGAATAAAACAAGTATGCTATCTTCATACATACGCACCGAGCGCGGCTTGTATGTGAGCGTGGCCGAGCCATCCCGTACGCCTCGGCGCACGCACACACTGACGAGTTTATTAATGCTAAAGGCCCCAGTACACATTGGCGTGTGTTGGCCCACTGCCGAAACTGTACGAAACGATGCCAGTCGCGCGGCTGAGCCGTACGTAATGCCGCGCGCGGCCCTGCGTGCTTCGTAGCTGCGCCCGCCGCTGCCGCTCGTGAAGCGACAGCCCTACCTACAGTTTAGGCAATTATCGGTCGCTCGGGGGCCGAATCAGCGTACTTGTTTCATTTTACTATGGAAATGTGGCCGCACGAACTTTATCGCGATAAAATCCTTTCCTTTGATGTGCGGCAATTTACCGACAGCGGCGCGCTAGCGCGATGTTGTATCGCGCTAACGCGAAGTGTTCGGCCAGACGTGTCACGACAACGTGAATCTTCGCGCTAGCGCGATAGGCGTGGCCACGGCATAATAATATGGGTTATATATACTTACTTGGCTTCAACTTAAATAGAACAAGGATCATAAGACCGCCGGCGGTCGCGAAACAATTGATTTTAATTGAGTCTGGTTTTACGATCCTCAAGGGGTTAAAGTACTGAGTTTGGCCTCCAGTATTTTTCCAATATCTTCATGATTAGAGATGACGATTCTTATAAAAAAAGATCTATTTTTATATCGATTCATAATAAATCGAGTTGAAAAAGATTAATTTCTCAAAAAACGTTTATTTTACAGTTTGTATTTACAATAATACAAATTCAAGATTACAAACGTAACTCTTTTTTAATTGCTTTTATTTATTAAGAAGAGACGAAGAAAACAAAGCACACAGCTATCTTGTGAGTTTTTGAGTAATTTAGTGAAAACCTATTATTTCTTTACATGTGTTTGAGTCTTAGAGCATAAAATGCTCTAAGGTTTGAGTACATTCAACTAACTGTAAATCGTTATCAAATTGAAAAAATCGAATTTCGATTTTCTCTTTTGAAATATCGATTCACTGGATCGATTCATAATCAATTCAAAAAAAATCCTCTCATCAGCGTGACCTTCGCTTCAGTAGCAAGCAACCTTACTCTCCAAATTCCTGCTCATCATACTGGCTTCGTCTCCAGCTCTTTTACTTTAACCGCTATCCGTCTCTAGAATGCTCTGCCATTGCATAGCCGTCGTGCACAGAGCAAAGTAGCGTATAAAAGACAGCAGAGCAGTTTTATATGTAAAGAAGATTAAATAATTATTAAAATGTAAAAGGAAAACTTGCATAAAACTATTTTCATCATATTTGTACTTACTTTTTGTAAAGAAAATGTTGTTGACCCCTTGAGGATCGTAAAACCATACACAATTGAAAATCAATTGTTTCGCGACCGCCGGCGGTCTTATGATCCTTGACCTATATCACGAATAGCATGATAATCGAATATGTTAGTTTGCTAATATGATGTTTTAAGAATATGATATTGTATTAATGTGGTGATTTGAGTTTATGATTTTTTGCGAATATGGTGTTTTTGCTAATATGATATTTTGCGAATATCATGTTTTGCTTTTATGCTATGCAGCGACGGAGGGGACGTACGTCACTGAACGCAGTTTTAGACTATTTTACACTCAGAACAATTGTTCTGAGATTTTACACACACAAATGCAATCCTATTTCGGTTTTGTTTGACAGCTCATGTCTGTTGCTATAATCCGCTAGTTATAGTAACCATTGAGCTTTTTATAGCTCAATGATAGTAACTTTATGGTATAACCTCTTTTGACCTTTCGTTGGATTCCTGCGGGCCTAGCAAAGATGGGCGATTGTTACTGATTCGAACAATCGAATGATTTGATACAACTAATATTAACAATCGAATACAAAAACAATCGATCACTATTTTGCAAATTCGAATGAAACCGCTAGTTCACTTATTCACTATGCCATTCAAAATTGGTCTTTATCTATGGTGTCATAAAGTCTACTTTTATTTGATATTCGAAGGAACAATCGAATAATGCAATGGCGCGATTGGCGGAAATGCAAAAAGAGCAAACGCTATGATTGTTTTTACTTCTTTCTTTCTCTCCTACACACTTGTTTCGTTTATCTTTTTATTCCCTCGTACAAGTTAGTTCGATAGTTTGAATATTCGACTAGATAAACTAGTAGTAATGAAATTTGAATCGGAAGGAATGAGACGACGCTATACATTCTTATTCGCTTCTCGCTTATATTCAAAATCGAATGATTTCTAAAGTTATTCGAATAATTCGAATGACTTCTACAATCGAATAATTCGAATAATGTCATTCACAATCGCCCATCACTAGGGCCTAGCATGCGCAACACGAGAAAGCTTTCTCAACCCGTTTTCTCGTGATATCTCTCTATCTCTTTTGACACTAACATGGTTGCGCTTAGATCTCTACACGATATGTCAAAAATAGACATAATAGTAGTTTTTGCTTATCTGTGGTATTTTTCTCTACAAACCCTAACATGCCAACCTAATTATGTCAAGTTTTGACAACTGTAACCGAGACGAAACCGAGATTGTTGTCGTTCCCGATATCGAAGGAAGAGAGAGTGTGAGAAGTAGTGAAAACAGCAAAAATTTGCAGTGACGATGGCGGTTCCTTATTATAATTATGTTATAAGCGTATACGAAGAGCGAGAAGCGCGTAAAATACAAAGAAATGTAATCAGAGACATTTGTGATCCGTTTGATCTCACTGATAAGGAGTTCCAATCGCTTTGGCGATTAACAAAGCCAATGGCTATTTACCTTATTAATAGACTTTCGCCTGATTTGGAGCCTCTAGCCGAAGGCCTACCCGTTCATTTAAAGGTACGTACGTTAGTGTTATTATCAAAGCCGAGTTTCGACACTGAA
The DNA here is from genome assembly GCA_963921215.1 of Scoparia ambigualis. Lineage (NCBI taxonomy): Eukaryota > Metazoa > Arthropoda > Insecta > Lepidoptera > Crambidae > Scoparia > Scoparia ambigualis. The sequence continues at coordinate 14,365,132 of OY992507.1, forward strand.
TTATTAGTGAAAGACTATGAACCTACTGTGAACTTTAATGTTATTATTAAATCTTTTAGATCTTGAACTCCGTACAATTTCTTGCCAATGGAGGATACCAACGGCAAGTTGGGCAAGATCACACTCAGTGCGTAGCACAAACTACTGTTAGTAGTTACCTCCGCCAATTTTTAGACTCCATATATAGAAGGTACGATCAGTCTTAACTACCTTTATTTTGTAATTGTAAAAACTTGAAACTGTCTGTGTTGACCTCTTTCAGAATATATCCAACACTGTTTTAAATTCACACAAATCTGCATTTTTACCTTTTTTCCTTGGTAAAGTTTTTATTTTTCACCTTTTATGTTAAAAAGATTAAAAGCTTATTGGATAGAGAAGCAAAATCTGTTTTAGTTTGTTTAGGAGGGTTCATTAAATATTTTACAACAAAGTTGAATATGAAAGTTTTGATAGCCAAGGGAATTAGGGCCATTTTGGTTAATTATTTCTATGTTACTCATTTATAATAACTTACAACTTTCAGATTATTAGCTGAGTGGGTCCACTTTCCAGCTTCAGAAGCGGACAGAAGAAGTTTGTCATCAAGCTTCGAGAGGAAATATAATGTGCCAGGTATATTGGGGCTCATAGATTGTACCCACGTTAAAATATTTCCTCCTCCTGGCCCACAAGGGATCCAATATAAAAATAGGAGAAAAGATGCACATACCATCAATGTTCAACTGGTATTATTCCATTGATAGACTTATTCATTTGTTTGTACTTTGTTTACTAATTATGTTTATGAAATGTTAATACATTTTCCAATCTACTTTATGTAAAACAGGAATTTTTCCATGTAACATAATACTGTTTTTTTACATAATAATAAGTAGTTGTGATAGTGACCATGAAAGATTAAAATGTTATTTTACAATCTTTCAGATAGTAGACTCAAATTGCAGAATCATCAATGTGAACGCAAGGTATCCGGGCAGGGTTCATGATGCCTTCATATGGCATCACTCTGTAGTGAGAGCAGAGATGAAGAGGATACATGACCGAGGAATTGGGAATTATTTTCTCTTAGGTAGTATAGATATTATACTCTAACAAACAAGAACAAAAGTCTTAACTTTTTTTATAGTATTGATGCGGGAGCCTTACACAAGCAAACAGATTATTTTTCTGTTCGGCATCCTTAACAGAAAGAAAGTAACTGATTACAATTTTGCAATAATAATTCAAATGAATTTTATTATTGCAGGTGATTCAGGTTATCCTCTTGAACCTTGGCTAATGACTCCGGTCCTACATGCTAATCCAGAAACTCCTGAGCAGCGTTACACTGATTGGCATTGTCTAGTCCGAAATGCTGTTGAACGGACAAACGGCTATTTGAAAGGCAGTCTAAGATGTTTAGGGATTGACCGGGTCTTGCATTATTCCCCAGAAAAAGCCTCTCAAATTATATATGCTTGCTGCATCATCTATAATTTAATGAAGCATTTCGGGTAAGCAATTTATATTTTGTAACTTGTTATGATACATTTATAGTATTAACTTCTGGTTATAAAGTATTTTTTATTACAGTGTACCAATGGATGAAAGTACAGAGGACAGAGAGCAGCCCAATGAAGAGGAAATTCCTGTGCAGTTAGCAAGGCCATCCCATCTTATACTTAAATCTTAATTTGCCCGGGACCTGTTTTATTAAAGTTGGTTGGTACCTACTGATATTGTTAGCTAATTTTATTTGACTCATTAAATAATAATATTAGTTAGCATTTTTCTGTTTCATAAACTATTTGACAACACTAATAATATGGACTCTTTGACGCCACTAATATCATTAGACTTGAAATTTTATCTGATTATAAATTGATATTCTTTGCATAACCGAACACTGGCTTAATTTTAAGAATCATTTGGTAGGAAGTTCGTTCAGTCGAGGAAATGCAAAACATGGTGGCTCCTTAATTATTGTTATTAAAAAGTTTAAATCAAAGGAACTAAAAGGCCTCTCGGTTGAGCGAACAATAGAATAGAAATAGCTTGTGTGGAGTTGGAGCAGTTTGTTTTTTTTTATTCTACAACGAGTAAGCGCTCGGCCTTCATCTCACCCGATGGTAAGTGACGATAAGGCCGGAGGTGGAACCGCGCTTTACCCGGAATCCTCAACCCTGAGGAACTGGCTATCTTATCTCAAACTATCGGAACACAACAATGCTATAAACATCGTTGTTACAGCGACAGACTTAGATAAGATGGTGGTAGCTAGCCAGGCGGACTTAACAGCCCTACCACCAACCAAACCGAGCACACAAAGATGTACCCCCCGCTGGGAATCGAACCCGGGACCTCTGGGTCTGAAACCGGTGGCTTAGCCACTAGACCACAGAGGCGGTTAGTATTAAGTGTTTACAGACCTCCTTCAGCGTCATATGACTATAGAAGCATTTGGTTTTGCGTATCAAACAAAGGACATCGGCCAAATCCACAGGTCCAGCTAGGACCTGATATTCAATGACAATGGGCATTATTAATTTTATGTTGATTAGATAGGTACCTAACATAATTAGAATCAGTGTCCTAACTCCATTCAATATAAAACTTCACAAATGCGAGATATAATTTTTTAAAATTTTTGAACTTTTGAGGTTAGAAAAACATTTTAACGATTTAACAGATTAAATTCTCAACTTAAGTCGACCTTAACTTTCTGATAACTACGTAAATAGTAAGAGAAATGTAATAATGGTATTTGACATGAAACAAAGAGGATGCTTTAAGTATGAATTTTTTCTCAGTCTCAGGGCGTGGAGTACGTAAAAGCCTAGCTAGGTAGTTTGCTCTCGTCCCTGACTTAGCTTGGGGGAATCGCCGAGGTGTTGGGAGGCGCGTCGCTGTACAGGAGCTGCGTGCTGCGTGGTGTGTTCCCAAAATGGCGGCCGTGTCGAAATGCGATGACGGTCGCCTAGGTGCTCCAAACCAGAACGTAGAATACTCCAAACGTAGTAGGTACTCCGGACGTTTAAACTCCGAATGTAAAACCCTGGAACACAACGCAGCGTGAGCCGGTTTGTCCAGCAGCCGCCGATTGTGATAGCCACCTCACCCCTAGCCAATCCGAAAAAGTCAGATGAGAAGAGACTGTAGTGTGAGGTGGGAAGCGATCACAATCAGAGCGGAGTGCACATAACTGTAAGTTAGCCTTGAAAGCCGCCGATTGCGATGGTCACCTCACCCCATCCAATCCGAAAAAGTCGGATGTGAAGAGGCTGAGGTGAAGTAGTAAACGACCACAATCGGAACGGGACACACATAATTATGAAAACTAAAACCTAGCTAAAAAGCATTGCGTGAAGCGCTTGCTACTAAATCATGTTCCAAAGAAAAGAAATTAAAATTAAATTATTTAAGTGTGGGTTGAGATCGGACCGGTCGAGGGTAGGTACTTATAAAACATTTGGTTCCCATCCAGCATTTTAAAATTAAACTAAATACGAGCTCTACGGTAGTAATACCGGTTTTCAATAATAATTAAATTAATTAAAAGTAAATTACATAAGTGCGGGTTCGAGTCCCGGTCGAGGTTACATGTAAACATTTGATTCCTTCCCGTAATTTAGAGTTGAACTAAATAAGAGATGGACCGTAGTAATACCGGTCTCAATGGGAATTAAATAATTAACAACCTCTAAAAGTCTTCCCGACAGACAAGGAAACAAATAGCAATTAGCAAACGAGTTGCACAACTAAAAATTAACATTATACAATGACGGTCACCCTTTAGCGGTTACATGGTATAACAAATTTTGAAAATCACCGTTACATGTTTAAATCTTTGATTTTAAATTATAAACAGCAGACTTTCTAGAAGGGCGGAGGATTCGTGTTCTTTGTGAGGGTAGTTCCTCCGCGTTGTACAAAGTCAATGCCGGAGTGCCGCAGGGTTCTGTGCTCTCACCTACTCTATTTCTTCTGCATATTAATGACATGTTGTCCTTGGGCAATATTCATTGTTATGCGGATGACAGTACGGTGCATGACATGAGCGGTACTTGGGACATCCTGCAGCAAAGCAAGCCGATATCATAGTGAAAAGGCAAGAACTGGTTGCCAAACTGTCTCTAAGTGGGGATCTAAAAACCTGGTCGAGTTTAATGCTAGCAAAACCTAGGTTTGTGCATTCTCGTCCAAGGTAGGTAACTCTCCGTTACCCATTTCGGTTAACCTCAGCATTCTTGGCATGGACATCGGCCAGGAACTGAATCCGAAATGCTATATCGAAAATGCTATTTTAACTGCCTCCAAAAAAGTTGGGTATTCTTAATAAGTTGAGGCGGTTTTTCACTCCCGAGCAGCGCTGTTTGCTGTACAAAACTCAGGTGCGATCGAGTATGGAGTATTGTTCCCATCTATGGGACGGCTCCGCTAAATACCTCCTCGATGCACTTGATAAACTGCAAAGGCGAGCGGTACGCATTATTGGAAATGCTGAGGTTACAGCCTCCCTTGAGGACCTCCAGCTGCGTAGAGACATTGCTTCTCTCAGTGTCTTCTACCGGAATTACTACGGAGAGTGTTCTGAAGAACTTTTTGATCTTATTCCGCCCTCTCCTTTCCTCTCCCGGACTACACGTGCTGGTCTTAGGAACCACCATCATACTGTACAGACTACCATTACTCGTACCAAAAAATTTGGCAAGTCGTTTCTCTGTAAGGCCATTCGGCTTTGGAATTCTTTGCCGGCGCATGTGTTTCACAGCTCCTACAGTCCCGGGTCTTTTAAGCGGGGCGTGAAACGGCATTTATGCAAGCCGTCATGAATAGGTGCGCTCGTTATCGTGCATATTCCACGGTGGGGACCGCTCTCATTATTTTGGACTGCATCGACTGCTTACCATCAGGCAGGATGCAGTCACTATGACGAGTCATAATAGAAAAAAAAACATACCTTCTCACGCTTAGTAATGCTATCTCTGCATAAGCATGCTTATATAAAATAGTTCACTCCCACATCGATTCATCTAATTTACTGGCCCTTTTAAATTTCAAAATTAAATTTCGTTCTCGTGACAAAGATCTACACAATTTTGTACTTCAAGTCTGCAAAAACAATACGTCTTTCTTTAACCCTACGGTTCGCATATGCCGTCTATATAATGACCTCTTTAATAAAAGCAATAACTCGGGTGTAGATATTTTCCAACTTAGTCTTTCAGAATTCCAAAATTGCTTAAAAGTCTCGATAAAACCTTCCACTGTAATTTAGTTTTAGTTTTATATTGATATCCTAATTAGTTTAAATTGTAACATAGGAAGCACCTTTTTATAAGACTTTAAACTATCGCGTTGCATTGCATTAAAACTGTTCTAACGGGACTAAACACGATTAATTTTGTAAGTAAGTACATATCTACTTACTGCTTGACGTTTCGGCCGCGATGCTGCGGCCTGCCTGGGGCCCAAGTCTGCTAATTTACGAATGGCATAATTGAATCGCAATCGGATCGTATTGTAATTGTTTGACACATTTGGTATTCTCTTACTCATATAAGAATACCAAATGTGTCAAACAATTACAATGCGATACAATTGCGATACAATTACGATTCAATTATGCCATTCGTAAATTAGCAGACTTGGGCCCCTGTTCGCTTGTGACCACGGCCGCAGCATCGCGGCCGAAACGTCAAGCAGTAAGTAGATATGTACTTACTTACAAAATTAATCGTGTTTAGTCCCGTTAAAACAGTTTTAACACCTTTTTATAGTTTGGATATTTAAGTTATGATGTGTGCACTCATTATCGGATTGTAGTTTAACAAAATATTTTATATATTGCTATGTATCCTGTTCATGTTTTAGCGATAATCTGTGCTGTGTACCGTATACAAATGAATAAAAAAAAGCGAGCTAAGGCTGAAACAAGGGATTAACACACATCTAAATACTTATAATCAAGCTCCTTTGCATACCTTTACATTTTTGATATAGGTATTAGTTTTGTTAGTATTACGGTATTTGATAATATTATTATTTGGTATGTTAGTATAAAGGTTAGTATTTAAGTAATATCTAATTTATTTCTTGAAGTACGGTTCCCTTCTGGGTAAAAGCCTCCTCCATTTTATTCCATACATTTCTGTCCTGTGCTACTTTCATCCACTGTTTTCCTGTCAGGGTAACATATCATCTGACCATTTTTTGGTCTACCGACATTTCTTTTCCCTTGTGGGCCAGGCCATTCTGTTGTTTTTAAGGTCCATCTATCGTCGGTCAGTCTTGATACATAGCCGGCCCATTTCCATTTTAGTTTGAGTGCATGTTTATGAGCATCTTTTACCTTTGTTTTCTTACGAATATCTATGTTTTTTATTTTTTGTATTTTTTTGAGTTTCAGGACACTCCTTTCCATGTCACGTTGACATGTTGTTATCTAAATAGGTACTTACTAACTAATAACTACTCTAATTTTAAAAACTGTTCAACACTTACCCTAACGGGTAATATTGTAGCACTATGATCGTAGAATGACGTTAAGGCTTGATACTTTATAAATAATCGATTTGGTCAAATACGTGACTTAGCGATGTAAGTAGTTATAGAAAAACGTATTTAAATTAAATTGCTAGCGACGACAAAAGCAACGTCTGTGTCGTATCGCTAGCTCTCAGGCGTATGGCTGACGATTACGCCGCGCCGCCGACGTGAGCTCCGTTGCTCGCGCGCAAGTTGTTACACGTTGGCTGCGGCGCCTCTAATAGCGTCTACCCCGGGTGCGGCTCGCTACACTCTAGGCGTGTGGGCCGCACTGGTGTTACGAAATTTTTCGGACGCTACGCCAGTGCGGCCCCACACGCATACGTGTGAGCGCCGGCCCCACGCCAGTGCGGCCCCACACGCGTCGCGTGTGAGCGCCGGCCCTACGCCAGTGCGGCCCCACACGCATACATGTGAGCGCCGGCCCCACGCCAGTGCGGCCCCACACGCGTCGCGTGTGAGCGCCGGCCCTACGCCAGTGCGGCCCCACACGCATACGTGTGAGCGCCGGCCCCACGCCAGTGCGGCCCCACACGCGTCGCGTGTGAGCGCCGGTCCTACGCCAGTGCGGCCCCACACGCGTGCCTGTGACGGCCCTTCTCCCATGCGCAATAAATTTTCCACAGTTATGTCACAAAACAGAAAGGTACAGAAATCAATCACGTGTATGTCCTTCACTTTACATACCTACGCGGGCGAGTATGCGCGGCGGTCTCGATATGGTTGCGCGCGCAACTGAGGGGGCTACTCCAAGCCCGCAGTATAGCCCGCATAGCAAAAAAACTTTTCCTACAATATACATACTATTACAACAGGTACTTACTTCTGTATTACGTTAAAACGAACCATGGAAATGCAAACAAAGACCTACTTAGCTCTTTGAAACAACTGGTAGCTTAAAAAACGACAATTCACCGTTTTGTTTTGTGCTTAAGTCGACCATTGTAATTTTATTATTTTCAATGACAACGAATAGGTAGGTAATAACCTCGTCTCATCTCGTCAGCGCAATTCTAAAAAATGTATTAAAATATACAGTGCTAATTAGCGGGCGCAGGTCGATACGAAATTCAACACTTTTTTAAATTTAAGGGCTTGGTGCGGTGTGCCAAGCGATACTTTAAGCCTTTCAGTAGCAAAAGCATAGTTAAACACTTTCTTAGTTTAATAATAGATGATAATGAGTAATAATATGATACTTAATGAAACTCTTCTAGCCAGACAAGCAACCCGTAATCACGGTAATGGGCGATTTTCTGACAGCCCAAATTAAAAAGTAAAAATTAGTTCAAAAACACTCGATAGATGTCGTTTTATGAAAGCTGGGCTACTTATAAGCTGTAATAAATTCTACACTTTTACTTGTCTACCAAAAGAATAAAAAAATAGTATTTACTTACCTATTTATATTCAGGACATCCAGAACCTATTTCTATTTTGGAATAGAATAAATGTTACGCAGCCATACACGTGCTCTTCATGAACCCGCCTTTTACTAAGCGCCATACTAATCTATGCTAAGCGCCATCTATGAAGTCATTTACGAACCAATTTCTTTTTTTTTTTGATCTCGGAAAATCGCCCATTGTACACAGCTTCAAGTGCCACACGAAATGTTTCGTAAAATGAACAGAACTAAATGCGAAAGAATCAGAAGAAAGTACTAGAAACTATTCAAAGCCTATATGGTGAAGAATAAATTGAGTACTTTACAAGTAGTACACGCATAGCAGTATATATCACTTGTATTTTTTTTTATTATCAACTTTTAACGTCGTTACACAATTTGTATGATTTAAAAGGTTGTCGCGAGATTATGTAAGTACTCGTATATAACTTTACTCAGATTGAACATTTTAATCAATCACATCAAGTTATTCAATTTACTTTTTTATTTACACAAGTAATTTCTGTCGTCATGTCTGCAGTTTTGTTTTATTTTCTGAAATTTGAGTTTTTTCGAACATTAATGTGAAATAATAGTTGATTATTAACCGTTAAGTGTTTGTGAACGTGCAATAAGTGTTGGCAAATGAAACAAAGCAGTGCAACATCACTTTTCAAATTCTCTCAAGAAGTCCGCGTGAGATCTCAGTAAAGTCTCACATCTTTACTGAGGACTCAAGGGGTTTGGGGGAATATTATTTATCATTCATCATCTTAATCACCACTCATTATCATCTAGTGAACAAGAAATAAAAAAACTAATGACTAGGCAGTATGGTCTCCGACCTTAGCCTGTTCCTTTACGGAACAAATATAAAAAAAGCGGTCGGTCGGTAGGTACCTACTTAGAGAAAACATTAATTAAATTTACGAAAGGTGCAGTGCTACCATATTTACAGATTTATCTGTATTCATACAGATTTTTGAACCTTTTACAGATAACAGATTTAATACTACTTTTATACTAGCGATGTGTAACTCAGGAGTGACAAACGCAAAAGATATAGTATCCCAGGCAAGGAGTGATTAACTCCGTATATCCCTTTAACTCCAATTATATCTTTATATCCATGTAGCTAAGATGTATTTTGGCCAAAACTCATTGCGAAGAATAGAAAGAAACAGAGATGTGTCTAGGTTGTGAGTAAAAAAGAGATAGAATATTTCGCCCGCGCATGCGTAGTGCGGGATATATAATTATATTATACGGTAGTTTTGTTATGGTAAATAAATCTTTCACGCAATAAGGCACAATTTCGCTGGTAGGGAATTTGTAACTTCGGTGTGTTTAAAGAATAACAAAAATACATGTTACACATACATCAGTTAACTTTCCACCAATAGTAATAATTAATTAACAGCTAAATAAATTCTCGAACAAAGAGAGTAAGTACAGACGTAACAACTAGCATGAACAAAAAAATAGAATTAAACAATTACAAATAAAATTTTATTAAGTTTTTTAACTCACTTGCTTCTTAAATTGAGAAGCAGAGGTGTGGAAAATATCTATGGTTGTTCTAATTCTCTTTCTTGTCGTACGCATATTCAACTAAGTTAATCTTTAACTCCCTAGCTCATTTGGTTCATATCTGAGCCAGGGAGTTAAAGAGTTAAAGATATAAAAGAGTGATATAAATCTTTGGATACAAAAGATGTAATCACTCTTTTCTTAACAGTGAGTTATTCTGCGCATCGCTATTTTATACAGATTTTTGACATTTGTACTTTTTGTAGAACACTAGACCAAAATTTGGTCCGAGCTAGATACACAATCCGTTTGAAAAAGTGGCTCCAACTGTTCTATACATTTTTGTTTTAAAAAATCACAACTAATCATGATACTCCGCCTTGTTTTCACTACATTAAGTATTAAATTTGGACAGCAACGTCAAATGACAACTGACAGCAATGGGCGATTTTCTGACAGCCCAAATTAAAAAGTAAAAATTAGTTCAAAAACACTCGATAGATGTCGTTTTATGAAAGCTGGGCTACTTATGGGCTGTAATAAATTCTACACTTTTACTTGTCTACCAAAAGAATAAAAAAATAGTATTTACTTACCTATTTATATTCAGGACATCCAGAACCTATTTCTATTTTGGAATAGAATAAATATTACGCAGCCATACACGTGCTCTTCATGAACCCGCCTTTTACTAAGCGCCATACTAATCTGTACTAAGCGCCATCTATGAAGTCATTTACGAACCAATTTCTTTTTTTTTTTTGATCTCGGAAAATCGCCCATTCAATGCTCCCTCTTGGTTGGAGCATTTAGTTCGAGGCGACACTTTGAGAACGTAATTGCTGTATCTAGTGAGCAGCGTTGCCGATCTGGGGGGAATTCCCCTTTTTAGGGGGAATTATGCTTAAGTGAGGGGCAAAAAAGGGTATTGAGAATAAAAGGGGAATTTAATAAAGAAGCTGCAATGGGCGATTTTCCGAGATCAAAAAAAAAAGAAATTGATTCGTAAATGACTTCATAGATGGCGCTTAGCATAGATTAGTATGGCCCTTAGTAAAAGGCGGGTTCATGAGGAGCACGTGTATGGCTGCGTAATATTTATTCTATTCCAAAATAGAAATAGGTTCTGGATGTCCTGAATATAAATAGGTAAGTAAATACTATTTTTTTATTCTTTTGGTAGACAAGTAAAAGTGTAGAATTTATTACAGCCCATAAGTAGCCCAGCTTTCATAAAACGACATCTATCGAGTGTTTTTGAACTAATTTTTACTTTTTAATTTGGGCTGTCAGAAAATCGCCCATTACTTGACTGGAAAAAAATATTGACAGCATATTTGATCACATCGGGCAAGGCTGAATGGGCTACGTACGATCCTTCTGTCTGTTCCATATAATAAAAAAAACATAAAAATAATGTCATTGTTAGAATTAGGAAGAAGTATAGTGCGACCATGGACGTATAATATTACGTCCATGAGTGCGACAAGCATTAATTCCTTTCCGGTGATAATCTGTGGAACTAAAACATTTTGCATATGACAGTTCATTTTGACATATTATATATTTTGTACGCAAGTAGCTCCTCTGTCATGGTTGTTACCGGAAAGAATAAGAATGTGGGTGGGTCCATGTATCTTTACCTACCTAGTCTGCCTGGAGGAGAGTTTCGGGACGCCACTTCGTTGAGGTGGTTTGGTGGTACTTTGTTAATTTGCAAGTTTCATAATAGATAATGTGGTTTAAAATTGTTGTTATATTGTTGTTTCTACGCATCTATAATATAGTCCAGATGCGTAGAAACAACAATATAACTATAGGTATATATTAAGTGGAATCTGGGCACAATCTGAGCTAAGTGGGAAGTGGGAGTTGAACATTTTATTGTAGTAAAGGAAAAATGTTGTAAGTCTGTAGTGGTCTATAGTCTTTGGCTTTGTTTTGATAAGTACAAGGTTGCGTGCGAATAATGTTTCTGCTTTTCTGTTCTCTTTATCCTTATCTACTTACTTGTCCAGCATATTTATACTATCTAACACGGGCTGTCCATGTCCAGGCTTTGTAGCAGTTACAGAAGAGTGTACAGAAGATTACCGACCGTGACTGAGCTGACAAAAACGGTTATTATAACAATAACAAACTTAAAATACGTATGGAATGCTTACAAAACGCAGAATTTAAATAAATTAACAGATAATTACGAAAAGTTATAATGACGAAATTGAAGATTCCAAGACATAAAATAAATTACGTTTTCGCATTTTGACATTTAGAAGTTAGTACTTACCTACATACTTAGAAGTCACTGTTTAAAACTATAAAGAATCATACTATTTTCGATAGCTAAAACCTGCTACTTACTACCTAACCTACTTTTCGTACTTCCTAAATAAGTGCACATCGAAACAATCGCATTTTTTTTTTATGTGCACTTATTTAGGAAGTACGAAAAGTATTAATCACATTTCTAAGACAACAAAAATCATTTGTAAAAAATGACAAACTGTCAAAATTGTCAACAATTTTTTTTTTTATAAAGGTTGTTCAATATTTTATGAAATACGAAGAGCTCCATTGGTATTATATATAAACTCGAGGGTAATTTTATTACAAAAAGGGGAATTTTTCAACATGGCGCGGGGAATTCACAAAACTACCTCTGGCAACACTGCTAGTGAGATACTTTCTAGATCGCCTTTTATCTCATCAGTCTACTCGATATGTTTCGTTGCATACCGTGTTCAAACTGCTAATGTAACAACACTAACAACGAACATGTTGTTTTGTCTATTTTGATCAGCTGTGCTTAATGTTTGGGGTTGCAATTTTACTTTCCTGCTTGTTTGTGGTTTGGTGGGGAAAACATTTTCACAGTTATTGTTATGTTGATGTTTAATAACTTGATTGTTTTACTTTGGTTTTGTTTCTTTTTTTAGTGTGGGACCTGAGGCTGGCAGTGGCTGCAGTTGGTTGTGGCTGTGCTGGCGGCGCAAGTAAGTGCCTACTTTGCTGTTAAAACAACTGAAATAGTATTAGTTCACCTACTGGTAAAGAACTAGTCCCGGTTTCAAATCTCGGTGAAAGTTTATTTTATTTTGCATTATGAGAAACATACAGCACATAATAATTTATGTTAACAGAATGTCAAAACCAATATTTTGGTACAAATTATACATACACCTTCAGATTTGAATAATGTGTTCAATGGAATATTTATAACCTGAGTTATGGATGTTAGTCAGTTACCTGACATCTTATTTTTAAATATTTACTACATTACTAAATTATTTATTCTTCTTAAAAAAAAATTAGGTACCTAGTTGCGATTAAAAGTTATAAGATTTACACTATCTTAGCAATATTTTGACATCAACCGAAAGTTGTTTTCAACAAATATTTATTTTGTTATTAGATCCAAGACGCCGACGCTACAAGCGGTGGTGGAGGAGCCGGCGGCGGAGGAGGCCACTGTGGCGCCGGACGAGCACGCTCGTGCCGAGTTGCGCCGCAGCCACGCGCGCCTCTTCCGTCGCCTGGCCCTTCCCGAGGCCGAAGAGCCGCCACGCGCCCCGGCCACTGCCGAGGAGCTGGCTGCCATGCGAGCCAGATGGGCGGCAGCCGCCATCGCCGGTCGCGCCGCTCGCGCGGCGAGGCGCGCTTTACGCGACGCCTATTAGAATAGGGGAGCTCTAGCTGATAGAGCTCCCCTTATTAACTATTATACAATGAATTTATTGTAGTTGTTTTATTTTCTAAAATGTGTGCTACACTCTCATCATCATAATCACTCTCTAGGCATAGTATAATATACTATTGTATATATTATGAAAAATTGCAATTTAAGAGAGATTTGCGTGAAATGCTAAGTAACTAATTATTGTAGATACGACGACAAGCTATTTCTCTCACACACAACACCTAGCTCAGCAAGCAAATAATTCACTCGTTAATTGTTGAATGATAAACTATATAATTGAGCTATAAAAGCCGAATATATAAAAGAGTGATATATATCATTAAGACAATGATATGAATCACTTTTCTTTTGAATGATATATTTTGCGCACCTCGTTATGCCGGAACTAGATCTACTATCGATCGAAAATAAGTTGCAGTAGACTGCCGGAACGTAGATCTGCGCTCTGTGCTATAAAGTCTAAATTAGCTAAGGGGATGAATTATATTAGAGCGGGGCGTGCCCCGGGCGGGGCACTGATTTGAGACGTTGCCACGTTGCATACATTTTGTATTTATATTAGAGCGGGCCGGGCATGCAACGTCTCAAATCAGTGCGCCGTCCGGGCCCGGAAGGTGCACGGCCCGCTCTAATATACTCGTAATTCATCCCTAAAACGTGTTGAGTGATTGAGCTAATGAACGAATGAATGCAAAAAAATCACTCAATTTACTTTTTTACTGTGCTGTGATGTTAGTACAAACATAACCTCCAAAGTTGTCGTATTTTTGAAAGTGTTTTAGTGCTAAATTCTGTGCAAAAGTAAGTATTTCTTTGTTTTCTAGGTGTTTTTATGCATTTTAATTATATTTTTAATAGGTGAAAGTCCAATAAACTATATTTATAAGGATTTTGCAAAAAAATCTAAGACAAAGTTCGTTTCCTACAGACGCCAGTCGGGTCGAGTTTAACCCTCGATTTATTGCAATGCAATTATCACGTAATATTTTATAAAACAACTATGTAGGTATAGAAATATTGTAATAATTGAAAATAATACCTACATGTGTAGGTAAGCATTTTTTTTGGTTGATTTGCAATTATTTTCCCTTATGTAACTTAGATTAAAACAAAAAGGGAAGATACGGTAGTAAGTGAGCCGCTAAAATTAGGCCTAAAGGCACAACTTCACTTACGTGTGTACGTAAGTAGGTACGCGGCTGTTGCGAAGCGACCGAGATGTCAATGCGCGTCTATTTTGATTGACTACAAGTAGGCGCATGCCGTATCTTCCCTTTTTGTTTTAATCTAAGTTTAAGTAAGTATAAAACTATCTCCTTTAGTGTTCAAAAAATTTTCGCATGTGGAATACCGGAACGTAGATCTACATATTATGTATAAACAGTTTCGTCAATAAAAAAAGTTTTTATAAGTAGGTTCTAATTTCATTTATTACATACTTACTGTAAACACTAGGCTGTGGATAGTGCCGCAAGCGGCATTCTAGTACGATCGGTTACGATGCCATAATTACGGCATCCTAGTACAAAGTGTAGGCAGTGAATAGAGTGCCACAAGCAGCAACTTAGTACGATCGGTTACGATGCCGTAATTTGACGGCATCCTAGTACGAAGCGTATAGAGTGCCACAAGCGGCATTATATCTCAATCGTATATACATATTTTTTATTTGTCATAATGTTCAGACGACTTATTATTCAAAAGATATTTTTGTATGGAGTTAGATTTCTGTTGTCTAATAAAAAAAATAACCTCGAAATTCAAGACAATCGCTACGCTGCGCTTCGCGATTGTCTTAAATTTCTAACCTATCACGTGACCTACAGGAGTAGGGCAGTTAGTATTTCTGTTGTCTAACAAAAACTTTACGGCAGCTTAGGCGGCGTCACTATTATACCGCAAAACTTACGGATCCCTAACCGATGGAGATACAGTGCCGCTTGCGGCACTCTATACACTTCCTATAAACACTAATTGTTTTCAATATTTTTATGTTCCTACTGTACAGATTTAATGCAATAGAAATAGTTATTATTGACTTATTATTTTGTTGTAGGACAATGGTCGTCATAATAGACATCGACAAATATTTAAACTTTGATGACTATAATTTATGTGCACACGCATGCAAATGGCCGTGGAAGATAACGCATTCACGCATTCACGCACGCAACGCATCAAAAGAAATATATGTTTCAACTGCAACATGCAGACAAACGTGACTGCACCACCATATTTTATTCTAAACACCGATGAAAATCAAATTATCCAACGGTTGTTGCGAAGAAGTCACTTTTTTGGTGCAATTATTGCAACTTTGCAGTTTATGAGCACTGCTTAAGTGACGAATGCGAATTTTGTGCATAATTTGTTTCCATTATAAGTAGCTACTTAATCTCCAAGGTAGAGTCTGACCAACGAAACGTGACGCGGTCTATTTTCAAAAGTTTTATTATGGTAACATTTTTAAGCTGTCAAACGATTGTGTAAGCTTTGTGTACTTGAATTTATTATTTTGATACTTAACGTATCTTCTTTTATTGTTCTCGTCTATTATTTTACATTTTACTCTGAAAAACTACATAGATACTACAATCGTAAACAATTCTAGGTTAATTCTGTATACTTACTCACTTTTTTTCCTTTCATTCAAAATTAATAACCTAAGTTGACTCTTCAACCAATTTTTGTTTATCGTACAGACACTTCAAGTACCTACTAGCGAGACAAAACTAAAAATTAAAGAGATTGTCAAGAATATTACATCACTTGAACAAAAGGAGTTTTAACTAGTGAACAATGTTTGGAAACAATATCGTCACTGACAGACCCATTTTCCAACAAATAAAATTATTCTATTCTACTTTATAAGTCGGTTAATATTAATTATGGTATTTTCATTTTCACAAATGCTTCTTCAATTATTCTTATTTATTGATAGATACTACAAATTATGTGTTTGGTTGATCTAGAGTTTAATAAAAAAATACAAGTATCGACGTCGTTTTTTTCAGAGTCTAATGAGTGTTGACACCCCAAGAATTTTTGAATTTGCCGCCATTCTTTCTAGTCACGTTTCGTTGGTCAGACTCGTATAAAAATATAAGAAACTAAACAATAATGTTACGGATTAAGCTCAATTTATTAACAAAATAAATAATTTGGTGAAATTACTAAGTGTTTATTTATCTAAAACAGTTTTTTTATTCATAATTTAATCAAAGTAAGTAGTTGATTTATTTGCCTTTTTAAATAAATTCTGGGCTTAGATTAAAACAAAAAAAGGAAGATACGGCACTAGCGTCTTGTGAGTGAGCCGAGAAAATTAGACCAAAACAATGATAAGGTCTAATTGGGCCTAAAGGCACAGTTTCACTTCAGTCGCAATTTGCCGCGCGAACAGGCTACATCCGCACTATTGCGGATATTCAGCTGTGTGAAAAAGAGAAAGATGCTGCTCTGCAGTGGTGTCGGAATCGGTCGTACCCGTACCGTACGTACCTACTCGTCTGTTGCGAATGCTACGCGACCGAGACCGAGACTGTCCGAGACACACCGAGACGTCAACGCGCTACTCGCTGACGTTGAAACTTACCGCTCTGTCTCGATCGCTTGATTTACACTTTAAAGGTGTGCGTGTGTAAACAAGTGTTTGCTTGAGTAGGACTATATTTTGATTGACTACTAGAAGGAGCATGCCGTATCTTCCCTTTTTGTTTTGTTATAATCTAAAATTTTAAGTATAAAATGTCTATGTTGAGATTCTATTTTTTTGCACGCGCCAAATGTAAGGTGATTGATTACACTATAGCCATACAGCCTACTTCAAAATTATATTTTTTGTGATAAAATGCAAATATTTTATAATAAATTATTGTGAATTAATAAATGATTTTTCGTTTTAATTAGGGACACTTTTATTTATTCCAAAAATGTGTGATTTTTAGCGGCATAAAACCTTTAACGTTGTTACAAAAAAAAAACTGTATTACCCGGTTAAATTGAAAATGCTGTTTACTCGCATATAATTTGCAGAATAAAAATAATACTTGCCTATGAAGAATTAAAAAAAAGTTAGGTACCTACTAACTTAACTTTGTAAGGATAATTCTATGCACTAGTGTGTAATATTATTAGGCACGTGTGTGTTATAGTTCGGTTTATGGCTCTAAGAACGATGTAATAAGGCTCACTTTACGAGCGAGTGTGTTGAAAATATAATTAATAACTTTTTAAATACGACAAGAAATAAAAACACGCCTCGCGCGTAACCCGCACGGGCGTAGCGTTGGCGCCTTACACGCCGTGCGTGTTTTGCCGCACAGCTAGCATAGAAAATATTCAAACACGTATATGTGTAGCGCCGCACTGGCGTAGCGTCGGCGCTTCACACGCCATTCGTGTTGTACCGCACAGCTGTCATAGAAAAAATCTCCCACACGTCTGGCGTGTGCGGGCCGCACTGACGTCGCGTCGGAATAAACACATAGGGTGTGATTTCATACAGGGCCCTGATTCTGTATCGCAATCTATAGATTCCACACCTAAACCTTACCGCGCACAAACGTCAAACGCATACGTTTTTGGGAAGATATCGTAACTTTTTAAGGAATTGACGTGGTTTCGAAACAAGGAATCGTTACAGAATAAGGGCCCAGAAGGCATTTCAGGGTACCGTGAGCGCAACGATTAAACCATATGAAATAGAAAATAAGTTCGTTTTGCAGTTATTAAAACTATTAAGGCTTTATTTCTTTGTAGTTATTAGATAAGTAATTTAGTTTAAAGTAACATTTAGAATTAAGTTAATAAGGATAAGATAATCACTAGTCAACAAAAAAACAATTTTTGCATGTAACATGAAAACTTTTGTCTAGTCATGTTTAGGACAAGGTTAAGGATACTAGAAATAAAAAATGCTTCAAATACGAACAGTTTTTTTGTAACATTTAAGAAATTTTGAATTTTTATAAACAAAAAGAAGTTATTTCGATTTATTGCTACATTAATATGAATTTACTTTTATGATTTTCGTCTGTATTTTGCTTCAGGAACATCTCGTTTTAATGTCCAACAGTAATCCGCTAACATACGTGGGCTCCACTTGCCCTGATATCGTTTTTCTATGGTAGAAATGTCTTGATGGAATCTTTCACCGTGTTCATCGCTGACGACGCCCAAATTTTCAGGAAAGAAGTCTAAATGTGAATGGAGAAAATGTATTTTCAATGACATATTACAGCCCAAAGCCTTATAAGTAGATAAAAGCTCCACGATAAAACATTTATAGTCACTTGATCGGTGATTTGAGTATCTAATTTATTTTAAAGCAATAACATAAGAAAACTAAATGAAAAACCATTATTTACAACGCGCGGGCAACGGCCGGCCGGTCGACCGTCTGTTGACCCGTTCGCGTCAGCTGGGCGATAAGTACCTACGTTAATCTGCAATGAGACCATTTTTGTCATGTTTAAGACGCTTGACCTGATCGGCCCTTGAAGTTTCTTGCGGTTTCTGGCAGTCACCTTATATAATATAAACTTTGTTTGCTTTTCTTTTCTTAAAATATTCGGCCACTTTAAAAATATCTGTCTTGATTATCTCGTGATAATGCATGACCCATTTTGGATATTTTATCTCATGTGCGTCTGACACACTAGTTGCCGCCGTGAACGATGACGGCAGAATAACTAAATGGAGCAACTGTTTCGCCCCCCCGCCTCGCCGCTCGCGTGCCCGGGGCGCGGTGCGGCGGTGGCGGTCAGACTATAATACATACTTTTTTTTCCAGAATTTAAACCATTATTTTCTATGTCTTAGATGGTTTGAAAAACTCAAAGCGCGACCTATCTAGCCTTAACTCGTAAAACCCTACGCGCGCGCGTAAACCCTGCGCTCCTGACGGACGTCTAATCGATATCGAGTCGGCTTTGCTTAACGGAATATGAACGCTCGGGTCACGCGATGGGTTTCGGTTTTGCGTGGGGGTCGTTGGAGGGTGAACCTTCTGTACGGAAGTAATATTAGTTATTCTGTGCTTATACCAAGACGAAAAACGAAACAATTTTAAAACACACAAATTTATGCTTATTAATTTTTGACGTTTTCTATGTTTAAGTTTTTATAAAAAAAGATTGGTTAGGTACTAATGTTTTCCAAAACTCATTTCAACCGTTACTTTATTTTACTTTAAAAACTCAGTTATTTCCAATTTCTATTACTTACCACAATATCAATACGATAATTGGAAATCACATTTAATTTTATTCCTTAAAGTAATAACTTAAGTTAACAATTCATTGTGATTTATCATTCTTCACCTTTCATCCTAAAAAAAAACGATAAATTACCTATAAATATTAGCCGTTTGTGTCGCTAGGGGAGAGACACTTGCCCGCTATTTTTGTCTCGTACCAGGATACGTTTGTTTACACAATTCTATGACCACGGCTTAAATTTCGGTTCGACGCGATTCTGTTTCGGCGTGCAGTGGTACTGGGGGTAGTGATGCGCATTTTGTCTGGCACAGACTATAGCTCGTTAGATTAGTTGTTAAGTCTTAACTATAAGTTAGTTAACTGTTTTTTTATTATTATTATTATTATTGACGTCAATAAGTGCCTGTAAAGGTTTACATTGAATAAATAATTTGACTTTGACTTTGACTTTGACTTTATGATCTGCTTGGTCTCCACGAATATAATGACTTGCCATTTCTTGCTGTCACGACCCCTCGCTTCCAATAATGTTTTTGTTGATTATAAAGTTTTACTAATACTAGATCGCCTACACTAAAAACGTCTTTCCGGTTTCCACCATAGTTCTCACTCTGCAAATACTGTTTAAATTTAACGCATTCGTCGAGTGCCCTGTCTGATGGTAATGACGAGAAAGGTTTTAAAAGATCTAATCTACATCGTAATTTGTGGCCAAACAGTATCTCGGCTGGGGATGTCGGTGGTTGTATGTATGGAGTTTCTGTAATTAAGCAAAAATTCTTGCAACTTAACATTTAAGTCTCGCAAGTTCGTACCTGTTAATATTAAAGACTTTCTTTATTATTTTAACATAACTTTCTGCCTGGCCATTACTGGCTGGATGGTACACAGGAGAAGTAAAATGAGTAATGTTATTACGCGAACAAAACTGTTTAAATTCGGCTGACACAAAAGAAGTACCGTTATCTGAGCAAATTGTATGAACTAACCCAAAAACCGTGCCATCACTTCACAAAAGTTTTCAATGACTACTCGTGAACAATAACCTGTGGAAACATCAAAACATTCGACCCATTTTGAATAAGCGTCTACTATTATCAAAAATGTTTTACTTCTTATCGGACCAAGAAAATCTAAATGAACCCTTTGCCATGGTTGAGATGGATAGGGCCAGGGCGTCAGGGGCACCCGTGGGGGTGACGCGCGCTGCGACGAGCAAGCTGCGCACCCGGCAGCGTGGCGCTCGATCGCGGCAGACATGCCGGCCACCAAAACCTATTGCGGGCCTCCTCCTTCATTTTTGTAATACCCAAATGACTTCTATGTAATTCTTTTAATATTTTAATACATAAACTATTAGGTATAACCAACCTGTGCCCTCTCATGAGACAGTTATTTTCCACAGATAACTCCCACCGGTGACTATAAAATACTTTATATTTCTCATCTACTTTACATGATGGCCATCCCTTTAAAACGTAATTCACTATGGTAGATAGCACCGCGTCATGTTCGGTAGCGTTCTGTACGTCCGTTAAAGATAAAAACCTATCGCCCTCGTAAACAAAATAGACATACGCAGATCTATCCAACGGTGAGTCATCATTAGTTCTCATTGCCGGCGGCGCGGGCGCACCGGTGGCGGCGACATCCATAGCCGGCGCGCTCCCGTCGCTCACTCAAAGAGGATATAACCAGCTCACTGACCTACTTAAAAAATCTGCGCAATTGTGTACACTACTGACGTATTCTATTTTATAATTATATGCCGATAGAAAAATTGCATAGCGTTGTAGTGTAACGGTACAGAATGAATGGTATCCGTCCGTTAGTAAGGAATTTGTGGGAGTAGCACTAACATAAATATTAATGCGTAGCACCATTAATATAATAAGCATGAAAAAGGGAATAATAAACTAGTTCAGAATAATGGTCTGTGGTCTAACTCTTTATCTTTAGTTTGAACTTTGCGGGGACTGCTCTGTGTGCTCCTTGCGACATAGGCGCCATCTAGCGTGAGTTATTTACTTGAGCTTCGCATAAGGTTGCTAGTTTGACTTCTTTATTTTGAATTTCGCGGGGACTGCTCTGCGCGTCCCTTGCGACGTAGGCGGCGTCTAGCGGGAGTCATGGTTGTGAGCTTGACTAGGACCGTATTTTTATTTTGAATTTCGCGGGGACTGCTCTGGGGTCGGGAAAGTGGTTCACCTACGGGCGGACGCCATCTATGGTCGGAATACGGAACCTTTGATAATTTCCCAAAATATAGGATTATTGGCTTAAGTGGAGGATTATTGAGAGGGAATTGTTAATAGAAGGCTACATTTAGATATTCAAAGATGAAATATTGGCTGTCGGACGAGATTTGGTTAGATTATGGAAAAATTTTAGAATTGCGCGGCGAAAGCGGCAATGAGCGAGCGAGAGGTTGAGAAAAAGACAGAAAGAGAGGTCGGATGATAGCTCCACGTGGCGCGACGCGAAGGCGAGGGGCATCGGGGAAACAGCTAGCGATTGGTTGAAGGGAAGAAAAGCGGACTCGCGCGTGCGTATGTTAGGCGCGCATGGCGCGAAAGTTAAGATGCTTGGGAAAAGGGCGGAAAATTAGCGGGCATTCAATTTTGGGACGTCGGCGGTGCGGTCCAACTTAAGAGTGCGGTACTACTCATACGGGAAAAATAGCGTCCGAGCTTTGATAGTGCGCTAAGTGATATTCGAGCTGCGATATTAATTAAGATTTGTGAAATTGAAAGTGATTAATAAAGTAAAACTATTGCGATCGCAACTCGAATCCGTTAACGGAATGAAGTATTCCGGGGTACATCGGCGGAAACGCGTAACGGTGGCAACGAAAACCTATGTACCTTTCAACAGACTTCGGTCTGGATGATCTTTGATTGTATTTAATAAGATCGGCGTTTTACATCATTACGCTAAACAATACACTATCTTCGACGTAGTAATGGGGGAGAGACAGTTGTCCCCCTAGTGAAAGTTGAAGATAGGTCAGACACCATTTAGCTGGAGGTAGACCCGTATGACCCAGTCCAATTTCGAGTCTACCTCCGTACATACAGTGTAGTGATAGGAAAATGACACACTGAGTATACTGGCTCGACTGATAGAACATTTAGGAGTTAGTTGCTTTCAGGGGCAATGCGACTCTCACCACACATCACGAATTTAAGTTAAATGTGGCTTGGCCTAGATTGCAAGGTACACAAGTAGGGACTGTTAGTTCGACAAAAATATAGGCATTTTCAAGTGAGGAAAGTTGTAGGAATCTATAGGTAGGCGGATATATATATGGTTAGTTATGGGAGGCAAGGTATTTGCGCCAGGCCGGATTAATTCAGACTAATAAGGTAGGGATAATTAAGTTACGGCGCTAAATAAAATTATGATGAAGTGATGTGGGTCCTAGCTAGGCAAGTAATCTGTTACCGCAGGCCGGTAAAATTCTAATTGTTTTCCTAAAGTTGTTACCAATTAATTATTCATTTTAAATAATTAACAGAAGTATGATAATATTGTACCATCATTACTTGGAATACCTAAAAGTCTAGACTGGTTTCCTATTACAAGAAAAATACTAAAAAGTTATAGCAAATAAGCTTAGCGTACTGTGATGTTTGATTTCAAATACTGAAATGACCAAACAGGCATTTTTTAGCTTTCCCTGAGGTACAATACGGCCTTAAAATAGCTACACTCTTCAAAGTATGGAAAATTTTACATCCGATACCTATTAGCAAAAATAAGCTGATACAAACTGAACAACTAAAACCAGTTTAGAACCTAGGATAAGTCGTTGAAAGAAGACATTGCAAGCTATGAGCTTCTAATAATCTGAAACATAGAAATAATTGATTGATAACAACCAGCTAATTAGCCTGACAATGGTCTACTAATACCATTTGAATAGACCTCTTAAGATATGTAAGTACTTAACTCTAATAATCTGAAACATAGAAATATTTGATGGGAACAATCTAATCAATCAGACTAATACCTAGCACAGTCTAATTTATACTTATTAAAGGGAGTAAAGATAACTTCTAAATGTAATTGATTTAATGATTAACAGGGATAATTAACTACCTAATTTACTACCTACTAAAAGTATACTGACTATGATTTAGTAGTCTATCAAATTAACCACTCAGTCTGAGAGACAGAGGGTGGAAGTTAATGGAAAAATAATTAACTTAAGTTCACTTCCTAAAAGTCAGGGATGTTGAATAAATTAAACATCTTTCAATAAACTTGATCTGTACTTATACTTTATAAGATCTGTATAATGAACACTAAGAGTAACCCAAAGTAATTTACTTCAAATGATAGTATTCTATTTAAGTTCACTTCCTAAAGTCAAGGATATTGAATGAATTAAACATCCTTTAATAAACTTATGATGTGATAATCTGCCAATGCAGCCAATCCAATGTAGTTATATTGGAACTTTACAAGACCTGTATAATAAATACTAAGAGTAAATAAAAGTAGTTTTACCTGTATTAATAGCATTCTACTTTAGCCACCGCCTGAAGTGGCGTTTGATTAAATTATCCACCCTTTACGGAACTGAATATAAGTTATTGCATTGAATAATTAAGTTCTTAATGTGAAAAGGATATTTGGATGATAGCAAGCCTTGAGATAAACTCTATTGATTTATGTGGAATAATAAGAATTTAAATTGCTAACATATAGTTCATAATGTAAAATGAAATTAGATTTTGAGAAGAGATGTAAATTCTCAGTTTGAAAGAATTAAAGCTACAAGCTAATAATTAATGTTAAAGCCAAAGTGGACGGGGCCATAATTAAACAATGAGATGTAATGGCACGCTATGGAGCGGCGGTTGGAGCTCATAAACATCCACAAGACTCATAAACTTCCACAAGACTCTTATATTTCCACAAGACTTTTAAACTTCCACAAGACTCTTATATTTCCACAAGACTTTTAAACTTCCACAAGACTCTTATATTTCCACAAGACTTTTAAACTTCCACAAGACTCTTATATTTCCACAAGACTTTTAAACTTCCACAAGACTCTTATATTTCCACAAGACTTTTATACTTCCACAAGACTTTTATAATTCCACAAAACCTTTATATAAATTGCACCAGGCTTCTTATGTATCATGCTACTGATAATAAATAATAATACCTACAAGCTAAGCTATCATCTGATTACCTTTGAGTGGTTACAAATCTTCCCCGCAGCTGCAGTGAAGGATTTAGGTCACAGTTCAGACGGAGTCATTGCTAGGCTACACATATTTATGTTATGATTTATAGACTGGTAGGTAATTAGGTCAGGAGAAAATAATTTAACACAGGGATAAGCCAATTACTAAACTTTCACGAAAGAACTTGAGTTACTTAAATGCGGTTAACAACGGAGGGTTCACTAGACGATCTGGCCAAAATAGTAGTTATTATAATATTACATTGCTTGACTGAAATTCACTGCAAATAGAATTAAGCTATGCTAAGGTTTCATCATCATACAAACAATACGCACTAAACAAAAACTCCAAACACAACCATTAGATTGTAGATAAATTAGGTTAATTAGTTTTAAGAATTAGATAATAAGTTAAGTTAAGGTGAAAGCGGCGAGGATGTGTGTATGTATTATAAGGTAGACTAGGCATATAGGTGTGAAAGGCATTAGATTTAGGTATAGAGAATTTATAGAAAGGTGTAGAATTTATAGAGAGATAAAGAGGTTACAGTAGTCTGTTTGCAGATATCTCGGGAATACCTTTATCGGGATTAAATATGGAAATTAACGGCTTATGATCCGTTCTTAAAATAAATGGCCTATTTCGACCATACAAATATTGATGGAACTTTTTCACACCAAATATTATCGCTGTAGCTTCTTTTTGAATTTGGCTATATTGTTTTTCTGCTGTATTTAAAGAGCGAGACATGAACGATATAGGCTTCTCAACGCCGTTTTCGATTTGAGATAAGACGGCTCCTAGACCGTATGGTGATGCATCGACTGTTAACACTAACTCGGCTTCCGGGTTAAAATGTGTTAAAGTGTTGTCAGAAACTAAGTGACGTTTAATGTTAGCTACAGCATCGTCGTGCACTTTTGTCCATGACCACACTACATTTTTTTGCAATAACCTATGCAACGGATATAAAATTGAAGATGCGTTTTTAATGAAATTTCTATAATAATTTACCATACCCAAAAATGATTTCAACTCTGAGACATTAGTGGGTACTCGAGATTGTAGAATAGATTTAATTTTTTCAGGAGATTTATGCATGCCGTTCCGATCAATAACAAAACCCAGGTAAGACACCGACTCTTGAAAAAATTAACATTTCTCCCGATTTAAAACAAAACCCGCATCTTCTAACCTATGGAACACTTCGTATAATCTAGATAACATCGGATTCCTATCAGCCCCGCAGATCAGCAGATCGTCTAATAAACAAAGTGTGCCTTCCAACCCTGAAAGCACCGATTCCATGATACAATCGAATTCACTCGATTTTAAAAAATAATTTGTAAAATACCGTTTATACATTTGCTCAGATATAACGGTGACCGAAGATCCAGTATCTATTTCAAAAACCAAACTAATGTCACCAACCTTAACAGATTCCCGCATTGGCTCACCACGAAAAGTACGAATATTACAACATAATTACTTACCATCGTCATCGACATCCTCACAGCACTCGACATAATGCTGCCTATTTGTATTTTTCGAACACATCCGCTTTAAATGACATTTGCATCCCGCACTTTTTACACTTATAACGTACAAAACGACAGGTAGATGGTTGGTGTCCTATATAGCCACAGACAGAACAACAGCGTCCGCCATTTTGCCGCTGTAATGGCGCGGCCGCCAGCGCGCCGCTGCTGCCGACGCCACTGCCGCCCGCTGCCAACGTGCCGCGTCGCGGTGCTCCCGCGCCGCTCCTGCGATCTGCTGTTGTCGCGCCCACATTCATAATTTGTAACTGTGGCGTCATTTCTCTCCTTAACGTTTCTTGAGCACCTATACGAGCACTTCGTATTCCCTCGGCTATATCCAATGCTTTACTAAGTGTAAGATCATCGATATCCTTTGTGAAAAGCTTGTCTCGCTCCGGCCCCGGTTCCATGCCGAGAATGAAACGATCACGCAACTGCTCATCCAAATGTATCGATAAAAAGCCGCAGTGCGTCGCTAAGCTGCGAACTCGTGCTGCCCACTCCGCTAGCCCTTCGCCTACATGCTGCGTTGCACTATGTTACTTAAAACGTTCTGCGAACGTACTGTTATTTGTCTTGAAATGGCCATCAAACAACTGTACAACCTCGTCGTAGCTTAAAGTACCGACTTGTTTCGGTAACGCCAGATCTCGCACCAACTTATACGTAGATTCTGCTAAATTGCTTAACAATATCGCCCGACGTTTACACCCAGCTTTATCAACTTCCACTCCAACATCGTTGAAAACAAACAAAAAACCACTGCTCGAACCGATCTTTGTAGACTGGCCATTCTTGAATTTCGTGATTAAACGATGTCAGTAATCCAACTGTTAACTTCGCCATTTTACCTCGTCGCCAACTATTATATCTGCCGTAAGTAGGTTTCGAACGCAATGAAAACCACCGGGACGTAGTAACTCGTATATTGCACTGGGCGCAGCCAGCCGCCTTGACAAGTGTACAATCGAAAAATAATTACGCTACCCTCATATTCATAACAATATCGTTTCAACTCCTCGAGAATTGGGGAAGAACTAGTCTGTGGTTCCTGGGGCCAATCCTGAAAAGATGAAACCAAAATCAGGCTAAGCATCACAGTTCCGTCCGTACACACAAAACGCCAATACGCAACACAGGCATAAGCGAGCTCACTTGCATCGGCGAAAATGTGAAGCTCGACCTGTTGAGCGATGTTTCCAGACAGATAGTGCCGGGGTATAGATCCTGCAAAAATATCGGAGATATCTTGGAACCAACAGTTCCATTTGTGCACAAGATTGGCAGGTAGTTCTTGGTCCCAGTCAATTCCTAATCTCCAAGTTAACTGAAAAATCATTCGTCCCCGAATCACTATTGGAGTAAGAAAGTCTAACGGGCCATAAATGCGCATAAGGTATGACAGAACGGAACGCTTTGTTAATTTAGTGGGTAACACGCCTAAAGAATCCCGTGAAAAATATAAATTATCTTCCCTCGTGTTCCAGTTTACTCCTAAAATTCTAACAGCAACTGAGGAGGCTTCAGGAACACACAAATCGGACGGCAAAGATGCCAAAGCCTCTCTACTATTAGAAACCCAGCCTCGCATTTCTAAAGAAGCCCGAGATGAGACGTAAACAATGTCTTTAGCCAAGGTGGCAGCCTCCTCAGAGGATTCAACACTGCCAAGGTAGTCATCCATGTAAGTGTCATTAATAATAGCAGATGCTACGGCAGGGTAGGTCTGACGATGCTCTTCCGCATTCCGATTTTTTAGAAAGAGCGCCGTAAATGGACTAGACGCTGCCCCGAAAATCATGGAACCCATCCTATATTCCCTAATATTTTGAGTAGGATCATCGCGCCACAAAAATCTCTGAGCGTCGGTCCTCTGGTCGAATCTTCGTTTGCGGAAACATTTCACATATATCAGCCGTCAGAGCTATCTTAACTTCACGGAACCGCTTCAATAGAGCAAGTAAAGGCTGCAACAAGTCGGGTCCAGGGAGTAACAAAGTATTCAAGCTTACTCCCTTTACCCGAGCAGCTGCATCATGCACCACCCTCAACTTCCGTTTTTGGGGATGAAAGGCTCCAAAGTGTGGCAAGTACCACAAAATTTTACCATTTGGAGGTTCAGTGCACAATTCAGCGTAACCCTTACTTACTGTATCTCTAATGATTTGCTTATATGAAACAGCGTACTCTGAATCACGACGAAACTTATTTTCGAGGCTTTCAAATCTTGACAGAGCCATGGGACGACTGTTTGGAACCTTGCCAATGCCATCACGCCACATTAACCCGGTTTCAAATTGACCCGAAGGAAGTCGCCGAGTAGTTTCTTCCAAAATTTAAATAGCCCTTGTGTCATTTTTTGAAAAATATTGTTTGTTTGAAATACCGACAAAACTGTATTGCTATGAGTTATTATTTCAGAGGTATTTTTTAAAACATTACAAGTTCCTGGCGCAGACTGTAAACAAGAGCTCGAAACGTTAGGATCGTTATAGGTTTCCGGACAGACTGCACAGAAGTTGTATATGTGTTACCAGTACTATTAAAAACAGGCCCATGCAACATAGAGTGATGAGTACATTTTTTAGCACAAGACTTTTCTTTGCAGTAATACTTTTTACAATTCCGTTAGTAGTGATCACCTTTTTTAAAACATTTGTAACAAACCTTTTCAGTCGTTACCCATTCCCATCTCTCATCAACAGAAAGAGCTAGAAACTTTTTACAATATAAAATAAGCTGGTCGCAATTACAAAAAGAACAAACTTCTTTAAATGATGACCTTTTGTCTACGGTCAAAGAGTGACATGACAGGCCTCTTTGACAATCTTAAGTCTTATGAAATTTTAATTGTCATGACACAATTTCGCAGGCTCTAAAAATTCATATTTACTTCGTAAATTAGACTCAAACACTAAAAATTTCGATAAAAGTTCTAACCTATGACCGCGGAGATGCTCGTTTTTATAAGCAAAGTCAGCCCACCTTGACTTCAAGAGTGGAGTGAATTTGCCCACAATCTCGTTGCAGAGCTCCGGCGAGGCGAGATACTCGGAATGATCGAGCAAACGAATGACTTCTACCAATGACCTTTTATAAATATCATTGACTTCTACACAATTTCGTATTTTAGATGAAAAGTTTATCAAATCTTTCGAGCTCTCGACTGCAGACAATTTAGGTAAACCTCGAATTAGAGAAAGTTCGTACAAAATAATTTGGTCTGGACGGGCAAAAGCAGACTCGAGAGCTTGAATGATTTCAATGGGATCGCGCGCGACTGCTATCAACACAGCTACAGATTCGCGTGCAGTTCCGCGTAAAGCAGAGCTAATTCTAAACAAGTTTTCGGAGGCTGAAAACGAGTAGTAGCATCATAATATAGCCTTTTAAAAATAAGCCAGTCCGTCGGATGTCCACCAAAAAGAGGAAGTGAACTAGGAGCACTAACCTTTTTCGCCAACGACGTTGCTACGTTGGCGATGGTTTTTGCCAACGTGAGTAATTAATTGTGAAGAGTCGATATTTTGTAAACATTTATTTTTGTTACAATTTAAATTTTGTGTACCTAATGTTTCGTGTACACTGTGTAAATTGTCGAAAACGTGCGCATCGCTAAGTACATTGTGCGCATGGTTCGAGGCCGCGAGGACGCGGCAAGGTGGATCACACAAGCCACCTGGGGCCGCGCTGTCGTCTATCTGTGACCCCCCATGGGCATCAACCCAAGCTTGGGTGCGATTGCTGAAGCACCTCGCCTCGCTCGAGACGCCAGATTTACGAGAACCAGCACGACTCTCGATAGAGGCAAGCTGAGCTAGGCGCGATGCCTTGGCAGCCGCTAATTCCGCAGCCGCAACACGCTCCACAGCCGCAACACGCTCCACAGCCGCAACACGCTCAATTGCGGCACGCTTTGCAGCCTCAGCACGCTCCACTGCGGAACGCTCTACAGCTTCAGCACGCTCCACTGCGGAACGTTCTACGGCCGCAGCACGCTCAGCGGCGGCTTCAGCTAGCTGTCGCTCTATGGCTGCAGTACGCTCGGCATGCTGAGCCTCTATTCGATACCGGGATGAAGATGAAGATACCCGTGAAGAAGAAGAAAAGGACTTACCGGCTTCCTGGACTTTCGATTTTGATCGTGTTTCCATTTTAATATTATTGTCTTGAGAAATAAGGTACCATAAAACCACGACTAGACTCCAATTTAAATAAACTTCTGGCACCACTAATTATGTAGAAAATCTAGCATTAAATATGTAGAAAAGCTAGGGCGAAATCAAAAGCGTGGTTTTAGCAGCAGCAATTGACATATAATAAATTAAAAGAATATCAAAAACATAGAAAAAGTATAAAAACAAAATATATTAAAAAGGTTGTAAATGAATATAAAACTTGCCAGCTTAGCATAGGCAACAGGTACTACGAAACTCCTGCATTTCAACACGGGCTGCTTTAATTTCTTCCCGTAATAGACGCAGTTCTATAATTAGATCATTTGCAGCCACTGCGTTGTCAGTAGCAGGCTCTATTGTTGAAGTAGAGGATATATTGGTAAGACTGAAATAGTAGGTATATCTAACTCATTCATACTCTCGCTCACACTTACACGCATGCACGCACATACACGTATCTGAGCATACATTCACATAAACACACACACACATAAAATGTTATGTACACCTAGGAAGAGCGAGGCTTTCCCAACACAGGTATCGTTTGATTACTTTTTGGGAAGCCCCGGCAACTAATTTGTTAAAGATTTTCTGAAATAAAACAATTTTGACAAACAGACAGGTTGACAAGCAAAGCAATATGCACGCAGATGATTGATGATTCACTCAACTCTTCAGAGATGGCGTTCGTAGCACGTAAATAAATATATAGAATTCAGAAGTTCATAAAATGTAATTGTATTTGCCCGCAAATATGCCCGCAATGATGAGGCAAATAATTTTTTGCATAGGTCTTAGAGCATTCAACCAACGCTCTAAGTCATAGGTAGATATTAACTTCTTAGTTGCAACTCAATTCACTGGTTTTATGCACTTTTAGTCACAGCAAAATTACCAGTCACCTCAGAATCCGTTTGATGTTTCAGCACATTATCGTTGACACAGCTTCACCAAAGTATTGACACTTATATTTTACGTGATACACGGATAATTATCAAAATTTCTAATTTAAATAAATTATTTACACGGAGTTATGCTAACACAATAACAGTCGGACTACCTCCGTTTAACATAACGTATAAAAATAATCAAAGTACCAAAGTCTTCTAAAGACAAAGGTTTATTTATTTATCCTACATTTTGGGTCAGGCTCTCAAGAAAAAAAACTTTACATTCTATGATGCTAATAATTCAGGTTTTCTTATTTTTATATTTAATTTGTTACTTACCCAGTTAGTTTTGTATTAGCATAGGTACTTACTATAATTAATCAAAAGGTCGTGGTTGAGGATTCAATCGAAACCACATGTGTGTATAAACATGTATGGTTTATTAGTAGTGATCGAAAGCTAGATAAAGTCTTACATGTTTACCTAGTATTTTTAGAATGTAAACCTGTTTGCGTGATTCAGGAATCAATAAATACTTATAAGAACCATCTCTGATTCTCTACCAGAACTTTGTACAATAAAATACTGTTAATGTTTAGTATAAACTTAAACAATTGCTATGTAACCGCCTCAACTAGCAAAACGGTGTGCTATAACAGTCACGGCCATGTTCCTGTTTTACTAAAAGTTCTATAAGAGCGTCGTTATAAGTTGAATAGATGTGGAGTCAACATGTTTTCAACGGGATTTAGGCGCAAATTACTCCACTAATTGGTGCAATAGAAGCAGAGTAACTGTAGAATAAATCGCCTAATTATGGAATAGATGTGATTTAACAGCAAACCTAACACATTTTAGAGCAGTAATAGCATTGTCGCGGCAACTATTGCACTATTTGATTGAGTTAAAAGTACATGGTTTCCAATATTCCACAAAATAATGCTATAAAGGTTGCCGATGTGCTACAAACCGATATTTTGATGCGATAAAAGCGAATAAAATACTGTTGTTCCAAAAAGTTCTGCCTTAATGCAACTGCAACTGAGTGAACAAATATCAATCTCCTTCTTATGTTATTATCCAAAAGTAATGGAAGTACTCAACCTAATATGAATTTTGTAGTATGGTTGTACGTGTACAGGTGTAGAAATCTTGCGAAATTAATTTACCGATAAAGTGATATGCCATAATTCACATATATTTATGGGCCCTGCTAAAAACGTTATTAATGATAAACAAATAATAAAAAGAATATATAAATTACACGAATTTTGTGAATATATTGCTGTTATAGCGCATAATCTCGATCATGTGTTGAATAACTGCGACACTGTTCCACCATATTTAATAAATTAAGTTATTTTGGGGTTCCTGATTCAAAGTCTGTAACAAAACTTGAATGTTTTGTAATGTTAGATATAACTATAGATGTAAAGCTGGTTACAAACATTTCTAGCCTGGCGGCTAGAAACGGCTTATTTGGCTTATTATAATTTCTAGCGATAACTAGCGGTTGAAAACAGCTGATTTCATTTTATTGTACAATTTATATTCACATGATTTAGTTTTTGTTTTTGTTGTTTCGGGTATCTACCCGGTATCAAGCGGCTGGTTATTCGTTTCTAGCCGCTGGTTTCGCGGGAACTACCGGCTTACAAGCCGCTGGTTTACAACTATAGATACAACTCTATAAGCTAATAGACAATGAAGTTATTCTAGGAGGAGCTCGATGGCACAGCGGCTAGAGCATTCGGCTTGCGATCTTGCTTGCTAAGCCACTTTCGCAATGCCGGGTCGCTAGATGGGTGACCAAATTAAAAACATCTCGAGCTCCTCCGTGCTTCGGAAGGCACGTTAAGCCGTTGGTCCCGGTTGTTGTCGTAAGATGACAGTCGTTAAAACCCACCAACCCGCATTGGGCCAGCGTGGTGGGTTATGGCCCAATATCCCCACGTGCTATTATCCACGTGGGAGCCCTGTGCCCAGTAGTGGGACGTTAATAGGCTGATGATGATGATGAAGTTATTCAAGTTTATTCTCTTTCTAGATGATTGTTTATAATTATGAATGTGGACACATGGCAGGAAACGCATTTTATTTTTTGAGAAAGGTGCTACGGATTTAGAGTGGAAACAGTCTTGAATACGAGAAAAATACATTTTATTCTAAATCTCTCTGTCTTGCTCATTTTCAAAACTCTCTAGGTTTTCAACATCTGAAATGCAATCACTGGAATCTTCAAAAACTTATTATTATTAACTTCTACTGCAATCAGAATCATCTCAGTAACGTCCTTTTTATAAGTTAATGTAGTGTATTTATATGTATATATATTTGTATATATTTGTGTAAGTTTATATTATTATGTATTATATTTATGTAATTGTGTAAATATTTGTAAGTGTATTAAAATTTTATTACATTATACCCTGTGTCACATTAATCGCAGAAAATTGCACCTACCATGTCATCTCTGCACCACCCTATGGTTGACTGGGAGAGAATGCCTCAGGCATTAAGTCCGCCATGTAATATATTATGTTGCAAAAGTTTAAATAAATAAATAAATAAATAAATAAATCAGTGAAGCCTGACAGTCGACTTCTTCACTGTATTCTAATGTTTAATTTCAAGATTGTCGTTAACTAATAAATTGTGTACAAATACACAAATAAACAAATAAATTGGAAATACTATCTTCAGAGTGGTTAAAAAAATATCCTCACATTAGAGCTCTAAAGGTCACTAAAAATCTGTTATTGCATCTTGTACTGAATAAATGTGATATAATGGCATTGAAAACATTTCTGGTTCAATAACGTAGCTGTAATCTAAAAGCTATTATTGGACTAGTCGATTTATAACGCTGTATCAGTAATCATGACGCTTTTTAATAAACAGGTAGCAACTATTCAGCAAATTGGCTCCGTTAACGGAATGTTGCGTAGTGGCTGTATAGTTGCGACCTACACAGACAAATAGCTAATTCAATACTCTTATGGCGCTACTATAACAAACTCGTGTTGAATAAACGAGTAATAGACACTATTACACGATTGTCGAATAGTTGCGGTATAAGTACGTAGAATAAACGTTTATACGTCATAATTATAGCGCACAATAGGGAAAATAGATAAAAAGTCACACGAACGCATCTTTAGCACAATATGGTCACTCGGTAGCCATTATTCAACATTTATTCGATCTTTAGTGGAATAACTGATCGCTTTTTCCACTACTTTGCTAGTTGCGCGCAATTGGCTACTTGACAGTTATCGGAAAAGTATTTTAAAAATTACAAATGCTTATTTTATACCCCGTATAATAATTTTTCTCGAAAAAGCTTTATTTAATAGAAAAAAAACACATTTTTCTTTAGCCCTGTGACGTTACACCACAATAAACTAAACAGAAACAAATTCTTTAACCACTCACCAGTCCACGACCGTATATACAATATGGCTCCTACCGTCCACTCAATCTGACAGCTGTCCGAAAGTTGGCCGACGCTGACCCGAGACTACCCGAGCTGAAAAAAAGCTTAGAACTAACCCATTGCTAAAGCTATATCAAAACCTAAACTACGTACCAAATGCTTAAAAAACTCAGTATTTTAATAAGTTAAAAGTTAATAACGAAAAGCTACAACAAAAATGACAAAAATGAAGATTCCAAGACAAAAAACAAAAATATTTTTTTATATCGACATTTAGAAGTCGTTATTACTTGGAAGTCACTGTTTCAAACTATAAAGAATCATATCATTTTCGATAGCTAAAACCATAACGATTGTTTTGATGTGCACATTATTAGGAAGAACGATGATTACGAAGAGTAATTAACACATTATTAGCACAAAAAAATCCTATGCAAAAAAAATGGCGAACCGTCAAAATTGTCAACAATTTCATTTTTTTACTAAAGGTACTCGTACACTATGCCATACTTTCAATTGCTCTACGGATCAATTGATATCCATAGAGCCACCTCAAATTTTCTTGCGGAACTACCATAAAGTAACTATACCTAGCTGAATAGAGCAACAAACATGAGGGCCTAGTCAACTGGCAAACGCTCGACCGGTGACAGCGTCAAAATCGCTCATCAAATTCGCTAGGCTACATCGATATCGATAAGCTAAGGGATATAGAACATACAGGCTTGTCTTAGTATTTTTTTGTTTGATGATAATCTAACGCTTATGTAAGATTAATAAATAGGTAGTAACCACACCGATCCTTTTGAGTTTTAATGAATTGAATGTCACTTTACTAAGAAATTCGGGTAGACTCCTTGAGACAATTTGAAAAATGAATCAATCGCTTTTTTCGAAGGAAGATCGCGTTTGTAAATAAGTACACACGGCGTCAGATCAACCTACCCAAAACTGTCAAATTTCTACAATCAAATTTGAACTTTATTGTCTTGGTACTAAGGATCAATATTCATTGGAGAAATTTGACAGTTTAGGGTAGGTTGATCTGACGCCGTGTGTACTTATGATGACGAGTGACTTACCTACCTTATTATGACATTGATATGAGACCAAACCCATTTTTCTGCTTATAATATAAATAAATTAAGATAGAAGACCACAAGCAAACGCTTGCTGCCAAGAATTTCTGTCTGTAATGAAATAAGTGATAACACTAAATGTTACAAACCGCGCGAACATTTAAACAGTTTGATCTTAGATGCGAGTACCCACTAGGTAGTGATTAAAACGTTTGCATCTTGTATGAGTACATCGCCTAAAGTAACTCTATGGCGTAGCGGCTAAGGCTTTCGGGTTTAATTGTCTAACTACAACACCTATCACATTACTTTTCTAATTGATTATTGTCCTAAATAAAATAAAATTAAAAACATTCCAAGTACATTGTTTTGCTAGATAACTTAAAACTAATTTTAAAATATGCAAATTAGCGAAGCAATGTACTTACTGTTACTTGAAAGGTAATGCTAGAGGTTCAACTAATGCAAAAAGTCCCCGCCCGCGCCGCCCCAGTTTGTGATCTTGCCAGTTAGTTACGCAACTTTCACATTACCAAGTTAAAGGATGGGTAACCAAATAAAAAGCGTCTCGAGCTCCTCCATGCTTCGGAAGGCACGTAAAGCACACTGCGGTTGTATTGGCTCAGGGCTTAGCCTGTTATAGCCCAGTCTGCCTTAGTGCTGTCGTTCATGTGGGAACGTTAAAGACGTTCATAGGATGACGATGATGACAACATCGCCTTAATATAGGATTGCTTCATTGTTACTTATTTAGAGCGGTAGGTACCGAAAATAATTGAAAATAAAAGTCAAAGTACAAATCATTTATTAAATATACGCCTTCACAGACACAATGACATGATTGTGGTCTCTACGCGACAAGTTAAAATATTTATTTATTTTACATTATTTATTTCACTGCCATTCATTATGAGTTGGTTGATAATGTTTCGAAATAAAACATAGGATTATTTATATGTTTACTAAAAATAATTTTAAAACAATTAATTTTATATAATTACCCTAGTATGTTGATAATGAATCAAGTACAACTATAAGCCATGTTTAATGCAGTTTCATTGTTGGATACGACATGTGGTACACATCCCTTCTTTATTGTGAGCCTGATGCAGCATTAAATATTGGTGTTATTATGATTAACCATGCTTTTTGAAAGTATCCAGAATCTCCTAAGAAATTAGAACAATATACTTACTTATAGAAAATTGTCATAGATAAAAAGTTTGTAGGTAGTATATATTTACCTTATATTTACCAAAAATAATTTAAAAACAATTAATTTTATTTATTTATTTATTTATTCACAGGTGAATCGACAGTTCTATAAAAAGTATAACACTGAAAATGTGAAACAGCAAACCATTTACAGATTCACACAAATAAAAATGTGATAGTAACATTACAAACTCAAGCAACAATTACAATCGATTACTTCACAATCGCCCAATTAATAATAACTAAACTATTACAGAGTATGCTAGATATGGAACTTAATTTGAATTATATGTATAACAAGCCACCTTATGTTAAGCCACCTATTTAAAGAAAAAACAATATTATAACAAACACAATAGAACCCACCAGATTTAATAATCGGATAATAATAATGCAAGTTTATACATATAATTACCTTTGTATATTGATAATGAATCAAGTACAACTTCAATAGCTTAATGTTATGACTAGTAGAAATTGATATAAGTAGGTACTTAAACATTTTCTATAGGTACCTACTGCAAGTAAAATTAAATATCAAGTAAAAAATAACATTAATGTTGTATTTCTTCATATATTCTTATTTTCTTACCTAACTCTCTCAAAGTCAAAGTTTATTAAATATGAGGCTTCACTTTCTCTTATTGACATTAAAACTATATGTAGGTAACTATTAAAATAAATGCCAATTGTGTGTATAAGAAGGTACTGTTTTTTTAGTACCTACCTAAGTAAATCTATCTTTTTAATAAAGTACAATAAACTTAGAACTAAATTAACTTTATAGTGTACTTAATTTTTCCCCATCATATAAACCAAATCACTATTTTATGGGTTAAATATATTTATGGCACACTGTTCCTTTTCTTAAAATAAAAATGTTGTCAACGACGGTACTGTTTGTACATAAGTGAATCTTTTTAAATAAAGCACAATAAACTTAGAACTAAATTAACTTTATACTTAATTTTTCCCCATCATATAAACCAAATTACTATTTTATGGATTAAATATATTTATGGCACAGACTGCTCCTTTTTGTAGAATAAAAACGTTGTCAACATTAGAGCTCCACAAAAAAAGAATCATGTAAATAACTAAATTCAACGATGCCAAAGCCATGTTCAATGCAGTTTCATTGTTGGATATGACATGTGGTACACACCCCTCCTTTCTTGTGAGCCTGATGCAGCATTAAATATTGTTGTTATTATCATAAACCATGCTTTTTGAAGGTATCCAGAATCTCCTAAGAAATTAGAACAATATACCTACTTACTTAAGTATAGAAAATTGTCATAGATAAAAAGTTAGTAGGTAAGTACCTATGTATTATACAAAATTGCTTGATATTGTTTTTACCAAATAACCATGTTTGTTCACCATTCTGAGGAAGTCCATCCTCCAAATTATGAGGTAACATTTAATATTTTGTAATCGTCGTTTCAAATCTGCAAAACCACATAAAATCATAATAGTTTTATCTTTATGTCAATACTCTTTATTTTAGCAATTTTAACAAAACTGATATTTCCTGGTAAATCCCAATATAATAATAGGCATAATACTTACCTTTATTATGTAAGTAATAATTTATTTATTAAAACTTACCGTTTGAACATAAGGACTGATATCTTTTCCTATTATGAAAGATGCTTGTCTGTATAAGATTTATAGGGTATAGTCAATAGGTACACCTTACTACACTTAGAGCGTTGGTTTAATACTCTAAGCTACCTGGCAAATTAAATCTTCATTGGAACCTGTAAAACAAATAGGCAATCTAAGTTATAAATTGATAAATGGACATTATGGATAGGTTACATTTAATATTTATACAGAAAGTCCCTTACTGTTGTCTTATTCTTGACCTTTCTTGTCATGATTAAAGGTACTTAGGTGGATTTATTTGGCCAAAATGTTTGTATGGTTTGAGAGCCCCTACAAATGGTTATGCAGCGACTTGCTCTTCGTTGCGGAAAATGTTGCATGACACACATTTATTTGGTCACTCACATCGCAACAACTATATCAGCACGCAATTCCCGGCAGACCTTAGTTAGATATTTGAAAGTTCGTAAACGAGAACTCCGAGAACTATTCACAAGTACAACAAACTCGGGAATTTCGTTAATTTGCTCCAAGCAACGTAGGGAAACATTTCTTCCTTAGCGCCTGAGCACTTGATTATTGCAGTCCACAATAGCCCTAAAAAGAGCATTTTAAACAAAACTTTCAACACAACACAACTCTTCCTTCATCAGCTGATCAAAAAATCGCCATTTTGTGTGAATTTTTATCTTCAATGTTTGAGTGATCGCTAGATTAGCGATTCTTGGCTTGTCAAACTGTCAATTAGGTCTATTTTAGCGTAAATTTTACGTTGTAGGTAACTTTTGCATATGTCAATCCCATACATTCGGTTTATCGTAGCGATTATTTCGTAGCGTTTAATTTGTTTGCCAATTGACTAGGCCCTATGAGCTGTCAAACGAAACCGAAATAGGATGGCATTTTTGTATGTCAAATTGTTTAAAAATGCGTTCTGTGATGTACGTCATGTAGCTTTTCACATTAATATCGATATCGATAATATTAATTACCAACAGTAATAGTATTAATAGAACTAAAATAGGATGAGATTCCTCCGTCGTTGCATAGCATAAAAGCAAAATATGATGTTCGCAAAATATCATATTAGCAAAACTTTTTGCGAATAGCAAAAAATCATAATCTCAGTTCACCACATTATTACAAACATCATATTAGCAAACTAACATATTCGATTATCATCCTATTCGTGAAATAGGTCAAGGATCATAAGACCGCCGGCGGTGTGTCTGGTCTTACGATCCTCAAGGGGTTAACAACATTTTCTTAACAAAAAGTACAATTATGATAAAAATAGTGTTTTTCTTTTACATTTTATTGTTTAATCTTCTTTACATATAAAACTGCTCATGCACTAGTCTTTTAAACACTACTTTGCTCTGTGCACGACGGCTATGCAATGGCAGAGCATTCCAGAGACGGATAGCGGTTAAAGTGAAAGAGCTGGAGAGGAAGCCAGTATGATGAGCAGGAATTTGGAGAGTAAGGTTGCTACTGAAGCAAAGGTCACGCTGATGAGAGGCTTTAAGAAACTGAAATCTAGATTTCAGGCATCCGGGGGAACGTGGATCATATAAAATATTAAATAAAGGTATAATATATTATTAACAGGTTTACTGTACAAAAAATAAAACAATAGGCTAACCAATTGTTATGGACCATATTATGTTGTCTGCGGGACAGTGAACCGGTTAATGACTAGCGACCCGCCCGCGACTTCGGCTTCGTCCGCGTCGACCCCGTGCCCCGTGAGGAATTTCCAAAGTTTTTCTTTCACACAGACCTTGTCCATTTTTTTTATTAAATAAGGAGGCAAACGAGCAAGCGGGTCACCTGATGGAAAGTAATCACCGCCGCTCATGGACACCCGCAAAACCAGAAGAATCTCAGACGCGTTGCCGGCCTTTAAGAAAGGAATAGGCTCGATAAATTTAAAAAAAGTAAGAAAATAGCGAAGAAATTTTTGACTTTGATATCAATAAACGGTTATTACATGCTATCGGATTGTTTTATTTCTTGAAAAGTATTTACTTAAACATTATGACATTAATTGTACTAAAAATGTAGTATCCTGCTCATATGTTATTTTGCTAATATGATGTTTCAAGAATATGATATTGTAAGAATGTGGTGATGAGATTATGATTTTTTGCGAGTATGGTGTTTTGCTAATATGATATTTTGCGAACATCATGTTTTGCTTTTATGCTATGCAGCGACGGAGGGGTTGAATATAGTACCTACATGGTGCTAAGTAGACATTACTATCTAATGAAACATCAGCAGAAGAATAGTATAATTTTATTTAAGCTTACCGGAACTAACTTAGTTGGAGTTGCAGATTTCATCAAAATTCATTTCGCTCCTCACGTCTGTAAATATTTTTCTTCAAAATGTTTACATGAACTGGAACTTTTG
Source organism: Scoparia ambigualis (assembly GCA_963921215.1). Classification (NCBI taxonomy): domain Eukaryota; kingdom Metazoa; phylum Arthropoda; class Insecta; order Lepidoptera; family Crambidae; genus Scoparia; species Scoparia ambigualis. The sequence goes on from OY992507.1 coordinate 14,406,067, forward strand.
AAAACATGAACTTTTCTTGGGAATCCAGTTTGGACGATCAATTAGCCTAAGCCATGTATTTCTAGTATCCAAGTTAATAGGAAATCTAAAAGATACTTAAATTACCTACTAATGTCATTACCTATTCTAACAGTCAAAAACTGATACCTATGGATCGGCTAAGTATCTTAAATGTGATTACATTCCCAGAGGGCCTAGTCAATTGGCAAACAAATTAAACGCTACGAAATCTTCGCTACGATAAACCGAATGTATGGGATTGACATAAGCAAAAGTTACCTACGACGTAAAATTTACGCTAAAATAGACCTAATTGACAGTTTGACAAGCCAAGAATCGCTAATCTAGCGATCACTCAAACATTGAAGATAAAAATTCACACAAAATGGCGATTGTTTGATCAGCTGATGAAGGAATAGTTGTGTTGTGTTGAAAGTTTTGTTTAAAATGCTCTTTTTAGGGCTATTGTGGACTGCGATAATCAAGTGCTCAGGCGCTAAGGAAGAAATGTTTCCCTACGTTACTTGGAGCAAATTAACGAAATCGAGTTTGTTGTACTTGTGAATAGTTCTCGGAGTTCTCGTTTACGAACTTTCAAATATCTAACTAAGGTCTGCCGGGAATTGCATGCTGATATAGTTGTTGCGATGTGAGTGACCAAATAAATGTGTGTCATGCAACATTTTCCGCAACGAAGAGCAAGTCGCTGCATAACAATTTGTAGGGGCTCTCAAACCATACAAACATTTGGGCCAAATAAATCCACCTAAGTACCTTTAATCATGACAAGAAAGGTCAAGAATAAGACAACAGTAAGGGACTTTTTGTATAAATATTAAATGTAACCTATCCATAATGTCCATTTATCAATTTATAACTTAGATTGCCTATTTGTTTTACAGGTTCCAATGAAGATTTAATTTGCCAGGTAGCTTAGAGTATTAAACCAAGGCTCTAAGTGTAGTAAGGTGTACCTATTGACTATACCCTATAAATCTTATACAGACAAGCATCTTTCTTAATAGGAAAAGATATCAGTCCTTACGTTCAAACGGTAAGTTTTAATAAATAAATTATTACTTACATAATAAAGGTAAGTATTATGCCTATTATTATATTGGGATTTACCAGGAAATGTCAGTTTTGTTAAAATTGCTAGAATAAAGAGTATTGACATAAAGATAAAACTATTTTATGTGGTTTTGCAGATTTGAGACGACGATTCAACAATCTTAAATGTTACCTCATAATTTGGAGGATGGACTTCCTCAGAATGGAGAAAAAACATGGTTATTTGGTAAAAAACAATATCAAGCAATTTTGTATAATACATAGGTACTTACCTACTAACTTTTTATCTATGACAATTTTCTATAAGTAAGTATATTGTTCTAATTTCTTAGGAGATTCTGGATACCTTCAAAAAGCATGGTTAATGATAAGAACAACAATATTTAATGCTGCATCAGACTCACAAGAAAGGAGGGGTGTGTACCACATGTCATATCCAACAATGAAACTGCATTGAACATGGCTTTGGCATCGTTGAATTTAGTTATTTATATGATTTTTTTTTGTGGAGCTCTAATGTTGACAACGTTTTTATTCTACAAAAAGGAGCAGTCTGTGCCATAAATATATTTATCCATAAAATAGTGATTTGGTTTATATGATGGGGAAAAATTAAGTATAAAGTTAATTTAGTTCTAAGTTTATTGTACTTTATTAAAAAGATTTACTTAGGTAGGTACTAAAAAACAGTACCTTCTTATACACACAATTGGCATTTATTTTTATAAGTACACATATAGTTTTAATGTCAATAAGAGAAAGTGAAGCCTCATATTTAATAAACTTTGACTTTGAGAGAGTTAGGTAAGGAAATAAGAATATATTAAGACATACAACATTAATGTTATTTTTTACTTGATATTTAATTTTACTTGCAGTAGGTACCTATAGAAAATGTTTAAGTACCTACTTATATCAATTTCTACTAGTCATAACATTGAGCTATTGAAGTTGTACTTGATTCATTATCAACATACAAAGGTAATTATATGTATAAACTTGCATTATTATTATCCGATTATTAAATCTGGTGGGTTCTATTGTGTTTGTTATAATATTGTTTTTTCTTTAAATAGGTGGCTTAACATAAGGTGGCTTGTTATACATATAATACAAATTAAGTTCCATATCTAGCATACTCTGTAATAGTTTAGTTATTATCAATTTGGCGATTGTGAAGTAATCGATTGTAATTGTTGCTTGAGTTTGTAATGTTACTATCACATTTTTATTTGTGTGAATCTGTAAATGGTTTGCTGTTTCACATTTTCAGTGTTATACTTTTTATAGAACTGTCGATTAACCTGTGAATATAAAATAAATAAATAAAATTAATTGTTTTTAAATTATTTTTGGTAAATATATACTACCTACTAACTTTTTATCTATGACAATTTTCTATAAGTAAGTATATTGTTCTAATTTCTTAGGAGATTCTGGATACCTTCAAAAAGCATGGTTAATCATAATAACACCAATATTTAATGCTGCATGCATCAAGCTCACAATAAAGAAAGGACAAGTACCACATGTCGTATCCAACAATGAAACTGCATTAAACATGGCTTAAAGTTGTACTTGATTCATTATCAACATACTAGGGTAATTATATAAAATTAATTGTTTTAAAATTATTTTTGGTAAACATATAAATAATCCTATATTTTATTTCGAAACATTATCAACCAACTCATAATGAATGGCAGTGAAATAAATAAATATTTTAACTTGTCGCGTAGAGACCACGATCATGTCATTGTGTCTGTGAAGGCGTATATTTAATAAATGATTTGACTTTTAATTTCAATTATTTTCGGTACCTACCGCTATAAATAAGTAACAATGAAACAATCCTATATTAAGGCGATGTTGTCTTCATCGTCATCCTATGAACGTCCTGAACGTTCCCACATGAACGACAGCACTAAGGCAGACTGGGCTATAACAGGCTTAAGCCCTGAGCCAATACAATCGCAGTGTGCTTTACGTGCCTTCCGAAGCACGGAGGAGCTCGAGACGCTTTTTATTTGGTTACCCATCCTTTAGCTCGGTAATGTGAAAGTTGCGTAACTAACTGGCAAGATCACAAACCGGTGCGGCGCGGGCGGGGACTTTTTGCATTAGTTGAACCTCTAGCATTACCTTTCAAGTAACAGTAAGTACATTGCTTCGCTAGTTTGCATATTTTAAAATTAGTTTTAATTTAACTAGCAAAACCATGTACTTGGAATGTTTTTTATTTTATTTTATTTAGGACAATAATCAATTAGAAAAGTAATGTGATAGTTGTTGTAGTTAGACAACTAAACCCGAAAGCCTTAGCCGCTACGCCATAGTTACTTTAGGCGATGTACTCATACAAGATGCAAACGTTTTAATCACTACCTAGTGGGTACTCGCATCTAAGATCAAACTGTTTAAATGTTCGCGCGGTTTGTAACATTAAATTTAGTGTTATCACTTATTTCATTACAGACAGACGTCAAGTTGTTAATATTTGAGAAATTCTTGGCAGCAAGCGTTTGCTTGTGGTCTTCAGTCTTAATTTATTTATATTATAAGCTGAAAAATGGGTTTGGTCTCATATCAATATCATATTATGGTAGGTAAGTCACTCGTCATCATTATAAGTACTTATTTACAAACGTGCTTGTCTGGCGAACTTCCGGCGAAAAAAGCGATTGATTCATTTTTCAAATTGTCTCAAGGAGTCTACCCGAATTTCTTAGTAAAGTGACCTTCAATTCACTAAAACTCAAAAGGATCGGTGTGGTTACTACCTATTTATTAATCTTACTTAAGCGTTACATTATCATCAAACAAAAAAATACTAAGACAAGCCTGTATGTTATATATCCCTTAGCTTATCGATATCGATGTAGCCTAGCGAATTTGATGAGCGATTTTGACGCTGTCACCGGTCGAGCGTTTGCCAGTTGACTAGGCCCTCAGGTAATTCAAATCTAAACGTCATATAGGTACTTTAATAACATTAACACATATTCGTTTATGTGATAGACAGTGGACACGAAATATCGATAACTTGATGCAGCCCTTGTGTAAAATGAAAATAATTTCTTTACACAAATTATTCGTAAATTCTGCATTATGTATATTCTATCTTAGCTTCTTACATAAATAAATGTTTATAGAAGAGAATTATCACATTTCGTGCTTAAAATTCGAAGCGCATTGGCATAAATAAATCCTAGGTAAGAAGGTGTCGGTTTGTAATAATTTACCTGTGAAATGAACATTTTAAGGGATTGTTACGCTGTGTTGTACAACAATCAATCACTGAAAAAGTCACCATGTTTCTAAAGCACTATTTCTTAAAAATATTTACGATTTTACGTAAATTCCGAAAAATCACAAAATCCAAATTCTCAGTGTGCTGATAAGTGCGGCCAACTGTCAAACAGTAGCCAAAAACGGTTCTGTTACGTCGCATCACGCATCTCTTTTTATCCCACAGTGTTGTTGCTAATGACATCCCGCTCCCTCAGCCCTTTGTTTCTCTATTTCGCTAGGTATAGTAACTTTATGGGAACTACGAACTAGGTGTAGTGAGCAACAACCTTAACAAAGAACGTTGCCGTGTTTATGGCGCTTGGTCAGAAAAAAAAATATATTGGAATGTGACTGTCTACAAATGTAAACAAACCATAATAATCCATAACAATAATTAGTATGCGATTGTTTTGATGTGCACTTAGGAAATACGGTGAGTAGAAGAGTATTTCGACATTTTTAAAAACGCTTACGTTGCAAAATTCCGTTTTGGCGAACTGTCAATTCTCGCCAATTTCATTATTTTTTTCTGTGAAATTATGTTTGTCATTAAATAGATTTCTTTTACTTTTATACTGAATTAGTAACCACAGAATCATCTCAAATATTTTAATGGGCCTACGTAATACGTGTTTTGAGTAATTACACTCACCGTGGTCGTAATGCGAGTTTGCAAAATTCTCGGTTACAGAAGTAACCGTGGACGGAAGGGGTTATATGTCACTGGGTTACAGAAGTAACCGTGGACGGGAGAGTGGTACAATAACGAACAATACTTTTATGTAATGACTTCCAAAAAAATTTTTTTTGCGACATCTTTCTTAATTTTACGCATGAAACAATAATTCTTACATGAAAATATTTGTATTTATATTCTGAAGGTCACCCCCATCTTGAAAAAGTAAATTTTTATTTTTAACACAAGCGTGTGATGGTTTTGCACATTTCGCAAATTAAAAACATTGCTCTAATTAAATTACTAGGTCTGAAATTTCAAAGCAGAATTGTTCTAATTATAAATATTAATATGATTGATTTTGCTTTGAAGTTCATTAGGAGACTTATGTCATACCTACCTATGTCAGTTTTTGCGATCGCACGGCACCCCCTTAAACGTTAAAAAGTTCCTCAGGCGATTTAAAGAGCGCAGAGTCCAGGTAACTTTTTTGCTAACATTAGCAACCTAGGCCTATTTAATAAACGCGACAATGACAGGTGACAATCCGACATTAAGACAATATTAAATACTTGACCGTCATTAGAAGCTTATAATAATGAGATAGGCATATTCGTTTCCCGTCGTATTTTCCTTCTCTTTCTTCCGGTATATCGCTGTCTCTCTCGCTCATCCCACTCAGTGGCGTCACCAGGTGGCGCGGTGGGGGAACCAGGAGATTTCACCCCCGTGCCCATTTGTTCATCATTGGCGTGAAATTTCCCGTCGGCGTAACTTGTGCACTACATAGTGATCAAGTGACAAAGAAATAGAATTATTTTTATTTCAACTGCAACACAGTTCTCGTGAGTTTCTACAATACACGTAAGTACTTAGAATAGTTTCTTAACTTAACGGTGTTACCGTTCGCTGAATTTATAATTTAAACTTATCTGGTATTTCAAACTTTTTATTTTACCCGCAAGGGATGTAGATACACCTTTTCTTTTAAGATAAGAAAGCATTCGATTAAAGATAGTATTTTTAAAAGTGTTTTTTGTGTTTAATATGTGGTATCTACCCTCCAGGCACTTTTTCTTTTTATTTTAGATAAGAAACCGATAATTAGTGCTTACATTAGATAATGAGGAAAACGAATTGTAGCTAAGCGGCTATAGCTGGTCCTTCTAACAATCCCGATCGTATCGGCGAAGGTTGAGTTCGAGTTAGTCGTCATCGTTCAAAGAAGCATGGTCATCGTACCCGCCTTTCATGTTTCACGTTAGAGGAAATCTTACAACGATTGTTGCACCTCGCAGGTGTTATCAATACTGACTAAAACAGTTAACAATTTAAATATTCCGTGTAGTGATCCGATTTTAAAAGTAAACTAAAAGAGCCAGCTAGGCCTTAAGCACCAATATTCTGATAAATCTTGTGCACCAATAACTTTTGGTATTTTAAAACTAAAAAGATATTTTTAATAATTGTCTGCGCAGTTTACTAGTTGGTCGCAAACATCTGATGCCTCTCTTAAAGGTCTTATTTTCAGTGGTGATTAGATTGTAGACTGAAACTACAAATATACGAAAAGAGGATAATACTCATAAAAATGTAAAGTACCCTCTAATGCTTGCTACTTTGAATAAGATTCTACCTTCAAACACACATTTGTTTAATTCTGAACAGATTACAGTAGCATTAAAAAAAAAAAAATTGTCCTTTTAGAAAACTTTTTGGCCAGTTATTAAATCTGGTACTGGGAATGCCTCGCAAGCAAAACCTGTACTAACAACAAACGGTTACCTTTCGCAAGGGCAAACTTCTTATAGTATACCATGGCGTTGTTCTTCTAGTTCATGGGACAGACACACGCACAGCATGCTGTGAACCGCCCTCGCAGGGCGCTTACCAAAATCAATGTCCTCCGCAAGGACATACTTATGGCAGCCACGAACCATATCGTGGCTATAATCTGCCCGCCCTCGCAGGGCGCTTACCAAAATCAATGGTTATTACATGAGTGTTCGCGGTTTTGCGAGAAGATGCATATAATTATGTTATTAAAACGCTAAATGTACCTTATTTAATTTAATTTGATTTTGAATAATATGTTTAATTATTGTAATTGGTATTTAACCATTTAAATAAAATTAAATAAATAAATGTCCTCCGCAAGGGCATGCTTATGCCAGCACGAACCATATCGTAGCTAAAAACCGCCCTCGCAGGGCGCTTACCAAAATCAATGGTTATATTACTTGAGTGTTTGCGGTTTTTGCGAGAAGATGCATGTATGTTAATGTAATGCTAAATGTCCCTTATTTTATTTGTATTTGAATAATACGGTTAATTGTTGTAAATGGTTATGTAACCGTTTTTAATTAAATTAAATAAATTAATGTCCTCCGCAAGGACAGGCTTATGCCAGCCACGAACCACAGTGAGGCTATGAACCGCTCTCGCAGGGTGCTTACCAAAAACAATGTCCTCCGTAAGGACATGCTTATGCCAGCCACGAACCACATTGTGGCTATGGACCGCCCTCGCAGGGCGCTTACCAAAAACAATGTATTCCGCAAGGACATGCTTATGCCAGCCACGAACCACATCGTGGCTATGAACCGCCCTGGCAGGGCGCTTACCAAAATCAATGTCCTCCGTAAGGACATGCTTATGCCAGCCACGAACCACATCATGGCTATAAACTGCCCTCGCAGGGCGCTTAGCAAAAACAATGTCCTCCGCAAGGACATACTCATGCCAGCCACGAACTACATCATGGCTATGAACCGCCCTCGCAGGGCGCTTAACAAAAACAATGTCCTCCGCAAGGACATACTTATGCCAGCCACGAACCACATCGTAGCTATAATATAAACAACGGAGGCTGTTCTTACTTTCGATCCCCAGGATCATAGGCTTGGCAGCTCTTTCAATCAGGACAAAAACGTCCATCTTCTCTGCTAACTTCAATTTGTACTTTATCGACACCGTTGGGACTAAATAGGTGCTCCAAGTATCATAACACAAAGGTATCGAATACCGTTTTATCTGAAGCCATCGCTCAAGGTTCCAAACGTTACAATCGACAGTTTTTACACGCTTGTATCGAACAAAATGTCTGCAATGCTGACACAGATGAAAGAACAGGTTTCTAGAAACAGTAAGTTTTTTTTTCCAAACTTCGTTTTAACCCAGTTCTTAGTACCAAAGAGCACTCAAGAAAGGTCACTCCGTCCAATTTTTAACTTGAAGTCGTTAAATTATTATATGAATTCCGGACTGTATACGGCCAAGAGACGGGATGTACAAATTACTTTTCTCAGACCTAGGTACTACCATCTGACTATAGCCAAATCTCACAATGGTTTCTTCGTCTGTTCTACAAAGGCGAATTACTAAGAATTATATGCCTTCCATTTGAGATGAGCACGGCAATGTTTTCTTAGACTATTATCTTATAGACATAAAGACCAGATGGTTCTGTCCAGACATGCCAACATTGTAATAGAAACACTTACTTATTTTGGTGTCTACATAAACTTCAAAAGGTCTGTTGGACCGCCCTCGCAGGGCGCTTACCAAAATCAATGTCTTCCGCAAGGACATACTAGGATACATGGAGGAATCACAAGCGTCCATACATACCTACATATGCTCACGACTGTTATCCCCGAAGGGATAGCCAGAGACCAGGCAATGAGGACCGCAAAAGCAGTCCTCTGCCATAGTCTACGTTTCACCAAATGATAACTGCACATGTACGTGACAAGTGATGAGCCTATCGCCGCTCTATACTGTTGGATGTATGTGCAATCTATGGTCCGTTAGTCGCATTTTACGATACTTAAGAGAAGAAATTGGGCGGTAAAATAGACTCTACCTTACGACGTAGTTAAATGTATTGGTAGCTAAAAGTTATCAGAAACACCAATACATATACCTCCACCAACATTCTTTTTGACAACCGTTGCTTCAAGATTGGGGGGTCACAACTCAACAATTCTGCCCTATCGGGAAGGTGGAGTGCATCCCAACAAAGCTGCACTGCAATCAAAAAGAAAAGCTGGCTGTTCTGAGTCTTAGAATTACAAGCATCGAACACGAAGCCTGCGACAATTTTATTTTAATCCTCCAAATTGCCAACCAACAAATGACCACCAACCAAATTGTGGTCAAAATTCATTACATTCCAGGGAAATTAAAAATGCAGATCAACTGTCTCGACATAGCCAAGCTCTAAAGTGGCATCTACTGCCAGAATTCACACAAACGATATTCGCGAAGTGGGCCTGGCCAGTAATTGACCTGTTTGTATCCAAGAACGCTCGAGTAGTGGGTAAACTATGCAGATTTATCTCAATGATTACGAAGCGATGTTTCACAGTGCTTTCAGCCTGAAGTAGAACGCTTCCCTCTGGCTTGGAAATTCGCACCACCTTCTCTCATCCCCCGGGTGCTAGCACACCTCAACAGCAATTTATCTGATTGTGGTACCCCTTGCTGCCTCATTCACAGTATGGAATTCGAAACGTAGACGCCTGGTAGACATAACCACAGGCCTGCCAACCCCCAAGGTTCAAGACATGACGTTGAAATTTGGTGTGCTTAAATGATATATCGTTATGGAACCACAAGCAAATTTCCCTACTCAAGCGTCCGGTTATTATAAAAACATTGAGCACTTGTGCTTGGTCCACTAGTACAGGAAGGGCGTAAACAGCAGTAGCGGCGCCATCCACACGCGGAACGCGTACCAAATGGATCCAGTCAGTCCAGTTTTTTGGCAGATTTACACTTAATATTTTAAATCTTTCTTAAAATACTATACACTACCATAAATTGTCGTGTCTCCTTTATGCAGCGCACAATTGTAAGGAAATCTTAGTGACGAGGTAATAGTTAAATATGTTTTAAAATCAATCTCAATTAAACATTTAAAAACAACAAAACCTCCTTTTTCCAGGTTTTAGTAATATTAGTCTGTAGACCTTTGTAATGTATTTCAAACCTAGGATCAACTAGATTTGAAACAGTTCGTAATACTGCAATATTATTGTCGCATTGCTCTTTTGTTACCTTGCTGTGGACACCAAACATTATTTTGTTCAGGACAATGCAGTAATATTAAGGCGACCGTTTGGGTCAAAGACTGACTGTAGGGACTACAGACAAACACGCTGGAAATTGCTACTGGTTAAAAGGATCAATAAATATTGTACAAAATGGCTAAACTAATTTATTTAAAACTTCGAGTGGTTCACCTACACCTGTTTCAAGCACTGTGGTAGCTATAGATGGATATTACAGCCACACCTGGTTGTGTTTTGCTCCGCTGTAGCATCTACAAACTAGATTGATATGATTACCCATTGAGGATATACTAACTATTGCTAATTGGAGATTAGTTAATACTTTTCACAAGGTTTATTGTCGTGAAATATTGATTCAGGCGTCACGAAGTTTTTAATATTTATTTTTTACCCTGTAAAGTAATTGAAATCAAATAGTAAACAATATTTATTTCCTAATAATAATGTTTACATGGTTTACAAGCTAAATTATTTGATTTTTCATCAATGACTGGCCAATTATTTTCTTACATGACTTAAATTGTAAATAATGAGTACTTAATTAAATCTCTTAATATAACTTTTTGTTTAAACCATAATCATAATAAAACGCTAAAATATAAAAAAAAAACATTAATCTATAAACGCAGCTTCACCTTAACCGAATGTTTAAATATTTGTAAAAATATTTCTTTCGGATCTCAGAGGTGAAAACTTCTAAGATTTGATGAAGCAATGTTGACTAAAAACATAAGCATCAAGCACTGACAAATTTCGACGGTTGAAAGCCAGACCTCGGTAGCCAAGTGGTTAAGGCAGCCGCCCGGAATGCGGAGGGTGCGTGGTTCGATTCCCGCCTGAGGTTGTCGTCTTTTTTCAGTGTTTAAAAAATTTTACGTAAGTATATTTAAGCGTTAATAAAACGCTAAAATATAAAAAAAAACTTTTAATCTATAAACGCAGCTTCATCTTAACCGAATGTTTAAATATTTGTAAAAATATTTCTTTCGGATCTCAGAGGTGAAAACTTCTAAGATTTGATGAAGCAATGTTGACTAAAAACATAAGCATCAAGCACTGACAAATTTCGACGGTTGAAAGCCAGACCTCAGTAGCCAAGTGGTTAAGGCAGCCGCCCGGAATGCGGAGGGTGCGTGGTTCGATTCCCGCCTGAGGTTGTCGTCTTTTTTCAGTGTTTAAAAAATTCGACAATATTTTGTTTAATAAAAATTATCACTGACAAATATGTCACGGTGAAAAATCTACAAATATGTCGCCTTGTCGTGACAATTTCACATATTTCTGTTTAATAAATAATTTCCCTTGACAGGCGACAGGTGACAATTTGTCCGGAAAAACTTGTAAAGTTTTATTAAACACTAAATTGTCATGGCAGGTAGACATATTTGTCAATTGGTCAGAGATTTTCGACAAGCTTTTCATCCAATGTCAACGCTATTCGGCAGTTAAATTCGCACGATTAGTTTTAAAAAAATGGTGTTAACGTCGTCTACAGATAACAGTTACATTTATTAATTCATTAATTTTCATTTCGTTTGTTAAACTATCACTAAATCTGCCCAATAAAATCTCTCTGTTTTCATAGATAAGGTCTAAAATTGTTAATTTGGCGTCCATTTCAAATAGCAAACAAAACAAGTTTAAGTCAAATACAAAAGTAAAACTTGTTGTAGGTAAGTACTTTTTTTGATATTACCCTCATGTTATCTCATATGTATAGGTAAACTGTCAATTGTCATGACAAATAAGTCAGAGAATATTTTCTTTAAGGCTCGACAGGTAAAACCTGACAATTGTCGCTTTTATTAAACAGTTTTATAGCCTGACAAGTTTATCAGTATTTGCCTGTCGCATTTAGACTTATTTGTGATCTTTATTGAACGCCACTTGTTGCGAAAATTCGACTTATTTGTCAAAACGTTACAAATTTTTCGTATTGTTGCGTTTATTAAATAAGCCCCTGAAAATGTCAGCTAAGTGTAGTGTCGATATATGCTGAGATTTTTAACTGTCGTACTAAATCGTATGACTGTTCCGTCAAACACTACAATAGAGTTAATCCCCACTTTTTTAGTCAATCTCAAGCTGCCAACAAGTACCTATCGGCTGACATTTTGTAGGATTTACAGCCACAACGTTCGATCAACAATACATGTTGATCGAAGGCCATACCAAACCTACGCGATTCCCGATAGTCGAAGTCCCGATTTATACTTGCCCGATCTATGTTATTTTACCCTTTTGGTTTACATTTTTCGTTAAATATAGTCATTCGACCAGTCACCGTCTTTGTAGGTAAGTAAATTTTCCCGTCGTCCTTGTGTTAAATATCACAAATGCTTCTCTACAGTTTTTGTTTTAATTTTTTTTTAAATCTCTGACTAACCCTTAGACGATAAAGTCGTGAGTACCTGTATGTATGTATGTGATTTTTTGCTTGTGGGCCAATTTTCTTTATTGTTTCGTTTCTTTTAGGTTGATCGAGTGTAGGTACACATGCCAGCAGATGCCATGCAGCAATCGATATTAAGGTGAGTCCTTTCGAGCGCTTCTCTCTCGCTCTCTCGACGGGTAACTTATCATAAATTCGAAACTTGCCTGTACGAATTTCAATTGTTCGAAAACGGTATGACGAAGTTTTAAATACCAGATGGTTGCTTTTACATAATTTTGTTAATCCATAAACTTATCACACATACGTTTCATTTTCCAGAAAAACTATTAGCCGATTATCAAAACTACTTTTTTTCTTTTGCAAGATGTTTTGGTTACAATAAATTTATATACAGTCGTGGTCAACTAATTAGGGACAATCTCTAGTTAAGCCAAATTGTGAATTTATTTTTTATTTTCCAACGAGTCTTAACAATATTCCATATCTTTTACACGTAAGTATAATTAGTCATTGATGTGCCCGATTATACAAACAATAACAACTTCTTAAACATTAAACCTCTTTACAGTATAGCTGATAGATTATCAGTGTGCTATTTGTTCAAAGAATGCTGGCTGGCCATTTAATTAGGGACACTGAGATATTGCGTTCTATTTTCAAAATTTGAATCTCAATACTTTTTTATTTTTTTCTTTTATTGTTTTGTGGTAGTTTTGGCGGCAATCCAGATTTTTAATTTTAAGTTTTGAGAATTATTTTGAAGAAATATGGGCAAAAATAAAAGTTGCGATCCAACACTACGAACAATTATCATGAAGTTTGTCGAGCGTGGTTGGTCATACCGAGGGATAGCAGAACATTTAAATTGTTCAAAAACTATGGTATGCAATGCAGTGCAACATTTCAGGCGCAATAACACAGCTTTAAATGTGCCCAGGACAAAAAGATCGAGAAAAACAACTCCGCAAGAAGATAGAATGATAACCAGGTTAGCTAAGAAAGATCCGTTTCTAGGCTCTATTTTAATTAAACACGAAGTGTTTGGGGCAGACGAAAGAGCCGGTGTATCAGCGAGGACCGTTCGACGACGTCTGGTAGAAGCAGGGTTAATGTTTTTATATTTTAGCGTTTTATTAACGCTTAAATATACTTAAGTCAAATTTTAAACACTGAAAAAAGACGACAACCTCAGGCGGGAATCGAACCACGCACCTTCCGCATTCCGGGCGGCTGCCTTAACCACTTGGCTACCGAGGTCTGGCTTTCAACCGTCGAAATTTGTCAGTGCTTGATGTTTATGTTTTTAGTCAACATTGCTTCATCAAATCTTGAAGTTTTCACCTCTGAGATCCGAAAGAAATATTTTTACAAATATTTAAACATTCGGTTAAGATGAAGCTGCGTTTATAGATTAATGTTTTTATATTTTAGCGTTTTATTAACGCTTAAATATACTTAAGTCAAATTTTAAACACTGAAAAAAGACGACAACCTCAGGCGGGAATCGAACCACGCACCTTCCGCATTCCGGGCGGCTGCCTTAACCACTTGGCTACCGAGGTCTGGCTTTCAACCGTCGAAATTTGTCAGTGCTTGATGTTTATGTTTTTAGTCAACATTGCTTCATCAAATCTTGAAGTTTTCACCTCTGAGATCCGAAAGAAATATTTTTACAAATATTTAAACATTCGGTTAAGATGAAGCTGCGTTTATAGATTAATGTTTTTATATTTTAGCGTTTTATTAACGCTTAAATATACTTAAGTCAAATTTTAAACACTGAAAAAAGACGACAACCTCAGGCGGGAATCGAACCACGCACCTTCCGCATTCCGGGCGGCTGCCTTAACCACTTGGCTACCGAGGTCTGGCTTTCAACCGTCGAAATTTGTCAGTGCTTGATGTTTATGTTTTTAGTCAACATTGCTTCATCAAATCTTGAAGTTTTCACCTCTGAGATCCGAAAGAAATATTTTTACAAATATTTAAACATTCGGTTAAGATGAAGCTGCGTTTATAGATTAATGTTTTTATATTTTAGCGTTTTATTAACGCTTAAATATACTTAAGTCAAATTTTAAACACTGAAAAAAGACGACAACCTCAGGCGGGAATCGAACCACGCACCTTCCGCATTCCGGGCGGCTGCCTTAACCACTTGGCTACCGAGGTCTGGCTTTCAACCGTCGAAATTTGTCAGTGCTTGATGTTTATGTTTTTAGTCAACATTGCTTCATCAAATCTTGAAGTTTTCACCTCTGAGATCCGAAAGAAATATTTTTTTTTAGCCAGACCTCGGTAGCCAAGTGGTTAAGGCAGCCGCCCGGAATGCGGAAGGTGCGTGGTTCGATTCCCGCCTGAGGTTGTCGTCTTTTTTTTTCAGTGTTTAAAATTTGACAGAAGCAGGGTTGTTCGGAAGAGTGGCTCGCAAAGTACCGTTGTTGAAGAAAGAACATAGAAATGCTCGTTTGGCGTTTGCACGTAAATATGGACATTGGACCTACGCCCAATGGCAACATGTATTATTCTCTGACGAGACCAAGATTAATTTAATTTCTTCAGATGGAAGGCAATACGTACGGCGTCCTGTAAAAGCGGAAATGAATCCAAGATTCACAAAAAAGCAGGTGAAACATGGCGGTGGAAACATTAAAATTTGGGGTTCATTTTCTGGACGTGGAGTGGGACCTGTGAGAAAAGTTCAGGGTAACTTAGACCAACATCAATACAAAACAATATTGGAGGAAACTATGCTTCCCTATGCTGAGGAGCATCTCCCTATTATATGGACGTTTCAGCATGATAACGACCCGAAACATACCGCCCGTTCAGTCAAGTCGTTTCTTACCAGTCAGTCAGTATCGGTGCTAGATTGGCCAGCAAATAGCCCGGACCTCAACCCAATTGAGCACCTTTGGCACGAAATCAAGAAAAAAGTTTCAACTTATCGTACCACAACTTTAGATCAACTTAATCAAGCTTTTTGTGAGGCATGGGCAAACATTCCTATCGAAACATGTCAGAAACTGATAATGTCTATGCCACATCGGTGTCAAGCGGTAATTACTAACAAAGGTTTTGCTACTGGGTACTGATTTTACACGTAATAAAATGGAGCTTTTAAAAATATTATAGTACTGGAGATTATTCGTTTTGTTTAACTCTATTCATCATTATACTTTACTGTCCTTAATTAAATGTCCAGCTACATAATTATACCTTAAAATTTAATACATGTTCAACCTTTGATATTAAATACTTTTTTCTATTTAATTATTCTCTTATTTACAGCCATTTATAGTATAGTAATCGGACCAAATTATGCAAATAATAGGTGCTGAAAAATCAATAGGGTTTTATATTTATATGTACATAACCGGTTATTGCTCTTCACTATCTTGAATGTCCCTAATTAGTTGACCACGACTGTATATTTATATCTAGAAGTATTAAAATGCGAAGTAACTTTTACTCTAAAATAACATACTTACCCAATTATCGTTTTTTTTGGTTCTCATATTCATATTATTAGGTAAATAAACTAAAATGTCTTTAAAAGTTAATACTTTGTGTTTTCGGTAAAGTTGTGCTAAAAAAGTCAGTGACAGAAACGAATCGCGGCAAAACCGACTCCACGTAGACTTGTCTGCCCTACGCTAGTGTAATTTAATCCCGCGTAGGGGCGAGGCGGCCCACGAGCTGAGGAGCAGGTGGGTTTAACGCTCGCCGCCGCGGCTAAGGCTGGCGAAGCCGGCCAGCAAGCCGAAGCTGCGGTGGTGAGCGAAAGCCATCTGCGACGATGAGCTCGCGTGGGACCGCCGAAGCCTCGCAGCGCCGGAGCCGTGACAGAAACCATGCCTGCTGCATGCTGCGTGCTTGGATGATGCTGCATGCTTGGTTGCATGCTGCATGCTTGGTTGCATGCTGCATGCTTGCTTGCATGCTGCATGCTTGGTTGCATGCTCCATGCTTGGTTGCATGCTGCATGCTTGCTAGCATGCTGCAGCTTGTTTGCTTGCTTACATGCTCCATGCTTGTTTGCATGCTGCTTGCTTGCTTGCATGCTGCATGCTTGCTTGCATACTTTAAACGTTACTACGATTACAAGTTGTTCGATGATATTATCGATTTCAATTATTTGAAATGTTGTATTTTTATAATATTGGAAACGTGTTTCTGGAAAATGAATCATCTAGCATTAATAGCTTTGGCCAAACGTTAAGTGGAATTTCAAAACAAAGATTTTGAAAAAAATAACAGTCAATAATCGGTATTTCAAAACTTTGTCAATTGTGTTTCCGGTAAAAAGAAAATTTAGGAAAACAAAAAATTACAAAACGTTTTCGGCCAAATAAAATTCGTACAGGAAAATTTCGAATTTATCATAGGTAACCCTCTCGACGGTACGACGACGACGGTAAATAGGCGCGTTTTATAGGTTTTTATAGGTTTTTTGCATATATAGACTTTATAGGATTTAATGAATTAGCAGGTTCTCCGTTGTAGTACTTAAAAATAAATATTTACATGTAAAAATAATATCGAAAATTTAAATAAAAATGTAAGAGATCATCCGTTTTTAACTTTTATTTGGCCTGTTTTCGGGATTTTTTATCTACTTCTATTCTATTAAAGTACATCTAATCGCGTAACTAATTAGCACATTTTTTAGGCAATATGCTTTAGTGTATTATATATTTATATAAGAGCGTAATTTAATAGTAAATACAACCATTTGATCTAGCAAAATAGTTTTGCCAGCATTTACCGGTGACTCGCTTTAATTCTTATCCCAAAGTAGAGGTTCAAAATTCACTGTGGAATTTTTACATTTTGTGGAAGGTTGATCTGCTGGCGTCGTCGGTACTTTAACATATGCATAAGTTTACTTACATGTAGTAAAGATTTTGCAGGCCTTGGTAATTTCTCTTTTTATTCAAGTAAACTTACCAAAAAACATTTTAAATCGCCTAAAAATAGTTTTTACTTCTCTAGATATATGGGTGGGTAGGTAACTCCACCCTCCAGGACGTCTTTTACCTGTGGAGAAGAACGAGCGCAAGAAACTCCACAGCTCTAGAAGTAACGACATTTAGGGCTAATTTTTCAATCCCTAGGTAAAACTAAGGTACAGTCACCAGCATTAAGATGTGACTATAGACGGCTTGCAAAAATATCTCATCATTGGTGGAAGGCATATATATGCCTATAATTCGCCTTCCACCAATTATCAGATATTTTTGCATTATCACATCTTAATGCTGGTGACTGTACATCTGATAAAGTATGACGCGATCAAAATAAAATTACACTTGTCAAAAAAGAAAAGACAAAAGTGATTTGACAATATATTTCAAAATTGTTGTGATAAACTCTCAGAATAATAATTTAGTTATTATTCTATGGAAAAACTTTAACAACATAATAAATTTATTTTAATTTAAGGTACTTACCGACAATGGCATTATTACATGGAGCTATTTATAACTGCTAGGTGAGTATGTGATTTGTGCCTTACTATTTGCCGTATCAATCTTCGCTAAAGTACCTATTCTCCATAATTGTTGCGGTTTCTAAGTAGTTAATTGCAATCGGGCTTGCTCATAGAAGCAGTTGGCGCCACCCGCCTACCGTGATTCATCAACTTCTATGAAATTTACAGGCGCCGCTTTACCTAAGTACATTATCTACTATTAGGTGTTAGAACACTATTTAACTACCTACCTACATAAATAGTGTTGCAATAATAAATGAAAAGCAAAATTAAATGTAACTGTACCTGCTCAGTGTTTTCAATGATGGATAGGCAATGTTGTATATAATATCATTGTGGATAGAAAGGCTTTTGCCCAGCGGACAGTTTAAAGGCTTTTACTTTTAGCTGCTCAGAGAATCATTACAATAATATTTTTATTATTTGAACAAACCCCATGGTCCCCTTGCTGTGATAAAATCCTACTAATATTATAAACGCGAAAGTTTGTAAGTATGGATGGATGTTTGTTACTCTTTCACGTAAAACCTACTCAATGGATTTGGATGAAATTCGGCATACACATAGTTTATAACCTGGATTAACACATAGGATAGTTTTTATCCCGAATATCCCGATTCGCACGGGAACGGGAACCACACGAGTGAAACCGCGAGCGGCCGCTAGTAAACAGTACAGTAGGTAGTGTAGGTGTATAAGAATAAACTTAATTCTTCATAATAACCATATTCGTGATATTAGGGATGTGCTAATCGTTTGATCTATCATCCCAACAGTAGATAATAATAAGTAAGTATACAAATCTCAGTCTTAAAGCATGTGCTGTGAACTGACTTGTCACTGACTTCTCCCAAGCCCAGTAGCCGCCACGTCAGCGCTGTTCTTGGAAGGCAGATACGAGCAAAGCAGCCGTTCTCAATGAGCTATTTTATCACCATTACCGCAATGAGTGTCCACTCTAATTATAGGGACTAGGTGACAAATAGTTACACCGATTCATTCACGCTCACCAACTGACCGCATCATTTGAGTTTAGTGTTGTTAAACTTATTGATATTGTGTAATTACAGATTTAAGTGGCGCCAAGTTTTATACCTACACGCTTCAATCATGAACAATAGATACACAATCACAATCCCATACTAAATTGTAGCGGAATAGTAGCACCTGTGCCATAATACATTTGACGTATCCATCACGGAAATATGAATTAATGTAAGGGACAATTTCCCGAAAATGAGTTATATACACCGTTGGATTCGGAATTTTACGCGCCATCGAATGGTATACTTGAAATGTTGATATCTTGAAAAAAGAAATAGTTTATGTCCCTTACATTACACATTTTAGGAGATCCTAAACAAATCTTTATCACAAATTTTGACGTATCATGCACTTGTACAAAATGTTATTTTAATTTTAAGGTATGTCTCATAATTAATTATATAAGGCCTTTACCCGAATCAAGTTTTCGTTTTCCTAAATCTTACTAAATAATACTTACCGTATTTTTCTACCGTGTATGAATCTAAAAGGCAGAAAAGACACATGGGGAGAGGCAGATGGTAAACGTGGTCGTGGTTATTGCGAAATTGCCGCATGCCTTTTACGCTATTTCAAAAAAATTGATGGTAGAGGGGTAAATACATTGTTACTAGAAGTATGTACTGTAAATTGCTAGTGCAGTGCAAGATTATTTTGATGGTCTGCCCTTACTTTACAAAAAAACTAATCAGAAGGATTACTTAAGTATTCCTTATAAAAATAAAATTTATTAAGACACTTTAAATGACACTGACGAGGAATACCCCAGTAGGGAATAAGTTCCTCCACTTAATTAAATGTTTATAATTTTCATTCTTATTATTAATCATATCGCGACCTGTTTCAGCTTTTTTTGGATTGTTGATAACGTTGTTATGTTGTTTATAATGTTTCGTTGGATTGTTGATAATGCAAACTGCTGCAGTTAATAATCAGGTTGTACTTAGTATTTTCGCTTTAGGCACATTTTTCCTAAGTCATATTAAAGGATAATGGCAAAAAAAAAACCCAGGCCCGGCGGAAACAAAATGTATCTCAGATTTTTACTAAAAATGTGTGATTAAATACTGCATAGTTGGAATCCTCGAAATATTTTTTGAAAGTGTGAAATTGCATTTCGAAATTGAAAAATTAAATTAAAATTAGTACAATGATCTAATATCGGACTAGCTTTCGCCTTCGTTTCAGTCAGCGGTATCAATCCTGGTCCTCAGGTATCTATCTACCTGCCTACCTTCGTTGTACTTGTGAAAATAGCAGACACGGTATTCTGGAACATTATTGTTCATGTGTTCATGGAAAGCGGACTTTAGGCAGCTGTGCTCATGTGATAAGTAACATATTACTTGAGTTGGGCCAGATTTGAAGAAAACTTCAAACATCCCGGACACACATTGGTCGATGTAATCCTAGATTTAGACATTGAATAATGTTCATAATCATATCGTATCGTTTCATTGATGACTTTTGCTACTATTTTAGTAATATTTAAAAAAAAAGTAAGTAAGTAGTGGTGGTATTATTTATACTGTAGAAATTTTGGATTATATCCCCTATTACTCCTTGCGAAACACCCATTTTAACAATTTAATAATCCTTTTACTAAAACATTAATATAACCGCTGCAAAACTTTCAATAGCAATTTTATACATTTAAAAAATATTTCGGCAGTGTCCTATATGCAGTAATTAATTACTCAACATTACCAGTATTTTGACATACATTTCATTTGCGCCGGGCCTGGGTTTAAATTTCATACTACGTGACCATTGTCCTTTAGTCGTTGAGTAAGCTCTAACCATCGTTAGATGCCTTGATATTTGACATGACATTTAACAATCGTTCGGATTACCTACATTGGAACAATCGGCCTTTAATTAATATGGTTAAATATAAATTAGTAGTGTGAACATTGTTATTATCTTTGTTCTTTATACTATATTACTAAAATTTAAAATTAAATTGTTTTTTTTTTAAATTATAATTTAACCATAATTAAGTAACTACTTACTTATAAAATCTATTGAACTTGAAATTTTGGAAAATACTTTCTTTAGATTATATATTTTAATGATTAATTTTAGTTTCATTTTATGTTTTCACATAAAATGAAACTAGGATAGCGATATTTTTTTTATCTAAAGTAAATCAAGTTAACCAATTTGCTTTTGAAAGTAGAATTTTATTATAGGATTTGGTTAAGATACAGCAATAACTAAACCAAAAAGGGTACCTTACCTACTTCAAAATTTACTAATATTATTTTTGTCTTTAAGACTGTTACATTAATGCAGAGTATTTTCTGTTAAATGCAATTAAGGTATAGAACGCATTTACATTTATTTTTAATGTAAGAGACATGCTATTTCGGAGTCCATAAAGATACTCTTAGTTTTGCTTGTATAGCTTTATAGAGCTCTCAAACCTAAGCAAGTTTGCCATAGACAACAAGTAAGTAGAATAAAAAGTGAAAAAAATACAAGCAATTATTATAAATAAAATTTGTTTTCCTGAAAAGTAGACCTTTGTCCCTTACATTAATTCATATTTCCATAATCGGTATTTACATGTGTTTTGGGCCAAAAGCATGGTTTTTAAACGGTTTATTTAACAAAATGAGCATTTCAAATAAGCCTTAACATTAAGCGACAAGGTATAATCTACATATTATTTAAACATTGCAATTGCGTCCTTTTGATTCTTCGCGGGGACATGACGAGGACAGACATACGCAGATAACAAATGCTAAGCAAGGATTTATTAAAACTATTTTAACTGCTGCGATGCTGCGGCCGAAAAGTCAAGCAGTAAGTAGATATGTAATTACTTACAAAAATTAATCGTGTTAGGTCCCGTTAAAATATGTAGTTTTAATGCAATGCAACGCGATAGTTTTAAGTCTTAAGGATTTATTATTATTATATCCTAATTAATGGCGTGGCATGTAGCATTAAGCCAATTTCAATGTGTTTTAATTTTTTAAATTATAATTATATAATATTGTACGGTAGAAAGAAATAAAATGCAGTCTCACAACACGTGTTGTTTATAAAATAACACAGGAGAAACTCCCTAAACAAGGATGAAAAAATATTCTTTATTTTTGAATTTGATTTTGATGTCCAGCGTCAGTCGGTACGACGTTGACCAATCGTCTATGAACGAACAGAGAATTATGGAGTCGCTTTTATTCAAAGATATTTCTAACAGAGTGAGATTATTTTTAGAGCTAAAATATGTCGGTGTTTAAGTTGTGATTTTAAACCTTAGTTGACTACAAAATAGAAACCAAAGCTATTCTCGTCAAAGGTAGGTTGGGAGGCCTATTACATCTCGAATGTGATTTTTGCGTAAAATGCCCATTTTGGCATTTTGTAGTAATTTTGCAGTTGTGTTTATCGTTTTTATCGAAATAGGATAATAAATTTGTGCATAATATTACAAATCTCCATTCTGTGAGCATAAGTTGAATTCGGACGGCCAGCGCATCGCATTTAATAGTAATTTTGCAGTTGTATTTATCGTTTTTATCGAAATAGGATAATAACTTCATTATAAAATCTTTATTTTTCATGAAGGAACAATTACTCTGGTATAAATTTTGCTCAAAAATATTATCGTAGATAGGAGATATTCACAGTTAACTTATGGCGATTTTCGAAGTTTTTTTGTTTAGAATAAAATTTTTTTCCTATAGAAAATCAATGATATCTAAAAATTCAGAGGCCGCTACGCACTATTCCACTATATAAGAGATAACATTATATTTTATTTATTTCATTTGTTTAGAACAGTAGTTCAATCGATGAGTTCAAAGAAGTGCCTTCGCGCACTTTATGAAAATATTTTCTGCAATTTTAGGTTTAATTAAAAATGTTTTAACGGGACTAAATACGATTAATTTTGTAAGTAAGTACATATCTACTTACTGCTTGACGTTTCGGCAGCGATACTGCGGCCGTGGTCACAAGCGAACTGGCCATAGATAATACATATAGACTGGCGGTGCGCGGTGCGCGGCGTCGTCGCTCTGGCGGGTATTTGTATCTTCATCCACCCTCACACGTACACTTAAATTGTCACAGTGCAATGAATCTTCAGTAACACGACTCCGGCACACTACACTAACAGTATAGGAGTTTCTTGTTATAGACCGACGTTGCGGTTTGCATTTCCCAATCACTGGATTCCATGCTGATGATAATTTAAACCCGTCCTCCCGATTGAAATTTTTATACTTCTTGATCTCAATCGCTTCACGTACTATCCTGCTATGATAATAACGATCGGTGGAGAGGATTTTGGATCATGTAACTCCATCCAGTGATTAACTCCAGCTTCCAGCAGGTGTGTTCAGCTACCTCCGATTTGTCTATTTGTCGATTTTTGACAGCTGCGATGTGTTCCTTGACACGTTCTGCGATAGTCCGCTTAGTCTGTCCAATATACGAACTACGAGTTTATAAACTCCAGGTGTTTGGAAAGGTATGACGTCTTTAGGCGACCGCAATTTGTTAGATATTTGGCATAACAGAGTATATACAGTCTTAATGGAGAAGTTTCTTAGTACTGTTCCAATTTTGTCCGTTACGCCTTTTATGTAAGGTAAAAACGCTGCCTGGCGACTCACTTCTAGACGATTTTTCTTTCCATTCTGCTTTTTCTTCTTCTGTGACACCTTGTATCCGTTGCGTTTTAGTACCTCCTGAACGTGAGCAAGCTCAGTCTGAAGATGTTCAGGGTCACACAGGATGATGATGAGAAGAGGCGTGTAGGTACCTGTCCGTGTGAGTGGGTTTGCGGTGCTCAGAGTGTGATAAAGTACCATCATCTCTTACCTTTATCTGCACGTCAAGGAAAGCCAAAGATCTGTCCCTCTCTATTTCATAGGTAAACTTTACCTTTGGGTGGATTGAATTCAGGTGTACTACATATTGTTCAACTTCTTGCTGGCCTCCGCTGATAATGCAAAAAACATCATCTACAGTTACTCCTCCACAGTTTCACAATTTGGGGTCCAGTTGCTAATGCTGTGTCTTCAACGTGCTCCATCCACAGATTTGCAAAAACCGGGGCGAGTGGGCTACCCATTGCAACACCATCGATCTGTAGATAGAACTGGTCTCTGAAGAGGAGGTAACTCCCATTAAGGCAATTTTCAATTAGAACTATTTATTCCTTCGGCAGCTCCGCTCAGCTCAGCTTGTGACCACGGCCGCAGCATCGCGGCCGAAACGGCAAGCAGTAAGTAGATATGTACTTACTTACAAAATTAATCGTGTTTAGTCCCGTTAAAACAGTTTTAATGCAATGCAACGCAATAGTTCAAAGTCTTATATTTAATTAAAAAGTTAAGCATAATTTACAAAAAGCGAGGCCGCTACGCACTATTTTAATAGCTATTCTACACTATTCAATAAGTAATAATTGTTTATTTTTTTGTTTGTGAGATCCATAACGCCAAAATTGGCCATTTTACGCCAAAATCACAGTCGAGATGTAATAGGCTTCTTAACAAAGAAAAAAGTTATACCTATTATTTGATCCTGAAATAAATACCATAGAATGTTCTAATAGTGGTTTTTCCGTATGAATGTGCAACGCCTAGACAAACCATTCAAGTTTTAAGGCGCTATGTATAATATCTTATCTTATCTTATCTGGTGGGGCCTGCAGAGGTCTCCCTCTCGCAGTAGCACGTCGACCCATTGGGGTCTTTTGTGCCACCCCGTCCTATCACTCTGCCTCCTCAGTGAAGATAATTGCCATAAGCTTGGCAATGTCATTGAGGGCGAAGAGCCTAAAATCTTCTGGTTTGTGGTAGGCCGATCCTAGAAGATTCATTCTTTTCCTGGCAAAAGAGTCGCAGTCACACAGTAGGTGCTGCATAGCCTCCGTTTCCCCTCCAAATGCCCTGCACAGGTTGTCTGTTGCTAGTTGCATTTTGTGGAACACTTGTTTGGTGGCATAGTGCCCAGTCAGGACACCGGTGATTAATCGGGCCTGCCTTCTGCTACCTCCGCATATGATCTTGCTCCTAGGGCGCCTTCTCCTATAAAGGATTTTGAGTGTCTTATGCCGGGTAGCTCTTCCCATTCGGTTTTATGCCTGTTTTGGATATGGTCCTTGAAGGCTTTGTTGATGGTACTCGATGCTAGTGCCACAAATGGCTCAGGGCCAATATATGGGGTCTCTGAGCCCTCCCTAGCAAGTGCATCGGCCATCTCATTGCCATGGATTCCAATGTGGCCTGGTACCCAGATCAATCTCATCCTGTTGTGCCTACCTAGCTTGTTTAAGGCTTTCGTGGTTTCAAGCACAAGGCTGGAGTTGATTCGAGGCGTTATAAGTGACTTAAGCGCGGCTTGGCTGTCACTCAGAATTAATATATTACGCTTCTTGGGAGCGATTTCTAAATTCTTTTTAGCGCACTGGAGAATTACGAAAGTTTCTGCCTGAAAAACAGTATCGAACTTTCCCATACTCTGACTGTGTTTAAAATCATTGCTAAAAATACCTGCTCCAGTGCCCGACTTCATTTTGGATCCGTCGGTGTACCAGATCAGGCTGTCTTTCTCTGGAGACGGTGGCTGTTTCCATTGGTCCCAAGTTGGGACATGTATACTGAATTTCTTTTCGAACATGTACTTTGGGGCAATCTTGTCGCACCTCATTTCCATGATCCTATCAAGGGTATCATTATGTTCCCATTTTGTGTGTCTGGTCAGAGGCAAAGATGCGTCCCACAGCCCGGCCACCTTTAGTCTGTGTAGCGCTTTCCTTGCCACCGTCTCTATGACACTGTGCAGAGGTGGGAGGTCCGTGGGGACCTCCAGCGCTGCTGTCGGTGTGGCTCTAAATGCCCCGGTAATCGCCAGGTATACTTTTCTCTGTAGTTTGCTCAAAGCATTCTTACAGATCTTTAGCCTGGTCCAGGGCCACCAGACAATGCTGCCGTATGTGAGAATCGGCCGCACCATCATCATGTAGATCCATGATCCATCTTATGATTTTGGGGTTGAGTCCCCACATTTTGCCGTAAGTGGACCGGCACATACCAAAGACCCTATAGGCCTTGACGACAGTCGTATCTGTGGCACTATTGTTGTTTATATGGGAAGTACTCACTCAAATGATATACACAAATCGGTTTTGCTTTCTGTATTTGGGTTCCACAATCATGTAAATAACATTATTTAGCACTTTAACTAAACACTAGATCACAGTTAGCACTATAAACAGCACGACAACAAGTAAATTAGCGGGAAGCGCATACAAGATGAAGACAATGTATCACATCAGACGTAAGCTATGTCTCTGCGGTCCAAGCGCCGCAGGAGGCCGAACTACCCGCCTTTTATCGCAAATAAATCGAGAACAAAAGGATAGTTTGATGTCGTGCGTAGTACAAATTAGCGTAAGCTACAAATATTGAAAAATTGACTTGTTTACGTTATTTAGATTTATGAATTTAACAAAAAGAATATAAACTTACACATTCAATATTAAATGAATTAATCTATTACAAATTGATGTTTTATGATCTTTATGAATAAGTTAGTGTACTTTATGACATTTTATACAGTTTTACTTATTATATTTTATTTGATTATGTTTAAGTATAAAGTTATATAATATATCTATGTATCTTTGTATGTATGTATTATATTATCTATGTTTAACTGTTTTACAAGTACTAAGTTATTTATTTATATGTGAAATAACAAAACTTAATTAATAATTTCTTTTTAAGCTTATGTTTTCAGATGCAGCTGCCGCAACACTCCCCTGCCGAGACCGTTTCACGGTCGATAGTGGTTAGGGAAATGTAACGTCCTGCCACTTCTGGTTTTTCTTACAGGTGGAGTATCATCAAGTGTTGGTGATTCTGCAGCAGGTGGATGTGCGTCTGGAGTTGGTGGAGAAACATCTGGATCAGGTATTTGTATCATGTATGCTGGCTTAAGTCTATCAATGGATACAGTGGTCTCTTTGCCTTGGATATCTATAATTACGGTCTTTCCTCCTTCATCACGGGACAAAACTTTGTATGGACCGGTATATGGTGATTCAAAGGTTTTCTTTACAGGTCCTCGCCGTAGAAACACGTACTCTGCCGACGTCATGTCCTTGGGTACGTAGAATGACTTTTTGTTGTGGGACGATGCAGGCGTCGGTGATAGCCTCTCCATGTGGCGTCGCAGGCGAGTCAAAAAACCTGCTGGGTCTAAAGTGGTTCTAGAAACTGGTGTAAAGAATTCACCTGGTAAGCGCAGGGGCTGTCCAAAAACCAACTCAGCAGCGAAACCTTTGATATCATCTTTCCAGGCACTTCTCATACCCAGAAGTACCAAGGGCAGAGATTCAGTCCATTGTGGATCACCGTGGCACGTGATTTCAGTCTTCAATTGACGGTGCATCCTCTCGACCATTCCATTGGATTGTGGATGGTAAGCTGTTGCTGAATTGTGCTTGGCTCCGATCAACTTTGAGAGTGTCTGGAACAGATGTGACTGAAACTGTAAACCTCGGTCTGTGATAATAGTGTGAGGACATCCAAAGCGTGCAACCCAGCCAGATATGAAGGTTGCGGCACACGTTTCTGCTGTTATGTCGCTCATGGGGTACGCTTCAGGCCATCGCGTGAACCGGTCGACGGCGGTAAAGCAGTCCTTGAAACCAGACGAAAATGGCAGAGGGCCAATTATGTCAATATGGACGTCGGAAAATCTTGTAGAAGGAACTGGGAAGCGGGCGAAAGGAGATGTAGAGTATCGGGTAATTTTAGCCCAGGTTTTGCAATCTTTTTTGATTCCAGGCCATACAAATCTGTCAGTCACGAGTCTAACTGTCGCGTTGGATCCAGGATGGCTGAGATTATGTAGACTGGCGAAAATTTGTCGTCTGAACTGTGGTGTTATGTATGGACGAGGATTGCTTGATGAAAGATCGCAGTACAGGTTGTGAGGAGAAACCTTCTGTAATATTAGGCCTGTTTCTTTATTTATAAGATCATGCAGTTCGGTATCTCGTTCCTGATCTTGTGCGAGATGATTGTAGTCTATTCCAGGAGTTATTGCATCAACTCTTGAGAGTGCATCAGCAACGACATTCTTTGTCCCAGAAATGTGTCTTAAATCGGTGGTGTGTTGGGATATGTAATCCAAATACCGAAACTGGCGTGGAGAACATTTGTCTCGTTTGGTTTGGAAAGCGAATATTATAGGCTTATGATCGGTAAAGACTGCGAAGTTCCTAGCCTCGACCATATAGCGGAAATATTTTATCCCCTCGTAAATCGCAAGAAGTTCGCGGTCATATGGACTGTATTTTCTTTGAGATGATGAAAGTTTTCTAGAAAAGAATCCTAATGGGGTCCAGGAATCGTCTTTCTTTTGTTGGAGTACAGCTCCAATAGCCAGATCTGATGCGTCTGCAAATAAGGCAAGTTCTGCGCTGCAGTCTGGATGAGAGAGTAGAGTAGCATCAGATAAACTTCTTTTACACTCGTCAAAACTCTTCGACAGTTCATTGGTTTTTTCTATAGGCGATGAGCCTTTTGCCTTACCAACTAGAGCAGAATTAAGTGGACCTTGGATCTCAGCCGCTCGTGGATTGAAACGACGATAGTAGTTCAGCATTCCAAGGAATCTTCCCCAAGTAACAAAATGTGGTCTTGTAGTGGTTCCGGAGCCAGGTCTATAACAGGCTAGTAAAAGTTTATAACCACGGAAAAGGGCCCATTTTATACGCGTACTTTTGCTAATAAAACACTCGTAGTAGACTTGGCGAGCACCACTTAGACCAATAATACACTTATAGTTGGACTACGCAGAACTATCTGCTCCCGCGAAGCCAACTATGAGCATCTAATAGGACCAGGCAGGCGTGTAACGTACTCTGCACTTACATTACTAGCTACTTCAAACATTTGTGAATTGTTGTTATGTTGTGCGGTAGAAAAAAAAAATAGGTAATTCATCTTATTTAAATAAAATGTATTAACAAGTATTTCGCACGTAATATTATACGTGCATACATGTTTGCACGGCAAACGCGTAAGTATTTTCGGTGAAGTATATTGTGCTTTACATCTCAATTTTTGTTCGCCTTTTGAACACGGCGTATTTACTAAGTTGTGTTTAAAAATAATATTGGTCCTAACAGCATTATCGCGCCATATTGTGACGAAATAGGGTTCCGCATACAAATATCTTATGCTTAATTTTAATTTACTAAGAGTTTATTTTTTTATGTTTAGTTGTGACTTTGAACGAAATATCATGGTCATATCGTCGCCGTAGAGCGAAAAGTCACCAAGTCGCAGTTTGACCGAAATTGAGTTAGAAATGTCATCAACATCACCGATTTTTTCTGCATATTTCAATCTTACTATCATGTCAATAGGTATCATACATTTTATTTTATGAAGTGCGAAAAATCATTAACACTTACTTAAGACTACAACATTTTACTCGAAAATAAACTAACTAACTTAAACATTTTTTCCTTCTTGGAAATAGGTGCAAAGTTGTACCTAAGTCGGGTTAATTACTTTTCCTTTTTTTTAGTAATGGATGGTAACTAGGACCCAATATTTTCTAAAATTAACTTAAACCACTTGATTAGTTTAAGAATGACTGTTTCGATTGAACATATATGCAAAAACTAACTAAGTCCATTTACTGACTTTTCAACCAAGAATTATGATAATTTGCACTACCATACGTAAGAGCGAGAAACCATTAAACTTGATTAATAAGTTCTATCCTAATGGTATAGCCACAAAGCTTTGTTTCGAACAGTCGCTAAAACGTTTTGGTGATAATTTTAAGCAACATCTCCAATGGTCTATTATACTTGGGCGATTTGGTTAGTTTTCAGTCTTTGATTTTGCCGCGTAGGTGGTTGGTGACTTTTATTCACCGCGCTGACATCGGCGAATGCGCATGCGCTTGATTTTTTTTGTGCCAACGTAATTTTATACCCTATTTGATATTTGTTTCAAGCTTCTCAAATGATTTATGGAGCCAAAATCTTCAGTGCTATGGGCTTTGGTGAATATCGGAGTAGAGCTCTATCTTTACGCCTCCTGTGTACCGCTCGCACAGCGGGGACCGGAAGATAACCACATTGATAATTGACCAACTAAGTCAGTCGGCTGATCTAGCTCTGGCTCGTTATCTCTCGGCGCAGTTAGTCATTCTGAGGCAATTTAATTCCCACAACCAACAGTGGTTGTTCTCGTTACAGATGAGCGACCACGCTGGGCAGTAGACACGTAGACTTGCGTTATCGCAAGATCTCTCCAAGCTTGTAAACTGCGCTACGCGCGTGCCAGGCTCACATACTGCCAACTGCCTGGACCTTCTGCTGACGACTGATCCAGACAAACATTCCATATCGGTATCAGCCCCTTTGGGATCATCCGATCACTGTCTGGTGAAATCTGTATCCTTTACTGCCCACCTGATCAAAACCCCAGTTGTGTGAGACGAGTGTGGCGATAAAATTTAGCAGACTGGTATGAGATGCGACATTTCTATGCACCTTTTCCTTGGCGGCAGTGCTGTTTTTTTTTCAGACTATCCGTCCTAATACTGCGGGGTATGAAATATTACATTCCATATTCCGATGTTCCATCGGGTAGCAAAGCTCGCCCCCGGTTTAACGCTGACTGTCGCAGCGCCGAAGCACAGAAACAGTCAGCAGTCTTAGCCTGATGCTCGAGCGCGCAAATCGTCGGGTACATAGACCCTGAAGAAAGCCTATAACGAAGCCGCCAAGTCCAGTAAAAGAACATTACGTAGGGCACGATTCAATCACCGATGGGGCCGATGCCCCATCGGTGTTAAACTTGCTTCGCACCCATTTGGGAGTAGGGCTTTTTGGTCCCTTTCCAAAGCAGCCGAGGCGAATTTTAGTAGCCCTTTACTACCACCGCTGAGAAAGCCTGACGGCTCACTTGCCCACACTGCAGCTGAGGAGGCAACTTGTTTGCCTTTTTTTTGCAAAGAACTGACGTCTGTAAGTCGCCAGCAAAGTTCCACCAAAGTTACCTAAACCGACCCCTCTATGTGAGAACTACACATCCGCAGCAAAGAGGTAGTCAAAGCTCTCCGTACTCTACACGCGAATAAGACTAGTGGTTCTGATGGAATCCTGGCCATTGTCCCACGTTACTGTGCTCCTGAGTTGTTTCCTGTTCTTACACGCCTGTATCGCCTCTCACTTGAAAGTAGTCTAGTACTTCAGTCGTAGAAGCAGGCTTATCTACCAGATAGTGATCCCACCCAGGTTATTTTAAGTGCACCTTTAAGTAGACTTAATGCACCTATGCAACCTACATACTTTAGTACACTGTGGTGGTTCGGGCCTTTTAGTGATCGTTTAGTATAATTTATAAGTGTACCAAGTATACTTTGCCAGATACAAAGATTCTACAATATAGGAGAGCTTGATTATCTTGATTGTATCACTTCCAGAAAAGGGCTGTGCAGCCTGTGCCCAAAAAAGGTAGCCGTGCCGATCCATCTAACTACAGACCGATTTCAGTCACGTCCAAACTCTGCAAGATTATGGAACGTGAACTGAACTCTCGACTGCTGACATACCTTAAGACCAATGGTCTCCTTAGTGACCGCCAGTTCGAATTTCGCCACGGTCAGTCGAATGAAGATCTTTTTGTGTATGCCATCCATCTCTGGAATTAAGCGATTGAGAAACACGGCGAAGCCCTTGCCGTCTCGCTTAATATCTCCAAAGTCTTTGATAGGGTCTGGCAGTGCAACCCAATTAATAATCTCCCCGCATATGCATTTTGCATTTTCTGAAGGCCTTTGCATCTGGATCACTGACTTACTCGGGAAACGCTCAATATGTGTCTGTATTTATTAATATAATTTTTATAAAAGTTCAACAACTGCATTAGATTACTCTCCTTTTTGATTTTGACTAGATATTAATCCTAATAAAATTAATAAAAATAAAAAAGTAATTAAGAATAATCACTAAAACACCTTTTGAATTTCCTAAGTTTAGTCGTATTTTAACTAACTGGAGTTATTCTCTTAGAAAATAATACAAGCACGGGCGAAAACTCACCAACTCCGTTCTACAAATCAATAACTAAAAATGTTGGTACAAGATTTGAGGGCGAAAAGTAATTAAGTGTGTTTTTTTTCATTATCTCTGAAAATAAATGAAATACATTAAATGTAGTAATTTTACCTAATGCGCTAATTTATTCTCCAAATTATGAGACCATAAAATTAGAAACATGTTATACCAAAACTAAGTTATATTTTTTTTTATTTAGTAATACTTTAAACCTTCCTAACTCAAATATCAGTTTTACCTATTTAGTGACTTTTTGCTCTACGGCGACGATATTTCCATTTGTTTATATCCATTTTTGTAATAATTTAATAAAAACCCAATGACTCAAAAGAAGTCAAAATGGCCGTGAATCTGCGATAAATATTAAAAGCAATTGTCTTCCTATATGGACTTCACGGAGATATCTTTGGACACTAATAGTTTTACAAGAAACCCTTATATAGAAATTAAGACTATAACAGCGTTCGAGAGTCCACAATAGTACCAAGTACACTTACTCTTAGACGACACCACTGTAGAACTAATTCACTTATAATTGTCACATAAAGTTGACTTATACACCCCTAAAGGTCAAGTAACAAGTGCAAATGGTTCTAAGTCTATAAATTACTATTACTGGCGTATTACACTTATAGCGAATTTATAATTACTTCTTGTAGGCGATTATAAGTGTATCTTACTGATTCAAGTTTTCTCAAGTGTATTTACACCTATGCAATACTTTTATAGACCATCTTAGCCTTTACTGGGCCTATAATTTCGTTCTATACACGACTATAAGTCAACTTATAAGAACAGTTGTACTATAAACCCAAACGAACTCCGTGTAACCTGTTATAAGCTTGGTAGTAAAACCTGGAACCACTAAAAGAGAGGTACTAGTGCTGTAAGCCTGTAAACTGTGCACTACAGGAGAACTTTGTTACTTAACTCCTTAGCTGTCTTGGGAAACGGGTATTCCAGAATAGCCGCTACCTTCTCCTGACGTGGACGGGTGCCTTCAGATGAGACGTCATAGCCGAGAAAGGTAACTTGCGTTGCGCCCCATACACACTTCGAGGTGTTTATCAATAAGCCATATTGTTTGAAGCGGTCAAATACGACTTCCAGGTGTTTCAGGTTCTCTTCTTCAGATGATGAAAATACCAGTATGTCATCGCAGTACCCGTAAGTGAAGTCTAGCCCCTGAAGTACCTCATCTATAAACCGCTGGAATGTTTGAGCTGCATTTCGCAAACTGAAGGTCATATGTGGGAACTCAAACATTCCAAACGGTGTTGTAATGGCGGTTTTGGGGATATCGTCTTCATGCACTGGCAATTGGTTATAAGCTTTAACCAGGTCTATTTTTGAGAAGACCTTGGCGCCACTCAGCTGATGAGCGAAGTCCTGTAAATGTCGGACTGGATAACGGTCTGGTATGGTTCTCGCATTTAAGGCACGGTAATCCCCACAGGGTCTCCATCCGTCATCTTCCTTGCGGACCAGGTGAAGCGGAGAAGACCATGGACTATCAGACCTCCTGGCTGTACCAGCAACGAGCATATCTTCAAATTCCTTACGAGCTATCTTCAGGCGTTCTGGGTCCAAGCGACGTGGACGAGCTGCCACCGGTTGTCCTGGTGTGGTGCGTATGTAATGTTTTGTATTATGCTTTGGATTCAAAGGTGTACCTGATGGTCTGGTGATTTCTGGATACTGTCGCAGAAGCTCGTGGTAAGCAGAATTTCCAGTTACAGCTTTAATGGCCACAGTTTCGCTTGATGTGTCGTTGTAATGGATTGCCGCAACTGAGAGAGTGGTCACATTATCAATAAGGCGATGCTGACGACAGTCGACTAATAAATTATAATGACTTAAAAAGTCGACTCCGATTATTGGTTTCGTAACATCGGCTACCACGAATCGCCAGGTGAAATCGCGACGCAGGCCAAGGTCTAGCTTGAGACTTATGTATCCGTATGTAGGTATAACGGTGTTATTAGCTGCATACAACTGATATTTAGTTTTGGCTCGTCTGTCTTTCGTCGCCGTTCGAGGAAAAACGCACAAGTCTGACCCTGTGTCAACCAGATATTTTAGTTTTGTGCTCTTGTCTGTTATAAAGAGGCGGCCATTACAAGCAAGGCAGTCGTTAGCCGCCACTAGTGGCTGCCGTTGCTGTTTTCCGGCTTAAAAGTGCAAGGCCTTGTGCAGCGGGTGGCTTTAGCTCCAAATTTGTGGTAATACCAACAGATGCCATCTCCTCTAGACCTGGATCGGGAACGTGACCTGTAGTTATGACGTCCTCGAAATGGTGGTCTTGTTGTAGGTCTACCTTGATTTGTAGTCAGTGCATGAACTTTTTTAGTCAGCTCTGCAATCTGCAACGCCATCGCCTCCATTGCTGCCGTCTGTGCTACTAGTGAAAAAGAAGAGGATGGAGTTACCTCTGATACGGTTGGAGCGTTGAATGTAATGGCTTGAATTTTATCTGCGAGTTCAGCTAGTTTATCCAGCGTCATATCAGAATGGGATGCTATGATCGGTTGGATATTAGCCGGAAGTCTATTTGACCAGATAGATTTTATGAACTCGTCAGGTGTCTTAGGACCAGCAAGATGTCGTAAGTGTCTCAGAAACTGAGATGGTTTTCTATTACCAAGTTCTTCATAATCTAGCAGTTGTTTGATTTTTGCTCTTGTGATGCGGAAATTCTGTTGATAAGGGTATTTTTCAGAGTGAGGTATTTATTATCTTTAGGTGGATTCTGAATAATATCTTCGACCTCTATAGCATATTGATGATCCAGGTTACCGCAGACATAATAAAATTTGGTAGTGTCTGAATTTATGCCTGACAATAAAAATTGTCCTTCAATTTGTGCAAACCATAAAGCTGGACGGTCTGGCCAAAAGGGTGGTATACGGACACCAACTCTAAATATCTCACTCGATTTTTCAAATTTTTGAGTTACACCATTTCTCTCTTGGCCGTCGGCCGTTGGAGTGCCGAATTGTTGCGGGTTAAACAAAACGTTTTCGGCAGGTGTTCTAGGTTCTGTACCTCTGGACATCTTGGCGAGTGGAATCCTTGCTCCAGTAAATCCTGAAGGTTGCTTTCGTTCTTTCGGGGTCACCAGTTGTGGCACTATTGTTGTTTATATGGGAAGTACTCACTCAAATGATATACACAAATCGGTTTTGCTTTCTGTATTTGGGTTCCACAATCATGTAAATAACATTATTTAGCACTTTAACTAAACACTAGATCACAGTTAGCACTATAAACAGCACGACAACAAGTAAATTAGCGGGAAGCGCATACAAGATGACGACAATGTATCACATCAGACGTAAGCTATGTCTCTGCGGTCCAAGCGCCGCAGGAGGCCGAACTACCCGCCGTTTATCGCAAAAGGATAGTTTGATGTCGTGCGTAGTACAAATTAGCGTAAGCTACAAATATTGAAAAATTTACTTGTTTACGTTATTTAGATTTATGAATTTAACAAAAAGAATATAAACTTACACATTCAATATTAAATGAATTAATCTATTACAAATTGATGTTTTATGATCTTTATGAATAAGTTAGTGCACTTTATGACATTTTATACAGTTTTACTTATTATATTTTATTTGATTATGTTTAAGTATAAAGTTATATAATATATCTATGTATCTTTGTATGTATGTATTATATTATCTATGTTTAACTGTTTTACAAGTATTAAGTTATTTATTTATATGTGAAATAACAAAACTTAATTAATAATTTCTTTTTAAGCTTATGTTTTCAGATGCAGCTGCCACATATCCATGTGCTGTTTCCAGGTGAGTTCCTTATCTAGTGTTAAGCCTAGATATTTCACTTCTTTGGACCAAGGAAGCAGGGTGCCGTAAAGCGTTAAGTTTCCCAGTTTCGTAAGGTTTTTCATTCTAGTAAAGGAGATGGCGGTCGTTTTTCCCGGGTTTACAGATAGATGATTGGTATTACACCAACCTTCTAGCAAACCCAGGGCACGTTGCATTAGCTCCGATACCGTGGAGGGAAATTTCCCACTGACCGTGATAACTATATCATCAGCGTAACCAACCGTAAAGAATGGTCCATGGTTCAGCTTTGCTATGATTGAATCAACCACAAGGCTCCATAGCAAAGGAGAGAGAACCCCCCCCTTGCGGGCACCCTCTAGTTGTCTGAGCAAATAAGCTGTCCCCTAGTAGTTCCGAGTAGATGATTCTACCCTTTAGCATACATTCAATCCATTTGCAGATCGGTTGTGGCACGCCATGATCCCTGGCTGCAACATTAATGGAGTCAAAGGTTAAGCGATCGAATGCACCTTCAATATCTACGAATGTGCAGACGCAGATCTCTTTGTTCTCCAGGGCGGATTCCGCTCTACTCACCACTTGGTGAAGAGCAGTTTCTGTTGACTTCCCTGGTTGATACGCGCATTGAAGTCCATGAAGTGGGAATTTTTTCAATGGTCCCGCTCTGATAAATTTGTCTACCATTTTCTCCAAGGCCTTGAGGAGAAAGGATTGAAAGACTTATTGGCCTAAAAGCTTTGGTTTCTTCGTAATCCGGTTTACCCGTTTTTGGTATATAAATTACTTTAACACGCCTCCATATTCGGGGTATATAGCCGAACGCAATGCAGGCTTTGTACAGTCTGCAGAGGTGGGGGCCCAGTATGGAGGCGCCCTGCTGTAGTAGGATGGGGTAAATATTATCAGGCCCTGGTGCTTTAAATGGTTGAAAGCTCCCCAGTGCCCATTTAACTTTAGATTCATCTACTACCTTTTTCGCTATTGTCCAATCATACTTGGAAGTTCTACTATGCTGCTCCTTCCAGCTGATTGGGTCATGTTCGTCCTGGATGATACTCGATCCAGGGAAGTGAGTATCAAACATAACCTTTAGTGTATCACC
Source organism: Scoparia ambigualis (assembly GCA_963921215.1). Lineage (NCBI taxonomy): Eukaryota > Metazoa > Arthropoda > Insecta > Lepidoptera > Crambidae > Scoparia > Scoparia ambigualis. The sequence continues at coordinate 14,443,153 of OY992507.1, forward strand.
ACCAGTTTCTGTATGAGTTCCATTTGCCCTCGTAACTGTGGACAATGGAATCGCCTTGCTGTAGAAATTGCCTTGGTTAGTCTCATTGCTTCAGGAACAGATTGTATCTGTTCACAATGTTTTCTCCAAGCCGATCTCTTTGCTTTACGAACCGCACTGCTGTAGCGAGTTATAGCTTTATTGTATTCACTAAAATCGTTCTTAGCCTTCGCTACATTGAACGCCTGTCGTGTCGCTTTTCTAATTTGAGCAACCTCTGAAGTCCACCATGGTAGTTTCTTTGCCACTGATTTCGTTTCTGGGTAGTTGTTTTGCCAGGCCGTCATCAGTGCTTCTGTAAGTCTGTCAGCCTCAAACTCTATATCCACAGCTGAGTTGAGTTTGTCGCTTTGATCTAGATCCCTCCTGAGATCCTTCCTGAAGCCCTCCCAGTTGGTGTTCCGAGGGTTCTTCCTTTGCACAGTTCCTATGATCTTACCTAGTCTGTACCTAAAGCATATGTAGTTGTGGTCGGAAAGTGATACCTCGTCCGACACATGCCAGTTTGTGATGTTACTTACCGCCCTGTTACTAGCAATGGTTATATCAATCACCTGAGCCCTCCGGGCATTGAAATAGGTGGCCTTATTTCCTTTATTAAGAATTTGCATGGGTGAACTCACCAGATACTCCAGCAGTCTCTCCCCTCTCTCATTGGTGTCTGAACTGCCCCAGATCACATGATGCGCGTTGGCGTCGCAACCGATGATGACATCTTGGTTTTCTCGGCCAATGCAGGTTACCAGTTCCCGCATCTCCTTTGATACTGGATCCGCCTTCTCGAAGGGGAGGTAAGCTGACGCTAAAATTACCGTCCGCCTATCACCCCCTTCCCCCGTAAGGACCTTGACGGCCGTCAGATCCCTGCAACAGAACTTCATTAGAGGCATTGCGTGTAGGTCATTTCTGACATAGACGCAAGTCCTCATGTCATTAGTAGAACAGTTGTAGAATAATGTACCAGAAGTTCCACCAAAACCTTTAATCTGGCCCCTATAAAGATAAGGTTCCTGGATCAAGGCAATATCAAATTTATTCATTGCAAGCTCGCGTGCCAGAAGGGCAGTTGCGGCCTTGCAATGATGTAAATTAATTTGTACGCACCTTAGCTCTATAAAGCAGCCTAGCGCCCGTCCTCTGAGCGGAGTATGGACAGTCAACGGAGACGACCCTCCCAGAAGCAGCTCGTCCAGGGCGAGCTCCCTCAAATCATCCTCGGACCTAGGCGAGGAGATCCCCCCACACTCCATTGGTGTGATCTCCTCCCCAAGACCCTCGGCTACCGCTGCCGGTGCGCCAATTCCCGGCTGCACCACCGCCTCTACAGCGCTTTGGGAGCACTCACCTCCAGTCACTCCCGCCACGCTCACAACCCCACTACTGCCTTGGGCATCGACAAGCTCGTCCGTAGGCCTCTCCTCTAGAAGCTTAAAGACGCTCTTGTCGATGCCCGTATTAAGGCAGTAGCCCTCCGCCTTGATAAATGATGCAGAGGCGCCATCCATCAACACGATCCTGCGGACTGTCAGATCCTCGACGTTAGTGTCGACGATCTTCCAGACCGCAGTCCGCAAGCCCGGATGGTACCTCTGCATCATCCTCAACACCCTACCAGCATCAAGGCGGCTGACGTTACGGGATTTCCAAGCCATTTTAACCGGCTTCGGAAGATCCTTCGCGTCAACGACCCTGAGCACGACACCCTCCACGGTAAGGCCGTCCTGTGCTCGGAGCCAGCTCGCCGAGCTACTCCCCTCACAAGTGAAGAGAATAGCACCCGACGAGATGCCTCCGATATTGACCACTGGCAGAGGGTCAGGCGCGGCCTCCAGCAGGTCCCAAATGGTCCCTTGGATCGCCACATAGTGACCCTCCCCCAGCGTAGTCGCTGGGTAGTCATCAGCAATGATAGCCATCTTGTCGGCGCTCACTGCCCCCGCGTAAGACCCGTGAGTCTTAACGCGTTTGGCATCAAGCGCCTCCTGACTCACATTGCTGATTTCCCTCAGCCTTTTAGTTCGTTCCACCGCAGCCGCCGCCGTCTCCTCCTGGGCCCGCTGCCTCTGCAGCTTGGCCAGACGCCTGCGGTGGCCCGAACGTTGCCTCGGCTTCTTGCTTACGCTCCCCCCTGTATCAGACCTGGGGACGCCAGGTTGGTTCCTATGAGGACCCAGTTCCTGCGGCCGCGATGGTCCGGCGTTAGCGGCGGGACGGATCCCAGCAGGACCCAAACCCCGTAGCCCCACCATTCCACGGTCCTCCATATGAGGTTGCTGGACAGGTGCTGACGCCCTTCCACTACCGAGCAACAGACCTCCGACCGCTTGGTCCCCTCGCGTGGTTCCCGGCGGGTTGGGCCCCCTAAGGTTCCCACTCTCACCAGGCCCCCGCATAGATCCCGACTGCAGCGGATGCCGTGCCGGTGCACCCAAAGCCGAACGTTTGCCCCCGCGGCGCTTACCACGTCCAGTTGATAGGGTTGGTCCCCGAAGGTATCCATCCCCACTAAGTTTCGCGGTAGGCGCCGCCGTACACGCACCTGCCCCCGAAGGAGTATGGCACGCCTGGGTCCCTTGCGGGACAGAAGGAACGCTGCCTGAGGCAGCCTTAAAAATAGGCATATTTATTGCCCCCCCCCCAGATACAAGGGGCAGCCTGAGCCCGAAGGCCCAGGGAGGGGTTCTCCGGCCTTGCCGGTACCCTCCTGGGGTAAATTTGTTTTTAAATCTGCCATTTTTTGATTTTATGATGATGATAGTGACAATGTTGGGGTCGAAGTTGGGGTGGAAAGGATTAGGAAATAAGGGGAGGAAAATGGTAAGGAGAGGAGTTGCTGTGGATGGGATCATGGGATTAAGGGTAAGGGAATGACCCACCGTGCGGGATATCACTGGCGGGTTAGCCCCCCACACTCGGCTGCTGAACGTCGCAAGGTAAGTGGTAGGTGTGCGATGCTTGCTTAGTGACGACAGCATTATCCAGGACCGACGACTCACTTTGGAGTGAGTCCGCCGCCTGTCTGTACAGGTGGTCGACAGGACAGGACGGCGACGTGGACGTGTGTGAATAGGACTTGACGGCAGACGCTGCTAGCTCAACATCGCACACTTGAGCATACATCCAACCGCCCTTCGGCCCCATGTATAATATATTCTTCTTCATTTAATTAAATAAATAAATAAATAAACTGGGAACATGATTTTAAGCATCTCGGGTTCAAAATAAATAAATAATTCCTACGCTCACACTAATTATCTAGCCCAAGTTAAACTTATGTTGAAACTCGTTAAAATGGTTCAAGTAGATAACGGATGTTGTCAAATGTTGGTCGATATATGATTTTTCAATACACAATTATAATACGTGATTTTTGAGTTTGAGTTTGATTAATAAGTTTCGATGAATAATAGATTTCGATTTATTCAAAAACTTTTTAATTTTTTAGAAAGTAGATGTTTAATTTTGTATGGAGAAAATGCCAACACCTTGTACATAATCCCAAAATGTAGATAATGCATGGAATAAGAATAATCGATATGTTTTTCTTCAAATAAATGAATAGTTTTTACGTACGAAGTATTTTAAAAACTTAACAATATATGGCAAGTTTCGTGATCGCAGGCGGTATTCTGTCAATATCATGTCATGTTAAGTAGCTGTCAAGACAAAAGTACTTACGAGCAATCTTTTATTTACTTACGGAGCAGTAAACGGTTTGCAGGTAATCGGTCCAAATCAGAATAGAAAAACAGCACAGCACAAAACCACAACGACTCAGAATCCAAGTAAAAAATGAAATGAAAAACAAACGCTGGTCTTTTTTTAAATCATTGTGAGTTCTTTACAGCTTTGGAAACTTGATTTTAATCTCAGAAAGACATCTGGAGTTGCCAAGTTATTAAAAATTATATAACATTTTTATAATTCTCACGCAAAAATGGTAAAGTAAACCGGAATATTACTTATATCATGTATTTTATACTATTTTTTGAGCAGGTGTACATGGTCTTGGCAAAAAATTAAACATATCCTTTATCACGGGAATGTACGGGGACACACACACACACACACTTCACGCGGACGACGTGGCGGGCGCGGGCCGCTAGTAAAATATAAAAGGTTATATGTAGTTAAAACAACGGTTCCTTCTCATAATCCTCATTACCTTAGGGTATTTATATACCTAACTACTTTGTTATTGCGTACTTAAAAAACACATAAGCGTAGATAGAGTTTATTTTGTCTATTTAAACCTAGGTACCTAATTATTAATTAGGAAATAAAATAAAAGTTACCTAGAAATGAAACGAGATATATATTGATAAACATTTATTGTAAAGTAAACCTTAAACTATAGGCACTAAAGTACAAATTCTAAAAAATATTATTGGAGTTACATCACTTTGGAACTAGGCTCGCTATATTCAAGCAAGTTGGATGAAAATAATGGTGGAACTTAGTTATATTTTATTTTTTGAACATTAACTATAGAGACTTGTCGAGTAGCGGCTCATTAAAAGAATACTACCACCCCCTTCTCTCTTCCCTTGAGTGTCGTAAAAGGCGACTTACGGACTAAATACTGCATTACATCCAACAGCTTAAAGCGGCGATGGGCTCATTACCTGTCACGCTGAGCACATGTGCATACGCTATTTAGTAAAAAGTGGTCTATGGCAGAGGATGTTTTTAAGAGGCCTATTACATCTCGACTGTGACTTTTGCGTCAAACGCCCATTTTCGCATTTTATAGTAATTTTGCAGTTGTATTATCGTTTATATCGAAATAGAATAATAATTTTATGCTTAATATTATAAATCTCCATTCTGCAAGAACAAGCTGAGTTCGGACGGCCGGCCGGCGCATCGCATTTTGCAGTAATTTTGCAGTTGTATTTATCGTTTTTATCGAAATAGGGTAATAAATTCTTTATAAACTGTTTATTCCTCATGAAGTAACTATTATTCTGGTATACATTTTGCTCAATAATATTATCGTAGATATGAGAAATTCACAGTTAACTTAAAGCGATTTTCGAAGTTTATTGCTTTAGAATTAAATTTTTTTTCGAGAGAGATTACGAGTATAAGAGATAACATTATAATTTTTTTATTTCATTTGTTTAGAACAGTTGTTCAATCTAGGAGCTCAAAAAAGTACCTCCGCGCATGTTATGAAAATCTTTCTCTGCAATTTCGGGTTTCATTAAAAAGTTAAGCAAAAAAGCGAGGCCGCTCCGAACTATGCCAATAGCTATTCTACACTATTCAATAAGTCAAAATAAAGTCGGCGTCAAAAAAATCGCACCTTTTAAAAATCATCTTTAAAAATTCTTAAACCTTATGTAGAGGATAGTGTTGGGTATCATTAGAAAGGTAACAAAAAGGAGTATCAAAAAACAATTAAATTTAACTTTCTGTTTAATTATAATTATACAAACAACATTAAAATTAATAAAATAATAAAAATCCTTAATTAAGTCCTAATTAACAACAGATAATTTACAAAGAAAAATGTACAAAAAGTGTCTTAAAATTAACTTAAAATCTAGTGTTACCCCCCCTTGCCCTGATCACGGCTTCCATACGGTCCCTCATGGACCTCACCAACTTCAGGAGCTCTTCTTGAGGGATAAGCCCCCATTCTTCAATCACCGCGTCTTGGAGCTCCTGTAGAGTCGAAGGAGCTGGATCCCGAGATCGAACCTTACGTTTAAGATGGTCCCAGAGGTGCTCTATAGGATTCAGATCCGGACTTCGCGCTGGCCACTGCATCACAGAGATTTGGGACCTCTGCAAGAAGTCGCTCACGATGCCTGCAGTGTGAGCGCGAGCGTTGTCGTGCATTAATGTGAACCCCTCGCCAAAAGATTCGGCAAAGGGGACCACATGCACTTCCAGGACCTCAGTGACATAGCGGCGAGCAGTCAGCGACCCTTGTCCGCGAGCACCTCCAGTCCGGGAGACGCAGACAAGGTCGGTTTTGCCGGCAGCAGACATACCGCCCCAGAACATGCAGGATCCGCCACCATATTCCACCGTCTCCTGGATGCAGGCTTGGGCGAAACGTTCACCCTGCCTCCGGTATACTCTTCTCCGTCGGTCGTTGCAGAAAAGACACACTCGCGTCTCGTCTGAGAAGAGAACAGCTCTCCACTGCTCAAGGGTCCAATCGACGTGGTCACGAGCAAACTGCAAGCGGGCTCGCCGATGCGCTGCAGTCAATTTTGGACCCGTAGCAGCTCTGTGGGCCGCTATCTTCTTCTCCTTCAATCTTCTTCTAACCGTAGATACGCTTACGGTGCGTCTGCGAACTGCCTGGAGCTGCTGTTGCAACTCAACAGCGTTGGAGAAACGATTTCTCAAAGAGTTCGACACAACGAACCGGTCGTCTCTTTCCGAAGTGCAGCGACGTCTACCCGAACCGTGTCTGCGGATATAGCCACCGGTCTCTATGAAGCGCTGGTACACTCTTCGAACGGAATAACGGCTCAGGTTCAGTTGCCGGGCGACATCACACTGCCGCACCCCTGATTGCAGTAGTGCAACCACTTGAGCGGCTTTATCAGCTGTGGTATCCATCAAAATCTGTGCGTGTGTCCTCTTCAACGGTTGAATAGCGAATGACCCACATTGAACCCGTGTTGACCGTTTTATACCCACAAAGGAAGCGCAACTAGCAACTCTCACGGGTAGCAAAATTTGCATCGAATTTTTGTGACACTTTATTTGTTGCATTAGGTTTTATTTGATAATGAAAAGTAATGTTTTTTATTAAGTTAATTAAGTAACCTTGTAAATAAAATCATAATTAATGCGACTGCATGTGCATATCAAGAGTAAATGACATTTGAAAGTGATTTTCTAAGAGGTGCGATTTTTTTGACGCCGAGTGTATTATTAATGTATTTTTGTTTCTGAGATCAAAACGCCAAAATTGGACATTTTGCGCAAAAATCACAGTCGAGATGTAATAGAGCTCTTAATTAGTAATATGATTTTAAATTGTACAACAATTTTTAGCCCTGAAATAAATTAAATTGCCATTTAGACTTGTCTTTCGTTTGAGCAGTTGTCAGTTTTCCCGCATAATGTAGACGTATGTCCATATATTTTTAATAACTGCCTTTAATATCGCAATTTCATGACCACAGCCAGCTAGCTGTCCCTGGAAGTTTTCATTAATTTGGAGGAATACATCAGAATGAGTAAATTGTTTCAATACTGCAATACTCATTTTTCTTTTTTTTAAGTACATCCTCCAGAACGTAAAAATCTTCTAACAACATCTTCAGATCTTTACTTTGAAACACATCATTTGACGCATAGCATAATCCACCGAAATATATGATATCAACCAACTTATGACAACTCAATTTTTCTTTAGCTAACAATGAGTCTTTACAGTATTCGGTTTTTAAATATTTTAATAAATGGCGAACTACGAATTAACAAAAAAACGATAGCGACTCCATGTATTTTTCTACCGACTCTGTTCTAAATTAGCAAACGATTGAAAGAGATTAAAAACAATTAAAATGCGATATTTAATATGCCAGGACTCAAATGTATACCCAGGTGACCCATTGAGATGACTACAATCTAGGTGAATATTAGGTACTTACTTACCTATGTAAATGTCATACTTATTCTATTTAACAGAGATAAATATTTGCATAACTGCATCCTCCGGGAGGCGGTGGGCCATGCATAATTGACCTACCTACCTACCTACGTTCCTACCTACTTAAGTAAATGGACGACGGCCCTTTATCACTTAATACTTTTATGTTGAATAATATTTCCACATTACTGTGTCGGATAATCGCAACGCGATTTTATTGTCATATTATTGTACCGCTGTTGACGGAAGTAGCCGTTCAGGAAGTAATCCGCCGATTGATAAGGATAACATCATACATTTTATGTCGAGTACAAATATTTCATTCGTTTTATGTATTCACTACGAGTGGTAGGTTCACCTGAGTATTGTTGATGATTTATTTAATAAGTATTCTAAATATTTAAAGTTAACACAATAGTACGGCACGTTTTGTATGAGATTGAAACAGCGCCCCCTATACCACCACCTAGCTATATTAGAAACTCTGTGTAACCAACTTGTTAAAATTATAGTTTACTCACTCGGACTTTTGGCAGTCGGCTTTAGGCTACTGTCCCTATCTACTGATCCCAATAGATCGCAACTGGAACTACGGGTCCGGTTGTGTTTTCAGGGGTACTACGGGGTTCCAATTCAAGCCCCCCGCTGGTTGTGCCTTGACCGGCGCCTCCGGCGGGATTCGGACGTAGGTTGGACTCGTAGTGGCTCGTGGTTAGCTGTAGAGCTTGGGAATGTTTGTTTGTCCTGGTATTGTGTGCCTGGACTTCCAAACTCGCGCACAGCGAGCGGGGCCTGTAGCGGTCTCTGAGGGGCCAGAAGCGAAAAGTCCTGCGGGGAACGAGTTTCCCTTACAGTTGGCAGCTTTGTCCGGTGCTTCTCATTGGACATTGGTGTTGACATCTCCGGTACTAGTCTGGATAACTAGTAGAGGCGGCCCCCTAGATGCCGTAGCCTCCGGTCCAGCCAGCCGCGTAGGACGTGGGAACTGGCTAGGCGCCTGGATGAGTTCCGAGAATTGAGTGTGCTTACTACTCCGCTACCAAGGTGGACACTTGGGAGTCGACTTTAGAGTCGACGACCCTAGCAGTGGCAACTGCGAGTTGTGCCCTTCGTGCAACGAGAAGTGAGCGAGCTCGACAGCTCCAGTTACCTATCTGGACAATAGGCAGTGAACTACACGTGTTCACGGGGAGACTCTCCCGAGACACTAGTCTTATGAGTACTGAATGAAGAGCGCGCTTCGGCGGGCACTGATTTGGCGTCAAAACCTAACGCAGATGGTCTCCTGCGCGAGTGTTCTACTGGCGCAGGGACGTCTGGCACTTCTTACAATAACCTAACGGTTGGTCTCGAGGTCCCAGTACAAATAAAACTTAGTTATGTAAGGAGAGGGGATGTCGGCTTCAGGCCCGGCAGTTTTAAAAGAAAAAAACGCAATTTAAAAAAATTAATAAACAGCTATCTAAAGAGATGATAAAACATCACATTAAAAGTAAAATAGTTTTAACGATTCCCCGTGTGGTGCCGGGTCAGAATTGCACGCGACAGCAAACGCGGCATAGTACAGGAGCCCAACTAGGGCTAACCACCCTAGGAGGCTGCTCCACCAGGTCGCGCATAATCCCGAAGTGGCTCGTCGTGCCGGTTGGTGACCGGATTGGTGGGACCCGGCGACTACTTTCGGGGGGGTACGGGGGAACTTCCGTCCGGCGGGTCGATTAACGTCTTACCGAACAACTACATGCACCAGTTCATGTTAGTCTCCCACACTTTGTCTTTTCCCCCTTGCCGCCACAGCATCTCCTTTTACTCACGCCCCCATCCAACCACCATGTCAGTGTCTAAAAACAATGCAGGTGAGACAGCGGCATCCCACTTCCCCACCAGTAAGTCGCTTTTTGAGGTCGAGTTCACTAACATCCGTGGACTCCATTCAAACCTCAACGCCGTCCACCAACACATTGAGACGGCCCGGCCTGCATTGCTCTTTCTGACGGAGACACAGATCCGCCGTCCTGCCGACATTGCATATCTGCACTACCCCAGCTACGTGCTTGAGGAATGCTTCCTCGCGAAAGCCGGAGTAGGCCTTTTCGTCAGGACGGACGTTTGCTGTCGACGTTTGCGCTGCTTGGAGGACCCCTCCTTCTCCATCCTATGGGTACACGTGGATCTTGGTTCCGAGAGCCATGTCTACACTTGCCTGTACCATTCCCACTCCGAAGACCACGAGACAACTCGGCTATTCGACTACCTGAGCCAAGCAGTTGACGACGTACAGGAGCGGTTTCCGTCTGCCGATGTGGTACTTTTGGGAGATTTTAATGCCCACCATGAGACCTGGTTGGGCTCTTCCAAAACAGATCACGCAGGCCGAACTTCCCACGCATTTGCTCTCACGCATGATCTGACTCAACTGGTTCTCCAGCCCACCAGGATTCCAGATATATCGGGTCAAGCGCCTTCCCTGCTAGACTTACTGGTGACGAGTCGACCAGCCGGGTACAGAGTGTCGATAAGTGCTCCGTTGGGCACTTCTGACCATTGCCTGGTTGGTGCCACCGTACTGCGCCGTAAAAGCTCTCCCTCAGTGGAGTCTAAACGGCGTTTATGGCACTACTTGTCGTCAGATTGGGATGGTATGCGCGACTATTTTGCGTCCATCCCGTGGGGCCAGCGCTGCTTTGTGGGTAGGGACCCATCGGAGAGTGCCTCTGCTGTCGCTGACAAGGTCATGTTGGGGATGGAATATTACACTCCCTACACTGATGTCGTCAGCGGAAGTAAGGCGCGCCCTTGGTGCAATCCCGAATGCGCCAAAGCTGTTGAACCACTGCGGTACCCTGATGGCTCGTTGGCCCATCGGCCGCTAGACAAGGCTAACCTGTTAGCGAAGCTCTTTGCGGCGAATTTGCGTGTCGATGACTGCGGCGCGCAACCACCTACCATCCCCCACTGTGATTCCTCAATGCCTGACGTCCAAATCAGACAACGTGACGTCTGTGCCGTGCTGCAGTCACTTGAGGTGCGGAAGGCTAGCGGTCCTGACGGTATACCGGCAGTCGTCCTTAAAAAATGTGCTCCCGAGTTGTCTCCAGTACTGACACGCCTATACCACCTCTCGTACTCTACTGGAATTGTGCCGGAGGCTTGAAGAAAGGCGAACGTCCAGCCAGTCCCCAAAAAAGGGTATAGGTCCGACCCAGCCAACTATCGACCTATTGCTGTCACCTCTGTCCTTTGTAAGATTTTTGAGCGAATCATAAACAGGCAACTCGCTACCTAGAAGATCACTCCCTGATCCATGATCGACAATACGGGTTCAGACCGAAACGATCAACGGGTGATCTCCTGGCGTTCATAACACACGTGTGGGGTGAAGCAATGGACAAGCACGGAGAAGCACTGGCTGTTAGCCTGGACATCTCCAAGGCTTTCGATCGAGTTTGGCATCGTTTGCTTCTCTCCAAGCTTTCGTCATACGGCTTACCACCTCGCCTATGCGATTGGGTCGTCGGGTTCCTGCATGAGCGCAGCATTCGCGTACTCTGCGAAAGCAGTGCCTCACAGTTTCTGCAGGTGAACGCCGGAGTGCCGCAGGGTTCTATAATATCGCCCACGCTGTTCCTTCTGCATATCAATAATATGTTATCCTTGGGTAACATTCATTGCTATGCAGACGACAGTACAGTACATCGGCGTTATTTGGGTCACTCTGCGGCAAAGCAGGCCGATGTAGTGGAGTTGAGACGGAAGATTGTCATTGAGCTGGACGAGGAGTTAGACCGCATTTATAAATGGGGCTCTGATAACCTGGTCCAGTTCAATGCCAAAAAAACACAGGTCTGCGCTGTCACTGCTAAAAAGTCCGCATTTCTTCCTCAACCTTGCTTCCAGAGCAACCTATTACCCATCCAGACTGGTCTCAGTCTCTTAGGTATGGACATACACAGCGACCTCAACTCGAAGAGCTATATTGAGAGCATTATAACCACAGCCTCACGTAAACTCGGAATCCTGAACAAGGAGAAGCGGTTCTTCACGCCGGAGCAACGTTGTCTTTTGTATAAGACTCAGGTGCGCTCCTGCGTGGAGTATTGCTCTCATCTTTGGGACGGATCCGCCAAGTACTTGCTCGAAGCTCTTGACAGGTTGCAAAGACGTGCTGTCCGTATTATCGGTAACGATGACGTTACGACCAGTCTGGAGCCGTTACAGCTACGTAGGGAAATTGCTTCCCTTAGTGCTTTCTACCGCCTTTACCACGGTGAATGCTCTGAGGAGCTCTTTGACCTCATCCCTCCCTCTCCTTTCCTTTCCAGATCGACGCGTGCAGGTCTTATAAGCCACCCTCTTACCGTGCTGACCATCAAGACACGTACCAAAAAGGTTGGACAATCGTTCTTTCGCCGAACTGCCCGTATGTGGAATGCGCTTCCCGCAGACGTGTTTCCCTCCTCTTTCTCTCCCGGGTTATTTAAGCGGGGCGTGAAAAAGCATTTATGCAGGCCGCCATTGTGTGAGCGTTCGGCATAGCGTGGTAGCGCTGTGATGAACGCTTTCACTTCTTGGGCTTCACTGGCTGCTTGTCATCAGGCAGAGTGAAGCCATTATGAAGTGCCACAATAAAAAAAAAACGAGAACTGTTTCGAAAAAAGGTGTTTTGGCCAGTCAGAAAGTTTTGCGGTAAAAAAAGCTTTTTGTAATTATTTTGAAAAATTTGGTTATTTAAAAGTAAAAATACCATTGTACGAATTCCAAATTTCTCTCCACATTTTTCCACCAGTGGTTATTTTAATAAAAATTAATCTACTGCCACTAGTGGTAAGTTAAGAAATAATGTTCTTATGCCCTAATTTATTAGGTATTCCAATTTGTTCCTTAACGCAAGCTAATAAAGTATAATTTTAATTATACATTAAGGTAGAGTAGTGAAATTTACTCATGTGGAAATAGTTCATTAGCAGACTATATAACATAAAAAGCTATTCTGTCACAACATTATTAGTCATTGGAATATGTATTTTGTATTTTCGAGGTTATTTTTTTTATTAGACAACAGTAACAATACATATGACCTACAGGAATAGGGTAGCTAGTATTTCTGAAAAAAAAAACCTCTGAATTCAATGTCAAGATTGGTCACATCTGAAGCGAGATTCAAATTTCTAACATATCACGTGACCTACGGCAGTACATATTTTTTTAATAAAAAAAAAGAAATAGACGGTTCGTAAAATCCCTAAGTCAAGTTTTTGCGTTTTGAGCTACAGTCGCATAAAGGTTAAAAATAAATCCTGAAACTTTCCCTATGAGTTTTAGAAATAAATAACCACTGTAATAAATTGAAAAAAATACAAGCATTTATTGGACCAAATGAACCGAACTGTAAATCTACTTAAAAATAATAAAAAATCAACATTGTTTTGGGACTTAACTCAAATTCTTGGACTAAGAGGTTTTTTGGCAGTTTTATAAGGACTTAGTTAGTTTTTAGGAATAGTTTGTACTGTGGCTATGACAAAACTAACATTGTTATTGAATAATAAAACATGTTTTTACAGTACTTATTTTGTTTGTAAATGATCATTGTTGTTGAGATTTGAAATGTGCCTACGCTGAGTGGGTACTTAAAATAAAAATAAAAAACTTTAACATGCTAATAAATAATTAGTAAATAATATAAAAAGATATTCTTTGTTTCAGAGAGCACGCGGCATCTGTGACACCCAACACCTGGCTGCTGAACTTCAGCATGTCAAGCATGTACTACAGGATAACAAACTGCAAGTACTGCAAGTACTGCAAAGTGGAACAAGTGCGTCAGTTTGCTTATCTGGGAAGTTTGTTTACAAGGGATGGAAAGTGTGAGGAAGACATAGGAAGACGAGTTAAGAAAGGAAATTTAGTGAAAGGTGCTTTGCACTCGGTTATGAGTAGCCAAATAGTGACTGAAAAGGCGCTTATGGCTATTCATAATGGAGTGCTGGTGCCGACACTGATCATGGGTATGGCAGAAAAAGAATGCAAGCAGAATAAATGCGGTAGAGATGCGTTCGTTGAGGAAAATATGTGGAGTGAAATTGAGCGATAGAGTGAGGTATGATGTGATTCGGGAATGGTGTGGTCTGAAAGATGATAGATTGAACTGAAAGATTTTGTCACAAAAATTGAGAAAGGAATGCTACGGTGGTTTGTTGACTGAGAAAGGATGAGTGAAAGTCGAATTACGAAAGAGATATATTGTGCGAATGTAGAAGGAACGCTTGCGGAAGGATGTCCCAGAAAAACCTACGTGGACCAGGGGTTAAGGATTCTGTTAAAAAAGGCTGGGGTACACAGTGACAAAACCGCAGGGCGTGCATGAAAAGATTGATGGATTTCAATGAAGCGAAAATATGCAAGGAAGTGTGAAGGCAGATGGCGATCCATAGTCTCGCCTACCCCTATGGGAAACAGGCGTGAGTATATATGTATGTTTGTAACAAATTATTCTCACTTGTCGACGCAGCGCGCGAGATTGACCACCTAGAGTAGGCATCGCTGCGGCTGCGGAGCGCGCGGGGTGAGCCGCGGCATGACCCCGCGGCCCCCGCCAACAGACATTTCATAATCCTTTCTAAGGGGCCACGTGGCCCACCCGTGAGCCTTTTTCTATAGCGCTAAAACTACACGATGGAAGTTGCTAATATTTATTATCTGCACAAATTACCGCATTTTATAAGCTTTGGGATCGAAACCTAAAGTTGATGAAAATTACTGATTTGCTTATTTTAGCTTGGCCCAAATGAAATAGTACGCTAGGCTCACCTGTAGGCCGTAAAGCGTACAACGTGTTAAAAGTCAGAAAACAATAATAAAAAAAGACTCTTAAAAATCAACTTTTCTATGTCATATCTCTCAAAACTTAACTTATTGTTATGCGTTATATATATATTTTTTTTATTTATTTATTTAAAATGGGTTTGCGTTTGGCCTCAGTCTCGCCTGGTGGTAAGCGATGACGAGGCCGACGGTGGTACACGCTTACCCAGAAAATGCCTATTCACTCTGGCCTTGAAGATACTAAGGTTGTAAGTATCCGGAAACACAGACGCAGGGAGAGCGTTCCACTCCTTAGCGGTGCGTACTAGAAAAGATGCAGCAAACCGCTGGGTACGGATTGTTGGAAAGTCAACAACATGGGGGTGGAAGCCCACCCGGCGTCTAGTGGTCCGGTGGTAGAAAGTAGAGGGTGGTATCAGGTTATGTAGTTCCTGCGCACACTCGCCAAAATATACCTTATAGAAGACCGATAGACAGGCGACTTTACGCCGATGCTCCAAACTCTGAAGTTTGGTTCCAACGAGCGCATCGTCGCCTATGAGTCTCCTAGCCCTTCGGTCCACTGAGTTCATTGCGTCCAACTGGTACTTGGCAGAGCCATCCCACAGGTGGCAGCAATACTCAATACACTAACCTAGGTGAGATCATACAATTACAAAGAGAAAATAATCACAAGATAAATGAAATATTTTGACGAATAGAGAAAATTATTAAAGAAAGTATTATAAAACGTAATTTAATGTGACCACTCTGCTTCTTGCATGTTTCTTTATTCAATATCATCGCAGGAATCATCCGGTTATAAACATTATCCAGCAGAGCCATTTCTTGGAAAATTTCTTCGTAAAAAGCCCATTCGATCTCTGAATGTAACTGCATTAACTTTTTGATGTCGTTTTCGTCGATGTCGTCGTTCAAACGATTCGTTGAATATTCCGGTCTCTTCGATAAGCCTTAAAATTGTAAATATAATTCTTTTGTGAACCTTTACTCGTTTCTAAATAGTTTGTAATACATATTTCGTACGAAAAATACCTACTTACCTCTTTAATTTATTTTCGATGTCCATTTTGATAAAAGTTGAACTGCATTCTTACACTCGAAAGAAAGGTAGTTGAAACTTAAATTCAAAACAAAAACGAGCAAAAAATACAAAAATTTAACCGTTAAATTTGACGTAAACAAAACAAACATTGCCGGACTAAGTTATTTTTTCAGTATTTTTCGTGGTCTTAGAGATTTTAGGGACTTAGCGATTTTACGAACTGAAAACCAAAAACCAAAATACTTTTTTAAACTTCAAAATAAACTGGTTTAGGTATTTATAAAACAAAACTTCCAAAGACTAAATCATAGACAAAAATTAGATCTTTTAGATAGTATTGATAGTTGAAAAATCCCTAAGTGTTTCCTAAGGATTCTACGAACTGGTGCGTCCGTATTCTATTTATTTAAAGTTAACACAATAGTACCAAACGTTTTGTATGAGATCGAAACAGCGCCCCCTATACCACCACCTAGCTTTATTAGAAACTTTGTGTAACCAACTTGTTAAAATTATAGTTTACTCGCTCGGACTTTTGGCTGTCGGCTGTATTAAAAGAGCCGGCTGTTTTAAAAGGCCTGGCAGTTTTAAAAGAAAACAGCGCAATCTGAAAAATATTTAATAAACAGCTATCTAAAGAGATGATAAAACATCACATTAAAAGTAAAATAGTTTTAACGAGAACTGTTTCGAAAAAAGGTGTTTTGGCCAGTCAGAAAGTTTTGCGGTAAAAAAAGCTTTTTGTAATTATTTTGAAAAATTTGGTTATTTAAAAGTAAAAATACCATTGTACGAATTCCAAATTTCCCTCCACATTTTTTCGAGAGCCAAATTAAATTAGGAATTGTCTAGCCTGCTACCAGTGGTTATTTTAATAAAAATTAATGTACTGCCACTAGGTAAGTTAAGAAATAATGTTATTATGCCCTAAGTTATTAGGTATTCCAATTTGTTCCTTAACGCAAGCTAATAAAGTTTAATTTTAATTATACATTAATGTAGAGTAGTGAAATTTACTCATGTGGAAATAGTTCATTAGCGGCAGACTATATAACATAAAAAGCTATTCTGTCACAACATTATTAGTCATTGGAATATGTATTTTGTAATTTCGAGGTTATTTTTTATAATAGACAACAGTCACAATACATATGATCTACAGGAATAGGGTAGCTAGTATTTCTGAAAAAAAAATAACCTCTGAATTCAAGACAATCGCTACGCTGCGCTTCGCGATTGATTCAAATTTCTAACATATCACGTGACCTACGGCAGTACATATTTTTTATTAAATAGCCACTGGTGGCAGAACACATTGATTAAAATATCGTGTCTCATTTAAAAATGGATCTGCAATCTGTATCGAGAACATTTTTGTGCGATGATTGGCTACGATTTTAAATGTGGCCTAAAACCTGATGAGTCATTTGATTGACTTCAAATGGCTTTTATGGATAAAGGACCTTCAAAAGTAACCATCTACCTTGGCATAGCGAGTTCAAATGCGGTCGCCTTAATTTGAGGGATCAACAAAGGAGTGGTCGTCCTACGACGGCTGTTACGGAAGAAAGTGTGCTGGCAGTAAAAAATGTAATTCAAAAAAACAGGCGATTTACATACGAAGCTCAGAAGCAGGACCGTGTGGAGTGGTGCCGTGATATGATTTAAAATTTGAAGCAGGCTTGTCTCGGCGCGTTTACAATATTTTGACAGGTGACGAATCCTGGATTTATCAATACGATCCAGAAACAAAGCGCCAGTCGTCAGTATCGCTGTTTCAAAACGAACCAACGCCTACGAAAGTGAAGCGATCGATCGAGAAGCGTAGGGAAAATTTTGATCGCTACTTTATTCACTTTGACGGGGTATATGGTTTCAATTCCATTACGAGACCAAAGCAGCATCAACGCCGAATGGTATACCACACAAAATACCTGCCAGAAGTTTTGTCTTGCAATGAGCAACAAGCGACCGAACACCGGGATCTGCTTCACCATGATAACGCGCCCGCGCAGTCAGCGCTCAAAACGAAGGACTTGTTGGACTGGAAACCACACCTGTCAGGGTCTTGGGTCACCCTTCTTACAGTCCCGATCTGGCACCGTGTGACTTCTTTTTATTCCCTAAAATAAAAAATCAGCTGAAAGGGATACAGTTTTCATCGCCAGAAGACGCGCTAGCAGCTTTCGAGAAGACCGTGGAAGAGGTGTCTGCGGCGGCTTGGAAAAAATGTTTCGAAAATTGTTTCAGACGCATGAAACTTTGTACAGAGACTGATGAAGAGTTATTCGAAAAGATTTAATTAAAATATTTTATACAACAAGTATTTACCTTCGATCACCTATAAAAACGTATTTACTAGACAAGTACTATAAGAGGATTTCGGTTTCCGATACAAACATCCAAGTCGAATTTTTAAAACCACTAAGCCAATTTTAATGAAACTTTGCATACTAAAGTAAAATACAGGGATCCAAATAGTTTGTTGTAAACATTTTTAAAAAACGTTTATTTAAGTGAGTTATTGCGTTTTTAAACTTTCTATAGTGGACTTTAAATCGCAATAACTCCGCTAAATAAACGTTTTTAAAAAATGTTTTTAACAAACTATTTAGATCCCTGTTTTACTTTAGCATACAAAGTTTTATCAAAATTGGCATAAATAATTAAATTTGTTTACGCTCACACCAATTATCTACCTAGACCAAGATGAGTATTCTTTTGAAACTCGTTAATATGGTAAGAAAAAGGATAAATATACAAAACATAAAAAAAACACCCAGACCCGAAATCAATTAAGAAAAACTGTTTTTTTTATCTAAGTTGACCCGACCGGGAATTGAACCCGGGACTACAGAGGTGGCGCGACGCCAGACCCGGCGTGCTAACCACTCGATCACGGAGGTCGTTTTATTTATCGAGTGTGAATAATTTTCAGTAACATTATCATTATTTTTTACCAATGAATTTCCTCTAGCTTGAATTTCTAAGGATATTAGCATAAAACAAACACGTTTACGACAAACGATAAAACAGTCGTAAGGAATAATTATTGTATTTTGCAAGTAATTCCATCTTTCCGTTAGTACGTAATAAATTGTTCTAGGCATCAAGACCAATCGTTTTCTGTTATGGCCGTGGGAAAGAAAGCCGTTAAAACTGTTAGATCAGACAATAAAATAGAATCAAATCAAGAAAAACACATAAATGTTTCATTTTACTTGTGTTTTACAGCTGACGCGTCAAATTTATGTACATTATAGAATGTACAGTGTGTCGTAAATTAATGCATTGTAAAAATGCGATCTTCCAATGCTTGTATGTGTGATCGACAGTCAAAATAATCGATATGAAGCTTTTTTCATGAGATTTTTATATTAACGAAGTTAAACAGGCGGATTAACATAACATATACATATATACACATATATACATTAGTCATGAGAAATGTAGCTATTTGAAGAGATAAGAGCTATATAGCTCTTTACCCCGTCAAGAGCCATATAATATAGCTCTTCTAGCTCAGTAGATCATTTAGCTCAGTGTAGTTCATTAAGATCTTGAGTCGTTTATGTGAACTGTTCAGGAAATAGCGCGAAGCGCAACGTATTGTCTTGAATTTCATGGTATTTTTTTTTATTAGACAACAGAAATCTAGCTCCATACAAAAATTAGAAAATTATTTTTAAATTTTTTAAATTTTAAATTAGAAAATAAGAAATTTTTTTTTTGTTAAGTTCTTCGGATACCGCTCAAGTTTTTGCGAAGTTTTACAGGGGGGGCCAAAATTTCGTTAGATTTTAGCTGCGACGCACCGTTTTCGAGATATTCGCATTTTTATAAAAAGTTACATTAATTTTTTTAAAAGTTGTTTTAAGGCTTTTTAAAAAAATCAACAGAAAATTTTGTCCTGCACCGACACCCTTTTGACTATCAAGCCGAGCCGCTCTCGATTCCGAGCCGACATATTCCGATGCAACACTGAGCTAATTGACTAAAATGAACACTGAGCTAAATTGAACGGGAGTGAGCTAGATATACGTTGAGCTAGAATAGTTGAGCCGGCTCTTTTAAACAACTCGCTCGCTCGCTACCCATCGCTAATATACATATTACATACATAACATGTGATCTCTAAATTATTACGTGAAAACATTTTATCCTCTTACAAATATCTGGGAATAGAAACTTCATCTACAACTTAATTTAAATGCAATACGTCGATCCTATGACAATATCATTGAGTTTTATTAAAGTGTTAGTTTTCCTTAAAGTTACCTTAACATAGATTAATGTTTTATATTTTAGCGTTTTATTAACGCTTAATTATACTTAAGCATCAAGCACTGACAAATTTCAACCGTTGAAAGCCAGACCTCGGTAGCCAAGTGGTTAAGGCAGCCGCCCGGAATGCGAAAGGTGCGTGGTTCGATTCCCGCCTGAGGTTGTCGTCTTTTTTCAGTGTTTAAAATTTTACCTTCTCATAATTTTCGTACCGTTGTTAAAACTGAAGACTGACGGTCACGTAAGCTCTGGAAATGGTTAATGGACGGCTTCAACATAAAATGGTAGGATTCCAGTAATTAATTATAAAAACCTTAAACAAAACAGAGACTTTAAAAGTATTGTAATTGTTCCTATAAATTAAATGATAAATTTAATAATGATAAATTTCACAACTATTACACTAATCATTCAGCCTCAAACAAGGCATAGCTTGAATTACATATGTACATACATATAATCACGACTATTATATCCCCAAAGGGTTAGTCAGAGACTAGGCTATGAAGACCGCAAACGCAGTCCTCTACCATAGTCCACTTTTTACCAAAAAGTGCCTGCACATGTGCACAGCATGACAGGTGGTGAGCCAATCGCCGCTCTATGCTGTTGGAAGTATGTGCAGTATTTAGTCCTTTAGTCGCCTTTTACGATACCCAAGGGAAGAGAGGGGGTGGTAGTATTCTTTCACCGCAGCGCGACACGGTTAACTGAATTATGGTGACTGAATAACGGATAAACATACATAAATGCTAATAAACATCCATAATTCAGTCACAAAATGTCGTGTTCATGACTCAAACATTTTGCCCCTGCCGGGATTCGAACCCGGGATCGTGGGTTTCCGTTATTATTATTATTTAGGTAGAGTAACTAATGGTAAATAAAATTTTCCGTGCTTTGGAAGGCCCGAAACGACGACGCGTCGTTGCTCCCGGTTGTTGTCGTAAGATGGAGACGTTAGAACCATGAGTGGTTAAAACCCACCAACCCAGGTATTGGGCCAAAGTAGTGGCAAGGTTGAAGGCTGATAACGATAATGTTAAAAATTTATTGCGAGTTTTGTTCGAGGTGAAAACATTTCACAGTAATCCTTAAGAGGGGGTCGCGCGATCGCAACCTGACATAAGTCTCATAATGAACTTAAAAGCAAAATCAATTAGAACTATTCTGCTTTGAAGTTTCAGACCTAGTAATTTGATTAGAGCAATGTTTTTATTCTGCGAAATGTACAAAACCATCACGCGCTTGTCTTAGAAATTAAAATATACTTTTTTAAGATGAGGGTGACCTGCGAAATATCAATACAAATATTTTCATGTAAGAATTATTGTCTCATGCGTAAAATTAAGAAAGTTTGTAACGGTACAGAATGAATGGTATCCGTCCGTTAGTAAGGAATGCATGGGAGTAGCACTAAAATAAATATTAATGCGTAGCGCCAATAATAATAAGCATGAAAAGGGAATAATAAACTAGTTCAGAATAATGGTCAATGGTCTAGCGCTTTATCTTTAGTTTGAATTTCGCGGGGACTGCTCTGCGCGTCCCTTGCGACATAGGCGGCGTCTAGCGGAAGTTATTTACGTAAGCTTCGCATAAGGTTGCTAGTTTGACTTCTTTATTTTGAATTTCGCGGGGACTGCTCTGCGCGTCCCTTGCGACATAGGCGGCGTCTAGCGGAAGTCATTTATTTGGGCTTCGCGTAAGGTTGCTAGGTTGACTAGGACTTTATTTTTATTTTGAATTTCGCGGGGCTTTGGGGGTCGGCAAAGTGGTTCACCTACGGGCGGGCGCCACCTATGGTCGGAATACGGAACTTTTTATAATTTCACAAAATACAGGATTATTGGCTTAAGTGGATGATTATTGAGAGGGAATTGTTAATAGAAGGCTACATTTAGATATTCAAAGATGTAATATTGGCTATCTGACGAGATTTGGTTAGATTATGGAAAAATTTTAGAATTGCGCGGCGAAAGCGGCAATGAGCGAGCGAGAGGTTGAGAAAAAGACAGAAAGAGAGGTCGGATGATAGCTCCACGTGGCGCGACGCGAAGGCGGGGGGGCATCGGGGAAGCGGCTAGCGATTGGTTGAGGGAAGAAAAGCGGTCTCGCGCGGAAAAATGGGAGGCGCGCGTGGCGGGAAAGTTAAGATACTTGGGAAAAGAGCGGAAAATTAAGGACATTCAGTTTTGGGACGTCTGCGGTGCGGACCAACTTAAGAGTGCGGTACGACTCATACGGGAAAAATAGCGTCCGAGCTTTGATAGTGCGCTAAGTGATATTCGAGCTGCGATATTAATTAAGATTTGTGAAATTGAAAGTTATTAATAAAGTAAACTATTGCGATCGCAACTCGAATCCGTTAACGGAATGAAGTATTCTGGGGTACATCGGCGGAAACGAATCACGGTGGCAACAAAAACCTATGTACCTTTCAACAGACTTCGGTCTGGATGATCTTTGATTGTATTTAATAAGATCGGCGTTTTATATCATTACGCTAAACAATACACTATCTTCGACGGAGTAATGGGGGAGAGACAGTTGTCTCCCTAGTGAAAGTTGAAGATAGGTCAGACACCATTTAGCTGGAGGTAGACACGTATGACCCAGTCCAATCTCGAGTCTACCTCCATACATACAGTGTAGTGATAGGAAAATAACACACTGAGTATACTGGCTCGACTGATAGAACATTTAGGAGTTAGTTGCTTTCAGGGGCAATGCGACTCTCACCACACACCACGAATTTAAATTAAATGAGGCTTGGCCTAGTTTGCAAGGTACACAAAAAAGGGACTGTTAGTTCGACAAAATATAGGCATTTTCAAGTGAGGAAAGTTGTAGGAATCTATAGGTAGGCGGAAATATATATGGTTAGTTATTAATTCAGACTAATAAGGTAGGGATAATTAAGTTACGGCGCTAAATAAAATTATGATGAAGTGATGTGGGTCCTAGCTAGGCAAGTAATCTGTTACCGCAGGCCGGTAAAATTCTAATTGTTTTCCTAAAGTTGTTACCAATTAATTATTCATTTTAAATAATTAACAGAAGTGTGATAATATTGTACGATCATTACTTTGGAGTACCTAAAAGTCTAGACTGGTTTCCTATTACAAGAAAAATACTAAAAAGTTATAGCAAATAAGCTTAGCCGTACTGTGATGTTTGATTTCTAATGCTGAAATGACCAAACAGGCATTTTTTAGCTTTCCCTGGGATGCAATACGATCTCATATCGCTATACTCTTCAAAGTATGGAAAATTTTACATCCGATACCTTAGCAAAAATAAGCTGATACAAACTGAACAACTAAAACCAGTTTAGAACCTAGGATAAGTCGTTGAAAGAAGACATTGCAAGCTATGAGCTTCTAATAATCTGAAACATAGAAATAATTGATTGATAACAACCAGCTAATTAGCCTGACAATGGTCTACTAATACCATTTGAATAGACCTCTTAAGATATGTAAGTACTTACTTCTAATAATATGAAACATAGAAATATTTGATGGGAACAATCTAATCAATCAGACTAATACCTAGTACAGTCTAATTTATACTTATTAAAGTGAGTAAAAGATAGCTTCTGAATGTAATTGATTTAATGATTAACAGGGATAATTAACTACCTAATTTACTGCCTACTAGGAGTATACTAACTAATGATAGTATTCTATTTAAGTTCACTTCCTGAAAGTCAAGGATATTGAATGAATTAAACATCCTTTAATAAACTTAAGATGTGATAATCTGCCAATGCAGCCAATCCAATGTAGTTATATTGGAACTTTATAAGACCTGTATAATAAATACTAGGAGTAAATAAAAGTAATTTTACCTGTATTAATAGCATTCTACTTTAGCCACCGCCTGAAGTGGCGTTTGATTAAATTATCCACCCTTTACGGAACTGAATATAAGTTATTGCATTGAATAATTAAGTTCTTAATGTGAAAAGGATATTTGGATGATAGCAAGCCTTGAGATAAACTCTATTGATTTATGTGGAATAATAAGAATTTAAATTGCTAACACATAGTTCATAATGTAAAATGAAATTAGATTTTGAGAGGAGATGTAAATTCTCAGTTTGAAAGAATTAAAGCTACAAGCTAATAATTAATGTTAAAGCCAAAGTGGACGGGGCCATAATTAAACAATGAGATGTAATGGCACGCTATGGAGCGGCGGTTGGAGCTCATAAACTTCCACAAGACTCTTATATTTCCACAAGACTTTTAAACTTCCACAAGACTCTTATATTTCCACAAGACTTTTATATTTCCACAAGACTCTTATATTTCCACAAGACTTTTATATTTCCACAAGACTCTTATAATTCCACAAGACCTTTATATAAATTGCACCAGGCTTCTTATGTATCATGCTACTGATAATAAATAATAATGCCTACAAGCTAAGCTATCATCTGATTACCTTTGAGTGGTTACAAATCTTCCCCGCAGCTGCAGTGAAGGATTTAGGTCACAGTTCAGACGGAGTCATTGCTAGGCTACACATATTTATGTTATGATTTATAGACTGGTAGGTAATTAGGTCAGGAGAAAATAATTTAACACAGGGATAAGCCAATTACTAAACTTTCACGAAAGAACTTGAGTTACTTAAATGCGGTTAACAACGGAGGGTTCACTAGACGATCTGGCCAAAATAGTAGTTGTTATAATATTACATTGCTTGACTGAAATTCACTGCAAATAGAATTAAGCTATGCTAAGGTTCCATCTTCATACAAACGCTACACACTCTACAAAACTCCAGACACAACCATTAGATTGTAGATAAATTAGGTTAATTAGTTTTAAGAATTAGATAATAATTTAAGTTAAGGTAAAGCGGCGAGGATGTGTGTATGTATTATAAGCTAGCTAGGCATATAGGTGTGAAAGGCATTAGATTTAGGTTTAGATTTAGGTGTAGCAATTTAATAAGAGGGGGGGGAGGTTACAATTTGGTAAGCCATGACCAGGATCAGAAAGTTAAGTTATAAATTATCATTAATATAGTTGTATTGGATTTCAGTCAAGCGGTAATACTTTAATTTAGAAGTGGGATTTTTCCCACAAATTGTTGTCGTGTTGCGATGCGTGAGTTTAGAATTGGCTTAATAGGGAATAATTCAATGAAGATTAATTAATTCAGAGATATTGAAGAATTATAATTTGACACTTTTCACAATAAACGTTGTTATCTTCTAAAGTTGATTCATACACTTTGTATTACGGGCTCTTGATAGTGGGTGAATTATAATTTGACACTTTTCACAATAAACGTTGTTATCTTCTAAAGTTGATTCATACACTTTGTATTACGGGTTCGACCAATATTGTAGACAGTCGCAATGAGAGCTGGAGCTAAATTTTGTTGTACGAAATCTGTAACAAAAAGATTCTCAGGTTAGGTTAAAGGTCAAAGGAGATAAAACTATAAAACAATAATGTAATGAGTATTATTTGAAATACAATACCTTTCAGTTATTATCTTTTCCTTCTTTATTTAATGGTGGATTTCGCCAGCATCAGGTACCGTGCGGCTGTTAGACGTTGTTGTTTTCCCAAAGTATCATAAGTGCACGAAGTACATAGATATAGTTATTATCCGGGGGTCTGGAGTATTAAATTTTAAAATTGTTGAGTTATCTGTGAATACTGAAACCTTTAGTAATTGTTTTCTTGAATACTGAAACCGTATCCAATTTTTGTTTGATAGGTTATTAATTGTTGACGTTAGGAGCTATGGTAACTGTAGTTTTGTTTCTATTCCTGGTGATAGATTTCATATAGGCATAGGCAACTGGTTCATACAGCCTTGTGTTGAGTTATTTTTAGGATCGTAAAAAGTCGATAGGGTGACATAGTTCAACATTTATTGATTTAGAAAGATTTGTAGAATAGGGGGCGGTTTAATTATTATTGCTGTCGGATGGAAAGGCAAGGGGGCGAGATTGGACAGAATTAACCAACTAAGTTATTGCAGGATTCAATTTATATTATAGGACGGCGATATGCTGTACAATATTATAAAGTTATGACGCTAACAGCATAATATAAAACTAATAATAATTATATTTTGACTAATAATCGTTGAGCGATTGCGGTTTTTAGTTGATGTGCTATTCTACGTATTATAATTTATTTTGTTGGTTATGTTAGAAAAAATATAATAATGTACTTGAGTCTCACGTCTGAAATCCATAGAGTAGTTTTAGGCTAGTCAGGGACTATTAAATCATTTGTCTATGGTTGGACCATAGAGAAAAATGATTTAGCGAGACCATAAACAATCTAGAATTAGGAATGATTATAAAACATGACGTCATAAAACCAATCGGAGAGGAAACTTCCATAACGCGTAATCATGTGATTTTGTTATAGCAAGTGGAATCACCTGTTATTTTCCATACCTGTTATTTTTAATACCTGCGATTTTTACATTGAAAGAGATTTTCCTAATACTTATCACGTAGTAGATTAGAATGCAATGACATGGGAAATGCCGCTTCATTTTGTTAGTTCGATAAAATCCTAGGAAAAGTAACATAAAATAATATTTCGGTTCAAAATACACGCGTTGATGAGAAATCGCGATTATAGGGAATAGCAAGTAGCAGGGATGTCATGTAGGGGATAGAATCATATCGTCGTAGTCGTAGAACAACGACGGATCTGCAAATCAGCAACTTTACAGTAGAGCACTTTAAAGTTTTTAGAGGACGTTTAATGTCATATTTCAAAAACGGCTTATTCTGTCTTTTTGAAATTTGGATATATTGCTGTGCGTATGGGCTTTTACAGTATGATTATAAATATATCTCCCAAATATGGCTAGTTTTCGTAAAAAGTCATATGTGTCATCGTTCTGCGGACAGAAATGTGACGAATAACTAAATACGACGTTATTTTGCGGACGGTCTCTGTCTTATAAATGACGTATGGTAGATTCCGTCGTTTTAATAAGGAATCTATGTCCATTTCTACTGACGGATTTTTATGGATTTAATAAAAAAAATGAAAAACAATCTCTTTCGTCAAGTTTTATTTAAGTTATTTAAAGATAGGTCAGTACACCAACATTTTTTTTATCTTCATTATCATAATCATAACCATTATTAGATTTATGTTTTTTGTATCAAAAGTAAAACAGCATTTTTCTATATAATCATAACAAATTAATCAGTTTTTAACTTTGTTTGTTTCTTAACTTTTAATTGTCGTTTGTAACTTTTTATTAATAATAATTAAACTACTTGAAATTAAAATTTTAACAAACATCTGAGAACATAATTTTCCTGAAAAAACATAATTGGACTTTAAATTTAAAATAATAATTAGCTATTCTTAATTTTTTATATCCATACTTCTTATCAAGAAAATAAAAGATTATCTAATCACAGTAATAGGAACTTTAATAATTCAGCCTTAATTATAATTAAAGAATAATCAAAGTAGTTAGATGTCTGTGCGAGTACCGTCAAAGAATAACAAGCTACTATAAAGTGTCCAAAGTATTTTTACAAGCTTTTTCTCAATTAACTTTGTCGTCCATGACGTAAAGTCAAAAAACGTTGTTCAATATGCAGTTTGGTAGTAGTTTCATATTCCGTTAAATACTTTACGTCATAGACGACAAAGTTAATTTAGAAAACACTTTGAACACTATGTAGCTTGATACGTCTTTAACGATGATGCACATTCAATAAACTTGATTGTCTAATTCAGACCCTAATCATTATCATAACAACGAAGGACCAGCGAAGGGATGTTGAGTAAAAAAAGAGTTAATTGAGGGATGGAATAATCGACTGACCTTGTAGAATGGCGTCGCTCCTCGGGGTGTTATTTCTTCGATGTTTTTTATTGGCGCAACCGATGTTTTTGTACGCGCGCGAGTACCGCGGCCGGGGATGATTTTGATAGATTTGGTTTTAAGATGATTTTCTACCGTTACTGGGATGGAAGCCGCAACGGGGAGCAGCTTGACCACCAGCGATGCACACGAAGAATCGAATATTCCATATAGGATTGGGTAGATATAGGAAAGAATGTAATCCTACCTACATATTTTCTTAATATTTATTAATGTCACTGCAATTGATACAGATCATATGCTTTGTTTTGTTTTTTGGTATAATTAGCTATATATAACCACTGCTTTTGTACGTCACCTAGCTCCCAAAATTTTATAAAAATTTCCATACGTTTCTCTTCCGAAATGTTAGTACTACATTTAAATCTGCAACGGCACGGTGGGCCCATAACTTTTGCTTCAATAGTACGTCCTCTCTTTGAACAGTACACTTTACCAGGATTCTTGAGTTCTTTTCTTTTTATGTCCCCCCATTCTTTATAGTTTCGAAGTCGTTTTTTTCCTCTACTCCTAATCGAAGGTGCTGGAGATGGTTGATTCGACTCCGTATCGATAGTACTTACTGACGGGCAGGCAAACTCGTCAATTTCATGCTGGCAGCAGAACAGATCGTTACATTTGGCGTGTCTGTTGATCGGGGACGGGACTGGTGTTGGTGGCTGTTGGGAGTGGGGTGGTGTTGTTATAGCAGTCTTGTTAGGCTGTTCAACATTTTGTGTTACTGATGAGGCTTGATTACTTAAATCATTGAAAATGGGAGTCAACGGCGTCGGAGAGTCAATGTTGTATTGAAGAAGAGAACCTATTGATTGGCAGTTATTAACGGAAATGGGGGTCAATGCGTCTGTAGGTATATAAGCGTCTTCTACAATGACATCATTAGAGAAAATAAAATTTCTCAGTTTGACAGTCTGCGTTAATTATTGGTGACTCACAAGTGCTTCAGCGTATGCTGAAACGTTAACTGGTAAAGTTGAAGGGCTTACCACTGTTACACAAGACTCTTCCTGGTGGTTTTTATTTAAAAATACCTCATTCCATATGTCACGCATAGTTTGCTCGCATAATATTGCTTCTGCTTCAGGTGGTAACGGCGACGAACGTTCATCAGCTGAAAAAGATGTCAATTATAAGTAAAATAGTAATTATTTTATTTGTATAACAAAAATAACACGTGGCTAATACAAATATACTACGATTTTTTTAGCTAAAATATGAATACTCATTTTTACGTAAAGTAACAATGACGTATTTTAAAATCTATCCGAAAAACAACGACGGTTATGTATGTCCGACTGCCTCCTGTCCGTAAAAAAATGACGGATTGCACGAAACGTCTACGATCACTACAAAGAACATCGTCGTATTTTACTTTACGGCACAAATTCAAATCATCTTATTATGAGTAAAGATTAGTCACTATACAAGCTTATTATGTTATTTTAAGGTATTGTTATGAAAACAACGACTTACGAAAATACTCGTTTAAGTATCCCTAGTACAACGACGAAAGTCATTTACCGTCGTTGTTCGCCGAACAAGCTATTAAAAATTAGTTTCACGTGAAAGCTACACATAAATTTAAAAATGTATAATTAAATATGAAACAATAACTTACCTGAAGTATTGCGAAGATGTTCTTTCGTTGTTTTACCGATAAACTCGTTATTTTGTTTTTCATTTATACTTTGAATATCATTGTTACTCTTTTTTATCAAAGGTAGTATTTTATATTATTTGTTTTGACCTATTAGATGTCATAATTAAGCTTAACATAAGGATATAATATAAACAAATGCTATTCTTGTTATAATATGCAGTTATAAAAAAAATAATCAACGCAACATTAACCTTGCCTTGCGGCACCGAGAATAATGACTGTATTTATTAACCGTCGCGAGCGCGACGGTCGCGGGGGGCAGGGATCAACGGCGTACACTGACGGAATAGATCACACGTCCTCGTACCACGTCTGAAAATCAAATCCGTCGGTGTTCCAACTCTGTATTTGGGAAGTTATACATGATATTTGAAAAAACTTTTCAACATCCGATAAAGCAAGATATTATAAGTAATTTCATGTAAAAAAACAAAATTTAAAAAAAATCAGAACCGTCTTTGTTCTATGACTACGACGATATGACTATTCATTGCTAGTAGGAATTTTGGTTTAAAAGCAACGTAGTTTGGGATGCATAATGTAAACGGATAAATACGTCTAGTAGGCGATAAAAGTCGTTACCGTCTGGAAACAACTATCTAATATCTACTCTATTGTGGGGAGGTTACCTATTAGCGAGGCTAGATGGCGTTGGGTTACCAATAAAAGATTTTATTTTGGATGATGGTAAAAGGGTGCTGTCTAATAATAATATGTATAATTGTAATACTCTTGCAGCGTTGTAAGTAGTCGTTACCGGTAATCATTGCTTCTTACCGAATAGTTGAAATCGTGATAAATAGTTAATTATGAAGATTTATAAAGGATAATTATTAGCTTAAGATGAGGTTAACGTACGCAGAAGTAAAGCTCGCTGGGCACAGCTTACTATACCTACTTACCTAATATTATCAGTTGTGAGTTACCTAGAGATATCTAAGTCGGGAGAGCGGTGAAAAGAAAAGACCTTACTACATGACTAATTAGTTAGGATAGGTAGAGATAGATAAATCATTAAATTCACTGGGTTGGATTAGCCTATTAAGAAGGGTACCTTTCACAATTGTCTATCTCCGTTGAACGATTAAGATGTTGAAAAAAATAATAATAGTAGAAAAAAAATAAATATATAGTTGACTGGCTTGAAGTCGAGATTTAACTGCAAAATTAACGAGTTATAGCACTGTTATGCTATAGGGATAACAATAGCGTATGTTATCACATCAATTATAAAGGCGAGTTGCGGGCGGATGTCACGTCATAATCAATAGTTAACTCGTTTTATTATTTTAAAAGTTAACGCAAGCTACTTATAAAACAGTGATCGATTTTATATACCACAATTTTAAGTTGTAGGATAAATTTAAACTCATAGTCCGCAGAAACATTCAAGCCGGAAATAAAGCGATGATATTGCGAGCTGAGAATAAATCTCTTAGAGAAAAATTTATTAATAAGTAAATCCCTGATATTGCGTTATCGAGATTACAATACAAAATCAACTATCACAATTCGAATCATACAAGGTAATTATTTAGATGTTTTCTCGCGTCGACAGGTACAAAATTTAATTTAGATGGGTAAAGAAATTAGAACTGAAATGGGTTTCGGATGTGTGACGTTCTTAGGACACGTACTGTTTAGTAGCATAATTTAAATTTAGTAAAATCGGCCGTATTGGACATATTTCGTTTTGCGGATATATATATTTAACCGAGATTATCGTGGAGGTAGGCATAGTTCAAAGTTTATTAAACCCGACCTAGAGTCATAACCTATCTTTGTATGTCAGAAGAAAATAATAAATTTATAAGTAGTAGATTTTAAAGTCAATAGTAAATTTATTTTCCCGAGGTGCGACCTGAAACCTAGTTCGCACTAGGCCATTCAAATACTTTAACCGGTAATGTTGATTATAATAAATAAAGATGTTCGGGATTTATAATAATATTCTAATACTGCTATATTAAAATTGTTATTATGAAATTAAATAGGTTTGCTTAACAATTGGCAAATAATTATTAACTCAAGAATTTGTTTAGTACAAAGTAAATGTCTACAGGTTTAGAAATGATAGGACGAACGAAACGCGTTTGGACTTGTGGGAAGGTCAGCGCGGACTGTCACAGCGGGATTATCTTGTTTGGATTTTTATTAATATGAATTGCTAGAACTCTTAAATAATCTAGATTATTGGCATCTAATATGTACGTGATGTAATTGTAGATGATTAAAATTAGTACTAAGGTAGGTTATTGTCGTAGTTATGACACAACCTTAAAATTGTTAGTTTTAATGTAAACTACATGTTGCATCTAGATTGTTATAAACAAACTAATTAATTGGCAGTTTTCACATAGGCATGTAGGCCGGGACATTGAGTTGATGAAATAGTGTTATCAAAATCATTCATAACGGAAAGATAAAGATATTTTATTTGCAAGTGTGAATACAAAAGTTTAGTTCGGTTAGTATTATTCGGTTCTAGTCTAGTTTTGTGGTAGCGTTTTACCTAGGGTTTTCTAAATTATAGGAAATTAAATATTAATTGTCTGTTGTTGTCTTCTACGTTAGAGAGGGAACGGAGAAAGATAAGGAGGACTCATTTTGTTATAGTCAGCTGTATGATAGATAATCCTCCTAGTAAATATTTCTTGTGATTGCGGTAGCAACATAGAGTGTTTATAGGATGTTTTGTTCATTAACTAATTATCTTCACCGCAGCTGTGGATAGGGATGGCTAAAGTATGTGAACAGGGGTGGAGAAGATAGGTCATTATAAATTAAAATAAATACTTGAATTGCAATATGCCTGACTAAATAGTGCGAAGAGATGGAGTAACTATGTTAGAGAAATTCTCTATTGCATAATATTCGAACTTTTGACATTTTCAATTGTAACTTTAGAATTTTGATTAGAGTATTTAACTAAGCGGGTCCAACGAAGAAGGCATGCTGAAAGCTAGGTCTTTGGTCGTCTATGCACACAATAAAATTATAGATGACACAAGGGAGCATTCTTAATTGGCACTGTTAAATTAGTAAAAGTAGCTTGTTTAGGGTGTTCGAATATTTTTAGTCGCACAGGGCACAAATAGAACTTAGTTAAGCGTGTAGGGTTTATTTTGATTTACCTGGTGAAGTAATTGAATCGAAGTTTCGGAACTGTGCTGTAGAAGTGGGAATTACTCAGCACACAATAAAATTAAGTGGTTTCCATTTAGCTTCATTTCCTAAACTAGCCTTTCTTAAAGTTGCGGAAATTCTGCTGTAAGGTGGTTCCTTTGGGGGCGTCTTGTGAAGTCTAAATCAGGACAATTATACTTGACTAACCTATAGAGAGATAATGTCTTAGGCTGCAGAAACAGAGGCCATTGATGGCATTTCATTTTGGCGTGGTCAGGGGATCTCGTGTTGCTGGGGAATTTTACCATCTGGACGGAAGGCTGAAAAGTAAAGTAAAATGCATAATGAGTAACCAATTAGAGTTACAAACATTCGGGAGATTACCATCTTAATAATGTGTCTTGTGCGAGTGTAAAATTAAAATCATCTAATAAAAAAATAAAAAATAAAAAGAAACTAGCACTATTGAATCACGCAGTTTGGAATTCAGTAAATACGAGAAGGAACTTACGATATTAATTACCATGAATACTAAGACGAAGTGTCACCTTTAATGACTTATTATTTACCGATTTGACCGATTATTAGTAATATAAAAGGTAGGAAGTTAAGTAGAGTTGTGGGGGCGGATAAGATAGTTACCGGTCTGTTTAATTTAAAAAGAAAATGATATTTTTCAAAGGTATAGGAAAGTAAGGGGATATTGACGTATTATATATTAGCAAATGAGACTAAATGTTGTCTTTCGTGCATAGTAATAACTAGGGATGAGACATAGTTACTAGATAGGTTTTGGCATAAGTATTTGCTTATACGTATAAGCTCAGTACTTGTCAATTAGTTTACAATGTCCAACGCGTACCGGGGTATTAACAAGTACTTATCGATGACGCATACATTGACAGTTAGATATACATAGCACACAAACTTCTAATAGATCTGAACTACGGGGTAGCTAGTTCAAAACTCAAGGACGTGTTTCGAGATGCGTACCCCCTTAGAGTGAATGAGTTTTTCCTAGGTATTTACGATCGACAACCTTATTGTAAGGCGTTAAGACCTCTATTTGTATGCACGGTGAGTGGGTGTCACTGCGTACCGGACGGAAGCGAGTCTAGTATTCTATCTCGGTTATTTGTAGGATTAGACATTAGATGTATCTCATCTAAAATAAAGTTATAACTCTTGGGCGATGATGGTATGCCTACTGGTTTTGGTTGATATGGGGGTTTGGTTAAGATTTCTTATCCGCGGAGAGGAAAATAGGTTTCCGTTGAAAGAAGTAGCTAATTAGGGATTGTGGAGGACGCGGGTTCGATCCCTGCCTGAGGTAGACAATTGTTCCGACGTTTCGTTATCTTAGGTAGTTATATAAGCTAAGATGAGATTGGTAGCGTTGAAGTATGAAGGAAAGTTTTAATTCAAATTATTAATAATTATTCATTAACCTAGTTGGAACTAAAAGACCATGACGGCGAAGTGGTTGATGCTTCACCCACGAAAGATCCCAGGTTCGATCCCTAGGTTGCAACATTTAGATGCGGAACAAGTTGTAAGAAAAGACGTAAGTTAAAAGAAGGCCATGATGACAGATGTACTTGAAATTATTCTAGGAAAATAATTTAAAGAATAGAATAATTGAATGGTTCGGAAGATGTTATAAACTTACGTCGGAATCGTCATAGAGTTGAAGAGTTTTCGCTAGGGGGCGTTAGTAGACAGAGCAAGAGACTGTTATATTGATTTATATTATAATATGATTTGTTGTTATGATGGTAAACAAAAGGCAAATCATTATTCGGAGGTTGTGTATGATTAAAGAAATGGTAGATGTCTAAGTTATTGGGAAATATTTACCGAGACTAAGTTTACTGGGATTTCGTTTCGAACACGAGAACTGGGTATGCGATTATGATTTTGTGTCAGTTGAATAGAATGAGGGGTGTGGGCTATTTTGCAATAAGAAAGCTTATGGAGGAAGGAGTCATTAGGGATTTGGGGAGGAACTATAAATAGTAGGAATATCTTTGAGGGCTAGGATGACAATGAGGTTGGCAAGGAAGGAGGTGCTATTTTGTACTTAATTAAGTACAGGGTTTAGATATAATTCGCCGCAGATAAGAGTGGTACTTTATCTGCTTAAATTCTATCGGGGGCGGCTGTAACGGTACAGAATGAATGGTATCCGTCCGTTAGTAAGGAATGCATGGGAGTAGCACTAAAATAAATATTAATGCGTAGCGCCAATAATAATAAGCATGAAAAGGGAATAATAAACTAGTTCAGAATAATGGTCAATGGTCTAGCGCTTTATCTTTAGTTTGAATTTCGCGGGGACTGCTCTGCGCGTCCCTTGCGACATAGGCGGCGTCTAGCGGAAGTTATTTACGTAAGCTTCGCATAAGGTTGCTAGTTTGACTTCTTTATTTTGAATTTCGCGGGGACTGCTCTGCGCGTCCCTTGCGACATAGGCGGCGTCTAGCGGAAGTCATTTATTTGGGCTTCGCGTAAGGTTGCTAGGTTGACTAGGACTTTATTTTTATTTTGAATTTCGCGGGGCTTTGGGGGTCGGCAAAGTGGTTCACCTACGGGCGGGCGCCACCTATGGTCGGAATACGGAACTTTTTATAATTTCACAAAATACAGGATTATTGGCTTAAGTGGATGATTATTGAGAGGGAATTGTTAATAGAAGGCTACATTTAGATATTCAAAGATGTAATATTGGCTATCTGACGAGATTTGGTTAGATTATGGAAAAATTTTAGAATTGCGCGGCGAAAGCGGCAATGAGCGAGCGAGAGGTTGAGAAAAAGACAGAAAGAGAGGTCGGATGATAGCTCCACGTGGCGCGACGCGAAGGCGGGGGGGCATCGGGGAAGCGGCTAGCGATTGGTTGAGGGAAGAAAAGCGGTCTCGCGCGGAAAAATGGGAGGCGCGCGTGGCGGGAAAGTTAAGATACTTGGGAAAAGAGCGGAAAATTAAGGACATTCAGTTTTGGGACGTCTGCGGTGCGGACCAACTTAAGAGTGCGGTACGACTCATACGGGAAAAATAGCGTCCGAGCTTTGATAGTGCGCTAAGTGATATTCGAGCTGCGATATTAATTAAGATTTGTGAAATTGAAAGTTATTAATAAAGTAAACTATTGCGATCGCAACTCGAATCCGTTAACGGAATGAAGTATTCTGGGGTACATCGGCGGAAACGAATCACGGTGGCAACAAAAACCTATGTACCTTTCAACAGACTTCGGTCTGGATGATCTTTGATTGTATTTAATAAGATCGGCGTTTTATATCATTACGCTAAACAATACACTATCTTCGACGGAGTAATGGGGGAGAGACAGTTGTCTCCCTAGTGAAAGTTGAAGATAGGTCAGACACCATTTAGCTGGAGGTAGACACGTATGACCCAGTCCAATCTCGAGTCTACCTCCATACATACAGTGTAGTGATAGGAAAATAACACACTGAGTATACTGGCTCGACTGATAGAACATTTAGGAGTTAGTTGCTTTCAGGGGCAATGCGACTCTCACCACACACCACGAATTTAAATTAAATGAGGCTTGGCCTAGTTTGCAAGGTACACAAAAAAGGGACTGTTAGTTCGACAAAATATAGGCATTTTCAAGTGAGGAAAGTTGTAGGAATCTATAGGTAGGCGGAAATATATATGGTTAGTTATTAATTCAGACTAATAAGGTAGGGATAATTAAGTTACGGCGCTAAATAAAATTATGATGAAGTGATGTGGGTCCTAGCTAGGCAAGTAATCTGTTACCGCAGGCCGGTAAAATTCTAATTGTTTTCCTAAAGTTGTTACCAATTAATTATTCATTTTAAATAATTAACAGAAGTGTGATAATATTGTACGATCATTACTTTGGAGTACCTAAAAGTCTAGACTGGTTTCCTATTACAAGAAAAATACTAAAAAGTTATAGCAAATAAGCTTAGCCGTACTGTGATGTTTGATTTCTAATGCTGAAATGACCAAACAGGCATTTTTTAGCTTTCCCTGGGATGCAATACGATCTCATATCGCTATACTCTTCAAAGTATGGAAAATTTTACATCCGATACCTTAGCAAAAATAAGCTGATACAAACTGAACAACTAAAACCAGTTTAGAACCTAGGATAAGTCGTTGAAAGAAGACATTGCAAGCTATGAGCTTCTAATAATCTGAAACATAGAAATAATTGATTGATAACAACCAGCTAATTAGCCTGACAATGGTCTACTAATACCATTTGAATAGACCTCTTAAGATATGTAAGTACTTACTTCTAATAATATGAAACATAGAAATATTTGATGGGAACAATCTAATCAATCAGACTAATACCTAGTACAGTCTAATTTATACTTATTAAAGTGAGTAAAAGATAGCTTCTGAATGTAATTGATTTAATGATTAACAGGGATAATTAACTACCTAATTTACTGCCTACTAGGAGTATACTAACTAATGATAGTATTCTATTTAAGTTCACTTCCTGAAAGTCAAGGATATTGAATGAATTAAACATCCTTTAATAAACTTAAGATGTGATAATCTGCCAATGCAGCCAATCCAATGTAGTTATATTGGAACTTTATAAGACCTGTATAATAAATACTAGGAGTAAATAAAAGTAATTTTACCTGTATTAATAGCATTCTACTTTAGCCACCGCCTGAAGTGGCGTTTGATTAAATTATCCACCCTTTACGGAACTGAATATAAGTTATTGCATTGAATAATTAAGTTCTTAATGTGAAAAGGATATTTGGATGATAGCAAGCCTTGAGATAAACTCTATTGATTTATGTGGAATAATAAGAATTTAAATTGCTAACACATAGTTCATAATGTAAAATGAAATTAGATTTTGAGAGGAGATGTAAATTCTCAGTTTGAAAGAATTAAAGCTACAAGCTAATAATTAATGTTAAAGCCAAAGTGGACGGGGCCATAATTAAACAATGAGATGTAATGGCACGCTATGGAGCGGCGGTTGGAGCTCATAAACTTCCACAAGACTCTTATATTTCCACAAGACTTTTAAACTTCCACAAGACTCTTATATTTCCACAAGACTTTTATATTTCCACAAGACTCTTATATTTCCACAAGACTTTTATATTTCCACAAGACTCTTATAATTCCACAAGACCTTTATATAAATTGCACCAGGCTTCTTATGTATCATGCTACTGATAATAAATAATAATGCCTACAAGCTAAGCTATCATCTGATTACCTTTGAGTGGTTACAAATCTTCCCCGCAGCTGCAGTGAAGGATTTAGGTCACAGTTCAGACGGAGTCATTGCTAGGCTACACATATTTATGTTATGATTTATAGACTGGTAGGTAATTAGGTCAGGAGAAAATAATTTAACACAGGGATAAGCCAATTACTAAACTTTCACGAAAGAACTTGAGTTACTTAAATGCGGTTAACAACGGAGGGTTCACTAGACGATCTGGCCAAAATAGTAGTTATTATAATATTACATTGCTTGACTGAAATTCACTGCAAATAGAATTAAGCTATGCTAAGGTTCCATCTTCATACAAACGCTACACACTCTACAAAACTCCAGACACAACCATTAGATTGTAGATAAATTAGGTTAATTAGTTTTAAGAATTAGATAATAATTTAAGTTAAGGTAAAGCGGCGAGGATGTGTGTATGTATTATAAGCTAGCTAGGCATATAGGTGTGAAAGGCATTAGATTTAGGTTTAGATTTAGGTGTAGCAATTTAATAAGAGGGGGGGGAGGTTACAAGTTGTCGAAAAAAAATGTTTTTAGGAGTCATTCGATTTATGTTTTGTTTGTTATTGTTTAAATCATTTGTTTTAAATTTCAACAAGGCCACGACCTTGTGCAATGATCAGGCTAACTTACGTAAGTTCTTTTAATGCATATAACTAATTCAGCGCATAGTAAGTTAAAAATACGTAAATTTTCATAATTTCGTGCAGGATCCCACCCTTAATTAGTTTGGTGGACAAGTCAGCTACAGAAAGGAATTCAATGAATACATAGATTAACAGATGAGGTAGAGTTTCAGTAAAGCACGACTCACGATATACATTACAAGTTTCACACGCTCATTTTGTTCTGTCTAGCTGGACAACGACTCGGTTAAACATAGGGGACGATAAAGTATTCCATTTTGTTTCGAAATAAAAATGGATTTATTTTTAGAAAAAATATTTTAATAGAATACTACCCTCTCTTCCCTTGGGTGTCGTAAAAGGCGACCTGAAATATAACACCAGTTTAAAACAATGAATCAGTTGCATTTTCATATGAATTATTCCGTGCCCTACATTTACGCACTAAACTCATTAAATAAAAGAGAATAAATCTTTATCGTACGTCTGTTACATAATTTGTAATGCTAGTTATTATTGCATAACTGAGTACAACAGTTACACTTAACAAGGAACTAGAAAAAAACTTTTTGAAATTAAAATCATATCAGCTAAAAAAAGTAAAAAAAGAAAAATAAAAGCGTGTTACATTCCCATTTTTCTTTTTATTACTGACAAGTTATAAAAGCTTGTTCTTAAAAAGATTTTTACTTTTATTTATTTTTTTACTTTTTTTGGTAGTAGCACAATAGGAAGTAGTAGTTTTTTTTACAATTGTTAATATTTTACATTAGTATAGTGCGTCATCTGCCTGTGTAGTAAAAAATATTAGAAGACTATTTACGATTCCGAAAAAGTTTGTTGAACTCTTCAAAAACACTAACACAGTTATATAATAACATGTGGTTGGAAGCTGTAACTTTCTTAAAAGTTATCTCCAAGAGAACCAATACGTCTTGCAGCAGCTCTATCACTATTCATTACCAAAACCATATATAGTCGTAATAGTCGAAACTAACCGTATGGTTAGTTCGACGAAGCTGTCACAAATGTATTGCGTTCAAAAACAGGTACCAATGTAATTGTTAAATTAAACACAAACAACGCCTAAAAATACTGTCACCGTCTCATCCGCTAACACTATAAAAGCCATAGGTTTAGAAAATTTTATTTTTTGCTTACAGATGGCAGAACTATTGGTCATATTTAAAAAGGAGAGCTCTTAGGACAGCTAGGGACACCGGTTAAAAATAATTGTATTGATTTAGCAAAAAGTTATAAGTCAAGTTATTTCTTCATATTGTCGAAACGAAAAAAATAACTACCTCATGCATCAAAATTAAGATTTAATATTCTATAGATCTGTGTTCCAGCAGGAACATGCCTACTGTTTAACTACTCAAAAAATTTGGTATGTTCTGCCATACTTCTACAAATCGTGATGATTGTTATAGAAAACTAGATTTTCTATTCAGTCGTCTTTTTCCCAGTATATAGATGTAGTCATGTGAGGCAAGATATATCGCAACTAGGTTTATCCTAATAAGTGCATTATCATTTCTTAGGTGCCGTTAATCTTATGTATTGATAAATAAAGCGCAAATAAACTGAGCCATATTAGAGTACATTTTATTACTATAATAACTTTTAACGATGAATAAAATTATCGTTATATGAATATTTAAATTAGAACATTTACTTGTAGGTGTTAGAAGTGCCATATATGTTCATGTCTAAGATTATAATCGCACTACTTATGTAAATTGAGGAAAGTACCAAGGTACTCATTGCCAACCTGGGGGCCTACTCTGTAAGTGGAACAGTCGAGCATAGGTGTGTTCGTTGACGTACGTCGCGCTTCGTTCGTTATTACGTTGGTTACGTTGTTACTTTTTGTGATATGGGGATCCTGCACGAAATTGTGAAAATTTACGTATTTTTAAGTTACTTGTACTATGCGCTGAATTCTTTAAATACACTAAAAGAAGTCGTGGCTTTGTTGAAATTTGAAACAAATTCTTTAAACAATAATAAACAATACATAAATCCTTTGATTATATACATGTCTAGATAGAGCCTGGCCGTAAAAAAACGTAGAAAAAATCATAGGCCAAAATTGGCCTATCGCGCAATCCTGACGGTCAGTGTCATTTTGCCGTGAAGCAGTGTTTACCTCTCGCGTTTCGGTGAAATTGTTCACAAAATGACCGTTAGCTCAGTGAAATTCTGTCGAAACTACAAATAAAAAGGAAAGTCACGTTTCATCTGTAAGTATCGATAAATTTTAATAAAAATTTAAAGTTTAACAATAATAACGGCCATGTATGCGTAGTGTTGCTGTATCAAAATGTAGAATTCCCATTATTGGTGGCAGAATATAAAAGGAGGTTTAAATATAATAAGTATGATAAAAAAATACTCAGTCTTGTAATTTAGTATTTACCTTATACATGGTCTTGTTGTAAATAAAGTAAATACATTAAATATAATTATTATTGGAACGCTATCAAAGTTTTTCTTTTTTTTAAACTGATGTCTGATTTATATATAAGAGCGTGAATAAATGTCACGATTCCTATTCGATGCCGAACGTTTGTAAACATATTACTGTCATTTGTGCAAATGTCTTGTTTCACTAGGATTTTTACTGTTTTTTGAAAGAAAGACACATTATTTAACTGTTTTCTTGTGAATGTCTTTCAAGAAAAAGTAAAATCCTACTGCAACTAGGTATAACAGTAATCTGTTTACAAACATTCGTCATCGAATTTGACGGATTATAGGTTCCGTTCTAAAACAAGAAAAAATATAATACCTACTGTAATGTTTTATAATACTATTATTATAAATTGTTATTGTGGTATCGTATCGATATTCGAAATGAGTAAAAAAAATATTATGTTTGAAATGGAATGTATTTATGTAAGAAGTGTGTGTTTAAGTATATGTATGTAGGGGATGGTAGTATGTATGCTTCAGAGCTCGATGGCGCATCGGCTAGCACGTTCGGCTTGCGATTTTGTCCGCTAAGCAACTTTCGCAATGCCGGGTCACTGGATGGGTGACCAAATTTAAAACATCTCGAGCTCCTCCGTGCTTCGAAAGGCACGTTAAGCCGTTGGTCCCGTTTGTTGTCGTAAGATGACAGTTGTTAAAACCCACCAACACGCATTGGGCCAGCGTGGTGGGTTATGGCCCAATATTCCCACGTGCTATCTCCACGTGGGAAGCCTGCGCCCAGCAGTGGGACGTTTATGGGCTGATGATGATGATGACGATGTTTGAGAAAGTGCGGGTGTATGTTTGTGCCCCTAAAAGGTCAATATTTCTCGTCTCATGTAGGTAAACTATTGGACACGGATATTGATGAGCAGTCATCACATTATGTAACCTTTACAACTGTTCGACCACATAGCAAACATTTTAATTTTCAGATTTCCAACTGATCCGGTAGAAAGAATTCGTTGTCGAAATATTTAACTATAAGGTTTCAACATAATAAGAAATTAGAGAACATGAAAAATGATGTAACATCCAAACGAAAATTATATAAGAAACAAATACAAAGAGAACGCCATTAATTGTTTTGATTTTAATTTAAAATATTTAAATTTCTTATTAAAAAATCAATTTTGATTAAGTATAAAATGTAAATCATTCTGCCTGTTGCTTCTATTTCGTCCCTATTACAAACATATCACACGCACGCAGGCTTCCATTAGCGCATTATTTTATTGTACTCGCCCTCGCCTTCAATCATCCATTTTTTCTAAACACACCAGCTTCTTTTATACGTTATACCTACATATACGATAGACATACCTAATTTAAAAAGTTATGTTATGTTATGAATCATTTTAAAA
The DNA here is from genome assembly GCA_963921215.1 of Scoparia ambigualis. NCBI lineage: Eukaryota > Metazoa > Arthropoda > Insecta > Lepidoptera > Crambidae > Scoparia > Scoparia ambigualis. Next base: position 14,485,401 of record OY992507.1, read on the forward strand.
TTATATTGTGCATAAATATTTTTTCCCTACTTTATCGGATATTAGGCATTCGCTGGCAACCATTCGCGCTAGTGTCAGATACGCGGCTGTCACGCACACTTCAAATTCAATACAAAAACCGGGCGGATTTTGAGAAGCGTTTGTACCGCGATGCTCCGTCTAGACATGTATATAGTCAAAGACATAAATCTAATGACTCCTAAAAATATTTTTTTTCGACAACTTTCTTAATTCTACGCGTGAAACAATAATTCTTACATGAAAATCTTTGTATTGATATTCCGCAGGTCGCCCCATCTTAAAAAAGTAAATTTTAATTTTTAACACAAGCGATAAAAACATTGCTCTAATCAAATTACTAGGTCTGAAACTTCAAAGCAGAATTATTGTCCTAATTTTAATTATTAATATGATTGATTTTGCTTTGAAGTTTATTATGAGACTTATGTCAGTTTTTGCGATCGCGCGGCACCGCGCTGCCCCCTCTTAATGGAGAAAGCTCCTGGAGTTACCAGGTATGAAAAGTTAAATATTTTTTCATTCAAGTAAGCTCACCTTGCGAAGCATTTTCATATTATAGGTAGTCGTGAGTCTACCACCCGTTCGGAATGCAATTTTTATACGTTAGTAATAACTTATATATTATAAATTCATTACTATCTCCAAAATAAAAGTTACAGTAATTAAATCGAGTTGCAATAAGAGTCCGTATGTCGCCACAGATAAATAAGAATAAGCGAGACAGCGACAATTGGGTGGCGACGAAACCTTCCCAATTAGTTAATTTCATCCACGGTTGCTATCCCGTTGTCGATGATGTTATGTTTCATCACTGTCGATTCTTGGTTATTTACTTTTGTATGACTAGTATGATATTGCTTTAAGCTAATATAAAAAAAAGTAACATCATCATCAGCATATAATATAAGTCCTACAGGCTTTCATAAGCCATCACGAAGGCCTATTTTTTATTAAGTAATGGCTTGTTGCGGTTAGACAGTGTCAAATAAAAGAAATACTTAATAGTAAATATTTTTTTGTCAGATAATGAGTGATAATATGAATGTAAATGGTATTCCCCTTTTAGTGCTGTGCTGCTAGCGGTTCATTAATAGAATACACAGACCACATATAAGCGGTCTGTGATAGAATACTACATTCCCATCTCTTCCCTTGGGTGTCGTAAAAGGCGACTAACGGACCAAAGACTTCACATACATCCACCAGCATAGAGCGGCGATGGACTCACCAACTGTCACGCTGAGCACATGTGCAGTGGTCACTGGTGAAAGGTGGACTGTGGAAATGGACTGCTTTTGCTGTCCTCCTGCTCTCCGACTAACCCTTCGGGAATAATGGTCGTGAATATATTTATGTATTTATGTATGTATTCCCCTTACCGTCTTTTTAATCATCATCATCATCATCAGCCTATTAACGTCCCACTACTGGGCACAGGCCTCCCACGTGGACAATAGCACGTGGGGATATTGGGCCATAACCCACCACGCTGGCCCAATGCGGGTTGGTGGGTTTTTAACGACTGTCATCTTAAGACAACAACCGGGACCAACGGCTTAACGTGCCTTCCGAAGCACAGAGGAGCTCGAGATGTTTTTAATTTGGTCACCCATCCAGCGACCCGGCATTGCGAAAGTGGCTTAGCGAGCAAGATCGCAAGCCGAAGGCGCTAGCCGCTGCGCTATCGAGCTCCTCCTTCTTTTTAATAAAAATGGACAAATGTTATGTCTCGTTTTTGTTAAGAAGACAGATAGAGACAGCGTCAATTTAATCCTAAGTGTAACTTTAATCAACGTTTATTAATAACAGGGTAAGAGTTTCAGTAAAGTTGTAGGAAATTACTGACACTTACATGGACATCTTGTGAAAATTTTAAAGTGATGTTCCACTGTTTTGTTTTGATTCCTTTTGTTTTATTTCCTAACTGTCTACACGTTCACAAACATTTATTGGTTAATAATCCATAATTATTCTACATTGATATACGACAAAACGCATTTCTTTTAAATAAAACAAAACTGCAGACATGACTCTTTACTTTACCGCCAAGAAGCCCAAAGCTGGTTGGTAAGTTTTAAAGACGATCCATCCACCATCCACCATCAACCATCCATCTATCATTTTCTGATAACTGGGAGATTTAATTTAGTCACCCATCCGGTGCCGCCGTCGTTGCGAACGTCTAGCCGCTGCGTCATCAAGCTCTACTTTGGACGATTCCAATTATTTTTGTATTATGATTCAAAATGGTGTTAAATATACTCACTTGTTGACAACTTACAGTTAGGATTTGTAACTGAAAAATGAGTATGTTTCAATTTATCGGTTTGGCAAGTTTTTAAAACTCAAAAGTTTGGCGTTTTTACGACCTCCGTGGTCGAGTGGTTAGCGCGCCGGTTCTGGCGTCGGTCGCGCCATCTCTGAAGTCCCGGATTCAATTCCCGGTCGGGTCAATTGAGAAACAACGGTTTTTCTAAATTGATTTCGGGTCTGGGTGTTTTTTTATGTTTATGTATATTTATCCGTTATCTACTTGAACCATTTTAACGAGTTTCAACAGAAGCTTATCTTGGACTAGATAATTGGTGTAAGCGTAGAAATAATTTTTTATTTATTTATTTTATTATAAGAAAAATATCTCAATGAATTAAATTAATTAAAAAACAGCAATGCATTGCATCCTTTTAAAGTGTTAAAATGTAAGTTATACAAAATAAATATTTCAATTTTAGACTTTCTTAATACATTTGGTCATTTGATTTAAAGTGTGTCGATTTTTTAATAATCAATGTTACGAAGTCTACATAAGTAAGTAATTAATAAGTTGCGAAATGTAGTCCTTTGTAATTGCAGTTACTGACCTGCTTGCCTGGTCCATGCGTTTGTATATTACGTCCAAGGCCTGAGGGCCTACTCTCTTTCTCCGAATCGAAATTTCGGCCGATTTTCGTTTGCTATTTACAGCGATTTTCGAAATTTCGTTCGTACAAAATAGGTTCATTTAAATTAATATTTTTTTTTTAAATTTGTTTCTAATTTCAAAAATAATGAAAAGCGCTATAGATAGCCAACGAAAATCGGCCGAAATTTCGTTTCGGACAAAGAGAGTAGAACCTCTGGCCTGTGATTGTTATAAAAATTAAAGGAGAATGCTCATGAAGTATGGAAAAAAAACCCAGGCCCGGCGCAAAAGAAAAGTAGCTCTTAATATAGGGAAAAATATGTAATTAAATACTGCATAGGGGGCATCATCGAAATCGAAGGCTGTATGTGTAAAATTGCTATTCGAAGTTTTACAGGGGTAGCATAATGTATCTGTAAAAGGGGCAGCAAACAGATATAGTTGTGGTTTAAAAGCGTATAACTTCTCTACCATTCTACTACCTACTTTTACAAGTTAATCATTAAAAATAATGTCAGATAAAAGAAAAAAAACACTACTAAATGTTCTTTTTATTTAAATTATTACGCTTAAAAGTTAACGTCTAATACGACATGATCCAAAAATAATGCGGGATCTCTAACTGTTCCTCATGTCTAGCCTCATAGAATAATAACGCATAGAACGATAGTCTCGTATTAGAAATCTGTCATGGCGTGAGGCAAGAAAACAATGGATGTAGGAGTAGGTTACGCGTACTATCTCGGCGACACGCACACAAGTGTACAAGTAATGTTGCTAGAGGAATCAGATTTGCCCCAAAAGTAAGAAATTGGAACTGTTGATAGATAGATAAGTTTAGATTATTAGTACTGTCGCTGGCCGTTTCGGTACCAAGCCAGTATGGCTTGGTTTTACTGGCCTCATTTATCGTGCGTGTACTCGCTTTCGTTATTATTCTAAGTCTAGCCCACCCTAAGTAATATAAAACGCTTATGACGTGGGTGCAACTACCCAATTTTCTCCTTCCGTGAATGCAGGAACAGTAATATCCGGATATGCCATTCCTGCCATTTTCCCTATTATAAAGAATGTAGGTGTAAAAGCGGTCTTTCTTCTTACGTGTCTTGATTGTATGCGACATAAGGATTTACTAAGGATGGCGAAACACTTCAAGCTCATAAACACCTGTTTGCTTAATATGCTCACTGCAATAAGAGCGGGCGATTTTCAGATGATACGTGCCAACAGCAATCAAAATCAAATCTTCATGTGTTAGTCACGGACCTGATTCAGGTCTGTGGTGTTAGTCTTGGGAAGTCTGTCAATTCAGGAACATCGGCTTGCATCCGTATAAACGCCACCCTTTGTCGATTTAATTTGTATTCAAGCACGTAATCACATAAATGATTGTGATTATTTACATTATTTATTATTTCAATGAATTTGTTTGTGTACCTGCTGTCCTCGTGCGGCTCTTGAAAACAGTTGATGATGGCAGCGGCTATCTTAAAATCCTTATTTTCATCCATTATTATTATTATCTATATCCATTTTCTCCAATAACCAATCGATAAGCAAACTCGGAATCCAAAAATAAAAAGCAATAGGAAGTCGTTTAAAATAGAATCGGTTAAAAATGACAGGAAAAAAAGCACAGATCACAACGAATACTGCGCGGTGCACGCCGACCGACGAAGATTATTACTTGCTCGGTGTTTCAGATGGCACTTTAAACCATAGCTCCCCAGCTGCATAATAATTATGTTACCTACCGGGCGATTCTTTGAAAATGCGCATATTGCCCCATGTTAGGAGATTGCATAAAAGTTGTGACAAAACGCATTCTTTAAGTAAATTTTACATTGCTGCAAACATACCCTTACAGAAACTGTACAAGGGAATTCTGTAAGTGTTTTACTTATTAACTGAAAAGCGTTTAAATTTTTTTGTGAATGGTAGTGATATTTACAGTAAATGGCAATTAGACAATGGTACAGGTAATGAGAAATGGTAATTATAAATCAAATAGCAAGAAGACAAAAGTCTAAACTGTTATTTCAAAATATAGCAAACCATTTTTTTTAACAAACTAAATTTACTTACTCATCAACAGACGCAAAAAAGTTAGAATTTTTTAATTTTTTTAAATTGAATTATCCGAAATAACAAAATTATCAACTAAGACACGGTTTTAATAAGCACATTTTTTTCTATATATTTTAATCAGCCTTAAACATAATTTCTTACTTGGTAGGTATTAAACAAAGTAATAAAATTTTAAAAAAGAAAATTCAATGAACTTCTTGGTAAGTAAGCGGTAAAATAGCTGAAAATATACACTTCAATATTAATCTGAAGATTTTGTTTTATACGAAAGGTTAATTCTGCAAAAAAATTTTAATCTATTATCTATCAATGAAATGAACAAAAACCAAAACGTCTTGGGTAGCAATTGGAAATAAGCATCCAACTCAAAACAAAAATAATGACTTATTAAAAAAACTAATTAAAAAATGGACTCACAGGATTAGATGAGACCTTGAGACAGACATGATTGAGACCTTTAAATAAAAAACTTACAAAAATATTGCAAAACTAGTTTTAATGATTATTATTGATTAAATGTTTATAATTTACTTGAAAATCCGTTTTTAAGTCAGAAAAATATCAAAATCGTCATCAGAATCATAATTTTTGTAAACAGGAGGCTTTTTTATATTAATTCGACAAGTCGAGAGAGTCTGCGGGTCTAAGTAATAAATTCTGATCATGTCAATTTAGTGCAGCTTTGATCGTAGCTTCAAATTAATACTAGTTTTCTTTAAGGTTAGTTTAGATTTCAATGATGGGATTCTCTAGTATCTCTTGTTTTGTTTGCATTGTGAAATTTCTGTCAAAAATACTTAATTATAGTGTAATAGTAGTGTAGTTTATAATTTTCGCGACTAAAACACATTGAAATAAAAAATTCATACGGATTTAAATCGCAAATTTTACTATCTGTGATTTCCGTATATTTTTTTACGGAACTTTCCAGATAGCTTCCTAATTAGTATTTGTTTTCGATAGTGCACAGCACAAGAATCACAATTAAAAAAATATTAAAATTACCATTTCTAATATTTACTCATTACCATTTACTTTAGAGTAACGGAAAATACGGTAATTATGCAAGTGGTAATTAGGATTTCAAACATTTTGTTGATTAAACAGTTCTTTTCAAGAAATATAAAATTTTTAGCTACTTTACTTAAAAATGGAAATTATAACAACTTAAATAAACGTATCAGTTAAAAAAAACAATCGTCTATTTACCATAAAAACGGAAAATGGTGATTAGACGATATTTTGACAAAAGCACTACGACGACGAGAGATTTGAATATGGTGCCAAAAATTCCGGTCTTTGATAGATGTATTATACTCGGGCACCGAGCGCAGACAGGTGCAAACTTGTTAATACAGTAAAGAGTACGAATTTTCTAATTTGAGGTAGTAAATTAAGGCGAATATTTTTTAAACGGTAATTATAAAGTTATCCGAGGACATATTTTAAGAGCATTAATTCTTAATAATTTATGTTAAACAACTTGTGTATAGGGCTAAGGAAACTATTCCTATCTAAGAATATTGAACTATTATTACATTCTTCAAGAGGGATTTAGCTATATTGAATAAAAACTAAATGAAAATGTAAAATGGGACATGAATGGTAATTAGAATTTGGATGCTTGAAAACTATTTTCTCTAAATTCAATAAACAAATATAGTTTCTAATAGACTACTTTAGATCTGTAATACTTATATTCATAAGGTAGTATTATCAAAAGAAAAGTATTTGCACTGTAGAAGATTCTTTATCATCCGCCGCGTAATATGCACATTCTTAAAGAATTGCCCTACCCCTGTAAAACTTAGAATAGCAATTTCACACATATAGCCATTGATTTTGATGATGCCTCATATGCAGTATTAAATTACTTATTTTTACCTATAATTAGAGTAACTTTTCTTTTGCGCCGGGCCTGGGTCATTTTTGAGCATTGTCCTTTAAGAAACAGTAAGGAGGCTCCATCAACGAATTGTAAAAGTTCCAAACCTCACTTCAAAAAAAGTTTCACGGACACATAGAACTTCAAGACCAACTGCGTTGCAGCGACGTGACGCGTCGCGGTCGTCGGTCGCACGTTCGGAACCCTTTGTGCCCCGGGGTCAATGCAAGTCCAATAAAGATAGTAGAGCTATGCAGCTGGCTGGACTCGTAAATCCACACAATCGCCACGCTTGTGCGCTCGACATTTATGAGTCCGTAATGAACGAGTCTATTCAATTATCGATACTAAGAAGCGACCAATGTCGCGGGGATGACTGATTTACGGGCACGCCGATCTACTGATTGTGAGATGATCTCAATGATGTCTGTTGCTAAACGATAGCGGCATTCGAATTGATCGACCGATCATCGACGGAATTATAATATGAGAGTGCTGTTTGATGGAGCTCTGGCAAGGTCCGCTGGGATATGAGATAGGTGATATTGTAGCACTAAATACCAAATTACCGCCGACGGACGCTACGTTAAAAAGCCTCTTCGTAAAAACTTCTTACTGTAATTAGAATTTCTTATTCTGTTATTTTAAAAAACGAATACTGAGCTTCCTTTATGTTTAATTACAATTCATTCAATTACTCTCTAATGAAATTTTTATTTTTCGAAAATTTAGAACGAGCATATTGGTTTGTAATTTAACAACAGTAGGTATTAACTGTACTTTCAAACATAAAATTAGTAATAGTCTTAAAAGGAGTACTTTTTAGTCTTCATAAATACTAGTATTACTTACCTGCTCAGTTCTACGAGTGCTTTTTCATAAACGCAATTTAAAAAGAGATAGGTTGGTCAAATCTGTTTAAAATACAAACTACCACACTCAAATGCGTCTTTCGATATGATTACCTATAACCTTCGATCAACAGTTGTTTTGTTGATCGAAGCCTTTAACTATTAATTTTAATCCAAAAAGTGCTTACGACGTCACAATTGTTAGTCTTCAAAACAGGCGCTAAGCACAAAAAAAGACCTCACCTTTCTGTTCTCTGGTGATGAGTCTTTTTTGACGTTGATTGCCATCTCCGTGTGCAATTAGTTAATCTTGTTATAAGTTTTCAATCAACCTTTAATAATTGTCGTGACATCATCTCAATGGTAGCCAACGGCAATGTCTCAAACATTTATAATTCTATTATTGAGTAAACGACGGACAATTACCACCCGCCGGTCCGGCAATAAAAACTAAAAGACGAACGCCGTCCAATAACACTTAGCAAAAATGACCTTTCTTCGGATTTCGAGAAACAAACAGGGTGTTGTTGGGTGAGTGATCGGATTGCAATGCGGGCCCCGGCTATCTTATCTCGAGAATGTGCCAGGCTTCGTGGAGCCCTGTGGGTTGCCACTTAGCGCTTCGCCGCAAAGGAAACAGAACTTTTGTTAATACAAAAATCACTATCTCTTATCTGGGTGGCATTGTATGCATAACGGTCGCATAGGACGCACACACAAAAATGTTATGTTTCCGAGTCATTAATCTTAGGGCACGTCGGTCGTCGGTTCTGAAAATTAATATGTATGAAGTTTTATCGGTCGTACGATTATGTGGGAATGTTTGTAAGTGAGATTTATCACTCGTGGCGAAGCTTGATGCAAACGCGCCTCTAATTAGGTGCTTTTTATTCCGGCGCTCGTCTCGGACGGCAGTTCGCCTGAAAATACGATTTACGTAAAAGCATTTGCCTAATTATCTTGTCCGAAGCAAACGCGTGACAATACTTTGCAAATCTTTGGGAATTATGACGTGTTACTTCGGTATGAGATGGTCATGGTTACATGCTGTATGCTGGTAGTGATTAAACCTTTATGGAGGCTAGTTTAGTTAGAAAAAGTTTTGAGTAACAAATAGCAAACAATTGGGTAACCTATTACAATAAAAAGTGAATACACTTACAAAGTTTCTGTAATGAAAGAAGGTGGTCTAGACCTTAATGAAATTTATTTGTAAGTTAACAAAATTTGACTAGTCGTCGGTTAATTTAACTAGTTTCAAAAGTTACTTTTTAAAATGTTGTTGGTAAGGCTCCTGAGCGTACGCGAGAGAAAGCTTCTCTGAAACCGTACAGGCGCTGTCTGGGTGTTGGGCTTTCACGACTTTCAGCTTCATTTCATTTCAGCCGCCAAGCAGAACTGTTTTACGTCGCTACGTTCCGATTTGAAGGGAACTAGATCCAAAGAAATTACAGGGCATAGAGCCACAGAACAGAAGAAACCTCTTTCTTTTGTTCTGTGGAGGCATCAGAACTCAAGCTTCAAGGTGGGCCGCAATGTAAAACAATTCTGGTTGGTGACAGTATGAATTCATTTGAATATCTTTATGAGTATGAGTCACGGTTGTTTCGTATGTTTAACCGTCCTGAAAAGCCATAGTAAAAGCTAAGAATAGGTTAAAAGCGACACGATGACACAGAACTAATTTTCCTGATTTATTAAACAAACTAGAACACACGTATCACACGTGAATACACGTATGGGGAAATTTGAAAAAATACATAGGTACTTAGATAAGTTCACGACTATTATCCCCGAAGGGTTAGTCAGATACCAGGCAATGAGAACCGCAAAAGCAGTCCACTGCTGTCAAATAATAACTGCACATGTGCTCAGCGTGGCAGGTGGTGAGCCCATCGCCGCTCTATGCTGTTGGATGTATGTGCAGTATTTGGTCTGTTAGTTGCCTTTTACTTTTACACCCAAGGGAAGAGATGGAGTTGTAGTATTCTGTTAATAAGCCGCTACCAACCCAGCACTGTAAAAACCGGCAACTCTTAAGAGGCCTTCCAAAACACACTTGACTCGTCCTAAGAATAAAACCCAGGAGCTCCGGATATGGGAGCAAGCGGTTTGCTATTTTAGGTATTGAAAATATTTAGCAATTACAATTTAACACGAGTACGCAATGCTTCAGCGAAGGGGTATATATAATGTCGAATAATTAAACACATATTGCTACGTATATTACATCTCAACTGGTTTTTTTTTTTTTTTTAGTACCAAGCCCGGCAAATGACCCCACTCCACCTGATGTTAAGTGGAAATGAGGTCCAGGCGCGAGGACAACTGGTGCAGCGTAAGAGACGTAGCATCAGTCATCCTCACTCTGCCGGCCCACAAAGTGCTTCTTCACGCCTCGTTTGAAGGACCCTATGTCATAGGTAGGAGGGAATACGTGTGCTGGTAGACTATTCCATCTTTTGAAAGTGCGACAAAGAAACGAGTCACCAAATTTCTTTGTGCGTGATGGAATGTTAGAGACTGTAAATTGGTGACTCCGGAGAGCAGCACGCGTACTCCTATGGAGGAAGGGAGAAGGAAGGATGAGGTCAAAGAGTTCTTCAGAGCACTCGCCATGGTATAAACGGTAAAAGACGCTGAGTGACACAATATCTCTACGCAATTGCAAAGGCTCGAGAGTTTTAGTGACCTCCGCATTGCTGATAATGCGCACAGCGCGGCGCTGCAATCTGTCCAAGGCATCGAGAAGGTACTTTGCGGAGCCGTCCCAAAGGTGAGAGCAATACTCCAGGCAAGACCGCACCTGTGTCTTGTATAATAGACACAACTGTTCAGGCGTGAAGAATCGCCGCACCTTGTTCAGGACACCGAGTTTACGTGAGGCATTTTTAATCACGGTTTCGATGTAGTCCTTTTGGTTCAGATCGCAGCGGATATCCATACCGAGCATGTTAATACTGCTCTGCAGGCCTAGAGATGTACCCTGAAGAGAAGGAAGGGGAAGGAATGGCGACTTTTTCGCTGTGAACGCGCACACCTGTGTTTTCTTGGCATTGAACTCCACTAGATTATCGGAGCCCCATTTAGAAATGAGATCCAACACCCGATCGAGCTCAATGACAAGATTTGCTCGCTTCATTTCGGTGTCTACCCGCCCAGCCGTTGGGTGACCGTTATATCCCCCATGCACTGTGCTATCATCTGCATAGCAATGAATGTTTCCAAGAGGAAGCATGTCATTGATATGCAGAAGGAACAGCGTGGGGGATAGAACGGAGCCCTGAGGAACACCAGCGTTCACTGACATGAACCGCGAAGCGCATCCATCCGAAAGGACACGGATTCTACGCTCATGCAGGAAGCTAGCAATCCAGGTACAGAACTGAGCGGGCAAACCGTATGCCGGGAGCTTGGAGAGAAGAGCTTTGTGCCAGACCCGATCAAAAGCCTTGGCTATGTCAAGGCTAACTGCCAGTGACTCGCCACGCTTGTCAATAGCCTCACCCCAGATATGTGTGACGTACGCTAGAAGATCACCCGTTGACCGTTTTGGCCGAAACCCATATTGACGATCGTGAATTAGGAAGTGATCTTCTAGGTATCGAATAAGCTGTTTGTTCAATATTCGTTCTAGGATCTTACACAACACTGAAGTTACGGCTATAGGGCGGTAATTAGTCGGATCTGACCGATCTCCTTTTTTAGGGATCGGTTGCACATTAGCTTCTCTCCAAGATTCCGGCACACAACCCGAAGAGAGCGAGAGACGGTACAGACGCGTTAACACAGGGGACAACTCCGCTGCACACATTTTCAGGACTATTGCTGGGATGCCATCAGGACCGTTAGCTTTCCGGACATCGATTGACTGCAGCTCCGCACGGACATCACACTGCCTGATTTTAATATCAGACATTGTGTGGCCACAGTGAGGAACTGAGGGTGGCTGTGCATCACAGTCATCGATCCGGGAGTTAGCCGCAAAGAGTTTGGCCAGGAGATCGACCTTTTCCTGCGGCTTGTGAGCTAAAGTTCCGTCAAGACATCTCAGTGGTGGCAGCGAGGGTTGGCAGAAGTTGGATTGCACGGCTTTGGCCAGACGCCAGTAGCTACGGCTGCCCGTAGGATGCGTCAGGAGTTCTTGGCCTACTCGTGCAACGCGCTGGGCATCCGCTCTAATGTAGGCCCTCTTACACGACTTGGTGGCATTATTATAGGCTGCTTTTAGCGAGCGAGTTTCGGAATCCCCATGAGCTTTACCTCTGATCCAAGCGCGGTATGCCGTCTGTTTGCTTTCAACAGCGCTGGCACACTCGCGATTGAACCAGCGGTTGCGTCTGCCTTTGCTAATGACATAGGAGTGTGGAATATAGTATTCCATTCCTAATACTATCTCATCAGCAACGGCAGTGGCGCTAGCGGTTGGGTCCTTCTCACTAAAGCAGCGCTGCCTCCAAGGGACGGATGCAAAATACTCCCGCATACCGTCCCAGTCTGCCGACGCGTAGTGCCAAATCTGGCGTTTCGAAACCGCTGTTGGCGGGCGCGATGCCAAGGGCACTGTGCTGGATATCAAGCAGTGATCCGAGGAACCTAAAGGAGCTCGAATCTCCACCCGGTATCCAGCTGGGCGACTCGTCAGCAGAAGGTCGAGTAAGGAGGGCGCATGGCCAACTATGTCTGGGATCCTGGTGGGCTGGTTCACCAGTTGCGTCAGGTCATGCGTGAGAGCGAATGCGTGGGCAGTTCTACCAGCATGGTCTGTTTTGGAGGAACCTAACCACAACTCATGGTGGGCGTTGAAGTCCCCCAAAAACACCAGTTCCGCCGATGGAAACCGCTCCTGCGCATCATCTGCTACCCGACTAAGATGTTCAATTAGTCGAGTTGTCTCCATGTCGCCGTTATGGGATCGGTAGACGCAGACGTAGACACGGCAATGAGAGCTTAAGTCGACGTGTACCACTAGAAGGGAGAAGGAAGGGTCCTCCAGACAGCGCAGACGGCGACAGCAAACATCCGCCCGAACGAATAAGCAAACTCCGGCTTTGGCTTTGAAGGATTCTTCAAGCACAAAGCCGGGATAATTCAGGTAGGTGGTGTCAGCTGGGCGGATTATTTGCGTCTCCGTCAGGAACAACATTGCTGGCCGTGCCGTCTCGAGATGGTGGTGGACGGCATTGAGGTTTGCATGGAGTCCGCGGATGTTAGCGAACTCCACCTCAAACGGTAAGGTTGTGGTGGGGGTGTGCACCGCTGTAGTACCAGTTTTGTTGTTAGGCGCTGTCATTTTAGGAGTGGAAAGAGAGAGGCGTGAATCGAGAAAATGATGCCGCGATGCGAATGGTCAAAGTGTGGTGGCCTGTTTCCCCAGGAATTTGCCCACAGACGAGTATTATTAACCTGCCGAACGGAAGGGCCCCCGAACCCCCCCGGGAATGACCGCCGGGACCCCACCTTCCGGTCACCAACCGGCACGACGGACCACCCCGAGATTATGCGTGGCATGGTGAGGCAGCCTCACGAGCTGGTTAGGCTCGCTTGGGCCCCTGTACTGTGCCACGGGCGGCCAGCGGGACAACCGTTTCTACGGGTCTCCCTGGTCGGCAGGTTAACGAAGTCCTCCTGGCACTGGTTTGACGGAAGCCTCCACAGACCAAATACATCGCAGCATCATCCTCTCGAGCTCTGGTTATACGCTGGCTGATCCCGTAACGCGACCGACAAGCAGTCACTTGTCGGGTTTTACACCATGCGTACGGTGGTCACCAACCAGACGGGTCAAGCCCTACCACCAGTGGAGCAGATCATCGCTCGAAAAAGTCCGTTAGTCGCTTCTTACGACACCCACCGGACGGAGAGAGGGGCGGCGATTGGTATTCTTTCTCAGTCACCGCACGGATAAAAATTTTGCGTAAAATGTCCAATTTTGGCGTTCTTGATCTCAGAAACAAAAATACATTAATAATTTTGACTTATTGAATAGTGTAGTAGAACAGCTATTTGCATAGTTCTTAGCGGTCTCGTTTTTTGTAAATTTTGCTTAACTTTTAAATTAATCCCAAAGTTACAGAGCAAGATTTTCATAAAATGCGCGAAGGCATTTTTTTGAACTCCAAGATTTAATAATGGTTTAAACAAATAAATTTAAAAAAATAGAGTAATATCTCTTATATTATAATTGTATAGTTTGTAGCGACCGACGGAATTTTTAGATATCATTGATTTTATATTAAATAAAAAAAATCTTATTCTAAACTAAAAAAATCGGAATCGCCATATCTAAGTTAACTGTGAATTTCTCCTATTTACCATAATATTATTGAGCAAAATTTATACCTGAATAATAGTTACTTCATGAGGAATAAAGATTTTATACTGAATTTATTATCCTATTTCGATTTAAGCGATAAATACAACTTCAAAATTACTATAAAATGCGATGCGCCGGCCGTCCCGAAATCATCTTATTCTCGCAGAGTGAAGATTTGTAATATTAAGCATGAATTTATTATCCTATTTCGATAAAAACGATAAATACAACTGCAAAATGACTACAAAATGCGAAAATGGGCATTTTATGAAAAAATCACAGTCGAGATGTAATAGGCCTCTTTAACAATTTTTACACTGTAGCAACTCCTTGTCTACATAATCAGGGAAACTTTGTGCATAATTTTAGGTACCTAGGTTCTAGGGTTTAAGCCGGACGTCAGTGTGTGAGTCAGAGTCAGGAGAAGTCAGGACTTTCGGTTTATGTACCTACCTAACTATTTTTGTTTATATCGCTTACCGAGCGTATGCCCTTCTGAAGGTTCATTCTAAATATTAGTGGAATTTTTAGGTAGTTTACGAGAATACCTCCTACACCCAATAAACTTATAAACTAGTTCTTTTAATATTAGTGTTGTAGAAGATACAGAAGAGCCTCAAATCAGTGAACCATCATTATCAACATGAATTACGCGTTTGTTTTATGTCCCCTCTTACTTAGCCTCAGCAAGATTTTATTTGAAATAATTTTACAATAATAGAATATATAAAAACAATATTATCACAATATCACGTGAAGGACAGTGCACTTGACGATAATCGAGGTGCCCCGTGAAAATGCTTCGTTTGTCTTCGGCGCGTTATCGAGACAGCATTTATCTGTTGGGGTCTACGACATTTAACTAAACTATTAACTGACTCAGTAGAGATAGTGTTCATTCATATTTTTTTATCGAAGGAGTTTGTATTCACGGAGCTCCACCTCAAACGGTAAGGTTGTGGTGGGGGTGTGCACCGCTGTAGTACCAGTTTTGTTGTTAGGCGCTGTCATTTTAGGAGTGGAAAGAGAGAGGCGTGAATCGAGAAAATGATGCCGCGATGCGAATGGTCAAAGTGTGGTGGCCTGTTTCCCCAGGAATTTGCCCACAGACGAGTATTATTAACCTGCCGAACGGAAGGGCCCCCGAACCCCCCCGGGAATGACCGCCGGGACCCCACCTTCCGGTCACCAACCGGCACGACGGACCACCCCGAGATTATGCGTGGCATGGTGAGGCAGCCTCACGAGCTGGTTAGGCTCGCTTGGGCCCCTGTACTGTGCCACGGGCGGCCAGCGGGACAACCGTTTCTACGGGTCTCCCTGGTCGGCAGGTTAACGAAGTCCTCCTGGCACTGGTTTGACGGAAGCCTCCACAGACCAAATACATCGCAGCATCATCCTCTCGAGCTCTGGTTATACGCTGGCTGATCCCGTAACGCGACCGACAAGCAGTCACTTGTCGGGTTTTACACCATGCGTACGGTGGTCACCAACCAGACGGGTCAAGCCCTACCACCAGTGGAGCAGATCATCGCTCGAAAAAGTCCGTTAGTCGCTTCTTACGACACCCACCGGACGGAGAGAGGGGCGGCGATTGGTATTCTTTCTCAGTCACCGCACGGATAAAAATTTTGCGTAAAATGTCCAATTTTGGCGTTCTTGATCTCAGAAACAAAAATACATTAATAATTTTGACTTATTGAATAGTGTAGTAGAACAGCTATTTGCATAGTTCTTAGCGGTCTCGTTTTTTGTAAATTTTGCTTAACTTTTAAATTAATCCCAAAGTTACAGAGCAAGATTTTCATAAAATGCGCGAAGGCATTTTTTTGAACTCCAAGATTTAATAATGGTTTAAACAAATAAATTTAAAAAAATAGAGTAATATCTCTTATATTATAATTGTATAGTTTGTAGCGACCGACGGAATTTTTAGATATCATTGATTTTATATTAAATAAAAAAAATCTTATTCTAAACTAAAAAAATCGGAATCGCCATATCTAAGTTAACTGTGAATTTCTCCTATTTACCATAATATTATTGAGCAAAATTTATACCTGAATAATAGTTACTTCATGAGGAATAAAGATTTTATACTGAATTTATTATCCTATTTCGATTTAAGCGATAAATACAACTTCAAAATTACTATAAAATGCGATGCGCCGGCCGTCCCGAAATCATCTTATTCTCGCAGAGTGAAGATTTGTAATATTAAGCATGAATTTATTATCCTATTTCGATAAAAACGATAAATACAACTGCAAAATGACTACAAAATGCGAAAATGGGCATTTTATGAAAAAATCACAGTCGAGATGTAATAGGCCTCTTTAACAATTTTTACACTGTAGCAACTCCTTGTCTACATAATCAGGGAAACTTTGTGCATAATTTTAGGTACCTAGGTTCTAGGGTTTAAGCCGGACGTCAGTGTGTGAGTCAGAGTCAGGAGAAGTCAGGACTTTCGGTTTATGTACCTACCTAACTATTTTTGTTTATATCGCTTACCGAGCGTATGCCCTTCTGAAGGTTCATTCTAAATATTAGTGGAATTTTTAGGTAGTTTACGAGAATACCTCCTACACCCAATAAACTTATAAACTAGTTCTTTTAATATTAGTGTTGTAGAAGATACAGAAGAGCCTCAAATCAGTGAACCATCATTATCAACATGAATTACGCGTTTGTTTTATGTCCCCTCTTACTTAGCCTCAGCAAGATTTTATTTGAAATAATTTTACAATAATAGAATATATAAAAACAATATTATCACAATATCACGTGAAGGACAGTGCACTTGACGATAATCGAGGTGCCCCGTGAAAATGCTTCGTTTGTCTTCGGCGCGTTATCGAGACAGCATTTATCTGTTGGGGTCTACGACATTTAACTAAACTATTAACTGACTCAGTAGAGATAGTGTTCATTCATATTTTTTTATCGAAGGAGTTTGTATTCACGGAGCTCTTGTATTTAAGATCCGGTCACATTCTTTATCAATGACAAGAGGGTGAGGTCATAGAAATAGAAAGATGATAGTCGATAGAAAAACTTTTTCATTTCAATGAAAGTTCTTAGTTAAAGCCTGTATGAAAAGTTATATGTTAACGTCATTTTAGGTCACTATTTTTCTTTATCAACTGAGCGTTGATTAACCAAAAGATTATAAAAACTCGAGGTTAGATAAAAAAAAAAAGAAAAAGAAAATTCAATTATTGATATAGTTACTTTAAATTTGGTTTAATTATGACTACAATCCATAAATTATGTACATAATGAAGTTCATTGCAAAACTGAGTAGGTAGTGGAATCAAATAGGCTTGTTCTTATTTGGCCTGGCGCGCGATGATGGCAAGAGGCCGGACGGCATGACTCTGGTACCTTGGAGGGTGGAACGGGCACTGGTGTGGGATGCTACATGTGTCGACATGCTTGCCCCGTCCCATCTTCCAAGTTCATGCATCAATGCTGGCTCGGCTGCAATTAATGCGGAGAACCTCAAACGGCGCAAGTATCAGAATCTGACTGGAGATTTTATATTTGAGCCGTTTGGGGTAGAGACGTTAGGACCGTGGGGTTTGGGTGCCCACCAGCTCTTTAGAGATATCTCTAAAAAACTGGTGGAAGCCACCCGAGACCCCAGAGCCAGCAGCTATCTGGGTCAACGCCTAGCCTAAGCCTCGCCATCCAGCGCGGCAATGCGGCTAGTATTCTGGGTACTCTGCCTGATGGGGATGATCTGGGTGAATTCTTTGTTTTACAGTTTTATATTTATCTTTTTAGGTTGTAAATATTTTAATTTTAATATTAGATGTTACTTTTGTTATTTTTTATAATAATATCTTAAGGGGATCCTGCACGAAATTGTGAAAATTTACGTATTTTTAAGTCACTTGTACTATGCGCTGAATTAGTTAAATACGATTATTCCTTAAAAAAATATTAAAATTAGGTTAAAGATTTTAAAATATTAGAAAATGAATTTATTTAGAGAATACCTGGACTTTCTATTTGACTATAAAATGTATAAATGTTTTGGAATAATTTCAGTTGTTGTCAGTGTCAACGTTCTTCTTGTATCCTTCACTCCTTCGTTGGTCATCTTTGGCAAGGAACTTATAAGTTCCTTGGTCCTTTTATATTAATCTATAGGTACTCTAAGTTTTACATGAGCAGTCAATGGCAGTCATAATTTGACAGCTCAACACAATTCATTACGAGCCATTCAGGTTACTTAACATTTATGCTTTTGTTACTTTATTCAGGTCAGCAAACAATGTAACATGGAATATTTGGATACTTTGCCACAACGAACGGTTTACTGAATTGGTGTAAAACATTACAGAACAATTAAAACTAAGCAAATTTTTGTTATCAGTGAAAAAACAATTACTTACAACAACGTCGCAACAATTTTTTACTGCCTCTGTGGTACAGTGATTCTAACACCGGTCTCAAACCTTTGGGATAAATAGTATAGATGTGGTTTGGTTGGTGGTAGGGTTTTTCTGAGTCTACCTGACTAGCTAGGTACAAACATCTTATCTAATCTTGTCACATTATAAACAATGATAGCAGCAACAGTATAAATAAAAAAGCTAGTTTCAACTCGTGCGTAACATAACTTACATCAACAGGGGTTTATTTACCCTGTTAATGTAAGTTATGTTACGTTACCTTACAGGAATGTTTGTACCCAATTACTTTTCTATTTTATCAAAGAAGTTAGGCTATAATAGGACGTATAAGTAAAACCGATTGAATGATAGAAAAACAATTCCCCAATCAGTATGCCCAACTTAATAAGACATGGAAGAGTTAGAGTTTCGAAAAAGCAGCTACCACTACCAATTACGTTTAACATCTGGAGCCTAAGTAATCTGGTCGTGTGGTGATACATTGCTTGCTTGCTTAATTGTTTAAAAAAATGTAAGCAAAGTAGCGAAGCCACTGAAACAAGGTTAGTTGCCTCAGAATAGGAATGACAAAAATGTATAGGTTACAAAGTTTTATTCCCAATCTTTTAGAAAAGAATTTACAAAAACTCAGGGGGTGGTTCACGGATCGCTCACTCTGTCCGCTTGCTAGGACTTAAAAGGGACTTAGCTTCGGCTAGGCTTTCTGACGGACGGTGTGCAGAGGCGAAAGCTAGGCCGCGTACACGGAGACCGCGCCGACAGGAAACAGGAACCCGCCGATGAAGTTCACCCGCAGATCAGGTGGGTAGGTAGGCTGCAGTAGGACAGCCGTAGTGTGCTGCGGCAGGACAGCAGTAGTTTGGCTGCGGTAGGGCAGCAGTACTTGGACTGCAGTAGAGCAGCAGTGGTGGCAGCAGACCAGGGGTGGCAGGAACCCGGTGGAAGAACCCTTTAGAACCCTTTAGAAGAACAATTTATTACGACTTGACTAAATTACTAGCACAGGTAGGAACTTAAGCGCGCAGGCTGCTACGACACTAAACATATAAGTACCAAAATTAATTGAAAGCTCCTAAATGTCGCTTCAGTAAACACTAACATGATTTATTGCCGCGCTAATATAAATATAACAAGCAAGTCCTAAGGTGGGAAAGGTCACGATGTTCGCAGAACATGTCTGAAAGCAGACAGATGACCTATGAAATAGTGAACGGAGTTTCAAGGAAGGGGATCACAAAGGAGCAGATATAAGTTCAAATAAAAAATCGCGACATTTTAATGATGAAGTCAGTCGTGTCGTGTGTAGTTTGGTAAATACCAAAATAAACTATGACTATTCCTTGTTGCCTTCCAAACTACTATGACTATTCCATTTAAGCTATAAGTAGGTCAAATGTTGATGGACATGATGCGTAACGATTTTTTATGTATACCTATTAAATTAAAATACGATGGGAGTTGTCATTAAGTATGTGGTAGAAGTGCCTAATTAGACAAATGTCAGGTCAAGAGTTAACGAACTTATTAATGATAAATTATTGACTGTTTGTGTATTTACGAGTTTAAATTGCAAAAATATTAAGTTTTCTAAGACTGAAGCCAGTATAATGTCTCAAATCTCTGCTTTTGACTACACAGAGCAACAATATATTTATCTTACCTTTTTGAACATAACTTTAGTAAAAGTTCTTTATTGTCAACATGCATTGTCGAAATGCGTAAAAAAACATTGTACTTATTAGCACAACGTATCAACATGTTGCCACTGATTACACAATAGTTCTACACAATATGTATAGTGAATACAAAGTTAACAGAGCACAAACAAGTTGCTAAATTAAAATTTATACCTAATAGTCCGTTAACAGTATACAAGTTTATTATTATCTGCAGTTCAACTTGATGTATTTGTGCGATATTGTAATAAATTACACATAATAATGCTAGCCCTACTTTCGCCCTGTTTTGAAGTCGTGGCAAAGGTCTTGATAAACTCAGTTATTATGTCCGATAGTCTTCGGCAATTTGCCGGATGTGTAGATAACGGCTCTAATTTTGCGTTTACGAGAATAATGTTGATTTAAAATTTAAATAATTCTAATTACCTATCTATATAATAATTCTAATAACTACAATAGATTGTACATTTTGAATAACTACTAATTTTTTTGGCACAGCCACAACAAAATATGTCCATGGTGCACACATCTACACCCCTAAATTTCCGAAATGACACCTCAACCTCTTTTTTCCCTTCGGAACTGACCAAACTGTCATTCTAGATCTCACAAAAATCACCCTCAGTAGGTATACAGGATCAAGGAACTTAGTTTAAGTAAGTATAAGTCATGGACATTTATTAAGTCCATGGTATATGTTCCTTGTTGTATGTAAAGGTAAGAACTTTACTAAGGATGACCCATAGCATCGGCCCCGGACAGACCTGAATGGCATTTTAACAAATCATGAATGACAGTAAAGTTCCACAGATACGTAACATCTGTGACCTCGTTATCGCTATCGTCACGTTACATTTTTGTAGTTCACGCGCTACTCTTTTTGTAATGTTGTAGTAATATTGAACTTTATCTCTGTTATTGTCGTTGTTTGTTTGCTTTGCAGCAATGATTTTTAAATGTAACTAACAATCTATGGACAAAATATGTCTGATAATAAATGATTTTAATTTATATTTACTTATTTAATCGACGAGCTTGTATAAAAAACGTTAAGAGATTAGGATGTGTGCCAGGATCATAGCAGATGAAAAACTCTGGTCTATGCCGTGATGTGACATTCTAAACATTATAAAACCCAGCCATTAATAAAATAGCCGTGTCGCGTAGCAGTGAAAGAACGTACAAGGCGACTAACGGACTAAAGACTGCACATACATCCAACGCATTGAGCAGCGATGGGCTCACAACCTGACGCAGAGCACATGTGCAGTCACTCTTTATTGAAAAGTGGACTATATTGCAGAGGACTACTTTTGCGGTCCTCATTGCCTAGTCTCTGTCTAACCTTTCCTTTCGGGGATAATAGTCGTGATATGTACCTAGTACCTATGTATGTGTGTAATAAAATAGCAGCTCAATAGCGCTCCGTCTATGGTTTTTGGTTTGCGATCAGTTGAGCAACGTTCACAATGCTGGGTCACTGAATCGGTGACCAAATTCAAAACATTTCAAGCTCCTCCGTACTTCGTGCACGTAAAGCCGTTGGACACGGTTGTTGTAGTAAGATGGCAATCGTTAAAACCCATCAACACGCATTAGGCGGTGGTGGGCTAATGGCCTAATATCTTTATTACTAGCGACCCACCCCGGCTTCGCACGAGTTACTACCCGTTCCTCGATAAATGGGCTATCTAACACTGCAAGAATTTTTTAAATCGGACTAGTAGTTCCTGAGATTAGCGCGTTCAAGCAAACAAACTCTTAAGCTTAATCATATTAGTATAGATGTGCTGACAAAAGTAGTGCATATAGAGATTTAGCCACTTAAGAAAATGCCTAACCTTACAATTGATTGGACGCTGTTTGAATCATCTTTTAGGAATTACCTCTATTGTAATTTAAACATAAACTTCGAATTTTATTAGCAGATAGAGCATATTATAGTGTAAGTGAATTCCTGAATGAGAAACAATTAATAATTGATTAGTTATGTTATTAATATAATAAATTAGAATTTATAATAATTTAATTATGTTTAACATATTTTTGCATGCCTAGTGGTAAAATATGGCTGAATCATTTTAATTTTTTTGTACCACCAATCATGTAGGTACCCATATTTGCAAATACATATGTCTTTATCTTTATCTTTATCTTTAGATGTAAAAGACCTACGATGATGATGATATAGAATTGTATTTTTTTCTGGTCAAAAATGTTTTTTGTGGTGTACAATAAAGTATATTTATCTTATCTTTATCTTATGATTTTTTGCAGAAAGGGTGTGGTGTGGTAAACACTTAATCATCTTCATAAGCCTATAAACGTTCACACTGCTGCGCACAGGTCATCCTAAATGAACAAAGACAATATGAGTAGACCAGGCATAACCTACCTGATACGGAGTAGTGCAAATACTGAGGTATTTCAAAAGATCTCAAACCGAATCCTACTTACATCATCATCATCAGCCTATGAATAATAAATAAATATATAAACTTTCCTACACTTACACCAATTATCTAGCCAAAGAGAAGCTTAGTTATGAAACTCGTTAAATGGTTACTAGACAACGGATAAACATACTTAATATATTTAAATACATACTTATTATACATTAAGAACACCCAGACCCGAGACAATTTAGAAAAACAATAATTTCTAAATTGTTCCGACCGGGGATCGAACCGGGACCTCACTGATGGCGATACCATGAAAACCGGTGTACGAACCACTCGACCAAGGAGGTCGCCTATAAACGTCTCACCGCTGGGCCTTCTCACATGGACAACATCACATGGGGAGGTTTTTTTTTTATTTATTTATTTTTATTACTACCTCTAACTATAATCGTTGGAGCCTGAGGTTGGGCCGTAACCTACCCAACGCTGGCCCAATGCGGGTTGGTGGGTGTCCTTTCCCCTAACATACATCACACCCACATCTCGGAGGTAGGCAGAGACCACAGTTTTCCATTTACCACGATCCTGACATACAAAGATTAAGATGACGTTACTATACAGGGTCCATGGCGGCCCCACATTAGTGCCGTGAATTCACGCACGAATTCACATGAATTCACGGCACAAGTCGTGTCCTCCACATTCACGGGATGCTCACAATCGTTCGTGAAACCCGCCGCGAAATGGACGTAGAAGCTGCTGCTGCAATAACTCTGTTTACTGTGGCAACATACTATTTAGACGTCCAAAACATTATTTAGAAAGCGTTGGAAAAAAAGAAGATGGTGGATGACTGAAATACATCGTAACCGATCAAAGTATAGTCTGGAGTAAACTGATTAATTTCCTCTTTGGTAAACTGGCACGGGGCCGTGAATGTGGATTTGTACGCGTGAACGCCGCGCGAACCCTCTGTCGCGGGACAAAATACCGCGAAAACCGTCCACATTCACGTTCATGCCTGTTTACGGAGCTTCACGGCACTAATGTGGAGCCGCCATATCAAAATCAATTAGCGAACGTTTAAGGGCGGTATCTATACATCATTCTGAATACAATGAAAAAAAATGGTTCAGTTTTATAGTGATTTTTCAAAGTTATGTTTCCTAACAAACTAAATCAATTAAAATAATACACATCATGGAACATGCTGTATCTTTACTAACACGCACGCAAGAGTCAATAAAAAGATAGCTCAGTGTGCTCCGAGTTTATTGTGCATATTCGGCTATCTATGTGTGCCTGTAGTACAGCTGTACGGGCTTGGAAAGGGTGTATTTTTTGGTGAATTATGATAATGTTTTGTTGATTATCTCGGTAACGAGCCTGTAGTTTTGGACCAAATTTCGTGAGCATGCTCAGTGTGATCTGCAACATCTATACATGCTCATCCCTTAACCTTCTATTTTGAAATTTTCGAATTCACTATACTGCTGCAATCGATTGAGATGATAACAAGCTTTGATAGGTAGGTTAACAGAAATATTACTAATTTGATAGTGGTGCATTTACAATAGTCTTTACGAGTAACAAGAAAGTGCATTTCTGTTGTGTGTAAAAAGTTGGGAAGCTATAATACGTAACAACAATCTACATTAGTTATTAAAGTGACTGAATGGTAGAGCCACGTTGCATTGCAACACTAATTGAGCCGGCTCGCCCGGCGTAACTCCACCGCGTGAAACAATGCCCAATGGCATGTGAAGCAATGTTTCGATCTCCCCCCCCCCTTCCACAATTCCTACTCCTTCCTAAAAGTTTCTACTCCATCCTCAAGGCCGGCAACGTTTCTGCGACTCTTCTGGTTTTGCGGATGTCCATGGGCGGCGGTGATCACTTTCCATCAGGTGACCCGCTTGCTCGTTTGCCTCCTTCTTTTATAAAAAAAGGTGACACGACGGCTCGTATGCCTCCTTTTCACATTAAAAAAAACTAAGTACTTTCTTTTTATCCATCCTCCTGTATTTAATAAAATCTGTTAGCCAACTTTCGGATGTTTTTCTCGCCCAATAGCCCCTTATGTGTGTTTTGGCACGTTACAGTATCAGTAAGTAGTTAATACTACAACATAACTTAATCACACACAAGTTCTTGTTGAATAAACAGGACCGAAAGTTAAATAAGTCATCCATTAGTTATATTTATGGCGTTTATGGATTACATATAATAAGTGTTTGGTGTACTACCTATTTTGGCTATTTTATGTATGTGACACATAAAACGATTAAATCTTTTAGAGATAAATCAGTGAGAAACAAACAGTATTCATAAACTTTTCACAATAATTAGGTACTAACTTGAGTACCCATCAGGAAGGAAGAGTCTTCGCTCGAGTGTGTCTGCCAAAAAAAATATGCCAAAAAAAGTTTGTGTTTTTAAATGTTGGCTTTTTTATTTTACTTATATAAAAAATATATGTAAACGTTTGTAGGAAATAGATGTTATCGAAGAATAGAAATAGACGGGCTTTTTAACTATCCAACTAATTACTTACATCGAAAGAATTAAAAAAAAAACAAAAACAATATCTTATTGCCATTAGATCCCACACTTAAATAGTCTTACCTGATAGAAGTTTATCTTATCAAAAAGCGCAAAGCTAACTGTGGCAGGGGACTACTTTTGCGGTCCTCATTGCCTATTCTCAGACAAACTCTTGGGGGAGAATAGTCCTGAGTGTATATTTGTATAGATAAAGATTCTCAATACTTGCTATCCATATGAAAGAAAGAAAGGTGTTACTAGAATATGATAGTGAATTTTAAATGTACAACATGGACCCAGTCGGGCACTGCAATTGGAGGAGGAGAGGAGGGCTATTTATTAAATTAAATTACTTAAATTAGATAAAGGTTAATATTTTTTTATCATTTAGGTACTCTAGATTTTTATAATAACATTTATTTATTAAAATTTCCTTTCAAACGGTTTTCAAATATCTCGTCATTTTCTTCATTAGATATTGTTTTAGGGAGTTTGTTATTTATTTTTATAGCCATGTTGAAGGTGTAAGAAGAGCTTAATTTTAGGCGGGATGTTGGAATAACTAATTTATTTCTATTTCGCAAACATTATTTGGATGATACATCTTTCCGTTGTTGCAAAAATTACAGTATTATCTTACAAATTTACAAATTTATATTATATAAGCATGGCAAAGGAAGAATTTTATATATTTGGAAGTAGGGTTTGCAACTATCAGTTTGTTCAATATTTGCTATAATACGGACAAGTTTTTTTTGTTGGGTAAATAGATTTTTTGTTGGGTAATAGTGTTTAGCTTTTCATACATAGGTATGAAAAGCTAAACACTACAGAACAGCCAACATAAAAGCTGCTCACCCATAGCCGGCTCGGACCGCTGACATCGACATAACACAGCAATTAATCGCACCTGCGTCAGACAGTCAATTGGTAGCGCATTACGGTCTAGAAATAAAGCCTTTGTTGTTTCGAGATTAATGCGATACTGATAGTGGAGTGTATCGAAAGCGTGGGTGCCCTATGCGCGCTGTTTGAGTCACCGTGCGTCAGTTTACTTAACTTAATCTGTGGCTGCCGTCATCAGTCTGCCGCTAAGCCGTACATTCTACTTCTGACTAGAGATTTATTTTCGAAACGTAGCTTTTGGCCAGAGTTTAATTGAAGTAACGTGATCAAAGGAAGTAATGTTATTTGCAATACATACTTATTAGGTAATATCTATAGAACTGAAGTTTGAACTGAACGTTAGTTTACTTAACTTAATTTGAGGCTGTCGTGATCAGTTTGCTGATAAGCCGTACATTCTACTTCTGACTAGAGTTTTATTTTCGAAACGTAGCTTCTGGCCAGATTCTAACTGGAGTTTAAACTGATCGCCTACTTAACGTTTATTTACTTAACTGAATCTGTTGCTGCCGTCATCGTCTTGGGATCCTTCAAACGAGGCATGAAGAGGCACTGTTTGAGGGTGACTGATGCTATTTCTCTGGCGTTGCAACAATATTGTCCTTGCGCCTGGACTCCAATTCCACTTAACTTCAGGTGTAGCGGAATACTTTGATTTGCTTCTTTAAAAAAAATATGCTTCTTTATACTTTCTGACTACTTATACATTTATTTTCTAACGCTGCTTTTCGCTGAAATAACGTAATTGGCAATTAGTACATTAAGTATGGAACAGTACTGGAGTTAGAACTGAAGATCAATTTACTTAAATTAACCTGTCGCTGCCGCCATCAGTCTACTACTAAGCCGTACATTCTACTTCTGACTAAAGATATATTTTCGAAATGTAGCTTCTGGCCGGGGTTGAGGAAG
Organism: Scoparia ambigualis; assembly: GCA_963921215.1. Lineage (NCBI taxonomy): Eukaryota > Metazoa > Arthropoda > Insecta > Lepidoptera > Crambidae > Scoparia > Scoparia ambigualis. The sequence continues at coordinate 14,512,331 of OY992507.1, forward strand.
GGTGACCAATTAAAAATATCTTGAGATCTTCCGTGTTTCGGAGCACGTTCTTGCCGTAAAGTGGTAGTCAGGCAAACCCACCAACCCGATTGGTTCAACGCGGATGTTGACGAAAGTTTTTATTATTTTGGTGACATTAATGATAGTAAGATACTTATTTTATAAAAAAATAAAAGGTAGTTTTCCTTTACTTCCATTTATTTTTAAAGTTCACGCTTCATTCGTTCGTACGATACCTATTCGACATCAGTTTCCAGACCACAGATCCTATAAAAATTCGAACCGCGATGCTATAGTAAATCCGTGTAGTTATGTAAATATTTTATTACCTAAATTATTAATATTACCCACATACACTCGAATTAACCTAATGCAAATCTTCTCAATATATGTGCACGTGTCGTGTGTCACACTTATAACGAAATTGATTAGTCACTCGGATAAACTAATTTTATGTTTTTTTATAATCAATTGTATGTTTCTAAATAAAATTTAAATACTGCGAAAGATAGATTTATTTAATTGTTTGAGAAGTAGTTAGATAGGTAATTAATTACATATAATTATGGCAAGGTTCCCTATTTTTGCATAAAATTTTATGTTATAGTTTAACATGGCATACTTTTACTTACTTATCCTAATAATAGTTACAAACAATATTAATTTGGCATAACTTGTTAGGCACAATTTTTTAAGCATAATAATTGTTAAGCATACTATTCTAAAGCATAAATATGCTTACGCATAATGATATTTAAGCATACATTTTATAGGCATAATAATTCTATAAGAAAAAAGTAAGTTTTGGAAATTTTGTGTTTGCATGTAATAAAATACTTTTCGTATATAAAATAAACATGTTGGCGGCTGAAGGGTGGGCCAAGGGCCACTCCCGCCGCACCATAACCTACTATTACAATATGGTACTTACCCAAGTTATATTCGATATACCTAATACCTACCTTTTATTATCAGATTCAAATAGCTATAAATAAAATAAAAAGGTTGCAAAGACAAATCCTGAATGTTTGTGCAGTCTTCAATCCGTTAGTCGCCTTTTATTACACTCAAAGAAAGAGATGGGTTGGTAGTAAAAACCAATCCAAATTATAGCGGATTTTGGACTATAACCTCACCTTCTGTCCTGTCTAATCTACCAGGCTAGCTTTATGCCTAAAAACTGTTAGACGAATAAACAATATGCCTTATAACTTTATGCAAAACAAAATTATGGCAAAAGACATTAGCCTAAACCATATTTATGTTTACTGAAATAGTATGCCAAAAAACAATTATGTCAATATATTATTAGGACAAAAAATATATGCCTAACTCGTTATGCCAAATTAAATTAGGACTAAAAAATAGTCGAAAAAAAAGATCCCATAAAGCAACACATCTGGTAGGTATATTTTATTTTGTTGCTTTTATAAATTCCTGTTTCCCCTTGTTGTATTCTGTTATTTAAAAATAAAAAACCCTAAACAAGAAAGTCGTCATACCCGATTGCACTTAACATAAGAATCGACAAAGTTGTAAAGAAAAATTGTAGCAGTCAGGTCAGGACCCATTCTCAAAATGGAGGCTTATTGAATTGAGAGCACATACATTTATTACATTGCAGATTACTCCAATCTACTGACTAGACGGCTGACTTTCTAGAATTGGCCACGACTAATGTTGCAAAATTACGTAATTTTACCGAAAATGGCGGTAAAATACGGGTAATTTACGGTAACTTATATAAATTACGGTAAAATTACCGGCAAAATATGAAGTTTGAATTTATAATTTGTTTTGAATTCCGCGCACGTAAATATTAAAAACCATTATGCGACGTTGCCGATTAGTGCAATTGACCATATTGTGCTGTGTTGTGAGGCGATATGCGCTAAAAACATATTGAAGTCTTAAATAACTTTTTCTTTTCGCTTTTCTCTGCCTCTGCACAAAGACGATATTATAAGAGTCCCGATTCTCGTGGTTTGAGATGGGGAGTCGAGATGTCGAGTGAAACTTCGACGATGAATTTCTTCAAAATCTGCGGCCAAAATGTTGTCAAAGCGCCGTATTTGTGACGACAATTTCCCGTTGTTTTTTGAGACAGTTATTTTGGCCACATATTTTAGACAAATTTGTACTTACTTGAAACTCCACTCGACATCGACGTTCACATATCAAACGCACAAAAACCCTGGTGTTATGTGATTCGTATCTCGAATATTTTTGGGATTTTTAGTACGAGCGAGCCCATTTTCTGTTTTTTAAATTGCAATATTTCTTATAAATCTGTCAAATCTCATTCAATTCAATTTATTTATTAAAGAGTAAAGACATACTAGGTATTAATAGTGTTAGTTAGTGGGTATGAACACGTTTAAAACGTTTTTTAACCAAATATTACATAAAATATCGTAAAATACCGTATTTTACCGGGGTTATTTTACCGCTTTATATCCCTAGCCACGACTGCTACAATTTTTCTTTGCAACTTTGGCAATTCTTATGTTAAGTACAATCGGGTATGACGACTTTCTTGTTTTAGGGTTTTCAAATTACATTTCCAAATTACGCAGAAACGCAGTCGGGTTTTTAGTTTTTTAAATTACCATTTTTTTTTAAATTTGTTTTTATTTTTATTATTGAATGAGTTTGTATAGTAACCTATAAACACATGACATACAAATACTTTGAAGCTAAATACCATCGAGCCGTTCAGGCCGCAGAGGGTGCCAAACATTTGAATTTGGCGCCTAAAATCCGCCATTTTGTTTTTTTTATTTTGATATACCCAGTATCACTCTCACAGTAAATACGAATCTAACGACACCTCTCAAGCTAAAATCCATCGAGCCGTTCAGGCCGCAGAGCGTGCCAAATAATTATACAAACCAAACTTACATACATTCTAACGGATTCTTCAAACGGATGATTTGTTTATGATTCCAAATTCAATTTTTTGTTTTTTTTCTTGTTATATTGGCACTGTTATCCATTTTGGCGCGGAGTTTGAGTTGCATCTGTTATTTATATTAAATTCAGTGCTGTTTTTAGTTAGTTTATATCTAGTGTGTATTGCGAATTTTGTAATGGAGAAAAACATCGAACAGAGAGTTTGTCATAAATTTTGCGTCGCCAATGGAATTTCGTGTTCGAAGTCACTGAAAATGTTACAGAAGGCTTACGGTAAATCGACTTTATCAAAAGCACGTGCTTATGAGTGGTACAAAGCGTTCGAAAGCGGTCGAGATGTGATGGAAGATTTGCATCGCTCTAGTAGGCCATCAACGTCTTCAACTGAAGTTACCATCGCAAAAGTGAAGGAAATGGTGACTGTAAATCCTCATTCAAGTTTGAGAGAGATAGCCGCTGAACTTTCTGTGTCTCACGAGTCGATCCGTACCATTTTAAATAATCACTTGGGTATGAAACATGTTGCCGCTCGGCTAGTCCTAAAAGACCTGAATTTTCTACAAAAACTCAATCGCATAAGAGTCGCTGAGGACATGCTAGAACGAGTCAATTCCGACCCAACATTCATGCAACGCATTGTTACTGGTGACAAGACGTTTACGAGTTTGACATGCAAACTAGTCAACAAGCTTCGGAGTGGCGCCTTCCGCCTGAACCAAAACCGAAAAAACCACGCCAAAGTCGATCAAAAGTCAAAGTCATGTTGACTGTTTTCTTTGACTATCGCGGTGTTGTGCACTCGGAATTCTTGCCGGAAGGTCAAACGGTAAATAAAGAATATTATTTGAGCGTTATGCGGCGTTTAAGAGAGCCAATTCGACGAAAAAGGCCAAAGATTGGAAAATTCTTGGATTTTGCACCACGATAATGCGCCTTCGCACACGGCCATCATTGTGAACGAATTTTTGACCAAAACCTCAACAAATACTTTCGAGCAACCACCTTATTCACCAGATATGGCTCCAGCCGACTTGTTTCTTTTTCCTAAACTCAAATTACCGTGGCACCCATTTTCATTCTGTAGAAGACATAAAGGAGAATTCGCGGCGAGAACTGAACTCAATTCCGGAAAAAGCGTTAAAAAAATATTTTGATGATTGGATTATTTCGTTGGCGTAAGTGTATCGTTTCTAAAGCAGCATACTTTAAAGGCGATAAAATAAATTTGAATGAATATCTAACATTTTGTGTATTATTGATCTTTTTCCGGTATTTTCTTGACAGAGTAGTACATACATACATACTCTCGAAAAACGTAACCCTCTTTCTGGCGCAGTCGGGTAAAAACGTCCAGCCACGTCCAACCTCTTTGTGTCAGTTGTTTGATTTTGAAATTGGAACTACATTTTCTTTTTACAGACTCACTATTTTCAGTGTGCCATGAGGCTTTAGTACACTCATGACTTAAGTGATTATATTAATTTTAACGATTGGGATTTCTTCTCTTTATTTTTACAGTTTAGTTTATTTTGTATGTGCTTTTTGTCAAATATTAACTTAACATAATTGTGGATTATTATTACCCGTTCATCCTCGTGAAATGACATGAGTGATGGTTGACAAATAAAACAAAACAGTGCAATGGACTTAAAAAGCGATGAAAAATTTCGACAGGTTTGGTTGGCTTGTATTAATTCAAGTCAGTCAAGAAATCGAAAGTGTTAGTGTGTTTATGATTTTATAGGAATTATTAATGTGAAACACGGTCGTAATGTGCATTTATATGAAATTTTAGAGGTAACTTCAGGATTTTTTTCTATCGAGCAAAATGTTCCAATCGTGTTTTGGAAAAGTTCAGTGCGAAATATCTAAAATATTTTGAATAACAGCTAACAGAAAACAGTAAATTTTTCCTAACCCTCCTTAAGTTTGCCTAGCTAGCAACCACCAACTTAACTATCTTATCTTATCTTAGTGGGGCCTGCAGAGGTTTTCCTCTCGCAGCGGCACGTCGACCCATTGGGGTCTTTTGTGCAACCCCTATCACTTTGTTTTCTCAGCGAAAATGACTGCCATAAGTTTGGCAATGTCTCTGAGGGCGAAGAGCCTAAAATCTTCTGGTTTCGGCTAGGCTAACCCCAGCAGGAGACTCATTCTTTTTCTAGAAACGGAGTCACAGTCACACAGTAGGTGTTGCATGGACTCCGTTTTCTGCCCACATGCCCTGCAAAAGCTGTCTGTGCAACTAGCAAGTTGCATTCGATGGAGCATTTGTTTTGTGGCATAGTGCCCGGTCAGGGGTCCGATGATTGTTCGTGCCTGCCTTTTGCTACCTCCGCATATGACTTTACTCCGTCCTAGAGCATCTCCACCACCAACTTAACTAAATATGTGTCCATAACATCAGTGTTTGTAGTATTGTTCTGTTCTGGCAGTTAGAGATAAGATAGCCAGATCCTCAGTAGTTGAGGATTCCGTGTGAAGTGCGCTACCATCTTTGGTATTAGCATCACTTAACATCAGGTGAGATGAAGGTAAAGTGCTTACCCCTAGTTGAAATAATTAAAAACCTGATGACGATGTGGTCAACGCAGCCGCCTGCCGGGTGCCGGCCTAACATGCGCAACACGAGAACTCTTCTCGGCCCGTTTTTTTGTGTTTATTTATTTATTTCTAATGTCTATCAACACTGAAGACACAAGGATGCGCTTAGAACTCTACATAATATGTCAAAAATAGACTTAATAGTAGTTTTTGCATAAACTGTAGTATTTTTGTCTACAAACCTTAAGAGGGTTTACGCATTTCGGTTTCCCATACAAACTTCCAAGTCGACATTTTTTAAAACTATTAAGCCAATTACAATCAAACTTTGCATGCTAAAGTAATTTAGAGAGATCTAAATAGTTTGATGATTTTTTTAAAATGTTTAAATAACTGAGTTAATGCGATTTTAAACTTTCTATAGTGGACTTTAAATAGCAATAACTCGGCTTAATAAACGTTTTTTAAAAATGTTTTCAACAAACTATTTAGATCTCTATATGTTACTTTAGCATGCAAAGTTTTATTGTAATTAGTTTTTAAAAATTTCGACTTGGAAGTTGGTATGGGAAACTAAAATGCGTAAACCCTCTTAACATGACAACTTAAAATGATTTGTCGTCTCTCGTCTGCGACATATCTCGTGTTGTGCATGCTAGGCCTACTGGTATGCGGAAGACGTGGGTTTGTTTCTCACCTGAGGCAGTCATTTTCAACGTTCGACTATACTATCTGTCAATCTGTCTTCTCGAGTTTCACAGTTAGTAGTGTAAATACATCGATGTGTTCCAGTTAGCTTTCATTTCCAATGGAGTGCCGGCCTTTCGTGTGACGTCATACTCGGTCATCACACAGATAAAAGACATTACATACGTACACGCTAAACAAACGACTGTGCTTGTACTTTTATATCAGCTAACAAGCTTTTCGAGTCACAATATCGATGGCAATTAAGCACACGCTATGACATGATTTATTTATGATATTGTTACGTGTTGGAATGTTGTGAAATTATCTATTGATACTTTTCAATTTTAAATAATGACTTTTTAAGGGGTGTTGGTATTACAGAGTTTAATTTATACAAATATTACCCCCTCTTTTCCATTGGGTGTCGTAAAAGGCGACTAACCGACTAAAGACTGCACATACATCTAACAGCAAAGAGCGGCGATGGACTCACCACCTGTTACGCTGAGTACAAATGTGCAGTCGATATTTGGTGAAAAGTGGACTATGGTAGAGAACTGCTTTTGCTGTCCTCGTCACGCCCGATTCCCGGAGGGGTAGACAAAGACCACAACTTGCCATTGCCACGATTGTGACGTACTTCCTTTACTTTAATAACTTTAATTAACCCGTTGAAGGTTCATATTTCGCCACCATTTGTTTTCATGCAGTGGGACGACCATGGCTATAAATTAATGATTTGTTTTCATAACAATAAAATTTTATGAGGGTATAAATCATCAAGTATAGTTTACTACGTACATACTCTTAAATTTTTTTGACTAGAAGTGTTAAGACTTTATCTCATCGTAGTATGATGAAGCCAAAAAGGAATCGCTCTTTACCCGAATCCTTAACAGTCAAATATAATATTACTATGTAGGTATATACATTTTCATGTCTTGCCTTTGATTTTAATTATGGGCAAAAATGATGGATTGATTACAAATCAATGTAAACAATGTGATTAAACCTATTTTTTTATTTGATACAATTTAAACCAATTTCCATTTATGCCTTTGACGAAAAAGGGTTAGAGCTGTCTAAGGAAAGAAAGAAGTAAAAAGAAATGGGGAAGACCTTTGCCCAGTAATGGGCTCTTTAAGTATCTTATGTAAAAAAACGAATTTACACCGACCTATTTTAAGAAAAAGCTTTCTTTACAGATAATAGAATTCCAAAAGTTACATCGATATTATCACATTCAACTTCTTTATTTTTTGTTTTGCTCGTTCATTTACGAGTTACATGTCAATAATCAAGCATTAAACATAAAAAGCTTATTATAAAGTGTCAGATTACACAGAAGACAAAAACAGCTTGGATCTAAAATGCCCGAAGTACTCCAACAGCTATTTCTAATTGTCTACAATTAATTGATAGATTATAATTATTTACTGCGCCAAGCGGCAATTTAATTAGTTTCTTCCTGCAAATAATATATGTGAGCCGTAACATTGGAATAATAAGGACAATTTTATTATATTATATTATGTAGTTAAAAAAATAGTTATTGAATAAGTCCTTTTGGTGTTAGCTCCTTTTAAAACTTTTTTACTTTAATACGGTTTCCTTTTTTCCTATAAATTATAAAACTAGAGGCCCGCCAGCGCCTTCGTCCACGCTAACTCAAACAACATCATTTTCATTTCAGCCATTTTGTACAAAATATCTACAAACTATACAAAAAACATCGACCTTTATCAATAATTGTTATTTTTTTCATTGAAAAACGCGTAAAAATCCATTGCGTCGTTTAGAAGAAGAAAGCTGAGCTACAGTAACGTAAAGTAACGGCGACTTAATTAATAATATGCGATGATAATGATAATGATTGTAATGAACTCTTTGAAACATTACTTAAGCGCCATGACATCCAGGGCCTAGAGAAGCGTTTCTAATCTATGAGGGAACCTCCCGCTGGGGACTACCCTCCGACTGCTAGGGATACGTTGAACAAGTCTGCTCATAGTTCTGGAACTGATCGCGGACCAGCACAGAATTTAAAAAAAACTTAAAAAACTCCACAAAGCTGCTTATACTTATTAGGAATTATTGGAATCAGGCGTTACTTTACGCAAATCCATGATAAGTATACAAAAATGGAATAAAAATATGATGCGCTCTCCCGCCCGCAATAAGGTGCTTGCATGCAGCATCCCCAAGCATGATAAATAAGTGAGCTAGCGGGATTAATACTAATATTTTAATTCATTTTTGTAGAGGTATGTGTATATTACAGTCAGTATACAGTCAGCCTGTGACCGCGGCCGGTGCAACTCGGTCGAAACGTGGGGTATAAAAGGTATGCATGTATTGTAGGATAGTAGTTAGATAGTAGACCTAGAAGTTTTGCGTTAAATCCCGTTTATATAGGTGTACATGTGTTTATCTTCTAAAATAATAAAAATCATTGTCAAAATCAAACATTTTGGGGGTTAAAGTTACTCGCGTCCGTAGGTTTACCTTTGAGACCCTACACGTGACCCCTGGGTGGTGCTAAATGAGTGACACTGACTGAGTGATAGAGCCACGCTGCTTTGCAGCACGCATTGGGCCGGCTCGCCCGGCGTAATACCACCCTCTCACGAATATCCGGCGTGAAATAATGGCACTTGGTGCTGTTGTGTTTCGTCCGGCCAGTGAGGGTTCCGGAGGCCCATTACCCCTCTCCCCTCTCACAATTCCTATTCCTTTCTTAACCCTATTCCATCCTTAAAGGACGGCAACGCGCCTGCGATTCCTCTGGTTCTGCGGGTGTCCATGGGCGGCGGTGATTGCTTTCCATCAGGTGACCCGCCTGCTCATTTGCCTCCTTCTATTATAAAAGAAAAAAAAATCAATAAAAAAATAATAATTAAAAATAAAATAAAGATCAATTGCCGAAATGTTTGTACGCGCATCACTACAGAACGGCTGCACCTATTTGGCTAATTCTTTTTTTGTTGTGTTTGTAATAAATTGTAACAAATAATTTGTAACAAATTGTACTTAATATGTTTTATTATAATTATTGTACTTACTTAATTAGATCTATTACACTGTAAGTTACTTTTATTACTTAGAGGAAGAAAAAAGAAAGGCCTTCTGATTTTCTTGCATGCCAGCTTCTTCTCAGTCGAAGGCTCTCCCAAAATCCGAACTGGTGGTAAATTAGTTAGGTAGGTAGTTTAGTTAGGTAGGTAGAGTAGATTAGTTAGTTAGATTAGTTGTTAAGTCTTAACTACAAGTTAGTTAACTGTTTTTTTTATTAGTATTGACGTTAATAACTACCTGTAAAGGTATACATTGAATAAATAATTTGATTCTGAGTTTGAATAGCCAGGACAAGGTTTGAAGGAAATTTTTTTTTGGAAATTCGTCACTTGGTACGGGGTCCACGCGTACTAAGTCGCGGACGGACCGCTGGTGTAATACTCATGTAATGTCTATAAAGTAAAATTTTTGTTGGTACGGAACCCTCATGCCGCGAGCCTACACGCTAATAGGTATCTTCAAATGTTTTGCGCGTGACAGTGACGTTCCCAACATACAGCACAAAGATTTTTTTTATTTATTTAAGCAGGAGGCAAACGAGCAGGCGATTCACCTGATGGGGAGCAATCACCGCCGCCCATGGACACCCACCCGCAAAACCAGAGGCGCCGCAGATACGAAAATGAAATGAAATAATAATTTATTGGCACATTTGTTAATTTACATTTATGACAATACAAATTATATCAGTATTCAGTAACAATATGTAGGTATGCCAAAGGCTAATGGCTCAGCTGAATGCAACAAAGGAGAGAGTGACGTTTATTTGTCAACTGTTTATCATGCCAGCAAAATGATGCAGACAATTGAAATGTATCAAGGCTTCACATCAATTATAGGCTGACAGTCGGGATCTCGAGGTTAACAGAGCCAATCAGCCCTTGAGTTTGGTGCGTTGATTAAATGTGACATAGGGTACGGCCTCTAAAGAGCATGCACTATCAAACAGTACTACATACTTATAATAACGACTATTATCCCCGAAGGGTTAGTCAGAGACTAGGCAATGAGGACAGCAAAAGCAGTCCTTTACCATAGTCTACTTTTCACCAACTAGCGACTGCACATGTGCTCAAACAGTACTGTTATTACAATTTAAACAGAACAGTACTAAATAATAAACGTTATTTAAAAATGTTTTTAACAAACTATTTAGATGCGTGTATTTTACTTTAGCATGCAAAGTTTGATTAAAATTTGCTTAGTTGTTTTTAAATATTTTGAATTAGGAGTTTGTATGAGAAACAGTAGCATACTGTTCGGTGGTTTTACCCTATTCGACTTCGGCTTAATGGTTGGACGGAAACACATTTCAGACAGTTAATATGTCGTTATTGGCCGCGTCTGTATATCACTGAGTGACCTCGATTTGCGAAACCAAAACTGGTGACGATGAACAAAAAGACGGTGTGTCGTTTGTTGTGTTTCTCGAAAGTTGAGAAAGAAAATTGCATTCATTGTCATGTAAGTGAACGAGTCATATCGTCCGTTAGTTGACCAAGCCTAGCCAACGAAAGATATATTATAATCAACTTAGGCGAAATGGGTATGTGAAAAATAATTTATGTATAAATTGTATACATAATGTATTTTTTATTTGCATTCATCATCATCATCATCATCATCAGCCTATAAATGTCCCATTGTTGGACACAGGCCTCCCACAAGGACAACAACGCGTGGGGATATTGGGCCACAACCCACAACGCTGGCCCAATGCGGGTTGGTGGGTTTTAACGACTGTCATCTTACGACAACAACCGGGATCAACGGCTTAACATGCCTTCCGAAGCGCGGAGGAGCTCGAGATGTTTTTAATTTGGTCACCCATCCAGCGGCACGGCGGCATTGTAAAAGTTGCTTAGCGGGCAAGACCGCAAATCGATCTCGCTAGCCGCTGTGTCATCGAGCTCCTCTATTTTTCCTCCTCCTTTATTATTTGCATTAACCTTGTAAAATACATACGTACAGTCACGAGCACCATTAAGTATAGGTACACTTTGACTCTTATTCCATTGTATTAAGAGTTACAATTGTATACATATTTTTACGACTATTATCCCAAAAGGGTTAGTCAGAGACTGCAATGAGGACCGCAAAAGCAGTAGCAGCAGCCATAGTCCAAGTTACACCAAATTACAACTGCACATGTGCTCAGCGCGATAGGTGGTGAGCCCATCGTCACTCTATGCTGTTAGATGTATGTGCGGTATTTAGTTCGTTAGTCGCCTTTCCCGACACCCAAGGGGAGAGAGGGCTTAGTAGTAGGGCTAGTATTCTTTTAGTGACCCACTACACACACGGCTTTATAATAGTGATAAAGAGTATTAACTCACCGACGCGCTTTTTTTCATAAAAGAATGAGGCAAACGAGCAGGCGGGTCACCTGATGGAGAGTAATCACCGCCGCCCATGGACACCCGCAAAACCAGAGGAATCGCAGGAGCGTTGCCGTCCTTTAAGGAAGGAATAGGGTTAAGGAAGGAATAGGAATTGTGAGAGGGGGGGGGGGGATGGGCCTCCGGAACCCTCACTGGCCGGACACGAAACACAACAGCACCAAGTGCCATTTCACGCCGGATATTCGTGAGAGAGTGGTATTACCCCGGGCGAGCCGGCTCAATGCGTACTAAGCTTATTACAAGCAGGTCACTGTTGTTCCTAATGACAGTCAACCGTGTCGCGTAGCGGTGAAAGAATACTACCACCCCCTCTCTACCCTTGGGTGTCGTAAAAGGCGAATAACGGACTCAAGACTGCACATACATACAACAGCATAGAGCGACGATGGGCTTACAACCTGTCACGCTGAGCAAATGTGCAGTCGCTATTTGGTGAAAAGTGGATTATGGTAGAGGACTGCTTTTGCTGTCCTCATTGCCTAGTCTCTGACTAACCCTTCGGGGGATAAAAGTCGTGATTAAATAATATGTATGTATGTATGTACACAGTTAACATTAACACCTTAAACTCATTGAACAACGTCTTATGAGCATACACCTCGTTTATATGCGATAATTGTATTGAAATTAATCGATCGGGTTGATTAAAATAATTATTTATTGCAACGGCTTGCGTCCGCGATATCTAACGCCGGTCTTTAGTCTGTCATTAAAGGTCTCCAACTAATTGCAAATGTAATATTATACCTCGAACTAATTACAAACATAATGGTTGTCGTAGGTCGATTGTGCTTTATATCTGTCAATATCAATCGGTCAATCATTGTATCTGGAGCAACTTGGGCCGGTAGACGCCAGCGGCATAAATGTCTGACGCACGTGGCTGCAGTACCTAACGGTAGGGCCATAGGGTATAGTCACTGTATTTCTGTGGGTATAGTCTTCGATCATGCAAACTATAGATACAAGATTGCTGCTTGAAATACGGCACCACGAAATTCCAATCATTTGACAACGACAATAACAAATTATTTGAAAAATAACATTTGACAAAATTATTAACTATTATTGTTTAATAAACTACTCATTAGACAATAATTTTACTAAAATGTCATTATGCTAAAACATTATTTCACTAATTGATTATTTTATAAACATGTTAGTTGGCAAAACAACGTAAAGCTAAATAACATTTAACAAATTGCATTGCGATTGTCTTAAATTCCGAGGTTATTTTTTTATTAGACAACAGAAATACTAGCTGCCCTAATCCTGTAGGTCACTTGATGGGTTAGAAACCTTTCGGAATGTTCTGTCCGTTTCCCAAAAGACCCGTTCCCAAAACCTCCGTTCCCGTCACCACCTTGCTTCCTAAGTAAAACATTTGCGAAACCTGTATTATGTCAAATGATTACTTTTAAAGTAATATGTTTGCGAAAAGAAAGTTTGTCAAATGATTAGTTTTTCAAACTTTGTTTGTAAAATGATCATTTGTCGTATGACAAATTATTGTTTAACAAAAAACGTATGTTTTTTGTTAAACAATAGTAAACCCGAAAGAAGGCACAAATAAAAATGTGCCTTGTTTTTCTATCAAAATTTCGAATTTAGAACTTTGTTCCAACTAGCTTGAATCTAGCGGAGCCTAGTTCCAAAGTGATGTAACTCCAATAATATTTTTAAGAATTTGTACTTTAGTGCCTAAAGTTTAATTTTTACTTTACAATAAATGTTTATCTATACAGCAGGGTGGAAAAATAAGACCGCGGTTGGAGGAAAAGTACCCTTAATATTGATGTTGGCAAATTTTTCTGAAAGGAAACGTTTCTTTATTTTCAAAAATAATTAAACTGCATTTAAAGATTTTTGAAAACTCACCTGCTTGAGCCGGGAACCGAACAGGTGAAATGTGAAAAAAAAACATTCTGTATATCGTAAGGTCACTACGAAAGTTTTGAGTTACTTACTCAAAATTTATAAAAAAAAACGCAACTAGATTGAACCTTTTTTTAAAGATAAATTATTTGTTATTCGAACATAGAAAACCATTTGATCAAATATTAAAAAATTAAAAAAATGACGTTTGATTTTTGTTTCAATGCCGCGGGCTTTCATCGTCAACTATGGATTTTAAGCGAGAACATTTTCGTGCGATGATTTTGTACGATTATAAATTTGGAATAAATAACTGTGAGTGCAGAGAGCGATTAGTTTCGGCGTTTGGGGACTATGCACCATCGCGTGCAACAGTTTTCAGATGGTTTGCTCAATTTAAGCGAGGGATTTTCTCCTTAAATGATGATGAAAGAAGTGGCCGGCCCGCGACTTCAGTTACAGAAGAAAACGTCCTAGTTGTGAAAACATTTATTAAAGAAGACCAAAAAGTGACTTATATAAACATATAGAAGAGGTCGTGGAGATCATCGCCAGCTATTAATGAAATTTTACACAACCGACTTGGAGTGAGGAAATTATTTTCACGATGGGTGCCTCACTCGCTGACTTCAGAACAAAAAGAAGCTCGCGTGACATGGTGCAAATATATGCTTAGAAAATTTGATCACGGAGAAGGACAGTCAATTTTTAACATTATTACTGGAGACGAGAGTTGGATTTACCAATATGATCCACTGACTAAACGGCAATCTAAATTTAGACTGGCTCTTCGGAGAGACGTTGCGTCTCTCTGTATATTGTACCGTATATATCATGGGGAGTGTTCTGAGGAATTGTTCGGCTTGATCCCTGCCGCTAATTTCCTTCACCGCACTACACGCAATCGACTGTCATTCCATCCACATCACCTTGATGGATGGCGGTCTACTACTGTGCGTTTTTCAAGAAATTTCTTGCCTCGAACTACAGTGTTGTGGAACCAGCTCTCGGCGGCGGTATTTCCGGACCGTTACGACTTAGGGATCTTCAAGAAACGAGCCTATTCCTTCCTTAAAGGCCGGCAACGCGCCTGCGATTCCTCTGGTTTTGCGGGTGTCCATGGGCGGCGGTGATTACTTTCCATCAGGTGACCCGCTTGCTCGTTTGCCTCCTTCTGCTATAAAAAAAAAAAAAAAAAAAAGATGTTTCCCGATGATGAACCTCCAACGAAGATGAAATGCGGGCGAAGTGTTGGGAAATAAATGGTGTGGAAAAAAAAATATTTTTTTTTACTGCAAGTGGTCATGTGGTCACAATTTCCTCAGACGACCAAAAACTGTGAATCATGACAATGCGTCGCCGCACAAGGCCATTGTCACCAAGGATTTTTGAAGAGTACAGAGATTGAAGAATTGTGTCATCCTCCTTATAGCCCCGATTTAGCTCTTTGCGATTTCTTCCTCTTTCCGAAAATCAAACTCGGACTACGTGACACGCGATATAACAGTCCTGAGGATGCACAGAATGCCTACTTGCAGGCCGTAGAAGACCTCCCTAAAGATCGTTTAGATTTGCTGCCTCTCGGTGCTGGAACGATCTCCCGCCGCCGTTGCGTGACCTGAAAACGAAAAACGCATTCAGCAGAGGCTACAAAAAGCTTCTTCTGACATTGCAGTTATGTGACGTTAAATAATAAATCACCTTTAAGTTATGCACGACACGCGCGTCGCAGGCTGGAGATAGCGCCCCTACGCTGGCCGGCGCCGATGAGGCAGGCAAGTTTTTCTTTCTTCCTCCTGTCATACGCATTTAACTGTTTAGCTCTGAACATGGCCTCCAAGCCACCTCAGTAGGCAGGTTAGATACTGTCTCGTGGTACGCATTTGCAACTCTCATTTTGCAGTTTCTTTCGCATAATTCGCATTGCACATTTTTTGTACACATTTTAGTTATGATAATTACATTTTTTTTTCATATCGTTTTTTTTATCTTATTCTGTTTTTTTTTTATTTTTTATCCGCAATGGAAGGAATGTAGTGCATACAGCCACGATTATTATTTGTGTAGTTCAGTAATATTTAGTTACATTTATCCATACCTTATCTTATTTGTTTATCCTTACACAATTTTGTACGTATGTTTATCAATATATTATTTATGCATGTAATCTTTTTCTGTTATTTGACGTCACCTCCCTTTAAAGGCCCTGTCAGAATATCAGCGCTGCTTTGTCACTCTGCCCAACTTTGAGGGACGTGGCAGCATATTGCTGAGACAGGGTCCTTGTTGGCCTCACACACTACTAGCTAGGTACCTGTTTTTATTTAATTTTATAATTTTGTTTTTTATTGTATCATTTTTATTTTGTGATCCTGTGTTATTTTGTTATCTTTTATTTTTAATATATTTGTTTTTTTGGTAATTTATATTTACTGTTAATGTGCTGTATTGTGTGATAAGTGTGTGAGTGTCAATAAAATTTTTCTTATCCTTATTCTTATTCTTAAAGAAGAGTACCGGCTACCGGGAATGCTATTACACATCATGGTTTAGGCGAATGAATCGATACATAGAAGCTAATGGAGAGAGTACTTAGAGAAACTGTAACAAAAAAAATTTGAATAACTTTTATACTTTTTTTGTATCTCAAAACTTTCGTAGTGACCCACGTACCAACCGAAAGAGTCATTCATAAGGATCAATTTCTTATACAACATAGTATCTTAAATTAAAGAAAGACTAACAAATTATTTCAGTAAAATTTGCCATCATCAACATTAAGGGTACTTTTCCTCCAGCCACGGTATTTTTTTTCCACACTGTATAAAATCTCGTTTAATTTCTTATGTTGATCTATGAATATCTATGTATTTACGCCGGGACATCATTTTAGTTTAATTTTGTATGAGACCGTTCATCTAATGTATAAATGATCGAAGGGTATTAATACTCGTATTTTCTATGAGCTCTTGTAAGTGTTTTAGACTGCGAGGTTTCATACAAATCATACAGTCAAACAATTTCGTCCTGACTTTTACCACCATCGTATGATGACTAATAATGCAATGTTACTTTATTTCTAAATTAAAAAAATACAGCGAATAAGTAGCATTATTAAAATAAACTTGCTTAACTTTTGAGGTGGTATTTTTAGAGATTAAGATCACAAAGATTGATTTGATTATTTTTATTGTCAACCAGCGGCCCGCCTGCGACTTCGTCTGCATGTGAACACCCTGTACCTACCCCGTGACAAATTTCCAAAAAAATATTTCTCACATACTATAGTAATATCTAGGAGCTCAAAAAAGTGCCTTCTCACATTTTATGAAAAATTTTCTCTGCAATTTTGGGTTTAATTAAAAAGTTAAGCAAAATTTACAAAAAGCGAGGCCGCTACGAACTATGACAATAGATACCGTACCATTGCCGTTAAAAGAGCTGTTTTCGTAGGCAGTTCAACTGTCCTAGTCCTGACAATTACGAACACAACAAAAAAAGAATTATCCAAATAGGTGCAGCCGTTCTGAAGTGATGCGCGTACACAATTTTGGCAATTGATTTTTATTAAACACTAGCGGATCCTCGCGGTTTTACCCGCGTGGTACCCGTTACCGTGGGAATATTAGGATAAAATATAGCCTATGTCACTTGGGAAGAATGTAGCTTTCTAATAATCAAAGAATTTTCTAAATCGGTCCAGTAGCTTCGGAGCCTATTCAATTCAAACAAAAAAAAGTAAAACAAATCTTTCCTCTTTATAATATTAGTATACTTAGATAATATAGATCTGTTACGTATACAAGTAGCTGGTTATACGTAAAACGAAAAGCATCTCGTAGTTATATAATGCCAAGTTGTTTCCTACAATTGCTGTAAATTGTTAGAACAAAACGAAACGAAACATCCTTTCTTTAATACAACATACAATTTATTGCAACATTACATGATATGTGGATAAGAACATATATTTCACACGCCATAGCGCAGAGATGATCATGACTTATATTCTGTAAGATTATAGTTGTTTCAGTAAAGAAAAATAGAACAGCATGGAATGTTTCTAAACGGAATAATTACGTAGGTACTAACCATGTTTTTTTGGTGTTATAACTATTTCGGTGGACAAATTGCAAAGGGCTCGGTCCGATGTCCGCAGGATGTCCCAGGTTCAATTACATACATATACTCACGACTGTTTTCACAAAAGGGTTATTCAGAGACTAAGCAATGAGGGCAGCAAAAGCAGTCCTCCACCGTAGTCTACTTTTCACCAAATGGCGACTGCACATGTGCTCAGCGTGACCGGTGTTGAGCCCATCGCCGCTCTATGCTGCTGGACGTTAGTGCATTCTGTAGTCCGTTAGTTGCCTTTTACGACACCCAAGGGAAGAGAGGGGGTGGTAGTATTCTTTCACCGCTACGCGACCGGGGTTCAATTCCCAGGTAAAAGTGGGTTGCGAATTGTTCGACGTATAGCCCGGGTTTGTTATTAAAATGAAGTCATTATTTAATCTAAATACCAAGATATAAAATTGGTGCCTTATATAGAGTTTGTATTTTATAATAACTTATTGTTTAAATTCACAGCCATGCATTAGTAGAATGAAAAGGTTGGATTATCAATGCAACTATTTCTTTGAGCGGCATCCTTCGGAGGCTTCGAATTACACTACTTCTTTATAAAGCTGTGGAGTTTCTAGCACCTATTTTTCTCCGTAGTTAAAAGATGTCCTGAATGTGTAGTAGGCTAAAAAATGTTTAAACGATTCAAAAGCAATAAAAAAAATATACCTAATATTTTGTAGAAAGGATTTTTGATAACGAATAGAATCGTTGAAAAAAATTACAAAAGCGTTGAAAAAATTCGTCAGATCTAACCAATACCTCGGTGGCAGAGTCCGGATTGCGAAGGCATGGGTTCGAATCCCACCTCATGTAGGTAGACATTTTTTTTAACGATACGTTATCTTCGAGTTCATTTGAGCGTTATTAACGCAAATAATCAAATATTACGAAGGATTTTTCAAACTCAAATTTGAAACATATTTCTTCAATAAACTCAATTAATAAGTACTTTGAATCTTCTATATCTTTTTTAACCTATCACCCATTCAAGAAGTCATTTTTTAACTGTGGCAAAGAACGAACGCAAGAAACCACAGCGCACAGAAGCAACGACATTTACAAATAAAAAAGTATGTCGTTACTAGTTCATAAAATACAAAGTATGGATTTAAAAATAATAAATATTGCAATACAATATAATTTTGATTTTAACTTTGACTTTAACTTTAACTTTGAAGCCCGCTTCAGCGTGCTACACCACCGCTAACTTGACTGTCGCCGGGGGTTTGGGCAAACAGCCAGTCCCCCACTTTTGAATGTGCGCCGACGCGAATAAATTTGCCCTCGTTCACAGCTAGGCTGCAGTGACAATAAAATTTTCCTTTACAAGTAAGAAAGAAAAGAAGATGGATCGCTTTGACCAGAACTTTTTATGGACACACTGAAATGTGAATTAAAAAGTAAAGTTTCCCGGGTAACTGTAATTTGTTTGAGTTTTTTTTTATTTATATCAAGTCAAGTCAAGTACAGCCTGTACCTGTCCCACAGCTGAGCAAAGGCCTCCATCATTGAAATTAAGTCATCGCTACAATTATTATTATTATTTTAAATATTATTTTTTTAAATATATTTTTTTTAAAGATTCCGCATTGAATATAAAAAGAAATCAATGAAATTATAGTTGCTTAACCAAAACTATCAAAAAATTTATGTAACCGGGCTATTTATATAATAAGTAGATTTAATGTTTGTTTATAAACTTTCCATAGTTTAAAAAAATATAGGTAAACACAAATGATTCCATAAACACCAAGCGTTTTACCATTATGGAATAAAAACTATAATAAGATACATTTATTTATAAATTAAACATTAGTAGGATACCTAAGTACGATACAGACAAAAAAATTAGTTAGAGGCATACAATAGTTATTAACTCCAAAAGCACAGACGAAGTCTCAGGCGAAGGCTAGTTAAGAAAACTGCGCATTAACTGAATGAAACAGAGGGGACGCCCACGCACGCAACACAATAAAGAGAGAACTCTTAAAATGGACTTGGTGTATACTTTATACCCCATTGTTCCTATAAAAGGAGCAGTGTGCGAATCCAGCTCGGGTTTCGTTTGAATGGACTCAAGATGAGGATTCTTGAAGTGACGTGCGCGATAGTGGGCTGTATTTAGATACGGTATTTACAAAGTCACTGAAGTTAAATACTATAGTATTTACTACTATACCTAGATAGCTATAAATTATTTTGATTTATCACATTGGCATACCTACTACAATAAAAATAATAACACATTATTTATCTATGTAGGTAATGTATTAACCTCTTTCGTAACGACCTCCGTAGTCGAGTGGTTAGCGCGCCGAGTCTGGTGTCGCGCCATCTCTGAGGTCCCGGGTCCAATTCCCGGTCGGGTCAATTTAGAGAAGAACTGTTTTTCTAAATCGATTTCGGGTCTCCGTGTTTTCCTATGTTTATTTATATTTATCCGTTAACTTACCGATATTAACGAGTCTCATAAGAAATAATACCGTAATCTGGGGTGAAAAGCAACTGTGGGGTGTTGCAACATTTCTATGGAAAAAAAATAAACATCTAAAACAACTTTTTTTATAACGCTTATTCATAAAACGTGCCTTTGCAATTTAAAATGACTTATGCATTTATAAACGAACTTAATTATTTTAAAGTTGTCAATGCAGTTGCTTTTCACTCCAGATTACAGTAGGTACCTATCTTGGGCTGGATAATTGGTGAGAGCTTTAAAAAAAAGTTATTTAATTTTATTAATTTCATTTACACCCTCTTTTTGCGTCGAGAGTTAAAAAATCAATTGCCATGATTGCATGTTCAGAACGGCTGCATCTATATGGCATAATCTTTTTTGTAGTGTTTGTCATTTTCAGGACAAGATTTGTATGAAAGAATTTTTTTGGAAATTCGTCGCGGGGTGTTCACGTTGACGAAGTCACGTGCTGGCCGCTAGTACACAATACAATTAATATTATTCCTTGAACTTATGCTTTTATTTAGGGAGACTTTTTAAGTCATAACGGAACATCGGCTCTTATATTTTTCCGTCTTTTTCTTTCATGGCTGAATAAGAGAGGCGAATATATAACAAAAATAAAAATCTGTAGATAAAGATGGGAGTGGGCGATCGTTTGTTTTAATGAAATATGTTATTATTATTGAAATATAATTTTAATATCATAACATGCAATAATAAATTTACTGAGGTACGTAGAGTAGTAATAAAACCACGTTGTAAAAAAATCTCTATTAATAAACAATAAAACAAAAAACCAATGATTCATTAGTGGGTAAATCGTTAATTGTTATGTAATTAAAAAGTAAATGCGATACAAAAAGCTCTGAGGTCTCAGCATCTTCTTCATTAGGTGTACGTCATAAAATTCTGTAACACAAAGGTTCACAGCTAATAAGCTATCGGTTATTCTGAAACTGTAGGATTTAATATCACCAAACTACACTTAATATTGTTTAAATGGTGCAATTAATTGATCGTTATTACAGGGTTGCTGTTTGATTGCAGGTGCTGATGCTTTTAAAGTGATAAAATTCGTAGTCCCATTGCTGGGCACATGCTTTCTTACATTGACAACTGCACACGTGGCGACTGGGCCATCACCCGCCACGCTGGCTAAAGCGTTGGTTGGTGCGTTAGTTGTCTGGCTGAAGGTGGCGGAGAAACATACATACACAGTTTAAGCCATAAAGAAATTCTATTCTATTCTATTATATTCTATCCTATTCTATTCTTATCTATTCTATAATCACGACTATTATCCTAGTACTATTAGTTATTCTGTTCTATTATCCCCGAAGAGTTAGTCAGAGACTAGGCAGCTAGAGGTAGTTGACAGATTTTGCTACCTAGGGTCGACCGTCACGAACAACCTCTCGCTTGATGCGGAAGTCGACATACGTATAGGAAAGGCGGCGACCATGTTCGGGAGGCTTAGCACTCGAGTATGACAAAACAAGCATCTCACAACAAAGACCAAGATGTTGGTCTTTTAAGCTTCCATTTTAAGCATACTCTTGTACGGAGCCGAAACCTGGACGACATACGCAAAAGTAGAACGTCGTTTAAATTCCTTCTATATGCGCTGCATTCGTAAGATTTTGGGCATATCATTGCAAGACAGGATCACAAACGAAAGGGTTCTAGAAGTAGCACAGCTGCCTAGCCTGACCGCGTTTCTCCAACAGAGACGTTTGCGCTGGCTAGGGCATGTGCACAGGATGGAACCCTCTCGACTACCACGACGTGTTCTTCTTGGTGCTGTCGCGAATGCAAAAAGAGACGTTGGGAGGCATTGCTTCGCTTTAAGGATTGCGCTAAAAGAGACATGTCTGCCTTTCACATTGACCACAGAAACTGGGAAAAGCTTGCAGAGAAACGGACGCAGTGGCGTACACGCGTGTTGGAGGGTTGCAAGTTTTGCGATAAAACCTGGTTCGCGGCACTCGCTGACAAGAGAAAGAGACAACGTCAAGGCGACTCAGTCACATCTGTCGCAAACTTCTATTGTCAGGCCTGCGGTAGAACATGTCGCTCTCGCATCGGACATTTCAGCCACCAAAAACGGTGTTTGCCCAGCATTGCACCATAAATCGTCTGCAATAGACGCAAAGGCCAATGATGAGGCAATGAGGACAGCAAAAGCAGCCCTCTACCATAGTCCACTTTTCACCAAATAGCGACTGCACATGTGCTCAGCGTGACAGGTGGTGAGCCCATCGCCGCTCTATGTTATTGAATGTATGTGCAGTCTTTAGTCTGTTAGTCGCCTTTTACGACACCCAAGGGAAGAGAGGGGGTGGTAGAATTTTTGATTTGGGCAACAACTCGTCACACCAAAATATTGTTCTAACCGGTCATACCGCCAAAAACAGTGTACTCGACACGGTTATGGGAATATATTTATAGCTTATTAAGTCCTGACTCACTCACTCACTGACTCATCATTGTTCAGCCTAAGCCCTTCGTGCTAAACATTTGAAATTTGGCACGAACCTTCCCTTTATAAGTTTTTATTAGCCAGGTTTTTTTAAATATCCACGATGATGTTCACGCAGAGGAAGACATTCGCTAGATTGGAGTTATGAAATATAACTATATAGTTCTGATTCCTTGAGTCACTAACTGGCTCATCAGTGTCTTTCTCAAACCCTTGGAGCTACAGAGCTGAAATTTTATTTCGAAAACTTTATGTAAAAGTTAAGTGACGATTAGGATCTTGAACATAAGAAATCACAACTACTAACTTCGTTGTTATGGCGACAAACTTAGATAAAAACGCTAGCCAGGCGGACTTAAAAGCTCATCCTCAGCCTATAAACATCCCTACTTACTTATAGGTACTACGGCCAAATTCGATGAACAAAGTTTGAAAACAAATTACTGTCATTTGTTCTAGAGATTTGCATCTCTAGAACCACTCGCATTTTTAATATGTTATATAAGAAAGAGAAATATTCGCATATCTTCAGTTTCGCATTTCTACAGATTCGTATCTCTTCAGATTCTCGTTTCTTCGGAATCGCAGTTATTCAGAGTCTACTCTCTTTCTCTGAAACGAAATTTCGGCCGATTTTCGTTTGCTATTTACAACGGTTTCCATTCTTTCCGAAATTTCGTTCATAAAAAATAGGAATTAGATTAAAAAATTGTTTGTAATTTTGAAAATAATGAAAAGCGCTTTATAGCAAAAAGCGAATATGTTAAAAACGAAACATTTAATAACAATAAGATACAAACGATCAAATATTAGTTGTTTTCTCGTGAATTTTTCTCATGAAAAAGTAAAAGCTCGAGTAATTGTTCAAAGAAATGTCAATTATTTGTTTACAAATTTTCTATATTTAATTTGGCTGTTTTATAGCTATCGCTTCTCACATGGACAACAGCACATTATTGATTGGGCAGTAACCCACCACGCTGACCATATTTGGGTTGGTGGGTAAAGTCTACCACCAACCAACTATTTCGTAACGCGTAGCACCTATCGGACCAGTGATAGTCTTGAGCACGGATTTTTTTTAAATTAACCACCCGATCATTAAACTATTTCGTAACGCGTATCACTTGTCAGTGACAACCCTGAGCGCGGACACCCCGCTAGCTGCGCCTGCGCACGTTGCGGCCGTGTGTGCACTGAATAACTTAAAGGGGGCACACAAAAACCACTCATTTATATAACAACGCAAATCGGTTCACATGAAACGGAACGTTCACTTATTTTAAAATTAAACGATGAGATAAAAATGTCGGCGAACAGTCTCTGAAGATCGTAGCGAGAATATTAATGGCCGCCGGGGCGCTAGAAAACTGTGCGCTTGACCTTTGCTAGTAACCGATAGCGCGCCTATGATATTAGTTGGACAAATTAAAACATATTATTTAATATAACGCTTGACTTCTCTCAAACTATAAACAGATATAAAAGTAATAAATACTATCGCCTTGTAAATAAGTATGTTATGAATATATTTGTAACTAACAATAATAAGCAAATCTTTATTAACGTCTTTGACAGATAGAGAAGTAATCAAAAACTAACTGTTGTAGTCTCGGAAACCTCATTTGTAAGAAATGGGCCTTACCATCAACTCTTATAGCAGTACTAGCAACTCGCCCCGGCTTCGCGCGGGTTATTACCCGTACCCGTACCTAAACATATTATAGCCTATAACCTTCTCCGATAAATGGGCTATCTAACACTGATAGATTTTTTTTTAAATCGGACCAGTAGTTCTTGAGATTAGCGCGTTCAAGCAGACAAACAAACAAAGTCTCCAGCTTTATAATATAAGTATAGATTACTTTATTCTTACTACGCTAATTCCCTTACAAATTTTGCATAGAAAGATTATAGTAATTCTACTGCTCTAAGAAGTAAAAGACTCTTTTTTATTTAGCAACCATGGACGTAATCACAGATTATTATCTATAGACGTAATATACAAAAATTACGTTCGTGATAGTAACTTATTTATGTGCTTGAGTAACAAACGAGTTTGCGACAATTACAGCATCAAAAAGTTACGTTTCGTAACTTTAATCCTATGAGGTGTCGTTATAACCTTTCCACTGCGGACGCTCATTGATTGATCGGTGCTCAATCAATAGTACTTCTATTATGTCTAGTATTTTTTAAGTGTTCATTGCCGATTTTTCAGCCCTCTGACAAAACTTATACATGTATACGTCGCAATGATAAAAACAGAGATTTGGTCAATTCCCTAAGTGATTTGATCAAATCACGAGGATGTTAAAATAACAACACGATTTTATCATTTCCATAAACAAATCTAGGGATTTTAACAAATACCAGAACTGGTTCCGTGAAATGACCAAAAACATGTGACCTAGTTGTCTAATAAAAAAATAACCTCAAAATTCAAGACAATCGCTACACTGCGCTTCGCGGTTGTCTTAAATTTCTAACTTATCACGTGACCTACAGGAGTAGGGCAACTTATGTTCTAGTGGTGTTCAAATCCCTAGATTTGTTTAGGGAAATGATAAAATCGTGTTGTTATTTTAACATTCTCTTTATTTGATCAAATCACTTAGGGAATTGGCCAAATCTCTGTTTTTATCATATGACTGCGACATATACATATAATCACGACTATTATCCCCGAAAGGTTAGTCAGAGGAGAGAGACTAGGCAATGAGGACAGCAAAAGAAGTTCAATGCCATTAATTAGACCCCTTTTCACGAAAATAGCGACTGCACATGTGCTAGCGTGACAGGTGGTGAGCACATCGCCCCTCTATACTGTTGGAAGTATGTGCAGTCTTTAGTCATTAGTCGCCTTTTACGACACCCGAAGGAAGAGAGGTGGTAATATTCTTTCACCGCTACGCGACACCGTTCGGTTGATAAAACTTATATATCTGATAAAGACCTCGATGAGGAGATGAGGAACTCGATGGTGCAGCGGCTAGCGCGTTCGACTTGCGATCTTTCCCTCTAAGCAACTTTCGCAATGCCAGGTGGCTGGATGGGTAACCGAATTAAAAACATATCGAACTCCTCCGAGCTTCAATAGGCACGTTAAGCTGTTGGTCCCGGTTGTTATCGTAAGATGACAGTCGTTTAAACCCACCAACCCGCATTGGGCCAGCGTGGTTGGTTATGGACCAATATCCCCACGTGTTATCGTCCACGTGGGAGGCCTATGCCCAGCAGTGGGACTTTTATAGGCTGATGCTGATGATGATCTAAAGATGTATAACGCAATCAACCTAAAATGTCTCCTGTACACAAAATATGAAAGTCACGAATACAGGTGTTAGAAAAAGAAAACACATGATAAGAAGGTAGTTTAAGACTTTAACAAACGCATATGTTTCATTTGACAATTAAAAAGTCGGTCCTTAGTTATGTAGAACCACACCTCGACTTTATAATGATATAGCACGTATGATGGGTTGCAGTGAGTCAGCCGATGTAAGTACACTCTGCGGTTTGTAATTTCTCTGTGTGCATTGTTACGTCGGGTGCATTAGCAATGGCGAGAGCCGCAGCGAGGCGACTACGCTGTTTTTTATTATTTTTTATTCCACAACAATGAAAATTGTTTTTATTAATAACCTCATGTTAATTTTCAATTGTTTATTGTCCGATAAAGACGTGTTAACCCACAAAATACAAAATAGTACAAGGTTAAACTTAAAACCTGAAATTGGTTTATTCAGAATTGAAAGTAGAATCGATTCCACTAATAAATTAATATGTTTTTATAAATTGTTTTTTTCTTGTGCCGCTTTTCAAATTTCGATCGATTCAAATTTCACCGACACTTTGTAGTAAGTAACGCAACAATTCTACTAATGTCATAACAGTTTAACAATACTGTAATTATGGCTATACGATGGGGGCCGCTAGATCTTAAAGCAAGCCGAAATATCAAGCAAACGGAGAACAACAATTTAATCCAGTACTTGTAGGTCTGAGATCGGTGGTGGTTTGTTACATCTTAGAGGCGGTTTTAATTCAAAACAATGAAAAATATACATATTGTTTGCAGACGGGGCATGAGTCACAGTCGTCGCCATTATTTATTTTACCTAATAGTGCGAACGCGACTACGCCACAATAAAGATTTTACTGTCGCAATGAAAACGTTATGTTACAGCTTTTTCTATGAATTAGAAATTTTACTGCACAAGTTGTGGCCAGACATGTCTCGCTACCATTAAACTTCCTATTTATGTTGTTTATTGTAAGTAAGCATAATGAGCGATTTTTCTAAAAAATGTTATTAACTTGTCAATGCTTTACTTTGGATTTTAATAGAAATTGTTACGATTTTGTATTTAGTGTCGAGTTTTGATTTTACACACCTTTTATCGGCTAACGTTTCGAAAGTGGTAGAAATTGTCTGAAAAGAGTGAATTAAACGAATAAATACATAATTTAAGATAAAATTACTTAAAAAATAAACCAACACTAAAAACAGTTTTAATGCAATACTCATGAATTCTAGGGAAGACTTGAATTTAGTGATGGAAACCAGCAGCGGGATAGTACCTATACAACGCTATCCTTTACTTCAATGCTTTTCATACATCTAAAACTTTAAGCTTATAACTTGTTAAAAAAGTACGACTTATCGAGTTAAACCTCATTTCGATCGCAAGCCAGTGATATACTCCCGTGCAAACCTATAAAAGGTAAAGCAATTACTATTCCGGTCAACTCGACTATATTGTCGCCACCTGGCCACTCAATGACAACTGTTGGCAATAACAATAAACTGACAAATGACCGTTTGATGCTAACCACCAGCAGTGGACGCCATTAAATGGGTTTTTGTATGGCAGGCACACGACAAACAGCCGCATCTGCTACACTCGAACGTCTTCGAGTTGTTCAATTAATGTTAAGTCCAATAAAAGAGTTAAACATTACATGTTGATTTGTATGTTCGCGATTGTGGTAAACCTGAAAATTGTGTTGTGGAAATCGTATCTTTAATATTATAAATAAGTAAAATTAATGATTTACATCTCCATCATCATCAGAGTCAGCGAAGAACGAGAGCAGTGGCGTGTCGTCTCGTGTCGGAGGCCGAAATCCGCTTCGAGTCACTGAGCCAGAGTAAGTAAGTAATTTACATTATCATCAAAAGCCTTTAAACGTCCCACTGCTGGGCGTTCTCAAAGGGACAATAACACATGAGAAGATTGGGCTATATTATAATAGTTTATCAGACTTCATGTGCTGAATAATAACATAGCTTAAATAAGTAGGACAAAATGTTTAATAGAAAAAAATTCAACCAGTCTCAGGAAGCTCGAATGGGATTCAAACCCATGACCTTTAGATTCCCGGTCCACTACTCTAACCGCTAAGCTACCGAGACTCCAGAAGACTCGTAGAATTCTTTCCGGTAATTGATGATTTACGCTGCAAGCCAGCGCTGTTTTTAGAGCGGTGATTTTTTTTTTCTAGTAAACATTTTATCCTTTATCACGTATTATTAATATAGCATTGTGAATGCAAAAAAAAATAGTAAATGAATTTTATTTTAATTTTATTTTTTTAAATATTATTTTACATACGTGTATTTTACCTTACCGGTATTCCTAATAGAAGTGTAACTGTCCACATTATCTGTAGCTGCCGGAACATAAATGCGAACGTAAAACAGGCCCTAAACCAAGCCCGAAAATCGTACCCGGGATTTCTGGGTCTTTAGGATAACGGCGGGTCTTCACCGCATAAATTCAAATCAAAATATTTTTATATATGATTGATAAGTACCTATTTATTGAAGATAACGAAATTTTAAAAAAACATGACAACCTCAAATGGGAATCGAACCCGACGTGGGTTCCCTCTCTCTCCGCAATCCGGACGACTGCGTTGACCACTCCGCTCACTTAATAAGTACTTGTCCGAAATATTTTTTGGCCTACCATTTTGGACGTCCTTTTAGCTGTGGAGAAGAATAATGAATTATTATATAATTTTTAAATATTTTTTATGTTAAACATAGGTATACTTGAACTTAGAATCCATCCCTGAAGCTTGTACAGTGCATGCACAATGTACATTTTAAGTCTACGTCTACGTCCTGAAATGGGATAAAACCACCCAGCAACAGTCATATTATCAGGTTGCTTCTATTGATGGGTGGTTATCATGGGGTGTTATGTACTATTTTGCCTTTATTGACAATTGTTCTGAATACCTGCTTTCGACTAGAGAATGAAGGTAGTATGTCTGTACAGAGAGACACGACCCCGTAACATTATCACTAAAACAAAAAAATATGTTTTTAAGTATAGCTAACTGCTATTTATTTATACCATAAAACAATAAATAACAGCGACTGTAAGCTTTAAATTAATTAGTCTGCTATACAAATGGTAAAGGACATGAGCCCGATGACGGATCGCACTGGAGGTTTATTCTAATAAAACAAGTTTTTCTACTAGTGATCTTTTGAAAGAAATTGTTCTCGACTACGCCGCCATTATAGATTCCAGTTTAACAACGCGTTCTTCATCCGCGATGTCCACATTCCTACACGTGTCACGCAAAAACAGACGTACGTATCCACTGATTGATTGATACGATAGCTAGAACAGATTTAATAATTTATAAGCTGTTATATAGACGAGAAATGTCGTCTGCACTCGGTTGTCGCTCATTGATGTACTAGTCGTGTGACCATGGTTTTGCTAGTCTTGTCGGAGACGTGATTGTTAGTAACTATTGAATGGTAAATGCTATAAGAATAAAAAAAACTGTTGAATGGTGCAATTGAAATTGGAGGTGTAATCAAAGGATTTTGTACAGAGTTTAATAGAAATATTTATTAGGGACTTATACAGTCTGTTATGTCAGTTCCATCATTACATAAGCTAAGCTAAATAACATTATTTCTAAGTACTGAATGAATCTATATAACATTAAGAATATAATAAGATAGAGAAGTAGGTAATGCCAATCATTGACGACACATCAACACCATATCACACATTCAGAGAAGCTTGACTGTTTAAAGTGTGGTTTAATGTGTATTCACAACCAAAAATTAAACATCGTTTGAGTACTTCTTTTAAAAGATCCAGTAGGTATTACAACTGTATTAACTTTTTAAATTACATACTTACCTGTAATTTTGCACTTTTACATAGGTTTCTCCTATTTTGATGTTCGTTCTCATACCATTGCTATCGGTTTAATTGGCCCGTTTTCACAATTTGTCTTCAAAATCCAGCAACGTGTGGTCAACATGGCTTTAACATAAATGTCTTTTAAGAAGCCGCCGGCGCTGGCGCCGGTCGCACCGATCACATCAGATAGAACACGGGAAATTACATAGCTCCCCGAGATACCTGCGAATAAACAACTATTTGCCACGTAATTGCACCAGTTTACCTATACCTACGAGACACATTAGCAGAACGCATTCTTATTTAAAAGCAATTATGTTTATTTTATTTTACATAAGTATATAATCTGTAAATCTATTGCCGCGTATGTTCGCGCATCACTTTTTTTTCTCTTAAATAATGGCTTCGTACGATCAGTACATTTAGCCAGTGTCAAGTTTATAATAGTCATTATTATTTTCTTTACGTGGATGTTTAATAAGTGATAATGAACGTTTATGGTAAATGATCTTCCCCCAAACCCCTCGAGACTCAATAAAGCCGTGGGACTTTATTAAGGTCTCACACGGACTTCTTGAGAGAATTTGAAAAGTGATGTTGCACTGTTTTGTTTTATTTTCACATTCACATTAATATTCGACAAAACACAAATTATAGAAAATAAAACAAAACTGCAGTCATGACGCTTCACTTTCCCGCCAAGAATTCGCGCATCACTTCAGAGCGGCTGCAAGCTGCAACTAATTCTTTTTGTTGTGTTTTTTATTGCTAAGACAATGTTTGTATACATACATACATATAATCACGACTATGTCTGCCGTAACGCGTAACGCCGTAACGAGTATTATCCCCGAAGGGTTAGTCAGAGACTAGGCAACAAGGACAGCAAAAGCACTCCTCTACCAAAGCCCACTTTTCCAAAACAGCAGCAGTGCGATTCTCTAAGCTAAAGCCTTGGCAGCAGCGGCTACCAGAGCGCTGAGAATTGGCTCTGTCTCTTTCATTATTCATAGAATTGGAAAAAGACAGCAGATCACAGCCATGCGCGCAGCGTCTATGTGTCGCTTAGAGAATCGCATAGCTGCACATGTGCTCAGCGTGACAGGTGGTCAACCATCCATCCAGCCCATTGCCGCTTTATGATGTTGGATGTATGAGCAGTCCCCAGTCCGTTAGTCGCATTTTACACCCAAGGGAAGGGAGGGGGTGGTAGTTTTCTTTTACCCCTACGCGACACGGTTAACTGAGTTTGTATGAAAGAAAATACGCGGACAAACTCGCGGACGGGCCGCTAGTGTAATACTTATATAATGTTTTAACCCTTTAACGGGTTAAAACATTATGCATACGCATGTTCAAATTTGTCATTGGTTTTCGACCTTATCTCAATTGCATAAAGTTCAAAATATGGTGGGCATATACACCCCTCTGCCCGTTAATGGATAATTGGTATGTGATTGACAATGATTATGACAGTTGTCGATGCAGTGGCGCCAGGTGGCGCTTTCGGTGATTCAGATGACGCACTTAACGTAAACACGGAATACTTAATTGTGGTTGATGTGTTTTTAATTAATTGTGTTGAATTGTAGATCGGTTTCAATGGCGCCAAGAAGTTAGGAGCCTATTAGTTTAGGTATTTAGTTGATAAAGTAATTGCACAAACAAGTGATTAATTTTGGTAATTGATCACCCTTTTGTTCAATGTGGTTTAGTGGTTATCATCATAAGCCTAACGTTTCACTGCTGGGCATTGGTCTTTGCACATAGACAACAGCACATGGGAGAGATGGCCATAACCCACCACGCTGTCCAAATGAAAAAATACAAAAAAGGTGGCAACCCGGCAGGTTAGAACAAAAATAAAGTACCTACTTGGAAAGAGTAATTATTTATTTAGATAAAATGTTTACTAGACAAAATTTTTTTTTTTTCTGGTAAACATTTTATCCGTTATCTATATAGCATTGTGAATGCAAAATTTCAATAATAAAGATAATTATTTATTTTTCCTTAAATACAGATGCCATTAAACACGTAGCAAAACTTAAATGGCAGTGGGAGGGTCATGTTGCCCGAAAGCATAGATCCTGGTGCAAACAAATTTTGGAATGGCAACCTTGGGAAGATAATCGCCCCAGAGGACGACCGCAGATGCGCTGGAAGGATGATGTCAAGAGGGTGGCGAGATCGAACTGGATGCAGGTTGCACAAAACCGAGACGAATGGCAGCAGCTGAAGGAGGCCTACACCAACATGTTGGTTGATAATGGCTAAGAAGAAGAAGAAGAAATCGTATTTTTTTGCTCTTTATGACATTTAACAAATATTTGTCTTTTACATAAATAGTTTTATGTAAATAGAGTATTTTAGCGTACTTTATTTGTGTTGTAGAATAAAAAGTACGCCTACATGAAAAAGAGGACAATACTCTGTTTTAAAGTACGGGTGGCAACCCTAGTTTTAGGGTTGTTCTAATGGTTTTATTATAGTATTATAACATTTAGAGATAATATTGCCGGCTTTGTGATGTTTTGATGGGTTTCAACGACTGTCTCATGATAACATCAGGTATCTACCTACGTTTGACCTCAGAAGTAGCATACGCTCATATACTTGTCACTCCAACTACTGCGTTCATATACTTTTTAGGGTAAAAAAATTGTGAGATATAAGTACATTTGGTTTTTGGAAACTTTTTATAAAAAAGATACCTAATAACTTTCAAAAAAAAGATGAAAATAGGTAATTTTCAGTTAAAACAAAGGGGACTGTTTGTCTTAAAAATACAATCATACACGTATACATAGGTACTTGTTTAATATTGTCTGTTTTTCATAAGTCATATTTAAAAAATTGTAACAAAGAAAATATATAGGTACCTATACATTTTATATAATGTCATTTTCAACGCCAGTTCATACATAATTGTTAAACGAGTGTTTAGATGATCGACGCACCAGTGCAATCGTTCCGAACGAGTTGGTGTGGCAAGTTGCTACAGTGTTAACTACGACTTAATGTGCCGACCGTAGTACGGAGGAAACGCATTTTGGTCACGTATCCAATCTAGAGAAGGTATTGAATCACGGGCGCAAGGTATCATTTATGTGCTATTACGGATTGATTTAACTAACCGAGTAACAGGTAAACGTCAATGATCTGAACAAAGGCTGTTTGCGCCGAGTGATTTATACGCTACAGAGCGGTATCTAGGGATACTAGGCAAAAAAAATATATTATGATGTATGTTTATTTCCGTACATACATTACGCCCGTTTTTCAGATGGTTAAGCTGATACAGAGCACACACAAACTAAAGGTCGCCTCAGTGAAGTCACAGTTCCCACACCGGCACAGTGAAAAATATTCATTCATATATTCTCTATGAACATTGTCAAAACGAATACGTCCGTGATTTGCCGGTGGCGGCACTGACACTGAGAGCATTATCACTGACAAGTGGGGATGCGTTCATAGAGAATGTAGGAAAAACACTGTGCCGGTACTGTGTCGGAACTGTGGCTTCACTGATATGTGTGAAGCAACCCTTACCATTTGCTACGATCCTGCATAACTACAGAAAGAAGACCCTTTTTTCGGTTCTGCGATTCCTGACACACTTCTTTTTTTATTATTGAATATTTTCCATTCACAATGCTATATAGATATAGGATAAACTGTATACTAGAAAAAAAACAACCAGTCCCAGGAAAGCTCGAATGGAATTCGAACTCATGACCTTTGGATTGCCGGTCCACTGCTCTAACTGCTAAGCTACCGAGACACCAGAAGACTCGTTGATTTTTTTCTAGTAGTTTGTGATTTACGCTGAAAGCTAGCGGTTCTTTTGTTTTTTATACTTTTTTTTTCTGAAATTGTGCTACATTTGGCAAGTTATACCAAATGTACGGATCGCTCTAGTTTGAAAACATACCGTCTTTCCATGTCTGTCGCTATTTATATTGGTTTTCGGTACGATTAGGATACTATAATACTTCTAGAAATATCATCTCATCATGGGAAATAAGGCTTTCAAAATGCGGGAAGCGTTATAAGTAAAAAAAAAATCAGTGTAGGTACTCAAATTTTTGATGATGCAAATAGATTTTTAAAAGAACTATTTGTTTCACAAAAAAGTTACATAGAGATTAGATACTTAGAAGTTTTTTTTCACAAGTAACCGTGTCACGTAGCGGTGAAAGAATACTACCTACCACTCCCTCTCTTCCCTTGGGTGTCGTTAAAGGCGACTAACGGACTAAAGACTGCACATACATCCAACAGCTTGGAGCGGCGATGGGCTCACATCCTGTCACGCTGAGCACATGTGCGTCGCTATTTGGTGAAAAGTGGATATGGCATAGGACTGCTTTTGCGTTCCTCATTACCTAGTCTCTGACTAACCTTTCGGGGATAATAGTCGTGATTATATAATTATGTATGTTCTTTCACAAGTTCAAACATTCGTAGAGGCGACAATAATTATAATTTACCTGTTATATTTATGACTGTAAACAGAATCCTGACTGCGGTCACAAGTGTATAAGTAATTGTAGCTCCGATCTGGCGCATGGCTCGGCGCAGGCGCTTATTATTGACACCATTATCACTTTAGTACAGTTAATCGAGTTGCTCGCTGCTCGATAATATCCGATAATAATCTTAGTCATAAAGGAGTCAATGTTAAGATGACTGCTGATCTAGGAAAATGGAAGAGGAAGACCTATTATGCTGACAATAAGATTGGGAACGGGGCAGCTGAATATTAATATTATTATAATGATCAAAATGTTGGCTTATACGTTTGCTCATTGAATGGTGAATCAAACTCGCACTCAGAGAGCAATTGTTGAAAGTAGCACTATACACGGAAAAGATGGAGTCATATCGTAGTATCGTGGACGTGGTATGGTTAACATGCCAAGGAAAGAAAGACAAGAGGGATGCGAATTAGCTTAGCTACACAAAAGGGCAACGCTACCAGCCATTTGGGGACTTTGCCGCGCGGCAGCGGTTCTCTTAGAGATATTTTTTATTTATAAGATATTTAGAGGTTTTTTTTTTAAGTTATTTTGTTTTAGTTTATAGTTTATCATGGTTTGTTGTTTTTCTTTCTGTTTGGTGTAAATAAATGATAGAAGGATCTATTAGTGAATGTGGAGAAGGGAAACCAAAGGAAAGATAGATGGACTGTGATAACGATGACATGGGTTAGACAGTAGGAAGTGTAGAGATGACTGTTGATATAGGAAAATGGAAAACAGAGACTTGTTGTAACGACCCTAATAGGATTAGGCCCTGCGGCTTGGATCACCTAAACACTGATCATTAACTTATTTTATTTTATTTGAATTTGAATATTATGTTTAATTATTGTAATTGTTTATGTTACCGTTTTAATAAAATTAAATAAATAAATGAAAGTAACGATTTGTTGGATTTTTACCTCGTGCACCGCTATCTACGGCTGTACCTTGTACGTAGCTGATGGAAAGTCACATGTAGGCGCGGTACAAACGTAGAAACTGTTGACGGCACGACGACACGATACACCACCATACAAAAACGCGTTTGCTGTGTCCAGAGGGCCCTCTCTTTCTCCGAAACGAAATTGCTGCCGATTTTCGTTTTCCTTCAGTTTCGTTCATACAAAGGCTTTTAGTTTATTAATTTTTAGAAAATTGTTTAAAAAAATAATAGAAAACGCTATAAATAACAAAAGCAAATCGGCCAAAATTTCGTTTCGGAAGAAGAGAGAATTAAGCCCTCTGTTGCGGGAACTAGAGCCACGCTGCGTTGCAGCACGTATTGGGCCGGTTCGCCCGGCGTAATACCACCCTCTCGCGAATATCCGGCGTAAAATAATAGCACCTGGCGCTATTGTGTTTCCGCACCCTCACAATTCCTATTCTTCCTTAACCCTATTCCTTCTTAAAGGTCGGCAACGCATCTGCGACTCCTCTGGTTTTGCGGGTGTCCATGGGCAGCGGTGATTGCTTTCCATCAGGTGACCCGCCCGCTCGTTTGCCTCCTTCTAATATAAAAAAAAATGAATGCACAGCAAATCTCGTATGGTGGTGTGCCGTGTTGGTGTTGGCAACCGAAAGTGTTGTCAAGTAGTTCAGCTGTGTACCTCTGATAGGTGCTTACCTCAGGGTTCGTAGGGGTCCGATGCGGGTGTGACTCGTAATAATAATAATAATGTGATTCACCAACTACTTTATTTTAAATAAATACAGATAGAAATTGATGAATAAAAACAAGAAACAAAGTACAAAACAGATTGATTAATAAGTTATATCGTAGCATTAAGCCAATTTCAAGTGATTTAATTATTTAAAGTATATTTAGTATTGTACGGTAGATAGAACAACAGACTCAACAGATTGATAGAGAGAGGAAAAACATGGAATTAGTGACAAATGTCAAGTAATGTGGTTGGATGATGTGATGACACGCACCGTTAGTGTCTACGTTTGCGGAGGGCCTAAACTCCCACTAAGTACTCTGATAGACGCATGATTCGTCTTTCTAATGTCGTTGGCACCTGCAGATTACAAACGATCTGTTATTTGTTCTATCCTTGCACAACAAGGTTTAAAACGAGATCCTACGAACGAGTGGTTTGGTTGCGTAAAAACTGTAGCTAACTTATATTTTAGATTAGGCTGTTCTCAATTTGCAATACCTCTTGAGTTAGTTTCAGGTACTTACCCTTCATTCCAAGATAATATACTCTTGGAGAGAGGCCTATGTGCGGCAATGGACAAGTGTAGGTTGATGATGAAGATAATAATGTAACATCTTTATTATTGAAATTTTTGCATTCACAATGCTAATAGATATAGGATAAAATATCTACTAGAAAAAAATCAACCATTTTCAGGAAGCTCACATGAGATTCAAACCCATGACCTTTGGATTGCTGGTCCACTGTTCTAACCGCTAAGCTACCGAGACCCCAGAAGACTAAGTTGATTTTTTTCTAGTAGTTTATGATTTACGCTGCAAGCCAGCGCAGCGGTAGGTAAACCTTCACAGTGACGTAATACCGCTGGCTGAATCCAAAGGTCATGGGTTCGAATCCCATTCGAGCTTCCTGAGACTGGTTGATTTTTTTCTAGTAAATATTTTATCCAATAACGAAATATTTATCTAGTTCACTAAACTCTCTCCTACTACTCTCTTAACCGTGTCGCGTAGCCGTCAAAGAACACTACCACCCCCTCTCTTCTCTTGGTTGTCGTAAAAGGCGACTAACGGACTAAACACTGCACATACATCCAACAGCATATAGCGGCGATGGGTTCACTACCTGTCACCCTGAGCACATGTGCAGTCGCTATTAGGTGAAAAGTAGACTATGGTAGAGGACTACTTTTGCTGTCCTCATTGCCTAGTCTCTGACTAACCCTTAGAGGATAATAGTCGTGATTATATGAATGAATGAAGTTATCTAGTTCATGGAAGATTTTTTAACATAATCAATTTATAAGACTTATTATTACTTTTTTGTAGTATTATTAATATTATTATTAGCTCTCAATTGTCCCACTGCAGGGCAATGGCCTCCCGTCCCTTCTTCCATTCCTTCCTACTAGCAGCGATCTGAGACCAATCCTTCAGGAAAAGTCCAGCTCGTCCCGCCATCTCCTTCTTCTGGGCCTACCGCGCCGCCGGTTCCTGTTTTGTAGTTTTATGTGAATTAAATTAAATGTGAATCAAATGTTTGTTTTCTTCAGTAGATATACCTAATTACAAGCTTCCAGACACGGCTTCGCGCATTTTATTATACGTAGTACTCACGTACTACCTACTTTATAAAAGTCATCGCGTAATCACTGGAACAAATTAATATTCTTAGGTGCGCAGAAACATTTATTTTTATAGAAAACTAAAATACTGGGTGCCAGAAAGTTTATGGATTATTCATAGGACAAGGTGTCACGTACTACTATAATAAAATCTCGAATATTGTTATATTATAGCGTTGCCGTTAAAAAAAATCTGAGATACATGTTAATGAGACTTTAAAAAACAGGAAAAAAAACCTGAAAAATATCTGTAATTTATCACGTCGAAAAATGCATTTGACATTCTTTTAATTCCTAAAATCAAGAATGTTGACATTTCTTTGTGTAAATATAATACTTATAGGATTAATTTTTAACCTCCCGCCAAAAGTACACATGGGGTAAACATAGTAATAATAAAATATTTGACGTAAAAAAGTAACCCTGTTTCTAGTCTCACTCGGATTTTTAATTTTTTTTAAAGAAAGTTTTCTCTTGAATCTGTGTTGTTTGAAGAATTGAAAGTTATTTGCTTACAAACATTATTCATCATTCCTTTTTTTAATCTGGTTATCGTAGACATGGCAGAGGACTGCGTCTGCGGTCCCCATTGCCTAGTCTCGGACTAACCCCTTAGGGGATAATAGTCGTGAATGTATGTATTTATAGAGCAGCGAAAATTTTTAAGTTTTAGTGTGCCCAAGCACATCTGAGGGCCTAGACGAGTGTCATAATGGCATATGGAATAGAAATATGAATGTATGGAATTTGACTTATGTCAACGATATGTTTAGTTATAAATTAAACGCTCAATTGTTATTTTTAAAACTTCTAAGAGTTAATTCATATAACATCAGTCTTTATTAATTTATTTTTCATTCAATTATATATTATGTGGTAGCGATCGACTCAAGTAAGCATTTAGCCAAATAAATGTAAACTTGTCTACAAATTTACTATCGACTAACGCTTACGAATAAACATGTATAGATCTTTTTCTTTTTTTTATGCAGTGGCGTTTCTCTTTGGATTTATTTAATAGATCAGCTACCCTATCGGCTAAAAAATATGAACATGGACAGACATGGGCTTCATTTGACATTTGAAGCCCATAATATGCCCATTTAAGGACAAAAAATGGGCTTCAAATGTTAATGAAGCCCATGTCCATATCCATATTTTTTAGCCGATAGACCCCCAGATCAGTGACGTTTTTGTAAACGGTCAGTTATGCTATGTCGAATTATCTGACGCTAGTTTCAGACTTCCCAGCGTCATCTGCATACGTTACACATGGTCGACACACCGACCGGATTAGTCATATTTTACGAATTTTTAATTCTGATACCATGTTATTCTATGCTTGTTTTGTTGAGGTTTGAGTCTTCTCAATGATACTATTGTCTTCAGGTCCACATCATTGATACACAATACACATTATAACGTCTGTCGTCGGTCGCTCCGACACGACACGAGTACATGACAATCATGGCGTCTCTGTAGGGATGTACCACTACGCACAATCTCAGAATAATAACTAAAGCATAGAAGGAGTGCTATGACATTTGAGTGGACACTCCGTTTGGTCACCTTTCGAATTACATTAATTGTATATGTCGCTTTTGAACTTTGTTTCATAAATGGTGACCGTTTTTTTACGACCTCCTTGGTCAAGTGGTTTGTACACCGGTTTTCATGGTGTCGCCATCTCTGAGGTCCCGGATTCGGTCCCCGGTCGGGTCAATTTAGAAATTATTGTTTTTCTGAATTGTCTCGGGTCTGGGTGTTTTCTGTGTATAATAAGTATGTATTTAAGTATTTTAAGTATGCTTATCCGTTGTCTAGTAACCATTTAACGAGTTCCTTCGAAGTTTCTCTTGGGCTAGATAATTGGTTTAAGCAAGTGAAGGAAAGTTTTATTTTATATTTATTTATTTTTTGCTAGACATTTGACGTTTTTGGCAACTTATTTTGTCTCTTTTCTTTCAATGTATATGGCCCATTTAAAAAAATAAGACAGCTATACGTGTCTCATTTGGACTCCTTCTATGCTTTAGTTTTTATTCTATAGCACAATCTACATAGTGATGTACCTATAGTGCGTTTCATCAAATAGCTCCTATGCCGTCATGTTGGCATTCCAATCTTGTTCCTGCCGGTGTTGCCAACTTAGTGGATTTTCCACTAAAACTGGTGGTTTCAACTCCCCTTTTAGTGGCGAAATATTGGTTTTAGTGTCTTGTGGTTTTTCTAGTGGATTTATAGAATTTCATTTTCAGTAGGCTGAATCACTCAACCACTTGATAACAAGAAAAAAAAATAACCAAGGGAGTTGAAACCACCAGTTTTAGTGGAAAATCCACTAAGTTGGCAACACTGCAGGAATAAGACAGGAGTGCCAACATGACGGCATAGGAACTATTTGATGAGACGCACTCTAACAAAGAGTACCCTAAACAGGCGAGCATGTATGAAGAACGTTATGAGAGAAGTGAAGCAAAGGATGTGTGTCAGCTCAGGATCGTAGCAGATGTAAAGCTTTGGTCTCTTTCTACCCTCCGGGAAGCAGGCGTGATGTGTGTATGCACGCATAAAAAGAACACACATGTGTAGAAAAAGGTAAAAAAATATTTTAAGTTAAACGTTTTTATTAAAAAGAAATAAAATTATGATGTAGATAATGTACTAGAAGCTACAAAATAATCAAAAATCAATTAAAATTAAAATCGAGGGGAGCATAAAATTTCTGTCAACAGTCAACCGTTCATATCATCATCATTCATCATTATAAATGCTGATTACACATTTATACAGGTTTTGCTACGCCCCACGATTTTATTGATAATTAATTTTTGATTATTTTGTAGCTTTTAGTACATTAATTGCATCATCATTTTCTTTCTTTTGAATAAAACCGTTTAACTTAAAATATTTTTTATACGTTTTTTATTTTCAAGTTTTTAGTTTTTTTTTATTATGTACTGTTTACTACTAGTCAAGCCCTTTCATTTGATACCATATTGAAGTGGTTGAACAAAAAAATGTAATACACCATTTTGTGGAGGCGGCTATTTTTCATATACAATGATACTGAATATACGTAATTGTATTGTCATCAGAACTAAAGGTGTGTACCAAATTTCAGATCAATCGGTTAACAGGAAAGGGGCAAATTTTTTAAGTAAGTACTAAAGTTGACCCAACATCACAAATCAACAAATAGGTCAAGCTAAAACCGTTTAAAAATGGAGGTCTTCATTTTCTTTAAATCCATCATGGCTGGCACTCTACGATAGAGTCTGTGCACCAATTATATGGAATTGCGCTGTAATCATTATTTCATAATATTATGTTCTAACTGCGTAGGAAAATTCTACTTTACCTCCGTTTCGCAGTCTTGAGCGATTACTATTATAGGCGATTGCGCATTTGTCGATGCTTAAGACTTTATTAGTAGGGCAATAGGTAAGTAAGTAGGTACTTCGCGTTAAAGTAAACAAAACTTTGTAACTCGGTTCGAATTGGAACTAGGAGTTTAAAAGCGTGACACTTATGTTAAACCTCCTTTAGATTTTGTTTTTGAATATGTTTTCCCTAATATTTATAAAATCTTGTTTTTCATTGTTGTTACACATGCAGGATGTCACTTTCGTATTTCCTAGCATCAATATTAGTTCATTGTAAAAGATAATTATTATCAATTTTCATTGTGCTCTTAATGTGTTATCAACCGCACGTAACCAACCAATGTTTTTTTTAATGATTCTAAATTTTAAATAGCTGTATAATGACTTAGTCTAGACCAATTGAAGCCATTAAGGCTAGATGTAGGCTTGAGGCGATACAACTGTTGTTTCGTAAATTCCTGAACCGATTAATGGAAATTACATGGATCGTATTTAGTGGAACTTTAATAAGGATACTAAATATTATCGTTTATATAGCTATAATTAAGTTAATACTTCCTATTATTATTAAAGTTTATAAACTAAGCATTCGGATTCTAATTGACTTGTGCTACGTTTTATTGGGTTCCTATCCGAATAAATAATATTTCAATCAAACTTTTAATTCAGTACCTACATACGGTGAATGCACAAACGGACATAAGGTGGTGACATGAAATTTTTTTGGAAAATGTAGTCACGTGGGATAGTACCGGATGTTTTTTTACATTTCACGCGGACGAAGTTGCGGGCGGGCCTATGGTATAACGGTGGGTTAACGCTTCAACTGGTACAGCTTTAAATATTTTTTATTGGTTTTCGATCCTATTACAATTGACTAAGGTTCAAATTATGGTGGCATGTATATTGCCATTACCAGCTAACGGGTTAAGGGCCAACCTCCCCAAAATCTGCTGTTGTCCATGTGGGACGTTTATAGGCAGATAAATTCATATAATCACGACTATCATCCCCGAAGGGTTAGTTAGATACGGTATAGGTATACGGATAAGGACAACAAAAGCAGCAGTCCTCTACCATAGTCCACTTTTCACCAAATGGCGACTGCACATGTGTTCAGCGTGACAGGCGGTGAGCCCACCGCCGCTCTATGCTGTTGGATGTATTTGCAGTCTTTAGTCCGTTAGTCGCCTTTTACGACACCCAAGGGAAAGAGAGATGGTGGTAGTATTCTTTCACCGATACGCGACACGGTTTCACGGAGAGGCAGATGATAATCCTACTAATATTATAAACGCGAAAGTTTGTAAGTATGGATGGATGTTTGTTACTCTTTCACGTAAAAACTACTGAATGGATTTGGATGAAATTTGGCATACAGATAGTTTATAACGTGGATTAACACATAGAATACTTTTTATTCCGATATTCCTACGGGAACGGGAAACACGTGGGTAAAACCGCGAGCGGCCGCTAGTATTTAATATACAAGTAATTATAAATTGTCAAGTGTTGTCATCTTGATCGTTACTGTTAAATAAGGACCTATACATAGTATGTACATATGTTTGAAAAAAATATATGAAAATTTATTGTTTATCATATTAATCTATTCATTAAAACATAGAACCGCCTCTGTCTCCTTCTTATGTCCATCATAAACCAAAGGTTGTCTGAAAGAGACGACCTTTGCGCAAATACCTTAAAGATTATGTCATGGGTAACTATTTCCTGTGTTTGTGCAAAAAAGTATCTATTTATTTATCTATATATCTACCTATCTATGTTTCTACTTTCTTTGTCCTAACTTCCAAAAGTATTGAATTCCACAATGATTAGATTATTCCATTGTGACGTAAACCGTGACGTAAACCTTTCATAATAATAACTAGTGATTGCGATAGCGACGCACTTGACTAATCATTCTCATTCATCATTGGGTGCCGTCTTGTACGGCGATTGATACATATAAATAGTATAAGTTATGTACCTATAAATACAGATTTAGACAGGGCAGCGCTAACTACATATTATAGGCATACTACGCATACCTTTTTATACCCAACGTTTCGACCGAGTTGCACCGGTCGTGGTCACGGGCGGACTGGTGTCGCGATGTGCTGCCTCCGTATGCGCGGCTGAGTCTTCGTCCACCGTCACACTTTTTATCCAGCTACGTCACACACAACACTAACGGTGTCCCTATTACGTACACAGGCCTTATTCTGGTGGTTAGTCGATTGCGAAGTAAAACGAAGTTGCGTTTTTGCAAATACTGGATTCCACGCTGTAGATAGTTCGTGACCGTCTTCCCGATTGAAATTATTAGAATGCTTTTTGATTTCAATGTATGCGTAGTATGCCTATAATATGTAGTTAGCGTTAAATGTGTGTTTACGCGAAAGTTTAAAAGTGTATATATGTACCTATAGTCTATATAGTATTCCACTGCTGGGCTAAGACCTCCGTCATTGAAATCAAGTCTTCACAACTGTTGATGTCCTCCTCTTCCAAAATGTAAATGTTTGACCTTATCTGTGTCATAGAAGATTCGGAGGTTATGATTTCAATTCCCAAGTTGGGCAAATTATGTTTCGGATGTTTTCGATGCGATAACCAAAACTGAACAAACATCTGTAGTCAAGACCCACCAATTGTCGGGTCGTGTGACGACTTGATTTCAAGGCATATGCCCTGCATTGAAACACTTCGTATAAGTACTTACGTATTTATATGCTTGGGATATTAAACCTAATTTTGATTGAAGTTAGTTATAACAATATGTCACTGGAACGACATGTCTACTAATACAGTGAGGTCTAGAAGCATACGTAAGAGCCTAAGGGCACGGTAAACCGTACTATTTCTTGGCACATAATTTGTATTAGTAAATTTGAATAAGTTGCCGTAATATAAATAACTGAAAAAGATTGTAATCGATCTAATCGATGGAAGATATAAGTCAATTAAACATAATCAATCTTAACAATTTTAGATATAGTGGACTTTGAGTGTTTGTAGTTGAAAAATTATCTTTCAGAGATAATGTTAATATCAAATTATATTTATATCAGAGGTGTTCGACTAAATCCTCTTTAATTAATAATGAAAAAAATAACAAAAGACATATATTTAAATTCTTATTAGATAAAAATAAATCGTCACCAGACAATCGACGTACATCGAAAAGACATACAATATATTATAAATGTTGTGTAAAATTACACAATTCGCATGGCGATGACTAACGCGCTTGTGTTTGTATTCTTAATGTACGTACGATACGTTACTCATGTCATGATAAAGAACGACTGTATTTTCAAGTCGAGTCAAGACAGGATACTACAGGTTTCAGAGATAAGTTGATCTGACCTATTTAACAAAAAAAATGTTCATCTCGTCATAATACTCAGTGCACTCATATTTCGGAGAAGGCGGTAGGCGGTAGCTAAACGTCAGCCCGCTTCTGAAACAGTCAACAGTTGGATGTAACAAAATATGACAGTTGGGGTCAAGTTTTATCGGGCCGTCAAACATATAAATTGTGTGTTAAATGATAATGGTCGGTGGGTGCGTGTGTGGTCCGCCTATTGTTTATGGTCGGTAGTGCAGCGCGCGGCGCAGGTTGCGGCGGTGGTCGATGGTCGATGGTGGTCGGGCGCCGGGGCCGCGGGAGGCTGCCGGGACGGGTCCGGCGCACGCGCGGGGCGGCGCGAGCCCCGACGGCCGACGGGCGAGCACTGGCGCGGCGATCGGCAGTCGGCACTCAGTGCACGCGCCGCCGAGCCGCCGCGCGCCGCTACCTGCGCCTCCCGTGCGCCTTCCGAGCGCGACACCACGCTTCGACACGAAACAAACTTTTCGGAAAAGTTTCGCCGAGTTCTTTATTGACGAGTCGCGAGTTACGTTTTACGTTATCCCGGCGCGTACCGTACCAAAGT
The DNA here is from genome assembly GCA_963921215.1 of Scoparia ambigualis. Lineage (NCBI taxonomy): Eukaryota > Metazoa > Arthropoda > Insecta > Lepidoptera > Crambidae > Scoparia > Scoparia ambigualis. The sequence continues at coordinate 14,557,223 of OY992507.1, forward strand.
GCTACCCCGACTTACGAGCTTTCGGTAACAGTGAATCGCGAGTGGTTATTGTATTTTAACGGCACGGAGGGACGAAAAATTTATACTTTAAGGTGAGTTGAGATTCATACATTATTTGTATACAACCGGTTTTTTTTGTAAGCGCACATGTCAAAGTAAAAATATATATTTTTTTTATAATGCCTATGTTATATTAGAAAGTTACTGGCATAGCAACGAAACAAGTTGAAACTACTCGTACACGTATAAGTACGCTGTAGATACTCGGTTGATGTAACCTCGTTATGTTGGGGCAAGTTAAATAATGTGCGATTTGACTAATATATTTACATACTTGTCCATAAGGCCATGTTAAATATGTCGTTAAATTAGCAATATCCTCCTTGTAATCACTTAAACTTCGATTGTTTTTTTGTGTAATAATCAAAAGTAAACAGTATCGGCAATAAGATCAAGAAGTGTACTTGGATTAATGAATATTAAACCCTGTTCCAAGAACATGGCTTGCGTTTAATTGAAATTGTTAATTAATGCACTTCTTACCAATAAGCGCTATACTAATGACGACGACCGTATACCTAACAACACGCGACTTAACTGTTAATTAGTTGAACTCAATAAATGTATCCATAGATAACTGAATACATTTGTGGCACTCTCAGCTCTGTAAATTTACCGTTTATAATTTTTATTAGCTACATAAAATTGTCATAAATTTTATGGGAAAACAAAACTTTTTAAAGTTTACACGACAATAATAATTATTAAAACCCTTATTGTTTGTACCTTCTTTTACAAGATACCCTTTATACTGTGAGAACAATAAATTGTCAAGCGTAACAGTAGCATAAAGGTTCACACAAAAAAAGGAAGACAACATTATCAGATTAGTTAAAAAAGAGACCATTTTCAAAATAAACAAATAAAAAACATGTAACAACGTAAGGTACTTTTTAATACAATAATTTCACAAATGAAAAAGATAAATATAATAACTAAATAATTAGTTATTTAATTAAAGACTGGCCTATAGACAATTTAGCAGCGCTGCACGTTAGGGTTGAATAGTCCGCAATTGAACGACAAAGGGCAAACCCTTTTTATTGAAATACTTTTGTAATGATTTTATATCTTGCATGATGATTAAGCTTATATACAGTATAATACGCAGTCTATGTTCATCCTGAAAGTCCATTCTGACTATGAGTCAAATGTTCAAAGAAATCAAAGAATTCTGTTCAAAGAATTTTTATAACTGGATGAGCAGTTTGGGAGATTACATTTACGTCTTTATAATATTATAAAGATTATAATAACATAAATAACAAAAAATGGTCTTAATAAGGAAAAGCACGTGATTTCAACATTATCATTTTAATAATCAAATAATAGAAAAGTTTGATCAGTCGCAGTACGCACTTTTCTATACTAGGTCCTCAACGATCTTGGTGACGCGTTAATTAGCAATAAATGTTTTTCTAGTCTTTTTTTCGTTTAAAATATAAGTATTACAATATGCTTTTTTGCAATCTATTAAAATATAATTGTATATCCTCTCGTTTTCGGTTTAATTACCCATTAAATTACATACATACATACATACTTATAAAATCACGACTATTATCTTCGAAGGGTTAGTCAGAGACTAGGCAATGAGGACAGCAAAAGCAGTCCTCTACCATAGTCCTTTTTTCACCAAATGTCGACTGCACATGTGCTCAGCGTGACAGGTGGTGAGCCCATCGCCGCTCTATGCTGTTGGATTAATGTGCAGTCTTAAGTCCGTTATTCGCCTTTTACGACGCCCAAGGGAAGAGAGGGGGTGGCAGTCCTCTTTCACCGCTACGCAATACGGTTAATTATTAGGTTTACCTACCCATTAAATTATAACAATAGAAAATAAATTCTTATGTATCACATCACAACTGATTACCAAAAATAACTTATTTTATACCTTCTTTAAACTATCGTGGCATTAACAAATAGAGTACATATGTAATTAATTATATTTTTTTTTGTTCCCATATGGTCGCAGATATGCACAAAATAGTTTGTACTTACATACAATAAGAATATGTTTATTTTCGGTATTAAAATAACTAAATTACATAATACTACATATTATATGCATTAAAACAATGCCGTTTATATTATTAGAAAGGCTTAAAATTAAGGTTAGTAGTGCAAATAATCGAAGTGATATCTAGAGGCTAACTAAAGTATAAAGTAGGCAATAACGAAAAAAAGAGAAGTGATGATAAAACATATGTAATTCCAAAAAGGTTATTATTAATTACGGATTATATGACAGATTATATTTTTTAAGGAATCAAAGACAAAAAAATGCCGAACAGTTCTTTTAAACACAGCAAGCACATTACGCTAGCTTAGCTTTACTGTTTTAGTATAAATAGGATTAGGATCTGCTACTACGAAAAGGCCATGACATTTGTAGTAGAGAAAATAGTAGTATAATTATAAAAATATAATTAAATAATATAAATAGGAAAAATTCTGTATCTAATATTGTTTTTTGAGGTAAGCGAGCACTACACATTGAAATGAAAATTTTGTTACGGACTAACTTGCGTTTATTTACTATATTACAAAGTTTTTTACATTATCCTGACGTTTCTCAGTCTCCCTGTGACCACGGATCCTGTAAAGGGTTCGAAACGTCAGGATAATATAAAAACTATGTAATATAGTAAATTAAACGCGAGTTAGTCCGTAAAAAAGTGTTTTATTTTACTGTATCTAAGTTTGATATGTCGACGTGTTAATTAATTGTAAATTCATCATCAGCCTATAAACGTCCCACTGCTGGGCACAGGCCTCCCACGTGGACAATAGCACGTGAGGATATTGGGCCATAACCCACCACGCTGGCCCAATGCGGGTTGGTAGGTTTTAACGACTGCTATCTTACAACATCAAGTGGGACCAACGGCTTAAAAGGCCTTCCGAAGCACGGAGGCGCTCGAGATGTTTTAATTTGGCCACCCATTCCGTGACCCGGCATTGGGTAAATTGCAAACCGAACGCCTTTATTGTTAATTATTAATTATTTATATTCAAGTGATAGTAATGATGACGGTTAGGTTCGAATCAAAACCTTTTTTTACCGACCTTGCTATGCGATTCTGTAAACGACACATAGACGCTGCGCTCATGGCTGTGATCATAGATGTAACAGCCGTCACATGGTTTGCTGCATTCACGGCTGTGGTCAAAGTTCAGGCTGTTTTACTTACAGAATACCGATTTTATACCTACAATAAATGTCAAAGAAGTGATTCCCTATCACGCCGCTTACAGCCGTGCGGAGCTAGTGTCTAACGGCGTTGAAAATTATTTAGCAGAATACCAAATAGTACGCTCACCGCTGTTGCAGCCGTTACTACCAAGGCTTAAAACCCCTTGAACACCGTAAAACCAGACAGAAATGAAAATCAATTGTTTCGCGACCGCCGGCGGTCTTATGATCATTGACCTATTAAACGATGTTTGCGCTTATAGAGAATCGCACTACTGTTGTAATAATTTGCCATTCTCGTACATTTTTAGTCGCTAGTAGAAGAAGAAGTAACTTTGTTAAAAAAATTACGTTATGCACAAGATCTACACATTGACCATTAATAATGGTTAATAGTGCGAACAATAAAGTATTTCGTATCACCATCTATAGACAATATCTCAGTTCAACAGGTTACTAATTCAACACATCAAACCGTATCAACAATAAACTTATTTGCTACGCGGCCTTGACCGGTATTAGGCCGCAAAACAACTTTTAAACAAAAATTATTCGTCGAAATATCTGTTAAATGTTGATAAAGAAATTTTTGTGCGTTACTCCGCCGCGTAGTACAACACCGGTTCCGGCTGATGTGGCATTTTAAGAGATTTTTTATATGCAGGTATATGCTTCTATGCGGAAAGGTTATATTTATGTAACTACTAGGTTAAACATTAATAGGAACAAAATAAAAACTGAGTATGCGGTATTAAACTTATTTGTATTAAATTTATCTGAATAAATGCTATAAGTATTTAAAATGTTTTCTGATAACTATTTATATCTCCTAGATAAACCTTAGTATTAATTGTGTCACCCATCCAGTGACCGGGCATTGCAAAAGTTGCTTGACTAGGAAGATCACAAACCGAACGCCTTGGTATTTACCATTTAACTGCGGCCGTGCACTGATCAGTGCTCAATGAATATATTTCTATTGTGTTAATAGGTATCATAGACTCTTTGCGAATAAAAGAGCGATGACTGTTCCTGGTTCGGGAATTCCTGACTTCCGTAACGGCTGTTGGGAGCAACCCGTCAGACTGTGCGGGACTAATCATGCCCAATCAAATCATGTGGAGTAACTCTGTTGATACCATAGCTCATAATAGTTGTATGACTTTTGCGAACAAAAGAGCGATGCCAGTCCTCGGCTCGGGAATTCCTGACTTCCGTAAGTGACAACTGTTGGAGCAACCCGTCAGAGTCTGCAGGACTAATCACGCATAATCATTTGGAGTGGCTGTGACGACATCGCGACGTGTTTCATCGTTTCCAGCGAAAGAGAAATGATTCATTGACCATTCACCCTGGACTTCAGCATAAATGACTATTTTCAATGCGGATGTTTTTATCGAATTCTACGAGTGCTTTCTATGAGTGGTTCGATTAGACTATGTTTTTGTTGTTATATAATCTCATATATTTAGTTGGTTTAGGCTAACTGCGTTGACGCTAAGAGAACTAAAGATAGATAAAAAGCTTATAGTTTTGGACTAAAAAATCTGACTGTAAGAATAAAACAAATATATTAAATAAATACTTTAATGGTAGTATTTTGCACTATTTTAAATTGTAAATTGGTGCGATAAATAACTGAATTACAATAATTTTTAATTTGTACATACTTACCTAAATGTATTAAATTAAAACGTGTGATAGTAATGAATTTAATCACAATACAAAATATTTTCCCTATTGGCTGTTTGATGCTAGAAATTCACCCTGGTTGATGCTGCCCCAAAAGTTTCCTTTCCCGTGGGTACAATGCGATGACAACGCACATTTATTCCTAGTATTGTAAGTTTAAATACTTTTTAATTTGTATTGTGTTATTATTACACATAGCAGCGAAACTTATAAAATATAATTATATGCTGTTTCTTAAGCGCCCTTGCTCTAATTAGCTAAGAGCGATTAGCCAAAATTTCTACTTAAGCGCTTAGATCATAGTTAGAGTTTTGAGAAGGTTTCTGCTTGAGTCTCTACACCCCACGTTCATTTCACGGTGGTTGCTGTTCCCCTAGGGTTTAGTGGGTATGCCCCTTCTTCTACACTGCTTCTACACTGCCTTTAACCTGGAAAAAGTGGAGACGGGATAGCCGCCATATAACCGTGCTGCCTTTCTGGTGGCCAATGTACCTGAGGAGAAATGCCCAAGGTAAAAAAACAAGAACAGAACTTTAAAAAAGGTAAATATTACTCGTAGTTAAATTAAATTTTAGTTTTAACCATAAATATTTATTATGAACAACAAAGAGACAAATTATTCATAATTTGGCCTGTTTTTTTGTCTTAAATAATGCTTCGTGCGATCAGCACATTTAGCCAGTGTTAAGTAAGATATAGTAATTATTGGTTTCTTTAGATACATTAAGTGGATCATAATGAGTGATAATGAACGTTTAATGGTGAATGATTTTCCCCCAAACCCCTCGAGACTCAATAAAGCTGTGGGAAATTATTGAGGTCTCACACGAACTTCTTGAGAAAATTTGAAAAGTGATGTCGTACTGTTTTGTTTTATTGGTAACACTTAACAGTAAATAATCCACCATTATTTCACATTAACATTCAACAAAACACAAATTATAGAAAATAAAACAAAACTGCAGACATGACGCTTCACTTTCCCGCCAAGCCTTGACCTATGTTGTGGCAGCTTATGATTAGAAGATTACTGCCAACCCATCTCTTCCCTTTGGTGTCGTAGAAGGCGACTACCGGACTACAGCCTGAACATACATCTAACAGCATATAAGGTGGCGATAGACTTAGGGCTCCCCACCTGTCACGCCTCAGCGTGAAAAATTCAACACTGAAATAATATTAACACACTGAATATAAAATAACGATAAAAAAAAGTTATGAGATAAGGAGATATATTATTATAAAAAAATAACAAAAGCAACATCTAACATTAAAATTAAAATATTTACAACTTAAAAAGATAAATAGAAAACTATAAATAAAAGAATTCACCCAGATCATCCTCATCAGGCAGAGTACCCAGAATACTAGCCGCATTGCCGCTCTGGATGGCTAGGCTTAGGCGTTGACCCAGATAGCTGCTGACTCTGGGGTCTCAGGTGGCTTCCACCAGTTTTTTAGAAATATCTCTAAAGAGCTGGTGGGCACCCAAACCCCACGGTTCTAACGTCTCTACCCCAAACGGCTCAAATATGAAATCTCCAGTGAGATTCTCATACTTGCGCCGTTTGAGGTTCTCCGCATTAATTGCAGCCGAGCCAGCATTGATGCATGAACTTGGAAGATGGGACGGGGCAAGCGTGTCGACACATGTAGCATCCCACACCAGTGCCTGTCCCACCCTCCAAGGTACCAGGGTCATGCCGTCCGGCCTCTTGCCATCTCTGAGGAACTAGAAGACGTGTTGATAAGGTTATTTCGCAACAGTTCGCAGAGGGGCCCGTCCCAAAGCCTTTGGGAGAAGGTGTTGTTTGGAAGATCAGAACACGGGCAAGATGCGCTCCAGGCGGCCTTGGCCTTGTCCATGTAGGGTATCAAAAAGGAATTTGATGTTCGGTCCAGTATTTTGTTTGTAAGTGGTAGGGAGGCATGGACCGAGGACAAGAACGCCGGGAGGGAAACGTCAGCAGTTTTACGGATACCCAGGCCACCGAATCTAATTGGAAGTGATGCTTGGGTCCAAGAGCGGTCACTGAAGTTAATGTTTAAAATGGAAGAGAGTGTATGTTTTATGGTACTATCTAGGCTGGCAAGAAGGTCAGAAAACTTCCACAGCTGACAGCACCGCAAGACATACGTGAACTTAGGAACGAAAAGTGAATAATGAATTAAAGCAAAAGCCGTGTGACAATTAATTTTGAAAAGGCGGTCTAATGTATCACTAAAATTTTGTAATTTTGATAATATAAAATTTTGGAAGGAATCATCTGAAATAGGAGACCCCAGGAGGTGAAAAGAACTTTCGTCTATTACTTTTAAGAGAGGAGCAACGTCTCTAAAGCTGGATATTATATTGTGTCTGTCGACGCAACTGTCCGCTATGAAAAGTTCGCACTTAGTAAAATTAAGCTTCAAACCAATGGCTTGGAACTCGCGGACAAGGATTAGGAGGTCCGAAAGGACAGTTGATGCATCGACCTAGAGTTCCGTCATCTAGATACCACACGTTAAATTTTGAATTTAGTAGCTCGATGACCGGGTGAATGACGAGACTAAAAATGGCTGGGCCCAAAGGGTCGCCCTGTTGGCATCCTACGGCAGATGAGATGAGGTGTTTTTTTTATACAAAAGATTGGATGGGTTGTTTAATGCAGGAGCTTTTAATTTTATTAATAAAAAAATATATATTTCAGTGAAAGGTGAACTGCGACAGTGCTTAACTTTTTGCGTTCCTCATTGCCTAGTCTCTGAATAACCCTTCGGGGTTAATTGTCGTGACTGTGTTTGCATGTTCATTCATAGTTTTGTGTCCGGCCTGCCTGCACCTGATCCTGTACTTACCCGTGGTACTACCGATGGTCCTACTGGTAGTACCACGGGAGATTTTACATTACCCGTGGTACTACTTATCAATTTAATATTCCCTACAAACGTATTTCGAGGTATGCATATACTCTAAAAAATTCGAGTGTTGTAGAACCAGTGTGTAAAAATAGTGTAAGTACAGACCTGATCGAATGCCAGCATTGATGTGCTAGCTGTCCAAATAAATCGATATTTTATCTGTTTGCCTGGGAGATGTGGTAGTGCTAGCTAAAAGCTCAACGTAACTTAACGTAACGTAACTTATCGTAAGGTTTTCATAAACTAACAAGTAACGTTTCAGTGAAATTTGGTCCGTCAGAAAATTTCTTATGTATGCCCTACGTATTTAACCACAGTATAAATTAGTCTTAGGCCCTCCAAACTAACCAACTTCGATCTTACTGTTTCTATCTGTCCAAAAATTACGTTGATACACATCGTTCTGACGTATAACAAACTTACTTTTACATTCAAAATACTTATTAGTATTCTATCCAATACGTATAAAAGAAAACTGAAAGTGATCGTATGTGTTAGTAGAGTACACAACCACCTGATAAACGCGTAAGCTTTTAATTAATGTTAAATAAAACGGAGATAACCTTTAATTTAAGAGATAACGGGCAGCTAAACGATGGTTTGGTTGAAAGTCGAAACCATTCCGTGAGAGTACGAACAGCGCGGCTAATTAAAGTTTAGTTAAACTTAAGAGGGTTTACACATTACAATAAAAAAACGTTTTTCAACTTATGGGACTTAAAGTCCACTTTAGGAAGTCGTCCCCATGTGCTGTTGTTAATGTGGGAAGGCCAGCAGTGCGATGTTTATAGGCATAAGATGATGATGAAAAATTTAAAATTGCATAAACTCAGCTATATAAACTTTTTTATTGTTTTCTGATTGATATTTGATTTTCTGTATTTTTCTTTAGCATGCTGAGTTTTGTTAAAATTGGCTTAAGAACTATGCAGTTTCATGTGTAAACCGTCCTAAGACCTTGTCCAGAAGAGAGCGAATTCGCCATGAATTCGTCGCGAAACTCGCGCGATGCTTGTGGACGCAATGTATGGGCAGCTAGTACCTCATCAACGCGCGTATGCGTTCGCGCGAAACAATTCGCGGCGAATTTGCCTCTTCTGGACAAGGTCTAAGGCCCAGGCCACGCGCGCTAGCATCTTGCGACCCGTCAAGCGGATTTCTAGTTCTTTGTGCGTTATACTCTTCGATAAACTATATATACATCGAAGGTTATTTAACGACAGTCTTAGTCAACGGTATTACATAGAATAGAACACAAGGAACAGAGTAAACGCACGTAGCGTCTCAATTCTGCTATCAACTAAAATTGGTTATAAACAATGTATTTATGAATAGAGAGGTATCCACACGTGTCTGTAAATATTAAGTCATAGTTTTTCAAAAACCATAGTTTCAGATATGATGTATTGTATCCCAATGAATAAATTACTTAACACTTCGAAGGTATACAAGTGGCCCTGCATGAACAAGCACAGTGATAATGTACCTAACCTACCTACTTATATCTTTTATTATCTTTACGTGTGTCACTTTTTATTCTTCGATGCATGGGAATTCTTCACACGTGTTCCTGCTTTTTGTCCTTTTTGTTATGATAATTTAAAGTCGTTTCTGTACTGTCTGTATGCACAAGTTTAATATTTATGTGAGCTTTTAACCAAACCCTTGCAGAGTGTCTCACTTGGCGATTTTAATGTAAACATCGTTTTTTATGTTGATAACCGAAGCAAAGATGTCTTTAGGAACGGCCATTTGGAGAAATACCATCTGCTAAATAAAGAAAGATCTGTATTACTTATAGAGATAAATTAAAATAAGTATATAAAGTTGGAAAATTTATTGTGTTTTCTGTTTGTTTACTCATATAAACAGTAAAAAAATACTCTCGAATCGTTACAAAAGAGAAACAAAGCTTATTTTTAAATTGTTATTTTGCATTCAAGATGCAATATTTTATCTAAAATGGAATTAGCAGGAAGGTAAAAAATCTCTTCATGTGCTGTCCATGTGGTAGGGCCAGTGCCCAGCAGTGGGACGTTTAAAGGCTTATTATTAGATTTAGTGACGTTTCCTTATATGGATATGTTAAGTTAATAAGTTGAAATATCAATTTCCACATATAAATGGATTTTGGATGTATAGAGAAATCGACTAAAATTTGAAAATTTTGAGAATAAATGTGTAATATTTTTGTCTCGTACCAAGATACGTTTGTTTACACAGAATTCTATCGCCATGGCTTATATTTCGGTTTGACGCGATCCTGTTTCGGCGTGCAGTGGTACTGGGGTAGTGATGCGCGTATAGTTCGTTAGATTAGTTGTTAAGTCTTAACTACAAGTTAGTTAAACTGTTTTTTATTATTATTATTAGTATTGACGTCAGTAAGTGCCTGGAAAGGTTTACATTGAATAAATAATTTAACTTGACTTGACTTGAATATTTTACCAATATAGTACTTATTCCCAAACAATAAAGTTCAAAATGTATTAAGGAAATTTTACATTTTACGGTACGTTGATCTGCTGGTTTCTGTGCGAGATGATGATGAATAAGACTCTTTTAAATCTCTCTTGTTTTTTTGACCACGCATTTTTATGGACACATCATGTAGTATTGGCGTGACGTTTCCATACAAAATACTCATTTAATCACGCAAGTTTATTGCCCAATCATTGCGTAATAAAACCTTTGAAAGCAGTGTGTGACGTAGGCAGTCTATTGGCAAGAACTTATCGGTGAAACATGTGTATGAAAGGTACTCAGTACATTGAACTTTTAAATATATTCGAGTTTATTTACACATCATGATGATGAATCTATAAGCGTTACAATTAGAAATCTGGCTCTAACGCGTATATTTTACGTTTTTCCTTATAAAAACAAAAACTCGTTCAAACAAATGAAGAATCATTCTAATCGGTGCATTGCTGTCTGAGAAAGGCGTTCACCTGTCAAACATAAACTACACAAAAAAATACAGATGAACTTTTTTTAAATCCGTTAAAAATTACTTTTGATATTGTTTTCTGAGGTTTAAGCGAGCACTAAACATTGAAACGAAACACTTTTTTACGGATTAACTCGCGTTTAATTTACTATTTACGTAGTTTTTTTATATTGTATGTTTTTATGTGGTGTTATTGTGTAGTGTCTCCCTGTGACCACGGACCCTGTAAAGGGTTCGAAACGTCAGGATAATATAAAAAACTATGTAAATAGTAAATTAAACGCGAGTTAATCCGTAAAAAAGTGTTTCATTTCAAAAACTTTGACATTTTTTTATACTAAGATAATCAATAATACTGCCTAAGTAAGTATTATTATTTAGTAATTAACACGTCACGTATAGATACTATCACTGCAATTATTTGAAGAATTTCCTTTTATCGGATACTCACCGCTGAAGGGGCATTGTTTCGTTCGATATCTATATTACCTTTTGATTGTATGCATACCAATTACCTTAACGCATAGACAGTGATGTAACAATCTTTACGATAATGTTTTGTTTAAAAAATATACATACATATAATCATGACTATTATCCCCGAAGGGTTAGTTAGAGACTATGGTAGAGGACTGCAAAAGCTGTCCTCTACCATAGTCCACTTCTCACCAAATAGCGACTGCACATGCGCTCAGCATGACAGGTGGTGAGCCCATCGCCGCTCTATGCTGTTGGAAGTATGTGCAGTCTTTAGTCCGTTAGTCGCATTTAACGACACCCAAGGAAAGAGAGGGGGTGGTAGTATTCTTTTACCGCTAGACGACCGGGGTTCAATTCCCAGGTAAAAGTGTGTTTCGATTTGTTCGATGCATAGCCCGGAATTAAAATTAAAATTAAATACACGTACACGGTTAAAAATAATATTTTAATATTTATTACTTGCTTGTCGTTTTATACATCCGGGATATAATCTATATAAATAAAAATCAATTGCTACGAATATTTGTTCGCGCATCAAAACGGCTGCACCGATTTGGGTAATTCTCTTTTTGTTTGTTTGCAATTGTCAGAACCAAGGTTTGTATGCGAGAATTTTTTTAAAAATTCATCACGGGTACTGCATTGCGATTCTCTAAGTTAAAGCCTCGGTAGCAGCAGCTGCCACAGCGCTGAGAATTGACTATGTCTCTTTCATATTCATAGAATAGGAAAGAGACAGCAGATCACAGCCATGCGCGCAGCGTCTGTGTCGCTTAGAGAATGGCATAGCAGCATGTTCACGCCGGACGGAGTCACGGGCAGGCCGCTAGTTTTCAATATAAATCAGGTATCAGTGCTTAATCAAGTAATATAATTATATCACGAAAAGTGAACCGTATTATATTATTATATTCCTAGTAAGATAGTAATGAATCGCTTTCGTATAACTATGTTACGGTATATAATTATATCCCTATGTATATAACTATATTACGGCTTTATATATCTTACTACGACACATACATCTACCATTATATTGTTATCTAATGTACATAATTTTTAATTTTTTTTTACTTACTTGTTTTTAGGGTTTTGTACCATAAGGGTAAAAACAGGACTCTATTACTAAGACTACACTGTCCGTTCGTCTGTCTGTAACCAGACTGTACCTATTAGAAAGGAATAGATCCTATGAACCGTGATAGCTAGACAGTTGAAATTTTCACACGTCATGTTGTATTTCTGTTGCTGCTATAACAACAAATACTAAAAATAGAATAAAATAAATATTAAAGGGGACTCCCATACAACAAACGTGTTTTTTTTGCCGTAGTGTCTAATGTTGTATTGGTAATGGTACGGAACCCTTCGTGCGCTAGTCCGACTCGCACTTAGCCGGTTTTTTTTGTATACATCCGGGATTTAAACTTTCGATATAAATCAGGTGTCCTACCATGCTATACCTATGTATGTATTCCTACCATGATACCGTTAGTTAAGTACAAAATAGCCTTTATAGGATTAGAACTTTAAGAATCTAATTAAACTTTAGAATACTTATACAATTTTGTTTTTTTTTTTCAAGTTATATTTTGGATATTTATAATATAAAATAAAGTCTACTAGAAGTCGTACCAGGTTGAGAAACTTTTTACGAAGATCAAAAACCTTGGAAAATAACAGTTTAAGTATATTACATAATTTGATAATACTATAAGGTCTTGCTTTTAATCTAAATCTTTATTATGACAACTAATTCGATAAAAATGATTAATCTATGTGTCAAAGATATGTCAGCAATAAATAGACTAATAGTTACCACTCCGACATTATATGTACCGATCCGAGACTATCATAATATTATTGAATAATAAGGAAGGCAAGGAAATCGATTAAATCAGACATTTTTAGTTTGATATGATCGCAGTTTTTACGCAACTATTTATTCCCTTTTTACTCTAAACAGTTATACGAGTACTACGAAATGATCAATAACACCTTTTAGTTCAGGGAACTATTACAATTCATCTAGTGTTTTCTTTTTTTCACGACGACGTCCAATTTAAACAGTTTAAAAATAATATATTTTCTTTTACATTTGAATAACATTATTTTCTTTATCTGTTCTGAACTCACTCAATAGCCGTTTGTTATCTTTTGCACGTATTTCTTAATCAATGTGATCGAGTTTTCAGGACAATGACAGACAAAGATCAAACTGATCACTCTAATTGACAGCCAATAAAAATATTTGACTGTTGATAGAGCTGGTTATTAGAAAAGTGAAACTAATTAATTGATTATTCATATTTTATTGACACATCACTCATTCATCTAATTTTAAGTTGATGTTGACGAATTTTTTGGCTCTAACATACACTACGAATAGCTTAGTTTATAATAGCTAAAGAAGTAATTGAAATAAGATTACATAGATTAATTTACTAATAATCTCTCATCTTTCTGTCTTTTAACCTTTTGTAAGAAAAGAAGCAGTTCTGGACTTATCGTGACCCTGATGATTCAGTGAGGATACCGGATAGGTACTTTGGCGTGGTTTTAGAAACTCACTAGGGTGATCTCATCATCTAGGCTTTTAGAGCCCACGAAGGTCTGCAGGAACAGGAACAACTGTAAAAATCTTGTAACCCTGCTAGGCCTTGCAGCTAAAATAGTTTTGTATTTAATGGTCACCAGTGACCGACAAACAAATAAATTTCAATTGTGTACCTGGTTTTGTGGCAGTCAACGTGTTAAGCATAAATAAGCCAACAGACGTGATACCTGTAAAGAGTTCACATCTTTATTCTTAAACTAGCGGCCGCTCGCGGTTTCACCCGCGTGGTTCCCGTTCCCGTAGGAATATCGTTTTAAAAAGTATCCTATGTGTTAATCCAGATTATAAACTAACTGTATACCGAATTTCATCCAAATCCATTCAGTAGTTTTTACGTGAAAGAGTAACAAACATACACACTCACAAACTTTCGCCTTTATAATATTAGTGTGATAAATTGTTGTTTAAGTTTATTATTTCAATCAAGACGTGTGTAATTTTAAAGCAACCAATAACATGTCGTCACCGCGTATGACACTATAATAAGTTGTTTTGTATGATTTCTATGTTTGCGACTGCTTAAAGCGTGCATATCATCATCATCATCATTATCAGCCTATAAACGTCCCACTGGCACGGGCCTCGCACGTGGACAATAGCACGTGGGCATTTTGGGCCATAACCCACCACGCTGGCTCAATGCGGGGTGGTGGGTTTTAACGACTGTCATCGTATGACAACAACCAGGACCAACGGCTTAACGTGCATTCCGAAGCACGGAGGAGCTCGAGAAGTTTTTTTTGGTCACCCATCAAGCGACCCGGCATTGCGAAAGTTGCTTAGCGAGCAAGATCGCAAGCCGAACGCGCTAGCAAGCGTCTCAGTGTGCATATCATTGAAATCAAATCTTCGTTACAAATCACCACGCTTCCCAAAGGCTGGTTCGTGATCGATAACGAACCCGGGCTATGAACATCGAAGAATTGCGACTGCTTAACAAAGGAAAAACGATCATGAACCCGGGCTATGAACATCGAAGAATTGCGACTGCTTAACAAAGGAAAAACGATCACAAACCCGGGCTATGAACATCGAAGAATTGCGACTGCTTAACAAAGGAAAAACGATCACGAACCCGGGCTATGAACATCGAAGAATTGCGACTGCTTAACAAAGGGAAAACGATCACGAACCCGGGCTATGAACATCAAAGAATTGCGACTGCTTAACAAAGGAAAAACGATCACGAACTCGGGCTATGAACATCGAAGAATTGCGACTGCTTAACAAAGGAAAAACGATCACGAACCCGGGCTGTGAACATCGAAGAATTGCGACTGCTTAACAAAGGAAAAACGATCACGAAACCGGGCTATGAACATCGAAGAATTGCGACTGCTTAACAAAGGAAAAACGATCACGAACCCGGGCTGTGAACATCGAAGAATTGCGACTGCTTAACAAAGGAAAAACGATCACGAAACCGGGCTATGAACATCGAAGAATTGCGACTGCTTAGCAAAGGAAAAAATACAATCCTTCTATTATTTTGCATGCGAAAGCTTGCATGTTGTTTTGTTTCTTTTTTTGATCTTTAATCAAGCCTAAACAAACAACTGAACGGCTTCGGATGTGCTGCGAACTAGTCGCAGATTTTTTGGTTAATGTTCGATATTTAAGTGAGGTGGCAAACAATCCGTTACTAAAACTATTTATGTTTGAACCGTTTTGTAAGGCGAGGCAATCAATTTAATTTGATTTAAAACACTATCTAGCCAGTTGATCAACAATAATACGAGTACAAGCAAAATATTATTTAAATCAGCTCTTGCGGTTTACTTCAGTTAAAGCTGTCAACTTACAGACACTAGCAGCAGATCACCACAAAATGGCTTATTACTTGATGAACTTTATACTACGGTTATAAGATTTATTACCGATTAGAGATATTTGACAGTTTCGGTTAGGTGAATCAGCTGGCGTGTGAACAACAAAGAAACAAAAGAAAGGAAGTTCATATATCTAAATAGGTACATATAAGGAAAACCAAGAATGGTAGAACGCGTTACCTTTGTAAACAATAAGTGTTATGGCAACATGCTCCGATTCTTTTATTATCGAATAAAATGAAGCAAAGGTGTCTCGCTATCTACGGATTAGGTAAATACGCGAATAAAGCTAATTTACGACGCATTGCAAAACGAAATGAGGCACAAATACGATTTATTTTTTATCTTGTCGGTTTTAAATGTAAGATCGTCAAGAATCGTTAGATCGTTAGTAACTACGTATGTCCATTCTCATGGCAGTAAAAAGTATCCTATTAACATAATTTACTTTAATCCGAATGACGAGAATACGGAGTTTTTCAATCATTGAGTATTCCGAGTGAAGTCCATGTTCAGTTGCGAAAAAAAGTACATTCTATTATTATTTAAATTTAGAAGATTACCCAGAAGAGAAAAATCCTTGCATTAGGTATTTAGATGACAAAGTGGTAAGTACTTTTTATACTGTGCCTGCATTCTGTTCAAAGTACCTACCTAAATGTTTCTTCTGCCTACTGCAGGCAGCTCGGGTCAATACCCCAACACGTGAACCCAATGTGGTTTAGTGGTATTACGATAACATACAACAAGTTAACTATACCATACTTACATACCTACATATAATTACGACCATTATCCCCGAAGGGTTAGTCAGAGACTAGGCAATGAGGACCACAAAAGCAGTCTTTTGTCATAGTTTACTTTTCACCAAATAGCGACTGCACATGTGCTCAGCGTGACAGGTGGTGAGCCCACCGTCACTCTATGCTGTAGAGTATAGAGTATGTAGCAGTCTTTAGTCCGTTAGTCGCCTTTTACGACACCTAAGAGGGGGAGGGGGTATTCTTTCACCGCTACGAGACACGGTTAATACTTACATTCGTAAATAAATAGTGCAATACATAACACAGTATAAAGAGTCAATACTGAATTACAGACAGAGAATTTTAATATAATATATTTATCGTACTAACCGGCGTAAGGTAAGCGTGGTGGGTTACAGCTTCATAGTGCTGATGTCCATATGGAAAGGTCGGTGCCCATCAGTGGGGCATTTGAGGAGCTGCGGAACAAAAGCGGACAATTAAAGGGGTTAAAGTTACTCGCGTCCGTAGGTTTACCCTTGAGACCCTACACGTGACCCCTGGGTGGTGCTTAATGAGTGATGTCTGAGTGGTAGAGCCAGGTTGCGTTGTAGCACGCATTGGGCCGGCTCGCCCGGCGTAATTCCACCCTTTTACGAATATCCGGTGTGAATTAATGGCACTTCGTGTTGTTGTGTTTCGTCCGGGGCCAGTAGGGGTTCCGGAGCCCCCCCCCCCCCCCCTTTTACAATTTAAAGGACGGCAACGCGCCTGCGACTCCTCTGGTTTTGCGGGTGTCCATGGGCGGCGGTGATTACTCACCATCAGGTGACCCGCCTGCTCGTTTGCCTCCTTCTTTTATAAAAAATACAATTGTCCTAATATTCTGTTTGTTTTTGTTGAGCTCTTTGAGTGCATATCTATTGCCCCTTAAAATATTATTTATAAAAAGCAGTCCGATCCTACAAAAAAATAATTTTGTAAAATGCGGTTTCAAACAGAAACGGACTTATTGTCCAGTACAAAATTGCACTAGCAATTTCAGTTTTTTTGCTCTAGTGTTAAATTCAATTAATATGACAAATCTGCTTTTGTTCCGCAGCTGCTCCTGATGATGATGATGATGACAGAGTAATACAAAGATGATTGTCATATGTATAACTAATTACTTAATTAACTTTCTTAACGTGCTTCTGTACTTGTTTACTTCTAAATATTACGGAGATTATGATACTTGAATGAGTTGCTGACGATCCTCTTATCGCCCGTTTCTGTTGGTCGTGATCCATGATTAATCATTTGAAAGATATTGTGTACCTACGTGTGTACCTACTTGGAATCTCTCAATGAAGAATAACAAGAAATGTTGTTTGGCTTACGTTGCGACCACGTGTGACGTCAAACTTATATCGCTTGCGCAGTCGGTTGCACGCTCCCTTGCGGTTCACTAGAAACTTACGTATGCAAACGAGTAATTATATGTCCTAAATGTACCTAAAATGAAACGTTGGCATAATGACGTCACGCGATAGCCGCGCCCCCAAGATTCTAGGAAGTTATAAATTAAAAAATAATTTTATTGTATGAAAAATAAAATAAAAACAGTTGGCAGTAGCAACATTATGATTTAAGACGATCAGCTTCAGTCTCCTTGTGAGCCTGGAGACCACAGACATGTCAGGTTATTTAATCATATAACCTGACAATCCATACGCGTTTATTTATACGCAAGTAGACCCGTATAAAGCGTTAGATAAAAAAACAAATGTCTTTGTAAACATGTATAATTTAGTGTCACAAAGTTATCGAAAATACATACCCATTGATATCCTACTAATATTATAAACGCGAATGTTTGTAAGTATGGATGGATGTTGGTTACTCTTTCACGTAAAAACTACTAAATGGATTTTGATGAAATTCGGCATACAGATAGTATAGATAGTATAGCCTGGATAAACACATATAATACTTTTATCCCGATATTCCCACGGGAACGGGAACCACGCGGGTGAAACCGCGAGCGGCCGCTAGTTCACAATTAATTGAATTTTAAGCTGCAGTGCAAAAGCTCGTACTTCGATTAAATAATTGCAATATTGCCAGGTGCAAACTGCTACCTATTTAGTACATAGCTTCATTCTCTTGAATATCAAGATTGCTCAACATATTATTAGGAACATATAAATCCTTCTCTTCTTAAAGTTACTCAGAAGGTTTTTTGAAGGTGTCATTTTTTATTTAAAATATTAATTAATACTTTCATATTATTAAAATTAGTCAACGTCATAACCGCAATGTATATAGTAGCATCGTTGTTCTGACCTGGTACCGAAATTTAGAGATAACTTAGCAAGTTCCTTAGCAGTCGAGAATTCCGGTTGCAGTGCGCTTCCACCTTCGGTCACTTATTCCATCATGTCAAGCCAAAAGCCAAGCGAACAGGAGTAGAATTAATGAAATAACAATAATCAATGTAAATCAATCAATTTTCCGGCAAGCAATTGTTCAAATTGCTTGCCGGAAGCAATAGATCTGGCTGGCACAAAGAAAAGTGGCGTGAAAAAGAGGGAGGCTTACACTTAGACGTAGGCTGACTAAATAATATATTCATTCATACATACAAACAAACATACATACATACATACTAACATACATACATACATACATACATACCTACATATACACTCACAACGTTATTTCCTAAGGGTTAGTCAGAGACACAGTCCACGTTTCACCAAATATTAACTGCACATGTGCTTAGCGTGATGTGTGGTGAGCCCGTCGCCACTGTATGCTGTTGGATGTATGTGCAGTATTTAGTTGGTTAGTCGCCCTTTACGACACCCAAGGGAAGAGATGGCTTGGCAGTATTCCTTTAAACAGGGTCCGCCACCCACCACCCAGCTCCTAAAATTGTCAACAATTGGCAACGTGACAGTTTTCGAAAATAAATAAAATAAATAAATAAATCTTTCCTACAATCACACCAATTATCTAGCCCAAGAGAAGCTTCGAAGAAACTCGTTAAATGGTTACTAGATAACGGATAAACATACTTAAAATACTTAAATAAATACTTATTATACATAGAACACACCCAGACCCGAGACAATTTAGGAAAACAATAATTTCTAAATTGACCCGACCGGGGATCGAACCCGGGACCTCAGAGATGGCGACACCATGAAAACCGGTGTACAAACCACTCGACCAAGGAGGTCGTCAAAAAGTATTTAAAAAATTACAAACGCTTATTTTATAACCCGTACAATATTTTATTTCTCGAAAAAGCTTTATTTTACAAAAAAAAAACATATTTTTCTTTATTGATTTCAAACGTGCGAAAACGGTTGGTCATGTGACATTTGTGACGTCACATTTCAATAAATATAGAAACTTATTTTGAAACCTGACAGATAGTTTTTGATAATTTTCATATACATTTTTGATAATTGTCACATAAAGCTCAATCATGGCCGGCCCGTGTTTCGGGTCTTGTAATCCACAGATAAAAAATCGCAAATTTATTTTGATATAATAAATATTTACAAATTATCTTTATTAAAAAAACTATTGGATAATTATCGTTAAATCCTAAACTACCATTTCCGACATATTTCATATTTTATTGTTACACTGTCAAATAGCCAATTAACCGCGAAAATTCTATTATACCAGTTAATAAAGAAAAAATCAGTAGGCAATAACGTTAACCAAGTTGCCCGCACGTATCTACTTAAATATTTATTCGTTCCGTGCCAGTGTGCACGAAGCACGTACCTATCGGAGGGTTCTAAGGATTCATGCGCGTGCAGAGAGCGGCCAAGCCGTCGGGTCACCCGTTAAACTGTTGGCAAAGGATTATGGCCTTTACAGTTCACAGTTTAAGGGTCACGCAGCCGGCACGGAACGCGAAAAGAGTGGCCGGTTGGCGACAATCAGGCTGCGTGGGCACTATCGCGAGGTCGCGCCGCTCACCCCACTATCTCGGCCGCGCTGTGTCTCATTTGCTCTATTAATAATTCATCTCGTATCGTACTATATCAGTGTTATAACTAGAGACAACATTGCAAAGCAATTTTTTGCGCACTGTGTTGCGTCCTTTAAACGCCTAGTCTTTACTTATCTTATCTTATCTTAGTTAGGCCTGCCGAGGTCTCTTTTGAATGAGTCTTCCACATTGGGATCTTTTGTGCAACCTCGTCCTATCATTCTGCCTCCTCAGTGAAAATAACTGCCATGCCAAATCTTGGCGTTGTCTCTGAGGACGAAGAGCCTAAAATCTTCTGGTTCCGGGTAGGCTGATCCCTGGAGACTCATTCTTTCCCTGGCTAGAGAGTCACAGTCACTCAGTAAGTGGTTTTTTTTTGTGCTCTACACTCCCACATAATTGGAGTATATTGTTTGCTAATTCTCATCCATACCAGTTCTCTCATGTTTGCTTCTCGCACTTTCATACCGCATACTACACATTCATTCATCCACATTCATTCCTGAGCAGTGGGTGCTCCGCTTTTTCTATGCCCTACATTGTCTACTCTAAGTATTTCGTTATTATTAAGTCTTATGAATATTTTGGGAAAATAAGGTTTTTCAGCTACCTAATTCTTAATTCTAAGGTTTTAATTAAGTACATACATTTTTCTTATTGTTATATAAGCTAGGGTTACATACAATTTTGTGTTACATTAATTGTTCTCCTACATAGAATTCCTTTGTGTTTATACTTCTTATTGTCTATAGTTCTAAAGTCTAATAATTTTCAACATATTTTATGCTTGGAATTTCCTAGACAAAAGTAATTAATCTAATGTTTTTATTACTTATTTCTATGTTTAACTATTTTAACAATTTTGGTACAATATTATAGGAACACTTTGTTGTGTTCTGAAATTAGCACAGAAAAGTTTGACGACTTGACCTCAACACCTGTTTGTATTTCTATGTTGATCCATATTCTGTAGTAGATCCTCTCCAGAGCGTGTATAGGGCACTCGGAGTGGATGTGTTTAACGGTCTCGTGTGTGTCAGGATCACATGCGCACGACAAGCTATCCTTGCCCTCGAATCTGTTCAAGTACGCGGAAAACCCGCCGTGCCCTGTGAGTGCATGTGTGGTGAGTTGTGTGTGTGTGTCAGCCTCCTGGTGGTGTGGTAGGTTGTTATGGCGTCTGGGAAATATAATTTCGTAACCTCGGCGGTGTTGCTGGACTTGTATCTTGTGTTCCATTTATCAAGAGACTCAGTTCTGATGATTTTCTTGATAAATGAAACTGGACACATGTCGTAGTCCGGCTTCCTTTTGGAATTTATAGCGGCCCCCTTGGCAAGTTGGTCGGCTCTCTCGTTTACTTCCAACCCCGCGTGCGCTTTAATCCAGTAGAAAAGAACACATTTGCACAGTTTGGATGCTATCCTGATATTATTGCGCGTGTCTACTACGAGGGGTTGGAAAGACGTCACGTTAGTGACGGACTGGAGAGCTGCCATGGAGTCGCTATAAATTCGAAAAGTTACTTCCTTTCTACTTAGCAACACCCCCGAGGCCTTGCGAGGAGCTCAGCCTGATACACTGTGCAGTTAATGGCAGGGCAAGCTTGATGGCTCTGGTTTCGCCGGCACTATTCGACAAGGATAGCGCCGCTCCAACCTTACAATCTATCTTGCTACCATCGGTGTAGATGCGGATGTCGTGCATGTGCGTGTGTATCTGTGGGTCTAGCATGATCGGCGTGACCTCCAGTGATGTGTGTTAAGCCGGATGTGGAAGATGTATTGCAGGGTGTGGTCGTGTGGAGTTTCTATGTCTCTGCCGCGTAGATCTGGTCGGGGCACTCCCTTCCTGGCCTCATAGAGGGCAGTTGCCTCCTTGACCCGGAGGTCCAAAGGGAGTGTCCCGGTCAGTACCAGGGCAGAGTTGAGTAAGACGGTCCGGTACGCCCTGCAAATTTTTTGTGCAAACCCTCGCTGCAGCGCATTCTGCTGCTTTTGCGTTGTGAGTTTGTCCGCGGCTGGCGCGCAGTATGTGTTGCATTGATTCCGTGAAACGTCACTCTAAGTGTTGCAGTGCGTTTGAAGCCCATGGCCTGCAGATCAAAAAATTGCTTTGTGGTGTACGCAAAAAATTGCTTTGTGATGTTGTCTTTAGTTATAATACCTCAATGATCGTACCCTATTGTTCGGACGTTTTCCACTCATTAAAGCGTGCACCTTCGAACTGTTGTCACATGGCCAGCGAATTATTGTTCACCGATCCGACTGGTAGATAAATAGGCGTAGCGTGATTATTAGCTTAATTAGGCACGAACGTAACAATGATTATCGAAATAGAATTGTGTTCTATTGTTTTATTGTTGAAATGTTGTTGAAATATACTAATTCAATGTTTTCTTATGTGATTATGTCAGTATAATGAATAACGTGTGATCTTTAAAAAGGTGTACTACTTTTTTTAAAGATCACGTTTTTTGTCCTTGTTTTAGCCAAATTCCGACGTAATTTAATCACAAATTTGTATGTGATACCAAAAAAAGAAAAAAAAAACTTGAATGTTGAATAACAAAAAGTTAATATAATTCTTTTAAAAAAAGTATACAAATGGAGCTATATCCAAATCTTTATAACTTTAGTTTGGGAAAGTAGCTAGGTACCAAATGACCTCCCCATAAGGTAATTTACTATGTCGGGTCATGTACCGTTACCCTGTGTAAATAAAAATTAAATACTGTTCATTGGTAAGCGCATCACTTCGGAACGGCTGGACTGTTTCGGCAAATTTTTGTTTTAAAGTGCTCTTAAGAATCCAAATTACGATCTTAAGTCATTAAAATTGGAAAATATTCTTCGTTTTAATTGAAAACAGTGCTTTTTCGACAACCAGGTCAACGATAAGGATAATATTAAAATCTTTCAAATAAACATTACCACTAAAACTTAAGGAAGACCTTAAAATTTTGTTAGGACAATGTCTGTCCGTAATAAATATTTATAAATAATAAAAACTTACAATCAACCCTAAATTAAAACGATCATTTTAAGCTATGGCAATGTAAAATTTTCCATCTGCCAGCTGCCTTGATATTTTTTAAAGTTCCAGACCACTTCGATTCATGAAATTTTCATTCGTGCAAACTTTAAAAACTTTAAGCACTCATAAACTTACTAAGAATGTCACCTGCAACCAAGTTAAAGACTAAAGTTGCCTCGGATACTGTAATACAGGAAGTGGATAAAGGTCTTCCACGTAGTTAAGGCTTTAAGGCTGTGTAGGCGGGGACAGGTAAAAAGGCGTGGCGCACCCCGCCACACCCACCCGCGCTCACAACCGCCTGTTTATTACCTAAACTTACTTTTACTTTGACACCGAATTATTACTTTTACTTTTAAATGTATTACTTTTAACTGTGTCGCGTAGCGGTGAAAGAATACTACCACCCCCTCTCTTCCCTTGGGAGTCGTAAAAGGCGACTAACGGACTAAATACTGCACATACATCCAACAGCATAGAGCGGCGATGGGCTCACCACCTGTCATGCTGAGCACATATGCAGTCGTTATTTGGTGAAAAGTGGACTATGGTAGAGGGCTACTTTTGCTGTCGTCATTGCCTAGTCTCTGACTTACCCTTTGGGGATAATAGTAGTGATTATAAGTACTACTCTGTCAAGAAAGTACCGGGAAAAGATCAATAATACACAAAATGTTAGTTATTGGCGACGCAAAATTTAAGACAAACTGTTTGTTCGATGTTTTTATCCATTATGAAATTCGCAATACACACTAGATTTAAACTAACTAAAAATAGCACAGTATTTAATCTAAATCAGATGCAACTCAAACTCCGCGCCAAAATGGATAACAGTTGTGCAAATCTAACAACAAAAAAAAACAAAAAATTTAATTTGGAATCCTAAACAAATCATCCGTTTCCGAAACTTTTTTGAGAGAATGTATCTTAGGTATTACTTTTACTTTTAAATATATGACGTAAGTACGTAACCTTCTTTTATGAAGACAACGACATAGCCGATGAGCCGTGTGTGTGCTCATTAGAAGAATATAATACTCTCTCTTCCCTTGGCTGGCATAAAACTAACGGAATAAAGACTGCACGAGTACATCCAACAGCAAAAAGTGGATCACCAGCTATAACGCTGAGCACAATTGTGATATTGTAATTTGGTGAAACGTGAAGTGCTCCAAAAACGTCCTCTGCCATAGTGGACTGCTTCTACGGTTCTCATTTCCTAGTCTCTAATCCTTTGGGGTTATTTAGTCGTGATGGCCAACTCGAGCCGAAACGTTAAATAATGCACTTTCGAGTTTCCCCTCTCGTCATCCAACTCGGTCTTTTTTTTTATGAAACTGGGTATGCAATTCACCACCAACCTGCTTGGTGAACAGGATGTGGTCTAATTTGTTGCATGCCTACCCAGGAGATACCTATTCACTCTTGCCTTGCGGTCTCCTCGGAAAAGCTAATCTAAGCTAATCCAAGCCAAGGTACGGAACATAAATGTACTTGCGTGAAGCCTGTCCTTAAAAAACTTTCGATGATTGTGCGACTACAGTAATTACGGCTACGAAGCTGTGAATTTTAAGTATACAGGTTGGAAAAAAAAGACCGTGGATTGGTCGGATAGAGGTGATTTAAAAAAAAATTAAATGCTGTTTTAATTATTTATGAAAATAAAGGAATGTTTCCTTTCAGTAAAATTTGCCATCATCAACATTAATGGTACTTTTCCTCCAACCACGGTCTTTTTTTACACTTCCTGTATTTTTCCTAAGAACTCTCTACACTCAGTAATCAAATCGAAAACAAATTCCTGTCTTCAAATAATCTGGTACCAAGAAGAAGGTTGCGGTGCGGTATACGCTTTGGTAACGGCATGTAAAAATTAAGATTGGAAAGACAATTCGTTAACTGTTAGAACTACAAGAACAATTAATGCCCTGCTTGGCTTATAGATCCAAAAAACACCAGTTGCTTTTTAGATTCCTGCGACTGAATTGCCGTAGGACCGTGGAGGCTTGGCAGGCCGCTGGTGTGGGATGCGACCTGTGCAGATACTGTGCCTCCCTCGCAAGTGCGCGCTACCTCGCTGCATGTCGGGGCTGCTGCAGTGGGTGCTGAAAATCGCAAACGGCTCAAATACGCGAACCTGAGACCTAATTATACATTTGTGCCGTTTGCGGTGGAGAAAATGGGTACGTGGGGGCCGGAGGCTAGGCATCTTGTAAAAGATTTAAGTGCACGTCTTGTTGAGGCCTCCGGTGACAAGAAGGCTTGCAGCTACCTCTGCCAGCGTACCTATTAGCCTGGCAATTCAAAGAGGTAATGTTGCCTGCAATTGGAGGACATTTTTTATTTATAGTTATAAGTAATTTTTTTTAAGACCAAGATGTGAAGTTTTTATTTTCTTTCTGTTTTTGCATTTTTAATTATCAATAAAAGTACTCTAATAATTACTTGCACTTTGTCTAATAGAAAATTTGTTAAAATTAAAGTTTACTAAATCTTGCACCATCTCCGTTCTTCAAAAGGCTAAGTTGAAACATTGTTTATGGTTTTGTCGTAAGATGGCTATCATTAGAACCCATTAGGCACGCGTGGTGGTTTATGGGGAGATCCCCCACGTTCGTTAGCTTTTTTGTATGCTAAACGCAAACAAAACGCATACGTATTTTTCTAAAATTGCGTTTACAGTAAAATATTCAAGTTCTAGGTACACTAATTCTTTTCCTGTGTTTGCTTCGCGGCTTCGAGACTAATGGACAAGTTGTGTTCGTGTGCTAATTCAATTAGCCGTCAGCTGCGGCGCTACAATCAACGGTACTCATTGTTTTTGCCACAATGAAATCTTCAGTTGGGCTTTGAGCTGACCATCTGACCAAAACTATGAACGGTTCTGTGCCCGTCATAATGTAATGAGTATTTAGTCTACGGAGTTTGTTGGTGGTTATTGGTTCGACATTTTAATGTTACACGAATATGTATACCTTACATTACAATATAGGAATGAATGTTTGGGAGATTGAAAATAACAAAAAAATTGTTTATGCTCACTCCAATTATCTAGCCTAAGATGAGAAATCTTTTGAAACTCTTTAAGAGGGTTCAAAAACGTTTATTTAGCTGAGTTTTTGCGATTTAAAGTCCACTAAAGAAAGTTTAAAATCGCAATAACTCAGTTAAATAAACGTTTTTTA
Organism: Scoparia ambigualis; assembly: GCA_963921215.1. Lineage (NCBI taxonomy): Eukaryota > Metazoa > Arthropoda > Insecta > Lepidoptera > Crambidae > Scoparia > Scoparia ambigualis. The sequence continues at coordinate 14,583,909 of OY992507.1, forward strand.
AAAATGTTTTACTTAAACAAACTATTCAGATCCCTGTATTTTACTTAAACATGCAAAGTTTCACTAAAATTGGCTTATTGGTTTTTAATAATTTCAACTTGGAAGTTTGTATGGGAAACCGAAATGCGTAAACCCTCTTAATATGGTAAGATAACGGATAAATATAAATAAACCTAGAAAAAACACCCAGACCCGAAATCAATTTAGAAAAACAGTTTTTCTATAAATTGACCCGACCGGGAATTGAACTCGGAACCTCAGAGATGGCGCGACGCCAGACCCGGCGTGCTAATCACTCGACCACGGAGGTCGTCAAAGCTAAACAGTTGACTAGGTTTGCAAGTAATGACAGAGGAGACGAAAAAGACGGACAGTGAGAGACTGGATACAAAAAGTGTCGATGTCGAGACGCTCTGACTATTGCTGCTTGATATTTGCTGCTCTTTTTCATTTTTTCTTTTTTCATATACTATATCTATAATGTATTATGGAAGTTCTCGGTCGGTCAGTTTTCGGCTATATTCGCTTGCGCTGCATTCCGACCTCGTCTACGTACAGTCACGAGCAAAATATGAAACAATTGTAACTTTTAATACAGTGGAATAAGAGTCAAAGTGTAAACTTAATGCTGCTCGTGACTGTACAGTAGCATGCGCGTAGATCATGTCACACGACGTCATATTAACCTACCCAAAACTGTCAAATTTATATAATCAATTTTGAACTTTATTGTTTGGTACTAAGGATCAATATTTATTGGAGAAAGACAGTTTAGGGTAGGTTGATCTGACGCCGTGTGTACAAGCGAATATCGACGAAAGGTGGACGACCGGGAACTCCTCGGCTGTACATTATGGTTGTCGTTCGTGAAATTTCTCCATGAAGGTAAACAAAGACTTGAGGTAAAGGAACTGCGTTATATCTCTTTGTAAAAAATGTTTGAAGAAGGCATGACGTTTTATCTTCTTCTATAAACTATACTCTTTTGCTCTTATCGTAGCGTTTTATGAAATGAAATGGAATGAAAAATGAAATGAAAAAATGAAATGAAAGAAAAATTAATTAAAAAATGAAATGAATGAGTGCGTTTTAGCGTAAATGATCATGATGAAATTATAACTATTATTAGGAGCTCCGAGGAGCTCGATGGCGCAGCGGCTAGCGCGTTCGGCTTGCGATCTTGCCCGCTAAGCAGTTTTCTCAATGCCGGGTCGCCTGATGGGTGACCATTAAAAACATCTCGAGCTCCTCCTCCGTGATTCGGAAGGCACGTTAAGCCGTTGGTCCCGGTTGTTGTCGTAAGATGGCAGTCGTTAAAACCCACCAACTCGCATTGGGCTATTGTTCACGTGGGAGGCCTGTGCCCAGCAGTGGGACGTTTATAGGCTGATGATGATTAGAGTATTTATTTAATGCACACTAGCGGCCCGCCCGCTACGTCGTCGTCGAGGACTCCCATATACCATGATGATTGATGATAAAGATTTTTTTTCATATTAAAATAGTGTCTAAACTTCCGACTTTCCCTGTGGCTTTTCTGAAACTCTTTGTCCTGATAGTTACGAAAACAGCCAAAATGAAATCAGCCAAATCGGCCAGCCGTCAGAATAGTCAAAATACTTGACTTTCACGCTTCTTTTCCTGTAATCCATGTTAGGGTAAATACACATGTAGTGTCATTAACAAAGATGCTGGCTCTATATCCTAGTTCGCATAGGGTTAGTATTTTAGCGGAGTAACGAGTACATTGCTTCGCTAACTAGCTTAATTGAAACGAACTTAAAAAATAATTTCAATAGCGAAGCAATGTACTAGTTACTCTGCGAAATTACTTAAAACGAACAAGGCTTATGCCCATATTTGCAGGTGATACGCACCTTACACATAAGTACAAAGATCTACTTAACTAGGAAAATTCTCATTCACAGGCCGAATTTATCTCAGTACAACAAACAATGATACAAATCAAACCACCAATATTTGTGCAAGATAACGCCGCACAGGGGCATAGTGTTAATCTCGGGCGGATAATGTAAGATGTTGTAACTCTTCTAATCAGTTTGTACTAATTATGAGAAAACTGTGTTGTTGTACGGTTCTTTATGTTACTGATACTACGATTTTGTTAAGATAATTAATCATTTAATTTTGTGCTGTGATTAGTTTGGTAAGTTTGTTATGATTGGAAAAAACTTTTGGTCCTGTCGATTATCGAACGCTATTTTCAGTTATGTCATTCGTTAGCTGGACACACCGAGGAGTTTCTGCTCCGTCCAATCCAAACTGGCGAGCGTGAAAAAAACCTGATCTTTTTCGATCCGCGTGTACAGTTATCCGCGGAGCATTAAGTAATCGGAGCCGAGAGCGGCGAGATAATGTTGCGCACGCGTGAAATATATCCGAGTGTTTTTATTGCGACCGCGTTCCGAACTGGTATGCGCGTGTTGCTGCGCCGAAGAAATTCTGTCGACGAGTGGTTTGCCTCTCGACGACCTTGTCGCACGCGCAGCCCCCCGCCCGCGCCCCCCGCCGGGCCCCGCTGCCGCTGCCGCCGTGAAAGTAGGTGACGCTGCCGCACCGGCACGGAACAGAAGTCATCGCTGGAAGCCCTACGCTCGAGTTTTAAAAGCTGCTTTCTAAATGCACTCTTGTACGCATGGCAGTATGTGGCTTAAACCTAAAGGAAGATGTAACTTTTGTGACGTTAGTTTTTTTTTGCCATTTGGATTTTTTTATTAGTAAGACCTACTTTGTTATTTTCTTACTTTTGACGAATCCGTTATAGGTTTGATACGTCACAATGGGTTTAATAGGAAAATATTATTAATATCTGATTCATAGAGCTTTTAAAGTAGGTAAGACTATAAGAGTTATAATTTGTATAAGCTTTAATGTATTCAGTATTAAAACAGCTATGATAAATATATAGAATATCTGTGCGCCATGCAGATGTTCGTAGAATGACAACAGGCAATCATTCACATACTAATGAGTTCTTTACATTACACTCGATTAGATTAAATTGATGCATCTTCTACACGCGGAAGTTTGTTATTGGCCCCTTTGTACAATTACATCTAGTCTATAATATGTTAGAAACTTTAAGTAAAATAAATAAACTGAATGTCTCACTGCAAAGATCGCAACTCGAATCACAGAAATCATGACTTCAGACTTGCGTTGTGGTGCATGCAAGTACTTACATTATTATGTCCAAGTGTTACCAAGCAATAAATGTCGGGGACTACTCGGAGATTGGACCATACCTTACCAAGCTGGCCCAATGCGGATTGGTGGGTTACTCATAAGATTGTCTTTTACTGCCTATCTCCGCGCTGGTGGTAGGGATTGTAGGCATACATTCTCAAATATGTAGCTATATATATATATATATATATATATAAATATATTTATTTAATTTTTTTTTAATTATTCTATATTGTCCCCCTGGTGGGCAATGGTCTCCCCCACTTCCTTCCAGTTCTCTCTCGGGTAAGGTGGTTGGTTAGAGCTGGATAAGGAGAGAGAGATAAAAATTAAAAATGATAAAATATTATATAGTTTAAACAACAAACTAATAATAAAAAGGTATATTCGTTTTTGAAATTATTTTGTACGCAAGTGTCCACATAGCAATGACCAACATAAAAATAACGAGTTACACGTTTCATTATCTACTATTTAGCAATTAATTAAAACCTTGCCTCATGGAGTTATGAATTATCCATGTAATTAACTAAAGGCTCAACCACAAATAGATATGGAGGATAAATATATAGAACAGGTGTTTTTTACAATGTATGTTTCTCAATTTTTTAATTACGAAAATAGCACGGACCTCTAATTAAGTCTCAACGTTTAATTGAAACTGTGACAATAACTAAGATATCAATGAATGAATTGATTATCACATTAATTATTGTACACCAAATAAACATAAAAAGGGCAACATACATAGTACATACAATTGGCGACATTATCGAATAAAGCAAATTTTTCCAGGCAACAATTGTTGGACTTTATGAGCAAATCTATCTTAAGAGGCCTATTACATCTCGACTGTGATTTTCCGTAAAATGATCATTTTTGAGTTATTGAATAGTGTAGAATAGCTATCGGCATAGTTCGTAGCAGCCTTGCTTTTTGTAAATTTCGCTTAACTTTTTAATTAAACCCAAAAACGCCGAGAAATATTTTTATAAAATGCGCGAAGGCACTTTTTGGAGCTCCTAGATTTAACTACTTACTGTTCTAAACAAATTAAAAAAATTTTTTTGAATGTTATCACTTAAAATAAGTAGTCGTTAATTGTTAGATATTATTTTTAGACATTTTTAGATTTTTTTTTTATTTTAAAGCAAAAAACTTCGAAATCACTTTAAGTTAACTGTGAATTTCTCTATTTTATAATGAATTTATTATCCTATTTCGATAAAAACGATAAATACAACTGCAAAATTACTACAAAATGCGAAAACGAAAACGAATGCGAAAACGAAAAAAAAGCATTTTACGCAAAAATCACAGTCGAGATGTAATTAGGCCTCTTAAATATAATTCAATTTCTACGAATGTTTTTTGCGCTTCACATCAGAACGGCTGTACCGATTTGAACAAGTAATTATTTTTTTGTTGTGCTTGCAACCGTGTGGCGTAGCGGTGAAAGAATACTACCACCACCATCCACTCTTACCTTGGATGTCGTTAAAGGAGACTAACGGACTAAACACTATATATACATCCAACAGCATATAGCGGCGATGGGCTCACCACCTGTCACGCTGAGCACATGTGCAGTCGCTATTTGGTGAAAAGTGCACTATGGTAGAGGACTGCTTTTGCTGTCCTCATTGCCTAGTCTCTGAATAACTCTTAGGGGATAATAGTCGTGATTATATGAATGAAAATGCAACAAAAGGTCAACAGTCTACAGTCAGGACAAGGTAGTAGGTACCTATGAAAGAAAATTTTTGGTTATTCTTCACGGGGTGTCCATGCGGAATTGCAGACAAAGTCGCGAGCGGGCTGCTAGTAATTAATAACTGCCCTTCAGTATGGTTTCTAGTGCCAACTTAAAAGTATTTAAATCAATTGTTACTTAAACTGCACCTTTCGATAGGTAGGATAAGCGTTCGAAAGCAAAAATTGGTGATAACAATAGTTATAAAGTAATAATAAAAATAAATAATAAAACTTTCCTACACTCACACCAATTATCTAGCCCAAGAGAAGGTTTGAAGAAACTTGTTACATGGTTACTAGACAACGCGTAAACATACTTAAAATACTTAAATACATACTTATTATACATAGAAAACACCCAGACCCGAGACAATTTAGAAAAACAATAATTTCTAAATTGACCCGACCGGGGATCGAACCCGGGACCTCAGAGATGGCGACACCATGAAAACCGGTGTACAAACCACTCGACCAAGGAGGTCGTCTATGGTTTCTAGTGCTAACTTAAAAGTATTAATATCAATGTTACATAAACTGCACCTTTCGATAGGTAGGATTAGCGTTCGAAAGCAAAAATTGGAGATAACAATACTTATTAAAGTATAAAGAATGTTATCTGTGGCTCGTGAAATTTCTCCGAAGCCCGACCATTGTTAATGTTGGTAATAAATGAAACTAAAGACATTCCGATGAATGCTTGCCACGGTGTTCCAGGATTACTCAGTGCCCCCACAATTTGATCAGGCAATATCCGATCTGCGACTCACTACTTCGGTCAGTTGGTTAAATACAACCTTCGTGATAAGGTCGGTGGTGTGATACGTAATTAGTGGTGATGGATACACAAATGGTAATACTCACATTCTCAGAAAAAGGTCATAATTTTATCTTGTATCTAATTGACATAGAAAATGTAAGTTCTTATAAATCATCTGTACATACTTATAAACAAAAATCTTGAACGAAGTTTTTATTATCCACTACAGGTACAGGTAATCACTTGACCTTCATCTCACCTGATGGTATAAGCACAAGATAAAGTATAAGTGACGATAAGGCTGAAGGTAGAAAAGCATGTCGCTACAAGTTATTCTAACTAATATAAAAATGCGAAAATGAGTTAGTTTGTTACACTTTCACGCTCCGATTTTGATAAACTTCGGTATAGGGAAGATGAAGTCCTGAAGACGGTTATAAAAGACAACTTTTTGTCACGAAAATAAAACTTACTTAAGGGGAACTTTGTATGATACTTTTTATCGCGTTGTCCGATTTGCTTTCAACTTTGCAAAAATGTTGTTTTATCGAATAATCGAAATCTCATATTCATTTTATTCAAACTAACCATAAAATGACAGGAGGGGCGCTGTATCGATCGACGAACAAAATTGAATGGTTAAATCTTTAACGCGAGCGAAGCTGCCGGAAAATGCTAGCGAAGTAATAAATTTGTATGTGCTATTAATATATAAAAATAATTTGGCTATACTTACAAAGGTTTACGCAGACACGGGTGATCGCCAGTTTAAATAATGCCGTGATAAATCTGTGTGCTAATGAGGACAATATATCAACTGGCGTTTTTTTCCTTCTATTGTCCAATTGGTATTTGTAGATTCAACTATAGGGTAAAGCCTTCAAAGATCACGTAGTACTAAAGCAACATTGCCAGTCTGTTGATTTATGACCTAATGTGCTTTATGTGAACGGCTGAAAACCAGTAGCTCAGAGATTTTTTTTGTGAAAACTGCAAGAGCCGTTCCCTTGTTTTTCTTTTGCCTCTTCTTATTTTGTTCGAGTCAGCCATATTGTCACTGTGGTGTTATTTATTAGTTTTCTAACATAGTTTTCTTTGGTACTTACGAAGCGGTTTTGCTCTACGAGAAAACTAACTACGTTTCTCTCCTCTCCATATTTTCCTTTGACGCTGTGTTACATTTTTTGTATTTTATTTTATTATTATTGAAAAGTGAAGAGATATAATAAGGTTGTACGTAACGTGTAGATAATTCCTAATTCCATTAATGTATTTTGTATCCGCCTCGTACGCTTTTGTTAGTTTTCTAAAGCATGTCAGGTACTTACTGCGTTCTCTTCGGTGGCCTTACCCTAAGCGCTTGACGTGTAAGGTAAAAAATTAAACAATGCCGCAGCTATAGTAACTGCTACCAGCTTTGATTTGAGAGGCGTTTGCGCTGCCGCACCCGTTTGTCATATAACAATGACCAGGACGTTCCAGCACTAAAAACAAAGTCAAAGATGACTCAAAAAAAATGTTTTTCCTTTATTTTAATTGTAATTGCAAATACATATACTTACTCAGTAAAAAAGGAGTTTTTTTTTGTCAAGGGTCGGATTTTAAGTTCTGTAGGTACCAAGATAAGGTTAGAGTGATGTGTGCGTATTTATGTTAATTCAATATAGTTGAATTATTTTTAAACTTCTATTGAGAAGTTATCATTGTCAATTTATTATTGTTAAGTTATTTTACGTCATTTTTTTATATTTCGTATACAAATACAGAGCTTCAATATTATTATAATAGTAGTAATAATAAAATCGTAAATATAGATAACTTAATAAGTAATTCTTAATTCTGCTATTAAAACTTTTACAATACACTATTACGAAGTAACGGCATTAAGTGACCTCAATCAGTTTAGGACGGCTATCAAACGTGCTAACTAATATTCATCGGTTAATTTAAATTATAATCAGCACTTCATTAATTTAATATCGTTTACTAGCGTAAGTAAAATTTAGCGTATACTATGTTCAGACCATGAAGATGTAGAAATAAGGTTGCAACACTCAGAACAATATGCTTTAGTTATTGTTCCGAGTTGCAACACGGGAGCAAAATCATTTTTAATTTATGGAAAAAAGAGACCTAACCTTTACAGCCTAGTCTTAATATTAATAAACACGCATATTAATTAATAAACACGCGGACTTTTTAAACTACTTACTTATTTATACCTATAGTTACCAATACTCATGCACGTTCACTAATTATTTTGCATATTAATATCGTACAAAACATTAGAAAACAATAAATATCTTCCAACATGACTCTTCACTTAATAACGCTGGCAGTCGCGCGTTCCAATCATGCTTTTATTATGTTTTACTGTTAGTGTGCGCAAACGCATTACCAAGGAGGATTTTGAACCGGAACTAGCCTAATTGACAATATTCGAGAGGCGATGTCCCCGGCCGCATGTGTCCTGCAAACGCACTTACTACGAAACATTTTTTGCGGCACGCTGTTATTATTAATGATTAAAATGCTATGTCCGAACGCAAGGTCAACGTTCTCGCGGTATGCTGTAAAAATCAGCTAAGGACGCCAGTTGTATGTTCTATCAACTGTTCGTGTTCGAGCGTATAATAAACACAGTCCTTTTCGCGATAAGTTTAAAGTTTAAATTCAAATTACATGGAAGGGTGACAGCCGGTGGCATTGACCGTGCCACTATGTTCGCGACTGATAAGCTTTGAATAATTAATTGCGCCTTGATTCGCGAAACTGGCTTATTAAAAATTATCCCGGCTGATTGCGCGACTTTGCGGGCGATGTTTCCTTGTTACCTACCTAAGCACGCAGCCACACCGATAGTGTCGCCAGATTGTATTAATTGGTTGTTATTATTCATACTAAATATTAATTAATTAAATGTCTAACATGACTGTGAACCTGTTTAAAATTTTGAATGTCGCAAAATGTGTTCTGATAATTCAGAAATGCGATCTTTGAGCTAATAATTCCAGCATAATTTTAGTGCAACATTTTGGTAACACACCATGGTATTATAGTTACTTTTTTAACTTCACTGATGTAGTAGTAATCCTGTGTTAAAAACTTTTATTTATGAAGCAAGCAGAGATACCTACTTAGTTCTTCATCCTTTGTTAATTGAAATCCACAAGAACAAATCGCATAACAGATTCAAACTATTTCTCATATGAATCAGATATGCTGTATCGCAGTCTATACTTCAGTTAGATATGTAATTTCGCCGTAAGCGCAGTGTTGGTACCGTTGCACAGTGAATATTTGCGTCATCTGGGACAAGTGTAGGGTTCATATGCAACGTTGAAGATGCTGGACATTATTATATTTTACTTTAATAGCCCGTGAATGTCCAAGTATCTCGATGATGCGGCGAGAAAGCGTTCGAGTTACGTTCTGTGCAATTTCAACAAATAAGTTTCTTGTTTTTCTCAGATTCCATAGTAGTAATTTTTTAGGTAAATCCCTAAAATATCACTAGTAGAAGTTCTCGTGCGTGAGAAAATAGTCACAAACAATTAAGCAATGCATACAAAATGACCTAAACTTAACAGAAAATAAACATTTATAGTCGCAGTGTAGTGCTAAAGCATACAAAAGTAGCATTCATTACAAACGAACACAAAGAAAATAAAAAATAAAAAGTATCTTTATAAGGTCTCAAAGTAAAAATCATATATTTTAATACGCACTAACTATCAAAACGATAAACTAACTTTTAAGATTTACTTTATTTAAAATTCTCCCAAAAAGTCAATTCAATTTAAGTAGATTGGCGGATTTTTTTAAATGTTACGACGATAAATATTAAAACTTAATTCTAAAAAACCGGCCAAGTGCGAGTCGGACTCGCCCATGAAGGGTTCCGTAGCAGCAAGTAACATCATATAAAAGTTAGTAACTTTGATCGATGTTTTAATAATAATGTACATCACATATTTTTTTTAGATATATCATTTTCTTATTTTAGAAGTTACAAAGGGATGGGGGGGGGGGGGCACATTTTACCACTTTGGAAGTGTCTCTCGCGCAAACTATTCAGTTTAGAAAAAAATTACATTAGAAACCTCAATATCATTTTTGAAGACCTATCCATAGATACCCCACACGTATGGGTTTGATGAAAAAAATTGAGTTTCAGGTCTAAATCTGAGGAACCCCCAAAATTTATTGTTTTTTTCTACTTTTGTGTGAAAATCTTAATGCGGTGCACAGAATACATCTACTTCAATGATATTATATGTGTAGATACGTTGCCTGCCCTCCGTAGTGACTGGAACAAATTCAGGTAATTGCCTGGACCTCATTTAGTCACACGTCAGTCATTGTCACGTCAATACGATCGTTACCGTTATAGGTTTTGTGTTGTTATTTGGATAAAAGGCCTTCCTGTGTATACAGAAATTGTAATAATTATACTGCAACCATGAAACAAGATTTTTTTTAAATTTCACTCGTAATTATTGTAAAAATAAATTTAAAATAGAAATTTTCATTTAGTGAGGACCTGTTGCCAATTCGATATGCATGAGTGAGACGCGTGTACTATGTAAGAGAGTGACGTTTCTGTAAAAGTGAAAGAGAGAAAACAATGAAGTAGTATACAAAAGTTAAAATATATGTTTATCTCTTTTTAACAATAGGCTAATGATATGATTACATTTATTTTCTTTCCCTTTCGACGTGAATACGTCATAGAAACAATTTCGCCATTTTTAAATGCAATTTGTTCAGGTGTAACTAGTCTATATATAAAAGGTCATTGATCTACTTACCAAGTTTCAACAGTATAGTTAATATAGGTTTAGAAAAAAGTGGCTGTGACATACGGACGGACAGACAGGCAGACATGACGAATCCATAAGGGTTCCGTTTTTGCCATTTGGCTACGGAACCCTAAAAAAGAATCATCTCTTAAAACTTGGTAGATAGGAAGTGAAGCGTGAGTTATGTGACTACCTAAGTACCTACTGTAGAAAACGGAGCCTGACTTATCCTGCAGGTACTTAAACTGAACATTTATGCAGAAACAAATGCCGATTTAAGGAAGAAGATTATCCGTAATGTCCAATAAGCATGCAGACTCTAGCCAAACGTGATACCCACATGCGGTCATCCGAGGGTCGGGCGAGACGTGGAAGTCAGGCCTGTAAAGCCGCGATCTCACTGTGCATTCTGAATTATCAATGAGCTCTCGAGCTATATCGCCCGCGAAAATACACTAAATTAATCGATTATTTCAAAAAACAACTTATGTCACCAAATGTAATTTTTACAGGAGAATTATTAAAAAAACTTTGTTATTTTTGAGATTCAAATATTAAAGTGACTGACAACTGACTAAACATGACTTTACATTATGTTATTTCATTTGTTTTAACCATAATATTAATATTTTCAATCTTCAGAAGCAATAATGTTTGATGGACATGTGTTTTTTCTGAAATTAACGAGGACTTATGTTGTTTTGCAACAAACTTTTAACATAATTTTGGAAGTTTGTTGCAAAAACCAAAAAAAAACCTTCTAACATTTTGTTGAAAAAAATACACACAGCAAACAAAACAAAACCGCGAAATAACAACTTTAATTTGACAATGACAATTGACATGCAATTCTATGTGTTGCCAGGTGGATTATTTCAAAAACCCCATATGTCCTGAACAAAAATGTTGTTTCTGCAATAACTCGAATTTTGAATCTCTCGTATCTTTACGAAATGAAGTCGAACAAATGTTGTTTTAACACAGAATGGTAGGTTGACAGTCAGAGATGGCATAAAAAAAATAAAAAAAAGGAATAAAATAAGTGACATGTTGTTTTTGAAATAATCGATTCAAATAACCTCGCTGGTATATCGGCGTGCGATGACTTTTTTTTTAATTTATTGATCCATCAACATTTCTTCCATTTCATACATGCATAATACTTAAATACTACTATAATAGCTAAACGTAAAAACAATTACAGGTGATTACCACTTGCATCCACTAATAAACCTGTAATTAAGTTGGTATACAATCCAACATATCATTTAAAGTAACATAATACTTATATATTTTTTAACTGAGTATAACAAAGCAAAATATAAGATATATGAGTAATTAAAATAATAATAATTTATAGGTTTAAGTTTTAAGTCCACTAAAGTGCCGAATGTGTTCACAAATGCATTCAATGACATTGAATGAATGACTTTGTTACGTTACGCTAAAGGTTTTCATTATGGCAAGTTGGATTTTCGATTCGGTATTTTTTGTTCGCTGCTCGCGTTCGTATGCTAAGATTTTAAAGACTGGATTTGATAGGCCTAATCAATTTAAATAGAGATTTATGTTCAATTTATATATTTATTGGACTTGACCCAACATTTTTATTCATTTACCGTATATTAGCTTTTTGATTATTAAAACAGAACCCCGTGTCATATTACCACAGGTACCTCATTGCCTGGAATAGGCAAAGATTAATTTTTCAAATTACAATTTTACTGATGGTTTTTAACAGTCTGTTAAAAGGCAAGTGCGTTAAACTATTGACCGGTTATTGTATTATACTGCTTTAACCCACCAACCGATTGGGCCTATCTCCCTATGGACCGTTGCCTATGTGAGGTCTGTGTAGCTGCGGGACGTTAAAAGGCTGATGATGCCGTCTTATAGTGCGTTTCATCAAATAGGTCCTATGCCGTCATGTTGGCATTCCTGTCTTTTTCCTGCAGTGTTGCCAACTTTGTAGATTTTCCACTAAAACTGGTGGTTTCTCAACCAGTCGGTTAATTTTTTTTCATGTCATCAAGTGGTTGAGTGATTCAGCCTACTGAAAATGTATTTCTATTAATCCACTAGAAAAACCACTAGCCACTAAAAGCAATATTTCGCCACTAAAAGGGAGGTCGAATCCACCAATTTTAGTGGAAAATCAACTAAGTTGGCAACACTGGCAGGAACAAGCCAGGAATGCCAACATGACGGCATAGGAACTATTTGATGAAACGCACTATAGCACGTTGACTGCCACAAAACCAGACACAATTAAAATTTAATTGTTTGAGGTCACCCGTGACCTACGTTAGTTATTCTGTGCCTACGTGGCGTTTAAGATGTTAAACTGAGTTCTGTAACATCGTCCATCGTTACAGGTGTTGCGCACGAGTGGCGTGGCGCAAGGGTGTGATGCGAGGGAGGCAGGGCGGCGGGCGCCGGCGCCGCGAGTAGTCGCGACCATGCAGGTGCCGCCTCGCGCTCGCGCCGCCGCCTGCCTGCTCGTGCTTGCCGCCGCCTTCACGGACCTCGCCGCTGCGTCTACCGGCGTCATCAGTGAGTAACCTTGGTTTACCCAAAACCTATCTGGAAATAAGCAATGATCTTTCGATGGCAGTGATGTTTCGGCGTGCAGTGGTACTGGGGTAGCGATGCGCGTTTGTCTGGCACAGACTTATTCGTTCGACTAATTCGTTAGATTAGTTGTTAAGTCTTAACTACAAGTTAGTTAACTGTTTTTATTTTTAATAAGTATTGACGTCAAAAAGTGCCTGTAAAGGTTTACATTGAATAAATAATTTGGCTACGGCTTTGACTTTGAGATATACGTGTTCTCGGGGACACTCTTCAAGACGCTAGTCTTATGAGTACTGAATGAAGCATGCGTGATGACGTATAACCTGACGTTTAGCAGAAGCAGTCCTCTGCCATAGTCCACGTTTCACCAAATTGCAACTGCACATGTGCTCAGCGTGATAAGTACAATTGCTCATAGGCCCATCGCCCTAAAAGTATGCCCAGAATTTTGTAGTTTGTGTTAAGAGGGTTTACGCATTTCGGTTTCCCATACAATTTTCCAAGTTGAAATTTTCAAAGACCAATAACCCAATTTCGATAAAACTTTGCATGCTAAAGTTAATTACAGGGATCTAAATAGTTTGTTGAAAACATTTTTAAAAAACGTTATTTTAGCTGAATTATTGCGATTTAAAGTCCACTATGGAAAGTTTAAAATCGCAATAACTCAGTTAAAAAAACGTTTTTTTTTTAAATGTTTTCAACAAACTATTTAGATCTCTATATTTTACTTCAGCATGCCGAGTTTTATCAAAATTGGCTTACTGGACCCTCTTAAAGAATGTATATAAGCAAAATCATTTACGAAACAATGAGAACTATCAAACGTCAAAGATATAGTGGGCCATTTGCAATATTGGCAAACTTTTGTTGAGATTGTTGATTTATGAAGATATTATGGCACAACGCATTCGCCGGGATCTATGAGTAATAGAGACGGTTTTACGACCAATGTGTAATAAGTTCTCATTCTGCATCCATGCACGTCTTTCCCTTGGTTTTGGTCTAGTAATAACATATTAATTTATCGAAGGATTTTAGAAGTGTATTGACTTGTATGCACATACAATATACATCGTCTCTTTGTAAATTACACTAACGGTTACGGCCATGCGCTATAAGACCTACTACGACATTTAAGATGTCATTTAGTCAAATGGCGTGTAGTGTTTTTAGTTCTTCGTTCATCAAAAATCCACTGACGAAAAAACAGCATTAGTCACGTACCATGCATACGCTTATTCCTGGCTAAAATACTGTGTTATGCTATGGGGGAATAGTACCAACGTGCAAAGCCTATTTACTCAACAAAAGAAATTTATTAGAATTATAGTAATTATACAACAAACAGACAGCTGCAAATTGCTGGTGTTTTTAGTTCTTCGTTTACCTCTTGATTACTCTCAACATCAGCTCTTGGATGGCATTCTATTATAACTGTAGTAAATTTTTTGTGATGTCTTCTAGCCAAGTGTGCCCCGCCCAACTTTACCTACGACTTACGATCCGCATACTTGTAAGTCTACGATTTTTTCAGACGTCAGTCTGAGGAGATAGATACCAAGCTAGCTCCATTGTCCTTTGTGTTATTTATATCGTGTACAGTCACGTGCACCAATATGTATACACTTTGACGCGTATTCCATTGTATTAAGAGTTACAATTGTTTACATATTTTTGCTCGTGACTGTACATGTACTTCTTTGACAACGGCTCTCGGATTCGTGTGTTAAGAGGGTTTAAGCATTACGGTTTCCCATACAAACTTCCAGGTTAAATTTTGAAAAACAGATATTCTACTTTTTTTAAATGTAACTTTGCATGTTAACATCCAAATAATTTGTAGAAAACATTAAAAAAAATCGTTTATTTTGAAAGGCTATGTTTTCGGTTCTGACTATTGTCGCTTATCAGGATAACAAGCGTGAAAAGAATGAAACTTCACACTGTCAAAAGCCTTTACATAATTAGCAAACGCAAATTTTAAGGTCCGATCATATTCCTTAACTAGGTTAAATAAATAGACTATTGTATTATGTTGTTGTTTCATCTATTTCAAGTCATCGTAATAACCACGTCGTCCTGTTACTTCTTTAGTGTCTTTTGAAGTTTGACATGTACCATACAATGTGATTGTTACAATCGTAACTTACGTAATGTGTAAGTTAAGAAATTCAAGTTATTGTTTTCTAGACTTAGCTTGTTTCTCTTAATTATAGTTTCGTACTTTACAGTTTCAACTGGAGACACGCTTCTATTATGAAAAGGTTTCGGAACCGTGTAAATGTTTCACTTTAAAAAGTTTCTACATCGCTACTTTGGAAAAACGATTTATTTATAAATTCTACAGATTTCACGTCACAACAAAATTGTCTTAACGTTTTATCTTAAAATAAAACTTGAAGAAACTTGGCTAAGGAGTCTAAAAGTAGACATTTGATCCACGCAGGATCAATTTTGCCATACGCAATAATACGCAATAATAATAATAATCTTAAAATATATGGGTAAGTGATACTTTGATCATATTTAATCAATTATATGTCTGAAGAAGTTATGTTGAAATTTTTATATAGGTCTTTGGCATATCTCTTACCTATTTCGCACGAAAAAGTTTAAATAAAAATCATTTTAAAGATTACTATCATACATAATATATACATACCAACCAGCTGGTGGTAAGCCCAATCTCCCAAGTGACATGTGCTTATGCCTGTGCCCAGCAGTGGGACGTTTACGTTTACGTTACGTTTAGTGGGATGTTGATGATGAACATATACATATGTTATCTATTAGTTTCAATAAGAAAGGTTGAAATAGTTCTATGTAGGTACGTACAGGTAATGTTTTAGGTGCACGATCTATCTACATTCTACTCGTTTTATCTTCCTTGACCATCTTACCGTTCCGTTCTTTATCATCATGTCCGTCTTTGCATAGGTTTACCATGAGCATCTCATTTCAAAGACCGTTTATGTAAAACAGCAAATACCTAATTATCATCATGATGACATATTATAATGTTTAATTAAAACATGCCTAACGCATTGCAAAATGTCAACATGCAGCCTATATTCGAGTAGAAATAAGTGATTTACATAGTGAAAATATTTTCTTAGGTTACCTATCATAAATTCGAAATTTTCCTGTACTGATTGTATTTTTTTTACATAATTTTCTTTTTACCGAAAACACAATTGACAAAGTTTTGAAATGCCGATTACCAATTGTTATTTTTTTCAAAATCTTTATGTTTTGAAATCACACTGAAAGTTTGGCCGAAGCTATTAATTAATGCTAGATTTTCGAGCTTATCGTCGCAGATGGCTTTCGCTCACCACCGCAGCTTCGGCTAGCTGACCGGCTCCGCCGCCAGCCTCAGCTTTTACGGCGGCGAGCGTTAAACCCACCTGCTCCTCAGCTCGCGGGCCGCCTCGCCCCTCCGCGCCTACGCGGGCTTAAATTACACTCTAGCGTAGGGCAGACAAGACTACGTGGAGTCGGTTTTGCCGCGATTCTGACTTTTGTAGCACAACCTTACCGAAAACGCAAAGTATTACCTTTTTAAGACATTTTAGTTTAAGTAAAATTTTAAACACTGAAAAAAGACGACAACTTCAGGCGGGAATCGAACCACGCACCTTCCGGCTTTCAACCGTTTAAATTTGTCAGTGCTTGATGCTTATGTTTTTAGTCAACATTGCTCCATCAAATCTTAGAAGTTTTCACCTCTGATTCCCGCCTGTCCCGCCGTCTTTTTTCAGTGTTTAAAATTTTACTTAAGTATATTTAAGCGTTAATAAAACGCTAAAATATAAAACGTTTTAGTTTATTTACCTAATAATATGAACATATGAAAAACACAAAAAAAACGAA
Organism: Scoparia ambigualis; assembly: GCA_963921215.1. Lineage (NCBI taxonomy): Eukaryota > Metazoa > Arthropoda > Insecta > Lepidoptera > Crambidae > Scoparia > Scoparia ambigualis. The sequence continues at coordinate 14,600,880 of OY992507.1, forward strand.
ATCTGGGTATGTTATTTTAAAGAAAAAATTACTTAGAATTTTAATACTTCTAGATACGAAATTTATTGTAAGAAAAACATCTTCCAAAAGAAAAATGTAGTTTTGATAATCGGCTAATAGTTTTTCTGGAAAATGAAACGTATGTATGATACGTTTATTGATTAACAAAATTATGTAAAAGCAACAATCTGGTATTTAAAACTTCGTCATATCGTTTTCGATGAATTGAAATTCGTATCACAGGTAAAAAGGATTTCTTTGAATAAGACAAAGCACTTTCTCAGAATATTTCGTAATTTCGATAAAATATTTTCTAGGACCAAAAATATATTGTTGTTATGAAAAAACTGCTTATTTCTTTCTGATACAATTTTGCTCTCAAAGTTTTTGTTTTATTAAGAGAAATATTTTTGTTTCAAGATTCATGTATAATTTGATTGATATACTAAACTTTACTTGAATGAAGAACTTTAAATGCACTTGAATCAATAAATAACATCTTTGGTTAAGATGTAAGTATTCTCAATTAATGATTCAAGTATTTTATTTTGAAATAAGAATTGTGTAGTACAGTAAGAAGAAAAAATATTTTCTGTCTAAGAAAATATGGCTTTCTGAAATGTTAAAATGTTTCATTCAGTTCAAGAATATTTTAATTATTGTTTATTAAATATTTCCTTAGTCAAAATATTTATTATTAATGTTTAGAAATATTTTACGTTGGTCCAAAATAACATTTTATTTATGTTTGTGTCATAAATTTCTAGTTTTTAAAGACGTACAACATTAGTATGAAATATTTTTTTCTCATTTTGTTTTTGGTTTTGTTGGATTTAGAGAATTTAATTTAAACAAGAATATCGTAGTCTTATATCAACACGAATTAACATTGTTTTAACCAAGATACTTTGTTTGGGATTTAAGTTTTTTTTGCATTCTGTTTATTTTCTTTCACTGTTGTTCGAGGTGCGCCGTTCGAATTGTTCTGTACTTACAAGTAGTCAAATTGAGCACAGAGCTTTGTTTATCATAATATGTTATTGGAGTTAAAGTATAATCTATCAAAAGGCAACGTGGATTTTGTTGTTATTATGCTTACTTTGTGGGGAGGGAATACGTGAATATGTAATAAATTTTATTTTGGGTAAGTATGCGCTCATCTATGTGTTGCCCCGATACGCCGCACCGGCGCCGAGGATTAATTATTGTATTTTATTTATTAATTTACTGTACACAGTATTAGCAGTAAATTATATTCTATTTTATTCTAATCGATTTCATTTATTTAGGTTAATACTGGCTAAATAACAAAACATATTTTTTTTCTTTCAGACGAATAATTTATGAAGAATACAATGTGATTGCAGCAAAAATAATAACATTGTTCCCAATGGAGACTACAGGCAAATACTTTTCAAAGCCAATAAGTAAAAATAATTTTGTAAATGGACGACGCATGGATCTAAGCATAATGAAATTTACAACAACTTATTAAGAAATTCCGTTTCAGTGTAAATAAATATTATCTTATTTTTAGATTCTCAATTATTGAAGTCAAGAGAAAATAAATATAAATCCAATAAATGATCTCTTCGTTTATCATTGCGCATTCTCAACCTTAGACAATAAATGCAAGTAACAATGAAATATTTTCTTAAAACAAAAATAATATATTTTATTTTGTAATTTGTGTCTTTATGGAAATAACAAATACATTACTTGAAGAATTTATTTTATTGGCTCTCACTATAACTGTAATTCTTGAGTGAATTAATTTATTTATTGCCTTAAACAAAATTGTCTGGTTACAAATAAACAATTTTAAGATATTTTTTTGCTGCTAACAAGTAAATATTCTCTAGCGTGTATAGGGAGGAAACCGTTTTCTTGGAGTTAATAAATTTGCTTTGATGCAAAGCAATTGGTCTTATTCAAAGAAATCTGTTTTTCCTGTATACAGGAAAGTTTCGAATTTATAATAGGTTATTATTTTCTTAGCATCTAAGTCAATCATTAGAGGACATTACGGCCTTACTTAATACATCGATTAGTAAGTTATGGTTTGGCACAAGCAATTAGACCAATCTTTATCCTATTCAGGATAATAATTAAGCGTCGTAATATGATATCTTTATCTCGACGTTATTAGTATTACGAATTTTAGATTGAGTGTTTGGTTAATTTTGAAGTATTCACAACACAGCAATTAACAATTTAATAGCTATAGTCAATAGTTCGAATAAGTTCTATTTTGGCCAAATTGTGTGGTGATTAGTAAAGTTTGCATTAATAACAAAAGTTTTATCGTCAGTTTAACAATGTACGGTTCCTAACTTTTGAGGCATTTTTAATGCAGGGATGGTATGCTTACGACTGCCAATAATTACGACAAGAGCTTTTGATTTATGGGCCTCTTTGGTCTGACAATAAGACCACAGGTTTCAGACCCGAAAAATCTCGTGAAATTCAATTCCCAACAGGGAAACAGAGATACATGCTATTTCAGCTGATGATTTATTTATTTATTTTATTTGCAACATAAGCTTGAGCTGCTTCTGAGGACGGCTTACCTTCTACTTTATCCAAGTCTATCGCTGTACCAGCAATGTTAACAGTATTACGCGCTTGTGATTCTTCTTCTTCAATGAGATTAAAAGATTGTGTGTTTCCCTGTTGTATATAAAAGAAGATATTTGTCTTGAGTCACCCATAAATGCACAGGTACAGCAAAAATAGCTGTGCTTTTACCGAGCTTTTAGTTTACTGGGACTTACTTTTGAATCCAATGTAACACTAATTGCTGATACGAGTAGGTACTGAGATTGAGTTTCATCATCAACCTATATAGTCCCACTGCTGGGCACATGCCTCCCCACATGGGCAACAGCATATTATGGAGAGATTGGACCATTACCCACCACGCTGGATCAATGCGAGTGGGTGATTGAGTGCTATATAGTTTACTAGCGGCAGCTCGCGGTTTCACCCGCGTGGTTCCTGTTCCCGTAAGAATATCGGGATAAAAAGTATTTTATGTGTTAATCCAGGTTATATACTATCTGTATGCCGAATTTTATCCAAATCTATTTAGTAGTTTTTACGTGAAAGAGTAACAAACATCCATCCACACTTACAAGCTTTCGCGTTTATAATATTAGTAGGATTATAACAGGAATTTGCATAGCCGAATTGGAACGGACCTCGTTTATCACCAGTAGTTGCATCATTAACCGTGAGGCGTAGTGGTGAAAGAATACTACCACTCTCTCTTGGGTGTCGTAAAAGGCGACTAAAGGACTAAAGACTGCACATACTTCTAACAGCATAAGCGGCGATCGGCTCACCTCCTGTCACGTTGAGCACATGTGTAGTCGTTATTTGGTGAAAAGTGGACTATGGTAGAGACTGCTTTTACTTTCCTCATTGCCTAGTCTCTGACTAACCCTTCGTGGATAATAGTGGTGATTATATGACTGTATGTAGGTGCATCATCATCGTGGTCCTGAGCCATCCCTGTGGCACAGAAGGGATTGTTCTAGGTTTTTAGTGGGTAGGCCATCCCTCTTAACGACGAGCTCTTTCTAGCTGGGCGGAGGAAGAGAAGTAGAGTCCCATATCACCTGAGGTCACCCCTGCCCTCAGTGTATACGTAAGATGGCATTTTACGGAGTAAAAAAAAGAGGAGATGCATCATCAATACGAATAGTGAAACGATGTCGCACTATAGGCATTTTGATGTTAATACTGACTTCTACAAGTTTATTATGTAGTTTCGCGGTATGATAATCGTGAATTTAATCAGACTGGGGACACCTACATTCATAGGGGTGTCCCTTTTTATTAAATATAAGTAGTTACTTTAAGATACCGTAAGTGGTATCTATATTCATATTCATTTAATTACACATAACAAGTTGTTTGTATAACCCCGCGATGTACATGCTTCATAAATGGTCGCTTTTCCTATCGTTTTATTTTGAGTGGAACCGTTCATTTTAGTTTTTCTGTCAAAGTAGTTCCAAGAACCAAAATTCGAGGTTACTTAAACCACAAATTGCAGAATATCAAACTCAAATAGTGCTTTATGGAGCTGTAGCACGGAATGCCGCAATCGAGCCGCGCGTAAACTGTTTAAAGTACCGTACATTTTAGTTATTTGCATAATTTCTTGTCACTAGTTGGAATAGTATCATTTAGCGGTTAATGGAATATGACGCGGAGGTTCGCGGATCGTGATCGAAGTTAATTTTGAGAATTACGAGCCCGCGCCGCCGCCGTGCGCCGTCGACACCGGCAACGTGTTTGCTCGCGTTTGCATAACGTGTTGGCTTCGTTTCGAAGTTAATAATTTGTCTTCGAATATGATATGATAACATTCTTAATAATATAAGTTACATGTAAGTAAATAACCTATATACTATTGTTTTAAAGTTTGGCAAAGTCGTCCATCATTGTAATCAAGTTATCGCCACAATTTTTGATGGGTATGTATATTTATCACCATGCTTTCCAAATGTGGGTTTATTATTGCAAACCTGGACCATGTAGGTATGTGATGTATTGTATCAATTTAAGATTTTTTTATTCTACTCTATTCCATTATATGTGTTGAGACTTAAAGGCCCTATAACAACTCGACTGTGATTTTTGCGTAAAATGCCCATTATCGCATTTTGTAGTAATTTTGCAGTTGAATTTATTAATTTTATCGAAATAGGATAATAATTTCATGCAAAATATTACAATTTTCCACTCTGCGAGAATAAGCTGAGTTCGGACGGCCGGCGCATCGCATTTTGTAGTAATTTTGCAGTTGTAGGTATTTATCGTTTTTATCGAAATAGGATTATAAATTCATTATAAAATCTTTATTCCGCATGAAGTAACAATTATTCTGGTATAAATTTTGCTCAATAATATTACCGTAGATAGGAGAAATTCAAAGTTAACTTAAAGCGATTTTCGAAGTTTTTTGGTTTAGAATAAGATTATATTTCTATATCAATGATATCTAAAAATTCCGAGACCGTTACGAACTATACGACTTTATAAGAGATAACATCATTTGTTTAAATTATAATTGTTAGAACAGTAGTTCAATCTAGGAGCTCAAAAATGTGCCTTCGCGCATTTTATAAAAATCTTTGTCTGCAATTTTTGGTTTAATTCAAAAGTTAAGCAAAATTTACAAAAAGCGAGGCCGCTACGAACCTTTAGACTTATAAAACCGCTAAACACCACCTTTACGCAAAACACCTAACTAGGAAAAAACCGCTTACGCAAAACACCAACTAAGCATAATACCATCTTTGACTTACGCAAAATACCATCTAAGCATAACACCAACTTTTTTGTAACCGACTAGAAGAACCAACCTTCCGTACTTTAATTTGCTAGTAGTGAATTAACCAATTAACTATGGCAATCTATTCTACACTATTCAATAATTTAAAATTGTTAATGTACTTTTGTTTCTGAGATCAAGAACGCTAAAATTTGCCATTTTACGCAAAAATCACAGTCGTGAGGTAATAGGGCCCTTAAGGGGGGTTAGGAGGTCAGCAAAAATTTGGATGTTACGCAGGGCTTCGCGGGTGTTGCACGGTGCGGGGTCTTCGGTAACTCGTAACATTCACATTTAAAATGTTTAGAGTTCTGGAAATCTAAATCAGTAAAGAAATCGAAATGCTATGTGTTTGTGATTTTATATGAATTATTATTTTAAAACACGGCCGTGATGTGCATTTATATGAAATTTAAGAGGTAATTTCAGTCATCCCATCACACATACGTTCTGTAATACACATTGAAAATTTAAGTGCGAAATATCAAAATATTTTGGATAACAGCTAATAAAAACAGCCAATTTTTCCGTTTTCACCACCTAAGCCACCTTAACAGGGATTGAAGAACATACTCGTAGCGTAGCAACTCTAGATACAGGCCGGGCGCTTTGTGACCCATTAATCTTAGTTTAAAAGTAATAAGGTTATTATTAAAAACAAAGGTAGGTCATAATTGAAAATTAGCACAGCAACATGCGATAGGATATTTCGAAACTAATTTACATTATATGCTTCAAATGGATGTCGTCGTCAACTAATAATTATGGTAAAGCAATCATAGATAATACTTATCTTCATGGGATATCGATTGCTTCATAACCTTTTGCAATGTGCATTAAGAGGTATAGAACATGTCTGCATATAAATTATCTTTGCAGTTAACTCTAAAATGCTCCTTTGACACCGATTTCCCGTAACTCATATACACATACTAAGAACTATTCACAAAGACTCTTGAAACATACCGGACATCGAAAAGCAAAACTACAATTAGCATTAAAACAAGAATCAAAATGTTGGAAATACTAAAGCATATTGATTAATTCGATAGGAATGTTGTGTTCGCAAAGCAATTTTTATTAGCTAACATAATTTAAATCTCCAACAATATGAATTACCTATCTAATTTGTTCATTAACAATTCAGAGAGCTTATAAATTCGTTTGCCTTGAAACCTCGTTGGTTGCCATGCGAGAGCTGTTACGAAATGTAAATACAACTCGTATTGGATAGGAAGAAGATGTTGTACCGTGTTTTATTGCGAAATTGATAGCCATTAAAGTTGCCAATTACATAACCATATTTTATACATTTTAGGCACTAGAAAAGAAAATGTTTAATCGTTTTAAATGACTTTTGTTACATTCTCTAGTGATTCTCTATTACTTTTATAGGTATCTGTGGTTTTGTGACATCACAGCGTACCATTTGCTACGACCTGACTCACTTATTTTGCTTCATTTACTCTCATAACATTATTCAAAGATGCTTGTTAATGTAAGGTTTTAGTGTCTATCATTAATTCGAAAAAAAAATGTTGTTTGTAAATAAAATCGACATGACAAAAACAACTGGAAACTGGACATTCCAAATATTTGCGATCAGAGATAAATATGCGAGGAATGTTCTCGTAAATTGCCACGGATGGGCGGGCATACATTGCTTACCGAAAATTTGCGCGGGGAAAATGCGCGCGCGCACACCGACGGCGCCGCATGTATGAAGAATGCGGATCTCAGATCTAAATCAAGGTAAAAATGTGATCGGGCTGGTTAAGATGAATGTTCTGATAATTAGAAAATACGATGGCAGTGAATGGTTTATCGGTATATATTTCTAATAAAACTAGTAAGTATTAGAAAATTGTGTAAAATATAGATTTTACTAATAAAAGAATTGATACAAATTTTAACAATCTTACTTGCTAGATAACACGGTCAAGAAGCAAGAATAAAGTACGGTGATGCCATACCTATAAATTAAAATAGAAAAAGTGAAATATTGCAAGTATAAAAAATATTAAGTTGCTATAAAATATAAATTAACTATTCATATTCATGTTGTACTGAACAGTATATATGGTATTAATCCATGTTGGAGTTCTATTTCTATGTTTTGATGGTTTTGATATGTTTTTTAGGGTTCCGTACCTCAAAAGGAAAAAACGGAACCTTTATATGATCACTTTGTTGTCCGTCTGTCGTGTCTGTCAAGAACTTTTATCTCGTTAACGCGTGGAGGTATCGAGTTAAAATTAAAACTTGATTGATATTAAAATTTGTCTCTTGAAGCTGTAAAAAACTAAAACTCTTAAGTTAACGTAAAAAAAGATACGGCCGTTTATGCCGCAAAAAAACGTAAATTTTAGTCACTCTCAAGGGAATCAAAATTCATAGGGTATTTGCCGTTGACCTAGAACTATGAAATTTGGCAAGTCTTATACTACAAGTTTAGGGAAAAATCTGAAAACTATACATTTGTAATTAAATCATTAAAAAACAGGGTATTTATGCCAAAAAACCGTATATTTCGACACTCTCAAGGGAATCAAAATTCATAGGGTATTTGCCGTTGACCTAGAACTATGAAATTTGGCAAGTATTAGGCTGTCTTATACTTCAAGTACAGGGAAACATCTGAAAACTATACATTTGTAATTAAATCATTAAAAAACGGGGTCTTTATGCCAAGGAACGGCGGTCCAAACTTCGAATTGAGTTAACCGTGTCATCGTATGAAAGGGCTTTATTGGAAAAAGCTTAAACAGATTTTTAATTATTTTTATGATGTATAGTTTTTGATTTATGACGTAGAACGGAAAAAAAATTCAAATATGCACTTACAAATTTGTACGGAACCCTCGGTGGGCGAGTCAGACTCGCACTTGTCCGGTTTTTTTGTTAATAAAATATCGTTAAATATCAAAATGATTTATCACAGACACAACATTCCAAAGATACCTATGAGGCAAATTATTATAAAAGTGCCTTTCTTATAAAGGGTTTCTTTTTCTTACATTTAATTTACTAGTAAAGAAGTCGTCCGCATGAACGAACAACGAAAATAAACATTACTAATTAAACTAAACCAAATTAATATATTCTTGACTTGCCTTTTTGTCTTGTTTAGTTAATTTGTCATTTTCTTCCATTCACGTAACATGTTTTTTATCGTAGTCTATCCACATAAAAGTCGCCTCTACGAATTGAAAAATTCTTAGTAGACACACACCTTAATCAAACAGCTTTCCTCAAGTGCGTCAATAAGGAAAATCAAACCTTCAATTCATAAACGATGACTGCGTTAACTTCAAATCGTCACATTCTGATCACCAATGGCTCTCACAGACTTTGTATGCAAGTCATCATAAAGTGCAATGCTATAATTTTTTTTTAAAATCATTATTATATTTTTTTTACCTGTTACGCTTTTCTATTTACTAGCTATAGCTATAGGTGAGACATCTTCAAACTAGTTTTTGGTTTACAGTGCTTTTTAAGCTTTTTTCACTGTTTAAGTAATTGTTTCGACAGTCAAGTCACTTACGCATTCCTGTATATTACACATCATCAGCACATAAAAGTCTCTTTGCTGGGCACAGTCCTTCCCACAATGACAACAGGACGTTCCACGCTGGCCCAATGCGGGCTAGTGGGTTTTAACCGGGAACGGCGAATTTATACGTGCCTTCCGAAGCACGGAGTAGCTCAAGACGTTTTATTTTACATGGTCACCCACTTAGTGACCTGGGATTGCGAAAGTTATTTTTCCGGCTAGATCGCAAACCATGCGCTTTAGCCTTAGCTGATCCTTATCTGATCCTTCGCTGATCCTTAACTGATTCTTAGCTGATGCTTGTATTTTACACAACAAAGTTCAAATACTTTTGAAGTATTACAATTATAGATATACAATGTAAGATAATTTTATTAACGATTCTACAAAGTCCTTTATAAGCTACGACTTTTAGCAGCGACGCACACGCGATACAGTCGTGCGCGATGCAGTAGGGATGCGTACGTATTACGTATTACGGTGTACGTATAACACTGTTTATTCTTCACAAAAAACAGTAACAAATACCGAAAAAACAAAAAAATCTATCTGCTTCAAAAAATACACCAACAAAAATTAAAAAAAACAACCAAAAAAGACACATTTTCAACTGAAAATTGATATAGGCTACTTTAATTATTTAGTTTGTCAGCTTTCAATTTCAATTGAAAACATTTGCGAAGGAAACACAACATATCTAAACTGTCGTCTGCCAAACTACTACTGCGTATTTTAGAGGCAATATAGCTAGCATGCACGCTTTTTTTCAGTCCCGCAAATCCCGCGGATCCCGCCCCCGTAATCCCGCATCACGCGTTATTGGAAAATGATGAATGATGCGGGATCCCGCAATATAGAGATTCGACGTACTTGCATGCGCGCTGCCGTATTTTTCATTACCAATTGGCAGTACTGGCACAGTACACAGCAGTAAACGACGAATTACGAATAAACAGGTGAGCGTTTGCCACTTGTCTAGGGGGGAAGGTAGGTTAGCACATTTCGAGTGCGACTTGTGCGACGTCTGTAGCGATGAGAGGCGATGCAGTTGCGATCCGCAGCTTGTTTAATGCACACTTGATCTGTACATCGATATAAACACGCTGTTGCATATCGCAACAAACGCGCTGTTGCGTCGCTACAAACGAAGTGTCGCGGAACAGAGGCCCATCTCACTTGGCGCATCTGAAACTTCGTTGATCCGTATTTATTATTCGTCGTACAATGCGTCATACACGACGAAGTCTCGGATGCGCTTAGAGAGTAGAGCCTCAGTGGTGCGTTTCAATAACGCGCGTTTGCATAGCTCGCTACAAAAAGAAGCAGTGTATAAAGCGCTTAAGTCTCACAGAGTTGCAATCGCAAGTCTGTCGTAAAGTGCAGTGCTATGTGAGATGTGAGCGGTCGGTGCGCCGGCAATCGGTATATAGGCCAGTGTTGTTCCCACGCAGCCACGACCGCAGCCTCCTCCGCACTTCGTGGTCATACGATGTCACCTGTTGCGTTGGAGACTTGTCAACCGTATGTTCTAAACTGGTTTGATTTTGGTACAAAGTTAGATATCTTTATTTATTTAAACATAAAACATCTTATTACCAAACTTTGTAGTGTTTGATCACGAACTTGTTGAATTGTTGATCATTAATTGTGTTCTCGTGATATGGATATAGTTGCAGGTAAATAGAATAATAAACATGAACGTTTATGTACAATGATTTAACATTTGGCTAGTGATAGTCGTGTATTCAAACAAAACACCATTTGTTTTAATGTGGCAAGGCAACCGATGCTGTTATGTTTCAAGAGTTATCTAACAGTTGGACTTCTCTGTACAACCAAAGAGGTATCGAATCGAAGCATTAAGATATTGTTTCGTTTACAAATAAAGAAGAAAAGCCAAAGTGGCATGTGTTGAGAGAGACATAATGACTTTTTTATGTAAAAAGGAATAAAACCAGCAGTTGGGACTAATAATGGAAATTAATCACCGCCGCCAATGGACACTTGCACAACCAGCTGAGCCGCAGATGCGTCTTTAGGAAGTAGTAGGATATTTGAGAGAGGAGTAGGATTTATTAGGGGGAAGTGGTGAAAGATGAGCCCCCGGCACTTTTACTCACCGGACGAAACACTACAGCAGTGAGTGCTATTGTTTCACGCCGATCTCCCGTAAGAGGGTGGTAAGACTTGCAAGTGCAAGCCGGACTAGTTTTTTACTTGTCCGTCGGCTCTACCACTAATGCTACGGCCACACTTGACGGCGAAGATTCGTGTTCGCGTTGTCGCGATAAAAACTTCGTGTCCTTTGATGTGCGGCAATAAGTGGTCGGTGGCGGCAATTAACGACAGCGGCGCGAAACTTCGGGTCGAAGTGTTTGGCCAGACGTGTCGCGACAACGCGAATCTTCGCGCTATCGCGATAGTATGGCCATAGCATCAGACAGATGTCACTCAATTAGCACCAATCAGGGGTCACGTGTAGGGTCACAAAGGTAAACTTACGGACGCGAGTGTGTTTAACAGTGTCTAACAATGACATTCTATGTGTCTAGCAAAGAACTGACACTGATGGTGATGATAAATACAGCTGACTGAGTATCAGGAGCTCTATGACGTAGCGGGCTGTGTGTTAAGGTTGCGATCTCGCAAGTTAGGCAACTTTCGCAATGCTGAGCAAATTTCAATATTTCGAGCACCTTTATGCTTCAGTAAGCACGTTAATGGTTCCAGTTGTTGTAGTAAGATGGCAGTTGTCGAAACCGACCAATCAGCATTGGACAAAAGTAAGGGCCTTTACCCAGCTGTGGTGTGATGTTTATATGCTGATGATGATGATGATGAAGATTACTAGCTAAATATATCTTTATTATTGAAATTTTGCATTCACAATGCTATATAGATATAGGATAAAATGTTTACTAGAAAAAAGTTAGAGCAGTGGACCGGCAATCCAAAGGTCGTGGGTTCGAATCCCACTCGAGCTTCCTGGTTGATTTTTTTAGTAAACATTTTATCCTATATCTATATAGCATTGTGAATGCAAAATTTCAATAATAAAGATATTTATAAGCATTAACGCCTTTTTGGTTTGTTAAATACTTGCAATAGTATTTCTTTCGAATGTGAGGGTAGACTTCACAGTAACGTAATACCGCTGGCTTGCTGCGTAAATCAAACTACTAGGAAAAATTCAACGAGTCTTCTGGGGTCTCGGTAGCTCAGCGGTTAGAGCAGTGGACCGGCAATCCAAAGGTCGTGGGTTCGAATCCCACTCGAGCTTCCTGAGACTGGTTGACTTTTTTCTAGTAAACATTTTATCCTATAGCTAAATATAGTTTAAACGGCAGGTCAATTGATACGTATTGGTACGCGACATAGGCATACGCGATAAGTTCCATTTTGAAGTTGAATATTTCGATTAACGTAATCTCCCTGTTAATAATTGCTTACTTACGTTACTTAACTGTGAAATTTATGCAAATGTCTGGTAGGGAAGATTATTCTCGCAGATAAATGCGCACAATTAGGAATAGTAAACGGCGCTGCATTTCCTAAGACATTTCTTGCGGTTTAAACATTTTATTGCCGATTACCACACATTCACTTTAATAACAATGTTTAACATTTAAATTGTTTGATATTTCAAGTCTCTATTACCTACCTGTTGCAAAAGCTCGTTTAGATTTTGTTGATGGTTGTTCCTGGTTTCTAAAGATTACATGATAATTGCACACACAAATATAATATTTCATACGGATCTGCACTCGTTTATTTTATTAGATAGGTGTATTTTAAAGCATAACAACAAAATAATTTACTAAGTTTCAGTTACAATTTATAGACCAGAACAAATAGATGTCAGAGAGTAAGTAGAGTACAAGTGTCGTCCTACGAGGGCACAGCGACTATGATTATATAATAATTTAAGACACAATGTAAATACTTTATTGTCTGACTTGTCATCATAAGTACTTAATTCGTGTATTTATTTAAGGTCAGATAAAATAGCATTATTTAAAAGCATAAAAGAAAAACACGAAGCTTTTTAGAAGCAAGGATAAAAATGACGTGTGGTGGATTGCAGTCCTTAGCTTTATTTGGCACTAATGATACAGTAACACGTGAAAACGTATTATAACGTATATACGTTACGTACACATCGCATTAATGTTGCATTTCGCTTGCAGAGGGTCAGCGCGCTCCGTGTTCCAACGAAGGCGAGCCTGTGCGCCTACAAGACGCGAGGCTCGAGCAAGACTTCAGCAGCTGCTTCCGCTGCATTTGTAAGGTACGCCATAACAGTCCCTATTACAATACGTTTAACAGTGAAATTGGCTTGACAGCTGTTTTTAATTCTATTGAGTCAGACGGCCAACAAGCATACGGTTCGTTCGATGTTGAGGTCCTATTACTTCACTACAACAGTGTAGTTAATTTGAAGGTAGTTATCAATTAGATTGAGTAAACGAGCATACGGTGAGCAATGAGCAGTCATCATAGCTAGTTGACGCTTATAACTCGCTTGCGACCCTGAGGTTTTAGTGAGTATGCTTCTATGCCTGATCTTATACCCATCCAACTGTAAAAAGTAAAATGGTGGTAGACTTAAGGTCCAGTGCGTGTTTTTCGCCACCGGGTAAAGTGACACTGTCACTTACCAATGTCTAATTTATGAATAATGTCTACCTATCCCGTTTATACCTTAAAACTTAAGGATCTATTGGTGTAGTTGGGTACAGTTGGTATATTATATACCACCATTTTTTTAAAGATTATTGAAAAAATGTTAGAGAGATAAATAGAAAGATAATTAAAAATAGTTTTAAATACATAAGCCAACTATAGCATATTTTATACTAGGTTAAGTTAGACTTTTAGCCTACCCATTTGGAAAGCTTGTGTTATAATTTCGATGCCCAAATTCCATGAATAATGTTTGTAAGCCAGTTATTGGCATTTCTTTGTGCAAATATTTAGTTTCACTTGGATTTTTAATATTTTTCTTAAAGAAAAACACCATTGTCAGCGGTTTTTTAGTAAATCTCTCTCGAGTAAAAGTAAAAATTCGAGTGAGACTAGATTTGACTAGATTTGCCCAAAAAAAACGACAATAATTTGTTTACTAATGAATGTACAGTCACGACCAAAAATATATAAACTATTGTATCCCTTAATACAATGGAATAAGAGTCAAAGTGTATACATATTGGTGCTCGTTACTGTACGTGGAAAATTCTTTATCGAATTTGTTCATAGTACCTATGGGTATGGGTTCACGTCAGTAGTTTTGTGCAGGCATGGGGGTTGAACCACGATTTCATGGACTCAACCTGAGTATCTATCAGTACGTGAGCGTCTACAACTACCGACGCTTTCTTATTCTCTTGCATATTTGACACACCCCATCAGACTTGTTACAGCGCCACTTTGTAATAAGTGAATGTTTCGATCTACACGTCACGTACAAATTCCTGTATGTTACACAACAAAGTTCAAATACTTGGAAGTATTTCAAATTGCAGTCATCAATCACTGATGTCACACGTTCACGCGTACAATGTTGAATAATTTTATTAACGAATCCAGAAGTGTCGGTTAAACAAAATTCCATAATTATACGTAAACCAAAGTTATATTTAGAGTTTCTTGTATTATTGCCTTTATCAACAATATGGCGAATGACGTGTTGCGTGTGATAGGTACTGATGAGCATAAACGGCGCGTCTTGTCGAATTTGCTTTTACGTCACATTCAAAGTTCTTGTGAAACGTTAGTAGTTTTAACTAATTTTTTTCATCATATTACTGACCACTTATATTGATTGTAAACTTATTGTGTATTGTGACTATTGTGAAAGAGAAACAAATTGATTTTATTTTTATTTTATTATATTATTATTAAATACTTACTGGTGGAGGACGGAAAGAAGAATCTGGGCAGAAATGGTCACTAGTTAACAATTATTTTAAAGTAACAGTTAGAAAAATTTATAAATAACTGAAGGGGGAGATAATTGACCACTTGATAAGATAACACGAGTTCCTATAAAATATCATGGAGGGTAAGATTGATGGAAATAAGAGAGATAGAAGCCTGTAAGTAAATCTGCACTTAGCTAATAACCTAGTTCTTAAGAATATTTTTATGTATACTACTAGCGTAAGATTTGATGGTTGTCCTTAAAAAAAAAAAAAATCAAGAAGTCAAGTAATTGGCTTAGGACTAGGATGAATGGAGGCCATACAGACAAGAACGTATAAAAGATGATAACGCAAAATAGTAAATGTTAAGATGATGCCTAAACGAGGACAATGAAAGCAGAACACATATTTGGTTTATTTTTTTTTATTTTTTTATAAAAGAGGGAGGCAAATGAGCAGGCGGTCACCTGATGGAAAGTAATCACCGCCGCCGATGGACACCCGCAAAACCAGAGGAATCACAGTTGACCATGAATAAGATTAGGAACATATCAGGTTGATTATTATGGTGAAGATGTGAAAGAACTGAGACCTGACCTAGCTCACCATCAAATTCCCATACGAATGTTGCATAGTAAGATTAAAGTACATACATATATATAATCACGACTATCATCCCCGAAGGTTTAGTCAGAGACTAGGCAATGAGGACGGCAAAAGCAGTCCTCTACCATAGTCCACTTTTCACCAAATAGCGACAGCACATGTGCTCAGCGTGACAGGTGGTGAGCCCATCGCCGCTCTATGCTGATGGATGTATGTGCAGTATTTAGTCCGTTAGTCACCTTTTACGACACCCAACGGAAAAGAGGAGATTTTCAGACTAAAGTAATACTGCTTTACGAGGCGACAGTAGCAAACAGGGCTCCTGCTTGATTACTGTGACGATACGGAAACTCAATATGAACACAAATCACTAGCAAATAATAGGTAACATACTGTAGATATACTTCTTATTCGGAATAATTATAACATCCTTAGTACGTGGCATGTTTTTATTGCCACATTGCTACAGCGAAGTGGCCGTGTAACTCCGGCTGATAAGTGCTAATTGTTAGGTACAACTGCCTACATGACGTAGTTACCCCACATACCTTTGAATATAATGCATAATATGTTATGTCCTCTAACAATACAATTTGTACTATATAACGCATTTTAAGAGCCACTGAAGGACTTCTTTTAAGAAACAAAGTTAAAAACTAATAATGATTTGGTTTCCAATATGGAGATTTAGAAAATTTATTTAATTAAATATTCTGTGGTAGCGGCCGACTAGAGCTTTAACTCGTTGCGTTCCCCAAGTATCTGTAAATTTAACTATAAAATCGAATAGACGAAATGCCCTTTGTTGTCTAGGGAGGCTGTTCCGTTAAAATATAAATAAAATAAGAACTCTGGGCAACCCTTGGAACAGTAAGTTTCAGGAACTGTGACACCACTCAAAGTTTCGTATCAATGCAACTGTGGCATCAGCATAAATACCTCTTCTTTTGTTCTGTGGCAGAAATCGTTCCATTTTTAGGAATTTTATATAAGTATCATATATTATTGAATTTGCCTACTTGAATTACGTGTTTGTGAAAATTTAAAGTTTCAAAAGACATAAAAACGGAGATTTAAATTGAATGAGAAACTGGAAAGGGTACAAGCTCAATTCAAAGTCCAATTGCCTGTTTAAATGGTACTAGGGTTGTTTATCAAACTTTCTTCTTGGCTTTCCTCAGGCTTTGAAACCATTTTCAGTTATTTATTTATGTTCAAATTATTTAAGCTCACTTTTCTTTAAATCGGCAAGAACTCTACGAATTTGTTTTTAATATAATAAATAGAGATAACGAGTATTTTGGTTAATCTGAAAACTTTTCAGAATTTTGCTGAAAACTTACATTTTCTTTTACAATTAGAAATATGAGAGACCTCACAGAAAGTTCTAAATATCTATACTGTTTGTCTGTTTAAGATTACTGGCCGGTATGTAACTGGGGACTTAGAAACTTGCCTTTTCTAAGATTTACGTATGCCTTTAAGCGTATTGCTATTAATCGTTGACAATGGCACAGTGGGCTGAGTGTTAGTTTTTTTCACTTTACAAAGGAGAAGTACTGCTTATTATGATTTGTAAGGGATCGAAACAACACCGTCAAGTTAAGTAGTACTGCTTCCATATCATATAAATACTAGTTTACACATACTCGGTCGGATGGCGAATAAAGCTCGCCCTAAGCATTCTGAAAGCTCTGTGGGCAGATTATAATTTAAACGATTCAAAATGCTTATTTTAAGCTTACTGAATAAAGATATTTTGATTTGATTTGATTTGATTAGAAAATGTCTTTCTGCACTTTCGTATTATTAAAAACGCAAGCAAAGAAGGTGGTAGCCCTACTGCAGTGTTGACTGACGAGTACACTGTGGACGCGCGTGCTGCGGCGTGCGCCCGCGCCGGCGCCCGCGCCGGCGCCCGCGCCGCACAAAAACCGCCAATGCGGAACCTCCGGCCGCACAGGAATCCAACCCGACTGTTTACAACATTCATTTATTATTTATCTCCAACATTCCTCCTAACATTTTTTTCTCTCCGTCTCTGTCGCTCTATGAAAACCCGTCGCCGGTTTCCCTTCGTTCGCGTATCACAATCTTTGACGCCGCAACATAACCGGTGACACGACATCAGTATGTATGCAAGTGAGTTTGTGTACCGTATATCATGTGGTATTTCCCAGCCGATCTCACCTCGTCGGATGACTTGCGCGGAATTCGAAAGCCCATCGCGAGATTTATCGCTTATTCTGTTTTAAAATATACATTTGCCTACCTAATGGGCTTTTTTGTCGTGTGCCGCATAACGACCGTGATGCCGTACCGTTGATGGAATTTTTATGATTTATCGATCTTCTTGGACAGCTGAAGTGAAGTAGGCTAGATACTCGTATATATATTCCGTTTTGCATGTGATGGGAGTATAATTTATTAAATGGCTGTTGTTAGGCGGCAGGTGTGAGCTGTGTTGACCCAGGGTGCTATTAGCCTTTTTATGATGCCCGGTAGCCGGTAGCCGTCCGATAGCATCTCGCGGCTACCGCGTGTCGTTTACTTTAATGAGCGACGCCATTTATCGTCGCGGATCACCCTCAGACCGCTACTGTCGTGTTGCAGAGCTCCTGAAGCGATGCAAAAGACTTATTTCATGTTTAGAAATACTAATACGTCGCTTGTTGTATATGGACAACAAATTCAATAACAATATCATAAGAGAATATGTAAGTAAGTATGATAAATTCTTAAATAGCACACCTAGACGTATCTTCAAAACTGAACTACATTATGTATAATAAATTATACAGAGAGAACATTAAGTGGTGCTTCAGTTTTATTGTTATCGTTTGCATCCAAAACATGCTATATTTATTACGGTTCGGTCTTCACTCTTCATTCGGTGGCAATGCTAAATTGAATACATTTTCATGTTTAAATCATATTACATATATGGAGCGAAACTTAGCATTTTTATCACAACAAACTATTTTAAAAACACCATCGAGTAAGTTATTCATGCAGTCGTAAATTAACTGTGAATTGAGCTTTACGCAACGAATTTAACGTTAATAAATAAACATTTAACCGCCGAGCGGGGTAATAACAGTGCTGGCGTCCCTTCATGACAATTTAATTGAATCAAGCCGGCTAATTCCTAAGGTCCGCGACGTACCACGCCGGTTGTGGTCACTAGGTTCATAATTAAGTAATGTTACACGAGAGGCTATTTTTGTCGCGGCCCTGCCGTCTTTTAATGTCCCGTAAATTGTATTTTATACGTATTGCTAACGCAAGTACCTTTAGTCAGGTCGGGAGGATCGAGTGTATATTAATTTAAGATGCTAGCGGCAACTTCATCCGCCTAAACAATCTTAATTCAGTGGTAGAGATTTTTTTATTTATGAGTATTTACAACCCAATAGTAACTACTTATTCGTCTTATAAGGGTGCCTTATAAGGGTGCCTCTCTATCTAGTAAAGGTTGGCAGTCAGCACCGCATGTTTGTTTCAGTTAAGCGAAAGAGATCAGCACATTCTTCTTTCTGTATTAAAAAAATGTAACTTTATAAAATTTTAGCTTAATTGTGCCCTCCGTGCTTCGGAAGGCAAGCTAAGCCGTTAAGCTATATTCGCGCACGGGCGAGTAATTTAGCCGTACTTAGTACTTACTACTAGGAGTATCTTTCGTCGCTGGTTTGATTATTTTAAATTTTCATTTCTTTTTAAAGAATAAATCAAATTAATTAATTTACTAACACAGGTGCAAACTACGTATAAAGAAAAAAATGTATATTAGAAAAAAACCTTTAAAAAAAGTTGTTTTTTTTCTAGTAAACATTTTATTCCATATCTTTAATAGCATTGTGAATGCAAAAATTTCAATAATAAAGATATTTATAAGCAATTACATCTTTATCGATTGTTAAATACTTGCAAATCACTAGTATTTCTTTCGACTTTGAGGGTAGACTTTACAGTGACATACCGCTGACTTGCAGCGCAAATCACAAACTACATAACTATCAACGAGTTTTCTGGTTCTCGGTAGCTTAGCGGTTAGAGCAGTGGACTGGCAATCCAAAATCGGCGATATTCGCTTCCGCTCTATTCCGACAGCGCGTAGAACAGGGGGCCAATTCTGTATCTCAGTCAGTGCTGAAACAGCGCTGAGAATCGACTCTGTCTCCTTCCAATTCTATGAATATGAATGAGACAAATTCAATTCACAGCGCTGACTAGGGTTGCCACCTTTTTTAGGACGAATAAAGTAATTTTTAATTTAGTTAGAACAAAAATAAAGTAAGCATAAAAACAGAGTATTTATTTATTTGTCCTTAAAAACGTACTTTTTGTTGCTCGTTGCGACATTAAACAAATATTTGTCTTTTACGTAAATAGTTTTACGAAAATAGAGTATTTTACCGTACTTTATTGGTGTCGTAGATTATAAAGTTCGCCTACATGAAAATGAAGACAATACTCTATTTTAGAGTACGGGTGACAACCCTAGCGCTGACTGAGATAAAGAAAAGCCCCCCTGTAGCGTGCGCTTAGATCGTGTGCCAGCAATATCGCCGAAAAGTGGTCGACAGTGAAGTCCCTCGATCGTAGGTACATAAAAATGATATTTTGGTAACTGACTTGCTTATGGTGACTGATGGTTGTGTTGTAATATTGGTCGGACCGACCACATTGCTAGCAAACACACCGATATCGGATAAGAGGGTTTATTTTAGGCGTGTTGCTCAGTAATCTGCGATCCCTGCGTTATCGCACACCTGATTCATGATTTATTTTAGCGTGGGGGTTCTATGGGAATGACTGAATATCGGTAACTCTCCCGTCTGAGTTCTTGGAACTTATAAAATTGGGTCTAGAACACATCTGGTCGTTTGTCAGTGCAGATTTAGGTTTAGTTCAGATTTGTCGTTCAGAATTTAAGAACTTCATGAACTTTTTCCAAATCTATGTAGGTACTTCGTTATATTTACGAGCTTACGAACTCTGCGAATTCGAGGATGAACAAGCATTTGTGTGTGTGACACAGCGACCAACTTGTGAAACTACATGTCATTTAGCGCTGCTTTAATGCCATTCAATGTGGTAGTTCACTTTTGAACGCGATTGGCCCAGTGACGTAAAGTAAATTTAGATGAGTTTTTATTTAAGTTTTGCGAGGCCAACTTACGGCCTTTGCCCAGCAGTGGGTCAAAGTGGTCCAAATACATACTTGTAACGTCTTACTCTCAGTAGCATTTTTAAGTACTTAGTCACGACTCTTCCATCCGGTTCGAACGCACTTCACCTATCGAGAAGAGTCCGGCTATAAAGTCAAAAGTCCTAATAAACAAAAAAAATGTGACTATACCTAAAGGACATCATTTTTTTGGGCCCTTTCTGAAAGTGCCGGCCAACAAAAAAAAATGGTACGTATTGTTAAAACTAGCCATTTGGAGAAATAGTTAATATGGCACAAAAGTTGTAGGATTGCTTCGAGCCAAGTTATACAAGTTCGAAGATTCAAAATTTTCATACATTTTCATTGATTCCTATTTTTTTTTGTATAAACAGAACAGATGATGACCCCACAGCTTTTGCGCTACAATGGCAATTGCTTCTGATCATTAGTTCTAGCAATATCTATCATTATTTTATGTTTCCCAGTCCCAGCACTTTCAGAAATCAATAAATGTATGAAAATGAT
The DNA here is from genome assembly GCA_963921215.1 of Scoparia ambigualis. Lineage (NCBI taxonomy): Eukaryota > Metazoa > Arthropoda > Insecta > Lepidoptera > Crambidae > Scoparia > Scoparia ambigualis. Next base: position 14,622,005 of record OY992507.1, read on the forward strand.
GAATCATAGAACTTGTATAACTTGGCTCAGAGCAATCCTAGAACTTTTATGTCGTATAATTTACTATTACTCCAAATGGCTTGTTCTAACAATACGTAATTTTTTTTTTTGTTGGCCGGCACTTTCAGAAAAGGCCCAAAAATATATGGAGCCCGAATGATCTCCTTTAAAAACATTGATGAACTTGTGAAACCTACACCAATAGGTGGCGCTGCTCAAATCACTTACAATTTGTAATTAACTTTTGAGCACCACAGAAGACAAACGTTTTCGTAGCCTTCAGCGCCAAGATTTGAGTAGAAGACAATAGTCGTGGCTCTGTTAAGCTTAATTCGATCGAATAGCGAAAAAAAACTCGCACTGTCGACACTTACAAACTTCTAAAATCAATTTGTCGCTAGATGGCGCTTAAATCGTAGTTTACTCTAACCCGAACGAACGGCGAAGAAAACTCGCAGCGGCTACTCCGTACTCTCCGCAGTGCCGATGTGAAAGTGGGTGAGAGGCGGTCGGGCGGCGGCGCGCGCGCAGGTGCCGGGGCCTTGCCGCGAGCGCGCGCGCGGCATGCGGTCCCACCGGTTCTTCTAGCACCGCGTATTTTTTTACACACACAACACACACATCATCGACATTGTTATTATGTTTTGCGGTGATGCAAAAAACTGGCGACGCCTATCCTCTATAGTCGTATGCACGCTCCATCAGACTTTGGACGCGCGTGGAATTTTGTCGTTTTTCGACGCGCCGCGCGACGCGACGCCACTCGTTTCGCTATTGTTTTTTTTTTGTTGACGTACACACTTCCGGGGTATGTTTGACGTTAGTTTTTGATTGAATTCTTCTGGTGTTTATTTGATAATTATGTAAACAGAAACAAAACACGATTAGTAACCGTGTCGCGTGGCGGTGAAAGAATACTACCACCCCCTCTCTTCCCTTGGGTGTCGTAAAAGGCGACTAACGGACTAAAGACTGCACAAACATCCAACTGCATAGAGCGGTTCACCATCTGTCTTGCTAAGTACATCTCTCAGTCGCTATTTGGTGAAAAGTGGACTATGGCAGAGAAGAATTTGTGGTCCTCATCGCCTAGTCTCTGACGGGATAATAGTCCTGATTATATTAGACAAATATATACATACGAGTAATCACATTTTAAATTAATCAGTCTCAAAATTCAGCTGTCAATAACCCTGGTTGGCATTAAATCTAGATGTACTCGCAATAAGTTTGTGCGTGCAGTATTCGTAAATAAGGAACCTGTATGGCGAAGTTCATTGCTCCGACGGCACCGCTGCTGTCTAGCTGCCCGACCACAACAGAAACAGTATAGGTAATGCCAAGATCACCGGGGACGCACGTGCATCGGGATTTTATTAAATTAATAATAGTTTATTTTATTAATAATAGATTATTATTATTAATAATAGTTTGGAAGAGCAATGATGAATTGTTCCACACACCATTACGACGATGACGACCTCCGTGGTCGAGTGGTTAGCACGCCAGGTCCGGTGTCGCGCTATCTCTGAGGTCCCGGGTTCAATTTCCGGTCGGGTCAATATAGAGAAAAAATGTATTTCTAAATTGATTTCGGGTCTGGGTGTTTTTCTATGTTTATGTATATTTATCCGCTATCTTACCATAATAACGAGTTTCAATAGAAACTTATCTTGGTCTAGATAATTAGTGTGAGCATACAAATTTAATTTAATTTAATTACCAAAGCTTTTTGTTGTTTAAAATCAGCTGATATAAGTATTTTCCTGGTCTAGAAATAAATTTATTTTTTATAATAATTCTTATTAGGTAAGTACTTATTTATGTCGGTAATTATTCGACACTTATTATAAGAGTATCAATAAAACGGCAGAGATATAAGTATATTAAAAGCTTAAATTACCCTATTATCATCATCATCATCATCAGCCTATAAACGTCCCACTGCTGGGCACAGGCCTCCCACGTGAACAATAGCACGTGGGGATATTGGGCCATAACCCACCACGCTGGCCCAATGCGGGTTGGTGGATTTTAACGACTGCCATCTTACGACAGCAACCGGGACCAACGGCTTAACGTGCCTTCCGAAGCACGGAGGAGCTCGAGATGTTTTAAATTTGGTCACCCATCCAGCGACCCGGCATTGCGAATGTTGCTTAGCAAGCAAGATCGCAAGCCGAACGCGCTAGCCGCTGCGCCATCGAGCTCCTCGGCCATCGAGCTCCTATTATATACCCTATTAGCTACAGTTTTTTGTTTTTAAATAACTATGCACTACATCAAAGACAAGGCAATGAGGACCTCATAAAAGCAGTGCATTGCTAATGTATTATTAATTAATCCTACACCTATGTATATTCTACTGTAAAGTAGTAATACTGTATACGTAATAAAAACATTTTACAGAAATGTTTACTTCTCAAACGCAAAAGCTCTTTAAGCTAAGTAAAGTTACGCTCAAGTGTATCTATATCTCGTAGTACTACAAAAGCGTAGGCAGTAGACACTCATCTAGGTAGGTACGTATGTACTTCTTTTGTTGTGAAGGAAATAGAAAAAGAAGGCAGACTGCAGGCGCCAGAGCTCGGTCGACCCACACTCGGCCTTGCCTTATCGCTTACTAGCCTAGATACAATTACATTGATACCTATATACTTGTATTTAAACGCATACGATTAGACCGCCACCGCTGCGCTCTAAAGCGTTGTTCTCATCATTGGACTAGTAATTTAGACAAAAAGCGAGTTTTAAAAATGAATTTTAAAACAATCAAACCAGCGAAGCAATGCACTTTATACCAGTGTTGCTGAACAATTGATAGTTTTGCTATCAGTTGTTAACCTCGAAAGATTTCAGCATATTAATCTTAAAATCGATAGTATCGTCTTAGACATAAACTATAGATTCTCTATCGATAACCGCCTCTGTGGTCTAGTGGCTAAGCCACCGGTCTCAGACCCTGAGGTCCCGGGTACATCTTTGTGTGCTCAAGTTTGGTTGGTGGTAGGGCTGTTAAGTCCGCCTGGCTAGCTATACCACCATTTTATCTAAATTTGTCGCCATAACAGCGATGTTTAAAGCATTGTTGTGTTCCGACAGTTTGAGATAAGATAGCCAGTTCCTCAGTGTTTGAGGATTCCGGGTGAATCGCGCTTCCACCTTCGGCCTTATCCTCACTTTACTATCAAGTGAGATAAAGCAAAGCGCTTACCCGTAGTAGATTAAAAAAAAGGCAACACTACTTCTTACTCAACTTAAATTGTCGCCTAGTGCGAGCAAGGCTTAATCGCGGCAAAATAAAAACTAAGGTCGGTGTTGTCATTAAGTTAAATGAAATCATTTAATTACGGCCCAGGCAGGAGGTGGCATAAAACAGACCTAGATTGAGGCACTTATTACTAGGGGACAAGACTCAATTTCAGTCGCTACGCCAACACAGTTAGTTGTTTAGTTTATTAATCGCAGTCTAGCAAATCACTACGATCGTACAAAATGTGAACTGAGTTGCACATTTGTCGTTTTGCTGAGCTAAATATCGATCTTAATTTGATTGATTGCGTCCAATGATCGCCAATTTGCTTTTCAAAATGTTAGCTGTTGACGTTTATGTCTAATGATATTCTTATGTCTTATGACTAGCGGACTATAGACTACACGTACACCCTTTGGGGATAATAGAGTCGTGTATCAATGAAAGTATGTATATATTATATTTTTATGTATGTACTTAAGGTTGCTTGGGAAGAATTTAACATTCCGAAAAAATTAAACCCATTAGTTTAATCATTTTATTTAATCCACAACTTTGGCTTTTTATTTGGCTTAATGTTTTATTTGAAAAGGATTTAGTCACAAGAGTCAGGAGATTGTTTTAAAAGTATTTTAAGTTACTTAAATATTAATAATTTTGACTTATACTTTTATGGATGCTACTGAGGAGACAAACCACCAAAATAAAATCAGATAGGAGTAAACAATCTAAGTATAGACATTATTTACTATAAAGTGATATGATGATGACAATATAACAAATTATTACGACAGTCATCTCGTAGCTATATTCAGCAACTTCAACGAAACTTTCCAATAACTTTTATGGAAACAACGATTTTCAAACTCATATTAATAATAAATATCATGTAAACTCAATGTGATATTCGTGTATACGTAATCGAAGTAATGGCGGGCGGATAGTACTTCCATAAATTTGTTCGTCCCAGCCATCGAGGTATTATAACTAGAGACGCACACAGCAAGTTTCTGCGCACTGAGTTGCGGCCCATGGGCTGCAAACGCCTGTCAAGAAAGACCCGCCCGCCCCCTACGCCTAACGCGTTGCCTGCTATCACGTTTAAAAACTAGATGCACAATCAACGCTCTAAAACCGTTCGCTCAAAAAGAGTACCTAGCGACATATGTTTAGGTATGTATTTCGTTTGGTATGTGCGAGCTAAGTGTCAACATGACGAAGTGCTCCTTCAACAATTGCTATTCTGACGAAACACGTATACTTCAAAGCTGCAAAGCAAATATGAGTTAGGTTAAATATAAGAGATGTTTATTATTAGTTTTTACTTATTTGCTTACCTATTTATGAACATTTTTGCACGCCGTTACATAAAAATTAACAAGATTACCTAAGTGCATGCTTTAGCTCAATAAGTGAAAATGTAAATTTCTTATGAGTTTAATTATATCTTTAACCACAGCTGCCACTATTCCGCTACGATTTAGTATGATTGTGATTTGATTGTGTCAGCAGGCAACCTTCGATCACATATAAAAACTGGATAGTTTTTATATGTGATCGAAGGTTGCCTGCTGTCATCTAGCTCTGCAAATTTTTTGTATGGAATGGCTGCTCCAGTTATAATACCAGTTACATCCCAGCAGCGTCCCCGAGCAGTCTGCGTCGCCGACCCCACTATGCAAATTGAGAGATAAACATTTCAAAACGAATAGTTTTAATGCGAGGTTGCGAGCTGCGAGTCATCCAGCGTTATTCGAGTGAGCTGCGTACGCACGATATAACATTACGAGTTATGGGGGTTTATACATTTCAGTAAGTATCCCATATAAACTTACAAGATTAAAATTTTACATACCATGTCAATTTTATTGAAACTTTGTACGTTATAGGAAATTATACAGAGATCTAAATAGTAAGTTGAGAATATTTATTAAATTGTGTATATGCGATTTTAAACTTTTTAAACTTACTTGAATACATCACGCCCGTTAACCGTGTTAACCGTGACGCGTAGCGGTGAAAGAATACTGCCACTCCCTCTCTTCCCTTGGGTGTCGTAAAAGGCGACTAACGGACTAAAGACTGCACATATACATGTAATAGTATAGAGCGGCGATGGGCTCACCACCTGAAATGGACTATGGCAGAGGACTGCTTTAGCAGTCCTCATTGCCTAGTCTCTGACTAACCCTTCGGGGATAATAGTCGTGATTATATGTATGTATGTATCACGCCTGTTTTCTGGAGAGGTAGACAGAGACAACGGAATACGTTCAGATATCTGTGGCAGAGACAAAAGATTTTCATTTTATTCCAACTTTCTGTAAATAAATCACATAAATGCAGCTGAATTCATGTTTTTGTTAAAAAATTTCTACTGACTATTTGGATCTCTACATTTTCCTTTTACATGCAAAGACTCATTGTACTTCGCTTAGTGGTTTGTATAATTTTGAATTTGGAAGTTTGTATGGGATACTGAAATTTCACCAACTACTACTAACTACTTGGAAGCTTCACCTCTACCTCTGTTTTGCGATTTTGGCACTACAAAAAGTTTACGTTGTAAAACTATTTATAAGAGTACACTGCTGTTGCTAACGGGCGTTATCTGTTTACTATAATGTTATATTACCTACATTTATAGTTATTTTTAACCGACTTTGTAAAGAAGGTGAAGGCTAGCTCTGATTTTTTGTGTGTGTGTTTAGTGGTTGACGTTCCTCTTTTCGATGTAAAAAGTATAATAATGTTGTGTTTGTTTATTTTAAACTGGCAGCCCCACCATCGGCCTTACCATCACTTACCATCAGGTGAGATGAAGGACAAGTGCTTAGCAGTATTGTATAAAAAATAACTATACGGATCTATTTAGCTTTAATACATATATAATAATCACGGCAATTATCCCCGAAGGGTTAGTCAGAGACTAGGCAATGAGGACCACAAAACAGTCCTCTGCCATAGTCTACTTTTCACCAAATAGCGACTGCACATGTGCTCAACGTGACAAGTGGTGACCCTATCGCCACTCTATGCCGTTGAATGTATGTGCAGTCTTTAGTCCGTTAGTCGCTTTTTACGACACCCAAGGGAAGAGAGGGGGTGGTAGTATATCATACGCGACATGGTTAATGCGTTTCATTTCAATATTAAGAAAAGGATATGTATCAGGATCGTAACAATTGGAAAGCTGACAGTGTTTTTTATTATTCTACAACGGTTAAGCGATTGGCCTTCATCTCACCTGATAGTAAGTGACGATAAGGCCGCAGGTGGAAGCGCGCTTCACCCGGAATCCTCAACCACTGAAGAACTGGCTATCTTACTCGTATCTCAAACTGTCGGAACACAACAATGCTTTAAACATCGTTGTTACGGCGACAGACTTAGATAAGATGGTGGTAGCTAGCCAGGCGGACTTAACCCCTCAAGCCCAAAGCGGCCATATTTGGCCGCACCTAAAAACTCGCTATTCCGTCAGACCCTAAGCGCCCATATATGGCCGCGCTGGCCGCGCTCTCCACTTGAGTTTTGTACCGTGTTTTGATACACTTAGAGACTACTTTAGTATGAACAAGGTCCATTATTTCGGTTTTGTGGTACATTGTATGCATCGTGAACGCAAAATTTAACATGAACTGCGTTCGATTTTTTAATTATTTTTTTCATTTCCGAAAAATTGATATTCCTGCCAAATCGCACCTGCTATCAACATTTTTAGACATTTCGATGCCAAGACTGAGAGGTTAACAGCCCTACCACCAACCAAACCGAGCACACAAAGATGTACCCCCCCCCCCCCCTGCGAGTCGAACCAGGGACTTCTGGGTCTGAAACCGGTGACTTAGCCACTAGAGGCGGTTAAAAGTGAGTCCGTGCTTATTTCTCCGGGAAACTGGCTTGAGGAATAATGCATTTCAATGGTGTTAGTGGAAACTTAAAAGGGTTCAAAGTCAAAGCATTTATTCGACGTATAGCACATAGAATACGTTGCAAACGCCAATGCAAACGCTACAGCTTTTAAAAACGTACAGTCACGAGCACCAATATGTATACACTTTGACTCTTATTCCATTGTATTAAGAGTCACAATTGTTAACACATTTTTGCTCGTGACTGTACATAGATTCACTACTTTAATATCCATATAGGGTTAATAATAATAATAATATCGAATATGGTCATGCAACGCTCTACTGGGATCGCTCTATCATCACGAATAGAACTATTGTCGCTAATAAGCCTGTTAGTCGTGGTGATCGACCGTTTTAAGCGCCAAGCAATATTGGTTGATATCACCATACCACATGACGAGAACCTCGTGAAAGCCGAGAAGGACAAGCTCAGTAAGTACCTTGACTTGGCTCACGAGGTTGCCGCCATGTGGGATGTGGATTCAACTATTATTGTACCGATACTCGTTTCGGCACACGGTCTTATAGCTAAGAGCCTCGATCAACATCTAGAGAGGCTCTCGCTAAAAGGTTGGGTCAAGGGTCAGACACAGAAGGCAGTACTCCTTGACACGGCACGTATTGACAGGAGGTTCCTCATTCTGCAGCCCTAACCACCGATAGCTTGGGTCAATCTTCGCTGCCGGTGCAAACCTAGGTTAAGTTTTTTATAATATTTTATATTGTAAATATGTTCTTATTCAAAATATTGTAAAAAAAAATCTTAAGATGTATATTTAATAAAGAGAATAATAACAAAACACTTGATTTACACACTAAGAAATTAACAATTACAAAACAAGACAATAGACAGAAAAGAGAGTACAAGTAGGCGGCCTTATTGCTTTATAGCAATCTCTTCTGGGCAACCTTGGATGAAGAGTAAATAGTAAAGAGAAATAGGGGGGAAGTAGGTGCATATAAAGATAGAAATAATTAAGAATAAATAAATATCTATTGAATACGGAAAATAAGGACAGAAATATATACTTATAGTTAGTTACATGGGAGCCGAAGAAAGGAAATAGCTTCTAACTCGATCGCCAAAAGACCTTCGAGTTTGAGATTTTCAAATGCTCTCAAGAAGAGAGTTCCACAAGCGGACAGCGTGGACAGTAAAGGATTAGGAGAAGAAGTCGATAGCGTGTTGAGGGATGTTTAAAGAAAAGTTAGAAGAAGAACGCAAGGTACAATGTAAAGTTGAGGAATGGAAGGAAAAGCAGTCATAGAGTTAGTCTGAGACTGGGCAATGAGGAACTGCAGAAGCAGTCCACTTCATTAGTCTACGCTTCATCACAACTGCACATGTGCTCAGCGTGATAGGTAGTGAGCCCAATGCCGCTCTATGCTGTTGGATGTATGTGTAGTCTTTAGCCCGTTAGTCGCCTTTTACGACACCCAAGGGATGAGAGAAGAGAGATTCTATTAGTAAGCCACATACCACACGGCCTGGTTTTAGAAGATGTAAAGAGTATATCTTTTCAATGCCAACGCTACAGCTATTAAAAACTATTGACCAATTTTGAAGGTTCATGTGGCCGTTGCGTCAGCGTGCAGGAAACGATGTGGATATTTCGGTGGCTCGGACATTCGGCGGCCCTTATCACTGGACGGGATGTGGTGTGACGGCCGCAGCGTAAACATCGCCATAGTAATTGTTATCCGTTCATATTGTGTCCAACAGGTTATCTAGTTTAGCCTATTGGGTATTTGGGTGTATTTGGTTTTAAGAATAATCCGGCTCGAAGGACCAAAAAATGGGATAAAGTCAATAAATAATAAATTGTATTTTTATTGACAACGTCAGGAACATAAGGAAGAAAAATGATTTAAAAATTCAGCCAGAGAATCTTAGAAATGGTTCGTAACGGAACAAACATATTATTATAAAGGTGAACGTTTAAATAAACATAGTCTTTGCACTGTCCCACTGTAAGAAAAAGCCCTCCATTATTGACATTCATCGTTACAATTGATGGGTATTAATCATTTCCAATATTCAACTAAAAAGTAGAGTCGAAAACTCTTATTCATATTTATAAAACGGGACTTACTACAACATTTTTAATATTTTAGTAAGATTTTATTTTATACTTATATTTCTGTTTTTACCTTAGGCATTTTGTTGTTAAATCAGTATTCCAAAAGGTAGATTTTTAAACACAGTTACTATAATTAAATGAACTAGGTACTTACTTAGGATTTGTATGGACTTTGCCAGTCGTCAAAATATTACTAGTAAATACAAATTACCTTACGAAATAGGTAGATAATGTATTAGTTAACTACCCATAATAACAATAGTATAAATCTTATCCATGTTGCGTAGCGGTGAAAGAATACTACTACTCCCTCTCTTCCCTTGGGTGTCGAAAAAGGCGACTAACGGACTAAAGACTACACATACATCCAACGGTATAGAGCGGCGGTGGGCTCACCACTTGACTTAGCACATGTGCAGTCGCTATTTAGTGAAAAGTGGACTATGGCAGAGGATTGTTTTTGTGGTCCTCGTTGTCTAGTCTCTGACTAACCCTTCGGGGATAATAGTCGTCATTATATGTATGTACGTAAGTATAAATCTTACCCGTAGCGATAGTAGTCGTAATATTGCAAAAAATTCTCGTTGCTACGGATCACACAGAACAATGAATTTTCGTAGACGTTCGTAGCACTTTCACACGCGTAGGTAAATCATGTGACGTCGTAGCAATTTTCCCTTGGGTGTCTAAACTAAGACTAAAGACTGCACATACATCAAACAGCATAGAGCGGCGATGGGCTCACTAGCTGCCACGCTGAGCACATGTGCAGTCGCTACGTGGTGATAAGTGGACAATGGCAGAGGACTGCTTTTGTGGTCCTCACTGCCTAGTCTCTGACTAACCTTTCGGGGATAATAGTCGTGATTATATTGTATGTATTACCATAATAACAGTTTATTGTTCGTACGAATATTCTCACTTTCATAGATAGATATACAATTCATTATTATAACTTAATAAATGGCTTCGCGTTTAGCATTAAACCAATTTCAAGTGGCATATATTTTTATTTACTAAACGAACACGGGAGAAACTCCTAACATAGAACAATAACTAAAGCGTAGAAGGAGTCCAAGTAAGACTCGTATAGTTGTCCTATTTTTTCAAATGGGCCAAAAACATTGAAAGAACAGAGACAAAATAAGTTACCAAAAACGTCAAATGTCTAGCGAAAAAAAAACCGGTCACAATTTATGATACAAAAATCAAAAGCAACTTAACCCCTCACTCTTGAATTATTTTGACACTTTTTTGACAGTAACTGTCAACGTCAAATTTGACAGAATCGAGCATAGACTATGCGATATTTTGCGATAACAATACATAAGATGAACCACAGAACCGAAATAACCAAACTTATTCATACTAAAGTAGTCTGTAAGTCTATGAAGACACGGTACAAAGTCAAGTGTGTTTTTGTAGGTGCGGTCTCATGCGACCGCTTGTGGTTTGAGGGGTATACCCAAAGGGAGTGTTCACTCAAATGTCATAGCACTCCTTCTATGCTTTAGTAATTATTCTGAGGGTTTGGCAGAATAGCAATTTTTGAAGGAGCACTTCGTCGTTATAACACTAGTTAACACACTATCAATCGAAATGAGTGTGGGTGACGCCATTTTGTGAGTGTTGATTGTGCATCTAGTTTTTATAATTTGACGACCTCCTTGGTCGAGTGGTGTGTACACCGGTTTTCATGGTGTTGCCATCTCTGAGGTCCCGAGTTCGATTCCCGGTCGGGTCAATTTAGAAACTATGGTTTTTCTAAATTGTCTCAGGTCTGGGTGTTTTCCATGTATAATATGTATGTATTTAAGTATTTTAAGTATGTTTATCCGTTGTCTATATTAACGATTTAACGAGTTTCATAACGAAGCTTCTCTTGGGCAAGTTATTTGGTGTGGGTGTAGGAAAGTTTATTTTATTTTGTGATTTAGTAGGTCTTTAGCACATATAAACTTAATATGTGATAAAGACCTACTAATTCACAGCTACAATGACAGTTTAGTAAAGGCATAAAAATAATACCGTGTCGTGTAGCGGTGCAAAAATACTACTACTCTACCTACTCTCTTCCCTTGGGTGTCGTAAAAGGCGACTAACGGACTAAAGACTGCACATACATCCAACAGCATAGAGCGGCGATGGGCTCACTAGCTGTCACGCTGAGCACATGTGCAGTCGCTACGTGGTGAAAAGTGGACAATGGCAGAGGACTGCTTTTGTGGTCCTCACTGCCTAGTCTCTGTCTAACCCTTCGGGGATAATAGTCGTGATTATATTGTATGTATTACCATAATAACAGTTTATTGTTCGTACGAATATTCTCACTTTCATAGATAGATATACAATTCATTATTATAACTTAATAAATGGCTTCGCGTTTAGCATTAAACCAATTTCAAGTGGCATATATTTTTATTTACTAAACGAACACGGGAGAAACTCCTAACATAGAACAATAACTAAAGCGTAGAAGGAGTCCAAGTAAGACTCGTATAGTTGTCCTATTTTTTCAAATGGGCCAAAAACATTGAAAGAACAGAGACAACATAAGTTGCCAAAAACGTCAAATGTCTAGCGAAAAAAAAACCGGTCACCATTTATGATACAAAAATCAAAAGCAACTTAACCCCTTACTCTTGGATTTTTTTGACACTTTTTTGACAGTAACTGTCAACGTCAAATTTGACAGAGTCGAGCATAGACTATGCGATATTTTGCGATAACAATACATAAGATGAACCACAGAACCGAAATAACCAAACTTGCGAGCGGCGATGGGCTCACTAGCTGTCACGCTGAGCACGTGCATTCGCTAATCCGTAAAAAGTGGACTATGGTAGATGACTGCTTTTACTGTACTCATTGCCTAGTCTCTGACTAATCCTTCGAGGATAATAGTCATGATTATGTGTATGTACGAGTAGGTAAGTATAAAAATAATACGTGACACCCTTCAACGAGTAGGTAAACTCTTTATAGGTTACTAGGTCAAATAGCCTTCGTCATTGTTTGATAAACGCAATCAATCATGATAATTTAGAAGTCTAGTTTCGTAAATAAGTGAAATAATGTCAGTGCTAAATCGACAGACTAACGGTCGAAATTAATAAGTCCAGTCCAGTCGAAATATTATATTCCATAAACTTAATTAATAATAGGCACTTTGAATCGTCTAAAACACTTTTAACACACCTTCCATTCTGAATAATCATACATACATACGACTATAGGTACATACATATATTCACGACTATTATCCCCGAAGGGTTAGGCAGAGACTAGGCAATGAGGACCGCAAAAGCAGTCCTCCTACCATAGTCCACTTTTCACCAAATAGCGACTGCACAAATGTGTGTGAGTAAATACTCAGCGTGACAGGTGGGGAGCCCATCGCCGCTCAGTGCTTAAGCATGTATTTGCAGCTTTAGTCCGTTAGTCGCTTTTTACGACATTCAAGGGAAGAGAGGGGGTGGTAGTATTCTTTCCTAGTTACGCGACACGGTTATCAGTTTAGAATAGTCAATCTATACCAATAATATTATAAAGCTAAAGAGTTTGCTTGCTTGAACGCGCTAATCTCAAGAACTACTGGTCCGATTTGAAAAATTCTTTCAGTGTTAGATAGCCCATTTATCGAGGAAGGTTTATAGGCTATAATTTGTTTAGGTACGGGTACGGGTACAGGTAGTAACCCGTGCGAAGCCGGGGCGGGTCGCTAGTCTCTCTATATATTGTGTTACCTACTATAGAGTTACAAAGCCTTTGCTATATGGGTATTAATTTATCACCACGTTTGCCATATACGGATTGGTGATCACAAACCCGGGCTATGCATCGTAATATCCGAAACACACTTTGCTCGACCCGGGAATTGAACCCGGGAACTCCGGTTATCGGTCCGATCCACTTAGCCACTAGGCTATCGAGGTGTTAACTTAATCGAATAAGATTTGTATGGCATTAAAATAGCGCCTCGAAATACAAACTAGGTGTGTGCAAAAACCGTTTTCTTAACAACTAAACTTGACAAAGGCCAGCAATGTCTCCACAAAATACAGTTATCTCTTTGAGAAACAAAATAGGTAGGTAATTGAATAAAATTGTTATTTAACGAAGAGGGAAAATTATTACAGTTAGTTGTGTAATCGCGAGCAACATTGTAGTTGATTGAATGTAATTGATAATGCCATTTGCCACTAACTAATAAACTACTAGGATTTATTATTTTAATAAAACTCCTAGAGTTTTACGATTTCTCTTACCCTGACATGCATGTAACATGTAACCAATGGTAGTGGTTTCAAGAAAATTCAACTGTCTTTGTTATTTTTAGTAGTCTTTTATTGGTATAGTCTATTAGTATTGCCTAGATCAGAGGGCCTACTCTCTTTCTCCGAAATGAAATTTCGGCCGATTTCCGTCTGCTATTTGTAGCGCTTTCCATTATTTTTAAAATTTCAAACGATTTTCTGAAATTTAAGCGAGCACTACACTTTGAAATCAAACACTTTTTTACGGATTACCTCGCGTTTAATTTACTATTTACATAGTTTTTTATATTATCCTGACGTTTCGAACCCTTTACAGGGTCCGTGGTCACAGGGAGTCTCCCTGTGACCACGGACGCGAGTTAATCCGTAAAAAAGTGTTTCATTTCGATTTTCTGAAATTTAATAATCCAAATGTCAAACCTAGTTTGTATGAACGAAATTTCTGAGGGAATGGACACCGCTCGCTGTAAATAGCAAACGAAAATTGTCCGAAATTTCGTTTCGGAGAAAGAGAATAGACCCTCTGTTTTGGTTATTACGCTCACGGATTTTTTATACCATTATGGTGACAAACAGGCATACGGACCGCCTAATGGTAAGCTGTTACCGTAGCCTATGGATTATAGGTGGTATTTTCGAAGTGGTAGAGCCAAGCCAAGTTGCGTTGCAGCACGAACTATGCCGGCTCGCCCGGCGTAATACCACTCTCTCATGGAATATCAATATCGTCGTAAAATAATAGCACTCGTTGCTGGTACCGGAGGCCCCCCCCCCCTTCCCGCACATTCCTACTCCTTCGACGAAGGTCCTACTTCTTCCTCAAGGCTGCCAAATCATCTACGACTCCTCTGGTGTCCGAGTGTCCAGGGGCGGCGGTGATTACTTACCATCAGGTGAACCCGACTGCTCGTTCGCCCCCTTTTCCGTCGTCATTTCCGTACCCACTCCTTTCTAATCCATGTCAACTTTCACACAGACCATCCATCTTTTCTTTGGTCTACCCCTCCTGCCATATCTTTCCTGATCTTAAATCCTTCAGTAAATACAGTATGTATTTAAGTAAGAATAATTAAACACCAACATCTTCTGCTACCATTTACGTATCAGAATAGGTCAGAAGGCGACCAGAAACGGTACCGTTTGTGTTTTATCGTATCTCATTACGTTCACTAGGTCAGTTGTGTGTGGTTAGTGATTTGTTCGTGTAAGTTCAGATAATCTGTTGTATAATAGCGCGTACGTACCGCAGACGGCGTATACTTTCGCTCGAAATAAACTATCCACGCCGCCGCGGTGAACTACAAAAACAGTGCGTTCATGGAGTTTAATTGCGTTATTCTTTGCCAAATTTGTGTAATCTGTTCAGTTTTATGTTCGGGTACATTAGTAACTAATAAGTAATGGCTAGTTGACAGACTTACGGTTATTTTAACCGACGAATGGATAACGTAAATATTCCGCTATCGAGGTTTTCTTCAAAGAGTTTCGTGGCCGAAGTACGTGTGATGTTTGAATAAAAAACAATAAACTTTTGGTGAGTGAGCGCGACCTCGGGTAGTACCATGTAACGCATCGGAACATTATCGAGAAGCTCCTCTGTAGTCGTGTACTTCGCGGTATTACGCGCTCGTTCATCTCCTTTCTTGCGAAACATTTGTTTTCCTTTAATTTGCCAAATTAGTTCAATGTATTATCGGAAAGATTCATGCGCAGTTCCAGCCTGTTATTATGCGGATAAATAGCAAACTGTTTTTGATTTAATTATAATAGGTTTATGTTGCTAAAATAGGTAAAACCTAATTTTAAATATGGCAGACATTAGTTAAAAATATAGCCTGTGACTAGATGTTTAGATAGTAATTTTATGCGTAGCGTAGTGTAGTAGGTACAAACTTTATTAGTAGTGAGTAGGCATTTAGCTGCCATCTTTTCTAGCAATGAGACCACATAATCCTTTGCCACCGGTCTCACCAGAAGAGATTCTGGTTTGTGTTCTGTTTTTGGGAGGAAGTCTGTCGCTAAGTATACTATGGTTAACCTCTTCGGTAGTTGAGGATTCCTGGTGAAGTGCTCTTTTTTATTACTTATAATCATCGTCACTTTGATAACGACTACACGGCATCCAATGAGCGTCGAGCTCGCAAATTCTTCTTCTTCTTTTTCTAATAGTCGTAAAATGTTCACTCATTATAGTGAATTGTAATCAATTCAATTGTCTCTATCGACCTTTTTATGGCTAAGCGACAACTCGGACACTTTAAATTCGGACACAGTGTCCGAATTGACTCTTTTTAATTTTATTATTTTTTCACTGACAATTCGGACACTCTTAAATTAATGAAGCTGTTCAGTACAGTCAGATAAAAAAGCTTCCAAGTATAATATTATATAGAAAAAAAACTGTCCGAATTGTCAGTGAAAAAATAATAAAATTAAAAAGTATCAATTCGGACACTGTGTCCGAATTTAAAGTGTCCGAGTTGTCGCTTAGTCCTTTTTATAACTCCAGAATAGATAAATATAATAAATACACTAATAGCCACGGACCAAGAAAAATAATCCATCCAGATTTACGGCGCTCGCTTATTTCCCATATCGCTGTTAGACTTATATGTCAGCAGCCTTAGCACAACGTCCTTCAAGCAATAAAAATAAATATATGTCTATGACACCTAATATTTACCGCATGTAGCTGACGATGACGTAGCGGCCGCGTCTGCCAGCACTCTGTTATAAGAAGCTTATAAGGAGTGTTTTCAAACTAGACTCTAACAACTTCAAACGAGGACCTATGGCGGCACGACGCTCTGTTTGGTGTTAAAACGTTTTATAAGTGTACCGGATTTGTGCAAATATTGGCTGCCAATATTGATCGTGTCTGACAGGTTGGATGCTAACAACACGATTGTACAAACTGAATTCCTTGGGCATTCATATAATTGGACAATGATTGGCTCACGTATGAGGTGTTTGAACTAACCGCTCTGTGAGGTTTAATGAAATACGTATCGGTAATAATGATAATGTTACGTAAGTTATATATTACTATTTTACGGCACTTTTTGACAATAGGTCACAAACTAGGAGCGATATTACCACTCACTCGTGGCAATTTTCTAACACAAAAATTGGCGCAACTGTCAACGTCAAGTTTGACAGAATCGAGCATAGACTGTGCGATATTTTGCGATCACGATGCATAAAATGTACCACAGAACCGAAATAATCAAACTTGTTCATACTAAAGTAGTCTGGAAGTCTATGAAAACACGGTACAAATTCAAGTGTGTTTTTATAGGTGCGGTCTCATGCGACCACTTGGGGGCTGAGGGGTTAAACACATAGTATACATAGACATGAGAAGAGAGGAAGAAGAAGTAATACAAACATTAACATTAACCAATTAGGTAAATGCAGTACTTACTTACTTATAATAAACTGTAGTAATACTTATATAGAAGTTAGATATAGGTGCGCACTAGAGATAAACCAATATGACTTTGGCTTGAGTTCGCCAAGTGTTCATGCAAATGTATGAAAGAACAAAGAGCCATTAAAAACACATCAAAATAATAATTATTATGAGCATTTGTAGGTTCCGATTTTAATGTAGATGAAAATGATTTTGCAGATGCGTTTTATCGATGCGTTTAAAAACACTATCTGAAAGATTTTAGTATCATTTTAATTTTTTTATTACATTATCTATTCTAAATATCCCCTTCGCTTTTGCGTTCTTATGATAAAACAAATGTAGGTTAATTTTTTTTTACTTCTATATACAGGTTGGAAAAAAACCGTGGTTGGAGGAAAAGTACCCTTAATATTGATGATGGCAAATTTTACTGAAAGGAAACATTCCTTTATTTCCATTCCATTTCATTTCAAAAATATTTAAAACTGCATTTAAAGTTTTTGAAAAATCATCTGCTTGAGCCGGGAATCGAACCGGTGAAATGTTATAAAAAAACATATAACTCGATACAAAAAGCGGCATTTAACGAATTCAGTCGAAGAATACGTCTGTGCATACATGAAAATGAGTCTCATTTTGAGCAATTCATAAATTTAGTGAACTATTTTCATTTAATTAGCAAGTAAGCTTGCCAATGAAAAAATATTTTTCTTGGTCTTTCTTTTATTTAAGATACTATGTTGATAAAAGAAATTGATCCTTATGAATGACTATTTCCGTTGGTATCATAAAATACAGATTTTTGTTTTCACATTTCACAAGTTCGATTCCCGGCTCAAGCAGGTGATTTTTCAAAAATGAAGATTTAATTATTTTTAAAAATAAAGGAATGTTTACTTTGAGCAAAATTTGCCATCATCAATTATGGGTACTTTTCCTCCAACCACGGCTTTTTTTTTCCACACTGTACATGTAGGGGTGAGCAGTCAAAATAGGACTAACTATGAACAAGTTCAACGTAAAACGGCATTAAAATAGTTATTTTTATATTAGATTTTTTTTGACATGCCAACACGGGATTACATTTATTACGAGTATATTATTTACAACACACCACAACTACTGCAATAAAGGATTAAATATAATAGAACCTGGTTTCATTCCTCAGTGTGTTTATAAGGATCTTATAAATATTGCCTTATTTTAAAAAAAATGTCTTTTATTTTGGCAACAAACAGTCATTAATACAAACAGAATAATAAAACCAAATACAGTCATAACCAATGATATTATATAAAACAAGAAGCAGATATGTTATAAACGCGCGCGAAGTGAAGATTCAAATACGTCCCAATTATGGGACGTCTCAAGAAACATTTGAAGTGCAATTATTAAAATTATAGCTATCTCTTTCATTTGCATGCTATTTCATATCTTTTGTTTTACTTATCAGTGAAACTTGTCAATGTGTGCAGCTCGGAACACATTTAAAATGCTAATTACTATGAACGTAACAAATCTATAGTTTATAATATCATTGGTCATAACAAAACAGACCTATATGCAGTGTCTAAAAGTTTAAAACGAGGAACATAACATTATGAGTATGGTTAGACGTTCTCAAACAGAAAAAATTAAATAAGTTTCTCATAACAAAGCCTATCTCTTAAAGTTTGGACTTGCCCTGACCTATCTGGATCAGCCTGTACATCTACGTCATCACATGCGCTGACATAACACCATCGCGGCTATGACGTCTTTATGCCCAAATTACTTTTAGTGTTCCAATAAAATCGTATATGTTATTTTAAGAGGCAAGCCGTGCTATATTAAGAAACCTGTACTTCTGCGACGTAGTAAATGACAAATTTAACATGTATTTTTATAACCACTGAAGAAACACCGTGTCACCACACCAATCCGCTTAGGAATCCTTCTGAGCATATTATTATGTCTGTTTACAACAATAGGGAATCATTTGGCATTCATATCACTTTATGGTAAGTGACAATAATGCCATATGAAAGCATATTATGTACCCTCGAACACAGAGGAAATAAAGTGGGAATTTTTAACACTTTAATTAACACTTAAATTGGTTTGCCTAAGCCAAGCTAAAAGTGTCACGTAACGGTAAAAGAATACTACCGCACCCCTTTCTGCCCTTGGGTGTCGTAAAAGGCGACTAACGGACTAAAGACTACGCATTCTTCCAACAGCATAGAGCGGCGACGGGCTCGCCCAGCACATGTGCAGTAGCTGTTTGAAAGTGGCTAAATAAAGTGAAAAGTGAACTATGGCAGAAGACTGATTTTGCGGTCCTCATTGCCTAGTCTCTGACTAAACCCTTCGGGGATAATTGTCGTGATTAAATGTATTATTAAATGTATGTATTTGCCAAGCTTTTTTTTTTGGTCCAACTCTTTCCTTAATTCCTTCAACATTACTATTTATCAACCCTTGAGTTATATAACATATAAAGTTTTAATGACCTTACTGGGCATATTGTGAGACAGTTCCCACTTTATCTATCTTCTTCACAATTTATCATCTTGCTTATCTATCTAAAAATATTGGCAGTAACTGTGTATTTGCCCTCCATACTCTATGTATAAGTCTACGTAATAGAGCAGGCATTTTTGGCTAGCCGCACATACGCAATTTTGTAATTATTGACGTCATCTTACGACAACAGTCCGGACCTAAGGATTCACATGCCCTTGTGAGCAAGATGCCTGATATTTTACTTAAAGTGGGCGAGAAAATAGGATACTATAAATATTGTTATTTCTTGGTTCGGTTTATATCTTTTTTAGCTGTGGGACGAAGGGAAACTTCCCCTCCTAAAGAAAACATTAAACATACTTTCTTGTTTGTACAAAATATCTACAAATTGTGGTAAATAAAAACCATCGTGCATCGTCTTGTATCGATCTTTCTACTTGTAAAGACATCATAAAAATCCGTTGCGTGGTTTAGAGGGAGAAAGCAATTCAATTTAGTGCTGTTGTGTTTCGTCCGGCCAGTGAGAGTTCCGGAGGCCCCTCCTCCCCCCACTCCCTCACAAATCCTATTCCTTCCTTAACCCTATTCCTTCCTTAAAGGCCGTCAACGCATCTGCGATACCTCTGGTGTTGCGGGTGTCCATGGGCGCCGGAGATTACTCTCCATCAAGTGACCCACAACCTAGCCACACAGGAAAACAGCGACTTTATAAATAATAAATCTTCCCTACAATCACACCAATTATCTAGCCCAAGAGAAGCTTCGAAGAAACTCGTTAAATGGTTACTAGACAACGGATAAACATACTTAAAATACTTAAATACATACTTATTATACATAGAAAACACCCAGACCCGAGACAATTTAGAAAAACAATAATTTCTAAATTGACCCGACCGGGGATCGAACCCGGGACCTCAGAGATGGCGACACCATGAAAACCGGTGTACAAACCACTCGACCAAGGAGGTCGTCATTAAATATATATATATATAATATATATATATATATATATATATATATATATATATATATATATATGTGATGATAATGATGGTCATTTCAGTTTGTACTGTACCCAACTGTTGTCTGGTGTAGCAATTAACAGAGGTGCCATAAAGTTAACTATCGTGAGATGTTACCTACATTTACGTTACTTACCTTTCGACATGTAACGACTTAATTGAATAATCTATATACGGCTTTATCATTTTTATGTGGGAATCTATTAAATATGTATCAATAATGGAAGAAACTTTACGAGCTAAATAGCTCGTAAGTAAATACATTACAAAGTATGAGTAAAGTAAGGCTTAAACTCTAGGCTCGTGATTCGTAATAAATTTTGTTTTATTATCCGTTTACGCTGCTTCTTTAAGATATAGTTTTTATTTTTTCAGATTGCTGCATAATTAACATAATTAAGAAGTACTTTGTTGTAAATGGATATAATAAAATAAAGCTATATCTAAACTCTCACGTATCCTTTCAACAGAATTAATGTCATACATTATTATGTTGATATAAAAATAAATTTGTTATTTCATATTCATGTCGGCTAGCGGCTAGGTCGTTTATTTTATACTAGTAGACCGCCGACTAATTTTCAAAATGACTCCCCTCCCAAGAACACTTATTGTGACGTAACTAAAATGGTTAGACATATCCCATCGCGACAATTTTTGTAGATAATGGTGTGTTCTGCAAAGCCATAGTACATTATTGTATTCTATCATCAATAGTTTTCTTAGCGCACGCGATTTAAGGAATTTATTTGAGTTTTAGTAAGGATCCCTAATTTTTTTTTAAATATAATATAGCCTATGTCACCCGGAGATAGTGTAGCTTCCCAACGGTCAAAGAATTTTTTAAATCAATTCAATACAAACGAACAATCAAATGTTTCCTCTTTATAATATTAGTATAGATCACGTTTAGTAGGTACATACGCCAGCAGGTCAAGATCCCCAAAACGGCCAATCGATATTGATCCTTTACATCACAAAAATAAAGTTCAAAGATTAACAAACGAAATTTTACATTTCGTGTGTACATGTAACAATTATTTCAATCATTAATAAATAATCAATAAATTATTGCAAGCAATTTAACCTTTCAACTGTGGCCGTGCACTGATCAGTGCTCAATGAATAGAACTTCTATTGTGACTAGTGGCGCCGCGTTACCGGAACTTCTATTTCCCAGGATCATGAGAATAAGACCCATAGGATCGCCGTATATCCATACGAACTTTGCCTAAACAAAAGCTAGGCACATTCTACCTAGTTCTCTCCAAAGAGGTTCAAAGCCACTTTTCCTTACCTCCAAAGAGTTCAGCTGTCGTAATACACAAAACAATAGAAATCCAATTGTTAGCAACCTCTAGGAGTCTTCGCTACAGACAAGGGGCTAACGTGAACTTTCTTTCCAGAACGGTTTCGTGGAGTGCCGCAGCGGAGTGGAAGAGTGCGCCTTGATGGACGACTGCGCTGTGGTGATGCCTCGCGATGGGTGCTGCTCCAAATGCAAGGGTTGCTGGTACAATGGTACTGACCACGCCTCGCACACGGAGTGGGGGGAGGAGGGGAAGGTGCTCCGCTGCGAGGCGGGTGTGGTCACCATCTCACGACCGGAGTGCTACGCGCCTTGTGACAGGCCGAAGCATCAGCGGCACACACACTACAACTGCCCTGTCTGTGATGGTAAGTATTATCTTTTATAGATGTAAGAGGCCTAAATATATAGCAACAAACGTACACAAGGATGAAGTTTAATTATGAAGCTGTAATAATTTGGATGCTAAAGAGTTACGCGCCGTGCCATGGCAAAAACATGTGAGGCACACGCACTTCAACTGACCTGTCTGTGATGGTAAGTAAGTAAGTACACAAGCTATAATAGCTTGAGGAACTCTCCTTACATCACTAAGTTCATTTGTACCTCCTCCTTTGTACCCCAGACAAACTAGTGCTGAACTATGCAACCGTAACGATTTGGATCCGGATAAGTTACACGCCCTGTGACAGACCGAAGCAGTAACGGCATACGTACTACAACTACCCTGTTTGTGATGATAAGTGGGGTAACTTGTTGTACCTAGGCTAGTTTTTTTTAATAAAAATAAATATGAAGGTGGTATTTACACCTGTCTAGTGTGCATACATGTAAAGATCATTTAATTAACTACATATATTATTCGTAAAAGTTGTGTCATCATTATCATCATCATCAGCCTATAAACGTCCCACTGGTGGGCACAGGCCTACGTAAACAATAGCACGTGGGTATATTGTGTCAAAAGTTGTATATATTTTCAAAAACCTGGGGCCACTAACCACTTGAAAAAAAAAAGGAAACTGTCCTAGGTACAACACTCCAGGACGTACCTTGGGCAGTGTCCGTTGTACCTTGGACAGAGCAGGTTCAAATCGAGATAAACACTTTTATTAGCTATAATTTATTTATTTTCTATTAAAATATGTAGTATTAGTTATCATATTAGCATTTACAATTAACAATAATTATAGTTATAACCAATAATAGTAAAAGTATGGTTTTTTTTAAATAGCCTCACACGTCTACCTATTTTGTGCTAATTATTGTTGACAATATTGGCCATCGAATTACGTAATTTTAACATGCAACCTAATTTCTGTTTCTTATCTTTAATTTTTCTTTATTTAAAATCTCTGGATTAAACAAAAACCCTAAGAAGTTTCAACAAAAACAAGTATGGGTAGCCAAGGTACAACATTACGACCACTTTACTTATTATTAATATTTTTTAGATCTGTTTCTAGATAAGTACAATTTCCAAAGCAAGTTCCTAAAGTTTTCAATTGTGAATTCAAAGTGTCAATATTCAAATTATTGATGTACATTACATTAATTACCATTAATCTTGGTTTATTACCAAGTTTTAAAATTGCACTAATTTCTGCAAAGAACTTTGTTGGGTTAACATCATTAGCATCGATGCATAATACCACCCAATAATCTTCTTCGAGATCCAGGTTTATCAAATTAGATTTCTCAGGAATGTAACTTGTAGGCGCATTGGGATAGATGATTCCAGAGATAGCATATTGTCTTGGAGTGTTATAACAAGATCTCATATGCATTAGATAAGAAGAAAGGTTCAAACCCTGCTGATCCCCAAGAAGATCATTGAAGTTAGGATCTGGCACTCATGCAGTAACTAGATATACTAAGATTAGATTCTAAATAAAACAGTATTCACAAACATGCATTACTTACTTTAAATAAATTGCCAAAAAGTGAATCCCAAAAACTTACTTTTTAACAGGTGCTCTCACGGCCCCGGCCCCGGCGAATCGCAACTAACTTCACGTTAATGTTGACAATAACGTTTCAAATACCTTACACAACGGTTCCTAAAAGTTTGGGATTTTTGAAAAAAAAACACGTTTGTTCTAGGTACAACTCTGTCCAAGGTACAACAGGTTCCCAGGTACACTGTAGGCAAGGAGGACGTTTCATTAGGAAACTGTAATGATTTGATTGGCGAAAAATTACGAGAAGTGCTAGGTGCAAGTGCAAGAATGAGAGGCATGGGCCCCTACAACTGTTTGTTTTGTTTTTATGTATGATAAGTCAAATAGCAAATGTCAATCATCAAGGAAGTGTAGCTAGATATATAGTTGATAATATATAACCGCGCGAAGGGTGCTGCACTAAAGCAAAGAGCTGCTGGTACAACGGCACTGATATTTACACACCGTATTACAGATAAATCAAAATGTGTTATTTTTATACAATCAAAACAAATTGGTGTAAGTCTCCTTGTGCACCGGCCCTTACAACACAAAGTTATATAAAAGTTAAAGCAAATAAATCCATTAAAGGCTTTCTCGAAAACCACTATGATAGATTGAAAGCAATTTCATCATTTTGTTCTCATCAATGGCACCGCCCGTCGTATTAAGCGCTCACAGCTATCAAAGGGCTAAATTGCTCGCAAGAATTTACTCACTATTTCACGCCGCATTTTCCCATAGCGGGTACTTAGGTACGTTTTTCTAGAGATAATTGTCGAAGCGATGCGCTGGCGCAGCCGTGTCTCGGGGAGCGGCCACCCAGACGTGTGCGCGGCAAAAAACAACCGCGGCCCGACAAAAACAAACACACGCCGCCACGCGGGCAACAAAACCAAGACCAAGGGCAATTTACCTCCGCTCCCAAACCTTAACAAGTTTATTAATTCCATATCAAATAATAGTAATTTACAACATGACTCGGAATCGCTTTTGTGCACCGCCGACGCATACCGACATAATATCGTTTTATTGGGCATGTTTATATTTAATTAATTACCCGAATGGGTTGTTAGATCGCAGTGCTCCATTCTCAGCTAATAAACTGGGATTAACTCTATGCAGGATACGTTGATTAATGTTTCGAAGTTTTTGTACGACAAGTTGTAAGGAGCTTTTAAATGTGAATCAATTTGTTCAGTTTTGTCGGTCATGCGGTTTCGTAAACAAAGAATGGCTCGGCCAAGGATTTGCATGTAGATCTCTATTCAGTAGTCATATCTCATTTGTCAGGAGCGCCGGACGGTCGCCCACACGCCGTCGCCAACAAAGGTGTGCTCCGCTGCTGCGTAGCGGCACTTCACCAGACAATAGACCACTCGGCAATAATAACTTGACTGCCTAACGTCGCCATACTGGTCGCAGAACGCTGTGATTAATCGATCCTTCCAATGTACTTTGTTACAATGTTGTGTGATAAAACTTTTTTTTATACGTCGTCGACATTAATATTTGCCAGCATAAAATATTAAAACAAAGAACACAACCGCGTAATTACATCGAATAAAGCTATGTAAGTTCAAGTCGTAAAAACCAGTCGATGTGAACGTAAACTGCATCCGCGGAGCTTGGAGGTTCATTGTTTATTTTATTGCTAAAAGAAATGTTAAGGAGAGAATCTTCTTTATTTTTATGCGCAATGATAATGTGTGGCCGAACCGCAGCTCTCTGAAATGAGTGTGCTACTCGGACCACCCATGCCGTGACGTTTCGCGGGACCAACTGGGGATACCTTCAGCCGCTGTAACCAGGAACAAAGGAATTAAATTCTACCTTAAAACGAAATAAAGTCTTATTATGTGCTCACAGGGGTTCATTAAAATAATACATTCGTGGCGGGAGTCTCCCACGGCGTTGCGTCTCTATTATTGATCATAAATCAAAAAGTTAACAACCTACTTAAAAGGTAGGGGCGGTTGGGTTTTTGTCCGCGAGCTGGTCAAAGCGGCCGACCGAGCGAGTCTGGAGGTGTGCCCTGTGTTTGTTTGTTTTACGATCCCAACGGTGCATTAGGTTTTTTGCTCTGCTCGTTGTGCCTCCACGATTCCGCCTTATCAGCGGAGATATTTTTACCATTGGGCTGGGAGAGAAAAAGTGATGAGTAATATTTGTAGTCAAGTATGTTCGTTCATTGTGTAATTTGACGTTGTATATTACGTTTGTGATTGAATTTAGGTTTACACAAACATTACTATTTCTTAGGATTTTTATTGTAAGTTTGTCTTGATCATTAAATTGTTGTATCTTGGTTTCTATATAAGTATAAATAGTTTATTTAAACACACATAGATTAACGACTATTATCCCGAAAAGGGACTAGGCAATGAGGACTGCAGAAGTAGTCCACTGCCATAGTTTAGGTAGTGAAAGCCCTAATAGCATTTGCCGTTGGCTTCCATTCGCCAACTGTTGGCAGGTGGATAGTTTACTTGCCAACTTAAATTCAAAATAAGTCCAATGGTTATAACTTGCGCAATTTAACCAACGAATAGCCTACCACGGGCTTGATGTTATTTTATTATAGTTGGGCAATTTTTGAAGGGGTAAAAGATAAGGTAATACCATTGCGCCAACAAAAAAAAACTTCAACTATTACTACCATGTTATTCTTACCGTCGGGTAATTACTGTATGTACTCGTATATGTATTCGGCACTTCAGCAAAATAATGTTGGGATTTTACGAATGCGGTGCTGAGACCCCGAGGGGTGTGGTGCAGGGGATGGGAGGGGAGGGTAGAGGGGCGGGGGGCAGGGGACAAAATTTTAAAAAGCTAGATACTAAGTTCCTGAATTATGTAGTTCCGCGATATTTTTTCATAGATGGCGCTATACTGTTTTACACCATTTCTAAATCGTGGTGACGAGATTTTTGTGGCCTTAGATGAATACCCATGGTAACATTCGAATTATCAAGTCTCGCTGGACTCTGGGGACTGTTGCATCCGGGTGTCGCGTCAATTGGAATTCGGGGATTGTCGGGTGGGAGGGGGACTTCATTCCTATTCCTACTTTTAATTTACGATCTCTCTTTTTGAGGACTGCCTGCATCCGTCGCCATCGTCCTTCACTCTTTCCTTTCTAGGAAGTGGCCGTTCGTTGGGTCGGTGGGACAGTGTACCTACTAGAGATAGATGGGTCATACTACTCGTTAGGTAAGGTGCACCTGTTGTCTAATAAGTTGGCCTAAATAGGCAAGTCTATCGTTGGCCCTACTGATAGTTGGACCTTTGTAGGTAATCTTACTTTGGCCATCAGTTATGGGCCCAACGCGTAAACTGCGCGCCAATTATACTTGTTGGCCAACAAATCGAACATACGTGGCCCAACTTAATGCCAACAAAAAATGCTATTATGGAGGGGTCCATATTAACTCACCTAAAGTTCTTTAACCGACATTGTTCTTTCTACCGATTTGTAATCCGAATGATCACTCTTCCTAAAATTTTTCTTCCTAAAGTTTTCATTCAGACAATTTGTAGTACTACCGACGATGTTCATAACGCTCATGTTTCCGAAAATATCATAATGTAAATAAATATATTTAAACTCCTACCTCCTACAGTTGTTTTTCATAACGCTTTTATCCCTTAATATAATTTCCATAATATGAGCTACAGGAGTAGGGCAGTTAGTATTTCTGTTGCCTAATAAAAAAATATAATCTTAAATTAAAAAAAAAACCCATCACGTGACCTACAGGAGTGGGCAGCTAGTATCCTCATCATTTGAATAATAGTGTAAAAGACGGTTATGTTGAGAAAATATAGGAATACAAATAATAGTATAATAGATGTTCATTGCTACTGACATTATGAAGTTGAATGATTAAGAATTATGAACATTAGAAACAGAGTAATTAGGAATTGTGTTTATTAGGACGAAAAATTTTAGGAAGAACATTTTCGGAGTTCAGATTATCGGAGTTGATAATTTAGGTGAACTTTGGCGCACCCTGGTGAAAGGTGGTGATGAGCCCGCCGCTGCTCTATGCTGTTGGATGTAGTGCAGTCTGTAGTCCGTTAGTTGCCTTTTACGACATCCAAGAAAAGAGAGGAGTTGGTACTTTTCTTTTAGTAATTCGCTATACCACACGGTTCAGTTATCTTTATTAGTATATCCGTGGGCGTTTTCTGTCGTATTGTCAGTTGGGATTCCCTAATGCTTGCTTTGGCGTTTCGTTCCAAAACGCTAGGCACATCAAAATTCTCGCAGCGTTTGGAAGAGCGTCGTTATTATTAGGTATGGCTGCGTCGTCGACCTGAGAAATTGAAATAATTAGCTTGTGGTTTACGCGTGCCCCGTGCCTCGAATCCATAATGATTGCTGCGGTTTATTATATTCCATTTGGTTGGTGGTACTTCTTGTTCAAGTCTGCCAGGCTGGCTACCACCACCAGGTTAGATATCGAAGTTGGTCGCCTTATCAGTAATGGTATGCCAGATCCTCAGTGCAGGTCTAGGTGAAGTACCTTCATCGTTTCGTACCTTCATCGTTTCACTTCTCGATACTAACCATCGGGTTAAATGAAGGCCAAGCCCTCCCTACTACTGTCCCACTGCTGAGCAAAGACCTCTATCATTGAAATCAATCAATCATCATTGCCAAATGCGGATTGGTGATCACAAACCCAAAATTCGAATAAATCCGAAATACACTTTGCCCGACCTAGGAATTAAACCCTGGACTTCCTTTGCCACTCGGACATCAAGGTGTAATATACATTTTATAACACATTCGCTCGTAAAGAAGCTCTTATTACACCGATTTCAGTATCGTAATGTAATAAGTTTCGCACTAGTGCGGTAATGTAATTTAAAAATTAGTAATAATTTGAATCTATGAACAACATAGGCCTTTAGCCCGTTAGTAGCTTTTACGACACCCAAGGGAAGAGAGGGGTTGGTAGTATTATTTTGATCAGCCCATCGCCGCTCTATGCTGTTGGATGTATGTGCAGTCTTTAGTCCGTTAGTCGCCTTTTACGACACCGAAGGGAAGAGAGAAGTTTGTAGTATTTTTTTGATGAGCTTATCGCCGATCTATGCTGTTGGATGTATATGCAGTCTTTAGTCCGTTAGTCGCCTTTTACGACAACCAAGGGAAGAAAGGGGTTGGTAGTATTATTTTGATGAGCCCATCGCCGCTCTATGATGTTGGAAGTATGTGCAGTCTTTAGTCCGTTAGTCGCCTTTTACGACACCCAAGGGAAGAGAGGGGTTGGTGGTATTATTTTGATGAGCCCATCTACGCTCTATGCTGTTGGATGTATATGCAGTCTTTAGTCCGTTAGTCGCCTTTTACGACAACCAAGGGAAGAAAGGGGTTGGTAGTATTATTTTGATGAGCCCATCGCCGCTCTATGCTGTTGGATGTATGTGCAATCTTTAGTCCGTTAGTCGCCTTTTACGACTTCCAAGGGAAGAGAGGGGTTGGTAGTATTATTTTGATGAGCCCATCGCCGCTCTATGCTGTTGGATGTATGTGCAGTCTTTAGTCCGTTAGTCGCCTTTTACGACACCCAAGGAAAGACAGGGGTTGGTAGTATTATTTTGATGAGTCTATCGCCGCTCTATGCTGTTGGATGTATGTATGTGCAGTCTTTAGTCCGTTAGTCGCCTTTTACGACACCCAAGGGAAGAGAGGGGTCGGTGGTATTATTTTGATGAGCCCATCTACGCTCTATGCGGTTGGGCAAAGAAAAATATATGTTGGCTTACCAAAGATTCATGCACTAGAGAAACAACAAAAAAACGCAGTCATTTTCTAATATTTTTTTTTCCTCACAAATATGTTATAAAACGTCGTATGGCATACGTGCGCTTTGATAATTACAGCCTCTGCTTTCTTGTAGCCCTCGCCTACGGCTCGGGCCAGCAATATCGCCTCGGCTGTAATTTTCATCTTACCGCACTTATATCATAATGTACTATTCCATTATTGATTTTTGGCATCGTCCGGCGGCGTATCGATTACCATTGGGCTCGATAGCATTTTTATCTAGGTAACCTTTTTTACCTAGGTAACCTTTTTTACCTAGGTAACCTTTTTTATCTAGGTAACCTTTTTTATCTAGGTAACCTTTTTTACCTAGGTAACCTTTTTTACCTAGGTAACCTTTTTTATCTAGGTAACCTTTTTTATCTAGGTAACCTTTTTTATCTAGGTAACCTTTTTTACCTAGGTAACCTTTTTTCCTAGGTAACCTTTTTTATCTAGGTAACCTTTTTTACCTAGGTAACCTTTTTTCCTAGGTAACCTTTTTTATCTAGGTAACCTTTTTTACCTAGGTAACCTTTTTTATCTAGGTAACCTTTTTTACCTAGGTAACCTTTTTTATCTAGGTAACCTTTTTTACCTAGGTAACCTTTTTTACCTAGGTAACCGTGTCGCGTAGCGATGAAAGAATAACTACCAACCACCCCCTCTCTTCCCTCGGGTGTCGTAAAAGGCAACTAACGGACTTAAGACTGCACATACACCCATCAGCATAGAGCAGCGATGGCCTCACCACCTGTCATGCTGAACACATGTGCAGTCGCTATTTGTTTTTTCTTATAATGACTCGTTATAGTGACTGCATCCTGCCTGATGGTAAGCAGCCGATGCAGTCCAAAATAATGAGAGCGCTCCCCACCGTGGAATAAGCACGATAACGATGAATGGGTGCGCCCATTCATGACGGCCTGCATAAATGCCGTTTCACGCCCCGCTTAAAAGACCCGGGACTGTGGGAGCTGGGAAACACATGCGCCGGCAAAGAATTCCTAAGCCGAATGGTCTTACAGAGGAACGACTCGCTCTGCAAAGGCGAGCGGTATCGAGGAGGTATTTAGCGGAGCCGTCCCATAGATGGGAACAATACTCCATACTCAAACGCACCTGAGTTTTGTACAGCAAACAGCGCTGCTCGGGAGTGAAAATCCGCCTCACCTTATTGAGAATACCCAACTTCCGGGAGGCAGTTAAAATAGTTGAAAAGTGGACTAAGGTGGAGGACCACAAAAGCAGTCCCTTCGGGGATAATAGTCGTGATTATATATGTGTATGTATATATTAAGTAACCTTTTTATTTGGTCTAGTCTTAAACTTAATCATTGTCCTTCATTACTAACTCAATAAGCCATAGTTCCTTTATAGACCTACTTATTACTAGTGTTTTATTCCGATGCACATAACAACATACTTGTTGCGGAGTCGGAGTACCTACCGCACGAGTCCATAAGGCAACGGGTTAATACTCATTCAGTGACAAAGCACATCGCTCATATAAACGGTGGGTACTAACGATGAATACTTAATTGGATGGCTACAAAAGGCCAGCCTACTTTGTGTATGTATTCGTCTCTAGTTTTACGACAGACACTTGACTGTCTTTGTGAGAATTATGTGAGCGGGCACACGAGGTTTGTCCATTGTTTAGACTACGGAATAGTTAAAGAAGGTTTAGACTTCTAATAAGTAAAGTACTGTCACGCTGCAGGGCATAGGCCTACCATCATTGTAACCATGTCAACCCTTTCGTTGGAGACTTAAATAAGAGTATGAACGGGCGAGTTCTGGTCACTTGTAAATTATGAAAACCAAACTTCAATAGCAAATCGTGCATAAGCACTTTGGAAACGGTCAACGTAATTAATTAGTTTAGGTTAAATGAATAAACACATAATTAGAATAAAAATAGTAAAATAACACTCCGTATCCGGTGACCAAATCCTACTAATATTATAAACGCGAAAGTTTGTAAGTATGGATAGATGTTTGTTACTCTTTCACGTGAAAACTACTGAATGGATTTGGTTGAAATTCGGCATACAGATATTTTATAACCTGGATTAACACATAGGATACTTTTTATCCCGATATTCCCACGGGAACGGGAACCACGCTTGTGACCATTACGAAAACAACGAAAAAGTTATCCGCCAAATCGGTGGAGCCGTTCTAAAGTAATAAATACTCCATTATATATGCGGCAATTGAATTTTATTTTAAATTGAAAAAAAATCCTGCTGTGCTATCCAGAAACGTAAATGTAACACAAGTTCGTCTGTACCGCATCACAAGTACTAAATCACTAAATAAGTACGATTAGGTACTTACACTAAATACAATTCAGATTTTGTATATGACGATTTGTATTTGAAATGAAACACTTTTTACGGATCAAAACTCGCGTTTAATTAACTACATTACATAGTTTTTTTCGTTTACGTGTCCGTCCGACAGGGTGCGTGGTCGCTGGGAGACTGACCACAGACCCTGTAAAGGGTTTGAAACGTCAGGAAAACAAAAAATCCGTAAAAAGTGTTCCATTTCAATGTGTAGTGCTCCCTTAAATATTAGAAAACGATTTGTATTTGATTATGATTTGTTTTTTATGATTAACTAGCAGTTCGCCCGTGACTTGTGAACGCCCTGTATCCCATGACGAATTACCAAACATTTTTTTTCACACAAGGTTTGTCCTGAAAATTAAAAACACAACACAAAAAGAAAAGTAAAATAGGTACTTATAGCTATTCATAAGTGATGAACGAACAAACATGCGTGATAAATTATTTTTATTTATATAGATTTTTATATGTTTTATAATTTGGTAGCGAATTTTTTTTGTTTTTGTATTTGTCATTACTTCTTAAAACTTTGCGTTTTCTTGCGCCCACTTTTTCCCACATCTAAAACATAACGTACTGAATGCGTGGTAGGTTAAAATTAGCTAGCCAGCCAGGCGGACTTACAAGCCCAACAACCAACAACCAAAGCGCAAAGGGAAAATAAATAGGGACAATATAGAAAATAAAAGTTAAATATGACAGAATATTAGGGAGGCAAATGCCACATCATGGCAGGATTTTAATTTTTACGTATTTAAATAAATAGAAAGGGGAAAACAATATACTCGTAGTTAGAGACAGAAAGAAGGAAGAAATGTAAAGTAAAAAAGTATTAATGTAAAGCAAACAAGGAAGTAAATAAAAATAAACGTAATAATGTAACCTAAAGAAATACTTATTAATTTAAAAAAGATAAGAGAACACAGAAAATGTGTAAGATTGAGTAAGAAATGTACTAATTAGTAAGTAAGGAATGAATAGTAATGAGAAAAGAAAATGTATTAAAATGTAAGAAAATAAATGTCAACAAATGAGAAAGAAAATGTATAGTAATAAGAAAAAGAAAATGTATTAGGATTAAGAAATGGAATATAAAACAAAAGAGGAAAATAATGGATAGCAATTAGAAATTTATAGCAAAAAAGAAAAGAGGCAAAAGGAAAAAGAGAATTAAAGAAAAATGAGACACGAAATAAAAGTAAAATAAAAATCAGAACTCTTAGGCTCAAGAGTATTCAAAAATCAAAATCAAAATCAATATATCTTTATTCAGTAAGCTTAAATTAAGCATTTTGAATTATAAATTGGTTTGCCGGGTGACACTTCAAGAAACTGCGTTACGCTCCGCTCACGTTATGCGCTCACAATGAGAGCGAGTGAGAGGCACGCGTCCCTTCCACTCGGGCATGGTTAGCCCGCCTAAGAGCGAGAGAGACAGACATTACCACTCAAAGTCGTTGTCACATAAAACTTTCGCCCGTATACCGACTTTACAGGCAACCAATTTTTTTTATAGATGGATGGATAGGCATAGGAACCCACCCACCCACCCCACCCATTCAGGAAGTCTTTTAGCTGTGGAGAAGAACGGGCACAAGAAACTCCACAGCTTTAAAATAATATAGAAGTAACGACATTTACAAAACAACATGTCGTTACCAAATTATACAATCAGTTATGTAATGTCATAAAAGACAATGGATTAAGAAAAAAAACAATGTAAATATATTATTATAACCAGGCTGTTTTGTCTTCTAAATATTCCTTGACTGTGTAATAACCTTTCCTAAGTAAACAAGATTTTACATGATTCTTAAACTTATCTAAAGGTAAATCTAGTATAGTACTTGGTATTTTATTATAATAGTGTATACCTTGCCCCAAGAAAAAGCCGAGAACCTTTTGTAACCTAAACAGTGGGTATTAAGCCCAAAAAGAAAGAAAATAAGTACATACTAAATACTTAGTATAAATACTAGCCAGTAAGAATAGAAATGTTTAACAAGATATAGAAATAAGAAAATAAATTATAGGGATCGCCACTTTTCGTTTATCTTTGTAAGTACCTTCCACGTTAAACTAACATTCAAGAATCATTTGTCAGCGGTAACGTTAAATTATACGTACACGTATTATAGGACGAGCACAATTTTCGTACAAACACGTCATTTAAGGTAAATGTTGGTGTTTGACATTCCGTGACTGGTCGTATCAGGAAGATGTTATGCAGATTCACCGAAAGATCAAGTTACGGTTATTGTAGCCTATTATGTCTTAATTTCAACGCGAAAGAATGTAGCTCGAAGATTGAGTGTCCACTGTTTTTGGTTATTAAATTAATTATTTACGTTGCTAAATTGACATGTTTTATAATGAGTACATACATAAAGTTCGGCCTGTTCTCGGGTAGCTGGTGTAGTTTGAAATATAGAATTTTAGACTACGAGAAGCATGAACTTAAGTTTTTTTTAAAGAAAATATTTACATTGCGATACAGGTAGCATTTTGCTTGAAAAGCATAGGTTTTTATCACCTAACTTTGTCATATAATAAAAAAACCTATACAATAAACACCCAACTGTTTTTAAGTTAACATTCTAATTAAATTTTGAAAAAGCTCATACGATGCACAAGTTTAAAGATTACAAATCTTAGGCACGAGACAACGACGTCAGCCATTTCTTTTGAAATGATAATTACGGGTGAAGCTCCAAGGAGTTTCGCCGTTAGAGGCATGACGGTGAATAAGCTTTGGGGCAGGTCGGCGTACAGGTGGTCGGCTATAGACGACCGACGGCCGACCGCTCACCGTGTGCGGCCGCCCTCCTATTCATTAGCGTCTGATTGATTCATCGACCGTCTTCCTTAATTTATAGACTTCGCGCTTTGTCTCAACAATGCCGCCCTAACCTCGTTGTGATTCCGGATAATGGCCTTCGCTTTTGTAACGTGATTTTATTGCGTGAGAGACCGCTTCGTGCGCCATTTATGGGATAATAAGTTTCGATACAATTAACTGATTAATTAAATAAAATAATTAAAATTAAATCAATTGACTTATTAAGTTGGCGCAGCGGCCCAAAGTGAGTCTTATTTTTTGATAATAAGAGCCAAGAGATCTGGGCCTTCTTCTTGAAAACAATTAGTCCACTGTAAATAGTACGTCCCCAAAATGAATTAAATGGCATTCTTAAAAAGGTACCTACCAATATTAAAAGCACTTTTGAGTTCAGATAAATAAATAAATAACTTTCTACCTTCACACTTATTATCCAGCCCAAGTTTTGTGAAACCTTGTTTAAATTGTTAACTGGATAATGGATAAACAAGAAAACCACCTAGACCCGAAATTAATTTAGAAAAACAGTATTATTTAAATTGACCCGACCGGTAATTGAACCCTGTACCACAGAGAAAATCACACACGGTACACCACAGCCATAAAGGCGATTGTAATTTTTTCTAGTAGGTATCTGACTTTTATTTAACCAAGTTAATAATTTTACACTCTTTCTTATTGCAACGAGCTCCTAGTACAAATACTTGCGTCATGCTGGTATTAAAAACTATTGCTAATAGATTTGTTTTAGGCGTTATGATATATTTTTTACATTATGCGGAATAATTTGAATCTATTATTCCGTTTTTTATACCTGGCTGTCAGTTTATTATTAAAATTTAAATGCTTGTTATCACCATTTAGAACGTCATTCACTTACGTCATTGACGTACTCACATAGCTAAGATTATTTTATAGCTACTTTAGGTCAAGAACAAGCCGTAGTTAAGTAGCATAGTACCTAAATATACTTTTTTACATCTTGTCCTTTGTCCTTGCATTACAATTATTTTTCCGGCTTTTTTCTTACTTTCAGACAATTATTGCGCAATATTCAAAAATATTCTACAGTAACTCCAATATTAGTTATCGCTCATACTTCGATGCCAACCACATGCCAACCCATATCGGTATATAAATTGCGCAATCCTCAATATTGTGTAAGACATACAAAACTTAGGTTTCGGGTCCTTATAATAAATTTACAATTATATAAGAGTATAAGCAAGATTATTAAGTATAAAACAATTCGTTTTTCATCGTTACAGAATGCGTGATCAACGGCCAACGTGTATGGGAAGGCCGAGATGTGCGGATACCCGAGGAGCCGTGCCTTTCGTGTCGGTGCGTGCGCGGCGCGCTCTCGTGCGCGAAGCGAGCGTGCCCAGTGCTGCCGTGCCCCCGCGCGAAGCAGTACACACCGCCTGGGGAGTGCTGTCCCCGCTGCTTGCACCCTACAGCTGACAAGATCCTACCTAGTAAGTTGTTCAATTATGAAGTTCAGTCACGTGCGAGTAAGTCGTTCATATAAAGCGTAGTCGTGCGAAGCGAGCTTGCCCCGTGCTGTCATGTCCTCGCGCTTAATTACTAGTATAAATAGCCAGGATAATGATGTCCCTGCTGCTTGCACCA
Organism: Scoparia ambigualis; assembly: GCA_963921215.1. Classification (NCBI taxonomy): domain Eukaryota; kingdom Metazoa; phylum Arthropoda; class Insecta; order Lepidoptera; family Crambidae; genus Scoparia; species Scoparia ambigualis. The sequence goes on from OY992507.1 coordinate 14,658,373, forward strand.
TACAGCTGACAAGATCCTACCTAGTAAATCGTTCATATAAAGCGCAGTGCAGTCGCATGCGAAGCGAGCGTGCCCCATGCTGCCGTGTCCCCGTGCGAAACAGTACACACCGCCTGGAGAATGCTGTCCTCGCGGCTTCCCTACAGCTGACACAATCCTACCAACTAATTTGGTAATGTAAAGCTCAGTTCTACGCGAATCAAGCCTGGCCCGGAAGACATCTGAATACTTAGAAATCTGAAAGTGCAAACAAATGTCCAGTGCTGCCTTGCCATCTTGTGTACAATACACACTGTGTGTCGTGACGTGAGGTGTGTAACAAATACAAAAATCTTTATTCAGTTTCGGAGATTACAAAAACTTATAATAAAGTATTAATTAAATAAAAACAAAACTATCCTTTGAATTTAAATGCCAATTAGTTAGCTCTAGCTTAGCTTTAGCTAAGTGTCTGTGTTTATAGTTGGATAAAATCAAGTGCGTTGTTAGAAATTGCTTAGTTAAACAATTAATTACATTCTTGTACAATTCTGTTTCCAGATCTTACGAAGCTTTTGCTTTATTTATAACTGACCAAATATCCACTTCAGTAGATTACACCGTCTGCTGCAATATAATATCGTTGGCTGCAACTTAATAAATCGTTCCAAACCGTTACGCATTTCACTTTAATTGGATTGTCCAGCCAATTCATGAAGACAATAATATTTTATCTACGTGCATATTGTAACTCGTACAGTCTTGAGAAAATTCAAACAATTTTATAATCATTTAAAAAATGATTTGCTGTAGTTCTTAACATAATAATCATTTAATAATTTGTGAAATATATAGGTACGCTTTGTTCTTACTTAGGTAGCAGGTTTAGATACTTTGTAACTTTTTATCAATAATTATACCTGACAGCTTTCAAAGTAAATAGGCATTTAAAGAGATCTATATCATTCTGTTAATTTCAATTGTATTTTATAAACGGTACATGATAAAATATGGTCAAAAATAAATAGTAATATTTATTTAGCTAAAGGTGCTGTTATTTATCAAGAGCCATGGATAAAAAACAAAGCCTTTAGCCACACATTTTGTCTAGTATAGACCCGGAGCCTTTACACTTGATTTCAGCAACAGATGATAGCTATTATAAAACTCAAAACTGTATTCATTAGTTTCAGGGAACATGATGGCGAAGCCGTGCATTATCGGAAAGGAATACCACGGCCACCTCAGCGCGTTCAGAGTGGACCCTTGCACCGACTGTACGTGCATGAACGGGACAGCAGTATGCACCCGTCACACTTGCCCGGTGGCGACGTGTGGCGCGCGCGCATTGCCCCCGCAGCCGGGCAAATGCTGTCCCGAATGCCCGCAAGTGGAAGAAGCTAAGGCGGCCTGCATTATTGCTGGAAAGACTTATCAGGTTGGTTTTTATGGCCTTACACATTTGCATTTACATCACACTGAATGTGCTCCCGTCACACTTGAGTGGCGATGTGAGGCGCGCGTATTTATCCTACAGCTGGGCAAATGCTGCCCCGAATGCCCGCAAGTGGAAGAAGCTAAGGCGGCCTGCATTATTGCTGGGAAGACTTATCAGGTTGGTTTTTATTAACTTCACATTTCTACCAAACTGATATGAGGAAGAGATATACCCACTTACGGCTCTGTACCTATTTCATTATAAAAAGTTTTATTAAAATATAATAAAAGATGGAGAAGAAGCCACTTCAATAAATATATATGGGAGGTACTGTTGCTTCTTTTTCACATTAGCGATTTTTATGTTTAAATATCTACTTACGTGTTTTTTACTTTGAATAGGATTTACAAAATGTTCCATGTTTAATTTTCAGGACGGAGAAACCTGGCAGCTGGACGCGTGCAAGTCGTGCGAGTGTCACGGCGGCGAGCCGCGGTGCGCCATGGAGCGGTGCCCCGCGATGACGTGCCTGCCCGACCAGACGCTGCGGCAGCTGCCCGGCCAGTGCTGCCCCAAGTGCATCGACATCGACGGCATCTGCACTGTCTTCGGGGACCCACACTATAAAACTTTCGACGGAAAGTTCTATAGTTTCCAGGGGTCATGCAAGTATCAGTTGGCCTCCGACTGCGCCAACAGCACCTTCTCGATTCGAATATCAAACGACGCTAGAAATACCCAGCATTCGTCGTGGACGCGCACGGCCACACTGCGAATAGGCGCAACCAAAATCAACATGGGCAAGAAGATGAGAATTAAAGTGAACGGCAAGAGAGTAACGCTGCCCCACAAGGAAATAGGCGTCGCCGAAATCCTACGCAGCAACGGGTCCGTGCTATTAAAAGCCGAAATAGGGGTGCAGATGTTGTGGGACGGCGACGGCTTCCTCGAGGTGACGGTGTCGAGTGCTTACAAAGGGAAACTGTGCGGATTGTGCGGTAACTTTAATTCGGTGGCGAGGGACGATATGAGAACGCGCGACGGCAAACTGTTGAACGACACGTGGCGGTTCGGGTCGTCGTGGCGCGTGGGCGGGAAGCGGGCGTGCACGCGTCAGCAGGAGCGGCCGGGCATGGCGTCTCGGTGTCGGCAGTCGAAGATGAGTAAAGCGCGGCGGTTGTGTCGTGGGTTCTTGCGGTACGACGCGTTCTCGGAGTGCAGTGGGAAAGTGAATCCTCGGAACTATCGTGAGGCGTGCGAGCTGGACGCATGCGGGTGTGCGGGGGCGCGGTGCCACTGTGCGGCGTACCGGGCATACGCGCGCGAGTGCTCTCGGCTTGGGGCCGAGCCGCGCGGGTGGGCGCGCGCGGCCTGGTGCGAGGGCGCGCCGCCGCCGTGGCTGAGCCGCCGCCGCAAGAGCTTCGGCCGCGCCCCCAAGCCAAATGAATCCGATCTCCTCGAGTTCAGCGCGCTACCCAAACTGAACACCACGAGAACCCGCCCCCCGCCCCCGATACTGCACTGAGCTGTGCGGGCGCACCTTACTAGTCAAATCTGCCATGCGGCAAATGTGAGGTAAGTTGCTTTACTATCAGCATCTCATAGATAATATGTCAATTTTAACTCACGTCAAAATAAATACAAATGACACGCATAATGTTACATTTCTAAGTTTTAATCATAGAAAAATAACTAAAGGATAGAAGGAGTCCAAATAAGACTCGTATAGTTGTCCTATTTTTTCAAATGGGCCATAAACATTGAAAGAAATGAGACAAAATAATTTGCTAAAAACGTCAAACTAGCGAAAATAAAAAAAAACCGGTTACCATTTATGACACATATCCATACTGAATTCAAAAGCGACATAAACAAATGTAATTCGAATGGTGACCAAACGGAGTGCCCACTCAAATGTCATAGCAATCCTTCTACGCTTTAAAAGTCAAAAGTCAAGATATATTTATTCAATAAACTCAATTAATAAGTACTTTGAAACGTCCAAATATTTTTTAACCTACCACCCATTCAGGACATAATTTTTTAACTGTGGCTTTAGTTATTATTCTATGGTTTAATACATAGATTCACGTCTATAATGCCTACAGGCTTACTGCCGTACTCAGGGACGTCAATTAAGTTTTAATGACAATTAAATTTCTTTCCTTCTCTATTCAGCACTATACATAAGAAAGTGACAGCAAGAGACTTAATTGTCATTAAAACTTAATTGACGTCTCTGAGTACGGCAGTTAGTCATAGACTAGGCAATAAGGACCGCGTTAAGCAGTCCACTGCCATAGTCCACGTCTCCCCAAAACACAACTGCACATGTGCTCAGCGTGATAGGTGATGAGCCCATCTCCGCTCTATGCTGTTGGATGTATGTGCAGTCTTTAGTCCGTTAGTCGCCTTTTACGACACCCTTTTAAGTGAGCCGCCGTGCCACACAGCTCCTCTCCGCTTTTAAATTTTTATGAAATTTTTTAATTATAACACGTTATTTCTTCTATTCCAGAGTATTACAAGGATGTATTGGCATGTCTATTGGAAAGTTGCATCCCGAACGAGACCCGTTTCCGCGGAACGAAGATCTATCTATGTAAACAGTATTCATAAAACTACTTATAGTTAGTTAAAAAAAATTACATACTTAATAATATAATTATAACTAGGTCCACCTTAACGTTGCCTCGCGAAATCCAACCAGCGTAATTAAATTTATTGTTAAAACTATCTATTTTACGATCTAAATACTTTCTAAATTGGTATCCAAAGATTTAATAAAAAAAGACATTACTACTACATAAATCAAAAGTATTTACGTTGACAAATTGTATGTAATGAACTAATGATTGTAATTGTGTTGCGAGACTGGAGTAATGCCATAATTATTATGTTTCCCTATATTATGTAAATTGTCAATGATCTAACTAATGTTTTCTCTCTATTCGCTGGTTGCTGTGATGGTTAAGTTACATACAAGTACTTACGTTGATTTTGAGCATACAGAGCTGTTTGTGTGTGTATGGCTTAAATTAAAACAAAAAGGGATTTTAAAAAAACCCTTTTTGTTTTAATTTAAGGTGTATGATAAAAAAAACTATCATTGTTAATAACATTAGAATAGTTATTAACGGACTAGCAGCCGGCCTGAATGTATCCATCAAGACCGTTTCGCAGGAATAGGCAGTTAGAGTAGAGTAGAGTAGAGTAGTTAGAGAAGTAGCAGACTACTTTCTCCATTTTCTCCATTTGTTACGATCGTTACACTTCTTTCACTTTTTACTCTCCTATCACTCTTCATACTAATTGCTGGTTGGTTAAAGCTCGAAGACATCAAACGACTAAGTAGTCTACTACTATCCCCAAAAAGCTACTCAGAGACTAAACAATAATTATACTTAATGATGATAGTAAAAAAAACTTTATCTACACACGACCTTTTACATTTTGATGACAATTTTACTAGTAGGTCTATTATATCATCAAAGCTAACGTAAATAATGTAACTTGACCAGCCCACACGCCTTAATATTTTGTTGCGATTCATTCAATATGTTTCTAAATAATTGCCATTGTAACTAAAAGCGTAAATAAATTATTCAGCGTAGAATCTATATTGAATCGCAATTAAAATGTCACGGTAAAGGAAGTAACAATTCCGCTGATTTCCGGTACATATACAAGTGATAAAATAATTAATTTATTATACATTCTAGTACTAAACGTTTCTATAATGTGATAATTAGCTTTGAATACTTCTGACAAAAGAACGTTTGGTAAAACATAGTTCAAATAGAGATCTCAACCGTAGGTAGTTCTTTACGAAATTTAGTTAAAGCTAGCGGTCCGAAGCCAAGAAGCTATATTGTATGAGATTGTGAGAAACTTTGAATGTACATAATAATTCATTAAAGTAACACGAGAATTGTTTATATTAGATTATATTATTTTAATTGAAGACTCGTAATATTTAGTTGTTAAATACGTTACCAATGAATTTTTACTTTTGACTTTGAGATAATTTTCATGTAAGCTAAGAATATTTTTTGTAGCAGTTAGACCGTAAAAAGTTATTCTTTTAAAAATGTCTGGGACTTAATAGATTTAATTAACTAGTAATAAATATAATAGGTGTATAGGACAACAATATTTCTATTGCTGACAAAGAGACTTTTCTTACATATACAAATACAGTCTGCCCAGACACTTTTTCAAATAGTTTATTGTGGTCCCTCTACTCACACGCACCGGCGCCATATTTTTATTACCCATTTCGAATAAAGCCTAGCGTGTTATAGAACATTTCCACCTCCTCTCTGACTTGTGAACGTAGTAAGTGCCATTCAAAAGCGTTATAAGCTTGAAACGATTTAAAAAATTGTGATAAATGTTTGCTTCTACTATGTCAGACAATGCCTGATTTTTATAAATGTACCTAACTCTACTCTAAAAATCTATATATGAATATTGTTGTTTTCTATTGTATATACCTAATATGTATTAATATATATATATATTTCTGATGATGTATTTCTATATACTTAATAAACATGTTTAAATAACGTATGAAATGTCTTTTATAAAGCATGTAATCGAGACAATTGTATCACAAAGCTTTAAGGTCTCATCGTTCAGTCCGCTTTAGTGTTTTCCGCTTTCTTCGCGAAAGTTTCCAAATACACCTAAAACGCACTTAACTTCCACATTTTTAGAACAATTGTTTTTAAGTTTCTATTCCTATCTTATGTAATTTGAAACAATTTATTTTGTATTATTAGTTACACAGGACCTGCGTTTTATGCAGGCTTTTAAGTTATTTGAGAGTTATGTTTGGAATATTGCGTAAGTGTTATGAGTAATGCTATGACAATAACAATGTCCAAGGAAATTATGATCGCTATCTTGAGGTATGGTGCTTCGGTTTTATTATATTTTTAGTCAAAATAAATGTTAAGTTTATAATTAAAATAATGCGATAGGTACTGCACTGATTGTTCTCTGATTTGTAATGCAGTGAAAATTTTTATTTTTTGTGTCAAATATAATAATAATGCCTTATCAATTCAAAATGATTAGATACTAGAGCAAGTAATTAAATATTTCATAAATTTATGCATTGTACCTTAATGACGTAATGAGTGCCATACCGCTAATACAAAATGATATATTTGGTTTTATTTTGGGTAAAAAGAAGTATCATGTTACAAAATTGAAATGTTAATTCAGTTTTGATTACTAAGATAAATTTCGCTTGAATCGCTACTCTATGTAAATGTACTGGTTTCAATCGTTGATGCAAGAATGTTAGCGAAACAAAAAAATATCTAATAAATGAAAATAATATACACAAGTGTTCGGGTTTTCTTTAACACATATATACATGTATACACGGCTCATAGCAGAATGCCATCTCAAATAGACCCATTACTTTATACTGGCTGGTGGCCAAATTTCCTGAATTTTATGCCATCAAAATTATCTAGGACAATCTGGCGACCGTTTTAAAAACAGGGTATCCATTATATTTATTTCGAAGAGAGATCTTAAGAAATGAACATAACTTCTCGACCCGAATGTTATATCGAGTGTGAATACAACGGTAGAGAGGTTAATTTGGAATCCACCGATATAATCGCCATGTTAACCAATAAGACATTTGGAAATACTGACGGGGCGGGGCGATGGAACAAAATAATTTATTAAAAGAGATATAGTAGAATAAAAGATTTATTAATAAGTAGGTATAAACATTGCTCAATCACACACATCAAATAAACAAGAACAAATATTATTTTGTACAATACATACAATAATACTTTATTATTGCAAATGAAGTTGGATGTTCCTTTCAATTTACGTTAAAGTTAACTTGTCCAATGATCCCAAGACTCGAAAGGTTGAAGTACCGAAATGTAGACATTCCTTAAATTAGACCATAAAAGTAAAAAATATATATATAAAGAAGTAGAGGCTTATTCTCCTGTCATCATCTCCATGAACTCTGTAACAAAAAAAGGATTTGTTATTATTATAAGACTGGCGAAACGCACTTAACAAGTATTTATCCAAACTAGAAATTAGAACTCGCTGGAATAGAAAAATCTAGAGAAACCATAGTCATGAAAACTGTCTCTAAAAGTGGTTTCGGTAACTTTCATTTACTTAAAGCAAAACACGACGAATCCAATAAATTCTAACTTCCTTATAAAGTAAAGCAGGCAGAAGTATTTGTTTTTGAAGAAATCAAATAGTACATCTGTGCAATTTCCATCCACGTCTTGGCCCATGCGACATGAATGTTTATTTTTGCCTGGGTAAAAGACTATACTCTTAGCCTCCTACTAGCCCTGTCCAAAAAAATTATTCGTTGCTCGGTGTTAACATAACGTGTAAAAACAGTTACAGACACCAAATAGAAGAGATGGTTTGGTAGTATTGCTTCAAAATTAGCCGCCACTACACAGCTGAAGCTCAGCTTTAGCATATTATTCGAACTTAAACATATTTAAACGGAATTTAACGATAAACTACTTAGTAAAGGCATTTTACGCATACCTTTTATACCGGACATTTCTAAAGACAACTCTTTAGAAATGTCCGGTCGTGGTCACGTAGGATGCCTATAATAAGTATATAGTTTGAAAAATAATTAAACGGAGTTTAACGATAAACTACTTAGTAAAGGCATTTTACGCATTTCTTTTATACCGGACATTTCTAAAGACAACTCTTTAGAAATGTCCGGTCGTGGTCACGTAGGGTTCCTATACTAAGTATATAGTTTGAAAAAATGACAACCTCAGGTGAGAATGGAGTACCTCAGGGAAGTCATTTTGTTTAAAGTTTATATTAAATCAAATACATATATCGAAAGTATGTAGTATTTACCGTCGAAGTCTACTGTGCCGCTGCCATCAGTATCAATTTCCTGGATGATTCCGTCGAGCTCCTCCTCCGTGAGCAGCTCGTCCAGCTCCCGCAGGATCTCGCGCAAGGCCGAGGTGGGAATGTAACCGTTGCCTGCGAAAAATGGGCTAGTTTGTACATTCATACATACCTAGTATGTACCTATATATGTTGTTCTATGTACTGTAGAGTTTATACCATGTTAGGGCGCTGGCTGGTTTGACTTTGTAATAATTTATGTAAAACGTAATTTGAAATGACAATATGTCAAACGTGGAATAAAAGAAATCGATCTGAAGTGCCAACATGGGTAGACTTGACCATGTTATTTTTATATTTTAATAATGTAATATGAAATGTAATATAAACGTATACATTAAATATGAAGTCGTATACTAAATAGGTTGTTGTTATTATAACAAACGCCCCCCAACCTTTACGTGTTCCACAGTACCTACATAGATTCACAAGTATTACCCCTAAAGAGTTAGTCAGAGACTATGCAATGAGGACCACAGAAGCAGTCCACTGACACTGATAAATTACAACTGCACATGCAGTTAGCGTGATAGGTAGTGACACCATTGCCGCTTTATGCTGTTGAATGTATATGTAGACTTTCTTCCGTTAGTCGCCTTTTACGACATCCAAACTTAGAAGCATCCAAAGGAAGAGAGGGGTTAGTGGCATTCTTCACACATTGATAATTATTTGTAAGAATTTTGATCTTGGTCGCTTCATACATCAAACTAACTTTGATAGTGTAAAAAGTTAGAACATTATCCAAAGGTTACTACTGCGCTGTATATTTATTGCCTATCTGAACACTTTTTACGATTTCCTGAATAGAAAATGACATAAACGCAAAATCTTTAAACACATTACAAGGGCTAATAGACTGTAAAACACTTTAATAAAACAGAATGTTTGTAAGTTTTGTTTATGTAACACACTTAGCGGAAATTCTTTCAAACTATAGTGCTCATACAAAATCCTTTAAACAGATTGGGTGACTAAGGTTTTTTGTTTTATTGTTATTTCTAAGTTAACCTAGTATCTCGATTGTTTGCCTAAGATACTACGGTCTATAGCGCTTTAATAAGCGAGCTCGTACGCGAACGATATATAGGTGCCTGTTTTTTGTAGGAGAGAATGAAACATGAGAGGCGTGTGCTCGAACAACGCTGTACGTTACAAATTGGCGAAAACTAACTAACGATGGAACATCGCTGTATGGCAATACTAGCATCGTTCACAATGAAGATGGTTATGTCATTCATAACAATAGTGAAGTTAGCGGCTATCAAAAGCCGGCATACAGTTGAACAATGATGTATGTCAAGAATTTTGACGGAAGGGTCGGAAAATAAGATAAATAAAGTGAGAAAACGCACGATTATTGGAAGGATGTCAAAAGAAAAAAGGGTCGAGATCAAGGCGACTAATATGTTTCAAAACAAGGTGTACGTGTATCGTTAAAATATCGCTGTCAACTGTAAGTAGAACAACACTGTATGTTTATGTCAGGTTACGATTTTGATAATAATTTTTTGCGATCATTGTTAAATTTATTTTATTTCTGTTTCAGGCTCGTATTTTTTAAAGATAACTGCAAAAAAGAAGGTTATACGTTGTTGTATAAGTCTTCTATGTTTTTACAGTTTAGTTGAACAACACTGTAAGTCATATGTCATACAGCATTGTTCAACTAAAATAAATTGTTGTTTAAAGATTACTATTAAGTTTCCATGTGTTTCATTAGTCATTTTCTGTGTAAAAGTTCCCAATGATTATAACTTCATATGATTTTCACAATAAAACACTATTGCAGCAAACTTATGATATTTTTTTATGATTTCTCAAAACTGCAAATTGCTACGTACAGCGTTGTTCGAGCACACGCCTCTTGGACACCAATTTTTTGTAAGACCATCTTTATGTTCTATGGAAATTCCATAGAACATAAAGATGTGATCAACTCAACTTCAACATGATGATGTTGAAGAAGAAACCCACTAAAAATTGGTGTCCAAATCTCCTCCAGTTTGATTGTCCGGCAAAAAAGACACAGTTGAGTTAGTCAAAATAGAGAAAATAAAATAGGACACCGACAATCGGTTCGATAAGATAATTGATGCGATAGTTAACGATAAGTAATTATTCCTAATAAAATCGGTCGTGTGCGAAAACGCTAAGATCGTTCTTAAGCTCATTTTTATTGCAACAGACCTTTCCAAAGGATTTGCAGTTGAAAAGGTCACATTTTCCAATGCGCTACTCACCTTCCTTGTCATACAATCTAAATGCTTCCCTCAGCTCCTTTTGCATAGCCTCGGCATCTTCCTCAACGATGAATTTGGCGGCAAGGGTAACGAACTCTCCGAACTCCAGGCGGCCGGACTCTGAAACGACCGAATCGCTATTAATACCGCCCTCATAGTTCGTCGGCTATCAAAAGTGCTTGTGGAATTCAATACTGTCTTATTGATATAAAAAATCATGAGATATGACCGTCTCTAGATTATTTAGGCTTGCTTTGGAGTTCTTGATAATTTTTTGAAGTATTTTTGTACTTCACAATTTTGCTAAAATGTTTTAAGGCAACTAAAGTTGTTTATAATTTTAAGTAATATTTTTAACATTTTTCATTTATACTTCTGGCGGCCTTGTGCCAATTTCCACGAATTACCAGTGAGATAATACAAATTATTTAAGATAATAGCATACAAATAAATTACAAATCCTTATCATACCTAAATACGGTAGATTCTTTTAATAAAAAGAATTGATAATTTAGTAAAATATCGTAACAGAAACAATAAGTTAATAGAAAACATCTAGTACTCACTGTCCGCGTCGACTTCTTCGATGAGCTCTTCAAGGATCTTCTTGTTGAAGGGTTGTCCCATCATCCTGAGGATGTCTGCGACGAAATCGCAGGGGATGCTGCCCGAGCGGTTGTGGTCGAAGCCGTCGAAGGCTTTGCGGAGGACTGGAACAAGCGACACCAATTAGGACACTGTTACGCAACCACTAGCTTTGAAGGAGCTCCACGTACCCTCCATGTTGAGCGGATGCATTTTTAATATTTACTCCCACTAGTGTTATTAGCGTGACGTTGTTGCCCTGGCAATAAAAGAGCCGAACTGATCGAATGCTGAGGTGCGATGAGATTAGGACAGTTCAATGCACCGGTGCACTGCAAAATGGTTGTGCAATGTTGCTATTTTGAGTTGCGACGCACCGGCCGCTCGGCGGGTGCACCGCTCGTATGTAGGTCAACAATAAATGACAATGAATAAACAAAAAAAAAAAAGTATAAAATTACTTTATTTTTAATGTTTCTTTCATAGATTAAGGTGCCGTTGTGCGCTCATTTGGAAACTATTTCCCCGTAAAAATTTAGTTTTACAGACATTGGGTATGCATCTCAAAGGGTTGAAATACTTATTCGGTAAAAGGACAAAATCATCCCCGACCATCAACAGAATCAATCAGACAGTGCCCATATATTTTTCCCACTGTCCTTTGAAGATCATTCTAACACTAAAATCAAATCCTTTATCGCTATTCAATTCCATAAGATAAATTGGTTAGATAAATTCACAATGAACGCTCGCAAAACGAATATCCATATTATCTAAGTACTACATTAATTAACAAATGAAAGCTCAAAGTGCTACATATAAATTATCTTAACTAATAGAGAATCTAGTAGTCCCGAATGATATCAATGTCTTAGAGCATGAGTCATTAAAATTTTTTTTCATAATATCTCCGCCATGGCATATAATGATCGTGCGTCATATTTTCACATAAAAACCAAAATGTTGTGTGTTTTTAGTAGGCAACAGAAATAAACTCTTTCGGACTTTTAATGACTGCTTTGAAATATTAACCGCTTCAGTCATTTTTCATTCTGAATTTAAAACTTTATTAGCGGGAGACATGTCTGCGCGTACAAATAACGAATCAGAACTGTTCGAGGGTTATTGTTGTTATGAAAATCAGCTAACAACAATAATACGAAAAAGACAAATCACTATTCTTCGAAGAAAAGTAATGAAATAGGCAAAGCTTTTCCCGTGTGATGTTATCCACGTGGTAGGCTTGTGCCCAGAAATGGGACGTTTTAAGCTGATGATAGTAAAACACCCTAAAGACGCGTAGGTTATACTTAGAGCATTATACTCTAAGCATTAAGCTTTATGTGGTTATATGGGACAGAACGGTATAGAACCCTTAATTGAAAGAGATTTCTGTATTCTAATATTTAAATGTATGATACATTATACATACATACATAGCTGGGTTTTAAATAGAAAAGAAGTTTTGTTTATAAGGTTGAATTGTCTTTGAAAAGCCAAGCCTCTTTTGGGGATTTATCTACTCATACTTCGTACTTGCCAATCTGTAGCAAACAGTGGTCTAATGATAAGATCAGCGGTGCTCAGACCTAGAGGTCAAGGGTTCGATACTCATCATCTCATCTAAGTCTGACGCTATAACATGAAATGTTCTGATGGCCAGAGACCAGATATACAGTTCCTTAGTGTTGGATTCTGGTTGTTATACGTTTCCAACTTCGCCTTTTATACCATTAGGTGCGATGAAGGACCACCACTTACCTACCTACTGGTAGTAGGTATGTAGCAAAACTTTGTTTGGTTATAAAGATAAGTAAGTAGAAATACAAATCGAGCTATGTTTTTCTACTTGTTTGTATCCTCACTAGTAGATAATGACAACTCATCATAGAATCCTTGAACTTTAGCAACATTATGTTGGTAAGGGATGTATTCAATCAAGTCATATTTACGCAGATAAGCAGTACTTATGTTAATAATCCCTTACAAATAAAAAAAGAAAAAACATCTAGTTATTATGTCATTAGCTAATTTTCTATAGATTGATCGTGGCATTGAAGTGATGGAAATGTAATGATACAACGAGTTTTGTTATGTCTCAAAAGTACGTGTTACAATTTCGAATACTAAGTAATATAATATTAAAGAAAAGAAAACATTGTTGAAATACTTTAGCTATACAAATATTTATACTGTGGTATCGCTTTCTCCCTTTATCTTGCAGTTAATACGACACGACTATTAAAATTGTATTTTGTATTAACACTTGTAAACAAAACGTGAAAATAAACTTGTCTCAGGTGGAACTCGAATGTACTTTACCTTTAACCGAATGAACTTCGATCAACAGCTATTCCAACTAAACTGCGTAGATTTAGTTTTATATGTCAAAGTTTTTCTAGTGTTTGGTTTTCTACGCTATTGCCAGCGTTGTTTCATCAACGTTTATTTTAAATATAGAATCTGATGCAAACAACAATTTATAATAATTAGAGCTGTTTCATCTTAACCCAATACAAGCCAAAACATTGATGAAACAAAGATGGCTTATAGCGTCTAAACAATTGAAACCGTTTGAAATATTCTACAAAGATACCCATTTATCGGTAGCTCAGTTAAAAATCAATCGCTCGTAACGGGGTAAATTGGTCCAATCTTCACTTTCAACTGGAATTTACCCTTTCTTCCGTAACAGTTAGAGTATCTCCAAGTATACTTATGTATGTGTGATAAGCTCTTTTAAGTCTTAGGAATCTTTAAAATGCCAATGTATTGTTATATTTTAAGAAATTCAACAAAAACCCTATTAGATCCCATTTTACCCCTAACGGGGATAATAGGTTCGTGAAGGAGGTAAGTCGGAATTTTAGCTAGAGCTGTCACTACATAGGTAGGTATCCAAACTTTAACATCCTACTTTACTTATGCTCTTAAAAAAGTGTTTAATAAAAATAATCATTGTAAGTTAATCATATATTTTAATAACTGTCTTATAACTAAAATATAGCATATTTTAGAATAATAAGTCTTAAATCAGTCTATTCATATTAATAACTGGTCTCCTCTTTGGATTAAACATTAAAATGGGTATATTAAATACTCTATCAAAATACAAATTTCGTAGGTAACAAAAGTAGGTAGGTAAGTACTTAAAAAAACAAAAAAAATTTCTTTTTTTTGTTTTTGTTCGTAGTATTTTTCCAGCGGTATTATATGATTTTTCTTTGAATTTTGAGGTTTTTCAATAAATTGCCGTGTCGTTACAAGTATTATAATAATCTAACTTCTTGGAAAAACATAACAGTATTTTTCAGGACAGCGACAAGTGATATGTGGAGAGTAACCCGACTCTTGATGAATTGTGGGACGATTCACGACATTTCGTTTCCGCCACAACAATTTAGTTCTCCGGTCTATGACGTCACAACCTTGCGCATTTGAAATGACACTACAGAAAACAAATGCCGGTAGTCGGGCAATTAACATGCCGATATGCATCTTAGCAAATCGCTCTTTAATCTCTTATCGCGAGAGACCGCAGAGGCCACCGGCACCGCACAGCTGTCAACCAATATTTTGGCAACAAGACCGTTTTAAAAACACAACTTTTATATTCTCCGCCTGGGCGTAGCGTTGTTAATTTTAATCGCCGCGATGTCTTGGCAGTTGTTTCAAAGTTCCGTGAGTTTTATAGCTTTTTTTTCTAGATTTTAGCTGTTTATTAATTATCCGCCCACGATGTTACATTTCGCCGTTCTCCCGTTGCGAAATGAGTTCAACGCAAGAATATTTTGAACACAGTTGCGTTGGTTCACGATAGATTTAAACGCTAAAACCATGATTGAACCAACAATCATAACGGCCGCACTATTGGTAGTGCGGCCATTATGATTGTTGAACTCAGCTATCAAACTCGGTTACGTTACCTCACTACTATCACAGAATACATAATAGTTTCTATCCTACTAATATTATAAACGCGAAAATTTGTAAGTATGGATGGATGTTTGTGACTTTTTCACTTAAAATCTACTGAATGGATTTGGATGACATTCAGCATACAGATAGTTTATAACCTGGATTAACACATAGGATTCTTTTTATTCCGATATTGCCACGGGAACGGGAACCACGCGGGTGAAACCGCGAGCGGCCGCTAGTTTAAAAATAAACGTTAGTGCCACAACACGCATGACCTAACCCACGTGCGACCAATCGCACGTATGACATAAGCCACGCATAATCTTAAGGGTAGGTCTACATTGTCTACCAGTCCATATTTTGGCTGATGATGACGAGTTAAGTCTATGTAACGGTTTATAATTTAATTTCTTGTTTATTCTCCCTTTCTCTTATTATGTAAACAATATCAAGGAAATTAACACTACCGTAATTGCCGTACTACAAAACCATGTCAATTTTAGTTAGACAATGTCTAAAACAGATGTCCTCACTTTTTAGCCAACAGTTTAATAAGAGACGCCACTTTTTAAACACACGTTTAACATGTGACTGACTTGAAATACCGTTTAGCAGTACAAGCTTAGAATCCTAAAAGCAGAAGAGACAAATCCTTAAAGACTGCCAAGCTTATGCCAGTAATTTTTACTGAGGAAGCAAAATAACAGGACGGGGTTGCACAAACGATCCCAATGAGTCGAAGTGCCAACTGCGAGAGGGAGACCTTTGCAGGCCCCACTAAGATAAGATAAGATAAGGAGACAGACCACTGCAAACTTATTAAATGAAAGCCTCCTGCCTACCCCGCCAGCAAACAAGGTTTGTAGCATGTGTGTACAGCCATTCCGAGCTCCAGATTTCATGCATTTGGCTCTTCACAGAACATATAATATCGGACAAGGATGATTTAATTCGCTTAGCAAATACTCGTTACGCAGAGCGGGCGTTTTGCACTAAATTTTATTGTGGTCGACAGAATTTTATTTCAATCCGAGTAGGTGGCACTGTGACAAATAGCCTACAAGTATTAGAACAGTTACGTTATTTTTCATAGATTATTATTTTATATTTTTAACATAATAAGGTCCTGCCTTAGAGCGTTGGTTATGCTCTAACCGTCTCATTGATAAAAATGGCCTAAACCTGTCTCAAACCGAACTTACGCTTGGACTAGTTAAATCCAGATTAGGCTAGCTAGTATTAAGTTTAAATTTGCATCGCTATAAATAAACATGGAGTAAGCTTTGGAGTAAGAGTCGCGATCGTCAATATGTCTATCTATAGTAAAAGTTTTATTATGTAGTTACAAATCTCGTACCTAGGTACACATATTGCACTCTGACATTGAAAATAAGCTAAGAGGCCTCAGTGGTTGAAGGTATTTTTCCCGAAGGTAACTTAATTAAATAATTGAATTACTTATAGGGTTTGTTTTTTATTTGCAAAAATATAATTCAGGGAATTTATTACTGATTAACGATGCGTGTTACAACTTCAAAACAACTGTAACACCTACAAAGACTAATTCATACTATACGCAAAGTTCGTTTACTTTCAAAAGCGTGAGCTTACAACCGTTTGCGTAACCCAAAATAAAGCTTCGTGTAAACATCAAAACTCAATGCAAACAATAAACATTAAATTAATCAGAGTATGAAATTAGAAGCGCCCATTTCACTGTGTTCAGCTTCAGAGAATTTTCTGAGCTTTATTGGTGAAACAATGATAACGTGGTCGATGTAAGGCCTAGGACACAAACACGAGCGACTTCCGACGCAATAAGTGGATTTATAGTTAGTTACATACATTTACGACTACGTATTATCCCCGAAGGGTTAGTATGAAACTTTAGTCAATGATGACCGCAAAAGCAGTCCTCTACCATAGTCTACTTTTCATCAAATAGCGACTGCACATGTGCTCAGCGTGACAGGTGGTGAGCCCATCTCCGCTTTTTGCTGTTGGGTATATGTGAAGTCTTTAGAGACCCACACTGGCGTCTTTCGACGTCGGCGTCGAGCCGGCGTTCACGTGGCGTCAGTGCAGCACTCGCGCGGCGACGACGCGACGCGCCGCACGCCGCATAGACGCCGGCATGACGCTGACGCTCGAAAGACGCCAGTGTGGGGGGTCTCTTAGTCCGTTAGTCGCCTTTTAC
Source organism: Scoparia ambigualis (assembly GCA_963921215.1). Classification (NCBI taxonomy): domain Eukaryota; kingdom Metazoa; phylum Arthropoda; class Insecta; order Lepidoptera; family Crambidae; genus Scoparia; species Scoparia ambigualis. The sequence goes on from OY992507.1 coordinate 14,675,687, forward strand.
GGCACAAGGGAAGAGAGGGGGTGGTAGTATTCTTTCACCGCTACGCAACACGGTTAAAGATAGGTGCACGGGTATAGTTAGTTGCGCTTTATAATACGGCAGTCTTTACGGTAGTAGAATGAACGGTTCATCCGCCTATAAGGGTCCTAACGGGCTGGTCCCACAGTCCTTTCCACATGGACAACAGCACATGGGGACATTGGGCCATAACCCACCACGCTGGCCCAGTGCGGGTTGGTGGGTTTTAACGACTGCCATCTTATGACAACACAACGGTACCAACAGCTTTCGTGCCTTCCTTCCGAACAACGGAGAAACTCGAGATCTTTTGTTTATTTGGTCACCTACAATTGCCTCAACACGCCGCGCGGCGCGGTGGCATTGCGAAAGTTGCTTTAGGTGGATGATCACGACACACGTCATAGCAGAGGCAAATGCTCTCCTCCTGTTTATTCGTGATCCATCGTACAACTGTATTTACACTATCAGTTGGCGCAGTAAACAGCAGTGTACGTCGAATTACGAATAGACAGCGGGTAAGCGATTGCCACTTTTCTGGGGGGGCTGTTGCCCCATCGATCTCTTCCTCTTCCTCCGGCGTAAAAACGTAAGGGACGCCAAACGCGTGTCGCGTCGCAAAACGCAAGCGGTAGTGTAACACCACGCCGCGTTGGCTGGCGTCCAACCGTGGCGCGTCGTGCGGCGCAAACTTAAGATACCGCGTCTGATAAAGCATTCAATTAATCATGTAACTAGTACAGCTACCCTTGTTCTATTTCACTAATGAGGTCATGTCGTTTATACGAGTATAAGGGTTTATTCATAGTTGCCACTTTGGTCCGTACACATCCTGGTCGCATTTCAGTGCCAACTGTGCGGTGCCGCAAGAAATAATAATTGTATGGTTTGGAAAAATATAACTTACTAGACGCATCGTCAATAATTCATGCGAAATTTCGATGTTGTGAGTTTATAGAAACATTCATTAAAAGATATCCTGGTCATCCGTATGTTACTGTTGTAAACAAAAATTGTTAAAACAGTCTAAAATCCTTATATTTTTGGTTCTACCATACTAGTAGCCATTATTTAGTAGTGTTTTTAAATGTTTTATAGTAAGTAGTATCTTCGAACTCGACTATTTTCTTACCGAAAATATAAGATTCCTACTGCTAGCAATTAGTCATTGTATTTGTTGTATTGAAAACAACGTGACAGAGTAAAAAGTATGATAATATATTTCTTGGCAAATTGGAGCAACTTATCGAGCAATCGTTGCGATGATAAATTTACTGTAAATATGACATATTTTGATACATACCTACAATAAAAACGCCTGATGGATATTTCTCTCTGATGGATATTTTCTTTCTACATATCTGTAACATTTGTGTAATAGGTGTCATGTCACCTCTTGATTTATTTTAGATGTTTTAGTCATTACACTTAATTGTTGTGTTTGGTAACTAAAAAATTCATGAACTTTAAAACTTGCTATCAAATGTACTGGCGTATCAAGCCTAGAAGCTAGTTTATAGTACCTTTATCTAGAATTATAAACTTGAAATGCACTGCGATAGAAGCGTTACATTGTATGATGTCTACTAATTATAGCTTACATAACTGCAGTCTACAGTTATAATAACTAAACAAATTAACTAATTTTGAAAACACTGCAGAAACTGCAAACTACAACACAATATTGTTAGTATCCAACAATAGATCTTCCTGTCTGCGAACTATGTTTCTGTCATAAGCTAAAAAGCCGTCAACCGTCTGACAAGTTAATGGCATCTCCAACAGTTTTCGAGTAGAGAATTAGTTTTTGTGTGAGTAGACACGTCCAAATGAATTAGTTTACTTGAGTTTTGATGACAATTTTCCTTAAGCATTTACATTGTTTTGTCTTTGTGTGGTGTAGCGCGTTACTGTTCATTCACACTATTATTTTTTTACTAGCGGCCGCTCGTGGTTACACCCGCGTGGTTCCCGTTCCCGTGGGAATATCGGGATAAAAAGTATCCTATATGTTAATCCAGGTTATAAACTATCTTATGCCGAATTTCATCCAAATCCATTCAGTAGTTTTTACGTGAAAGAGTAACAAACATCCATCCATACTTACAAACTTTCGCGATTATAATATTAGTAGGATTTTGTATGTTTTTACTAAACTTCAAGGTATGTTTTTGAGAGCGTACTCGACTACTCGTAAAATAGATCTGCAATGTTCTATGGGTATGGTTTAAACCGGAAGTTAAAGCCTTATAAACCGACAAAAGTAAACACGACAAATTATTTTATTAACGATCGAAAATCTCACAAACTCTCTAAAAATAATCAATTGGTACATGATCGGTTCATATTGAAATCAATGTGATGAATTTGACATAAATTTTACATAAACACATCAAAGCTAAGGAACTATTTTAATCTATGTCCATGAACATGTATGTCTAATACAGACAGATACAGATTCATGATCTAGTGTCGGAGAAACAAAGTTTTTGGTGGCTGAGGAGTCTGATGCGAGAGCTAGGACCTATCTAAATCATTATTGACTTTTATGTTTAACATAAATAGAGATATCTACTTTTAAATTTATATTTATATTTTTATTATGAAATTATCCATAAAACGCGACGCTGTCATTAAACACAAACATAACTATTATAAATAATTGTCATTCAGTATTAAAATGTTACATTTCGCCGTCTTAAAATGTATGAACGTATTATAAAATTATTTCATAAACATTTTCACATCACTTTTAATAGTTACGAAAATAAATATAAAATGTTGAAACATGTTTAATCTTTCTCTCTCGGAAAAAGATCTACCGATTGCTCGCCCACCGCACTGATAAAAATAGCCTTTTTTTCAGGGGCCACGCCCTCTGTAGTTGATTTTAGTTATTCCCGGATGACTAATTAAACCTCCATATCAGAATTAATTTGTAGAGCTCATACTCATTGTCCTTGTCAGTAATTGCAATTGGATTTTAATACCCAAAAACATGCTTTCTTTCGCATACACAGAGGCGAGGCTGATGCGACCACGGGAAAAGCAAGGAAAAAAAATAAAGAGGAAAGAAACTTAGTACCATCTTTGCACCTAAAATCCCAAGGGGTCGATGTGGTGCTGCAAGAGGAAGACCTCTGCAGGCCCACTAAGACAAGACCATCATTAAATGCCATTAAAATTGATTAGTAAATCATAAAGAAAAGAGTATCAAGCTTACCGGCGATTTGTTCTGGGGGGAGCTCATCTGCCTGAAAAAGGAATAACGTTACATTTAAAATATTGTTAGGTTCATCTTCAGCTTAGCATGGCTCATAGCAAGCATCATTGTTTCGGCAACACTTATATTACAAAAAGGTAAAGATTGGAAGTTTGCATGCAGGAGGTTCTCCTTAACTTTTAGGAAACTCATTTACCGTAAATTTGATTCGGTTAATGTAAAAGCTCCTTCGGTTGAATTGAATACTGTTCCTTAGTTTCGATGTGATATAGGTATTAGTAGTAGTAGTTTGCAAACCTAAAATCAAAATATTGAAACTTTCCAAAATCCATCCAACGACACCATCTTTCTAAAAATTCATTCAACTTAAACGAAGATTGTTTGCAATATAGTTGTGTGTTGTTGTATTTAGTTCCGAAATTTGTTATTGTTAAAAAAGATGGACGGACAGTGTAAAAAATAACAGAAACAAAATATAACGGCTGATTGAGGAGAATGGAAGAGAGATATACACGTTATGGCGACTGCCGACAGTGGCTAAGGCATCAGGGCAAGAAAATGATGAAGCTGAAAACTTGTTTTTGCCACTTCTTTCCTCTAATGAGTTGTGAATATACATCATTAAAGAACAGCATACGGCATCTTAGAAAAAAAATACGGTGAAGACTACTTATACATCATTACAATTAGTTATCATTAAATCCAACCTTACCGACGATACCTACTTCGTTTTAAATTTGAAACTTTCTGTACTTTCAAATTTTTATTAGATAGTCTACGGTTCAATTAGATTTTTGTATTACTATTATTATTGTTCAACTCTTTTATACCAATTGAGATTTATTATGAAGGTTTCACTTGTATTCTTTAACAGTTTTAAATTAAAGAAAAGGTTATCAAAAAAATGTTTTCTAAAACATCAATAATTTAATATAAAAGTAAGTATGACTAGTCAACTTAAAAGAGAATGTTTTTTACCTATTTTTTTTAAATAAGACCAAAGGTTGCATTACGCATAGATACACCGATACACCAAGGCTAGGAGCATCCTCGGGTTTTGCGGGACTTTCATCCTCTTCCCCGCCCAGTAAGAAAAGCTCGACGGGGTAAGGGGAGGCATACCCACAAGAAAACTTAGTACCATCCCTTCTATATCACGGGCATGGTTAGGTATCACGAACAGCAAAGCACCGATATAATGTACGAGTACATCACCTGCTCTTTTGCTCTATTAGAATCCAAATTTTTCCAACCGTGTAGCGTAACGGTGAATGAAAAAAAAATATTCTCCACCCCTTCTCTTTTCTTGGGTGTCGTAAAAGGCGACTAACGGACTAAAGACTGCACATACACCCAACAGCATAGAGCGGCAATGGTCTCACCGCATGTCAAGCTGAGCACATGTGCAGTCGCTATTTGGTGAAAAGTGGACTATGGCAGAGGACTGCTTTTGCGGTCCTCTTGCCTAGTCTCTTGGGGATAAATAGTCGTGATTATATTAGGTTGGGTAAAAAGTCTTTTCGCATTATAGTATGTATGAACTTGTAATAAAATCTCTTTGGCTATACTATTTGTATCTGGCAGGTTTTGGTATCATAAAAAGTTTAAATTTTAAAGAAGATAATTCCAAAATAAAATTAGGAAAACGTGTGATTTGATCATTTGTTTTTCTTACTGCCAAGATGAGTGAATCTAATGAAGAAATTCGATACGTTTTTAAATTTTACTACAAAAAAGGCAAATATTCAACGCAAGCCGCGAAAAAAAATTGCCATGTTTATGGCTTTGATTATATACATGTATATAGTCAAAGGTTTATGGATCTAGTGCAGTGTCCGTGAGAGCAGCACAAATTTGGTTTAAGCGTTATCAATCCGGAAATTTTGATGTCAAAGATCCTCTGGTTGCCCTATTACGGATAAAATGGATCCCATTTTTAAAAAAGTGTAGCAAGATCGGCATATCAGTAGTTACGACGTAGCTGAAGAACTGGGAAATGATCACAAAACAGATTTGGCCCATTAAAAAAAACTGGGTACACAAAAAAGCTCGATATTTGGGTACCTCACGAGCTCACTGAAAGAAACCTAATGAAACTCATTTGTGTACGACGTAATGAAACCAAAACTTTTTTGAAAAAGCTGATAACAGGTGATGAAAAGTGGATCACGTACGACAAGAACAAGGTCGTGGTGAAAAGCCGGTCAGGCTTCACAGACTGTGGCGAAACCCGGGTTAACTCGCAACAAGGTGATGCTGTGTGTGTGGTGGGATTGGAAGGGCATTATTCATTATGAGCTGTTACCACCAAGCAGGAGCATAGATTTTGAACTCTACTGCGAACAACTGATAAGATTAATGCAAGAAGTTGAGAGAAAGCGGCCGGAATTAATCAACAGAAGGGGTGTGGTTTTTCATCATAATACTCTAGACCTCACACATCTTTAGCCACTCAGCAAAAATTTAGAGAGTTTGGCTGAGAGGTGTTAATGCATCCACCGTATAGTCCTGACCTTCAGATTTCCACCTGTATTGGTCTCTTTAGAATTCTTTAGGCAATGTCAGGTTTACATCACGAGAGGATTGCCAAAACCACATGCCGCGGTATTTTGATCAGAAGCCCCAAAATTTCTATAGCAATGGGATCATGTCCCTACCTACAAGATGGCAAGAAGTTATCGAACAAAATGGCACCTACCTTACCTACTTTAGTTAAATGTAAATCAACTTTAAAAAAATTTAATTTTCTTAAAAAATGCGAAGAAACTTTTTTCCCAACATAATATGTATAAACATACATATATACAAACACACATAATAATATTATGTGTGTATGTATGTAAATTTTTCAAACGTTCTCAATTTTAACCCGTTGCATTTGCACCGTGCTAATGCGTGCGCGCATAATGTAAATAAGTGGGTCATAAAGGCCCGTTTCCAGCGCGGCATAACGTTGCTGAAGTATAATAAATTTATTTTATGTGCAATTGAAACAGAAATAGAATCATTGGTGTTGCGCGAGTGAGATTACGAGTTCACCGCTAAAACTTGCTTGTAGTTGGTTGCAATTTTCACGTACGAAATTATAAAGCTATAAATTAACGAGCTTCCGCCCGCGGTTTCAGGCGCGTATATTTTCATTCTAAAGGAATGATTTGTTTTTTAACCGACTTCAAAAAAAGAAGGAGGTTCTCAAATCTTCGGTTTAAAAAGATGTATTTTCCCTTATTACTCAAAGACGGTTAAAAAAAGTATCATATCTTATTCCGAGATATATTTTATCTGTGTAACACATACAAATGATACCGTGTCGCGTAGCGGTGAAAGAATACTACCACCCCGTTTCTTCCCTTGGGTGTCGTGATCAAAAGGCGATCTAGGACACATTCGTCAGATTCTTTTTTCGTCAGAATAAATTATAGGCTGTTTTTTTCTGACGAAAGCAGACTTTAGGTCGGATTCCGCTTTCGTCAGAATAAAATGTCGGCTGTAATTTTCTGACAAAAGCGGAATCTTATATTTATTTATTTAGTACACACACAATAGTCAAGTCGTACCACGACTAACGGACTAAAGTAAAGACTACACATATATCCAACAGCGTATAGCGGCGATGGGCTCACCACATGTCACGCTGAGCACTTGTGCAGTCGCTATGTGGTAAAAAGTCGACTATGGTAGAAGACTGCTTTTGCTGTCCTCATTGCCTAGTCTCTGACTAACCCTTCAAGGATAATAGTCTTGATTATATGTATGTAAACCTACAAATCCATTTCGACAGAATTGACTTGAATACTACTAGATATTCGTCAACAAGAACGGATGTTCTTGTTGACGAATGTCTAATAATTCTTTTTATGTTTAAATGTTCCTTAATCAATATTAGGGAAAATTTAAACATAAAAAGCTTATACCCAATATAACCTCAATATAACGCTAGGATGGCCCGTCAACCCCCTTGAGCGTCGCGATACTTTTATTTTTGCGGGCCGCGCGACTTTCTTTAGTTTTTCAAGGATATAATTTAAGCTTATAGCTTGCTATTGTTACTGAAACTTCGTTAAATTATATATTTTTAGAAACAACATTAAATTTCCTTTATTTTTAGCCAATTTAAACCCAAATAACTAAACAAAAAAGTACAATTAAAATGTCAACGTAAAAACCTTTATGACCAATTACAATAACTGTTTTTATCTATGTTATCATTTGTTTCAGTATTAAGCGTTGCCAAGCTTGATTTATTATAAACAAAATATAAGCAACTCATTATTAGATATTATGTTTATGAAATTTTTTATTTTATTAAAAGTATTGACAGGCAACCGAAAGAGAATCTGTGCTTGTCTTTAATTAACCTCTTCTCTATTAAATCTTGTTTTTAATTAACCTGACTTTTCGACAGTTTATAATTTTCACACGCAAATGGGTAATGTCCAAAAGCAAAATTTCCGAAATAATAAATATAACACATTGTTTGATAGCCAGAAAACTGTTTTTTTACCGGCAATCCAAAAAGTTATTATTAAATTTTCTAAAAGATGCGGGAGCAAATTCGCAAAAGAAATGTTAACACTTTCTTAATAAAATTGCTAGTCTTTATAAATAATATATTAATTTTTTTATTGTTAGCAGTCAAGCAGCCAAATAACTAAATATTCATAAGAAAAGGTCTCAAATTACCAACTGACAAAAAAACTAGTATAAAAACATTTCATGTTTATTAATATATCCAGTTGAAGAGGCTATTTGGTTAGCCTAATTGGATTAGAAACTACTTTTTCTATCTTTAGATAAAAAGTATTTATTATTAAACTCACTTTAAGATAAATTCATAGTTAATGATTTCTCAGCGTACTCAGCTTAGCTCTAAAATGACAAAGCTGTCGTTTGTCATTCATGTGTGCATTAGACATTTCATCCAACACGTTAGAAGCGCGGTGACAGCATCTGTTAACACTTAGGCGTGTCGCATCTCACAGCGATGCGCACGCGCATCGTGGCGACCACAAACTGCCCTATGATAACTTTCATTTCAAGCTTTAACAAAATTTTTTTTAGCTCCTCCAAGAAGTTAGCGATATTGTTAGACGTCATCCAAGAAATGTTAGAACCACCCAAGACAGTATAGAAGCGGTCAGCGAGCGGCTCGTAAAATGCCGACACCTACCCAATCTTCTGTGTCCAGGCCCATGTTTGATGTCACTTGTTAACACTATGAGACGCACAACACGACTGGCCGCGGGCCTGCTGTTTCCACCGTTCAGGGTTATTTTCTGCTAATCCACGCTTGTGCCGGCTTTCGTATACTTTCGTGTGGCGGGCGGCGCGCGGGGCGGTGCGGCAGTGCGCCCCTCGCGCCGGGTTCGAGTCCTCCCGGCTTCCTGCGTATCCGACCAATAGCGCTGGGCTCAAACGGCAGGACGCCTAACTATTTTTAGCCCAAAACGTGGTCAAGAAAAACATAAACAAGCGCCTCGTTCTAGGTTAAGCAATAGGGTTAGTGTTTGCAGTTTTCCCGTTGGAGGAGTGAAAGTTGGGCTTTAATGCAGATGGTTTTCATAGTTTTTTTTTGGTGTTATATTTATTGAATCCAGATGTTGTATCTCTAGCAATATTTTGACAGTGTAAAATGATTACCTAGCCAGCTGTTTAGTTTATCCGAAAATTATAACCGTACGACGAACGTGGTAAATAAGGAACAGATTTTTTTAAATATGTGCTCTTACGCACTATACTGGCCCAAAGCGGGTTGGTGGGTAAAGTCCACCATTTTATTTTACGACATCCGGGAGATGTCATTGTAGGCTGATAACTGTGACGCTTAAGGGCCAACCTAAGAGGCCAACTTTTAGTAATTACAGAAATAAAAAAAACAAATATGAGTTTACCAATTGCTTGAATAGCATCTGAGGTTATCATTACAGCAATCAATGGTAAAAGTTAGCTAGGGTACTTTTTTTCTCTTAAATATTGGCTTCGTGCGATCTGCACATTTAGCCAGTGTCAATATTTTAATAGTAATTATTATTTTATTTACATTAAGTGGATGATAATGAGTGATAATGAACGTTTAATGGTAAATGATTTTCCCCCAAACCCCTCGAGACTCAATAAAGCTGTGGGACTTTATTGAGTCTCATACCGGGCTTCTTGAGAGAATTTTAAAAGTGATGTTGCACTGTTTTGTTTAATTTGCTAACACGAACACATAACAGTAAATAGTCCACCATTATTTCACATTAATATTCGACAAAACACAAATTATAGAAAATAAAACAAAACTGCAGACATGACGCTTAACTTTTTGAAAACCGTCAAAGTCAGAAGTCTAGAAAAAGGTAGGGAGACGATCTGGACGCACACCAGACCGCTTGGCATGAGGTGGTTCTGGATAGATATGAGGGGAAGGACTTGGGGAAGGACTTTGCTTTGTGGGACGTGTAGGCTACCGAAAAATAAAATTAGTAAAAGTTGTAATATAAAATATAAAAATTGGTGATACCTAGTGCTGTCATGTACCTATGCTGTCTATAGACTGCCCCACTCTTATAGCATTATCAATAATCAAGTCATCGATACAACTGATCGGCTTAACCACTAAGCTTGCTTAATGCGGAAAACTCGGGCTTTGCATCGAAAAATCCGATACAACTTTTCCTAAGTTCAGAATTGAACCCAGGACCTCCGATCCGAGCTCTCTGCCCTTGACATTGTCACAAAGGTAAGGCTAATCCCGTACGGAGCCTGAATATGAGTCATTAATCCATGTTTGCTGCCTATTATTTGACACGCTGATGCTCTGTTTCAGTTAGAAAGGTCTGGTACATTTAATAGATTAACATCTAGTGGGCGACGGTACTAGTAACTAATTCCTCCGTTTTATTTAAAGGCCTATTACATATCGAATGTGATTTTTGCGTAAAATGCCCATTTTTGCATTTTGTAGTAATTTTGCAGTTGTATTTATCGTTTTTATCGAAATAGGATAATAAATTTGTGCATAATATTACAAATCTTCATTCTGTGAGCATAAGTTGAATTCGGACGGCCTGGGCATCGCATTTCGTAGTAATTTTTCAGTTGTATTTATCGTTTTTATCGAAATAGGATAATAAATTCATTATAAAATCTTTATTCCTCATGAAGTAACAATTACTCTGGTATAAATTTTGCTCAATAATATTATCGTAGATAGGAGATATTCACAGATAACTTATAGCGATTTTCTAAGTTTTTTGGTTTAGAATAAGATTTTTTTCCTATATTTAATCAATGATATCTAAAAATTCCGAGGCCGCTACGCACTATTCGACTATATAATAGATAACATAATATTTTTTTTATTTCACTTGTTTAGAACATTAGTTCAATCGATGAGCTCAAAAAAGTGCCTACGCGCACTTTATGAAAATCTTTCTCTGCAATTTTGGGTTTAATTAAAAAGTTAAGCAAAATGTACAAAAAGCGAGGCCGCTACGCACTTTTCCAAAAGCCATCTACACTATTCTATAAGTCTTATTTGTTAATGTATTTTTGTTTCTGAGATCCATTACGCCAAAATTGGCCATTTTACGCATAAATCACAGTCGAAATGTAATAGGCCTCTTAAGCCTCAGTAAGATGCGGACTAATGTGACCACCACCAGACAGGTTGTCTCTCTATCTGACGGTTTATTGAAAATGAAGTTTTATTTAAAAAAGTTTTTTACTAGGTTTAACGCCAAGTGTACTTAGAATAGGTATCCTAGGCATTCCTTTTATATTCGACTTTTATTTACCAGTACCTATATACCTACTTCGAGACGAGCAATCCTATTTCGAGACATCGTAAAACAATGGCCATTATTAAAATTATGAGTTGAACGAATGTTCCGTCCTTTTGTCATTGCGGTTCCACTGAAAACGTGAATGTTCTACCTTTACACTTTTATCCTCAGAGCTTTAGACGCATCAATCCATCATCGCAGCCGTTTGTGCGGTTTATAAGCGTATCGACGGAAGAACGGCACGCCGCGCGACGAACTTACGCGTCCTTCAAGTGATCTTTCATTAACCTCCGCATCTTTCTGTCTGTCACACTTTGTTTGTAAACAGTTCTATTTTTAGAGATCAGTGACCCTCCCTAGCACATGTCTAGCGCGACACTCCCATAGACGTAATATAACCCCTTGTCTGTCATAAAGACTCTTCGAGATTGCCAACAATTGAATGTCTATTGTATCTGGTATTACGACAGCTGGGGGGCGATCACGCTAAATAATCTCAACCAAACCACAACCACAACTGAAACGCAGTTGTTAGACGTACTTTTATAGTGCTATCGCGTTTGACACACGCAATAGCGCTATACGAAGTCGCAATAGCGCTGAACGGTCGAGGTTTAATATTGGTAATATCGTAGGTGCTTAGTGTGATTGAGGCTCTCAGCTCAACGTCCTACAGAACTGTGGAATGAGCTGCCACCCGAGGTTTTCCTATTAAACTAAGACTCTTTCAAAAGGGATGTAAAGATGTTTTTCTCAGGTCGGCAACGCAAAAGCAACAACGCTGATGTTGCTGATGTCAATACTTTGAAATTAAACACTTTTTTACGGATTAACTCGCGTTTAATTTACTATTTACATAGTTTCTTATATTATCCTGACGTTTCGAACCCTTTACAGAGTCCGTGGTCACAAGGTCAGTCTCCCTGTGTTAAACACGAGTTAATCCGTAAAAAAGTGTTTAATTTCAATGTGTAGTGCTCGCTTAAACCTCAGAAAACAATATTCATGGATACTCCTTACGAAATCATATCGATTACATGTGTCAATTGTTAATCCCATTTACTGATGTTGAGGCGCTATATTCAGTTTCCATTACAGGATCTCCCTAATAGTATTCCTATGTTCCCACTTGGTCCCCACCGAGGCAAAAAAACAAAGAGTTCTACAGCAGTTAGAGAGTTAATCGTGTCTCGTAGCGGTGAAAGAATACTACCACCCCCTCTCTTCCCTTTGGGTGTCGTAAAAGGCGACTAACGGACTAAAAACTCTACATACATCCAACTGCATAGAGCGGCTACGGGCTAACCACCTGTCACGCTGAGCATATGACAATTTGCTGTCGCTATTTGTTGAAAAGTGAATTTGGTCCCATCGGTATTTATTTTCGAAAGAGTAAACTGAGATTCAACTTGAGCGAACCTAAAGCAGGCTCTTCTGGCCAAAACGGTGGTACTCGAACACCAACACGCAATACCTCTTCTTTGGGTTCCAACGGACAGTCGCTACCTGACTCATCTTGGAAAGAGTTTCAAATCGCTCACCGGTATTTTTCACAACCAACCAGCTTTTTCCGTCTCCTTTGCGGAACAATCCTTCACAAAATAGGTACTTGTGTTGAAATCACGTCGAGGTCACCAGATGTGGAACGCAAATCGTAGCAATCCCACAACCTCAAGCCTGTAATACTTTTTAAGTCTCCTAATATAATTTAAGTTCACTGTATGTACTGATTTGGACAAAAACATTTTTTTTCATAAGGCTGCTTATCAAAATCCTCCATCATTGAATTTAAGACATTGGTACAATTGATTGGAATATGCCTTATCAGCAGTTCAGTTCCAATGAATGAGGCCTTATAAAAAAGCTTAAGACGAAAAGCTTAAGCTCAAGACGCGTTGCCGGCCTTAAAAAGGTCTGCGATTCCTTTGGTTTTGCGGGTGACCATGGGCGGCGGTGAATACTCATATTTTATCGCCTCTGTGGTCTAGTGGCTAAGCCACCGGTTTCAGACCCAGAGGTACCGGGTTCGATTCCCAGCGAGGGGCACATCTTTGTGTACTCGGTTTGGTTGGTGGTAGGGCTGTTAAGTCCGCCTGGCTAGCTTGGTAGCTAGCTAGATGGTGGTTCATCTTATCTAAATCTGTCGCCATAACAACGATGTTTATAGCATTGTTGTGTTCCGACAGTTTGAGATAAGATAGCCAGTTCCTCAGTGGTTGAGGATTCCGGGTGAAGGGCGCTTCCACCTTCGGCCTTATCGTCACTTACCATCAGGTGAGATGTAGGCCAAGCGCTCACCCATAGTAAATTTAAAAAAAAACTCTTCATCAGGTAACCCGCCTGCTCGTTTGCCTTCTTCTTTTATATACATAAAAAAAGCTACAAATATTTTCATTTCAACAAGAATGTTAGTCATGTGTTTCAGTTCTATAATTACTGCAGAATTTTCTAATTACCGTTTACAACAGCTGTTCGTTGTTGATTGATCGTTAATTCTTTTACGTCACATGTACTCCTACATACATACCTACATAAAGTCGCGACTATTATTTCCAAAGGGTTAGTCAGAGTAGGCAATGCCCCAGTACACATTTCACTAAATAAACAACTGCACATGTGCTCAGCGTGATAGGTGGTGAGCCTATCGCCGCTCTATGCTATTGGATGTATGTGCAGTCTTTAGTCCGTTATATCCTTTTACGACACCCAAGGAAAGAGATAACTTAAAAGGCCTATTTACATCTCGACTGTGATTTTTGCTAAAAATGGCCAATTTTGACGTTCTCGATCTCAGAAAAGAAAACACATTAACAGTTTTGACTTATTGAATAGTGTAGAATAGCTATTGGCATAGTGCGTAGCGGCCTCGCTTTTTGTAAATTTTGCTTAACTTTTTAATTAAACCCAAAATTGCAGAGATAGATTGTTACGGCGAAAGGCGTTCGCAGTAACAGCGGCGAAATAAGGGTTAGGCAGGAGGTATAAGGGAATAAAGTACTTACAGGGATGATGAGTCACAGGAGCCGGGGGGGCGAGCTGACCACGGGCGGCGAGGTAGGTTGGTTTCCTGGCGCACAGTCACTACACTACACAATAGGCATTTAGGCGGTCTCTTCACATTAGGTTCAGGAGTCACTATAATAAGGGCAGATACCAGCGCGCGTATTTTGTGGGCGTCTCGCGTTAGCTAGCAGACACACTGACTCACTCGCCGGCCGCGTCGTTCCTTCACCTGTTGCGCGCCAACTTCGCGATACAACGCTAGATGGCGCTAGGCGTATCTTAATACGCTTACAAGACGTCTCGCCCGTGGCGAGTACATCCTCCGGGGCCCAGGGTGGGCTCATCCAGAGGGAGCCTGGCAATCTTGAACACAGGCCTCCGGAGGTGTCCATTGGTGGTGTCCAGGTCCACCACCCGCACGATGCCATCCTTCCCAGGCAGGGTGCGAGTAATGCGCCCCAGTCTCCATTGAAGGGCAGGCAGGTTGTCCTCCTTGATGAGGACGAGCTCGCCAACTCGGGGAGGGGAGGATGGGGACAACCATTTGGAGCGGGTTTGGAGTGTGTGGAGGTAGGACTGGGTCCACAGCGTCCAGAAGCGCTGGGAAAGGGCCTGTACCATCTGGAATCGCCTACGTGTGGAGATCGGCCTATCTTCCACGGATAGTTCGGGAAGGGCCGTTAGTGGGCGGCCTATAATGAAATGTCCGGCCGTAAGCGGCTCAAAGTCTGAAGGATCAGACGAAAGTGGGCAGAGAGGTCTAGAGTTAAGGATTGCTTCGATTCGTGCTAAAAGTGTAGAGAATTCCTCGAATGTGAGGTGCTGTTCGCCAATTACGCGATATAAAGGTTGCTTTGTTGATTTTACGTTGATCTCATGTAACGCACCGAACCATGGTCCCTTAGGGACGTTTAACAACCAAGTAATGTGCTGACCAGCGAGCTTGTGCGCAATCGTGTCATTATTCAAGGCAAGAAAGTTTTGTACTTCAATGAGCTGATTTCTAGCGCCTACATAATTTGTACCGCAGTCCGAGCGGATGAGAACCGGGGCACCGCGGCGTGCTATAAAACGCTGTAATGCCGCGAGGAACGCTTCCGTGCTGAGGTCCGAGACCGGTTCCAAATGAACCGCCTTAGTCGAGAGGCACACGAATATACAAAAGTACGCTTTTAAGAGTTTAACATTACGTAGGGTACTAGATTTAACGAGGAATGGTCCGGCAAAATCGGTCGTGACTTGACTAAATACTGGCTGAGGCGTAACTCTATCGGCTGGCAGGTCGGCCATGAAGGGCGCTTGCGGCTGGGCCCGGCATCGAAAGCATCTAATGCATTTAAAGACTCGGTGTCTAATAATACGGCGCGCGGACAATATCCAAAATTGTTGGCGTAGGATTGCGTGTAAGGTGTCAGCGCCAGGGTGGCAGTGTATTTTGTGGTAGTGGTCAATGATCAGGTCTACAAGTGGGCTAGAGCTGGGAAGTATGAGCGGATGCTGCGCGTCATATCGGATAGACGCATGGGACAGTCGTCCACCAACTCTAAGGAGCTCATCTTTAATGAGAGGTGACAGCCGCTGGAGTCTGACGGAGCAGATTTTGCCAGTTTGAAGGCGGTGGATGTCCTCTGCAAATTCATTGTGCTGAACACTGCGCACCCAGTAAAGTAGGGCCTCTCTTCGTTCACTGACGTACAAGGGGCCTGAGCGTCGCGAATCTGGGTGGTGTCTGCAGT
Organism: Scoparia ambigualis; assembly: GCA_963921215.1. Classification (NCBI taxonomy): domain Eukaryota; kingdom Metazoa; phylum Arthropoda; class Insecta; order Lepidoptera; family Crambidae; genus Scoparia; species Scoparia ambigualis. The sequence goes on from OY992507.1 coordinate 14,691,436, forward strand.
TGTGCAGAAAGCGTTTTAGACAAGCTGTCACTCCGACGAGCTTGTCTAGTGAACTGAACCGAGTGAGCAGGTCAAAGTCAAGACCGGGCACTGTGACCAGTGACGGGACGTGTTTGGGCTTAAGGCCGGGCAGGGCGTGATGGCCCAGAGCTAAGGGCATCGCAGGCCAAGACTCAGAAGGCTGTCCAAGCCACGTGGGAGACCACCATAGGTCGTGGGCTGACAGGGATTGCGCAGACATCCCTCTGCTTGCGCAATCTGCCGGGTTGAGCTCGGAAGGTACGTGTCGCCAGGTACATTCCGGTGAGCCTGAGTTGATTTTGACTACTCTGTTGGCTTCAAAGGGTTGAAGACGGTGAGGCGGTGTATTGAGCCAGGCCAGGACTATCGTACTGTCTGACCAACATATGTGTTGTTGTATACTGATATGGGTCGATAACTGAACCGACACACGGATCATGAGCTGGGAGAGTAGGGTGGCGGCCGACAACTCTAACTTGGGGATTGTGAGGCGATTCTTGATTGGTGCGACTCGCGACTTGGCGACAATCAAGTGTACTAAAGTATCTCCGGAGGCATTGAGCTCATGGAGATAAACAACGGCGGCAAACCCGGCCTCAGAGGCATCTGCAAACCCGTGAAGCGAGTATGCAGCTGAGCCTTTGTTTGCACAAACGTGCCGAGGGAAGCGAATGCTAGACAACAGCGGCAGATCCTCTGAGATGTGGTGCCACTCCGTTTGTACTTCAAAGGGAGTGGGCTCATCCCATTCCAGCTTCAGTAGCCACAATTGCTGAAGCAGCAGCTTTGCGCGGAAGATAACGGGAGAAACCCAGCCGTTTGGGTCATAAAGTGAGGCTACGGTACTCAAAATAGACCGTTTTGTGACATGTGTGATGGGGGGCAGAGAGATGCGGTAGGTGAACTCGTCTGACTGAGGGCTCCACTGTATACCCAAGACCTTAATGGACGTGGACTCTGGGTTCATGTCGAAGTCCTTGGGCATGTCGCATTGGTTGTCGGGAAATCTCTCGAGCAGCCTAGGCGAGTTAGATGTCCACTTACTGAGCTGAAAGCCGCCCAGGTCTAGCAGACTTATCAACTCGTCCTGAAGTGCCTGGGCGGATTCAACCGTGTCATGACCACACAAGATGTCATCAACGAAGATAGACTTGCGAAGAACCTGAGCGGCTCCAGGGTAGCGATGGCCTTCATCATCAGCCAGCTGGAGCAGAGTGCGGATTGCATGATATGGGCTTGATCTTAAGAATAGAATAGAATAGAATAGAATAGAACATTTTATTGCATAACTGTTACATTGTATCTTATTACTAGGTGTAATTGTAATAGTTGGTCCTAACAGTTACCCATATCGGGCATTACAATAAGTATATATAACTATAAGATAACCATGCCATATTAATTAATTATTACATAATCGAGTATAATCCAGGAGCATTGTATAATATATTGAATATAAATTAGAGATAATCATGCCATATTAATTAATTATTACCTACGTAATATAATCCAGGAGCAATGTAGGTATAAATATTAAATAAAAATTAGAATAACAAATTAACAACAATAGCTATGTCAAAATTACAATTATATAAAAGCAAAATATTCGTGCAGGTCATAAAATACATTACAAAATAGCCATTCCTTTAACGTTTTCTTAAAAATACGCTCAGGAACTTGTTTAATATGTATAGGTAATTTATTGTAAACACAGACAGCAGACACGTGGGCACTCTTTTCAAAAATAGCCGATCTAACTCGTGGTAAATAAAGGTCATCAAAATATTTTCTAGTCGTTTTTCTAACTTTCATTTTAGACTTCTTTGGAAATATATGATTGTTACTTCGTACAAATAGGCAAATTTCTAAGATATATATGGCGGTTAAAGTTAATATCTTTTTCTCTTTAAAAATGGCACGCAAGGACTCGTCATATTTTATTCTAAATATTGTTCTTAAGCATCTTTTTTGTAACAGGAAGGTACTATTTACATTGACTGAGTTACCCCAAAATATTATCCCGTAGCTTAGGACGGAATAAACGTTTCCATAGTAGGCGTTGATCGCTACCTCTACAGATGATACGTCAACCAACACCGATAAAGCGTAACACAGGCCATTGATTTTTTTATTAATTTTTTCAATATGGAGTTTCCAGTTTAAATGACTATCTAAGACTATGCCCAAAAACTCTTTATTTTCGACTTCATCTATTTTTGTGTTGTTAAGTTCAATATTTAGATCAAGTGAATCCCTTTTGTAGTTTCTAAATTGAATATAATTAGTTTTTAGTAAATTTACTGTCAAATTTAAAGAATTGAGCCAATTTGTTAAATTATTTAATGTCTGGCATATATCATTTTCAAAGTCACTCAAACTGACATCAACATTTCTTACGAATAAAATTGATGCGTCATCTGCAAACATTACACACAAGTGTTTAGTAATATCCGGTAATTCGTTTATATATATGAGAAACAAAAGAGGCCCTAAAATGCTACCCTGTGGAACTCCCATAATTATACTTTCCAGATTTGATTCGACCACTTCGAGTGATTTGGTCTCTTTGTTAAATATTGTCAGCCCTGTTTTTTGCATTCTATTACTAAGGTATGACTGTAAGAGGTTTAAAGAGCCACCACGTACACCAATATGATGTAGTTGCATCAATAATATTGAATGATCGACACAGTCAAAAGCTCTTGTCATATCAATCAAGAGAGCAGTACAATCTGTTTTGTTGTCAATTGCCTGCCATGCTTTACTCAATAAACAAAAGGCAGCCATGGAAGTTGAAGAGCCTTTTCTAAATCCAAATTGAGATTCACTAAGAATATTTTGTTTGTTTAAAAAACTAAGTAGTCTGGCATACAGTAATTTCTCAAATATCTTCGAAAATGCAGGTAGGATAGCAATTGGTCTATAATTACAAGCTAGGCTCTTTGAGCCCTTTTTATGCAGCGGCCTAATAATTGAAATTTTTAAGTTATCTGGAAAACAGCCAGTCTCAAACATCATATTTGCAATATAAGCCAAGTGTTCTGCTATAAATTCTATGCTAGACTTAACTACTTGAATTGCTATTTGGTCATTTCCACAGCTTTTTTTATTTTTAAGCTTTTTTACACATTCGACAATTTCACTTTTGCTTGTAGGTTTTAAAAAAATGCTATTGCAGGCATCCTTGGAGCTTGGTTTATATAAATTACGTTTATTTAGATTCATGCTTTGGGTTACAAAAAAAATATTAAGGTAATCTGCTATTTCTTGGGGGTTCGTAATATCGCGACCTTTACTATGTAGATGTTCTATTGATTGCTTTAGCTCGTTTTCCGGTGAAGTATGTAGCTTTATCAAACCCCAAGTGGCCCTCGTTTTATTTGTGCTTCTTTTAATATAATCTAAATTAGACTTCCTCTTAGAAAAAGTTATTACCTTTTTCAACTTTGTCTTATATGTTTTATAAGCATATATATTATTTATCGTTTTTTTTACTTGTAGTTTCTTGTGAAGCTTTCTTTTTTGTTTACTAGATACTCTTATACCTTTAGTTATCCAATTAGGCTTTTGCTTGTAAGTAATTTTTACTTTTTCTACGGGAATACAAAGATCATAAATTAATTGAAATATAGCAAGAAACTCATTGTAAGCGGAGTTTACGTCACCTTGCTTATACATTTCGGCAAAACTGATTTGTGAGATATACCAGTTAAAAATTGGTAAGTTGTTATCAATTTTTCTTCTATACTCATACCAGACCTGACAGACAGTTTTTGGCCTAAAAGGAAGTGTTATAACCTGACCAGTGTGGTCAGAAATACCATTATTTAAAATTTTTACCTCATATTTTTTTAGATTAGTTAATATGTTGTCTATACACGTGCTGGAGTTTGCTGTTATGCGTGTGGGTTTGTTTATTGTGCAAACAATGTTGTAACTGGATAATAACGATAAAAAAAGTTTTGTATTTTTATTGGATTCCAATATATTAATATTAAAATCGCCCACAAGAATTACTTTTTTGTTTATTTTTCTGGACTGACGGAGAATCTTAAATAGAACAATATCGAGTTGAGTTAAGAAAACATTTATATTGCTATTTGGGGGTCTATAGATACAGATTACGGTCATATTTAGATCTGGCATTATTATACCACAACATTCAAATACTTTATCCACCGCGACATCATTTAGCCAGTCTAGTTTTTTATAATCCAATGTCTTTTTCGTATATATACAAACACCACCTCTACTAGTCTGACCCCTACAATAATGAGATGCTAGAGAATAGTCCTTAAAATCAATACAATTTAAATCAGAGGTCTTTATGAAAGTTTCCGAGAAACATAGAACGTCTAACTTGTTAATCAAGGATTCAAAATAAATTTGTAGATCATTATATTTCGTTCTCAAACTCATAATATTTTGATGCAATATTTGAAAACTATTATTCTGTGTTACGAAAAAATTCCTCAGCTTCCGTTTGTGTGCCTACTGATATCAAATTATATTTATTCCGATGGGTATTTATTTTTCCTTCTTTTAATTTAAAAATGTAGTCATTATAGTTACGTATATACTCTTTGTTTAAAATTGTTTTCAACAAATTCCTACACAAGTCAACAAGCCTGAGATAAGTTGAGTAATGTCTGCTATATGTGTATCCAACTAAAGTAGCCCATTCAAATTGGTTACAAATATATCTATACATGTTTTGTAATACTTTTCCATTCATATTAGCATGCCTAAAAACCTGAGACAGAATAACATTAGTATTAGATAATTTATTTATGTAATAATATAAGAAGCTTTGCAATTCCATAGGATTTATATCATTTGATCCTCCGATTATAATAACATAGTCCGATTTGTTCAATGCATGACAATAAGATAAGCAGGAATTCAACAATTGATGAACCTTAGCACCGGGCATTACAACAGAAAAAACTTTAAAACAACTGCCTAAGAGAGACTGCAGTAATTTGCAAGTGCCCTTTCCTTCGTCATCACCAAAAATAATAATTTTATGTTTAGGACAACTAACATTTTTCAACGTCTCTATCTTAACATCCGAGGTGCTAGCTAAAAATTCCGGAGATTCTTTATTTTCTTTTGTTTCAATACTTAGTGCATTGTTGTCCTGAGAGTTCGATGGTGATAAGGTTTCAATAATTCTGCTTTGTTTTGGCGTACTTTGTAAATTTCTCAAATTCTTTTTTGTCACCGAGTTTGTTACGGATGTATTTGATGCAATTGGCGACAGTAAGTTCATTGTCGTGGTGGGCTTAGCTGTGTTTTTTTTCTTTTTTATTGGCGTACTTATTTTCTTCAAAGCTTTCAATGCAGTATTATTTTGTTGTAAATTGTTTTTTAATTTAGAGTTTTTAAGTAATAGTGTCTCAATTTCATTATGTGCCGCTTGTAATTCTTCCTGTAATAATTTAATCTGTTCCTTCATTTCAAGTAAATGACTGTCTTCTGTAGATGCGTTCGGTACACTTTTCATGGAGTAGTCAAGATTTATGGAGTTGTAACTACTTTTGTCAAGAGCTGTACTCGTACTTGATAAATCCTTTACTGAGCTTATAGATTTTGAGCGTTGTTGTCGTCGTCTTGTTGTTATGTTTTCTCCCGATGTTAAATCTCGAGTATTTTTATTAACCTTAGTGTTATCCGGTGGTATTCTTGCACAATTAAGACATTTCCAAGACTTTTTATTTTCGTTGGTCATTAGTCTGTACCTCTTTTCGGATACTTCAGTGTCATCGATGTTGTATAACTTTTTGCATACCGAACAAGTTATATTCAAAGGCTTGTATTTACGTTGTAACATTTTGTTAAAAATTACTAACAACACAAAAAGATATCTGCGGCCGGGGATCGATCCACAGACCTTTAACTGCAATAGGGACGCACACTGCCAATGCGCCACGGAGACGCTGATAAGAATGTCGAAAATAAGTAGTAGCAGATTAGATCATTTAGTGCCTGCTTTATCGACGAATCTGGAATATCATACGGAGGTACACTAGATGGGGTTAGTGTCTACGTAGACTGCAACCATTCCGTATATCAAATTGTATGTGTCATCAACAGCTGTTAACCGTTGTAAACAGTAATAAACGTAAAATTTTTGACACTTTTAGGATAAATTGTTGTTTTTGTAATAACTATTTATGATGTTTTTGGATATTAGCAGATTTAATTCACTTATCTGGATAACGTTGATCGTTGATTTCGAAGATATGGATCTGGATGTGATGTGAGGATGCAGTAACTATTATTTTAGTTTTCACTTTATTCACTGTGATTTTCTTGAAATGGGTCCTATCAACGCGAAGTCGAAAATCGTGCCGAAGGCTATGGGCTTGCCCGGGCCCAACGAGACCTTAGTCCCGTCCAACACTTGGCCAAGAACGTCCGACCCCAATAAGAGGTCGATCGGGGCTGGTGTGTGGTAAAGCTGGTCAGCCAATGGCACGGGTGGCTGGCCTAGTACGTGGGAAATGTTTGGTACCTTCTCTAAGGGAAGGTAGCCAGTGACGTTTTTTAAAATGTGAGCTGTGGCAGTAATTGTAGGAGTATCATTGTGAGTGGGTCGGCATACTATTGTTATTGCCGCCTTTGACTCATGTTTGTGCTGATTCCCAACTCCTGTAATTTTTAAAGAAGTGGGTTTTGATGGCAGGTTCAAAAGTCGTGCCATGCGTGACGTTATTAACGTCAGCATACTGCCACAGTCCAATAAAGCTCTGGCTGTGTGTAGATGGCTATGTACGTCCACGACTCTTAGTGAGACGGTTGGCAACAAAATGAGTGTGCCAGTGGGCACAGAAGGTGAGTGAGCTGATTGGGTATCAGCTGAAATTGTATGAGCTGAGTATGTATCAGCTGTGTGGGCATGGGTTGACTGGGCATGGGCTACCTCTTCGCTAAGATGCTCTGTGATAGTAGGGAGTCATAATTGCTGGCGGCGTTCGCGGGGCCTACCTGGCGAACCGGACCTGGGCGGGCTGGCTCTGTGAGCAGAGCTGGGTCGCACCTGTTTAGCCTGTGGGGGTTCGTGCCGCCTGCTGTGTCTGGGACGCTCCCTCGAGTGCTCTGTCAGCTGTGGTGGGGGTACATGTACAGACGACGAATGAGCTGAGTGCGTTGGGCCGTCTGGTCGATGGAGGGACGTGTGGTGGTTCGTGCTCCCACAGTTCTTGCATGCCCCCCTTGACCTGCACTCGCTCTCGTAGTGACGGCCGAGACAACGCTGGCAGCGCTCGCGTGCCTGTACAAAGTCCCAACGGCCCTGTGTTGGCTGGGCATTGTACCATCTGCACGTCATGAGCGTATGTCCCCTAGTGGCACAATAGGGACAGTAGGACGTCGAGCGTGAGGAAGAGGACGAGGACGATGATGAGGAGCAGCTTTGCTGGAAGGCCGAGTAGACGGGGAAGGGCTGACTGCGAGCCGGGGAGGTGGATGGGCGGTGACGCATTTGCTGCGCTGGGCGTGACGGTTGGTGAGTAGGCTGATCGTAGGCGCGGTGAGGCGATGGAGTTGAGGAGCGGCCACGGTAATGGTCGGGTTGTTGCTGAGCCATCTGAGCATAAGTGCGGTGGGGCAACTGTGGAGGCGCGCGGCTACGAGAAGGGCCGGGCAGGGCGTGAATGGGCTGCGGCTGGGCTATGTTGGAGAACTCTGTCTCCACTCAGCGCGCGTGCTCCTCGAGGTAGGTGATGAGGTCACTCAACGTGGGCAGGGTGCTGCTAGACCCGTGTCTGCGTTCAAATAACGTGCGGAGCTCACCCTTAAGCTTTCGCACCACTATCGACACAAACACGTAGTCGTCTCCTATGGGCAGATCCAAATTACTAAGGGCACACTGGGCGGACACCAGCGGAGTGAGGAAAAGTGTGCGTATGTTAGAGCGCGTGTGGATGCTCGGCAGCCCCAGGATTATGTCGACGAAACTATCGATGAGAACCCGGCGGTTCTCGTACCGCTTGGTAAGGATGTCCATGGCCACGGCAAAATTTTCATTGGTGACCTTTAGGTGGGACACCATGCTTAATGCCTCACCGCTGAGACTTGAGAAGAGATAGTGGAGCTTGACTGCTTCCGACAAGGTCGCCATGTCGTCAGTCAAACTCCTGAACAGTGCAATAAAGGAAGGCCAGTCCTCCACCTTTGAGCTGAACCTGGGCAGCGCTATCTTGGGGAGGATGGCTGTAGGCGTATTGACGCCGAGACTGGGCTGAGCGTTATGGGTTGGGGACGACGTGGAAGAGGGTAAGATTTCCTCCCTAGCCACAAGTATCCCCAGGTATGCCCCGGAGGCCTTTGTGTGGTTCTCAGTGTATGTCCTCTCAACCCCCTCGTCTAAGTTCTCCTCGTCAAGAATGCTGTAATATACTGAATCCAGCTTCTCCTTAATACCCTGTACCTGTGCGAAACGCACGTTAAATTCCGTTATGGAATGTTTGGTGTCGCCAGCAATGATCCGTGACCCCACCTCTAGGAGTTGGTGTATTGCTTTGGCGGCCTCCCTAAAAATCGCGGCTTGTGACTTGGTCGGCATCGCGATGAATAAAAGGAGACAAGAAAAAATAAAAAAAAATAAAAAAAAAAATTAACAAATTTAAAGACAGTAAAAGGAACAACACCCTGTATATATTCTATAGTTGGGCTGGATGTATTTGTTTACTAAGGTAAAGGCAAATGGGCTAAAATTAACGCAACAATAAAGAGAGCAAAACTAAGTTGGGACGCCTTGTATATGGCCCACGGGTGGTGCAAACGCGTGTGTATGTGTATGTCTGTGTATGTGTATGTATGCTTATTGAACGCGCGTACGTAACATTAGCCGACCGCAAAACAAAAAGCAAACAAAACAACAAAAACAAAAAAATCACGTTATCCGTAGCCCACTGTTGGGCAAGGCGCTCACAGTCGGCAGACCTGTTGCCGACACTAGCGCGAAGAATGAGTCAGTCGCAAACAAAAAAAAATAAAAATAAACTAATAATAAAAACTTAACTAAAAAGGTTGGGACACTCTGTCTGTGTCCCACAAATGGGCAAACGTGTGAACGTGTGTAGAAGTACTATGCTCTTGTGGTGAGCACGCACAAGAATGAGCCGATTGCCAAGGCAAAAATTAAAACCAAAAAAAAATATAAAATTAATACTAGCGAAAAATAAAGCACGCTACTTGACACGCGTGGTGAGCATGCACGAGATCTGAGCCGATTTAACACGACACGAACATAAAAATTTCATTACAAAATAAAACGGGAAAATAAATCTCTCGTCATATTACCCTACGTAACGTAATAATTTAACTACTAATTAAGTCACCGTTAGGAGTATGAACAACGTATCGTTAGGCAAAAATCGTTTGGGTACACACACAAGCCCGCTCAGATTACAACAACATTACATCATTGCATCACACTTTCGATTTGTAATCAGACAATTGGATGCATACACAAAATCAACAATAAAAATAAAATAATATAAGTGTACGTTGGCCAGCTATACTAATACAAATGATTCATAACTACCTCACCAAATTTTTATTGGGACAGGGTAAAGTTATGTGAACAAACGAATTTAGAAATGATGGCACAAATTAGATTATGGGCGGAAACAATTATTTTTTAGTGGACTGTAATTAAAGGAGCTGATGGAACGTGAGACCAAGTTATGGTGAAATGGTAAAAGAAAACTTGTTACGGGAAGGTCGCCGGCATTAATATTACCGGTTCGAAGATGACCAGGATGTTACGGCGAAAGGCGTTCGCAGTAACAGCGGCGAAATAAGGGTTAGGCAGGAGGTATAAGGGAATAAAGTACTTACAGGGATGATGAGTCACAGGAGCCGGGGGGGCGAGCTGACCACGGGCGGCGAGGTAGGTTGGTTTCCTGGCGCACAGTCACTACACTACACAATAGGCATTTAGGCGGTCTCTTCACATTAGGTTCAGGAGTCACTATAATAAGGGCAGATACCAGCGCGCGTATTTTGTGGGCGTCTCGCGTTAGCTAGCAGACACACTGACTCACTCGCCGGCCGCGTCGTTCCTTCACCTGTTGCGCGCCAACTTCGCCATACAACGCTAGATGGCGCTAGGTGTATCTTAATACGCTTACAAGACGTCTCGCCCGTGGCGAGTACATAGATTTTCTTAAAATGCACAAAGGCACTTTTTTGATCTTGAACTACTCTAAACAAATTAAATAAAAAAAATTTGAATGTTATCTCTTATATAGTCGTATAGTGCGTAGCGGCCTCGGAATTTTTAGATATCACTGATTTTTTTTTAGAAAATAATATCTTATTCTAAACCAAAAAACTTCAAACATCGCTTAAAGTTAAACTGTGAATTTCTCCTATCTACGATAATATTATTGAGCCAAATTTTATACCAGAATAATTGTTACTTCATAAGGAATAAAGATTTTGTAATGAATTTATTATGCTATTGCGATAAAAACTATAGATACAACTGCAAAATTACTACAAAATGCGAAAATGGGCAGCTTACGCAAAAATAACATTTGAGATGTAATAGGCCTCTTAAATAACAGTGTCGCGTAGCTGTGAAAGAATACTACCACCCACTCTCTTCCCTTGGATGTCGTAAAAGGCGACTAACGGACACACGGCACATAAAACCAACTGTATAGAGCGGCGATGGGCTGACCACCTGTCACGCTGAGCACATGTGCAGTCGCTATTTGGTGAAAAGTGGACTATGGCAGAGGACTGCTTTTGCGGTTCTCATTGCCTAGTCTCTGACTAACCCTTCGGGGATAAAAGTCGTGATTATAATTATGGTTATATGAAGAGAAGTGATAGGTTTCCAGTATTCTTTTAATAAGGAGACGCCACCTCACTGATTCGCATCCTCTTCTTCTTAGTAGGCACTCTTGACAGAGCGTGGTTAGTGGGTAGCTCTTAGTGAATGACGGCTCTCGTTAGGCGTCTCCATTCGGCTCTATTAGTAGCATTGTGGGAGCACTCGGTCATGGTCAGAGTGAGGGATATAATCCCGCCCTCTCCTTTCCTCTCCTGGACACGTGCTGGTCTTAGGAACCACCATCATACTGTACAGACTATCTCGTACCAAAAAATTTGGCAAGTCGTTCCTCTGGAAGACCATTCGGCTTTGGAATTCTTTATCGGCGCATGTGTTTCCCAGCTTTTAGTCCCGGGTCTTTTAAGCGAGGCGTGAAACGGCATTTATGCAGACCGTCATGAATGGATACGCTTGTTGCCGTGCTTGTTCCACGGTGAGGAGCGCTCTCATTATTTTGGATTGCATCGGCTGCTTTCCATCAGGCCGGATGTGGTCACTATGACGAACTACATTTTTAAAAAAAAGTTCTACCCATCTGGTTGGAGAGCGACCACGGGACCTCTAGCCCTCCATTCGGCCTTGAACTACGAGACGCTTCATTGAGTCTTCGTAGCGACTTATGTGCCCCAGTTAGTTGCCACCACACAGATCCGCCTTGTCCTCTACCCTACTATATACACTATGTATACCGTTAACCAACCCATCATAACTGTGTCTCGAAATAGCCGATGTCGACTTCCAGTGCTCATAAAAATGGGTTTGATTTATTATGCACATAGTACATTTGCGCCCAACCGTTAAATAGTTAGTCCACCCATAAAATGAAACGTTAAGCTTTTAACTGTGCTTTATCCAGTGATTTCGTGGGTGTTCAATTACGTGATTGTCAGATTTGTCAGGTTATTTAGGTTAATATTTTTTAATATATTTTTTTTTAGTGGTGATGTCATTTTGTTCCAGCCTTTTAAACATCTCCTCTGCTGGGCTCTGATGGCTCAAGCTATTACACATACAAACATATAATCAAGACAGGATGTATGTGCCGCCTTTAGTCCGCACGCTTTCACACATACACTCTAGTAAATAGTGATCTGAACTAATGTGACTCGATATATCGAAGGTGGAAAGGAAAGAAAGGAATTGTGAGCGAGGGAGGGGAAGAGATGGACCGCCTTCCTCTCCAAGAAGAGGGAGGAGGACCGTCACTATGGGGACATCATGAGTCATCTCACAGCTAGGCCTTCCCACATGGACATCAGCACATGTGGAGATTGGGCCTTAACGCTGGCCAAACGTGGAATGGTTCACACAAACCCACGTTGGTGTTTTTAATGACTACCATCTTACGATACCGTGTCGCGTAGCGGTGAAAGAATACTACCACCCCCTCTCTTCCCTTGGGTGTCGTAAAAGGCGACTAACGGACTAAAGACTGCACATACATCATACAGCATAGAGCGGCGATGGGCTCACCACCTGTCACTCTGAGCACATGTGCATTCGCTATTTGGTGAAAAGTGGCCTATGGTAGAGGACAGCATTTGCTGTCCTCATTGCCTAGTATCTGACTAACCCTTCGGGGATAGTAGTCGTGACTATTATGTATGTATGTATGTATAAGTATGTATCTTACGGTAACCACCGAGACCAACGGCTTTACGGAATCACGGATGAGATTCTTTTTTTAATTTGGCCACCTATCCGAAATTAGGTAGTGCTTTGCTCTAGTCGCTTAACTGTCAAAATCGCAAACCGAACGCATAGTCATAAGGGGGATGCAAGGAGAGTTTACCCCACCAGACATGCGGCCTTCAGCTGCTCATTTTAACGTGGCGGTTCGTAAACGTGCCAACGAAATCAATATTGCCAAAAGTTCGTCACAAACACTATAAAACAGTTCCAACAATAAAACCAAGCATACACAAACAGTTTTTGATTGTAGAATGATTTAAAGCCTTAGAGTTTTAATCTAAGTTTAAAGCACTACCTAATAGACGCAGATGACTCTACTGTTTTCGCTTTCATTATCACTGCTCGAGTTGTATGAAGTTTGTACTAAGTGACCTCATTTTAGAGAATTGCGCGAGAATAAAATAAATTACATTATTATTTGTAGAGGCATAGTCAGACGGCCGAAATGTATGCGACTATAAATACTACCAACAGTATGTAATACGCTTCACCGGCAGGAATTTTGAATGAATCCATTTAAATGAAATCTTCTATTATTTTAAGTTGTTTGAATTCGCAATGCTATCTATGTTCATATCGAAACTTAAAATAGCACTTGGAAATGGAAAGACGACGTGCATTTTCCATTACGTCAACCTCGAATTCACGACTTACTCATCCGAGCGACAGTTCATCCTACAAAGACATCGATTAAGTTTATTTATATTCATAATTATACATTATACAATATAATCACGACTATTATCCCCGAAGGGTTAGTCAGAGACTAGGCAATGAGGACAGCAAAAGCAGTCCTCTGCCATAGTCCACTTTTCACCATATAGCGACTGCATATGTGCTCAGCGTGACAACAGGTGGCGAGCCCATCGCCGCTTTATGCTGTTGGATGTATGTGCAGTCTTTAGTCCGTTAGGCGCCTTTTAGTACATACACCCAAGGGAAGAGAGGGGGTGGTAGTATTCTTTCACCGCTACGCGAGACGGTAAACAAAAAAAATTACCATTAAGTATTCAATAATAATTTATTATGTAATTTATTATATAAACATTCTTCATCGAATTTAGCCCTAGCCCTACGAATTATACGTTTATAGTAAGTATAGGTCCTTTGTTGATATTTTTCTGTGGTCCTACGCTACGCTTGCCGACATGCGATCTCCACTCCAGAACTTAATTTAACCAAAGATTAACCTAGAAATGTTGTAACTTTAATATAAAAGAATGTGGCAGCGAAATACCACGGGAATATAGTTAGAAAGTGGACTGTATTTACTTAGGTGTTGGAATCAAACTATTAAATTACACAATGCTTTCGGTATTATAATCTGTCTTGGCAACTACCCTTAATATGGCAAAAACACTTACCTCGACCAGCTTTCTGTGGAGACGCGATCTAAGGCTCGTTCTGCAGTTCTTGGTTCGGTTTCGGTCACACGAACGATATTTTTCGCAGAAGGCTTTTAGCTAAGGTATTGTATCAAATTAAGATTTTTCTATTCTATTCTGTAATTTTAATATAATCAAAAATATAATCAATTATTTAATGTGTACAATAAAAGTATTCTAAAATAGCTTAAACATTAACGTACTATTAGGAAACCGCCGCCGATAGTAGGTACAGTTTTACGCCTTCCTTCCTCAATTTTGTTGCTCTCCTTTCTGTGAGATCTCTGACACTGGTAAAAGTTATTTTTAAAAGTCATACCTCTAATACCACTAACAAGCTAGATTCATTTTCGACTGAAGCAGGGCAAAGGCCTTTCATTCTTCCCATTATCCATTTACCTATCTCCGATTCGAGTTGTTTCGTACCAATACTTTGTGCCATCCAGCTGAACTTGCTAAATAGCACGTTCATACTGAGATCCGTCTCCCGGACTGACGTCGAACGTTGACGGACCTTCCTCTTTGTCATCATCGGTTTAACGGGAATCAAGTTAAGTTGTCTACGCGATAATATTGTCCGATACATTAAACAACGTGTCCGGCGCAGTACTTCTTCAGAAATTAATTATATTTATTATTTCAGCCGTAATGTAAGCGTCCCGCTGCTAGATGTGGTAGTGCTAATAGTGTTTTTTCTAAGTAGCCTGGCAAATAATCTAATTTATTTGTGCGCGATGGAATATTGGAGACTGCAAATCGGTGACTGCAGAGAGCATGACGCGTGGAGTACGCATGGAGGAAGGAAGAAGAAAGGATGAGGTCAAAGAGTTCTTAAGAGCACTCGCCATGGTGTAAGCCACATATCTGATCTGTGGTGTAAGCGGTGGAAACGCTGAGTTTCAATTGCAGTACATAATTAAGTACTTTAATTTCCCAATGTGCTAATGTGGGAAGGCTGAGCAAGAAGAATAAATTGTTTAATTAATCAGTTTTGAGGTACTAACACTAAATAGCCTAAAAATAATTGAAGTACACGGCTCTCGAGACGGCAGCCATGCTCAAATCGCGCAGATTATAAGACTATACGTACCTATCTATAGGCTGTTACTAGTTACTTAAATCGCGAACGTACACAATCGCCCACGTGCTGTCTCGTTTGTTTACAGTATTGCACGCGGCTGTGGAATAATATGTTTCAATGTGAAATAGAGCCGGCCGATACCGGCCCGGCCCCTGTTTTATTGTGTGGATATCGCGCACTGTACAGCTGCTTGCCGTGGTTTCGGTAAAAATAGCGTATGGAAAACAAAGAATCAACAACACGGCCGCCGCCCGCCCCGCCGCTGTCGAAAGTGGAGATAAATCTTAGGTTGAGTGTTGAGCCCTGGTGGTCTAGAATAGATTGCCGATAGACTCCTGTCGAACTGTGTAACGACTGCTGGGTATATTACGGGGTAAGTGAGCCAGAGCAATCATAATGAGTTCGTTTGGGGAAATCCGAAACTGTACAAGAGTTTGTTTGTGTAGGAACTATGTTGTCGACAGTTTTTTATATTATTTATGATTATTGATAGGCTGTGTGGTGTGTGTGTGGCGGCTCTTTAAAATAATACTGCCAACCCATCTCTTCCCTTGGGTGTCGTAAAAGGCAAATAACGGACTAAAGATTCTCATACACCCAACAGCAGCAGCAATGGGCTCATCTCCTGACACGCTAAGCACAATTTTGAGGCTTGTCTAAAGTTATTGGGATTCCATGTTCGCTCGTTACTTAATGGCACGTTAACATCGTGATCCAATTCAGCACGTGCTAGTCGACGCAGCGGAAATCGTAAACTGGTTTTAAGATTGCGATCTCAAAACCGGTTTACGATTTCCGCTTTTCCCACAGGATGACCGTGTCGCAAATGCACTTCCGCTTTTCGCTCTCAATCATCGTAATACCTATAGACAAAGAAAGACACTTTTTCTCTTTTTTAGCCTTAAATCACACACTGCAAAGTGTACGTTTTATAAGGCGTTTGGCGAGTTAGCGTTCGGAGAATTCTCAAACTTCTTTGGGCATTCTCTCTCTGGCGCGTGGCGGGCCGTTGCTTAGGTGAACTCCTGTGATGCCGGATCCTAGTTAACGTGGTGGCACCTAAGAAAAAGTAGGTACTTACATGAGTTTTAGTGGATATGGCCTCCCCTTTGAGAAGGAGAGTCCCACTCGCACATTAACTTTAGCGTCTCTCTCACGCAGTGATACATGCGTAATGCATTTTTTAGATAATTTTATCGAGATCGCCTGCAAGGGAAAATCATGTCTTTACTTGATTCTTAGGTACCAACGAATCTTACCGTGTACAGGACAACTTCAAAGACTTTTCAAAGAACAGGATCAGCTGTGAAGGCTGTGATCAATATTAAACATTTTTAGTTACTTCTTTTTACATAACTAGAACTACTAAGTCTAAAAAGAATACTACCAACATAATTATATCATCTCTTGCGTGTCGTAAAAGGCGACTAACGGATTTATACATCCAACAGCAGCGGCGAAGGGTTCACCACCTTGTCACACAGTTAAAAAGGATTTCTCAAAGCAAGAAAAATAGTTTTCTTGACATATTATGTTATTTTAAGGAAAATTGTCTTAATACAATTAATGTTTATTCATTTTTAGATATTGGCAGTCCTAAAACAAAGGATATATTTTCTTGTTTTTACAATCAAGAAAAAATATTTTTAATGAAGAAAAAGTAAAATTAATCTAAGAAGTTCAAATGTTATTGTTTTAATACAATGAAATACTTATTTCAAACTAAAAGTTTATTTATCACAATGATACAATTCATTAGATGAAGAAAACATTATCTTGAATCATATCTTGAGCAAATTTAAAAAAATATCTCTTGAACTAATGACATCTAATCTTGTTTTGAGTAAACATCCTGGTTTGCTACAAAATATTATAGTACCTTGTTTCAAATAAATAACTAGTTATCTTTACCATATTTTTTTTATATGGCGACACACGCTTAGCTAACGATATTGTGAGTGTGCGCGCCATGCAAAACAAGTTTAAAACTGTTTGTACTGTTTGAGATTAGGCCTGTGGCTGCCAGATGAAAAATTAGTGGACAAAGTGACGACAACAATGACGCCCTAGATGGCGCTGTACTGTGTCCTGCATCGCGCTATGTTTCGTTTCATCAATAGTTTAAGTACGGATCTGATTTTTTTTTAATGTATCGAATCTTGCACTGAGGTTGCTTCCAAGTATATTTGGAACATTCTTGGTCTATCGAGTTACTGAATATTCTTTTAGTACTCTCAATAGAAAAAGCCTTCTGCTAGCAGTCCCTTCGCGGTGGAACCACAGAATAATATGTGGAACTCCACCTACCACATGCTTGAGAGATTCACATCGTTGCAAGAAGCTTTGAGGGCCACAATTTAAATGTTGACCTTCCCGTTATACTTATACCATTAGAGGAGTGGAACTGCATCAGTCAGATTTGTGAGATACTCTAGCCATTTGAAGATGCAACTAAGATAATGAGTGGCGAAACATACCTACTAGCGAGTAAAGCCGTCGTTTTAGCAGCTGGACTGAATAGAGTTTGCGATCAGCTTTTACAACGAAATTTCTATCAATCCGTCAACAATTTTATATTAGTTGTAAAACAAGGACTAATAACAAGATTTGGCGAAATTAAAAATAATGAAGCAATTGCGATTTGCACTATATTGGACCCCCGCTTTAGGCACCACGCCTTCGAAGATCAAGAAGCCATGTTAACGGCAAAGACTGTGCTACTAGAAAAGGTCATTGCATTTCAGTCAGAAAACATTCCCATTCCTGCTGCATCATCTTTGTGGGGAAAATTCGACTCGAAAGTTTTTATTTATTTATTTATTTATTTATTATTATTTATTTATTATTTATTTGGAAGACCAACAGCTAATATACATAATTATAACTTAAAATAACACCAAACAGCCAATTATAGGTCCTCACAAGTAGCAACAAATTAACTTAATAGACATAGTTAACATTACAAGCGCTCAATCACATACTCACAGTAAATACAATAACACAATTATAAAACATCAAATAACATCAAATAAAGAACTGCTCGCTCAAAAGTCTCCTCGCATTTGCATAACCAGTATTAAAAAGGTCGATGTCAACCTCCCTGGACACTGCATTGAATCTGTTAGCCGCACGCCAGAATATGTGTTTTGCCTGAAATTCGACGTGGCACCGGGAAGATACAAAAGCGAATGGAATCTGCGCGACTTTAGGGGAGCTCTTAGGGCAATGTGAGAGACAAGCTCAGGGCAGTCGACAGCTCCAGAAGCAATTTTTAACAAAAATACCAGGTCCGAGATATCACGTCGCTTATCCAATGGTAGGAGATGGTGCTTCTTGCATAAATCTATGTAAGACGTAGACTCATACCTAGTCTTAGTACGGAAACATAAATACTTCAAAAATCTTTTTTGGATATTCTCTATTCGCGAAACATAGATTTGATATCGAGGGTTCCAAACCTGCGACGCGTACTCCAGGTAGCTGCGGACAAATGTACAGTACAAGATCTTAAATGTTTTAACTTGATGAAAGTCTTTGGCACTGCGCATCACAAAGCCTAGAGCCCTCGAAGCCCTGGAAACTATATTATCGATATGTTTATCAAATAATAGCTTGTCGTCATGACAAACACCAAGATCCCGCACTTAATTGACCCGCTGAAGAGCAACCCCATCGAGCGTATAATCGTACAGAACCAAGTTACGCTTCCGAGTATAAGTTACAACACAACATTTAGATGGGTTCAGATCCAATCGGTTACGCACGCAATAATCCTGTAGCCGTACGAGATCCTCCTGTAGTAACACCGCATCACTCATATATTTGACAGTAGAGATTATCTTCATGTCATCAGCAAAACATAGCAACCGCGACGACCTAAGGCAGTGTTCGATGTCGTTCACAAAAATAGTGAATAAAAGAGGTCCAAGTAAGGACCCTTGTGGAACACCACTAGGAATCAATACCCACCCGGACATATAATTATTAACAACCACTGCCTGCGTACGGTTGTCAATGTACGACGAAAACCATCTGAACAAGTCCCCACTAATGCCAATCCCCAAAAGCTTGGATAGAAGCAAGTTATGTTGGATTCTGTCAAAGGTCTTACTGTAATCAGTATAGATGACGTCCACTTGAATGCCACTGTCCATAGCTTCAGTGAGTAAGTTGTTAAACACAACAAGGTTAGTTACAGTAGAACGGCTTGTCAGAAATCCATGTTGTGTCAGGTTAAAATAATGTTGAATTGCTCGATAAACTTGTTTATAAAAAATCTTCTCCAACACATTAGAGATAATGCAGAGCTTGGATATTGGACGGTAATTGACAATATCGGTCTTGGAGCCCTTTTTATGCACTGGGGTGATGTAGGCACGCTTCCATATATTCGGCACAGTTCCACTGCCTAATGACCTTTTGAATAATAGTGAGACGGGAATGGCTAAGGACTTGGCGCACCGTATAAGGAATCGGGCGGGCAGTGAGTCAGGACCGGCAGACTTAGAGGGGTCCAGGGACGAGAGAAGTTTGGTGATTTCATCGACACAAACGGAGATAGTGGATATGCCAGAGCCACTTGTAGCATAGGGCACTAGATCTAGGCAAGGAGTTAATTGGCAATTCGAAGCGCTTAAAAAAATTGAGCAAAAGTAGTCAGAAAAAGCGTTGCATACAGCAACACCAGTGTTGACAACTAGGTCAAAGCATTTATGACTACTTGGCATAGCGTTAGACTTAGATTTACCCCTTATAAATGACCAGAAGGTTTTGGGGTTGTCCTTAATAGATTTTTCAATAGAATCAATGTAATTACGATAGCAGGTCTTTTCCAAGATTCTGACTCAATCACGTAATAACTTATAACATATGTCATTCGAACGGTTACCGTAAATCTTAAATTTTCTCAAGTACTTAAACTTCTCTTTAATTACCTTCCTCAGTGCAGAAGAATACCAAACTGGAAATCGGCTATTGTTAATCACCTTAGATGGTATGTACTTGTCTCTCAATAATGAAAGAGTACTATAAAAATATTCAACCGCATCTTCAAGGGATTTAGATGAGAATTCTTCAAGCAAATTAATTTCAGAAATCTTATTGTTAATGGAGACGTAGTCACCCTTATTAAAAAGATACTTGATACGAGAGGCCCTATCCAAAGACACAAAGTCCGCAAAACGTAAGTTAATGGACAGTGCACCATGATGAGGGTCAGTCGGTACAAGTGAGTCATCACTACAGTCAGAGACAGAGACATCATCGTTACACAGGATAAGATCGATAATCCTACCAGTGGCATTTTTTATTCCATTGAACTGCCTGAGACCGAGAGTGGTTTACTCATCCACCAACCGAATCTCGTTATCGGATTTAAAGTTGTAAGGATCATAAGAACCGTCATTATTAACACTAGGAGACCAGCCTATGCCACTTAAGTTAAAATCACCCGTTACAAGGTATAAATCCAAAGGACTACGCATAACCACATCACTCAAACAATTCAAAAAGTTTGACAACTGCTGACAGAATGTGAACCCAAGATTTTCTGAGCATAAGCAAAAAACACAAATATGTAATTTCACGTGAACATTATTACCTATTTGCTTGAGGGTCAGCGTTAGCCAAAGATCCTCCGCGGTCGAATGAAATGTAGGCTGAGGTATAGTAGCCAAGTCGCGACGTGTTGCTATAAGCACACCACCGCCATACACCTGACCCGTCTCATCATAGTTCCGATCACGTCGCCAAACCACGTACTGATCGTCAAACAACTCGGTATTCATTATGCCATCTAACAACCACGTTTCGGTAATAATAATAATGTCATAATCTGAAATACTCATATTACGAAAAAAAATTGTTGTTTTTGTAAGCAGACCCCGTGCATTCTGATAATATACTTTGTATTTATTCGTTGAATTAACATTAGAATTTACCTCTTTTAATATTAAAAGAAATTAAAATCAAACTTTCATCACAATAATAAAAATAAAAATGTCGAATAAATACATCCATCATCTGGTATTTGTAAAATAAAATATTAACTACAACAAACATCAGGCAAATAAACAAATGCATAGTGAGAAAGCTAGCGAATAAGCAATTCAATGCAGTAGCCTTATGCATAAAAAGTACACATAAAAGGAGCAAAATGTTGACATTGATTGAGCCACACTTAACTAAAACAATAACGGGAGGTAGTTTTGAGCGATACATTGGCAGCGCCAACACGTCTATAAGCAAAGCAGGTATTGCCAACACTTTAAAGTTAAAACATAACATGAGAAACACTATAAGTTCAAACTGTGAGCTACACCAGACATGCGTGTGAAATATTATGACCGAAAATAAGTAGCATACATAAAAAATAACAGGAACTAAATGGCAGAATAAAAAGTAAACTAAGAATTCTTTTATTTCAAGATTATTTCAAATATCAGTTTGAGATTATTTATTTTTTAATGTCAAAAAATATTAGTTTCAATATATATGAGGCAACCATAATCTTGGTTTAATGCAATTTGCTTTCATGCAAGATTATTTTACTTATTTGGAGAATACCGTTTTTTCTGTGCATGCTGAGCACAATCTTGCAGATGTTATTTGGTGAAACGTGAACTGTTGCAAGGCACTATGAGACTTAGGGGATAATAGTCTTGAGTGGATGTACGGTCAGGGTCACCGTCGCTTTACCACTCTGCAGAAATTTTCGTATGAAGCGCGCCGCTCGCCCGGGTGCGTGCCCGTACCAAATAGACGTCACGGTGTGCAAGAGATTTTGACCTTTAGACTGGTAAAGCGACGGAGTCCGCGATAGTACTTAAGCAGGTATTATATGTACCCAAAAAATCTCATTGCGGAGTTACATGGTTTATCCCGAATTCCCGAGCGAGCTTGCGTTTAGCTGGCATGACGATGATGATGATAAGGTGCCAAAGTCATTCAGTTTGCTTATTGTATCAAGAACGGAGAAATCAATCAGTATGTTGATAGAACGGAAATCTATTTCAGTTCGTCCATTGTGTTTGACTTTACGCTGAACTTGCAAGGATGCCAGGCATGCGTCACTAGTTATGATGGAAATTGATCCACATTTGCAATTTTGTACCACTGCACCAGGGAAGACGTAGATAGTTATGTGGGGACTAATCCCCCTCGATATGTGGATGCCCCATAAATTCCCCCATTGATATCCCGAAAAAACTTCTTTTCTTCTTCTCTGCTCTCGAATACTCTCAATACCCAACTCTTACTATATCTTAACTACTTTGGTACCTACTCCTAAATCTACAACAATGGATTAATAAATCTAGTCAGCAGTTCTATCTCTGGTAAGTAGGGTTGCCACCCGTACTCTAAAATAGAGTATTATCCTCTTTTTCATGTAGGCGTAGTAGGCACTTTATAATCTATGACTCCAATAAAGTACGCTAAAATACTCTATTTACCTAAAAGACAAATATTTGATAAATGTCGCAAAGAGCAACAAAAAATACGTTTATATTAAAAATTATTAACGAATAGGTGAGTACTCTTTTTATGCTATGTAAATAAATATAGTACATTGTTACCCTAGGGGTGAAAGTAGCTTATTTATTGGGAATAACGACGACGGGGTTTGGCACTCGAGCCAGAGAATATATAAACTACCGTCCGAGCGTAGGGATCTAGGGAGGGCGCCTATAGTTCGAGGGACTAAATATATAAGTCTTTCACCCAAGGTAAACACTGTGCTTTTCAATACAAATACAAGGAAAGTAGCTAAAAATAAAAACATGAATTAGCTAAAGAAAAAATACGTTTAGTCCGTTAGTCGCCTTTTACGACACTCAATGGTAGACCTCTTCTATGCTGTTGGTTGTATGTGCAGTCTTTAGTCAGTTAGTCGCCTTTTACGACACCCAAGGGAAGAGAGTTGTTGGTAGTATTATTTTGATGAGCCCATTGCCACTCTATGCTGTTGAATGCATGTGCAGTCTTTAGTCCGCTAGTCGCCTTTTACGACACCCAAGGGAAGAAAGGGGTTGGTAGTATTATTTTGATGAACCCATCGCCGCTTTATGCTGTATGATGTATGTGCAGTCTTTAGTGTGTTAGTCGACTTTTACGACACCCAAGGGAAGAGATAGATTGTTAGTATTATTTTAATAATAAGTCACAACTACACATGAAAGTACCTGTCAGAAAAACGATTCTCCCTAGGGCGGAAAAGACTACTTTCCAGTCCACCCGCTCCTCAGGCAACTTCAGCCCTACTTTACGAGTATGAGGAATGAAAAATATTCTTTCTGACAGGTACCTACTGTTATGTGTAGTTGTGACTTGTGTTGTGAGTACATTGTTACCCTAGGGGTGAAAGTAGCTTATTTATTGGGAATAATGACGACGGGGTTTGGCACCCGAGCCAGAGAATATATACACTTCCGTCCGAGCGTAGGGAGGGAGCCAATAGTTCGAGGGACTAAATATATAAGTCTTTCACCCAAGGTAAACACTGTGCTTTTCAATACAAATACAAGGAAAGTAACTAAAAATAAAATAATGAATTAGCTAAAGAAAAAATAAGTTTAGTCCGTTAGTCGCCTTTTACGACACTCAATGGTAGACCTTTTCTATGCTGTTGGTTGTATGTGCAGTCTTTAGTCCGTTAGTTGCCTTTTACGACACCCAAGGGAAGAGAGTTGTTGGTAGTATTTTTTTGATGAGCCCATTGCCACTCTATGCTGTTGAATGCATGTGCAGTCTTTAGTCCGTTAGTCGCCTTTTACGACACCGAAGGGAAGAGAGGGATTGGTAGTACTATTTTAATGAGCCCATCACCGTTCTATACTGTCGGATTAATGTGCAGTCTTTAGTCCGTTAGTCGCCTTTTATGACACCCAAGGGAAGCTTTCTTCCCTTTGGTATCGTAAACAAGTTAATAGTACAAATACCAACCCCTTTGGGCTGGTAGTATTATTTTGATAAGCCCATCGCCGCTCTATGCTGTTGGATGTATGTGCAGTGTTTAGTCCGTTAATTGCCTTTTACGACACCCAAGGGAAGAGAGGGGTTGGTAGTATTATTTTGATGAACCCATCGCCGCTCTATGCTGTTGGTGATATGTGCAGTCTTTAGGCCGTTAGTCTATTTTTATGAAACCGAAGGGAAGACAGGTATTGGTAGTATTATTTTGATGAGCCAATCGACGCTCTATGCTGTTGGATGTATGTGCAGTCCGTTAGTCGCCTTTTACGACACCCAAGGGAAGAAAGGGGTTGGTAGTATCATTTTGATGAGCCCATCGCCGCTTTATGCTGTAAGATGTATGTGCAGTCTTTAGTGCGTTAATCGACTTTTACGACACCCAAGGGAAGAGATAGATTGTTAGTATTATTTTAATAATAAGTCACAACTACACATGAAAGTACCTGTCAGAAAAACGATTCTCCCTAGGGCGGAAAAGACTACTTTCCAGTCCACCCGCTCCTCAGGCAACTTTAGCCCTACTTTACGAGTATGAGGAATGAAAAATATTCTTTCTGACAGGTATCTACTGTCATGTGTAGTTGTGACTTATAATAAAATAATACTAACAACCCATCTCTTCCCTTGGGTGTCGTGAAAGGCGACTAACGGACTAAAGACTGCACATACAAAAACACCCACAGCCGAGACAATTTAGAAAAATAATAATTTCTAAATTGACCCGACCGGGAACGAACCCGGGACCTCAGAGATGGCGACATTATGAAAACCGGTGTACAAACCACTCGACCAAGGAAGTCGTTTAATACTAATAATTACGGTACTTTCACCCCTAGGGTAACTATGTATGTACCTTTTATTCTTTCCCCATACTCGGAAAGTAGGTCTGAAGTTGCCTGAGGAGCGGGTTATAAGTTTCAGTACTCAGAGGTTGAAAGACACTATTTAATACTTTTCAGTAGTGATGGGCGATTGTGAATGACATTATTCGAATTATTCGATTGTAGAAGTCATTCGAATTATTCGAATAACTTTACAAATCATTCGATTTTGAATATAAGCAAGAAGCGAATAAGAATGTATAGCGTCGTCTCATTTCTTCCGATTCAAATTTCATTACTACTAGTATAACTAGTCGAATATTCAAACCATCGAACTAACTTGTACGAGGGAATAAAAAGATAAACGAAACAAGTGTGTGTAAGAGAGAAAGAAATAAGTATAAACAATCATGGCGTTTGCTCTTTTTGCATTCCCGCCAATCGCGCCATTGCATTATTCGATTGTTCCTTCGAATATCAAATAAAAGTAGACTTTATGTTACGATAGATAAAGACCAATTTTGAATGGCATAGTGAATGAGTGAACTAGCGGTTTCATTCGAATTTGCAAACTAGTGATCGATTGTTTTTGTATTCGATTGTTAATATAAGTTGTATCAAACCATTCGATTGTTCGAATCAGTACCAATCGCCCATCTTTGCTTTTCAGCCAAGGAGAATCGTTTTTCTGACAGGTACTGTCAAATTATAAAAAAAAACTAGTTTTTAAATATATATTTGTTCCGTTAATGAACAGGCTAAGGTCAGAGACCATACTGCCTAGTCATTAGTATTTTATTTCTTTTTTTCCCTAGATGATAATGATTGGTGATTAAGATGATGAATGATAAATGATATTCCCCCAAACCCCTTGTGTTCTCAGTAAAGATGTGATGAAACTTTACTAAGATCTCACGCGGACTTCTGGAGAGAATTTGAAAAGTTATGTTGCACTGTTTTGTTTCATTTGCCAACACTCATGCACGTTCACAAACACTTAACGGTTAATAATCTACTATTATTTCACATTAATGTTCGAAAAAACACAAATTTTAGAAAATAAAACAAAACCGCAGATATGACGTTACACTTTCCCGCCAAGAAGTAAAAAAGCTAGTTCTAATTTCACATTTTTAATGAACCGTATCCCAACATTCTATACAGCAACTCAATTACATTGCATAGAAAAGTATTAATTAACACATATTTAGACGGGATTTAACGCAAAACTACTTAGTAAAGGCATTCTACGCATAGGTACCTTTTATACCCGACGTTTCGACCGAGTTGCACGGCCGTGGTCACGGGTGGACTCAAGTCCACCTGTGACCACGGCCGGTACCTATGCGTAGAATGCCTTTACTAAGTAGTTTTGCGTTAAATTCCGTCTAAATATGTGTGCATGATGGAACGCGTAAGTTAAAAAAAAGGTATTTATTAATTAAAGAATATATTTTTTGAAATTAGGTACTTTGTTTGGGACAAACTGGCCATTTACGGATGGCAACTTTTGTCGTCATAACTTGTAGTGACAGACGGCTGTCAGAATGTGACGTAAGACACACACTTTTTTTTTTTTGATATTGTGTTAGTTTTCATAGGCCCATGATATTTTTACGGTTACAATTTATTTGTTACTGTTACTTATCTTAATGTTAACTAAATTACTACATTATTACTACATTCATGCACCTTTTTTTTTATTATTATTATTTTTCTTTTATATATATATTTTTTTTTATTATCATTTTTTTTTTTAATAATTATATTATGCATTCTTTTTTTTGGAATATTGAGTGGGTATTTGTTGTTGGAGCTCTTTTTAATATGTTCTTTTCTTTTGTGCAAATTTTTATTATTAAATCTATTAATTTTTTTTTTCTTTTTGATTGGTTACATTTTCTTAATTCTATTGTTACATGGAATTATTGTTAGGGCTGTTAAAAAATTTTTAGATTATTCTATAGTTGTTAGGGCTTAAATTATTGTTAGAGCTGGGGCAGAGTTTTACAATTTTAATTTTCGGTTTCTTAACTATTACATTTTCATTAGTTACTATTACATTTTAATTTAGGCAATTATGGGTTTTATTGAATAATGTTGGCTGTTACAAATTTTTACAATTTTGGTTGTCCGTTTCTTATAACTAATGTATTTTAATATTAGACTGTTTTGTTGGGGTTTTTATACAATAGTGTTATTTATACTTAAGATTGTTAACAATTTTATGGTGTGTGGTGTGAGAGAATGGAATTACAATAATATATATATATTTATCTTGTCCTTAAAAATGTTTGACTTAAGTTGGGGGGGGGGAAGAAGAGTTGACTGGAAGGTGACATTATAGCGCGATGTTCTGCCATTTTCTCCATCACCGAGGTATCTCTCCTTCTGATGGCCATTTTGAGATTGTAGTCCCAGATCTTATTGGTGGATGCACTGGCTGCTTTGGATATCAGTCTAGCAACTGCGTCGTCACTGTTGTCCACGTAATAGACACAAGACTCCGTGTGCCGCGAGACTGCTACCACTGCGTGTGGGACGCTGTTGTGTAGCTTTGTGGCTTTGGCTGCTGTCCTTATGATAATTACTGACCCAAAAGTGAGACCCTGAGCCTCGTGGATGGTTAGGACCCTTGATTCCTCTCCGGCTCCGTATCCCTGTGTGATAAGGGATGCCTTCTCCGCCTGTGTGGTGAGTGAGGAACAGGGTCTTAGGCGCGTTCTTGGTAATCACCGCGCCCGTATACCTCTCGATTTTCAGGGAATGAGCTTGTTGTTTAGCCGAGTATATACCCCCGTAGATTTCGCTGAGGGCATACGCTACGTCCATTGGGTTCCTGTAGGTGCACAGCAGCTCCTTGGTGATGTTAACTACTGCAGTGGGCTTATTATATTTTTGTTCAAATAGGTTGAGTCTGTCGATGTGAGGCAGCTGATTGACGTCGCCGACGATTCTCGCTTCATCCGCGCGTGTGACCTTGATGGCCATAACCACGGATCCGAAGTGATTTATCAGCGCCTCATCGATCATGACTCTCCCGTATTTTTCTTTTTTCACCCCATTTGCCAGAACGGACGCCATCGTCCTTACTCTCCTTTTGGCGTCGTCTCCGATTTTAGGTTCCAGCTTTGCCCTTAGATCGTTCGCCGCTTCAGTAGTCGTGGTGACTATGAGGTCCTTGACTGTGTCGAAGTGGCTAACGATCCATGTGGTCTTGCCGCAGCCTGGGACTCCGTTTACCCAATCGATTTTGGGGAGTGTCCAGTCGTCGAGGAAGGAGCCGTCCAGACCTGGTCCTGAGATGATTTCAGCCATCTGTAGGACCTTATCCTCTAGCATTATCCTCGTACTTTTGGACACTACTACGATGTCCTCCGTGGCGGCAAATGTTTTTCTTCCCGTGCTCTCCGTCGCCCCCTCGTCCAACTTTACATATCCTTGCGAACTGTAGGCAGCCATATAATCTCCGCTCATACTTCCTCTGAGTACTTCTGCGGTGGTGTTGTTGTATATGGCCGCTTCTGCTTCTTTGAGTTTCACCACTAGCAACCCTTCGTTCTGACGTTCGAACGTAGTGAGGATAGACCTCAGAGTGTCCTCGTTGGTCTTTTTGGTTGCGACGGTGATCGCTATGAACTCTCTGAAGGCGTTCACAAGGTGTTGGAGAGGGTTGTCTGCATCGTCGAGCACTGGTTGTTGTACCAGGCCCATTTGAGCACTGGTAGGTGTTGAGGATGGGATGGTAGGTGTATGAGGAGGCGGCTTTAGCCAGTCTCGGACAGCCTCTTCTTGGCGCAGGGATGTTTTTGTGCGCTTTAGTTTTTTGGCCGCCGTTACCGACAAAGAGGCCGCCGCCGAGCGCACTGCCTGTAGTACTTGTCGGAGCCTTCCGCTCTGTTTTTTTTAGTGGTGGTGGTGTTATTCTCCTTCCCCTCTGTATTCCTCTTTTCCTGTAGGCGCTCTGATCCGCTGTATTCTGCCGGAACTGGATGACCCCAGCAGTCTGTGGGGCCAGCAGATGCTCCGGCTCTGTCTGGGGGTGGCAGCAAGTAGTTGAGGTTAGTGCCTCGGTCCTCGTATACCACGATGTCGTGGACACGAGAGGCTTTGACACATCCCAAGTAGTCACTGACCTCCCCTGTGACCCATCCAACGACCATTGCGTCCACGCTGATAATCCTGGGGTGTGACTTGTGTGTATTTCCAAGTTCGGCTAGAAGGTGGCCTACTACGGTGAAGTTCGTCGGTGGATCCCCTTCCGCCCCCTCGAACAGCAAGATCACCTTGTTAGTGATTCTTACTATCTTGCAGAGACGGCCGTTCACCTCCGTCGACTCCAGTTCGTTGTAGACTTTCCGCTTCATGGTGTTCTTGAGGCTGGATCCCTTCGTTAGTGTAGCCAAACCTGGTGAAATACGGATGTTAGTTCTCTCCCTGGCGCAACAGAAGCAGATTCCCAGCGCTTTCTGGCCCCCCTCCATGAACAGAGCCACCCCTCGCAGCCTTAGACCGGGCTGACCGGGTTGCGCCCTCTCCAAGAAGTGGGTAATGCCGTAGGATGTGCCCGAAGCACCCGGGAGAGGGTGAGTTATTGTGTAGTCACTAATTGTTTGTGGTGTTGTGGTGGTGGTAGTAAGTCCGGTAGGTGGAATGATTTGTTGGGATATGGGTGGAAGTGTATCCCTAGGTGTTGCATTCCTTTTAGTTGCTGTTTTAAGGCAACTCTCTATGTACTCCAGAAGGTGGGGTCTGGTATATTTGTCCGAAATTATGAAGGGCATGATCTGCCGGTTGATGTTGGCTCCGATCCTGCACTCCATGTCGAACCTTTTGGCGGCGAAACGCGGGCATTCAGTGATGATGTGCCACACTGTTTCGGTCTCTAGCGGGTCACATTCACACCCAGGGCTCTCCTGGAGTGGTCCAGGTGCAGGCACTGACAGGTCACGGTGGCATAGCGGAGTATCTGCATCGCTTCAGGCTCAAAGATCTCCGACCCCACGGTCGGAGATCTCGAAGATCTTACCATCTTGTAGGCTTCGCTTACGTTGGGTAAGAGGTGCTTCGTAACCGCACCCGTCCCAGAGGAGTCGTATCTAGCTTGCCAGATTGCTGTTTACTCCTCCCGGATTTTCCTTTTGGCGTATGACATTGGAATTTTGTCATAGTGTGACACTCCGCCCGTTTTTGCCGCTTCCTTAGCCAGTTCGTCGGCCCTCTCATTTCCCTCGGTACTTATGTGGGCTCTTAACCAGTACAGGTTTATGGTAACCTGCTTCTGCCTCAGTTCTTCCATTGCTCGCTTTATGTCGAATGCCAGAGGGTGGTCCGCTTTGGGGTTCTGTAGTAGTTCCAGAGATGACTTAGAGTCACTCAGGATGTCCACTGTCTTTGCCCCGATGCTCTTCACCTCCTGTATTGCCATTGACTATGCGTAGAGCTCTGATTGGAAGACTGTGCAAGCCGGGTCCAGAGTGTACTTGGCGTACCTCACTTCGCTCCCCCGCTCCCACCATGTCCACGCGGCCCCCACCCGACCCTCTATCTTGCTCCCGTCCGTATAGATTTGAGGGTGTGGTGGAGGTTGTTGCGTTGGCTCGGGCACTACATCTTCGGTGCTCCGGTAGGCAGTTGTTGTAAGCTTAGATGGGTGCGGGAAAGTTCCGTGGTGCACTCGCCTTTCTAACTCCTTATCCTGTGGCATGAAGCTGGTCAAGTGCCCTTTCTTGGTTTTGAAGAGATTTGCTGCTTCCACTATTCTTACGTCTAGTGGTAGCAGACCGGAGAGTACCATTTGCAGTTGTGCCGACTGGTACCATGCGCAAGCTCCGTACAGCACTATAGGCTTGATTACCGCCACGTAGATGGTCCTTATGACCTCTCCATTCAGACCCCAGTTGACCCTCGCAGCACACGCTAGCTGTTTGTAAATATCTGCGGCTTTTTTACATGTTGCCGCCACGTGTGCTTTGAAATTCAACCTTCGGTCTATTATTAGACCCAGGAGCTTTATCTCCTCGACCATCTCCACCGCTGTACCGGACATCCGTAGATTGGGTCTTCCGCACTTCAACTTCTTGGTTATTACCATGGCATGAGTTTTGTGTGCCGCGAAGTTGAGTTTGTTGCGGGATCCCCAGCTCACTATCGTCTCCAGGGTGGAATTGGCCGCCAGCTCCAGGGCCTCAGATGTTGGTTTGGAGAAGACTAGGACCACGTCGTCTGCGAAGGCTTGGCAGTGTACGTCTTGGTCGTTTAGAAGTTTCAGGAGGGAGTTCAAGATGATGTTCCAAAAGGTCGGGCCACCGATGGAGCCTTGAACACAGCCTTTTGTGGTCTCCCTCCTGCTTTTTTCCCTGGCGTAGTTGACTACTATGCTCCTGTTTTGGAGGTAGGAGCCAACCAACGCATAGAGGTTTGTGGGACACTTCATATTCGCCAGTTGGTGCTTCAGCGCCGGCCACCAGGCGTTATCGAAGGCGCCCTCTATGTCCAAGGACACTACTAGTACGATCCTTTTCGCCTCGACCTTGATTCGTATGTGTCCCAGTAGATCATAGAGGGCGTCCTCTGTGCCCTTTTGGGGCATAGAGCCGTATTGGTTGTTGCTGAGAGCCGGGAAGATGTGCCATTGTATGCGGGCTACCATCATTTTTTCCAGGATTTTTCCTAGAACGGATAGCAGCCCTATTGGCCTGTAGGACTTGGGGTGAGTGTAATCCTTCTTACCAGGTTTCCTCAGTATCACTACGTGGGCTGATATAAACTGCACCGGGAAATGAGCCAGCGCCAGGCACCTGTTGGCCAATGCCATAAAGGCAGGTTTATCTGCCTCTATAGCGGCCGTACAAATGTCCGACGTCAGCCCATCTGGCCCGGGCGCCTTCTTAGGATTCAGAGCTCGAAGCACTACCTCCAGCTCCGCTTCCACAAAAGGCGGGTCGTTCTCTGTCAAGCCGAACGTTTCCTCGACTGGGTTTCCATCAGTAAGTTTCCGGATGTTGGTGTGGTAGATGTTGTCGGTGTCCACAGAGTCATCGGGATAGAAGGTTTTTGCCAGGAGTTCCGCTGACTATTCTGGGTTAAGCGTTTCTCCTGAGGAGTTTCTCAGGAGCATGTCTTCCTCTCTTTTTGATGTTTTTCTTATGACTCTGTAGACTCCGTCCCACATACTCTCCCTGTCTTGGGTGGTGCAGAATTTCTTCCAGCTCTCCGTTTGGGCGGCTCGCACTTCCGTAACGTACTGGCTCTTTATGAGTACGAAAGACAGACACACATGGGTTTGTCAGCGCTGACGGGGTAGACGACGGGTATTAGGGTCCTTCCACCCACCACAGCAGCACCCAGAGACAGTCGCCGGGGAGGCGAGCTACCATCACCACCGCAGCCAACAGCGGCCGGGCGGCGGACTGCACCGGGCTGAGCGCCGTGTCTCAAGGGTGTGGCACACCGTCTTCTAGTATGTAAGTTATCTTTTATTTTATAATAGTAGTACTTTAGTATTAATTAAAACGGTAGCAGAGACTCGCTATTAGGGAAATCAGTCGATGACCTCTCTGGACCACACATCTTGAGGTTAGCAGAGCACGGTTACTTGATTGAGCTCCCTAAAGCAAACATACTTTATTATAATTTACTTTCAACTACAGGTTGAATTCAAAAACAATCGACAAAGGCAGGTTCTATTGCTGATATACATTACTTTTGCGATGAAAAAAAAAGAAAGTTGTACAATAAAAAAATTGTTTAACCTTGTTTGTTTTCTATATCGATAAACAATATTATTAAAAAATAAAAACTTAAAAAAAATTCAACAAACACTTTTGTTTACAAACACACTCTTTGAAAAGAGCAGTCGCTCGCTTATACCACAGCTGACTGTTAAGCACCCCATAGAAATAATGTACCCTGGGTGGATCTCACAAAAATATTTTTTTTTATCTTCCACGGGAATTTCTCTATAAAATCAATCTTTGTGTAATGTATCCCACATTCTATAGCCTACCTTACTGACAGCTTTTTACAAGTATTTGGAGCATGGTATCTCTTGTAGATTTTGAGTAATCAAGAAAATTTTATTTATTGCCGTGAATGTAATGACATCTACAGGAGTGTAATGACATTTTCATATTGCAGTATAGGAATGAAGGTATTTAGTGGCAATAGGTAGGTATTATGAATACATGTAGGTGTTAATTCTTGTAATTAACTTATTTATCTTATAAGGATTATACAAACTTAATAAAAAAAAGAAACTATCAATACTTCGTATTCAATAAAAAAATTAAAAATAACAATAGTAAGTACCTAAGTAAGTACTTAATATTAAAAGTCAGTTTGAATAACTATAACAATATATTTTTAGGCATTATTATAATAAGACGTACGATTTCGTCGGATAGGCTGATCAGTTTCAGTCTCATCAGGAGACCATGCTCAGGGTTAATGCAAGATAACTACGCCGCCGTAAGGTTCTAGGTCCTCTAAAATCTACTTAAAGATAAACTCAAACACAAATACTACTCAAAACATAATATAGTGAAAGATAAATTAAAAACAAAAAAACTCGGAGCAAAACTACAACTCGAATCAAAAATACAACTCGAAACAAAAATACAACACGAAACAAAAATAAACAATAATATACTTCGTATAATTAACAAGGCTTTGATTTTTTATAGTAACAGAACAGTAACAATACTTTATCTCTTAGATATAATAGGTAACAATTATGTATTAACTGCAATATAATAAAGCAAGGAATAATTAGGTGCTAATTAGAAACATAAATAACAACTTTGATTTATATTTACCCAATAAAAAATATTCCGAATTCGTAGTATCTTCGAGATCAAGAGAATTTTTAATTCGTAAAGTACTTAGTTTCAAATCACCTAAGTACTCTAAGTTCGTAATCTGATTATAAAATAAAAAAAAAATCTTAAACTTAATAGTAGGCTTTTTATTTCTTTGGCTTTTGAACGTAATGACTAAGAGCGTAATGACAAAACGAGCAATGTTAAATTATAATTTTTGCTAATTATGAAGTTAATAGGTAAAACGCCACACATTTATCGTTAGGCACCAGGGTCTAATAAATCCATAAATTAGAATTTACTTATGGTTGATCCTTTTACAGATACGTTCAAACGAAATGACATAAAGTAGTGACAAAATGCTGCGAACGAAAGTTGGTCAAAATAATATCAATATCAAAAGTCTTTCTCTCAGTAATTACGGTCGACGAATGAAGGCAGGCCGGTGGGCGGCTGTTTAGTGAAGTTTCGGCAGGTCACGGCACAATCAAACATAAATTTAAAAATTTTCAAAAGTCGAAATGTCACCGTGAACTGAATGACGGATTTTCGGTGACAAAACTTTGATTTGAATTATTTTCCAAAATATATATTGTATTCGCGGGTCAGAGGACACCGCCAAATACAGCAGAGAAGGGACTTACCGGGAACAGGCTGGACGGGATCGCATGTACCGGGAGACGAACTGGGCGAACTGGGCAAAGCACGGGGCAGCGAGCTGGCGGGCGGCGATGTAGGCGATTTGTCACGGTACAGCACACAGGCACTATCTTCACAGGCAGTATCATTAAGGGCACAGAGTCACTATCACGGCGTCCAGGGCGCGTATATCTGTGGGCGTCTCGCGGTAGCTAGCAGACAGACTGACTCACTCGCCGGCCGCGTCGTTCCTTCACCTGCTGCGCGCCAACTTCGCGATACAACGCTAGATGGCGCTAGGCGTATCTTAATACGCTTACAAGACGTCTCGCCAGTGGCGAGTACATCCTCCGGGGCCCAGGGTGGGCTCATCCAGAGGGAGCCTGGCAATCTTGAACACAGGCCTCCGGAGGTGTCCATTGGCGGTGTCCAGGTCCACCACCCGCACGACGCCATCCTTCCCAGGCAGGGTGCGAGTAATGCGCCCCAGTCTCCATTGAAGGGCAGGCAGGTTGTCCTCCTTGATGAGGACGAGCTCGCCAACTCGGGGAGGGGAGGATGGGGACAACCATTTGGAGCGGGTTTGGAGTGTGTGGAGGTAGCACTGGGTCCACAGCGTCCAGAAGCGCTGGGAAAGGGCCTGTACCATCTGGAATCGCCTACGTGTGGAGATCGGCCTATCTTCCACAGATAGTTCGGGAAGGGCCGTTAGTGGGCGGCCTATAAGCGGCTCAAAGTCTGAAGGATCAGACGAAAGTGGGCAGAGAGGTCTAGAGTTAAGGACAGCTTCGATTCGTGCTAAAAGTGTAGAGAATTCCTCGAATGTGAGGTGCTGTTCGCCAATTACGCGATATAAAAGTTGCTTTGTTGATTTTACGTTGATCTCATGTAACGCACCGAACCATGGTCCCTTAGGGACGTTTAATAACCAAGTAATGTGCTGACCAGCGAGCTTGTGCGCAATCGTGTCATTATTCAAGGCAAGAAAGTTTTGTACTTCAATGAGCTGATTTCTAGCTCCTACATAATTTGTACCGCAGTCCGAGCGGATGAGAACCGGGGCACCGCGGCGTGCTATAAAACGCTGTAACGCCGCGAGGAACGCTTCCGTGCTGAGGTCCGAGACCGGTTCCAAATGAACCGCCTTAGTGGAGAGGCACACGAATATACAAAAGTACGCTTTTAAGAGTTTAACATTACGTAGGGTACTAGATTTAACGAGGAATGGGCCGATAACTGAACTGACACACGGATCATGAGCTGGGAGAGTAGAGTGGCGGCCGACAACTCTAACTTGGGGATTGTGAGGCGATTCTTTATTGGTGCGACTCGCGACTTGGCGACAATCAAGTGTACCAAAGTATCTCCGGAGGCATCGAGCTCATGGAGGTAAACAACGGCGGCAAACCCGGCATCAGAGGCATCTGCAAACTCCGTTTGTACTTCAGAGGGAGTGGGCTCATCCCATTCCAGCTTCAGTAGCCACAATTGCTGAAGCAGCAGCTTTGCGCGGAAGATAACGGGAGAAACCCAGCCGTTTGGGTCATAAAGTGAGGCTACGGTGCTTAAAATAGACCGCTTTGTGACATGTGTGATGGGGGGCAGAGAGATGCGGTAGGTGAACTCGTCTGACTGAGGGCTCCACTGTATACCCAAGACCTTAATGGACGTGGACTCTGGGTTCATGTCGAAGTCCTTGGGCATGTCGCATTGGTTGTCGGGAAATCTCTCGAGCAGCTTAGGCGAGTTAGATGTCCACTTACTGAGCTGAAAGCCGCCTAGGTCTAGCAGACTTATCAACTCGTCCTGAAGTGCCTGGGCGGATTCAACTGTGTCATGACCACACAAGATGTCATCAACGAAGATAGACTTGCGAAGAACCTGAGCGGCTCCAGGGTAGCGATGGCCTTCATCATCAGCCAGCTGAAGCAGAGTGCGGATTGCATGGTATGGGCTTGATCTTAAGCCGTAGGTGACTGTATTGAGGGCGTAGGTGAGCAGAGGGTGATCTGGTGAGGACCGCCATAGTATCAGCTGATACCGTCTCTGGTCTGGGGCAACCAGCACATTTCTGAACATCCTCTGGATGTCAGTGCTGAAAAGGACTGGATGCGTTCTGAAGGACATGATGATGTCCACAATGTCCTGTTGAAGGGCGGGGCCTGTGTGTAGGCATTCATTTATGCTGACACCATTGGAGCTTTTGCAGCTACCATCAAAAACAATGCGCAGCTTGTCCGACCCTGACTTAAATACGCCATGGTGAGGGATGTAGAAGTGAGGTTTATGGGCGAATGTATTTGGGTGACAGGGAGCCATGTGCCCCAAGTCGAT
Organism: Scoparia ambigualis; assembly: GCA_963921215.1. Lineage (NCBI taxonomy): Eukaryota > Metazoa > Arthropoda > Insecta > Lepidoptera > Crambidae > Scoparia > Scoparia ambigualis. The sequence continues at coordinate 14,728,050 of OY992507.1, forward strand.
GTATTCGGCCATGAAGTCGACGTATTTAGAACGCAGAGACGGGTTCGCCATTAGCTTCTTCTCAATATTGAGGAATCTGCGTAATGCGATAGGGTGAGTTTTACCTATTTGAGGGGCGTCCTTTAGAAAGGGCAGAGCGACCGTATATTTGCCTGAGGGATCGCGTGTAGTGGTAGAGCGGAAGATTTCCTCGCATTGTTCCTCCAGGGGATCATTATGAGTGTGAGATTGAGGGAGGGGCTCCTCAGACTCCCAGAACCTTTCCAGACTCTGACGTATGTCCTGGGCTGATTCAGCTGAGTCTGGTTGTGAGCTGACGACGTGAGCTGAGTTAACCTGCTGCGCCGGCTGCGCATACAAGTCCTCAATGGGTCCTATCAACGCGAAGTCGAAAATCGTGCCGAAGGCTATGGGCTTGCCCAGGCCCAACGAGACCTTAGTCCCGTCCAACACCTGGCCAAGAACATCCGACCCCAATAAGAGGTCGATCGGGGCTGGTGTGTGGTAAAGCTGGTCAGCCAATGGCACGAGTGGCTGGCCTAGTACGTGGGAAATGTTTGGTACCTTCTCTAAGGGAAGGTAGCCAGTGACGTTTTTTAAAATGTGAGCTGTGGCAGTGATTGTAGGAGTATCATTGTGAGTGGATCGGCATACTATTGTTATTGCCGCCTTTGACTCATGTTTGTGCTGATTCCCAACTCCTGTAATTTTTAAAGAAGTGGGTTTTGATGGCAGGTTCAAAAGTCGTGCCATGCGTGACGTTATTAATGTCAGCATACTGCCACAGTCCAATAAAGCTCTGGCTGTGTGAAGATGGCCATGTACGTCCGCGACTCTTAGTGAGACGGTTGGCAACAAAATGGGTGTGCCAGTGGGCACAGAAGGTGAGTGAGCTGATTGAGTATCAGCTGAAATTGTATGAGCTGAGTATGTATCAGCTGTGTGGGCATGGGTTGACTGGGCATGGGCTAAATCTACCTCTTCGCTAGGGTGCTCTGTGACAGTTGGGAGTCATAATTGCTGGCGGCGTTCGCGGGGCCTACCTGGCGAACCGGACCTGGGCGGGCTGGCTCTGTGAGCAGAGCTGGGTCGCACCTGTTTAGCCTGTGCGGGTTCGTGCCGCCTGCTGTGTCTGGGACGCTCCCTCGAGTGCTCGTGCTCCCACAGTCCTTGCATGCCCCCCTTGACCTGCACTCGCTCTCGTAGTGACGGCCGAGACAACGCTGGCAGCGCTCGCGTGCCTGTACAAAGTCCCAACGGCCCTGTGTTGGCTGGGCATTGTACCATCTGCACGTCATGAACGTATGTCCCCTAGTGGCACAATAGGGACAGTAGGACGTCGAGCGTGAGGAAGAGGACGAGAACGATGATGAGGAGCAGCTTTGCTGAAAGGCCGAGTAGACGGGGAAGGGCTGACTGCGAGCCGGGGAGGTGGATGGGCGGTGACGCATTTGCTGCGCTGGGCGTGATGGTTGGTGAGTAGGCTGATCATAGGCGCGGTGAGGCGATGGAGCTGAGGAGCGGCCACGGTAATGGTCGGGCTGTTGCTGAGCCATCTGAGCATAAGTGCGATGGGGCAACTGTGGAGTCACGCGGCTACGAGAAGGGCCGGGCAGGGCGTGAATGGGCTGCGGCTGGGCTATGTTGGAGAACTCTGTCTCCACACAGCGCGCGTGCTCCTCGAGGTAGGAGATGAGGTCACTCAACGTGGGCAGGGTGCTGCTAGACCCGTGTCTGCGTTCAAATAACGTGCGGAGCTCACCCTTAAGCTTTCGCACCACTATCGACACAAACACGTAGTCGTCTCCTATGGGCAGATCCAAATTACTAAGGGCACACTGGGCGGACACCAGCGGAGTGAGGAAAAGTGTGCGTATGTTAGAGCGCGTGTGGATGCTCGGCAGCCCAGGATTATGTCGACGAAACTATCGATGAGAACCCGGCGGTTCTCGTACCGCTTGGTAAGGATGTCCATGGCCACGGCAAAATTTTCATTGGTGACCTTTAGGTGGGACACCATGCTTAATGCCTCACCGCTGAGACTTGAGAAGAGATAGTGGAGCTTGACTGCTTCCGACAAGGTCGCCATGTCGTCAGTCAAACTTCTGAACAGTGCAATAAACGAGGGCCAGTCCTCCACCTTTGAGCTGAACCTGGGCAGCGCTATCTTGGGGAGGACGGCTGTAGGCGTATTGACGCCGAGACTGGGCTGAGCGTTATGGGTTGGGGACGACGTGGAAGAGGGTAGGATTTCCTCCCTAGCCACAAGTATCCCCAGGTATGCCCCGGAGGCTTTTGTGTGGTTCTCAGTGTATGTCCTCTCAACCCCCTCGTCTAAGTTCTCCTCGTCAAGAATGCTGTAATATACTGAATCCAGCTTCTCCTTAATACCCTGTACCTGTGCGAAACGCACGTTAAATTCCGTTATGGAATGTTTGGTGTCGCCAGCAATGATCCGTGACCCCACCTCTAGGAGTTGGTGTATAGCTTTGGCGGCCTCCCTAAATATCGCGGCTTGTGACTTGGTCGGCATCGCGATGAATAAAAGGAGACAAGAAAAAATAAAAAATAAATAAAAAAAAGTTAACAAATTTAAAGGCAGTAAAAAGAACAACACCCTGTATATATTCTATAGTTGGGCTGGATGTATTTGTTTACTAAGGTTTACTAAGGGCAAATGGGCTAAAATTAACGCAACAATAAAGAAAGCAAAACTAAGTTGGGACGCCTTGTATATGGCCCACGGGTGGGCAAACGCATGTGTATGTGTATGTCTGTGTCTATTGAACGCGAGTTACATATACCTACTCTAGGCAGATCGCTGATCCTACGGTTTACGCCATCGCAACTATTGGCGACGCATTGTATTAATTAAGTAGGTCAATTTGCCACGAGTGTCGACGCTGCAATTTTATTAGTTATTGTTAAATTGTTAATTTTAATCATTCTATATTCTTGCATCGAATAGATCACTAGGCTATTTAGACACATAAGTTTATTGTAACTTTGAACCTTTAATTAAATAAGAGATATAATTTTTGGTTTTTTTTCGAACCTCCGGCTACAGCTAACGTAATTGGCGCAGTCGGTAGGATACTCGCGGGCCGGTTCGCTAACCTTAGGGAACTCTTTTCGTAACGAAACCCGCGTTCGCGTGTCGCCCGGGCGGCTTCCAAGCCCCGCTACCGAGTATCCCGAATCTACGGACCTGCTGCAGACCCGAGGCTGAATCCAGACATCGATTCCAGAAGAATAACCAGATATGCTGTTTACGTAAGTACACTTGATTTGTTCTCGTGTTGCTTCCTTTATTCCTAGTTTTACATATTCCAAAATTTTTCACCCACGTTCCTCGAAGTCCCGGGAACCTGCACCACGACAGGCTCGCCGGCATAACCTAGACTCCAATAGGGATTTAGATTTATTAGATTTAGATACATCTATAGACAACTTGTTTAACATGGCTCATGACCCGGATACGATTTTTAAGGCTCTTCGCCTAGTACCGGAGTTCGATGGGAACCCTAATATTTTAATACGTTTTATTAATATTTGTGATCGCATAGTAGCACAGTATTTAAGTACGGAACCTGGTAGTGAATTATCTAACCTGTGTTTGTTAAATGGGATATTAAATTAAATTTCTGGTAATGCTGCTTCTACTATTAATTCAAATGGTATCCCGGATAATTGGCTGGGAATAAGGACCGCTCTTATTAACAATTTCTCGGATCAACGCGATGAGACCGCCCTTTATAGCGATCTCTCTTTGGCTACACAAGGCAATAAAACGCCCCAGGAATTTTATGATCAATGCCAGACTTTGTTTAGTACTATTATGACTTTTGTTAGTTTGCACGAGCCCATAGCATCTACAATAGAGGCGAAACGTACCCTCTATAAGAAGGTCGCCATGCAGGCCTTCGTACGTGGTTTAAGGGAACCATTGGGGTCCCGCATTAGATGTATGCGCCCACCGACTATAGAAAAGGCTCTTGAATATGTACAGTGTCGTGAAGCGACATTTAAAAAAGAAAAGATGATAAGAAATTTACAAATATTTATAAGACAGAATAAAATAACAAACAAAAGTTAAAAAAAAGTGAGTGAGGATGGTGAGTATGGAGGTGATAATGGTTAAAATGTAGGATGATAATATAAAAAGTGAAGGGGTAGGTGCAGCTGACGTGGAGGCAGGCGAAGGTGTGGAGGCAAGCGCTGAACTTGGCAGACGTCGAAGGGCGCAGGCAAGTGAAGACAGGCAGGCGCCGGTAGGCAGGCGCCGGTAGGCGAAGGCAAGCGAAGGCAAGCAGGCGCCGACAGGCAGGCGCCGACAGGCAGACGCCGGTAGGCGCAGGCAGGCGCAGGTAGGCGCAGGCAGGCGCAGGCAGCAGGCACAGGCTGGCGAAGGTGCAGGCAGGCAGGCGCCACCAGGCGCAGGCAGGCGAAGGTGCAGGCTGACAGGCGAGACAGGCACAGACAGGCGTAGGCGCGCGCGATGTCTGGAGGCCGTAGTCTTCCAATTCGGAAGCTGGTGTTTGTACTTGAAGACTAGTCCTTCCAATTTGGAAGAGGCAAGTAAGGAGTCTTGACCTTCCAATTCGGAAGCTGGTGATCGTCTCAGTAGAGTAAACCTTTTGAATCCAAAGCTAGAGATGTAATGATTAGTCGTCGGCTGAACTTTATAAAGAAACCTCGGTTTCTGAGTTCTGCATAATTTTCAAAATAATATTTTTAAAACGAGAAATCTAGATGGCCAAATGTATAAATAAGATAGTCAAAAAGTTTTGATTGGATTATGTTGATAAGTTGCATAGCAACGAAGCAAAAATAAGTTGTCAGATACTTCAAAACGTAACCAAAATACAATATTTAGTAAATAGAAAACAATTAAAGTGAGATAAATGTAAATATTACAAGGAAAAACGCATAATAAGATTATCGAAGTGATCCGAAACTTGTGGGATACGTAAAAGTGTCGAAAAATAGTGTCCGAAGTTTCGTGATTTAGATCACGTAAGTAAATGTGTTTAGATAAAGGAATTGCGATGTGTGTAGTGTAGTGTGTAGTTACTAAAACATTATGTATCGTTGCAGAAGCGAGGAAAAATAAAAGCAAATATATAAGACGAAGTTAAAATATGAGATGATTACATGAAATAATACCTAGGAAGTGGAAAAGGTAAGTGGTTTCACCACATTTCCCCCACGACCCCAGAAAATTTTTGACTCAGAGAAAATTTTTAAAGCATATTTCTAAAGAAACCGTAAAACACAACTTCACACAGACATACATCGCCTAACAAACAGACATACGTTCTCTTACATACTATCATCTGCATTCAATAAGGGTGGAGTTCACATTCAATGACTACCACTCTAGAAGGGTATTTTAAAATGACGATTAGGGCTTATTTTAAGAGTTGTCGACCGCTCTATAAGTGGAAAGTTAGACCTAAGGCTTTTTTAGGGAGTAGTCAGCCGCTCCTAACAAAAAAAAGGAAAAAAAAAGAAATAAAGAAATGAAAATAAAAATGAAGTAAATTAAGATATGCTGAGAGCGGTAGGGCTCAAAGCATAATATTTTAAAGAGCTACGAGCGGTAGGGCTCGAAGCAATAAAGTAACTAAGAACGGTAGGGTTCAAAGCTTGATAACTAAAGTAGGTAGGTACTAAAGTTATAGAGAAGATCAATAGATAGATCTTGAGTAACGTTATAGAACGTTAAAAACGTGCTTAAGAGCACAGGCTAAGGTAAACAAAAAAAAAAAGAAACAAAAATGTTAATGAGTTAATGGAATGAAAATGTGAATGTGATTAAAACATATATACCATATTAAATTTGGAAGATGAAGGAGAAGTTAAGATTTAATGTCTTTGATGTGCCATTTGCCAGACGAACCATTAGCATCTTCCAAAATGTATACTAATGGAGAAAGTTTATTTACAATTTTACATTTAATATATTTAGGGGCAAGCTTAGCACTGAAGTAAGAACCAGCATTACTTAATGCATAATTCTTACGCCAAACAGTATCATTAACATTAAATTCTTTAAAGGACCGTCGTAAATCATAGCGAGCACTATTTTTAACGTGAGCTATGTGTAAAGAAGTATGAACTTTGTGAAATATAGAAGAGAGGAAACCAGCATTTGACGCGTATATATCACGAGGCAAAAACAACAATTCCTCAAGGTTTTGAGTTGGAGTATATAAAGAACCACAAGGAATCGTTTCCCTACCGAAGACTAAAAAAGATGGAGTAAAACCAGTAATAGTATTAACGCAACTGTTCATTGCGAATTGAACCTTGAGAAGGTAGAGATCCCAGGATCTATGATCTTCTCCCACTAGTGAAGCTAGTGACGTAATAATTGTACGGTTGTATCTTTCTGTCGGATTGACTTGGGGACAGTAAAAAGGAGCGCGGAACACGAAAGGAACCCTATATCGGTTTAATAAAGAAAGAAATTCGTGAGACTGAAATTGTGGGCCATTGTCCATAATTATCGTTTGAGGAACACCATGTACAAGAAAAACAGAGTTTTCTAAAATGGTAATTATATTAGATGCAATCGCACGTTTTAGTGGAAAAATCATAGTATACTTGGTAAATAAACAATTAATAACCAAAATGTGTTGGTTACGTCTTCTAGTCATGGGTAACGGTCCCATTAAATCTAAAGAAATAGATTGAAATGGTCGAGAGCAAATTTTTGGTTTGCCCATTGGGCCATACGGAGAATGATTAGGGTGTTTATAAGATAGACAAGTATCACAATTAGTAATTAAATTGGCAATGTCTTTAAACATACCAGGCCAATAATAACGTAGAGAAAGTTTTTTGTACGTCTTGAAGATTCCCAGGTGAGGTTCTTGATTGGAGCCATGGTTAGCTTCAATTATAGTACGTCTTTCTTGAGGTAGAGGAACTTCTTTCCAAATAAAATCATCATTCAATCTGTCAGGAGAGTGAATGCAACGGTAAAGTTTGTTATCTCTGATCGTATAGTTTGGGTATGCATCAGGATTATTACTGCAGCCAAGGAAAGTTTTATTGTAGATTTCCAGTTCACGGTCAGGAGGTGGATCATCCGCAGAGATAGGATGTACGCCTTGGAGTATTGAACCCTCATTTTTACAACCATCTTGAGTCTTGGATCTCGAAAGTAGATCTGGAACAACATTATCTTTGCCTTTCTTGTGTTTCAGTACAAAGTTAAAACACGACAAGCGTAGTGTCCAGCGAGCAAGTCTTCCTGAAGGATTGGCTAGCTTCTGAAACCATTTTAGAGCAGCATGGTCAGTATATATTATGAATTCTTTACCATTGTCCAGGTAACAACGCCAATGTTCTAAGGCAGTTATTACAGCCAACGTTTCCCTTTCAGTAGTTGAGTAGTTTTGCTGATTTTTATTAAGTGCTTTGCTCATGTAAGCAATCACGACTTCTTTGTCATTCTGTTGTTGAGTGAGCATTGCGCCTGTACCATAGTTTGAAGCATCGCAATGTACAGCAAAAGGAAGATTGAAGTCAGGGCAGGCAAGAACAGGAGCAGTTACTAAGGCTTCCTTAAGTTTTTGGAAAGCCAATGCAGCGTCAGAGTTCCATAAAAATTTAGGAACATTCAATCCAGAACAGGTCAGCTTGTTGAGAGGAGAGGCAATAGTGCTGAAATTCGGGATAAATCTTCGAAACCAACTACAAGTGCCAATAAATCTTCTGACTTCTTTTCTGCCGGTAGGCTCGGGATATTCAAGGATAGCTTTAATTTTATCAGGATCAGCTCGTAACCCATGTTCATCCACGACGAATCCAAGATATTTTAGTTCCTTTCTAAAAAAATTACTTTTCTCAAAGTTTATAGTTAAGTTAGCAAAAGAAAGTTTTTCGTGAACTTTCATCAGCAGAGATATATGCTCATCGAAAGTCTCACTAATTATGACGATGTCATCCAAGTAGCAGAATACTTTATTATCAAAATCTGGAGTAAATAACATGTCCATTAGACGTTGTTGAGTCGCAGGCGAGTTAGTTAGTCCAAAGGGCATGACTTTAAATCTGAACATACCTCTTCCAGGTACATAGAATGCAGTTTTATCTTTGTCCGCAGAATTAAGAGGTATCTCCCAAAAAGCTTTAGCAATGTCAATGCTTGATAAGTACTTAGCATTCTTGAGATTGTCTAGGATTTCGCTTATAAGTGGTAGACTGTAAGCATCACGACGAGTAACAGAATTAAGCTTTCTGCTATCAACACAGAAACGCCATTCGCCATTCTTCTTTGGTGTAATCAGCACTGGAGATAGCCACGGACTTTCGCATTGTTCGATAACATTCCATTGTAGCATCTTGTCCACTTCATTAATTAAGGCACTTTGTTTTTCAGGTGACAATCTGTAACATCTTTGTTTAATGGGCAGAGAATCAGCAGTGTCAATCTTGTGACATATAAGATGAGTACGTCCAAGTGCTCCCTTTTCTTCGAACGAGATAGTCTTGAAGCGCTGGATAATGTCGTCAGCAATGTTTCTTTGGTTTGACGTAAGATGTTCATAAGGTAAAACTTTAGTATCCGATGTCTCAATAGTTGAGCATTCAAAGTCTGAAGGACTAGCCAAAGATAAAATGTTAGGTAAGAGATTAAATATTTTCCAAAAATCAATACCCAAAATTAATGAAGGCGATATATCCGGAAAAATATAGGTTTTAACCAAATGAGTTTGGTTATTAAAAGACAAAGGAAGTTCAAAGAATCCTAAGGATTTAACTTTTTGATTATTAGCAGTAGAAACAGTTATAATATCTGACTTGAAAAGTTTATAGCCCAATTTGAGAATTTCTAAGTAAGAAGTGTTACCCAGAATGGTAATTGAGCTACCAGAGTCGAGCAAACCAGAGATAGATAGATTATTAATTCTGATGTTAATGAAAGGACGTTTATAATCTTTCTCATCAGAGTAAAGAGTAGAAGAAATATTATAGCAAGAAAAGAAGTTTTTAAGAGTTTTTAGCCAAACGTTCCAATCATCAACATCAAAGTTTGAGTTACTTTTCAAGTCAGTAATTAGTTTTTTGAACTAGTATTCGGTTTAGGTGAACAGTTAGGACAATCAGCGGTTTTAAAACCTTTTAGGCCACATTTGAAACAAATAACAAAATGAGGCTGAGTACAAGTATTTAAAGTATGTCCTTTTTCACGACATCGGACACAGAAAATATTCTGTTGAATAGGTCCAGCTTGAATTAAGCTATTAACCTGTCTAAATGGATTCCTAAAAGAGGAATTAAATTTATTTGTAACAGGAGGAGGTCCAGAGTTAAGAGCGGAAAAGTTAGAATTAGCTAAATGTTTATAATTAAATTCCGAAGTTAGAGAATGCTGTTGAAGATTTGGTTCTTTAAAATGTTTGTCTCTGTCCAAAAATCTTTCATAGTTTTGGCAGGTAGCCAAGAGAGAATTTATAGAGTCAATATCTTTAAGAGCCACAAAGACTGAGTAACATGGTCTTATGTTACGTAAGATTATTTCTAACTGTTCGGCCTCAGAAAGTTTTTTGGAAAGACGTGCAAACATTCCGGACATTATAGACAAAAATATGATGATGGATTCGTCACGGCCTTGTGTGCGACTTTTAATACCTTCTAATAGTTTATAATCATAATCAAAACCACCAAAGTCTTTAATTAGAAGATCAGAAATTTTGTTCCAAGTGAGGTTTGGATTTAGGTTATGTTGAAACCTAAACCAATGCAAAGCATTATCGGTAAAGATTTCATAACACTGCGTTACCAACATATCTTTACTGAGGCTACGGGCCAAACAGAATTCATTAATTTTTTGTAGAAAAGACCTAGGACAAGATTTGCCATCAAAGGTGCATCTTTTCAGATCTTTGAAAAGTTGAAGGTTTGGATAAGTTTGAGGAGGTACCTGACAGTAAGGTTGGAGAGGAAGGGCAGCAGGAGTCGTAAGAGCAGGTTCTGGAACGGCTGCTGCGGGATGTTGAAGAGGAGAAATATTTTCAGCTGGAAGAAAGGTATAAGATTCAAATCGTTTTTCTAGAATAAACCATTTGGATTGGAGACTATCAAATGTAGATTTAAGATCCGGGCACAAGTCAATGTCAATACGTTCTAATCGGTAATAAATATGATTTATAAAAGTTTCAACTAATCTTAAATATTTGGAATCACCCTGTAAGAGTTTATCAATTTTAATTTCTAGGTAGTTCAAGGTAAAGTCTAACTGAGGCAAGTCTTCTTCTATAGGAATGGAAGAAGTCAAGATTTCGTCAGCTGGCATTACAGCAGATAAGCGAAGAATCTGTTTTTTAAGAAGTAAAACAGTATTTTCTGGTTCCTCTAATCTAATTCTTACTTCATATTCAAGTTCAGACTTGTTTAAAAAGTCAAATTTAATCGGTCGAGACATTGTTAAAATTAATAAAGATTATGAATATATATACCTTACCTTTAGTAAAACTGAAAATAAAAAATATTAAATGAAAAGAGTTTAAGTAGGTGAATGTGTAAAGTATTGTAGAATCACTAGACAAAGTGTTGTTTTAGAATTTAGAGAGAAAAAAAATGCATAGATGGTGAAGAAAAAGAAAGCAAACACAAAAAAGAAAATCTCTAGGGAGTGGGTAAAAAGAAAGAAGAGATTAAAATCTAAAAGCTAGTTGGGCGCCAAAATGTCGTGAAGCGACATTTAAAAAAGAAAAGATGATAAGAAATTTACAAATATTTATAAGACAGAATAAAATAACAAACAAAAGTTAAAAAAAAGTGAGTGAGGATGGTGAGTATGGAGGTGATAATGGTTAAAATGTAGGATGATAATATAAAAAGTGAAGGGGTAGGTGCAGCTGACGTGGAGGCAGGCGAAGGTGTGGAGGCAAGCGCTGAACTTGGCAGACGTCGAAGGGCGCAGGCAAGTGAAGACAGGCAGGCGCCGGTAGGCAGGCGCCGGTAGGCGAAGGCAAGCGAAGGCAAGCAGGCGCCGACAGGCAGGCGCCGACAGGCAGACGCCGGTAGGCGCAGGCAGGCGCAGGTAGGCGCAGGCAGGCGCAGGCAGCAGGCACAGGCTGGCGAAGGTGCAGGCAGGCAGGCGCCACCAGGCGCAGGCAGGCGAAGGTGCAGGCTGACAGGCGAGACAGGCACAGACAGGCGTAGGCGCGCGCGATGTCTGGAGGCCGTAGTCTTCCAATTCGGAAGCTGGTGTTTGTACTTGAAGACTAGTCCTTCCAATTTGGAAGAGGCAAGTAAGGAGTCTTGACCTTCCAATTCGGAAGCTGGTGATCGTCTCAGTAGAGTAAACCTTTTGAATCCAAAGCTAGAGATGTAATGATTAGTCGTCGGCTGAACTTTATAAAGAAACCTCGGTTTCTGAGTTCTGCATAATTTTCAAAATAATATTTTTAAAACGAGAAATCTAGATGGCCAAATGTATAAATAAGATAGTCAAAAAGTTTTGATTGGATTATGTTGATAAGTTGCATAGCAACGAAGCAAAAATAAGTTGTCAGATACTTCAAAACGTAACCAAAATACAATATTTAGTAAATAGAAAACAATTAAAGTGAGATAAATGTAAATATTACAAGGAAAAACGCATAATAAGATTATCGAAGTGATCCGAAACTTGTGGGATACGTAAAAGTGTCGAAAAATAGTGTCCGAAGTTTCGTGATTTAGATCACGTAAGTAAATGTGTTTAGATAAAGGAATTGCGATGTGTGTAGTGTAGTGTGTAGTTACTAAAACATTATGTATCGTTGCAGAAGCGAGGAAAAATAAAAGCAAATATATAAGACGAAGTTAAAATATGAGATGATTACATGAAATAATACCTAGGAAGTGGAAAAGGTAAGTGGTTTCACCACAACAGGAGGAACTAAATGTCATTTATTTACAGCAGCGCAGCGACGTACCTAAGGCTCAGCCTACTAATAAATCTTTAATTCCAGTACAGATACCAGCTTTACCAGCACATAGACCACAACCCTTACACATGCCGGTACCTAACTGGCCAGCCCCTATGGCACAGCGAGGTTATCAGCCACCACCTCAGGCTTTTAAATTTAACTCTTTTAATAACCAGTCTCAACAGCGCCCTGGACCAAGTCGCACACAACAAATGTTCCGAGCGCTGCCACCTAATTATAATCCACATAGTAATGTTTTTCGCAATCCACATAGATTTAACAACCCGCAAAACTCGGCTCCGAGGCCAATGAGCGGAGTACAACATTTTGCACCTAAAGTTTTGCCACATTCTATGATGACCGGTCATGATTGGAGGAAGTCGGGAAACCCACCTCCAACTAATTATTTTAAGTCCCGCGAAATGAACATGAACGAGTGCGCACCTTATGACGACTCATATTACGCGACCGATTATTATACGGAACCCGATTATTATTACTATGCAGATGAGACAAATTACAATGAATATAATGGATATGATTATAACACTACTGACGAAAATCAATTTACAGATATTATCTTGTTATAGTGTTATAATCATATCCATTATATTCATTGTCATATTATGACGGAGTTATCTCAACCGCAACCCGGTCCTAGTAACTCTGACATGAATCCGGATTTTCAATCGAGCGCGACATCAAAAAAGCCAATATAGAACTAAATCTCCAGACCCAAAGACAGTTACCTTACATACAGATCAGGGAACCACCGTTAAAACTCTTAATTGATACCGGTGCCAATCAGTCTTTTATTAGTCCGGAGGCTGTACAAAAGTATTACTCTGAGATTCCTCTTAACTATGATCCATTCGAAGTTACGAATGTGCATGCAACAACTAGAAATAACCACTCTATTACGTTGCCATGTTTTAATGAGTTCAAGGACACTGACTATATAAAATTATTCGTATATAGATTTCACGGCTTCTTTGATGGACTTATAGGACTAGACTTACTAACCAGATGGGAGGCAAAAATTGACCTGAAAGACGGACTCTTGATAACTCAATCAACTACTAACCCGATTAGAATGTACAACTCATGTAACGTAAATCTATATGAAGATATTATTCCGGCTCACTCTTCAAAATTAGTTAGAATCCCTACAGACTCTCCGGATGGAGAAGTTCTTATCAAAGAACAAGTGATCTGTAACTGTATCATTCTCGAATGTCTTACTACTATTACCAACAATCGCGGAGTTATAGAAGTAGTGAATCCGACACCTAACGATATAATTTTTTCACTAGACCGACCTGCACACGCGGTAGTATTTAACACGGAGTTCAGGCGCGACGATCAAACACAAACGCGAGTGCAAGATGTAATCTCGCGGTTAAGAACAGATCATCTTAACGAAGAAGAGAAAGCCAATCTCATTGCTCTTTGCTCTCAATATTCAGACGTGTTTTATGTTGATGGCGAGGCTCTTACTTTCACAAATAAAATAAAACACCGGATTAGAACTACCGACGAAGTACCCGTTCATACTAAAAACTATCGTTACCCTTTTGTACATCGCCAAGAGGTTAGGGAACAGATAGCCAAGATGTTAGATCAGGGAATCATAAGACCTTCTGACTCCGCATGGAGTTCTCCGATAAGGGTTGTACCAAAGAAGATAGACGCATCCGGCAAACAAAAATGGCGACTGGTAGTTGACTTTCGGAAACTTAATGACAAGACTATCAATGACAAATATCCCATACCAAATATCAATGACGTCCTTGACAAGCTAGGTAGATGCCAATATTTCACCACACTCGATTTAGCTAGTGGCTTTTATCAGGTTGAAATGGACCCTCAGGATATCTCCAAGACTGGATTTAACGTTGAACATGGACATTACGAATTTTTGCGTATGCCCATAGGATTAAAAAATTCACCGTCCACCTTCCAACGAGTAATGGACAATGTTCTTAGGGGTCTTCAAAACGATATCTGCCTAGTTTATCTCGATGATATCGTGGTGTTCAGCACCTCGCTCCAGGAGCACGTTATTAACCTGGAGAAGGTCTTCCAAAGACTTAGAGAGTCCAACTTCAAGATCCAGATGGACAAATCCGAGTTCTTAAAACTTGAAACAGCTTATCTCGGTCACATTATTAGTAAAGACGGCATCAAGCCTAATCCAGACAAAATCTCAGCAATTAAAAAGTACCCTATTCCAAAAACTCCCAAGGAGATTAAGCAATTTATAGGACTTCTCGGTTACTACCGAAAATTCATTCCAGACTTCGCACGGATTACAAAGCCTCTCACACAATGTCTGAAGAAAAGTCGTAAAATCACCTTTGATCCTGACTACGTAAACAGTTTTGGAACATGCAAAACCCTACTTACAAACGATCCAATCCTTCAGTATCCCGATTTCAACAAGGAATTCCTTCTTACCACAGACGCCTCCAACTTCGCTATTGGAGCCGTACTGTCCCAAAGTCCCGTAGGTTCTGATAAGCCAGTGTGCTATGCTTCTCGCACTCTTAATGAGAGTGAACAAAATTATAGCACTATTGAAAAAGAACTTCTGGCCATAGTCTGGGCCACCAAATACTTTAGACCGTATCTTTTCGGACGTACATTCAAAATACTAATTGACCATAAACCTTTACAGTGGCTGATGAATTTGAAGGAACAGAACTCACGACTGACGAGATGGCGACTTAGACTTACCGAGTATGACTTCACTGTAGTTTACAAGAAAGGCAAAGCTAACACTAATGCCGACGCACTATCTAGAGTTGAAATTCACAATGAAGAAATAGAGTCAGTAATCGATAGCCTCAAAGAGATTAGCTCGCTGATAAATAACCCATCTGAAACGCCACCAACAGTCAACCGGTCTTCAACCGCAACTGCACACACTAGTGATGAACATCCCATCCTAGAAGTACCTATCACAGATGAACCTCTTAACAAGTTTCATCGACAGCTACACTTTACGGTCGTAGACGACGTCAAACGTAAACCATCAGTTTCCAAACCATTCGATACTCATACCCGCGTTGCTATACAATTGTCTAAAAGCAAACTAGAGTCAGATGTAGTTAATGCTATTAAAGAATATGTTAGCCCTAAGGTCAAAACCGCAATCATTATCTATCCTCCTCTAGCTATGTACTCTATTATTCCGATTATACAAAGTAAATTTAAGAGTTCAGCAATGAATCTTATCTTAGTAAAGCACGAATTAGAAAACGTTAAAGAATATCTCCGGCAGCAGGAGATAATTCATCTCTACCACGAAGGTAAAACTAACCACCGTGGAATAAATGAATGTTACTTAGCTCTCTCGCGAAAATATTATTGGCCAAAAATGAAAGATCAAATCTCCAAATTTATAAACGAATGTACAACATGTGGTCAGGCAAAATATGACCGAAATCCCACTAGGCCACAATTTAATGTCGTTCCCCCAGCAACCAAACCTTTCGAGATAATTCACATGGACCTCTTCACGGTTCATAATGAAAAATATGTTACCTTCATAGATGTTTTTACTAAGTATGGCCAAGCTTACCATCTGCGCGATGGCACTGCTGTTAGCATATTACAAGCATTATTAAGATACTGTACTCACCATGGCGTCCCTATGACTATTATAACTGATAACGGAACTGAGTTTACAAACCAACTCTTCGCAGAATTTACGCGACTTTACAACATACACCACCATAGAATACTAGCCCATTCTCCTAACGACAATGGAAACGTTGAACGTTTTCACTCAACAATCTTAGAACATATAAGACTTCTTAAACTTCAACAAAAGGACGAGCCCGTAGTGAACCTGATGTCATATGCCTTAATCGCATATAACAGCTCTATACATAGTTTCACTAAATGTCGGCCCTTTGACTTACTGACAGGACATCTTGACGCTAGAGACCCTCTCACTATCGACCTTACGCAGCACCTCATGCAACAATACGTGATAAACCATCGAGAGCAGATGAGAAAGGTTTACGATTTAATCAATGAGTCTTCTCTAGCAAATCGTACAGCTATTATAAATAATAGAAACAAAGATAGGGAACCAGAAGTAGAATATGTACCTCAGCAG
Source organism: Scoparia ambigualis (assembly GCA_963921215.1). Lineage (NCBI taxonomy): Eukaryota > Metazoa > Arthropoda > Insecta > Lepidoptera > Crambidae > Scoparia > Scoparia ambigualis. Next base: position 14,744,109 of record OY992507.1, read on the forward strand.
CAAATATTTATAAAAAACCCGCTAGCTAGTCGTCAGAAAACAGCACAACGTTACACTCAAGACACGGTATTAGCCGATCTCCCAGTCCACATTTACACCTCAAAGAAACGTGGACCGGTAGCTAAGTCGCGTATTAAACGAATACCTAATAGCTCCAAATTGTTGCAGGATGCTGGTATTGCTGATGACTCTGACCGCCCAACTGATGCAAGCTCAAGAGATAAAACTTGAGAGCTTAGCAGAGGGACCAGGACTACTTCCTTACAAACTTGGTGCAACGAGACTTATTACACAATATCATACATTTTTACAGTACATACGACTAGACGAATTCGAAGACAATCTTAACTTAGTAGAAACTCAACTATTCACTTACAAAACTAGACTTCCTAATGACACTTACAGCCTTTATGAGCTACAAATAGATTATCTAACCAGTAAACTTAATAACGCATTGATTCAGTTAAAATCCTTGGAGCCTGATAGCCGAGCCAAACGAGGCCTTATTGATGGATTAGGAACAGTTATTAAGAGCATTACCGGAAACCTAGATCAATCAGATGCAATAAAATATAATAATATAATAAAAGATTTAGAAAATAGCCAAGATAAAATAGTATCCGAATTTAACAATCACATCTCTCTCAATAAGGAATGGATGTCTCAGTATCAAAAAGTAATATCTCAGCTTATTGAAAACCAAAGTAAAATCAATGGTACCATAGAACTACTAATAACCTCTAATGCCCATAATGATAATAATCTTATAAAATACGCAAAGTTTTCCCAAATGATAGCAATTATTGGGGAAAATGTAGAAGATTTAATGATGGAATTAAATAGGATAGAAAACTTGTTAGCTTTTATTCGTGCTGGAACTATGCACCACTCTATGATTAACATAAAGGTGTTAGGTAATATGTTAGAAAAATTAAGAAAGCTATACGATAGAGATCAAATTTTAAGTTTAGAAATAAGAGAATATTATGATATTATAAACCAGGTTTTTATTACGTCGATAAGCAAATAGTAGTTATTTTTAGCTTTCCAATAGTTTCTAGAGACCGATACGATCTATACAGACTCTCCATAGTCCCTAATAAAAATCGACAGATCCTTATTCCTCCCTATCCTTTTATTGCAACCAGCAAGGCAAGTTTTGTGTACATGGAGGCTGAATGCCCGAAGTTGAATAACTGGTATCTCTGTGAAAAGAAGATAAGCCATCAGATACGTTCAAAATCGGACTGCATTCAAGAACTTATAAGAAGACAAACTTTGGATGAATCCTGCCACTTTACAACAGTTTCCCTGTCGAAGGAAGCATTGGACAAGTTGGATGATCACCACTATATCGTGTCTTTCCCGCGCCAGACAAGAATACACTCAACCTGCGGCAGCGAAAGCATGGACCTGCTTCAAGGAAGTTACTTCGTTACCATTCCCATGAAGTGCTTTCTAAGAACATCTGAATTCACCATCACCAACGATAATGATGAAGTTAAAGGCCAGCCTCTGAAACTCATGAACATTCCATACAAAGAAGAAGACCAGTCTAATTCAGATCATCTGAGACTAAACACGATTAGTCTAGAGGGACTACACAGCATCCAAAACAAGGTCATGATGGAGTCACCCATGCAATCATACAGCCAATCAAGTTACATATATCATACTACAATACCTTTTTACGCCGTAGTAGTGACTACAGCTATCATTGTCACTGCTATCGCAAGCTACAGATACAAGATCTGCTGGAAGCTCAAGAGGCCAACCGACACTTCACAATCCAGCAACGAGGAACCCGTCTACGCAGATCCCGTGGAGATAAGAAATGCTAAGACGGATAAGCAGACTCCAGCGACTTTTTCTCTTAGCGTTCTGAAATAGTCGCCCATTTTGGGATGGAGGAGTTACATATACCTACTCTAGGCAGATCGCTGATCCTACGGTTTACGCCATCGCAACTATTGGCGACGCATTGTATTAATTAAGTAGGTCAATTTGCCACGAGTGTCGACGCTGCAATTTTATTAGTTATTGTTAAATTGTTAATTTTAATCATTCTATATTCTTGCATCGAATAGATCACTAGGCTATTTAGACACATAAGTTTATTGTAACTTTGAACCTTTAATTAAATAAGTGATATAATTTTTGGTTTTTTTTCGAACCTCCGGCTACAGCTAACGTAATTCGCGCGTACGCAATATTAGCCGACCGCAAAACAAACAACAAACAAAACAACAAAGGAAATCACGTCATCCGTAGCCCACTATTGGGCAAGGCGCTCACAGTCGGGCAGACCTGTAGCGGAAACTAGCGCGAAGAATGAGTCGGTCGCAGAAAAAATAAGTAAACAAATAATAAAAACTTAATTAAAAAAATTGGGACACTCTGTCTGTGTCCCACAAGTGGGCAAACGTGTGTAGAAGCGAAGGCGACGCACGCAAATAGCCGTAAGCGATATAAAAAAAAACTGATGAAGTAAAATGAAACACACTAAGCTCATGTGGTGAGCACGCACAAAAATGAGCCGATTGCAAAGGCAAAAATTAAAAACAAAAAAAAATATATAAAATTAACACGAGCGAAAAAATAAAGCACGCTTCTTCGTGGTGAGCATGCACGAGATTTGAGCCGATTTAACACGACAAAAACATAAAAAAATCATTAAAAAATAAAACGAGAAAAATAACAATACCATGTCTCGTCATAATACCATACAATTATCTAGACGCGGGTGTTATACGTAACTAAAATTATATGTGCAGCCGATAAACGTAACGCAAACGTAACGCAATAATTTAACTACTAATTAAACTTAATTACCGTTAGGAGTATGAACAATGTATCATTAGGCAAAAATCATTTAGGTAGGTACACAAGTATTACACAAGTAGTACACAAGTTCGCTCAAATCACAAAAACATTGTATGACACCATAGATCTGTGATCAGACAATCGGATGCATACACGAAATCAACAATAAGAGCGTTTACGCCGAGCGCGAGACCTCAAGTTTAGGTTTTTAAGTCCAAATATCACGCACACAGAAGCGAGCTGTGAGCGCGCGCGACTGTGTGTGTAGAAAAGGCTAGTTCTGCTCACTGTAGTCAAACTCACTCACTTTGATCCGTTAGATCGAATTAGCTTTTTCGTAATAAGTACTTCGATTATTTTTTTTAAAACAATTTTGTTAAAATTTTAAATAACACTTTTTTCTATAGTATAAAGCTTTTATCTTCTAAAATATATTTAGTACATTAGAGAAAACAATCACTTTATCACCTATAATTTCTTTAAAAATTCACAATGTTTGGAATTTTATAGTTTTTGTTAGTAACCAAAATAAAAAAATGTTTTCAACAAACTATTTTTCTAAGGATCTTTCAAATTGAAAAAAAAATGTTGTTATTAGATTTGTTAGTAATTTAAACACTTTTTTAAGCTTTGAAGTTGACGCGGAAAGTCAAATTATGAAAACCTCTGTTCAGTTATCGTGTTATAAATTCCAAAATATCCATAAATTTAAAAATGTTTTCAACAAACTATTTCGACTACAAGATCGCCTAATGATATAAGTAATTAACATATTTGTAAAGTAAGTATTAACAGATATTAAAAGTACAGTTTTTGAGCAAAACGGCGCAAAAGGACGTAAACGCTCTTAAAACAACATGCAGAAATAATTGCGTTAAAATAATTCGGATGTTGTGTGGTCGCAATCCTAACACAAATGATTCATAACTACCTGACGAAATTTTTATTGGGACAGGGTAAATTTATGTGAACAAATGAATTTAGAAATGATGGCACAAATTAGATTATGGGCGGAAATAATTATTTTTAGCGGACTGTAATTGAATGAGCTGATGGAACGTGAGACCAAGTTATGGTAAAAGTTTACTGGTTACGGGAAGGTCGCCGGTATTTAATATTACCGGTTCGAAGATGACCAAAATGTATTCGCGGGTCAGAGGACACCGCCAAATACAGCAGAGAAGGGACTTACCGGGAACAGGCTGGACGGGATCGCATGTACCGGGAGACGAACTGGGCGAACTGGGCAAAGCACGGGGCAGCGAGCTGGCGGGCGGCGATGTAGGCGATTTGTCACGGTACAGCACACAGGCACTATCTTCACAGGCAGTATCATTAAGGGCACAGAGTCACTATCGAGCGACGGCCGGATAAAAGGAAAGGGCTTTACCTTCCCTCTCAAGTCACGCGTGAGCTGTCGCATAACACGGTCGAACTATCTTTGACGTGACACTATCGGTACGCTACAAATTCTACCCGCAACAATGGCGAAATGTGATAACTGCGACAAGACCATCACCAAGAAGTCACCAGCACTAGAATGTAATAAATGTGCAAAGATAGTTCATGCCAACCAAGCATGCACAGGGCTGTCGTCTAAACAACTGTCGGCGCTACGCAATGCTGAGAATTTAGAATGGACTTGCGAGGAATGCTACAAGGATTCTCCAAGATGCAAGTCGCTCATAATTACCGAGGATGATGATGATGAACAAGATGATACCGATATAAATACTATGATTACCTCTCCCGATGTGAAGAAATTGCTGAGTGATATTTCTAAAGAAGTAAAAAAGGCGGTGAAGAAAGAATTAGTTCTCGTGAACGAATCAATAAACACTTGTTGTAAGAAAATGGATGAAATAATGTGTACAATGGATACGTTTAGTGCTAAAATAAAAGAACTAGAAAAGAAAAACATTAATTTGCTGAATCAAAACACTCACTTGGAACTAAAAGTAGATGCAATGGAGCAACACATTAGAAACATTGATCAAAAATTACTAAGTAACGTACTAGAGATAACCGGAATTCCAGAAACAAACAATGAAAACTTAGAAAGTATGCTAATCAAGATATCGAATAAGATAAATACATGCCACAAAGAAATTGATACTGTAAAAAGACTAAAAGGGCGAAACGGGAAGGAGGGTACCATACAAATGATTATGAAGCAGGATGAGCAGGTTGACCGGTGGATACGTGCTGCACGAAAGCAGGTTGCCTATGTCGAGGATGTACTACCTGACGCCAACGTCGACTCCGATATGACAAAGTCGAAAGTGATGCTCCGTCGTGCCCTAACTAATGCAAACAGGTCCCTATTATGGCAAGCAAGACAAAAGCTTAAGGAATCTTATAAGTACATATGGTTCCAAGAAGGTAATATTCTAGCCTGCAAGAATGATAACGACAAGCCGAGGATTATTAGAAACATCGCAGACATAGACAGGCTGATCGCTACGAGTAATAGTGATAAGCGGTAATAGTGTGCTTTTATCTTAGTCCCCACCACGGTTACGTCTACGGATGTGCTAGAAATAATTGACTCCCCAAACTTAAATGATTTCAGTAACTACCTTCCCAATAACGAAAAGTATAAACTAAATATTGTACACATAAATATAAGATCGATTGTAAAGAACTTTAGCCTAGACATTCAATTAATAAATTCATCACCTATTGATATTGATATAGTTATCCTAACAGAAGTGGGTATTTCAGCATCGAGTGGGTTACTACAAATGTTTTGCCTGAGCGGCTACGAAATGTGCAATGTGCTACGTGAGCAGCGAAGAGGTGGTGGAGTTATAATGTATATTAAAAACACACACGACTTTCAAACGGTAACGAACACGTCTTTAAAACACTGTGAATCAATAATTGGAGTTCTAAAAACCTCATATCACTACACGTCACACATCTGCGCATTATATAGACCGCCTAACGGTAGTAAACACTTGTTTATCACGGAGCTAAAACAGTTACTTCGTAAAGATAGTTTCAAAAACATTGATATGTACTTACTAGGCGACATAAATATCGACCTAAAATGCCATGATAACATACGCGAATACTATTTAAGCTGCATGGCCGAGTGTGGCCTAATGAGCGCGATATCAGATTACACAAGAATAGAAATGCGAAATGAAGTTGTTACTTGCAGTTGCATAGATCACATTTTTGTGAGATCGCGCTCATTAGACCTTTACTCGGCCGCGCTCGGCACTGTATTAGCAGACCACCGCATGATTGTACTTTCGTGCGCAGGGATCGAGGCAAGCGGCTGCATACAGGATGATTATCGGTGTAAAATATTATACGACAATGATAAACTATTAAATTTATTAAATAAAATAGAATGGAATACGGTTAAAAACATGCAATGTCCAATTGACATTTATAATTTTATTAAAAACAACTTTAGTGATTGCTATGAACAGTCTAAATACACAAAAAAAATATGTACGACGAGCAAGAGAAATAAACAGCCGTGGATAGATAACAAAATAAACAATATGTGTAAAAAAAGAGATATACTATATTGGCAGTGGAAAAAAGATATTAACAATAAAATCATTAGGCTAGAATTTAACAAATGTAGAAATAAAACTCGCAAAGCTATAGAAAAAGCAAGAAATAACTATTATAATAATGAAATAAATAAATATAAAAACGACCCAAGAAAACTTTGGGGTGTATTAAATTCCTTATCCGGTCGCGTGTCGAAATCTGTAGACAGTGCTATTTTGAAAGCATTTAAAAAAAATAACCATACAGTAAAAGAACTGGCTAATGTTTTCGGGAAAGAATTCGACAAGAATGTAAGAAAAATTCTACCAAAATGTAGCGAACACCTCATTGCTGAGTCTGACTATGAATTTCCGGCAAATAAATCAATGCTTTTCAGACCAGCTACGTCTAGACAGGTGTTAAACATTATTAGAAGCTTAAATGTAAACAAAGCCCCTGGCATTGATGGGATTAGATGCATAGATGTAATATCGCTCAGTAATAACCTAGCCTACGTAATAGCAAAACTTATTAACACAAGTATAAAAAATAGCAAATATCCCCAAGAGCTAAAAACTGGAATTGTCAGGCCAATTTACAAAAACGGATCTCACAGTGAATATGACAAATATAGACCAATCACTATACTCCCAGTAATCGACAAAGTCGTCGAAAAATATATATGTAAGCAAATTCATAACTTTTACAATGAACATGATATCATATCAAATGCTCAGTTTGGCTTTCAACCTAAAAAATCAACCTCTCTCCTACTCTCCAAATTTACCGATGAAATAAATACATACCTTGATCGTAAAAACCATGTTATTCTTTTGTTTATAGATTTCAGCAAAGCATTCGATACGCTCCGTCACGACATACTTATTAAAAAACTGAATGATACGGGGGTCCGCGGTCCTTTGCTCGAATGGTGCGTAGATTATTTAAAAAATAGAAAATACCGAGTTAAACTTGAAAATTAATTTAGTGACGAAATTACAGTGAGTACCGGCACGGCACAAGGCTCTGTCTTAGGGCCCTTGCATTATCTAGCTTACGTTAATGACATGGAGAACGTAATTAAAAACTGCTCTGTTTATCAATATGCAGATGACACTTGTATTATCGCTGCTAATAAAGATATTTCGAAGGCTGAATTGTGCATTCAAAAATATTTCACAAACTTGTGCAAATGGTCACATGATGTCGGACTTGTAATAAATTTCACAAAAACCAAAATCATGCACGTTCGATCAAACCATTTGATTAATGTTGACATGCCTCTGCGCGTAGTAGCTCATACTCATGAATGTCTACATAGAACCAATCAAACAATGAGTAAATGTGACTGTAATATGCTGGAGCAAGTTACTCATTTCAAATACCTCGGTCTAACCATTGACAATAGATTCAACTGGAGCCATCATATAAACAGTATTTGCGGAAAGTTAAGGGCCACGTTGGCCAAATTCGCAATAATAAAATACAAAATGCCTTTCCCGGTACTGTTAAATTTGTATAAGACGCTGGTTGAGTCTATAATATCCTATGGTATTACCAGTTATGGAACTACGTTTAAAACTTACCTAGACAAAATATATTTCTTACAATTAAGAATCCTAAAAATTATAGTACCGAATAAAATCAAACAAAAGCTATGCAACAGTGACAATAATATAGAAGTATTTAAATTTTGTGAAATACTGCCAGTAAAAATTAGATTTAAAATGCAAATATTAATCGAACAATACCTAAATAAATACTTACAAGTAAATGTGAGCCATAAAACTACAACCAGAAAAGTCACACAATCTAAGCTTAAGATACCACAAATAAAAAATTACTACGGCAAACGCTCATATAAATATTTAGTACCAACACTCTTAAATGAAATACCACCAAAAATACTGACAGAAATGACAGATGGAAACTATAAAAATAAACTTAAAATCTACTTTAAAACTATGCTGCAAAAGTTATAAATAAAGGAAAAATAACTTATTACAAATAAATGTCAGCATCACGCATCAACCTGTATGTTGTAGTTGTTTACGAGCGCACCACGCATCAACTATGGAAAAAAAAAAATATCTCCAAATACCAATGTGAAGGTAGCTAGCCGCGGAGAATGTAGCCGTTTCGTGGCCGACTCCATTTGAACATGCTCACTACCCGCGCGTACTTAACATTATGTTTATTTACAATAATTATATTTAGGCTAAGTTGCAAAATTTGTCTTCTTTGTCTTTATTTATATACTATTTTATACAACTTTTCTTTGTTAGTGTTGTTATGCGACACTCAAGTGTGATTTGTATCCGGACAAACTGTCAAGGTTTTTGTGATACAAAATGAATATTTACCTGTATTTTCTTCTTTGATAATAAATTTAAAAAAAAAAAAAAAAAAAAAAGATCAGCGGCGGTTACGGTGACGCTGCTCCCTGAGGCTGCGGACCAGGGCCTGACCTACTCCCAGGTCATCGCAAGGGCCAAGGCGGCCATCAACCTGCCCGAGCTGGGAATCGAGGGGGGAGTCCGAATTAGGGAGGCAGCAACCGGCGCCAGGATATTGGAGATATCGGGAGCCGAGAGCAGCGGCAAGGCGGATGAGCTCGCGATCAAGCTGCGGGCGGCACTCGCGGGGGACGCCAAGGTGGCGCGACCCTGTAAGATGGTGAGCTTGCGGGTGACCGGGCTGGACGACTCCGTCCAGACGGAAGAGGTGGCGACGGCCCTGGCCACGGCGGGGGACTGCTCGGTGGAGGATGTGCGCGCAGGGGCGGTGGCGTTTAGACCCGGGGGCAACGGCTCCTGCCTCGCAAAGGTCCCGGTGGCGGCGGCCAAGCGTATCCTGGCTGCGGGGAGGCTGCTTGTGGGGTGGAGCGCCGCCAGGGTGGTGGCACTCGAACCCACGCCCATGCGCTGCTTCCGCTGCATGTGCATAGGGCACACAAGGCAGCGCTGCCCGATGGAAATAGACCGCACGGAGGCCTGCTACAGGTGCGGGGCCATCGGGCACAAGACGGCGGGTTGCACGGCGAGGGAGCCTCGGTGCGCGGTGTGTGCGACGGCGAGACTGCCGTCGGGCCACTATATGGGGGGCAGCAATTGCGTCCCCCCCACCGTCAAGCCGAAAGCCAACCCCCCGGGGAGAGCTTGGCGGCCAGCGGGAACCCCCCCTATTGGGGGCATGGATGTAGACACTAGGGCCCCCAATGTCTAGTACGCCCTCAAATTTCTCCAGGGGAACTTAAATCACTCCGCAGCTGCACAAGACTTACTTGTGCAGCACATTGCGGAGTGGGGCATTGGGGCCGCGATAGTCGCGGAGCCCTATGTGGTCCCCCCGTCGCCGAATTGGGCCGGGGATTGCGATGGGTCGGTTGCGGTGGTCGTCCTCCCGGGCGTTGGCCGCGTTCCCTCCCTTTCTGGGGCTCGGGATATGTGGCGGTTGGATGGGGGGAATTGGTGATTCTGTGGGTGTAAATCTCCCCCAATACGGCGCTGGAGGCGTGGCTGGAGGTGCTGTGCAGCGTTGTCCGGCGAATGGCGCCCTCTCAGGTGGTTGTGGCCGGGGACTTCAACTCGAAGTCCACGATATGGGGTTCCCCGGCTACGACAGTGAAGGGTTTCGCGGTGGAATTGTGGGCCGTGGGCGGGGCTGGCGCTGCTCAACCAGGGCACTGCCTTGACGTGTGTGCGGCATAACGGGGGGTCTATAGTGGACTTAACGTTCGCTACCCCCGCTATTGCCGCACGCGTCCATGGGTGGCGGGTGCTGGAGGAGGCCGAAACCCTCAGTGACCACCGGTACATCGAGTTTGGGATTTCCCCCTCGGGGAGGGGAGTAGGTACCGATGGGGGTGAGGCGCGACGTAGGCACTTCGTGTTCCCAAGGTGGGCGCTGTCCCGGCTCCAAGCAGACCGTCTGGAGGAGGCGGTGCTCACGGCCGAGTGGTGTGCCACACCCGAGGAGGACCTGTGCGTTGAGGAGAGAGCTCGACGCCTCCGCCAGGTCCTGATAGGGTTGTGCGACCACTGCATGCCCAGGGCCAGAGCCGCCGGGTCCAGACGGAGGGTGTACTGGTGGACGGAGGAGCTTGCAGTCCTCCGCACCAGGTGCATCAGCGCCGGTCCCGGTCGCCGGTCCTCCGCGCCGGGCGTACCAGAGGTGCCAACGAAGGTGGCACGTGGAGGAGGAGGAGGCAGCCCTGTTGGATGCCCTCCGTGAGGCCAGGCATCTCAGGCCTTAAGGTGGCCATCTTCCAGGCCAAGGAGGCCGCCCGCGCAGAATTCCTTCTGGAGTTAGATAGGGACCCGTGGGGCAGACCTTACCGGATGGTCAGGGGGAGGATGCACGGCCAGGCACCCCCCCTAGAATCGTTCGACCCGGGTCTCCTAGATCGAATTCTGGATGGCCTCTTCCCGCGCTGTAGACGCTTCGTCCCGCCGCGGAGGACACTGCCACCGAGGGAGGTAGAGGCGATCGTGCGCCCGGAGGATGTTCCCCCGGTCTCGGAGAGCGAGCTGGCGGTAGCGGTTGGGAGGCTGACCCGCAAAAAAGCGCCGGGGCCCGACGGAGTTCCGGGAACGGTCCTGCGGCTTGCGGCGGGTCAGCTTGGTGAGCGCTGGAGAGGGGTATACTCTGCGAGTCTGCGGGCGGGGAGGCTTCCGGATATCTGGAAGGAGGGGCGCCTTGTACTCCTGCCCAAGAAGGGTCGCTCCGGGGATGGCCCGGCGGGTTATAGTCCGATTGTCATGCTTGACGAGGCGGCCAAGCTACTGGAGAGTGTAGTGGCGGATCGCATCGTCCAGCATCTGGAGGAGGTGGGCCCAGACCTGTACGACAGGCAGTATGGCTTCCGTCGGGGCCGCTCGACGATCGATGCCGTCATACGGCTGAAGCGGTTCTCCGACGAGGCGACGGAGCGCGGGCAGTGGGTGCTGGCGGTGTCCTTGGACATCGCCAACGCTTTTGGCACCCTTCCCTTTGCGGCGATCGAGTGGGCCATGGAACACCATGGGGTCCCGCTCTACCTCCGGGAAAGGCCGGTGCATGCCGGTGTTCCACAGGGGTCCGTTTTGGGGCCCCTCTTGTGGAACATCGGCTTCGACTCGGTGTTGCGCGGGGGGTGACTGCCCCGGACCGAAGCCATCTGCTACGCGGATGACACCCTCGTAGCGGTCCGGGGTAGCGATTTTGGGGAGGTGTGTCGGCGTGTGTCGGCTGTGTCCTCCACGGTGGTCGACCGTATTCGTGCTTTGGGCCTCGAGGTCTCTCTGGCCAAGACCGAGGCCATGGTTTTCCATGGGCCGCGGCGCCGTCCTCCAGCGGGTGCTCGGGTGATTGTCTCGGGTGAGCGGGTGCGGGTGGGGTCAGTGATGACCTACCTGGGGCTCACCCTGGACAGCCGCTGGAGCTTTGTTGAGCATTTTCGCCGATTGTCCCCGCGGCTCATTGGCGCGGCCGCTGCGTTCGGCCGTCTTCTCCCCAATCTGGGGGGGCCGAACGCGCATTGTAGAAGGCTGTATATGAGGGCCGTGGGATGCATGGCCCTCTACGGCTGCCCTGTGTGGGAAGGGGCGATGAGGCGGAGTCCGGTCATCCAGGCCCTTTTGCGCCGACCCCAAAAGGTCATGGCGATTAGGGTGATCCGGGGATACCGGACGGTGGCGTATGAGGCGGCCGGTGCGCTCGCTGGCGCCCCCCCGTGGGAGTTGGAGGCGGGGGTGCTAGTGGAAATGTACGAGCGCCGGGCCGCGGCGAACATACGGGGTACCCGCTTAACTGCCGAAGAGGCGCTCAGTGTCAGGCGCGAGCTTGACGGCGCCCTCAGGGAGAGGTGGAGGGCCTCACTGGCCGATCCACAGTGGGGAGTGCGCACTGTGAACGCAATCCGCCCACTATTGGACCAGTGGGTGGACCGTGTACATGGTGCCCTCTCCTTCCGCCTTGTGCAGGTGCTGACCGGGCACGGATGCTTCGGTGGGTACCTGCACAAGAGGGCTAGGAGAGAGACGACGGGAGCGTGCCACGAGTGTGGGGCTGTGGAGGACACAGCGCAGCATACCCTTGAGGTTTGCGGCGCCTGGGCTGCACAGCGCCACACTCTGGTGAGCGCGATCGGGCAGGACTTGTCCCTGCCCGGGGTGGTGCAAGCCATGCTCGGGAGCGAGGTGGCTTGGCGGGCGGTGGCTTCCTTCTGTGAGACCGTGGTCTCTCTAGGCGGAGGGGGGGTCGAAGGCGACGTTATAACGTCGCCCTCCTCCCCCCCTAGGGAGGGCCGCGGCCTAGTGTTGAGGAGCACTAGGCTGCATTGCACTAGCCCTCCACCCGCTTGGGAGCAGCCTGAACCTACAAGGCTGCTCCGTGGGGGCAGGGGACCCAGGTAAAACTGGGTCCGTAGCGTGCGGCGTTTCGCGGGGCATCGTAGTATGGTACCGCGGCGCCGCGGCGCGCTTATGAAGTAAGGTGTCGGTTCTTTTACCAGGTCGGGCCTGTATGTCCTTACTAACCCGTTTCCCTTACGGGGGGGCGGGTGGGGACATATGGATTCCAGCCCTGGACAGTGCATGGGGTGTCTCACGCTCCTCTCGAGGCCTCATGCCAGTGCAGAGAAGCATTTTCTCCGACTAAAACAAAGAAAAAGGTAGGCGTCTCATATATTGTTAAGTAGTTGGGGACAGCACGGTGTGTACACGCTGTGCGTACATAAACTAGGTACGTAGGCCGCGAAGCTAGGGCTGGATTAACTCCAACTAATAAAGTTAGGGATAATTAAGTTATGATACCTAAATAGAAATTACTATGAAGTGATGTTGATTATGAGCACTGAAAGGTTCGGTTTAGGCATGTAGGCTATTACTGTAGGTCAATAGGACCCTAATTGTTTTCTTAAAGGTGTTACCAATTAATTATTCATTTTAAATAATTAGCAGAAGTGAGGTAATATTGAACCATCATTACTTTGGGTTACCTAAGAGACTAGACTGGTTTCCTATTACAAGAAAAATACTAATAAGTTATAGCATATAAGCATAACTGTGCTGTGATGTTTGATTTCTGATATTGAAATGACCAAACAGGCATTTTTAGCTTTCTCTGAGGTACAATACGGCCTTAAATTGCAACCCTTCAATTTATTATCACCAGACATCCAGAAACCTATTGGTAAAATTTAAGCTGATATTGAACAACTAAAAAACCAGTTTGGAACCTAGGTTATTTCGCCTGAAGCTGCGAATTCACTTTAATGGTCAAAGACCTTACAAGTTATGTACTCCTAATATTATGGAACATAGAAGTAAATGATTGGTAGCAACCTACTAATCAGACTAATAGTACAGTCTACTTTATACCTTTGAATTCACCTTAATGGTCAAAGACCTTAAAAGTTATGTACCTAGGTACTTACTTCTAATAATATGAAACATAGAAATATTTGATTGGTAACAATCTAATCCGATTGGACTTACAGTACAGTCTGCTTTATACCTATTAAAGTGAGTAAAGGATAACTTCTAAATATAATTGATTTAATTATCAACAAGCACAATTACATGATACCTACCTACTCAAAGCATAATAACAATGATTTAGTAGGCTATTAAATAATCACCCAGTCTGAGAGACTGAGGTATAGGTAAATGAAAAATAATTAACCTAAGTTCACTCTAAAGTCAAGGATATTGAATAAATTAAACATCTTTAATAAACTTGAGATGTAATATGCTGTCGAGGCAGTCTGTACAATTTAATTATATTGTTACTTTATAAGATCTTTATAATAACCTCTATGAGTAAACAAAAGTAATCTTGCTTCAAATAACAGCATTCTATTTGTATTCACCTCCTGAAGGGAGTAAGAAATTGTATAAATTAACATTTTTAATAAACTTGAGAAGTAATATGCTGTCGAGGCAGTCTGTACAATTTAATTATATTGTTACTTTATAAGATCTTTATAATAACCTCTGTTCGTAACAAAATGGCCACTTACGGCTGGCAACCTTTTGTGTTAGTTTTAATTTGTATTTGACAGACGACTGTCAGTGTCAGTGTGACACACACTCACGTTGAACTGATGGTTAGGTTAGGAACCTTGACCGCGGGGTCGCGTAGAAAAGTTTTGGTGTAATTTGATGTGTAGGGCACATAGTCAGTTAAAATCGGCGGACCGTAGGGATTAATAAACAGCAACAGTGTAGAACATAAGTTTAGTTTAAAGTCAGTGATTTGTTTGGTTGACCCGCACACGTGTCGTGGCGGGCTAAGTGATTGGTGCAGTGGTACGTATTTCTCTGGGGTTTGAGAGCTCTCTTGGGGTAGCCAACGGGAAGTTAGGGCCTTCCACCCACCATAGCACCAGCCCCGAAGACGCGCGGGAGCGCGATCCGACACTGCAGTCGCCGGGGAGGCGAGCTACCATCACCACCGCAGCCAGCAGCGGCCTGGGCGCGGGCGGACGAGAGGAAGACTAGTACGTAAGTTAGTTTATATTTCTTAGAATTAGACGTTAGTTTTAAGTAAAAAGGTAGCAGAGTTGATGTAGACTTATCGATATCAAACATTTTTTGGTAAACCAGAGCGTGGTTTTGTCTACGGACCTCAAGTATTTAGTTATTAGTTTTAACGTTGGTTAGTTGTACCAACCAAATACTTAGAATAGGTTTGTGTTAAGATTGTTTGTAACCGCATATTAAATTGAATTAAATCGCATTTAGAATGCAATGTAATATGTAGTTTTCTTAGTGTGATTATTGTGTGATCATAGCAAGTAGGCACCTAGTGTAAGATTTTCTCACTGCGGTCAGTGTAATGGTAATTAACTTGGATCCGTTGTCCCGCATTTAGAATGTGTTTAATTGTGTAAGATTATTCCACTGCGGAAAGTGTTGTCAAACCTAACTTGCTATAATTACAATAAAAAAGTCATATAAATATCATAGTGCAATGTAAACATTTGGGTTTTGATTACACATTTGGAATGTAATTACTTGCTTAATAGTGCAATATAAACATTTGTTTTTTGGTTAAACATTACTAACATTTGAGTTAGGATATAACTGTTGGTTGTATTACACATTGTACTTGTGTTGTATTTAGGTTATACAGGCTTTGAATTTATTTGAGTCATATCAACTCACCGGGTTGGTGTAATTGTTTTTTAAAACTTTAATTTAGAATTAGTCTCGCTAGGGTAGTGAAAATTTGTGACAACAAATAAATGTTTTGATTATGTTTGTTGTATTTGTTGTGCAAACTGAATTTTAAGATTTTAGCGGTTTGCAAATAATTAAACATTTTGTTTGTTTCTTGATTGTTTGAAACTTAATTTAGAATTTAAAGTTAAAGCATTGAAAATTGTGGTACTTTTGATTTGGTTTGTTGTTTTCATTTTGAAAACATATTTAAATATTGTAGGCATTTGATTCACAATATTTGTAGTTTGGTTGTCTAGCGACTGCAAAACTGTAGACACAATATCAATATTGCAGTTATGTTACATTATAAATTGATTAACATTTTATTTATTGTATTTTTTTTTGGGAAATCAATTTGAGTTCCATTTATTAGTAACATTTGTTTGGTAAATGATTTGTTTACATAGTGGCGTATGTAATATTAAGAAACATTTTTATTTGAATTTTTATTTTTCTTTGGAAATTCTTTGGAACCGATTAGATTTGTTTGTTCTACACAGCGGCATATGTGAAATTTGGTTGGATTATTATATAACGGTTTATACAATAATAATAGCACATTTTCTTTTGTTTGTGCCTTCATTTTTGAAAACCAATTTTAAAATTTAATTTGATTATTACATTGGTTTAGATTGGTTGATTTATGCATAGGGACTATGTAATAATAATAATTGCATATTATTTGTTAGTGTGCTTCTTGTTGCAAACCCGTTTAAGTTTTTTTATCTACTTATTCATTTGGTTGTGCCTACATTGTAATTGAAAGGGTATGTGTGTAGGAAATATTGTTCTGCCATATTTGTGCTATTGTTGGACATAAAGCTCATTTCTCTTTTATTTGTTTTTTTGTTGACAACGCGATGGCGGAGGCAGTCTTTGCAACCCATCTGCGCTGGTTCGTGCATACGCAGGATCTGCTGTCTCGGAGGGGCTGCGATGATGACATCCTCGGGCGAGCCAGGCAGTTAAGGCAGCGGGTGTCTTCGGTTGAGACCGCCATGGTGGTTTTGTCGGAGACTGCTCCAACATCCCACAAAGTAAGGTAAGGTCAGGTAAGGTATGGTCGGCATACGAGGATGATTTTGACCAAATCATGGACATAAATGATAATGTCATCCAGGCAGCCTGCGACATTAAAAGGCGACGGATAGGGGATGTCCAGCGATCCACACCGCCACCAATGGGAGGGCCTGCGATGCCTGATGGGCTTCCTACCCATCAGTTAGGAAGTTTGGGTGGCGCTGTTGAAGAGGAGTCGTATGTAGACGCACATGCGCGTCAATTGTTGTCGCTACCTAGGGTAGCTAATCAGGCGGACTTAAAGACGCAACTGTTGACGCCAGTCACAGTTGCGTGTAATGCGTTGCGACAGTTAGGGTTGCCAGTAGCCGAGTGGTCGCTCCTACTCGTACACATTGTGCTGGACAAGCTGCCAACGGACGTTCGTTCCCGGTTTGAGCGGGAAACGGCAGAGAAAGGGGGGACTACTCTGCCGGGATTGGAGGAACTTCTAAAGTTCCTCGGCGATGAGGCGGGGGTTGTAGTGACCTCCCAGCCTGACCTGCCACCATCCGGGGCGCAGGCCTCAACGGGACGCCAGGCGTATCCCACTGTACAGCCGCAGCCAAGCCACACTACGACGCGGTGCCAGGACCGACGAGGGCTGCCTGTAATTACGAGGCGGCGTATGGCAAAGCGCAGCGGCCTTTGCTATAGCAATAGGCCTCAACGCCGCATTGCATTTGGTGGACAACTCCCTTTATTATTGTTGTGTGTCAACAGATCGGGAGCGGCTTCACCGACCACACAACAGCGGTGGCAGCGTTACACGGGCAGGGGTGCTCCAGCGCGGAGCACACACCTACCAGCGGACTGGAGGCCCAGTCATGCGCGAGGCGCGCCCCCACACCGGAAGGTGAACCATGCGCAGGCGCGCAAACCCGCGCCTGCAGGTTACCATGCCGCCGGCCCGAGTGCGATTTGGGTATCACACGGGCGGGGGCCCCGACGGTGTCACGAAGGAGGGACCCCTCCCTGCAACTAGCTCTGTGCGCGCCAGCGTGCAGCCGCGCTCGAGCTATGCCGCAGCGGTTATCGTACCACCCGCGGTATCACACGGGCGGGGGCCTTCTTTAGAGATTTGGGACCCGAGCAGGCCATAGCTACGAGAGCAAAACAACGGACGGTTTTGTTTTATACTACGGCGTCCGCGGTTTGAAAGATTTAAGGAAACCTTAAATGTGAAATTTGTTTGAAATATTTTAAAGAAATCTTAGATTTGAAATTTTAATTTTGTGCGACATTGTTTGGTGGCATGTTTACCGGGAGTTTGACGGGGCTAACACAAGTCACCCTCTCCTCGGTACATGCATCTGTGTGAGAATGTCAATTTCGGAAACGGTAATGAAATTCGCCCGCAGGGATAACGGCACAGACATTGGTCTAGATCGGGCAGACCCACACTTTGTCACCTGGCCCAATTGACCTACTCTTGGGCTCGGGTGTACTAGGACGGGTCCTACTAGGCACCCAGATAGCTCTGGGTCGCTCTACACTGCCGGCAGTGCCAACTATTTTGGTCTTGTTTCTATTATGTACACCGTTTGACGACTCGACTCCGCATAGTCTAGAGTCATTGCGTTTGTGTACCATTTCCATAACTTTGCACAAGTTTGGGAAATTGAGAAACCTCCCATGGTCTACATGGTAGCCCATGCCCATGAGGATTGTGAAGCCTTTCAATAGGCCAGTTCACCACGGTTGACGTCTGTTGGATGTGTTACTAGGTAACGTAACTTATAATTTTGAATATTGTTTGCTAAATAAGATAATTTAATATTATTTTAATTTGGCTAATTAGACTTAGTATGTTGTTGAAGGAGAATAACTTGCTCTCCTTGCTTGTAGCTAGGGCAGCATTGTAAAGTTGTTAGTTGGCGAGCATGAGACTGCGGTTCGATTCCGCGATGAGCCACAGCAGCTGTCTCCCCTTGCCCGATTGATTGAGCTAGCGGTCTGGGGCTGGCCCTCCAGACCGAAGCGGGGGGATGTTCGGAACAAAATGGCCACTTACGGCTGGCAACCTTTTGTGTTAGTTTTAATTTGTATTTGACAGACGACTGTCAGTGTCAGTGTGACACACACTCACGTTGAACTGATGGTTAGGTTAGGAACCTTAAAAAGTTTTGGTGTAATTTGATGTGTAGGGCACATAGTCAGTTAAACTCGGCGGACCGTAGGGATTAATAAACAGCAACAGTGTAGAACATAAGTTTAGTTTAAAGTCAGTGATTTGTTTGGTTGACCCGCACACGTGTCGTGGCGGGCTAAGTGATTGGTGCAGTGGTACGTATTTCTCTGGGGTTTGAGAGCTCTCTTGGGGTAGCCAACGAGAAGTTAGAGCCTTCCACCCACCATAGCACCAGCCCCGAAGACGCGCGGGAGCGCGATCCAACACTTCAGTCGCCGGGGAGGCAAGCTACCATCACCACCGCAGCCAGCAGCGGCCTGGGCGCGGGCGGACGAGAGGAAGACTAGTACGTAAGTTAGTTTATATTTCTTAGAATTAGACGTTAGTTTTAGGTAAAAAAGTAGCAGAGTTGATGTAGACTTATCGATATCAAACAACCTCTATGAGTAAACAAAAGTAATCTTGCTTCAAATAACAGTTTTCTATTTGTATTCACCTCCTGAAGGGAGTAAGAAATTGAATAAATTAACATTTTTAATAAACTTGAGAAGTAATATGCTGTCGAGGCAGTCTGTACAATTTAATTATATTGTTACTTTATAAGATCTTTATAATAACCTCTATGAGTAAACAAAAGTAATCTTGCTTCAAATAACAGCAATCTATTTGTATTCACCTCCTGAAGGAAGTAAGAAATTGAATGAATTAAACATCTTTAATAAACTTGAGATGCAATATGCTGTCCAGGCAGTCTGTACAATTTAATTATATTGTTACTTTAAAAGATCTTTATAATAACCTCTATGAGTAAACAAAAGTAATCTTGCTTCAAATAATAGCATTCTATTTGTATCCACCTCCTGAAGGGAGTAAGAAATTGAATAAATTAAACATCTTTAATAAACTTGAGAAGTAATATGCTGTCAAGGCAGTCTGTACAATTTAATTATATTGTTACTTTATAAGATCTTTATAATAAACACTATAAGTAAAGAAAAGTAAATATGCTTCAAATAATAGCATTCTATTTGTATCCACCTCCTGAAGGGAGTAAGAAATTGAATAAATTAACATTTTTAATAAACTTGAGAAGTAAACAGTCAGTATAATTTAATCATATTGTCACTTTATATGCTCTGTATAATAAACACTGAGAGTCAATAAAAGTAATTTTGCCTTTATTAATATAGGCAAAATTACTAACTAATTAATAGCATTCTATTTTAGCCACTGCCTGAAAGTGAATATGTTATTCACCATTCATAGAACTAAAGGTTAATATTCTGATAAAGCAATAAAGCCAGTCAGTTAATAATGTTTCATTGTAATAGATTTATAATAAACACAATGATCAGAGAAATAAGTGTGATCTGTTGAATGCTGGCTTCACTCCTCTGTTCTATAAGGAATATTATAAAACATTATTGTATTGAATAGTTGGGTTCTTAATATGAAAAGGATATTTGGATGATAGCAAGCCCTAAAATAAACTCGTTGATTTATAAAGAAATAATTGAATATAGAGCCTAGTAAATAATAACTTACATAATATAAGATGAAATTAAGTTGAAAAGTTATGTAGACTCTCTCTAAGTAATAAATTACAGTCATTTGGACGGGGCCATAATTACACAATGTGATGTATTGGCACGCTATGGAGCGGAGGTTGGAGCTCATAAATTTCCACAAGCCTTTTATGTATAATGCTGTCGATAATAAATAATAATACCTGCAAGCTAAGCTATCATCTGATTATCTTTGAGTGGTTAATATTCCTTTCCTGCAGCGGCTGTGAAGGATTTAGGTCACAGTTCAGACGAAGTCACTGATAGGCTACACATATCTAGGATATTAGGTATTGACGGATAGGTAATTAGGTCAGGAGTAAATAATTTAACACAGGGATAAGCCAATTACTAAACCTTCACGAAAAGGACTTGAGTTACTTAGATGCGGTTAACAACGAAGGGTTTACTAGACGATCTGGCCAAAGTAGTGTTCTATCATAGTGTTACATCGCTTGACTGGGATATATTGCTAATAGAATTAAGTTAGGTTAAGGTTCCATTATCATACAAACACTACGCACTCTACAAAACATCAAAGACACAAACATTAGATTGTAGATAACATAGGTTTAGTTAAGATAAGAGTAGCATAATATAAGTTAAGTTGAGGAGTAGGGAAGGCGTAATTGATGGTAATCTTGAACGGCGGTATATAGTAGGATAACTAGTTTTAAGAATTAGATTAGTCAGTTTAAGCTAAGGAAAGGCGGCGATGTGTGTGTATGTATTTTAGTTTTAAGGAGGGCAAAGCATTGAAAGGTTACACACCCCCCTATACTATTATTTATTCTGTGCCTATTCACTCTACGCTAGGTACAGCTGCGCGCAAAATACGCCAGCTGCAGTTTAAGTATATATTTTGAGAATATAATAAATTCGTTTTCAATATTATTCCATTGAGGCATATCCTTGTATTTTATCATTATTCTTAGGGGTTACAATGTCCTCTAAAATTATGTCGACTGTTCACAAAATCACTCTGTATTTCTTTAAAATAACATAGGTACTTAGATTTGGGCAAAATATTTACTTTTTTTCAATGTTGAAAATGACAAAAATAAGGGCCAAATAGCTGGTGGCCGGCCGGCTACAGAAAAAAAAACAAAATAGGCAAGAAAGAGGCCATCCGATATTCAAAAAGTTGAAACTAGAACTTTTTGTTGTTTTATATACCTACCTACGCGCCAATTGAGCGTTAGAGATATCCTCTTAGTTTTGTAAAATTGAAAAAGTTTTTGGTTTACTTAGCGCTGTATCTCAGCTATGTAGTTAGAGCTTTTTTTGAGATACTTAACTAAACTAAAAGGTAGTTTTAATTATTTATCATAACGTTTATCTGGGTTCTATAAAGATAAATTAATCGAATGAATTGACTAGTTTAGACAAAATTACGGAAGTAATTAAAAAATCATCAACATTTTAAGAAGTCTTTATTCTTCGTTAATTATTATAAATTACTTACTGAAAAATATTTTCACCTTCTACGACACGTTCGATAAGCTTTATTATTAAATTTTGGTGTAAAAAATTCATATTCTAACGAATAGCTTTTTAGGAAACATGGACACGGCACTATAAAATTGATTTTATCTACTTTTTTTGTAAATTAATACAGCTACTTATTTAATTAATTATGCAGCCGAGTTCAAGCAGCCGTAAACTACGCAATACACTCGCGGCATTTTTAAAAATCGCGCGGACAGCGCACTCAGTACAATAATAATACACAACAGTGACCACTCGTTTCGACGCAGCACGCTCTCTGGGAGCACTGCGATGTCCGCTTAGGGGCCCTGTAAAGACGTGCGTTTGTGGGCGTGCGTCGCTTCGAGCGTTTGTACGTACCTTCCTTACTGCTTTAGCTTATATTTATACTGTGAGGGAACGGTTAGAGCGCGCGCCGGAGTGCGCTCGAGTGCACTCGAGTAAAGCGATGGAACGCAGCCCAGCCTGGGACTTCTTGGCGGGAAAGTGAAGCGCTGCAGTTTTGTTTTATTTTCTAAAATTTGTGTTTTTTCGAATATTAATGTGAAATAATAGTGGATTATTAACCGTTATGTGTTTGTGAACGTGTATGAGTGTTAGCAAATGAAACAAAACAAAACAACATCACTTTTCAAATTCTCTCAAGAAGTCCGCGTGAGACCTCAGTAAAGTCCCACATCCCACACATTTTGGGGGTTAAAGTTACTCGCGTCCGTAGGTTTACCCTTGAGACCCTACACGTGACCACTGGGTGGTGCTAAATGAGTGACACTGACTGAGTGGTAGAGCCACGCTGCGTTGCAGCACGCATTGGGCCGGCTCGCCCGGCGTAATACCACCCTCTCACTAATATTCGGCGTGAAATAGTGGCACTTGGTGCTGTTGTGTTTCGTCCGACCAGTGAGGGTTCCGGAGGCCCCTCCCCCACCCCCCCTCTTCCCAATTCCTATTCCTTCCTTAAACCTATTCCTCCCTTAAAGGCCGGCAACGCGTCTGCGATTCCTCTGGTTTTGCGGGTGTCCATGGGCGGCGGTGATTACTCTCCATCAGGTGACCCGCCTGCTCGTTTGCCTCCCTCTTTTATATATAAAAAAAAACATCTTTACTGAGGAGTCCTCAGTGAGGACTCAAGGGGTTTGGGGAACATCATTTATCATTCATCATCTTAATCACCACTCATTATCATCAAAAGAAAAAAAAGAAATAAAAAACTAATGATTAGGCAGTATGGTCTCAGGCCTTAGCCTGTTCCTTCACGGAACAAATAAATTTAAAAAAAAAACCAGCAAGTGTCAAAGTGACATTTCACATTTTTTCACGTTCCGCGTTGCTTTTGTTGTTGTGAGTGCTGTTGTTTTGTTTGTTGTTGTTGTGGCTATCTTGAATCTCAATTAAATGTTATCTATTGAATTAATAAAGTTGGTTTTGAATTATTATAGTTAGTTTTAGGCAACCAAAAAAATGCTCAGTATAAATCTGTGGCAATAATAATTAATTAAACTTGCAAGATGGAGAGTTACGCCGTTATATCTTTTGTCGGCGAAGGTTCTTTCGGACGTGTTTTTAAAGCTAAACACAAAGAAAGTAACGATATAGTAGCCCTTAAAGTTATTCGAAAGGTGCGGAAACTTGTATATATTCTATTAAATAGTGGTTCTGATTCTGAGTGAAGTGCGTTTCTACCTGCAGCGGTTCAGCCCTAACATACCTACCTATACCATACATAGGATCAAATGAAAGCCAAGGGCCTCCCCAATGTGACATAATTTTATTTTAAAATAGTTATAATGACCAATATGTAATTTTGACCCGTTCGTAATCTTATTTACAGAAAGGACGCTCCACAAAAGATTTGAAAAATTTGAGACAAGAATGTGATATTCAGAGACAATTAAATCATCCTAATATAATACGGATGATTGACAGTTTCGACACTGAATCAGAACTGGTAGTAGTAACTGAATATGCAGAAAAAGAGTTGCACAGCATATTGGCAAAGAAAGGTTGTCTAAATGAAGACCAGGTAAAGAAAATCACCTGGGACTTAGTGTCAGCGCTGTATTACTTGCATTCGCATAGGGTTTTACACAGGTGAGCTTACATTAATAAGAATAAGAATAAAAATTGTTTAATTGATTTAACATAATAAGAAATGACAATACAATTTATTGGGGTATTTGTGTTGTGAAGATTTCCACATTGTGATAGAACAACGAACCAATCTTGTCAATTAAAGTTGTACTCTAAAACTGTACTGCAAAACTTAAAATAATAGTTTAAAACTTAATTATTAAAAATATTTTAAAAGAGGTTAATGCTAGCTACCTAATAAAAGTAAAGTAATACACCTTTGTAAATTGTGTTGTTAAATATGTATAATATTTAAGTTATGTTTATGAGGAGAGCTATGTTTATTTTGTTTTTAGGGATTTAAAACCGCAAAATGTATTATTAGATAGTACAGGCCGTGCTAAACTGTGTGACTTTGGTTTGGCCCGCATCATGACAAATGCTACGCACATATTAACTTCTATCAAAGGGACCCCATTGTATATGGCTCCTGAACTGATTGAGGAAAAGCCTTATGACCATCAAGTAAGTACTAAAATAGAATTAGACGGTACACTTTACATTCAATCTGATTAATAAAAGTCTTTATACTGACAAGTCAGTGCATACAGAACTATAACATGTCAGATTTTTTGCAGTAGCAAGGTTCTCTTGTACATTTTATTTTGTCCATCTCAGTAATTTTTTTACTTGTTTCAGGCTGATCTATGGTCATTGGGCTGCATAGTATATGAGTTGATGGCCGGCCAACCACCGTTCTGTACGATGTCAATATGGCAGCTTGTGCGCATGATTCGTCATAAGCCAGTTCAATGGCCTAGCTTTATTAGCATAGATGCACGGTCTTTCTTACAGGTAATTAATTACATTATTATTTTACACTAAGGTATAGTATTTATATATACACTGAAAATTACATATTAAACAACTTAAAATGTTGGACTTTGCTTAAAAGGAAATTAATGTATTATTTGAGGAATAAAAGTAATCTCATTTAATTCTCATCTCATCTATTGTTAATATAAATATTATTATCCTAACTAATTTTAAAGTGGGTTTGTTTGTTTGTTTGTTCCACTTCCACACTTAAACCACTAAACCGAATCTAATGAAATTTAGTATAGAGATAGGTGGAGCCTAGGAGATAGTTATAGGCTACTTTTTTCCGCAAAAAAAATGCAACTGCAGCCACAGGCGAAAGCTAGTTATTTATAAACATTGCACTTCCAGGGCCTACTGCATAAAGATCCAATGAAAAGAATGAGCTGGCCGGAAATTCTTGAGCATCAGTTTGTTGCTGGTCATGTTCTAATTCTTCCTGAGGACACCCAAAGTGATTCACCATTTACAAAACCTCTTACGCATAGCCAGCAGGAAGCAAAGCAGTTACAAAGGGACAAGATAAATTCTAATGCTAGGTAAGTTTTCTATTTTATTAAAGGCTAAACATGCATTTCTTTATTTTTATTATGGGTGTTTATCTGCAATCAGTAGTCAACTATAAGCAGATAGTCTGTGTGCTCTTGTTAGGTCGAGTGCGTCCTCCAGCGAGGGCAGCTACTCATTGCACTTTGGAAGACAATATTAGGGTAATATGTCTGTTCTTTTAAGACGTTTATGATAACTACGCCTGGTTAAACCCACAGCAAGGGCGTTTGGCTGTTTTACGAGTCGCTTTTTGTATTTTTCTATGGATTTCTGAATTTCTTCTTTCACAGTAGCTATATTCATATTTTTGTGGATTTCGGTGTTTGTAATAAACCAGGGAACCTGAGCCATTGTGCTTAAGATTACATTTTGCAATCTTTGCAACATTGCGATGTTTGAATTGCTTGCAAACATGCATTTGACTTCAATATTACTTGATGATATGAAGATGAGATCGAACATGGAGCAGAAGGACTTAGAAAATACCTATTCACTCTAACCAGGGGGGTGTCACTCCGCAGTTTAGGTACGTTCGGACGGCGGCGCGCCTCCCAAGCAGGCGTGTGCCATACGCCGCCGTCAAAGGTTGCCGTTCGGCTCGCACGCTCCACGTCGCGCGTAAACCCTACGCTCTGTGACGTCATGACGTCAAATCGATATCGAGTCAGCGTTGCTTAACGGAATATGACCACTCGGGTCACACGATAAGTTTCAATTTCGCTTGAAAGTCGTTAGAGAGTGAACCTTCTGTACGTAGTACTATTAGTTATTCTGTGCTCTAACCTTAAAAACGCCAAAATTAGAATTATTCAGGAAAAACATCCAGTTACTCAAGTTAGAGCAGTAGTTTATATTTACAACCCTTTTAAAAGGTATTGAAACATTACATCACGTTTTTTTCTTTAGGGTGAAGTAAACAGTATAATTATAATTTTCATCTACATATTTTTAGGATTATGAAACTGGAGGGTGAAGCTAGTATGACGAAAAATAGAGATCACGACTTGCGTAATGTTCAAAGAATGCAAGCAATGGAATGTGTGCCAATATCTGACGATGATAGTGTACGGGCAACTAGTGCATTTAGTGTGAGAGATAGCCTTAAGACTGACGATGAGGACCAATCGCATCCCATCACTGCTGCCAACGCTAAGCTACTGCGCCATGAGTACAATGTCATGAACAACATGAATCTCGTTGTTTGCAATTTAGAAAACAACATGGCGCAACTCATGGCTATAAATAAAAAGCAGAACGATACTAACGTCAATAAAATGGACAAAATTGTTGAAGAGAAACAAAACGTTGATAAAGCCATGATAGACGAAACAAAAACTGAATTAGAATGCAAACAAAAAGGGAAGACTGTCGACACTGCGTCACATAGTTTGGAGAATCCAAAAAGTTCGACGAAATGCAGCAGCGAAATAAGCTCTGGCTTGAGCAAAAGCGTTCCACCGTCATATAAGCAGAAAATATTGCAGTTTTCAAGGGACAAATTGAGATTTGGCAGCGGCAGCAACAGACTGACTAGAAGTATAAAAAGATCATTCCACTTTAGTAGAAGTTGGGATAAAAATAAAACTGAAAACCAGAGGCGTACTAGTGAGCCTGCAATCGAAACGCAATGCGATATGGCTACTGATAAAGAAAAGTGTTCGAAGGAAGAGAAGGATGAGGATATTGAGAAAAGTGAAATCATCGATGAGACATGTGATGACAAGGAGGTTGCCAATAATGATCGCATGATCAAACCTGAAGAGAAGCACGAAGGTGAACATAATATACATGAAGCTATCTAACTCTCTTTTGGGAGCTTTCTTAATTTTATTTGTAATTTACAATATTAATTTCAGTTAAAGAGCCATCGTCGATAGAATTGGAGGAGTGGGAGGCATTTCTTAATTCAAATATTGCTGAAGTAATGGACGGCGATGTGGAATCCTTAACACAGTTGAACATGGTATGACTTCCGATAAATTCTTTCTTTTTGCAGTATTTCTTTTTGTAATTTTTTTTTTAAGTTTGTTGTTGTTAAGTCTTAATAAGTATTTATTGTATTTTTTTTTGCTATAAGTACTATGGTTTTGTTTGTATGGTTTGTATTCAGTGCCATCTTTTTGTTGTCACTTTGCGAACGTAAATTATTTAGCTTTTACCCTTTAGCAGTCAGTGAGATGTATATGTTCAACATATTTTAAACCTCATTTGATTGAAATAAGATTGAAAACCCATGACATATTCAAACAAACATGTCTGCCTTATAAAAGGTTAATGGACACGCTATTGTGTCCAAAATTAATATTAAGACCTTATCTGTACACAGTGAACAATAAATATATACATACGTATACCTAATCACGACTATCACCCCCGAAGGGTAAGTCAGAGACCAGCTATGCGATTCTCCAAGCGACACATAGACGCTGCGCGCATGGCTGTGATCTGCTGTCTCTTTCCAATTCTATGAATGTGAAAGAGACAGAGTCAATTCTCAGCGCTGCGGCAGCCGTTGCTTTGCTACCAACTAAGAGAATCGCACTGCAGGCAATGAGGACCGCAAAAGCAGTCCTCTGCCATGGAGCACTTTTCACCAAATAGCTACTGCACATGTGAGCCCATCGCCGCTCTATACTCTTGGATATATTATGTGCAGTCTTTACTCCGTTAGTCGCCTTTTACGACATCCAAGGAAAGAGAGGGGGTGGTAGTATTATTTTAATAAACCGCTCCGCTACACGGATCAACAATAAATAACTATTCTATTTTATTTTATTGTAAGCGTTGCTGGTTCCAGGTGAGCATGGTGATAGGCGTAGTGGGTAGCGCAGCCAAGAGCCGCCATGGAGCTCGCGTTTGCGGCGCCGTGGCTGCGCTTCTGGCGCTGCCGGCGCTCGTTCACACATTGCCTCGGCATACGCTGCTCAGCATACAGGACGTAAGTACGCTTACTATTTTATTTTTAATACACCCTTCATTTTTATTAGTTTTAATGAAATTAAGGGTGAGTTCCACCCATGAAACTGAACAACTTTCCCCAAGAAACCTAATTGTGCAAAAATGACAAAAAAATTTCGACCACCCTTATAAAACTATCCGATCAGCTGACGACAATAGTATGGGAGTTCGACATTTTTTTGTCATTTTTGTACATAGGTTTCTTGAGGAAGGTTGTTCAGTTTCATAGGTGGAACTTGCCCTTAATTTCATTAAAACTAATAAAAATTAAGGGTGTATAGTGTGATAGCCTTGCATTTGGCTACTATTTTACCAGTTGGTAAGTGATGGAAGTAGCCTACGGGTGCTTTTATGTGAAAGAAAGCAAACGAGCATGCGGGTCACCTGTCACCTATTATGCTAGACCATGACAAATATTTGCTGTTATATGTGCTGTTGTTGTCACCTCTCAGCCCCCAAGCGGTCGCATGAGACCGCACCTACAAAGGACACACTTTAGTACTTTAGTATGAACAAGGTCGATTATTTCGGTTCTGTGGTACATTTTATGCATTGTCATCGCAAAATATCTCATAGT
The DNA here is from genome assembly GCA_963921215.1 of Scoparia ambigualis. Lineage (NCBI taxonomy): Eukaryota > Metazoa > Arthropoda > Insecta > Lepidoptera > Crambidae > Scoparia > Scoparia ambigualis. Next base: position 14,772,927 of record OY992507.1, read on the forward strand.
CTATGCTCGATTCTGTCAAATTCGACGTTGACAGTTGCGCCAATTTCTGTGTCTGAAAATTTCCAAGACTGAGTGGTTAAACAACTATGCTGTGTAGCCAAGGAACAGAGATAATGAGTATCGGATATTATTCCCATCAATGCTGACATAAAAACGAATAAAATGTGGAGTTTTTAGAAAATAAAAAAAACAGGGCATTTTATCCAAAACTATGAGATGACTATATGACTAGTATTAGAGTCATGTCATTTTTATCTGATAGGTTTATAGCTAAGCTATCTCCGGTGTCAGCCTGGCGTGCCATTTTTGGGGCAACCTATATTCTTTTTTTTAAATTTTTTTTTTTACTTTGCACCCCGCTTTTTTGCAGGACTTTTTTTCTGTTTGTATTTTGTCTTTCTTATTTTGAGGGGGTGTTAATAAGCTTGAGCTTTAAGAGCTCGTGTATTTTTTCTTTTGTACAATATTCTTTCTTTTCTTTTCTAATGCATTTTTTCTTATGTTTACAGTATCTTATTACAGTATATATATTATTCTAATATTCCTTAACTCTTTACATTTATTTCTCTTCTACTTCATATTTCTTTCTTATTATAATACATTTCCTTTATTTAAATTAACATTTCATTTCTTATATACTATTACATGTATTTCTTTATTACTTTACACTCTTTTCCTTATATACTATTCCATTCTCTTACTTATTTGTATATATTTCCTGTTCTATTTACATTTCTTTTCTTATAAGTAATCTATTACATTTATTTTTCTTATAAACTACATTTCTTTTCCTATTATTACACATAACTTTACCTTTTAAATACTAATACCGTTTCTTATTTACTATATCAATCTGTATTCTCTTAATTTATCTATTTTCCTCTTATTCTGTCTATCTCAATATATATACTTTTATTTAATATTATTGTTACATTATTTTTATTTGCTTTATTTTTTTACCTATTTTTGTTAATGCATTATGTATTTCTTAATGTACATTCTCCTTTTTTTATTCTAACTATTTCGTTCTCCTCTGTATTTATTTATATACATAAACTTTTATGCTGCCACTTGTGTGGTCTTTGCTTCTATATTTTGTCCTATTTCCTTTATTATCTATTTCAATGAAATACTTCCCCTTTAGGTGTCTTTACTTATTTTGTGTCTTTTTGTGTTTTGTGTACCTAACATGTGTTTTGTTCCAACAACAACCTTCCAACGACAACCTATATTACTATCATACAACTATGTAGCAGTTTCGCGCAAGTACGCGGCGCTTTGGCTGCGCTTTGGTGGCGCTTTCAGCGCTGCTGGCGCTGGCTTACGTGAACATCGCTCTCGTTAACACGCTTCTCACCATATAGTACGGGAGAAGAACTGCTCTTACCGATGTGACGCATATTGTTCACTGACAAAATATATCCGAAGTAGGTGACCTAGCGACATATTCGTTTCCTAGGTTCGTTCATTTTATATCTCCATCCATTATGAAAATATCTATTTAAAACACTAATACCAAACCATCGTACTAACGCACTATGTTTACTTTTCAGGTATACCTTGAAGCGAAAGTAGTTTACAACTTCGTCGGAGCTATAAACACTATCATGAATAACAGCACGGAGTCTGACGATGGATCAGAGGATAAGTAAGCTTATTTATAATCTTTATTAGTTTTTATTTAAGAGACATAATTATTAATAGACTATTAAAAAAAGGGTTCTATTATACAGTAGGTAATTAGGTCCTGCCCGAGCCCTACAAATTGATATCTTAACCATAATATTCTGTCGAACCGTTAACGCGTGAAGTGGTATACAAAATCAAGCTTACATAAAAGAAAAGAAAATGTTATTCTCTGTGTTGTGCATTGTTTGTGACCTGTAGGTGGTCTTTAGACTTGGAATAGTAGAAAAACGGGTATTTCCGTATATAAAAGTGATGTAGCTTCTATGATCATTGACCGATCGTCATGGTAATGGTGTTAAAACAAGACTTCCAAGGTTACACAAGTAATATATAAGATGTTTCGTATCGCAGGCTGCAGGGAGTGGACCGCATGGTGGAGGTGTGCGCGTGGCTGTGCGTGCGCTCATGCCGCGCCGTGCGCCAGCTGGCCGCCGCGCTCACGCACTACGGCGGCAGCGCCGTGCTCACGCGCCTGCTCGCCAGCCGTGAGTATATGCACACGCCGCGCTCACGCACTACGGCGGCAGCGCCGTGCTCACGCGCCTGCTCGCCAGCCGTGAGTATATGCACACGCCGCGCTCACGCACTACGGCGGCAGCGCCGTGCTCACGCGCCTGCTCGCCAGCCGTGAGTATATGCACACGCCGCGCTCACGCACTACGGCGGCAGCGCCGTGCTCACGCGCCTGCTCGCCAGCCGTGAGTTTTTTTTTAAATTCTATTCTACAACGGGTAAGCGCTTGGCCTTCATCTCACCTGATGGTAAGTGAAGAATGGCTGAAGGTGGAAGCGCGCTTCACCCGGAATACTCAACCACTGAGGAACTGGCTATCTTATCTCAAACTGTCGGAACACAACAATGCTATAAACATCGTTGTTATGGCGACAGACTTAGATAAGATGGTGGTAGCTAGCCAGGCGGACTTAACAGCCCTACCACCAACCAAACCGAGCACACAAAGATGTACCCCCCGCTGGGAATCGAACCCGGGACCTCTGGGTCTGAAACCGGTGATTTTGCCACTAGACCACAGAGGCGGTTAAAAGTATATGCACACGCCGCACTCACGCACTATGGTGACCACGTCGTGCTCGCTAGGTTACATTTATATAAAAGTATGATTCCGAACTCCGTTGCACGCAGCAGTGCTACCGCTGCATTGCTGCCGCGACATTGCTGCGTAGCTCGGAATGTAATCTCATATAAACTTATAGAGAATATATGGGGTCCAGGTAGTCAATAGTCAATAGTCAAAATATATTTATTCAATAAACTCAATTAATAAGTACTTTGAAACGTCCAAATATTTTTTAACCTACCACCCATTCAGGACATCATTTTTTAACTGTGGCAAAGAACGGGCGCAAGAAACCACAGCGCACAGAAGCAACGACATTTACAAAATATATATATATTATATGTCGTTACCAGGTCACAAAATACAAAATATGAATTTGAATGTAAATAGTTTAATTAAATATGGTGCTCTATATAAATTAATTATAGGCAATTAGAAATAGCTGTTGGAGTAGGTACTTGGAGCATTTCAGATCCAAGCTGTTTTGTCTTCTGTATAATCCGACACTTTATAATAAGCTTTTTTATAAAGCTTTTCTTTGATTTTGATTTTAAATTTATCAAGATCTAATTTCTGAATATCATTTGGTACTTTGTTGTATAATCGTACACACAGACCCTTAAAAGAATTATTTATGTGCTGCCGCAGCACTACTGCGAGCAGCGGCGTTCGGAATCATACCTTATTAAGGGCTATAGTACACGGGCGGTTCTCCCGCCGCGGGAATCCGCTTCTGAACCGCACTAGACACAATTAAATATGGAAGTTCTGGACGCTACTTGATCAACAATACCAACTAGATAACGCGTCACGTACAAAATCAAAGCTAAATTCTGTCCACGTGAATAAATACTTTTTCAAAGCAATAAATTACTCCTGTCACTTGAAAAAGAAAAGACGTCAATAACATTTAGTGGTGAAATCAACCCTAAGGGGCAACATAGAAAGTACTTTTTCCTGTTATGCCTTGCGAGAAAGTAAGAGCTCACTTCTCAAGTGCGCTGTTATTTATCGAGACACATTTTCAGCGCCGACCTGACATCTAGTTGTATTGTTGATCGAAGGTACGCTACATTATATGTATGCGCGGTTTTCCATCGCGGTTTACAGGCGGGAGAAATACTACCGCCGCATGCAGCGTCAAACCGCCGCTAACCGGCGCTTTAAAACTAAACGGGCGGTTTCCCGCTATTGTGTCTATTAAGATAAGAGCTGCAAGCGCAGTTATCATTTGCGGATCTATGTTGAAATGAACGAAAAACAGCGATAAACCGCCTCCCGTGTAGCTTGATGGTCTGCAGCAGCTTTGTCGATCGGATTCCCGCGGCGGGAGAACCGCCCCTGTAGAATAGCCCTAACTGCGTTTGTTCTTACGCTTCTATGCCCTGTAATTCACTGCTTGCTTCCTTGTCAACCATTAGCATAACATTAAATTGTGATGTGCCTACTTTCCTATTGTTACAGCTGTGAAGAACCCTCGCATCGTGCTCAACATTATCGGCCTGCTCATAACCATCCTGCAAGATCTACCAGAGAACGCCGAAGTGGTCGAGAAGATTCTATTCGACGACGAAAACTTCAACTTCCTATCTCTTCTAGAACAACCGAATGACGCGCTGAAGATGCGCGTTTGTATACTCATAAGTCTGCTGTGTACCTTTTCCTGTACCGCATTCTCGGTTGCCATGGAGATCAAGTGGAGTAAGAAAGAGAAAGATAGGCTGGAAGCGTTACATACTCATTGTAATGTTACGTTGAATAGGGCAGCTAGGTTAGCTACTAAGGAATTAGGCAATATGCCATTTTATGTCGCTTAAAGCAAGTTATGTCGCTGTTGAATGACAATTCCGACTTTAAAACTCCACGTTGACTTTGTTTAGATCAACATTGTGGTGATTTTTTATAACATTTTTAAGATTTTCAAATAAACTTTTTCACTTTAAATTCGTATAGTTATAAGTGGGATTATACTGCGATTTTTAATCGGTGCATTAAAACGTGGTGCTAATTTGTTATAAAAAAGTAATGGATCAATTATTTTTCTTTTGTATAAACTGAGTCTGAATAACTTACATAAAATTTATACTTTAAATCTCTCACTGCCAACAATATAAGTGATAGTGATAGTGAAGCTACACAAAACTAGATCAGATTTTTGTATTCGTAGTAGTTTTATACAACACATTCGTAGCAACGTTTTTGAAATATACATAGGTACTCAGCAGTGGCGAAGCGTGAAATATTGAGAAAGGTAAGCCGGAGCAAAAAAAAATGCTTACCTACTCCGAGCGCGGGCACGCAGTCTTGAGTCCTTACCGAAAATCTGTGATTGGCATCCTGGCTTCAGTCTTGTATAGGCAGATGTATCTTCAGTGCACTTTTACTATACGTGTAAGCACTGAGATATTGAAACAGTGTCTTGCAAGCATAATAGAAGTGGCTTTGATAAAAGCCGTTTGGTGTGAAATGATGATATGATGTAAATTAAACAAAACTTAGTCGACTAAGTACTAATAATACTACTTATACTCTAAAGCTATTCGTCTATTCTTTCTTACAAAGTGCGCTAAGACATTATCATAAAAGCCGGGAAGAATCTAAAGCTATTAATGCCGACATCTTACAATTCTACCGATTACTTTGCAAATCTACTTACTCTAAATACGTAATTTCAACTTATTACAATATCTACTTACCGCAAATACCTAATTACAACGTACGTCTTCGTAACTACTTTCTACACACAACACAAATAAACAAAGTCCAACTACAATACTAATCATTCTAATAGGTGAAACTAACTAATAAATTCAAATACTAATAAAACACAGTCATTCATTCAATGATGAATTGCAATTACGTCAAATTATCTGTCAACAGAACACAAACCGAAAACGTTATTCCTCCGTCCCGCTCACTCGTACGCAAATTGTATAACTGTCTCTATCAAGTAACTCGGATAAAGACGGCTTACCGGCTGCTAATACGCGGGTGGGTTTATTGACCTTTATGTGACGTCATGACGTTTATTTTGTACAGAAGTTTAACTGCCTAGAAGCCGATCGCGCCTGCGGCTTATTTTAAAGCAATATGTTGTTAAAAAGCAAATTTTGTTGATTTAATGTCCATAGTGTAGGCAATTTGTAATGTTTCTTTTATATATTTACTTTTTTAATTACTGATTGTGCCATTTCTCAATTCAAGTAGAGAGTGGTTGTGTTCTAAACTTCTGAAGGGAAGCCGGTGGGAATCGAGTTGTATGGAACATATGATTCCATATTATTAAAAGTGAGTACCTACCTACTTAAATGTAGGCTTAATTCTAGTATAAGAACAGGAAATCAATATGTGCAGCCCTGCAAATTTTGATTTGCAATGAAAAGTGCCAAACTACATGGTGTCTGTAGAATATAATTAATTGAAAATTATTTCGATGATAATAAAATTTATTTATTTTATATGATTTTGAAACCGTCCGGTATAATTTTGTAGTAGCTCATTTGCAACTAAGTATTGAATTTGGTGAATCGTTGAATAATTTAGATCTTACAATATTCTTAAGATTCTTATGTTATTATAAGTATTGCGTAAAACATATTGTACAATAAATGAACTGAAGGTCATCTATTTCGAGGAGGAGGATGGGAGGGGTGGGGTGGGACTTGCTTGCTTGAGATGCCATAAGTGTACATAATAATATGTATGAAAGAAGAGTTGACCGACTTTTATACGAGCGTGTTTTGTTTAATTTAAAACAAAAGAAGTGTTTCACGATCGAATAAAAAAGTAAAATATGGTATGTGGTCATTCCCCCTCTAAGAAACTTTCGTGATGTGTGTACAATGGCGTACTCCGTCGCTTTACCAGTCTAAAGGTCAAAATCCCTTTCACACCACGTCGTCTATTTGGTACGGGCACGTACCCGGGCGCTCGGTGAGCTTCATACGAAAATCGCTGCAAAGTGGTAAAGCGACGGTGACTCCGACCGTACCTATATCTTTGTACTAGCGGCCGCTCGCGGTCCTAGCGGCCGCTCGCGGTTTCACCCGCGTGGTTCCCGTTCCCGTGGGAATATCGGAATAAAAAGTATCCTATGTGTTAATCTAGGTTATAAACTATCTGTATGTCGAATTTCATCCAAATCCATTCAGTAGTTTTTACGTGAAGAGTAACAAACATCCATCCATACTTACAAACTTTCGCGTTTATAATATTAGAAGAATGTAGAAATGTATGAAAGTACGCACAAATTAAGTAAGTGTTTTTTAAACACTCGTTTACTGTTATTTGCACACACATGTTATTTGCATTTAAATGACAACAATAAAGTTACACTACTCAACTCAGATATTTTATTGCCACTTAAAGGTCTAGCGTGTTCCTTTTTATTAGATATATAATTGTTTACATTAGGTAGGTACTTTTGGTTACTGGTTTTTAGCCAAAATCCTTTCCAAGCTGTGTGGTGGCGGCTTCCATCCAATCCATCTCTTCTCGTGGGTGTTGCAAACGTTGATTATTGGACTAAAGACTGCACATACATATTATGTTGGTAGGTGTATACCTACCGAGGACGTCAGGACGGTCGCTATTCCGCGGGGTGGGACTCGGTGCCTTCTATTCGTGGTCACGAGCCCCCTCAAGCATTGGGATAGGTATTTGGGATTGTACTGCGGTTTTAGTGGGTATCGTCGAACTCATCGAGTTGTGTGGTATGCAAGTAGTGTTGCCTTGTTGTTTTTTCAGGACGAATAAAGTACTTTTTAATTTTGTTACAACAAAAATAAAGTACCTACTAGCATAAAAAAGAGTACTTATTTATTTATTTGTCCTTATAAACGTATTTTTGTTGCTCTTTGCGACATTTAACAAATATTTGTCTTTTACGTAAAAAGAGTATTTTAGCGTACTTTATTGGTGTCGTAGATTACAAAGTACGCCTACATGAGAAAGAGGACAAAACCACAGATATTAAACAGTGCCTACTCTAATTTAGAGTACGGATGGCAACTTTAGATGCAAGGCTCCACATCGACTTGCTGGTTGCCCCAGACCCTCGAGTAATTATCCCCTTGCCTGTCACGAAGACTTCTGATAGGTTGCTAACAATTGAATTTCTTTTGTGTCTTGTATTACGATTACGTCAGCTGTGCTCATATTGCCACCTAATGCATTTATCGCAGTTTTAAAAAAGGGTTGGTTGTCATGCAGTTCATTCTAGGCAGAATACCATTCTGCTTTGATTCATCAGTAGGTACTACATTCTCTGTATACCATTGACTCTGCAAACACTGACACAACTCTGCAACAACTCTTTCTTATTGATATCCTACGATTCCATTCCAACAGCATCGAAGAACAAGCATATTGCTAATTTTTCATTGTAGGCGTTAGATCTACTTATCGTGCAGTGCAGCGGCAACCAAAAAACAATAATACGGTTGGCGGGATGGCTTGGCTAGGGTCATAGGGCTGAAAGATGGTAAATTTTCGGATTTACAGTATAGATATGTTGTCGATGAGGATCAAAAGTAGGTAGTTACCATCTGCAAAATGGCAACGAACCTTAAGTTTCTGAGAGTAAGGTTTATGTTACATCGACATAGGTGTACTTAGTGTACAATTTGCATACGAGAAGGTGCGGGTACTGTCACTAATCCAGCGGAAGGGAAGGGGCGATTCCATGATGATGCATTTCCATCTCTTGAAGTTGTTGAGTTCACTCTTTTCTTATGGTAGATCGGCAATGCAACTGTATTTCTTCTGGTATTTTCCATGAGTGTTTGCTTTCTATCAGGATACCTGCTGGCTCGGTTGCGAAGGTTGAAAAGGTGCTATTTGACAACAGGTAAGTTACTCGTAGAATAATTAGAACCTTCCTATACTTAGTAAACTTGGCTCATACTTTGGCTTTTTTTTCCACTCTCACACTAGTCACACTATGATCTGGCCCAAAATAAGCTACTTTTGAAACTTGTTTAATTAATAGATAACCGATAAACATTATTATACATAGAAAACACACCCAGACCCGAAATCAATTTAAAAACAGTTACATAATTCTAAATTGACCCGACCGGGAATCGAACCCGGGACCTCAGAGATGGCTATGCTGGAACCGGCGTGCTAACCACTCTACCACGGAGGTTATCGAGTCGTCGTCGGTTTACCCGTAATTCATTAAGCTATGGTTCCCTAATACTAATTCCAACTTCCATGAAAGATTAAGCTCATGATCGCCATATCCGCCACAGTCAATTCAAGTTCTCACACCCAGAATTAAACCCAGGACGTTTACAATGTGCGCGCGCTGCTGTATTATTTACAAGCAATTTTATTGACACAGTACACAACACCACAGAATAGAGAATAGTACTACGCGTACCACACGACCTACGACGACTTTATTTTGTGGAATTACGAATAGGGTGTGAGCGTTTGTCATTTGTTTATAGGGGGGTAGGACATGGCACTAACACAAAATAAAGGAGGCCTAAACCAACCAGTGCATGTTTGCGTTCAACATCAACACATCTGCACGAACGACGACGACGTCAGAACATGAGGTTTAGTGCACGCACGCCCCGTAGTTTGGGCCTCATTCTTCGGTGCGCCGCCGCCAGTGCTCTTAGTGCATAGGTACCTAGGCTAAGTATATGCACCCAATTTGTTTTGAGTGCGGTTATTGCACTTTGTTAGCGGGCTGCCGGTTACATAAGCCGGGTGATCGGCCGGCCTCGCCCGGTCGCCGAGTGCGTTCACCGAACATTGGACATTCAAATTCGCTAATATGCATTTATGCCTTATTTCGGTGAGCACTATCGTAAGATATCTTGCGCCGGCGCCGATTTAACAGCGCTAAATGCCAATGACCGCCGGTGATCTTTATTAATCTTGCATTTTGCGACAAAATGTTTACCTACCTACTTGTGCACTACGAAACTGTTAATTGCAATCAGTTTAAATTATTATTTATCCAAGACAATTATTATCGATTATAACAACCAATAATTTTCGTGCTGGTCCGTTGTTGCAGTGAAAAAGTGCATTTATAACCGACATTAACAAAAGGTGGTTATTTATTGCCTACCGTTAATTCGCTTGGCCGCTACTTCACAATAAGTAGATAAGAAATTACTAAAAAAACATTTCCTTTTTTTAGTGTGGCTATCAATAATGTAGATTACTCGTAGCAATGTTGGTATTATATTAAGTATAGCTACAACATCGTGTGGTGCCTTTGCCTACCTGTACCTACCTATATAGAGTTATTCGTCAACTCGCACACATGTGCAAAATGGCACCATTTGATTTTACCTATTATTTGTGTCGTCAACTCGCACAACAGTTAAAATCTGAGGTAGTCATGTACAGTCAATTAAAAAAGGTTTGGAAAAAGTTATAATCCTTAAAATAATGTTTAATACCAGACAGTTATATGAGTTATGAGTACAAAATAAAACAAAATTTCTGGTTTCCAAAGTTTTATTCGACTATACTTTTTACATACCTACTTGCGATTTGACGATACAAATAATAGGTAAAATCAAAAGGTGCCATCTCACACATGTGTTCGAGTTAAAAGTGTGCGAGTTGACGAATAACTCCCTACCTCGTACCTACCTATTTACTGATATAAAAATTGTGTCAAAATATCTTCTACCAAAAAAACAAGATTGATTACGATCAGTTTATAAGAAAGTAAGTTTGTTATCCAACATTCGACTGATAATTAAGTTAAGATTTCCATATTCCACATAAGTTACCTACACTCAGGCCGTTGAACTGTGCATCAAGTTGCACTTCATTAACGATTGACGTCACTATTCATTAAATCCGGAATAGTAATTACCCGTATACCTAAGCCCTGACTTATTTCCTGGTCACCACTAGATAAAATATTTCAACTACAGGGAAATAACAATGTCGGAGGGAAATATACGCTATGGGAAATTTTACTATCACCTTCTAAGGCATTTATTTGTTTATTATTCAACATTTGGCCGGGGCCAATAATTACCTACCTACTATCGTAGCTTCAATCATCTAACGAAGACTCGTAGCTTTTCGTCAAAATAGACAGGTCCTATCTTTTCTACATTAAATTTTATTATCCCGCTGTTGGTACCACGGAGCAAAAACAAAGGTTGGTACCTACAGGACGAGATCGTAGGTATAGGTAACGATTTAACGATGTTTGTTTTTTTATATAAGAAGGAGGCAAACGAGCAGGTGGGTCACCTGATGGAGAGCAATCACCGTAGCCCATGGACACCCACAAAACCAGAGGAGTCGCAGATGCGGTGCCATCCTTTAAAAAAGGAATAGGGATAAGGAAGGAATAGGAATTGTGAGGGGAGGGGGGGGAGGGGCCTCCGGAACTCTCACTGGCTGAACGAAACACAACAGCACCAAGTGCCGGATATTCGTGAGAGGGTGGTATCATCCCGGGCGAGCCGGCCCAGTGCGTGCTGCAGCGCAGCGTGGCTCTACCACTCAGTCAGTGTCACTCATTTAGCACCACCCAGGGGTCATACTACGTGTAGGGTCTCAAGGGTAAACCTACGGACGCGAGTAACTTTAACCCCCATTGTTGTTATATGATCTATCTATACTTACCTAGATTTTTGAAAATGTATGAAAATAGCACTTAAAAGGACCAACTCCGGTGGAACTCAAACTGCTGCTCGGACACCCTGGAAAATATACCTAGTTTTTTTTTATTATATGTTTAACGTAGCATGGCAGATTAGGTACTCCACTCCACCTGATGGTAAATCGAGTCCAGACGCGAAGACAACTGGTAAAGCCTTACTTAACAAGACGAAGCATCAGTCGCCCTCACCTTGTTGGTCCACAAATTGCCTCTTCACGCATCGTTTGAATGACCCCATTTTATAGCAAGGATCGAAAACATGTGCTAGCATTGAGGTAGGTATTATACTCATGGGGTCCTACAAACGAGGTATGAGATAGGATAAAATGTTTACTAGAAAAAAGTCAACCAGTCTCAGGAAGCTCGAATGGGGTTCGAACCCACGATCTTTGGATTACCAGTCCACTGCTCTAACCGCTGAGCTATTGAGACCCCAGAAGACTCGCTGAATTCTTCCTAGTAGTTTGATTTACGCTGTAAGCCAGCGGTATTACGTCACTGTGAAGTCTACTTTCACAGTCGAAAGAAATACTATTGTAAGTATTTAACAATCGGTAAAGACGTAATTGATTTTATATATCTTTATTATTGAAATTTTGCATTCACGATGCTATATAGATATAGGATAAAATGTTTACTAGAAAAAAAATCAACCAGTCTCAGGAAGCTCGAATGGGATTCGAACCCACGACCTTTGGATTGCCGGTCCACTGCTCTAACCGCTGAGCTACCGAGACCCCAGAAGAACAATTTCAATTGTGGGGATTTAATTTAGTTATTCAAGACAACACAATTACGTATTTTGTTCTTTTTAGTTTCTCTGTTTTTTGGAGTCGGTTTATTTATTTTTTATTTTTTTATTATTTTATATTTTTTAGTGTAAACGTACCTACCTACGTTTACACAGAAAAATAAGAAAATAGAAGTAGTAGTAAATAATAGAACAATATTATTTATTTGTCACTTTTATTGACTTGGTTAGTATTTTTTTTTCAATTTACAACATCTTAATGTCAACTGCTTATCATTTTGTACAAAATATTGTTTTCTCCAATGCAGGGACGTTAATTCTTGAGGAGTTCTCTTGGTGGTTTACCATTAGCTTCACTTGACCATGATGCATTGTGGCGAGCACAAATTGCTTAGCAACCACATACATTACAGTTTGTAATCGCATAGCAAACACCAAAAATATTTAGTATTGAGTAGTTCCGGTGGCCGTCTGTGGTCTTCATCAACAGTTCCACTTCACCAAATGGTGCTTCCCGAGGACAAGTGCCCAGGTTATAGCAAATAATACCTAAATCGCTATAGGTGTGCCTATAATATTTGAAGAGTTTCCTCGATTTCTCCAGGAACCCATCATTAGATATTGACCTGACGACTATGGGACCACCTGGAAGGTATACCCTTTCAGACAACAAAATATTCCAAATCGGTTCAAGCGTCTTTAAGTAATCGGGGAACTTACATAAAACATATTTATTTTGACGAATTGACAACTTCCTTCTTTTTTAAAGTCGGTTAAAAATTGTTTCATTTCACCCTTTTTTTATTATTTTTTATTTATTTATTTAGCAATTTCCCCCTTCGTTGGACAAGAAGGGGACGTTATTATTATCATAATTATTCTTGTTCACTACTTATACTTTAGATGGACTGAAGGTCCATCTCTAAAAAAAGAATTGCGGAGCACATAAGGGGGGGAAGTTTTTAGGAGAAGGAGAAGGAAGAAAGAAGTTTAGAGGGGAAAGAAGGAATTAAGGAACGATAATTTATTGTGTTTTGGTGTATTTTTAGGGAGATTTTTAGGGCATTTCTGGGGAAAAGGAGTTTCGATGTCTTTATTTTATATTTATTTATATTGGGATTTCTACTTCTTTTTCGTTAGAGTTGTTTTTAATATATTTATTTTATTTTTACTTTATTTAAAAACACTTATTTAGTTTTATTATTTAGAAACTTAAGTATTTTTATATATTGTTGTGTTATTTATTGGGGAGTTTTGTTTTATTTTGGTTTTGATTTTGTTAATTTTTGAGTTTGTTTTCTTAAAGTTTTTGTTTTATATTTTTAATTTGGTTAAGTTGGTTATTTATAAGATTTATTTAGGTTTTATAATTTTAATTTATTGTTGTTATCTATTTTGGCTTTTTATCACCTTTATGTTTTGTTTATATTATTTTGTTTAGTTTGTTTTATAATGGCTTATTTTATGTTTGTTTTGGTTTTTCATTTCATTTATTTCACCCTTAAATCGGTTTAATACTAGTTGAGGAGCTCGAAGGCGCAGCAGTTAAGACGTTCTGTTTACGATCGTCGCTAAGCAACTTTCGCAATTCCGGGTCACTAGATGGGTGCCCAAATTAAAAACATTTCGAGCTCCTCCGTGCTTTGGAAAGTAGGTACGTTAAGCCATTAAAACCCACCAACCTGCATTGGGCCAGCGAGGTGGGTTATGGCCCAATATTCCCACGTGTTATGCTACGTGAGAGGCCTGTCCCCAGCAGTGGGACGTTTTTAGGGTGATGATGATGATGATGATGAATACAAACTATTGAATTACTATTGTGTCGGATTTTACGGCAGCTGACAGGTAAATTATTAGATATCAAAGGCGTCAGTTTCCCGAATGATCGCGATATTTTCAAGGCCGATCAATAAACTCTGCAGCATTACAAGAGCCATTTAATGAGGGACTTAATTAGTTTGTGTGATAACTATTTACAATTGGCATTATCTATGAGTATTTCGTTTGTTTGCGAAGTACTTTAAATGAATTACCACTTACTATAAGTACTTAGGTACCTATTAATATCTACTTGAACTAATCATTTGTTAACATAGTATGCAAATGAATTGTTGCGGTAAATTATTCCTATTCCTTTTTATTGTATCTTCGTTAATTTATATATACCTATATATTTTTTTATTCAACTACACTTTATTTACACAAAACAAAAAATAATGCAAGAAACATTAATAAATTATAACTAAAACTAAATAACTACTTAACATAAAATCTAGAAAATAATAGAATAATAATTGTCTACCAATTATTATTTTTTATCCACTACGGGCCTATTCCTATTCTGTGCTACGAATCAGCACTTGTCCAAAAATATGGTACCTACTATAAAAGTCCTGAGAACGTTTTAGAATGTGCTAATTAGTGTATATGATTAGCACTATAATGATGTTAAGAACGTTTAAGAACCCCAAACAAGCCCTAGTTTTATCACTGATTTATACTTTATACATTACATACGGTAAAATCAGCTCTGTAGTTGAAACTTTGTGACTGAGTGGTAGAGCCACGCTGCGTTGCATTGCAGCACGCATTCGCATTGGGCCGGCTCGCCCGGCGTAATACCACCCTCTCACGAATATCCGGCGTGAAATAACGGCACTTGGTGCTGTTGTGTTTCGTCCGGCCAGTGAGGGTTCCGGAGGCCCCCCCCCTCCACCCCCACCCTCCTCACAATTCCTATTCCTTCCTAAAACCTATTCCTTCTATAAATCCCGGCAACGCGCCTGCGATTCCTCTGGTTTTGCGGGTGTCCAATTGTCCATAGGCGGCGGTGATTACTCTCCGTCAGGTGACCCGCCTGCTCGTTTGCCTCCTTCGAATATAAAAAAAATCTAAAAGTGACGAGAAATGCTTTTTGGCACTGAAATAGTGCTATCTGCAGCAATTATGTCACAAATTTGCACTATAAAACCAAAACATGTTTAAAGTGCTTTTTTGCACCGTAAACAATTCCAGTGATCTTTTTTATCACACTTATTCAATCATTTTATTCGTGTTGTGGTCGTGCCGTGTGTTCTCCAACAAAAATCTGCAAATAACAACAACAAATTAATATCGTTAAGTTAATTAATAAGCTTTATTTCATTCGCCGATGTAACAAAAAGGAAAAGGACATTACGTAGCTCCGTCGAAACTTGCACTTTGCCAAATTATTTGTAGGTATTGATAAAATCATTAATGCCGATTTCAAATTTGACATTGCGCCCTCGTAATTGTCTTGTTTTAATTAATTTATAAAATACTTAAGTACTTTTTCCGACTATGGCTGCTATAGTACACACGGCGGCAGATCAACCTACCCTAAACTGTCAAATTTCTCCAATGAATATTGATCCTTAGAACCAAACCGTAAAGTTCAAAATTGATTGTAGAAATTTGACAGTTTTGGGTAGGTTGATCTGACGCCGTGTGTACACATTGGTTCCAGCCGTGCTGCTAATGTGCTATCATGGCAGAAAACAGCAGCCATATTTAATTAATTAATTGTGGCTGCTGTTTTTGTCACGATTTAGTATCGTAGCAGAACAAACAAACTCACCTACAATAGGTGTAAAAGTTGAGAACATAGAAAATAATATTATCGAAATTTATTTTTATTTGTTTGGTAAGTAACTAGGTAAGTACTTATTTACTTTCATAGTCGACATAAAATGATTTAATCGTTTAGTATGTTATACGAGAGCAAAATTAGATGTAGAATGTTTAAAAACAAATTATTTACAATTCTTTGTGAAAATTTTTAATAGTGTCACTCGGATTTTTACTATTTAAAAAAAAAATACACTATACGTGTTTTTTTTGGAATTATATCTTCTTCAAAGTCCGAGTACCAAAAATTGTGAATAATTTGTTTTTATACATTCTATAACGAATTTGGCCCTAGTATTGTTAAAGGATTATTTAGAAAGTTATTCCTTAAAATTCCTGTTATTCCTGGCGTATTTATTACTATTTATTCCAGGCATATCACCTTTAAACGGTTTCCGATAGGGTTTCATCAGTGACCAATACTTAGGGTTGACTCCGATGACTAACCGGAATTACCCACATTGCACCCTTTGTCATGTTATCCATCGATCGGCATGCACATAATTGCAGTTACAGTCATAACCACCAGCGTTTTCCCATCTTTGTTACCGACAATAAAATCAATACGTTTTCAGTAATCGTCCAGTACATAGGTACCTACGTATTTAGTTTTAACAATAATACCTTAGCTCCAACACATAACTTTTATTATTCTTACCTAATCTCCGCGTTATCGATACGTATCTAAATCTGAATGCATGACAATCACATTGTGCCATTTTCAATAATCTCGAGGCTACGGTATGTCGACCGATAGCATTCAAGTATCAATTCGGTCGCATAATCAAATCACGTATGTGTACACGAATGGGGGGCGTTGAACTCCCGCATTCAGTGTACCATTGGGTCATGAGTATTTTGACAACGAACTGCGGAAATTATCTAACCGGCACGCGCGATGACGAGGGGGCAGTGACACCGGCACACTTGGTGCGGCTCGAAGAAAGTGAAATGTGGCCAGCCAGTGCGCCCGGCCCGAGTGCTTTTGGCCAAACTCGACGGGCGTCATCGTCAATCACCTGTTCGAAATTCGAACGTTAATGACAATTCACGTTTTGTTTTGTTTCTTGACGAAATGGAAAGTTGGGAACTTAATGAGTCACCGGCTCCAACGGAAATGTTAACGTAATGAATAATATGACAACAGTTAAAACCATTCGAACAGACGTTTATTAATTTGTAAACCACATTAATAACATTTTCTATATTATTTTGATGAACACATTTTCAGGGTACCTACTTATTGTTGAATCGTCACTTTGCCATGCTTAAGTTATTAGTTCAATGCTAGTCTATATTGACATATTAGGCGGTGGTGATGAGATTCCAGCATAAAAGCTGTCTGGGTGACATCACTCACATATTTCCACCTTCTATACCCATATGGATCGCTACAGTTTTATCTATTCTGAGAGCAGCCATTTGTATGATCCCTGGTTCCATTTTACTTGGGGTCCGCGCAAAATGTTCTTTTCTTCCATTCTCCTTTAACAGCCGTCACCTGTGCAGTCACTCCTTTCCCATTCATATCATCATTCACACAATCTATCCATTTTTTATTTTGTCTCCCTCCATTCATATGCCATTTGTAAGATACGCTGTAAAACAGTTAAAAAATATCCTGTTTGTCACTTGTTATTAGTCATTTCATAAGTATTTTTGTTAAAAGTCTTCTGTCGGCTTTACACGTCAACCAACTACCAATCCTGCAAGTGATCGTCTATTGTCTAAAGATGTAGTTTTAAACACGTTCGCCGAATTCAGTCGAGATGTGGTGCTGTGGAGCCAGCATTGAAGTAATTTTTAAACTTAGCTTACCTAGTCATTGTATTTGAGGCATATATGTACGAGTCACCTCAGACTTGGTCGGTGTTAAAGACCATAAAAATATATAAAATGTCTTGGTGACTTCAAAATAAGTACATTAATTATAATAATTATTATTTCATGACATCTTGCTCATTAAGACAATTAATTATTCATACGGCGAGAAACAATTTTACGTCATACTGTATTGGCGATTACCTATTGCTTAGTCAAATAAATTAAGATAGCTCCATTAAGTGAGACGGGCAACGACCTCAGGTGATGAATAATCAGCATTATTGTGATGTCATGAGCCATCACAACAGCTTGAGGAGCGGGCGGTTTGTAGCCTACATTACAGAAACATTTGTTTAAGTGGACACAATTCGTGGAGATTTGACCGAGATCCGTTTATTGTTACTTGCTTTACTTTTTGTGCGAACATTTTTGTGAGTAGGTTAGTTGGTGCAGCTATGTTGTTATCTTACTATCTATTTTTTAAAATAAATCAAGGGTGAGTTCCTATACTATTGTCGTCAGCTGATCGGACAGTTTTGTATGGGAGGTCTAAAGTTGTCATTTTTGCACATAGGTAGGTTTCTTGGGGAAAGTTGTTCAATTTCATAGATGGAACTCACCCTTAATTTCTTGTAAACGAATAAAAATTAAGGGTGTAAGTATACATAAAAATCGATTGTCACGAATATAATAATAATATGTTCGCGCTTCACTTCAGATTTGCTTCACCTAGTCGACTAATTATTTTCTGATTGTGTTAGTAATTATCAGGACAAGGTTGACATACATAGAATCACGACTGTTTTTTCCAAAGGGTTAGTTAGAGACTATGCAATGAGGACCGCAGAAGCAGCCAGAGTCCACATTTTACCAAATTACAACTTCACATGTGTTCAGCGTGGTACGTGGTGAGGTGAGCCTACAGCCAAATTTCTAACCCTTATTTGTACTACAGATGCAACGGGTACCCGACTAGGATCCGGTACTCGGCGGTTTCGGCACTTTTTCAGGATCCGGCTAGATACCGAATAATGATGCCAGATAACGGGTATAGCCGGTTAATAAAAAAAAGAAACCAACTGTTTTCATAGGAAACATTTTATTTAACGTTGTACTTAATTAAATCAAGTCTTTATTTCTCATTTATTAATAATTCTCATAGTAACTAGTCATTGAGATCCATTTATTTACAGTCGTCGCACCATCCTCATCATCTTCATATTCCAAGTCTAAAGACAGTCTCAGGGCTTCTCTGAGAATAGCTTGACGAGCATTCATTTTGGGCTGAATCGAAGAAACAGTCCTTACAGCATGGATCTAATTGCTGGATTAATTCTTCTTTTACGAGGTATGTAGATAATGTGGTGGTCTGTGGAATAACGTCTGATATGGGCGAGTATGTAGAACTGGTGATTTTGGTTACTTCCTCGAATGGCTTTAGAAGCCTTATCATTTGTTCTACAATATCCCATTGTTCAGCCGTTGGGTTATTGAACGACAAGTATCTGGATTCGTCAAGTATAGTGACAAAACACGTTTCTGCTCATATAAGCGCTCCAACAGATAATACGTTGAATTCCAACGAGTGTAGACATCTTGAATCATTTTATGTTTCGGCTGCTGAAGCTGAGCTTGAATTTCTTCCAGTTTAGAAGATCCTGTATGATGGAAATGAGTATAAATGAGAATGCGGCGTGCTGCTGACAGTATCTCTATTGGAGCGTTGGCATGTATAGCATCATTTACTACAAATTGAAGAATGTGCATAAAACACCGAGACGACGGTAAATCAGTATCCCTTACCCCTTTTACCATGTTTGCTCCATTGTCGTGAACGATTGTACGTACTTTGTTTTGTGGTATTTGCCAGTGAGTTATGCATTCCAGAAGTGCTCTTTTAATATTTTCGGCATTGTGTATTTTAGGCAAGTGTGCCATGCTCAGTACTGCATGGTTCAAAGTCATGTCTTCAGCAGATAACCAGTGCCCTGTCAAACTGAGAAAAGCAGCGTTATTTACGGCAGAAGTTCATAAATCGGTAGTCAGTGCAAAATTGTTTGCTACCTCAAAACTCGTCTTTATCTTTGTGACCAGTTTTTTGTATATGACGTGTGGAATGATGTTTTAGTGTAGTGTAGCGCATACTGCGGCAAAATATTATTCATTAAACGCTTGAACCCTATGTGGCTGTCAACAATCGAAAGGGGTTCATTGTCGACACACATATCATTTCACCGGTCAAAACGTGGTTTCTTTTCGCTTTTGAGTCATTAATGTCCCAGATCTTCTTCTTTTCAATTACTCCATATAGAGTCGGCTGCTTAAACTCAGAAGTCTTCATCTTGGCACTTGACGAAGGTCCAGGTTCAGGTTGATGTTGATCTTGAGATTCATGCTGCGAATCTTCGTCTTCAGATAAACGTCCAAACAATTGATCGTGTTCTTCTGTAATTCAAGCAAAGCAAAGATTTATTTAACAATTTACTGTACACAAGAAAATACAAAGAATGGATAAGGTAATTAATAAAAATGAGACAACAAGTGCTGCTTATTTAAAAAAAATTAAGTATAAAACTAATTTGGAGACATTTTATAACTATAGGTAATAAGCCAAGACGTTCCAGCCCTTTTCAAGCGTTTGCGCTTACAGCGAAAACGATAATTTGTATGATATTCATTTAATCAACGCCTAGCTTCTGTCGACTCGACAGATGAGATGAGCGACAATTTCGCCATGCAAATACGCGTTTTCGTCAACAATAATAAAATCTCTAAAATTTATATGAATAAAAATGAATAGCCAAATGTGTTGCTAATCGCAAAACTCGAGAACGGCTGCACCGTTTTGACTGATTCTTTTGACGTGACAACGTCTTAAATTAGGTTGCGGCTGGGAGTCACTTATGAAAAAGTGTAACGCTCGGTAACGTTACGATGAGTCACCGAACGAGAGAGAGGCCCGCCGAATGCCTTGCGTCTCTCTCCCACTCAACTATGTTTTAAATATAATTCTTTGTTTAAATAAATGTTTTAAATTGTTACTATTATTTCATCCTTCTTCCTACTATACGAATGAATATTCACATTAAAATTATTTTACCACTCAAAGTCGTTGTCACGTAAAACTTTCGCCCGTATACCGACTTTACAGGCAACCAATTTTTTTTTGTTGTGTTTGAAATGGTTAGGACAAGGTATAATATGAAAAAAAACTTTTAGAAATTCATCACGGGATACGAGGTGTTCACAAAACTCGCACTAGGCACTCAGTAGGCCTACTCTACTAAGGGCATTCGAGATGAGAGTCATCAACCTACCCAAAACTGTCAAATTTTTACAATCAATTTTGAACTTTTTTTTTGGGGTCTAAGGATCAATATACATTGGAGAAATTTGACAGTTTAGGGTAGGTTGATCTGACGCCGTGTCTACAATCTGTGTGTGTACGTACTGAGCCAATCGCTAGTGAAAAAAAATAGCGCGCACGCATGGTATGACGAATTACGGGCCAAAAAGTCTTGGATGCGTTTGGAGCCTATACCTACTGTGCATACGTTTCTCGTTGGCAAATGCGTCACTGTTATCGCTACTCACTAAATCCAAATAGGTTAATATGATATACATTAATTTCTTTGCGAGTATTAGGAAACCTAAATTCTGGTTTCCCAAACTTTGATACGCATATAATTGCATAACTCGTTACATACATAATGGACATTTATGTAATACCGTAGGTCGTTGACATAATGATTCTCTCGAACCATTTTTGGTGTGATCATTGACATCGGCTCTTGACCGATAGATGTTTAACTGCTAATGTGATTAAGCAAGTGCTTATAATATTTATCTTTGGTATAGGCTCTGAGTTGTGTCGAAGGAAAGTAGTGTTTAAAATTCGCGATGCAAGGTTCACTTTGTGATGTCATTCGCTCACTACACGTGCTCGTGATAATTATATTCTGCTGAGTAATACTCACGAATAGTCAATCGCGAATCGTTAGACGTCCTTGCGAGGTCAATAGACCCGGAACATCTCGGTAAGGGCGTTGAACTCTTGCCACAGTGTGCCGCTTATGTAAGTCCTTTGCCAGTAGGGTTGCCGTTTGTACAAAAGCAAAATTTCCTTCTTTTTGTAAGTTGTTGTTAATTATAAAAATAATTTTATTTGTTAAGATTACAGAGATTCGTGGGCAAGTAGTTTTACTTTATTTGTTTAAAGCTAATAGGTATAGTAGATTGTAAGTATCTATTTTATTTTGTAGACACTTTTAGCTCTTCTTAAATTAAATTACAAAAATTAAACATAAGGTTTTATTAGGAGGAATTCGTTTTTTATTGATATTCTTACACAGTAAAAGAGTCAAAGTCCTGTCTATTTGAATATAGTAGATTGTAAATATCTATTTTATTTTGTAGACACTTTTAGCTCTTCTTAAATTAAATTACAAAAATTAAACATAAGGTTTTAATAGGAGGAATTCGTTTTTTATTGATATTCTTACACAGTAAAAGGGTCAAAGTCCAAAATATTTCTTCTTGCTAATCGTTCCCTCACTGCTGAGGATCGTGACTCCGTTTCATCCGGTCAACCAACTCGCTCGGTCGCTTGATGGAGTGCAGCGCTGACATGCATAATTGCAATTTATATTTAAAATTTATAAAGAGTAAAAGTGTATTGCAGCATAAACAAATTAGATGTTGTGTGCTGTAATTTAAAATTACAAACTGCTATTGTTGTGCCAAAAAGCAGACGTCATAGTCTAACGGAGCTATAAAAATTGAATCACGATTTGTCGTATTCATTCCGAGCCTTCGGCAACAGACGTAGGTATTTCTAGTGAATACATTTTAAACATCGTTTTTGCTATTTTAAAGGTTGTCCCAGTTGTCTGATTTTGAAATTCGGACCATGGGACAAATGTCTAGACACGATTGATGAAAAATATTTGAACGGGATTTAAAGGAAAACGTCGGGTATAAAAGTAAGGATATCCGTACTAGGTACCTGGTCTTGCGTTAATATTAATTTGTGTGTAACGAAACGCGAAAGTTTAAAGGTGTTTAGTATCGTCACATTATATAACCCTGCTATCGTTGACGGTTTATAATAGCGGAGTAGCGGCCCTGTATTAGTTGGCAACCCTATCAGCAGCGTTCTTGATAAGGAAACGACCTTCGAGTTCATTGCACTCGCTTAGAAAACGTAATACACTAATACTTGTGTTATCTGAACGGTTCGCCAGTTAGTATATTTTAGATAATGTTAATTTAAGTATACTATAATTAATAAAGCAATTATTGTAACGTACTTATCTTATTGAGGTCAAATGAGAAATATGAGAAAAATATTACATTACGTTATATTATATTGATAACAAATAGGTTTCGTTTTGTATTAATTAAATTATCATCATCATCATCACCAGTCTATCCTACAAACGTCCAATGTTTATGGGTTTAGATATAATTATGAGCAACAACCCACCACCCTGGTCCAAGACGGTTTAGTGGGTTTCAACGACCGACTGCCATATATAGGTATTTCGACAACAACCGGGACCGCAATGGCTTAAAGTGCCCATAGGCTTCGAAAGGCCATATTTTAATTTGGTCCTTTTTTACATGATGATGCGCTTAGATTTTTTGGAATAGCTCTCAACCCTGAGGGGCGATCACGCTAAATAATCTCAACCAAACCATAACTGAACCTTAAGACCTACTTTTATAGTGCTATCGCGTTTGACACACGCGATGGCGCTATACGAAGTCGGCGGAACAGCTACGGTTCAGATAAGGTATGGTTGAGATTGTTTAGCGTGATCGCCCCCCTGAAGTCTTAAGTGTATCGAAGTTCTCAAATATAATAATAGGATAAAATAAGATATTTTTTTATGTGTACTAACCGCCCCAACAGACGTTGCCCAGTCCTTTTAGCAAAATTATTTAAAAGGTTTTGTTAGATTTTATAGTACCTAACTATTCCTTAAATTGTGGAGATTATTTTGCAAGATTTTATCGTTATCTTTGACACATCGATAGGTATAATAAAATTAAAATTCTTTTTAATTTTAATTTTTTATCAGTGTCCCGGCTCAGACAAATTAGAAAATACTGTAAATATAGTTCTCGTTATGCCATTTTTATAGAATGAAGGAATGTCGCTAAATGCGCAAAAGGTATCTTGAATTTCAGTTCATACAAAAATCCCATAGTAAAAAGGGGAAGAACTTAATGTGGACTAAGTATAACGAAATTAAATTCCAATTCCACGAAACAAATAACCTACTCTCGTCTTCTCAATTTGAGTTTCGGCTAGTTAAATCCACAAATGATGCAGTACATGAGTTAGTGAATTCCATTATAGCGCACTAGATAGTAAGAGAAAATGCCTGACTTTATTCCTAGACCTCGCTAAGGCATTTGACGCGGTCTCTATCCCTAACCTACTGCTTAAGTTGGAGAGGATTGGAGTTAGAGGCCTTCCTCTCAATTTATTCCAAGATAACCTCACAAACCGGAAACAACTGGTCAAAATCGGTAAGTACGTTAGCAAAGAGCTATCAGTAAACTTGGAGTGCCGCAGGGAAGCATAATCGGGCCAACCCTTTTTTTGGTCTACATTGATGACCTATGTCGGCATAAACTAAATAATGGAAAAAGTTACACTTTTGCGGATGACACGGCTCTTTTCATTGATGGTAAGGACTGGGATGGGTCGGGCGCGGATTCCCTAAATCGCAATTCGTCTGATTATCTAAATTACCAGTTTCTCACTTCGTACACACGCAAAATGTCTAAATTTTAAAATAAGTATGGATCGGGTCGGGTCGGCGTGGATCACCCAAATCCTAATTTTCTGAATTTTATTTGATTCATATTTCGACTTTTTCCAGTAAAATGTTGAAACCTCTTTTAAAAATCACAGTACATTCCATCATATCCATCATTCATATGAATCAAATAAAATTCAGAAAATTAGATTTTGGGGTGATCCACGACGACCCGACCCGATCCATAATTATTTTAAAATTTAGACATTTTGCGACTAACACGATTTGCGATGTGTACTAAGTGAAAAATTGGTAATTTAGATAATCAGACGAATTGCGATTTAGGGAATCCGCGCCAGCCCCTCTCAATGTCTCCAAAACCAAATATATGGCATTTGCACTGAGAACCAATCTTCTGCCGTCAGCTACTCTCGGCATCACTGCACACGAATGTGCGTTAGGCGATTCTATTTGCTCTTGCCCACACCTCCAACAAGCAGATAATATTAAATACCTGGGTGTCATTGTGGACCAATGTATAAGCTTCAAACCACACATTGAAGTTTTTTTTTTATTTTTTTTTTATATCAAGCCCGGCAAATGACCCCACTCCACCTGATGTTAAGTGGAAATGAGGTCCAGGCGCGAGGACAACTGGTACAGCGTAAGAGACGTAGCATCAGTCATCCCCACTGTGCCGGCCCACAAAGTGCTTCTTCACGCCTCGTTTGAAGGACCCTATGTCATAGGTAGGAGGGAATACGTGTGCTGGTAGACTATTCCATCTTTTGGAAGTGCGGCAAAGAAACGAGTCACCAAATTTTTTTGTGCGTGATGGAATGTTAGAGACTGTAAATTGGTGACTCCGGAGAGCAGCACGCGTACTCCTATGGAGGAAGGGAGAAGGAAGGATGAGGTCAAAGAGTTCTTCAGAGCACTCGCCATGGTATAAACGGTAAAAGACGCTGAGTGACGCAATATCTCTACGCAATTGCAAAGGCTCGAGAGTTTTAGTGACCTCCGCATTGCCGATAATGCGCACAGCGCGGCGCTGCAATCTGTCCAAGGCATCGGGAAGGTACTTTGCGGAGCCGTCCCAAAGGTGAGAGCAATACTCCACGCAAGACCGCACCTGTGTCGTGTATAATAGACACAACTGATCAGGCGTGAAGAATCGCCGCACCTTGTTCAGGACACCGAGTTTACGTGAGGCATTTTTAATCACAGTTTCGATGTAGTCCTTTTGGTTCAGATCGCAGCGGATATCCATACCGAGCATGTTAATACTGCTCTGCAGGCCTAGAGATGTACCCTGAAGAGAAGGAAGGGGAAGGAATGGCGACTTTTTCGCTGTGAACGCGCACACCTGTGTTTTCTTGGCATTGAACTCCACTAGATTATCGGAGCCCCATTTAGAAATGAGATCCAACACCCGATCGAGCTCAATGACAAGATTTGCTCGCTTCATTTCGGTGTCTACCCGCCCAGCCGTTGGGTGACCGTTATATCCCCCATGCACTGTATAGCAATGAATGTTTCCAAGAGGAAGCATGTCATTGATATGCAGAAGGAACAGCGTGGGGGATAGAACGGAGCCCTGAGGAACACCAGCGTTCACTGACATGAACCGCGAAGCGCATCCATCCGAAAGGACACGGATTCTACGCTCATGCAGGAAGCTGGCAATCCAGGTACAGAACTGAGCGGGCAAACCGTATGCCGGGAGCTTGGAGAGAAGAGCTTTGTGCCAGACCCGATCAAAAGCCTTGGCTATGTCAAGGCCAACTGCCAGTGACTCGCCACGCTTGTCAATAGCCTCACCCCAGATATGTGGGACGTACGCTAGAAGATCACCCGTTGACCGTTTTGGCCGAAACCCATATTGACGATCGTGAATTAGGGAGTGATCTTCTAGGTATCGAATAAGCTGTTTGTTCAATATTCGTTCTAGGATCTTACACAACACTGAAGTTACGGCTATAGGGCGGTAATTAGTCGGATCTGACCGATCTCCTTTTTTAGGGATCGGTTGCACATTAGCTTCTCTCCAAGATTCCGGCACACAACCCGAAGAGAGCGAGAGACGGTACAGACGCGTTAACACAGGGGACAACTCTGCTGCACACATTTTCAGAACTATTGCTGGGATGCCATCAGGACCGTTAGCTTTCCGGACATCGATTGACTGCAGCTCCGCACGGACATCACACTGCCTGATTTTAATATCAGACATTGTGTGGCCACAGTGAGGAACTGAGGGTGGCTGTGCATCACAGTCATCGATCCGGGAGTTAGCCGCAAAGAGTTTGGCCAGGAGATCGACCTTTTCCTGCGGCTTGTGAGCTAAAGTTCCGTCAAGACATCTCAGTGGTGGCAGCGAGGGTTGGCAGAAGTTGGATTGCACGGCTTTGGCCAGACGCCAGTAGCTACGGCTGCCCGTAGGATGCGTCAGGAGTTCTTGGCCTACTCGTGCAACGCGCTGGGCATCCGCTCTAATGTAGGCCCTCTTACACGACTTGGTGGCATTATTATAGGCTGCTTTTAGCGAGCGAGTTTCGGGATCCCCATGAGCTTTACCTCTGATCCAAGCGCGGTATGCCGTCTGTTTGCTTTCAACAGCGCTGGCACACTCGCGATTGAACCAGCGGTTGCGTCTGCCTTTGCTGATGACATAGGAGTGTGGAATATAGTATTCCATTCCTAATACTATCTCATCAGCAACGGCAGTGGCGCTAGCGGTTGGGTCCTTCTCACTAAAGCAGCGCTGCCTCCAAGGGACGGATGCAAAATACTCCCGCATACCGTCCCAGTCTGCCGACGCGTAGTGCCAAATCTGGCGCTTCGAAACCGCTGTTGGCGGGCGCGATGCCAAGGGCACTGTGCTGGATATCAAGCAGTGATCCGAGGAACCTAAAGGAGCTCGAATCTCCACCCGGTATCCAGCTGGGCGACTCGTCAGCAGAAGGTCGAGTAAGGAGGGCGCATGGCCAACTATGTCTGGGATCCTGGTGGGCTGGTTCACCAGTTGCGTCAGATCATGCGTGAGAGCGAATGCGTGGACAGTTCTACCAGCATGGTCTGTTTTGGAGGAACCTAACCACAACTCATGGTAGGCGTTGAAGTCCCCCAAAAACACCAGTTCCGCCGATGGAAACCGCTCCTGCGCATCATCTGCTACCCGACTAAGATGTTCAATTAGTCGAGTTGTCTCCATGTCGCCGTTATGGGATCGGTAGACGCAGACGTAGACACGGCAATGAGAGCCTAAGTCGACGTGTACCACTAGGAGGGAGAAGGAAGGGTCCTCCAGACAGCGCAGACGGCGACAGCAAACATCCGCCCGAACGAATAAGCAAACTCCGGCTTTGGCTTTGAAGGATTCTTCAAGCACAAAGCCGGGATATTTCAGGTAGGTGGTGTCAGCTGGGCGGATTATTTGCGTCTCCGTCAGGAACAACATTGCTGGCCGTGCCGTCTCGAGATGGTGGTGGACGGCATTGAGGTTTGCATGGAGTCCGCGGATGTTAGCGAACTCCACCTCAAACGGTAAGGTTGTGGTGGGGGTGTGCACCGCTGTAGTACCAGTTTTGTTGTTAGGCGCTGTCATTTTAGGAGTGGAAAGAGAGAGGCGTGAATCGAGAAAATGATGCCGCGATGCGAATGGTCAAAGTGTGGTGGCCTGTTTCCCCAGGAATTTGCCCACAGACGAGTATTATTAACCTGCCGAACGGAAGGGCCCCCGAACCCCCCCGGGAATGGCCGCCGGGACCCCACCTTCCGGTCACCAACCGGCACGACGGACCACCCTGAGATTATGTTTGGCATGATGAGGCAGCCTCACGAGCTGGTTAGGCTCGCTTGGGCCCCTGTACTGTGCCACGAGAGGCCAGCGGGACAACCGTTTCTACGGGTCTCCCTGGTCGGCAGGTTAACGAAGTCCTCCTGGCACTGGTTTGACGGAAGCCTCCACAGACCAAATACATCGCAGCATCATCCTCTCGAGCTCTGGTTATACGGTGGCTGATCCCGAAACGCGACCGACAAGCAGTCACTTGACGGGTTTTACACCATGCGTACGGTGGTCACCAACCAGACGGGTCAAGCCCTACCACCAGTGGAGCAGATCATCGCTCGAAAGAGTCCGTTAGTCGCTTCTTACGACTCCCACCGGACGGAGAGAGGGGCGGCGATTGGTATTCTTTCTCCGTCACCGCACGGATAGAAAGAAGAAGAGAATTAGAAGTTCTGGTAACAAGACTGCGCAAACTTATTTATGTATTTAGGAAACTTAAACTTGTAGCTGATTGGCGAACTATTAAAATGGTCTACTACGCTTTATGCCAATCACTTATTGACTGCTGCATTACAACCTGGGGCGGGGTAGCCAAAACTCACATTATTGAGGCGGAAAGAGCTCAGCGCGCAATACTGAAAGTGGCGGCTGCTTTGCCTTTCCGTTTTCCTACATTTGATTTCTACAAACGATGGCAAGTACTTACTGTAAGACAGTCCTTTGTGTTACACACTATTCTAAAAAAACACCAACAGTTAAAGTATGACCCGGAGCACGTGAAAAATAAACGGCGTAAGGGTCAAGTTTACCAGACGCCGTTGTTCCATATTAGACATTCTCAAATGCACTTTTGCTACTTAGTTAGGAAACTATCTTTTTAATAAAATTAATAGTGTTAACAGAAATAGGTAAATGTCTAATTAAATATCATTAATTCACTTATTCACTTTAATTAAAAATACTTAACAATTATGTTTGCACGCTTGCGTTCTCATTGATTAACCGAATTCAACTGCCCGAGTTCCAGGCTCTAATAATTAATCTCAGATTTACAACTAAGCTCAGAACAAACAAATACTGTGTTCCCGTCCCCACACACAGGACGCAATAATTGCTATTACTTGTATTACATTTGTATAAACAAACCGCGCGACATAAGTTCGGGGAAACGATAAGCAAAATATGTAGATGGACAATCTAATACGTTGCCGTGCCGGGTACTACAGAGGCCCGGTATGACGATGAACCTTACATTCAGCCATCCAATCCTAAGTGAGTCCCTTCACTTAAGATCATTTATTATAAAAACACAAAAAAAACGCAATGCAATGCAATAGTAAAGCAAACAGCGGTCTAAATAAAATTACAACACAATACTATTAGACCGCAACAAGAAGTAAATAAACAAATGAAAATAAAATGTCACTACATTAGATGCTAACATTATAACTTCTACTTCTTTTCCTTACAATACAATAATTTAACACTCTGCGATCATCTATGCGGCACTTACTATTAAATACCATTCATTATCTATCATCCCATGGCATCCCATGGCTCATATTCGTAGCATCCTGGTCATTTCTGCTTGGTCCATCATATCTGCGACCATCTGTGCGATACTGATTTCTCAATATCATTCGCTGTCTGCACTGATCGCTCATGACTTTCCATAGCTCATATTCAACAATCCAACCTGTTCCAACATGGTCCATCATGATCTACGACCATCTGTGCGATACTGATTTCTCAATATCATTCGATGTCTGCACTGATCGCTCATAACTTTCCATGGCTCATATTCAACAATCTAACCAGTTCCAACATGGTCCATCATGATCTACGACCATCTGTGCGATACTGATTTCTCAATATCATTCTCTGTCTGCACTGATCGCTCATGACTTTCCATAGCTCATATTCAACAATCCAACCTGTTCCAACATGGTCCATCATGATCGACGACCATCTGTGCGATACTGATTTCTCGATATCATTCGATGTCTGCACTGATCGCTCATAACTTTCCATGCTCATAATCAACAATCCAACCAGTTCCAGCATGGACCATCATGATCTACGACCATCTGTGCGATACTGATTGCTCAATATCATTCGCTGTCTGCACTGATCGCTCATGACGGCCTATGAATAGGTACGGTTTGAAAATTATTTACAATATTATAAATGATTTGTTATTTCTAATTCAAATCGTTACACTACCTATAACGTATCGTAGACTCTGATTTTACTTCCTAACTTTACTTAGGTACATTAATTTTAGATAGGTTTGCTTAGGTGTATATCTCATCACTATCAATCTTTTCAGTTTCTTATTTATCTTTAAACGAATCTTATTCTTATCACAATCATAATAATCTAATCATCAACATCTGGTTCAGAACTTACGTTACCGTCACTCTCGCTACCCCCCACGGGTAATGTCATTCAAATTCACCTATGGATGTATTTTGTCAAGTGCAATGACATTCGCTATTTTTTTTATTTCCCCTTCTTGTCGGTGGTCCTCAACAAGGAATCTATCATTAGGTAAAATTTTCTTAATTCTGTAGGGTCCATGGAATTTAGGAATTCGTTTCTTAGATTTACCTACATGGTCTTTATCAATCTCAGTTCGTTATATCCTTACTAAGTTCCCTTTGTTATAAATCGTACCTCTTTTCCTTAGCTTGTCAAACATTTTCTTAGAGTATTCTTGTTGTTTTTCTACTTTCTCTTTTTAACTGCATCAATTCATCCCCATCAACGCGTTCTAATGTTTCAATGATCACATCACTTAACATATTTTCTGACCCATTTACCAGTTCGCCGCCAAATAGCAGTTCTGATGGACTCTTCCCTGTTGTCTTATTGACGGTCGTATTGATTCCCAATTGAATTTCACCTGTATATTCATCCCATTCGTTTTCATTTTTGCCGTGACATTTGGTACTTAGTTGCATCTGATATTGTGTGGTTGAATCTTTCAACCTGTCCGTTCGCTCTTGGGGTTGCAACTGCATTTAAAATGTGTTTTATGTTTTAGTTTTCAGTGAATCGTTTGAATTTTGTATCTATATTTCTATCTTAATATCTTAAATTTCTATATTTGTATCTTAATTTTCTATCAGATGAAATCTCATCGTCTCCAATTTGCACTGTAGCAATTAAATCCTGCACATCTACATGCAGTGCGTCAATCGCATGCTCGTTATCACTTGTGGTGGGTTCAGTTGCGGGATTACGACTAAGGGCATCCACATGTGTTATTCGCGAACCCGGTCTATACTCGATCTCACAATTGTATTCTTGGAACTGCACACACCAGCGAGAGATGTGGGGTATCAGATGTCGCTTAGTCATCGTTGTCCGAAGCGCATTACAGTCGGACATAATCTTAAATTTTAAACCAAGCAAATAAACTCTAATTCCATTTAGTGATGCAATCACCGCTAGCGTCTCTAACTTAAATTAATATAATTTTTGTTCATCACCAGTAGTTTTACGACTGTAATACGACACCGGACTCATCAAGTAGTCTGATCCGCGTTGCATAAGTATTCCAACAATTACGTCTTTTGAGGCGTCTGTATGTAATTCCGTTTCTAGGTTTGGGTCGTAAAGAGCTAATATAGGCCTCTCGGTCAACTTCTGTTTTAATGTACTGAAAGCTTTCGCCTGCTCATCTGTCCATTTACAATCACCTCTCAATTTTAGTAAGTCTGTTAAGGGTCGTGATATTAGCGCAAAGTTTTTCGCAAATCTACGAAAACCGCTGGCCAAACCTACAAAACGCCTAACGTCATAAACGTTGCGTGGTGTTGGGAAGTTAGTGATAGCTATTATAGTCTTTCGGGAACTGTAATTTTCCACTATCGGTATCTGATAATACCCAGAGGCAAGATTTCTTGAAATTCTAAACTGAAAAATAAACATTTTCCAGCAACCTGTCAAGCTGATCGTCGATCAATGGCAACGGATAATGCTCTTTGCGGGTTTCGCTATTTAACACCCGGTAATCGACGCATAATCTTTTCTCACCAGTCTTTTTCTTCACTTGCAAGATTGGACTTGCATATGGTGAGTTCGACTCTCATACTATTGCCGCATCGACAATTTCCCGAAACATTGGTCGTACCAGCTCACGCTCTGTATATGAAAGTCTATACGGTCTGTAAACTACTAGGTTTGAGTCACTTAATTCAATCTCCATTTAAACGACATTAGTAAATCCTATTTCCTGTAAATTATCCGAAAAACAATCTTCTTACTTTTTTAATAAGTCTTTCAGTATAGCGATTTCTTTTTCATTTAATTGTTCACCGTAACTTAAAATTGGACAATAACAGTTTAATTACACGAGGCATATGTATCTATAAAAGCGTGCATGTGAATATTCTGGATTTTAATGCTTCTGACGTGCTATCTAAATTAATGTATTTTCACTAACGTTCTGGGCTATCAAGCCACCTGCTCCATTATTAAATTCATATTCACCGGGTAATAAGTACAATTCTTTCTGGAATCTCCGCGTAATGTTTCATTTACATAAACTGATCCGGAATAATCGCTACTACTATCCTGAACAGATAACACAATCATTTCCTTTGGAGGAATCTCTGTTACCTTATTCAACTTTAATAGCAGCTTTCTTGATTGTTGACGTTCAAAAAAAACGAGTCTGCAGGCTTAGTTATTTTTTTTTCATTTTTAAGTAACTGCTTTGCAATACCGCCAAAACCCAGGGTACTAACTCGTTTGTCTATTCGAGATCTATCCGGGTCTCCAGTTTGTTGTTTAACAGATTGAAAGTATTTCAGAACCTGCTCTGGTTCCTGACATTTTGCTGCTTTAGCACCTAACCTTACGGAACGATCATCAATTCGTACAGCAAGCAATCAACTGAGCGCTTCCCTCGTATCTCACAACGGTTTAACAGATTAATATTCTCATAATAGTATAACTCCAAGGAGTCATTGAACCTTACACGTTTCGATAACATTTCGGTTAAAATTTCAGCATAGTCATCGCTACTGCTAGTTTAATTTTCCATTCGGGCCACGAGAATGACATGGTTGGTAAGGCCTGATACCAGGTTTAGCTACCCCTGATAATTTGGGCAACGCGTAATGAATTATTTGATCGTCGTTCCAATTATAGAATTTAGCACATTCCTCAATCTTATTGAGCCACATGTAAACCGTCTGTTCCTTAATCATTGGATCGAACTCTGGTACCACATTACCAAGCATTGGAAATTTATTACCTTGTGGCTTATTATCTGATAAAGTCTTTATTATGTCCATTAAAAGTCTCTGAGAATCTTCATGCGAAAAATTAACACTTTTACTCACGGATTCACGTCGGGGAGATAAGGATCCACTACTCACACTACCGCTTGACGTACTTGCACGAGTATGTTCTAGTTCTCGCATCCTGTTCTTCTTCTGCTTCTTTTCTCCGTGCTATGGCTTCGTCTATTTTCATGATGACGCCCCTGACTTCGTTTCCGGTCCCTAGTCTTGCGCCGTCGGCTCCTTTCTCGTGAACGACTCCTACGTTCATCGCGTGGCGGCGGCGCGGTGGCGGCTGGCGCGGCGACGGCGGGCGCGGCGGCGGCTCAGTGTATGCTCGATGCATCTGGCGTTTATGATGTCTCATGTCACGTAAAGTAGTAGCGCTCCGTTCTCTACGACGCTTTATTTTTGTTTGGCTTTCTACTAACCATTTAATTCGACTGCAACGTCTATTCTCTCTGTTACTTGTATCCTTTGCGAAATCGAATTATATCTCGCTCACATATGTTTTTAGAACGTTATAATTGTTGACAACAGTTCACTTTTGTGGGTGTAAAAGTTCTATCCCACTTCTGAAATGTTAACAGAAATAGGTAAATGTCTAATTAAATATCATTAATTCACTTATTCACTTTAATTAAAAATACTTAACAATTATGTTTGCACGCTTGCGTTCTCATTGATTAACCGAATTCAACTGCCCGAGTTCCAGGCTCTAATAATTAATCTCAGATTTACAACTAAGCTCAGAACAAACAAACACTGTGTTCCCGTCCCCACACACAGGACGCAATAATTGCTATTACTTGTATTACATTTGTATAAACAAACCGCGCGACATAAGTTCGGGGAAACGATAAGCAAAATATGTAGATGGACAATCTAATACGTTGCCGTGCCGGGTACTGCAGAGGCCCGGTATGACGATGAACCTTACAATAGCAAGCTTAACTTATATCCACTCCATAAATATAGTGCCAAAAGAAAACTGTCAGAGTATCTGAAAGAGCTTGACTACGAGTACATTGAAAAACTGCTCTGTTCACAAAGGTAGATAGATAGAGAGATAGACACTCTCTATGACACACAATAAAAGTAACAACAGTAGATGTTAAATAAGGAAAAAACTTGTACTGACATTGCTTTGATAATTTGATTCTATTACGTATACACACACACACCCATGTTCATACTCTCTGTCGCACACTCACACACCCCCCCCCCCCCCCACACACACACCCCACACACACACACACACCCCCACACACACACTACACACACACACACACACACACACACGCACGCACGCACCCATACACACCCTGGCCTGGTGACCTGGAATACAGATTTTTATAAAATCAATAATAGGTACCAGCACCAGCTCTCATAATGCTGATTAGTATAAATTGGTACTGTTTATGTCACTAGTTGCTAATTTGCTATCATATGTGTAATTGATCTGTTGTGAGAGAAATAAACGTTTATTGAATTGAATTGAATTGAAATAGCCAAAACAGTCTAGCAAGCATACTATCGATTTTTATAATATGTAAACTTAACTAAGAAGCTATAAACAATTTGTGCATGTATTATGTACTATGAATTATGGGTAATAAATACTTAATTTAAGCAAAAGAAGTTGTCTGTGTCCTAGATATAACACAAATACAATTTAATTCGTTACAACATAAGTAGATTTGAATAAAAAACAGCCAGCAAAAAAAATAGACTACTTACTACTTACCTACTTGCATAGGTAAACCCGCCAACACGCTTTAGTAGAAACTTACCTAGGTACTTGAATTAAGAAGAAACTAAATTAAAAATTTACCAAACTTTGTTTAACTACAAAAAAATAATTGAGCACATAACGATAAGACAAAATACCTACAAGAGCGATAAGCTATTGAAAAATATCTGGAAATGTACCTACTTATAATTTAAATAACTAGTAAAAGCACAGAATAACTAATAGTACCTACGTGATAGTACAACTTGATCCTTGCAAGCACTAAGCACTCAGTTTACTGCTAAATTGAATGAAATAAAAAACCTACCACGTGTCGTAATTAAAAAACCTTGAATCTTAGGCATGCAAGTTTATCATTATTCTTATACATGAACCGACAAGGACTTTAGAGACACACAATGGTCGGTACTACATAACAAATCAAATTCTTTTGACGTAACTTGAATAACATCCAATTGCATAATATGCTCAGTTAATAAAAGAGGTAGGTAGACCCTTTAACGATGCCGACCTTGAGGATTTAAAGAATTTAAAAGGGACCGATTCAAAGTCATTCCAATTGACGTGTTATTTGACCTTACATTGCAAGTTCAAGGTTTAAAAGGGGAGTTCCAATGCAACGATTAATTCTAACTTCACTAAGTTTTGACAACCACAAACCAAGCATGGTATGATGTAAATAAATAGCTACAAAAAATATATTAATAAGGGTAGGTAAGTATACACAGCTAGAAAGTATTTAGGAAAATGACTATTTTCTGCACTAATGTAAGTCTAAATGAAAAAAATAAATTTAGAAGATTAAAATTATGATAGGAACTGTATTAAGATAACTCTTTTAATTCTTAAACTAGAACTCAAGTTACACCTGATATCACACTGGATGCTGTCAGATCAGCCTTAAACCAGGTTTAGAACTAGTCCACGTATAGAAAAGAGTTAAAAGTTTTAATTTGTTTTATCTCTTGTTTGTAATGCAATAATTTGTCAATCGAAATTTTCCAACATATTGACAGTAACAACATTCGAAACAAGTATTATTTAACTTACAACTGTATCTACCTACGTATAATTGCTTAGCACTTTGTAATTATGCATTTTTAAATTCAAATCCACCACTACATAAGGTACCGACAAGGTACCGACCTAATGCCTTTCCATTCCAATTACTTTCTTTTAAACTTTAAAGTGCTTTTGTAGCCGTGCCAACTGAAAACTGTCAGTTCTTCCACAGAATACTAAAAGAATTAGTGGAAGTAATTTGTTTTTTCTGTTTTCTTTTGGTGCTTTTATTTTAGGGTGTTACCAGACCAATCGATCGATTGTCGCTCGACGGCATCGATCGATGGTAGAATGGAATAGTCGACTTCGATCGATAGTGTCTACCAGACCTATCGATCGATCGTCGATCGATGACATCGATCGATGGTAAAATATATTAGTCGACGTCGATCGATAGTTTCTACCGATTAATCGATCGATGGTCGATCGACAAT
This sequence comes from Scoparia ambigualis, assembly GCA_963921215.1. Taxonomy (NCBI): domain Eukaryota; kingdom Metazoa; phylum Arthropoda; class Insecta; order Lepidoptera; family Crambidae; genus Scoparia; species Scoparia ambigualis. The sequence continues at coordinate 14,809,679 of OY992507.1, forward strand.
CGACCGGTAGAATGGATTGGGTGTTAGATCGAGCTGTTTGATTAGACGCGCCGGCCGCTTCACTTTTTTTATAAATTTTATTCGTGATACTGATCATGGATACCTACTAGTCGAAATAATAGAGTTCATTGATTACGCTTATAGTGTGTGATAATGAGTAATAATAATATGAACGTTTAAATGCTAAATGATATTCCCCCAAACCCCTTGGGAAGCACTTTAGATTAAGCAATACCGAAAAAGGGGGGAAGGGGAGCGGGAGGGGGAGCCAAAGTGCGGAAATGCATAGTTTTCAAGATATTTTAATTTTGAAGTTATGTTAGTTTATTTATTTAGGTTATTTAAAAAAAAAACAAATTTTCTACTAAGTTACCATTACCGTCCGTTAGTCGCCTTTTACGAGACCCAAGGGAAGAGAGGGGGTGGTAGTACTCTTTCACCGCTACGCGACACGGTTACACAACTATTTATGCTTGCTTTGCTTTTATTTTGATCATCTCCCATATTGCTCTAAGAGCGAGCTTCCCTGAAGACGCGCAGATTCCATCCGCTTTTGTATCTTCCCGGTGACACGTCGAATTTCAGGCAAAACATATATCTCTGGCGTGCGGCTAACAATTTCAATGCAGTGTCCAAGGAGGTTCTTCTTATCTTATCTAGTGGGGTCTGCAGAGGTCCCCCTCGCAGCAGCACGTCGACCCATTGGGATCTTTTGTCCAAAGAGGTTGACATCGACCTTTTCAATACCTACTGGGTATGCAAATGCAAGGAGGCTTTTGAACGAGCAGTTCTTTATTTCATGTTTGAAATTGTGTTATTGTATTTATTGTGAGTTTGTTCTTGTGCGCTTGTAATGTTAACTAATTAAGTTAATTTATTGCTACATGAGGACCTATAATTGGCTGTTTGGTGTTATTTTAAGTTTTTAATATGTTTCAGCTGTTGATCTTCCAAATCATTATCATTACATATCTATAGTAATATTATAAAGCTGAAGAGTTTGTTTGCTTGAACGCGCTAATCTCAAGAACTACTGGTCCGATTTGAAAAAATCTTTCAGTGTTAGATAGCCCATTTATCGAGGAAGGCTAAAGGCTATAATTTGTTTAGGTACGGGTAGTAACCCGTGCGATGCCGGGGCGGGTCGCTAGTTACCTATAAAGTAAAGTCGCCGTTTTTATCTGTCTGTGGCACCGCACTATTGTCCTAAACCACGCAATGGATTTTTATGCGGTTTTCACTAAAAGATAGAACGTTAACTGAGGATCGTTTTTGTTTATAATTTGTAGATAGTTGGTACAAAATAACTGAGGTATGACGGAGTTTCTAAGCTAGCGTGGACGAAGGTGCGGGCAGGCCGCTAGCAAATAATAAATATATAAATCGTTAATGAGTCGATAAGTACCTACCTACCTACCTACTCATAGTGCTATTACCTATATTATTCTGTATGAAAACTATGTTTGTAAGTACTCGTCGTACTAACTAAATATCGCAAAAAAAATCCCCATAATAATGAAAGCTATTGATAAGCTATGTTAAGTGATAAAAAGCCGATGGTGGTGGTGATGGTGAAGCGCACTGGACCCGGATTCCTCAAAAAATGAGGAACTGGCTATCTTATCTCTAACTGTCGGAACACAACATTTGTAGTAGGTACTTATCTAATATTGATTTTGTTCAGGAAATAAGTGAGGAGGAACTTAAAACATGCACTAGAAAAGTTGTCAGACGAGTTGTGGGCGAAAACCATGAGCATGTGGAAACCACACACTGCCAGGAGACATGGCAGCAGGCCCAGAGAGAGATGGCTTGACTCATACTGCAACGACTGGACATCAATAGCCCTTAATCGAGGAGTAGAAAGATGGAAGGGAGACCTTTTCCCTGCAGTGAGACGACCCACATGACTAAAAATAAATAAAATAAAATAAACTTACAAATATTTGATGGAAACTGGAAAGGCACCCTTAGTGGGAATGTCGCTGTCGTGCCTACTACACATCACCTTAAGTTCCACGTGTAATCATCAAAAGGTTCAAGGTTATAAGGGATAATGCGACGCAGGAATTGCGCCTGAGTTTGATTGACGCCTATTCAGAGTGACTGTGACCCCAATATTTGGAACAAGCCGGAATACAAATATAATAGATACCGAAATAAATCCAAGGCGACGCTTTGTTATGTAGCTATTAAATATTGAGAGGCCCTTTTGTGTTGCCCTTGGATTAAAGCTCCAAATTTTTTTCTCGAGCTGGTAGGTACTGCTTTAATTTAAACTGGTTCGGTCTCTAACCTATCACTTTATGGTTTGTGTAGTGAATTAAAATTTATAAAGTACCTAAGGGACGGCGTTCCGTTTTGTTTTGTTTACGGCTTTCATTATGTTTTAATCAAAGATAAATATAGCCTACATAACGTGGTATAGTCACAAGCAAAATATGTAAACAATTGTAATTCTTGATACAATGGAATAAGGGTCAAAATGTATACTTAATGGTGCTAGGGACTGTACATACTGTCCCACTGCTAGGCAAAGGCCTGCATCATTGAAATCAAGTCATCACTACAATAATTGATGGGTGGCGTAATCAGCACGCTTGCCAATAAATGCGGGTTGGTCATCACAGACCCGGGCTATGCACCGAAATATCCGAAACACTTTACCCGATCTAGGAATTAAAAACCGGGACGGTTTACTTAATTTTATTATTGTTTTTTTATATATATTTTTTACAATAGATGGGCGTGCTCTGGGCCACAATGTTATCCGTAGGATTAAGAAAATGCCGACGATGGAGCGAGCTTGCCCAGAAGCAGCCTATTCACTCGGGCTTTAAAGATGTTGGAGCTACGATAACGCGACTTTGCGAAAGTTGCGTAACTTGCAAAGGTACACTACCGCTGCGCTGTCGAGTTCCTCTTAGATGCACTCGGGAATGAATATGCAATTACGCATTTTTTTATTAACTACCTAATCCTGACTGTAAAAAGGCACTGCGATCTGCATCAATTGAGAGAGCAGCCATGATATTTCATATTGTACAAAAAAATTTTTTTTTGGTACTTAATGTTTGGACCTACGGATGTTTCATGAAATTTCAAATTAGTGCTAATATTTCTATATTATAACTAAATTAAAATCAACTTTAATTGAAAAAAGTAGGTACTTGGCCTGTGTCAAAATATCAGAAGGTGCGTCTTCGAATCCCGCTTTTGCTTTTATTAATCGCTCTATTTTTATCAATACTTTGCAAAGTAAGTTGTTTGAATGTGAATTTTGTTAAAAAGAAAATATAAATAACATTGAAAAATAATTATCGTTACATTACATTTTGAATCTATATTAATAAAAACCGGCCAAGTGCGAGTCGGACTCGCCCATGAAGGATTCCGTAGCAGCAAGTAACATCATATAAAAGTTCTTGTAGTTCGTTGTAACTTTGATCGATGTTTTAATAATAGTGTATTTTTTTTAAATTAATTAATTTATTACATGTTAACAAAAAAACTACTTACTAGATCTCGTTCAAACCAATTTTCGTTGGTAGTTTGCATGGTAATGTACATCATATATTTTTTTTACTTTTATCATTCTCTTATTTTAGAAGTTACAGGGGGGGGGGGGGACACACATTTTACCACTTTGGAAGTGTCTTTTGCATAAACTATTCAGTTTAGAAAAAAATGATATTAGAAACCTCAATATTTTTGAAGACCTATCATAGATACACGTATAGGTATGATGAAAAAAAAATTTTGAGTTTTAGTTCTAAGTATGGGGAACCCCCGAAATTTATTGTTTTTTTTTTATTTTTGTGTAAAAATCTTAATGCGGTTCACAGAATACATCTACATAACAAGTTTCAACAGTATAGTTCTTATAGTTTCGGAAAAAAGTGGCTGTGACATATACGGACGGACAGACAGACATGACGAATCCATAAGGGTTCCGTTTTTTGCCATTTGGCTACGGAATCCTAAAAATCAGTTACTGAAATGTTTGTACGCGCATAACTTCAAAACGGCTCGACCTATTGGTATGATTCTTTTTTTGTTGTGTTTGTAATTGACAATTGGACAAGGTTTGTGAAAAAGAAAAATTTCAGAAATATGTCATGGGTCATACGTCACGCAGACGAAGTCGCGGGCGGGCCGCTAGTATAGTATAATGCCTTGAACAAAACATTTTCGTATCCGACCTACGTAGGTATCCTTAGGAGTGGTCGAGTCATATTCATTTTTATAATGTTACGAAAGCGTGCGAAATTATAGACGCATCTGACCTTACGCACACCAGCTGTGACGCAAGGGACGATGTATTACCCAATTTATCAAAGTTTGCCTCTAATAGGCTATTTGACGGTCTAAAAAATAGGTTAACTTACTTACATCCGCTTAGAAATGAGTTATTATAAAGCAAACCTGAAAAATAAGCCCGAAAATCTTTTTTCCCAGCTGGCGTATGTTATTGAAAACGGTCTAAATTGGCTGAATCACATACACCATCATACCTGCACCATCGACAGCCGCTCGGTTGCGAAACTTTAAAGTTAATTTAAACTTACTGGTCAATATGCGACGCCATGATTATTGCGGTAATTTTATATTATAGTTTTTGAAGAAATCAATGTATAACATATCTAAAAGTAACACCACTAAACAATCTGCTATGGTTCTTTCGGCGGCACCAGTAAACTTTAGCTCTTTGTGATTTCACACATTTAATTTTCACAGTTTCAATACTATTATAACCGTTTTACATTCGACACGAGAGGACATTACGTGTGTCAACGGTCTCTCTTGCTTATGCCGAAACAAAGTACGGATTAGAAATAGTAATTTATTACGTGTTAAGTTACGTGCTAGTTCATACTGTGTTGGTAATTGTGGGTAGTTGCTACGCATCGTGTCGAAACGATGTCGAAATAAGCGTAATCCAAATGTCGTTCACGCATTTTAAATCTGTCTCTAGGCAGAATTTTAGAAAATTATTTCTTGTTTACTTTGTTCATAATAAGAAGACATAATTTTATGAATGAAGGGTTTATAAAGTTTATGCGAATTCTAAACATAAATAAGAACCTACTGGCATTTATTTTTACTTACGTACCAAACCCTGGCAAACTGTAACTCTAACAGGAAACAGACAACTTAAAAAATACTCCAATCGATCCGTAGGATGATTTCTTTTTCCTTATAATATTCGATAATATATTACAAATACTAACGTAAACGTGACAGAAATATCAAGAGAATCTGAAAAATTCAGCTCAAGGTGTCGTGGAATTCATAATTAGGCTCATTGTGAAATATTCACAAGGAAAATTCCAACATTGTGGTCACTGCCGAACTTGATATTTATCAACAAATCCTATTAACAATGTAACAAAAAATAGAAAGACACGCAAACCCACTCCGACATTGAACAACGATAAGGGAATCTGCATTATATGCAAATGATAATATCAAGACGATATCTCTGTTATGGTCAATAAGAGCAATTTTTTCAACAGGATAATAATACAAATATACATTTGCTTAGAAATTTTTAAATCTCTTTCTTTTTCAATAGCGACAAATGCCAGTTTAGACGAATTCAGTATTTGTAATGCTTATGAAGATAAGCCATTTTATCATAGAATTTAGAATGCTTTAGAAGACAAATCATTTTTGCTTTTGTGCTTTTTTAAAATTTCCATGGGTGAAGTGCGATACTCACAGTCCTATAGACTATTTGTAATTTATAAATCACAATCTATGTAAACAACCAACAATTAACACAATTTGTTAACAAATAAACTCCACATTGTAGGTTAAATACAGATAAATAAACCACAATGTCATGAATAAAGTTTCTCACTTTCTGTAACCGTAAGCATGTAAAATATATTCCATTAATTATCCATCAGTTATTTCGCGAATGACGCACTTCTTGCAAAATTCAACATTGTCAAATATTTAGGCATACACATGCGAACGGAATAGTAGGTCAGTGTCACCGAAATTATGTCGCGGATTCTGTAATCGAAAAGTTAACGAAATATAAACATAAATTCAGCAAAGAGAGACAGCACGTAGCTTACACACATTATGGACAATCTTTATGTGTTTTAATTACAAACACTATTGAAGTAGCAGATATTTTATTTTACAAACTCTGTTGCCATGGCCAACACTTTTCCTGCTGCAGTCTGGTGTAAACAATTTGACTGGATGGCAACTACCCTAATAATTAATGCCGCCTTTCATTATCGTTTTGCATTGCTGTATTCCGGTTTGAAGGCTGCTAAATCTAGTAAAATTACTCAGCAGAAAGATAGAACCGAAGCTTCAGGTGGTAAACGAGAGGTTCCGTACCGGCCGGCCACGACCGCGGGCGTCTTGAGGCACGGAGGGCGGATCGGCCGTTCGTTGCGTTATTTCTTTTACCCATTGGCTAACACTGCTGAAGTATAACGAGCAACGAACTAGAAATCCGCTCGCAAGACGCCTGCTGTCGTGGCCGAACCGTTAGGTCATAAGCTCGTTTTACGGAGTTAACAAAAAACTGCCAAAATATACATCGTTTCAAATGCATGCATGCAGGCAAAAAAGTTCGCACCCCGTGACAGTGATTCGAAGCTCGCCGTCCTCATAATTATAAAAGCGATAACAGCATTACACATGTACGCTGTTCAGAATGAGGTCAATGCCGTGTTTATCAACTTCTGTCCGGCCGGTTTCAGGGTTTCATCTCAGCTTGATCGAGACACGTGACCGCAACGCACGCGATGGTAACCCCGTAATTGGTGCATCATAATCTGCATATTTTCTTAACAATTAATATCGCGTTTGTGCTTGTTGACTTGCCGCGAAAGGTTATGTTTTGGGTAGTTCTTGATGTTTCTAGCGTTAATAACGCTAATATAGGAATACTTATAGATAATGCAATACAGTCCCACCTGAAGGTATTCGTATATTTTCAACGTTGTTTTTTAATATTTATTTATTAAGAAAAAATACTACCTAAATAACGTTTAAGTAGAAAAAATTTATACCTACAAAATATATCTTATATGAAAACATAACAAAAACTACAACTACCGTATTAAAATAGTATCGACAACTACTTACACTCCCAGCTCTAAGAACATATCAAAACTTACCTTAGGTATTTCTATTATACTGTGCCTAAGGAATTATCTAAGGTTATCAAAAAGATATTTTATAGGTATCCAAAAGATATTTTATAGGTATCCAAAAGATATTTTATACACCATTTTGTAGAACCAATCTTGAACTCAGTTCTCCAATAGTCAGAATTAGTAGTGAGTACAATGCTATGAATGATGACATAGGGCTCGATATTTTTCACGACTCACTTATAAAATACAAAACTAAAACACTAGAATCATTTTCATCTTCAAATGTAAAGTTTTGATTTAATAAAAAAAAAATTAATATAATACAACACTGTCGCAATGGTGTTGATTGCTTTATTTGTACATGTTATTTTTGTTAATTTTTTGTTCAATTTTGCTTACCAATGCTTATAGCTTCCTTTATTTTAATTTTTAGTTTTATTAAATAATTTACTAGAGTTTTTTTGATATATTATTACGCTATTTTATTTGTAATTAATTGTGATATATATGTGAATGTTGTACACGCCTATCATTGGTGTTCGCATGCGCATCAGATACTTTTTTGCACCTTTTTCTCTGTAATTTATTTAATGTGTTCACTGTTGGTGTTTCATAATTGGTTTTTTTTCAAAGTATATTCCTTTTGTCATCAGTATTTTAAGAACAAATCTTGGCCATCACTCGCCGCTCAACAGAATGTAAACAAGTAAACACACTGTTTAAAACCACGGCTATAGATATTTTTTCGGATACACGTAAAAGTTTTAAGAACAAAATTATTCTACAACCTTTATTTTTATTAATTTAACATTAACTTACTTTTCATTGTGGTAAATTTTAAATTATTTTGTCTCTAAGGGATGTCTGTTACTTGAGATTAAACATTTAATAATTATGTTACTTGCATGTAGTGGTGGTACCTATAAGTAAAGCATTACTCATTTTTTGTAAGATGCAATGTATGTTTAAGCATGTTTTTGTGTAATTGCTTTGTTGGTTACCCCATTAAATAAATAAATAAAAAAAATAATAAAGAAATAAATAATAAAAGGTTATGCAATTATTGATAACGCAGTTGTAATTGTTGAAATTGTAATCTTGAGAATGAACAGTCAAGTTCAAATATTCTAGTAATACTCCAGCAAGGAGAACCATTACTGAACACAATAATAACAAGGTATCTTGCTCCTTAAATTCTTTTAAGAGGAAGTGTCAGGGCATGCTTTACAACTTTCTAAAATGAGTTGTGTCTTGACAAAGACTAAATAATATTATATTCAAAAGTGACGATGTTCGTTTGTATGTCTGTTTGTTTTTTAATAAATCCATAGCGGCCAGACGGATTTGAATAGTTACTTTTTCATACCGGAAAATCTTTTCAGAGATATTTCTAACCAAATTACACGTATGCGAGGCAGAATCTATTAAGAAAATCCATTGTCACATGTATGGCATAACATCACTTGAGAACTTTTCGTAATGGTAGGAACCAGGTTTTCATACTTACATGTAAGACTATTTTGTAACCGTGTCGCGTAGCGGTGAAAGAATACTACCACCCCCTCTCTTCCCTTGGGTGTCGTAAAAGGCGACTAACGAACTAAAGATTGCACATATTTCCAACAGCATAGAGCAGCGATGGGCTCACCACCTGTCACGCTAAGCACATGTGAAGCCGCTATTTGGTGAAAAGTGGACTATGGTAGAGCAGCGTTTCCCATTTGCCGGGTCGCGACCCGGTACCGGGCCGTCAAAATAAAATACCGGGTCGCAACATTCCCGCCTTGTTTTAAAAATAATACTAACTATTAATCGACGCATCGTAATTATTCGTAAGCGGTGAGCGGCGCGCTCCACAATGACAAAAGAGATTGGCTCTAACACACGAGCAGCAGTTTGCTGTAGACGTATGTAACTGCAGTCGACGTTAGGAGTCGGCAGATAGCTGTCGACATGTTGTCGGCAAGCTGTCCACGTTTCAACTGCTTGCCGCAGGCAGGTCGACAGCTAGCTGCCGACAGGCGACGGCGTCTGCAGTCGCCTCTGCCGTCATCAGCTAGCTGTTGACCTGCCTGCGGCAAGCAGTTGAAACGTCGACAGCTTGCCGACGACAGCTAACGGCGTCTGCCGTCGTCAGCTAGCTGTTGACCTGCCTGTGGCAAGCAGTTGAAACGTCGACAGCTTGACGACGACAGGTGACGGCGTCTGCCGTCATCAGCTAGCTGGCGACCTGCCTGCGGCAAGCAGTTGAAACGTCGACAGCTTGCCGACGACAGGTGACGGCGTCTGCCGTCGTCAGCTAGCTGTCGACCTGCCTGTGGCAAGTAGTTGAAACGTCAACAGCTTGCCGACGACATGTCGACAGCTAGCCGCAGACTCAATAGCTAGCTGCCGACAGGTGACGGCGTCTGCAGTCGCCTCTGCCGTCGTCAGCTAGCTGTCGACCTGCCTGTGGCAAGTAGTTGAAACGTCGACAGCTTGCCGACGACATGTCGACAGCTAGCCGCCGACTCGACAGCTAACTGCCGACAGGTGACGGCGTCTGCAATCGCCTCTGCCGTCATCAGCTAGCTGTCGACCTGCCTGCGGCAAGCAGTTGAAACGTCGACAGCTTGCCGACGACAGGTGACGGCGTCTGCCGTTGTCAGCTAGCTGTCGACCTGCTTGAGAAGGCATGTCAAACGTCGATAATTTGCCGACGACAGGTGACGGCGTTTGCCGTCGCCTCTGCCGTCGTCAGCTAGCTGTCGACCTGCCTGTGGCAAGTAGTTGAAACGTCGAAAGTTTGCCGACGATATGTCGACAGCTAGCCGCCGACTCGACAGCTAACTGCCGACAGGTGACGGCGTCTGCAGTCGCCTCTGCCGTCATCAGCTAGCTGTCGACCTGCCTGCGGCAAGCAGTTAAAACGTCCACAGCATGCCGACTACAGGTGACGGCGTCTGCCATCATCAGCCTAGCTGTCGGCCTGCCTGCGGCAAGCAGTTGCAACGTCGACAGCTTGCCGACGACATGTCGACAGCTAGCCGCCGACTCGACAGCTAACTGCCGACAGGTGACGGCGTCTGCAATCGCCTCTGCCGTCATCAGCTAGCTGTCGACCTGCCTGCGGCAAGCAGTTGAAACGTCGACAGCTTGCCGACGACAGGTGACGGCGTCTGCCGTTGTCAGCTAGCTGTCGACCTGCTTGAGAAGGCATGTCAAACGTCGATAATTTGCCGACAACAGGTGACGGCGTCTGCCGTCGCCTCTGCCGTCGTCAGCTAGCTGTCGACCTGCCTGTGGCAAGTAGTTGAAACGTCGAAAGTTTGCCGACGACATGTCGACAGCTAGCCGCCGACTCGACAGCTAACGGTGCCGACAGGTGACGGCGTCTGCAGTCGCCTCTGCCGTCATCAGCTAGCTGTCGACCTGCCTGCGGCAAGCAGTTAAAACGTCCACAGCATGCCGACTACAGGTGACGGCGTCTGCCATCATCAGCCTAGCTGTCGGCCTGCCTGCGGCAAGCAGTTGCAACGTCGACAGCTTGCCGACGACAGGTGACGGCGTCTGCATCGTCAGCTTGCTGTCGACCTGCCTGTGGCAAGCGGTTGAAAAGTCGACAGCTTACCGACGACATGTCGACAGCTAGCCGCTGACTCCTAACGTTAGTAAAAAATAAGCAGCATCTCCATACTTCGCACTAAAATTTAGTGACTAAATAGGCGATACTAAAATATGTAGTATTATTAAAACACTTTTACTAGTTAATAAATGTGTATTATTTTACCTAATGGAACCAGCTTGGGTTTAAAAGTATAAGTGGGTCACGGAGGGGCAGTGTGGGTACTACCGGGCCATGGCAGAACAATGTTTGGGAAACACTGTGGTAGAGGACTGCCTTTGCTGTCCTCTACCAATTCTCTGACTAACCCTTCGGGGATAATAGTCGTGATTATATGTATGTATGTTTTATATATGTATGTAAGACTATCTTTTTTGAAAATTTAAAATTAAATTTAAAGTCGCGGGCAACTACTTTTTTTGGGCATGACTAGCTCTCATGTAGGCGTTCATATAGGCTGAGATAAGATATTTTTATTAGACAACAGAAATACTATCTACCCTACTCCTGTAGGTCACGTGATAGGTTAGAACTTTATGACAATCTCGAAGCGCAGCGTAGCGATTGTCTTGAATTTTGAGGTTTTTTTTTTATTAGACAACAGAAATCTAACTCCATACAAAAATATATTTTGATTATTATGTCTTCTGAACACTAAGGCAAAAAAAAATGTTCCGGTTCCCAAACCAATTGAGATACAATGCCGCTTGTGGCACTCTATAATACACTTTGTACTAGGATGCCGTAATTACGGCATCGTAACCGATCGTATTATGTTGCCGCTCGCTTGTGGCACTCTATACACTGCCTAGTCGTGCCTACACTTTGTAGGTACTAGGATGCCGTAATTACGGCATCGTAACCGATCATACTAGAAGCTGCTTGTGGCACTCTATCCACACCCTAAATTTTTTTATGTTTTACAACGATTACTTGCATAAATACCATTTCTTTATGTTCGTCCCTTCGTTATGCTTGCAAGATAAAATCAAGTCAAGTCATGATTTGCGAAAATCATTTGAAGGTAATACGGTCAGTCACCTCACCTCACACCGGAAATCTATCTGCCAAGGTCATTAAATACATGACAAAAGTTCGGTCATTTCCATCTGCTTATCGTAAGTATAATCTCATAATGATTGTAAAGGTGAATAGCCGAATTTTATCTAACTTGTCATGAAGGTATTACCTACGTGCATGCGTAAGACTTGGCGCCACAAGCATTAAAATTAATCTTCTAGACTCGAAGATTTAACATTTTTTCAACGTTTTACCCGCAACACCATGCATCACAAAGGTTGAGTTTGGTCTGGGCCCTTCCATAAACTCTTAGAACAGTATTACTTTAATCATGCTATGCTTATTCCCATACGAATTTTGGATAGTAAGATTAAAAAACTACGGTGAGGTGAGAACTAAATGAGGTGACGGTAGTGTCCTAGGTAAGTCAGGCAGGTTTGGGTTGGACACCTCCCAGTCTGAAAGATGGGTCCGATGAGATGAGTTGAGAGAGAGGTGGGCTGTATCCTCCAGGGAGACTCCCTGTGACCACAGCCCCTGTAAAGGGTTCGAAACGTCAGGAGACTAAAAACTATGTAACTATGTAATGCAGTAAAATTAAACGCGAGTAAATCCGTAAAAAGTGTTTCATTTCAAACCGCTATAAATATTTTTGGCGGAAAGATACGGTAGATACTCGTATTAATTACATGAGAGTAATTGAAGCAATAGAATTGTCTAAGAAAGGATCGTAGCAAATTGCAAGCTGTGTTTTTTTTCTACCCCGACGGGAAACGGGCGTGATGTATGCGTGACACGGTAAGTATACTTAAGTTTTTTTGCCGTACTTTTTTACACTTTTCTGCTTACCGCGTCGCCGTAAATTAGCCTTCGAAGCGGTTCCAAGCGAGCGACATTAGAGTTTAATAACGAAGTGCATCAGTTTGCGCAAGCCGCTGACGTCACAAGGATAATAATCTCCACCTTGACCTTAGGCTAATGTCAGCGGCGCCGGCGCACGCCACCGGTTGCGTAACGCACATGCGATAAGCTGAGCTCAGGAAATGCACTAGCCGAGTCTAGTCTAGCCGATGTAGCTATCAGTTTGTGCCTTTCTAACTTAACTAGTTCAAACAAAACATACTAACGATTATTATCCCCGAAGTGCTAGTCAGGGATAAGGCAATGGAGTAGAAGCAGTCCACTGCCACAGTCCATGTTTCACCAAATAATAATAACTGCCAGTTCTCATCGTGATAAAATAGAATAGAGATTGATTTTTGACATCACACGACAAAACACAGTACAACAAGGTAGGTGTGCGCATCACCGCTTTATGCTGTTGGACCTATGTGCAGCCTTTAGCCATTTAGTCGCCTTTCACGACACCCAAGGGAAGACATGGGTTGGTAGTATCATGATTATAATATCGTCCTTGGTAGTAATCTATTAAAGAGCCGTCGCCAAACAGCTCTCTCTGTCTCAAATCAAACTTTTATAAATAGAAATAAACTGGGCTGCAAAAATTAGTTTCACACTTTAAATATTTAATTTTTTTCTAAACTATAGTAGTTAGAGATTTAAAATAAAAAACGTTTTATAGCAATTTTATCAGCTTTCTTTCAAACTATAGTAAATTATATAATAGTAACATTTTTAAGTCTTGGTGTCTTCTTAAAAGATATTACAATTTTAAAAGTGTGATACTTATTTTTGCAGACCAGTGTAGTATTTAAAACTTTGGCATTGCAAATTGTTAGGAAGAAGTGGGGGGCACATCTTTGTGTGCTTTGTTTTAGTTGGTTGAAGGGCTGTTAAGTCCGCCTGGCAACTACCACCATCTTAACTAAGTCTGTTAACTCAACAATGTATATACCGTTGTTGTGTTCCTACAGTTTAAGATGAGATAGCCAGTACCTCAGTGGTTGAGAATTCCGGTTGAAGCGCGCTTCCACCTTCGGTTTTATCGTCACTCAGGTGATATGAAGCCCAAGCGCTTACCCATTGTAGAATAAATAAAAAGAAAAAAGTACCGAGTGTTAGTTTCGATTTGAGGATATTCTCGATTCTACCATTATGAGTGGGTTCTTTTAAGAATACTAATAAGTCATCTACCTGCGTCTAATGGATTGACTCGTGTCGCAATGGAACTGTGTCTCGGCAGGATAACAGTTAATCGAGAGGTTTATAAACAAACAAAGCATATAAGGTATGTGCGCTCAGTATGCAGGCAAGGAATGTAATGTCACAAATGGAGTAATAAATAATATCGTAGTGCAATTAACATTGACAATACAATGTTTGCTATCAACGTTGGCTGCCTTCGATGCTTCGCATATTCAATTTGGTTACGCTGTAAAGGCCATATGCAGCCAATAATAGCAATCTCTGTCCTAAAAGAAAGCGAAGTATTTTTATAGGCTACAAGTGAAAAAATGTGTCGTAGTCTTAATTCTGATATGCTGTAAATGCCATATTAAGCCACAAGCAAACACTCTCCAAAAATATCACTGTACTTTAATCCAATTACGATGTAAAAGTCATACACAGCCAACAAAATAACGCACTAAAAAGCGTCGTAGTTGCATGAGAATCTAAATCGAGCGCTACTAGTGGGTATCACTCCTACGCTCAAACAAGATGGAAGCGATGATTGAGGAAATGCATGGCTCCTTTCATTGCGGAACGACCTTCAACGGTACTTGGGACGTGGTGAGCGACAATGTCATGAAGTGGTCATTTTTCTTTGAATTTGACGTGTCCTTCCGTGGATACCTTTACAATGAAGGCACGTGGGAGAATATTCCGTCCTTTCAATCCTCATGAAACCCTATATCTTCATAAATATTGCAGCGTAGCTTCAAAAGAACTTTACAAATCTCTCATACAGCTGAGATCAGACCTTAACACAAGAATAATAATATAAGTGGAGATGAATGAATAAAATGAATGCAAGATCGAATGAGATCGGATCATTAGCCTACGACACGGTCATGAATGCCATCTTACCTCAACGAGGGATACTATGCTAAGCAGCAGCTTCACGTACCTTCCTGAGTACGAAGGAGCTCGAGATATTTAAATTTCGTCACCCATCAGGAAAATCGGTATTGCACCGTTTGCTGCACTTTCACGAATCCCGCACGCGCTAGCCGCTGTCCAAACATGCTTCTTATTTTTATCTAAAGTTGACTTATCAGGAGTAGAACTTTGAGTAGTAAAATTACATTTTATAAAATTACATCAATAAATTTAAAAAAAAATCATCATCATCATCAGTCTATAAAAGCTGGGCAACAGCACATGAGGAGATTGAGCCATAACCCACTATGCTGGCTCAAAGCGGGTTGGTGGGTAATGACTGCCAATTCTTCGGACAATAACCGGGACAAACGTTACGTAAAATGTAGATATAGAAGCACGAAGTAGCGCAAAAAGTTTATCTGGCATTTTTAAAGTGTACTTAACAAGCAAGGTGTTCATTGGTGGTCAAAAACGTGAGTAGTAAACGTGTATGAGTGAGTAGTGACTTTGAAAACAATGGTAAGGATTCCGACCGTAAAAAACTACAAATAAGAGGGTAACTAACAAAAAAACTTCCTGCTCATTATAAATAACTAATACCAAACGGAAAAATCTTCATTTCATCCGCGGTCATAGTGCTTATTAGTTCACACTGCCCATACTTGTATCTCAAAAACCATAAGTTCTCAAACTACATGGTGATAAAAAATTAAGATCCAGTGGTGTTCCAGTTCTAGGTACGTATTTCTCAAGATAATTTGTTATTTACTATGTAGCAAAAGGTGACCAATTTGCATTAAGCTAGCAATGTGCTCCTAGGTCACGTGGTCTTCCACGTGGAAAGTGAGACGGTTTTGTACCAGCTATGGGACATTTTAAACTGATTGAAAATGAATGTTTAATTATAATTTTGACTATTCGAGGAGCTTGCTTTCGCTCGGATTCGGAGAGGCGCTGCGGATGAGGCGTTCGGTTTGCCATTTTGCCAGTTAAGTATGTTTCGTAATGATGGGTCGCTGGATGGGTGACCAAATTAACAACATCTCGAGCTCCTCCCTGCTTCGGAAGGCACGTAAAGTCGTTGGACCCGGTTGCTGTCGTAAGGTGGAGGTCGTTAAAACCCACCAACCAGCATTTTGTCAGCGTGGTGGATTTTTTATCAATTAAGTAGGTACCTAATTAAATAATGTGCTGTTGTCCGTGTTAGGTCAGTTAGGCCTGTGCCCAGTAATGGGACGTCCATACGCTGGCGATGAATATTATTTACAAAAAAACAACGTGGTTTTTGGGCCACGTGTATAAGGCCACGTGGTAAGTGCAAAGACCGGATCTCAGGTGTATGAAATTTTTATTTGGTATTTTTTATAGTAGTTTAAGGTTTTATTGTCACTTACCAACAAGTGCAGTGAAAGCTAAGCGTTTTCCCGGAGTAAAACAAACTTTGGACTTACCTAACTATAATAATTTCATAGGAATTTAAGAATCGACCTTTAATGAACTTCAGTGGTCAATCAACCGGGTTCAAAAAACTGATAACTAACTGTTTTAGTTTGCAAAAAAAAACTAATAGGTTACGCGAATCAAAGAAAATGGAATACATAAATATCCTGGCCCATGCTATTGACCGAGTCAAAAACCTTGAGACAATATGAATAACCAACAGTATTTTTTATTAATACTATTTTGTATTGCGGTCTTTATTAAAAGACGGCAGGAGCGGTATAAAATCAAAGGTCAAACTTCAATTCGATAATATGGCATAAGTTTTTAAGTTTATCAACAAGTATTACTTTGTTTTATAAATATTGGCCTACCTAAACTTCTTTTCCGCCCTTAGATAGTTTGAAAGGCTTTCAACAGGCAATTCGACAAATTAAAAACTTTACAACGTTCCATCAAATTAAAATGATAACCATTATTTTACTGAACAAACAACAAACAGATCTACACTTCCACATTTATAATATAAGTTAGGATAAAATCCGATTAATTAGTTCCTTCACCTAACTCGGCTGTTAACGTGCAAAGTCGTTGACACGCAGGGCAAAAACTTGCGATGTTTTTTTTAATTATCTTTAAGCAGAAAACGATACCATTCATTGACTCTGCTACCTATGAGAGCAAAAAAATGTGGTGCCTTAGGTGAATACACTTTTAATTGTTTAATCCAAACAAATTAAATCTTTTAGTGGAGCTTTGTTGTGGCGGTTCATTATTAAAATAATAACACTAATCCATCTTCTCTTGGGTGTGTAAAAGGCGACTAACGGGCTAAAGGCTCCACCTCTGCATGCTGAGCACTTGTGCAATTGTTATATAATCCCTTGAGGACCGTAAAACCAGACACAATTAAAAAATCAATAGTTTCGCGACCGCCGGCGGTCTGATGATCCGTGACCTATTATTGAATGAGGACTGTGCCTAGGGTTGCCAACTTAAAAATAATAATAAAGTATTTAAAGGTAAGATAAGAAAAATAAACAGTATTTTAGAAAAATGTACAGTAAGTATTTTATTTTTTCAAAGATTTAAATATGGCTGCGCTGCACCGCGCGGACAACATTCGACAACAAACTTTTTTACCATTTAAACAGTTAAGTATATGGTTACCAGTGCACAGTGATATTAAAACAGTATTTTGCATACTTTATTTTTGTTCATCAGTAAAAAGTAAGTACCTAAGTATAATGTAGTGAAAAACCGTATAACACTGTTTTTAACAGTGTAGTTGGCAGCCCTATGTGCCAGTGCCTAGCTTTTGCGGTCCTCATTGCCTATAGTCTCTGACTAATATTAACCCTTTGGGGGTAATAGTCGTAAGTGAATCTTTGTATATAAAATCATTAAGAAATTAAAATAGTATCGAGTCTTGATTGTCGGAATCGAAATTATTGAACTCACAAACGTAGAATTAAAAATGTAGACAAAAATCATAAATTTATCTTTATACTAGTAGCGGCCGCTCGCGGTTTCACCCGCGTGGTTCCTGTTCCCGTGGGAATATCGGGATAAAAAGTATCCTATGTGTTAATCCAGGTTATAAACTATGTGTATGCCGAATTTCATCTAAATCCGTTTGGTAGTTTTTACGTGAAAGAGTAACAAACATCCATCCATACTTACAAACTTTCGCGTTTATAATATTAGTAGGATTTTATTAAATATCAGTTTTTATTGCACCTTGCATTATTAATAGCATTGGTTTTACATAAATTAAACAGATTTCTTTATGTCTATTTGTCATACTCCTATTTGAGTTACTAAATAGTTTAATTAAACTCCATTTGCTTTCTTTTTGCTTTCTGCAATATTTTTGTCGGTACTCTTAAAATTAATTTGTAACAAACTACCGCCAAAATAATTTATCGTTTTCATTTATCGTTTTTGCAGTGTTATGCTGGGCTGAAAAGTGAAGTGTTGAAGTCACTTTATTGTTAATTCGATAATGACTTAAATTAATGAAACAAACCAATTAATTACTCCACTGCTAAAAACTTCAAATTCACGAATCCTGCAGTACGGAGTATTCCGCTGCTATCTTTTACGTAATTAGACTATATTAAATTAAAAAGAAAACGTTGTTGGTTTTTTAATTATAACTCGAATAATAAATCACTAGATGCAAACAAGTGTAAGAATAATAAACGACTTATCGTGAGTAACTACTAGTATTCATCTGTTTATAATACTCGCTTAATCTTGTTTACGTGTCTAATGGAATTCACAATACATTTACATCGTATTGAACTTCATTACGAATGTGAATTACCCCATTTATTAAGTTTATAAAAAACAACAAACAATTTGAGGTGATGTACTACGTACATAAAAATATGTAAATAAACGTCTTTTTCTTTATTAAAAAAAATAGAAAAAATTGCCATTCAACTGCGGCCGCGCACTGATCAGTGCTCAATGAATAGATTTTCTATTGTTTCTAGTTGCGTCGCGTTCTAAGGCTCGTATTAGTATCTGATATATTTTATAGTAAAGTAAAGTAAAGTAAAGTAAATTAATAGTTTAGTAGCTCGTATATTATTATATCATAATCCCTTTCTAACTGAGACTTGAGTACCTACTCAAGCAGAGATTTGAGTTTGAGTTTGGTTTTAGAAAACGGGCCTAAGTGTAATGAAATAATAATTATATACTTTCAGGTGATTACGGTAGGAGTCGCTTCTGTGATCTTTGCCACCTCAAGCGCTGTGCGAGCAAAGCAAGTGACCGGTGGATTTTTCAATTTATCTACTCCAAGTAAGCAAATATTTTTTCTTTACCGTACGATAATTGCGCCTTAGTAGCTGAGTGGTAAAAAAACTTGCCTGAATCCGGGTTCAATTTTCAGGTTGGACACAGTGTGTCATGTATTTATCATATTTTTTTAATGCATTGATCAGTAAGAGCAGTGGACCGGCAATCCAAAGGTCATTTTCAAAGTTTCGAATACCATTCGAGCTTTCCTGAGACTGGTTGTTTTTTTTCTAGTAAACATTTTATCCCATATCTATATGGCATTGTTAATGCAAAAAATTCTATATTAAAAACGTGGTGATTAGCAAATCCAAGCCCCTAGCTAAGCCAATACCCAACTTAGACTTCATACGTGAATACGTAGAATTCTCGTGGAAATTTTCTGACACAAAAACTGTCAACGTCGAATTTGACAGAATTGAGCATAGACTATGCGATATGTTGCGATCACGATGCATTAAATGTACCATAGAACCGAAATAATCGACCTTGTTCGTACTAAAGTAGTCTGTAAGTCTATGAAAACACGGTACAAATTCAAGTGTGTTTTTGTAGATGCGGTCTCATGCGACCGCTTGGGGTTTGAGACGTTAAATGATGGAGACGTTTGCCTTGCAGTGGGTCAGTTCATAGACTGTACTTTATTTTATGATTATATCAAAAGTTTTTTGCGCCATTTATTTTCATTTCATTTTATTATGATTTTTTTTTGCGTAAAACTTGCCAAACGTTGTCCTCTGTGATATATTTTCTTCGAAGAATAATTTATTAGTGATGCCCGACTGGGCAAAACTAGGACATTATGCAGGGAGTTGTTTGGCACGTTGCCTCACAGTCACAAGTTATCCTAAAAATAGGGGCGGCGGGAAACGGAAATCATACTAACTCGCCAATAGTTTGTACCAACCCATGCGTATAATAAAATGGTTTTTTTTGTTCCGGTCCTTGCAATACATTGTCATAAGTACTAAAAAGTTAAGACTACTTTCAGGTCTTAGAACTGTACTAGACTTAGTTGACCGCTTTTGGCTTACAATCATTGTTAAAGCTGATACCCGTAGATTTTTTTATTGGTGATTTCGACCTCTTGATTATATAATGCAAATAAAATGTTATGGAACTTAGAGCCTCGTAAGGTCCATTAAGTCGTTGGTTCCGATTGTTGTCGTACGACATAGTTCCACAACGGGAAAGGGCCTTATACTTTATACCTGACTAGCGGTCGCTCGCGGTTTCACCCGCGTGGTTCCAGTTCCCGTGGGAATATCGGGATAAAAAGTATCCTATGTGTTAATCCAGGTAATAAACTATCTGTATGCCGAATTTCATCCAAATCTATTTAGTAGTTTTTACGTGAAAGAGTAACAAACATACACACTCACAAACTTTCGCCTTTATAATATTAGTGTGATCAGTAGGATGGCAAGTGAAGATAAGATCGAAGACGAAAGCGCAATAATTTCACCCGTAATCGTCAACCACTGAGGTAACGATTGCCTTTTCTTTAACTATCGTAAGGTAACGATTGTCTTTTCTGTCGAATACAACAATGATACCAAAACGTTGTTGTTATGGCCATACATACATAATCACGACTATTATCCCCGAAGGGTTAGTCAGAGACGAGGCAATGAAGACCGCAAAAGGCCTCTGCCATAGTCCACTTTTCACCAAATAGCAACTGCACATGTGCTCAGCGTGACAGGTGGTGAGCCCATCGCCGCTCTATGCTGTTGGATGTATGTGCAGTCTTTAGTCCGTTAGTCACCTTTTACAACACCCAAGGATAGAGAGGGGGTGGTAGTATTCTTTCACCGCTACGCGACATAGTAACACCCAAGGGAAGAGATATGGCATAGATGGTTATGTTATAGAATTTAGATAAGATCCTGGTGGCTAGCAAGGCGGTCTAATCTGCACCGAGGCAACGATAAAGTCCATTCTTCGATTGCATACAATTGATTTGTGAAGGCATGAACTCTGTAGGTAGTGGAACATTTATGACGTGATGATGATAGTGGTAAGCCCGATAAGACAGATAAGACAGACAAAAAACTAAACATTTTTTTTTAACCTTCTATTTTTAGTTACTTACCTTTAACCGCCTCTGTGGTCTAGTGGCTAAGCCACCGGTTTTAGACCCAGAGGTCCCGGGTTCGATTCCCAGCGGGGGGTACATCTTTGTGCGCTCGGTTTGGTTGGTGGTAGGGCTGTTAAGTCCGCCTGGCTAGCTCCATAGCCTCCATCTTATCTATGTCTGTCGCCATAACAACGATGTTTATAGCATTGTTGTGTTCTGACAGTTGAGATAAGATAGCCAGTTCCTCAGTGGTTGAGGATTCCGGGTGAAGCGCGCTTCCACCTTCGGCCGTATCGTCACTTACCATCAGGTGAGATGAAGGCCAATCGCTTACCCGTTGTAGAATAAAAAAAAACCTAGCTTTAATAATAACATTTAATAACCTTTTAACATATTTGTAGCATAGAATGGTATGGTAATGACCAAAATTAGTTATTATAATTAACGTTTCATAATAATTGTAACAACAAAACTGATGTAATTTATCCATTGATTGCATGCAATGATCTTACATACGTACTTACATTGTATGTTTTAAATTAAGTCACATGATTTTTTATCGATCAGATTTTAATGACACTTTAATAAAACCGTAACTTGGGAGAGCTGCAGCTAAATAAAAACAATAAATTAACATAAAAATAAGTACAACATTTAATTAAAATTAAATACAATATTTAAATAAAATTTGACGTCCGCTCTTCTAGTGTCTTAGCCCGCCTGCGAGCTCCTCAAAAACTAGCTAAACCACAATCCAAACCAGATACAATATGTACCTTGGCTGGAAGGCGAACTCTGGAACTTTTTAGGGTAAAACTGGCAGTCTAACCACTAGGTCTTGGAGCTGATTGCCATAATAGGTTAATCACGATGTCTTAGCGTGATCAACGCTGTATGTATGCTATTTTTATTAAGTTTCAACATCACAGCTTCGTACTTATACTCGTATATTTAAATATGTAATTACTTATTGATGGGCACGACTTGTTTTGATGTCTTAAATAAGGCAGAGGTTTAAAATATTTCGTTTAATACGCAATAATACTTTAATCTTGTTTCGTGAGTTTGAAAAGGAAGTTAAACTTTTTAGATTAATAAGATTAAAGGCAGATTTGATATTTTGTTTTGAACAGTCTTCATAATTTTCTACTTAAGTTATAATATTGCATCACAATACATTTATGAAAATTTGATTTATGTTCATAAAAATACTGAAATGATTTCAAAAAGCAGTAGGCACCTTATACTAGGCTCCATAAAATAAATATTTATTTTAAGGGTCTGTGTGTAAGATTTTACAATAAAGTACCAAATGATATTCAGAAATTTGATCTTAATAAATATAAAATTAAAATCAAAGAAAAGCTTTATAAAAAGGTTATTATAAAGTGTCAGATTACACAGAAGACAAAACAGCTTGGATCTGAAATGCTCCAAGCACTCCAACAGCTATTTCTAATTGTCTTACATTGTATTGTAGTTTTGTATTGCATCATTTATTATTTTTTAAATTCATATTTTGTATTGACCTGGTAACAACATATTCTTTTTTTTTTTGTTCGTAAATGTCGTTGCTTTTGTGCGCTGTGGTTTCTTGCGCCCATTCTTTGCCACAGTTAAAAATTTATGTCCTGAATGGGTGGTAGGTTAAAAAAGATTTGGACGATTTAAAGTACTTATTAATTGAGTTTATTGAATAAATATATTTTGACTTTGACTTTGAAAAATTGTATTAGGTAGGTACCTACCTAGCAACTTTTAGTATTGACTGCCAAATGTTTTACGCATAGGTACATTTAGAGAACTATATTAATTTGTTTTTTTTGGTTAGGACTAAGATGAGTAACACATGAGTAAAGAAACTCATGTGCTAAGATGATGTAAAACAATAATTACTTACTGACTGTAATAAATAACAACATTCATATAATTTTGCTGACGAATATTTGAAGTAAATAAGTGTAGTTAAACTCGTAGATACTTTTATATACTTAAACATAAAAATTGAAGTACGATACGCGTCTGAAACGATACGTACCTACCTATATAAACACACACTTATTGAAAAGTCGTTTAATAAAAGTAACTTGTGTAGCGCAAGAATAAAATCGATCTTATGCAACAGAAGATTACTTATACCTACATTTAAAAAAATCTATGACATCACCCCTCACTTATGTCAGACATTCCGTTGGTGGTTCCCAAGATAATGTCGTTCTCACAAACTTCCTCACGCGCCATTTGCATGCTATTCAAGCTCGTTAATAAACAAATAAATCTTACACCTACTCGATCTTACTACTCGAATTATTATTAATTCTTTATTTGTTCAAAACATTCAAATAAATTAATGTTTTATTAACGCTTAAATATACTTAAGTAAAATTTTAAACACTAAAAAAAGACGACAACCTCAGGCGGGAATCGAACCACGCACCTTCCGCATTCCGGGCGGCTGCCTTAACCACTTGGCTACCGAGGTCTGGCTTTCAACCGTCGAAATTTGTCAGTGCTTGATGCTTATGATTTATCAAAATTTAAAAAAAAATTATTCAAATATTTTTTTTTTAATTTTGATTCTCTGCAAAAACCTCGTGGGGTTTTATGTACCTTGGAGAATTGGCTACTTGACAGTTTTTGAAAAAGTATTTTAAAAACTACAAACACTTTTATATTTTATACCCCGTACAATATTTTCTTTCTCGAAAAAGCTTTTTTTTAATAGAAAAAAAACATATTTTTTTCAAATTTCGTGCGAAAACGGTTGGCCACGTGACATTTTGCTCTGTGACGTCACTCTTCAATAAATAATAAAAACTTATCTTGAAATCTGATATATAGTTTTTAATAATTTTGTAAAATGTGACGTCACTAAAGCTCACTGAAGCTCAATCATGGCCGCCCGTGTTTCGGGTCTTGTAATCCACAGATAAAAATCGAAAATTTATTTTGCAAAAATAAATACAAATTATCTTAATAAAAAAAACTATTGGATAATTTTCGTTAAATCATAAACTACCATTTCCGACGTATGTCATATTTTATTAAAACTACTGTCAAATAGCCAATTAATTACTTTTTGGACTAATAATATAGGTACATTACTTGGACTATTAGTACATTACTTGGACTATTAATACATTACTTGGACTATTAATAAATATACATACATAGATTTACGACTATTATCCCCAAAGGGTTAGTCACAGACTAGGCAATGAGGACAGAAGCAGTCCACTGCCATAGTCCACCTTTCACCAAATTACAACTGCAGATGTGCTCAGCGTGATAGATGGCGAGCCCATCGCCGCTCTATACTGTATAGAACGTGTCATTATTTAATTAGATGTCTCGTCGCATACTGTTCGGGCGTGAGTCTGATTGCCGAAAGCTTTTACTTTTGCACAACAGGTTCTCTGATCGTAGCCAGTAAGCCAGGTCAAGGTCGCGCCTTAAAAGAAGCTGTTTGGCATATATGACACCAATTTATGTGTCGTCCTACTTAAGCACCGATTTTTTTTGGCATATTTAAAGGCTCCAAAACGACGAAGCCGCTGTGTGGTAGCGACTTATTCAAATAGGCTCCCCCTCATCTCTTGAGTGTCGTAAAAGGCGACTAACGGACTTAAGACTGCACATACATCCAACATAGGCTTACCAATATTTTAGAACTCCAAACCGGGACAGGAGCGAAAGGCAAAAAAAAAGTGTCGCTGAAGAAAAACACATTTATGCTTTATTTAGTTAGTAAGTAGTATACCGAACAATGTTTTATTTTGTTATAAAAAAACAGATATGTAAAAAAAGTAAAGGAAAGATTCCCACAATAGGTACCGAAAGGCCGCTGAAGTAGAAAAGACATTGCTTTAGTTATTAATTACTGAGTTACTTGAGTTATTTCCATGGCATTTAGTAAGTTCATTTTTCTTAATACACGTTCCGACGGTTAACCGGAATAAAATACCAAACCGGCCGGGACGCCGGGACCAGTGCTTGAAACCAAGACAATCCCGGTCAAACCGGGGGACGTATGGTAAGCCTAATCCAACAGCATAGAGCGGCGATGTGCTCACCACCACCACGCTGACCACATGAGCCGTTGTAATTTAGTGAAACATGGACTACTTCTGTGGTCCTGATTGCCTAGCCTCTGACTTACCCTTCGGGGACAATAGTCGTAAATATACATATCCTTGCTTATGGCTTGCTGCGCGCGTAGTTTAGTAATTTAGTTTGTAGTTTTGATTTTTTCATGTTAAGATTATCTATTGCCTGTTATTCTTTTGATTGTAAGTAAGTTTGCCTCATATAATATAAATGTATAATTTAGGGAACTTTAGGTTTATAGCTAATAATTTGTTCGTAGATTTATTTAAAAATATGTAACTGTTCGTTCCTAAATAAAAAAATAAAATAAAATATCCTACTAATATTATAAACGCGAAAGTTTGTAAGTATGGATGGATGTTTGTTACTTTTTCACGTAAAAACTACTGAATGGATTTGGATGAAATTCGGCATACAGATAGTTTATAACCTGAATTAACACAAGATACTTTTTATCCTGGTATTCCCACGGGAACGGGAACCACGCGGGTGAAACCGCGAGCGGCCGCTAGAGTATGTATAAATGACAAAATTTATGACATTGCCTCTGCTCCCGCCTTCTACTTCGCGCAGGTGTCAATTGTTTACGAGAATCGCGTCTAGACGGTGCGTGGAGACCGGTTGGAAATAAAAAAGGATGTAAATCACACCCGTGCAAATATAATATCTGGAAACTCATTTGCATATTGACGTCTTTAGTTCGTTTTTGTTTACTAAGCTGAATGAAAAAAAAAACGCCGCAGGTGATATAGTTCACTTTCTTGTGTAATCATAAATTTCTAGTTATGTTGTTTGCGTGCGAAAATGACGCTACTTTTTTTTTTTTTTTCTTTATATTGGCAACGGGTAAGCGCTTGGCCTTCATCTCACCTGATGGTAAGTGACGATAAGGCCGAAGGTGGAAGCGTGCTTCACCCGGAATCCTCAACCACTGAGGAACTGGCTATCTTATCTCAAACTGCCGGAACACAACAATGCTATAAACATCGTTGTTATGGCGACAGACTTAGATAAGATGGTGGTAGCTAGCCAGGCGGACTTAACAGCCCTACCACCAACCAAACCGAGCACACAAAGATGTACCCCCCGCTGGGAATCGAACCCGGGACCTCTGGGTCTGAAACAGGTAGCTTAGCCACTAGACCACAGAGGCGGTTAAGAAGGCGGTTAAGAAGCTACTTCGGTGGATGACGCAAAAGAAAAAAAAATTGATCGTAGAAAGTTAATTCCATTTGGAAGATTTCAATGAAATGATATCGTTTTTGAAAAACATAAAAAATTAAGATAATAAACTTGAGTTGATCGGAGTGGAACGACTGCTATAGATAGGTGATGTCAGGACAATTGTTTCCTAAAAATTCTGACCGAAAGTTAAGGATCGGGATATGTCCCAAACACCCTGTATTATTATTGTTGATTATGTTAAATCCCCCATACTTTTTTGTCGGTTGATTTAGCAAAAATGAAATTCCTCTTTTTATCGTAGATCTGAGACATTCTTCATCAATAATATATTTATTAGGTTAATAAATCATAATTTTTTGTTGTCATATGTTTTATTCTAAAATACAAGACTTGTTAAATGAGCAAATTTAATTTAAATTAAGTTAAATTTAAATGGCAGCAAATTTTTCCATTTTTAAAATTTGCATGTTTGCCAATACTTATATACACCGGAGTACCCTCTGGCAAGAATAGATAACTTTAAAACATAGTACATATCTTTTCATGCTCTGTCCGAGGCGTAAATTTGCATTCAGCTCAGTAAAAAAATTGGCAAAATCGTGCGCCACCCTTGACCCGGTGTTGGGCAACTCCCGAACCGAAGGTGTGCGCCAAGGTTGGCATGCGGTTGCCATCTTGTTCTTGCCGAAAAATGGCCGACTTTGCTTTAGTTTTTTTTTTCAGAGGTACGGCCGACGTTTCGTTGTTTCACTAGTACCTAGTTTAAAAGTCTAAACTTTGAACTTTTAAGAACTTTTTTGGCATAACAAACTATGACGTATACCTACTTTTGTTGACAATATTTTTTACAAAAATACATTAAGTAGGTAATTAAAAGTGCCTTACTTTTTCGTAATATATTATTACGAAAAAGTATTACGTGGCTATTGCTTAAACTGCCATGCTAATAAAACCAAGAAGTGTTCGAAATCTGAGATGTATCTGACGATAAGAACAGACAAAAGTCAAAATTGTTAGAAAATCCTGATGGATTAGGTGATCCTTATCATCATCGGCCTATCAACGTCCTACGAACTGGACTTGGGGCTTTCCACAACAAGCTCGTAGGTAGTTTAAAAGTGATTCACATGGGATAGGGAAGAAATTAATAATACTTACGGCATATAACCGGCGGCGTATTGAGTTGATAGATTTTAAAGACTGTTGAATCTGTTATCTCACGACAATAACTGGAACCAACCAAGCTTGTAGTGCCTTCCACAGCAAGAAATGGTAATCGCGTCCTATCTCTTCTAAAATATACAAAGAAAAAAATAAGAGTTACCTAATAGCTGGGCAAATGCCTCCGTTATTGAAATCAAGACATCGATACGTGTTGGCTTAACAACTACCTAATTACTAGTAAAAACGAGAACTTATACAATGTGATAGGTGTGGTACTTCTAACCCGTAAAGGCTAAGTACTATATCTAAATTCATCGACAAAAAAAAATAATATGGGGGTCCAACCCCCTCCCCCTATAATTTATGACCATTTTTACTTTATGCGACATCAAAGGTTTCATATATACGTCGGAGAAACATGAAAAAATGGCAAACGGTAGCTAATGACACTGGCTAACTAATAAATTACTTACGTTGTTTCGTACGTTTGAGATTATTTTGGTGAAAAAAAATATCATTACTTAAGTATTTTTTGATTTAAAATCACTTTTTATAAGTCTATATTTTTTTTTTTGTCGACGAATTTAGATGTAGTACTTGGCCTTAACAGGTTAGAAATACCACCCCTATCACATTGTATAAACATTCCTATTCATTCGTGTCAGTACATAGTTGTTTACAATCATATCTAGCATATTGTTCATCCGCTAAGTACTCGGACGGCCTTGGTTGAGATCTCGTCAAAACATAGCGTTATGTAACTCGACGTCTTCTGTTCCGCATTGTAAAACCTTGTTTACTATCTCGGCGGGTTCAAGCACCGGCCATGATAAATTACTTAGAAAAAATACATACAGATAGATATAGAATTACGAAACGTACGCTGTATTTGATTAATATTTAATGTTATTCATGACTTCCGTTGATACACCTACTACATAGTGGAAGCTTTTGGACGGTGTGAGATCTCCATATTAACTGCATTTAATACTACTGGGTAAACACGTCAAGACTATCAATTTATCTATTCTCAATGTTTGTGTTGTTTCAAAGTCCCTAATGGAAGTTTTCCACTTGCTCGGATGACTGACCTAAGAGTTTTTATCACACGATCCTCGTGCATTTTCGGAAGTTTGATGTTTATGCTTCGATAACATAATAAAAACTAGATAGTCAATCTTCTACTAAATCTTAGCGGAATAATGGCACGTTTGATATATTATTTAAACTTCCATTTGATGTGTATTGGCCACGGAGAAAATATTGCTCCGTGGTTTTGGCACGCATTTACCGTGTAGGGTTGTGATCAATGTGTTTGAACCATGCGTAATGTTTAATGTCGCAATTGAAACTTTTTCTCTTTGTCGAATTACTAGTTATCCATAAATTTATATTTTAGTTCAGGTGTGATTGAACTGTTTATGAAAGTCATGCACGTCACATTTTGTTTTACGTAATTGTATTACGTAAGTAAATATTGTTTTAAATATTTTTTCGCACCACCTGCTCGACAATGTCAAATTATATGTCATGCAAACCTAACCTAAAGTTAGTCATTTAAGACCTGAGGTCTTGCATGGAATTAATATTGTACTGGCTTTCCACGTGAACAATAGCACGTGGGGATATTGGGCCATAACCCACCACGCTGGCCCAATGCGGGTTGGTGGGTTTTAACGACTGCCATCTTACGACAGCAACCGGGACCAACGGCTTAACGTGCCTTCCGAAGCACGGAGGAGCTCGAGATGTTATAAATTTGGTCACCCATCCAGCGACCCGGCATTGCGAAAGTTGCTTAGCAAGCAAGATCGCAAGCCGATCGCGCTAGCCGCTGCGCCATCGAGCTCCTCTCATAATGACCCGCTGGTCATATGTGATTTGAAATCACATATGAACATTTACGATAGGTAGTAGACGTACATACTAATTCCACAGAATATAATATTACCGTGCTAATTCCATGCATTCACCAAATTGTTCGAAAATCGAACTGGCCACCACGAGTAGAATATAAATAAAAGAAAACTAGAACCAATAATAATAAACTAGAACACAAATTAAAAAGAGGCGCGAATACTGAAAATTGCTTTGTTAAAATATTGCTTTTTATTGTCGCCTGTCTACGAGAGTAGATGGTGTGAAAAGTAGAGTATCCTCCTCCGATAAAGGTGCCTTCGTCTTGGGCGACCTTGAATCCCACGCTGCACTCAGGATTCTTGTCTTAACTACCTACCTCGCTTTGCTCGGGAGTTAAGTCTAAACGCCTTCGCTGCGCTCGGGAGTTAACGCTGAATCCTTCGTTTTGCTCAGGATTCTTACTTTATCCCTTTGGTGCATATAATCTACTATTAAAAAGGCCCGCGTCGCTTACACCCGCGCGGGCGGTCAGCGTGACTTTGAAACCACACTAATAGCAGTCGTTAGAACCTACCATCCCGTATTGTACCAGCGTAGTGGGTAAAAAGTAGCCCACGTGTTGTTGTCAATACGGGAAATCCTGTGCACAGTAGTGGAACGTTTAGCAGTTGATAATTCTTTAAAATATTTGTAAACTTTTGATCTCGCATAGTGGTTAAAGTCTTACTGCTTCATCGTTATAAGCCTATAATCGTCCCACTGATGGACACAGGCGTTTCCACAAGGAGAACGTGACATGGGAAGATTGGGCAATAACCCACCAAGCAGGCCCAATGCGGGTTGGAGGGTTGCTATACTGCTTGTCGCTTTATAATTTGCCACGACAGCTGTAAGATGTATTGTCATGTCACTTACAAAATTGAAACGCTGGTGGCTTTGTGTAGGTAGAAATATGCCTAATTTTCGTCAAGGTTTCGACGCATTCACCTTGACACATTTGGAGCATATTATCATTAATGTATTTTTCTTTAAATATTGAGCGTGGTATGCTTTACAATGGTACCATTAAAATTGTTGGCGTTTTTAGTTATTAGTGGGAACTTAGCTAAGTAAATTTTTGTAAAAAAATACTTTGTAGGCTTTTAATATTCTAACAAACTAATAAATAGATCTACTATCGCAATATTAATATATAATCGCAATTAATCGCTTCTAAAAGAGGATAGGAAGTCTTAAAATAAAAAATAAACTTGAATTCCTTGCAGATTTTTAGGAATATCTCTAAATTATTATAAACCGGTTATCCATTAGCGTGTATCAATGTTTAGTTACACAGTATTACACTGCAATGACAATGAAGTATCTTAAGAATAAAAACTACTCACAGCAAAATAAAATGTACCTTTTGTTCAAAGGCTGGCCTTTTGATCAGCTGATCCACGCAGGGAGGAGCGATAAGTGCCTATTAATACAACAGCTAGCGTCCCCGAGACGCAGGATATAGGTGCGTGCGTAACCGGGTTCCTAGCATTGGTCACTAGGTATCCAAGCAAGAGCGTTTACTCTTGACTTTCCGATAAACATGTGAGTCACACGCCGGGCGGCGCGTACGCAGGCACCAGACTCTCTCAGACACTAATAACTTAGGAGTAGCTATTGAAAGCTATGTTTACCGACGTCTGACTTGTTTATAACTTCCCATTGATTACTTTCGAATAGGGATTACCCTTTGTGACTATTGTATGTTGTTTTTTGCTTTTATTGTGTTGGTTTGCCCTTCGACTTACACTAATAAGAAAGGACACTGTATTATGATGACGTCAATTATAAAAATACGTGAAATTGATGGGCTTCGCATCGCAGCGCAAATTCAAGAATGTTCAAAGTGTCAAAGTGCAGTTGTGCAAAAATGTTTGAATCATTTTAATTTATAGCAGAGCAGCAGGAGGAAATATTTGTAATACGAAAAATAAATTAACAAAAGGTTAGGTAAAGTTGAGGCAATCGGGACGCAAACTAAGTATTGTAAATAAAGTTCCTATTTTTTGTCTGCTTGATTTGATTATTAATTTGTTTCTTATAAATAAACAGTATGTTCTTTAAGCTAAGGATGCATTTTTTTTAAAGAAGCTGTTTTTCTGTTTAGAATTCCTTTGACCCTAAATAGTACCTACCTATAGAGAATTTAACATTGCATGAGATTTTTGGCGTCTCATTTTAATTTAAAAGATTTTTAAATTTTTTTGCATGTGTCTTTGAGCCAAATCTTTTCGGTACAAAAGTACGAGTAAAGTACAGACTATGCTGTCCCACTGCAGGGCAAATGTTTCCATCGCTACAATTGATGGGAAATACAGAATGAAACAATTATAAATATTAAATAAATGATCTGTACTTAAGAGGCCTATTACATCTCGAATGTGATTTTTGCGTAAAATGCCCAATTTTGCATTTTGTAGTAATTTTGCAGTTGTATTTATCATTTTTATCGAAATAGGATAATAACTTTGTGCATAATATTACGAATCTCCATTCTGTGAGCATAAGTTGAATTCGGACGGCCGGCGCATCGCCTTTTGTAGTAATTTTGCAGTTGTATTTATTGTTTTTATCGAAATAGGATAAAAAAAATCATTATAAAATCTTTATTCCTCATGAATTAACAATTACTCTGGTATAAATTTTGCTCAATAATATTTACATAGATAGGAGAAATTTACAGTTAACTTATAGCGATTTTCGAAGTTTTTTGGTTTAGAATAAGATTTTTTTCCTATATAAAATCAATGATATCTAAAAATTCCGAGGCCGCTACGCACTATTCGACTATTATAAGAGATAACATTATAATTTTTTTATTTCACTTGTTTAGAACAGTAGTTCAATCCATGAGCTCAAAAAAGTGCCTTCGCGCACTTTATACAAATCTTTCTCTGCAATTTTGGGTTTAATTAATAAGTTGAGCAAAATTTACAAAAAGCGAGGCCGCTACGCACTATTCCAATAGGTATTCTACACTATTCAATAAGTCATAATTGTTAATGTATTTTTGTTTCTGAGATCCATAACGCCAAAATTGGCCATTTTACGCAAAAATTACAGTCGAGATGTAATAGGCCTCTTAAGAGGGTTTACGCCATTCGGTTTCCTATACAAATATCCAAGTCGAAATTTTTAAAAACCACTAAGCCAATATTAATGAAACTTTGCATGCTAAAGTAAAATACCAGGATCTAAATAGTTTGTTGAAAACATTTTTAAAAAACGTTTATTTTAGTGAGTTATTGCGACTTTCAACTTTCTATAGTGGACTTTAAATCGCAATAACTCAGCTAAATAAACGTTATTTGAAAATGTTTTCAACAAA
Source organism: Scoparia ambigualis (assembly GCA_963921215.1). NCBI lineage: Eukaryota > Metazoa > Arthropoda > Insecta > Lepidoptera > Crambidae > Scoparia > Scoparia ambigualis. Next base: position 14,842,447 of record OY992507.1, read on the forward strand.
CTATTTAGATCCCTGTGTTTTACTTTAGCATGCAAAGTTTTATCAAAATTGGCTTGATGGTTTTTAAAAATTTCGACTTGGAAATTTGTATGGGGAACCGTATGCGTAAATACTGTCATAAAACAAAAATACTAATATTGCGTAATATCAACATAAGTATAATGTTTCGGCCTTAACACAAGACAAACACGTGTAATATCGCGGTAGCAACAAAAATTAAATTATAATATTAAATTAAACCGTGTCGCGAAGCGGTGAAAGAATACTGCCACCCCCTCTCTGACTGCACATACATCCAACATCATATAGCGGCGATGGGCTCACCACCTGTCACGCTGAGCACGAGTGCAGTCGCTATTTGGTGAAAAGTGGACTATGGTAGAGGACTGTTTTTGCTGTCCTCATTGCCTAGTCTCTGGCTATAGCCATACCCTATGTTTGTAATGTATGTAACAAAAATATATATTTCCGACTTCCATTTGATACGTAAACACAAGAAAAACATCAAATCATCTACTTATCACGGCCATGAGCATTTCAATAGGTTGATTATAATTACCATAACGCTACAAAGTCCAAGTGACGCATGTGCCAGTACAAATTGTTCAAATAATTCGTACTCGAAAATAAACAACAAAGTTGTCATCGAATGGCCGTGACCTCGGCGACCTCTTTACTGTTTGTTATTAACCAATTGCTACTACCGGGATCGGAATAGAACTGAAGACGTATGCTGGTACCTAGTCCAATTACTGATTCCCGTGAACTTTTCCTTCAACATCGTTTTTTCTTAGCGATAATACACTTTATGTACTCCCACATAAGAGCTGGCAGTACACCTGCGAATGAGACTGCTCCTGTAGACTTCCTAGTAGTTTCTAGTACTGCGCAGCTGAAGTTTATTAATGACACAACATTGTTGCCCTCTAATTGGTTCTAAAGCCAAACCTACACGGCGGGATAAGACCTCTTTTATTTTCTACTAGCGGGCAGCGAATTCGTCCACGTGAATAAAACCCCGTATCGCGAGACTAATTTCCAAAAATAATTCTTCAATATAAACCTTGACCTGACAATAAATAAAACAAAAAAAAATCATTAGCCAAATTGGTGCAGCCGTCCTAAAGTGATGCACGAACAAACATTACTGGCAATTGTTTTTTTATTTATAAAGATTACTAGCCAAAGCTACACAGCGGTCATATAAGACACCTCTTTATTTTCTACTAGCAGACCGCCGGCGACTTCGTATGCGTGGATCCCGTACCCCGAGACGAATTTTCAAAATGACTCCCCTCCCAAGAACACTTATTGTGACGTAACTAAAATAGTTAGACATACTTATGCTATCGCGATACTTTTTTGTAGATAAGTGTGTTTTGCAAAGCCATAGTACATTATTTTATTTTATCATCAATAGTTTTCTTAGCGCATGCGATTTAAGGAATTTATTTAAGTTTTAGTAAGGATCCCTAATTTTTTTGAAAATATATTAAAGCCTATGTCACCCGGAGATAGTGTAGCTTCCCAACGGCAACGGTAAAAGAGTTTTCAAATCTGTCTAGTAGTTTCGGAGCCTATTCAATACAAACAAACAATCAAATGTTTCCTCTTTATAATATTAGTATAGATCACTTTCATAGACCTAGGTAGGTATATGTGCGAGGTCTGTGTTCGCTAAAGTCTAGACGCAAAGTTCAGGCTCTGTCTGCTGTTTCCATGATCAGACAATGCAATGAAAGGGGAAGATGTGAGAAAATTAAAACTATACTCATTGAAATCTGTTTTACTTAAATGTCTATCTTTTTATAGAAACGAATGCTTAGGACTATCTAGTATGTAGTAAAAATGACAGTGGACTAGTAGTAGACTATTTAAGTTATTAGCTGAATTGCGATTCTGCAACTTATAGTTCTCTTTACTTATTCTGCAGCTAAATCATCTTTTGTGATTTTTCATTTTTATACATTTATGTACTTTAGCTTTTTGTCTTTTCGATTCTTTGTAAAGTCTCCTTCCATGTAAATTCAAGTAAGTAGTTACGTAAGATTGTAGCTAATAATAATAAACAAACAATTTATTTCAGACACATGGTCCATAGAGTGTTAGTAACAATATTTCTTAAAACTAAGTTAGCAAGATTATTATAACACTAACATCAAATAAATTCAATAGTAATTAAATGAAATTAATACGAAAATGAAATAACATCAATATTAAAATACAATCCAAAAATAAATTAAGTCAAAAATTTTAATAAAAATAAAATAAATACAAATCAAAATAAGATCAAATCAAAGTAAAATAAAATCATAGAAAACTGAAATAAAATCAATATTAAAGTAAAATCGTACGTTCATGAATATATTATATGGGTAGTCCATTGTTAAAACAGAAGCCACGGCCTTTATGCTCACTGGCTTGGGTTTGCATGTACCCTTGTTCCAACAATGAGGAGTCCCATCGGTCACTTAACGCCATCCCAACAGCACCCTGAAAGCGTTGTTATATTGGACTCGCAGTGCGCTGTAATATAAGCCCTCTGTAAGCCCTCTGCTAAGATGTTGAAATCGTTTAATAACTTAATTAGTAATTTAATTTTGATTATTAATATTTATACAGCTACTTATTATTTTAATTGTAATTTATTGGTATGACTGAATTAATTGTTATTTGTGTGATAATTTGTTTTAATTGTTTTTAGATTATGTTTTTAGATAATAGACTTGACATTCCCTGCTTTGAATAGGTATATTTTAATAGTATGTACCTACTCATAATTAAGGATTTCAACCTAGTCGTTAGGTTTTTAGGGTTCCGTACATCAAAAGGAAAAAACGGAACCCTTACAGGATCACTTTGTTGTCCGTCTGTATGTCTGTCAACAGTGGCGAAGCGTGAAATATTGAGAGAGGTAAGCCGGAGCAAAAAAAAAATGCTTACCTACTCCGAGTGCGAGCACGCAGTCTTGAGTCCTTACCGAAAATCTGTGATTGGCATCCTGGCTTCAGTCTTGTATAGGCAGATGTATCTTCAGTCCACTTTTACTATACGTGTAAGCACTGAGATATTGAAACAGTGTCTTGCAAGCACAATATAAGTGGCTTTGATAAAAGCCGTTTGTGGTGAAATGATGATATAATGTAAATTAAACAAAACTTAATCGACTAAGTACTAATAATACTACTTATGCTCTAAAGCTATTCGTCTATTCTTTCTTACAAAGTGCGCTAAGACATTATCATAAAAGCCGGGAAGAATGTAAAGCTATTAATGCCGACATCTTACAATTCTACCGATTACTTAGCAAATCTACTTACTCCAAATACGTAATTTCAACTTATTACAATATCTACTTACCGCAAATACCTAATTACAACGTACGTCTTCGTAACTACTTTCATCACTACACACAACACAAATTAACAAAGTCTAACTACAATACTAATCATTCTAATAGGTGAAACTACCTAATAAATTCAAATACTAATAAAACACAGTCATGCATTCAATGATGAATTGCAATTACGTCAAATTATCTGTCAACAGAACACAAACCGAAAACGATATTCCGTGCGCGTGAGCGGGATGAACCCGCTCACGCGCACGCAAATTGTATTACTTTCTCTATCAAGTAACTCGGATAAAGACGGCTTACCGGCTGCTAATACGCGGGTGGGTTAATTGACCTTTATGTGACGTCATGACGTAAATTTTGTACAGAAGTTTCACTGCCAAAAATGCCGATCGCGCCTTCGGCTTATTTTATAGCAATATGTTGAAGAAAAGCAAATTTTGTTGATTTAATGTCCATAGTGTAGGCGTTTTGTAATGTTTCTTTTATATATTTACTTTTATAATTACTGATTGTGCCATTTCTCAATTCAAGTAGAGAGTGGTTGTGTTCTAAACTTCTGAATGGAAGCCGGTGGGAATCGAGTTGTATGGAACCTTCGTCACTGCTGTCAAGACCCTTTATCTCGGGAACGAGTGGAGGTATCTAGTTGAAATTAAAACGGTATACTTAGGTCTACAGCCTCTTAAAGCTGTAAAAAAATCAAACTCCTAAATTTACGTAAAACAAAGATACGGCCGTTTATGCCGCAAAAAAACGTATATTTCGGCACTCTCAAGGGAATCAAAATTTATAGGGTATTTTCCGTTGACCTAGACTAGAACTATGAAATTTGGCAAGTATTACCGTCTTATACTATAAGTATAGGAAAAAATCTGAAAACTATATATTTGTAATTAAATCATTAAAAAACAAGCGGCGCGGTGGTCCAAATTTTGAATTGAGTTAACCGTGTCATGTGGGGTATCGTATGAAAGGGCTTCAATGGCACAATCTTAAACAGATTTTTAATTATTTTTAAGATAGTTTTCGATTTTTGACGAGGAATGAAAAAAAAAATAATAATATATCTTTGTACGGAACTCTCGATGGGCGAGTCCGACTCGCATTTGTCCTTTTTTATATTGCTGTTTATATTGCTTAATGTTTCATAATATTTTGGAACTGTCATGGCATGTGCACCTCCAAATAAATAAATTAATGAATAAAAAACTTATACTAAAAATTTTCGCAGGCGAAGTAGCGGGAAGAAGCTAGTAATAAACAAATTATAAGAGCCTCTTAATGCCCCATTGTAATGTTATTTAATGGTAATGTAAGTTATATTGGTAAAACAAATAGATAAGTACAGTTTAGTAGTAGGTTATAATAAGGTAGAGGGTATACGAGTAGTTTTGTCGTTGTCTCTGTGACTCACACATTTACAAACATAATTAGTACACTATTTCAGTTGCATTTAAATGATGACCTGGCTAAATCAAGTTCATTCGTAGATCGCTCAACTCTGGAACCCGAAGTTCAATGCCCTTATTAATTAACTCAAACTATATCAGGTGTTGAACTTAAATGGAATCTTATTTTAAGTTAAACGACCGCTTTGTGTTATCACCATGCCTTGTGATTCATAAAGTGCATTCAAACGGTTTCGGCGATATTAAGTTGCATTGATTCATATCCTGCAGTCATTGTGAAAACAATATGTAGGTACTGATGACTTGATGAGCAAGTTGAAATATGATACGACGATAACGGGAACTCGCGTAGAATGATATTTATTTATTTTTTGTAATAATGAACTTCTGCTCGTTAACGAATCGGTGGTAGGGTTCCTGCATAGAAAGTGTTTGGGTGGGTACTCTTACCTATTGCCGCAAAGCATTATTTTTTGTTTTTGCAATGCTTAGGTGGCGTCGAGTAACTTGGTGGTTCCACAACCACTAGTGTCTGATCAAAACCCCAATTTTCTCGGAGTCAGCATCCTCCTCAATCCTCATACCTTACTAGAAAGGTACTCGGGGACGATCCCAGTTTGATTATTTTTTTACAACATTTTATAACTTTTTCGAAGATTTAATTAGAATCAAACACGAACTTAACGAAATGTTGAAAATAAATTATTACCTCAGATGAAATCGAAATTACGTCGTCCGCAATCCGCATCCGTTATTAACGCAAAAAATCAAATATTCCGAATAATCCAACATAAAATCATGGAAGTGTCTAGCCTGCTACCAGTGGTTATTTAATAAAAAATAATGTATGGTAGTACATTAATTTCTAGTTAAGAAATAATGTTATTCTGCCGTAAGTTATTAGGTATTCTAATTTGTTCCTTAACGCCTTTAAAGTGTAATTTTAAATATACATTATGGTAGTGTAGTGAAATAGTTCATTAGCGGCAGTAGACTAACATAAAAAGCTATTCTGCCAAAACTTAATAGTCATTGGAAAATATATTTTGTAATTTCGATTTTATTTCAACAATAACAATACAATGACCTACAGGAATAGGGCAGCTAGTATTTCTGTTGTCTAATATAAAAAAAATAACCTCGAAATTCAAGACAATCGCTACGCTGCGCTTCGCGATTGTCTTAAATTCCTAACCTATCACGTGACCTACGGCAGTAAATTATTTTTTATTAAATAGCCACTGGTGGCAGCCTAGACTAGCACTTTGTAAAATCAATACAACAGTGGCTATTTCAAGTTGTTAGCTGACAACGAAAATACTAAATACTCTTACCATTTTTGCCGTAGAACCGTCAACTCAAATATCGACGTTGCGACGAGGGTAGACGGGAGATTTACCGCCGCCAAGAGGTGAAAGCAGACAGCGTCTTTAGTCTACAACTGTGTGAAAAGCCAAAATGGATATCAGGAAAAATCTCAGCGGGTAAGTCATTTGCTTGTTTAAATATTGTATGGGTAGTTAATGAATGCACCGGAAAACCACGGACCTAAAAAAAAGACGGACGTAATATCACACTAAAAAGATGTAAGCATGCAAGGTCCTACAATTTCGTTTGTTGTACATGACCGTACACTCACACAAATACATCAGCCCCCTTACTCCTGAAACCAGTCGCTATTGGATCGGATTGGTATTGTGAATTTTCGAACTCCTAAGTTACGATACCAGAGCTAATATGGATTCATATTGCGTGGATATTGAGTGAAAAAAATACAAAACTCAATGCCATTTAGTTCACCCAATATGAAACCAAATTAGCGCTGGCGTCGTAACTTAAAAATACGAAAATTCACAATACCAATCCGATCTATTAGCGATCGATTTCAAGAGTAAGGGGGCTGGTCCCACAAACCGCGCCGCCGTTTTACCCCGCGTGACAGCGCGCAATCACGCACACAGAATAAACGGGCGGCCATTAAAGCATGCTTCATTCATGATTTAGATGAGGTTACGTCCGTCTTTTTTTCAGGTCCGTGCGGAAACGCAGCAACCGCCCCTACATTATCCTACCCGCAATTGGCATGCGTGGTGATGAATATCTGAGATCTCTTTTCTTTCTATCTCTGTATCTCCCTATACTCTCTCCTCATCTATGTCTCTCTGTTATTCACGGGATATCGTGGTCACACGTCGTCGTTAAGAGGCTGTAGTAGGCCTCTTAACGACGACGTGTGACCACGATATCCCTCGACTCGACTCTCGACTGTGATTTTTGCGTAAAATAGCCAATTTTGGCGTTATGGATCTCGGAAACAAAAATACATTTACAATTATGTTTTATTGAATAGTGTAGAATAGCTATTGGAATAGTGCGTAGTGGCCTCGATTTTTGTAAATTTTGCTTAACTTTTGAATTAAACCCAAAATTGCAGAGAAAGATTTTCATAAAGTGCGCGAAGGCACTTTTTTGAGCTCCTGGATTGAACTACTGTTCTAAACAAGTGAAATAAAAAAAATATTATGTTATCTCTTATATAGTCGAATAGTGCGTAGCGGCCTCGGAATTTTTAGATGTCATTGATTTTATTTAAGAAAAAAATCTTATGCTAATCCAAAAAACTTCGAAAATTGCTATAAGTTAACTGTGAATATCTCCTATCTACGATAATATTATTGAGCAAAATTTATACCAGAGTAATTTTTTTTTCATGAGGAATAAAGATTTTGTAATTAATTTATTATCCTATTTCGATAAAAACGATTAATACAACTGCAAAATTACTACAAAATGCGATGCGCCGGCCGTCCGAATTCAACATATGCTCACAGAATGGAGATTTGTAATATTAAGCACAAATTTATTATCCTATTTCGATATAAACGATAAATACAAAATTACTACAAAATGCAAAAATGGGCATTTTACGCAAAAATCACATTCGAGATGTAATAGGCCTCTTAAAACCCATCAAACCCACATTGGGTCCGAGGGATAACTTATTGCCCAATTAATTATGTACTTGATTTATCACTTTTTAATTAAATTAAATAGGTAGGTAGGTACTTTATTACGGATCCTATTAGATCGTTAGCAGATCCGTCATTACTGTTTTATTTTAATTAATAAAATAATTAATTGATAACTTTTGTAAGATCAAGTTTTTTTTAACTTACAATTTAATACTTGCATGCATAAAAGTTTAATTAATGTAGATAATCTGCGCGAATAATATTGAAAGGTCACATTATCGCGCATCTCTGATATTATATGTCACCCTGACTATGTATTTGGATGCAGATAGCTTCGACTTTTGCAAGGTTATTGCCAAAAATGTTAAACAAGTTACATCAGCACGTTGATATTTTGATTAAATTACAAGTATTTAGAAAACAGGACTATCTAGATACCTACTCATTTGCATAAGTTATTATTAACTTTGATTTTAGATTTCAGTCCAAAATACTGAGTGAAATCATTGAACTTTAGATTGAACAAATGATTAACGCTTAGACGCTGGGCGTTACTATAAACAATACTTAGAAATTCTGTTCATTGAGCACTGATCAGTGCACGGCCGCTGTAGAAAGGTTTAGCTACGACAGCCTAAATAGTAGGACCCTGATGGTTGCCACAAAGGTTCAGATCCCGAGCATGGAAAGTCAAAGTCAAAGTCAAATTATTTATTCAATGTAAACCTTTACAGGCACTTATTGACGTCAATAATAATAATAATAAAAAAAACAGTTAACTAACTTATAGTTAAGACTTAACAACTAACCTAACGAGCTATAGTCTGTGCCAGACAAAATGCGCATCGCTACCCCCAGTACCACTGCACGCCGAAACAGAATCGCGTCGAACCGAAATTTAAGCCGTGGTCATAGAATTGTGTAAACAAACGTATCCTGGTACGAGACAAAAATAGCGGGCAAGTGTCTCTCCCCTAGCGACACAAACGGCTAATATTTATAGGTAATTTATCGTTTTTTTTTTAGGATGAAAGGTGAAGAATGATAAATTACAATTAATTGTTAACTTAAGTTATTACTTTAAGGAATAAAATTAAATGTGATTTCCAATTATCGTATTGATATTGTGGTAAGTAATAGAAATTGGAAATAACTGAGTTTTTAAAGTAAAATAAAGTAACGGTTGAAATGAGTTTTGGAAAACATTAGTACCTAACCAATAAAGCATAAATTTGTGTGTTTTAAAATTGTTTCGTTTTTCGTCTTGGTACAAGCACAGAATAACTAATATTACTTCCGTACAGAAGGTTTACCCTCCAACGACCCCCACGCGAAACCGAAACCCATCGCGTGACCCGAGCGTTCATATTCCGTTAAGCAAAACCGACTCGATATCGATTTGACGTCCGTCAGGAGCGCAGGGTTTACGCGCGCGCGTAGGGTTTACGAGTTAAGGCTAGATAGGTCGCGCTTTGAGTTTTTCGAACCATCTAAGACAGAAAATAATAGTTTAAATTCTGGAAAAAAATGTATGTATTATAGTCCGACCGCCACCGCCGCACCGCGCCCCGGGCACGCGAGCGGCGAGGCGGGGGGGCGAAACAGTTGCTCCATAGTTATTCTGCCGTCATCGCTCACGGCGGCAACTAGTGTGTCAGACGCACATGAGATAAAATATCCAAAATGGGTCGTGCATTATCACGAGATAATCAAGACAGTCATTTTTAAAGTGGCCGAATATTTTAAGAAAAGAAAAGCAAACAAAGTTTATATTGTTGTCAGAAACCGCAAGAAACTTCAAGGGCCGATCAGGTCAAGCGTCCTAAACATGACAAAAATGGTATCATTGCAGATTAACGTAGGTACTTATCGCCCAGCTGACGCGAACGGGTCAACAGACGGTCGACCGGCCGGCCGTTGCCCGCGCGTTGTAAATAATTGTTTTTCATTTAGTTTTCTTATGTTATTGCTTTAAAATAAATTAGATACTCAAATAAATACAAAGACTATCCAATTAAAATTCACAAAAAGAATTATTTAATTAAAAATGAAAAAAAACACGAATTCCTTTTTTGTCATCTTTGTCATGTTCAAAACACCCGACCCGACCAGCCCCCGAAGCCCCCCGCGGCCCCTAGCAGTCACCCCATATATTTCCAAGAATTAAAGATTTATTTCATTTATATTGCTTCTTTAATTCAAAAACGGATTGGATGTAATTATACTCGTAAATATAAAGCTTCAATAAACTGTGCTTCGATATCGTAAGAACTGTCTGACACTACGAATCTCATGTGAGTTCATGCTCTTTACTTCCCACTCCCCCCACCACCCGCGCATACCCAAGACGCGGCACAGCGGCTGCGGCCAGGCCATAGTTAAGGATCTAATCTATTCAAAGTCTCATTCAGTTACAAGATCCAATGAACTTCACTCGATAGAAAAAAAAAATATCCCAAAATTACCCCTTTTTGTAATGTTTTTCAATATTATGACTAAACTACTGATACTTAACATTTAATTTTTGTACTCAACGAAAGACAAACAATTCGCAGATAAATTAGCAGAGAATCCTATAGAGTCTATACCTAAAGACAATAAAACCTATAAAACGCGCCGCTTCGCTGTTATACCCGCCCCGTACCATCGATAGAGCGAGAGAAGCCGCGAGAGAGAAATACCTGGGGCCCAAGTCTGCCAATTCACGAATGGCACAATTGAATCACAGCTGGATCGCACTGCAACCGCTTGACACATTTGGCATTCTCTTACTCATTTAAAATACCAAATGTGCCAAACAACCACAACGCGACACAACCGCGATTCAACCACGCCACCCGCAAACTAGCAGACCTGGGCCCCTGGCCTTAAGCGACGACGCGCGACGTGGAGCGTGCGAGCCGAGCGGCAACCTTTACTGTCATACGCCTAGGCGGCCTTCCTGGGAGACACGCCGGCCGAACGTACCTAAACTGCAGCACCCCACTGGTACAAGTGGGGTAAATGACCCTTCATGCACATCTAGCTGGCACAGACCATAATCTACTCTACCTACCTAACCAATCTACCACCAGTTCCGATTTTGGGAGAGCCTTCGACCGAGAAGAGCTGGCAAGAAACTCAGGAGGCCTTACTTTTTTCTCCCTCTAAGTAACAATGTTACTTTACAGTGTCATACATCTAATTAAGTAGGTACAATTTATTAAACATAATTAAGTACAATTTGTACGCATCAATAAAATTAATAATAACTAAACTAAATAATTTTAACAATTCATAATAATTGAATGGAAGAATAGTTAATAATAGACTAAAAATACTAATAATAAACACTAGTACAGAGTAGACTTATTTCCATGCATTTTTGTCTGCAACATAGTCATTAATCTTCTAATAAGCTTATAATAAGTCAATATTCATAAAACAATTATATAATAAAATAAAAGATAAAACAAATCTAAATCTATCTGTGGATCTAAAAGTTTTACTCGGGCACTATGAACGCATTAGAACAATGTGTGCGAAACTAGAGGAATGTTAATTCCATGCATTTTTGTCATTGATGTAATCGCTTACAGTGTAATAACCCTTTTCTAAAAGTCTATCCTTATCATGTGTCTTAAATTTGTCTAAGGGCAAAATTATAAGATCGTTCGGGATTTTATTGTAAAATAAGACACTTTGTCCCATAAATGATCTATAAACTTTCTGAAGTCGAAATTTAGGAATTACAAGTTTATACTTATTTCTAGTATTTAGTTTGTGTATATCGCAATTTTTTTTGAAATGAGAATTGTTTTGACGCACGTAAACAATACAGTTATAAATAAATTGTGATGCAACTGTAAGAATATTTATTTCTTTAAACAGCTCCTTAAGGGAGTCACGCGATCCTAGATTATATATGGACCTTACTGCTCTTTTCTGCAAAATGAAAATGGTTTCTATATCTGCTGCTTTACCCCAAAGTAGAATACCATATGACATAACACTGTGAAAGTAACTAAAATAGACTAATCGAGCAGTTTCCACGTCTGTGATATGCCTAATTTTTCTAACAGCGTAAGCAGCTGAACTAAGTCTCCCCGCAAGGGTGCTAATATGAGGGTACCACTGTATTTTTGAATCTAAGGTTTATAAACTATATTTTGAATACGTACAAATATTTACTTAATGAAATTCAGTTATATATTTTTTAATGAAATAATCATTGAGTACAGTTACGTAACTCAATGCCACTTTTCTATTGTCGTGTTAATATTATCTACTCCTACTATTATTATTATTAGTGATGGGCTCACCACCTGTCTCGCTGAGCACATGTGCAGCCGCATATTTAGTGAAAAGTGGACTATGGTAGAGGACTGCTTTTGGTGTCCTCTAGTCTCTGACTAACCCTTCGGGGATAATAGTTGCGATTATAGGTACGTATGTATGTACGAATACTTACATAACGAAATTAGTTATATTTTTCAATGAAATAATCATTGATTACAGTTACGTAACTCAATGCCACTTTTCTGTTGTCGTGTAAATATTATCTACTCCTATTAATAATAAATAACAATTTCAGTGAAAAATATTTACAATGACGTTAGAGATGAGCAGCAACAACTTTGAAGATAGCGACGATTAAAAGACACGCCCTTAATACAACTATTCGCGTGGCTTCGCCCCTATTGTTATTAGCCTATTATTATTAATATCGCCAACAGCAAAATTACTTATATTTATTTATTACAAGCAACTCTGCGTAATTTACAAAAAAAACCTTTTCAACCTTGTCCTGACAATACAAACACAACAAAAATAGAATTAGCCAAGTAGGTGTAGCCGTTCTGAAAGGATGCGCGAACAAACATTTTCACAATAGATTTTTATTTCTATCTATACATTTTTTTACAATTATGTCTCTTCAAAAGTTAAGGACAATTATTAATTGTTTTTTTTATAATGTGAATACTTTCGACAGTATGAATAAATAAAGACTACAACGACAGAATTCGTATTTCTATTCACAATTTTATCATCAGTCTTTGTAGCATAAGTTGCTTGTTGCTAGTTTCATACGTAGTACTATTATTTATTCTGTGGTTTCACCCCGTATACATCGCTGGTTTCACCATTTTAGCGTGGCGTACCCTTTCTTAACAACCTGTTAACTTGCTTTGTTTAATGAATGTCATTTAGCCTTACAATAATCAGGAGGATTCACACGCCATTTCTACTGTCCTTGATAAATTAGGTAGTTAAAACAGAATATTGGCATAACTTTTTTCATCCAGACTACGTTCTTGTCTTTTATTGTTTGTAATTGATTGTCAATGATTATTGTTCCTTCGATAGCTTTAAAAAGTTTTGAAATGTGAAAACTCTCTTGTTCTTTAACAAGATTACCTACTTCGAACAAACATACGAACAAAAAATATTATAATGTTAAATTCTTAGTAGTGGCGTGAGCTAAGAGTGAACGTAAGAAATTATATTGTGGGTAGGTATATTTGATAGCGAAACGCGTAAAGTATCGAAATCTCCAACGAACCAATGTCAAGAGCATAAGATAAGGCCATTGTAAAGCCAAAGTTTACCTTATTTACAATACGGTCGAATATCACAAACATTGTTTACTACGATTTCATAATACTTACTTCAAACAATCTCAGTGCGTGTGCGTGTGTGCGTGAGCTTTTTTGTCAATTGCTTTCAATCACTTAGGGTAAGAAAATTATAAAACAATTTTATGTATCGAAACACATACAATTTCAAAAATAAAAAATCGTTTTAGCCTTGTGAAGCATCTTAATTATTTTTAATTCGTTTTAAATGTAAGATACTAGGTACAAAGAAAAAAAATTAAAAGAGAAGAATTTAGTCCTTTTAAATGTAATCGAAGTTTCTAACATTATTTTATATCTATTAAGGCTATATTTCTAATAACAAATAGGAAAATGTATATTTTTTAAACAAAATCACGCAAATAAGTACTGATAGGAAAAAAGTAGGATTGTAAAATAAACAATAATTCTAATCAACACTTAAATCAAAAACATTATGAAAAAAAATCACTAAACAACAAAAAATACGTCATACCACAAATGTGTTTGTTACACTACCACAGTAGCTCGCTTGCTTAGAAATCTAAACAAATCAGTTGTGAGATTTGGAGTTTTTGCAACGCAGTTAGCTAATTGGGTTATCAGTTGACCCACTAAGTGCGTAGTTTTAAGCTAGCGACGTCATCCATTCGCCCAGTGGTCCATGTGAAGCTCATTGGTTACCAAATATTTAGTCAAATAGCGCTTGCCTCTCTAAAATCTAAGGTTTTTGAGATAGTTCTTTTCAAAAGTACACAAGCAAGTAGGCGCAGTAACACTATATTAACTCGACAATGACTTTTTAACCCCTTGAAGTTGAGGATCGTAAAACCAGACACAATTAAATATCAATTGTTTCGCGACCGCCGGCGGTCTTATGATCCTTGACCTATTACCAGCATTAATATTTCGACAATGACTTGTAAACAGCAATGCTCTTATTTCAATTTAAAAATTAATAACACCCATGTTGGTTAAAAAATTAAGGTACCCATTCTTTAATATAAAACCTTGAAAACCTAAAAAAATCAACGTTTGGAAAATGTGAAGATTTCAACTCTCTATTTTTTAATTTTGGCCTTTAATTTCAACACATTGATGAATACAAATGTATGTAGTAGGACACTGTGATTACTGTCATTACTAGAGGCCATTATACGATTTTTTATTAAAAAATTATATAATTCACTTTTATATTAATATTAACAGTGTTGCGTAGCGGTGAAGAATACTACCACCCCCTCTCTACCCTTGGGTGTCGTAAAAGGCGACTAACGGACTAAAGACTGCACATACATCCAACAGCAAAGAGCGGCGATGGGCTCACCACCTGTCACGCTGAGTACATGTGCCGTCGCTATTTGGTGCAAAGTGGACTATGGAGGAGGAGGACTGCTTTTGCGGTCCTTATTGCCTAGTCTCTGACTAACCCTTCGAGGATAATAGTCGTGATTATATTATGTATATATGTATTATTAATAAAGTATTCACTAAAAAGTTTAAAATATGCATTCTTTAATGAAGTAAATGGAAATAAAGTAAGTAGTACTGTGTCTTTAAAAATTCATAAACCAGGCAGTGAAAACGAATAAGATAATTTTCTTTTAAATTAAATTAACGATTTGTCTAATATCTTAAATCTACAAATAAAGAACGAATCTCTGTAAATTAAAAAATACCTGACGCCCTAATAAAAAAAAACACAAAAATAATCTTATAACAGCCAAAAATCTCTTCATATAACGCCTTAGTGTGCGTTTTCCTTTAGAGGGCGCGCAAGGTGCTTACGCAATCGCTCTTATCGATCGGTTGCGCCTGCGTAACTCGCTCCAAACAGGACATTCACCCCGGCCATTCACGCGAAACACATAGATTATTATATTATATACATAAATACACAGATTCACAACTATTTATCCCCAAAGGGTTAGTCAGAGACTAGGCAATACAATGGGGACCGCAGAAGCAGTCCACTGCCATAGTCCGCGTTTCACAAAGTTAAAACTGCACATGTGCTCAGCGTGACAGGTGGTGAGCACATCGCCGCTCTATGCTGTTTTTTTTTATTGTGGCTCGCCATAATGGCCTCACTCTGCCTGATGAAAAGAAGCCAGTGAAGCCCAAGAAGTGAAAGCGTTCATCACAGCGCTACCATGCTATGCCGAACGCTCGCACTATGGCGGCCTGCATAAATGCTTTTTCACGCCCCGCTTAAATAACCCGGGAGAGAAAGAGGAGGGACACACGTGTGCGGGAAGCGCATTACGGGCAGTTCGGCAAAGGAACGATTGTCCAAACTTTTTGGTACGTGTCTTGATGGTCAGCACGGTATGAGGGTGGCTTCTAGATGGTGGTAGGTTGATGGTGGCTGTTGGATGTATGTGTAGTCTTTAGTCCGTTAGTCGCCTTTTACGACACCCAAGGGAAGAGAGGGGGTGGTAGTGTTCTTTTACCGCTACGCGACAAGGTTTTTAGATACATAGATTTAGAAACTTTACTGGCCGGCCCAACTGCACTTCCTTGTAGCTTATCTAACTTCTACTTACACATTTTGCGCAGATGACCGGCGCACTCATCTTGCTATTGACAGACCTAATGTCTACTAGTGAAATGCGCAGGCGCACAATTGCGTAGTAGGTATTATTATTATTATTTTTTTTATGCTATGCCTGGCAAATGACTCCACTCCACCTGATGTTAAGTGGAAATGAAGTCCAGGCGCGAGGACAACTGGTGCAGCTTAAGAGACGTAGCATCAGTCATCCTCACTCTGCCGGCCCACAAAGTGCTTCTTCACGCCTCGTTTGAAGGACCCTATGTCATAGGTAGGAGGGAATACGTGTGCTGGTAGACTATTCCATCTTTTGGAAGTGCGACAAAGAAACGAGTCACCAAATTTCTTTCTTAGGGAAAAGGACGACTAATGATGTCAAATTACAGTAGTACATAGGAATATATCCCTATGTACTACGCACTTTAAGCACTGCAATCGGCGCACTGGTCTTGCGATTGACTGACTAATTAATGAGACTAATGTCTGGTGAAAAGTGCGCATGCGCATATTTACGTAGGTATTAGGAAAGATTATACAATTAAACACTTAGGTATGTCTTTGTTACCGATTTAAGAAATAATAGTATGTATAAAGAATAATTTTACACAATTTTATTTAGAACGTTGCAACTTTGGCACTGTAGGTAGGTAATTACTGTTTTTGGTGGTTTACCTATTTGTTTTGTAGGTATATATGTAGCTAGATACCTACTAAGTCATTTTTTACTTTTCCTTACACTTGATTACTATCACAGCTTTGCTGGAACGAAACTTCTTGAAGAACGTGATGCCTATGAAAACTGTGCCTATACTGCATCGCGCCATCGAGCTCCTAACATCTCCCTTCTGAATAACATCTAGTCTTTAAGAAAACCTTATAACAATTGTAGTCCTATTGTGTTTGGCTTTACGACACTTGACAGGGTACAGGTAAGACTTATGTAAGTAGAACAATGTCCATAATGTACCCTCACAGGGAAACAAACCTGAGATTCCTGATTTTGAACCGGGGGTCTAACAAATCGACCACATAGGATGCAAACAGAGGATCGTGGAATGCGAAATTTGTTTAAGTATATTATTACTACATGTAAAGACAACTTGACACTGTCTTAAACTACACGCACACGCGATAACAATTTATTATGTAATTCGTTGTATTCGAATATTCATCGAGAGTGACATAACATGATAAATCTGTTTTGCTTCTGTCCAAGTTTTGTTTATGCCCGCTTTAAAGTTTAACCCTCTGTCGCCTGTTGCGGTCTAAAATTAATTTTTATCCTGAAATATTTTATTAATGTTCTTCTATGTTTGTCCTTCATTGAGGTCAAAACGGATCGACTAATTAATATATTTTTTTAGTCAAACAATGTTGGTGGACTCCAGCTTCTATAAATGAAGCTAAAACAAACCACAGCTAGGTTTGGCTGAAAGAGATCTCATTTAGGGATAAGCTAGCTCACCTTTGTATACGTCTGGTGTAACCGTGCGTGTAAATGTTGTCTAATTGTGAAATAAAGTATTTATTAAGATTTTAAACTGAACTGCATTGTTAAAGTCTTCTTCTCTCCTCTTATAAGGATAGGGTAATGATGTGCTTTAAAATTAAGAGTAAACACATCTGTTTTATTAATATTAGAATTCCCATGGATAGGTTAAGGACCATGGTTTATGCAAAGTTCCATTGGATCTCGATCCAGAGTATGTATAGTAATTATTATTAAAAAATAAAGTTAAAGCATTTGTTGGACGTAGCACAATTTCTAAAACTTCTCATTCCATAATTTCATATCATTGCGGCTCTTTTAGACCGTAGCACGAATCACGTGTTAACGTAAGGAGTCTGGTTACGAGCGAGCTTTCGGAAAGACATTACGTTTCGACACGGCCTGGCTTGACGTAGGTACACTACAAATGTCAAATTTCTTCAATACATTTTGAACTTTGTCATTAGGGTGTAGGGATCAATATCGATTTGACAAATGTGACAATTTTGGATTCGTTGTTCTGCTGGCGTGCGTACTTCCCCGTATAGACTGACACACGAGTGTCATTGTGTCACGCGCACAATAAATACATTTTTCCGATAGCACATTAAGAACACGATCCGAAATACCGATTCTCGAAATCGACAACGCATTTGAGAGCCCACCGAGTAGCCGTATCGTGCTTCATAGGATATTTTCAAGGATCATGTCCTAATTATTAATGTGTATTTCTTCCTTTCTCCAATCAACTATCATCTGAACAGTCACTGCCATTTATAATCATAATCATAATCATTTATTCGCAAGAAACACTGTACAAAATGGTGGTTACATAAATACGAACAAAAGTGCTCATGTCTCACTATCAAAATAGCATGCCAAATAGTAACATGTCAATCTATTATAATCGAATTAGTCAAAAAAAATTATTATCTACACTTTACAATTATTGTCAACAAAAGTTTATAAGGTTTTACACCTAGATTATACGTCGAATTTGTATAGACTAATCTGGCTGATTTTTCAATCCTCGGATAAGACTTATTCGTCTGATAAACTATAACACGATCAAACTTAAATGTCATCTGCAAAGAAAGAAAAGACATGATATGATGAATAACTTTTATCTGACAATTGAAAAATTGGCCCTTAAATGTCAAATATACAGAACTACTTATCAAAAAAAATTTTAACAGTATAAAAGTTATTTTCATTCAGCCATTTAAGTAATCTTTTTTTTAAACAAAAAACTACCTAGTTCTTTAATTTCGTTAGGAATCTTATTATATATTCGGACACACATTGCAAGACAACTTTTCTTATATTTAGATGTTTTGTGTACATTACTTATGACAAGCTTATGTTTGTCTCTTCGTACTCTAGAATTTTGAACATCAGATGCTTTTGCAAAAAGATCTTTATGTTGATGAACAAAATTGCAAGCCTCGTACAAGTAAAGCGATGGGAGAGGCAGCAGACCTAGACTTTTAAATGGTCTGCATGACTCATCACGTAGAATTCCAATGGCCCTTATGCACTTTTTTGTGCTATGAATGCTCTGTTCCAATCTGTGCTATTACCCCATATCATCAAACCATACCGCAACACGGATTCTACATAAGCACGATGTGATAAAACTGCAGTTTTTTTATTGGTAACTTTTGTGACTTGACTTAATGCGTAAACAAATTTGTTTATTCTATTACAAACATTCTCTGTTTGTAAGTTCCAGTTAAAACATTGGTCTATAATAATTCCTAAAAATTTTACGTTTGAAGCCTCATCGATTTTAGTGATTTTTAAATTAAAATTATATTTCTTATGTCTTGATTGATTAAATTGGATAAATACAGATTTATCTAGATTAATTTTTAAATTATTTGCTTCGAGCCATTTAATTAAATTGTCAATTACTATTGACATGACATTGCTTATTATTTTATTTTCATATCATCCATTAGCAATCCGTCCATCTTTTCTTTGGTCTCTCTCACCCCCTCTTTTTATACATCAACACTATTATTTATCACTCTTTTAGTTCCTAGGATAACTTAAAGAGTGATTGTAAGAGAGTAATAATTACTGATCATACTCGTAAGCATCGCATAGAATTTATCTTGTGTCTTGCTTGACCGTGCTTCGGAAGGCATGTGAAGCCAGTGTCCCAGGTTGCTGTATGGTAATCGTTAAAAGCAAGAAAAAACAAAAATATTTATTGGCTGCTAGCAAATTAAGTTGTCACTTTCGTGCAGTTTAAGTTTCAAAACAATTAACAACAAGACCTTGCCATTCGACTATTAAAAAGAGAATTCTGATGACACATTATCAAAAATGTTATTTTAGTAAAGTAGTTATTCGTAGAAATGTTGATGAATGGACAAACCCATCAGGGTTTTAGACAATATGAAGCAATAATTTGTAATTTTTATAAGATAAAAAAACTAAAACACAAACAAAAGGCACCCAGAAAGTTATCTTAACTTGAAAGTTTTCATTATCAGCTCTCCAAGACGATATTGAAACGCCTTTTCATTTTTTATTTTTACAACAGCGAGAATGCTTATTAATGGCCGTAAATAAAGTTATATTATCGTACCATAACAATTGCACAATACACACTATATATTATTATCTTGTATGACGTACAATGTTCTGTAATATTCATCATCATCTTCATTAGTAGCCAATGTTAGTTTTATTCACCGAACGATTACTTTAACGGAAGCGAGAATTTGTTTCAACTGCGGCCCCGCACTGATCAGTGTATATCAGAATAGAATTTCCATTGTCTAGTGGAGTCGCGATCTATGTGTTAAAGTAGCGACTAAGTGACACACTAGCTTAATTGCTTTATTATTGAAATTTTGCATTCATAATGCTATAAAGATATAGAATAAAATCTTTACTAGAAAAAAATCAACCTCTCAGGAATGGGATTCGAATCCATGACCTTTGGATTGCCGGTTCACTGCTCTCCCATTCGAGGTTCGAACCCCATTCGAGCTTCCTAGGACTGGTTGATTTTTTTCTAGTAAACATTTTATCCTAGATATCGTTATAGCGTTTCCCATTTATACTGTTGTTTATATATCGTAATTAAATGGTGGGTTGAATAAAAATCTTATTTCGCACACTACACACAATCGTAGTACGGCGCATAAAAGTAATTTAACCACCTCTGTGGTATAGTAGCTAAGCCACCGATCGTATAGCCAGAGGTCCCAAGTTCGATTTCTAGCGGTTGGTACATTTTTTTAAAATAATATATCGCCGGCATTCTGCCAAAACCAATTATCTGCAGTTTTGGTCAATTATGAGTTAAATATGCCAATCGATTCAGTTTTTACAGATCTGTCGTCTGTCAATATCGGTTAAACGCAGAAACCCATAGTTACAGAGATTCCCTGTGCAAATACCGGCTAATTTATCATTTTCCGTAAAAAGTCGCCAGAAAAAAAACGATTAAATTTGTTTAACGATATTACGCTTGCTAAATATTATTAAACACGTTTAATTGATTTTCTTATTTACGCACTGGAGCATGTCCACAGATGATTTATTCAGCCAAAGTATTTCAAATGCCGTTAGCCTGTTTTGGAAAATTATTTACTTATTGAAAACTTTAATCAAATACGTCAGCAAAAACTTTATTATTAACTTTAACTCATTTTGGCACGCGCCCTTAACATGCAACATGAAATAAAGATTTTGTGAGAAAAATGACTATAATATGCATTTAATTACTTTTGGCTAACGTTACTACGGGTTTTATTATATAAAGCCTCTCTAGCTAAAAGCAATTAAATGTTGAAACTCGATCACTAAGTAATTATTTACATTGATCTTTTAATCAAGCTCAATAGCTCAATAGCAATGTCCAGCAGTGTAGTGCAAAGTAGCCTATGCGTTAAACTTTTGCCTTATCTATCTACTTACCGAATTTCATACAAATCCGTTCAATAGTTTCGAATATTAACGTGTCCAGAAAAATGTATATAAAATGTAACGTAAATGTATGAGTAAAAAAAGAATAAATGAAAAATCCTTAATTTTTTGGTCAGGCAAAACTGACTAAAATTATGTCTAACTCCTTTTTTGTGTTCTTCTGATAACATTCAAAGGACACAACATTTTCTACATATGTATAATGGTAAAATGAATATCTGCTTCTATGCATTATTACTAATTGGTAGACTTAATGTTTCATATTTATCAAATAACTGTTTTTAATAATTGTCAGGCAAAAGTGATTAAATGCACTCTCTAAGATATTTTTTTATTTTTATCCGTTTGTATAAGGATAATCGAATCAACTAGTCTTGACTTCTACAGACGGATAAATTACGCATCGGAAAAAATCAAAAAAATTTAATGAAACCTAGTATTTAACAAAATAATCTACAGTAAACTTTCAAATTGATTTATCTCAAATTGCATTATTGTGCATTTAACTGGTTTTGGCAGAATGACGACGATATGGGCTTGATCTTGGCCACATTCTTATCCGTAGGATTAAGAAGAGGCCGACGATGAAGCGAGCTTGTACATCTTTGTGTACTTACCTGCCTGGTTTGGTTGGTGGTTTTAGCCCTATGGCTTGTTAACTCCGCCTGGTTAACCACCACAATCTTTACCTAAAGTCTGGCATCATAACAACAATGTTTATAGCATTGTTGTGTTCCGACAGTTTTGAGATAACATAGCCATATTCTCAGTGGTTGAGGTTTCTGGGTGAAGCGCGCTTCCACCTTCGGCCTTATCGTCACATACCAACAGAATAACTAAGTACTATCCCAACAGGTGAGATGTAGGCCAAGTCCTTACCCGTACTAAATAGAAAACAACTCCTGCACTTTCTAATAAAATTAACCATTTATAAGGCAAAATGGTTTTCAATCTTATTCAAATCACATAAAGTTCAAAATATGGTGGGCATATAGTTCTCAGTATGTGATAAAGGGTTCACTTTTCGGATCCGGGAAAATTGCGCTTCTACCTCCGATCGTCACTTACCAACGGCCAGGAAGACAAGTATTAATTCCGATCCCTAACATGTCTGTAGCACAAAAAATATAAAAATATACTTTACTCGTTTTCCATTTAATAAGTTGTGACAACTTTTAAATTTATTTTCACAATCGGAGAAAGTACACATATAGTAACACTAATGGGTCGACGACGTAGGGCCCGGTTCATCAAGAGTTATCGCCCAACGATTACAGGGTGTGCAAAAATGGTGTCACCTACTTTTGAAGGTCGCACCAACATTATTTTCGCTCACACACAGCCATATAATCGCGGATTTTAAACTCTATGACCCTCGTGTCACGGGCATTGTGATATCACGCTTAAAATGTTTCAACAGATATAACATTTTAATTTCGTCAATGACCGCTATTAATATGTAATTACTCGAAATTCGTGTGTATGATCTTCAACGTTCCGAGATTAAGGTGACACACGATACGTTACAAATATTGATGTAGTTACATTTAATCGTTTCACTTTATCTTATCTAGTACGGCCCGCAGAGGTCTCCCTCTCGCAGCAGCACGTCGAACCATTGGGATCTTTTGTGCAACCCCGTCCTATCACTCTGTCTCCTCAGTGAAAATGACTGCCATAAGTTTGGCAATGTCTTTGAGGGCAGAGAGCCTAAAATCTTCTGGTTTCGGGTAGAATAGAATATAATAGAAGAATAGAATAATTTATTAACCATATAACGCGGAACGTTATACAAAGCAAGTCCATGATACATCATCTTTACAATACATACATTATATAAAAAACACAATTAAATTAAATTAAAAATAATACGATGAAATGAAATGATGTAGGCCAATCTCAGGAGACTCATTCTTTTCCTAGCAAGGTAGTCACAGTCACACAGTAAGTGTTGCATGGACTACGTTTTCTCTCCACATGCGTTGCACAAGCTGTCGTCGTTTTACTTTTAAAACGTTCCTTTATAAATGGGTCATTGTCAAAACAGGGTCCAGAATAAAAAAATAAAAAAAATAATGTTTTTTTAAAGAAATCTACCTTCATTTAATAAAAGAGATCAATTTTAACAAAAATATATTATTGTCAGAGCTCAAAGTAAAGGATTACAATAGTTATTTAAAAAAATCGTTTTTAAGAGTCCACCGAAAAGACACTAGTGTCTACCGAATGTACTAAAAGTGCAATTAAGTATTAAACCAAACTAAATAATTAAATTCTTTTGTGATAGTTATAATAAAATCTTCTCATGAGAACAAAAAAATAAAAACCATTGCGGTGTCATTAAAAATAAAGTCAAAATAAAATAAATCCCTGTGTCCACCGAAAAGACTATGTCTTTTTGGTGGACAATATATCTTCATCTTCTGATGATGACCAAAAATCGCGCAAACGCGTCTGGTGCATTTCTGTCGGTGTTTCATGTCTTGAAGTAGGTGGTGAACATGAACTGTCGGAGTAAACAGCAGCAAACCGAATGCGTTTCCGACTTTCTAGTCCACGCATGAACTTGGAACACGTTGGTGTTTCAGGATCATTTATTTGAGTCTCAGTAATTGTTGGGCTCGAGTTTTTCCTATCTATCGAATGGAGCAACTGTTGAACTATTGGAGTCCAGTTAGGACTAAGCAGTGGGCTTGGTAGACTCGGTAGGGGGCTGGGAATAGAACTCGGAACTGGCGTGGGAGCAGGTATCTCAACGTGCAGGTTATGTGGTGGTAAGTCAAGACTTATACAACCTAAACCATAGTGAGGACACGTAGCACCTGGATGGCAAGTATTGCAGCTTAGTCTTCGAAAGTGGAGGATTCTTGGTTCTCGCTTGTCCCATGTTACTTGATGAACCTGCATAGTTCCACGAAAAGGGTGGATATTGCAGTTTTGAATTTTGAATTCAATGTCTTTTGCTGTAGTATCGTCGATCTTTATAACATCGATTCCCTTACAGTTCTCATGTACACATTCAATGAAACTATCAATGTTGCTTACGTCATTGCCATTAGCTACGTGTTTATCAGCCGTTCGTTTGAGGCACCCTCCTACACCATCAGGGGCTCCTTTACCATGCCCACTCTCGCTAAAGTGCCACAGTATATTACATGCGTGTGTTTCTTCGCCCAAGTAGGCCGCAATTAAATGAAACATGGTCTTATTTTTGTACTGTGTCGAGGTCCCGTCGCTTAAAATATGCAGACGTTTCAGATTGGGGACTAATGTCTTTATCATCGTAATAATTGGTTTTAAGTGAGCACAAATGTATAAAGGGCCGTGATTCAAATATTCACTAACCGTACAAAATGACTTGGTGATGATGCGTTTCTCCTCTGTATTTTCGTCAACGTAGTAAAATACCCCTTTGTGCAGTGAAAGCTGATCTTTAGATCCACCAAAATGGGCTGATTGTATTTCTGAAGAATACTTGCAATTGTAATTTTCTGAGAAGTCTATATGCAATAGGCCTTCACATGGGGACATATTTGTTTTAACGTTTTTGACAACACGAAACTGGTGTAACATATTGCAAGTATGCTTCATGAAACGTTCTATGTTGTTCAACAAGTGGTTCATCAGTTGTCTTTTGGTTGTATTGACTATTTCTTTAATGGTCTTCTGGCAGAGTTTTTCGTGCCCTTTAACCGTCTGCATAACTTTTTTTGTGACCCATCGCTCATATTTTATCGTATCTCTTGGTAAGAATTGATTAAATGAGATATTTTTGTTTCTGCATATCAAACATTTTCTTTCTAGACAATTTTCTTTCATGTCTTCACAGCAAAGAGACCGACACACTGCCATTGCAGAGTTTTCATTTATCATGCGGGAATTTTTCAATGACTTTATCAGCAACTCCATGTTGGTATGTGTTGCACACAAACAAGTCTCACGAGCTGCAACTTTCGGATTCAACACCCAAAAAGGCCTATATCGACAAAAGGTTTTGCACGATATCTTCAAGGTCGTCTGAGTGACAAATTTTTTATGCAGATTGATAAGGGAATCGTTAAGGAACCGTATCTGTTTCTTCTGTTTGCATCTGGTAATAGTTTCTTTTTTTCCAGCTGTGGAACGACTTGATTCGTCACTGAGTAAAAAACTATGAATTGCATCGGTCAAATCTTTCTTAGCTGCCTTCGTTTTCTTTGTTTTTTCTTAATTTTTCTTCTTTTGTAGTCTATACATGCGCATCTTGTACTTAGAAAGCTTGTTTTCTAGAATCTTGAGTTTGGATTTGAGTAGGAGGTTTTCTGATTTAAGCCGTCGTTTGTTTTTCGCTGCAACAACTCGGCCTGCTTCAGCTCTGGAGCTAGATCTTGATGACACTGAAGTGGATGGACTTCTTGGAGGGGTTTCATGTCTACTCTTATCTGTGAATCGTGCAGTTTCTCTTTGTAACTTCAGTCTATCTCTACGTGATTTCGCGTCCTTTCTCCATTTGTTTCGTTGTTGTCTCTGCTGTCTATCTGATAAATCATTTATTGTCTTAATTTTTCCTTGCGATTTTTTTCTATAGTAGTACTCTCTATCTTTCTTACGCTTTTCTTCTAATGCAACTGGGTCTTTCTTAAGTTGTTCTCTTGCTTTCCTCATACTTAACTTTTTTTGTTCGCGTCTTTTTTTCTTCTTTTCATCTTCAGTCGGTTTATTTCTGGTTCTAGCCATATTCTGTAGATAAAAAAACAGGAAGCCTAAGCAAGGCAAGAAGCACAAACAAAATAATCAATTTTAACGTGGAACACGAATTACTTACGTATAAGTCAGCTACAAGCCGACATGTTCAAACCTCGTCCGAGATCATCTGAATTCGCATTCGCCCTGAAGTTCATCTGCGAATGCGGTCGAAACATGTCGGCCAGTAGCTGACTTTATAGACGTATATTGTCACTAGTATTCTGCTTTAATAATAAATGAAGAAACAGCAAACTTGGCACATTTAAACCAGATAGCAAAAAAAACATAACCAATACCCATTAAATACAAAAAAATAGTTTAATGTAACAAGCCGCCTTTCAAACACAATATGTCTACTAAGCAGTTAAATATATAATTCGCTTTAAAGCCCTTATGCGAAACCAGCAGCCTTATTCTGTAACTTAATTATATCTTTCTCTATAGCTTTCATTTTGTCAAGCGGTGTACATACATTGCCGCAGCAATACAAGTCTCTGTGACGTCTTCCAAACCAAACCAGTGATGGATGTACGAGAACGATTGTCAAAATGAAAGCGATCGTAAAAAAAATAAAGTTACACAATAAGACAGCTGGTTGCACTAAACAAAAAATGTTATACTTGGTCCATTTGGTGGACATTCGTCTTTTTGGTGGACACAAATTCCACCGAAAAGATGTCCACCGAATGGACTTTACTAAGAAATTGTTCCATACCAAGCATTATTTTGAGGTTATAATGAAGTTACAAGTCTATAAAGATAAATTACTTTTAAATCTAACCAATAACGTAAAGTTATGAATTAATAAGGTTTTACTTACCAAAATACAGAAGGAACCGAAAAGACACACTTAACTTTGACACAGCCAGATGGTTTTCAACGAGCAGCAATAACTTAGTTCGTGTGCGATCCACGGCAAAATGTCGCTGTACGTGATCAGCTGAGTATTGGACGCGTTCGTAAATAACGTTCCGTTCACTAAATTTTAATTTTTTTATAAATTATTAGTGAAAGTAAGTAAAGTCCACCAAATAGATGTATCTTTTTATAACACTATTTCAACATGCAGAAACTGTCTTGATTTTAATGCATTTTTTTTATTATTTAGTTATAGTAGTAAATAAAATGTCTAGTTTAGGAAAACATTTTTATAAGTCAACTCTACTAAATAGGTTTTTTTATGTGATCAAATTTGTATGAAGAGGGAGAATAGCAACAGTCCACCGAGGTGGACTTTTCTTTCGAAATAGTTTCGTAAATAGTATATTTTTAATTTATCTGTAATTATAAAAATACGTTATGAAAATAATGAATATTATCTTTACTATAAAATTATATTACGTTCTCTAATTAATATTTAAACTTCTAATTTCCTCCTGTAACAGAATTTAATGCGGTTATGACAATGACCCAAATGCAACTTTCGGCATTTTACTGGAACGTTCCTAAACTGCTAAAAAACTACGTTCACCATGACACTATACCATGCTGGTAGCGACATAGAATACGCCCCGTGGTGGTCGTAAAAGCCGACTAACGGACCAAATACTGCACATATATCCAACAGCATAGAGCGGCGATGGGCTCACCACCTGTCATGCTGTGCACATGTGCAGTTATCATTTGGTGAAACGTGGACTGTGGCAGTGGACTGCTTTTGGGGTCCTCATTGTCTGGTGTCTGACTAACCCTTCGGGGTAATAGTCGTGATCATAATGATTGTTGACGTGACGACCTGCCTGACGGTAACTAGTGTCAACGGCCGCCGCTGGTGCAACCGTGCAACTGGGCCAAAAGGTACGGTTACGGGTGCCTAGCGAGGATATCGAGGGTATCCTAGCCAAAACGTTGGTTACTTAATAGTTATGCGTCTAAAGATGGATTCGACCAAATTGGAATAAGACTTACTACGAGATTAGTATATACAAATTCGGCGCTTAATCTAGGTATAAGACCTAAGTCCATGTTTGGTCGAATCCACCCTAAATATCATACTATGTACGTTAAATCCGTTAAAATTTTTATGCGTTGGGCCGTTAGATGTTTTAAATATTTTTGACGACAAAAATCTTATACAATATTCACATATTCAATAAAGACAGATAAACGTTTTAAAACTAGGTTTAGCTATGGAACGGCTGACGACAAATCTTTGTAGAATACTCTCTTTTTAATATTACTAATGAAATAATATTTCTGTTTGATTGTAAATTTAAATTATTAACTAAGAAATTACAATATGTTAATGTTTTATATTTTAGCGTTTTATTAACGCTTGAATATATACTTAAGTAAAATTTTAAACACTGAAAAAAGACGACAATTTCAGGCGGGAATCGAACCACGCACCTTCCGCATTCCGGGCGGCTGCCTTAACCACTTGGCTACCGAGGTCTGGCTTTCAACCGTCGAAATTTGTCAGTGCTTGATGCTTATGTTTTTAGTCAACATTGCTTCATCAAATCTTAGAAGTTTTCACCTCTGAGATCCGAAAGAAATATTTTTACAAATATTTGAACATTCGGTTAAGATGAAGCTGCGTTTATAGATTAATGTTTTATATTTTAGCGTTTTATTAACGCTTGAATATACGTAAGTAAAATTTTAAACACTGAAAAAAGACGGCATCCTCCGGCGGATTTGATGAAGCAATGTTGACTAAAAACATAAGCATCAAGCACTGACAAATTTCGACGGTTGAAAGCCAGACCTCGGTAGCCAAGTGGTTAAGGCAGCCGCCCGGAATGCGGAAGGTGCGTGGTTCGATTCCCGCCTGAGGTTGTCGTCTTTTTTCAGTGTTTATAATTTTAATTACAATATGTATAAAATTAATAAACCGCGACTAAAATGTAAATTATACCATTGCTTGGAGTAGGCGGGAAAGTAGGTAGTTGAGCGTAGAACTAATGACTCATGTCTAGGCATAGAGCATTACAAGTTTTATGTAATTTAAAGCACTTGTTTATTCAGTTTTTATATTTATTTGCTGATTGTTATACTTAAGTTTTTTTGAAAAGTAGCAATAAACATTTTACTCACTTAATAAGAAATCAAAACAACATTAAGCGATTTGAATTCGAAGTGTTTACATATTGTATGAATTTAGTATCCGATTTCAGCGCAGGTGCATGCTTATCTTATGCTTATTATTACTT
The DNA here is from genome assembly GCA_963921215.1 of Scoparia ambigualis. Classification (NCBI taxonomy): domain Eukaryota; kingdom Metazoa; phylum Arthropoda; class Insecta; order Lepidoptera; family Crambidae; genus Scoparia; species Scoparia ambigualis. The sequence goes on from OY992507.1 coordinate 14,871,648, forward strand.
ATAATATAAATGCAAACGTATGTTTATTTGTCTGTTTATTTGTTCTTCCTTTCACATCATATCAGGGCATCGGGTTCAACCTATCTTTTATTTTCTCAGTATATACGAATAACTTTAAGCCTATCCACAATACTCTAAAGTCTCCGTATTTCATGTCAATCAAAAAGTTACTTTAACCAATATCAACTGTTACTTTTAATTGCCATTGCAAACGTGTTAAAAAAGCTGTTATACTTAATATAAAATATAAACATTAGACTTTAAATGTTACTATATAAGTTGATTTAAAACTGCTTGGGTATACAAACAAATAACTATACTCGTATATCACAACACGACAAGTAGGTACATTTTGAGTTCACTATACTCGTAGTAAGGTTGCATCACTACGTTTCTTACGTATACAAGCCCCAATCAAAAGGTCATTAAACTACAATAAAGCTAATAGTTACTATGGAAAGAAATAACCTTAATCGTAAGTAATACTTTATTGTAACCGACAACAAAACGTTGCTTATTGCTATGCAATAGAAAATCGGAGAAGAATAAAAAAATGATGACTTCATAACATACTTCGGAATCTGCGAGTTGCAAGTTGTTCGTTTGAGCAGGTTATTTTGAGTAGGCGCAGGTAAAGTTAACAACATTTATATCAAAAATAAAAAAATAGGACAAATATTCAGCGTTTCATACAAATTGGTTTTAATTAAATTTAGTTAGTAGTTATTTTATTTTGATTTATTTAATGTTTTGCAATATAACAATACATGGGGGACTTAATGCCTGAGGCATTCTTTACCAGTCAACCACAGGGTGGTGCAGAGATGAAATGGTTATACTTACTTAAATATCCCCTTGTCGAAGACTCCAAGAGGTTGTTATTAATTTTATTTCTATTGTGACTGGTATTACGATGAGCTCTTAATACATTCTTAAACTTAATTCTCAGAAATCAAAATATTTTATAACAACTTTTAAGATATTTTTGTAAGTACTGAACATTGTCTGTGTCCTTCAAACCAATAAATTGGCTCGAACAAAATTGGAAAACTTTTCCGGCTACGCAATTTTTCTATAACTTTTACACAATCAGTTCCGTTAGCGAATGGAGGTGTTATTGTTGTGTTCCACTGTCGCCATGCCCACCCGATTTACAACTTTGTTATGACTTCTTGCGCTCGCCGCCTTGGCGCCTACAGACAAATGATGATAAATAGTTTTTTTTTCGCTGCCGAGATCACGTAGGTATTTCCCGAATGTGGAACACGCACGCCTATTATCTAATTACACTTTTTTGTTGCAATACATGCTAAATTCCATTAGTTAGTGAGTAATAGTTTTATCTAAATAAACGTTTACTATGTGCAATTAGGTAGTAAGTAGTAAGTTTTTGATTTGTAATATTTACACGTACTTGTGTTTTGCACAAAATAAATACCGCTTTGTTAATGGTCCTCTTTGTGATATTGGATAAGCTGCGTGCTTTGGGGCCAAATGTAAGGGTGATTTGTAAGTGACGTGGTGCACCCCCTGCATCCCACCCGCTTTTAAAGAGATTGACGAGATTCTGGGAAGCATACCCCACTGAAAACAGAGTACCATCATCTGCCACGAAGACGGTTTGAGACCAGAGATGGCAAACACTGATCCGACCACCGATCTACGTTTTAAAAAGGACACATTATTTTTTTAACAAGAACAACGCTAGATTTCCAATTTTCCTTGCTTCAGCCAGGAATCAAAGCAACGATAATTTCAAAGCAAATTTATCTGTGAATCTGTGGAAGAGTCGCGGTGTGTGATCCGGAGCTATCCCTGTGGCAGAAGGGATAATACTAGGTTTTTAGTCCCTCCCCTCCTCCGTCAAACTCTCCATAGCTAGGCGGAGGAGTGAGTCCTACATAGCCCAGGGTCTCTTCTAGTACCGGCGTATGCGTTTAACTAATAAAAAGGTCAAATATATGAAGGAGTTAGCTACATAATAATTAGTGAAAACTTCACTGTTTTTTTCTTTCCTTATCTATCTGTATTTTCTATGTATAATAAGTATGTATTTAAGTATTTTAAGTAGGTTTATCCGTTGTCTAGTAACCATTTAACGAGTTTCTTCGAAGCTTCTCTTGGGCTAGATAATTGGTGTGAGTGTAGGAAAGTATATTAATATTATTATTTTTTTATTATCTATGCACAATTTTTATGTAAAACCTTTAAGCTTCATTGTATAGTATGTTTTACAAGTAGGTAATAAATAAATAACTGTCCTTTCCTCCCCGATGCGAAAAGAACACGTAAAAGAAATTTTAAAAATCTTATCAGGGTGGTCTAATACCACAGAGGCGATTAAAAGAGTTTCTAAGCCAGCCAACTCGCATTGAAACGGAGATTCGTATATTCATGTCAAGGGGTACATTATCGAGGATATCCAAACAGCACGCATCTGTGCGTTGACGTCCATTGCCTATTGTGTTGGCCGCCCGTGTTTGCCCGCAGTTCGATAACCCAATTCAGTAGAAAACATTTGGCAGTAACGCTACAAGTGTTATGCAAGGCTCTATTATGACCTTACTTCACTGTAACTCAAAGTTTTGGTAGATACAGCCTTCGTGTGTTTCATTGACGTCAATGTAAATGTCCACTTTGTTACGTTATTAAGATGTAAAGAGAATAGTACTATTTAAATGTGTTTGCTAAGATGTAAATTATGCTTACATTAATTAAATGTTTGACGTAGTTTTTGTAGTGTTCATTGGCATTTATGATATAATTTAAAAGGTATTAAAAAGTGCCTAATGAGTTAAAGACCAGACTTTATTTTTTAGAGATCTCTTCCAGCCAACCCTAGCTGTGGTGGGAAAAAGATGTATAGCTTAAACAGAAAAATAAAAACTAAATTACAATAAAAACTATAAATAAAAGAATTGCCATTAAAAAGCAAAAAAATGTACCTACTTACATACATAAATCACTGTGGCTGTTTCCCGATGGAGTAGGTCGCAGCTTCTCTTCCATGCTCCTCTATCAGCTGTCATCTCTGCAATTACTCCTGGTACCTTCCCTAACCAACACGTGACCCCTGGGTGGTGCTGTGACACTGTTTGTGTGGCAGCCACGCTGCGTTGCAGGTTACAGCACGGATTAGGCTACGTCGTCCGGTGTAATACCACCGTCTAATGTAATAACGGCGTATAGTAATAGTAATATCTCAAGGGTAAACCTACGGATGCGAGTAACTTTACCCCCACAGATTGGATTGTTAAATTATTAATTACGGTAAATTAATATTTTATTATTACAACTGTCTAATAAGCCAAATCCTACTCCTCACTCAAAGGTCCACTCCTCATCAAGGCAGGAAACGCATCCGCGACTCCTGTAGTTTTGCGGGTGTCCATGGGCGGCGGTGATCACTTCCATCATGTGACCCGCTTGTACGTTTGCCTCCTTTTCTTTTTCCTTTTTATACAGTTAGCCCTCCATATTTTCTTTAGTCGACCCCTTCTCCTTTATCCCTTCACATTCATATCTAACATCCTTCTTGTAACATTACATTCTTCCCTATGTATGGCATGACCATATCGCAATAGCCGACCACAATTAAAAACGGAACTATTGCTCCCATTAATTAAAGTATACAAGTACCTATACAAACAAATATTTAATGTAGGTATATAAAAATAGCCTTCATGTCAACAATATTTTAATCTATGCAAACACGGAAGAGAACTTAAATTTAATTAAAAATATTAAACTCCTTAATTGGAGTCAGTGTCAAATTATATTTAAAAATAATCACACGCTTGTTATTTTAATTAACGATGATAATATTATTATCATTGGAGTTTCACAATACAATAATTCTAATGGCCATTATTTCGGATTGTCCGTGTTAGATTGTCAAATAGGTTTTCCTGTGTTACAAAACGTTTGATACTTATTCATGTTTTTCTACACTAAGTACCTAAAATGTCATTGACCTATCCAGATTATGTACATATATATCTAAAAGCAATCGCAATCACCCGCATTACAGTCCAGTCAGCCAGAAGCAGCCCCTTATCTTATGTTGCATAATATTATAAATAGCGGAAAACAAAAATAATGAAAAAAATATAATTATATATCACAAAATATTGCATCGAAGTGCCTTATGGAGTCACTCTGGAGTCTTTCTTTTTACTCAGGTCTTTAACTAAGAAGATAAGAGATAATTATTAAGTCATCATTACCTCTTTAATCGCTTTTTCACATAAAAATAATCCACTTTGAGAGATAGGGCCATACCATGTGCATTACCTTAAAGGCACATGTGCGTTGGTAAGTTTACTAAATAAATAAAATAAAAACGAATCCATGATGTAACTAAATAATTTGTTTTTGAAAACATTGTTTTCAAATAGTGCACGGTACCCTAAAAGAAAAGTAGTAAAAGTGAGTTTCCGTTATGTAGAGAAGGGCTCTGCTATTAGTGAGTGGCACACAAAAAACGCTGCAGTATCAAACTAGTTTTACTTTTGTGGGCGTGTAACCTGGTTTCCATAGTTAGGTGCATCAATTCACTTTTAACCCATATCGCGGGTCAATGTGCAGCAAAGTCAGATGTGTTAAACCTATAACAGGCACTAGGATAATAAGAATAAGAATAAGATTAAATTTATTAAAAAAAAAACAGAACATTTACGATTATATAATTACCAAAAACCAGAAATAATGCCTATCATATTTTGTATTTTATATAATTGACACGAGAGAGAAAAGCAATGAAATATTCACACATTTAATTCAACCCACCAACCCGCGTTGGGCCAGCGTGGTGGGTTATGGCTCACAATATCCCAATTTGTTGTCCATGAGGGAAGGCTTGTGCCCAGCAGTGGGACGTTTATTGACTGATGATGATTCAAACATGTTTTTTTATAAGGTCAAATATTTGTTGTAAGAGAAAAGGGGTTCATTGATAAATTCGTACATTGTAATTTTTCATAGATACAAATGAGAAAACTATTTCAGTAAACTTATCTGTAATTTATTGTCCAAACAAAAGGTTATCAAGTAAATTCCACTTGTAGCGTTACACATAAAGATATGGTGCGAAGCTGCAATTAGATTATTTCTTCAATTGATGTCCTCTTACAAAATCTCCTGTCTGGAATATCATTTTCATAGATAACAGAAGTCTTTAATTAAACCCTTAGTGGATAGAAGATAAGATAAAAGTACATAATTATCCTACCTGGAGCGAATTTTCTGCTTGGTAACTTTTCAAAGCCCACCTTAGAAACGAAATTGCGGTCAAAGCCTATAATAAAAATGTCAGCTCGTGCTTGGAAGTTGGCTGATAGGTCAGCATCGAGACTATTGTAGCAGTTGTCAAAATGAATATCGAAACGAGATAACGGGCATTATAAATCGATGCAGCGCTGATGAAAGGGACGGTCGTTGATCTTCTTGAATCTTGAATTGGGGGGCGCCCTATCGAAGCCCACCTAAATTACTATAAGAGAAAAGTAGTTCCGATTCGTGCCACCGGCCAATTGAAACTTTCCGAACCCTCATTGACCGGTTGAGCACCGCCCTGGAACATTAACCTCATCAAATTAATTAACAGATATAATTGTTTGGGATTTTGGTTGTCTCGAACTTTTTTATGATAGCAATTATTATTCTATTGCTAAAAATGCTGTACGGTTGTGTGCACCTAAAGTTGTCGTATTATGACTTAATACTATTACACTTCTGGATGCACAATTAAACAGTGCGTTACCTGCAATTTTAATCAATCACTATTAAAATAATCTGTTAATTTAACATTGTTACGAGTCAACAAACCACTTGGTAATATTCGATGCGCCCTTTGCATTCAATACTAATCTACTCGTTGTTATGAATTGCAAACACAATAGAAGCAAATAAATCGCTGCGGGCTGCTAGCCTACAAAACGACGGATTGGAGTAAGCTCTTAAGCGGGCCTGGTTAAGCAAGATATGCCCAGAGCGAAACCTTAACTCAAACCATTGTCTGAAGTTTATACAACCGGATACTTAAGGCAACAGAATGGACGAAACGCTCCTCGGACACTTTCCTGTATCTATCCAGAACATTTCCTATTTATCTGTTAGGCCAACAGATTTGTAGGCTTTGACAAATGTGGGCTAGCTAGCTTTGTTGACAATTCAACAACGTTAATCAGAAGTGCCTGCCTACATAGATGGTGCTCTTATTTTCTTGTGAGGGATATACTATATTTTTATTTCCAAAAAGGTTTAAATTGACATTAGTGTCGATTCTGTTATCTAAAAACGTGCAAAATCGTGACTCAACGGCTTGATTTTGACATTTAGATTATAAGAAAAGTGTCAAAAACAAACAAGTCTGATTTTAAAATAGAAGTTTTAAAATAGCGGAATTACATACTCGTAGAAGTTTCACCCGACGTTTTTTGTAATACAACGTGTTGTAATGTGAGACTTCATGAAATGCAATGTACCGTACAAACCTAATTGTACTTGTTTAGCAATTGTTGCCTGAAATTGGCTTAAAGCGTTTACAGCCCAGCCATTTATAAAATAATTAATGAATTAAGTGTCATTTAGAGAAATTGATGTAACTTCTAAACGGTCTGTAATACCTTTTGGGAATTAAAAAAGTGCTTTTTAGTTTAGGTTAGCATTAAAAACTGTATGCAGGGTTAATGAAAGCGATAACTTCAAGAAGCTATAAATAAAACTATTGTTTTATCTGATTTTCTATTTTTGGACCTACCTCTTTATTTCTTCGATCAATGAGTTTGTTTTGTTCCACTAGCTCGGCTTGGCTAATTAAATGAATTTGCTCTCACAAACAATAACAATATTAATAGCAAACAGATTACTATAACAATTACGGGCATACGTAATGAGTGTAAACTAGAAATAGATAACAAGTGAACAGCATTGCATTGAAGTTGAACTATTGAGGATAATATCACTAAGCGTTTATATAAACTTCATTATACTAGCTTTGATAAAAATTACTTGAAGTACACACCACAATAAAATTGTTTTATTATATAAAAGTTACAGAGTAGGTAAACCTAATTTTGTAAATTGACAAAAATAGTAAGTTTAAAGAAACATTTTGCAATCATAAAAGAAACGTCTGGCTAACATTTTTTAATTAGGAGTTTACCGATGAAATTTTCGTAAAGCAGGTTCAGGGTTCTGAACAACCCTTCGGGGATAATAGTCGTGATTATGTATGTATGTAGGTACAGAGGTGCGATACTCTAACGTTCGATCGTAAGCTCGAGCTCACTTCGACCCACAAGTTCTGATCAAAAGTGACCTTTGTGATGTTGGCCTAGAGGCGAATTAAGCGAATACGGATTTGATGACGACATTCTTGATCCGCAGCGAGTTATCAAATCGAGCGATAGAGAATATACTGGCCATTTCAAATAAAAAATATTTTTTCTTCCCCCATCTCCGAAAGTGTATTTTTACTCTTCGATATCTGAGTGCAAAAGCCGTTTCTTTCCGCCATAGTATAAATTAAATTTATATATTCGTGTACACTAAGTTTGTGAATTTAAAACATCATTAAACCTATTTACTTCTCCCTCCATGGTGCCGAATTTATCATACAACCTTTTTAATTTGTTAAAAACTCAGACTCGGAACTTTTTGTTTGTACTTTTTAGGGTTCCGTAGCCAATTGCCAAAAAACGGAACCCTTATGGATTCGTCATGTCTGTCAGTCTGTCTGTCCGTCCGTATGTCACAGCCACTTTTTCCGAAACTATAAGAACTAGGTATACTCTTGAAAATTAGTAAGTAGATGTATTCTGTGAACCGCATTAAGATTTTAACGCAAAAATAGAAAAAAACAATAAATTTTGGGGGTATACTTAGAACTGAAACTCAATATTTTTTTTCATCAAACCCATATGATAGGTCTTCAAAAATGATATTGAAGTTTCTAATTTCATTTTTTTCTAAACTTAATAGTTTGCGCGAGAGACACTTCCAAAATGGTAAAATGTGTGTGTCCCCCCTGTAACTTCTAAAATAAGAATGATAAAACAAAAAAAAAATGTGATGTACATTAACATGCAAACTCCCACCGAAAATTGGTTTGAACGTGATCTAGTAAGTAGTTTTTTTTAATACGTCACAAATTAATTAATTTAAAAAAAATACACTATTATTAAATCGATCAAAGTTTTTTAGATAATGGTACGAAACCCTTCGTGCGCGAGTCCGACTCGCTCTTGGCCGGTTTTTTTTTAATTTGCTTAGTCATTTCCTCGCTGAGGTAGGATGAAAATAAGTTACGTGTTGCACTCGAGTGCAAAGATTTTTCACCTAGTGCTCTTTTGATTCCCTCGCTGACGCTCGGGATTCTAATTTTTAAATCACGAGCGCAGCGAGTGTTTGAATTTTAGAATCCTTCGCTTGCTCGGTCATCAAAATTGAGCACGCTGTAAAAAAACAACTTTGCACTCTTGTATAACAAATAACTATTGTGTGGCTAGTAATACTAATTTCAAACACGAAATGCTTTCTTTTATTAGATCAGTCATTTGTTTATTGAATAGTGTTATTGGCCGTATTTGTTGATTGGCGATTAGCTGTAAAACCTTTTATGAAGCCTAATGCGTTACTGAGAGCTACTCGTATGACAATTAAACCAAAATTTCTATTATTTGAGCAACTGTCCGTTTAAAGATTTTTATAATTATTTTATTCATCATTTTTCTATGAATTCCATTCTAATATGAGCTGTCAAACTCTTAGACTCACAGTAGTTCGTATTACTACGTTAAGATTAAGTTATTTAGCCATAGTACCTTTGTGAATGCTTACTTAATAAATTTAATACAAGTAGCGGGAAATTCAATGAACTTACAAAGTACATCCTGATCTAATACATTTGAAGGTTAACACGGGATTTAATATGTAGGTACAGTCACCTGAATAATTTAGTGAACAACATACATACTTAGATTTATTTATTTTTTACTTTTTCTTGCCCTTTTTAATAAACCCAAAGAACGAGGGTTCGAAACCACATAGGATGTAGGACTTTGTTATATAAAGTATAAATAGTACATGTAAATTTGTAAATAATGTCGCATACCAGATTATACACTATCTGAAGTAGCAGATACTTTTAGTTTAGTAGAACATGATTGATTAAATACAGATCTACGATAATGTACCTAGATCGATAAGGCGAGAACTAACCAGAATTTTTTGCTTACATCATACGATATATGTATGAGTATTGTTCGCAATTCTGTATTACATCTTCTTAACGCACCTGTGGTCTAGTGGTTTTACCACCGGCTTAGCGCTAAAGGTCCAGATACGATTCCCAGCGAGGGGTACATACTCAATTTAGATTAGGTTGGTTAAGTCCGCCTGACTAGTTAACACCATCCTATATTAGGATAGCACTAGGGTACCGCTAGTTATAGCGATTGTTGTTAAACAATGTTAGTAGCATTGTTGTATTCCGTCATTAGAGATAAGATAGACAGTTCTTTTTATCGGAAAAACGAAGTATATTAAATATACAGACTCAAATAGATAAATGCTTATACCGCTTTTTTCTATTATATTGTAAGTTAAGACTTTAAACTATCGCGTTGCATTGCATTAAAACTGTTTTAACGGGACTAAAGACGATTAATTTTGTAAGTATGTACATATCTACTTACTGCTTGACGTTTCGGCCGCGATGCTGCGGCCGTGGTCACAAGCACTGAGCGCGGTTCACTTGTGACCACGGCCGCAGCATCGCGGCCGAAACGTCAAGCAGTAAGTAGATATATGTACTTACTTACAAAATTAATCGTGTTTAGTCCCGTTAAAACATTTTTAATTTTGTAAGTTGTCGCCCTGTGAAAGTGTAGTACGATTCGCTCGTCAACTATCTCGAGACGTGGGACTCACGTCTATAGATATGCACCGGTTGAAGCCACTGAAACGGTAACCCTACTTCAGAATAGGAAATCCAAAATGCAAATAGGCTTACAATGTTTATTCCCCTATTCAAGAATACAATTGCTCAGGGAGGGGTTTAATGGATCGTTCACTCTGTCCGCTTGAGTTTTAAGTCCTAAAAGACTTAGCTTTAGGATAATCTTCTTCGTCTATGGCGGCTACCCGGAACCTGGAACCAGCGGGATCAGTCTGCGCGCAGGGACGAAAGCATGGTCGTATACGCCAGACAGCTGGTCACGCGCAGGCTCTAGCAGGCAGGCAGCAGCGAACGGGCCCCGGGGCACACACCGGTGTCACAACACCGGTGCAAGATTTTGCTATAAATATATTATTTTTTACATTCGATGTAGAATGGTCATTGCAACTCTTTGTGCTTGTGGTTTTTTTTATCTATTGTGAACTTTTTTCGTGTTTTGAGAGGTGTTGGTATGTGTGAGGACCATCGACAGATCGGGAACTTTCGGATTAGAGATTACTAAATGGTAATAGATTTTGCTGCCTTTTGCACTGCAGCTGTCCGCGTTGATATCCTTCTAGGGTTCGTTTGACTTTTCTATCATTCAAAAAATTCCTGTCTTATTTCGCAATTTCAGCATACCTAATACGAACAAGATTGTAGTGTTTTCTTTGACACGGATAAATAAGTTTTTTATGCTTACCATGAATATTTAAAACATATAGTTTTCTGTTACGTCATAGAGGGTTACCAATGTCTACCAATTTATATATTTTAAACGAAACCGGAGTAAGAAATAACTCCTTCCGCGTTTCTTGTAACTTCTTTTCAGGGTGTACGTAGTAATTAATGGCTTAAATATTGACGTATGAAAAAAGTAAAATAATAAGTAAAAATTAATAAAAAAAAATATATTTCAATTCATTTTTATTTATTTAACTACATATAACAACACGTGACTGTACCGAGCGTTATTTATGGCCAATAGAAATGTCGTTGGCGGTTTAGAGGTCGATGTTAGTGCGCCCAAGGCTCCGCGGGTGTCGTCGACCTAGCGCCGCCTTACGCAACACGGTAATCTTATCATCAGCATGCGAAGCTCGCTCCTTGCCGAATTTCAACTGCTGGCACGATCGCTTCGATGAGGTCGAAATGGTTTTTTTTTCTTTTTGATTCTCAATTTAATAGTGTGTGCTTTTTGAAAAAGTCGATGGTAAAGTTTTTGTTTAAATCTTTAGTCTAAGTAACCAGTTCTTGTCACGAAACAATCATATTTATTCCAATTTTTTTTTCAGATTTAAATTGAAAAATCTTTTTGCATCTGATCTGGAGTCAACACACACTGAACAGATAACAGAATCAAGTCCATTTCCAAACGTGCGCAACACAATTTTCCCAGGTACATTCGATTTATCTAACTAGTTAAAAATCGGCTGCTACGAACGGCTGCTACGAGAGTTTGCTACGAGTTCCGTAGCGCGGTCCGGAAAAGCCGCAGAGAGAGGTGCGCCCGCGCCGGTGGGACGAGCCTAAGCGCGCACCACCCCGCGCGTATTTATTCGCAAGGCCACGCCAGCCGATCGTCAGTGCGCAAACGACGCTCGCACGCGATATACAATCTTACAAGCGTTCAAACAAATCTTTCCGACGCTCTCGTTACGCGCACGAATGTTAAATAAAAAAAATATTTAAATAAACTAAAAAAAACATTTCAACAGTTTGTTTCTTAGTACGGACATTTTTTATGAACAATATTTATTTTTAACTGTAGTATAATTCCTTTTCGGGCAGTTTTAATAAAATCACGAAAAAAAATATAAACAATCAAAATGTTTGCGTTTTTGGAGAATTCCAAAATTGTGTGGGGTATATGCCAAGTGGTGTCCTTCTGTGGTTCGCGGGTATCGACGCCTGTACTGTTAGCGACGGTGGTAGCGCTCCTGGCGGCGCGTGTGCTGTCCGTCTATCGGGAGATTAAGAAGCTCCCGCCTGGTCCGTGGGGTCCTCCGGTGGTAGGGTACCTGCCCTTCCTGGGGATAAGACACAAGACCTTCTTAGAGCTAGCGAGACACTACGGATCCTTATTCTCGGCGAGGCTCGGCAACCAACTCACCGTCGTGTTGAGCGACTACAAGCTGATCAGAGAGGCATTCCGGCGCGAGGAGTTCACGGGTCGGCCAAATACCCCGCTAATGCACACCTTAGACGGACTCGGTAAGTACCTGATAGGGATGTAGATATCATAGTTTCCCCCCACATTTTTGCATAATAAAATCACGAAACAAAAATTTTGGCAGAAACATGTTTTCTAAGTAAAGCACCTTGCAAAGTGTTAAGTCTAGCAATGTTTATGCGCTGCCTTGCCGGCACAAAAACATTAAGCACATGGGTATGTGGGCGTTGCGGCCCTCCCGCCGGCGAGGCCCTCCCCTCCTGAGCACTCACTGACCGCCTCTCTCTGTACAGGCATTATAAACAGCGACGGCCGCCTGTGGAAGAGCCAACGCCGGTTCCTACACGAAAAGCTGAGGGAGTTCGGCATGACATACATGGGAAACGGCAAGATGATTATGGAAACCAGGATTAAGGTAACTTATAGTCATTTGTTACACATTAAATTTTATTTTGTATTTTATTCTCGAATCTGTACTCATTGTGGGTTTTCTTTATCAGAACGAGGTTTTCGACCTGATTGACAACATCCGTCGCACTGAAGGCTCAGCAATCGATGTAAACCCTATGTTAGCATTGGCGGTGTCCAATGTGATATGTGGCATCACCATGTCAGTCCGATTCAGCAGTGGTGATGCCAGATTTGAGAGACTTAACTTCTTAATCGAGGAAGGTATGAGGCTCTTTGGCGAAGTTCACTATGGGGAATATATACCGCTATATAATGTAAGTACCTACTATTATTTTGTTATTTCACTTTTGCATACCTAGTCTCTGATTAACTCTTTGGGGATAATAGTCATGTATCTCTAACTCATCGCTTGCTTAGCAAGTATGATTTGCTTATCAAAACTACAAACCATTTATTGATATGTTAATCGTTATTTGACGAATTCTTGCAAATTACGAACCTAAACTCCTATTCAATTATGATTCCCAAAACAATACGATGCTTTTCTGTGGTTTCTCACAAAAAGTTTATATGTAACGCAACTTTTTAAAGCTTACATGTTTTGGAATTAAAATGTAGCTTTCCCTCCCCTCTACATATTTTCATGGAAATAGCTAGACTAGCACGTCGATCGTTACCATAATCGTTATTTTGTTTACAGTATCTCCCCGGCAAAGCACAAGCAAAAGAAAAAGTTGCCAAGAACAGGGAGGAGATGTTCGCCTTTTACCAAACTTTGATAGACGAACATCGGCGGACTTTAGATGTGAACAACGCCAGAGACCTCATCGATTCATACTTGATTGAGATGGAAACGGCTGAATCGGAGGGCAGAGCTAAAGACTTGTTCGAGGGCAGGGACCACGGTGAGTCTTTCAAACCTTTTTAATTTATAAAAAACTTTTGTAAAAGATATTTGTCTTATATTTTAGAGTCAATAAAATATAGCACATAGTAACAATATATTCTCTTTACAGAGCTTCAATTAAAGCAGATCCTGGGGGATTTATTCTCAGCGGGAATGGAGACTATAAAGTCATCAATATTGTGGATGATAGTCTTCATGCTGAGAAATCCGGACGTCAAACGGAAAGTGCAGGAGGAAATCGACGAGTTCGTCGGCCGAAACAGACTTCCAACTATGGAGGACATGTCTCGGTTGACGTACACGGAAACGACGATCCTCGAAACACTTAGGATGTCAAGCATAGTTCCTCTGGCCACAACGCACTCTCCGACCAAGTAAGTTGAAAATCTTACGCATAAAATATGAACTTTGTTTATTTTTTCATAGCATTACAATGCTCTAACCACGAATTTTCTTTTGTTCATCAGGGACGTCCATCTAAATGGCTACAAGATCCCCGCAGGAGCTCAAGTAGTTCCATTGATCAATTGCGTGCACATGGATCCCAACCTGTGGGATGAACCCCACAAGTTCAACCCCAGCAGATTCATCGACGAGAACGGCAAGATCAGACGCCCGGAATTTTTCATGCCTTTCGGAGTGGGTCGCCGTATGTGCCTGGGAGATATACTGGCTCGTATGGAGATGTTCATGTTCTTCTCTTGCTTGATGCATCAATTCGATGTGATCTTGCATGAGGGCGACCCGCTTCCATCTTTGGAAGGTATTGTCGGTGCAACGATAGCACCGAAGGCATTCCGCGTCAAGTTTTTGCCGCGCTCGCCGGCCGTGCCAGCCGTGTTCCTGCCCGACCACTTGCAGCTACGTCACGTGGGCGCCCACTGAAGACCCATCTCAATTTTAATCCGCCACACACCCACCAGTATTCACTGATCACTCGTTTTAGAGCGCATCATCAACCATTTATTTAAGACTAGTTTCTAAGTTACGACATCGCGAAAGCGTTGCTCGAGGCTGTGCATAAAGTGTTCAATATATTTAATTATAAAATGAACTATAGCTTTAGTTGTAAAAATTCCCATCGTTGAGATTATAAATGTTACGCACGTGTGGTTGCAGTATTAAGCGCGTAGATTTTAAATTTATTTTGATAGTACGCAAACTCACACGTCGGCTGAAACATTATGTAAATTATTTCTAAGTCGATTAAGCTCTAGTACCTATACCAAATTAAATTTATAATTGTTCTAGATCATTATTTATTAGTAGTTAGTCTATCACTTCGAGAGTGTTGTATTCTGAGTGTGATCTCAAGGATGTGTGGATGTTTGGTATTTTATGTATCCTATCGAAAGTAAGACATTCCATGTCAGAGAAGGGACCTGCAGCTAGTCTTAAGTGAGTTGACATTATCGACATTTAACCTAGTTTTCGTAACTTAGCGTGAAGTGTTTAATATTGAATTGTTTTATTCGCAACAAAGTTGCCGTGCAGTACTGTGTACTTCAGTAAAATAAGTCTGTTATATAACTCAACTCACCGTCGTTAGTACATTACCATTACTTATTTACCAAGCTTTGTACAATAGCAATAGTTTTGGAACTATGAAAATATACGGTGATTTATAAAATGATTTTATGTCTTATTTACACTTTCTTTCTTTCTCTACCCTTAATACTCTCCTTTGCCTTTGATTAAAAACATACCTAAGTAAATGATTCCATCTATTTAATAGATGCTTGTATTTTGATACCATAACATTGTATTTTAAGAGAATGTATACTGCTGACCATTACTTTAAAAAACATTTTTAAGAAAGTCCATAAAAAAAGAATGTTGTTTTTGTCCCAATCAACTATTACACAATTCCATAAAAGAAAAAGTACATTACCAAAGAGGTCTGTGACCACCGACTTTTTGCTTGAATAGATTCTTAGAAAATTAGAATGACATTAAATTAAATTAAGTTTAAACAAGCAAATTGCTTTGTTGCGCGGCTCATGTTCAATGGTAACTCGAGCTCCTTGTTTTTGTCGTCGACCTATGACTTAATTCCTAACAGTACCTACATAAAATAGCTAAATAAAAATCGCAGTACATTCACGAAGGCCATTGACCGGAGAGTCGTGGGAATCATAATAAAAACATGTTTTACCTAACTACATAACAAAGTACGAGTAGGTATATCGGTTGTATGGGTGAAAATTATCGTAATTAAAAAATATATAATATTATAACACTAGTATATTGACTTCTTGTCGGGAAAGTGGAGCGTCATGTCTGCAGTTTTGTATTATTTTCTAAAATTTATGTTTTGTCGAATATTATTGTTGAAATAATGGTGGATTATTTATTGTTAAGTGTTCGTAACGTGCATGAGTGTTAGTAAATAAAACAAAACAGTGCAACATCACTTTTCAAATTCTCTCAAGAAGTCCGTGTGAGTCCTCAATAAAGTCCCACAGCTTTATTAAGTCTCGAGGGGTTTGTGGGAAAATCATTTATTATTAAACGTTCATTATCACTCATTATCATCCACTTAATGTAAAGAAAATAATAATTACTATTAAAAACTTAACACTGGCTAAATGTGCTGATCGCACGAAGCCATTATTTAAGGAATAAAAAAGGATACTTACTTAAAATAAGCAAAATTTTAAACACTGAAAGAAGACGACAACCTCAGGCGGGAATCGAACCACGCACCTTCCGAATTCCGGGCGGCTGCCTTAACCACTTGGCTACCGAGGTCTGGCTTTCAACCGTCGAAATTTGTCAGTGCTTGATGCTTATGTTTTTAGTCAACATAAGTAACTTAAGTATATTTAAGCGTTTATAAAACGCTAAAACATACAACATTAATTTACTTACATTATTATAATCAGCCTATAAACGTCCCACTGATGGGCACGTGCCTTCACACATGGACAAAAGCGTATGGTTAGATTGGGATGTTACCCACCTCGTTGGCCCAATACTGCACGGTAGGTAAACAAAAATATAATTTTCTAAAATAACAGTGTCGCGTAGTGAAATAATACAACCACCCCCTCTCTTCCCTTGGGTGTCGTAAAAGGCGACTAACGGACTAAAGACTGCACATACACCCAACAGCAGAGTGGCGATAGGCTCACCACTTGTCACGCTGAGCACATGTGCAGTCGCTATTTGGTGAAAAGTGGACTATGGTAGAGGGCTGCTTTTGCTGTTCTCATTGCCTAGTCTCTGGCTAACCCTTCGGGGATAATAGTCGTGATTATGTGTGTGTGTAAAATAACATAGGCACTAGTGAAAATCTAGGTTCATGGATTACGATTCCCTATTCTCAGCACATAATAATATATTTGTCGAAATGAAACACTTTTTTACGGATTAACTCGCGTTTAATTTACTTATATTATCCTGTCTCCCTGTGACCACGGACCCTGTAAAGGGTTCGAAACGTCAGGATAATATAAAAACTATGTAAATAGTAAATTAAACGCGAGTTAATCCGTAAAAAAGTGTTTCATTTCAATGTGTAGTGCTCGCTTAAACCTCAGAAAATAATATATTTGTCGTTTCGTTAACCTTCGCGAAGGCTAAGCAAGTATCGCGATTAAGGGTCCTCGATGATTGAAACAAATTTATAAAAAAATTAACAAAACACCGATTATACGAGATAAGTCGCCACTGCATAATAACTTACGACTTCCATGTAAACACTAGATGAATGTATAAAAACTACGTGGAGCTAATAGTGAATCACAAAATACTTACATAACACTAGATTTTAATTTTTTTAACAAAAAGTAGTGTTGTGCATTCGTGTGTTCTGAGCGGGTAATTGTCTGAGCCTACTTCGCACCTGTCCTTGTAGTTTTGTCTATAGAAGTACTTTGCTTCGCTAGTTTTATTATTTACAAATTCGTTTTAAATAAGCAAACTAGCAAAGTAAATTACTTCTACTCAACTAAGGATATGGCTACCGTATGTATGGCGTCAGACTTGGACAAGAAGGTGGTAGGGTTAGGGTCAGGTTGAGAGGGTTAACGCAGAAATCATAAACGTTGATTTAGCTTAGTTATTGCGATTTAAAGTTCACAATACATACTTACATAAAATCACGACTATTATCCCCATAGGGTTAGTAGAGACTAGGCAATGAGGACCGAAGAAGCAATCCACTGCCTTAGTCTACTTTTCACCAAACTACAAGTGCACATGTGCTCGGCTTGATAGGTGGTGAACCCATCGCTGCTCTATGCTTTTAGGTGTATGTGCAGTCTTTAGTCCGTTAGTCGCCTTTTACGACGCCCAATGGAAGAGAGGGGTTGGCAGTATCATTTTTGTGAGCCACCACACACGGCAAAATCCACGGCAGAAAGTTTAAAATCGCAATAACTCGGCAAAAAAAGAGTTTTTTTTTCAATATTTCCTACGAAGTATTAATATCTTTATTATTGGATTTTTTGCATTCACAATGCTATTTAGATATAGGATAAAATGTTTACTAGAGAAAAACAACCAATCTCAGGAAAGCTCGAATGGGATTCGAACCCATGACCTTTGGATTGCCGGTCCACTGCTCTAACTGCTAAGCTACCGAGACCCCAGACTACTCGTTGAATTTTTTCTAGTTCCTAGTTTGCGATTTACGCTGCGTGATCTTTAGTCCGTTACTTATAATACTGGTAGTGTTTTTATTACGCACACAAGTCTCCTCTCAGTTTATATTTTACTGCAATTTTGTTGCGTTGCTGATATAGACGTGTGAACCAGTCTAGACGACATAATAGCTTGGATAGTACTCTTGCTCAGCAGAAGCGGCGTGATGAGTGATATAAAACTGTAAATGCATTTATCATTCTGTTTAGTGATGAATATAAAAATCTATGTGCGCTCATATCGTAGGCTATATTGTGTTGGACTTTGTACAGTGATACAAGAGTTGTGAATTGTGCTGATATTATTGTATACTCGTAAAGTAAAAAAAGGTTTTTTTTAATCTACAAAGTTGTAACTTTTATACTTACTACTCTTATGGCAGTTTTATCAGAGCAGTGCGGGGTAAGAAAAGTAACTGTAGTAAAAAGTGGAAAAGTAAATATCCTACATGTACTGTCCCACTTGCTGGGAAATGGTCACCATCATTGTAATTAATTCATCGTTACAGAGCGTTTACGCAGTTCGCTTTCCCATACAAACTTCCAAGTTGAAAATTTAACCACTCACTCTTGGATTTTTTTTGACACTTTTTTGACAGTAACTGTCAACGTCAAATTAGACAGAATGGAGCATAGACTATGCGATATTGTGCGATAACAATACATAAGATGAACCACAGAACCTAAACTTGTTCATACTAAAGTAGTCTGTAAGTCTATGAAAACACGGTACAAAGTCAAGTGTGTTTTTGTAGGTGCGGTCTCATGCGACCGCTTGGGGTTTGATGGGAAAAAAATATGCCAATTTTAATGAAGCTTTGCACGCTAAAGTAAAATACAGAGATCTAAATAGTATGTTTATTTAACTATATTATTGCGATTTTAAACTTTCTATATTGTACTTTAAATCGCAATAACTCAGCTATTTAAACGTTTTTAAAAATGTTTTCTACAAACTAGATCCCATTGTTTTACTTTAGCATGCAAAGTTTCATTAAAATTGGCTTTGGTTTTCACAATTTCTACTTGGAAGTTTGTAATGGGAAACCGAAATGCGTAAAGCCTCTTCAACACGCTTACCAAATGCAGGGTGATGACCACAAACTCGGTATAAGAATGGAAATATTTGAAACAATTTGCTAGTGGGGTCACACTCTGTTAGCTTGCAGAGTGAGACCCCATCGCGCATCCGCGCGTCAGCATAATTTGTCGCAGTGCACGACGAATAACATGCCAACAAAATATCTGATGCGCTAGAGTATGGCCTCAGGACTTTTGGATATCTAGCTGAGAGCTGTGCTACTAGGCCACTAAGGTAGTAGGAAGGCGTATTTATAGGAATTAATTCACTGATTAATTTAACCGCCTCTGTAGCTAAGTCACCTGTCTTAGACCCAGCGGTTGTTCGACAGAGCTATTCTATACCTCGGTGGTGGTCAATGCATCAGCTCGGATTGCGGAAGACATGGGTTCGATTCCCACCTGAGGTAGTCAACTTTTTTCAACGTTTCATTATCTTAAAACTAAATTATATAACTAAAAACAGCCAGCTAAGATTTTGTAGTTTTACAAACTGATATAGTTGTGTAAAATACCTGTTTGAATGGGAATAACTCTTGCGAACTACCATCCGGAGCTAGAAAGCTGCTTGGCTTATCTTATCTTATCTTATTGGGGCCTGCAGAGGTCTCCCCCTCGCAGCGGCACGTCGACCCATTGGGATCTTTTGTGCAACCCCGTCCTATCACTCTGTCTCCTCAGAGAAAATGACTGCCATAAGTTTGACAATGTCTTTGAGGGCGAAGAGCCTAAAATCCTCTGGTTTCGGGTAGGCGAATCCCAAGAGACTCATTCTTTTCCTAGCAAGGGAGTCACAGTCACACAGTAGGTGTTGCATGGACTCCGTTTTCTCCCCACATGCCCTGCACAAGCTGTCTGTTGCTAGTTGCAAAAGCTGCTTGGCTTAAAATCTTCCGGGTTTTCCCAGACATCAGGATCCATGTGATGGCCCATTGAAGAGGTGTCATAGCACCTTTAGGAACCTTGTAATTTCCTAACTACTTATAATATGTACTAGGTTTGGTTGGTGGTAGGGCTTGTTAAGTCTGCCTGGCTACCAACCACCATCTTATCTAAAGTCTGGGACCATAACAACATTGTTACTAGCATTGTTGTGTTCCGACTGTTTAGAGAGCCAGTTCCGCAGCGGTTGAAATTCCGGGTGAAGTGCGCTTCCACCTTCGGCCTTATCGTTACTTACCATCAGGTGAGAAAGAGAGAGAGATACCTTCATTGACATTGAGATGAAGGCCAAGTGCTCAGTAGTGGATAAAAAGAAATTGGTAATTTCTTCTACTTGCGCTGCTTAGCTATTTCGCACATTTGTGGTGGAAATGCACCCTTACGTACTGCTTTTGTTGGTAATCACCATTGTATGAACAGGTTTCAGGTTTCAATACTCCTCAGTGGTTGAGTGACATTGTGGTCGGTCTCGATATCCGGAAGTCCCGCGATTTATTCCTTAACGCTTCTTTAATAACTAAGTATAATCTTAAAGCACATGACATGTAAGGCTTCCTAACTTTTAAGAAGATTAACTCCGTGTTTTTTTTACATATCAAGTCCACTATCATATTCTCTTGAAGTTTTTTTTTATTAGCCTGTATCCTTTTACAAATTTCCAATTACTATTACAAACTCAAGAAAAAATTAATTAGCCAAATAAGTGCAGCCATTCTGGAGTGATGCGCGAACAAACATTCGTGGCAATTGATTTTTATTTTATAATGTAAGCTTGAATAAGTAGTGGATTTACAGTTGAAATTAACTGCAGCACATACAACATTTGTGTATTTAATACTAAGTTGGGATTTGATCAAAGCTATTTCATAATACAATTAACACGGTTCTTAATATAATTTTACCAGGTGTGAAGCGAGGGTGATCTCCTCGTCAGTGGGAGGCTATGAACATCAATAAAACATACGAATTACCTGTCAGGTCATAGTCCTACTATCCCACATGATAAAGCCTAGCAGAAATTCCACTATTCAAGTTCAAAATATCAAACATCAAAAGGAAATAGAAGAAAACTCGTACGTACAGTTCAAATTGACTGTAGCACATACAAACACTACTTTATTAAAACTTAATTGCGATTTAAACAAAGCTATTTCATAATACAATTACAAGGGATCGCAAATGAATTACACCAAGAGTGGAGCGAGGGTAATTTCTACTACAATTACAAGGGATCGCAATAGAATTTCACCAGGGGTGGAGCCAGGGTGACTCCGACGGTGCCTCGCATCTCGTGTTCGGTGGGAGGCTTCGAGGCCAGTCGGATGCGCTGGCGTCGGAACAGGTGCGCCACAAGACCGCAAGCCAGCATGCGGGACAGCTCGTCGCCAGGGCACATGCGTTTACCTAAACAATTGAAATGTTATTTTTCAATTTGTATGTTGTTGGTTGCACCGTGCACCGATAGACCCCGCCCGAATACTAAGGCGGGTTTCTGATTGACAATTTTCATTATTATTTTTTGGGTCTAAATCTCAGAATAATAACTAAAGCAAAGTTATTATTCTGAGTTCTAAATAAATGTCTATTCGTCTTTCCCTCTATTTCTCAAGCGCTTTTTTGCGCGCTTTTGACTTTCGTTTTTATAGCAACAGTATCTCATTAATATGTCAAGGATCATAAGACCGCCGGCGGTCGCGAAACAATTGATTTTTAATTTACGATCTTCAAGGGGTTAAACCTCTTTTGAATTTACATCCTAAGATATATGAAAGAAATATTTTTAAATATTGTTATCATTCAGTTTAGTTAAGACTGTTTTGTAGATTCGTAGTATTTGATATTTTTTGTTAGTAAAAATAATTCGTTCTGATCGTAACGAAGTTCTGCTACCCTATCGGCAAAAAAATATGAATATGGACATGGGCTTCATTTGACATTTGAAGCTCATAATATGCCCATATAAGGACAAAATATGGGCTTCAAATGTCAATCTAAGCCCATGTCCATATCCATATTTTTTTAGCCAATAGACCCCCTGATCATTAAAGTTTAGATCTCTTTGGATGTAAATTCAAAAAAGGTTTGTTAAGACCCTATTGCTATAAAACATAAGTTAATAATAAAAAAGCGTTGAAGAATTTCGACAGAGCTATTCTATACCTCGGTGGCGGGGTGGTCAATGTATCCGCTCGGAATGCGGAAGACGTGATTTCGATTCCCTCCTGAGGTAGTCAACTTTTTTCAAAGTTTCATTATCTTAAAGTTAAATTATTTATCTAAAAACAGCCAGTTGAGATTTTGTAGTTTTACAAACTGATAGATAGTTGTGTAAAAGACCTGTTTGAAAGGGAATAAACTCCTGCGGTTTCAGCAGACTACCATCCGGAGCTAGAAAGCGGCTTGGCTTAAAATCTTCCGGGTCTTCCCAGACATCAGGATCCATGTGGATGGCCCATTGAAGAGGTATCACCATAGCACCTTTAGGAACCTTGTAATTTCCTAAATATGTATCCTGAAAAGAAACAACAATTAATATTGTTTACTAAACCTATGAATAATATTGACCCTAGTTAGTTTATAAAAATGAAAATAACCTCTAAACTATAATACAACATATTGTTAAAGATGTGTATTCGGTCAAAGATCTAAGGCATAATATCTATGCAAGCAAAGTATGTACATATATTATTACTACTGTAACTGTACTGTACTGAAATATAAATAATCACATCCTGTCTTATCCTACAACGCGTTAGGTAGGTACCTGTAAACAGCCATGAGGAATCCCAACTGGAACTATAGACCGAATTCTTTGTGTTTCGCTAATCGTTGCCATAAGGTATGGTAACTTCGAACCGTCAACTTCTCCTTCTTCGGGATAAACTGACAAGATCTCTTTACGAACAAGTTCCTGAAATAAAATTAATATGATTAATTATATTTACATATTCTTCAATATGTATCTTATAGATAAACTAGAATCGATTCTTACTTGTTCTTCTGGATAAAGAGCCATGTACAGTAAATACCAGGACAGAGTCACTGACGTAGTATCAAGACCAGCTCCAAACATGTCCGCTAGCAAAAAGAAAAGCTGTTCATCTGTCATAAAACGTGAAGATTCTTCTCCACTTTCAAATCTTCTTTTCTGTTCCTCGAGAAAATTGTCTAAAATGCATTCGTCTTCTGATGCTATCAAAATATTGGGATCAAAATAATGTTCTCTGTTAGCAGCGTATTTGCTGTAGGTAATACATTTGATATGACCTTCAGGATGTTCATCAAATAGGTTTGCATGTAGTGGATATTCTGCTCCTTTTGGAGTTACTAAGTTCAGCATTTTGCGGCGTCTTTCTACAATACTGGCATAGAGTCTATGAGTTTGGGCCTGTCCTCGAACTAGGACTTCTATAGTCTTTCTTGTCGATGATGAGATGAATCTGTAATTAAATTATGAAAATTTTAAATCTTTGGAGCATTAGTAAGTACCTATGTTTATATTTTTTTTATGATATATACCTTACAAATGGTAAGAAATTTACAACACCCGCTACGCCCATTTCATGACAACCTTCTTCTTGAATTTGACGAAACCAATGCCACGTTTTGTCATCAGGAGGGTATTTGAATCCAAATATTAATTCATTTACCACGTTTCCAAGAGAATTTGTGAGCATATGAGCCAAATCAACTGCGGAACCAGGCGATTTTTCTATATTCTAAAATGAAACAACATAGTATCATAGTCAGAAAATTTTACAATAATAAATTCAACTGATTTTATATAAGTATATTAACCCCTTGAGGATCGTAAAAACAGGCACAATTACAAATCAATTGTTTTGCGACCGCCGGCGGTCTTATGATTCTTGACCGATTAAAAAGTCTGGACTGGACAATACTTCGAGTTAATACGAAAGGGAAGCTTAAATTAAAATGTCTCCAAGTCTGAGGTGCTTGAAGAAGGGAAATGTATATACGTCAAACTATAATAAAATTATCTATGACGACAGATAGAAGACTAATATATGATTAAAATACTAGAACCATGCGAACATGAGAAATTGCACACAAAACTTAAGTTGTAACAACAAAAAAACAAAAGTTGGCAATCGTGTTCTGCGTCTTGCTACCCGCCCCGCGACAACATTTGTCAGTGACATTAAAAGGTCACTTCCAAGAATTAATGTGGGTTTGTGTCCATAATAAAAACTGCATTTTTTTTCTCAAATCTGAACGCACTTGGTCAACTTCACCTTTAGTGATTATTCAAAAAGCTCCTACTCGTACCGCTATGCAGGTAGAGTCTTTTGTATTTACGTAACGAAGCGTGAATGTAACAAATTGAACTCACTAAAATCATTGTATTGTTCTAAAGAATAAAGTCACTTGCGGCTAAATAAAAGATTGGCCGATTACTTCAGAGGACAGGCAAGGTCTCCCATTCATACAAAATTAACCTCATTTGGAAATCAAAACTTAGTATTTTGTTTCATAGACGATTATGTGAGAGAAATCTCTGCTATATTCTTTTAATAGTTGTACTTTACGAGAGTGTGCCTCTTCAGCAACGATAGACGTAGAAGAGTGTACAGAAGACAGGGTGAACGCTTTGCCAAAGCCTGCATCCAGGAGACTGTGGAATAGGGAGGCGGATCCTACATGTTCTGGGGCGGCATTTCGGCTGACAGCAAAACCGACCTTAGGTGATTGCATCTTCGTATATTCATAACTTACAGGGTCTTACAGGCCTTACAGGTAAAGTATTTAAAAATACAAGTGTTTCACCAATTCATTATATATCTCTCCAAAACTTAGTCTCCAACATACGATAAGTGTATGAAGTTGTCAAAAGTTTTAGATAGCCTATCTGACACTTAGTAGAAAGTGGTGAAAGTGAAAAACTTAATTACTTATGCAATAAACTCAGTCTGAAGGAGAAAGGTTATATAAATAGAGGTACATTTAATGCGATTCAGAACAAATTTTTCATTTTGATCTTTTTTTATTCATCAATAAAGTATTTCCTACTGGTATAACAGAAGTGACCTTGCGTCTTAATCCAAAGGTCCCCGGTTCAATTCCTTGTAGAGACATGTAGAGGTATACCTATAAACTATAGCGTACGAGTCACAGATGTCTTAAATGTATGTTTGTTTGTCTAATTTTAGGTATTATTCAATGTAGGTATGTTAAAATAATTATAGGTCATGACGACAGTGACAAAATAGGGCATCAATAGTAGAAGAGAAGGGTTCACTGTTAGTGTTGCTAAATTACAAAACGTTTTGTAGGTAGTTGTTAGCGAGTAAATTATTTGCAAACTTTTTTTTCTTACCCATTCAGGATGTCTTTTTTTCAGCTGTGGAGATGAATGGGCGCAAGTAACGACATAAATATATATCGTTACCACATGGCAAATGGGGAGATTGAGCCATGACCCACCACGCTGACCCATTGTGGGTTAGTAAATAGGGTAATCATGCATACATATAATCACGACTATTATCCCCGAAGGGTTAGTCAGAGACTAGGCTAATTATGACAGCAAAAGCAGTCCTCTACCATAGTTCCACTTTTCACCTAATAGCGACTGCACATGTTCTCAGCGTGACTGGTGGTGAGCCTATCGCCGCTCTATGCTGCTGAATGTATGTGCAGTCTTAAGTCTGTTAGTCGCCTTTACGACACCCAATGAAAGAGAGGGGGTGGTAGTGTTCTTTCACCGCTACCCGACACCGTTAAAATAGGTAATTGGTGTGACATTATCCTGGAACTTACTTCAAGGAGTTCGTAAACGCCAGCAGCGATGCGTTTTTCCAGCTTGTCCCGTGATACGCTGTGCTTACTCATTCCAAAGCTCTTCAACCACGAAGACACCTGTTTCCTTTGATCTTTCCATAAGGCACCTTCAGCGCAAATTATACCTGACAACAGAAATTATAGTTCTAAGAGTACAATCACGTGTTTAGTTGAAGTTCTAAAAAATATATTTGGCTGATGGGTAGTTTCGGAGATAACCTCCTATATCCAACTTATAAACTTTACCTCTATAAGCTTAATAATAGTATAGAAAACTTACCATTTCCATGCATGATGCCGTGTGTCAGAAATAAAGGCGCTCTTCCAGAGAATATGTCTTTGGCAAACGCATCGCGTATCATCTTATTGTCGGACAAGACTACCGCGTAAATATTCCCCATTCCTATGCCGTAAATCGGGCCGTAAGTCTTAGATAGCTTAGTCAGGGTCAAATGGGGCTGGTGACGGTCCATGAAGGGCAAATAACCCAAGATCGGCAGGCCCCAAGGCCCTGGAGGCAGGTTCTTCCATTCATTAAATTTTCGAAATATCCAAAAACCCGCAACCACGGTGAAGAGCCACAGAAATATTAGATCCATCTCTTATCTGTAATAATAATTAATTTAAGGAAACATTATTGTGAATAAATAGTAAGAAAGTCGAGGTATAAACATCGAAGTATAAACATATTACGGATTAATGGACATTAATAAATTTAATAATGTGTTTCAATATTATAGATGCGGTATGATTTTTAATATAATTGTGTAATTCAATATAATTGTGATTGTCTTATAAATTTTTTTTTTGTTTAAATTCGTTCTTTAGATGTATATTTATTTTTGTGACATTTGTTGTTTTTATAATTTTTACTTAGTAATCGCTTTTTATGAGACGATTTCTAATTAATATTGTAAAATCATTTTTTTAAATATTTGCACACCAATAAACAGGTAGAATGCGTTGGCTAAAATGTAATAATAATAAGACTGTACTTGTACCTATATTTTCGCAAATAAAGATGTATGATTATCATTATGAGGGCGTAGCTAAGACGTTAGGTTTGCAATCTTGCCAGATAAGTACCTTTCGCATTGCAGATTCACTAGATGGGTGACCATATAAAAATATCTCAAGATATAAAACATAAGCATCAAGCACTGACAAATTACGACGGGTGAAAACCAGACCTCGGTAGCCAAGTGGTTAAGGCAGCCGCCCGGAATGCGGAAGGTGCGTGGTTCAATTCCCGCCTGAGGTTGTCGTCTTTTTTCAGTGTTTAAAATTTTACTTAAGTATATTTAAGCGTTAATAAAAAATAAATTCAAGCTACGACCTAATGAACACAATAGAGAAAATTAAGTCAAATTTCGTAATCGCTGCAAAAGGGCGTGTAGAGGTGCGCTACGCCGCTACATCCATAACTCAGTAGAAAATGTTGATATGGGTAAAGTTTGGAAATTCCTCAGGTCGCTTGGAATCGGAAAATTAAAACAAAATCCTATTTCAGACAATGTTAACATTAATTCATTGAATCTCCATTTCTCTTCCTCATCACTTATCTACACAAGCTATCTACCATACCAGTTCCTGACTTTTCTCCCTTTGCGTTTGACCAATTATCGGTTTGTGATGTTAAAAAGAGCTTGATGTCAATTACTTCCACTGCGGTAGGTGGTGACGGCATTAGCCGAAATATGTTAGTACCCATCCTCGATGTTATCCTTCCCCTCCTCACTTTCCTTTTCAATAGCTCCATCTTAAATGCTGTATTCCCATCCTTTTGGAAAGACGCTCAAATAATTCCTTTGCCTAAAAAAGGTATCCCTAAATCATTTGCTGACTATCGACCTATTTCCATTCTTCAGTTCCTATCCAAAGTCCTTGAGCGTCTTGTCCACAGTCAGATTAGTAAGTTCCTTTCTCATCATAAACTTCTAAACCCACTCCAGTCCGGTTTCCGCCCAGGTCACAGCACGGTCACTACGTTAGTTAAGATCACTGACGATATCCGCCTTGGAATGGAAAACGGCCAATTAACTGTGTTAACCTTGCTGGACTTCAGCAATGCCTTTAACACAGTTGACTTTGACATCCTTTTATCTTTGATGCGCTCTCTTAACATATCTCCAACGGTAATTGAGTGGTTTTACAGCTACCTCTATGGGCGCAGGCAGCGGGTTCGCCTTGAGGAGAAGTTCTCTTCGTGGTGTGACTCGAAAGCAGGGTCCCTCAGGGTGGCGTTTTATCTCCTCTTCTATTTGCTATTTTCATCACTTCCATTTCCGAAAACCTTTCTTCTTCCTACCACCTATATGCAGACGATTTACAGATTTATTGCCAGGCACCACTCAATAATATCGCCGAAGCTATTAAAACTACTAACGCGGACCTGGAACGAATCGTTGATTGGAGCCGAGCCTTTGGACTCAGGGTCAACCCAGGGAAAACACAAACTATTGTGGTCGGCAGTTCCAGATTGCTAGCTAAAGTCAACTTGAATGCCTTTCCTAAGGTTGATTTTGATGAAGTGACTATACCTTTTAGTCAAACAGTAACGAATCTGGGTGTGATAATTGATAGTTGCTTGGGTTGGAGGCCGCAGCTGCAAGCTGTAAGCCGCAAGCTTTACGCATCTTCGGCATCTTTAAGAAGACTACGTAACTTTTTACCCACTGCCACTAAAATTGCGCTAGCACAATCTCTGCTGCTTCCCGTTCTAGACTATGCTGACGCCTGCTATCTTGATCTCACGGAGGATCAGCTAAACAAACTTGAGCGCCTTTAAAATCTTTGTATACGATTCATATTTGGCTTGCGCAAGTATGATCATGTTTCTGAATACCGCGCTAAACTCAAGTGGCTTCCTATTCGTCTTCGCCGGAATACTCACTTCCTCGCCCTTCTTTACAACATACTGTTTAATCCCACCTCTCCTTGCTACCTTAAAGAACGTTTTAACTTCTTTCACACATCCAACTCGCGCTCATTGCGATCATCGGAAAACCTGAGCCTTAAAACCCCTCTGCACAGCACCACCTTTTATGACTGTTCATATACTGTTCAGGCCGTTCGTCTCTGGAACTCGCTTCCAGTTGCGATCAGGCGTGCGCAGTCTGTGAACACTTTTAAAGAGCTCGTGAAAAACTTCTACCTCTCCTTCTAACATTATCCCGCTGCAAGGCTGCTATTTTTCGCTACTCCCTACCTGAGACTATTATGTATAAGTATTGTATATGTATATATTATTACATTACACACTATGTATGTACGTATGTTTGTTTAAATTTTAATATATATATTTTTTGTGTTTTTTAAAAAGTTATGAAAACTTTGACATGTTTGCACCTCTGATTTTAAAGTGTTTAAGTTCTTTCCATCCGACTGGTTGTCTGGAAGAAATCGCTTTATAGCGATAAGACCGCCAAATTGTAACTGTGTAATGTACTTGTTTTTTATGTTTTGTGTTTAATGTAAACTGTTACAATAAAAGTATTATCTATCTATCTATCTAAACGCTAAAATATATAAAAACATTAATCTATATCTCAAGATCCTGCGATACGCACGTATAGCCTTTAGTCCCTCGTAAAATGGTAGTCGTTAACACCCACCTACCACACCCGCATTGGGCCGTGTCGTGGTGAGTTACACGGCCCAATCTTCCTATGTGTTGTTATGCATATGAAATGTTTCGTGCCCAGCAGTAGGACTTTGATAGGATGGTGTTGAAATAGTACCTATAACTTTATTAAATATCTAATAATACATTTAGAAGTAACTATCCTCACCAATTTTGTTGACCGCTAAAAACCGTACAGTATATAAAATATCTAATTCAAGAGCGTATTATACTGTCAAATGAGTTAATTCAGTGAATTCGTATAGCGACTGACCACGCGAGCGAGCAGGGACGTTTAATATTAATATTTGTATAAACTATACACATAGGTACTACTACCTCAAAAGATGACAAATTTTTAAATTGATTACAGAATTATTACATATTTTTCATTGATCTCAAATAGCTGAAATTGATATAAAACTAATAAATATAAAACTGATAAAATATAAAATCAGGTATTCAACGCTACTATCGATTTGATAATGAACAACATGACCTTGCTAATCTACAGTCATAAAAATCGTCATAAAAAAGCAGTGTTGCCAACGCTAAAAAACCACGCCCGTAAAAATCCTTGACAAAATGGACGCTATTATGCTCATCATTGTCCGAAGATTGATTTAAAGTGAACGTTATTTAAAGTAACGTACTGAAATATGTGATGGAGTATTACAAATGTGAAATTCAGAAGTTATCTTATAGTTTCTTACCGTTTTATTAGCGAAAGCGTTGACGAAGACCGCAACAGACACATAAATACACAACTTATCACGTGGCCAGGCGCCTCGCGACTGCGTATCTTCCTCGTATTATCTTAACTTCTATCCAAAATTAATTCGAACACCGACAGGATTCGAACACCAATCCAATTTGATTTTCAAATTTTATTTAAATCGTATCCCAACATTCCAGAGCCTGCGCACCGCCTACTGTTTGGCTGGTTTCCGATTACATTGCGTAGTCGCCGACTGCTTTGCTTGCGCATGCTCAAGCTTACCTGGCAACGCTTAATAATTATGCACACAAAAACACTGTCTAACTCCAGGTAGCCGATTTCATTTCTCGAATAAATACTTTTTTACAATTCTTCAGGTAAACTTTTTTTTTCACAAGTCTTGAAGATCGTCTAAATCTATGTTTTTCCAACTAGATATGTGATAATCTAATATTATTACATTTATTTTTCCAACACTAGGTAAGTAGATAGTTTCAAGCAATAACTTATTAAATGAAACCCCTAAGTATACTTAATATATAGTAATAGATATAGTTATAATATTAGATTTATTAGATACTGGTACTGGCGGCAACAAATATGATTTAAGAAGCAATGTTATGAAACACAAAGTCACAACAAATATGTTGGTAACACTAGTGGAATACGTAATAATAATAAACTCTTTTTGAATATCAGAAAATGTTGTACAATATCCTTTACAATAATTATACACTAAATAGGGAAACTCTACCAAGGGTTACCGAGATGGGAGATTTGGGTGTAACAGTTGACACAGAATTATCATTTCAGCCACATTAGTTACAGCAAAAGCGTATCGAATGCTTGGTTTTATTTTTAGACAAAGTAGTAATTTTAAAAATCATACCACAGTATATTTGCTATACAACTCTTTTATACGATCATATCTTGAATATGCCTCCGTTGTATGGAATCCCTAGTTTAATGTACATATTAATGCACTCCAACGTATACAAAATAAGTTCATAAAAAGATTGCAATATAAATTTAAAAAAAACCTTAATGATTTGGTGCTAGAGTGTCGTAGATTGGTTCGCGATCAAGTCTTTCTATACAAAATTGTGAATAACCTTATTGACTCCCCTTACCTTTTAGGTAAAATCTCTTTTTATTTTAAAAGAAAACACTTACGTTCGCCTAAACTTTTTGAGGTACCATCCTTTAAGACCAATTCTGCAAAAAATAGATTCCTTGTTCGTGCACCTAGTAATTTTAATATTAGATTTAAGGAAATAGATTTATTTTTCGAATAAATTGGCTCTTTTAAAAGAAGCATTGTTAAGGGGTGTCGGTCATCTGCTAGTGACTGAGAGAAGTACTGAGAGACTATGAGAGAGGTTATTGTTGCTATACTTACATGTAGTTAATATTTCTAATATTTGTTATAGCAAAATAAAAATGTTATGATAAAGTTAAATATGTAAGGTGTATCATGGAGGCACTATTCAACCTGTAACTAAAACACCCTGTACTTTACCTGTGACAACGAATGAATAAATGATTATGATTATGAATGATTATCATTATGATCATCTCCAACACCTCGGTGTCCGAGTGACTGAGCGCTCGGCCCGATAACCAAAGGTCCAGGGTTCAATTCCGGAACACGCTTTGCTCGACCAGTGCCACTATTATGCTATACGTCACTATGTGCCTCTATTGTGTCTCAGCTATGTTATTTGCTTTGTTTAATGAGTCCCATAGTGTAAATTATCAAAACCGGAGCACTGAGACACGGTTGAAGACGTTAACCCCGTGTCTACCACGAAGACTCCTAAAGGCTAACAATTGAATTTCCATTGTGTCTGTTATTACGACAGCTAAGCTCTTAAAAGTAGCAGAATCGAGCACTGGGAAACGAACCCTAGACCTACAGATATCGGGCCAAGTTGCCCACTCGGCCACCAAGGTGCACATAACACAAGCACAAGCAAATGAGAGAGAAAAAAATGTAGTTCTAGCGCAGCATACGCAGAGCGCGACGAGCGAGGCCGCGCCGCCGCGGGCGCAGCGCGGAGTGTGAAGGTCGGTCAGCGGCCGGCTGCTCTTATCGGACCAATCGCAACGATCACTGCCAGTAAGGCCTAGGGCACACGGCACAGGCTCAACTTTTCTCGAATTGTTCGACGTTCACGAAGAATAACGTCATATTTGCAAGAGTTGAATCGCATATGACGTCATTCTTCCGATAAGACGGTCCCGAAGAATAACGTAATTGCTGCGAGAGAATTTTATCGCAGATATGACGTTATTCTTCGGACGAGACGGTCTCGACGAATAAGGTAATTTCTGCAAGAGAGTTGTCGTGCTGTTCTCCAGTATTTAGTGGATAATCTTCCCTTCCTGTCATCCATCAGTGCGGAAAGGGGGATGGATGGAGCCCTACATAACCTTGCCTCCTTATTGGGGTGGGGTATCGTATCATAAGGCGTATTTAACTGGGCTAAAAAAATAAAAAGGCACACGGCATAACTAAAAACCACGACACCTACTAATACCAAATACTGTGCTACATACAGTTCGCCTGACTGAAAGGCGTACTGAGCAATCATGAATTCATGAAGTGTACGCGGATCCCAACTCCGGTGATTGCTTATGATGGTCATGATGAATCACACTGGCGGCATGTGCGGGGTAGTGCAGGAGTTTTTAGTAGGTATTTCCCCCTTAGCGAAGGGGGGGGGGGGGGGTTCACATAACGTCTCCCCAGGTATGCTTAATGCATTTTGTTTATTATTAATGTACATAAAAGATATATTTAACTCTGCTCGGCTCTGAATATAGCTGAATGACAGCCTGCACTTGCAACGTAGACTATGCTTTGCAGTGACGCCGTGTGTACCGAGCCTAACGTCACCATTAGCGTGTCCACGTGCTGAACGATACTTCTCAAACGCAATTGCTCTAAGGCTTTGATCACTTTAAAAAACTAGATACACAACCATAAACTAAATTGTAGCGAAATCTCAGAATAACATTATTATTCTGAGAGCGAAATAGTGGCAGTGGCTTTTTTTTCTCTTAAATAATGGCTTTGTGCGATCAGCACATTTAGCCAGTGTCAAGTTTTTAATAGTAATTATTATTTTCTTTACATTATGTGGATGGTAATGAGTGATAATGAACGTTTAATGGTAAATGATTTTCCCTCAAACCCCTTTACTGAGGTCTCACACGGACTTCTTGAGAGAATTTGAAAAGTGATGTTGCACTGTCTTGTTTTATTTTCTAACACTCATGCAAGTTCACAAACACTTAACAGCACAGACATAATTATATGTCTGTGCTTAACAGTAAATAATCCACCATTATTTCACATTAATTATAGAAAATAAAACAAAACTGCAGACGCTTCACTTTCTAGCCAAAAAGTCGACTTCTTGACTATATTCGGTGTTAATATTTTGGTGTTCGTTTTCGAGCCGAAAACATTCTGCCAATGTTTGCTTGTTTTTCTTTTTTGTTGTATTATTGTCTGTTAGTAGGTATTGTCTTTGTATGGTTTCATGTAATGTGTACGAGTGTCATGTAAATCTGTATGTATGTATGTTGTTATGACAGGCCCCGCCAGAATACCAGGCAGCGTTGTTGTGATACGTCCCGCTATGCGATTCTCTAAGCGACGCAAAGACGCTGCGCGCATGCCTGTGATCTGCTGTCTCTTTCCAATTATATGAATATGAAAGAGACAGAGACAATTCTCAGCGCTGCGGCAGCCGCTGCTACTAAGGTTTTAACTTAGAGAATCGCACTGCAATTCGCAACAGCACATGCTGAGATTGCTGAGGCGGGGTCTTATTGACCATTGTTCGTAATATGTTGTTAATGTATTGTTTTGTGTGTCAATAAATGTGTCTCTCTCTCTCTCTCTCTCTCTCTCTCTCTCTCTCCTGCAGAATAGCAACTTTTGAAGGAGTACCTACTTCGTCACGTTGAAACTTAGCTCGCACACTTCTAAACGAAATGAGTTTCGAAACATCACTCTAGATGCTCTTTTTTTAAACGTATAGAGAGCGTTATTGTGCATGGGGGGTTAGGCGATCAGCGAAAATTCTGGGCCCTCGCGGGTGTTGCGCGGTGCGGGGTCCGCGTGAATTCGTATGCGCCGTTCACATGTTTATCAAAAAGTTAATAAACTTTTAGTTTTTTGGAAATTTTAATCACTCAAGAAATCGAATACCTATGTGTTTATGATTTTAAAGGAATTATTAATGTTAAACACGGTCAGAGAATATACCTATACAACGGTCGTAATGTGCATTTATGTGAATTTTAGAGGAACTTCAGGATTTTTTTCTATCAATCCAAATGTTTCCAATCGTGTTATGGAAACATTCATCCCGTCACACATTCGTTTTGTGATACATATTGAAAATTTCAGTTGCGAAATATCTAAAATATTTTGAATAACAGCCGCATAACTTAAGGCGCACTCTTCCTAGTCTTAATTGCCATTTATGCAAATTAAGAACTATAGCTTATGAACTATAAAAATCACGAGCTCTTCTTCTTCTTCAGCCCATAATCACCCATTGCTGAGTGTAGGCCTCCTCATTTGAGCTCTTATTTACTTCTAATTAAGTAAATATTGTTGATATAAATATTATTTACTTCACTTTTCAGTTACTTAGTTATAGAGGTAGTCACATACCGTGATAATCATACAAACGTTGGCATGTGTTTTATTGATTTACATAAGTACATTTATTTGTGCCCACTCTTGTTATTAATAAACATAGATTAAATTTACTCCTATGTTTAAACTGACGCTATCTCTATCTGTTTTTATTAATAAAAATGTGACAGCTTTAGTTTAGCTTCAGTTTAAAACCAGGTGTATCTTTGGTCCACGTTTGTTTATTCATTATCAGGGTAAATATCCATAGACAGATGCAGTCTAAATATGGAGTAAGACAACATGAAACTCGACCTATTTTCGATTTAAAATACCTTTTAACACGTCCATTCAACCAAGGACTTACAAAATTCCAAAAGTATACGAATAACCAAGAAAAATAAAGAACCATCTTTATTCTTTCAATCCTTGCGCTGAACTTTAAACACTCGTTGTCTCCGCGAGCGTAACACTGGCAATTCGAAGTTCTTTTATTGCGAATCTATAATTAATGTTATGGTTGCAATAAAGTTTAACCACCTACATTGTTGCGGCGTATGCCGTCATCGCCAGTCACTATCTATTCTGCCTATCTTGTAACATAAAAGCGATTGACTGACCTAATCAAACCTCAGGAACTATAAAGCCTCCCTGTTTTATCTCTAACTATCGGAACACAAAAATTTTTTTGGAGAGAGGTTGCTGTCGATCGCCAATGACCTTTACAGCGTAACCGGACATTTTAGGGGCGGCGGGAAACTTACACATTTTTCAAGGTAGCATCTCGCTAGTTCGAGCTCTCAATCCGGATTTCGAGGCGGTTGACTAGAGCAGAAAACCCGAGGGCGCCTCTAAGGCTAGTATTCTAAAACCAAACTCAAATCTCTGCGCAGTTAGAAAGGGATGGTGGTATTTATCACATATATTGAGTTTTATTTTTTATTTCAGTGTAAGTTTGGTTTTAGAATACCAGACGGTACCTCAGCTCGGGTTATCCGTGTCAAAGATCGTGCTTATTCCGAATTATATTTATTTATTAAAACTATTGTCTACGTATTTAATGATTCGGTAATTAATTTTATACATTTTAAGACTCGGTTATTTATAGGAACCAGTATAAGTACTTACAAGCGGAAAAGTTTTCTTTCGCTTTGCTCGTTTTTATCTTAGTGACTCACTTTTAAACAACGTTTAAAGGATAGAACTGGTTCCAAGAGAATATCATGTGAATGGCATAAGGGTATTAATAGCAGGTTGGAAAGTATTATAGGTACTCATAATCAAGAAATATCATAAAGAGATTTTAAGGTATTTATTTGTTTTACAACCTTTGTTAGTCTTGTGATAGATTTTGCATTATAGCATCAGTCTCAGAATTATGCTAACGAGTCATATAGTTTTAGTGGAGCTCTATATAGAGACAGTATGTATCAGCATTGATAGGTTATATATTAATTGATCCTTTTTCTACTTCATTATTATATGAGCAGAGGTCGTCCACTGTTGGACAAAGGCCTCCCCAAGGATCTCCAACTTGACCGGTCTTGTGCTGCTCGCATCCAGCAACTACCCGCGACCTTCACCAGATCAACGGAACTCCTTGTTGGAGGCCTGTCGACAGTGCGTCTTCCGGTGCACGGTCGCCACCGAAGAACCGTTCTGCCCTCAATGGCCTTTTTCTACTTAATTAGGGAAAACGACAAATCTCTTAGAAGGTAAAAGCAGTCTATATACCAAATTTCTTTGCACCACTTATTTAAGAGGCCTTACATCTCGACTGTGATGTTTGCGTAAAATGCCCATTTTCGCATTTTGTTGTAATTTTGCAGTTGTATTTATCGTTTTTATCGAAATAGGGCAATAAATTTGTGCATAATATCACAAATCTCCATTCAGTGAACATAAGTTGAATTCGGACGGCCGGCGCATCGCATTTTGTAGTAATTTTGCAGTTGTATTTATCGTTTTTATCAAAATAGGATAATAATTTCACTATAAAATCTTTATTCCTCATGAAGTAACAATTACTCTGGTATAAATTTTGCTCAATAATATTATCGTAGATACGAGATATTCACAGTTAACTTATAGCGATTTTCGAAGTTTTTTGGTTTAGAATAAGATTTTTTTCCTATCATTTTCCCATCAATGATATCTAAAAATTCCGAGGCCGCTACGCACTATTCGACTATATAAGAGATAACATTACATTTTTTTTTGTTTAGAACAGTAGTTCGATCGATGAGCTCAAAAAAGTTCCTTCGCGCACTTTATGAAAATCTTACTCTGCAATTTTGGGTTTAATTAAAAAGTTAAGCAAAATTTACTAAAAGCGAGGCCGCTACGCACTATTCCAATAACTATTCTACATTATTCAATAAATCATGATTATTAATGTATTTTTGTTTCTGAGATCCATAACGCCATAATTGGCCATTTTACGCAAAAATCACAGTTGAGATGTAATAAGGCCTCTTAAGTTAAAATTTAAAAAAAACTACTAATACGTTACAACCAAGGAAAAAAATATCGGACTTTAAAAAACATATTTTACAATTCTTTTAATCTAAGAATTACAAAAAGGTTGTAGAGCACTTAATTGAATTGAGATATCACTGGGCACCGCCTGCTAATGAGACAGGATTGTGAGACAAGAGTGCAATTGCGAGGCTCCTGTAATGCAGCAAGGAGGGGCGGTCCAACCTTTTTGCTATTCTCATTCAGCCACCGTACAGTTATCCATCGGCCAGTGTTACTGACACAATGCAAGGTTAGCTCGGGGTGGACGCCCGCGCACGCCGCTCAAAAGGACATTTGTGTTTATCTGCGCGCGCGGATCAAGCAGTCCGAACCGCGGCGCGCGTGCGAATCCGCTTCGGACCGCTTAACCTGTCAAAACGACATTTCACACCCGTAATCGCCCCTATTTCCTAGTTCATTTTAATAACGCATTTGACCAGTTTCACTCTCGCACGGCCTTGTGCAAACCATTTTCCTTGTAACCGCCCGCCATGAGATGCACTGCTCACGTTGCGTCGCGTCGTGCAGCTGTTTTATCAAGACGTGCTTATACGTTTACTTTAAAAATTAATTAAAACGTCGTTAAGTATTCGCTATCTTCTTGATAGATAAACGATATCGATCAAAAATGTAGATAAAGAAACTAGTTTACGATACGGTGGAATGTCAGTCTCATTAAGGGTCTGTATCCGAGTCAATAGCTTCATTGCAGCGTGTGGTCGGAATCAAATCGATAGAATCTTTAATGAGACATTTTTGTCAATAAGGGCGACGGCTGTTTTCATTGACGTGAGATTTGTTTTATTCCCTTAGCCGGCCGCCGGCCGGGAGCAAGCGACGCCCGTCTCCGGTCATCTACTTCGCGCAGGGCCACTGAACGGGCTAGATTCTTTTATTCTCTTTTTATCCTTTACACCCGCAAGTACAGTCTAGAACGTATGCATCCCAAGTATACGTCTTCCTTCCTTTATTTTTAGTTTGCACCGAAGAGGTGGTCGACCAGTCGTGGCGTCTGGCGACAGGGTCAACGATTCTAAGGCTTTTACCCTTGGTATGAGCAGCTGTTGCACAATAGCCGAGAAATTCCTGGAATAAATAAGAACACGGGTAGTCGAGAATTTATCACCGTGCAGGAGACGAGCGGATACTTTATTGTTTATCGTAATTGCTTGTTCTGCCGCACTCCGTCCCGACGCACGGAACGTAGGTCAGCAATTAGGAGCTGATTGGTACACATCTTTGAAGTGCCCAATTAAAAATTTACGCAACTTCAGAAAAAGAAGAATAAGCAACTTTTCTCCATGATAGAATCTTTAGACGTAGCTTTATAGCGACTTAATTATTGTAGTAACGTCATAGATTGTGCAAAACTTAGGTAACGTCGTTGACGTCATGCAACGGCCGGGACAATAAATTATACAATTTGTGTTAAACAACTCGTAAAACTGGAAAAAGAGACGTGTCGAAAGTTTGCACAGTCCTTTAAATTTTCGATGAGCGAAAAGTTATGGGTCATTTTTGATCATTTGCCGTGTGGCAAAATACAATGTTGGGTTGGCCTAAAAGGTTGTTTCGAAATGTTTATAAGCGGCAAACGGATCGCGCAACTTTACTGGCGGGCGGCTGGGCGGCGGGTGACGCGGCCATCACCGGCCTGGCCTTGCATTCTTCGAAGGAGCAGCAAAATGGTACCGGTTCAATAACCTTTGACAATGTGAAGGGATCAGCGCTGCTCTTGAGCCCCGCGCCCGATATCTTTACGTAACCGCAACCGTAAGTTGAGGGTCGCAGCCGCCATTACCAAATCGACGCTGAAAAGAGATCTTCCACTTAATCTGCTCGTACCTATTAACAATATTGTATAACGCTATAATACATTGTTACGGGCTACTCACTTGCATACTGATTGTCACTTGACCTATGGTTAATCACGGGAATATTCAATATGGCTAACTAGACAAGTGTCCGCGTCGTCGTGTGAATAAATATTCAAGTGTTTTGAGGTCAGATCTCGTGCGCTGTTTGCGCTCGTGCGGAGAGGCGCGGTGCTAATACAATGACGTACAATATTTGGCCAGCAAACTGTTCTTGCGTGAGTAAGTTTTACGAGCAATATTTTTGGTCAATATTATGCATTATGATGTTAACTTAGCGTGACATGTGCAGGATATTTTTTTACCTGTTCACATATATTTTTTAATTATAGAGTAACTTAATTTAAAGATACAGATTTAATTTAATTTTTTTAAAGTGAAAATTAAAGAAACTAAAATTGATTAAACATATCCACAAAAATACCGTTAATCATGGTCAATCAAGCAGGACCGCGCAATTGAACTCTGACACATTACGATACCACAGGATACCTAGGTTATGTTACCTTTACGTTACACGTGATCTTTTATTTGCCCGGAATCCTCGAGTTATTTTTATTGTGCCGGACAAATTAAATAAATAATGAATCATAAATAAATTTAATAAAAAATTATGTCTATTAACGTTACTGATGATATTAAAAATATGTATAAAAAATATGTGTAAAAATACATATAAAAAAATCCTGTATCAATTAAGGGTTACAAATTGGAAAAGCAGTCCACGTTACACCAAACAACAACTGAACATTTGCTCAGCTTGACAGGCGAAGAGCCCATCGCTGCTTGGTCTGTTAGTCGCCTTTCACAACACCCATGGAAGAGATGGGTTGATAGTATTCTATTAATAAGTCGCCACAACACAAAAAACTTTTAAAAAAATTTATGAAGTAAGTAATACACATTTTATTAATCCATAGGAGGAACTCGATGGCACAGCGGCTAGCGCGTTCGGCTTGCGATCTTGCCCGCTAAGCAACTTTCGCAATGCAGGGTCGCCTGATGGGTGACCAATAATAATAATAAATAATAATAAGTTTCCCCACACTCACACCAATTATCTAGCCCAAGAGAAGCTTCGTTAGGAAATTCGTTAAATAGTTACTAGACAACGGATAAACGTACATAAAACACTTAAATACATACTTATTATA
This sequence comes from Scoparia ambigualis, assembly GCA_963921215.1. NCBI lineage: Eukaryota > Metazoa > Arthropoda > Insecta > Lepidoptera > Crambidae > Scoparia > Scoparia ambigualis. The sequence continues at coordinate 14,912,094 of OY992507.1, forward strand.
CATAGCAAACACCCAGACCCGAGACAATTTAAAAAAAACAATAATTTCTAAATTGACCCGACCGGGGATCGAACCCGGGACCTCAGAGATGGCGACACCATGAAAACCGCTGTACAAACCACTCGACCAAGGAGGTCACCTTACCATTTAAAAATATCTCTAGCTCCACCGTGCTTCGGAAAGCACGTTAAGCCGTTGTCCTGGTTGTTGTAGTAAGATGGCAGTCGTTAGAACCCACCAACCCGCATTGGGCCAGCGTGGTGGGTTATATCCCAATATCGACACGTGTCATTGTCCACGGGAGGCCTGTGCCCAGCAGTGGGACGTTTATAGGCTGATGATGATGATGATGATAATTAATCCATATCTGCCTGCAACTTGAACCCTTAAAGTATTTGATTATCAACAAACACTAGAATACAATATGTACGAGTACATAACCTACTAAGGTGTTGAAATAAGATCTCTGCGTATACGGTCAACTGAACCTTCTGAGAAAACTGTCGGCAATCAAACACAAAGACAAATTATGACGTAACCACTGACTTAACAGGAACTACCTATTAGGTACTAAAGATCTGGACAAAGCACAAACATAAACAGCTCAAGGTGTTCATAGTTCATCAGTATATACCGAACGTATATAATAATAGCATTTCCGCTATACTAAATGCGTTGGCTGCATTTTAATGACAATGTAATGACAATGCATTGAGAATTGAGATAGTGATCTTGATGTATCAGTACGATAAATGATGTAAAAGGACTTTAGTCAACTTTGTGATGCATTGTAAGTAGCTTTAATACTACATACTAGTACCTACCTTAATATAAACAAAACTCATAAAGTTCACTTTCAATATTTTCCTTTACATTACATTATATTACATATAATCGCGACTATTATCACCGAAGGGTTAGTCCGAGACTAGCTAATGAAGACAGCAAAAGCAGTCCCCTACCATAGTCGACTTTTCACCAAATAGCGACTGCACATGTGTATCGCCGCTTTATGCTGTTAGAAGTATGTGCAGTCTTTAGACCGTTAGTCGTCTTTTACGACACCCAAAGGAAGAGAGGGGTTGGTTCGCGATACGGTTACATTACGTACTAATAATAACAATTACCGCTACGACTCTACCTACTGAAGACTAAGTAGAAACATAAAATAATTAAAAAAAAATCAGGTTTAAAAATTTACATACTTACTTAAGTACAATACAACTACGACTATTTATCCCCAAAGAGTTAGTCAGAGACTTGGCAATAAGGACCGCAAAATCAGTCCTCTGCCATAGTCCACTTTTCACAAAATAGCGATTGCACACATGTGCTCAGCGTGACAGGTGGTGAGCCTATCGCCGCTCTTTGCTGTTGGATGTATGTGCAGTCCTTAGTCCGTTAGACGCTTTTAACGACACCCAAGGGAAGTGCCACCGCACAAACGTTTACAAATCGTAATGACCAAAAATATTGTTTTTAACTGCATTTTTTATATCTTTATTATATTTTGATAACAATGAATATTATAGAGAATAAAGATTAAGTTTATTTAAATGTTTGCTGGCAATTTTATTAGCTACACAGAATGTTATGGAAAATTGTAAAAAACCTTCAAGTTCATTTAAACTTAGCCAAGGCGTACTTTTTCTTAGCCTGTTTTTATATGAAGGCGTTAAGTAAGGAAAATCGTATGGCCGTGAGCGAAATTTGAACCCGCGACCTCTGTTCTGTACTTACAATTTTATGCTATTGCGCAAGGGACGTAGATATGTTGATACAAGTTTAGATCAATGCTCCAAGCGTTCAAGGAAACAAGCCGGTAGTACTTTGTAATATTAGTTATATGCCATGATATAATCAAAGTTATCGCCCGTCGAAAATGTAAAATCAAATGTGGAAAAACGAAGAAGTACCGAATCATTGCATGTTACAGAAAGACTAACTACGTGTTTTGATCACCTAAATCATTGCAGACTATTGAGACTTGTCTTAATTATAAATACAAAAGTGAGTTTGTTTGTTTCACGTTTTATGCTTAATCTGCTAAGCGTTTGATGAATGGTAGTGTAGAGATAACTAAGTACCTTTTTCTGCGATAATTTTACTCGAGCGAAGCCTCCGGCAAAGGCTAGTAAAAGAATACGAAACGTTGAAGAAAAGGTTTACCACAGGTGGGAAGGTGTGTAGAAATTTTTTTCAACGTTTCGATATTTTTGATTTTATTGAAGCGTTTTTCAACACAAATAATCAAATATTACGAAAAGCTAGTTAGTAACTTTTAATTATTTATTACACACTACGGTTTTAAATAATTTTAAAAAATAATGTAACTAAATCTTACATTTCTATTATTTTATAAAAAATCTGCCCTTCGAAAGGAAGCTTTTTAATATGTAGAATAAAGAAGAGTGAACGTTGCTTAACTTTCAAGATAACAAAGGCACTTGCTCCTGCGGCATCAATTCAGATCCTCTGCCCAACAAAGTGTAACAGTAAGTGTTGGCACCTTCTTTAACACCCTTTTTGCTTTGGTACTTATTTTTTGAAGACCGGCTGAAATGTGTTTGTAAAGTTGTAAAGTAAGAGTGGTTACAGACCAGCGTTTTTGGTGCGCGTATACTTACACAAAGTTGAGCTTACATCTAGCTCAACAAATAAACAAAAGTTAATTACTTATAAAGTGTTTGAACAGGTTTTATCAGATGTGATAATTTTAATCAACCACATTACTACGAATCAATATAGCGTATGTAATATATACTATTACATATGAAAAAGCAATCGCCTGATGAAAATCGGCCATTTCAGTCCTTAAACGCTAGCAACACCAATGGAATCATTAGCGCGCTGCGAACCCTGAAGCTTTACTTCTTTTACCTATATGCCCTCAGTGGTTACAATGAGAGTTCCGCAGGGTTCAATACTTGGTCAAATGATATTTAGAAATTAGATCTTAATAAATTTAAAATCAAAATCAAAGAAAAGTTTCATAAAAAAAGCTTATTATAAAGTGTCAGATTACACAGAAGACAAAAGCAGAACTTGGCTCTGAACTGAAATGCTCCAACTACTCAAACAGCTATTTCTAATTGTCTATAATTAACTGATAGGTACATTATATTGTAGTTTTGTATTGCATCATTTACAATTTTAAAATTCATGTTTTGTATTTTATAACCGTAACGACATATTCTCTAACGACATATTCTCTTTTTTTTGTAAATGTCGTTGCTTCTGTGCGCTGTGGTTTCTTGCACCCGTTCTTTGCCACAGCTAAAAATGATGTCCTGAATGGGTGGCAGGTTAAAAAAGATTTGGACGATTCAAAATACTTATTAATAGAGTTTATTGAATAAATATATTTTCACTTTGACTTTGTAATTACACTTCATCTAGTAAATAGACACAGGTTGGTAGCCATTATGTCAGTTTCTGGTCAAAATACTGCCACCAACTATATGATGTACCTACCAGGTTTTAAATCTGAACTCGGTGCTTGCTGTTCGTGGTCCCTAACCATCCCCGTGGCATAGGAGGAATGGTACTATATTACTGGGTTGGCCACCCAACCCAATTCCCGTCGAGCTCTTTCTAACTGGGCGGGTAAGGGGGGAAGAGTCCCATATAACCCGAGGTCGCCTCTGGCCTAGGTGTATGCGTAAAACGGTATTTTATCTACTTGTAAAAAATATTAGAAACGTATTAATACATACATATAATCACGAATATTATCCCCGAAGGGTTAGTCAGAGACTAAGCAATGAGGACCGCAAAAGCAGTCCTCTACAATAGTCCACTTTTCACCAAATAGCGACTGAACATGTGTTTAGCGTGACAGGTGGTGAGCCCATCGCCGCTCTTTACTGTTGGGTATATGTGCAGTCTTTAGTCCGTTAGTCACCTTTTATGACACCCAAGGGAAGAGAGGGGTGGTAGTATTCTTTCACCGCTACACGACGAGGTATTAATAAATCTTGAAATTTTGGAATCAGGCCACTACTACTTACCTCTTACCGCTACCATATGCTTCTGATAGACAAAGGAGGCTATCGGTTTATTATTCATCGGATACACCCACGGAGCATAATTGCGATGACGTTAAAAGTAGAACATTGTTTATGGACTGCGCAGATTAGCACGCACAACTTCACCGCTACTAAGTCGCTACTTGAACGTATATTATTAATTTGTTTATTTATTTATTGTCATAAAAACGACATTCATCAAAAACATTTATCACACAATTACAATAACAAATCCAAATAATATCAACTTCAAAATACAATAAATCTGCAAAGTACTATGTCTAATAAATTATACTAATGTCAATTACTTACTATAAATTAAAATTAATAAACAAACAACAATTTGCTAGCTGCCTCATATGCACGAGAGCCAGCCTAGAGGATAAGGGCCACAATACCTTCAGTGTGGCCTGTCCCATAAGGGTTAAATGGGACCGGCCGGCTCGCTCTAAAGTAGCATACATGTGCTAAGGGCCCTGCGTCAATACCAAAACAGAGAGGGAACAGTGGAGCTCCTCAAGCTGTAAGTGTAAAATAAAAGAAGTAAAATGCAATAATACGTATAGAGTACATAAATTAGTTGTAAGATAGAAATGTTAATAAGAGAAAGAAATGTTATATAGAACTAAAATAGAAATAAAAAGAAAAAGAGATGTAAAGAAAAATAAAATAATAGTAATAATAATAGTATACATATTCTTATATTAATTGTAAGTAATATAAATAAGGGAAAATAAATGTATGGATATAAAAGTATATTGTAAAAATAAAATAGCAATAAAATAAGAGATGTAAATAAAAATAAAGAAAACAAGAAACAGTGTAGAGCTCTTCAAGCTCAGGTTTACTAACCCCAAATAGAACACCCCACAAGCAAAAAAAGTCCTGCAAAAAGCGGGCAGCAAAATGAAAAAAAAATCTGCAAACCCTGCCCGCGAAAAGTGTTAGGTACTATTAAAAAGTGGCGTTTGGTCCAAGAAAACACTGGAAAAGTAATCAGCAAACGCTTTAGCAGCTTCGACACCTGAAAAAGAATTCCCTTTGTAGTAAACACAGGGTTCAAAACCACCCTTAGACCTAAGTCTGTGCACGTGGCTCCAAAAATCTTGCGGCCGTAGCTGCAGGTTTTCTTCAATGCGAGTCAAATATTTTTATACGCTTTATATATACGTATCTTTAAATCGGATCGCAAGCCAGAAAACAGCTTAAATGATTCAACACATTTTGATGACAGCCAGACCCCCTATGAAAGCGGGCTTTTCGCTTTATGTCCTTTATGGTATCAGCATTAAACCAAACCGGATACCCATTATTGCTTGTAGCACAGTGTCTGTGTTTTTTGGGTACTGAGAGATCGAATAATCTATACAAAATATCATAAAAGGCATCAGTTGCAGTAGATACATCATTAGTCTCGAGAACAGGCTCCCAGGAGACATCCGCGAGCAAGAATACCAAGAGAGCAACGTCTGCTTTTTAAAAATTCCAATCACGCGAGGAGTCTATGTTGCTGGGCTGCAGTCGATTACAGCTGTTACTCTGCGATCGGAGAACAATCACTATCTGAAGCTGGGAGTGGTACAGTTAGTCGGGAGAGACAAAACCATTATTTTAAAATTCATATAAACAAAATCAGCAGCCCCTGGTTTGATATACACTATACATACAATAAAAGATGTTCCGCAGTATGAGACAGAGGCCCATAAATCTTCGCCGAGTTCTGACTGGAGGTCCTGTCGGTAGCGAACCGCGACTCCAGGTCTATCGGCCAGCAGAACTCCCACGCAGGGAGTCGCACGATCACGCCGCAGCAGCATCCAGCCATCCGGAACAAGCTCGGCGTCGTTCACTGAGCTGTCGAGAAACGTCTCCGTTACGGCTAGGAGCAGGTGATCAGACAGCGACATGCTGGCATATCAGGGGGCCACTTTCGTCTTCAAGCCTCTAACATTCTGATAGAATATGTTAATCTGCGCAGGTGTCGTGGCGTTATTATTGGGCCTGTGTTGCCCTGCTGGAGGGCCGCTCACGAAAGTGCTGAGAACTAGTGGAATGCCTGGCCTTGGAGATATCGCTTGTATGGTTGTTTGTAATTTTCCCAGGTTTTAATTCGAGCGTTGACCGGCCACACATCTATCCAGTAGCAAGTATCATAGTAAACGATAGGCACACCGATTTTGTACGATTTGTAATCGCCTTTTGCAGTAAGCTTCTCCACCGTATAGGAACTGTTAGGACAGAGTTTTAGCACATACTCACGAACTTCCTCTATGGGTGAGGCCATGTTCCAAAAATGTATATGCTTTCGGACTTCAACAGCTTTTAGTGTCTTCACCGAGGGACCTGCAGTACCGCATTTGGAGATAAAGCGTCGTTTCTTCCCCCTGACCTCATTTCCACTGTTGAATATTGTTGATTATCGCTTCATTCACTTGGTTTCCAGCTGATCTATGTTCCGTGTCGTTTATGAGGGAGTAACTTAGACCTGCCTGACTCGATTGTATCTTAGAAGTAACTGCAGTTAAAGGAATAATCATTTAACAAACTATTTAGTGATAAAAGAAACAAAGAATTATACAACGTGTAAAAAAAATATGCAAATAAATTTTGAGCAGCCTACATGTTTGGTGATAACAGTTTTTTTAACAAGTAATAGATAGCTTAGAAATTTATATTTTAGACAAAAAGGAGTTCAAGTTTTTGTTTAAACTCTTCAGGTTACAACCCTGAAGACGGGGCGAGGCGTGGGGGAGGTGGCGGGGTACAAGCGTGCCACGTGTCAAAGGTCACTTACTCGGCACTGCGTTTGCGTTTGTCAATCAATAAACAATTATTTACCACATTTAATGGTGATATTTAAGCAGTGAAGTGTTAACAGTTACAAAACAAACAAACAATGACAAAAATTACAAAAAAAAAGGAATTTGTGTTTTTTTTATTTTTAATTTAATAATTCATTTTGTAAATTTTTATTGGATAGTCTTTGAGTATCTAATTTATTTTATAGCAATAACATAAGAAAAATCCGTCTGTTGACCCGTTCGCGTCAGCTGGGCGATAAGTACCTACGTTAGTCTGCAATAAGACCATTTCCATCATGTTTAAAACACTTGACCTGACCAGCCCTTGAAGTTTCTTGCGGTTTTTAGCAGTCACCTTATATTACTAGCGGCCCGCCCGCTACTTCGTCCGCGTGAAAACCACATCCCCATCCTGTGACGAATTTCCAATAATTCTCTTTTATACAAACCTTGTCCTGACAATTACAAACACACCAAATAAAGAATTAGCCAAATAGGTGCAGCCATTCTGGAGTTAAGCGCAAACACACTCTCGTGGCAATTCATTTTTTATTTATAAATATACTCGTATAGGTACCTACTTAATGGCATTAAAAATTAGAGAGACAGATGATATACATCACTAACAACTCATAGGTCCAAAATATCGTAGGGACTCGTTATTTTATTTATAAAACGCTAAGCCCTCATCTTGCTTGATATTAGTGGCGATAAAGCCGATAGTCGAACCATTCTCAATTACAGAGAAGCTGCCTATCTTATCTCTAACTGTCAGAGCCCATAGACAATCTTCGTGGGTTGATCGGTCACTACTCGGGGCACCACCAAGTTTCTAGCTGCTCATAAGGCTGGTTTAATATTTTTTTAGCCTTCCACCCATTCAAGACGTATTTTCTTAGCTTTGGAGATAAATAGGCGTAGGAAACTCTACAGCTGTACGAAGACGTAACGACATTAAAAATATATCGTTACCAATCATACGGTAAATTTCGGCCGATTTTCGTTTGTTATTTACAGCAGTTTCCATTCCTTCCGAATTTCGTTCATACAAAATAGGTTTGGCATTTAGATTATTGATATATAGAAAATTGTTTGGAATATTCCATATTATTGGAAAGCGCTATAAATAGTAAACGAAAATCGGTCGAAATTTCGTTTCGCAGAAAGAGTTGAGAGATTTGTTTTGTGAAAGACCGCAATTTCGGAGTTACGTTTTATGGCAACTTGAGTGATCAGTGTAAGAACAAAAGAAATTTGTTTTTTTTAAGTGTTCATTTTGCGGATTAAATAAATGTTACAATTATCTATTTTGAATGTGTGTTGTAGTTTCTTGCTATAACTTATTTTATCCAACATGACTCTTAAAATTTACAAAACGGCCAGGCTTACTGGCCAGGTGGTACCTATATCCAAATTCATTAATTACTTTACGGTTTAAAAATTTAAAAGCATGTACAGAGAAGCCTTGTAAAAGATCTTGGAAAATTAGTACACACGCGTATTATATAGAAGTTAAGCCAAGTCAAGTAAACATTAAACAAATAAAGGTTATCTCTGGTTATTACAATAATTCCATTTGATCGGCTAACCAACTAACCTCAACACTCTTTTATGAGTCAAGTGTATTTTTCTTAGAACAACAAAAAAATGTGTCATAGTTGAAGATTCATTTACATGATGTTTCTAAAATAGATTTTAAGAATGCATTATGGACACCATAATGATATTGTAATTCACAAAAAAAAGTCAAAAGTCAAATTATTTATTCAATGTAAACCTTTACAGGCACTTATTGACGTCAATACTAATAATAAAAAAACACAGTTAACTAACTTATAGTTAAGACTTAACAACTAATCTAACGAGCTATAGTCTGTCACAGAGATACATCTCAGAGATTATAATCTCTCAGTAAATCAAATTTTTCTGCCTTCCCTTTTTTGTGCTTTCCTAATCGCTGTCGATGCCTGTCGCAAAGAAAAACTTTGAGATTGGCAGTTGATATTTATTTGGCACGGGCGCATTGATCAAAGTACTAAAACTAATGTTTTGTGTATCATGTTATCAGTTTAAAAGTGATTCTTCGAAAATATTTAAAAAATAGCTTCTTAAGACATTCATAAAAACAAGTAAAAAGAAAACGCTTCTCTAGTTTAGTATCAAAATGAATAACGACTAGACACATAAAATTACTGTAATATAAGATGTAATACGTACTTCCTCCAATCACTAAATAATTAGGTACCCTAACTAATTGCCAATCAACGTCTGAAGATAAGCGAGCACACCAATCATGTTTCTAATGAAGCTGTTAGACCAGTTGCCTAGTTTTCAAGAGAAAAATATGTTGAAAAAGGTAATGGAAAATCAAATAGAGCGAAGAATACGACATTGTGTAATTTGTATATCTATAACCCTTTCTATTTCTGTATGCAAATATTATTTGTAAACATAAATTCATTCGGGATTCATTTTGGATTGTATTATTTTATTGTTTTTTTTTGTATTTAGCAATGGATGTGTGTCGGTGATGTGAGGTAAGTATGTATGTATGTTTAAATTAATTTCACTTTAAAATTTACTTTAAAACGGTACTAACAGCTTTAAAATATATTTTTTATTGTCTTATACAAATGTATATACTACTAATCTAGTTGTTTACTTCTACGAGCTCGAGCTCGTAGAAGTGAAGCGAACGCGAGTGAACGTGAAGTGAGTCGCCATCTCTATGGTGTCGGATTCAATTACCTGTCGTGTCAATTTAAAAATCACTATTTTTCGTAATTGTCACTAATCTATGTTATTTCTATGTATTTTAAGTGTGTTTATAAGTTCCAGTTAAACACTAAAACACGTTTCTTAGAGAAGATTCACGTGGGCTAGATAATTTTGTGTGAGTGTAGGAAACTTATTTATTAATTTTTTAAAACCTACATCAGAGATAACTAAAAAGCAATGTCTTTTAGTATGACTTCTACATTTATAAATACTCTCTCATCAATTATATCATATAAAATAAACTAGCATCTTAGGTGAGAAAATATTGTAAATAGCAAGTAGCATTTACGTTAGCACTGCAAGTTAACCAACCTACCATAATAATATGTTTATATCTTCAATGAAGTTTAACAGTTTTAGGTAGGTACAATAAGGTTGACATGTCCATCAGGATAAAATCCCTACAAAATAATAATAATAATATTTATTTATTTCTTCTCACAATGTATAAAAACAAGCGACAAGGTGTATATTTTTTTTGTTTTACAGTAGGTACACATTGTGGGAAGCTGGCATCCATGCTAGGTAGGACCTGTATGACGGACCGCCACGCTCCCCTCCCATAAAAAAAATTGACAAGTAGGTATACAAATAATAGCGGAAAGTTACATTGAAATTATTGAGAACAAATAAAAATAAAAAGAAAGAACAAAAGGAATTTATCTAACACATACAATAATAATAATAATGTGCATATTTAGGTGTGAGTGTGTGTCAGAGTGAGTGTGTGCGCACGTGTGTGTGTGTATGTCGTGGTGTGTGTGCGTGTGTATGTCCGAGTGTGTGTGCGTGTATGTCCGAGTGTGTGTGAGTGTATATGTATGTGTGTGTGTGTGTGTGTGTGTGTCTATGCTTGTGCGTGATTGCTTGCGGGCGTGGCATTGTGTTGGGTTATAGACGAAGGATGCGTGTTTTTTTAGTACTGTGTTCAGTTCAAATAGAACAGTGTGCACGTTCCAGGTTTTGTAGAAGTCCGAGGTGGGATTATAAGAATGGTAGATAGACCTACCATAAGGACTGCTCTTTGAGCTCGTTCCAGCTTAATTAATGCAGACTTAACCGTCCCTCCCTGAATGGTAAGATAGTATGTTACAATTGATTGACAAAGAGCATAATATATTAGTATTATAATATTTTGTTTACGACGTTTCTAAGAGTTTTAAATACAAAAATTAATTTGCGTACGCTGCCAGTCAATAAGTCCACGTGAGGCGCAAACGATAGTTTATTATCAATCAATATTCTCAAATATTTAATGCTAATTGTTGATCCAATAAGTGGACACGAGCATGGGAACCCACTGGAATCCGAGCAAGAATGAGCTAATAAAACATTTGATGTAGATACTAATTTAGAGTAATGGTGAAGCATTTTGTTTTGTTTGCATTAATAGTCAGTACATTGTTTGAAAGCCATCTCATCACCTTATTTAAGGCCATTCGCGCATCCTTTAAAACGACAGACTAATTGTCGGCTTTAAATAGAAGCTGTATCATTCTGCAGAGGATACTATTTTCCAATTCGGTATTTGAAGATCACACAATCCATTTACATAAATAAGAAATAAACTCGGCCCAGGAATACTTCCTTGAGGAATTTCATAAGTAGTATGGAGACCATCACTTATGTGGAAGTCGATTTTGTCGAATTGGATAAATGAGATAAGACTGTTATTATCTAGAAAGTCGTTTAGCCTAATATTCATAATACGCTCTAAAACCTTTGATAATGTTGGTAAAATAGATATGGGTCTGTAGTTATTAACACAGTCTCTGTCCCCCGACTTGTGTGTCGGTTGGACGTATGCAATCTTGAAAGCTTAAGGAAAGAATATTCCTGTGTCTATGACCAAATTGCAAATGAAAGTAAGAGGACAAACTAAAACATCGTCCCTTTTAAAAAAAAATACTAGATATGCCGTCTGCCCCTTGCAGATTAATGTTAGCCACCTCTTCTTCATCTGTAGGCAGTAAAGCCATTAAGTTATGTATATGATTGAAAGTTTTTTAGTCTTTTACTGTTGCCAGTAACTTTCTTTATTTCTAATCGTTCGTGTGCCATCTTCAAATGCTTTAATAAATCATTACAAAGGTTGTGATATCGTTTGTAAGATATTACTAATGTTTCGTTACTAGGATTATTTTTATCTTTTCTATGTAAACGGTCTCTATGCTTCATACACCTGAGCAAACCTGGTGTGATCCATGGTTTTAGTATTCTTTTCCGATTTGCGACTATGGTACATGTGGTGTGGTTTCCTATTGTAGATTTAATAATGATATAAAGTATTTGAAGCACAGTTAGTCCTGTAAAGTTGATCGAAATTAATCTTAAGCATATCATTTGCCAGACTTTCGTTATTCAGTCTTGTTAAAGTTTTCTTAGATGACTTAATATTGTAACTTAAGTTAATGTTGCAGATCACAGCATCATGGTCGGTATATGAGGTATGTGGTAGGGGAACACCGGGCATGACGGGGTGGCGGGCAAGACGGGGCATCAGGCCTCTCAGGTGATTTGAATTGACCAATCACGTTCGCTCTGCCATCTCACTACTGCCTACCATGCCAGTTCTTAGTCACACGAGTATTAACACGGCGGCAAGCCATTTGTTTTAGCTACCGTCAAAAAATAGATGTTGTTTGTTGGCATTAAAATTTCTTATAAATACGTTTGGCAGTGCATGAAACTTGTATTTGGGGAATTTCAAGCGGCATCGCGGTAAATCCTATTTATGGTACACTGCAGTAAGAGGTACCTAATAACTTGTTTTGTTATGAAATATTATTTGTATTTTTTTGTTAGGTTATTTATTTTAAAACGGATCAACGGGCAAGACGGAGTATCATGTACCGCATCTTGCCCGACACGATTTTGATTATTTATATTTTTTATATATTGTTTTAGGATGGTTTATAACTATAAAAGAAAGTCAGAAAGAGGAAAATGATCAGAGGAAGCAATGAAAAAGGCGATAGAAGTTGTTTTGAAGGGAGAAATGGGATATATGTTGGCTGCAAAATTCTTCTCAGTCTCACAAACCACATTAGAACGAAAAGTAAAAAAGGCTCGTGAAAACGAGAATAAAGTAGAGAATATAAAGGTACCTTTGGGTACCATATTACCAGTATTTTCGCAAAAAGAAGAGAATGAGCTGGTGGATTATTTACTAGACATGGAAAGCAGGTTTTATGGCCTTACAACAAAAGTTTTTTTTGTAGTAAGTGGTCACATTGTGGCTGAGTAGGGGTGCATGATGATGATGCCGAAGCAACATTCATTTGCGAGTTCTGTACTACTGAATAGTCAAAAGAATACCCCTCTTGCCCATTAGGACCACCCTATCTTACCCGACCTATCGGGCATGATGGGGTGATATGTCATTTTCTACATTATGTTATTTTATTACTTATTCGATGGTTCTATGTTCCTGATTTAAACTTAATATGTAAGACTGATAACTACAATACTGATTAAGAATAAAAATGATTATAAAACCATGAACCCTTAAGATTTTTGTAGCTTTAAACCTTAACTACCCCATCTTGTCCGGTGTTCCCCTACAAGACAGCGAGCTGGTAATTTAGTCTTTAAGAAAAGGTGATCAAGACATGATTTACAACGTGTAGGAAGAGAGTGTGCTGCCAATAGCCCGTGATCGGTACAAACATTTAAGTATAACGAGACTCTCGGGTTCTTAGAATTTTCTGAGGTATAGATATTTAAGTTACCCGTTAAGATGATATTTTTCAAGGTAGCACAACTTGAAAGTAATGTATTTAATGATTCAAGTAAAGCATCAACATTTCTTTGACTGGGCGGCCGGTACATTGCAATAATGACTGCGTTTTCGTTTATTTTCAATAACAGGCAATTAGCATCAGTTCCTCCATGTTCGTGACAAAATTTTTCTTTACAAAATTAACCACACCCTCATTTTGAGTTTTATTTAGGATGGTAAGTAAAGAAGCAATGTAACCATCTAAATGAGGGATTGTTAAATTTTTAGGTAGCCAACATTCACTGAGCACAATATAATCCCATTCAATATTTATTTATCAAAATTGTATCTTAGACTGCGTAAATTCTGGCACAGAATCTTTAATGAAGATGAAGAAGTGAACATTAGGTCTTGACATTGCTCAACATCACATAGCTGGGACTCTGCAACAGCATATGGAATCTAGGTTATCGTTAAGATTTAATAATTCAATTCTTCTTTCCAATCGTTCCCTCACTGCTGAGGATCGTGACTCCGATTTATCCGGTCAACCAACTGTCTCCATCGGCTGCTCTCAGTCGCTTGATAGAGTGCGGCGCTGACAGGCATCTCCAGTTGTTCTGAGATCTGGTCTGACCAACGTTTAGGGCTCCGGCCTCTTGGTCTTTTACCTTCTACTTTCCCCGTTACCATCAGACGCTCGAGGTTATCTGCACCTCTTCGAGCAACGTGACCGAAATAACGCACCACCCGTTGCATGCAGATCGAAAACAGACGCTGTGCATTTTTTATTTTTAATTGTTTTAGGATTGCGACATTTGTACGGTGGGCCGTCCAAGGTATTTTTAGCATACGGCGCCAACACCACATTTCAAAAGCATCGATTCTTTGCCTGTCAGTGGCTTTTAGCGTCCATGTCTCTGCACCATACAAGAAGATGGAAAAAACAAGTGTGCGAACCAGATTTATTTTAGTCCTATATGTTATATTCCTGTCCTTCCATATTTTGCCCAGCTGAGTCATTGCGGTCTTTCCCATGCCAATTCGTCTTCGTATCTCTGGCTCACAGCCGCCCCCATTAGTAATAAAAGAGCCAAGGTATAGGAAACGGTCTACGGTCTCATACTCTTGTAAGAGGTTTGTGCGCTGGATGGCCGTAAAACGGTCAATAACCATGAGCTTGGTCTTCGACTTGTTTATGGCAAGGCCCATGTCTAGACTGACGCCTTCGAGACGGCTCAGCAACTCCGCCATTTCTGCTTCCGATAATGTAAAGAGTGTAGTGTCATCTGCATAGCGGAGATTTGAGATTTTTACTCCATTTATCTTTGTGCCACCTTCCCAATTTTCAAGCGTTTTACGCATTATTTACTCGCCATATATATTAAATAAAATGGGAGAGATCACGCATCCCTGTCGAACGTCCTTATGGAATGTAAAGCGGCTTGATGTTACGTCACCTATTGTCACCGTTCCATACCCAGACTCATAAAGGTTGCGAATGAGCATTACAAGGTGTTCGGGCACCCCAGCCTCCGCCAGAACCTCCCACAGTCTCTCCCATCTGACACAGTCGAAAGCCTTTTGGTAGTCCACAAAACATATAAAAGTCGGGGTGTAATATTCGTAGCACTTTTCCACTATGAGTCGCAGGTTAAGTATCTGTTTTCTGGTACCTCTCCCCCTGACAAAACCCGCCTGCTCTTGCGGTATCTGCCAATCCAGGAAAGAATGCAGTCTCGAGTTGATGATGTGCAGTAAGATTTTGCTAGCATGTGATGTTAAAGCTATTGTTCTATAGTTATTACAGTTACGCACTGAGCCCTTTTTATGGAGAGGAAGAACAGCAGAGTGAATCCAGTCAGTCAATAATTCAATTCATTTAAAGATAAAATATATAGATTAAAAGAAAAACTCCGCAACTGTACGGACCCACGTAGTTTCACTCGCGCGGCGTTAACTTGCCGCGGCCATGTTTACAAACAAAAAGATCAACGCCCGGCAAGTAGGTTACCGCTGCGCGCGCGCACTCGTCGCCGTTTGTTGCGCGGGTCGTGGTCTCGAGCGAACCTCCGAAATAATCGACTACTGACCATGTGTTATAGTTGCGAACCTCCGAAATAACTGACTACTGACCAAGTGTGCTAAAGTTTTGAACTGTCCCGAATTATTCGACCAATGACCAAGAGTAGGTACACTTTTGAACTTTCGCGTCCCTCATATCAACATTCTATTATATTATAATTAATAACAGATATTAATTTAATTAGCAACTCGCTAGCCTCATTTAAGAGCAAATTGCTTTTTTAAATTTTTTAAAACCCCTGTTGCTAATCCGTAGCCATTGTTTTATTTATAAAGTAAAATATGTTTTGCTGGTTTTTTATACCCTTGTTTATTATTACTATTATCTTTTTTTGTTTCGTTATTAAATGGAACATTTAGGGCTTACAATATTAAATTAAATAATAAGTGTCGACGTTTCACCTTGACAACCATTTATCAACTCAAAATTGCCCGAAGCGACGTATCTCATTATCTCAAATGACAAACTGCTCCCCATTGTGTCATTAGTTACTGCTTTAGCTAACTTTAAAGCTTTTGAGTATACAAAGACTAAAGTCGACCGTTAGGTACCTGGCAGAATAGCGAGCTTTATCTTGTGCTTTGTGGACAATAGCCCGATAAACTACCGGCGAATAAAGATTCAACTGGTTCACCCAAAGTAGGTGAGCGCAAATTAAAGCCTATACCTAATTATTAAATGAAACGGTATAACGATAACTATTTTCCCATCTTTTGTAATGACTGCCTATATACGAACTTTCGCGTAGATGGCGTCCAAGGAACATTTACCTTTTCTATTACAAAAATATACACTTTTTTAATTTCTTTGGGCTTTTATCACATATTTTCTTATAAGTTACATATTGTATTTGGATGTATCCAGTTTAAGTACCTAAAAAATATATTTAAAAAAAATTGTATCTACCCATCATTAAAGTTATATTTGGATAATGAACTAAAAATTTATATCCTAGTTGTAGGCTAAACAATTTATTTTAAACGATTCCGAAATGCTTATCAATTATTTACTTGAATAAAAATATTTTGATTTATGAAACTTAAAAATATCTATTACTCGACTTCATAGTCAATTCGATTCTCAACATACATAGGTACTCTAACAAGCATGCACAAAATGTTTCGGGAAGGCGACAATTGCGCCCGCGCAGGAGAAATCGTTACAATGCCCTCTCGCAGCGCCGGAAGAAAGTACCAATTTTCTAACTATTTGCATGGCGGAGAGTTATCCCTGCCATGATGGCCCACATAGACACCGATGTCTTATTGTTGCACCAATTTCTGTGAGTTTGAAGTCGACGTCGAACCGCGTTAAGAGGCAAATTTTGAACTTGAAACGCTATGGCGTGTGAGGGATATATGCCCAAAATTATTTAATCTTTGTGAGTCATTGTCATGGGTTCGTGGATTTCGCTTCCTGACTTTTCGGCACAATGTATAAAGATTTTCAACACAACGTTCGCCGCTGCAGGTTACTCATGTGGCTGCAGTGCCATTCCATCCCATGGATTACGACTCAATAAGTTTTCGTCCCAGAGCGTACCACACTGAAAGTTTTTTGCCACAACGTTTTTCGCTACAACCCCATTCGAAATTTTGTGTGGCATACCGAAATGTGTAAACCCCCGTAGCAAAAAATCAACGTGCCTTTTGACATTGTTATACATAACACAACAAAACATAAAACATTTATTTTGGCCCTAGCATAGGCACAGGCCTTTCCACATGAACCACACATGAGAAAGTTAGGCCATAACCCATCACGCAGGCCTAATGTGGGTTGGTTGGTTGCATAATGCTATAAGCCTTAGTTTAAACAAAAAAAGACATACTTAATTATTAAAACTTTTTAATAATCAATTTGTTTGCACATGCGAAAATTATAATATACCATAACAAAACGAAACAAAAGTAAAACCAAATAATTGATTTTACTTTATTCTCTAGATATGACTGTTTAATTAATTGTAAGTTCATTAGATTAAAAGTGTATACTAATTCAAATATAACAAAACAAGCCATACACTTAAGAAAAGGCGACGCTGGAAGCTGAACGATCGCATTCAGCATAGCACAAACAATTTGAACTGTTAAGATATATAATTAAGTCTTCTAATGCCCCTCACTACGCCGCCGCCGGAAGAAAGTACCATTTACATTGCACGGAGCGATCCCGCGCCCGAGATGGCCTACATAGACACCACTGCTTTATTGTTGCACCGATTTCCGTGGGTGCGAGATTGGAGCCCAAGGCTTGGCCAGGGTTGTACGCATACAAGTACAAAAAAAAGTAAAAAAAAGTACAAAAAAAAAGTTTAAAAAGAAGTCGGTATTTAACAAGTATTGCTTATGTTTCTACTTATATAATAAATAACATATTTTTAAGTAAAGCTGCCTGATGGTTTTATAGAAATTAATTAGATAAAAATACGTAGTTTTAGTAGTGTAGATTTACGACATGTCAATTTAAAAAGACTCTTTTTAAATCTCTTAAAAAGTAAAGAAACATATAAGTGACGCTAAAATTACATACGAATTTCACGTGCCATCATAAAAATGCATGCATAACTTCACATGCTCTTACTTGAATTGGACTTAGATAATGAAAGAGTTTCAGTCACCTCACTAGTCTTAGTTTCTCCGATAGAGAAACCTACAATATCTAATAGCCGCCGACATCCGTCTATGCAGATTTCCAGAGCAAGCCTCCACTCAGATGTTGACCTAAATACGGACCTTACAAAGCGAATAACACGGTGAGAGGTGGTTTATTTTGCATGCCGCTGATATCTCTCGACTCATATCTCGGACCCTTCTGTGTTCGCGTCCATTGTTTTAATAGGTCACTGCCACGACTCGACCTAGATTCCTTACAAATGCAGACTCGACACAACAACTATGGATACACTCCTCTTTCTCTCATAATTTCACCACACGGGAAACACTATTAATTAGCTATTAGAAACAGCCGATATAGACTCATAAGAAATGGGCCTCAATGACAACATCAACTCGTTTTCATTACAAATAGTGGCGACAAGAAAAACTTGCACTAGTGTTACGTTAGAAAGCGTAGACATTTCACCATAAAGCCTAGAAAGTGTACATGAGAAGAAAGTGAAGAAGTAGGGGAAAAATGCGACGCGGCTTAGGAGGCGCGGGAACGCGAGACAATACTGTTGCGGATGGCGGAGTTTTTCGTTTTCAGGGTTTCATGTCTCGGCTTTTCAATGGCTTTGCACTCGGTTTTTGCGTCGCTTTCGGCAACATCACATGGGCACTCGAAATAAAGTGCTGTCCTCGTAATATTCAGTTGGTTTGGCGTGTTTTTCTACTCTTAATAACTTTGTTCTATGTGTCTATAGTCAATAGTGGCGGACGACTGACACTTCGCGTAGGTCGAGTGAGTGGCGTTTCACACTAGACTTGAGTGGTTAGCGCGACGGCGCGACGACGCGATGGCTGTAACATAATTTAAAGACACATATACAATGACCTACTTTAATAGTTTTAACCTATGAAAAAAACGAGTCTCTATTTTCTCATAATGCCTAATAGTCTAAGATCCGAGTATAGAACGACCTTCACCGGGAAGGTTAATGGATGAAAAGTATTTTATATCAAATTTAATATGTTAAATAATATATCGCGAGTGGGTTGGCTGAAAAGTTTCAGTCCAGTACCATTAATTATTAAATTTAATATTTAAAAAAATATTTTTTTTACATTGCACTGGTTTGGTGTGTGTGTGTAATGAGCTTATCTTTATATAAACATAAATTTTATTTATTTAACCAGACGGTTGCAAATTACTAATATTGACGTGCCTGTTTACACCTGCCTACCCAATGTTATGACAGGAAAAAAATATCCAACCTAACGTTTGCATATTCTATAGGCTTCATACTTTCGATTAGTACCTATGTAATTTATCTATTATCAAAACAAGTGCAATATTTAATAAAAATATATTTTTAAATATTTAATTAATCATATACGGACTGAAATTTTTCAGCCAACCCACCCGCAATATATTTTTTAACACATTAAATTTGATATAAAATACTTTTCATCCATTAACCGCTCGGTGAAGGTCGTTGTATACTCGGATCCTCTACTATAACGTATATCGTGTGAGTGCCTTTCCACACAAAATTGAAGTGTCCAACGTCAATCAACGAAAAACGACGCGAGACGGCTCAAATAATAAACAAATGACACACGATGCCCTACTGATGACCTAATTTAATAATTTTAATCGATGATTTAAAAAATACGTATAAAAAATTATCTTTTGTTTTCGTTTTATGTGTGTTTTGTTGATTCCGCAGAATGCAGCGGCAGAGCCCGCAGGACGGGCGGCGCGGCGTCTAGATAAGAGGCGCGCTCGCATTTCTCGCTTCACGTGTGCCGTGTGCCTAGTTCTTATACCGATGCACTCATTTTTACTTTCTTTCCGTTCGCTCTTATTTGTTTCAGCGCTTTGGTTGGGCATCATAATGAAAATAAAATCGACCGCTCTCGCGTTCGACGGCAATGACGTCTAGAATACGCAGCTGTCTAGTTTTGTTCTGTGTTGCGGGCGGTTCGCTCTCGTAAATCCTAGTTTTATCACTAACCATATAAGTTTTAAGTGTCGTGTCTGACGCTATTTCTCGAAGGAGTACTGAAATAAGACGCCAATCGTATTTCATGCTTCCTTAACTTTTACTAGTTATTATCTTGTTACTCTATAGAATTATAAAGAAACAACATTAATAACTTTATTCGAGTTTTAACTGCCTCTGTGTCTCTAGTAGTCTCAGACCTAGAGGTCCCGGGTTCGATTCCCGACGGGGGTACATCTTGGTGTACTTGGTTTGGTTGGTGGTAGGGCTTGTTAACTCCGCCTGGCTAGCTACCACCATTATCAAAAGTCTGGCGCCATCCATAACAACAATGTTATAATAGCATTGTGTGTTCTGACAGTTTAATAAGATAGCCAGTTCCCCCTTCAACATTCGGGTTTATCTTCACATAACATTAGGTGAGATGAAGGTGATTTCTCAGTAACTGGTTTACTATATTTATAATTTTAAGGTTACTGTGATGCGTGTTAATAAATTTTGCAATGATAGGTAGGTTAGCAAAAGACGACCTAATTACTTTTATTACTTTTTTACCGATTTAGATTTCATTGAGGAGCGACGAAACAAAAATAGTTAAGTACAAAATGTCTAGATTGTGGCAAAATTAAAAAAACTGTTATTTGTATACCATACTAATGATGAATTTTACTTAATGACTGAAAAATAGTAGAAAAAAAGCATTGTATGATAAACTCTTCAAAAAAAATATTGCTATTTAAATATAGTATATCTTGATTTTTTAAAATGCAATTAACCAATTTTGATAAAACAATATCTTAGGTAGTTAACTAATTTTGATTTAACAATTAGCACTTAACTAGTTTTGATAGACAGTATTTTGTATAGGAATTAAACAGTTTCGTTAAAACAAAATCGTTTATAACCATTTTTGTTCAGTCAGTCGGATTTGGAGGTACCTACTTTTGTATCAAAAATAACTGATTTTGTTTGGACTTAAATCCACATCGGGTAGGATTAAAAAAATTGACGCCTTAACATGTTTGTGTCATGTCTGTCTATTTTTGTTCCGTCGCTCCTCAGTTACCTACTGTCATTTAATCTTTCAAACTAAGGTGTTATTCAGTTGAAATAATTAAAACTCATAACTCATATCAGTGCCTGAAAAAAAGATAGCTCCGTGAGAAATGTACAACACATAAGTGCATTATCATTGGACTTTACACACTTTGCTCGTTCAGTTTTTGAGCATGTACCTGAAAGTGAAAATCGAATGTTGTTCATAAATGCTGTTGCTATTTGTACGTAGATCACGCATCCCCACATGCCGGGCGCACTGACTTGCTACACCCGCCCAGTACCACGAAAACCACTTCCAACACTATTTTCCGCTAAAATACCGAAACAATACCACGCGAGCAGCACACTCACACCTCGTTCGCCTATCAAAACTGTCATTAACTCCGTCCACATAGTAATTTTATCGATGATCGCTAAGCGCACGTTTAGCGATATTGTGGTCACATATTACAAGTCACACTGAGATGAACATTCTAGTATTTTATTTGATGTTTTAATGACAATTTCTTATGTGTAAGTTCCGTTGAATAGTTCGGATAGCCACATGCAAGCGGTATTGTCTGGGAGAAAACAAACAACAGTCCGGCACGGCACCGCGACGTCCATTATATTTTAATGACAATGTTAGTTAATTCGGTGTTAGACGTTTTTTTGTTTGTTCACGTTTGTGACGGACGTGCGAGTGCCACAGAACCATAAGTGATAAAACGGTCGTATGGTGTTGTGTATCGGGAAAGCCGGAGTTGCTAAGCAGTATCGAGAGAAAGAGTGTGAAGGAGAAAGATGAGCATTTCACCGCGCGGGGTCAATGCGCCTTGTATACTGTCGCTGATTGTGGCCCAATTGCTCTAAGTGGGTCTAGGCCGGCGTTCGTCGACCCGCGCGGCCCAGTTCGCGTTGCGCGCGCGCCGTGCTTTCTCGCGGGGGGGGGGGGGGGGGGAACCTTCATGGAAAGCTGGGAAACGTGACGCATCTGGCCGGCCGCGGCCGGTCGCGTATATCAATGAAAGTTTGGCGCATTTGACAATGTTGCGTTGGTACTTACTATGCATGCATTTTTTTGCCGTTTCAACTGTTTGGAAATACACTAGCCTGCAAAAATAAGTACTTATCACCTTTTTAAAATTTCTGTTTTTTCAAAACTGTAGAAGTTAGAGATTTAAAATAAAAAAAACATTTTATAGCAATTTTATCAGCTTTCTTTGAAACTATAGTAAATTATACAATTGTAACATTTTTAAGTATTGTGTGTCTTGTTTATCTTGTGTACTTTAAAAGTTATTACAACTTTGAAAGTGTGATACTTCTTTTTGCAGGCCAGTGTAGTATATTTATTATTAAGGGGCCTTAGGCGGTGAAAACGGAAAAATTGACTGTTTATTTATTAGCTGTTATTCCAAATTTATTAGATATTTCGCACTGAAAATTTCATGTGTATTACAGAGCGTATGTGTGAGGAGACAAACGAATCCAAAACTCGATTGGAAACATTTGGCTCGATAGAAAAAAATCCTGAAGTTACCTCTATTTTATATAAATGCACGTTACGACTATGATTCACAATAATAATTCCTATAAAATCATAAACACATACCTACCTTTTCAATTGCTTGACTGATTTAGATTTTCAAAAAACTAAACATTTTTATTAACTTTTTGATAAAAATGTGAATGGCGCTTACGAATTACCGCGGACCCCGCCCCGCGCAACACCCGTGAGGCCCTCCGCAATATCCAAATATTCGCTGACCGCCTAACCCAAGGGGGGTTAGGCGGTCAGCGAATATTTGGGACCTTAGTAATGTCTTGTAAATAAGTCATGCTATTTTCCATGTAGATTTGAGCTCTGAATGGATGTTTAAAGGCAGCAGATTATAATGATTATTATTACAGCACTGATCGAATTATATCAATTTATGAATTTTGATTAGCTTCCGGAGTTTTGTGGATTAAACGAAAAAAATACGTATTACATCTGATCGTTTTATATTATGTTATCTTTTCTGTGTTACTTACCGATTGTTGATAAAATCATTCAAATTTATTACTTCAAAAAAATTATTTTTTGTCCCGCAAAGACATCTAATTGGTAGGTATATAAATTGCGTCTATTGCATCAATAAGTTGGTATAACAAATACATCGCGGACATTCAAAATTCATGAACACATTATTAATATTCCATTCTACAATAACTGACTCGCAGCATTTTCGGATGGTGAATCGTTATTGTTTGTCGTAACAATTTCGAAGTCGTCGTATATTTTTTTTCACCATCAATTACATTCGACTTTAAGTGGGGCCCACCTGTATACCCTTCGAGTAAAAACGCATCAGTCATTCAAGATCTGCCGTATCACTACAGATAAAGCAAAACAATCACAAACAGAAGTGTTTTGTTTTCAAAGTTACAATTTTAACATGCATAAATAAAATTTTGTAAGTAAGTAGGTAATTACTTTTTTTTAAACATACCTCACTGTGACATATAGTCTGACTCATCACTGAATTTTACTTTTCGAATATTAAGGAATTTACATTTTAACTTTACATAACTATAGTTTTGATTGTGCCAATTCCGTCCAATAACTGCAAAAGTAGATATTTTGCTTTTTTAATAAACAATGGAAGCGCTAATAGTATAAAAGACAAACCGAAAGAAACAAAATTTAATGAAGAAGGAGCTTGAGTTACAATGCTACTTTCATAAACTATATTTTATTATTATTGTTCTTTTTCCGCAGTGCAGCTGTTACGAATGATATCACTAAAGGGCCCGTGGTACTCCGACTTTCCCTACATGTGTGTGATATGAAAGGAGTTCGGGATCAGTTATCATAACAAGCAATGTTAGTAGCATTATTGTGTTTCGACAGATATAGGTTAAGAATGAAAGTTCGTTAAAAGTAAAATGTTCCGATTATAAAATGAAATGTAATGAAATGAAATATTTATTTGCTATATAGACACGGTTTACTCTCATAAATCTGTTATTATTATAATCTTATGAGATAAGGACTTCATGGCGGAAAAATGACGCGTCATGTCAGCAGTATTGTTTTATTTTCTAAAATTTGTATTTTGACGAATATTAATGTGAAATAATCGTAGACTCTTTTTAACCGTTAAATTTTCGTTAACATGCATGAGTGCATTGCCAAAAAAAACAAAACTGTGCAACATAATTTTGCAATAAGTCCGTGTGGAATCTCAGTAAAGTTCCACATTTTTACTGAAACTCGAGGAGTTTGGGGGAATATTATTTACCATTCATTATCTCTATCACTACTCATTATCATTAATGTAATAATATCCTTTACTTGGAATGTGCAAACGTTACAAAGTCATTATTATTTCGGATTTGTAAAAAAAGGTATGATGAACACAAAGCGCGTTAACAATAAAAACTCTCCAAAAAGTTTCCAACTCTCTATAATTCATGATTTTATTTCCAATAAAAATAACCGACATTCTTAAAAGTTTTACCTAATGAAAGCTACCTATCAAAAGTGTTTTTTATTTGTGCTGTACACGCAAGCTGCAGGGGAAATGCAATTAAAAACCATATTATTGTGGGAGTTGTGGAACTAGGTACACAATCAAAATGAAAGTAAAATAGAAAACGATTGTAGATGTTTCTAGGTTTGAGGTTTTTATACACGGCGATAGATTTATACTATTCTTACTAATCATTATATCAATCAATCAATAGCCAAGAATATCAGTGCTCAGCTATAACTTATGATAGAGGTTTAGACGTTTAAATCTCAAATCTTTAAAACAACACAAATTTACATTGTTTGGTCGTTCGTCAAATCGTGCGTATATAAGTTTAAATCTATTGGTTTTATTTTTTTTCTTAGGTGTTTAATCTAGTTTTACTAATGTAGATCATTTTTATACAGACGTTAGTTTTAGTAAAAAATAAATACTCATATGGTTTTTTGAGAATTTTGTAAAAAAAAATATACGCGTATAGTAGGTAATGGTTAATAAAATAAATAAAAAAACTACAAAATTTATACTGTTTTGCCAATTTAATTTTAGAATCCGAATAGATTTAAGCTTACGACTGTACGGTTACCTTGAAAAATAATGTCGTAATATTGCGCTTAGCCCTAAATCATGTTAGGATCTCATGACGATCGGTTACTAAACCAAATAACAAATACCTGCTGTAGGCGTCTCTTATTTGCTTTTTTGTACAAACTTTATCAATAAAAAAGAGCTCGTTAAAACGTTCTTTAAAGTTCCATGAGGTGAAGCTGAGAAAATATTTAAAAAATGCTTACTTTGTGTTAAAAAGTTAAAGCTATAAAATTTATCCCGGTGTAAGCTATTTCCTTGCTTTCGCCTAGTTTCTATGACGGATCTGCTCCTGTTACTATGACATTGTACAAAAGCATCCAGCTACTTTTAATGCTGACCGTTCGTAGGAAAAATAACTAAATACTATGTAACTATATAAATAAACAGATACAAGCTTACTTAACCCAGAGGCCGTTGAACTTATAGACATTCATTTTTATACATTAGCAATTTCATGATTTCGAGGTTAGTGAGATTCCGTGAGATACAACTTACGTAAGATCGCATTAAAATTGGGCAGTCAATTATTTAACGTCATAAATTTAAGTTAAACTTCGTTAGACTTTTAGAACGAAATATTCTCTGATGTGATTGCGCAAATAGAAAATGTTAGTATAAAATTTATTTTATTTGAATAGTTAAAAATACTTTTGATAACAAAGTTAGGAAAGAATCTATAAGGAGTATTATTATAAAATCATACTAATAGGAACCCCCGTTTAAGCGTCTAGCATTGTATAGATGTGATATCTTCTGTAATGTTAAAATTTAAGTAACGTTTATAGGTATAAGGGGGTAGATCTTTAGGTTTTCTATTTTACATAAGTATTATTAATCATTTCTGGAAGTTTAAATTATCAAGGTGTAACGTTGTATAAACAACGAGAGAACAAGAGCGGCCGCAGATCTCTCAAATTTGAACAAAGAAATGGCAAGAAACAGATCCTCAAACTTCTGAATAACAAGGGCAAGACAATCACAGACCGAGACGAACTACTGACCGTCACAAAACAGTACTACCAGAGACTGTATACAGCTAGCTGTATACAGTCTACAGCTAGCTGTATACAGTCTCTGGTAGTACTGTTGGGTACGCTAGCTAGCATACCCAAACCTACACAGGATGCCCAAGGGAATATGATCCGTTCCCTAGTGAGAAACGTCGGATCCGAGGAACTGCCCGACGTCATACCATCAGAGATCAAAACCGCATTACGCCAGATCAAAAATTGACGGGCCCCCGGTAAGGATGGTATTATCCCTGAAATGCTCAAGACAAATACTATGTCGTTCTAGAATGCTCTTGCTACTTTGTCCACTAAATGCCTTATAGAGACCAGAGTTCCGAACAGCTGCAATAACGCCGTAATCACTCTCCTGCACAAAAAGGGAGATATAAAGAAACTGGATAACTACATACCCATCAGCTTGCTCTCACATCTGTACAAGCTATTTACCAGAGTAATAGTCAACAGGCTCAAAAATAAGTTAGATTTCCAGCAACCTCGTGAAGAAGCCGGTTTCCAGTCAACATTCAGCACCAACGATCACCTCCAAACTGTAAAAACAGTAATTGAAAAGTGCCATGAATACAGGATACCAATAATCTTAGCGTTTGTTGACTACGAAAAGGCTTTTGTCTCTGTCGAATGGTGGACAGTAGAAAATGCGCTGGAGGACTGCAGAATCGATGAGAGATACATCCGGATGCTGAGCCACCTCCACGAGTATGCAACATTTCTCCGAAATTATTCACATCAGCATTGGAAGGAGACTTTCAAAGGTTAAGCTTGGAAAACAGGGGTTTGGTGATCGATGGGGAAAGACTGTCCAATCTGAGATTCGCTGACGATCTGATTTTGATATCCAAAAACATCCAAGAGATGATAGACATGATTGAGGAGTTAAGGACTCAGTCCATCAGGGCCTCAAGATGAATATCTCGAAGACTAAGATTATGACCGATATCCCTTTTTTTTTAATGGCCAGAAAAAATGCTTCTCAGCACGGGAACGAGGCTCCTAGGGGAAGTGGAAACCACGAACACGGACACGGGACTGGTTAAAACCCACTACTCCCCACCCGCCCCCCGAAAGGCAAGACGGGTGAGTCAGGAGACCCGGTAAAACAACTGGCACCTACCTGCCGTATTGGCAAACGGCTCGGTACCATGATACTCATGCCCCGAGCCGCTACCTACGGTGGGCCCAGTCGAACCTGGGCCCCCTGCGCCTACGGATGAGCAGTCCGGTAGGCCCAGACTACTCACCAAGCGGGTGAGGACGAGTGCAATGCGACAGTGTGTCCTATCGGTGTTCACATATTGGGCCGAGACTATGTCACTTACCAAGAAGTCGGTGGAAAAGTTCAAAGTCGCGCAGAGAGGTATGGAGAGAGAAATACTCGGGATTACCCTGCATGACCGTAAACGGAATTAATGGATCCGGAATAAAACTAAAGTAAGTGACGTAGTAACCACAATCGCGCGTAGAAAGGACATAGGCAGGGCGGGGCACATTGCTCGAATGGATGCGAGCCGTTAGACGCGTAGAGTCCTAGAGTGGAGACCCCGTGCAAACACGAGAGCTCGGGGAAGACCACCTAGAAGACATCCGACGTAGAAGGGTAGATGATATCCGACGACAGAACTACTTTTGAGAAGGAAACACTGATAATTTGGTGAACCATTGTCTCTTGTAGCATATACAAGACCAGCGTATTCGGATTGATACGAGTTGTGAGCAGTTAGCTTTTTTCAAGGTTTGTAGGTATCTTTAATAACCAGTGATAGGAATAGGCAGACTGTATTTACCTAAAATTCTTGACGGAACATAACATGGAGCAGTTAATACTACCAAGTTTGATACCGGTATTTTGTATATATCGGTATTTCCCGACAATTCCGGGATTTCTTATTCTACTCAGTACGAGTGGTTGGAAGTGTTTAAACATACATAAATATATAGATTCACGACTATTTACAATTTACAATACTTTGAACAATTTAACTATTATTAATAAATGAAGTATTAGTTTTAAACACTTTCAACCATTGCATTGGTACTGAATAGAAAAAGAAATTGGAGTTTTCGGTAAAACCGGTATATACAAAATACCGGTATCAAACTTGGTGGTATTAACAGCTCCATGTTATGTCCCGTCAAGAATTTTAGGTAAGTACATTCTGCCT
Source organism: Scoparia ambigualis (assembly GCA_963921215.1). Classification (NCBI taxonomy): domain Eukaryota; kingdom Metazoa; phylum Arthropoda; class Insecta; order Lepidoptera; family Crambidae; genus Scoparia; species Scoparia ambigualis. The sequence goes on from OY992507.1 coordinate 14,940,451, forward strand.
ATTCCTATCACTGCTAATAATTAACTCTACAATGCTGCTTGAGAAGTTCGATGGCGTATAGTGCCATTAAAGTTTACAACTTTTGCAATACCATGTAACAATATTTAATTAGGTAGGTACAGTACTTTTTAATAAATGAATGAATGAATATATCTTACGTGATTTGGAAGAATGTTAAAGCTTTTCAGGCGTTTGTTGCAAAAGGGATATTTTTCAAACCTTTGAAACTGGATTTGAACAGCATGTCAGACTGGCTGATTTGTAGATTATGTACCAACAGTGGACCATTAAAAGCTGACGACCATTAAAGTAATAAGCAGACTAAAAGGGAAAACAATTAGCTGTGTCATCTAACGTGGTATACGATAAACTGCAAGAGCAAGGTGATTCCACGGTGGATCTAGAGCGAGGTGACAATGGCTAAGTATGAGTGATAACGTGACCTCTGCATTCATTATCCGCTATATGGCTGCGTCGTGGGTAATGCACACCCACGCCACGCCACGGCACGGCATAGCAACAGGCGAGCAAGACGACGCGGATTCCGTATTCCATTTATCGTTCTGTGAAAGCTAAGTAGGGGTCTTCTTTACTGGCGGTTTGCACATTTTGCCAGTGTCAATTAAAGGGTAATAATTAAATATATAAATGGTGAATGGTAAATGATATTTGACGACCTCCTTGGTCGAGTGGTTTGTACACCGGTTTTCATGGTGTCGCCATCTCTGAGGTCCCGGGTTCGATCCCCGGCCGGGTCAATTTAGGAACCATTGTTTTTCTAAATTGTCTCGAGTCTGGGTGTTTTCTATGTATAATAAGTAGGTATGTATTTAAGTATTTTAAGTATGTTTATCCGTTGTCTAGTAACCATTTAACGAGTTTCTTAACGAAGCTTCTCTTGGGCTAGATAATTGGTGTGAGTGTAGAAAAAATTATTTATTTATTTATTATATAAGGTGACTGCTAGAAACCGTAAGAAACTTCAAGGGCTGGTCAGGTCAAATGTTTTAAACATGACAAAAATGACAAAAAAGGAATTCGTGATTTTTTCATTTTTAATGAAATAATTAATTTTGTGAATTTTAATTGGATAGTCTTTGAGTATCTAATTTATTTTAAAGTATACGGCCGTCTGTTGACCCGTCCGCGTCAGCTGGGCGATAAGTACCTACGTCGACGGGTCAACAGACGGCCGGCCGGCCGGCCGTTGCCCCCGTCAACTGGACGATAAGTACCTACGAAAAAACACGAATTCCTTTTTTGTCATTTTTGTCATGTATAAAACACTTGACCTGACCAGGCCTTTGAAGTTTCTTGCGGTTTCTAGCAGTCATCTTATATTACCAATAAATCCCTTGAGTTTCAGTAAATAATTCCCCCCCCCCCTCCCCTAACCCTTTGAGTTTCAAGTTTCAGTAATGATTAGGGCTTTACTGATATCTCATGCTGACTTCTCGAGAGAATTCAAAAAGGGGTGTAGCACTGTTTTTAATTTGCTAGCGAACACTCAAGAGCGTTTAGGAACACTTCACATTAATATTATGACAAAGCTCATACTTCACAAATACACAGTAAAGTTAACTATAAACATGACTTCCCTTATTTCGTGTTCCTGTACCATGTTTATTTGATTTATTTATTTTGCCATATTAACGTGCCTATGTTTACTTTACGTTCGTTTTTTTAATACAGTCCATTAATAGTTTCTTGTCTTCCTCTTTAGTCAAAAGACTATCAAAAAATGTCTACTAAAGGTTAAAAAATGATTATGTTCTATCAAAGTGATCAAAAAACAATATCATTAGACACTCAGAGATAGCTATTTCCTCCGCTATAAAGCAGCACAATTAACAAGTCAAATTATCACATTCAAGTATTTGTTACACGCATTACGAGTAATAAAGTTTATAGAAAAGCATGCCTTTAACGGGAGAGCTAACGAGCTTCGCTTAATGTCATTTTAATTAATAACACGAGCCGTTTACGCGCCTCACGCTCGTACGGCCATTGAGAAGTTGTTAAATAGACGTCTCGAAGTTTAAAGTAAAATAGAAGACAGTATAGTAAGTACTATTTTTAAAATTATTACATGCAGTTCGACTTAACTTAAATATTGATTCCATACATTTTAGTTTCCTTATTTTTCCTATGTTATAGTTTTGTACTTCCCCTTAGCGACCTGTTTGGATTACTCACCACAAGGTGCAAACTTTTTGTATTTATGTAAGTAAGCACGACACCGTCACAATACACATAATATACAGTAGTTCGACTTCATACTAAGCTTCCGAATCGACGCACGCACACACAGGCGTCGTCGGTCGTTTACACGGCCGCTAACCCATTTTGGAAATGGCAAAACTCCGCAGTGCTAAGCCTACGCCGCGGGTCGGCGAGACTGGTCGAGTGAGCTGTCGGCGCGCTGTCCCAGTCCGTCCGCCCGCCGTTTGTTTCTTTTTTTTTACAAGCTTTTATTTAACTTGCACTGTTCGTATTTATGTAAGTTGTCCGTCAAAATTTGCAAACCATTTTTCGACCATTTGTTGGTATCCGATTTCTAAGCCTTCTCCTATAATCCTATACGGGACAAATTTTGCATACACCTTTAGTTCTGGTGACAATGCAATGTGAAATACTCATTAATGTAATAATTTCAATATGGCCACCGCTCCAAGATGGCGGATTGCAAATTTTTTCTCAACTTGAAGAGTAGGTAGAAAACGATAAAGCTAATAATATTACACTAAATTCAATATGGCCTCCGCTCCAAGATGGCGGATTACAGTTTTTATTTTAACCCCCATAATATGGGTGTCACCCATATTATGGGGGTTAAAACAAAAGCTGAAGGAAAGGGCTCGAAGAGTAGAAAACAATAAAGTTAATAATAATACACTAAATTTAAAATGGCTGCCGCTCCAAGATGGCGGATTAAATAGCTTTTTCAATCCCCTCAATATGGGTATCAAATAAAAGAGCTTTGAGAGTAGAAAACAATATGGTATTAAACATTACACTAAAGTAAATAATGTCAATAGTGTAAATAAATTTAAATAAATAAATAAAAAATGGTCAAATAGATAAAATGTTAATAATAAATCTTTAAGACTAAAATTTTAATAAAAAAAAGAATTTAAAAAACAGGCTTATTATTTAAATAAAAATGAAACATGAAAAAGAAAAAATAACGCAAACTAAAAAGGAAAAAAAAATATTGTCATTTTTCATACACGTTGACTGAGTTTAGAAACGCTATCCATTATACACTCACACTACACACACATATTACATATCAGTGCCACCAGTGTTTAAATTTCTTTTTTCTTTTTAGTTTGCGTTATTTTTTCTTTTTATATTATTATATATTATATTTTATATATTATATTAAAATTATCTGGGGGCACGGCAGTGCCCCCTCCAAGTCGATCAAAAAAAGCGGCCATACCATCCTTTTCTCAAAGCAGTTCAGGCCATTTTCGATCCCTCTATAACTTCGTTGTGGATGAAACTAGAAGCCTGAATTTTCAGTAACCAAGCAGGCATTGTATAAACATGGTATATTTCAAATTTCATTAATTTGAACCAGTAGTTTAAGAATTATAACTAGTCAAAGTTTCTTAATTTTGTCATTCACTGGACTGACTGACCGATCATCAAAACTCTAAGGCACTTCTAGCAGACATAGAAGCTTCAAATCCAAAATACAATTAATGTTTAGTGTATAAATCAAGAAAAACCTAAAGTATTTTGCAATTTCGGTCCAGTTTTCTAGGTACACCAACTCCATAAAAAACTTTGTAACTATGTTACATTTGCAGTGAATTATAATATAATATCCGTTATTGGTATTCAAGAAGTAGAAGGTACCGGAAAGGAAAAAAAGTAGGACTAGGTATCTACAAAAAGAAATAAGAAGCCATCAAAAACATACCTACCTACTTGTAAAAAAACCAAATCTTCTACCGGAAAAAAACTCAGTTCTTCTACCGGTAAAAGATGTGACATCCATGTAATACCAAGTCGGTACACTTGGCCATCGCAACAAAACACAATGTATCTCACAAGTAATAGATATATTATATTAAATTAGATTGTTTAGTGCGATTGCCAAGTCAACCGACTTGGTATTAAAAACATGAATGTCACATTTTTTTACGGTAGAAGAACTGAGTGGCGAGACTTGGTTTTTTTTACAAGTTGGTATGTTTTTGATGGCATGTTCTATTCCTGAGCCTAAAACTCCACACATATGTACTTACAATACAAATTTACACAAGCCTGCTTTAATTTTTTTGGACCAAATGCTGCCCAAGCATACGAATACTTTTATTTCTTTCCTTAGTATTCTTTCATTTCTTTTCTTTCTTTCCTTTCCTTAATTAAAAAAAAACATCGACGGGGTTATAATATCGTACCTAAAAACTTAGCTTTATATGATTGATTGATTGAATGACTATCCTTAACTAAGTGTTTTTCCATTAATAAAATCCATTGTTTATGAACGTTTGTTATTATTTTTCGTTAATGTAAAACCTATACAAAAGATTTTTTTCTACTGACGAAATTAAAGTAATACTGTTATAATGAGTGACAGATGGGCCCCAGATCTTGACTAAGTTAAGGAACGTTGCATACTGTTTTATGTGTGAACTGTTATAAGAAAGAATTTACTACGAGCACGCAGCTTCTGAGCTCATCAAGCCAATTCACGAAAGAAGTGCAAACAAAAAAGTTTGCTGATCACAATAATTGATGACCCAATTAAATTGGCTACAAAGCCGCCATTTCAGTTTGCAGGCAGCAGGTGCACAACAAGATAAGTGCGAGATGGGCGTATTATAACAAGGCCGAGACAAAACACTTTTGAAAGTAAATCTTTTTCTTTTTTGTATTTTACCTTAATAGCCAGCGCCGGATCTGTACAAATAAACCGCAGTGAATTTGCGCCTTCTATATTATGTTTAGTGGGTGGGTAGGGTAACTATTGGGTGAAACAATACGTCTAATAATATTATACCTAATGTTTTTAATAGCGTCCGCCCGAAGTTGCGGTTTCGGTTTCGGCTAGTTTCGGCCCAAAAATCATGTTTCGGCAAGAGGTTAGGTTTCGGCCAAAAAACAGCCGAACCTTTCGGTCTCGCCGAAACTTACAACATCGTACTTTCGGGTCGCGTTCGGCTAACGTCGGGTGCGCTCGGAACGGCTGGCAATATATCGCTCGCCTCGCCTAAATCCGCCGGCCACTGAATCAGGGCTCTTTGCTCGTGTAGTGAAAAACAAAAACAATACTGAAAGAAATACTTACATCATAAATATCATAATATGATTATCATATTTTAATACTTAACTTGTTTTATTTTATGTTATCTACTATTAACAAGTCGCTGCTTTAGTATTACAGTTAATGCAACATTTTAAGTTTTTCACTTTTTAGGGTAGTTAAGTTTTGACCCAGTGTCACTACGAGTATAACAATATTGAAATTTCAATTCGATGAAAGTTGAACGTAGAAAAACCTGTAATATTAGGACGGCGAGATGTTTCATTAAACAAATATCTTGAAAGAACGGCCCACTGACATTTTTATTCAACGTTTTAATCACGTTCATAAAAGTTTCGGTTTCGGCCGAAACTATAATTTTCGGCAAAAAAACATGTTACGGTCGGACACTACTTTTTAAAGCATGTTTTCAAATTTGTTTTTTTTTGGTTCTGGTCTGGTGTAACGTGTAACATAATTTTTGGTCAAATCCACCATTACCCAATACGACCGACGATTCGAGGTACCGACGATACGATATCAAGACTTGTGACTGACCGAATACTCGTGTATTGTTATTTATATTCCATGTTTATTCAATGAACCCTGGCGAGTATTCCCAGAAACTGTAGGAAGACAATATACAGAATTCGAGTGACGTCACCGCACAGGGCCCCATGGCCATGGCCCTTTAGATAAGGAAACTGAATCGAAAATAACTTCGCTGTTCTCATATGACTCATGTTAGTCATCTCTCGTATTTATAGCAAACCCTCTTTTCAAATCCGGTTTAATGGGTTACTAAGAAGACTGGAGTGAAAATGTGTCACAAGTTTTACATGAAAAAAAAACTAGCGACCGTGCGATTTCATTCTAGCGTGATAGCCGTGATACCGAGAGAGATTTAAAAGTTCTTAATAATAATTCGTAGGTATTATAAAAAAAACAAAACTTCAAAATTATAAAAAAAGACTCTCTACTACGAAATACATACATGCACATACATATCTAATCACGACTATTATCCACGAACGGTCAGTCAGAGACTAGGCAATGAGGACCGTCAGTCATCTACCATAGTCCACATTTTACCAAATAGAGAATGCACATGTGCTCAGCGTGACAGGTGGTGAGCCCATCGCCGCTCTATGCAGTTGGATTTGTGTGCAGTCTTTAGTCCGTTAGTCGCCTTTTACGACAGCCAAGGGAAGAGAGGGGGTGGTAGTATTCTTTCACCTCTACGCGACACGGTTAATGGGCCCTACTGTCCTCTTACTACTACTACTACTCTTACCTCTTAGAGCAATATTACTTTAATCTTACTATGCAAAATTCAAAATTAGAAGAACTAATCTAATACTGATCTAAGGGTTGCTGGTAAGCAATCTGAACGCGCTACCTACGCTATTTAGCTCCAGCAGAATCGATCGTTTACTAAATACCAATATAAAATATATACACTAGAAACTTCGATAGCAGTACTAATCCGGTAGGAAAAGTCGGAAAAGCGACATGTTGCATCCACACGGCACGTCCGTCCGGTGGCCGGCAGCCATTAAATTAATCCGACGTTTCCCGACCACTTGCTGTAATCATTGAAACAACGATGTGAAGCCACTATCTTAAAATATTGCTAGTTATCCTAACAGCGGTTAAGGGGTAGATTGCTGTTTAGTTTTTATTTAATAGGCAAGAAACAATTGCCAGACGATATTGTTAGATTAGATTTGGACTTTGCTATAACTCTACCTATTTAATAAACTCGACAATTTAGTACAAAGTATTTTCTGTCGAACTTATAGAGTGATTATTTCTGTTTATAAGTATGTACTTACCAATAACCTCTTGACTATCAGGAAGACTCCTAGAGGTGACAAATAGTCGAATTTCTATTGTGCCTGTTTTTACGGCAACTGAAGTCATAGGGCCCTATTACATCTCGACTGTGGCTTTTGCGTAAAATGCCCATTTTCGCATTATGTAGTAATTTTGCAGTTGTATTTATCGTTTTTATCGAAATGGGATAGTAAATTCATGCTTAATATTACAAATCTCCACTCTGCGAGGTCTGAAGCTGAGTTCGGACGGCCGGCGCATCGCATTTTGCAGTTGTATTTATCGTTTTTATCGAAATAGGATAATAAATTCATTATAAAATATTTATTCCTCATGAAGTAACAATTATGCTGGTATAAATTTTGCTCAATAATATTATCGTACATTGGAGAAATTCACAGTAAACTTAATATGAGATTTTCTAAGTTTTTTGGTTTAGAATAAGATTTTTTTCTATATCAAATCAATAATATCTAAAAACTCCGAGGCCGCTACGAACTATACGACTATATAAAAGATAACATTCAATTTTTTTTATTTAATTTGTTTAGGAGAGTAGTTCAATGTAGGAGCTCAAAAAAAGTATGAAAATCATTTTGCAATTTTGGGTTTAATTAAAAAGTTAAACAAAATTTACAAAAAGCGAGGCCGCTACGAACTATGCCAATAGCTATTCTACACTATTCAATAAGTCGAAATTGGTTATGTATTTTTGTTTCTGAGATCAAGAACGCCATAATTGGTCATTTTACGCAAAAATTACAGTCGAGATGTAATAGGGCGGCCCATAAGGCTTTCTTGCACCCATTCGCACATCGTGTACAACAGCAGCAAACAATAAAATAAAAAAGACACCAAAACATAACTTTTCCCTAAAACTTCTAGCTGCAGAAGAGAATGTCTCACTAATTCACCGGCCCTCCATCAAAGAAAGTGTAACTTTTCTCATTACCTTTACGTTTAACGTTAATCGCTCCCTTAACGTTGGAAAGCATGGTCAGGCGCCGCGGCGCGTCCCTATGGAAACTGTGCCACGTCGCGCCTACTCTTAGTAAAAGTACTTTCTTCTGGCCGCTTTCAGAAACCCGTCTATAGAACGCACCAACCACGTAGTAACACTAGTAACCTTGTCCTATGTGACATAAGTCACTCGCCTGCGCCTGCACTATATTTAGAATACTCCGCCGCATATGGCTGTTCCTAGAAGCGATCGATACAGAACCGCGATGGTTTACTTTGAAGTGAGTATACACAATCGAGTTTGTTTTTAAAATGTTACTTTTAAGTGCTTTATTGAAATTATGTATTAATTAAAAGAGTGGAGTGCTTGAATGTTTTTGTTTCTTTTTTTAATAAATTGTATAGCGCACGACGTCATTGGGATCAGATTGGCAAACTTCACTTTTGTCTAGCTACGTGAACAAATACGTTTGTTAACAAAAAAAATACAACTAAAGAGAGATGAATTAATGAAATACTTCAGTTATTATTGTACTAATTTTCATGGAGGTAGTCTTTAAAGATATGAATTTAATTTAAAAAGGAAGGCTTTGCTTTAACTTGTACCTAACATTATGCCATGAACTCTTGACTAATATCTACAAGAAATTAGAAATACACTAACTTCCTTTGCAATCACTTGCTTACTTTTAATACATATATATAATCACGACTTTTATCCCCTAAGGGTTAGTCAGAGACTATGCAATGAGGACCGCAAAAGCAGTCCTCTGCCATAGTCCACTTTTTACCAAATAGCGACTGCACATTAATTGCTCAGCGTGACAGGTGGTGAGCCCATCGGCGCCGCTCTATGCTGTTGGATGTATGTCTTTAGTCTGTTAGTCGCCTTTTACGACACCCAAGGGAAGAGAGGGGGTGGTAGTATTCTACTAATGATCCGTTACGGGACACGTCTTACTTTTAAGAAAGCTCGAAAAGCATTTCAGTTAAAATCTCTTGCGCTAGATGAAAATCTTTAATCAGCCTTGTTGCTAAGACACAATAGCCCTATTTCACTAGAGAGTTCGTTTCTTCTCGCTAACGTCACAGCCATTGAGGTATTATAACTAGAGAGGTCACTGCAAAGCAAGTTTTGCATACATAGTTGCGGCCCATTGGCTGCATACGTCTCCGTGATTGTAAGTGATCCAAGCGATTGTTGACCTTGCGGCCGCAAATCATACAAACATATATTCATGACTATTATGCTTAGGCTTCGTCCTCGAGATTAGAGAATACACATGTAGTAACACCTAACGTGTTGCCAGTTTACACAGATATTTGAGATTTTTTTTTTTTTTTTTTTTTTTTTGCATTCAGTCTTTAGTCCGTTGCTATAACTTGCTATCCTGTCAACGTCATTCACTTTTCTGTGTCGCGCCAGTGCACTTTCGCGGTCTTTTTTCCTGCATTTTTTATTTCAGAAAAACCTTAAGATGGGTAAAAGAAAGCACCGTGACGATTACGATCGCATGTATAAAAAGCTGAAGAAGTTAGAAAAGAAATTAATGAAAAAACGACATGACTCTTTGTCGTCAACCGACGACGCTAACAATAACTCGGTAGCATCGCCGACAAACATTGAAGGTTAGTAACATGCATTTAACTAGGGTACCTATGCATTGTTAGACAACCTTAAAAACAAGTGGCCTGCGTAAATGTAATGTAACAAGTCCTTAATGCGGTTAACCGTTCGGGTTATCACTTTAAGGATTAATCATTGCAATCTACCTACATGTATTTTAGCTCTGCGGACAGTCGCTCGGATTGTCACTTACGTTAATGAACATGTTCCATACGTGTGTTGCGGACAGTCATTCGGATTGTCACTACACCGTCACATTATAATTAAAGCGGAAGCTAAAGATTAACATTGAATGTTGCAGACGGCCCACTACCCGAGCTTGAGTCTATATACCAGGAAGAGAGTCCGGTATCAAACAAGATCAATAATGACGAGGACTATTTCACTCCTACAAACTGTCAGACCATGCGTTCCGAGCGCGAGCGGACAGCGACGCCGCCGGTCGAAACTACGAGCTTCACGCAAATTGCTTCAACAAGCTCTGCACTGCAGACATGCTCACAAACTGAAGGTGAAGTCCTGTCCATTGATAACACTATATTAGAACTATTAGGCGAGAATCCATCCACAACCAAATTGTATGGAAAAGAAATAAATCTGGATCTTGCTGTAAGACTTGAACATATTGTGACAAACGGCATGTCTACAGATACTCGCAAGGAGTTACACAAAAAATACCTACCACCCAGCAACTGCACACTTGTTGATGCTCCTACACTCAACCCAGAAATTAAGGCAGCTATTTCTGAGGTAGTGTTGAAAAGAGATAAAGGGATAGAACAAAAACAAAAACAGCTTGGGTGTGCTATTACCTGCATAGGAGAAGCAGTTACAGTTCTTCTGAAGGAGGAAAATAAAAACTCTGAGGTAATCAGAATGCTGATGGATGCTAATAGATTGATATGTGACAGTCACAATAGTGACTCAGTCACCCGCAGAAATTTTGTTCTGTTTAATTTAAAAAAGGATATGCGGGACCAAATTCAAAAAAGTAAGATTGACAATTTACTTTTTGGCTCAGATTTATCTGAAACTTTGAGGACAGCCAAATTTATCTCAAAATCAGGGGCTGAATTAAAGCAAGTATTACCAACAAGGCCGCCTGCCACAAGGTTTACAAGCAAAACACCAGCAGCTATTCCACAAAGGAATTTAAACTGGAAAGCTCCTCCCCCGAATCGCAGGCAAAAGGGGACTCAGGAGATGAAGGGACCTGTTCAGAGGAATCAGCACGCAAGCTCCTCGAGACCATCGTATCGAGTGCCACCGCCCAAGAACCAGAACTACAACCGCCATTAGAAACGGTGAGCCATGCCGGCAGGCTATTTAAATTTTGTAATCAATGGTCACTATTAACACATGATACTACAATTTTATCATGGATAACTGGCTATAAGATCCCTTTTGCACGACCGGTTACACAATCATCACTACCTAAAAGTCGTTTATACTCTAAGTACGAAAAATCCCAATTTAGAGACTGTATCAATGAACTTTTGTCTATTGGTGCCATTTCTCCTTGCCGAACATGTGAGGGACAATTTATTTCAAATTGTTTTCTTGTCCCAAAGCCTAACGGCAAGAATAGGTTCATATTAAATCTTAAGAAACTTAATAAATTTATTGATACCGAACACTTCAAATTAGAAGATTTTCGTACGGCAGTAAAACTTGTCTCAGAAAATAGCTTTATGTGTACGGTGGACCTTGTGGACGCATATTTTTTAATACCTATCCATAAAAATTTTAAAAAATACCTCCGTTTTCAGTTTGCTGACAATAATAATATTAATGAGTTATATGAATTTAATGTTCTACCTTTCGGTTTAAACACAGCGCCTTTTGTATTCACAAAGTTGATGAAACCTGTTGTTAGTCTACTTAGATCATGTAACTACATATCTACTGTTTATTTAGACGATTGGTTTTTAGTTGGAAGTAGTTATAATAATTGTTCAGAAAACCTATGTGCTACCATAAAATTATTAACATCTTTAGGATTTATCATTAATTATCAAAAAAGCAGTACAGAACCTCGAACTAAATGTAAATTCTTAGGTTATATAATTGATACTAAAAACTTCCAAGTCAGCTTACCACAAGAAAAAATTAATAAAATAAAAGAAAAGTTATTATGTTTAAAAAAGAAAAATAGATGTAAAATAAGAGAATTTGCAAGTCTCATTGGCTTACTTAACTCTGCTTGCCAAGCCACTGAATATGGTTGGCTTTACACAAAAAACTTTGAGAGGAGTAAATTTTTAAGTTTGCGAGATAATAATGATAACTTTGACGCATATATGAATCTACCAAACAACTTAAATTCTGATTTTGAATGGTGGACCATTGCAATCAACAATCCAATTAACAAAATAAAGTATGATGAGTACTGCTTGGAAATCTTTAGTGACGCCTCAACTAAGGGGTGGGGTGCTGCGTGTCGTGAGGAAACTGCAAGTGGCCTCTGGAGTAAACATGAAGGTAGTTTTCACATAAACTACCTAGAAATATTAGCAGCATTTTTAGGCTTGAAAGTATTTGCAAAAGAATCAAATAATTGCCAAATCCTCCTACGAGTAGACAACACTACTGCTATCTCGTACATAAACCGCATGGGAGGCGTACAGTTTCCTCATCTTACACGGATAGCGCGAGAATTATGGCAATGGTGTGAGGCAAAAAATATTATCGTTTTCGCGTCATACATAAGCTCTATAGATAATTTTGTAGCCGATGCAGAATCTAGGCGGACGCACCCTGATGTTGAATGGGAACTAGCAGATTTTGCGTTCCAAAAAATTGTTAATGCATTCGGGACACCTGAAATAGACATTTTTGCTAGTAGAATAAATAAAAAATGTCAGAAGTATATCTCCTGGCACAGAGACCCGGATGCATTCGCAATCAATGCTTTTACAATATCATGGTCAAATTATTTCTTTTATGGGTTTCCACCTTTTAGTATGATATTAAAGACGATTCGTAAAATCATAAAGGATAAAGCTAGAGGCATACTCATAGTACCTTGGTGGCCAACCCAACCCTGGTTTCCAGTTTTTAACAAAATCCTTGTCTCAAAACGTTTAGTTTTTAAACCATCTCAGAACCTTATTTTCTCTCATTCCAGCAACCGCAACGTACATCAACGAGTTACCCTGGTTGCCGGAATCTTATCACCTCATCAATGATAAGGAAACAAGTTCCATTAGCATCCATTAACATAATTCTAGCTTCTCTATCGGATAACTCATTAAAACAGTATGATACTTGTCTCAAAAAGTGGTTCAAATTTTGTAATACTCATAATATTAATATGCTTGATGAGTCTGTCTCTAATGTTCTACTTTTCCTAACCGAACAATTCCAAGCTGGTGCTCAATATGGAACATTAAATAGTTGCAGGTCCGCACTTTCCTTGATCCTTGGCTCTCAAATTGGGAGTGATGATAGAATAAAGCGTCTTTTCAAAGGAGTATTTAGACTACGACCGCCACTACCTAAATACAATATCACATGGGATACCTCATTAGTTTTGAATCATTTAGCTCAGTGGTACCCAAACCAATCTCTAAAATTGGAAAAAATATCCAAAAAACTCGTAACCTTATTAGCTCTCATTACTGCCCATAGGGTTCAGACTCTCTCCAAAATTAATATCAACAACATTGAATCACACTCAGACAAAGTTATTATCAAAATTCCAGATCTCATCAAGACCTCCCGTATCGGATCCCAACAACCTATCTTAGAATTACCCCATTTTCCTGATAGACCTCAGATTTGTCCAGTTGAAACTTTAAACAGTTTTCTAAATATAACCCAATCACTGCGTAATAACCATGTTCACCTTTTTGTTTCCCTGAAAAAACCACACGCAAAGGTTACGTCTCAGACCCTTAGCCGATGGGTTAAAAGTACCCTAAGTGAATGTGGCATAGATGTAACTACGTTTACTGCACACAGCACTCGACATGCTGCAACTTCTAAAGCACATAAATTAGGAGTTAATCTTGATTTAATCAGAAAGACTGCAGGCTGGGGTGGAAACTCAAACTCCTTTGGGCGTTTTTATAATAGGATAATTTCGGAAAGCAAAACACAGGCCTCCTTTGCTCGAACTTTAGTAATTGGACAATTACAAGACGATTAAATTATCACAATTATTATTTATACTTACTGATAGAGATTAAGATGATAATAAACTTAATTGTAATTCTGGTGTTACTTTAGTATTACAATAATTAATTATAATTGTACTAGAAGAATGATTAAACAATATTTTTAGTATACAATAAAAAAAAAAAAAAAAATATATAAAAAAAAAAAAAAAAATAAAAAAAAAAATCATTTTCTTCTTAATCATGATATTTCACAGCTTCATAACTCTCAAAATCTACATGTGTATTCTCTAATCTCGAGGACGAAGCCTAAGCATAATTAATGATTAAACGAACTTACCTGTATGTGAAGTTCTATCATAATTATGCGAAGGGCTTCGTCCGAAGAGATTAGCATCCCTCCCACCCTATCCCTAAATGAAATATCATAAAAGCTCTAAACTTAATGACGTTGACAGGATAGCAAGTTATAGCAACGGACTAAAGACTGAATGCAAAAAAAAAAAAAAAAAAAAAAAAAATCTCAAATATCTGTGTAAACTGGCAACACGTTAGGTGTTACTACATGTGTATTCTCTAATCTCTTCGGACGAAGCCCTTCGCATAATTATGATAGAACTTCACATACAGGTAAGTTCGTTTAATCATTAATTGTTCCCAAAGGGTTAGAATAGAATAGAATAGAATAGAATTTCTTTATTGCTTAAACTGTGTAACAAATTATTAAAAAAAAATTAATAGTATCAACAGTTTGCCCTTGATCGGGCATGCAATGTAGACAAATAAATATTATTAACATTAATATTAACAAAATTCTTCATAAATTTAACAATTAATTCATCTTAAAACCAAAGTATTTATTTAGTGTATAGAAAACATTATTAAATTACCAAGTTTTTTGCTTAAATTTAAATATAAGACCATTCAATGCCCTTAAATCGGTATGTAAATGATTATACACTTTAATACCATGTATGAAAGTACTCTTATCATAAACATTATTATTGACAATTGGTAAATTTAAAATTATATCTATACTTAAAACGTTGGTTACAGAATAGATAATGCATAGCTATAACTAGAAATCTTTCTATTTATGTTATTAATATGAGATTTCCAATATAAATTTGAGTCTTATCGAAACACCAAGAAAGTTGCTTTCGTTAACTTCTTCTCTTTTTGAGTTAGACTCATAATCTTTAATGTTTTATTTGAATAAGTTCGTCTTGTAATTACGAAATTGTACAAATTTAGTCTTATTCATATTTATTTTAAGATTCGAAGTTTTAAGTCAGTTTACCAAATGTAATTTGTGTTTTTACTATCATCTGAAATAAAAATTGTGGCATCATCTGCGAACATAACACATAAATGACTTAGTACCGCTGGAAACTCGTTAATATACATTAAGAAAAGAAGAGGGCCCAGAACGCTACCTTGAGGTACTCCGAGAATTACTTAACTTTCACAAATGTTTTTGAAAAGAAAGGAAGAAGGATATCGGTCTATAATTACCAACGTCTGCTTTTGATCCTTTTTTGTTTAATGGTTTAATTTTGGCTTTTTTTAGTTCATCTGGAAAAGTTCCTGTTTCTAGCCTTTTTATAACATAGATAAGAGGTTCAATTATAACTGGAATTGACTTTTTACTAAGATACATAGGTATGCTGTCATGACCGCAGCTCTTTTTGTTTTTAATCCTTTTTACAATATTCACTAACTCTTTAGCATTCACAGGTTTCTTAGTCAGAGACTAAGCAATGAGGACCGCAAAAGCAGTCCACGTTTCACCGAATGATAACTACACATGTGCTCAGCGTGACAGGTGGTAAGCCCATCGCCGCTCTATGCTGTTGGATGTATGTGCAGTCTTTGGTCCGTTATTCGTCTTTAACGACACCTATGGGAAAAGATGTTATGTTGAGATTCTATTGATGAGCCGTACCAGCACAGCGCTGCGCAAAAAGTTACTTCGCGGTGCAACTCTAGTTCTACGGTTACAGCAGTCGTACAGTAGATTATAGGTCGTTGGCACAGCAAAGGGATAATGTTTTTGGGTCGCGCATTTCGCTAGCGACGTCTTAAATCAGGCGGAAATCAAAACATGTCACGAATTCTCCAGACAAAGGTTAGCGTACTCCTCAACCAATGTAATTTCACATGTACCGTGGCTTGGTTGATGTTAATGACTCCACTCCTCCTGATATTATGTGGGAATGGAGACCAGGCGCGAAGATAACTGGTGCAGTGTTACAAAAAACTGGTGCGCAAAAAATTGCTTCGCGATGTCTTCTCTAGTTCTATGGTCATAGCAGTGGTAGCTTGCAGAGTTATAGGCCGTTTGCACAGCAAAGGGAGAATGTATTTATTTGGGTCGAGCATTTCGCTAGCGACGTGATATATCAGGCGGAAATCAAAACATGTCACGAATTCTCCCGACAAAGGTTAGCGTACTCCTTAGCGAATGTAATTTCACATGTACCGTGGCTCGGTTTATGATTGTTGCTAATGCACAGTGTGTAATGCAAATAGAATTTTGTACATCGGATTTGTGCATGGAGTTATGATAATGATAGTCTATTTTTTCTCGCAATAAAAATATTTGAGTAACTTACTAAACTTAGCAAATGATAATTTAAACTTAGTCTACTATAAGGTTAAATTCGATAAAGAATTTTAGTAAACATATTATTATTCACAATTATTTTTGCAAATTCACGAGAAAAACTCTAACAATGGTGTCTTTTATTGTTTTCTGAGGTTTAAGCGAGCACTACACATTGAAATGAAACACTTTTTTACGGATTAACTCGCGTTTAATTTACTATTTACATAGTTTTTATATTATCCTGACGTTTCGAACCCTTTACAGGGTCCGTGGTCACAGGGAGACTGAGGTGTTGGTCGTCTCATTGTCAGAAGTTATTTGCCTACCGTCAATAATTTTTATATTTTACCGGGTGCGTTCAAGTTTCGAAACGTCAGGATAATATAAAAACTATGTAAATAGTAAATTAAACGCGAGTTAATCCGTAAAAAAGTGTTTCATTTCAATGGTGTCTTTCTTTCAAACAGTGAAAATCCGAGTGTCATATTGACACCAAGAATTGTTAATAATTTGTTTACAAAGATTCATAATCGAATTAGGCTCTACTATTAAAAATTAAAAGGTTAGTCCTTTTCCTATCTCTTCTTTGTCACACTAACTTAGTGGATCTTAAGGTTGCCATATCTCTAATATAATCCCTAAAGGCCGTACCTAATAGTCACTCACTAGAGTTATAAGTATGATTTTAAAAGGTTTTATTTATTTATATCTTGAAGCAAATACAAAGATCAGGTTACAGACAAAATGTAAAACCAACGTGTGCGCAAACTTTCTTTGTTTTTTAAAAAAAAATACTGACTAACAAAAATAAACAAAAAGTAGTAATAATTGTATACTTCAGACGGTAAGAATAATTTATCACAAATTGTATTTGTTATCATTACGACAGTGGCATCACCTTCGATCACGTGATTGAAGGGGATCACGCGTTATAAGTATTTCGGCGAGAAATGTCATTAAAAGCAATTCAGTTTTTATGAGTTTCATGATACTTATAAGTCGAAGCGATATTCTTCTCGTCATTTCTTTGATTCTTCTAATGAAAAGAAGAATAACTAATCATCGTCAGCCTATAAACGGCCCTTCCAAGCGGACACACATAGGAAAGGAACATAAGACAGATTTAGCACATTGGGGAACTAATACCTAATCTAAAACTAAACTTAAAACTTAAACTAAGATAAAGTTACTATACTTTTAAACATTTATAAAGATAGTATCCAGTCCTCGTTAAATACCAATGAATTCGGTAGAAATATTTATTTGATTGATGTGCCATCATCTAAACATAATACGCATAGTAATTTTACTGAATCTTACTATTTCTGCCGCAAAACAATGTTTGTTTCGCGGCAGAAATAGTTAAAAAGGCAATTACGTGTTGTGTGGCCAAAGCATTTCCCAAAAAAGAGGTCTTTAACACTTCGTTCCTTATTTGTCCTTTTCTGAAATTTAACTCCAACTTAACAGAATCCCCTAAATGTCCCGTTGGTCAGAGTCATAAAACACCTCGAAAATTCGTCAGTTTTTATGTGTCTGGAACGGGACAATGGGCCATTTAACTGTCCCGAAAGCAATAAAGCATTCCCCATTTATTTGCGAGCACGGCTGTGGCTTTCCATCACACACGTGCTAAAATAGGTCGAGACACGACCAGTCAGCACTTTATGGGTCCCTATGGGTACCTACTAACGAGAAACATTCTTTTTTGAAATTGCCTGTAGCGAATGTAGCGACTATAGTGCGTTTCATCAAATAGTTCCTATGCCGTCATGTTGGTAAACCTGTCTTGTTTTGTTTTTTTTTTGTTTTTTTTGCAACGTTTCGTTATCTTTGAGTTTATTTGAGCGTTTTTTATCGCAAATAATCAAATATTACGAATTCCTGTCTTGTTCCTCAGTGTTGCTACGAGTATCTTAGTGGATTTTCCACTAAAACTGGTGGTTTCGGTGTTTTTATTTGGTGTTGATGACACGAAAAAAAAACATTAACCGAGTGGTTGAATGATTCAGCCGACTGAAAATGAAATTCTATATAAATCCACTAGAAAAACCACTAGCCACTAAAAGCAATATTTTGCCTTTAAAAGGGGGCTCCAAACCACCAGTTTCAGTTGAAAATCCACTAAGTAACTTCTAGTTTTTTAAACCAGCCACTTAGTGTTTCTGAAGACTCCTTAAAACGGAGTAATTATGCAAAATTTAGAAGGCTAATGGTTAATGAATAAATGATTTAATGCAAAAAAATCAAACATACAGACATAGAAAATCTCTTTCTTTAACCGATGCTGAAAAAATGATAAAAATTGGTCCAGTTCGGAAGGAGGAAACAGGGGACTACGAAACGTCGTTTTTCTGTGTTTTGTATGAGAATTTTGCATGCCTCGTCGACATAGTGTTTCCTCTTAACCTTTCGTGTTATCCAAATGCGTTTTGTGGGTTTGACCGCCTGCCGACGCGCAAGTCACTGCTCAATTTACTACCTCCTCGCCATTCCAATCACCTTAACTTTGTTAATTTCATACAATTTAATAATAATAATAATTTTATTTATTTCTCCATCAAAGCATAGTCTTATTGCTAGTTACATTTTGTAAAAATAAATTAATGTTAGTTTACTAATATATATTAATAATTTATTTTTTTAGTGAGCCGTGTGTTACTTATAGCGGCCAGCGGGTCACTTAAAGAATACTACCAACCCCTCTTTTCCCTTGAGTGTAGTAAAAGGCGACTAACGGACTAAAGTAACGTCTTCTTTGCGCTGTGGTTTCTTGCGCCCGTTCTTTGCCACAGTTAAAAAATGACATCCTGAATGGGTGGTAGGTTAAAAAGATTTGGACGATTCAAAGTACTTATTAATTGAGTTTATTGAATAAATATATTTTGACTTTTGTAAGACTGCACATACACCCAACGGCATAGAGCGCGATTGGCTCACCACCTATCACGCTGAGCATACATATGTGCAGTTGTATAATTTGGTGAAAGGTGGACTATGGCAGTAGACTCCTTCTGCGTTCCTCATTGCCTAGTCTCTGACTAACCCTTTGGGGATGTGAATCTATGTATGTATGTTATGTCTTAATAACATTATAAATCTTTCGGCCTCATTATTAATATAGCCAAATCGCCGGCCATGATTGTCGGCAGCAGTAGGTTAAGAGATAGGATAGATTGGAGCACGCTTCCTTATAATGATACCTCTATCGAATTATTTAATAAAGTTAAAAATTTAGGGTTAATAATGGACTGCAATATGGCTTGATCGTCACATATTGCGGATGTAAGCAAGAACATGCATTACTCTTTTCACTCCATCAAACGACTTCAATACTTTCTCCCTTTCAAAACTAAAATTATGATTGCGCAATCTCTTCTGCTCCCTCTTCTCGACTACGTCAACGTCTGCTACTTGGATGTAACTGAAGAGCAGCTTAATGAACTCGAGCGTCTGCAAAACCTGGCCATTCGCTTCATCTACGGCCTGCTTAAGTATGAGCGGAGTTAAAGTGGCTCCCAATTCGTCATCGCCGTGATATGCATACTCTTTGCACCTTATTCAAAATCCTCAATGACCCTTACTCTCCTCCCTATCTTAGCTCCCCGGTTCCGCTATCTCCCCATCCCTTCCCGCGGGCGGCGGTCGTGCATCACTAAAGTGCTCGAACTGCCGATCAGCAATACCAACTTTTCCCTCCATTCATTCACAGTAAAAGCCGCACAGCTATGGAATAGACTACCCAAATCCATTCAAGATTGTCCTTCTATAATTTCATTCAAATTAAAGCTCAAAGAGACTTTTACTACTACTAGACTACCAGTATAAATTATCATATAAGTATTATATTATAAGTATACATAATTAAGTATATATTTAATTATTTATTTATTTAAGTAGGTATATGTATTTTTTTTTATTTGTATGATTGTTTATTTTGTGTAAATACCTACTTATTTGTATTAGCATTTATCTCGCACACTCTCTGGGTTGACTGGAAGAGATCTCTTTTTGAGATAAGTCCACCTTTGCACACAATGTCTCTTGTTACTTTTGTTACTGTGTTTCTGTGTATTAAAGAATATAATAATAATTTTAATCATCATCATCATCATCATCAGCCTTTAAACGTCCCACTGCTGGGCACAGGCCTCCCACGTGGACAATAGCACGTGTGGATATTGGGCCATAACCCACCACGCTGGCCCAATGCGGGTTGGTGGGTTAGTTAATACGACTGTCCCGTAGAATAACGTAATATCTGTTGCAGATTTGACGTTATTCTTCGGAATCGTCATAATAATTTTAATAGTTAATATTTATTTATATAGGTACTTAAATTTGTACAATTGTAACGCCAGAAACAAGGGCTTCATTAAACTAACATTTTAAGAATAACTCGTATTTCGTATGAGAATGGATGCTACTACATTTCTGGTAAAATACAAGCAGTTAGAATACAAAAGACATTAAGAAAAGACGGTCTAAGTAGTTTTAATACTGCATACGTTTTAATACTGCATACGTTTTATCACTTCATAAAGGATTAAGAAAATTATACCTAAATATTTTATCACGGTAGATAATTGACAGGATTTACAAAATTCGCCATTCTCGTCAGATTTAGGTAATACCTGACGAGACGTCAAATAGAATGCTCTAGGTCTTGCTCTTGTTCATGTGCTGTAAAATCGCATTTCGAGTAAGCTTAGGTTTTAGATTACCTGATGTGGTCTTTACTAGGGACTAAATCTTTATGAAATGAGTAAAGAGATTCACTACTGACTACCTAAAGCGAGTCGATCACTTTTACGAAAACGAGAATTTTTGCTGACTAAGGTACTAAGTAGATAGGTAGTTACGTAATACTTATTTGATTTTCTTGGGTAAATAGCGTTCAAATATACTTTATTATAATATAAAATAAAGTTAATTAGTATATTAACACGTTAAAAAAATTAATACCTCATCAGGTGAATATCGAACCACTGTGTGGTTCGATATTGGGCTGTGTGGTCAACGCATATTATAATACAGTATAATTTAAGTGCCTATACTAAGAAGGTACTTTGAAACTAATAATATCACAATAGTAAGATCTAGAAAACCTTGCATTAGACAAAGAGGATAACATTATTACTGTGCATCCTATGGTGCTACGAAATATTTAAGTACTTACTTAATTATTAAAAAAATAATGTAAAAAAAAAAATACTACCTAATTGTTATTTTTACCAAAAGTAAAATTAGTAATGTTATAATTGATATTAATCATAAGAAATGAGTTTACAATATCTCGACATCACATGCATAAATCTCTATCAACCGTCGCATCGTAGAGGTTACGGCGAGTACGCGCGCACGTATGCGCGGGCGCAGCGGCGCGCCGGCTCTCGAGTCGCGGCAAATTTCGCCGCTCTCGCCCACTGATCTACATTTCACCACCAATATGGGTCAATAACTGCCCACGCTCTGCCCCTCCGAGCGCGGCCGTTCACCTCGCCACTCCAAATCATTGTTCGCCAAATGTATAGCGCAGCCGGGTCAACGACCCCGTGAATGGTGAGAGAATCTTCTCCGAACGACACTCGACACGCTGCGATCAATGCACGTACAGACGTACATCCTCATTCGTCTGTTTATGAGACGTCAGCGATGCCGCAAACATAAACAATACTCGATAACGTATATCCTGAATAAGTAGTCATCATTCACTCGGCCAGCTGTTACTCCTCAACAATGACATACTTAAACTAACTGCTCACTATCTTTATGGTGTGGCATTGTTTGCTTGGAGATACTTGGGATGAATGTGATGATCATTCAAAGGAAAAGCCAGTAAAACTACCTAGGCGGTAGATAATGTCGATCTTTTGTTAAATGTTGTCCAATTCATGTTGTACTTCGCCAAAAAAGGTTGTGGTCTCTAGTGCAACACGCGACGCACAGCGTAAGAGCAAGAACGTGAAAAATAACTTGTGAAAGCTGCAAACGACATAAGCTTCATAATTCAACGAGATAAGCGTATGCCTGCGGTAGAAACGCAACGTTTTTTACCAAAAACTTTCTTCGGATATCGAATGCAATGTTTATACTGCGCACTACAAATAATAAACAACGAGTCAACGAAATGTTGAACTGTAAAGAAAGTGGCGCGTTGAACGGGCTGCGCGCCCGCCCGAAGTGTCACGACGACCTCTTACATAAGGACACTTTGGGCTTTCAAAAATGTAATGGCCACTTTTTACCATTCGCGCTCACAATAGGCGTTGCTTATTGTTATTGCGAGCTCGTTGGGCGTGTTCTTGTGGTCGTGAAAGCTAAGTAGTCTGCGCATGGGCAGGTCCCCGGATGGGAGGTCAAATTAAGGAAGGAAGATGTCTGCGCGCGCTTTGATGTCGTAGATAAAGCAGTCGTTAAAACTTACCAACGCATTGGACTAGAGCCTTCGATCATCATCTTCGATGATCGAAGACTGAGCGGTGGAATAATTACATTATTATGTTTTTTATACATTACGTATTTTTACGTATACAAAATTATGACCAATCTAGCAAAAACTTGCGGTGCCTATCTACAACAACTCAACGTCACGATTCACAGCTGAAGTGACAGCACTTTTAAACTTCGGGGCCGCACAGTTAGCAACTAATCGCGGCTGCTAGATATGACGACTTGTGTAAAAATAAATAATAAAAATCTTTTTTTCATTAAATTGAGAAATTGTGAACAAAAGGCACCAAACACTGTCCACTAGTAGTTTGTAAAAAGGACCCGCTTTTGAAGCTGGAGACGGTTCCACAAGTGAATGCAACAGAACCTTAAAACTTGGCACAGTGAGCAACTGTTAGCAGCATTCAATAATCACTGCCTTTAGATATTACGCCTTTGTAGAAAGTGTTAACAAAAGGCAAGAAAAACTGGCTACCAGCGCTTTTAAACTTTTGAAGCTGGAGGCGGATCCCTAAGTGGATCCGACGGAACTACGGAACCTTACAACTTCGCGGGCCGCACAGTAAGCGACAGCGAAATTAATCGCTGCCGTTAGATATGACGGGTTTGTGGAAAAGTGAACAAAAGCAACAACCAAACACTGAATGAATGAAATGAAAAGAATGAATGAAAAATACTTTATTGCACTAAAAACATAAAACAATAAATTTAAACAGATCAGTTTTACAAAAGGCGGCCTTATTGATATGGTAGCACTTTCTGCCAGGCAATCTTTGGGCAAGAGAACCCATATAAACAAAGTAAATAAAACAAGGGCTTGTGCACATATAAGAATAGGATGTGAATATGGATATATTATATATGAAATAATAAAAATAAAAAGTGATTTACAAGAAATATACTGTAATATAAACTATTTATCTCATATATGTACTACTTTATGGAACTATAGGTTTTTAAGTATTTTTTGTTTTGTATAAAATGTGTTTATATGTAACTGTTTGTTCCTTAATAAATAAATAAAAAAAATATAAATTTAAAGGAGATGTACAGTGATAGGTAATTGTGTTAAATCAGTATTTTAGGATGAAGAGTCCAGCCTGAGGACGTGAGTGACTTTAAAATAAAAACCCGCTCTAAAGAGGCCTATTACATCTCGAATATGATTTTTCCGTAAAATGCCCATTTTCGCATTTTGTAGTAATTTTGCAGTTGTATTTATGGTTTTTATCGAAATAGGATAATAAATTTGTGCATAATATTACAAATCTCCATTCTGTGAGCATAAGTTGAATTCGGACGGCCGGCGCATCGCATTTTGTAGTAATTTTACAGTTGTATTTATCGTTTTTATCGAAATAGGATAAAAAATTCATTTTAAAATCTTAATTCCTCATGAAGTAACAATCTGGTACTCTGGTATAAATTTTGCCCAATAATATTATCGTAGATAGGAGAAATTCACAGTTAACTTATAGCAATTTTCGAAGTTTTTTTGGTTTAGAATAAGATTTTTTTCCTATATAAAATCAATGATACCTAAAAATTCCGAGGCCGCTACGCACTATTCGACTATATAAGAGGTAACATTATAATTTATTTATTTCACTTGTTGAGAACAGTAGTTCAATCGATGAGCTCCAAAAAGTTCCTTCGCGCACTTTATGAAAATCTTTCTCTGCAATTTTGGGTTTAATTAAAAAGTTAAGCAAAATTTACAAAAAGCGAGGCCGCTACGCACTATTCCAATAGCTATTCTCCACTATTCAATAAGTCATAATTGTTAATGTATTTTTGTTTCTGAGATCCATAACGTCAAAATTGACATTTTATGCAAAAATCACAGTCGAGATGTAATAGGCCTCTTAAACTGGAGGCAGTGCCTTAAGCGGATGCCACGGAATCTTAAAAAAATTGCGGGTCGTAAAGCAAGTAACAAGCAACGGTAAGCAACATCTTAATTAATCGCTGCCGTTAGATATGACAACTACGTAGAAAGTGTGAACAAAAGCAAAAACTAGCTACTAGTGATTTTAAAATAAAAACCCGCTCCTAAGCTGGAGACGGCTCCTAAAACGGATACGACGGTACCTAAAAAAATTGCTCAATTAATCTCCGCCGTTAATTATGACGACTTCGTAGAAAGTGTAAACAAAAGCAACAAACAAACACTGGCCACTACTAGTGATTTAAAAATAAAAACAACAGCGGTGCCATGAGCTGATATGACGGAACCTCAAAGAAATTGCGGGTCGTATGAGAAACAAGCTACGGTTAGCAACATCTCAATTAATCGCCGCTGTTAGTTATGACGACTTCGTAGAAAGTGTGAACAAAAGCACTGGCTACAAGTGATTTTAAAATTATAAAAAAACCTGCTTCGATGCTGGAGGCAGTGGCACGTACAGGTTGCGCGGGCCCGGCAACATCGCTCGCTCCACATTCGCCAAGTTTGGAGCCGATGACTCCTCGTGACCGTGTGCCCCTTACCGAGTGCTGCTTTATCTCGCCGAATTTCTCTCCTCAGCACTCGCAGCGGCGAACAAAAAGTCGAGACCCGTTCGGAGGCGCGGCCCAGTTGCGAGTTGCGGCCCGTGGCGCCACTCGAACGAATTCACCAGAGTGCTAATTGTGAGAGCGGCAAAACAATTGGGAAGTGTAACGCGGTGATTAGTCAAAACTTTTGGTGTTTTGCACGAGTAGGAACGATGTTTATTATTTTGTTTCTTTTTACATACGTACATAGGTACCTAATATAATTACGACTATTATCCCCGAAGGGTTAGACAGCGACTAGACAATGAGGACAGTAAAAGCAGTCCTCTACCATAGTCCACTTTTCACCAAATAGGGACTGCACATGTGCTCAGCGTGGCAGGTGGTGAGCTCTATTCTGTTTGATATGTTTGATATGTGCAGTATTTAGTCCGTTAGTTGCCTTTAACGGCCCTTTGGCTGCTGGATGTATGTAGAGTCTTTAGTCCGTTAGTTACCTTTTACGACACCCAAAGAAGAGAGGGGGTGGTAATTTATTCTTTATGGTTTTTTTGTAGTAAGTATTTTTCTTAACTGTGTCTCGTAGCGGTGAAAGAAAACTACCACCCCCCTCTCTTCTTTTGAGTGTCGTAAAAGGTGACTAACGGGCTAAAGCTCCACATACATCCAGCAGCATGGAGCGGCGATCGGCTCACCACCTGTCACGCTGAGCACATGTGCAGTCGTAATTTGCTAAAAAGTGGACTATAGCAGAGGGGACTGCTTTTGCGGTCCTCATTGCCTAGTCTCTGACTAACCCTTCGGGGATAATAGTCGTGATTATATGTATGTTATATTATTTGTATGTATTTTTCTTTGAAGAGACCGGTATATTACTTAATTATTGTTTATGGTCTAGTTGTTCGACTACCCAGGTTCGACTTATCCATCTGTCGCAATAACAAAAATATAAGTAGCATTCTGTCTTTCGTCGTTATGGAATTTGAGGATTTCGTATCAAGTGCGATTTTATCTTCAGTCTTATATACCTAGTCACTTACTATTAGGTGAGACGAAGCTTAGATTTTATCTCATCAGTTTCCCGTAGAAGCAAACACGGCAAATGTTTTATCAATTCTAAATTCACAAAAAATGGAAATCTATATTGTTCACGCGTTGATATCTAATTTAGGCATGCGTTAGGCGTAGCTCACGCAACGCACTTTAGTAAAATAAAATAGTTTTTAAACTGCTCTGCGGAAAACTAAACCACTAACTGTTTATTCTATGAGGCAACATAATCGAAATATTATAAAAAAAGAAAAATTTTGAATACAGAAAAGTTGTTGACAGTTTTTCTCTTAAGACGGAAGGCAAAGGTGCTAAAAGAATATGAAGTTACTTATAATTTATCTCTTTAATAGCTGCGTGCCTACAGATAATTAATGAATGTAATTACAGCTTACAAACTGCTTATTTAGATAATTTTAACGAGCTTTTACTTTCGGACTGCTTTTAATATGTTCTTCATGTAAATAATGGGACATCTAATAATATGTTTTAACTCGGTGTTTTATAAGTTAAATACTAAACAACTTTTTGTGGCGTGGTGCCTAACATAATTAGAATCAAAAAAATATATAAGTACCGAAATGTGCTTTTACCAACTAAAAAAAAATTTAATTTGAAGTCATTATAAAGTCACTGGAGCGTCAAAGTGAATCGAATCACATAAAAAAAGTTTTTTTATGTAACTACCCTTCGTATTCAAAATAACTAGGTATTTATTCATAAAATAAAAACTAACAATCACTTATAAAATTTACCTAAAGGTAGTTTTTTTAAGTACCTACTTATAGAGAAAAAAGTTGCGTTGCTAAGCAAAATAAAAAAGGAGGTGCCTTGATTCAAAACGTACGACAAGCACAAATCTAGTAGGCTGTATGTATTACCCTTTACTAACAGAAAAAAATAAATTCTACTAGCATTATGGTGTCAGACTAATATAAGAAGAAGGTAGCGGCTAAGCGAACTAAGCCAACCTTCGAATGGAACCCGGGACCCGGGAACTATGGGAGTGACGGATCTGTGTTCTAACTACTATCGAGATTTAACGACTACAATTTTACGACAACTACCGGTACCAACGGCTTAACGTGCCTTTCAAAGCTCGAGACTAAATATATCGGGATATATTTAGTTTGGTAACCCATTCGCAATTGCAAAAGTTGCGTAAAACAATATCGCTATGATAATACATCAATTGGACTGCGCCATTAAACAAAAACACGAGAACCTCAAATGTTTAACAAAATTATTAATTTGCACAAAAAAAGTACCTAACGATGCTTGTCAGTTTTGTATCGTTCATTCGACCCGCAGTAGTTAAACGTGTAATGTAACTGTATTTTTTTATGGCAGCTTCTAGAAGCGGAAAGTGAAAGAAGAGTTATGGACGACGATTTTCTATGGTTTCTCGGTCAGTGGGTTAGCCCTTTATCATTTATATATACAATGAAAAAAGGGCTTACGAAGAAACGCGTTCTTTTTAGCGCACAGATTTTGATCATCACACAATACTTTTATCGGCCACCAACATTTACATACCAGTGCAGTAACAGACAACAGAATGCTGTTCCTTAGAAAAAGTATGCGATGCAAGACATATTTCTTTGCGTTGTCCCTTCCTTATCAGCGATTGCTTTCGATGAAGCCTGCATAGGTCTTTTCCAGGTGCCAAGGGGGTGTTTAGTCTGTAGGAGTCTGACATAACTTCACCAGCCACCTGGTGAGTACTCATGAGGAGTTCACCTACCGTCGGTGTACAGGGCCTGCTTCTCAGGCCAAAAAAGGAAGGAACGTAGTACGAGGTACTTAGAAACTCGATAGATATTTTTTTAAGCGATTTTAATCTTGTAAACAGATGGTTGGTTTTGAATCGTAATGTTGTACATTTAAAAAATACTTCTTTTATACTGGGATAACAAATGACAACTCGCAAAATAAAGACACTACTTGATGGGCCTAGTATATTATTAGTTAACACCTTCATGTAACTATTGTAAAAGTTAGTAATAGTTGAAATGGCGTGTCCCTGGATGGGTCACCAATTTTAATCATCTCGAAAACAACCGTTGCTTTTCACCTGACATCGTAAACATATTGTTTGCTTGACACTATGTTTATACTTTTTTAGTGGAATCTATATAATTATGGTAAATGTATCATTCAATTATATTGATTCTGTAGGTAATATGGGTTAAGAAACGCTGTCAGATCCCAGATTGATTTAAATAAATATAGTTAAATGTCTTCTTGACTTCACGCCTTCGTGTTAGAGTTACGATCACGAAAGCCAAGCAACTCAAGCCATGCCTGCCTCGAATAGGTGACCGACTAAAGAGCGTGAGGTACCACACACACGAATACACACGAATGATTATCTTATCACACACGAACGACAATCAACACGAATGATCGTGCTTCGGAAAACAAGTCGAACCGCTGATTAAGATTGTTGTCAAAATATACTTATACACCCTCTATTTTTATAAGTTTTAATGAAATTAAGGGTGAGTTTCGCCTATGAAACTGAACATCTTTCCCCAGGAAACCTATGTGCAGAAATTACAAAAAGATTTTGACCTCCCATACAAAACTGTCTGATCAGCTGACGACAATAGTATGGGAGGGCAATTTTTTTTTGTCATTTTTGCGCATAGGATTTTTGGGGTAAGTTGTTCAGTTTCATGGGTGGAACTCACCCTTAATTTCATTAAAACAAATAAAAATTTCGGGTGTATATGTCTCATAAACATACGTCAATTAATTCTAGCTTTTCGACCACCGCGCACCGATTTCAATCGATAGAGGCACAGATCCGAAGAATTTCTTACCATGAACTATCTAAAAATATCATCACTACTTACCTACTTTAGTAATATTTTTTTAACGTTTCATTATTTTATTATTTGTCTACCACAGTAGTACATATAGGTAGAAAAGGTTTTATTACCTTTAAATTGACTAAAACCAGGTTTTAATTTTGTTATCATTCGCTGTACATCGTCAATGTGCATATTTTAACAACCGAATGTTAGAATTAAAAAGTGAAAGCAATACCGTTGTAGCAATTATTTAGTTGAAAGTTGGTTTCGATCTGAGTTAAGAGCAATATCAACATATTACGTAATTTGATTTTTAGGCCAAAATATTAAAAAAAAATCTTTTTATAAGGTAAAAAACATCTAAATGTTCTTTACAAGTTTGCGGTTTTATTAATAAAAAGCGGTCCTCCCGCGACTTTAACCGTGTGAATAAACGCCCCGTATCCCGTGACAAATTTTCAATTTTTTTCCTAAAAAGCAAACTTTGTATTGACAAATACAAACACAACAAAATAGAATTAGCCAAATAGTGCAGCCATTCTGCTGTTACATTCATGGCAATTATTATTGATTTTTATTTAAAAAGATAAATAAATTAAAAATTTAGTTATTTATATATCACAAGACCAGTGCATGTATTAAAAAAATCAATTATACCAAATAGTTTAAATTCAACACTCCGATCTTTAAACATCTGGTACGATTTTATTTAAACGCTTGCCTAATATTGTACATTATTATTATATTAAAAATACCTATAAAAATAACTGTCATAATAACAAAACGTAACTATTATACAAATAATATAATGGTCGGCGTGGTTACATGTGTGCAATAACTGCGCGGGCGCGGGCAGGGCTGCGTCCGAGGCTAAATATCGCACGCGGCCTCCGCGCTCACAAACGGCCTTTGCAGTTCGGCGCGGTCGACGACCCGCCCCGGGTCACTGACCGGGCCCACATTTAGTTTTCACTTTCGTTCACTAAGGATAACTGTACCACATACGTCACGTGCATACCCACCGCCTCCGCCGTCCGCGATCCGTGAGGTGGTTCCTGGTGCCCGCTTAGAATACGCAATACGCTGGCACACATATTAGGCAGCAGCCTTCGCCAAATTATTTAGTTCTGCAGTCTCACGCGTCTCTTTATACAATTCTTACTATTTGTCGATACCTTTTTTTTAACAAACGTTTTTTAACAGACGTTTTTTATCAAGCGTCGCAACCTTTCGCCCAAATTTAGGAAACATGTAAACCTGTATAATTATTAATACTTATCCGAATGTTAATCGATTCGAACGCACACACGGTTACGTCCGTCACCTACCTAGGCGTAAGGTTGTTGCACTAATGATAGCCGATGTTGTAACTCGGACGATGGAGCCGGTGTCCTTTTGGTACATTTTTGGTACAATTAGGTAATTTTTGCGGCGGTGGGGGTCCGTGGCGGGCGGTGCGTGGGGTTGCGGGTTCGGCGGTTGTGCAACCGGTCGTCGACTCGGTTATGTCAGCGGCTTACGTAAGCGTCACCTCGCAACGCTCCGGGCGTTGCCGATTGTAGCCCCGCGACCGATTCGCACTTCTCGCGAACTATTTGCGGACGGCTGAGGCTCGTTAGCACGCCTCCTGACCAACTCGCTCCATTGTTCATTACTACCCTTCGGCAGGTGATAATTGTCTTCGTTAGAGCCTCGCAGCGCGAGTTGCAAAAGGGCTGCGCGCAGTGATTTTAAACAAACCGAACGATTGCCAACGTATTGTTTTATCAATGTAAAAAATAAAAACAAATATTTTTTTATACCATAATAACATCGTTCTCTCATAATCGTGATGGATTAAATCGACCAGACAAACGAATTTGAATCCGATCGCCTGTGCGTTGCGTAAGTTCGTACCGCCAATTAAGTTCAACCTTTCATGAATCGATTAGCGTACATCAAAATGGTTCATTGTAGTTGTTAAGAACAGGTGTGCCCCGGAGGAGTAATTATGCGATATGGCAGCGGAGAAGGGGCTGGTGCTTTGCGTTGCGTCATCGTCGGAGAGCGGTCGGCTCGCTCGACTCAACGCACAAGGTTGCATAGGTTCAATGCTCTAGAAATACGACACGACCCCGGCCAACCGCACCGCGCGCCGCGCCGCTGGACGGACGGCGCGCGCGCAGAACGCACGCGTTGCATACTGCTTAGAGGGTGTGAGCTCCAACTAGGATTGCCATCCGTACTCTAAAATAGAGTATTGTCCTCTTTTTCGTCCCTATCTACTGACCCCGATAGATAGGGTATCAAGCTGGAACTACGGGTACGGCTGTGTTTTCAGGGGTACTACGGGGTTCCGGTTCAAGCCCCCCGCTGGTTGTGCCTTGATCGGAGCCTCCGGCAGGATCCGGACGTGGATTGGACTCGTAGTGGCTCGTGGTTAGCTGTAGAGCTTGGGAATGTCCGTTTGTCCTGGTATTGTGTGCCAGGACTTCCAAACTCGCGCACAGCGAGCGGGGCCTAGTAGCGGTCTCTGAGGGGCCAGAAGCGAAAAGTCCTGCGGGGAACGTGAGTTACCCTTATAGTTGGCAGCTTTGTCCGGTGGTTCTCATTGGACATTGGTGTTGACATCTCCGGTACTAGTCTGGATAACTAGTAGAGGCGGCCCCCAACATGCCGTAACTTCTGGTCCAGCCAGCCGCGAAGGACGTGGGAACAGGCTAGGCGTCTGGATGGGTTCCAAGAAGTGAGTGTGCTTACTACTCCGCTACCAAGGTGGACACTAGGGAGTCGATTTTAGAGTCGACGACCCTAGCAGTGGCAACTGCGAGTTGTGCCCTTCGTGCAACGACAAGTGTTCGAGCTCGACAGCTCCGGTAACCTATCTGGACAATAGGCAGTGAACTACACGTGTTCACGGGGAGACTTTCCCGAGACACTAGTCTTATGAGTACCGAATGAAGAGCGCGCTGCCTCGGGCACTGATTTGGCATCAAGACCTAACGCAGATGGTCTCCTGCGCGAGTGTTCTACTGGCGCAGGGACGTCTGGCACTTCTTGCATAACCTAACGGTTGGTCTCGAGGTGCCAGTACAAATTAAACTTAGTGATTTAAGGAGAGGGGATGTCCTCTTTTTCATATAGGCATACTTTGTAATCTACGACACCAATAAATTACGCTATAATACTCTTAGTATTTACGTAAAACTATTTAGTAGACATGTAAATGAATACTGTTTTTTTATGCTATGTACTTTATTTTTGTTCTAACAAAATGAAAAAAATACTTTAATTGTCCTAAAAATGGTGGCAACCGTAGCTCCAACTCTGAAAGTACAGCATTTATACCTGCATACTGTCCTACTGCGTATTGGCTTAATCAACACGCTTACCAAATGCGAGTAAATGATCACAACCCCAATACACCGAAAAATTTAAATTACACTTTGCCCGACCTGTGAAGCAGCGGCCGCGCGTGCAGAACGCACGCGTTGCTGCGTTACTGCTTAGAGGGTGAGCTCCGACTGTGTGGTGCGGCTCATTATTAAAAGTACAGCATGAATGTCCTCGTATACTGTCCCACTGGGTATTGGCTTAATCACCACGCTTACCAAATGCGGGTAGATGATCACAATCCCAATGCACCGAAAAGTCCTAAAATACACTTTGCCCGACCTGGAAAGCTGGACGCACGCGTAATTGCCTAGTGAGGGTGTGAGCTCTGTGCTGTGTGGTGGCGGCTCATTATTAAAAATACAGCCTGTTCAACTATATACTGTCCCACTGGGTATTGGTTTAATCACCACGCTTACCAAATGCGGGCAGATGATCACAAACCCGGGTTATGCACCGAAAATCATAAAATACACTTTGCCCGACCTGGAAAGCTGGACGCACGCGTAATTGCCTAGGTGAGCGTGTGAGTTCTGTGCTGTGTGCTGGCTCATTATTAAAAGTACAGCCTGTATACCTGTATACTGTCCCACTGAGAGCGCGAAGGCATCCATCATTAAAATCAAGTCATCGCTACAATTGGTGGGTATTGGCTTAAAAAGCTCAGGGAGTCCTGAATTCAAACTGGTTTTTTTATATAAAAGAAGGCGGCAAACCTGATTGAGAGTAAACACCGCCGCCCATAGACACCTGCAAAACCATAGGAATCGCCGACGCGTTGCCGGCCTTTAAGGAAGGAATAGGTTTAAAAGGAAGGAATAGGAATTGTGAAGGGGAAAAGGGGAGATGCCTCCGGAACCCTCACTGGTCGGACGAAACACAGCAGCACCAAGTGCCATTATTTCATTATTTCATTTTTTTATTACCACAGAATAAGTAATAGTACTAGGTTATTACGCCGGGCGGTAGCCGGCCCTATGCGTGCTGCAACGCGCTATGGCTCTACCACTCAGACAGTATCACTCATTTAATACCACTGTCTGTCGAATGGCACAGTACTTAGTTCTTACTTAGAGGAGCGGCAGTTTGCGCTACGGAACACCAAAATTCATGCCAAATGTCTGTAAAACCACAGAATACGTAATAGATAAAATCTCTAGATGAAATACCTCAGTACGCGCTACGGAACTCTAAAAATCTTGTGATATGTGTTTAAAAACTGCAATGGAAAACTATATTTCTTACTTAGCTGATATATTTTTGTATACCTAGGTATTATGTTTCTAACTTTATTTTCTTAGTTGTTTGATAAAGTTAGAATAAATCTTGAACTGTGACGAACTGGCTTTCGCATTTTTAAAAGGTAGAGTCAGCGCGCAATTGCAACTGCGTAGCTGCAGATGCGAAGTAAGTATTAAACAAGCCTCTATTTCTGTTGTACTTTATCCTGAAACTCATACCCCATTATTCCAAAACGTGTGAAAAATTAAACCTTACTTAAAATAAATGTCGTCTCCGCTTGCTTTTAAGAACAAACAAAATTTTATTACACATCTTTTTTTTGGAATACCTACGATGGTTAGCACTAAACTAAAAATCTGTCTTTTCATATTATTATTATCAGGAATTCATTTTTCCTCATTCAACCCGATACAGAAGAATTCCTCTACCCTCCTACTCAGTTGATGTACTTATAACAAAATCAACCGTTTTTTTTATACCTATGATTATTTCTTAAAATAATATTAAAGCTGTATCACAAATTTTGCTTTTTTATGCAATTATCTTCATAAATAGAAAGCGTACCTGGCCCGTACAGTTACATTGTAAACCTTTGCTGAACTAGATCTCCTAACTGATGACAGTTTTTTTTAACGGTATACGCACAGCTTCGTAACCTTCAAAAAGAGAGAACGTTGCGTCGCGCGAGCACGTCCAATGTGCCAACTCTTTAACGTTTCGTAATTTTTTTTTATTTAGTATAAATAATTTTGCCTTCGACCTTTGCGAACCGCCCAATTCAGCCCGATTGGTATTCCTGCAGCGGCCGGTCGTGTGCTTTTCGTAACGTACGCTACGCAGCTCACGCGCGCAAACGTGATTGTCATAACTCCATACATTGAGGTATTATAACTAGAGCCGCATTGGGCCTGCGCGGTGTGTTATGGCCCAACCCCCCAAGTGATGTTGTTCATGTGGGGAGGCCTGTGCTCAGCAGTGGGACGTATATAGGCTAATCATTATTTGATTTGAACAGGGATAACATCGCGACGCAATTTTTTGCGCACTAAGTTGCTGGCTGCAAATTCCCTGACTGTCACTTCTAAGGCTGGTTTTATAGTCACGCCGGCGCCGCCGACGCGCCGCCGCCACTGGGCAGCGTGCTGTTAAGAGGGAACACTACATGGAAGTGGCATGCAAAATTCTCATACAAAACACAGAAAAACGACGTTTCGTAGTCCCCTGTTTCCTCCTTCAGAACTGGACCAAATTTTATAACTTTTTCGGCATCGGTTAAAGAAAGAGATTTTCTATGTCTGTATATTTCATTTTTCTTTAGACCAGTCACTTAATGTTTCTGAGGACGCCTTAAAACGGAGCAAAATTTTGAAGGCACCCGGTTGTTGAATAAATAACTTAAGTAATGCAAAAAAAAAATTTGCGTTTGCGATTGTGGCGCGTTTGCAAACCATGGACAGCAATTCAGTACGCAAAAAAATTGCGATGTCGTCTCTCGTTGCAATACCCGAATGATAGCCGTGCGCAGGCGCATGCGCGTACGCGCGGTGCACCGATTTGAGATTTACACACGCGATAGTACGAGCACAGTATAATAGAAGTATCATGGTACGAGTACTATACCAATGGTCACGACGACATCTACTACTTTAGACATTTAAAATCGAGGCGTTATTATAAGATTAGATAATTATATACTTTATTGTACGGTATAAAACACGCAACAAAGTAGGCGAACAATGGCGGTCTTACGACTAAAATTGATTTCTTCCAGACAACTTTTGGACGGACCAAAGAGGTTTAAGATTAGAAATGGATTGTTAACAGCCCAACTAGCAAAATTTCCTCTTACACACATCCCAAGAGTATAATTTTACTAGTCTTATGGTACTCCGATAGACTGCTATAAGTGTGGATTTGGGCGCACTTAATAAGTCTATTTACCCTTAAATATATCTTAAAATGGTCTCGAGAAGTGTATTTTCAATCTTACAAAATTCTTATTGATGCTTTAATAATACCAAACAGACTTACAAATGATTTACAAAGGCATTATTTATGGGCACCGGGCCTTACTTTAACCCTTATAATGCACTTACTAATGCTGTTATAAGTGTGATATTACTTGTAGTGCTCTTTGCGAGCTTTTAGTAAGACATGTAATCAGATGTAATCACAGTCCGCCGAAGGGATTGCCAAGTGCTCGTGAAACTTTTCTGAATAATAAGAAGAGTATTAAAAACGTAAGTATTATGTACTGTCCTGTTTAATTCCCTTTCCTACAAAATGTGTAAGTATAATTTCATGTTTATTACGCATTACTAACTGTTATTTAATTGCGAAGTCGATTTTATCGAGTATTTTGAAATAACAATCACAATATTTTTACGGGCCATTTCAACAATGTATCTTTAATAATAAAAAATATTATATTAAAAATGAAAAATATGGAAATGTCGCCATTATCACCAATTATGCCTTATAGTGGCTTTAACAGAACCAATATAAGTGCATTACCATTGTTTAAGGTTTACACCGCACTTCTAAAATCAAATTCAACCACATTTTTTAATCCACGCGGCCATTGCTCATAACCTTTAGGATTCCTTATTAAAGTAAAAGTAGGCTAAAAGAAAAACAGGGAAGTTCCTGGTCGATCACCTTTTGATTCTTT
Organism: Scoparia ambigualis; assembly: GCA_963921215.1. Classification (NCBI taxonomy): domain Eukaryota; kingdom Metazoa; phylum Arthropoda; class Insecta; order Lepidoptera; family Crambidae; genus Scoparia; species Scoparia ambigualis. The sequence goes on from OY992507.1 coordinate 14,976,960, forward strand.
TGCAATGCATTAGAATTCTAATTGCAATTATCTAAGTTTCTAAGACATTTGACGTGCTAGTACTCTTTACTATCTTTTACAATAGCCACTTCTAAGATCGACTGATCTTACAAAATGCATTCATAAAAGTTTATTAAGAATCAAGGGTAATTAGGCTTATAAAGTGCGCATATAATTCTACTGTTCTTACAAATGTTTTATAAAGTAAGCTTATATACATCTTTAAGAATAAGTTATAAGGAACAGACGATATCTAACAAAACACTTAGTAAAGTCACTTCTAAGATTGAGTAGTCTTACAAAGTGCATGTATAAGTGTTAATTAAGGCTCAAGGGCAATTAGGCTTATAAAATGCGTGTATAATACTATTGCTCTAATAAACATTATATAAAGTTTGCTTATATACGTCTGTAAGAATAAGTTATAAGTGTAACAGCCGATATCTAATAAATTACTTTGATAAGTCACTTTTAAGATTAAGTGAACTTACATAGTGCATGTATAAGTGTTAATTAAGAATTATACTTACAGAGTGCGTTTATAACACTACTGGTCTTATTGATGTCATTTCTCGTTTTCTTATATACTTCTAAAAGTATTTTTTACAAGTATATATGCTCTTATAGCTTAAATAGACTTATGATATGCCATTATTAGAGTCTCTATCTTAATCAGAACGTATATAAAATTTATTTAAGGACATAGCTCTTAAAAGCCCTCGTTTCTAAGGGTATTTTGCTAGCTGGGAGTATTTTATCAATTTATTATGTTTTTGATTGACTTTGAGTATTCGATCTTTTGGAATCATTGGCAGTTGCCGTTAATAATTGACCTTTATTTGACGACAAAATGAAAAAGAATTGTATTGTTCTCTAAGGTTTAAGCAAGCACTACACATTGAAATGAAACACCTTTTACGGATTAACTCGGATTAACTCGAAAAAACTATGTATTGCAGTAAAATTAAACGCGAGTTAATCTGTAAAAGGTGTTTCATTTCAATGAAAAAGAATTAATTTATTATTAATAAAATTAATACTTTTTCATGTTGTCGTCTTATTTTTGACATTTTTGTTCAAGTGTGTAAACAACAGAACGGCTTATTAATAAAGCTTTTTCACCGCTAACATAGGTAAGTGAATTCCGCTCTTTACCATAATTTCCCAAGAAGAAGGAAGTTTAATCTTTTTACGTTCAAATAGTGAGAGACCACTGAGAAAAAGAGATATTATCTCCCTAATTAAAATAGAAAAATAAACTGCCGCACTCAGAAATGCATTAATAATAATCTTTTTAGCATTATGATTTTTTATTGTGAAATATTCTCTACGTATAAAGACGTAATCGTTTATTGAATTCAAAATATAGTTGCTACGTAAATATTTCATACTATGAAATATATAATTAACGCCTCTTTTACTTTACTGCGAGCGGCAGTAAGATTACTAACTTAACATTAAAATTTAATTTAGTGAACTGATTTTAATAACACAGAAAATATTTCTAACATTTTTTTTATTTAGTTTCAGCTGTTTTGTAAATTTTTTACATAAAAAATTACAATCACAATAAGTATCCTACCAATTAGGTTCCATAATTAGCAACAAACGCAAAAAAATAAATAGATACGTCAGAAGTGGTTTAACAATTTCAAATTTTCAAATTTCAATATCATTTATTTAATTTAGGCTACAATAATTGAGCACTTATAGATGTCGTTATGCCATCGGTTCGTAAGTCCTAACTATGAGGCGGGAGCCTTATACTGAGAAGAACCGGCAAGAAACTCAGCAAGGGCATTTCTTTTCTCCCTTTCTTTTATAGCGTCAATAAAAATTGGAAAATGACCTCCCTATCATAGAAGGACATTTTCCATTACAACCAAAAAACATTTAATACGATTACACGATAACTCAACACATACAAAAGAATATCCAATAAAAAACAGGTATTTTTCAATTTAAAATAAAATTAACAACGTCTTACAGTATCTTTGAAACAAGAAAAAGAAAGACTATATCTACTACAAATAAAAAATTAGATTGCAAGAGCAGACCAGCCTCCACAGTAACTATGCCATTAATTTAGTATCATGTCACGCAAACTACTGCGTTCACACGTTATAATCACAGAACAGAAGATCTTCTGCATACATAGGTCACGACTATCATCCCACAAAGAGTTAGTCAGTGGCAATATGAGGACCGCAGGAGCAGTCCTCTGCCGTATATAGTACAAGTATCACCAAATTACAACTGCACAGATAAGCAGGATAGATGGAGTGCCCATTGCCGCTATATGCTGTTGGATGTGTGTCTTTAGTGTGTTAGTCGCCTTTTACGACACCCAAAGGAAGAGAGGGGTTGGCAGTAGGTACTTATTCTTTTAGCGAGCCGCTTTCCCACACGGATAAAGATCTTCTCTTCTATTGGTTATAATAATGGTTGCACGAGAGCGATTGCTCCGTGCGAAGTGGTGTGATTTACTAAAGTGACAAGCAGCTACTTTGGTATTTGTAGGTGTCGTCGTATTTGATTGAACGCCTTTATGAGGCTCAAGGTACTGAAAATCCTGAAATGCTGTGTTTAAAATCGTGAAGGTGACGGATTTTATACCTATCGGGAACTTGTACGGGCTTTGAGCTGTCTATAATCCCCGCAGGGTCTCCAATCGTTATCTTTTTTCGGGGCAAGATGAAGGAGTGAGGACCAGGGACTTTGTGAAGGTCTAGCTGTACCATCGGCCAACAAGCCTCGAACTCTTGCCTTCCTATCTTTAGCTTGTCCGGAGCCCAGACGTCGTGGTGCGCTAGAAACAGGAGGTCCAGGTGTTGTGCGTATGTAGGAGTATTGTGGGGGTATGTGAGAGGATTTTCAGTACTTTGGACGGGTTCTGAAAATGCTGAAATGCTGTGCGTAAAATCATGAAGGTGACGGATTTTATACCTATTGGGAACTGTACAAGCATTGAGCTTTCTATAATCCGCGCAGGGTCTTCGAACCATTATCTTTTTTCGGGGCAAGATGAAGAGCGAAGTGTTGTGCGTATGTGGCAGTAGCCCACACTACTAAAAGTATTTACAGCGAACAGTTCTCGTTTTATTATTTCCAAGTTTACCTGAACCGGTTAAAACTGTGACAATAATATCTCCGCTCACTTATTTCGCTTATTATTATTACAAGCGGCTGTAGAAATTGTATATACAACCTCTTTAGCATGACAACACGAGGTTGCTGAGGCTCTTCTGGTGAACCGCGAATGTCTTTGCATCGGGTTCAGTGACCTTGTTGGCGCGAAGTTGTTGCTAACACCTGGCGCGGTGGTGCTGCTAGGACAGTCAACAAATGGTGGTTTCCTTTACAGTTGACTAATAAATAAATGTCTAGTAAAAAAATTTCAACAAAAAAAGTACCCAACTGAGTATTAAACGTGATGATTAGATGAAAAATTAAGTAAATTTAATAGAAACATACGAAATAGATATAAAAAGAAACAATGAGCGAAGGAAAATATAAAAAACACAACTTTACTAAATATAAAACGATAAGTACCTACTTTTAAATAAAAATAATGATAAAAGGAGTAATTAACAAATTAAGTAAGTAAATTTATTTATTTTTCCACTTCCTTACATACAGTATTTTAATGATTTTAATAAATAAAACTTATCTGTAGGTAATCTCTTCTAAAGTATTCGATTTAAATGAGTTTATCAAGGATTTATTCATTAATTTTTTTTTTATTTTTTTTTTATTTGCAACGGGTAAGCGCTTGGCCTTCATCTCACCTGATGGTAAGTGACGATAAGGCCGAAGGTGGAAGCGCGCTTCACCCGGAATCCTCAACCACTGAGGAACTGGCTATCTTATCGCAAACTGCCGGAACACAACAATGCTATAAACATCGTTGTTATGGCGACAGACTTAGATAAGATGGTGGTAGCTAGCCAGGCGGACTTAACAGCCCTACCACCAACCAAACCGAGCACACAAAGATGTACCCCCCGCTGGGAATCGAACCCGGGACCTCTGGGTCTGAAACAGGTAGCTTAGCCACTAGACCACAGAGGCGGTTAGAAAATATATTTTGATACAGGCCATGGTAAAATTAATAGAAAAAAGAGAAAAACACCATACAAAAAGAAGAAGTGTTTTAGTAAATTATTAAAACGACTTTTTTAAATAGTGTGCTTACTAGTAGTCTTACTTAGTCTACAGTCTTATATCAGCTAGATTGATTAAAGTACTATTGCAGTAACTAACATAAATGCAACGCAAGTTAGTAGCTTGAACAGTTTGTTAGTGCGTCTAGATATCTTTTACCTTATAAAGTTTTTGCAAAAACTGCTAGTTAAACTACTACTTTATAGTTTAGTATAATTATGAATTGCCATCATTTTTTGATCTGGTAAAAACAAAAGAAGTTCATTGACCAAACGCAAGTTACCAAAAAATAATTATTTCAAAAAAATCTGGTGCGTCGTCAACAAAACAGTTGTGGCGTAGTGGGTTGCACACGCACAGCCTTTCACGAACTTAATTTGGCAGGACCCCCTTCTCACCTCGTGTACCCCTCGCCCCTCGCACCGAGAGAAAGTAGCTAGCCTACGCAATACTAGGGTCAACGGCCGACCACAAAAATACATACTTCTGACGAAAAGTGACACATTAACTGTATGCAATTCATATTCAATGTGTGCGACCAACTTCTTGCGCGGATGTTGTGTCGGTCGGTACTACACAACGCGGGCCAGCCGCTCGACTATTGTCGTGTTCCGCACGTAGACATTGCCTGATTCATACCAAATCCCTGCGGTGCAGTAAGCCGCGTGATATTATACAAATGTGTACCACATACGGTTGAAATTAATGATCAATCTATCTGTTAGTTTGCCTACCAGAGTTAGAAATTTGACAAAAGTCGAATTTCGGCTGTTAGAGGGTATTTTTGTGCCATTGAAATTGAACAATTTATACGAATGTACTGCTATTAACTCTACATATTATTTGGTGTCGGAAAGTTTACAAAACAAAATTGTAATGCGGTGCTTAAGTTGCTTATATTAGGGAGCGAACTTTTGATTGTTAAAGTTTTGATAGGCAACAAGCACGCACAGGTTATAGAAATATTCAGATTGTATAACACGTACAACAAACTCTTAAATTAATAAGTAAAAATTTAGATTGTGTAAAATATCTTTAAGTACTTAAAACATTTAATTGCCTACTCAACAACTGTTTGTTTATTTATGTTTTTGCTATGTTATAACATGCAGTCTCATTCCTCAGTGAACGGCGGCAGGCGGTAACGTTAACTGTCAAAACAGTGTAGGGCCACAGCACGTTCAAGTCCATCAGCGAAAAAAATAACCGTATTAAAATTGTAACTGAATAGCGCTCCACTGATCTACTGAGCGCGTAGCAACGCTGCGTGCGTTAAAGTATCGAGATTGAAACAAATGGTACCGCTCTTTTTTCTTGTTTAATAAATTGTACGGAGTGGAGCGGTCGCTTGACGTTTGACGCAGAGATAGGTACGTCATGTTATTATTGTGATGTGATGGAAATATTGCAGCGACAGGATTAGGAGTTAATTTTCCTTTGAAACTAAGGGTTCCAGTCCTGCTTGAGAGTAAGAAACAAGGTTTACTGCGAAGTTTCTAGAAGAGCGGAGGATTCGTGTCCTTTGTGAGGGTAGTTCCTCCGAGTTCTACAAAGTCAATGCCGGAGTGCCCGCTGGGTTCTGTGCTACCTACTCTATTTTTCTGCATATCAATGATATGTTGTCATTGGGCAATATTCATTGTTATGCGGATGACAGTACGGTGCTTGTCGGTGCATGAGCGGTACTTGGGATATCCTGCGGCAAAGTAAGCCGATATCGTGGTAAAAGGCAGGAACTGGTTGCCAAACTGAACCTGACTCTCGATCGTGTCTCTAAGTGGGGATCTGAACACATGGTCGAGTTAATGCCAGCAAAATCCAGGGTTGTGCATTCTCGTCCTAGGTAACTCTCTTTCCTTACTCCTACCTCTCCCTCTCTTCAGAACTCCGTTACCCATTTTGGTAGAGCATTCTTGCCAGGAACTGAATCCAAAATCTTACATCGAGAGTGTTATTTTAAATGCCTCCTGCTGTGTAAGTTGGGTATTCCCAATAAGGTGAGGCGGGTTTTCACTCCTGAGCAGCGCTGTTTGCTGTACAAGACTCAGATGCGATCGAGTATGGAGTATTGTTCCCATCTATGGGACGGCTCTGCCATATATCTCCTCGATGCACTTGATAGACTGCAAAGGCGGATGACAGGATGTAGTCACTATGACGAGTCATATAAAAAAATTAAAAAAAGTTATTTTCAAATAAAAAAAATATAAAAAACTTTGTTCCAATATTGTTACTGGCACTAGTTTAAGAGCGAGGCACCCCACTACAAGTGTTTTGTATTACTCTCTGGGGTTGTCTCACTTCAAACTTTTATATTTGTTGGGAAACAAAACTATTTTTGTGACCCATAGTTCCGCGACGCGACTCATTTCATTAGTTACACTTTTGAAATAAGTAACTTAAAATATATAAATTATACAAAAATGTATATTAATTGCATTTAAGATCAATGATTAATGTACATAATTTGTTTACACCTGTGAACATAATTGACACATTCTATCTTAGATGGTTGAGATCTTTTACAGAAATTAATACAAGTTTGCTCACGATCGTGATATTCTTTTTTTGCACTCATATATTTTTTAAATTTTAAAAGAAGGACACTTATACTTTATAGTTCCCAAGTCATTCTTGAAGTTAGTTAAAGTCCCAGAATGCGACAGATAGTCTCTTTAAAAAAAGAATAACATCTACTCGTATATTATTTGTATTTAATCATTAGTCTAGTATTTATAAGTGACCACAACAGTTTAAAAGTTACATAACACCGTGTTGAACTAATCACCGTATCATCATATTTCCAAGTAACACCCACATTACACACAATCAACAGACTAATACATCTGCGCAGTTACCGCAGCAGTCAGGCGTGTACCTTCGCGCGTCAATTTATTGTATTAGCTTGCATGAAGAATAAGATGTCAGTACGTGAGTGGTACGCCGCGAGTGGTAAGCGGCACGTGCTATGGAAAATCACAGAAGCAAGGACACAGTGCAACAGTTCATTCAACTTGGAGTTATTATTCAGCATGCGGACTATGATGAAACGATCGATCTTCTTAGGCTAATGGCGAAATGTTGGACCGCGTACGGATTTAAGGAACTTCCGAAATAACTCGTACGGTTTGGTACTTATGCGGTCGGTTGGGCAAAGGCGCGAATCGAGTACGCAATCTAATGTTTGTACAACACGTCCGTAGTATTTTAAAGACGTGTAGTATGAAAGGGTCGATGAACGATTTGGATGTCGTAAAGGTTACGTTAGTTTTCGTGATCTCATGGATTTATTAGGGCCGTGTGGTCCCTCTTTTTCCTTGGGTGTCGTAAAAGGCGACTAACAGACTAAATACTGCACATACATCCAACATCAAGCGATGGGCTCACCACCTATCACTCAGACTAACCCTTTGGGGATTAGGTTCTCAAATGTATGTAGGTATGTATGTATGGATTTATTATTGAGTTTGACTCAGCAGTAGATTGTTAGAAGCGTTTACCTTTAACTGAGATATTTTCGGTCACAATTAGCTAATGGCAAAATGTTGGACCACGCACTGATCTAAGGGACTTCCGAAATACTCGTACGGTTAGGTCATTAGGTACTTGCTGGTTGGGCAAAGGCGCGAATCGAGTGCGCAATCTATCGTTTGTACAACATGTCAGTAGAAGTACGGAAGGGTTCAACGAATTGGATGTCGCTAAAATTACGTAAAGTTTTCGTGATCTTATGATATTTAACCGCCTCTGTGGTCTAGTGACTAAGCCACCGGTTTCAGACCCAGAGGTCCCGGGTTCGATTCCCAGCGGGGGGTACATCTTTGTGTGCTCGGTTTGGTTGGTGGTAGGGCTGTTAAGTCCGCCTGGTTAGCTACCACCATCTTATCTAAGTCTGTCGCCATAACAACGATGTTTATAGCATTGTTGTGTTCCGACAGTTTGAGATAAGATAGCCAGTTCCTCAGTAGTTGAGGATTCCGGGTGAAGCGCGCTTCCACCTTCGGCCTTATCGTCACTTACACACTTACATCAGGTGAGATGAAGGCCAAGTGCTCACCCGTTGCAGAATAAAATATATTTAAAAAATATATTTTGATTTACTCGTTAGTTGTGCAAGTGCGTTACATTTATCTAAGATAGGTTCTTAATTAAAAAGCAATCAATATTTAAAACAAAACGTTAGCCGATTAAGTACGGAAGGGTTCCGAACCATTTGGATGTCGTTAAAGTGCGTATTATATCTGGTTTGTTAGTTGGTCTTACTTAATAGTTGAGTATTCCTGTTGAAGTGCTTTGCATTTTGCTAAAATAGCTTCAGTTATAGGTACTTCACTAAAAATCGATCAAGCGTTTGTACAGCACGTCAATCGATTATACCTACGTTAGAAAGAGTCTGGTAATATTTTGATGTCGCTAAAGTAGGAATTACTTACATTAGTTTTCGTGATCCCAGTACTTTATTATTTAGTTTTACTCAGTAGTTGAGTATTCCTAGTGAAGTGCGTTACATTTCACTTAAATAGCTTCGTTCAATTATCATCACCATAAAGATGCTGGTATGTGCCTCCCTTGTCTCGTTCCACTCCCTTTTAACCATAGTGAAAACGATCATACAGTTTTCATCAAAAGCAGCAAACGAGTCCGTGGCTGTGGGCCTACTCTTTTTCTTCAAAACGAAATTTCGGCCGATTTTCGTTTTACAGCGGTTCACTATTTACAGCGGTTTCCATTCCTTCCGAAAGTTCGTTCATACAAAATAGGTTCGAAAATTGTTTGAAATTTTAAAAATATTGGAAAGCGCTTTAATAAGCAAACGAAAACCAGCCGAAATTTCGTTTCGGAGAAAGAGAGTTAGCCCTCTGATCTGTGGCCCTACTGTCGCCTTTTTATTAAGAATTTTTTGTCTCTCTCTCTTTCTCTTATTACCTCTCCTATGCTAAATTCTTATAGGAATTTACATAGTACGATTTAAGTAATACTGTTCTAAGAGTTGATGGCCCTGGAGGTTGATGGAGCGTTATCACCGTCACCCATGGACACAAGCTATATAAGGTGACTGCTAGAAACCGCAAGAAACTTCAAGGGCTGGTCAGATCAAGTGTTTTAAACATGACAAAAATGACAAAAAAGGAATTCGGATTTTTTTTTCATTTTTAATTACTTAAATTAATTCATTTTGTGAATTTTAATTGGATAGTCTTTGCGTATCTTATTTATTTTAAAGCAATAACATAAGAAAAATACAATGAAAACAATTAAAAATAACGATTATTTACAACGCGAGGGCAACGGCCAGCCGGCCGTCTGTTGACCCGTCAACGTAGGGTAGGTACTTATCGCCTAGCTGACGCGGAAAAAACCCGAATTCCTCTTTTGTCATTTTTGTCATGTTCAAAACACTTGACCTGACCAGCCCTTGAAGTTTCTTGCGGTTTCTAGCAGTCACCTTATATATATCGCAGATGCGTTGCAGACTTTAGAGGATAGAGTAAGCTCGTTTATTGATTCCTTATTTGAAAAAAAAAACCCAATGAACTTTAACACCGTAATGTTGGCACGAAATATTAAATAAGCCATGGTCTTCAGGAACCCAACGGTTAAAGAAGAAGAAAGAAGCTGCAACAAACAAGTCAAAGGGTATTTCTTTCTCCAGTTATGTGGTACAATACAACAATTTTCAACTCCTACAAGTTATTTACAACCATAACTGTAATATGTGCAATAAATAAAGAAATAAATAAATAAACAAGTATTATTTAAACTCATTACAACATCTTCTCGTTTACAATGAGGTATGTAAAGCTACAGCGTTATTGTATAGGTACGCAAAGCTTTTTAAAATTCTTTAAAAAGAGTCCTTTTATAAACACTTGATACTGTATTAGATTTCAGACCTACAGTAATGAGATTCTCAGTAAGAATTTAAAAAAGCTTTGTGGTAAGTACGTCTTCACAAAGGAAAACACTTTACGTCTCCACATAAAAATGTTTTTGTAGCCAGAAGACATCAGCTTTTGCATTGAATAGCGGCCGCCGTAGGCTTTTTCATTATTTGGTCAAAGTTATCAACGGCGCGAAACTTCACAATTTCACTAATGAATAATTATATGTGCCTTACAAAACTGCGACTTCTAATTTGCATTGAGATTTGCGAACTTTTTCCTCAACAAAATAAGATTTACTAGTTACACAATGGATATTTCTAACATCCCAACTAGCAAAATTTCCTCTTACACACATCCAAAGAGTATGATTTTGCTAGTGTTATATATCTCCGATAGACTGCTATAAGTGTGGATTCGGACGCACTTAATAAGTCTATTCACCCTTAAATATACCTTAAAATGGTCTCGAGAAGTGTATTTCCAATCTTACAAAATTCTTGTCGATGCTTTGATAATACCAAACAGACTTACAAATGACTTACAAAGACATTCTTTATGGGCATTTACCGGTTACCCTCATAATGCACTTACTAATGCTGTTCTAAGTGTGATATCACTAGTAGGTAGTGCTCTTTGCGAGCTTTTAGTAAGAGTGTAATTACAGTCCGCCGAAAGTTTCACGAGCACTTGGCTCGTGAAACTTTTTTGAATAATAAGAGTATTAAAAACGTAACATGTATTATGTATTGTCCTGTTTAATTCACTCTCCTACAAAATGTGTAAGTATAATTTCATGTTTGTTACGCATAACTAACGGTTATTGAATTGCGAAGTCGATTTTATCGAGTATTTTGAAATAAGAATCACAATATTTTTACGGGCCTTTTCAACAATGTATCTTTAGTAGGTAGGGTAGATAGGGGGCAGTAGTAACAGAGGACAATTGTAACATTGGCGATATTTCTACTATTAAGCTACTTGCGCCTGTGTGTGTAAGCTTGAATACGCACAGGACACACCCCGACCTGCTACTAGTCAGCGGCGCACGAGATGCAAAACGGACGTGAGAGACGACGAATTCTTGGTTTTGCAGCACCAAAGTAAGTTTTAACTTGTAATTATATTGTCTGGTATTCACTTAAAATGTGTTAATCTCTTGAGATTTTTTATTGAGTCGTCGGCTGAACGCTCATACATTGCGTAGCTAAGTGTTTGTTTGTTAGTGTTCAGTAAATTATGAGATATGAATATTTTTCCTTAGATCGTCCGTAAGTCCGTAGTAGTAGTAGTAGTTCCGTAAGTCCGTCCAAAGGGACAGTTGTACCACTCACGATGGGGGCTATTGGAACGTTACAATTGTCCACGTGTTACAATTGTCCACATGTCCACTATTAGAAAAAGAAGCCATTCAAAGAGGAGCAGAAACAAGGAAAAAACTGATCAAGTAAAAAAGAAGGAAAAGCAACAGAAAACCAAAAGTATTGTCAACTGTGATGAAGACAAAGCAGTACAGAAGAAGAATGGTATTGCCTTGTTTATATAGAGCCTTACAGCGCAGTCGACCGAATGAGACCTGGATAAAAATGCACTCAATGTAACATGTATGCGCACGAGGAGTTCAGCGAACAAGAAATCAATTATCCTTGTCACTAATTTTCAAAAATAATTAGTTTCTAAGTTTTTTTTTATTATTTTTTAATTTTAATTTCCCTTTGTGATTACTTTTTAAATTTTATTCGAAAACACATAATATGTTTTTCACAATTGCTAAAGTAATAAGTGGTTTATTTCAGTTTTATTATGGACTTCTTTTTTATTTTGTTTGAGTTGCTGATATGTTTGTTTTCGCTTATTTTGTTTGTTTCCATTTTTTTTACTTAGGTATACTATTTAATTAAAAGGCTAATACGCATGCCTTTTTAATAATAATAACTAAAATGGTGTTTTTGCCAAAGAATGTGAGATATTATAATAATATGTGCCTGGAGATATTTGTAACGGTGGACAATGTAAATGTCAATGTAACACTTTATTAGTAATAAAAAATAATTAAAAAGAAAAATTGTAACAGCATACAGTTAGAAAATGTTGTATATTTTGATATTTATTAGTGTTTTAGAGCTAATAACAAGCTGTAATATTATGTTATATCTGTAATTATCATTTGTCAAAGAAGAGATTGATTTTGTTTGTTATTTAAAGCCGCAAAAGGTATGTTACTTTTAATTCATACAATAGTGTCATTTTTTTCTTTTTTTATGATCTGATTTGTTTTTATGATTAAAGTCTGATTATTAATTGATAAGACTGCAATAAAATAATAATTGGGGTGTCCCTACTCAACGCACCTGTGTTTTATTTTATAAAAAAGTTTTGTTACAATTGACCACAGCGTGAGTACAATTGTAACACTTGTCTTCGTTCACATAAAATTTGATTTTTACGTTTCTCTTATACAATAGGTATATTGTGAGTTCAAAATATCTTAGTTGAACAACCTGTGTCCCTAAACTCACTGACTAATTTTATTTAAAGCAAATACATTTTGCCCGAGAGGCCTTCAAACGAAAAGTGTTACTTTGGCCCCCAGCCTCCCCTACTTAATACAAAATATTATAGTCAAATTAAAAATATCAAAATGTCGCCATTACTACCAATCACTTTAGGGTTCCTTATTAAAGTAAAAGTAGGCTAAATGACAAACAGGGAAGTTCCTGGTTGACCACCTTTTGACTTTTTTGCAATGCATTAGAATTGTAATTGCAATTTATGTAAGCTTCTAAAACATAGTAGTCTTTACTATTTAGTAGCCGTTTTGTTAAAATAATAACAATATTACACACTTCGATCGAAGATGACACACTTCTTTTTTAATTATCCATAGATTAATATAATAAACACTAATAGAGCTACCAATATGTTTGTATGCTACGAACCGCATGATCCCTTCGTTACGAACTCGTTACGAAACTGTGAACTGGGATAAGAAAATTGCATTCAAAATCAAACGGTTGGAAAAAAATATTCTAGAAACTGTTAAAAGTCCATCTTGAGGATTAGGTGGTTAGTAATTTAAAGAAATCAAGCGAAAAGACAGGCTTACCTACTGCCGTACTCAGATACGTCAATTATGTTTCAATGACAATTAAGTCTCTTGCTGTCACTTTCTTAATCACAGAAATCTATTTCAGTGTGTATAGTGCTAAATAAAGAAGGAAAGATATTTAATTATCATTAAAACTTAATTGACGTCTCTGGGTAGGTACGGCAGTAAGGCCATAAAGCATGAAGGAGATAGGGCTATCACCTCGCATGGTCATTGCAGTGTTGCCAACGGTTAAGCTTCGACTTTAGAAACCACCAGACAAAAAAAGTTACTGAGTGAAAGAAAGAAGAAGATTTCGCCAACTGAAAATTAAATTCTTTTAATCCACTAGAAAAATCACCAGTCACTAAAAGCAATATTTCGCCACTAACGGGGTCGTAACCGCCAGTTTTAGTGGAAAATCTCCTAAGTTGGCAACACTGCCATTGGCCACCACTGTTGGGCTCAGCCTTTACCTCTTCCCACATGGGGATACCGGTATACGGTAGCCTAATGTTGTAAAATATTCAATACAGAAAATAATATTGTCTTCTTGTCATCGACCTAAAGCTCCTACATGGCACTTCTCATTCTGACCTATAACGTCTCGACGGAGCGTGGAATAGTTACCGAGCAGCGTTAAGCGTGTCGCCGATCCACCATAAAAATAAACATTTATTTATAGAACAATGGAAGTGCAAAAAAAAGCAAAACACCGTAGCACGCAGCCGTGGAGAAATCCAACCATCGGAACCCCATATACCTATAGAGCGGTTAGTATGCATGCCTCGCGACGAGCGCAGCCAAAACCCGAACGGGCCGATGGTGTAACCGCGTGAGCGCGGTAGTAATGTGCAGGGTTCGTTCGCCGTCGAAAGCGAAAGTGCCGCGTTCAGTGGGACAACGACCGGCTCCTGCCCGGGCCGTTTCCTGCGAGCATCGCCGCGCGGCATGCCGCTGCCGCACTCGCTACGCAATCGTCTTGTTTGCAAACAGCTGATGACGATCGGTGGAGTGAGATACTCATGGCTGTAGGTACCATACAATGGGTAGCGCACTAATATCGAGGGTACTTAACCTTTGCAAATGACATACCTACTCACGACAATTACCTGCTGCGTTCAGTGGGACAACGACCGGCTCCTGCCAGCCCGAGCCGTTTCCTGCGAGCATCGCCGCGCGTCACGCCGCTCTGCCGAACTCGCTACGCAATCGCCTTGTTTGTAAACAGATGACGATCGGTGGCGTGAGTTGCTCGTGGATGTACCCTACCATGGGTAGCGCACTAATCAATAGAGCAACCTTTGCACATGACACACCTACTCGCGACTATTACCTGCTGCGTTCAGTGGGACAACGACCGACTCCTGCCCGCTCGGGCCGTTTCCTGCGAGCCTCGCCGCGCTTTATGCCGCTGCCGAACTCGCTACTCAATCGCCTTGTTTGTAAACAGATGACGATCGGTGGTGTGAGTTGCTCATGGATGTACCCTACCATGGGTAGCCCACAAATCAAAAGCGAGGGTTAAACTTCACTAATGACATACTCACGACTATTAAGTCGTAATACCCCCAAAGGGTTAGTCAGAGACTTATGGGGACCGCAAAAGCTATGCACTCCTACACTTCACGTTCCACCAAATAACAACTGAACTGAGCACATACCAGGTTGACAGGAGAAGTGCTTATCGCCGCTCTATATTGTCGGATATTTGTGCAGTATTTATAGTCCGTTAGTCGCCTTTTGCGACACGCAAGAGAAAGGTTGGTATGGTAGTAAGTACCTATTCTTTTCATATTGAGCCGTCACTACAAACAAAGCTCCACCTTTGCAAATTAGTGACTCTCCTAAATACTAAACTCAGTTGCGACGGTAAATGTCTTGCATGGCAAAATTAATCTTTGCGATAGAGTGCGGACCAAAGGACCTTTTTCGTTATATCATATAATCCGTAACACTCCGTCGCGTGAGAGCATGAGTTACTTTTTTTTTTTGTTTGTGTTATTAGCCACCTCTCTCGGGATAAAAAGGTATTACAAGCGACAAGAAATTCCTCAAGCCGTACCTAGTGACAATCTTTGGAGATTTATTAGAGGATGGTTGCGTCCCCTACTATATTTTCAAAGGCGTTCGAATCGGTTGACAAGACTTAATTAAAGCTGCGTCTTGTCTTCTGACAATCCATCTCTTTTTATATATTTCACCCGGAATCCTCATCCCATACCACCAACCAAAGTACACAGTGCTGTACCATCAGCGTATAAACGTCTAACTGCTGATGCTGAGCTGAGGCCTTCCCAAGGTCACACATGAACCATATCACATGGGGACATCAGGCAATATCGCACCTCGCTGCATGGCCTAATGCGGTTGGGTAAGATTTAGCGACTGCATTTCCGACAACAAATGTAACCAATGAGGTGAAGAAGTTTTTCCGATGCATGGAGAACTCTAAAAACCATAATTTAGTCCCGTTCAGTGACCGAGTACCTATAGCGAAAGTTGTCCGAACCCACCAGCCCTTGCGCCAATCGTGCTCCTATAATAGGTACTCGATTGACTGTGTAGGACCATAGTAACTGCTCTGCCTTTCGCGTAAACGACCGAGATCATTATGACGGTATTTAATTTAACATCACCTGCATAGCGTGGAATTCCTAGGTTATTGCATTCCAGACCGATGAACAATACCTACAGCCGAAGAAATTGGCTATTGTTTAGATTTTCAATTGAAATTCACTGGTCATACAGTAAAAACGTGAGCAGCGTAAATGAATGATTCATAATTATTTTACTACGAACTTATTTTTTCATAGGTGAAAAGTGACGCGCATCATCGAAGGCCTGAGAACATGTGCGTGGGGTGTTGGAATCGCCCATCCCCCATTCCCAGATCTAAACCTTCTTCGAGGACGAGAGGAAATTATCAATAAGTAGTAGTAGTTTTAAAACTGTTGTGGTCCGACAGTTTGTAGCACTTTTGGGTTCCGGCAGTTAGTTAGTAGTAAGGTGGAAGCGTAATCGTCACTTATTATCATAAGGTGCGATGAAAGCCAAGCAAAAGAGAAAGAGAGAAACCTTGCTCTAGCATTATGTTTACACCTCCGATTTTAAAGTGTTTAAATTCTCTCCATCCGACTGGTTGTCTGGAAGAAATCGCTTTATAGCGATAAGACCGCCAAATTGTAACTGTGTAATGTACTTGTTTTTTATGTTTTGTGTTTAATGTAAACTGTTACAATAAAAGTATTATCTATCTATCTATCTATCTATGTAAGGCTCGAGTCCTGCTTTACATTTTCTTTATTCATATTACAGGTAAGCACTTGGCCTTCATCTCACCTGATGTTAGGAGTGATGTAAGACCAAAGATGGAAGTGCACTTCAAATTCAGTACATATGTAATGTACCCCCCCCTATCCCTGAGAATTACCCGGGATCTCCGAGTCTTACGTGTAAAGTGTGTAAAGAAGTGTGTAAGAGTGTAAAGAAAGATAGGTAAACCTAGTTACCTACCCTCTAAATCTTTGCCCAAGAATAGACCGTAATACAGCAATGCAGACACTCAACTGTTTTGATGGCAGAAATGGTTAACGACGAAACGAGATCGTGCGGTAACCCTCCTTCCGAATTTAGTGATGTAACGTTCTTAATTTGATACATAAAACCTTTAATTAAACCGTTAACCGACGTTTTGTTGAATTAATGGCGCCAATCCTATTTACAGTCACGGGGGGCAGACGGATCGATTTATTCATCGTAAAAAGTTAGTTTAGGACCTATAAAAAGGCGGGGTAGGTCCTAGTATTAAATTACGGAAATCCACCTTGAAACTGAAAGTAGCTCTGAAATCAATATAAAAGTTGGTAGGTGTATAGTATAGTCTTTATTTAATTTACTACAACACTCAAACTTTACTGTTGTATACTTACATATACATATATTGCGACTATAAAGCTATCTTTATATAGGTACCTACTTTTAAACTGTTGTATTGGTTGCACAGACATAATAATTATACTCTATAATCATGATTACTACGTGCCTACGTTGTCTATGGCACATACATACTCCCCATAGCAATCCCACTATGATACTTTTTTACAGGCATTCACTACTACACCGCACTTAATAAACCAAATGTTCCAGACAAAACTACTCAAGCAAACCAAACCGCGCAGGGGACAAACTCCGTCAGATTAGAACACTAAACATGTTCTTCATCCAGAACGTAGGCTTAATTCTCAGGAGAGTTGACCCTATTATACTCGTAGTAACACTTCCTATTTACCTGATAGATAAAGTATAGCTTTACAAGATTATAACACCCCATACGCTGAAGATCGAAATAGGAATACGTGTAAGTAGGTAGGTACATACATCTTTCTACGCAGGGTTTATCCGGATTACGATATATGCGTATACGTCTACGGGGCGTCTATCCCAAATACCGGATAGGTCAAGGAGTCTAGGCTAAGAAGGCGACGTTGTGGCTGGCGGGCTTGTGTCGGCACAACGATTGCGGGGACGACGCGTCGTCGCTGCAGCATAATGGGATTAAAGGGGAACCCATGAATATGAAAATATGAAAAGACAAATAATAATAAAAAAACAGTGTGCTGTTCGCAAATTTAAAGGGCGCATATCATCATCATCATTATCATCACCGGCATTCCCACATGGACGACAACGTGGGGAGGTTGAGCCATAACCAATGATATCCCAAGTAACACAGAAAGCTGTATATTTAATCACTTGTGGTCATAAATGTTGCTTACAGAGTATTAAAACCGTTATTATAATTCACTGGTGATCCTTAAGCTGAATATTAGTACACAAGGAGCTACTAATAATGGTAGCTACTAAGAACTAAATAATGGTAGATATTGTTCACCCTTAAACAGCAAGATGCGTTTATTTGGTATATAACCTACGCTTTTATTCAGCCGTTATAAATTTTTAATCCTACATACTGAATAAGGGCAATTAAGTAGTGGCAAATATGTCATATGCTGTATAATAGAGTAAATGTGTACCTCTAAACGCTGCCTTCTAAAGGGAGTATATGTGTACTGTTACACAGATATATGATATATAAAGGAGTACATTTCGTGTGTTATTCAGTAAATGGTGTAAAATTTCCCTGTTTATCCGTATCTATACTGCTATTATTTACGACTGAATAGTGGCTGTTTACAAGTTCATTTGAACGTTCTTATTACTCTTGAAGAGCACTTCAAGTATTTTATAACGTATATTGCTTAATAGAGGTTCACATCAGTTGATTTAATCTGGTGATGATTGAATAAGTATATCCCCGTGAATCTTGTCACGGATCAATTCATTTACGTAACATGTCCCTGAAATGGATCAGTCTGTATTATGCGGATCCTTAAAAGTGTATTTTATCACACATTTTATCGATGCTAGTTCGAACGAATATTCAGCCAGTAATCAGTGTATTGCCGTATATAGATTCACATGTAAGACTTTATTACGGCTAAGTTTAAATAAGCAGACATATGTGCCCCATTACGCGGGCTACGACAGTAATGTTGAAGTATAACGGTTCACATCGCTAATTTCACCACCATTTTTTATTCTGTATAACCTTTAATATCTACACTGGTATACATAATTTTATTTATTTACCACGAACTTAGTAAAGTAAGGAATTACAAATAAATATTTTTAATGTTATTATTGGTGACAGACTAGAATAATGCACAATCAATAAATTTTTACCCGAAATGTTTTCGATTAAATGTGTTTATTTTAGTATAATTTGTAGTAAAAACTTATTTATGCACTGGCGCTTGAAAATTTTCTTAGAAATATATATATACTCTAACAGTAATTTTGATTTCCCACTAGCTTTCACGTAAAATAATGAAGTTATTAACAAAAGGAACATATACCGATATCATACAATCATTTTAAAAACTTATCTCTCTCACTGTCATAAATATGAATCATCTGTCACTAAAAGTATTAATAGACGTTCTTACAGAACAAATCGTGAACCTATAACTTAATTACTATAAATATAAAAGCGTACATAGACGACAATTGTCTTAATAAAGGGTAACTAGTGTTTCCTTAATTTGCTAGTATTTTGCCTTGTTACCACCTGTTACACCTTATACTGCGATTGTAACGTTACTATAATGATATTACTCAGCAATTGCGAACTAAAGCTGAATAATTTGTGTCCATTTAAGCAGTGTAGTGGCTGAATAGCATGCTACTCTGCTTTTATTCAGTAATTTTATTCAGCGCTAAGTACACAATAATCCATTATTCATCTAGTATTCAGCCTATGTGTGTTACTTGGGATATATCATTGGCCATATAACCCATCACGGCTGGTCTAATGCGGGTTGCAGCAACTGTCATCTACGACAACAACCGGTACCCACGGCTTTAGTGCCTCCCGAAGCACGGAGGAGCTCGAGATGTTTTTAATTTGGTCACCCATCCAGGAACCGGCATTGCGAATGTTGCTCTACTGGCAAGATCGCAAACCTTACGCCTATAGCCGCTGCGCCATCGAGCTCCTCAAAAGGTACCACATAATCCTGACGGCTAAGAGTGATTCGAATTCAAGGCTTTAAGGGTCTAAAATAACCCAGGCGGCGGGGTATGTATGAGTCTGTGGTATGAATGAGTAAAGCATGAAGCCCAAGAAGGCTATAATAAAAAGGTCTGTGTCTCGACTATCATAAAAAGTTAAGGTTACAAAATGTCAGGTTGTGTTTTTTTTATTTGTTTACATACAGGCCATACAGCCAGTAAATCGTAGGCAAGGATTCTCTGTCTAGTAGGTAGTGAGTTAGTAGTTTATAGTACCCGTCGTCTCTCTAAAAAGCCGAAGGCCAGACGCCTTTTATAAATTACATAACTGCAAAGACACTGTTTTGTGAATTTGCTCAAAACGGCGCGTAAGGATATAAATAAATTGAATAAAATTTAATGTAGATAATTTATAGTTGGTAGGTACTCTCTGGTACGGTACGGTATAATTAATGTCAATTAAAGCACCCATACACAAAAGCTGAGAAAATCCAACCATTACGATAGTTTTTATTTATGAAGCACTATTTAAATAGTTTACTACTACTACTTACGAGTACTTTTACCTAAATATTATTGTTAATAACTGTAATTATTGTTAATTGCAAATGCTAATATGATAATTAATATTATTTCAACAGAAAATATATAAATTATAGCTAATAAAAGTGTTTATCTCGATTTGAACCTGCCTCTCCAAGGTACAACGGACACTGTCCAAGGGGTTACGTCCTATCATTACAGCTAAACTTGTTATACTTAACTATTTTCAAAATGACTACGGTCGAAAGAACTGAGATCGTTTCACGTATTTTTTATTATAACTAATGACCTAAAGCCATAACGGACGATACATCTACGGTTAACTCATCTACGGTTAACTCACCTACGGTTTACTCACCTAATGGTTCATTCACTAATCGCTACGCTGCGCTTCGCGATTGTCTTAAATTGCTAATCGCGGCAAAACCGACTTGTAGACTTGTCTGCCCTACGCTAGAGTGTAATTTAACCCTTCAAGGATCATTAGACCGCCGGTCGCAAAACAATAGGTTTTCAATTTGTGTCTGGTTTCACGTTGCTTGAGGGATTAAGCCCGCGTAGGCGCGGAGGGGCGAGGCGGCCCGCGAGCTGAGGAGCAGGTGGGTTTAGCCGGCGGAGCCGGCCAGCAAGCCGAAGCTGCGGTGGTGAGCGAAAGCCATCTGCGACGATAAGCTCGCGTGGGACCGCCGGAGCCGTGACAGAAACTATGCCTGCTGCATGCCTGCCTGCATGCTGCATGCGTGTCGTGCACCACGCAGTATTAACAACTGTAGGTACAAATACCCTCGTTTTATCAAACAAACACAACAAGCGCAGTACCTATTCATAAACCGTAGGGTCATCCATTAGGTCTTACGAACATAGTTCAAACAACCATTCGATTAATCGTTCGTTAGTCCAATTGATTTTAGTTTAAACCAAATCATGTGAATTAAACAGTAGTTGAGTCGTCCAATAGGCGATATGAACAATTATGTGAATCGACCGTAGTCATTTTGAAAATAGTTATAACCAACCTGTTATAACAAGTTTATTTGTAATGATACGTAACCGTCCAAGATAAGTACATCCTGGAGTGTTTTTTTATTATTATTCTACAACGGGTAAGCGCTTGGCCTTCATCTCACCTGATGGTAAGTGACGATAAGGCCGAAGGTGGAAGCGCGCTTCACCCGGAATCCTCAACCACTGAGGAACTGGCTATATTATCTAAAACTGTCGGAACACAACAATGCTATAAACATCGTTGTTATGGCGACAGACTTAGATAAGATGGTGGTAGCTAGCCAGTCGGACTTACCAGCCCTACCACCAACCAAACCGAGCACACAAAGATGTACCCCCCGCTGGGAATCGAACCCGGGACCTCTGGGTCTGAAACCGGTGGCTTAACCACTAGACCACAGAGGCGGCTAAACCTTGTACTTAGGACAGTTTTTTCTTTTTTTTTCAGTTGGTTAGTGGCCCCAGGTTTTTGAAAATATACACAACTTTTATATTTAAAATAGGTATTTAATTAAATGATTTTTACATTTATACGTACAGGTAGGCACCATTATTTTTTTTAAATAACTAAAAACTGGCCAAGGTACAACAGGTTCCCTTACTATGCTTACAATAATTCTACGAATCATTGTTGCTCCAAATTGCTAGGAACAATGTCCACAGTCTCTACAAACAATAACGTAAAGCTAAGTTATCTCGTCGACACAGGCAGGCCTATAATAAAGAGATCATGACAATATGTAAACAATGAAAAACCAACAACAGCATAGAACGTCAGTGACGCAAACGCGCTTAAGTTTGCTGCATTGTTCAAATTTCCCTCTTGCCTACGGAGACAGCCAGTCGCGTACTTGTCTGGCGGGCGCAATCGTTACCGAGACGCGTCGGTCTGCATCGACGGGCATGCGCACGGCGACCGGCTGAGCATTCGACCAAGAGGGAAGTGAGGAGGAACGAACGAGCTGCACGGCCGCTTGTGAATGCCCGCCGCCGAGCCACCGCCGCCGCGCCGCGCGCTCCCGCAGTCCACCCGCCGCGCCGGCTCCGCACGCTCGACGAAACCGCAACATGGTGAGTCATTTCTAAGTGCGAAACTAACCATTTGTGACGACCTTTATACGATAGACACGGGACATAAATAAATCAAGCCACTCGCTAAATTGAACCATAAAATCAAGTTACGTGCCCGACGACACTTAATCACCGTCACGGACTATCTCTGCTGCGAAATTGCAATACTTTAACCCAATTATGTGAACAATGATTTGAGAAAAATCGAGGAGGCTCTCGTATCATTACATTCAAGGTCATTAAAGCGTTTCACTTCATTATCTAACAGAGTATCGCACGCAATTTCAGGTAATGGACAACCGTATGAACGAGGAGAGTGATCATGAACACAACTCTTCGATATTCGTAACAAATTTTCAAAATGGTGAAACCGTGAATTACTCTCTTGTTTTGATAAAAGGATTTATAACAAGAGGAGGTAACACTAATAATCAAGAAAAAATTACTTGCACAGTCTCAAATGATGGAGTCAAATACAAAACCCTATGGTCTGTTTATAATGGAGAATTCAAAGTGCTTTCTGAATTGAAAAGAGGTGATAACGCAATTTTTTTAGAATATGGAGAGCAGAGAAAAGCCTTAGTATTAGAATACCACCCTCGAAACACAAACCTTAGAGTTACGCCTGTTTATATAATTTGTCAAGGTCACGATGGATGTTTTCAAAGTCCACCTGATATTAATTGCTCTGTGGAGAGTGCGTGCTCTAGAATCGCCTTAGGATCAAAACTGATTCAAAGCATAACCGCTGAGAAACTATTTGAGAGTGGCATTGGGCGAAAAACATTCCAACTGGAACATGAAGTTAATCCAAAAAAGCCTGAATGTATAATATTTCGGAGCAGTCTAAACGTCAACAAAGCAAGAAAAATGAAACAGGCTGAATTGTGGACTCATTTTGGCCGAGAACTTATGCTATCGGAATTGGGAAGCAATGAAAGAAAATTTTTAGGTTTTGTATCTTGTACTAGGTTTAAAGGAACGGATATTGACAAGCCAATGACACACGATGAGATTGTTTCCCTAACCGAAGCGTATGCAGCTCTAGGCGGCGGAGGGCTTGCTCTTTTTGGAACTGGTTGTTTATACACGTGGCCAGCAACAGTTGACGAAGTAGTCACTAAATTTTTAGATTCAACGCCAGTTAATACACGACGGTTTATGGATGACAGTGGATATAGAGGAACGCTGGGTGGGTGTTATGCAACAACATTGGGATCAGTGTTTCATGAGCTCGGACATACATTCGACCTGGGACACACGAAAGATGGCATAATGGGACGAGGGTTTGACAATATAGACCGCGTATTTATTGTCGGAGAGAGGAAATCATCGTTGTTTAAAGACAATATGAACAATTACAGTGGAAAACCTGTTCAACATTCCACAGTTTCACTTCAACGAAACATCAGCGTTACAATGAACGTGGCAGAGCCATTACGAATATTGGGACCAAGAAGTAAAACCACACTGGGAAATTTTGCATCCATGTCTAAGTCTGACATAATTAGAAGAAGTCCAAATGTAACACCTATTACAAGACCATCGAGTGTATATTCAAACATAACAAATAAATTTTCCGATGCTAAAAAGAATATTAATCGCGTGAATGGTAATGACCCTATTTATTGGACCAGAAACTGCGCAGTTTTATTGTCTTACCACAGATGGTTCAACAATGAATATGGACGAGAACGACAAGCAATTACAAGATATTTAAAATTTGATAAAAACAGAATGTTGATAATATCCACTGCTGGCATTAGAATTGTCGAAGTTCGCGACGAATCGAATGGCATGGTTTTAGATTCGTATGAATTTACCAATCTCCTACCAGAAAAGCGATTTTTGGTGCCGTTTACGTTTTCTCCGAAAAGTAAAGTTTTGACCATCGTTGTGGAAGATGATTTAGGAAATGTGCTGAAGCAAACATTTTCTTACTGACTGCAAAATGTTTTATAGTATGCATTGACAATAAAGTGAGAGATGAAATGGAAAGTATTAAAAGTACAGGAGAAAGATGTAAATACTAAGGAAGTCATAGACTTGTAAACTCCAAAATAATATTTAATGTACATAGTCATTTACTAAAGTTACTATAGTATATTATAAAGTATTACTTATATTAAAACCTCTTAAACTATTTGTTCAAAATTCACACACAAAGGAACATGACGTGCATTTTATTTTTCTTTTTATATAGTAGAAATAGTGGGTGAATATGGCAGTTTTATTTTGACATGTAACTTTGACACTTGACAGCTCTAAAATATTGTCAACAAATTCGGTTTGTTTACTTTACTTTTGATTTTGATAAGAAAAATGACGACTTGGAAATTTAAATGTATAGATTATTATCTTTCTTCACAAGTTCTGATATGAACACATAAATAGTGTTATAATAATTTCAAGGAGAGTGCGCGCAACAATTCTATTTAAATGGACAGCTCAACTGAATCGAAGAATTCCTTTTTTAATAACATAAAAGAATTTCCACCAATAGTAAATGGAAGAATAAATCTAGTAAATTTTTTGGAAGCTTCCAATGATTTGGTATCCGTAGTTGGTATGTACAAAATTTGATTTACCTTTCAAAACAAAGTTAAAATCTTTAAACAAATATTATATCTCAGTTATAGTAATTATACAGTATTTAAGTACCTAATCAAAGGTTAAAGTATTTAATCAAAGCTGAATTTATGTATGTTTAGATACTTTCATTATTAGGTATCTCAAAAGAGTTTTATTACAGAACGCTTTGGAAAATTGCTTGCGCCTGTAAAATATGACATGCAAGGGAATATTGATGTAAGTACCTACATGAAAAAATACTAAGTACATTTATTCCTTTATGGGAATAATAAGTATAGTAGGTACCTCCTTAACAAAATTTATATTGTTAATATTTTTAGAAAATAAAGAAGTTCTATGTGTTTGATGAAGCATCCTGCTTGCTTGAAGTAATGCTTGATGAAATAAACAATGGTAAATGCAGTGGAGCTGAAGGCATACTATGGCTTAATAGGTGAGGGACAAATTGTTTTCAAAACAACTCAGAGTAACTGTTAAAAAACTTATTGTACAATCGCATAGTAATTGGTAGTGTACCAGACAAAGTATGTCAAAGGCTGCAGGTTGGAATCCTGCTTGAGAATATTTATTGAACACTTTCTGATTTATAACTTGTTATAAACAAATTAATTACTTAATCCTTTGTTATTAACCCCTTACTGACCACAACATGCATTTAAAACAGACACAATAGTAATTCAATTGTTAGTAAGATCAGTTGATGTTGCATTCAGTAATGGGATGTTAATATATAATTTTGTGGCCAGGCCACTCCTTAAAAAAGAGTAGAGCTAGGTACCTATAAATTGTTTAAAGTTTAGCTGTAATGTTGGGTGTCTTTTTATAATTCTAGGTAACAATCTCTAACATTGATAGTGTATCACTATCACTCATGTGATTTATTATCAAAGATAAAAATAAATTTGAACATTGCATTGTATAACTTTGCCTTTACTTTTATAATTTAAGTGATTTAGCCATTCTAAACCAATATTTTATATTATCAACCATTATTTACTAGGTACCTACCTAAAGGATCAATTTAGGCATGTAGTGCTGAGAAATAAAGTACATATTAAAATAAACATAATATGCTTAGATGATTCTATTTTGCATAGATTTTCCTAATCTAACAACATTATGCACTACCTATTAGCACAGTATAAATATAAGCTAAAATTTATACTGTGCTACTAGTCTAGTCTAGTACCTACTAGTCTAGTCTTCGATCAACAATAATAATGTTGATCGAAGACTACCTACCTATTTCATGTCTTAGGCAGTTGTCCCACTGCCGACGATGAACGAGAAGCGAGTCGAGCTAAAACTAGAAACGAGTTGGCGAGCAGCAGAATGCGAGTGTGTAGTTCCGATAGTTTTGTCGCTCGGCTATAAGCGCCGCTGCCGCTGGTTGGTCTCTCGGCGTGAGTTCTGATCGCTTAGCAAGTATAAGTATCGCTAAGCGAGAATTATCTTGTCAGTCAGCGACGAACTAGTGGAGCGAGTCCTCGCCGGCAGTGTGAACTGTCAGCGATCAACTATTTATATATGCATCTCTTGTTTACACGGAATGTATATGTATTGTACGTTTCTTGAGCGAGAAAATAGCCGATAGTTAGTTGTTTACTCGCCGTTGGTGGGACAACTGCCTTAGTCTCTATAAGTGTGAAATTGCCAACAATGAAATACCTAGTTGACATAGAAATAAATCAGTGTTTTGTTTCCAGAGCACTTTTATTTTTCGAACTAATATTTGAAGGAATATTAAAGAATTTGCAAACAAAAAATTATGAAATTAACATGACAAAAATATATACAGAGGCCTATGAAGGTTCAGTAAAGACTTACCACAACTGGGTAACACAACAACTATTTGCTGTAAGTTTCTAACTACATAAGATAAAAACAATCTTTCACTTAGCTAACTCTTTTATACTGTTTTATTACTATATAACAGCTTTACAAAATTTATTGTTTATAATTCTTTAGGTTTATTCCTATACAAGCTTAATGAAAATACATGTATGCCTATTGAAGTTCTCTATGTTATATTATTATAATTTCAGCTCATCTGCAAGATGTCTCCGCCATTGAGTCAAATTCTGAAATCACTTGAAGCTGAAAATATGAATGAATTTGAAACAAAACTAGCCAGTTTCAATCAAAATCTGAATGTAATCCGGTGTCAAATTGATGACTTTTTTAAAGCAAATAACTTATTTGTAGAATAAATAATTTATTTACAAAGATTAGTTAAGCTGCCCTCACTGAATTATTTATTATGTCCACAATTTTATTGTGAGTGAGTGAGATTGTATTTAGTTAGATTATGTATTTAGTTAGAAAAGTTAAAACCTTAAAACTAAGAAAAAATTGTTAACCAAGTTCGGACTTAACTCTAGTCGTAGATATCCTTTTCATCAGTTACTATTCAGTTTTTATTTTAGACCAATACTGAAGAGGCTTTTTGTCCTTAAACTTTATTTACCTATTTCATAGTTAACAACAGTATTACCATGATTTGCTGTGACAAATTATGTAATTGTGTAGTTAGTATGAATACTTGAAATTTCTATTTATGGTGTGTGAATATTTGTATTAAGGTATGTAAGTAGTGCCTTTATGAATGGTTGACAACAGAGTAATATTTAAAACAAATAAACAGTCCCAAAAACAATGCATTATTTCTAGTTGCCTATTTTACACAGATTTTATATTTGATACATAAAAATATATATCATATATCCAGAGTACAATTATTAGGTAGGTACTTAAGTACTACCTATTGAAATTAGAAACAAAATGAGAAGGGAATTGATAAAGAAAATAATCATGTTAAGTAAGTTTATGATAATATATTGCTTTAATTTAAACTAATAGTATCTATCACTTTATTTAATTAAGTCTATATTAATTATATTATCTATTCTAAATTTTTTACTTTAAATTATCACAGTCATTTGTGATGAGATGAATGATGATCTACTTACCCATAATATTAATTAAGTACTTACATAACTATACACTCCTGCAAATGTGTTAAAAAATTTGAGTATTACTACCATAACACCTGTTAATCAATTGATTATTTACAAAATGTCTTGTTTCATTGGTTAAGAAAGTTGTCAAACAACCAAATAAAGTTTTTCGAGAAAAGGCTGCTTATTTTTTGATCATTCATATGTCATTGATTGTGATAGATAATGAAAAATCCATATACCTACCTACATAAATGCTTATGGTATAAGCTAAAGTTGCTGCTGCTATTTCTCTTCATTATTAGGTATTATTATATCCTAGGCTTCACATTTAACATAATAATATATAAAACTAATAATTTACTACCTAGATCTTATGTGTTGCGTAGCGGTAAGAGAATACTACTACCTGCTCTCTTCCTTTGGGTGTCGTAAAAGGGCTACTAATGGACTAAAGACTGCACATACATTCAACAGCATAGAGCGGAAATGGGCTCACCACCTGTCACGCTGAGCACATGTGCAGTCGCATCTTGGTGAAAAGTGGCTATGGTAGAGGACTGCTTTTGCTGCCTCATTGCCTAGTCTCTGACTACACCTTTGAGGAAAATAGTCGTGATTATTATGTGTATGTATGTAGATCATATCCTTCCAAACCTCAGTCATTTTTCTGTCGATCATAAGATCTGAGGCAGCCTAGCAGTAGAACTTATTCACTGCTTTATTGTAGAATTAATTTCCTTAATAGGTAATTAACATATCCCTTCAGTCTTTAGAACTTTTTAAATAAATGCTTTTGGCTATAGATGAAGCCTGTTTGAGTGCAAGAAAAGTAAAGACTATCTCAAACACTGTAAGCATCCATAAGCTTACATGTAAAATTACTTCAGTGGGTGTACTCAACAGATAAGGATTGAATAGGAAGAAGCTGACTAAAGGCATCTGCATGAGAATGGTCAGCATGAGGAACCCTGCTAGTTCTGGCACCTGTAAATGAAAACAATACATCATCAGTGAATAAACACTCTCATCTTGTGCTATAAATGTCTCGCTGCTGGGGCACAGGCCACTGGGAAGTCTGGGGACAGCACATGGACGTATTGGTCTATAACCCAACAAGCTGGTCCAATGGGGGTAGTTGGGATCTTACGACAACAACCAGGACCAACAGCTTTACGTGCCATCCGAAGCATGGAGGAGCTCATTGGCATTGCACAAGTTGCTTATCTGGCAAGATCCCAAACTGAAATGTTTCTGGATATGAAACCTTATTTGTTTCAAATTGGTTCATTATACAAAAGGCATGATAAGCTGGATGGTCTATTTTATTATCTCGTACTATTATACCATAGGCTTAAGTAATACTGGTCTGCAAAAAGCATATTTGAATGAGAATAGTTAAAAAAAGAAAAAGATTATAGTTTCAAATAAGATAGACAACATGATCGTTTAAAAATTTATAATATAACTGAAAATAATGTAGCTATAAAGTAGGAGTTTGCGTGTTTGTACATGTATCACGCATCACTACTGCATGGATTCTATCTATTCTAAGTACTTAAAATATAATTAGGCTCCATTTTATCACAGGAAAGTGGGTTCGACATTTCCATCATAGTAATTTTTTTTAAATGTTTCGTCAAAATGAATCTTTAGTTTATTTGAGCATTATTATTGCAGAAAAACCAGTCTGTGAGAAAAACAAATATTACAAATGGATACTTTATTCTAAATGTCACATTTTAAAGTCCTGGGCATGGACTCTTTATTATAACATTATGACAATTCCCCGTCTTTAAAGTATTATCTATGGACAAAATGCTGAGCTCAGAACAATAACTATATTGTTTTGAGATGCTGAGTGAGTGTCATACATAGAATAATAATTATTCTGAGGTGTGATGCCTTTTCAGTGTCACTTATTATTGTTAGTGATTTTAATGTAATTTTGTGTTAGATGTTTTCGATACTCAACCAGTTTATTTCTATTCAATTCTAAGGTATGTGAAACAGTTTGTTCCAGAATACAGCTATTTTGTATGAAATATTAATAAACTTACTCTGCATGCTAAGTTTCCATAGTGACCAAGGTACAATCTTGCCGATTCAATTACTATCAGTAATGTAAATACTGTGAGCGATAAGTACTTTGTAAGATGTCCTAGAATATTGATCTGAAATAAAAGAATATTTATTAGAAAATACAATTTGAAAGAAGTGTAGAATTTATAAATTTTGTACGTAGAAACCACTTACCTTGTTGTAAAGAAAAATTGATTCAACTACTGTCCATAATAAGAAAATGTAAACATTAAAATACAAACACTTTTGTAAGCGGAGCATCGTTCGATACAACATAATTATAACAATAATTCAATTTATTATTGTTATTTTTGAATAGAAAGAATGAAATGTAGTTTAGCGCGTTCGTCTGGTAAAGTTTGTAAACAAATATATATATATTTTTTTTTTAATATATGTTCCGTGAAGGAACAGGCTAAGATCAGAGACCATACTGCCTAGTCATTAGTATTTTTATTTCTTTTTTTCTCCCTTGATGATAATGAGTGGTGATTAAGATGATGAATGATAAATGTTGTTCCCGAACCCCCTTGCGCCCTCAGTAAAGATGTGAGACTTTACTGAGGTCTCATACTGACTTCTTGAGAGAATTTGAAAGTGATGTTGCACTGTTTTGTTACATTTGCCAACACTCATGCACGTTCATAAACACATAACGGTTAATAATCCATTATTATTTCACATTAATGTTCGAAAAAACACGAATTTTAGAAAATAAAACAAAACTGCAGACATGACGCTTCACTTTCCCGCCAAGAAGTCCACAAATATTTATTTTTAAACAAGTTTAGCTCATTGGTAACCAAAAGGGACGAAGATCATACATCCTTATCTTTACTTATCCGTTCCTTGAAAGTCATGTGATGAAGGAAATAATTATGTTCTTGATAATCGATTTAAGCGTTGCAAGCCGTATATAAAAAAGTACTTTGTGGTTGCAAGTCTGTATACTCTGCTACTTAGTTCCCCTTGTTTTACTTAACAACAACTTTTTATATAATTTCACCAAGGACGATCTATGACTACCTACACTACACCACAGAAAGACGTATAATAAGATATACATCCGTGACCTACACAAATTAGAATTATTCTTTTAAGATTATTCCTAAATAATTTGGACACTGATATCGTCGCCGTCGGTGTCACTGTCGGTAACACAACCACTGCCGTGTAAAGGTTCCTATTAAAAAGCCACTTCTTGCGATCTCACGCTGGATAGCCGCTAGTCGCTACACTAAGGTAAGTGGTTATGTACATTAACAACAATACATACATAATACAATACAATCCCGACTATTATCCCCGAAGGGTTAGTCAAAGACTAGGCAACGAGGACCGCAAAAGCAGTCGACCGTACCTGTCTACCATACTTAGTCCACTTTTTACCAAATAGCGACTGCACATGTGCTCAGCGTTAGAGGTGGTGTGTGAACCCATCCCCGCTCTATGCTGTTGGATGTATGTGCAGTCTTTAGTCCGTTCCATTAGGCACCCAAGGGAAGAGAGGGTGGGCGATCAAAGAAGAGGGGTTTTAGGGGGCTAACCTGGTTCGACGTTGCTCCCGCGTGCTGGCTGTAGTGGACGCGCGTCTCACTCTTTCCTGACTTTCCACGGCAAAAGTTCGTGATCACAGTAGTAAACTCGCGGCGATCACTTGGAAGATGGTGTGACTTGACCGATAAATGAGGAACACGAGAGCTCGACTCAAAGGCCCTGTCGCGTAGGCAGGCTAGATCGGAAGTGAATATGGCCGATACGACACGACGCGATATTGGTTTACCCCCATAGGATCGAGGATAAAAAATGATGAGGGTAGTAGAAGTTAGGTTAGGGACGTAGCATCGGTACAAGTCTAATTCGATTGATAGTGATGTGAATGTAATTGAATATGATTGATCTAAATCTACCATACCGCCCCCCAAAGAGCGGCTTAGCTCTTTTAATTGAAACAGACAAATTGATAATAAGTTAACTGAAAGCTGATTGAAAAAGTGTAATTATGTTATCTTACTCTAGTTACCTACTTACATGCTAAATGAATTGATAAATGTTGAAATATCTAGGTTTCGGGAATTAAGCGACATAACTTGGCTACAGGACGCTTGAAAACTCCTTTGGTTGTTTTAATGTCTACGACCCGGACAATACCGTCATTCCCCGGATAAAGTTTGGTAATTCTAGCCTTTTTCCAGAGCAACGGAGGTGTATTAGGCTCCATCAACAACACCAAGTCACCCATCTGTAAATTACGTTCAGGCTTAAGCCAACGATCACGTTGCTGCAGCGTGTGTAGATATTCGCTGTGCCAGCGTTTCCAGAAATGTTGGGTGATTTGCTGTAGCAATTGCCAACGATTCAGACGATGAGTAGCAATGTGCTCTAGATCGTGCTCCGGTAAGGCAAGAAGCGGTTGTCCAATCAAAAAATGACCCGGCGTTAGAGTTTCTAAATCGTTTGGGTCGCTACCAAATGGACAGATAGGTCGTGAATTTAGTATAGATTCGATTTTGCAGAACACTGTACTTAGTTCTTCAAACGTTAATACACGTTCGCCTATGATACGCTTGAGTAATGTTTTAGAAGACTTCACTGCATTTTCCCAGAGGCCACCAAGATGTGGTCCCGAGGGAACGTTAAGATGCCAATGAATTTCATGAGATGCTAGATGAGATTGAACTTTATCTGAGTCTCTATCGAATTGAGCTTTAAGTAGATAAATATCCATAAGATAGTTGCGTGCGCCTAAAAAGTTAGTGCCACAGTCGGAATATATGTTAGAAGGTAACCCTCTTCTCGAAACAAATCGATCTAAACAGGCCAAGAACGCGTCAGTAGACAAGGTGGAGACTACTTCCAAATGCATCGCTTTGGTTGCAAAGCATATGAACACACATAGGTAAGCCTTAAAGATTTTAGGTTTGCGAGCATTGGAATCCTTGACGTTGAACGGTCCGGCGAAATCTAACCCAACCCTTTGGAAGGGCCTAGCTTGAGTGACTCTATCGGCAGGTAAGTTGCCCATGAATGGATTCATAGGTTTCGCCTTTAGTCTATAGCAGCGTTGACATTGAAAAATCCTGTGCCGCACTACACGTCGAGCTGACACAATCCAATACCTACGCAATAGGATAGCCATTAAAATAGCAGGACCTGGATGACCGTAGAGCTGATGATAATGATCGATGAGAAGATTTGTGAAAGGATGCGACTGAGGTAACAAAAATGGATGTTTACTATCGAAAGGCAAGTTGGCGTTGACCAGTCGCCCACCAACTCGAAGAAAACCTAGATCATCGAGAAAGGGATGGAGGCGACGTAGGCTGCCCTTGATAGGCTTACGTTGACGCAACAATTTTACAGTATCGGCAAACGCTGTAGATTGAACCGATTTGATACAAGTTGACAACACCGATTTTAATTCGTATATCGTCAAATTACCTACTCGTTTATCCTTTGGTGAGCGAACATTATGCATATAACGAAGCCACCAACCGAGTACTCGTGTAACTTTGGATAGAGAGCTGTACTCTACAATGACGTGTTGGACAACTTCGTCTGAGGAAGGTGCAACAGCCGATGTAGAGTGCTTATCCGGTCCCGTCTCGCCTGTTTGCACTAAGTGTGCAGCAACAGGAGGAGTAAATATAAATGTAGAGTCCGTGTGGGTTTTCGTGTCGACAGTTTGCACGACATGTGCAGCAACTGGACCTACTTTCACGCCTGGCAAATCCATAGGGTCAAGCAGTAGACATGTGGAAGGCCATGAACTGTAATCAGATTTGAGCCAAGAAGGACTCCACCAAAGTGGATGAACTACTAAGTCGCGAGGAAGCAAGCCTCGACTCGCGCAATCCGCGGGATTGAGATGTGAAGGAATGTGCCGCCAGGTAGCGTTTGGAATGATGCCTTGAACCTGGGAAACTCTGTTTCCTTCAAAAGTTTGAAGCTTGTGCGGTGAAGTTCGCAACCAAGTTAGCACTATGCTAGAGTCGCACCATGCAATTATTGGTATGGATTTTAATTTGGAGTGCAAGACTTTACACACATGGTCCATAAGGCGAGCCAACAGGACTGCTCCACAGAGCTCGAGCTTAGGGATCGTTTGCCTTTGCCTGACTGAAGCGATTCTAGATTTAGCGATTAACAAATGAACTTGAACGCTGTCACCGTCACCGCTTTCATAGCGTAAATAGACGCATGCGGCATATCCGCGCTCCGATGCGTCGCTGAAACCGTGAAGTTGATATTTAGAATGAGGATCACCCATAACGTGGCGTGGAATCCGTATTTGATTTAAAGATTTGAAGTCGTCAACAAACTTCAGCCAAGTTTGCTGGACATCGAAAGGGAGAGCATCGTCCCAACCCAGCTCTAAAAGCCACAAACGCTGCATAAAAGATTTAGCGAAAAATGTTACCGGCGTGATAAAGCCACAAGGATCATAGAGACGAGCGATGTTCGATAGAACACCTCGTTTGGTTAGAGTCTTACTCATGTTAGAGACGTGATAGAGAAAGTTATCGGATGAGGGGTTCCATTCAACACCTAAGATTTTGAAAATATTGTCACCGGAATCCTCGAATCGATAAGGTGTTTCATAATGATCTGCAGGTAAACCATTGAGTAGCTCGCCAGAGTTGCTAGACTATTTCCTAAGAAGGAAACGACCTTGAGCCAACAAGTCAGTGACTTGGTGCTGTAGCGTCTTAGCACCCTCTAGCGTATCACACCCAGTCACGATATCGTCTACGAAGGTGTCCTCCCGTAGGACACGTGCGGCCTCAGGATATGTAGAGTCGTTAAGATTCGCCAACTCATGAATCACCCTGATAGCCTGGTATGCAGAACTAGTGACGCCGTAGGTGACGGTTGTTAACTCGAACTCCTGCAACGGCTGATCTTGAGATTCGCGCCAGAAGATAGTTTGGAACCGCTGATCATCTTCATATAACCTGACCATTCGATAACATTGTTTGATGTCACAGGTGAAGACCACTAAATAAGTTCTAAACCTTAAAATGATATCCTGTATATTCTGTTGTAGCTTAGGGCCTGACAATAAAATTTGATTGAGGGAAACACCGGTAGAGCTGGGTAGAGATGCATCGAAAACAGCTCTTAACTTTGTAGTGCTACTGCTCTCCTTGAGCACGCCGTGATGAGGAATATAATACCTCTCAACCGCATGTCTATGAGAAGGTACTAACTTCATATGTCCAGACTCTACATAATCTTTCATAAATTGAATGTAGAGTTCACGAAGTGTAGGCTCTTTTATAAGTTTACGCTCTAAATTGTGAAACCGTTTTAACGCAATTAACCGAGTATCACCAAGCTGAGAGGACTCTACCTTGAACGGCAGCCTAACTACAAACCTCCCATCGGGATCTCTATTGTGTGTGTTGACAAAGTGCTTTCCACATATGATGTCATCAGGATCTGGAATCGGCGGCAAAGGAGACTCTTCTGATTCCCAGAATTTAGTTATAGTAAGTTGTAACCTAGACTCGTTGGTAAGTAGGCTAATATTTTGATACTGAGTTATAGTCACTGGGGTCGAACCCATAATGACCCAACCAAAGATGGTTGAATGAGCTGTAGGTAAACCATTACCTAATTTTAACTTTGGACCGCAAAAAATGTCACTGAAAAGATTAACACCCAAAAGTAGATTGATTTTACACGGAATGTTGAAAGTCTTATCAGCAAGCTGAAGGTCGCTACATTTCTCTGGCACAATCGGATTGACCATTGCTGCAGGTTGATATCCCGTGATGCGCTTAAGTACGATGGCTTCAGTGGACAAACCAGGAACGTTCAGTTATAAGAGATGATTGAGCACCAGGATCTACTAACGCACGAACGACATGTACCTGACCATCAACATCCTGGACTCCAACAAGAGCAGTACCTAAGGGGCCGGTAGACAATGGTTCTATGTTAAGTAACACCTGTTTCGAAGAGGAGGTTCGGGCTTCACAAAGGAATCAGCTGCTCTAAACTCATTATGTAATTTTGTATGATGACGTTTCTTGCATACTTGACAACAACGCTTAGATAAACATTGTGAAATACTATGTGGCCTCAAACAATTGTAACAAAGTCTTTTTTCAGTTAAAAATAATTTCTTATCTTTCAGTTTCTCAAACTCTAAACATTGATAGATTGCATGATCACCACTACAATAATAACAAGTTGAATTAGTTACATGTAAGGTGGATGCATGAGGAATTAACGCTTTGGGATTATTGTTTACGCATGTGAAATTAGTTGCTTCTAAAACCCTTAAATTGTGTTCTAAAAATGTCAACAAGTTACTAAAGCGCGGTATCTCATTTTGCTGTAATGTAAACTCAAATTTAGTTCTTAAGTCCAACGGTAACTTTTTAGATATTATATGATATAAAAGAAAACTCCAAGAATTGACATCAAATCCAAGAGTATTTAATGCCTGTGTGTTTTCTTTTAAAGTGTTGAGAAAACGTTTTAAATTCTTTAAGTTGGAACATGAAACTGAAAGTAACAAATCTAAATGTTTGTCGGCTATCAAGCGCTTGTTTTCATAACGTTCCTGTAAGAGATTATAGGCCACACCATAGTTTTCACTAGTTATGCTTAAATGTTTAATTAAGTTAAGATGTTCTTGTTCTAAAACACTCAATAAATAATGGAATTTTTGTATTGAAGATATTTCATTGTTTTGATGAATTAAACTGTCAAATATTGATTTAAAATTGGGCCATTCAGTGTGAATGCCTTTGGAATGTGTTAATGTAATTTTAGGTAAATGAAAACGACTTGATTCGCAACTAGACTTGAAACTACCTCTTGTGTCACAGGACCATTAGTTGTTTTGGAATCCAATACACGTAAGTCAGACCAAATACTTTGAATTGAGTAATATTTCTCGTAAAACGTTGTAAAGCAAGATTCTATAGTTCCTCTCTGTTCTTCGGGCTGTGAAGCAGCAACTAACAACGTAAAATTAGTATCAAACTGTTCACGCATCTGATTTAGATCAACGAAACGAACACGAAATTTACTCAATTCCTGCGGTGTTGTAGGAATAGTTTGCACAAGCACTGTAGCCAGTTTATAAAGCTCGCATACGAAATCATAAGCCATGTTGAATTTAACAGTGGCTATTTTCAATTCATTCGCCATAATTGATAAGTTATTTTATTTCGCAAGTAAAATTATACAAAACAAACTAGAGGTTATTAATAATGTCAGTTGACAGATGACTGACACTTGACAGTTGACAGCTTAATTGAACGATGTTCAGAGGGCCTAGTCAACTGGCAAACGCTCGACCGGTGACAGCTTCAAAATCGCTCATCAAATTCGCTAGGCTACATCGATATCGATAAGCTAAGGGATATAGAACATACAGGCTTGTCTTAGTATTTTTTTGTTTGATGATAATGTAACCCTTATGTAAGATTAATAAATAGGTAGTAACCACACCGATCCTTTTGAGTTTTAGTGAATTGAATGTCACTTTACTAAGAAATTCGGGTAGACTCCTTGAGACAATTTGAAAAATGAATCAATCGCTTTTTTCGCCGGAAGTTCGCCAGGCAAGCACGTTTGTAAATAAGTACTTATAATGATGACGAGTGACTTACCTACCATAATATGATATTGATATGAGACCAAACCCATTTTTCAGCTTATAATATAAATAAATTAAGACTGAAGACCACAAGCAAACGCTTGCTGCCAAGAATTTCTCAAATATTAACAACTTGACGTCCGTCTGTAATGAAATAAGTGATAACACTAAATGTTACAA
This sequence comes from Scoparia ambigualis, assembly GCA_963921215.1. Lineage (NCBI taxonomy): Eukaryota > Metazoa > Arthropoda > Insecta > Lepidoptera > Crambidae > Scoparia > Scoparia ambigualis. Next base: position 15,014,715 of record OY992507.1, read on the forward strand.
ACCGCGCGAACATTTAAACAGTTTGATCTTAGATGCGAGTACCCACTAGGTAGTGATTAAAACGTTTGCATCTTGTATGAGTACATCGCCTAAAGTAACTCTATGGCGTAGCGGCTAAGGCTTTCGGGTTTAGTTGTCTAACTACAACACCTATCACATTACTTTTCTAATTGATTATTGTCCTAAATAAAATAAAATAAAAAACATTCCAAGTACATGGTTTTGCTAGTTAAATTAAAACTAATTTTAAAATATGCAAACTAGCGAAGCAATGTACTTACTGTTACTTGAAAGGTAATGCTAGAGGTTTAACTAATGCAAAAAGTCCCCGCCCGCGCCGCACCGGTTTGTGATTTTGCCAGTTAGTTACGCAACTTTCACATTACCGAGCTAAAGGATGGGTAACCAACTAAAAAGCGTCTCGAGCTCCTCCGTGCTTCGGAAGGCACGTAAAGCACACTGCGGTTGTATTGGCTCAGGGCTTAAGCCTGTTATAGCCCAGTCTGCCTTAGTGCTGTCGTTCATGTGGGAACGTTCAGGACGTTCATAGGATGACGATGAAGACAACATCGCCTTAATATAGGATTGCTTCATTATTACTTATTTATAGCGGTAGGTACCGAAAATAATTGAAATTAAAAGTCAAATCATTTATTAAATATACGCCTTCACAGACACAATGACATGATCGTGGTCTCTACGCGACAAGTTAAAATATTTATTTATTTTACATTATTTACTTCACTGCCATTCATTATGAGTTGGTTGATAATGTTTCGAAATAAAACATAGGATTATTTATATGTTTACCAAAAATAATTTTAAAACAATTAATTTTATATAATTACCCTAGTATGTTGATAATGAATCAAGTACAACTTTAAGCCATGTTTAATGCAATTTCATTGTTGGATACGACATGTGGTACACATCCCTTCTTTATTGTGAGCCTGATGCAGCATTAAATATTGGTGTTATTATGATTAACCATGCTTTTTGAAGGTATCCAGAATCTCCTAAGAAATTGGAACAATATACTTACTTTAGAAAATTGTCATACATAAAAAGTTAGTAGGTAGGTAGTATATATTTACCAAAAATAATTTAAAAACAATTTATTTTATTTATTTATTTTATATTCACAAGTGAATCGACAGTTCTATAAAAAGTATAACACTGAAAATGTGAAACAGCAAACCATTTACAGATTCACACAAATAAAAATGTGATAGTAACATTACAAACTCAAGCAACAATTACAATCGATTACTTCACAATCGCCAAATTGATAATAACTAAAGTATTACAGAGTATGCTAGATATGGAACTTAATTTGTATTATATGTATAACAAGCCACTTTATGTTAAGCCACCTATTTAAAGAAAAAACAATATTATAACAAACACAATAGAACCCACCAGATTTAATAATCGGATAATAATAATGCAAGTTTATACATATAATTACCTTTGTATGTTGATAATGAATCAAGTACAACTTCAATAGCTTAATGTTATGACTAGTAGAAATTGATATAAGTAGGTACTTAAACATTTTCTATAGGTACCTACTGCAAGTAAAATTAAATATCAAGTAAAAAATAACATTAATGTTGTATTTCTTAATATATTCTTATTTCCTTACCTAACTCTCTCAAAGTCAAAGTTTATTAAATATGAGGCTTCACTTTCTCTTATTGACATTAAAACTATATGTGTATAAAATAAATGCCAATTGTGTGTTTATGAAGGTACTGTTTTTTAGTAGTACCTACCTAAGTAAATCTTTTTAGTAAAGTACAATAAACTTAGAACTAAATTAACTTTATACTTAATTTTTCCCCATCATATAAACCAAATCACTGTTTTATGGGTTAAATATATTTATAGCACACTGTTCCTTTTCTTAAAATAAAAATGTTGTCAACAAAGGTATTGTTTTTTTGTACATAAGTAAATTTTTTTAAATAAAGCACAATAAACTTAGAACTAAATTAACTATATTTATGGCACAGACTGCTCCTTTTTGTAGAATAAAAACTTGATATTGTTTTTTACCAAATAACCATGTTTGTTCACCATTCTGAGGAAGTCCATCCTCCAAATTATGAGGTAACATTTAAGATTTTTGAATCATCGTCTCAAATCTGCAAAACCACATAAAATAGTTTTATCTTTATGTCAATACTCTTTATTCTAGCAATTTTAACAAAACTGACATTTCCTGGTAAATCCCAATATAATAATAGGCATAATACCTACTTACCTTTATTATGTAAGTAATAATTTATTTATTAAAACTTACCGTTTGAACGTAAGGACTGATATCTTTTCCTATTAAGAAAGATGCTTGTCTGTATAAGATGTATAGGGTATAGTCAATAGGTACACCTTACTACACTTAGAGCCTTGGTTTAATACTCTAAGCTACCTGGCAAATTAAATCTTCATTGGAACCTGTAAAACAAATAGGCAATCTAAGTTATAAATTGATAAATGGACATTATGGATAGGTTACATTTAATATTTATACAAAAAGTCCCTTACTGTTGTCTTATTCTTGACCTTTCTTGTCATGATTAAAGGTACTTAGGTGGATTTATTTGGCCCAAATGTTTGTATGGTTTGAGAGCCCCTACAAATTGTTATGCAGCGACTTGCTCTTCGTTGCGGAAAATGTTGCATGACACACATTTATTTGGTCACTCACATCGCAACAACTATATCAGCACGCAATTCCCGGCAGACCTTAGCTAAATATTTGAAAGTTCGTAAACGAGAACTCCGAGAACTATTCACAAGTACTTACAACAAACTCGATTTCGTTAATTTGCTCCAAGTAACGTAGGGAAACATTTCTTCCTTAGCGCCTGAGCACTTGATTATCGCAGTCCACAATAGCCCTAAAAAGAGCATTTTAAACAAAACTTTCAACACAACACAACTATTCCTTCATCAGCTGATCAAACAATCGCCATTTTGTGTGAATTTTTATCTTCAATGTTTGAGTGATCGCTAGATTAGCGATTCTTGGCTTGTCAAACTGTCAATTAGGTCTATTTTAGCGTAAATTTTACGTCGTAGGTAACTTTTGCTTATGTCAATCCCATACATTCGGTTTATCGTAGCGAAGATTTCGTAGCGTTTAATTTGTTTGCCAATTGACTAGGCCCTCAGTGCTGCTAGTATGCGAATTGATATCCCCAAGATAGATTTTATAAAACTATTGAAGGTATGCAAAAAAATATTTTCTAAAAATAGATTTTTATGCAATTAATGAAATTTGAATATAATATGTTCCGATGCTTACGGAAAAGATGGGAATCGGGACGAAGGACCAAAACATGGGCGATCAAAGAAGAGGGGTTTTAGGGGGCTAACCTGGTTCGACGTTGCTCCCGCGTGCTGGCTGTAGTGGACGCGCGTCTCACTCTTTCCTGACTTTCCACGGCAAAAGTTCGTGATCACAGTAGTAAACTCGCGGCGATCACTTGGAAGATGGTGTGACTTGACCGATAAATGAGGAACACGAGAGCTCGACTCAAAGGCCCTGTCGCGTAGGCGGGCTAGATCGGAAGTAAATATGGCCGACACGACACGACGCGATATTGGTTTACCCCCATAGGATCGAGGATAAAAAATGATGAGGGTAGTAGAAGTTAGGTTAGGAACGTAGCATCGGTACAAGTCTAATTCGATTGATAGTGATGTGAATGTAATTGAATATGATTGATCTAAATCTACCAGAGGGGGTGGAAAGAATACTTTCACCGCTACGCTACGTGACAACGGCTATTTAAAATAATTATTACTATAAAAATATTTGAAGTTATTCACTATTGCATGAAGACAATTTAAAGTTTCTAAGACCTTCGTTCCCTTGTCACGTTAAAAATGTAAAAAAAAACCTACTACTGTCAATGTCAAAGTCATATCATTCACAGACAGAGACAAGACAGTCTATCTATCAATATCAATACAATAAATAACGTAACCTATAAAATTTTCTATTTAGTTTTTGTTCGACTCAGTCTTGAAAGAAAATGTTTTTATTACGCCCTTTTCGATTGACAATAGGTAAAATAAAATATAATAAATTGAAGTCTTAAATTTGCTCTGTACATACATAATAACATCTCATAAATATTTTTAATAACATAACCAGAATTTTTTGAATGGCATTACTGACCCATTTATTTTTTACTCTTTACACTTCATTTTTACTTTACTTATTTTTTAATAATATTGTGGTCACCACCAACCTATTGCAATTATTTGCCGGCTGCAGAAATTTTTTGAATGGCATTACTGACCCATTTATTTTTTACTCTTTACACTTCATTTTTACTTTACTTATTTTTTAATAATATTGTGGTCACCACCAACCTATTGCAATTATTTGCCGGCTGCAGAGTAGTAGCCTCATCTGGCTGACGAATGGGCCCAGTTTTATTTTTAACTATAACTACTCACTTATATTAATTTTAGGTTTACTGCGACCTGAAGGGGTAGAAGTAACTATCAGTGCTGGTATTAAATACTTTCCACCTCCTAAAAACTATGACCGTAAGTGATGTTTAATAATTACCACTATTTAACTATTACCACTAGGTAGGTATGCCATTATTATTATGTACCTAAAAGTTTTTTTTATGGTACTAAGTTTAGCCGATGGGAGTTAATGACAGCTTTGTAACCAAAAGTATGAAAGTTACCAATCATATCCAGCTAGAATAATTTATATAAATATATTTACTATATAGTTTTGTTTTCTTACACAGATATTGAAATTCCTGAGCGTCAAAGGTTGCGTGTATATGATAAGGTTCCTACGTATCCACCAAACCTTAAACCTCCAAAGATGCAGAAAAGACTGCGATACATGAGAGGTCCAGAACCTTTACACACCTCATTACAATTAAAACAATATGGAGTTGTTGTAAGTCACTATCTTAACCTGTAAAACATACTGCCAAGTTTATCATCAGTAAGTTAAAGAATATGTTCCGCTGCTGGTCACATGATCAATATTACTTTGGGTATTATTTATTTATTTAATCAAGCTGAGCACATGTGCAGTCGCTTTTTGGTGAAAAGTGGACTATGGTAGAGGGCTGCTTTTGCTGTCCTCATTGCCTGTTCTCTGACTAACCCTTCCAGGATAATAGTTGTGATTATATTATATGTCACTGGTCACTGGTCACATCCAAACATTGATCAAAATAACGTATTATCGGCACGTGATGATGCACAGCATCTACTTCCGTTCTATCAACTTCCTGTTTACCGACTTCCAACATTTTGCTTTTCTTCACATTAAATAGTAGCTAAACTGACTTACTTCCGTTTGGCGTGGCGCCATTTTCTAGCCACCTTAGGGCTTTAGGAGGTCCTTGCGTGGGGCAACCTCATAGTGTCGTTACTTTACGTTCGTGTAACATCTAATTTAGATAGGTAGGTACTCGACATTTTTTTGTAGTTTTATAATTTTAAGAGAATATGAGCGGCATTGAAACGAATCCATGTCTCGATCGCTCGGCGCACACAGAGGCCAGGGGCGATGGAAGACGTCTGTCTAGCGATAGCAGGCGCGCCTCTAAGCGCCGCCATTCACATAGCAGCAGCACAGAATAACTAATAGTGCAGCAGTTCGGAGTCCTCAGCAAGCGATTCCTTGGACAGTGAGTTAAAACTAATTAAGCTGGGTTAGTCAAATACTGATATTAAAGAGCTTATGAACAAAGTAAAAGTTTTATAAATGTTTTTTTTTTAATTCTACTACGGGTAAGCGCTTGGCCTTCATCTCACCTGATGGTAAGTGACGACAAGGCCGAAGGTGGAAGCACGCTTTATCCGGAATCCTCAACCACTGAGGAACTGGCTATCTTATCTCAAACTGTCAGAACACAACAATGCTATAAACATTGTTGTTATGGCAACAGACTAAGATAAGATGGTGGTAGCTAGCCAGGCGGACTTAACAGCCCTACTACCAAAGAAACCGAGCACACAAAGTCGTACCTCCCGCTGGGAATCGAAACCGGGACCTCTGGGTCTGAAACCGGTGGCTTAGCCACTAGACCACAAAGGCGATTAAGCGATTAGGCGATTTGTTTTGCTACAAAATGTTATATTACCCTCTCAGTCATTTTTTTATGAAAGTTTCATGGATAATACGGCTAGTTCGACCGCAATGCCTACGTCATACGATGGTACGCGCATCACAACGCTACCGACGGCACAAGGGCAAGTGCCCGAACCGGTGCCATACCTAGCTGGACCTAGTGGCTTAACAAATTTAGATTTTCTATTGCATCGCCCTGCGGGTTTTACAGATGATAGTGTGGTGGAACCACATCTTTTAAATCTTTGTTTCGTAAATACATCTCTAATAAGATCCCTCCTGCTCACCCAGAGCATTTAAAACGATTAGAACTTTTGCAACAATTCGGTGACCCCACCCTCACCTCACCTCACCTGGTTTCGTTGACCTAGAGATAAACGACGAACTTAGACAGGAATTCCTAAATTAAAGGTAAGGATTTCGTCGCCAGTTCAGAAAGAATTATGGCAGATATTAGTCATGGCCTTATTACCCAGAGCGAGCTTCTTAATGGAACTTTACAGCAGTTTTTTAACTAGTCTGCTTCTTCTCATTCGCTATTATACGCTGATAGCATTTTTAACAAAATATCAGAACTATTTCTACCTACCTCCAAGATTCACAAAACAAGTGTGGAAATTATGCAGATAGTTTGCAGAAAAGGGTCGAACATATTGAAAACCGCCGGGAACGTATCCTGAGCGAACTATTTAACAAAAATCTTCGTAAGGGTTTGCGTAAGATACCTCCGAGTTCTAAGCACCTCTTCAATGAGGGCCTATTGCGTTTTTATATACAAAATACGGGTGGCATTGATAAATGGGGGCGGCCTTGGTTTACCGCAGATAGCGTGTCTAGTAGGCCCGTAGGCTTACTCTTGAACACAAACTCAATCTCAACACAATTCCAATGCGATTAATATGTATCGATATTGGGATATGTAAAGATAATTCCGTAACGCCATCTCGATAATAATTTTTTGTTTAATCAATTTCCAAGCAATTTAATTCCAATGTAGCGCTATTGCCGCCTACAAAAGTGCCTATAAACATTTTTTAGATTTGTGATTGGAAATTGACTAATGCAATTGTGTTTCAAGAGTAAGGCCCCTGAGCTCTCTAGCAAACCAAACAAACCGAGCTCTTCACTTGTATTTACCAACCCGACCTTTCGTGCCGAAGACGAAGAGAGCAAGCCAAACAAAGCATTTGCAGGGCCCTCGAAGCAACTGGATTCGAAAAGTGTCAAAAAGCCGTTTATGAAAAACGGTCACCCCGGTAAGAAACAGTTAGATAATTGACTATCAGCGGTGCCAGCCCCAGTTCTACGGAGGCTGCCTTCGAGCGTATCGGAGGCAGTGGCAGGCGCTTCGGGCTCCGCAGGCCCTACACGACATGATTACCGGAATGCGTCGGCCATTCACCGCCAAACCTGTGCTCGTACGCCAGACGACCAGGGTTCTTCGTCGCTTAAGGACACCTCAATCGGCAGATATGTCCTAACAGGTATACAAGCTGATGGAACAAGATATCCTGCAGGTACCGGACCAGCGACAGGTCGGGACCAGCTTCTTCTCAACTATGACGAAAAAGAGCGACGGATCGTTCAGTTAGAAACTTAATTTTCAATTAGAAACTGTTGAACGAGTCGATAATTTACTTTTACGTACCTATAACAGTAGCCCATAGAAGGTTCCTCCGGCTGGTATACGACCACCAGGCTCTCCAGGTAACGTGCCTACTGCCTACCCTTCGGCCTATCTTGCGCTCTGACCATCTGGGTGGCTCAGCGCCTTCGAGACAGAGATGCGTGCAATGCAATTGGGCGGATAGACCCCCCAGCCAGAGTCGGTAGCATTGCAATCGCAAAGAGATGCTAGCCATCATCGCAGCGGTAAGCTACTTAAGCTGCCGTCTCCAGACACTCCAGAGATGTCATGTGATTTTACAGTCCGACAATCGAACAGTCATAGCATATTTTCGCAAGGAAGGCGGAAGAAGATTAACGCCTTTAGTCAACATGACGTACCGACTACTGCAACTCCTAGACCGGTGGAAGATCACGATGACAGCAGAGTACCTTTTAGGCAAGTACAATGATGTAGCAGACAGACTGTCACGGGGCATATAACCAGCCGAGGCTGCTGCGACGCTGATTCCTCGGATCGATCTGTTCGATTCCAAATAAACTAGAGTTGTAGAGAGGTATGTGAGGGGGGGGGGGGGGGGGGGGCCCATGAAAAAAGTCTCAAGAGTTAATTCGGTTAGGTTAGTATGTTGACCATAAACGCGCGAGCCGAGCGAGCGAAGCGAGCGTGCCGCGGGATCGGCAAGAAACGACATTTTTGTAAATTTCCAAATTTTTTAAATAGTTTACATAACTTAAAATTTTTTCACGTTCTTAGAATTACTTTTTGATGTAGTATACAGTGACATTAAAATCTGATGTATTGTTATATGATATATTGTTGAGGCTTTATTCTGTGAAATACACCCGATGGAAACACGATTTTATAAAGTTTTCTCGATAGAATAAATTCACAAAGTTACATAATATTTTTGTGTCATTTTATCTTCTTTTCCAGGTTTTATTCTTAAAATAAGTGATTTGATATTATGACTCATTTACTAAAATGAAGCTCGTAAATAACTTGAGTTATTATAACCGATGGTTTTTTATTTATTACATCTATCAATTTTTTTAAAATATAAAACGCGATTATTCGCGCCGCTTCGCTGTTATACCCGTCCCTTACCGTTGTACCGTCGAAATAACGAGAGGGACCCGCTCGAAATACCTCCCCTTAAGCAGTTCGGCCATTTCGTGAATCGTCATTACACAGTTCGTCCATTTCGTGAATCGTCATTACGCAGTTCGTCAATGAGGGGCTTAGTCGTGAAACGAATTCGTTAATTAATTCTGCAGTAGGCTTTAAACCAGCCACTGTAATTTTAAAGTTTCCGTACCCAAGGGTAAAAACGGGACCCTATTACTAAGACTCCGCTGTCTGTCTGTCTGTCACCAGGCTGTATCTCATGAACCGTGATAGCTACTCTTATTTTTGTTTAAAAAGGGGTATTTATAGTATAATAAATAATATAATGTCAAAACAAACTATTTATTTATTACTATAAATAAACAAATGCGTGGTGAGGCGGGAGTTTGCATAACTCACGTCCTTGAATTATCTGTAATAACTTCAGGCTGATTGGATGATATAGTTCTGATGTTTTGCAATTTAGCTAAAGGATTGAGGGTGGAATCTCGCTTCGCCGCCTTCATATGTGGCTCGCACGCGCCGCCTGCCGGAGCGGCACTGCGTGCTTATATATCGAGGCGACATCACGCCTTCACCGCGTTCCGTGGCTCGCAAGTTACGCCGAGTAATCTTCCACGGCAGTAGTCATATTGAGCCGTAAATTAATACATGTTTAAGCCCGCTGTTTTTAGTGCTGCATTCTTTGAAGAAGTTGTGATTCGTGTGCACGAACTGTTCGGGATAGGTACGTGTCACGGCGGACCGCAGTTTCCTACTATAGGAAACCCTCGTGCAGTGCTATATTTGACTCTTCGATTGAGAGATAGTGTTTGTTGGAATGCCAGTTCCAGATCTGGACCTGGTGAGCCTAGTTGAAGACCTAAGGTTGGTTGCATGCATTAGACTATTTCTTCCATCATCCCCATCCCCATCTGTTTCAATCTTTCGAGCCTTATTTTTTGATCTTTAGATCAAATCAAAGAGAGTAATCATTCCGCAGTGAAGTGACAATTTACACGTCGCTCCACCAATGCGTGTTGAACCAAATACGTATTGACGTAGGTAATCCATGTTGGACGAAATGCCTTTTAGACGAAATGCTTGTTGGACAAAATGTGTATTGGACCAAATACTTGTTGGACGAAATGCGTGTTGGACTATATACCTACGAGTCGGACGAAATGAGCGTTGAAATACAATTTGGACGAACTGCGTATTGGACCTATGGCATTTATTCAGGGCTAACAAATCGGCGCACAGCTGAATGTAACAGTGCACTATTTATCACAGTGAGGGATGCCGCACGGGTCACCTCACGAACTGTAATAGGCAACTGGATTAAGACAGTGTTACGAGACGCTAGGATATCAGCATCAGCAGCATTTGCTGGTTTAGTGCGCTCGGCAGTAGCTTCCTTAAACTGGTACGAAAATTTTCCTATTGAAGAAATTTTAAGTAGAGATAATTGGCGAAGGGAAAACACTTTACCCAAATTTTATTGTAAGCAGATTATCGGAAGATCACAATCACAAAATAATCTTGCAGTTAATTTTGAACCTCTATAAGGTTATTTTTGTATACTTCATTCGAGTTTATTATAAAAACATAATGTTGATTTTGATTTTAATCGAAAATTAGATGGTTTTACAATAAAGAATGTGTTATGTTATGAATTACTTTAAGTTATACAGGTATTCCTTCATTTATCACATAGCGTCGTTTGCAGTCACCAGGAGTTATAAACACGTCTCTCACAGATGCTGTGCTGTGCATCGTCACATGCCGATAATAGTGCAAGTTTTAAATAACAATAAAACTTGTTTTATTAAGCAGAGACAATGCACAGCATCCATTTAATGGCTCCTGGTGAGAGACTTCTATGAGGGTGCCCCACTCAAAGACCTCTGTCTTAACCCTTTATAGGAACTTTATACAATTGAGATAAGGTCATAAACCAATGAAAAATTTGAACGTGCTGTGCTCGTTATAGGGGCTAAGGTGACTAGAAAATTGCACCAAACGGAAGTAAGTTTAGCTACTATTTAATGTGAAGAAAAGCAAAGTGGCGGAAGTCGGTAAACAGGAAGTTGATAGAACGGAAGTAGACGCACTCTCACATATGCTTTCAAGCTTCCTGTAATAATATGAACATTGAAAAAAAAAATTTTTTTGCATTTTAAATTAAATTTCTCTTTTAGCTTTTCAGTCATTTTACGGTGACCTACAATCTAGTAAATAGTATTAGTTTAGACGTTCTACTTTTTAAATCAATTCTATATAAACTTCCAGGCAACTGGAGGAGGCCGTATGAGATCTGAGCATTTTGAAATGGCACGTCTTGTTGTTGCTCGCAAATTGGATCAAAAGAGAATGTTTGCGATCTGGAGAATCGACCCACCATGGCAACCGGTAACCAAGAAGGGCCAAGGGCAACGTATGGGTGGTGGTAAAGGGGCCATTGATCACTACGTAACTCCGATCAAAGCTGGCAGAGTCATCCTGGAAGTTGGTGGAAAATGTGAATATGCTGAGGTGAGAATTAAATTCATTTTTACAAAATAAATTTTTGATTTTTATCTGTGGATTACAAGACCCGAAACACGGGCGGCCATGATTGATCTTCGTGTGACGTCACATTTCACAAAATAAACAAAAAACTATATGTCAGGTTTCAAGTTAAAGGAGACCTTTCCATTTCGGCTCAAAATGTACCGAGGTACACTTTATTTTAAAATATCCTCATAATTATGCAGATACATCTGATAATATAATTTTTCTATAAAAAAAGCCGAATCTAGTATTATTTGGAAAAGTGAAAAATCATAAATGGTTTTAGAAATCGTAAACATGAAACGAAACGAGCAAATAGAGGGCGAAAATATGACAGTGACAACTGTTAGACTGGTTTTTTGTCATAAATTAATGGTGGATTATTCAGATTTTTTTTGATGGTGAATCTGTTTGTGGATATCGCTGAGATCTCGCTAGAGTTATAGTATAATAACTTAAGCATAGAAGGAGTCCAAATGAGACTCGTAATAGTTGTCCTATTTTTTCAAATGGGCCATAAACATTGAAAGAAAAGAGACAAAATAAATTGCCAAAAACGTCAAATGTCTAGCGAAAATAAAAAACCGGACACCATTTATGACATTTAGCCCTACCGAATTCAAAAGCGACATATACAAAATGTAATTCGAATGGTGACCAAACGGAGTGCCCACTCCACAAATGTCATGGCACTCCTTCTATGCTTTAGTTAATAACGTAGTACCATTGTATCTATCTCAATGCGTAGTACCTACTATTTAATTATTCTGTGGCTAGAGTAGATTGTTCTGTTCTGTGGTTTCGAGATGTTTGACAATCACTCAGTCTTTTAATTCGTTTTTCATGGCCGTAAAATGTTGCATTTTAGCAATTTCCTTAGGCTGACAAAATAATCAAACACATAAAATAAATCGAAACAGTATGTTTATGTAAAAATAAGTTACCATAAGACTTATCTAATAATTAGTTGGCCCTTAAAATAAGCTAACGAAACGCACCCGAAAGCGAGAGAGTTTTGCTTGCCAGTTAAATTAATACAATGTTGCAAGCCATCAAACATTTCTAATGATATTTTTAGGTGGTACAAATGTAATAAAAAATATAATACATATATTTCTGGAATCTACGATTTTTTATGGGAAGAGGAAAGGTCTCCTTTACTTGTTTATTGTGGTGTGACGTCACAGGGCTAAATGTCACGTGACCAACCGTTTAGAAACGAAATGTAGATTTTTTTCTATTAACTAAAGCTTTTTCGAGAAAAAAGTTATTGTACGGGGTATAAAATAAACGTTTATAATTTTTAAAATACTTTTCCAAAAACTGTCAAGTAGCCAATGAAAATCATTTATCATTATCAGCCTATAAACATTCCTATGCTGCACACAGGCCTTCCAGGTACAAAACGCCATGATGAGGTTGAACTATAACCATAGATTGATGGGTTTAAATCCCAGATCATAGAAGGTATCCCTTCTATGATCTGAGGTTTAAATGGACTGCCATTTTACGAAAACAACTGGGACCAACCGTGTCGCGTAACGGTGAAAGAATACTACCACCCCCTCTCTTCCCTTGGGTCTCGTAAAAGGCGACTGACGGACTAAAGACTGCACATACACCCAACAGAGAGCGGCGACGGGCTCACCACCGTCACGCTGAGCACATGTGCAGCCGCTATTTAGTGAAAAGTGGACTATGGTAGAGGACTGCTTTTGCTGTCCTCATTACCTAGTCTCTGACTAACCCTTCGGGGAATCGGGGATAAAAGTCGTGATTAATGTATGTACCTACTAGAACCAACGGTTTTACGTGTACAGTCACGAGCAAAAATGTGTAAACAATTGTAACTCTCAATACAATGGAATAAGAGTCAATGTGTATACATATTGGTGCCTGTGACTGTACACGGGGAAGCTCGAGATGTTTTCTTTAAAGAGATAGTTTTTTGGAAATTCCAACACCGTCATTCTATTTGATATTATTGATATACTTACAACAACAAAGTTTATATTAAAATAATCGAGTACTTTCAGGTTTATAACATGTTGAAAATTGTAGCTGAAAGATTACCATTTAAAGCGGAGGCAGTGTCTCAAGAAATCATGGAGGCAAAAGAGGCCAAAGAGAAATGGGAAGAAGAATCTAATCAGAACCATTACACTATGAAGTACATTATCCAGAACAATATGGGTGGTTGTCATAGATTCCTTTCGCCGTTCGATCATCGTTGGTACGGTAAATACTTGTAATTAATTTATTGATATTGTTGTAGAAATAAAGTTAGAGATAAGTATGTTAGTAATTCTTGTTTTAATCAACCCTTTGGTAATTCTTTTCCCTTCGGAGCATAATGAACAAAAAGCAAAATGAGCACTACAATGAAAATGTACAAATCGCAAAATGAACAATATTCAGAATGTGCAATACGCAAAACGAGCATAACACGCTAAATGTACAAATCACAAAATGAACAACTAGGCCTAAGGCTTCATTCACGGCGACGCCCCTGCGATCGCCTTTTAATTTTTTTTTTAACCTCTTAAGAAATCGAAGGAAACGCGATATTTTATTCGACAAAAAATACAAGAAATATTTGGGACAGCTTGAAAACACAGAAATAACCCTTTTGGAATTTTTTATAAAGATGATTTATGCCAGATAAATTTTTAAACCTTATATTATACATACCTATGTGTGTCTATGTATGGCATATAAGTTGTGATGTTTGATTGTGTTAAGAGTGTTTACGCCATTCGGTTTCCCATACAAACTTCCAAGTCGAAATTTTTAAAAACCAATCAGTCAATTTTGATGAAACTTTGCATGCTGAAGTAAAACACAGGGATCTAAATAGTTTGTTGAAAACATTTAAAAAAAATGTTTATTTAACTGAGTTATTGCGATTTTTAACTTTCTATAGTGGACTTTAAATCGCAATAACTCAGCTAAAAAAACGTTTTTTAAAATTGTTTTCAACAAACTATTTAGATCCCAGTGTTTTACTTCAGCATGCAAAGTTTCATCAAAATTGTCTCATTGGTTTTTAAAAATTTTGACTTGGAAGTTTGTATGGAAAACCGAAACGCGCAAACCCTCTTAAGGAGAATAGTTTTTTTATTTTTTTATTCAACGCTGGAGATCAGACGATAGTACCGACTTGCTCACAAGTAAAATGTATGTAAGGGAAAATATTTTGCTTTAAATAAATAATAATAATAATTTGTTTAAAAAATACGTTTTATAATGTTGCTTAAACCTTTTGCCTATGAACGTGCTCTTACTTGTTCATTTTGCGATTTATACATTTGGCGTGTTGTGCTCATTTTGCGTTTTGCACATTCTGAGTATTGTTCAAATTGCGATTTGTATATTTTGAGTGCTCCTTTTGCTTTTTGTACATTATGCTCCGAAAGGATTCTTTTGACATTGAAAAAAGTAAGATGGTTTAGCTTTTTAACTTCGAAGCTGAAATTAGTGTCGAAAGTACAGTTGCTTGAAGTTACATGGAGTGAACCGTGTTGGGATATGTCTTATTCACTCTTTTGTCCTAGCGGTTTTCGAACCTAAAGCCTTAGTTTTACAGCTTGGACAAGTTAGAGTCTTAATGACGAACCTGGTTGGTAACTGTAGATAGACCTATCTGTAACTTAATTGTATCTTCAGACCTAAAAAATATTTATCTTAAGTATGTTTGTACATACTTACTTACTTACAACTTAAGATTAATATTTTTTAGATAATTAAATCTATTAAAGATAATAAAGATAAACATCTAGAAAATTATTTCGCCTATTTGATTTTTTGCGTTATTAACGCTCAAATAAACTCGGAAGATAACGAAACATGGTAAATAGAAGTGGGTTTGATTCTCACCTGAGGTTGTCAATTTTTTCATTATTTTGAATTTATTTAAATAAGCTCTGGCAATAGAGTTCACATTTGCAAGAAACAGCCTAAATAGAAAAAAAGATCCAAGGATTGCTGAAAAAAAACACAGGCCTATACCTACTTTGTTTGATGCTCAAAAATAAAACAAAAGGAAGTCTTTATAATTGTTTATTAAATTTGACATTTTATGAAAGGATTTTCGTGACAAGCCTCAGTTTGCATACATGTATATAAACCTTGTAGCAATAATAATTTATAAACTCCTTTCTCTTATAATGACGATAAAAACTCAACAAAAAACAAATGTTACAGTAACAAATACTACAGAGCGTAGAGTACTTATGTTTTGTGACTCGACCCTATCCTAACAACAAAAGCCAAACAACACGCTATTATTAGTATTTTTAAGAGTATCAATGTTTTACAGTTTCTAAATTAGAACGTTTTTAGTAATTTGTTTTTTATCGAAGTTACCCGCACCCCGCGTACTTGTGTCACACTTACTTCAATAAATAGAATCTATTTATAAATAGATATATATATATATAGGAAAAGGTGCAATGCGGGCGCATAAAAAGAGTTTAACTATAAAACTTAAAAAGTTGGTTTCCTAAGTTCATGACTAGGTAGCGCTGCTTCGATAAAATGTTTTGTTATTTTAGCTCAATTGAACAGTCTAAAACTCGCAATCGTACTCTGGCCAGTTTGGCTAAGATATTTTACACCTTTTTTTAAATAATGGAGAGTACACAATAGAAAGACGCTCTTAAAAGTTGCACAGTGCAAAAGCTTTGCTGTCACGCGACGCAAAAGTCTTTTATATTTCCAGACAAAGTCGAGTTCACTATATTCAGAATCACATTAATACACAAGTACAAGATTAAAACAATTACTATGAATGTACGTTTGGGTACTTCAATATGCATACATTTAACTATGTAATAATTAAATGTGTTAATTGATTACATAAATTGTGTTCCTTTATTAAAACTGGATTAATTTCTCATTATATACTTAATTAAATATCTTTAAAATGTTAACATATTAAAGTACACAACGGTACTGTACAACTGTAACATACATGATACATCTCATCGTACGGTGTGCATTCTACTCTGTCCTTAAAACGTTAAGCATCTCTACCACATTTATTTTCTATATTCGCACTGTCGTCTCCACATAGTACCTATAAATTATATAACGTCATAACAATATTTACAAAGCCTAAATAACTAACTTACGAGTAAATGCAATTTACACCTTCAATAAATTAAAAATAGTGTTTACAATATTATACAAGCACTAGACTTCATATATGATATGGCTTTTTTATTTATAAAATCGACTGCATATTAAATAAATCCAAAGCAGTCATATTTTATCACATGTTGAAATTGATACATTCCAATGGCTATTTCGTTATATACTTTAATTATGGTTATTTTGTTATATATTTACCTTACACAATTATCTATTCACTGGAATTCATTTGAAACAATATGCTAGACATTATATTTATTTACCTACGTACATAACATTTATTTAAATGGAACATAAATTATAAAAACATATTATGAAAGTATTGAATAAATTAATTGAACGGTGGCAATATTAAGGAACAACATCAAACTGTAATGCTTGACGTTAGCTGAGTAGAGAAGTTCAACAGGATTGAGCAATACCTACTATTAGCTCAAATAAAAATACATTTGACTAGTTGTGTGCCTTACGATCTAACCTTACCAAACTAAGATTAATTCCCTAACACTGGCAATTTGCAGTCATACATTACAGTATAATTTTAACGTTTTTTTTTATACATTTCCACTAAAAACAATCTTTGCTGTATTATTATTAGGGAAAAAAAATACGCAATTGTGTTGTAGACTGCAGAAAATTACACATATTTATAAATACAAGCTAAGCTATATAATTATATAAGTTAGACAAAAGTGAGGTAGCGTTTTTTATTTTCTAATGGAAAAATATGTACAGGTCTAGGTAAAATGCAAGGAGATTCTGTATTTGGTATGGGAATATTACAGTAGCAATAACAGCTAGTACGTATAGTATGCGAATACAAATTCAGGTCGCAAAAAGTGTTTATAGCCCGCTATTAGTTAATTATAATTGTACCAATTTAGACAATACTGTAGTTTTTTTTATATTTATAATCTATAGTCACACATAATGAGTATTAACTACATGCACACTGTTAGTTAGTTATTTAAATATGTGCAGCTTTGTAGATGACTAGAGTATATATGTTTAACGATATAATATATATGTATAAAACAGTTACAATTTGTATATTTTCGTTTTCGATCACTGCAAAGGATCCATTTTTGGACACATATTGTATTGAGGATAATACATTGACCGCTAACAACGTGCTTACTCGTAAGCCTCGCTCAGATGCTCCAAAAGGAATGCAAGTTGTTTTTTCATGAACACGTTTTTGTGCGCGATGGAGTCGCAGAGTATCTGAGTGGGCGCGACCGTGTTACCGTTTACGTTCTCGTAAATGTGCGCGTCGGTTGCGTTGTTGTTGTCTGTGTCAACAGTACTATCCTCGGGCCCGGCCGCCCCGGACGTATCAGGTGCATTGTATACGTCGATTGGCGGAGCTATGCTGATATGCTGATATTTAAACGAAGACAATATCTGCCGGATCTTTGCAATGATCTGCTCTACTCAGGCGTTCGATTCCTGCGAAAAATTCGAAAACGTGAGTCAGATATCTGCAGCAAAGTTTATAAGAAGTTTCTATAGGACTATTATAGGTAATATCAGACAGTGATTTGACGCTACGTTCTATTCTAGTGAGGAAATTCAGCTGCCGAGTAGCATACTACAAAGATGATAGAATGAATGGTTCGTTTCGAATGGTAGCGTGGTAAGGCGGCTACACTTGAAAACTTGCTGCAGTGACAGTGACTTACTTTAACTTAACTATAAACTACAAAATACTGCGCGGTATTAAATGTATATTCGTATAAAACGTACGTATTCATATAAAACACTAATCCTATACCGTTTAAATGCATCAAAACTTTAGGCTGTATCATTCATAAGAGTGTGGTTGTACGTTATACACAAAACATCGAGATAGGTCAGTTACGATAGAACCGTGGTGCGGCCGGTGTTCGAAGCGTCAGCAACATCTAGACTAGAAGCGTGGGGGTCGAGGCGAGGTCGTTTATACCTTGAGGTTGTGGAAGTATTGCATGATCTGGTCGTAGTCCATGTGCAGCTCCTCGAGAGGCAGCTGCTCGTCGGGGCGCGGCTCGGCGTCGCGCGAGTACATCGGATTGCCCACTATGGTGGCGCGTTTCACCTCCGGCGAGCTGCTGTCTAGAAAAATAAAAAATGAAAATAAAATAAATTGGTTGACGCTCACACCAATTATCTAGACGATATAAGATAAGTATTCTTTTGAAACTCGTTAATATGGTAAGATAACGGATATACCGTAATTTTTAGTCGTTTTAATGAAGTGAAGGGTGAGTTCCACCTATGAAACTGAACAACTTTCCCCAAGAAACCTATGTGCAAAAATGCCAAAAAAAACTCGACCTCCCATACTAAACTGTCTGATCAGCTGACGACAATAGTATGGGAGGTCGATTTTTTTTTGTCATTTTTGCACATAGGTTTTTCGGGGAAAGTTGTTCAGTTTCATGGGTAGAACTTACCCTTAATTTCATTAAAACGACTCAAAAATAACACCCAGACCAGAAATCAATTTAAAAAAACAGTTTTCTCTGAATTGACCCGACCGGGAAGCGAACCCGGGACCTCAGAGGTGACGCGACGCCAGATCCGCCATGCTAACCACTCGACCACGGAGGTCGTCAAAAACAACAGAATCAAATCATCAGCCTATAATCGTCCCACTGCTGGGCACAGGTATGGATGGGGACATGGATGGACATCACATGGGGAGCTTAGGCCATAACCCACCACGCAGGCCTAATGCGGGTTGGTGGGTTTTAATGACTGCCATGCGACGACAACCGGGACCAACGGCTAGTTGCTAAGCGGGCAAGATCGCAAACTGAATGCGCTAGCCGCTGTGCCATTGAGCTACTCAGAAAATCAAAGAATGCAAAAAATGCCAAGCTCAAGCGACAATGGGCAGGGCACATCGCTCGTAGAACTGATGGCCGTTGGGGCAGAACGGTTCTTGAGTGGCGACCGCGCACCGGAAGACGCAATGTTTATTGCGGCCAAATTCCTTTACTTATATTATATTTACATAATATTGATTTATATAATTTTTAATTGAGCAGGTATTATTAGGTACTTGCAAATAGTAATTGCTACATTATAGCATCTAGAAAACACTTGAATTACCTTTGTTCTGGTTGGCTGCTTCTACGAACTCTCCTTTAGGTTCAGGCTTAGACCTAATCTTGTGTCTCATCTGTACTTCCGGCAACCCTGAAAAGCATTAACGTGCTAGATCATACAGCTTAATTTAGCACACCACATTTTCATTGAATTTCTGTCTATTAAAATTTAAGACTATTTTTTACAGGTGACAGTTTAGGTTAAACGGGTAATTACGTGCCAGACGGATAGTTTTAAACAAGGATTGAAAAATCTTCCTTTAATTGAAGGACTATAACTAGAGGCAAGACCGCCGCGAAGCAAGTTTTTGAGCGCTGAGTTGCGGTCAATGGGTTGCAGACGCCTAAGGCGCGGTTTATACAGAAGAGACGTATATCAGATGCGGATAGTCGGAAAAACACAATAATATGAACCTTAATAGTACGGACGATAGCGTCGTTTTTACCTTAACTGAATTGCTCCCGCGCCTCGTCTCGTTGCCCATCGGACGCCTATCGGACAAATGTCTTAAGGTCGTACTAATTAAGGTTCAATATTGTATTATTTGACTATCCGCCTCTGCCATACGTCTCTTCTGTATAAACCGCGCCTAACAGCGAACCCCGCTCCCTACGCCCCATGCGTTACCAGCTGTCATCCAGCTAAGCACATTTTTTGTATAGCTGCTCTTGTTATAATACCTCAATGTCCTTAACATAAAAACGCTCACCTATTCCGGAGTCGTGCATGTAATCAGGGCTTTGTGGTTTAGCGAAGGTGCGCCGGAAATCGTCAGTGCCTCTGTTCAGGCCGACTATCTCCCTGTAATCCTTGTTCTCCATGATCAGAGGAGCGTCGTTGTCAAACTCGAAGAGGCGCGCGCAGTCTTCCTTGTTCGTCAGCTTCTCAACAGGGTTGTCGTCGAAATCGGGCCGGTGGCTCATCGGGGTGGGTTCGCGCTTGTAGTCTTTCATGTCTCTGCTCGATATGTACGGTGCATCGGTCTTGTTCAGATCAATGATACTGAAAAAAATGCGTTTTTTTGCATTCGGGGTTTAATATGGACAACTCTAAATTAATTAAAAGGCAATTTTTGAGTTCATTATCGCAGCAACTTGCGTTATCGGGTTGCGATTTTATGAGTTAAGCAACTTCTGCAATGCCGTGTCACATAATGGATGACTAAATTGAAATTATCTCGAGCTTCCTCGTGCTTCTAACTAAAGGCACGTCAATTCGCTGGGCTCGGTCGTTGTTGTAAGAAGATAGTCGTTAAAACCCAGCAACCCAAGCTGTATGTTTGCTATTATTGACAAAATAAGACAGCATTATTTTAAACTAGGTTTAACTTAATTTCACGTTTTAAAATAAGGGGTTCGGGCTTTTTAGAAGGCGAGTTTATAATAGTGTTACCGGTCGGAGCGGCGGCCGTTCTCAGGCGAAATCTTGGCAGACTCGTGGTCGCGGTCGTGTTTCTTGTGGTGGTTTCTCGAGTGGCTTCGTCGCGATGGTGGCATAACGGCTTCGGGTAATATCTGTGTAACAAATATAACTGTAGTTAGTACGAAAAATTACAATAGTCACTTGCAAGTTAAGCAAGATTAAAATATCCTGTTGTGCTTTGGAAGACACGTTAAGTAGTTGGTCCCGCAAACTTGCCGACCAGCATTGGGCGAGCGTGGTTTCCATGTGCTAATGTTCAAGTGGAAATATCTAAGTTCAGCAGTGAAACGTCAATAAACGTTAAATAACCTATCTTGGTGGGGCATGCTGAGGTGGCCGTGCACTTCACCGGATTGGACCTCGTGGAATGCTTATATTCACCGCTTATACTAATAATGTTAGTAACGGAACAGATGAGCCCAGAATTGGAACATTTTTATACTGATGATCTTATCTTAGTGGGAACATTGAGGGCGACCTCAATGGTCTTACAGTAGCAGACTTATCCTGGTCTTTTGTGTAATAAACTGCGCAATTATTATGGTGATGACGATGCTTACTTTGGTGGAGTTGCGGTGCGGCGGCGACGCTACGTGACGGACAATACTTATAAGGCTGATGATCTTATCTTAATATCTTAGTGGGGCCGACTTATCCTGGTCTTTTGTGCTATAGGCTGTTGATGATGATGGTGATGACGATGCTTATTTTTTTACTCTTATATAATGGCTTCGTGCGATCAGCACATTTAGCCAGTGTCAATTATTAATAGTAATTATTATTTTCTTTACACTAAGTGGATGATAATGAGTGACAATGAACGTTTAATGGTAAATGATTTTCCCCCAAACCCCTCGAGACTCAATAAAGCTGTGGGACTTTATTGAGGTCTCACACGGACTTCTTGAGAGAATTTGAAAAGTGATGTTGCACTGTTTTGTTTTATTTGCTGACACTCGTGCACGTTCACGAACACTTAACAGTAAATAATCCACCATTATTTCACATTAATATTCGACAAAACACAAATTATAGAAAATAATACAAAACTTCAGACATGACGCTTTACTTTCCCGCCAAGAAGTCCCGATGCTTAGGTACCTTGGTGAAGTTGCGGTGCGGCCACAGGGGCGGCGACACATCTGGAGTGTTTAATAAAAGACGGACTATCGCATACTGGTTTATTGTAGGTAGACGCATATAGATCTACCCTCAAATGTACATACATTACATTTTTCCCCTCTTAATTTTACCTATACGTACAAAGAGCAGAATACACATGTCACATATAATATCTACCTACAAAAATGCACATACAATAAAAGTTGTTAAACATTATGTAACTTTCAGAAATAGTAGCTTGGTACAGTTGTAAGAAATTATATTAATAAACGATACTTATACGATTTTTTTTCAGATTATTATTTAGGCATACGGGGCCTTAACACCATGGCGTGAGGTGGGTAATTCCGGGGCTGGCGCTTATGTACTTTGACAGAATTAGAAACTACTACGTCAGACTGGGCACCGTCATCGCCACTCTCCTCTACAATGTTAGACTGGACAACGCTTTCTCCACCATCCTCTAATCCGCTAACAAACTGCACTGGCTTGCTACTGCTATCTGAGTTCGGTGATAAACTCAGAGGCATCGAACAACCCTCACTAGCTACACCATTAACGGAATTTATCGGCGCCGATTCGTTTACACCACTATCGGTTTCTAAGGGAATTACCGAATGCCGTGATTTCCTAGCTGTTTTCATGAGAAGTTGATCAACATGACGTTTATTGATTTGACTATCAAGAGCTTTAACCTGAAATGACACCGGTCCTGTTTTGTTAACTATAACCCCCTCTTTCCACTTGACATCTCTGTCCCTATAGTCCCGCATGAAAACGGCATCGCCGGGTTGGAAGTCGCGCGATACGCCACCGCGCCGTTCCTCCGCCAGCAACTGCGACGCCTGTACTATGTTGGCGGTGCTGGGCCGTAATAAATCTAACCTACCACGTAAACGACGCCCTAGCATTGCTACTGCTGGCTCCTTTTGTGTAGTGCAATGTTCTGTGTTTCTATAAGTAAATAAAAATCTAGCGATAGCAACGTCATAATCCACCTTCTCTAAGGATGCTTTCTTAAGAACCTGCTTGATAGAACGCACTGCGTTTTCGGCAGCTCCGTTGCTGGCTGGATGGTAAGGCGCTACCAGTACTCGCTTTATACCATTTGTTTCTAAATAAGACAGATAATCTTTTGAAGAAAACGGTGGGCCGTTATCGCTCACGATTGATTTCGGCAGACCAAACCGTGCAAATAATTTACGAAAACAAGCAATCACTACCTGTGCCGATGTACAAGAAACACACTCCACTTCCAACCACTTAGTATGGGCATCGATTAAAATGAAATAATATTTGTTTCGATACGGGCCCAAAAAATCTACATTAAGGCGCTCCCACGGCTGCGCAGGCCACGGCCACGAGTGCAGCGGCGCTGGCGGGGGCTGGTCGCGTTGTGACGCACACGCACTACATTCACGACATATTCGTTCAATATCAGCGTCTAAGCCCTCCCACCAAAGGTAATTTCTTGCGGCCTGTTTCATTTTAACCACACCGATGTGTCCACTATGCAATTCCTTCAAAACCGTGCCTCGTAGTTTACTAGGAATTACCACACGATAACCCCATACTAGACAACCATGCTCAATAAATAATTGTTCTTTTTTTAAAAAAAATGCTCTGTCTTTTTCGCACTCTAAACTATTCGGCCAACCGAATTTTACATATCCCACTATCTTATTTAACTGAGAGTCCCTTTTTGTTTCAGTCTTCACTTCATGAAAAGTGACTGGCATAACGTCTTGAACAAAGTTAAAATAACTTCCTTCTAACATACTGTCGTCGTAGTTATCCCTGACCGTGCGCTTTAACGGTAAGCGAGATAAGGTGTCCGCAAAACAATTTCTCGAGGACGGAATAAAATCTATTTCATAATTATAGGCAGCCAAACGAACCGCGTATCTTTGTAATCGGCTCGCAGCAGTTTGCGGGATACCTTTATTCTTACCAAAAATGTAACTAAGCGCCCGGTGATCACTTCGCAATAAAAAATGTCTCCCGTATAAGTATTGGTGATGCTTATTCACACCAAATATTATCGCCAGTGCCTCCTTGTCTAATTGCGAATAATTCTTTTCGTGTTCATTGAGAGTGCGAGACGCGCAACTCACAGCGCGCTCCGAGCCGTCTGGGTAACGATGCGCCAGGACAGCGCCCAGCCCGTACGAACTACTGTCGACGGAGAGGATAAGCGGTAAACTCGCATCATAATGCGCCAGCACCGGACTACTGCTCAGAATTTTTTTTATTTTATTAAAACCTTTATGACATTGTTCGCTCCAAAACCACTTAACATCTTTTTTAAGGAGCTTATACATTGGTTTTAAAATATCACTTATATTAAAACAAAACTTTGCATAAAAGTTAACTAACCCCAAAAAACTTTTTAACTGCGTTATGTCCTTTGGTACCGGGGCTGAAACAATAGCCTCAATTTTCTTTTCATCCGTGTGAAGGCCATGTTTGTCGATACGATATCCTAAATAGGTAACGCTCTCCTTAAAAAAATCACACTTAGACCAATTGACACGCAAACCCGCGTCTCTCAATCTACTCAAAACAGCACGAACATTCTTTAAATTATCCTTAGTATTCAACCCACTTACACAAATATCATCACAAAACACTACCGTAAACGGTAGACCGCTGAGAATTTCTTCTATTATTTTTTGGAAGTTCTCAGGTATACATTTAATACCGAAAGGAACCCTCTTATACACCCAAGTACCTACGTGAGTTGTGATGGCCGTCATTGGTTGTGAGTCTTCAGTTAGAAAAAATTGCTGATAAGCGTGGGACAAATCTAATTTTGAAAAAACTACCCCACCCGCAAGGGTTGCAAATATCTCCTCTATACGCGGTAGAGGATAATGAAAATCCTTCAGTTGAGGGTTAATGGTTGTTTTATAATCGCCACATATGCGTATTTCCCCATTTTTCTTTATTACTGGAACAATAGGCGTGCCATAATCTGAACGGTCCACTTTATAAATGACGTCATCACGCTCTAAACGTTTAAGTTCTCGCTCGACTGGCCCGCGTAAAGCGAGCGGTAGCGGGCGAGCCCTAACGTAAACAGGCGTTTTATCAGCTAAATGCAATTGCATACGAATTTTGCAAGTCCCAAGCCCATCAGCAAATACCTCTGGGTATTCCTTACGCAAAATTTCTACATTCTGATCGCAGTTAGGAGTATACAAATTATAACAATCATTTATATTAATTTTGAACATTCTGATCCAAATACGACCCATTAGAGGCGGCCCACCACCACGAATTGGTCTGAGCAGTAGTCCGGTGCTGGCGCATTATGATGCGAGTTTGCCGCTTATCCTCTCCGTCGACAGTAGTTCGTACGGGCTGGGCGCTGTCCTGGCGCATCGTTACCCAGACGGCTCGGAGCGCGCTGTGAGTTGCGCGTCTCGCACTCTCAATGAACACGAAAAGAATTATTCGCAATTAGACAAGGAGGCACTGGCGATAATATTTGGTGTGAATAAGCATCACCAATACTTATACGGGAGACATTTTTTATTGCGAAGTGATCACCGGGCGCTTAGTTACATTTTTGGTAAGAATAAAGGTATCCCGCAAACTGCTGCGAGCCGATTACAAAGATACGCGGTTCGTTTGGCTGCCTATAATTATGAAATAGATTTTATTCCGTCCTCGAGAAATTGTTTTGCGGACACCTTATCTCGCTTACCGTTAAAGCGCACGGTCAGGGATAACTACGACGACAGTATGTTAGAAGGAAGTTATTTTAACTTTGTTCAAGACGTTATGCCAGTCACTTT
Source organism: Scoparia ambigualis (assembly GCA_963921215.1). Lineage (NCBI taxonomy): Eukaryota > Metazoa > Arthropoda > Insecta > Lepidoptera > Crambidae > Scoparia > Scoparia ambigualis. The sequence continues at coordinate 15,040,714 of OY992507.1, forward strand.
TCATGAAGTGAAGACTGAAACAAAAAGGGACTCTCAGTTAAATAAGATAGTGGGATATGTAAAATTCGGTTGGCCGAATAGTTTAGAGTGCGAAAAAGACAGAGCATTTTTTTTAAAAAAAGAACAATTATTTATTGAGCATGGTTGTCTAGTATGGGGTTATCGTGTGGTAATTCCTAGTAAACTACGAGGCACGGTTTTGAAGGAATTGCATAGTGGACACATCGGTGTGGTTAAAATGAAACAGGCCGCAAGAAATTACCTTTGGTGGGAGGGCTTAGACGCTGATATTGAACGAATATGTCGTGAATGTAGTGCGTGTGCGTCACAACGCGACCAGCCCCCGCCAGCGCCGCTGCACTCGTGGCCGTGGCCTGCGCAGCCGTGGGAGCGCCTTAATGTAGATTTTTTGGGCCCGTATCGAAACAAATATTATTTCATTTTAATCGATGCCCATACTAAGTGGTTGGAAGTGGAGTGTGTTTCTTGTACATCGGCACAGGTAGTGATTGCTTGTTTTCGTAAATTATTTGCACGGTTTGGTCTGCCGAAATCAATCGTGAGCGATAACGGCCCACCGTTTTCTTCAAAAGATTATCTGTCTTATTTAGAAACAAATGGTATAAAGCGAGTACTGGTAGCGCCTTACCATCCAGCCAGCAACGGAGCTGCCGAAAACGCAGTGCGTTCTATCAAGCAGGTTCTTAAGAAAGCATCCTTAGAGAAGGTGGATTATGACGTTGCTATCGCTAGATTTTTATTTACTTATAGAAACACAGAACATTGCACTACACAAAAGGAGCCAGCAGTAGCAATGCTAGGGCGTCGTTTACGTGGTAGGTTAGATTTATTACGGCCCAGCACCGCCAACATAGTACAGGCGTCGCAGTTGCTGGCGGAGGAACGGCGCGGTGGCGTATCGCGCGACTTCCAACCCGGCGATGCCGTTTTCATGCGGGACTATAGGGACAGAGATGTCAAGTGGAAAGAGGGGGTTATAGTTAACAAAACAGGACCGGTGTCATTTCAGGTTAAAGCTCTTGATAGTCAAATCAATAAACGTCATGTTGATCAACTTCTCATGAAAACAGCTAGGAAATCACGGCATTCGGTAATTCCCTTAGAAACCGATAGTGGTGTAAACGAATCGGCGCCGATAAATTCCGTTAATGGTGTAGCTAGTGAGGGTTGTTCGATGCCTCTGAGTTTATCACCGAACTCAGATAGCAGTAGCAAGCCAGTGCAGTTTGTTAGCGGATTAGAGGATGGTGGAGAAAGCGTTGTCCAGTCTAACATTGTAGAGGAGAGTGGCGATGACGGTGCCCAGTCTGACGTAGTAGTTTCTAATTCTGTCAAAGTACATAAGCGCCAGCCCCGGAATTACCCACCTCACGCCATGGTGTTAAGGCCCCGTATGCCTAAATAATAATCTGAAAAAAAATCGTATAAGTATCGTTTATTAATATAATTTCTTACAACTGTACCAAGCTACTATTTCTGAAAGTTACATAATGTTTAACAACTTTTATTGTATGTGCATTTTTGTAGGTAGATATTATATGTGACATGTGTATTCTGCTCTTTGTACGTATAGGTAAAATTAAGAGGGGAAAAATGTAATGTATGTACATTTGAGGGTAGATCTATATGCGTCTACCTACAATAAACCAGTATGCGATAGTCCGTCTTTTATTATTTTTTGGAAGTTCTCAGGTATACATTTAATACCGAAAGGAACCCTCTTATACACCCAAGTACCTACGTGAGTTGTGATGGCCGTCATTGGTTGTGAGTCTTCAGTTAGAAAAAATTGCTGATAAGCGTGGGACAAATCTAATTTTGAAAAAACTACCCCACCCGCAAGGGTTGCAAATATCTCCTCTATACGCGGTAGAGGATAATGAAAATCCTTCAGTTGAGGGTTAATGGTTGATTTATAATCGCCACATATGCGTATTTCCCCATTTTTCTTTATTACTGGAACAATAGGCGTGCCATAATCTGAACGGTCCACTTTATAAATGACGTCATCACGCTCTAAACGTTTAAGTTCTCGCTCGACTGGCCCGCGTAAAGCGAGCGGTAGCGGGCGAGCCCTAACGTAAACAGGCGTTTTATCAGCTAAATGCAATTGCATACGAATTTGTCCCTTTGGGAGCGTAGGTTCGGGTCCTACCGACTGCGCCACAATGGAGTGTTTAATAAAAGACGGACTATCGCATACTGGTTTATTGTAGGTAGACGCATATAGATCTACCCTCAAATGTACATACATTACAACATCGTGACGCACGTGTTAAGTCTGATGATCTTATCTTAGTATTTAGTGGGGTCTGCCAAGGTCGCCCTCCTAAAGCACTTTGAATAATGCAGGTCTTTCGTGCAATAGTTGCGGTGCGGCGGCAGGGGCGGCGACACATCGTAACGCATGTGTTAAGTGTGATGATCTTATCTTAGTATTTATGGGGTCTGCCAAGGTCGCCCTCTTACAGCACTTTGAATTTTTTTTTATAATGGCTCGTCATAGTGACTGCATCCTGCCTCATCAGGCAGCAGGCAGTAAGCAGCCGATGCAGTCCAAAATAATGAGAGCGCTCCTCACCGTGGAATAAGCACGATAACGAGCGCACCCATTCATGACGGCCTGCATAAATGCCGTTTCACGCCCAGCTTAAAAGACCCGGGACTGTAGGAGCTGGGAAACACATGCGCCGTCAAAGAATTCCAAAGCCGAATGGTCTTACAGAGGAACGACTTGCCAAATTTTTTGGTACGAGTACTGATAGTCTGTACAGTATGATGGTGGTTCCTAAGACCAGCATGTGTAGACCGGGAGAGGAAAGGAGAGGGCGGGATAAGATCAAAAAGTTCTTCAGAACACTCTCCTTAGTAGTTCCGGTAGAAGACACTGAGAGAAGCAATGTCTCTACGCAGCTGGAGGTCCTCAAGTGAAGCTGTAACCTCATTGAGAATACCCAACTTCTGGGAGGCAGTTAAAATAGCACTCTCGATGTAGCATTTTGCATTCAGTTCCTGGCCGATGTCCATGCCAAGAATGCTGAGGTTCACCGAAATGGGTAACGGAGAGTTCTGAAGAGAGGGAGGAGTAAGAAAGGGAGTTACTTTAGACGAGAATGTACAAACCTGGGTTTTGCTAGCATTAAACTCGACCAGGTTTTTGGATCCCCACTTAGAGACACGATCGAGAGTCAGGTTCACTTTGGCAACCAGTTCTTGCCTTTTCACCATGATATCGGCTTGCTTTGCCGCAGGATGTCCCAAGTACCGCTCATGCACCGTACTGTCATCCGCATAACAATGAATATTGCCCAAGGACAACATATCATTAATACGCAGAAGAAATAATGCAGGTCTTTTGTGCAATAAGTTTATGTGGATGCTTACTTTGGTGGAGTTGCGGTGCGGCGGCGGCTGCGGCGGCAGAGGCGGCGACGCGGCGTGCCGGTGCGGGGGCACGGGGGGCCGGTACTCGTCCTGGTCGGCTGGCTCTGCCCTAAGGAGAGGAAAAATATCAAATTATACCACTTCCATAGACTCGATCACGACTACCTATTGTCACCTAGCGGTTAATCGGAGACTAGACAATGAGAACCGCAAAATCAGTCCTCTGCCATAGTCCACTTTCACCAAATTACAACTGCACTTATGCATAGCGTGAGACGTGGTGAGCTCATTGCTCTTTGCTCTTGGATGTATGTGCAGCCTTTTGTCCGTTATTCGTCCTTTGCTACACCCAAGGAAAGAGATGGGTCGGTAGTATTCTTGTAATGAGCCGCCACCACACAGCTCCTGAGCCGTCACCACACAGCTCCTGAGCCGTCATCACACAGCTCATGAGCCGTCACCACACAACTCATGAGCCGTCACCACACAGCTCCTGAGCCGTCACCACACAGCTCCCTAAATTATAAGTATCACAATTATGGGCAGTACGCAGCTAAGTACCCAAGTAACAAATTATCGTTGCATAATAGTTGAGAAAACGTTTTACATTTCCTTTTGGTTCTATAAAGTGGGTCATATAAACGTGTCGTAGACGTTTATAGAACGCGAAATAGGCCCATATTAAACGACATTATTGTTATTTACAAGTTAAATAAACGTCAGTCAAGAACTTTTAAATGTTACATAAAAGTTTTCGACCGACTGTTATCGAACCACTGAAGTCCTATAACAATTGCATAGACATTAGAAGGTGACTGTAATGTCGGTTATGTGTTTAACATCGACTTTTATTGTACACATTCAGTTCATTCCATTCATTCGTTCCTGTGATGTTTGCTGGAAAAGTGCGTGTTATCAAATACAAAATTTAAACGGTATATAAGTTATAATTTACTTAACTAGTTTTACATTTACTTTAACAATATTATACACGAACAGAGTGTTAGGATAAATGTGTGCAGTGCACCTAGTTCTTATAGGACGTTTAGTTTTGTGGTGAAATATAGGTGTGTTGTTGTGAAATTTTTTACGCCCCCTTCGAATTTCTTGAAATTAAATTATTGTAGACTATTGCTTAAAATTTGTTTACATACTAAAATAGCAGCCATCTTGTCTAAGTTAAGAAACGACTTCTATACATCAATTATAGAATGAAAAGGTCGCATAATGCGGTTTCTTGCGACCAAGATGGTCGGCCATGATAAATTATTTTAGAGTTCCGTGAGATAATGAACATGAACAGATAACCTTTAATCTAAATAAAACCTTTATACATGGTGTCATATTTTTTTTATTTATCCGACCTTTAACCTGGCTTCATAATACTACGATACAATAAAGCAGTCGTAAAAACGTTCACGTAACCTATACTCTAACACCACTATTCGACGTTGTATGAATCAGTCGTAAAAACGTCTACCTAACCTATACACAGGCACTACTATACGACGTTGTAGGAATCAGTCGTAAAAACGTCTACCTAATCTATACACAGGTACCACTATTCGACGTTGTATGAATCAGTCGTTAAAACGTCTACTTAACCTATACACAGGCACCACTATACGACGTTGTATAAATCAGTCGTAAAAACGTCTACCTAACCTATACACAGGCACTACTATACGACGCTGTATGATGCAGTCGTAAAAACGTTTACCTAACCTATACACATGCACCACTATACGACGTTGTATAAATCAGTCGTATAAACGTCTACTTAACCTATACACAGGCACCACTATACAACGTTGTATAATACAGTCGTAAAAACGTTTACATAATCCATATCTTTGTACCATTATACGACGTTGTATAAAGTAGTCGTAAAAACGTTTACTCAACTTATTTAGTGGACCATTTAGTTACGGGACTAAATCGTTGTAGGAATAACGGTTACACAACGTTGTAGTTGTCTAATAACATTAATTCAACCGTTATATAACCGAAAGTCGCATAGCACAGTTTTTATATGACCAATTTGCTAGTTGGGTAGGTACTGTGGCTGGGAATAAGCAAACAGACCCTAACATCAAAGGCAGTTTTTAGGCTGGGAAAAATGCCGTGGTGGCCTACTAAACCTTATAGTAGGCTCGTTACGCCCCATGTCATAACCAGAGTGAGATGAAAGTCGCGTAAACCACCACGCAGCGCCTGGGCCCCGGCATTTCTTCCAATCCACAAACGTCTTTTGATATTAGGGTATGTTTGCTTAGTTCCAGCCACAGTAAATGCCAACACCGCGAACAACAAGTACCGAGTACCACTTCGCGGCAATTAACAATGACTAACGCAGGAACTGCCTACGTAAGGTTTTAATGTAGGATCTAAAATGCACACTTCATAAGAAATGATTGGAACTGCATCGTAAGGAATGATTGCCAAATGGAAGCGTACTTATGCATGTCTGATCCTCGAGTGCTTCGACTTAAGTAAAAAATAACAAACAAACACAAAATTCTGCTAAACTACATAACCCAAAGGTATCCAGAAAATCTCAACTTACTGCCAATGTCCATCGTCAGACTGCTGGCGAGTGTGCCTCGGCTTCTTGCAATACGTGGTCGAATCGATTGCACCCCTCTTGTCGGTTTGCGAAGGCAGCTCGATCGAGTTAGGGTTGTCGAAGCTCGTCACCATCACGTTCCCGTTGTCCCTGATCGCGTCGTCAGGGTCCACGTAGTTGTAGTTCAGTGGGTTGGACGTGATCCTCATCTCTTGGCTGATGTTGCCGTTGGCGTTGTCGTTCGGCTGGGTGGAGTTGCGATTGGCTGGCTGCCGGTTGCCGTTGCGCTCTATGGTTGCGCGACCTGAAAGATTTTTATACTATAATGATGGCGGCAAAAATATTTGTAGACGCGATGTAGGGCGGTTCTAAATACATTGACAGACGATTCTTTTGATGTAATAAATGCTGCGTAAGGAAAGGACAACATGCTTTTGAATTTTTGGGACCTTAATCTATAAAGAAGAAAATTAAGATGGAATAAAAATGTACTTTTAGAAACCGCAGCCTAATGCTGTATTATAATGCTATTAGTACAACATCAAAGAGAGTAAGAAAGAGTTTCTGTTATTGTTTACTTTATTATTTATGTTTTTTTTGCTGGAAAGTGAAACCAGGCTCTCTGGACGTCTTCTGCTAGGGTCATTCCGTTCAATCCCTCCTACCAACCACACTGGTTTTTACATTGTGCCTACCAGACTGGCATTTAAAATTCGCCAGCAGATCTTACTGCCTTCAAAAAATCAAACGAGTCTTATCTATCCAAATCCTAACTAAAAACTGTTTTACCAAACCAAACCCAGTCATACGCATTAGTAGCTGGTGGTGGTCTTCTACTAGGGTCAATCCGATCAATCCGTGCTGCCAAACTGACTGGCATCTACATCCCCCCTTCTGGGGGGAGCGGGAGCCGGGAACTGGGAGATCCAACCGTCTCTCTTTCCATATTGAAAGCAGAGAAGTTTACCCACTAAAACAGTCTTACCTAACCAAACCCAGTCATGAGCATTAGTAGTGGACTCGCTGGACGTCTTCTCTCGGGTCAGTCCGAGTGTAGTGCCAACCAGTCCGGCCACTTGGAGACGACCGCCCTCCGCCATGGTCGGCATGCTTCTGCCGCCGCCGGCACCTGAGTCGGCGCGAGCTGGCTTCAGCCGGAACGCGTACACTACACACGACACTACGAACACCTGTGTGGAATAGTTTCAGGTGTTATTTTATTATGTAATAGGTAGGTACATATTTTTTAACGATTTCTTTAACATATGACCAACATACGCAACATACAATCTGTGTTGCAGTGAGAGAGTAGAATAAAATTATAATGTTGGTGTGTAAGGTAATGATTAGTTATAATATGCCCCCCAAACCAATTATATTTTATGTTCATTGCCCCAAACCCATTAAGTTTCACAAAAGATGAGGGATTTTATTGCGGCTTCACATCATTTCTTGAGGTCAGAAGAAGTAAAATGTCACTCCTACTTTATTCGCTGATGTTACGAACATCACGACAGGAATAATTATTCATATAGCAATAACAATTGAAAAGTGGCTGCTGACCTTCGGTAATGGAGGAGAACTGTTAGAAAAATACTACTTCTTCAGAAAATTTTAAAAGTTTACGCACTGTTTAATAAAATGAAATGAAACTTAAAACAGGACAGCATTCTCTCGCCAAGATTTTTTTTTAATTTGGTTTAAATTAAACACTATTTTTAGTACTCTTACCACAATAGCGAGACAGAAAACGCCAAGTAACACCGACATTCCTGTAAAAAAAAAAAACAATTAAATTTTGTTTAGAAGGCTTCTAGGAGAGTAAAACTTTGATTTAGGTACTTTAAAACTCCCTTATCAGTGAGCTGATTGCACAAACGATCCCAATATGGGCTAAACATCTACATTGAGAGGGATTCTTTGGCCATAAGATAAGATAAAATAAAAACGACACTTTTTGTAGCATTTTTATTTTGGCTAGAGATACCAACCAATTTCCACGGGTCTCATGTTGTTAGCCTGCGCATGCCTGTTCTGTACCGATGGGTTGTTTCGGAATATGGAGGCGCCGTACTGCTGCGCCTGCACCGTCGGCTCGTGGTTGTTCTCGTCCTTCATGTTGGAGCTGCCGTACCCTGCAGATATAAAGGTGTGTTGTTATAGCTTGATGGTAATTTTTGGAGAAGAATGTAACTAGATGTCGACATATTTCCGCCGCCGCGTCATTTTACAGTGCTGTGTTCAGGTTTGAAAGTAAGTAGTGAAATCATGAAAAACTACAAAATGTAAAATTTCAAATACATTTTGAACTTTGTAGCAAGGTAAATAAGGTTCAAAATAGATTGGATAAATTTGACAGTCTTGAACCCCTACCTATACGATAAGGCGAATATTTTTGATGGTTTTATTCTCACTATTACTTGCTATTACCACAAAACAGAAAGGTACAGAAGGCTCGGCGGTCGCGCAATTCTCAGTTTAATGTTGAATTTATACAACCGTCCACTGAACAGAATAACTTTTTTTTTTCTTGCTTCATTTTGCACATAAAAGTTCACAGACGCGTCTCAAGCGGATGGCACTCGCGAGTCGCGCTCACACTGGTCCCAGCCGGTCCGAGATATCGTGTCCGTAAGCGGTGTCTATGTGTGCCTTGCTCGAGCGCGCTTTGTATGCAGAATAATGCAGATTGCCTTCTGTATCTTTCTATTTTGTGATATTTGACCACGTGGGAGACCTGAGCCCATCAGTGGGACGTTTATAGGCTTATGATGATTATGAGTTATCTTTCATATATAACAATCGTCAACCAATGTTCAGAAAAATGTTTTACGGTCAACTTTAAATGACTCTAATGCACTTAGGTGTATTTATCGCCAGCACAGGCAGGTACCCACCTTTAAGCACATCAGTAAGATCAGCCAGTCCCGATCTAAGTCCACCCCGCACCATGATGTCGTCGTTCTGCGGCGTATCAGGCCTCTGGGGGGCGTCACCCCCGCTGAAGTCCACATCCACACTTGCCGCGGCGCTGGCCAAGGCACCAGGGATATTTTTGATATTGGCGGGTGTCTTGGTATCACCCTTGCCGGGTAAGGCGACACGACGGAGTGGGCCTGAACGGCATTGCTCGGGAGTTAGGAGAGTCACGCGGAGTAATTCGCCGCTGCCTGTAAAGGAAGAATGCTGTTGTATATCTAATGTCGCTATGTGACTGTTTCATGAAGGTAAGCTTATAAGTAAGGTATATACCAATATTGGCATAGGTAAGTTCTCAGAGATATGCAAATGATATTTTGCGCCAAAAAAGTGCTTAGAACGCCTTGACAAAATAGAGACTTATTCACAAAAGCAATCTCGTCCGGATCTCTAGACCTGTGAGTCTCCGAAGTTAGCCTTTAAAATCAGGTTTTAGCAAGACTTGGTATTAATAAAAATATTGGCTGTGCCATCGGAGTAATTAAGTAAAGATATTTGTTTTTTGTTATTAAAAGTTAGGTTAGGTTAGACTGTCATTACTTATTAAACAAAGACTTAACTTAGGCACTTTTTACAGCTGGTTCACTGTTCTCCCATATGCTGTTGTCTATGTGGAAAAGCTTGTGCAGCAGTGGTATAAACGTATAGGCTGATAATTACATCGACGCTTACCTTCACCAACGGCGATGACGCGGGGATGCTTCGAAGCCAACATGGGTGCGAACGCCACCACCTCCGGGTCCAAACTCTCCACTAGCAAGAAGTAGTCGGTCACGGACACGTCACGTAACGCGGTGCGGCTGCCGTCCGAGAATTCGATGTCGATGTCCAAAAGACCCTCCTAAAACATTGGTTACAGCGCTATTAATATTTAACAGTAGGAAACTTCTAATGTTTAACACCGTATTACATCTTATACGTACAATAGCAAAGTCAAATTAAAGTAATAAGGAGTTACGAGTATCAACAGTCCCATGGTCTGCAAGACGAAGGACTGAGCAATCAAGCGCCTAGTGACAGTGGTCTCCGACACGTATCCGTCGGTGGTGGCGGAGTTGCGCTAGATGTGGAGTTGGAGACCAGATATCACCCACACCAGGTGGCGAAAGATGGAGACTTCCACAATATTTATGAAGGATTAATACTAACTTGATACTGAGCAGTCAGGCGCCTAGTGACAGTGGTCTCTGACACGTATCCGTCGGTGATGGCGGAGTCGGGCGAGATGTTAAGCTGGAGACCCGATATGACTCGCACCAGGAGACGAGAGATGGAGACTTTGTCGTTGACCACGCGGACTTCGCGCAAGCCGATCACGCGCCCTGGCGGTACAACACAAACGCTTAACAACGGTAAATTGTTGAAACTCAAATGGCTGTCGAACTAAACTTTATGTCAACATAATATGCATATATTAAATGCAGGTCGTATTCTGACTGCGAGGATAAAACGCGGTGCTTGCCGTTCGTAGTCCCGAGCCATCCTTATGTCAGAGAAGAGATGGTAGTTAGAGAAGAGATAGTAATAGGTTTTTAGTAAGCCTCCTTTATTTCCCGCCAATTTTTTTTACTGGGCGGGGGCAGGAGATTCCCACGTAACCCGTGGTCGCCCCAGGCCTCGTTGTAAGCGTACAGCATTTTACCTAAATCAAAAAATCTTATTCTGCCTTCTTTTACCGGCTTCTACATTTTTAAAAGTCTGTTGGGTAACTGAAATTTACCTCCATATTCATCAAGCCAGATAACCAACATAAAGATGTATATTAAATAATGATTATGTAGTAACCTACCTACATTTTATAGGCTTTGGCGTCTGTGCCTCGACATTTCACTTTTAGGTTAGAAGATAAGTGCCTATATCTCACAGACATCTATATCTATCATTTACGTCGAAGGAGTTTACTAACCTGTAATAGGTGAGAGTACTTGCACTTCAGTGCGTCCAGTACTGCGGCCTTGCAGCACCCGGCCCCTGAGCGAGGCGATGCGAGGGTCCGACACTCTCATCAGGGTGAGCACCAGCTCGGTAACTTTCAACCAAGTGCGCCGCGAGACGAAGTACGACACGCGACCGGAGTCGTGGTCCTTGGCTAAGAAGCGAGCGTACACCTGGAGGCGAAGGAAGTCATTTATGTTGAGGTTTGAGGTGTGTGGTGTAGCCGAAGCGCATCGAGATTTTTGCCGAAGTTCGTTTGTCTCTAGTACATCCAGAATGGCGCAGCCGCTAACACGTTTTGCTTGTCATCTTGCAAGTTAAACCACTATATAAGCTTTCAAAATGCCGAGTGATCAAATTACAATACCTACTTATAACGAGCTTTTCCGTGCGTTGTTTGCTAACAAAGCGAATTATTTACTGTCTTTAACCGTCAGATTAATAACTACTATTTTGAGCTTTGACTCCCCACCAATGTTATTATTATTATTGGAAGGCCAGCATTGAAACGTTGATCGGCTATACGTTATGGTTATGATATTTTCCAAATAAGATGATGCGCTTGTGTTAAGAGCGAGTTATAACTCATACTGAGAATTAAAAAAACTCTTACTTCAACATTGCTCTGCTGGTATCGGAGGCGGCACGAGCGCTGGTCGGTCAAAGAGTTGGTGCCGTCCGGTCTGGCACCGCCCCACCCGCGGGCGGAGAGGGAGCGCTTCATCCTGTCCTTTGTGCTCGCGTCGTCTGATACTTTCCAACCTAAAATAAAAAACATTCATAAATACCAAAAGTGCTTACTTTTGGTACACAACTTGTCTTTAGAAAACGCTTGTAAAGGATTAAAAAACTAAGTATTGTAGGTAGAAGAGGTCAAGACTAGACGTGTAGGGAATCGGCATAACAGGAAAAAAAATCCTATTTTTGAATAAAACATTCATAAATAGGACTTTTTGATAGGTAGGTAGGTACGCTACTTGTCTTTAGAGAATGCTTGTACCTAGTGTAGAGAATTGAAAGACTATCGTAGTAGTGGTCAAGACTAGACCAAGAGAATCGACAACTGTAACAATTTTTCTATACTTAGTAGGTAAGTAAGTAATACTGTTCGCGCCACAGCGCAACGGATAACCGTCGCTGCGCCGGTCAATTAAAGCGCATATTGGTGCAACGAATGATCGGCCAATCACAGCGAGGTGACAATTATACTAGACGAAGTGTTCGCCCGCGCCACCGGCGCTGGCACAACGGCAGTGTGCTCCGACCTTTCAAAGAGAACCCACGCGCGCGCGCGCGCAAGAACTCAGCCCGTGAACAACCATGTGTCAAGTGTATGTGAATTAAGAGCGCTTTGTTTACCAGCTCAACTACCCCTAAAACGCCTACGACCAGTGCCCTAAAGTGAAGTGTGTGTGCTACCGCCCTCACCAGCGAAAGCCCGCTGCAACGCCCGCGCCGTTAGCGCCAATCGCCCGTACCTACCGGCGACACCCGATCGCCCCAGATCAACCAGCTGTTCCCGGTAAGTCATTCCTTCCTTCAGCCTTCCTGCCTTCAGCCTTTAACCTCGTCGCATGTTGGTGCCTTAAGCGCCAACAAATACTTTATCTATTCCGTTATGAAAGTCATTAATGCCAAAGACTTTACTAAACTACCTAAGCCGGCAAAGAAACGTAGGTACCTACTGGTATAGATCAGCTCTTTATAACTTCAAACATTTCCAGTAATTTTGATAATGTTATCGATATATTGAGAGCTAGATAAGACTTGGAAACCTGAGAAGTAGGTACCTACTTGTTTCTTCTCAACAACAGCAATAAGGAAAATAGAAATGCTTTTTTTCTACCTAATAAATTAGAGTTGCTTTTCCACCGGTTACCTTGATATTGGATTAGCTCTTTTATCTTCAAATAAGTAGGTACTACCAACATTTTCGATAATGTTGGTAACGAACATAAAATCCGAGAAGGTTTGTTTGCTCAACAACAGCGAATGGGAAAATAAAAAAGGCATTTTTCTATTTATAATTAGAGTTTCGAATGAAAACTGATTGCCATGTAGGTCACCGTCGTAACACTCGTTTTGTTTGTAAAACTAGTGGCTGTAGCGATTTGTGTCGCAATTTTCTGTGATTGTTTTTCACGCTCTTCTGGGAAAGCAATCAGAACTAAATTGCTAGTAATGTACCTACAAACATTTGCATAGGTAGGTAGCTAGTGTAGGTAGGTACACATACAGGGGTTCCGAGTTTTATGAACGTAATGAATAGAAATTAGTAAGTAGTAGGGATAAGTAGTATAACCGTGGCGCGTAGCGGTAAAAGAATACTACCACCCCCCTCTCTTCATTTGGGTGCCGTAAAAGGCGACTAACGGACTAAAGACTGCACATACATCCAACAGCATAGAGCGGCGGTGGGCTCACCACCTGTCACGCTGAGCACATGAGCAGTTGTTATATGGTGAAAAGTGGGCTATGGTAAAGGACTGCTTTTGCTGTCCTCATTGCCTAGTGTCTGACTAACCCTTCGGGGATAATAGTCGTGATTATATGTATGTATTACTTATCAGAAATTCAACAGCCAAATAATTATTTCTATAGTAGGTAGGTACCTACAGAAACTGTCATAATCTTCACTTTACCTTTGATCTGCGACAGGCGATTGTCGTCCACATCGATCTCCAAGGGGTATTCAGGCATCCACACCGTGAACCGCGCTAACCCCGTGTATGTCCCATACTTGACGATGACGGAGGCATTCGACGATCCTCGAATCTCCGACCCGTCAACATAGACGGAACTGCAAGACGACGACACCTGAGGAAAAGAGATTTTTAAAATTTAACGTTAAGTAGTCTTTACAGCTTTGATACTGTAGGTTCTGATATTTATGGAACTTATGGACAACCCTAGCTGGATATCTTATTCTTTATACCCTTGCTCTTGATAAATACTCACCTACTTCGCTAAGATCGCGTTCAAAATAGAGTGATTTTTAGCGCAACCAAAGGAGAAGACAAGAAACCATGTACTTAGAAATTAATCATTCATTATAATGAATTATTAAATAATGAATGATTTTAATTTTAAAGTTTTTATCTATTGTAAGGAGTAAATGCCAAACTTTTCAAACATCTTGTTCGATAGGTAATATCTACTAATCGTAGCTCAATGGTACACCAGGGATTCCCTATTATTTTTAAACCGGGAACCCTATTTTATCGTATTTTTCTTGGTGGAACCCTATTATGATAACAAAAAAGGATTTTTAATGTACTTATGACATGAAAAGAAAGAACAAATCATTTAAAAATAATTAAGTACCTATATGGTTTAGTATGATTTACAAATGGATTTTGTACCCAGTCGATATCCGCGACACGAAAAACGACCTCGTGGAGCGGGGTGGTTGTTTTTCGGACGGAATGCGGAACCCTCTTGACCCTTCCACAGAACCCCAGGGTTCCGCGGATCACCATTCGGGAAACGCTGGTCTACATAATGGAATTTGATTGTTTTCTACGTATATAATTTATTGATAACCAAATTCGTAAGCCTTAACGTTTTAAAAATTCAACAGGATTTCAGAATTTAGAATAGCTTAAAGTTTAAAAACAAACTCAATTAAATCGGTCGCACGGAATGGAATTGATCAATATACAACGGTAGCCGATGTGCAAAAAGGCCTTTTTGAATAAATTTACAAGTGCAATTGGCACTGTCGTCGCGGCATCCGAATTGCCAGACACAATTTTGTTTAAAAGCGTTCGTTTGGCTATTTGTTGTAGCAATGAGAGACATCGTCAACCATGTGATCCTTGCAAAAAGTCGTTAAAACCTACCAACCCACTACATGGGCACGCTAGGTGGGTTAACACCCCATAATATCTCTGTGCTGTTGTCTAGTAGGATGTGACACGTGCAGTGGGACGTTTAGGCTGATATTTTTTTAAATCTAAAAAAGGGGACAAACAGACATGCGGTTCACCCGATGAAAAGTAATCAGCGCCGCCCCCATTGTCACTATTGGACACCCTGAGTCCAGAGTAAATAGGCATTTACTGACTGCGCGTGCTCCATCTTCGCCCTCATTATCACTTTCCAACAGGTGAATTCGAGGACAAACGCGCAATCAGTCTCCAATAAAGAAAACACCGCTAAAGCACAGTAGTCGCAGATGCGTTGCCAGTATTGGGAAAGGAGTAAAATCTTTGAGGAATGCGTAGGAATTGTAAGGGGGGAAATGGCAATCGGCCTCCGGTACCTACTTTCATTCACCGGACGAGACACAACAGCAACGAGAGCCGATATTCAATGAGAAAATACTCTGTCTCACCTTCAAAACGCTTTCGTCTTCCGAATGGCATGAGCTCTGCAGCGTGACGTCGGCTACCTGGCCCGCCTGAGACACGATCAGCACCTTCATCGCCTGCGACACCTGCCGGCCTGTCAGTACGGCGGTGTTCAATACCTCCCAGTTCTGGAAAGACAAGATTAATTTCATCATCGTAGGCAACTCCTGCGCAGTTGAGAGGCTGAGGGTAGAACAAAGCTCTTGTCAAGAAGAATGTTAAAATATTATCAAAAATCAAGTACCTACCCACGACTTGATTTCAATTATGCAAAGCCTTTGCCCTGCAGTGGGACAGTACCTATCTATACGCTGTACCTATATCTATACGCTGTACCTATATCTACTATAGGTACAGCGTATAGATATAGATACAGCTATATATATATACTGGTACAGGACTGAAACGCGACTCATATATTAACAGAACGTCCCGATATATTAACAGTACGTCCCGATAGTTTCACTATATTATATTGGTATATTCAGGGTACTCTTTAGTTACTTTAATCGTTTGTCGTAATGTAGGTATTATTTACTGATAAAAAGTGCATTCTGAGTGGATAATGTACAGGGCTTTCCTGGTAGCAAACCGGGTGGCGGGTGTATATCTATCGATCGCTCGGTTATGGACAGATTCTGTTTGGGACAGATTAGGTTTGCGTCAGATACTGTTTAGGACAGATTCGCTTTAATACAGGAATACAATTGAGTACAAAATTCAAAATTATTTTATTAGTTCGAGTACAAACTTTAATCAGTTAGACAGTTAATTATAATCATTCACTCTACACAAAAGTTTCAAATATTCCATGACACTGATGTCATTGTTCAGTGCACAGTCTATAATTTTTTTTAATTAAGTACGTTACAGTTCTTCAAACTATCAACCATTTTTTGATTTGACTTGAATAGGTAGGTACTTACTTAGTTCTGTAAGCTAATTACAAAAATCGCTATTTCCATCAAATTTCTATAAAAGTACTTATAATGCGTTTTGATTTAGTTTTGATAAGTACCTATAAAGTTTCTCTATTGACTATAATAATTATCAGTCAACTAGGTAGGTAGAGGTACCATAATTGTTAATTCTAAAAACCTAATACAACCTAACCTAAGAAAAGCTAATAGGTACTACTTGTATACTTACAGCAACAGCTCTCATAAATGGTTTCATAAGAACTAATAGGAACTGAATCAATTCTCTATTACTTAAGCGTCTACACAGAAGCTACTAACACGGCGCTTCACGTAGGTATTCACGCGAGGCACGCTCCTATGGCATAGGTGCCTATTCATGCAATTTCTATAATCGGATTTCAATGCTCGGACGACTGCAATGAACTCGCTAATCGGATAGACTTCGCACGGCAATATCACTGCAAAGCTGTCTGTGTACGAGTAGGCACTGTCTAAGTATGTACTAGGGCCTAGGGTATAATGAACCTAATTAATATGTACCTATATCGTTCACGGTAGGGGAGAGAGACTACTGAACGCCATCTTGTGCGTTCTTGGTAAAAAAATCTGTAGAATTACTATTCCTTTTTCACTCTTTACTTCATAGCGATGTCTAGGTATTCCTAAAATGTCTGAAAGATATATTTCGTCCTTTCAATGCGATTTTTTTTGCCGTATCTAAGACGTCCTGGATTTGATGGGTAAATTAACGATTTTTTGGGTCACCTGACGTAATGCGTCCTGTTTTTCACTCTTCTTTCACCCTTAATATATAAGTAATAGTAGAGGATCCGAGTATACAACGACCAATGATATAATATCATTGACAACGACCATCACCGAACCGGTTAATGGATGAAAAATATTTTATATCAAATTGAATTTGTTAAAAAATAAGTAGGTAAGTATATTGCGAGTGGGTTGGCTGAAAAATTTCAGTCCAGTATATGATTAATAAAATATTTAAAAAATAATTTTTTATACATTGCACTGGTTTGGATAATAGATGAATTACATAGGTACTTACCAATCGAAACTATGAAGCCTTTAGAATATGCAAACGTTAGGTTGACTATTTTTTTCCCGATAACATTGGGTAGGCAGGTGTAAACAGGCAAGTCAATATTAGTAATTTGCAACCATATGGTTAAATAAATAAAATTTATGTTTACTTACTTATGTAAAAAGATAATCTCATTAAAAGTACCTACTGGACTGAAATTTTTCAGCCAACCCACCCGCGATATATTTTTTAACATATTAAATTTGATATAAAATACTTTTCATCTTTAACCGGCCCGGTAAAGGTTGTTCTATACTCGGGTCTTAGACTATAAAGTAAAGTGAAGTGAAGTGAAGCCTGTATACTGTCCCACTGCAGGGCAAAGGCCACCATCTTTGAAATCAAGTCATCGCTACAATAGATGGGTGTTGGCCTTATCACCGCGCTTGCCAAATGTGGTTTTTTTTTCTGTTGTCCCAACATGGACGGTTGAGGGCTTTCTTATTGCCATTTTACTCTTTCATTCCAATTCTATCTTGTATGCTTCTCGCACTTTCATTCTTCATAGGTACTTCACATTCATACATCCACATTTATACTTTTGCGGTTGGGAGTACCGCCTACACCAATGCTAGCTTCCTATCCTTAATTCATTTGTTTCTTATTTCTTAAGATAACTGGGGCAATAAGTTTTTTCAGGACACTTTTTTTGTTTTTCGCATTTCTCTTTGACATATTTTCTTACTTTCTATCTTATTCTATCTCATTTCTTTTCTTTCTAATTTTATACTTATTCTACGTGGGGCGCACTAAAAGTTTCCGGAATGAATAAGAAAAAAATACTATTAAAGGTCAAAAATAAATTTATTGTTTCTCAAAATTTTCTCCCTTTGCGTAAATGCACTTTTTCATTCGATTAAACCAATTTTGAAAATTTTTGTGCCACTCCTCCATGGTGACCTCAGAAACGTGTTTTTCATACTCTTCGACAGCCTCTGCTGGTGATAAAAATCGTTGACCGCGTAATTGGTTCTTAATTTTTGGGAACAGAAAAAAGTCACAAGGTCCAGGTCGGAACTGTATGCAGGATGGCTCATAAGTTCTACGTTTTTCACTTTCAAAAATTTGTTTGTCTGTCTGGCTGTGTTCGTCAATAATTTCCGGCAAACAAATGGTCGTGTACCAGTCACTATTCACGGTACGACGATTCTCTAAAGCGACAGTAGCCACGTGTCCAGTTTTATTAAAAAAAGAAGCAATCATCCGCTTAGATGCACTTTTCACGCGCGCCGCTTTAGTTGGTTTCGGCTCATCTTGAAAGACCCATACGCTCGAATGCTGCTTTGTTTTGTGATCGTAGCAATAAATCCATGTTTCGTCACCTGTTACTATGTCCCACACCAAATTTGACGCACCTTCGTTGAATCTGGTAAGCATGGCACTGCACCAAGTGTCCGTTTTTTGAGCCTCGGTCAAATTGTGTGGGATCCACCGCAAGCACAGCTTTCTCACACCTAAATGTTTGAATAGGATTGATTGTATTTGACTCATGCCTATGTCTAAGGATGCGCGAATCTCATGGTAGGTCACATGCCTGTCTATTTCAATCATACGGCGTATAGCATCGATGTTTTTGTTGTTCACAGCCAGTGTATCCCTGTAGTCCCCTCTGGCGTTTGTCCCCTTGAGGGACAACTGGGATTTTTTCTATAAAAATCCCCTGTTGTCCCCCGTGTCACCGGTGAAGGGGACAATTGGGACTTATATTTTTAAATATCCCAGTCTTCCCCACTTAAAAAATTATACGGCAACATCTCAAGTGGGGGAGACTGGACATCTAAAAATTAAAGTCGTTGGTAGAGGGGACAACTGGGAGGTTTTTATAAAAATAATCCCAATTGTCCCCCAAGGGGGAAAGGCTAGAGGTGACTACTGTGCTACACTGTTCACAGCGGTGGACGGGCGACCATCGCGAGATTCGTCACTGAGATTGACACGACCGCGCTTGAATTCTGCAAACCAGCTATAAATAGTCGTCTTGCATGGTGCTTCATCGCCAAAAGCAGATTGAAGCCAAGCGATGCTCTGTTGAGCTTTCAAATTACACTTAAAATCGTAAAAAATCATACTAATGCATGTTAATGTCGACACGCAATTTTTAAAATGGCGCCACAGTGTAAAAGGAATTGACAGTCAGATGAAACAAACTGCATTCTACAGCCAAAGAGTTCCATTTTCAAATGTTGTAATTACTTTTTAAATATTGTTTAAGTAAGTGGCCAGTTCCGTAATCTTTTAGTGTGACCTATGTATTACATTTTATTTATTTCTACTACAGTAAGTTGTGCCAAATGCGGGTTGGTGCATATGATCACAAACCCGGGCTGTGAATCGAATAATCCGAAAACACAACTTGCCCGATCTGGGAATTAAACCCGGGACCTGCGGATATCGAGGCGAGCGCTTGACCACTCGGCTCCGAGGTGTATCCATCCATCCATCCATAATACAGATTGGTACTAAAAGAGTACTAACCTATGTATAACATTCTGAAAGAGGATGGAACAACACATCAATAAAATATTAACTTTGAAGTCGAGGTAGAAATACAAGCTGGTTTAAGATACCAAATCAAATAAGTATGTAAGTACGTACTTAACAGAAATCTTCGCTTTTTTATAAATAAAATTTTAGTCCGCGACCGGAGCCACGGCCGGTGCAACTCAGTCGACATATCGGGTAGGTACCTACCTACTTGAAAAGCTTTATTAAAACATACAAACTATAATCACGACTATTATCCCCGAAGGGTTACTCAGAAAAGCAGTTCTCTACCATAGTCCACTTTTCACCAAATAGCGACTGCACATCATGTGCTCAGCGTGACAGGTGGTTAGCCCATTGCCGCTCTATGCTGTTGGATGTATGTGCAGTCTTTGGTCCGATTTGCCTTTTTCGACACCCAAGGGAAGAAAGTGGGTAGTAGAATTCTTTCACCGCTACGGGAAACGGTTTATTATAAAGTTTGCGTTAAACCTGTTCCTGTTAAAGCTAAGTTATTAAACTTGTCTACCTTAATTAAACTGATGAAAACGAGAGTTTATTAACCAGGTACAATTACGAAAACATCATAAGAACAATCCTATTCAGCCTCTTTGTGTTATTGCGCTCGTTAATCACGTCCAAGTCATTACTGACTCGCTGACAATGCACATACACTACCTGGCTGAGCAATTATACGAGTAATATGCTAATTACAACCGAACTACGTCTACCATTAATTGCATCAGTAATGGCGTAGAGCCGTAGACTAATGAATCCATTATTAAAATGGCCGAATACAAGATCATTAGTGCAATATCAACCTCCCGAAGCATAGAGGGGTTGGTCTGCCAAGACTTAATGGGCCACAGCATGACGTAAAAAAGGACTACATGACTACTAAGGGTTTTTACAAGTCTTACTGTTTAACATTTTTTTTTATTTACAAAACTTTTATTGAATCTTTACAATAAAACTATATTTTCTTAACATTGTTTATAATTATATATTTAATGAATATCTCTATTGAGGCCGAGTACTAAAGTAGAAAATGTAAGAAAACCGTAAGAAAACCTTCGTCCCTCTGTAATGCCACTTTGAGTATGAATGAACCGTATGTATAAGAGAATACTACAAACCTTTTTCTTGCTTTGGGTGCCGTAAAAGCAGACTGACGGACTAAGGTCTGCACACACACCCAACAGCATAATGAAATAATAGATAGAGCGTCGATGGGCTCATCACCTATCACGCTGAGCACATGTGCAGTTGTAGTTTGGTTAAACGTGGAATAGGGCGGAGAACTGCTTTTGCGGTCCTCATTGCCTTGTCACTGACTAATCCGTTGGGGATAATACTTAGTCGTAATCAATGTATGTATAATGAATAATGAATATGAAGGAACCTAAAATGCACATCTTAAAATGTTTTTTGTTTTAAGAACATCCTAAAAACCCTACTAATATTATAAACGCGAAAGTTTGTAAGAATGTATGGATATCTGTTACTCTTTCACGTAAAAACTACTGAATGGATTTGGATGAAATTCGGCATACAGATAGTTTATAACCTGGATTAACACATAGGATACTTTTTATCTCTATAATCCCACGGGAACGGGAACCACGCGGGTGAAACCGCGAGCGGCCGCTAGTATATATATATAATCACGCCTATTATCCCCGAAGGGTTAGTCAGAGACTAGGCAATGAGGAAAGCAGAAGCAGTAAGTACTCTGCCAATAAGGACAGCAGAAGCAGTCCACTGCCATAGTCCACTTTTCACCAAATAACAACTTTTCTGTGTGGAAGAGCAACGCTGCGTTGCAGCACGCATTGGGCCGGCTCGCCCGGGGTAGTACCACCCTCTCACGAATATCCGGCGTTAAATAATAGCACTTGGTGCTGTTGTATTTCGTCCGGCCAGTGAGAGTTCTGGAGGCCCCTTCCCCCTCCCTTCCCCTCACAATTCTTTTTCCTTCCTTAACCCTATTCCTTTCTTAAAGGTCGGCAACGCATCTGCGACTCCTCTGGTTTGCAGGTGTCCATGGGCGGCGGTGATTGCTTTCCATCAGATGACCCGCCTGCTCGTTTGCCTCCTCCTTTTATTTATATATATTTTTAAAAAACTGCACATGTGTCAGCGAGACAGGTGGTGAGCCCATTGCCGCTCTATGCTGTTGGATGTATGTGCAGTCTTTTGTCCGTTAGTCGCCTTTCATGTCACCCAAGGGAAGAGAGGGGGTGGTATATAGGTTAGGAGTATTCTTTCGATCACCGCTACGCGACACGGATAAGAACCGTGAAGGTTCCTAAAATGAAAATAAAATTATTCAAAATACTTATATAAAGCTCAAGTAAATATAACCCTTTTAATCACACAGGATATATCAGCCTCCGCTGAGGAGATATGATCCCGTCCTTGAAAAGGTCTGCTCAAGGGTTAACGGTGCCTTACTGAGATAATCTTATTATTACCCTATACGTGCTACTCGTCTGCCTGAATTATTGCAGTATCAGTCATGTAGTAATGGCGTCTATCTTAGAGGCTACTTGCTTACAAATTGTGGGTACCTACTTGGGAACTCTCATGTTCTAAACGTCTTGACTAAGTTGAAGTATGTTTTTCATTTATTCGAGTTGTTTCGGGTTTATTGTTTGAGAAGTAGTAGTACTTATTTGGGCCTGATGGGGATGATCTGGGGCTATTTTTTATTTATGGTTTTTATTCTAATTTTGTTTTTATTTATCTTTGTAAGTTTGTAAATATATTTTTTTTAATATTAGGAGTTACCTTTGTTTTTTCTTGTAAATAAATACACGTCCTTAATAAGGTCGTCTGGGAACATAACCTATTTTGCTTTTATATGTATGTCTGGGAGTGGGAACCAACAGTTCTTGAAAAATTTGTTACCGCTTGTTATGTATATTATTATACTCGGTATTATGTTGCTCCGTGGTATTATGTAACTTTATCAATAACGGTAACTAATTTGTTATCCCTTTGGAGTCAAAAACCGGGTGTTTTAGGTCTTACACCGGTATACGGAGTGGACAACCACTAGATCACAAAAACGGTAGATATAAGAGAAAATTGTTCCCTTTCAATATTTTAAACTTATTCCATTCCGCACGCCTGTTAATTGAAATACTATTTAGGTATAGGTTTATTAAAACATAATTGTGCTATGATCTCGGCACGGTGAGCCGCGTATTGCGATTCCATTTTCCGGGCTAACAAACGTTTGTCTTGTCATCTCGCTCCATTAATTCATAATTGGTTTACCCACAAGATGTGATCGTTTAATTAAGTTCTGTGGGTCTCGTTGGACCAAGAATTATATCGGATCCGTGAAACGGTCGCAGGCGACATCGTTAAACACCGCCTCAACAGCAGTAGATTGAAAACTTTTGATAGATTGATGCATTGTACCTCAATGGATTTATGTAAGTATGTTGTAACTTCTTTTTTAGGAAAAAAAAAATCTTTATGAGGAAAACATACAACATATAACACATTATTACATAGAGAACTTAAATAATACACTAGCCTAATAAGTTTCACTACTGGGTGTAACATTAAACTGTTAATAGAGAGAAATGCTCGAAACAAGTAATAAATATAAACACTGTTCAAAGAGACAGGAACATAAAATTAAGTACCTTCTAAAATAAAACAAAAAAGGTATATCAATTTAGAAACAAATAGAAACAATAATAAGAAGTGTTGGATTTACATTTTAATATTCAAAAGCGACGAAAACCTGCTATTTTTTCATGGAATATGTCGATGTTACTGTAGCTGCTATTGTATTTATTACTGGCTCGTATAAGAAAACTATTGGCTCTGTAGTTTGATTTACAAAAAAGAACTGAAAATGTGAGTTTATGCCGAGCGCCAGGTCTAGGTTTAGCGCAACTCAAGGCCAATCTATTTAACAAGAAAGGAGAATCAACCAGGTTATTGATAACTTTATGCAGAAGAATTTGATCTTTATGCTCTCTGCGAACAACTAAAGACTTAATATTATCGGTATTAAAGCTTTTGAGCCTATACTTTAATCGTTTGATGAATTTATTCTGAATTATTTCAACCATGTCTACATATTTGACGTACTCGTACATTGGATTCCATACAGAGGACACATATTCCAATTGGGATCTTACGTAAGAATTATAAAGCAATATAACATGTGCTCACACTTTTAAAGTCAGTACTTTGACGCAAAATAAAACCAAGTAATTTATATGCCTTTAAAGTAATAAAGTTAAAGTGCGATTCAAAAAACAAGCCACAATCCAGCTGAACCCCAAGATGTCTCACCTCGGTCACCCTGTCCAATGTCCTGTCATAAAGTTTGTAGTCGTATTTGATCACTTTTTTTTCTTGCAAAGATAATAGTGTGACATTTATTTACATTTAAGTAAAGTCCATTAAGAGAACAATATTCACACAACCGATTTAGATCACTTTGAAGCATTTGACAACCGCTTTTTGACTTGATGGCTGCAAATATTTTTGTATCGTCCGAAAGAATTTGATGACGTCATTAATAAAAATATTAAAAAGCAAAGGGCCGAGGTGAGATCCCTAGGGGACCCAGAAGTAACAGGGGTAAAACTCGAGATAAAACCTTTAACGGTAACGGCTTTAGTTCTGTTTTGGTAAGATGTCAATGATCGCAGTAGATCGCCGTGTACACCGACTGCTTCAAGTTTAGACACTAACAATGAGTGTGGAATTTTCTCAAAAGCTTTTGAATAATCGGTGTATAATGCGTCTACTTGAAACCCCTTTTCCATCGTTTCCAAAACAAACTCCAGAAATTCACATAGAGCGTTTAGAAATAAAACCATGTTGATAATTGTCAATAGGGGACTTATTGCAGGGTAATCGTTAACAATTTTTTCAAATATTTTGGGAAAAACGAAGAGCTTGGATATACTTGGTGTTTGTCGCCGCTTTTTTGTACAGGGACTACAAAGGAACGTTTCCAAACTTGCATAATACCACAAGACAATGACATTTTAAATAAGAGTGCAACTGGAAACGATAATTGTTTACTACACTTTGTTAAAAATAAGAGATGCAAGCCATCCGGTCCACTACCTTTTGATGCATTAATTTTTGTGAGATATTTTTCAATTATTTCCTGTGTAATTTCAATATTACTAATTATGGCAGAGTTCGATTCTACGATATTTAAGTTTGCAGGCACAACAGTATCGTTTTTAAATACTGTTTGAAAACAAATATTAAATAGATTAGAGATTGATTGACCGTCGTTTGCAATCTCAGTATCCAGTTTTAACACATCAGGGATACTATTGACATGTTTTCTAGATTTAATGTATGTCCAGGAGTGCTTGGAACGTTTATTAATATTTATTTCAGATCTAGTAATAAACAAATTGTAAACATGTAACTTCCAGGTCTTTCACTGCCTTTCTCAAATCCGACAAATTTTCGTAATAGTCACGTTCTGCCAAAGATTTTCCACTTTTTGTGCAATCGATTTTTTTTCTTAATCATTTAAATAAAAACCATACGGGATAATTATTATAACAAGTATAATTTTTTAATGTCACGTTTATATCAATAATGTCATTAATTATTGAATAGAAGTGAAAATTTGTGATGTTTGATAAATAAAAATAGTTGAATAACTTCGTCAAATAAAAATGCGTTAATAATAATTATTATTAACAACAGCCTGTTTTGTCCCACTACAGGGCAGAAGCCTCCTTTCCCTCTTTTCACTAATGTCTGCCGCTAACAATGGTCCAAACTGGCTGATATGCGACCAGCGTCTTTATTTCAATAAAAGTGCTTTAGGGTCCGCAACACGCGAAAATTAAATGAAAACTGAAGATGGTATCGGCAACGCGATTGATAAAATAGTTCGTCTTGCAAACCTCCATGGGCTGCACTGACGGCTTACCAACTGGCGGTCAATCCCGTTTGCCGGCTCAGTAACATTAAAAAACCGTTTATACGTTTATATTAAAATACCCGTTTAAACGTTTAAAGGTATAAATATAATATGTAGAAACACAAAAACCGTGTCGCGTAGCGGTGAAAGAATACTAACACCCTATCTTTTCCCTTGGGTGTCGTAAAAGGCGACTAACGGACTAAAGACTGCACATACATCCAACAGCTCAGAGCGGTGATGGGCTCACCACCTGTCACGCTAAGCACATGTGCTGTCGTTATTTGGTGAAAAGTGGACTAAGGTAGAGGACTGCTTTTGCTGTCCTCATTGCCTAGTCTTCGGCTAACCCTTCGGGGATAATATAGTCGTGATTATATGTACGTATGTATGTAATAGAAACACTCACCCTAAATAATGCAAATCTAACAAAAAGCCGATGTGGCCAGAAACGTAGGGTAATGGTGTGTTTATAAATGACGCGAAAGCACGAAAAAAAGCTTTGAGCTTATTCAAAATTTAATAGCTTAAGTGGCGGTGGCTGGTTCCGTCCTTTGTCCTCCATTAGCCAGCGATAAAACCACCATTACACACACAACTCCATTCACGCTAACAACACCATTAAAAGTTAATCCCTGAATTCCCGACGTAAGCAGCAATCGCGGGCGGTCCCAAATTATGCGTTTATAATTAATCAGTATTTTTTAAACAGGTCGATCAAGAGTGACTGATACTATATTAGACATCATGGTATACTTCACACGACACAAACCTAAATCATCCTATAACTACACATTGTGAAATACAGGCCTTTTCCTATATTTAAAGCGAAATACTTAATAACTTTCCGAACCATAACAATGTTTCCTAAACTTACATGAACAGGAAACAAACTCAACTCTTTTGATAGAAACGCAACCGTAGCTTTCAAATAAGATTTTCAAAGAAATTTCAATAACGCCGTACAAAATACCGGTACAAAGTTTGCACAATTTCGCTTAATATACCTCTACGACAACACATTATTCAAATTGAATACCTATTTGAATTTTAAAATAAACCCTTCCAGCGAAGTGGGTTTGTTTAAGGAAAATAATATACTTTCCAACATAGATTTTAGGTGTTAGGTACAGCTACCGAGTCGGCGAAAAAATTAGATAAGACAAATTTGTTCTTGAATTCTCAATGTGGCTCAAATTATGACACGGATTTTTCTTAGCCCTTTAATTAAATTTGTTTTACGGTCCAATTACCAGACAATAGTGGACGGCCGCCAGGACCTCGTAAAGCCCTTGAAACCCGATAAAGATATCGTTGTAGCAATAAAAGGTGCTCCCACCTCGCCATTAATTACCATGGAAATACCTTTCGCTTAATTTATCGCTATAATCGGTGTCCCTATAAATTGTAGATTCTCGGCGACTGTGACGTCTGTAATGACCATATAAGGTATAAATAATCTTGACTGTGAGAATAGATAGGCGCATTGATATTTACAAGGCTTCAAGTTCAAGCGACGATAAAATTCAACTGTGCTCGACTTAGAGGAGGTTGTTATAAAGTTGTTTTTTCTAGAACTGGCCCAACATTACATAAAAAACCAACCATTACAGAAAAATTATTGATAAGTACTCTAAGGAAAAGATAAATTAAAATATGCAAGAATTTATTCATTTCGAATTAACAGAATTTAAGTATACTAACCTAACTAAAATATCTACAGTAATAATTTAAATCACACTAAGTATATCAGTTTTCTAATACCAGATTTGAATTCCCTTACAAAAGGAAAAGCTGTATTGAAATGTATCGAGTGGCTTAAATCGTAATATATCGGAATGAGTAATACTAAATCTGCTCATAAATAAAAATGTTTGGAATATAGGTACTCGAACGCGGTAAGATCTTCTATCAAAAAGTTTTGAATTAATCACAACATGAAATCTCAAAAAACTACCATTGCTTAAAATGTATTAAATAAAGCTTTAGATTTCCATCACAAATGTAACATACCTTAGAAATAGGCAGTACTGCTTGTATGTCATCCTTCTCGATGTCCAGTCTTGTGTTGACCCTGTGCTCGTGGGGTGGTTCCTCAGTAGTCGATGTGGTGGCTGAGTTGGCAGACACTCTGGCAGACCAACTCAATCGCGCCGTTCCTCGACCGGATTCCCCTTCTGACCCTTCTGTGTCACCTTCACCTTCGGCGCCAACTTCCACCAACCATGTCAAGATTTCCTCCCATCCTGGACCACCAGCGCCACTGGTTTCTTCAACCTCCCTTGGACAAAAATAAAAAAATAATTTAAAGTAGCACTTCTTCAATTCAAAGAAATATTTTTTTGTTATAAAAAAGGAGGCATACGAGCTGGCGGGTCACCTGGGCCCGGGCAAAACCAGAGCCAGAGGAATCGCAGATGCGTTGCCGGCCTTTAAGGAAGGAATAGGTTTAAGGAAGGAATAGATTTAAGGAAGGAATAGGAATTGTGATTGAGGGGGGATTGGCCGGACGAAACACAACAGCACCAAGTGCCATTATTTCACGCCGAATATTCGTGAGCGCTTTCGTTCGTGAGTACGGCGGGCGAGCCGGCCCAATGCGTGCTGCAACGCAGCGTGGCTCTACCACTCAGTCAGTGTCACTCATTTAGTACCACCCAGGGGTCAAGTGTAGGGTGTTAAAATGTATAATCAGTCAATTTAAAACCATGTTACATTCTACACTAGTTAATCAGAGTTACAAAAAAAAGTTAAATACAAAAATATGATAAAGAAAGAAACATTGAAAGCTAGAAAATAATAATAAAGCATATACTCGTAGATACGTATGTAAGAAGAAAAAGAAAGAAAATGCCATGTAAATCATTGTCTGCTTTCGTCGTTTGGATTGCGGTTTCAAATTCTTGTGTATGAAAGTGTTTTAACAACATTACCTAATGATCTTGGGAGATATGACAGAATCCATATTCCGCTTTGTGATTTATTTCCGTTTTCTTCACGGCCTTGTGTGGAGAAGAAATAGTGAAGTGTGAAATTGTAACTACTTATAGTTAAATAACTATATAATAAAAATATTATTCATAAACCTACGTAGTATTTTAAGTAGGTATACACTGCGTTTACTTTAAGTTGATGAAGATAAACAGGTAGGTGTAATACTTTTATAGAGATTTAGTGCAACGTAAATCATTTTAGAGTTTCTTGCAGTCGCAGAGTGTTAGTTCGCAGCGAAATAATTTTAAAAGTCGTGACATCGTGTTTCATTAAACTGCACAACGTTGGACCGATTTATAGCCAGCTAACGCCAGCCCAAGTAAATACATACCTAGTCGTGGCCGGAATTTTGAACAAACCTCCCCCAATGAAATGAAAATGTTGCTTTATTTCGTTATTTAAAAAAGAAATATGTTTTCGTTTGTGTGCATGAAACTCGTTAAAAGGAACACAGCACCTCGGAGCAAATTCCAAATGTAATTTGTAAGTAGCGCTTGTTAATGGCTTGAATTTTCCTACGCAAGCGGCTTAACGTCTTCATAATGCTTAAGGCGTACAGGCTACAATGCTTCATTCAGAATACGGGTTTTTGTAGTACCTATCCAATACTCTATAGCCTATAAAAGTTGTCATTACGCCTGGACAAATCGACCTACTTGAATTCAGCGGTGCCTCCGAATGCGAATAGCTGAATGCGGCCGCTGAGAAAATAGAAATGAAATGCATCCTTTAAATCTGAGCCGCGGCCCTTGGGCGACTGGACGCAGCTGCACTATAAAAGCACTGCTGCTCTGCTGGTGTTAGACGCGATTGCAATCTCGTTCCTATCGAACCCTGTTTGTGCATTGCAAACGCAATCTTGTCTGTAGGAGATGGTACATTAAATCTCTTTCAATTGCAACTGAAAGCAATATTAAGATGGGATTAGCGATTTTACCAAATATTTAGGAGCAGCTTTTATGTTATTAGATTGTATCTTTTTATTCTCGAATAAGATAATAAAGCTTGGAACAAATCAATGTATTTATTCAACTGTAACGGGATCTCTATACTCACCCACTCTGTTAAGGGTTCCAAATGTCAGGATAAAATAATTCGTTATCCGTAAAAAATAAAAGAACGGTATTCTTAAATGACAAAAAAGGCATTTTCATTAATAAATTGACTATGTCAAAGAAAGGAAGAAAACATATGCCCTTGCTGATTTATTTTCCAGTACAGGGCTGTACGGGGTAGGCCGTGGTCGATTTCGAATCGATTTCGTAAGGAATTCTTAATAAGTGTACTACAAAAGTAATTTGTTGTCAACGAACGTAACCAACCTAAAGCCAAGAAAGACTAAAAGTTTTAGAATGAAATGGGAGGAGCCTAGTATGACCAAAAATCTACCAATGCAAAGAATAATTTGATGTATCCTTACAGGATTTATGTGAGGCTTATCTGCATTGTACTGATTTAATGACTACATAATTAAAGTAATGAACTATTATGCTTTTGTTTATAAAGTTAGCGTAGGTATATACCTATACCAAATAAATCTAAAAAAATATATACCTTCTGAACACTCTAGCGGTGAAAGTGAAAGAGATATATATGTCGCAGTCATATGATAAAAACAGAGATTTGGTCAATTCCCTAAGTAATTTGATCAAATCACGGGATGTTAAAATAACAAAACGATTTTATCATTTCCCTAAACAAATCTAGGGATTTGAACACCACTAGAACATAAATTGCCCTACTCCTGTAGGTCCACGTGACCTACATACTAGCAGAACTACTTACTAGCTGACCTACTCCTGTAGGTCACATGTTTTTGGTCATTTCACAGAACCAGTTTTGGTATTTGTTCAAATCCCTAGATTTGTTTAGGGAAATGATAAAATCGTGTTGTTATTTTTAACATCCTCGTGATTTGATCAAATCACTTAGGAATTTGACCAAATCTCTGTTTTTATCATATCCCTGCGACATATATACATATAGGGAGATAGAAAGGAAAATAGTAGAGAGGAAGATGATGAACGATAAGGGCAGAAAGGGGAAGATAAAGAGAAAGGCAGAAGTAAAGAGAAAGGCAGAAGTAAAGAGGAAGATGAAGAAACAGAGTAAGAGAGAGAAGAGATACTTACGTGCTCGACCCGTCGTCGTCCTGCAGGGGTTGTTCCAGGCGCGTTGCTGTCACCGTGGCGGCTCGAGGCTTCACCTCAGCTGTGACCGCCCACCGTGAGTTAGCAGCAGTCACGCTAACCAGGCGCAGACCAGACTTCACCTTCATTCTGGTGGAGAAGGAGAATTTATATAATGATCATTTAGTAATTCGTAATATTTGATATTTTGCGATAATAACTTTCAAATAAACTCGAAGATAATAAAACGTGAAACAAAATACTACCTCAGGTGGTTCGTTATCTTTGAGATTACCTACCTAATAAGTTGATACATATGCATAGGACGAAACAAATAACGTTACCAGCAATGTTTGTCTGCTAGTAATGTCTCTCCAGTTCTCCACAAGTTCTTTCAAAATCCGTATAAAGTCAAAGACAAGTGAGTAAGAACTCAATACAATTTACTGTCTCAACCTCAATACTTTTTTTTATCAACAACTATAAATATTTATCGTTTACCATCGTAGACAGAGTATCTTTACCATCATACCTATCACCTAGTTTATTTTAAAAAGCTATAATATTGTGCTGTTATTATCCTTGTGGGAAGACCTATTCCCAGTTGTGGGCCGTACGGCTGATTCGTGGGTTTGAGAGAGGCTCTATTATTTATCTACTATATTCATGATCCAAGAGTTTTGAAAGCTAAGAGATACTGTTGAAATTCTGAGGAGCAATGTCGTAACTGCGGCACCTGCGCCCAAACTTGTGTCTGTTCCTACTCTGAGTTATAGCCGAGGAGGGCGCGCGGGAATAACGCTGCATGCGCCTAAATGGAAATTTATAACCACTTCGACTCAGCTTTACAGATATAGCATATAGGATATTATATGTGCTAGTGTTGCCAAGTTACCACTGAAATTATGTCGAACCTACGTGACCTGAAATCATTTGAAGCTCCTCGAATGTGATCAGGGAAAACTGCATTTGGATCTATGTTATACAAACTGCATTTTACTAGTAGCGTAATACGTTACATTATAGTTAATGAATTTAATTTAATGTTAATGAATTTAATCCAAAATGTTTAATAATAATGTAATTATGTTGCATTCATTAATATTTTATTATTATTTTTAAATTGATTTGATATTATTTTATTGATGTAAAATTGACATTTTGTTTTAAGTGGATATGGGCTTTTTTGCCTGAAATAAATGATTTTTTTTATTTTTTTTATATTTTTTTTTATAGTAACTCTCATTTTAACATTTTAAAAATTATATTCATATTATTATTAGGTCGAGGCTCGAAGGACCATTCTTAGGTGTTTGTACATATTATTATTCTGTATGTATTAATTAAATGTAATATTATGTACCTATGTTTGTACATATTATGTATGTAAATTAAATAAATGACCTGTGTAATCTCAAATAAACAGGTGGCAAAATCATATTATATGCTGATGACACTGCTCTGCTGTTCTCTGCTGATTCTCATGAAGATGTCTATAAATATGCACAACAAGGCTTCAATATTGTTAATAACTGGCTCCAGCAACATCTACTAACACTGAACGCGGTTAAAAGTGATTATATACAGTTTTCTATGCGTAAATCAAAATCGGCTCTAACGAACCCTAAACTTTATGCACACCAATGTAAGGACCCCACATATCTTCTGTGTAAGTGTTCGGATATTGCTATTACTGACAAGAATAAGTACTTGGGTGTAATAATTGATGAAACCCTTACTTTTAGGCAACATATTGAAGCTTTAAGCGGCAGAATATGAAAATTAATATTTGTTTTTAAAAAACTACGCACAATTGCGGATTTAACATTAATCAGGCACGTTTACCTAACTTTATGTCAATCAATAATAACTTAACTGCATTACGTCATGGGGTGGCACTGCTAAAACTGTATTACTAACCATTGAGAGAGCCCAACGAGCGGTATTAAAAGTCTCTACTTTTCGTCTTTTCCTCTTCCTCACTGACATTCTTTATAAATCCTGTAAGGTATTAACGGTTAGACAGTTATTTATATTAAACACAGTCATCAAACAACACGTCGAACTTCCATACAGCACTAAAACTACTAACAAAAGACGTGAACGAAACGAAAAGATATTGTTTGCCATCAAAACGCAGGAAAAAAACATGCCTTCTCTTCTAGATTTTACTTGTTCTTAGGACCACTTCTTTATAATAGGTTAAACGCTAAATTAGGCATATATTATTATTGCTACAGTAAAACAAAGAATATACTCAAAGAAACCCTTCTCAATATGTCCTACGAGAATACAGAAAAATTATTAGTTGTCTTAAAATAATGTTGCTTTTATCTTTAGACCTAGTATTTAGAAATGAATATTGTTTAAATTTTTATACACTACGTAGTTAAGTTTATAAATGTTGTTTTCGCTATTTATTTATTTTGCCACAAAGAATAAAAAAGTAGTGTGCATTATTATTTAGTAAGGTTCCTAGTTTAAAATAAATAATGTTTAATTTATATACATTAGGAAGATAACTTTTTAATGAATATAGTTTTGATTTTTTATTTTTATTTAGTCACTAAGATAAATGTATTTTGCATTGATAATTTAAGTATTTAGTAAGTCCTTTATTTTTGCCTGGAAAACAGGATAATCCTAGTTCAGGCACTTGTGTATTATTGTTACTAATAGTATGTTTTATTATGTGTGTCAGTCAGTGACATTGTAAACAACAGCTGTGTACAAATAAATGTTTTAAAAATAGTTATTCGAACTGATAAAACCTAAAGTTGTGATTAATACCTAATTAGGCATGCAACGATCATCAATAATCGTTTACAAAGCTTTCTCGCCAATAATTTCTGAGAAAAAGTGAAAAGTTTAACCAGTAAACAAAAGTGACAAGCAGGATCAGGTCACTTAAAATATTTATTTTTAAGCCAGTTTGATTTCCTGACGGCTCAGACCTGCATATAAGTGCGCATGGGGATTTTATTTTTGTTCCCACCACAGTGCATGTTCAGTTTTTTTTTAAAGTTTTAATCCGCGTGTGATAATATATTTTCAAGACGCGGTTGCTAAGGCCGCCATCGGTTGTCCTAGCGACGACATGCGTCGCTAGGTCTCTTCCACTGCAGCGGTCCAATTGCAAGACCATCCTGTGACGCACCACGTAACGACGCATGCGTATTGTTACCTAAACAAGCAGCCTTCATATTTTGACTTTGACTTTTTATGTTTTCAGTGTACTTTTTAATTTACTTTATTGTGTTTTTGATTTGTTTTAAGTTATTGTTTTTTTTTGTGAATGTATATAACTGTTGTGAATGCAGTCCATGACCCAATCTTGTGATGGCACGTCGAACGCGACCCATACATGTACACAGTGCAACAAGTCATTCAAATCTTTGAAAGGCCTCAACATACACACCACAAAAACACACAGGAAATGTATTAGCCAAAACAGTTCACCTTTAGACATCTATCCCATTATTCCGAGTGCGCCTACTTATGTAGCCAACGATCCAACTCCTTTTCACACATATCTTAGCCATTTGAAAAATAGTGTTCCCATAGTTAAAAGAATCCCTCGAGGAGCTCGAATAACCGTTTCTAGACATTTGTCACAATTGATACAGAAATGTTACTTAAGCAATTGTACTCAAGACTGGCAGAACCTATTTTTATTTTCATACAGCACACTACATATAATAAAAACTGATGAACCGAATTTATCCTTGACACAAATGATTAAGAATAACTGTGCTGTAAGTTCCTCGCCTTCTCCCGCACCTCTAATCAAACATGATGCCCCTCGTAATCGCAACAAACTCATCGAAAACAAAATCTGTGACGGAGATCTCAAAGGTGCCGCTCGCCTTTTGTTCTCCAACGACGTGCTATCACCAGACACCCCTGACACCCTTCAGGCCTTACGGACAAAACATCCTCCAGCTCCAGTAACCCCATATTTTCTCGACCCACCAACAGCAGGGCAGGCATGCCTTCAAATTCAAAACAAAGATATTACGGATGCCATTTTATCTTTTAAACCAGGTTCGGCTGCAGGTTTGGATGGAATCTCACCCCAACATTTGAAAGACTTAACTTCGCATTCTGTGGGTGATGCAGGCGAGCAACTTGTAAATTCGATCACTAAATTAATCAACTTCATGTATTCCGGTAATGTCAATCCAGAAATTGTTCCCATTCTTTTCGGGGCGAACCTCATTGCCGTCACCAAAAAGGACGGAGGGGTGAGACCAATTGCTGTTGGATCAACACTACGACGTCTGGCCTCCAAAATTGCTGTTCGACATATTTTACCAAAATTAAATTCGCAATTTGAACCCGTACAGTTAGGCTTCGGTGTAAAAGGAGGGTGTGAGGCAGCCGTCCATGCCCTACGCTCTTTCCTAACTTACGGACAGCCTGACGTGTTGCTCAAAATTGATGTCAAAAATGCATTCAATTCGGTAAATAGGGATACCCTGCTGACGGAAATAAAACAACATATACCGGAAATATACAATTATCTTCTTCTCAGTTACGCTGACCCAACAAAATTGTTATATCGTTCTAATGAACTGTCCTCGGAAGTAGGTTGTCAACAGGGTGATCCCCTTGGGCCTGCAATTTTTAGTTTGGCTATAAATCCGATAATCAAAAATTTAAATTCTAAATTCAACGTTTGGTATTTGGACGACGGAACCCTAGGAGGTGATGTGGATACTGTGTTTTCTGACCTTTTTCTAATCAAAAATAAATTTGAAGCCATTGGTTTGGAGCTTAATTTTAGCAAATGCGAACTTTTTATAAATAACTGCGTCTTAAATTTAAATGACGTAAAACAAAAATTTAATATTTTAGCTCCAAATATTAAAATAGTTAACAGTAATTCCCTTTACCTTTTAGGTTCTCCAATTTTTGATGAATCTATTTCTGAATATTTTAATAATTCAATTACAAAATTTCAAAATTCTGCTGACCGTCTCCTTGAAATTAGTCCACATTATGCACTTTGCATCTTAAAATTCTGTCTTTTCGTCCCAAAATTTACGTATGTGCTCCGTTGCTGCTCCTTTTGGAATCACCCAGATCTTTTGACAAAAGTAGACGACCTAATCAAAATTAGCTTAGAGTCGATTCTTAATATGCAGCTGAACGAGCAATCTTGGACCCAAGCATCCCTACCCATCCGTTATGGTGGTTTAGGGATTCGCAAAATTTCCAGTGTCGCTTTACCAGCCTTCCTATCTTCTGTCCATAGTTCAGCAAATCTCATAAGTAAAATTTTAAGGGCATCCCCTTCAAACTTTGAGATTGCTGGCTTGGAAGAAGCTAGAAACGCTTTCTTAATTGCATGCCCAGGTCAAAATTTTCCAGTTTCTCCAAATTCACAGAGGAGCTGGGATGACGTAAAATGCAAATTGACAAATGATAATCTTTTGAGCTGTAGTACAGGTTCGGCGCGTGCTAGGCTTTTGGCCGTGAGTACGCATGAGGCCGGCTACTGGCTTCACGCGTACCCTTCGTCAAATACTGGAACATTTCTTGAGCCTGACACGCTCCGAATCGCAACCTGTCTACGGCTTGGGGTTCCGGTCTGCGTTCCTCATAAATGTCCTTGTGGCAGTGATGTCGACAAGCTAGGACATCACGGACTGTCATGCCAAAAAAGTGCAGGTCGCTTCTCGAGACATGCCGCACTTAACGATATCATACGCCGGTCCCTTGCAACCGTCAACGTGCCAAGTCTACTTGAGCCGACTGGTATTGCAAGAGACGATGGCAAGAGACCGGACGGTATGAGTTTGATTCCATGGAAGATGGGCAGGGTGCTGGTATGGGATGCTACTTGTTCAGACACGCTGGCCCCTTCCCATCTACATGGAACCAACAACAGAGCTGGTGCGGCTTGTGAAGCGGCTGAAAAAGCTAAAGCATGCAAGTACACGGGTCTAGGCTCCGAATATGATTTTGTCCCATTCGGTGTCGAGACCCTTGGTCCGTGGGGTCCTAGTGCTATAAGGCTTTTTAAGGAAATGGCAAAAAGGTTATTCGACATCACAGGAGACCGAAGATCTGGCAGCTACCTCGGACAAAGAATTAGTCTTGCTATTCAAAGGGGGAACGCTGCCAGTATCTTCGGAACCTTGCCTAAAGGGACTCCTTTTAATAATATATTTTAGTTTTATATTATATTTTTAAGGTTTTTTAGTTTTAGGTTCATTGTTATTATATTTTTTTTTGCCATTATATTGGCTATAATGTATTCAGGTAATATAACATGTATTTACATAAGTGATTTTAATTCAGCAACTCAACTTAAAGTGATATTTAAAAGTTATAAAGTTTGCAAGTAATGTATTATGGATATGTTGTAAAATAAGTTATTCAATAAAGATTTTATTTTATTTATTATTTATTTAAGTACAATGTCGAAACTGTAGTTATATTATATTATTATACGAGTATATACTATGCGGTCTGTTTTATTTTTCATGTATGGCATCCATAAATTAGATAATGGCTAGGTACACCTTTAATTCAGTAGCCATGTCAAAACTGATATCGATCTGTATATTGACAATATGACGTATGACAATAATTATTCAAATCGATACGTTTAACGATTAATACCATTATCAAGTTTACTTTTATTGAAAGGTATAATCAGTGTGTCTAAATTGGATAACGTAACAAGCTGTTTAGTATTTTATTTAAGACATTGAACCAAAATTAAATGCTATCTCCTTCTCCTTAATACATCGAAAAATAATGTCCTCGATACACTTTCAGCACTACATGCTTCAAAAATAATAATATAAGAATAATCATCGATTATCTCATAAAAATCAACATAACTCACACATTTAATGCACATGAAATACCGATTAAACCCTACAACATTACCCCCAGCGCGATACTTAACTTCAAAACACAAGAACGTGTAGGTAATTGAGTTTCCGTGGACTAATTTTGAGTAACAAAGCGTTGCATAGTGGCGACTGGTAGTACCAAAAGGTAATGCAACAATAGGCGATAAATCTCAAGCGTTGTGTTGCTTGAATTTAGTGCACTATAAGCGTCCCAGCAGACATTAAATTGGTCGGGTTCCTGTATGTAAAACTAGTAGTTTTGTAAAACTATGGCCGTTCATAACACGTCAAGGAACTTTAAGTTTGGACCTAATGAATACTAATAAAATACCGTGGCATATAAATATTAAAAAGCCTAAGTGCTAAGGCATAGCGTTTCGGAAAAATTCACAGGTCACGTCGGACAATGCGTCTTTTGAATGCGTATTTTGGATTTTTCGAAATACCTATAGGCGGGGTTTGTGATGAACCCGCACCATTATCCATCAATTGAAGCAATGTCTTGATTTCAATGATAGATGCTACTGAACATACGTACATAAGTCCAACAAACGCTAGACGCTACCAACAGAACTCCAATATATTAACCACAAAAGTTTAATAATGTAGTTATACCAGTGATTAAATTTATAGCTGTTGAAAAATGATATCGGTAGATACTAGATGGTATCCAGTTACTCGGTATAGTGTGCTTGTAAATTAAGCCATTAGTTTTACTTATTTATTAAAACTAGTTTGCTAACAAGAAAACTTTTAATTGTTTAATGGAAATATCTCCAAACGTTGCTAAAGACTTTCGTAGACATAAAAAGTCAAGAGTTTATGTCTGTCTATCAAAAGCTGGGAATGGGATTGTTGTTTTTAAAAAATTTACAGTAATGTAATAATATAACAAATGTGGTTTATAATCATCTCATCATCTCTGTCAAGGAGTTAAGTTCTCGTTACAAGACTTGACAAACTTGTTGAATTACCTACGAGTAAGTTTAATGCATTCTGTTCTATACAATGTCGCTAGGAAATGTGCTCCTACTTTTAGCCATTTTCTATTATTTTTGAGCTAGCTGTATTATTCTGTAGCAAAATACAATTGCCAATAAAACAAACGTTTAATGTAACTTTATACAATTAAAATAAATGACTGAATAAAGCTTAAAATCAAAACTCGAAACCATCGAAAAAAGCTTTCACCTAAAAAACTCGAATAACCACGCTGTCCCGCCCTCAAACGCCCAATTCCATTCGCAAAAACTGGCAAAATATTGATGTTTAATAAAAATAATGGGCCATCGAAGGCGCTTTGCAACTTTTAACGGCCGCTCTGAACGGCTGAGACGCTTAGAGTGCTCCACAATGCGGCGACAACGCCAGCTCTCCTCGCTCTAATTAAAACTTTTTCCACAATAGGATAAGCCCCCGCAAATTAATGTTACATTGTTTGACAAGGCCGCCTTAAACTTCGTGGTGCCATTTGATTTTTTTGTCATTGTGTTAGTTGCAAAGAGTGGCTTAGAGTCCAGAGCAGACTGGAGGAATGGCGGCAGAGTTTTGGAAATGTAGTCTTGAAAGTTAGCAGAAGCAAATAGGAGTACAAGTTCTGTGAATAAGATGGTTTCTTCAGTCCAGTCAACTCTCGCTAGAATCGGTCGCTCCAACTTACGGTACCTATCGTCACTCGTCCAAGGGGATTGTAAAATAGACCGAGATGTCACCAACCGGATCAACACAGGATGGTTGAAATGGCAACAGGTTTCTGGAACAATGCGACCTACGGTGTTACCCACTAGTGTTAGTTGGTGATAAGGCCTTGGTGAAAGCTTGGTGAAAGAAGACATTTGAACTATGGTCAAAATTTCAGAACCAGGCCACTGAGATTTTAATAGCAATAGGAGGAACTTTATCAATAATATGTCTAGTACGCACAAGGAAATGTATTTTTTTTATAATATGCCTATCTGTCCGTGCAAGAAGACGTTCAGACTAACTGGGAGTCACTACCCTTCCCTCTTTCCCGGGACAATAGTACTCCCTAAAATGTAAAAGTTTAACGACTTGGTTTATAAAGGATATTTTAGGTATTCTAGACATACCTACTTTTATGGACCCGCGCAACGTTTCGTTCGAGTTGTACTAGCCGTCGGCGTCGTCACGGGCTGTCATATAATTTATGATGGAACTTTAAAGTTTAAAATTGTAAATAGTACCTACTACCAAACTAACTAATAATAGTACTTAACGTGACTAATGATACCCGGGCTGCAGCTTATAAGTTACGTAACACCGTCCAGCATTTGGAAATTTATATGCATGCCAGCTTTCGCTTCGGTGAAATTCGGTCTTTATCGCGTGCCCGGGGGGCAACATTGTAACTGACCGGGAAAAAAGTGTCCTATGGCAGTCTCGGTCTCTCCGACAATATCTGTGCAAAAACCGACTCGTTGGTCCGTAGCACCGTATCACTATAAACATGACGTAAAATAAAAATGTTTTTTTTTAATGTGACACGTCATTGTGACTACATCCTGGCTGATGGTAAGCAGCCGATGTAGTCCAAAATAATGAGAGCGCTCCTCACCGTGGAACAAGGGCTGTAATAAGCGCACACATTCATGACGGCCTGCATGCATAAATGCCGTTTCACGCCCTGTTTAAACGACCCGGGATTAGAGGAGCTGGGAAACACATGCGCCGGCAAAGAATTCCAAAGCCGAATGGTCTTACAGAGGAACGACTTGCCAAATTTTTTGGTACGAGTGCTGATATTATGCACAGTATGTATGTACGGTGGTTCCGAAGACCAGCACGCGTAGTCCAGGACAGGTAAGGAGAGGTCGGGATTAGATCAAAAAGTTCTTCAGAACACTCTCCGTACTAATTTCAGTAGAAGACACTGAGAGAAGCAATGTCTCTATGCAGCTGGGTAACCTCAGTATCTACAATAATGCGTACCGCCTTTGCAGTCTATCAAGTGCATCGAGGAGGTATTTAGCGGAGCCGTCCCATACATGGGAACAATACTCCATACTCGATCGCACCTGAAAATCTTTTACTGGAGATCGAGACTTATGGAAAGATTTGGGAGCAACCTTTGCCCAGCAGCTGAACGAAAAAGGACACTTAGAAATAATATGTCGGATCTTACATATAATAAATCATCAGCCTATAAACTCACTGAGCACAGGCCTCCCACGTGGACAACAGCACGTGGGGATATTGGGCCATAACCCACCACGCTGGAACAATGCGGGTTGATGAGTTTTAACGACTGTCATCTTACTACAATAACCGAGACCAACGGCAAATGTGTCTTCCGAAGCACGAAGGAGCTCGAGATGTTTTTAATTTGGTCACCCATTCAGCGACCCGGTATTGCGAAAGTTGCTTAGCGAGCAAGACCGCAAGCCGAACGCGCTAGCCGCTGCGCCATCGAGCTCCAGGGGAATGATGTTCATAATGAAACAATTATGGCTAAATAACTAAAGAAACGAGCACTTGAAATTATCGCCAGAGGAACCAATGGCTCTCAGTTAGCTTAATTGTCCATTCCCCTGGATTGTGAAAGGTCGTCAGTTCGAGTTTTAAGTCGTAAGTACTTGAAGCAAGTCGTCTTTCTTCACGAGCTTTCTTCTTTTTATTAGGTATGTATATATATATTCTATTCTATAGCATATATGTGTATATTGTACAAACGTAATCTACTCATCCACAATAAATAACGTGTGCTGGCCGTCGTTTTACAATCTGTATAATGTCACAAGGCCCCTGTCTCACGGACAGGGACATAAACGATATCTAATTAGACATGTCGTTTGACGAGTCAGATATGTCGGAATTCAATTACAGATTACCGTTTGTAGCATGTACGATGAATATATTTACGAAGAGAACACGATACATGCTTGCGTTTGAGTAGAAAACTTATACTTAATCGTACCAATACAACAATAACAGTCTACTTAGAAATGCGTAGCATTCATTCTGTCAAAAAAGTTTCGGGAACGGATGATTTGTTTATGATTTCAAATTCTTTTTTTGTTTTTTTTTGTTAGATTGGCACAACTGTTATCCATTTTGGCGCGGAGTTTGAGTTGCATCTGTTATTTAGATTAAATACAGTGCTGTTTTTAGTTAGTTTATATCTAGTATGTATTGCGAATTTCATAATGGATAAAAACATCGAACAAAGAGTTTGTCTTAAATTTTGCGTCGCCAATGGAATTTCGTGTTCGGAGTCACTGAAAATGTAACAGAAGGCTTACAGTGAATCGCTTTTATCAAAAACACGTGCTTATGAGAGGTACAAAGCGTTCAAAAGCGGTCGAGATGTGATGGAACATTTGCTTCGCTCTAGTAGGCCATCAACGTCTTTAACTGAAGTTAACATCGCAAAAGTAAAGGAAATGTGACTGAAAATCCTCATTCAAGATTAAGAGAGATAGCTGCTGAACTTTCTATGTCTCACGAGTCGATTCGTACCATTTCAAATAATCACTTGGGTATGAAACATGTTGCCGCTCGGCTAGTCCCAAAAGACCTGAATTTTCTCCAAAAACTCAATCGCATATAAGAGTCGCTGGCTGAAGACATGCTAGAACGAGTCTATTCAGACCCAACATTCATGCAACGCATTGTTACTGGTGACGAGACGTGGGTTTACGAGTTTGGCATGCAAACTAGTCAACAACCTTCGGAGTGGCGCCTTTCGACTGAACCGAAACCGAAAAAACCACGCCAAAGTCAATCAAAAGTCAAAGTCATGTTGACTGTTTTCTTTAACTATCGCGATGTTGTGCACTCGGAATTCCTGCCGGAAGGTCAAACGGTTAATAAAGATTATTATTTGAGCGTTATAGGCCAAAGTGAAAAGAAAATTCTTGGATTTTGCACCACGATAATGCGCCTTCGCACAAGGCCTTCATTGTGAACGAATTTTTGACCAAAACTTAACAAATACCATCGAGCAACTACCTTATTCACCAGATATGGCTCCAGCCGACTTCTTTCTTTTTCCTAAACTCAAATTACCACTTCGTGGCACC
Source organism: Scoparia ambigualis (assembly GCA_963921215.1). Lineage (NCBI taxonomy): Eukaryota > Metazoa > Arthropoda > Insecta > Lepidoptera > Crambidae > Scoparia > Scoparia ambigualis. Next base: position 15,083,417 of record OY992507.1, read on the forward strand.
CGTTTTCATTCGGTAGAAGACATAAAGGAGATTTAGCGGCGAGAACTGAACTCAATTCCGGAAAAAGCGTTTAAAAAATGTTTTGATGATTGGATTATTCGTTGGCGTAAGTGTATCGTTTCTGAAGGAGCATACTTCGAAGGCAATAAAATAAATTTGGATAGATAACTAAAATTTTGTGTATTAAGTATTGATCTTTTCCCGGTACTTTCTTGACAGAGTAGTATGTTTCATCCTTGTAGTGTTGGAGCTTTCTTGTAAATCGTTTTTTTTAACTATATAGGTACTAATACTTTTAATTCCATAAATATATTTTTAATAAAGTTATTTTACCGTAATTAATTAGGGATCTTCAAGAAACGAGCCTATTCCTTCCTTAAAGGCCGGCAACGCGCCTGCGATTCCTCTGGTTTTGCGGGTGTCCATGGGCGGCGGTGATTACTTTCCATCAGGTGACCCGCTTGCTCGTTTGCCTCCTTCTGCTATAAAAAAAAAAAAAAAAAAAAAAAATAGTAGATACTTATATTTAGATCAGTTTTACCAACCTCACAGACTTAATTATAGTATTTGCTAAAATAAACTGTGTAAATTATAAGAAATACTCCTATGATACTCCGATAATTAGGTCTGCAAGAAAACTTTATTAACAAAACTTAACCCAATTACTTTTGCTTTTAGTAAGTAGTACAATTTTATATCTTATTCTGTTGGACTGCTAACTAAATTAACGAAGCAGTCCCTAACTTGAAACAGTCTTTTTCGGGTTGCGTGAGTGAGTGACAGGAGGGGAACGTCTAGCCCGTAACAATCAATAAACTAAAGAAAACAGCCCAACCAAAACTTTATTTTTAACTAAGTAGGTACTTATTTTTACAAAATGTGTCTATAATTTAGTAATTTTCTTATGTGCCTATAGGTATCATTAATATTTACACCATTTATTCGAAAAATATAAAAAAATGGTTTAAGACACTAACCTGATAACAACATGTCCAATGGCGTGGCTGGTGTCCCGTCTCACAACAAAAGGCAGATGCAGTCTGGAGTGAGGGTACAAGGGAGCCCGTGGGAGTAGCAAGGCAGCGTCACCCGCCCGCGCCTCTCTGTACCCAGCGCGGGCTCCAGCGAGGGTCACGGAGCCCAAAGGCCAAGCCGGCTGTATCGACACTCTTCCACACGCCCCATCGCCAGTCTCCCCGCTACTAGCCTCTGCAGCACTGTACGCCAACTTGACAGTCCTCGGTGGACGCTTGCCTTTTCCGTCAGCAGGCCACCACGCAGCGGGAATTGTCAGCTCCGCTAAACATGCACCTTCTTCGCCTTCTGGGCCGCATGTGGCTGTCAGCGTTCGAGAACCGAGGTTTGCATGTAACGTTATGCACACTCGTCGTGGCCGAGCTGCCGCTCTTCTGGCCCCGCCTTCACCACCAGTGTGGAATAACACACGCAACACGGGCGCATCACGGGGCAGCTCACGAAACACTAGATGTGCGGACACGTCGAGCCTGTGTGCTGTGGCCTCTTGCAACTCAAGTAGCGTGGCGTTCCTTCGCGGGGGTTCTAAGGGATCTGGCACAGCGTATCGTGCTGGCACCGTCTGTTTCGTAGAAAATGGTCCGTATGTCGCGCGGACTGACGCTGGCGCGGACCCTTGTAGTACTGTAAACCGATCTAGTGACAGCAGCGCGCCGGGCAGTGCTGTTCCCAACGGCTCTGGAGGCGGTCCAGCACCACTCCATCTTGCTGTATGCTTCAAGAAGAACCCGCTGTCTTTGTTCTCGAAGTGAACTTCAACAGCGAGCACCGTTCCTGAAAAAGAACAAAAAAAAGAACTTGAAAAAACTTGAGATAAGACAAACGCCATCAATGCAAGAATGCATGACATGTGTGAAATGTTAAATAAGTGTTTTATTTTGGTGCTTGACGAGAGGATAAAAGGGCGCCAAGTGACGTTCTGGCAACCGTCCAACTTCATTATGTGTTGTGCAGGCACACGGTTGTTTACAAACAAATTTTTACTTTTAACTAATCTGTTTCGTTCTGAAACTGATGCTGAGATGATACAACTACTATTTTTTTAAATATAAAAGAAATAATTTCAGTTACTAATATTAATACATTATTGAAGAGAAGGGAGACATTTGCCCTGCAGTAGGACCAAGTGGGGCTTAAAAGAGTTAGTTTTAGTTAGTGACTTAAAGATTTATTTTAAAAGCTAAATACAATTTACCTGACCTGTCAATTGAGTCTGGCGATTTCATTATAAAACATTTTAGTACTTATACAGACGAATTGAGAACCTCCTACTTTTGTAAGTCGGTTAAAAAGAAGACTTATTAGCCAGACACATTTTCTCAAGATGTTCAGGCACTGTGGTTCAGGTTCGCTCTCCTTTTGTACGTGACCGAATTTAATAATTTCTTCTGCCGACGACGTCCATACATCACACAACGACGCGACCTCGACACCCAACTCATAATTGAACTAGATTTGAGTCACGTCTCACTGAGGGTGGCTCTTCACTCAACTCTTCATGGCCGCTACTTATGGCTCTTTGAAATAATATAGGTCAAGATTGTCTCGCAACACTTCCACTGATGACAAGAACTCGATAAAGTGGGTGTGAATATAAAAATCGCAAACAAATTCCAATACAAAACCATAATATTCAATCGAAACTGCTATCAATCATAAAATAAAAAACTGAAAAAAGAACTAGTTATTCGATGGTAGCGATGTTTTAGTGACATTTTATTTTTTTATTTTTCTTTAATTTTGTTCCAGATAAACTTTTACAATTTGATGTCATATTTTGTTAGTCATATTTTATAAGTCAACAATATGCAATAAAATATTGAGTATGCACTAGAATATTCAGTTCTTAAAAAGGACTAAGGAATATATTTATAAAAATATTATTAGTCGTATAAGTAGTTATTTTAGAACAATAAACATGACTTTAATAGACATTTCATGAGCAATTTGAGAAGAGATAAGAGTTCCTGCTTCAAGCCATTCTTGAACTAAAGTTAATTTACGTTACTACCTCCAAGAAGTTATTGCTTCATTAGCAGAGATAGAAAGCTATACTGCAGACACGTGGACCGTAACTCGAGCTTCTAGAGGATAATAAAAGTGTTGGTAGCTCGAGATTCTTTCAGGATAAAAGTTCAGGGTTATTTTAAATCCTATTCACGTTAAGATTTACTTTAAAACGTAAAGTGAAGTATTTTTAAATATAAATAACACAATCCAGTTGATGGTATAATTGCAACTACAAATATGTTAAGGCACTCAGATATGTATGCATAATACATCCGTTCATGTTCAGAATGTCCAATTCTCATAATGTCCAGCGGTTTCAAAAGGTCTAACTATCACGGAGCAAATTTGCTCCCTAGAACATACAGGGTAAATTTTGGACCCCCCGCCAAAAGTAAATATGGGGTATAAAAAGTAATAATAAAATATTTAACGTAAAAATAATAAATGTTTCCTATTTTTAAATATAACTTATTGGCTGCTTTTTAAATCCTATATTTCTAGATGCGTGCGCTCACCCTCGCGGTCCAAGCGAACGGAGCGCCGTCATTGGTGGAAGGGGGAATAAATAGCGGTAACGCGCATGCGCTTTGTAAACGAGGCGGCCGCGCGCTAGGTGACAATGATATTAATTTTCGTAAGAAAGAATTGAGACAAAAAAGTGACAAAAAAATATGTTTTTTTATTTGATTATTTGGCTGTACTGCTGTTATAGGATCACGCGAAAAATTTTGGCGGGGGGTCCAAAATTGACCCTGTATACATAATTTAAATTTTTTCTCTACATAATTATGGAGAGTATCTTTACTATCTATTGTACTAAAAAACATTTCGTCGTCTTCATCATCAACCTATAAACGTTCTACCTATGGGCGAAAGGCCATCAGTGGCACGTTTTTAGGGATTTTCACGTGAGAAACATAATAAAGACAAAAATAAAAGATAAAGAAACATTTATTGACCACAAGCACATTGACAACAGTAATGTAGAAAACAGAATAATAAGAAAAAACATGGAAAAAGCGACAACAAATAAAAGAATTGAGAAGAGGCATGTGTAAAATTTTTAAACACTGAAAAAAAGACGACAATCTTAGGCGGGAATCGAACCACGCACCTTCCGCATTCCGGGCAGCCTTAACCACTTGGCTACCGAGGTCTGGTTTTCACCCGTAAAATATATAAAAAAAACTTTAAGTGGCATGCGGTCAATTAGGTCCCAACCTCAGCTTGTGCTGCAACGACGTGCAAGCCGTTGCAGCGCTGGTATTCTGGTGGCATAATAGCGCAATCACACAAGATACTCGTAGACGCTCTGGAGATGTGGTGTTGGAGGAGGAAGCTCGGGGTCTCTAGGGCCGAATTCCGAACAAATGCCTCCATCCTTGATGAGCTTGGCATAAAAGAGCGCCTATCCACCCATGTGCGCAGGCGGATTCTGAAATTCTTTGGGCATGTTAGTCGTAGGTAGGTAGTTAGAAAGTTGAGGGCACAAGACCACGAGGGAGATCCCCAATGAGATGGACGGACCAAGTGAAGGCTGCGGTGGGCGCTCCCGTGCACGAATGACGACCAGCTGGCAGAGGTGGCGGGATGTCGTGCGGCGGGCACTGTCTGCTGCCCAACCTACCGGAACGTGACAACCACGACCACTCTGGCAAGAGTGAAGCGAGTAAGAAGAAGAATAGCGCAATAGCATACATACGTATATACTCGTATTCACGATTATTATCCCCGAAGGGTTAGTCAGAGACCAGACAATGAGGACCGGAAAAGCAGCCCACTAAACATCAACTGCACCACCAAACTACAACTGCACATGTGCTCAGCGTGACAGGTGGTGAGCCCATCGCCGCTCTATGTTGTTGGATGTACTTATTTGCAGTCTTTAGTCCGTTAGTCGCCTTTTACGACGCCCAAGAGAAGAGATGGGTTGGTAGTAAGTATTATAATAATGAGTCGCTATCACATAGCGCAACTTAAACAATAGTGCCTGAGAATATCTGCCCATAATATACCTAGTTATGAAGAACATTGTGACGACATAGATTAATAAATAGAAAGATTGCTGTGTTGAAATGCCTTTATGTAGTTATCTATAAAATGGGAAAGGAATTTTTTGTAAACATATTTTTTTTTAAATATTTTTTATTATACTTATTAATGTAGACTTAAATATTTAACTGTGTTTGTTATATTTAGATAACTGTTTAAACAAACGTTGATGAATCTAATAAAATAAAATAAAAATAACCTAACCTAACCGTGTCGCGTAGCGGTGAAAGAATACTACCCCCCTCTTCCCTTAGGTGTCGTAAAAGAGGACTAACGGACTAAAGACTGCACATACACCCAACAGCACAGAGAAGCGTTGGGCTCTCCACCTGTCACGATGAGCACATGTGCAGTCCCTATTTGGTGAAAAGTGGACTATGGTAGAGGACTGCTTTTGCGGTGCTCATTGCTTGTATCTGACTAACCCTTCGGGGATAATAGTTGTGATTATATCTACGCATATAAGTGTGTAACCTACCATGCTCAAATTCTAGCACTATGCAGAACAAAAGTACATCGAGTCTTCTAAATTACGGAAGGAATTTGGCCATACGACGAGAGACCTGATAATACGAAAGTCGCTTAACTACAAAGATTTCAACGAGAACGCGCAAACCGCTCTCGAACTTCTCCTCCAAAAACAATTCATAAAAGTCTAATTTCATAATCCGAAATGCATTTTAGATGTTCCTACCACACTTACTCACGAGGAGAGACGCTATTACTTCATTTGAAAGAAAAGTGTGCTATCAAACACGCGTGAGGAAAGGATAATAAAAGGTTTTAGCACGTGACTCCGCAGGAACAAAGGCAATTCACACCCCTCCCGGGTTGAGCAGATATTTCCATTAACTTACGCTGTTATCACCAAATGTTGCAGCGTGTTACTGAAGGGCTTTTTCATAAGCTCGTTAGTCTAAACAGGAAACAAGAAACTCAATTAATAGAACGATACATTTAAAAATACAGAGGAAAACAGACCTTTTTGTTCTTTTGACATTTTACTTTCATTTGAGACATTTTGTAATGTAAAAATATTATTGTACAATGTTTAAAAGAATTTTATTGTTGTGTCAAATAGAATTACTTTATAATCTTTATTTGTGTCGCAACATCTCGTCTTTGCTAAATAACTTTTTTTTATCTATTTCCAAGTTTTAGCCCTAATTGAATATCTTAAATGTTAAACAAACGAAAATTGGCTTGTAAGTATCATCGTTCAACCAATGTATTACGAGATAATAAAGTCTGAATTCCTTGCTGCGGAAACTTTCATATAACCAATGTACCCTCGTTCGTGTTATTATTTGTGAAGACATTTAAGCGAGAACTATTAAATGTCATGGTCGGCTAACCTCATGGATACGTGCTTATTTTGTTAAAGGGTTTTCCATCCCTGTTTTCCTATCCGTTGCTCCAATGAGCAGCGGGATTGGAAACGTGACTCTGCGTGCATGGGAACGCGAATTAAGCGGCTTTGTTGGGAACATATTAAATTGACAATTCGTTATAAGCAAATCTGAATTCCAGACTAAAAATAACTTTTGAGATTTCTGTTTTCTAAATATCAAACACGGAAAATGCGTCGACCATTATAATAATTGTGAAACTGAAGAGTAAATTATATAATTGTTTGTACATATATATAAAGGATCAAACCTTAGAAAATGACAATTTTGTTGTCATAAGTGTGATATTCACAAAAATGTATAACATATAGAACATTTTATTTGAATTATAAATATTGGCATTGTTTTCCTTAGTATGAGGCAATAATAACACATACAAATTTTCTCGTCATTCGCAGAAATTTTCTGATATTGACATACATACATATAATCAATAGGCATACTAAGAGCAAAGGGTATAACCTAGCAAAATAAGTAATAACTGATAGATTGTCCCGAATTATTGATAAAGTAAACTTCCTGCGAAGCAATGGCGAAAATGCCTTCTTTCCATGTCCCAAAATTGTATTATCTGCAGAGCTAGCGCTCAATTAATTAATTACAGTATCCATTAGAGACTGCCACGCAGTTTATGATGACAAAATTTAGATCACTTATGTATACTCGTATAATATACATTTTGTATTAGAAGTATTCTGAATAATAAAATCATAACCGTATCGCGTAGCGGTGAAAGAATACTACCACCCCCTCTCTTCCCTTGGGTGTCGTAAAAGGCGACTAACGGACTAAATAAAGACTGCACATACTTCTAACAGCATTAGAGCGGCGATGGGCTCACCACCGGTCTCACTAAGCACATGTGCAGTCGCTATTTGGTGAAAAGTGGACTATGGAGAGGACTGCTTTTGCAGCCCTCATTGCCTAGTCTCCGATCAACCCTTCGGGGATAATATTCGTGATTATATCTATGTATGTATATATAATCATTAATAGCTTAACAGTTCGTTTATACACACTAAATAACAAGTTCGATTTCATTATTACTTGTATAAATGTACTCGTATATGCTGGAACTTTAAATTGAGTAACCGGAAGGGAGTACAAATCTCTGCTAAAAGCATTACGCTATTTCAAAGAAGGAAGCCATATATCAGGAATGAAACTAAAGAGTAATAGGCGAATATAATTTGTTGCTTCCGTTAATTAACTCGGCTTGTGGAATATAGTTTCGGGGAAGCACTGACGAAAGCAATTTCTTTCTAATCACAACACAGCAATCAAATTTTAATTTTTTCTGCCAAATTTTAAAATGCTATATCTGTATAAAGATAGAAATAGCACTTAAAAATAAAAATAACTTATTTGAAATTATTATTTCAATTTAGGTAAGTTTTGTAAAAATATTTATTTTCGACTTTTGTTACAATACCCAAACATTGATAAAACCACGAAATAGATCTTTGTGAATAAAACTGGCTATAATAATATGGGTACCAAGGTTACCAAGCATTCGAAAAAAATGTCCTATGACCAATGCATTGGTAGCTCAGTTGGAGGAGCCCGGTCGTGGGTTAGAGTTTATCCGAGGCAAAGGCAAAGTCACACAAAATTGAAAATATTCAGTTTAAAAAGTTCCGCTATCAAAAAATTCTGACATTAACCACAATTTAACGAATGCTCTAAGAGCTGCAATAGTATCGATGGTGTGTCGTGGGTTAACTGTATGTTTAACTAATGGAGCTCAATGAGAATTGCATTAGATTGCTGGCTTGTTCAGATTTCTGCCTTGCCAAACATCATGAAAATCAGTGAGCGCGCGTGGCCATTGTAAATTCCAGTTGCGTAATGGCGTCAGATAGCCTAGCAACACGGTATGACAAATGAACAAATATTTGGCCGTTAATGGAGTCCACACATTATGCCGCTGGCTTTATTGCCGCAGCCCGACGGAGCTATCATTCCATCAAACGTTCCAATATTCATAACTGAATTGGTTGGGCCTTTCGCTTTAATGATAAATTGAAGCTATGTGTAGTATTGTTTGAATTTGTTAATAATGAATCAGTGCGGTAGTGTAACAAAGTAGGTGGATTCTAGAAACCGCAAGAAACTTCAAGGGCTGGTCATGTCAAGTGTTTTAAACATGACAAAAATGGAATTCGTGGTTTTCATTTTTAATGAAATAATTCATTTTGTGAATTTTAATTGGATAGTCTTTGAATATCTAATTTATTTTAAAGCAATACCTAACATAAGAAAAATAAAAAAAAATAAAAAATAAAAATAACGATTATTAAATAATCGTTATTTTTAATGTGTTTTTAAACAACATGAATTTTATTATTTATATCAACCTATTTTGTCCCACTGCTTAGCAAAGGCCCTTCCACGCATCTTTATCCTTGGCGCTTTCCCACCATTTTCCCACTAAGGCATCTAGATCGTCTCGCCAACGTTTCCGCGGTCGTCCCCGCCCACGCCTCTCGTTCTCAGGCACCCAAGGCGTGATGGTGTACTTATACCCATTTCTCGGGTTACAAGCGGCAAAATGAATTATTTAATGAAAAAATGAAAAAACACGAATTCCTTTTTTTTCATTTTTGTCATGTTTAAAACACTTGACCTTGAACTTTTTTGTGGTTTCTAGAATCTACCTTATATTATTGTGAATGGTCATTAGGCATTGTCATGCAAAGGAAAAACCTCATTGAAATCAAGCCATCGCTACAATTGATGCCTACACGCTTGCCAAATGCCGGCTAGTGATCACAAATCCAGAATACGCATCAAAAGTCAAAAGTCAAAATATATTTATTCAATTAACTCAATTAATAAGTACTTTGAATCGTCCAAATCTTTTTTAACCTACCACCCATTCAGGACATAATTTTTAACTGTGGCAAAGAACGGGCGCAAGAAACTACAGCGCACGAAGCAACGACATTTTAAAAAATATGTCGTTACCAGGTCATAAAATACAAAATATAAATTTAAATGTAAATAGTTAAATTAAATATGGTGCTCTATTAATTATAGACAATTAGAAATAGCTGTTGGAGTACTTGGAGCATTTCAGACCCAAGCTGTTTTGTCTTCTGTGTAATCTGACACTTTATAATAAGCTTTTTATAAAGCTTTTCTTTGATTTTTATTTTAAATTTATCAAGATCTAATTTCTGAATATCATTTGGTACTTTGTTGTATAATCGTCCAAGAACACCGAAACATGCTTGACCTCTGGTTGTGTTGGGTCGAGCGCTTTACTCCGCTACCTAGCATGTTCGTCAAAGGTTACCTACTTTATAAATATTATTTCTGTTACAGCGACTCTTTGTAATCTTTTAATTCAATTAGTAGCTACTACATTAAGCACTTTGGTTGATGTCAAAACTTTACAAATGCCTAGGCATTAAAGTAAATCTGACTTTTGGCTTTCGACCTTAAACAGTGACGATTAAGACGTAGATTTGGTTGTCGTATCTTATTCTTTCTGTGGCTGTTATTACGGGCCGACACACCCTCTCTAATCAATGCGACCGGGAACGCGATACCGAATCGGGGAACTATTCCACACTATTATTTTTGGAACCGCTGTGCTTGCAGAGGAAATTAAAGTGGAATTCATACAATTGCCATACTATTGAATTCAGGATTGGTGGTGGTTGCTGATAAAGTGAAATAGGATTTATTCAGCTGGTATATCAGATATGTCACGATAAACTACTCTTATAGCGAAATGTTAGCGCTTTGGGTTTGTGGGTACACTGCAAATAGGTGTAGTTAGATAGACGATTAGATTTGAAGTAATACCTATAAGATTTGTGTTTTTTAAGTATGTATTTTAGCGTTTTATTAACGATTTTTTTCCTCTTAAATAATGGCTTCGTGCGATCAGCACTTATAAAAATACTGAAAAAAGACGACAACCTCAAGCGGGAATCGAACCACGCATATTCCGCATTCCGGGCGGCTGCCTTAAGAGGCCTGTTACATCTCGAATGTGATTTTTGCGTAAAATACCCATTTTCGCATGTTGTAGTAATTTTGCAGATGTATTTATCGTTTTTATCGAAATAGGATAATAAATTTGTGCATAATATTACAAATCTCCATTCTATGAGCATAAGTTGAATTCGGACGGCCGGCGCATCGCATTTTGTAGTAATTTTGCAGTTGCATTTATCATTTTTATCGAAATAGGATAATACATTCATTATAAAATCTTTATTCCTCATGAAATAACAATTACTCTGGTATAAATTTTGCTCAATAATATTATCGTAGATAGGAGATATTCACAGTTAACTTATAGCGATTTTCGAAGTTTTTTGGTTTAGAATAAGATTTTTTTCCTATATAAAATCAATGATATCTTAAAATTCCGAAGCCGCTAAGCACTATTCGACTATATAAGAGATAACATTATAATTTTTTTATTTCACTTGTTTAAAACAGTAGTTCAATCGATGAGCTCAAAAAAGTGCCTTCGCGCACTTTATGAAAATCTTTCTCTGCAATTTTAGGTTTAATTAAAAATTAAGCAAAATTTACAAAAAGCGAGGCCGCTACGCACTATTCCAATAGCTATTCTACACTATTCAATAAGTCATAATTGTCAATGTATTTTGGTTTCTGAGATCCATAACGCCAAAATTGGCCATTTTACGCATAAATCAGTCAAGATGTAATAGGCCTCTTAACCACTTGGCTACCGAGGTCTGGTTCTCACCCGTCGAAATTTGTCAGAGCTTGATGCTTATCAAATCTTAGAAGTTTTCACCTCTGAGATCCGAAAGAAATATTTTTACAAATGGTGGAGCTGCGTTTAAAATTTCACTTAAATACCTATAAGAGTTTGAAAAAAGGGTATGTTTAGTGAATACTAAATTAAAAGCACAAGTTTAACTTGAGCTTTTAATTTAGTATTAGTTAATTTAGTAGGAGCTTAAGTTAAACTACTTTGGTATATATAAATAATGACTATTCGATGATAAGTCTGGTAATTGGGTACTTATCATTCCATTTATCATGGTTTTTTCGCTCGTCGTTCACCTCCATCTATAAGCCAAAATAATCCTCTTTTATCTACTATTTAGTGACGGTATATTTGAAAACACAATCTACGACTTTGTGGGCCGAATGTATCGTAAAACAATGCTTACTCGGTAAGTAAAACTGAACCGAATCGCCCTTAAAAAATTGTATAAAACGACAATAAAACGGGTAAAATTGAGGTAAAAGAGGGCTGCGTAAAAAATAATGGCCCTCCCACAATGGGGTAGGGCAGAGGGCAGCCGCTAAATAAATTGTTTGCTTTTTCCAATCCCCACACAGCCCACGATCCACGAAGCGAGCGCTACGACACTGGCCGCTTTCAAATTGTTATTCTTTGCTGTGCCATGTTGAAATAATCTCTGTTTAACCAGCAGATGCGACAAATGACTTCCCAACAATGTATGAATGAGGTACTCTAAAAAACATAGATAGCCCTTGAATAGAAAAAGATTATTATGCAGTTATGGAAAATTATTATGGAAAATTGGTTTTACTTTCATTTGTGAAGCTGTTGTTCTAGTACAACTGACATACTTATTTTAAAAAAAAGTGACTAAGTAAAGAAACAACAAGAAAAATCCAAACCATAGAGTCGGTAGCTACTAAAGTGTTAACAGCTCTCATATTTATTTTGTTTCATAACTCAGGATACTACTTAGGATTCTCAACAAGTCATCAGCAGCTCATAAAAGTCATATTGCTGCATAGCTTTAAACGACTGTCTATCTACCTACAATCTTATGGTAACAACCGGGACCTATGGCTTCGCGTACTTTGCGTAACGGAGAAACTCTTAATTTGGTCACCCATCCGATTATAGGTACAGCATTAAACTCTTGCGCGCTGCCCGTACTACGTCCACGTAACTAGTAATTTTATGAATGACTCACGTTTACTTTCCATAATAGGTCGCCTGTTCAAATACCAGACACAATAGAATTTCTATTGTTATCAAACTCTAGGAGTCCTTGCCACAGTCGAGGGGTAAAGTACCTAATATCATCAAACCGATCATCATCATAGTTGAATATCCGTAAATAACGGTGAATTATTTGTAACTGTAAAGGTCAAATACTAATGCTGTTTGAAACATAACATTGGTTGTAATCACAGATATAAATCTATATCTGTGGTTGTAATATTACTTACCTACCCGATAATTTATTTCAATTCATCACAACCAAAGTGGTTGTATAAGTAAGTTCAAAGTAATTACTTAGCCTGATCTCTTATTGCCACTTGAACTTGAACTATTAAATTCATCCATCTTACTAACCAGCGCTAGTTAATGGGTGAATTGTCATTTATAGCAGGTGTAATTAAATAATTAAAATAATAACTATGTGGTTTTTGTGTTTATTCATATATATAGCTAGAACTTTAGCTTCATTAATTTATATTACAGTGGAATACTATAAACAATTAGATCGGCAGATGTTAGTAATTATTTGTTATGCTTATTAAATGAGCAGGGTACATAATTATCATGCAATAAGTATATATATCATTGGCATAACGTAAATAGTCTAAATATATAGTGCTTTAAAAGTCACTTAAAGCCGTTAGTCCATTTGTTGTCGTAAGAGGGCGGTAGTTAAAACCCACTAACCCGCATTGGTCCAGCGTGGTGGGTTATGGTCTAAACACCCCATGGGATTATAAGGTTGATGATACGAGTATATCAACCTTCCAACATAAGGCATACAAGCAAAATTTAACAAAATATGATTGGCTACACACCGTCATAAGATTGAATAGTGTTTTAACAAACATAACTCAGTAACTTTCTTCACAAGACTAGCCTAATAACATCGACACAGCACGAGTCAATAAGATCAATCACAGCCGTCAATACTTGATTGCGGACATACTTCCACCGTTGTTCCCCATTCAATCATCTGTCAGAACGCCGAGCGTCTTAACTGCTCGGAGGTTGGAAACTGAAGAAAAAGGAACGTCAACGTCTCCTTCAAACGTAGCCGTCTCTTAACAACGGTATTTCCGAGCAGCTACCGGATATATAGGAAATAGGCCTCATTACATGCCGCCCATCGAGCGTTCGACAACGGAGTTAAAAGCTCTGCGAATCGTTTATTGAGTACGATGGTTTGTGGATTGCCTTGGCGGCTCGAATGCGCTGTTGTTACGAGGATTCTTTTGCTTTTATTGAACACATACCTAGTATTAAGGCAGATAAGTTAACAAGCAAAATTTAGAAAAGAGATTCTATAAATTTACAACAGAAATTATTGAATTGAACGAACTCATGAACACAAACTACGAGCTTCTTGAACCTGTAGAAGATATTGGTGTTTGTTAAAAATACGTCCTCAGTTACTCATACTATCAAAAAAAAACGTACTCGATTGTATCTCAGTAGCTTTAATCAGACATTCTGACTGAGAACAAACCCTACAACCAACCAAAGCGAGTTAACGAGTTTCGGCACACCCAAACAACGCTGAAGTACAAAAAATCTTGGTCAACAACTCGGCACAAAGCCGCAGACACGGTGCCATGCTCAATAAAATGTCTCGCAAAACCCTCGGCCTGACGCGACGACGACACTCACAGAGAGGTTGCTTAAGAATCGCAAGAAAATGTACCAAATAAATTAGGAACCGCATCTGTCTGTGATGTGACTGTACGCGAATATTTTTTATGTATGATGCATTATAAAAAGCAGTACCTATACTGCTATATAGATTTTATTAAACACATAACTTGTTTAAAACAAGACGTAGATATAAGTACTTAGTTATGTTCTGGTGCCATTATAGAAGATTTCTCTACATTATCATTATCATTTTTTTTTAATTTTTAAAAATAAATATGATTATTAGAAATAGAATAGAAATAGAAAATGATTTATTCAACGTCATTTACAGTGTTATTAACAAAAAAATAGTAAGTATTCTACTAATTATTTTATAAATGACACTGAATTGGCACCCACTCAGCATAGTGTCGTGGTATGCTGACACACCGCGACGCTGGTCTTCCGTAAGTGCCAGGCAATGAAAGAATGATTATATTGATGATACTATTACATATAGAATGGTGATATTATTACATTACTTTCATAAGTAATTATTAAACTAAAGTCGCCGTTTCTCCATGTCTGTGGCTCCGCTGTCTCCTTCTAACCACGCAATGGAATTTTACGCGGTTTTCACTGAGAGGAAGGAAAGGACGATGTTTTTTTATCCTACATAGTTTGTAGATATTTTGTACAAAATGACTGAAGTATGACGGTGTTTCTAAGCTAGCTTGGACGAGTAGATCGGGGTCACCGTCGCTTTACCAGTTTGCAGAAATTTTCGTATGAAGCGCACCGCCGCACAGTGTCACATCCCAACCCAAAAATAAATTAATCGAAAGAAAGAGAGGTAGATTTGAAATAAAGGTAAGTTAAGATAGATAGTTTTCCTCTATAATTAACATAAAATAATAGATATCATCATTCTGGTTAATAAGTTAATCACTAAGTGAAGTCTGTCGTGTAAATATCTCGTCATTCGCTACGTTATTAAGTGCATCTAACGATTAATAATTATGGAGTTCTTATTATAAGCTGTGTTATTATAAGTTTTGAACATTATTATGGAGGACATATCTGATCGTAAGTTACATATAAAAATATAATATTTTAATTTTGGAGTTAGTAGGGATGATATTAACTTAGATACTAAATTAAAAGAAATTTTCAACTTTGACGAGAGTTTTCAAAAATACATCCTAAACCATCTCTGGAAATGTTATTATTTCGTGTTCAGTTGTGTGTACTGTATTTTGACAACATTTTTTTCTTGCAGAAAGTTGCAGATTTGATGATTATTTGCATTTTAAGGATCAAAATTTAACTTATTAAAAATGAAATCTTTTCGAAATTTGGCTTCAGAGTCTTAAACAAGAAAAAACTCTTTGTAGTAGCGAATAAAATACATGAGCTTTTGCATATAAATGAATGCCCAGGCAATATTCGCCAAAAAATATTTAAATTATCGGAATTTTATTAATTGGTTCTAAATGGAAAGAAAGTTCTCGTAAACGTGAATAATTTCAAAAGAAAAATGATGCGTGGCTAAAACAGAATTTGAGTCTTCCCGAAGACGTCTGTACATCTTATTCGGAGTAATTTTTGTAATTTTGTTTTTTTTTCATGAAAAAATATTAATAAAAAAAAATTTACTTTTTTATAAAGATAATGAAATACAGTGACTAACAAAAATAAAAAGCAGTCATTTTTTAAATATTAAAATGTGTTAAGTTATTAATTTCGCCCAGATACTCCATACAATCGTTACACTGTGCGCCGGCGCCCGCCCGCCCGGAAGTACGTGCGCTGCGCGTACCAAATAGACGACGCGTTGGGGTTTTTGGATTTTGGACTGGTAAAGCAACGGAGTCCGCGATAGTACGGCGAATACCGGCTGGCTGGCTAATATTTAATCAATGACATTCAAAGGTAGGTGATAAGATCAACAATGTTTTCAATAGTTAAATTCAAATAATTTAATTAACGGCAGCGAGGTAGACCTAGACGCAGGTGGAGGGACGTGCTTGATGCCTATGCTAAAGATTGGCCAGCACAAGCAACAGACCGCGAAAAGTGGAAAGAGGGGTAGGGAGGCCTTTGCCCATCAGTGGGAAAATATAGGCTTTTAATATTAATAATAAGCTGAGAATAAAAATCCCTCCTTAATAATAATATAATAATAAATATTTTTTAATAAATTAAACCGTGTGAACCGTGTGTGCGGTGAAAGAATAATACCACCCCCTGTCTTCCCTTGGGTGTTGTAAAAGGTGACTAACGGACTATAGACTGCTCATAGATCCAACGGCGTGGAGCGGCGACAGGCTCCCCATCTTTTACGCTGAGCACATGTGCAGTCTCTGTTTGGTGGACTATGGCAGGGGGCTGCTTTTTCTTGTCCTCATTGCCTGGTCTGTGACTAAACCTTCGGGGATAATAGTCGTGATTATATATACAGTCGTGGTCAACTAATTAGGGACATTCAAGATAGTGAAGAGCAATAACCGGTTATGTACATATAAATATAAAACCCTATTGATTTTTCAGCACCTATTATTTGCATAATTTGGTCCGATTACTATACTATAAATGGCTGTAAATAAGAGAATAATTAAATAGAAAAAAGTATTTAATATCAAAGGTTGAACATGTATTAAATTTTAAGGTATAATTATGTAGCTGGACATTTAATTAAGGACAGTAAAGTATAATGATGAATAGAGTTAAACAAAACGAATAATCTCCAGTATTATAATATTTTTAAAAGCTCCATTTTATTACGTGTAAAATCAGTACCCAGTAGCAAAACCTTTGTTAGTAATTACCGCTTGACACCGATGTGGCATAGACATTATCAGTTTCTGACATGTTTCGATAGGAATGTTTGCCCATGCCTCACAAAAAGCTTGATTAAGTTGATCTAAAGTTGTGGTACGATAAGTTGAAACTTTTTTCTTGATTTCGTGCCAAAGGTGCTCAATTGGGTTGAGGTCCGGGCTATTTGCTGGCCAATCTAGCACCGATACTGACTGACTGGTAAGAAACGACTTGACTGAACGGGCGGTATGTTTCGGGTCGTTATCATGCTGAAACGTCCATATAATAGGGAGATGCTCCTCAGCATAGGGAAGCATAGTTTCCTCCAATATTGTTTTGTATTGATGTTGGTCTAAGTTACCCTGAACTTTTCTCACAGGTCCCACTCCACGTCCAGAAAATGAACCCCAAATTTTAATGTTTCCACCGCCATGTTTCACCTGCTTTTTTGTGAATCTTGGATTCATTTCCGCTTTTACAGGACGCCGTACGTATTGCCTTCCATCTGAAGAAATTAAATTAATCTTGGTCTCGTCAGAGAATAATACATGTTGCCATTGGGCGTAGGTTCAATGTCCATATTTACGTGCAAACGCCAAACGAGCATTTCTATGTTCTTTCTTCAACAACGGTACTTTGCGAGCCACTCTTCCGAACAACCCTGCTTCTACCAGACGTCGTCGAACGGTCCTCGCTGATACACCGGCTCTTTCGTCTGCCCCAAACACTTCGTGTTTAATTAAAATAGAGCCTAGAAACGGATCTTTCTTAGCTAACCTGGTTATCATTCTATCTTCTTGGGGAGTTGTTTTTCTCGATCTTTTTGTCCTGGGCACATTTAAAGCTGTGTTATTGCGCCTGAAATGTTGCACTGCATTGCATACCATAGTTTTTGAACAATTTAAATGTTCTGCTATCCCTCGGTATGACCAACCACGCTCGACAAACTTCATGATAATTGTTCGTAGTGTTGGATCGCAACTTTTATTTTTGCCCATATTTCTTCAAAATAATTCTCAAAACTTAAAATTAAAAATCTGGATTGCCGCCAAAACTACCACAAAACAATTAAAGGAAAAATTAAAAAAGTATTGAGATTCAAATTTTGAAAATAGAACGCAATATCTCAGTGTCCCTAATTAAATGGCCAGCCAGCGTTCTTTGAACAAATAGCACACTGATAATCTATCAGCTATACTGTAAAGAGGTTTAATGTTTAAGAAGTTGTTATTGTTTGTATAATCGGGCACATCAATGACTAATTATACTTACGTGTAAAAGATATGGAATATTGTTAAGACTCGTTGGAAAATAAAAAATAAATTCACAATTTGGCTTAACTAGAGATTGTCCCTAATTAGTTGACCACGACTGTATATGTATTTAAAAAAAAAATATTTTTGTGTCTTTAGACACTTACTTAGTGTTTTTTTTTAATACTTTTATTATCAGTGTTGAAATCTAGTACTAGAAATGCAAATTAACAATATTAAGAAAAACAGTATCTGATTGACTTTAGTCGATTATTAAATATTCCCAATAACATATTTCAATACTTCAAGTTATGTACCCCTAAATATTGATGATGTAGGTACCTAGTTGTTGCCGCTCCTTTAGTTTATTTATTATTTTATGTTATTTATTAACATAGTAACATACTAACAACTCTGTATGAATTTTATTCCGAAATATTAATAATAATAGTAATGTTTTTTATATTTTAGCGTTTTATTAACGCTTAAATATACTTAAGTAAAATTTTAAACACTGAAAAAAGACGACAACCTCAGGCGGGAATCGAACCACGCACCTTCCGCATTCCGGGCGGCTGCCTTAACCACTTGGCTACCGAGGTCTGGCTTTCAACCGTCGAAATTTGTCAGTGCTTGGTGCTTATGTTTTTAGTCAACATTGCTTCATCAAATCTTAGAAGTTTTCACCTCTGAGATCCGAAAGAAATATTTTTACAAATATTTGAACATTCGGTTAAGATGAAGCTGCGTTTATAGATTAATGTTTTTTATATTTTAGCGTTTTATTAACGCTTAAATATACTTAAGTAAAATTTTAAACACTGAAAAAAGACGACAACCTCAGGCGGGAATCGAACCACGCACCTTCCGCATTCCGGGCGGCTGCCTTAACCACTTGGCTACCGAGGTCTGGCTTTCAACCGTCGAAATTTGTCAGTGCTTGGTGCTTATGTTTTTAGTCAACATTGCTTCATCAAATCTTAGAAGTTTTCACCTCTGAGATCCGAAAGAAATATTTTTACAAATATTTGAACATTCGGTTAAGATGAAGCTGCGTTTATAGATTAATGTTTTTTATATTTTAGCGTTTTATTAACGCTTAAATATACTTAAGTAAAATTTTAAACACTGAAAAAAGACGACAACCTCAGGCGGGAATCGAACCACGCACCTTCCGCATTCCGGGCGGCTGCCTTAACCACTTGGCTACCGAGGTCTGGCTTTCAACCGTCGAAATTTGTCAGTGCTTGGTGCTTATGTTTTTAGTCAACATTGCTTCATCAAATCTTAGAAGTTTTCACCTCTGAGATCCGAAAGAAATATTTTTACAAATATTTGAACATTCGGTTAAGATGAAGCTGCGTTTATAGATTAATGTTTTTTATATTTTAGCGTTTTATTAACGCTTAAATATACTTAAGTAAAATTTTAAACACTGAAAAAAGACGACAACCTCAGGCGGGAATCGAACCACGCACCTTCCGCATTCCGGGCGGCTGCCTTAACCACTTGGCTACCGAGGTCTGGCTTTCAACCGTCGAAATTTGTCAGTGCTTGGTGCTTATGTTTTTAGTCAACATTGCTTCATCAAATCTTAGAAGTTTTCACCTCTGAGATCCGAAAGAAATATTTTTACAAATATTTGAACATTCGGTTAAGATGAAGCTGCGTTTATAGATTAATGTTTTTTATATTTTAGCGTTTTATTAACGCTTAAATATACTTAAGTAAAATTTTAAACACTGAAAAAAGACGACAACCTCAGGCGGGAATCGAACCACGCACCTTCCGCATTCCGGGCGGCTGCCTTAACCACTTGGCTACCGAGGTCTGGCTTTCAACCGTCGAAATTTGTCAGTGCTTGGTGCTTATGTTTTTAGTCAACATTGCTTCATCAAATCTTAGAAGTTTTCACCTCTGAGATCCGAAAGAAATATTTTTACAAATATTTGAACATTCGGTTAAGATGAAGCTGCGTTTATAGATTAATGTTTTTTATATTTTAGCGTTTTATTAACGCTTAAATATACTTAAGTAAAATTTTAAACACTGAAAAAGACGACAACCTCAGGCGGGAATCGAACCACGCACCTTCCGCATTCCGGGCGGCTGCCTTAACCACTTGGCTACCGAGGTCTGGCTTTCAACCGTCGAAATTTGTCAGTGCTTGGTGCTTATGTTTTTAGTCAACATTGCTTCATCAAATCTTAGAAGTTTTCACCTCTGAGATCCGAAAGAAATATTTTTACAAATATTTGAACATTCGGTTAAGATGAAGCTGCGTTTATAGATTAATGTTTTTTATATTTTAGCGTTTTATTAACGCTTAAATATACTTAAGTAAAATTTTAAACACTGAAAAAAGACGACAACCTCAGGCGGGAATCGAACCACGCACCTTCCGCATTCCGGGCGGCTGCCTTAACCACTTGGCTACCGAGGTCTGGCTTTCCACCGTCGAAATTTGTCAGTGCTTGGTGCTTATGTTTTTAGTCAACATTGCTTCATCAAATCTTAGAAGTTTTCACCTCTGAGATCCGAAAGAAATATTTTTACAAATATTTGAACATTCGGTTAAGATGAAGCTGCGTTTATAGATTAATGTTTTTTATATTTTAGCGTTTTATTAACGCTTAAATATACTTAAGTAAAATTTTAAACACTGAAAAAGACGACAACCTCAGGCGGGAATCGAACCACGCACCTTCCGCATTCCGGGCGGCTGCCTTAACCACTTGGCTACCGAGGTCTGGCTTTCAACCGTCGAAATTTGTCAGTGCTTGGTGCTTATGTTTTTAGTCAACATTGCTTCATCAAATCTTAGAAGTTTTCACCTCTGAGATCCGAAAGAAATATTTCTTTCGGATCTCAGAGGTGAAAACTTAAGAAATATTTCTTTCGGATCTCAGAGGTGAAAACTTCTAAGATTTGATGAAGCAATGTTGACTAAAAACATAAGCACCAAGCACTGACAAATTTCGACGGTTGAAAGCCAGACCTCGGTAGCCAAGTGGTTAAGGCAGCCGCCCGGAATGCGGAAGGTGCGTGGTTCGATTCCCGCCTGAGGTTGTCGTCTTTTTTCAGTGTTTAAAATTTTACTTAAGTATATTTAAGCGTTAATAAAACGCTAAAATATAAAAAACATTAATCTATAAACGCAGCTTCATCTTAACCGAATGTTCAAATATTTGTAAAAATATTTCTTTCGGATCTCAGAGGTGAAAACTTCTAAGATTTGATGAAGCAATGTTGACTAAAAACATAAGCACCAAGCACTGACAAATTTCGACGGTTGAAAGCCAGACCTCGGTAGCCAAGTGGTTAAGGCAGCCGCCCGGAATGCGGAAGGTGCGTGGTTCGATTCCCGCCTGAGGTTGTCGTCTTTTTTCAGTGTTTAAAATTTTACTTAAGTAGATTTAAGCGTTAATAAAACGCTAAAATATAAAAAACATTAATCTATAATCGCAGCTTCATCTTAACCGAATGTTCAAATATTTGTAAAAATATTTCTTTCGGATCTCAGAGGTGAAAACTTCTAAGATTTGATGAAGCAATGTTGACTAAAAACATAAGCACCAAGCACTGACAAATTTCGACGGTTGAAAGCCAGACCTCGGTAGCCAAGTGGTTAAGGCAGCCGCCCGGAATGCGGAAGGTGCGTGGTTCGATTCCCGCCTGAGGTTGTCGTCTTTTTTCAGTGTTTAAAATTTTACTTAAGTATATTTAAGCGTTAATAAAACGCTAAAATATAAAAAACATTAATCTATAAACGCAGCTTCATCTTAACCGAATGTTCAAATATTTGTAAAAATTTTAATAATAATAGTATTTTAAAAGTTTTTTTTATATAGTAAAAGAAGGCAAACGAGCAGGCGGGTCACCTGATGGAGAGTAATCTCCGCCGCCCATGGACACCCGCAACACCAGAGGAATTGCAGATGCGTTGCCGGCCTTTAAGGAAGGAATAGGTTTTAGGAAGGAATAGGAATTGTGAGGGGTAGGGGGGAAGGGCCTCCGGAACCCTCACTGACCGGACGAAGCACAACAGCATTAAGTGCTATTATTTCACGACGGATATTAGTGAGAGGGTGGTATTACGCCGGGCGAGCCGGCCCAATGCGTGCTGAAACGCAGCGTGGCTCTACAAGTCAATCAGTGTCAGTGTCATCATTTAGCACCACCCAGGGGTCACGTGTAGGGTCTCAAGGGATCCTACGGACGAAGGGGGTCCTACGGACGCGAGTAACTTCAACCCCCAAAATTATTCATCATCAACATCGTCATCAGCCGCCTTCCGCTCCACTATCGGAAAAATGCCTTCCCCAAGGTTTTCTACCTTGACCGGTCTTGTGCTGATTAATATTATATTAGTGTATTAGCATTTGAGAACACTTTTTTTTTTATTGGCAACGGGTAAGCGCTTGGCCTTCATCTCACCTGATGGTAAGTGATGATAAGGCCGAAGGTGGAAGCGCGCTTCACCCGGAATCCTCAACCACTGAGGAATTGGCTATCTTATCTTAAACTGCCCGAACACAACAATGCTATAAACATCGTTGTTATGGCGACAGACTTAGATAAGATGGTGGTAGCTAGCCAGGCGGACTTAACAGCCCTACCACTAACCAAACCGAGCACATAAAGATGTTCCCCCCGCTGGAAATCGAACCCGGGACCTCTGGGTCTGAAACAGGTAGCTTATCCACTAGACCACAGTGGCGGTTAAAACACGACTCTAAAGGTACAGTCGTGCATATCCAAGTGCTATTTTCAGTTTCGACCAATAAACCTTTTTGGACGCCGATGGCAGCTGTCTGCTCTGTTTAAACGTTACTGCACTTGCAACTTCTCCTCTACATTATGGTTGGAAAGTTAGTCAAACAGTAAAACAAAAAAAATCTGTTCAAGCTGTGTTGGTTAGTTTATAATAATAAATAGAATAAATATACTGTTCAGCAGGTGTTTTTTGAAATAACTTATGATGATATACGATACGAGTATGACAAGATAAGAAAAGGTTTTTTAACAAGGGTCGGTAACGCATGCTTGATACCTCTGGAGTAACAGACGTTCATAAGCAACTATCACTTGGTAGCCTCCTTGGTAATAATAATATAAAAAAGAGCAAACTTGTCCCAATACTGAGTTAGGACTACTGAAAATATTGTCACTTGCCTAAAAGACCTTATATAGAGGAGTGCTAACACATTACTGTAATGATTATAGTAAAGAAGTTTACAACAAAGAAATAAGAATAATTCAATTCTTAACAATTTTCCACGTCCCCCGAGTTTCCTACGTGGGTGGTACCCCAAAGACTTTGCAGACGCTATTTAAGTAAGCTCGCTCTCATACATTTTTAAATAGTCTATTGATTCTACCTCCACGCCGATTCAGAATGCAGTCTCCTTTAGGTTAGAGTTCGAAAACGAGCTCGATGGTTGTTATTATTTGGTACAAAATAATTTTTGGATTTCCTCGTGGAGAAAAGGGTTGGACTATGAAAAGTCAAACGAAGAACACTTACTCATTAGACGTTTCGCGCTGTTGGACATTTTGCTGCAGTAATAGAATGTTTTATCTCATCACTTGCATTAATTGATGTTGACTGAGCAGCTAAATATAACAAGTAATACCATCTAACTATTACAAGCACCAATACTACGTAATAGTGTAGTTTTAAGGACAGTCAATGAAATTATTTTTTAAGTCCCTTATTAGTTAGTTAAAAGTGTAATGCACCATGACATATATAAATTGGACGGATTAAATGAAAAAGGGGCAAACAAATAGAATAATCTTACAATAGAAATACTTAGAAAGACCAAGCATGAACATATAAAAGAGTTATACAGCACCCGTATAATGGTTATACGACACCTCCACAAGCAATCGAAGAGTGTTTGCTGCAAAATGACACTGTTGTAAAAAGAAAATAGGTATGACGTAAGTCGGTCGCAATCGCTGCAGGAATGCACATGTCTGCGACGCGGTGTCATGCGTAGCGCAGGGGTGGCAATGACGCGGCGAATGACAAAACACAAGCCACACTTATAGATACGGGTGTCTGCAAATGTTGTTGAGGGACAATAATTTTAAGTCGTAAAAAAAATCTGAAAAAATCTTCTTTGATATTTTGGTTCAGGACTATGCTGCTGCTATCCTCATTTACCATCAAGTGAAATGAAGAACTAGCGCTTCCCCAATGTCCATTGTAGAAGCAAAAAACCAACGGCAAAAAAGCAAAATCAAAAAATGTTGGTATAACATACTTTTAAGAGCATCAGCATTAAAAATACTGCATTACCCACCTCTAAACTCTTATCGAATATTTGGTTTTAAGTTAGAAAGCTTTGATCATTATATCCCTTTTTGTATGCTAGTTAAATGAAACAATTTCCTTTATCTCATTCAGGTACTTCATTGGTACCTTTTATTAAATTCCTGTCTCATTATTTACATCATAATTACATTGTAGAGTTAATCGTGCCATAATTTGACGTGCTTTAATGCTCCAAAAGAGAATTTACATACTCGTAAGTAGGCTATCTTCTAGGAAGGTGTAATATCGTCTTCAAGTATGTCATGATATGCCCGTAAGTATGATAATTAAGAAAATAATACTCATAGAAAGCTGTAATTAAAGAGGTGTTATTAAACTTAAAATCTTAAATCTTTATAAGTCAAATACAGACTATTCAAAAACTACCTTTGCACGATGTGTGTTGTTTTGGGTTAATTTAATTTTAACATTATTTTTCCAAAGCTGGGATACATTTTTATTTTATTTAAACAAGTTAGCGCTACGAATTGTTTTTATGAAGACGGAAAATATTTTTATGTCTTTGTAACATATCGTATAGGTACTACATAGATAGACAGACTATACATCAAACACAACTTATTGTAAGTGGTCTTGGAAAGTGCATGTTCTTTTATGATCGAAGGGCATTTTATACTTATTAATATTTCTGTTGCTGTAAAATAAAGGGAGAAAATAAATGGAGCCAGACTTATGAAGCGACAGTGACTTTCATAAGATCTTAAATATAGCCTTATCCATCAAATGTTTTTATAAGTGATCGAACCCTCATACGTACAAAAATTGGTAGAATAATTTTGCATTGAAAAGCAAATAATATTCGCAGTGTAATTAATCCGGGTCACTTATAAAAACCTATAAATCTCGGAAACGAAGAATGCTAGCATGAAATAAATTGTTTAATAGACAATTAAATACTCCTTAAATGAAAGTAATAAAATTCGTGCTTCTACTGTGTTTACGCGGTTTAGCATGCTGTACACTAAGTTTCTTATACGATTTTGGGGAATATACTAGAGCAATTTTGAGCTCACGTAGCGTGATTGGGGGAGGCTTTCGTTGTTTTACGCATCTCCCTAGCTCGTCCCAAGCATGCTGGCCACTCCATACGAGTAATGTTACTTTAAAATAACTAAGAAGTTTTAATACCTTCGTTTAAGGAGTATTTAATTGTCTATTAAACACAATTTATTTCATTAAGCCAGCATTGTTAGCTTCGATATTTATAGGTTTCTCTATGTGACCCGGATTTATTGCTCTCGAGTGTAGATATGACTGTGACAAGTACCTTACATACATATTTAAACATATAACCACGACTATTATCCCCGAAGGGTTAGTCAGAGACTAAGCAATGAGGACAGCAAAAGCAGTCCTCTACCATAGTCCACTTTTCACCAAATAGCGACTGCGCATTTGCTCGGCGTGACCGGTGGTGCGCCCATCGCCGCTCTGTGCTGTTGTGCTGGATGTATGTGCAGTATTTAGTCCGTTAGTCGCCTTTTACGACACCCAAGGGAAGAGAAGGGGTGGAAGTATTCTTTCACCGCTACGCGACACGGTTGTGCAAAAGCAATTTAAAAAAAATTTAAAAAAATATATGTAAATTCTTTTGATAAATAGTTTCGCTGACAATAATTTATCTTTGCAAATAGTTCCGCGCTAGGGAGCACTATGTTGTATAGGTACCTTTGACCACATGTTTTTAAATGTGATCGAGATCCTAAAAAAAAATGGTAGAATAATATTGCATTAAAAAGCAAATAAGTAGGTAGGTATGTGATAATTCCCTTCATGAATAGATTTGCTAAAAATTCTCTTTGCAAATAGTTCCGCGCTAGGGAGCACTGTGTTGTATGTCAGAGTACTCTATAAATCCCGGTCGTCAGTCGTTTTAGTATCAGGTAAGCTAAATTACTCACTGCACCGCTTCAGAATAAAGTGGGGGACACATTTTTGAATATATATAACAGTACTGAATGAAATAACTTCATTATTATATACCAATAAAACATCATAAATACTTATTATTTATATAGAATGACAAACGCTTACATAAAAACAAAATGTAATAGAGATCTCAAATCTTAGGAATGGGACAAAATACAAATTTAATATAATCAAAACACTAAAATTATTCAAAAATTTATTACATATCTATTCATAATCAGTCTTATCCGGTACTTATTATTATTAATTGAAGGTTTGTACAGTAGTGGGTAGTTATAATTATCCACCTACTGACGTAAGTCTTAAATGACTAATAATTCTAGGCTGTGCCTGGAAACTCGCACAGAAACCTCCGACTTAAAACAATAATTCAATACATTCTCAATCGTCAGAGTCGTAGCGTAATGGAAAGCTTTGGGTCTTTGCCTATCCACCGGAAAACGGTCGCGATGTATGCAATGATTTTATTTAGTTACTAGCGACCCGCCCCGGCTTCGCACGGGTACGCGTACCTAAACAAATTATAGCCTATAACCTTCCTCGATAAATGGGCTATCTATCACTGCAAGAATTTTTCAAATCGGACCAGTAGTTCCTGAGATTAGCGCGTTCAAGCAAACAAACTCTTCAGCTTTATAATATTAATTACTAGCGACTTACCCCGGCTTCGCACGGGTTACTACCCGTACCCGTACCCGTACCTAAACAAATTATAGCCTATAACCTTCCTCGATAAATGGGCTATCTATCACTGCAAGAATTTTTCAAATCGGACCAGTAGTTCCTGAGATTAGCGCGTTCAAGCAAACAAACTCTTCAGCTTTATAATATTAATAAGTATAGATAGATGTTCGTCGGCTGTGTTCTCACAAATATAATGCCATGAGTGCCATGACAGCTTCATTTCATAGAAAAAGACAACTATAATGATTTTACGACAATTCCCGCGAATATAGAGTGCCGTAAATGTGCTTTCGAATCATTCCTTTGACCGTTTTGTAAGCATATAACGTATCAACCTTTATACTCGGTTTTATTGTACATTCTTAATGTAAGTACTTAATCTAAAAATGTAACTAAAATATTAAAATGCAAAAGTTACTTTTACGCTTACACCGTTAAACCGATTTTGATTAATTTGGGTAGTATAGCGATAGAAAGGGACCTGGAGATGGTTCTAAGCTACTTTTAACAGCAAAAAATTTACGCGAAAGCGAAGCCGGGCAAAAGCTATAGACATCAATAAAATCGCCTGTGACAATTTGTCGTCATTTCTTAATCGAGTTTATTCAATTGTTTTAAGGTCATCTAGACTCGGCGATCGGTCCGCCCCTACCGGCAGTTTCATCTTTGATAATTTGTCGTCACTCGTCAACTAAGATTCTTCAATTGTTTTAAGTTCATCTAGATTGGGTGCACCCCTATCGGCTGTTCCAGGAACACGTCCCGTTGAGTCACGGGCTGCCGCGGGCGTAATTCAACATCCAAGAATAGAACGACCGGTATTTGTCAAGTCAACATCGGCTCTGGATGCGGCAATAAAGGTCGATTACGTTTGGGAAACGTTATATACCTAAAAGGTATATTGGTGTTTCGATGTCAAGCCTTTGGCGAATTTTGTGTACATATAGTCAAAAACAGGTTTTAATATATTTTAATTTTGTTTAGGCTTTCTGATCATATGTTGTCAATCAACTGTCAAATTTCTCTATCGATATTGATCCTTTTATATAAAAGATAAAAAAGTTCATTTATTGAAGATTTTTTTAATTTTGTGGTTTTGTGTGGTTGACCTGCTACCGTCTTAGTTTTGTATTTTTTTAATTTCAAAATATTGTTTTTTTTGTAGAAGAAACTAACACAGAAAATACTGCGTAAATTTTCTCATAAATTGTTTATTTTCCGTTTTAACATTACTAAAGTAATGTAGCTACGTATTTGTGATTTAATAGTATGTAGCTCACAAGTCGCAACACAAATTATCTAAACCCAATTTTCGTGAGTCAACATGACATGGTTACGTTACTAACAGCTTCTGGCAGGAATTCTCTTTACCGAAACACAGTCTAAGCAAATACCAACATTCCATTGATGTAGGAATCCGAATGAAATTAGAACAAATTTAATACCATCAAAGATTTTACCACAAAATGATCAGATCAAAGCAAGCATCTGTATAATGTTTAAGTAGCTAAGTATTTACTGGCTCGTGTATGTTGTAAAATTGTGATTTATTAGATAAATTGTATTTTGATATTGAGTGCGATGAAACCCGGATCCAAGTCCCGGCTTCTACCATAAATAATTACACATAGCCCGACAACCTCGCCGGTTGTCGGGCTATGTGTATGGAAAATAAATAAGAATGCGCATGGCATTCTTATTTATTTTCCATAAAACAACAGAGCAGCCTTTCTTCTTTCACCCGATGGTAAGTAGCGATAAGGTGGAAAGTGGTCGGGAAATTATACAGGAAAAGTAAGTCATGGCTTAAATAAGATCAAAATCACATTAAAACAACTACGAAGTATACAGGGAATCAGTTAAAAAAGTCTACCAAGGTTATGAGAGTTTATGTAAATTTTGAAAAAACTTCTTTTCTGCTATCGTTATAAACAAACGTATACAATAGTTTCAAAAACTGAAATGAAATGTTTATTAATAAGTCGTACTTGAGCTGAAACTTAATAACACAATACGCCGGAAAAAAAAGTAACAAGCAAAATCATTACAAAGCAGCCATATCCACAATAACGTAAATAACCACGTCAACAAACTTCATTCATAGACGTCAAGCTCTCAGGCACATCCACTCGACTCGAGAGCACTCCTATGAAAAGCTCCTACGCGCAATATGCTTCTTTGAGATGATTTACACTCGCTACATTATTTATAAGGGTATACACAGCGCTAGGCAACACTGAAAACTTATGAAAACCATGTTTTTTTCAAGATCTCACGGGAAATCTTCGCGGTTTCAATCATTGTTGCCTTTTTACAATGACGTGAGTGGAATAATTTGGAGCTTCCCCAAGTTATAGATCAAACTCAATTAGGGAAATAAACAATTGCCGCTTCCCCTCGTTAGGGAAAAGTGACAAATCGCCCTGCATCCTTCCTTGTAGACGTATCGCCTCCACACATTCCTGTCTCATTTACGCGTTTGTCTAAGGGCCGTGGGACCGGACGGCTGTGCGACTCAAATCTTTCGCATTGTTTACGACGTGCGTAGGCCCTAAGGTCCAGCGATGGTTGTCGCTAACGCCTAACGGTACATTCATGTTTGGTGTCGGAGATTAACTGACCATCAGCTCTATTATGACTCGCCACATCTTGGTTTGACCACGCGATGTGTGAAAGTTTTTATCACTTGGCTTTTTCAAAGCAAATATCAGTTCTGTTGACGCAAAGAAAAATTGTTAACCGTGGGGGGAGAAGTCTTGTCGTCGCCTCTGACGTATCAAAAGACGTGCGAAGCGAAATGAGCTGTCGTAGAGACTCCTCGTTTTTCGATGGAAACTCTTTACCAACTTTAATTTGCTTCAATCCTAGTCAGGACGGCCAACTTTAGTAAAAATATTTTCTACGTGTAAAATATTTTCTTTCCAAATTTTAGATAGCAAGCATTTTTAAAATTATCGTTTATTGCGACACGAAAGATTATGTCGCAGCTGTGATTAGATACAGCATTATTTTGAGCGTGCCCCATTTTGTTGGCGTTTGCTGTAAAGTGGTCGTAAAGCGGAGCTGCGTTTTGAGTTTCGGGATGAATGGGGCGCTATATTCCGCTTCACAACAAACTCGTCGCGCCCATCTATATGCAAATACATAAGGCCCTCTTGATCTCCTGCCCCCATCCCTCATTTGTCGGCTTGCGTAATGAGGACTTGTGAATGAGCTTGTAAGACAAACAGCCGATCGTAAAATTTGCAAACAACAATCTTTACGGCTTAGGATTTGGCGTAGAAGTAGACCTTAAGACGATTCCTAATGTCAATTACAATAATCATAAACTAAATCGTACGCAGATTAAGAGCCCTATTACATGTCGACTGTGATTTTTGCGTAAATGGCCAATTTTGGCGTTCTTGATTTCAGAAACAAAAATACATTAACAGTTTTGACTTATTGAACAGTGTAGAATAGCTATTGGCATAGTTCCTATTTAGTGGCCTCGCTTTTTGTAAATTTTGCTTTAACTTTAAATTGCAGAGAAAGATTTTCATAAACTGCGCGAAGGCACTTTTGAGCTCCTATATTGAACTACTGTTCTAAACAAATGAAATAAAAAATAGAATGTGAACTCTTATAAAGTCGTATAATTTGTAGCGGCCTTGGAATTTTTAGGTATCATTGATTTTATATAGAAATAAAATCTTATTTTAAACCAAAAAAACTTCGAAAATCGCTTTAAGTTAACTGTGAATTTCTCCTATCTACGATTAAGCATGAATTTATTAGCCTATTTCAATAAAAACTATTACTACAAAATGCGAAAATGGGCATGACACTGTAAGGGTAGACTTCACAGTGACGTAATACCGCTGGCTTGCAGCGTAAATCAAACTGCTAGGAAAAAAATTCAGCGAGTCTTCTGGGGTCTCGGTAGCTCAGCGGTTAGAGCAGTGGACCGGCAATCCAAAGATCGTGGGTTCGAATCCCATGTGAGCTTCCTGAGACTGGTTGATTTTTTTCTAGTAAACATTTTATCCTATATTTATATAGCATTGTGAATGCAAAATTTCAACAATAAAGATATTTATAAGCAATTACGTCTTTATCGATTGTTAAATACTTGCAATAGTACTTCTTTCGACTGTGAGGGTAGACTTCACAGTGACGTAATACCGCTGGCTTGCAGCGTAAATCAAACTACTAGGAAAAATTCAGCGAGTCTTCTGGGGTCTCGGTAGCTCAGCGGTTAGAGCAGTGGACCGGCAATCCTAAGATCGTGGGTTCGAATCCCATTCGGGCTTCCTGAAACTTGTTGATTTTTTTATAGTAAACATTTTATCCTATATTTATTTAGCATTGTGAATGCAAAATTTTAACAATAAAGATATAATTAAAATTGTTACAATTATAAATAGTATTAAAATTTTGCGCACAATAAATAAATTAATACTATAAAAACATTTCTTACTCAGTAATTCTTAAAGAGATGATTTGAATTTCTTGATGGGCATGTCTTTATGTCATTCGGTAGCTTATTGTACAATTTAATAGACAACAAAACAATTTCTTTGACAATTGGTAGTTGCGCACGCTGGGAACACCAACCAATTTGGATACCTAGTTGAAAATGTACACACCTCACGCGTTTGCTTAAACAAATGAATATTATTTTTGGTAAATACTACATACCTACTTAAAAAATATAATACTTACTAAAGAGTCTAAAGACAGCAATATCAATAAATTTTGGTTTTTAAATAGCGGCCTACAGGAATCCATGGGTCCAGCACCACACATAACACTAAGACACTTTTTTCGAATTAAAGAGGCTCGGTTAATATCGACCGAGTTTTCCCATAAAACAAGGACGTATCCAAAAGTAGCGTATACGTGGCCATGATATAAATTTTGGTCTGTTTAGCTGTAAGCGCTTCTTTTAATTATGTACTAAGTTTTGAAAGGCAATATAAAGCGTAAGTAAATATATTTATCCTCTGGCAAACACTTGCGACTTGTTCTTTCTACGTCAAATGAACGTCTAAATAAAAGCCAAGAAATTTAGCAGTAGAGCACTCTACGATTTGTTTACCATAATGCGTGACAGAAACATTTTGTGGATGTTCGTTTTTGTTATTAAATTGTAAATATTTAGTTTTAGCTATGTTAACCAACAGATTGTTATGAGTAAGCCAATTTTTTACATTACTAATTGTATTATTATTTAAATTCAAAGTTTGAGTTTGGAGTTTTATTAATTATCATTGTTAAGTGGAAAATAGAAATGGCTTGTCTTTTTAAAAGCACACATTTGGCCGGAACCTTTGTGGTGATAATTTCATTACAAAAATGTTGCATCGAAAATGAAAGAAAAATCGAAACCTCATGAAGTAGGTAATTAGATGGCTCTCCCTGTTACCTCCAGTTTCCGGTTCAGAAGAACTACATGCAACGTCACATTATAAAAGAGGTTTCATGCAAATAGCTCTTTATCGCAACACGAAACCGCCAGCTTGTTATGGAATTCGATTGTGGCGTGAAACACGACATACGTTCTTTCAAACGTTGTACTTATGACGTCATTTCAATGTTCCCGTTTAACATTTTCGAAAAGGGTCGTGTAATGCGCCCGATATTGTTAAAGAGCGGGTTCGAATTCGATTCATCGGTAACGAGTTTCGAGAGGGTGGAAAAATGAGATTAGGTTTTTGATAAGGAGTTATTGCCGGCCATAGGTTTTTACGAAACGTAACTTAATGTAGATTGCTGGGGCTAATACATAATGATTTAAGGTTTCTCTTGAAAAACTGAAATAAAATGAAATACCACGAGTTTATGCGCAGACTGTGCTCGATAGCAACGATAGGTAACTCGGTAGCGACGAAGTAGACGATACTTAGTATATTGTTAGATACCTACGTCACTAGAGCATGGTTTTTTCTTTAGAAAGAAAGTTCTTTAGTTTAATGTAAACAGGCTTATTCATTCGAGGGTTATATTGCGTCTTTGAAGTTTGTATGGTACATCGTGAAGCCGTAAGCCTTCATAAGCTGTCATCGCTAGCGAATACCGTATTTCAGTTAGCACACCGTTCAGGCAGAAAAAAGTTAACTCAATGGTAAGATAAGCCATACCTTATTAGTTTTGCATTGTCAAAGGCATCCTTAGGTTTTCTGCTTTCGTTAACCTTTTTTTTTATTACTAGGTATGGGTTTGCTCTTGATCCCAATCAAGTCCAGGGGCTAAGACAGGATCTATGATGGTGCGAGCTAACCCAGAAGGTGCCTATTTACTCTTGCTTTGAAGATGGACGGGTTATATGTACTCGGAAACACAGACGCAGGGAGGGAGTTCAACTCCTTTGCTGTACGCAGTATAAAAGATGTTGAGTAGCGCTTTGTGCGACGTTTAGGAATATCCACCAAGAAAGGGTGGTAGCCCGCAGTGCGCCTGGATGTCCGATGGAAGAAGGGGGATGGCGGTATGAGCTCATGCAGCTCCAGAGCACACTCTCCGAAGTACAGTCTGTAAAAGACCGACAGACAGGCAACTTTGCGGCGGTGAGCTAGGGTGTGAAACTTGCTCTTCACCAGTTCTTTGTCGCCAATTAGCCTCTCAGCTCTGCGTTGAATCGTGTCCAGTGCAGCTAGTTGGTATTTAGCTGAGCCGTCCCACAGGTGACTGCAATATTCCATGCAAGATCGGACTTGAGCTTTATAGAGAGTTAAAAGCAGTCCCGGCATGAAATATCGCTTGACTCTATTTAAGACGCCCAGCTTTTTAGCTGCAGTTTGAGCCTTGGACTCGATGCTGGTGCCGAAGTTGAGGTCTGAAGATAACTCCATGCCCAGAAGGACGAGACTATCGGTAACAGGCACAGATGCACCCCGAAAAGTAGGAGTCAGGTTAAAGGGACTCCTTTTAGCGGTGAATAAACACGCTTGCGTTTTGGTGGCGTTGAAATTTACCAGGTTAATGTCACCCCACTGGCAAACGTGGATTATCTGGTTCGTTCGCTCAACCATGGCCTCTCTCATCAACATCACGTCATCACCACTAGCTTTTGCATCCGAAAGGAATCTCTCTACGACAGTACTGTCATCTTTATACCCAACAATTCCCGGTATCAACAGGTCATTGATGTGCAACAGGAAAAGCGTCGCAGAGAGAACAGACCCCTGAGGAACTCCGGCATTAATAGCCACTGAGTCAGAGGAGCAGCCATCGATGACTACTCTGATCGACCGTTCCGTCAGGAAATCAGCTATCCAACTACAAAAGTCAGCGGGGATACCATACGCTGGAAGCTTGTGCAGTAGACTTGCGTGCCAGACCCTGTCAAAAGCCTTTGAGATGTCAAGTGATACGGCGAGTGCTTCGCCGTGCATCTCGAGGGCCCCACCCCAGTAGTGCGTCAGATAAACTAGAAGATCCCCAGTCGATCGTCTTCATCGAAACCCATATTGACGGTCACTGAGGAGGTCATTAACTTCTAGGTATGAGAGCAACTTACAGTTTAGAACTCTTTCCATGACCTTACAGAGTATGGAAGTGATGGCGATCGGTCGGTAGTTGCATGGGTCGGCACGACTTCCTTTTTTGGGTTATGGCTGAACATTAGCAAGCTTCCAGCATTTAGGTACGGTTTTTGCCTCGAGAGAAAGGCGATACAAGCGCGTTAGCACAGGAGACAACTCAGGCGCACAATACCTCAGTACCCTTGCTGGTATGCCATCAGGACCACTGGCCTTGTTCACGTCCAGACTAAGTAGGGCTCTACGGACCTCTTTATTGTGTATTGTGATCTCCGGCATCGAAGAATCACAGCGAGGTAAATTTGGTGGTTGTTGAGAGCCGGTGTCTAGACGCGAGTTGCTCGCAAACAGAGAGGCAAATAAACTTGCTTTCTCAGCTGCAGAATGAGCCAGCGACCCGTCAGGTTTCTGCATGGGTGGTAACATAGGACGGCAGAAATTCGCCTCGGCTGACTTCAAAAGGGACCAGAACTGTTTACTACCGCTCGGGTAGGATGACAGCTTCGTCCCTATTCGGCTGATGTGATCGAATCTGGCCTTTCGAATAACCCTTTTGCACGACTTGGCGGCCGAATTAAAGGCTCTCTTCTTTGCTCGGATTCTCCGTGCACGGACTTTGCGATCCCGGGCTTGCACCCAAGCCTGGTAAGCAGACTGTTTTCGGGCCTCAGCACGAGTACAGTCCGCATTATACCAAGGGCGGGACTTGTAACCGAGCGGGATGTCGGTGAATGGAATAAAAAACTCCATTCCCTGCCGGATTACATCCGTAATCGCATCGGCTGTACACGAAGGGTCGTTAGAAGAGAAGCATGTTTGCCGCCAGGGATAAGATGCAAGGAAAATACGCATCTCGTCCCAATCTGCTGACTCGTATCGCCATACTCGTCTCGTGCCCCTAGGGCTCATATCCGGAGGAGAGCATATCGATACGGATTTCACCACACAATGGTCGGACGTTCCCAGCGGGGCTGAGACCGATATCGTATGCTTGTGTGGATCGGTTGTCAGCAGTAAGTCAAGACAATTGGGTGTGTGTCCAGCGATATCCGGAATTCGCGTCGCTTGATCCACCAGCTGAGTAAGATTTAGTGCTAGGGAAAACCTTTGCACTTCCCTCCCAGCATGGTCAGTCTTCTGGAACGGGTACAGCCACTCTTTGTGGTGAGCGTTGAAGTCCCCCAGAAAGACAAGCTCCGCCGCTGGATACCGCTGAGTTGTTAAGTCTGCCGTCTCAGTGAGGTAGTCTATGAGCCGAGTCGCCTCCTGATCACCGCTGTGCGATCGGTAGACAGACGTAGATTATCTTCTCTACCCCAGTGTCCACCAGAAGCCAAATAACGGAGAACCCGGATTTTTCAAAGCAACGGAGATGCCTACAGCAAATGTCATCGCGGACGTACACACAGACCCCTGCACACTTTTTTAACTTATGCTCAATTGAGTAGCCAGGGTAGTTGAGGTACGCCACGTCCGACGGGGTTGCTATTTGCGTCTCCGTCAAGAAGAATAGGTGTGACTTCTCAGTCTCAAGGTGGTGATGGACCGGATCGAGATTTGAGTGCAATGTTCACGAGGTGCACTTTTAATGGGAGGAAGTGCAGCCGTTGTTTACACACTTTCTTCTTGCTTTGCTTTGTCATGTTTTGTGATGAGTGTTGGGGGGAAGGATTTTCAGTCGAGGAGCTATTTAGTCGACCATCGATGTTGCCCTAGGCAAATCTGACCAAAGGGGAACTCACCTGGAGACTGCGGGGACGCCCGAACCCCCCCGAAATGGCCACCGGGTCCTCCCGTCCAGTCGCCAACTGGCACGGTGGAGCATTTCGGGATTTTTCGCGAGTTGGCGGGGCAGCCTTTCACACGTGGCTAGCGCGCTAGTTGGGCCCCCTACTAACTGCGGTCGGCCAACAGCTAAAACCGTGCTTCGGATCCCGCTACCCTCCAGAATGAGTTACCCGGTACAGCAATGCTAAGGCTTCAAGACCGGTCCTAATCTGCGCAACTGACTTCTAACCAACCCCCATAGGCACTGGCAGTCCCGCAAGCCGACGGAACGGACTGCTTGGCGCCGGATTTCGGCAGGATGGTGGTCGCGAGCCAGGCGGCTCCTTGCGGAGCCTACCACCGCCACTGGGATCTTCAGCCGTCACCACGGGCCATGTTAGTCCGTGATGTCGTTGCCCGGGGTGGACCGCTAGGAGGTAGATCTCAACCACCCCACCAACTCGAATCCAACGTAGCATGTAGTAGGGGTAGAAGACTCGTTTGCGAGATGCCATCCCTCGCTTGAAAACACCCATTAAACGTTCGGCCTACGGCCAACTACGGCTTGAGAAACCTTAAGTTCCCTAAATTTTTGCTACGCCGCGCTGTATAGACCATAGGCGCCCAACAGCAATGGAAAAAAGGAAATTAAAGTCGTTTTCTATTTAAGAATTTGTGAAAACTAATGGTAAGGTTTAAAATAGAGGTCCTGCAAGTGGCATGTTGGTTGGGCATGGGGTAACACGGGCTGGGCTGTACAAGCTTCTCTCGGCAAATCTTGTTAGTGGTAAAGCAATTTAACTTCCGCACCAGCTGACCTGTTATGTGTGGATAATTATTAATATCCACTTACGTAGTTATTGCTAAGCCGTGCACTGCAATTTGGAAGCAAGGCGGCCACGTTCTGTTTGCCAATTAGGACGATTATGTATTTAGCACGACACTTTGTGGTGCATATTGATTTACGAAAGAATGGGAACAGGTGGTATTTTATGGACTTAGTAGACCAAAAGTCCATTAATTTCTATGTCTATTAATTTATTCATTCAAAAGCCCATACAACCACAATAAACGTCATGAGGAAAATATTTAAGAAAAAAAAAGGGTATTTAAGAAAAATACAGTAAATATGGAATATAATACTGTTGTAAACATGTTGCTCAATTCTGATATCGTAATTTAAATTCGAATGATAAATCTCAACTTTCCTCTCGATTCATTGAACACGACATGAAAAGTAACCAAAACATAAAAAGTGATAAAAATCCGAACACAAAAATATACGACTGTCTGTGTTCATTTGTATTATTGAGAAACGTCATCGTATAACACGAGATGCTTTGACCGCGGTGCCGTTCAACAACTGGAATATTATTTTGAATGCAAGTTTATTCGGTCAGTGAAATAGTAATCGTGACCAATTGTAGTAAGTAACGTGGACCCCCGCCGGCAATTCACTGCTGACACAGCGGGGAAGCGACAGAATACACACGTGGACTCATCGAAAAATATCAAGCTATTGAAAATCTTATGTTGATCTCGTATAAAGAAGATAATACAAGAAACGTTAAAGCAACACTTTAATGTGACGCAGCATAAAACGCGTTTGATTTTATGAGACTCGATGATAATGAAAAACACGATTAATCATTTGGTTTATTCTTACTTACAAAATCACAGTGTCTTAAAAGTTTGGTCTTTACACAGGGAGTCTTCATCCTATATAACGTTACAAATACCAGAATTATACCAGTTATAACCGAGTTGCGTACCGGCGGGAGAATACTACCACCCCCTCTCTTCCGTTAGGTGTCGTAAAAGGCGACTAATGGACTAAAGATTGCACAAACATCCAACAGCTTAGAGCGGTGATGGGCTCACCACCTGTCACGTTGAGCACATGCGCAGTCGCTATTTGGTGAAAAATGGACTAACCCTTTGGGGAAAATAGTCGTGATTATATGTATCATTTGTATATGTATTTTATTGTAATAAATGAAGAGTTTGCAATTTTATTGTTTAAGAAAACGTACTATAAATACATGAGAACAACAAACCGCATAATCGAGTTAAAATAAAGCTACAATAAAGTAAATTCTCTCGATATACTCGTAGTTGGAATAAATGTATCTAAGCTTGTTACAGACGCAGCTCAACTTTACATAATCTAATAAATGTTTTGTATTTGAAAAAGTGCTGGCAACAAAGCAGTCTGTGTGGCGAGCTGGCAATTTATATAAATTCCGTCGACTTAACGAAATTGAGCAAAGCCCTGAAAATCTTCTTTTCAAGTCTTTACTAAGTGACAGAGATATTTACCAGGGGTTGTTGTTATCTTAGATTTTGTTGGTTAATATCAATTTAAATATAAATACAAATACATTATTTTTATAACAACTGCATCAGTTTCTGTATTTATTTATTTATTTATTCCTTTAAAAGCTTGTACAATTGTATAATTTTAATAAACAATAATAACAGGTTACGTAAATAATGACCTGAATTCGTTCTTGTACTTGTTAACTAACATTAACAACCATCAATCTGAAATAAATTACATTAATGCTTCCATTAGATGCATCTTGGAAACATAAATCTATGTAATAGTAAATCTACTAAAATCAATATTTTGTTACCTGGTCACGCAAAAGCTTTTACATCAAGCAATGCTGCAGGATTCCTATAGTAAATTTACAATGCGCAAGCAGTTCGCTACACTAACGTCGCATATTGGAGTTTCTGACTAAAGCTTGTAATCCCAAAATTTGAAGTACGCATTTCTAAAGCCAAACTCAAAGACTCGTCCATCAGGCAGATTGATGTAGTTGCGGCCGTGGTACCATTCGGAAAATGACGCACTCCCCGCTTTTAGAGACATTGTCTGGGCACACTCCGCCTGCATTAGAGGAGACAGCTTTTAAAGACTACTTAGGTAAGTGGTGAGTTCCTATGAACTTGTACCTTGCTGAGAGTGAGTGCTTTACGACTTGCCGAGATTGCAACGCAACAGAATTCTCAGCTACGGTATTTTTTTTAACAGAAAATCATTTCCATCATTCTCACTGGAAAAATATAAATCAAATTGTTGAAATTCGTTACCGTGTCCTCGACAAATGTACAAAATGTTGGAGCACTCTCACCGTAACAGACAACGACCGTTCATTAAGTACACATACAGCAATTGTTTCGTATAATTGAGAGCTGATATTTGGTGATTGAGTGGACACACTCGTAAGCAAATGGAATACAAACAATGGGACATAGAAAACAGCCAATCAACGCAATGGCCTTACAATGCGTAACGAATTAAGCTTATAGATTACACTCCCTATGACAGATATAGAAATATTTGTTAGATACTCTTTAGTGTTTTTTTTTTAATTACCATTATGGATTTTTAACAGAGGTTTACTAGATCGTCCTAGTGACTGGCATTTATTTCTTATTGTATTTTAAAAACAATTGAACACAATTTAACGAAGTTAACCATTCGGTCAATAACCTTACAAGAGGGAATGAAACAACGTATCTATATAGTATTCTAAATCTATCTTGTATACAGGTTGTTTATAAAAGGGAATATTATCCCAAAAGGGGAGACGAGCCATCAAAACTTTTACTATGGGACCAACACTTTGGGAACAACAAAATTCAATAGCTACTTGACCAAAATGTATATTTATCTTTACGAATAACATTTACTCAACAGCTAACTTCATTAAAAACCTCATTCATCAAGTAAATTAGTGCCACAATCAATCAAGCGCGCTTTTTGCGTGAGACCCTACTAATCCCAATTCATTAAGGGAATGAACAAATTTCTACTTTGTTGATAATAATAATAAGTTTCAAAATACAATGCCGCGATGTGGACCCCTTTACAAAGTAATTTAAAATGTTGTTTTGCCTTGTAAAGAAATATAAATAGTTCTTGAGTACATTTTACTTCATTAACTTGAACTCAAATGTACGTAAGGGTTAACGACACGGTATGTATTGTGAGAGCATCCCTT